>OY728128.1:1739252893-1744252893 GCA_963277665.1 Viscum album | reverse complement strand
AAATGATTTCTGTAAAAAGGGATAAATATTTATAATAAAAATATAAGTAATAAATCAATTCTTAATCATATATTGTTATATAATTGTTTGTTTTTCATATAATGATAAAATTAATGTTATGACGAAACACAGCTATGTATTTTTAGGAACAATAGCAAGTAGCATCTGGTCAACAATGCATATCCACAGGCTAGTGGGTGTTGAAGTGAGTATCCATCACATGTAGTACGTTTGAAACAAATATATTTTAAATTCACACTATCTTATAGTTTCTATTGGGAAAAATATTTTTATTTTTCTTATGTCCACCCGTAAACTCATGATGTAGCATAAGTCATCCTATTGAAGAATATAGGGACTACAATATCTAGGTTTTACAATAGCTACATGGCGTAGGATTCCCCATTACAAAGGGAATAACGGATGATGTTATAATACATAATTTTTTATGTTTAAAATTAACAATAAAGTGGTATTCTATAGTTTAATTAACAATAGAGAATTCTAGAAGGTCCCTAATTAAATTAAAATCTATAAATAGACCATAGTTTAGTATTAAATTTTTTTTCCATCTAAACAATTCTATAATTCCATTATTTTATGGTCACCAAATCTATTTCATGTTTTCACCTTTAATAATTATATCATTCCCAATCTTGGTGTCTTATAATTGAAATGATATTCTCACTCCTATCAATTTTAACATTCTCCACTAGTTTCTTATTATATTATTTTGAGAGAATGGATAAAATATTAAAACATGATTACTCATATTGATATTTCAATCATCAAATAATTATTATTAGTGGTTTTCATTAAAATTTATTTAAGGGATTCACGGATTACTTCCATTGGAATGAATATAATTGTTCTATTTTATGTGACGATTTTGGATATAACCGTCAGAAATAAAGTGTTGATTTTAATTTCAGTTCCTTATTAATACCTAAAATTATTGGAGTTTTAGTGTAATTGATACTATAAAATTCATGGAAATAATACATTAAATCAATAATACAATGATGTGGTAGACATTAAGGCTCATAATGGTTATTATAGAGCTTGATTATCAAATTATGTAGCTTATTATCATTCCAAATTTTTTATTTCATTTTAATCTAAAAACTATTTAATCCATCAATACACAAAATCATATCTCTTATAAATCATTAATTCTTTAAGTCCTTTTTATTTTAAAATATAATATTCCTATATTCCTCCACATACAACATTTATTTATAAATATATTACTATTTATCGAATGATTTAATTATAATCAATATTACATAATGTGTTTCTATGTCTATGAATTTTATTCATTCCACTAAATTGCACAAATGGGAATTCACCACCCACAAATTCCATTTCAATCAACAAAAACACTAAATAATAATTAAATACTCTCTGAGGTGTGATTTGATATTTAATTCTTAATTATTTAGTTTAACCATATATAATATTATTATGTCGGAATTTTCACATATTAACATGTATCATGTTTCACTTTAAACATATTCCATGGTTTAATATTATTACTAGTAAGGTCAATGATAGATATATTGGGATATTGTAGAAAAAAATAATTTTTGACCAAAAATTATATAATTGAAGATATGTCAAATTCAATTAATCATGAAGGAATTTATCATGTATAATACTATACAAAAATTTTATCTTGATCCCCATCAATCATTATTTTAAAATCTAGTTTTTATCTATTGTTTTCTTGATTTCTCCTTTATTTTTTATCAATGAAATTGGATGAAATGTATATTAGAATAATATAATTCTATTATGTTTGAAAACAATCAATATATTTGTCATACAGTTGATTAGATGTAATTTATTTCAAATTAAAGATTACAATATAATATGTTGTATGTACTATAATTTATTAAAACTCGACAATATAAATGATATGTATTTTATTTTTAATCGAGAGATTTTGAACTGGTCATAAAATTTATTAAATTCTCGATAAGGATTATTTTTCAGTGGTATAATGTAATGACAGGAAATTATATAACATCAATTTTAGTATTTATAAATCCTGAAAATTTTACATAAGAAAGGTTTTTGTACAATTCATACATGTTAATGTACTTCCATTTTAATTTTTGTGAAAACCTATTTGGATGATTTTTTTCATAGAAAGTCACATGGTGGGAAGAATAATAGAAACTTTTATTTTTTAAATTTTTAAATAATATAGAGGTAATTTTGTAATTATTTATATAATATATTTACATTGAATAATTAAATTTTACTTATTATTAGATATCTATTAAATTTTTTTACATCTTGGTTTATCATTTATTTCAAAATTATATTTGGAATAGACTGATAATGTATAAATTTATATCAAATAATGTAATTCATGTTTTTATTGTGGGATAAAGACTAGTATTTTATATTTAAATATGATATAGATGACATATGTTTTAATTGATGCCCTCTTAAAGGATTTTGACAATGTTTAAATACTAACATCATATAAATACTATGGAGGAAATTAAATGAATAATGAATGTTTGTCTTCTACGATTTAGTAGAGCGATAAAGATGTTATAATAAAAATGAGTTAAGAGGATTAAACTCACTATTAGATCAAATTCAACATTTTTGATGTAAATTGTATAATGGTGATAAAATTTATATATATATACCAGTCTCTCAATATATTGGGATCACATAACAATATAAATCTAAATTATTAGTGGTAAGAGATATATTCAAAATGTAGTTTCGAAATTGAAGGATGTAAGGATTATAAACAAATTATTATAATATGTATTGAAATGAAGATTGATTGAAAATAAAACATGAATACATTGTTAAAATATTCATACATTTTCTCTAAAAACATTATTTCTTTTTACTCACAGTAAAAAAAATTACTAAATGATTTAGGAGAATTTTCCTGAAAATTATAAAAATATAATGGGGCATCCTACTCTGTATATAATTCTAAGTCACTATTCCTAATCTATTACATAAATGCATAGATTTATATACGTATTTGTAAAATGGAATTATCATCACACTAATCACTATGTGTCAAATTCAAATTATTAGGTAGTTATATTGAAGAAGTAATATTTTTTCAATAGATAAACTAATACAACATGAGGTTGTGTTCAATATGCAAGGTTTCTATGATGAAATTTTAAAAAAAATATCTGTTTTCAATTTCATTTATGTAAAATACATCATAGGAAATATTAATGGTTTAACATGGTGGTAATAATTATTAATATCATTTGATAAAGATGTGGTAGATAAATTTATGATATGAATCATATGTTGAGCATATTTCTTGCTCTTTTAATTATGATCCATTGAATTTTTATTGATTCACATTTCAATTAAAAACATAATATATTAATTTTCAAATAATTCAGTGAAAATCGTTAGACAAAATGATGGTTTACATACAATATTTATAAGTAATAAAATTACTTATAATTAAAAAAATACAAATAGGTTCCAAAAATAAAGGGATTTGACCTTCTAGAAATTGGATTTTTTATCATATTTTTAAATTGAATACGAGATATGTTAATTATGTTAATTTTTTTAATTGAAAATATCATTGAAAATTATATGGTGATTTTTCATTATGTTTTTAATGGAATGATTATTATAGAATCCATTTCATTAAATAACTTATTTTCATGTTCAGAATAATCCATAGTCATAGTTGATAGAGATATTTACATTAATCAACATTTGTGTTTATTTTCTACAGTAAACTATGAAAATATTTGGTTTATATTTTTTTTATTTTTTATTTATCTCTTGATTAAATAAATTATGTTATAATAATTTTTTTGTAAAATATATGTAAAATTATTTTCTTGAAAATACAGTTCTCCAATAATATAAAAATTATTTTTTATGATTTTTTAATTAGAATATTAAAAATATTAACTCTAAAATTTAAATATCCCTCCTATTGTTTATATTATTAATATTACAGGTCTTAAGATAAATATAATTTGTTAATGTATTTAGTTATTCATGGATGTAATATTGATTCATTCTTTTTTCCCCTATAAATATGTTTTTATGATTTCATAATCATTATTCCATGATATAGGTAATGGAATATACCCTATTTTTGATAGGGAGGATTTTATAATAAATATTTATACTGGTATGTGTTGTGATAAAATAAACACTATAAAAGTTTTTATAAATCAAATATATAAAGGATTAAAAAATATTTTTTAAAATAATTTTGCGTTATCCTGTTTCAAAAAAATTATGATGCAATATATTATTAATGTTTTTTTAAATATTTTACTCATATTTTAATGTAATTTTATATTGTTAAAAGTTTGTTAATTAATTTTTCCAGTTAAATAATTATAAATTAGATATGAATTATCATTGAGATCTATTTATATGAAATTTAGGATTATGAAATATGATTTAATTCATGTAGTGGTCTAACATGGCTCTCATGATATTAATGTATTGGTATGTTCAATACAAAAAGTTGTCTATGTAGGACCCATATCAATTTTCAATTGATATTTTTTGACCATTATGAGGATTCCCACATATGGTGACATCGAGAGTGAATAATTATATATAATGGGTTTGGAAAACTAATCTATTACATTAATTTAGTTATAGTATCCCTGACATGTTAAAATTCATGAGATATAGTTAGACCAATGTGCAAAAAAATAGTTGAATGTCTTCTCTGTAGTTATATTAAATAAGATGGGTAGTTAATGATATATCAATGATACAAAAAATGATACTAAAATAATACCATGTTATAAAATAATGGGATTTATTATAATATATCATATTAATAAACAAAAAATAATGATTTCATCCATTATCCAATACCTAACATTACCACCCTAGTCCTCCCTAGATATATGATACAAGTTAAAAAATTTCTATTAACATATCACATGTATAATATATACTCATAGACTTTGACTCACATTTTATGATCATATAGACCGGAAGATATATGATTATTTCTTAGGATTACTCATGAAAAATATAGTCATAATAATTATTTCATATTACATTACTTTGTATTTAGTATATTTCATCCACAAGGTTGAAAACCCATTTAAAATGTTTTTATTATCTCACCCACTATATCAGTCAGCCTTCATTAATATACCCAAATATAACTTCTCACCATGACAAATAAATAATACACAAGGGCACCACTAGGGTATGTAATATCATCTTATGAGTATATCAACATATATAAATATCATTATTTGACTTGTTCCCGCAAAAAATTAATTATTTGTTCTCATTTACCCATAAATATTATTATAATTCACAAATTTCACTTTTACATGATTGTTGAGAAAACGTTTTTAGATTATACATCATATAAATTTGTTATAATATTTTATTTCATTATAGAGAACATATGGACACCTTTATTATATTACAAAATAACCTAATAGGTTCTCGGTACATATTTCAATTTGTAAATAAACCATATATGATAATTATGTGTTGGAGGAATTCATTTTTTAATTTTTATTCTAAATTATTTCTAACAAGGTGATCATTAATAATTTAGTACATTACAATTGTCTTCTTAGGGTGAAACATAATAAATATTTTGTTGGTTTTCTAAACTCCATGTACATTTATTTATCCTTGGAACTGAAATAATTTGAAATCATTATAATTATGATGAATGGAAAATAAATAATATATCCCATTTATGTAACAGAATAAAATGTTTCTCTCTTGAAGATGAGTTAGACCAATTCAACATAAATTCACATTCATGGTACATTACAAAATATTTCTTCCCAAAAATTTAAACAATTATGGAATAATAGATCATGACATGTGTATATATACTACTCGATGACATATTTGTTGATAAATGGATTATATTACTTGAAATCATTATTATGAATGTTTTTATTATTATTTCTATTAAAAATACATTTTTCAACTGGATTGGTGATTAATTTTTAGATAAAACTCACTAATAGTGGGTCGGGTCAACAACATTAATGAGATAATTCTCGTGGGTAACAACCACATGCTCATTAGATAAACTTCAATTTAGGTTTGAGAAGAAATTTCTTCAAATTTAATGGAGTCATATTATATTATGTTATATTGATTTAATATTAAATATTAATGTTATACAAGACATGGAATTAATTTCTCGATTTTTTTGACTTATTTATTTACAATATAAATTAATTTGTATCAAATAATATATTGAAGTCAATAAAAAATTTCACTATTAAATATATATTATATTAAATACACCCCAAAAATAATATATTAACCAAAAAAATTACTAATTTATTTTTAGGACATTTATTCAATATTTAAATTCATAATAACATTGAAAATAAGGATTTGTTACCCCTTATTTTCTCATATCAGATTCGTTATTAAAAAATCAAATTAAACACACACCATGGAGAATATAAAAAACCAAAATCATTTTAAAATTTATACTAATTTTCTACCTCTTGAATGATTCCTCCCACAAAACACTTTATGCTTAAACAATATTATAATCACTTATTAATCTAGAAATTCATTTCAATTGGAGCCTAACATTGACCCTTTATTGGAAAAGCGGTGTTATACCTTTATATTAATATTTTTTATAAATTTATTTTATTTTATACACTATAAATTATAGTGACCATAGTAAAGATAGTATAAATATGTCTTATAAACAATTTATTTGTATATTGTACAATTGAATCTCATAAATTTATAAAAATATATCCCATCAAAACACATGAAGATGTGAAATCATGTAATTTCTTTATATCATTATAGATTTGGTATCTATTAGTTCAAAATTTCTCATATGGTTTGTTGTGATAAAACTATTATCAAAAAATTTCTATAAATTAGTAATGGAAGAAAACAATATGTATATATGAATCACTGTCACGACCCCCTCCCACCAAAGATGCCCCTCCTGAGATGGTAATGGTGAAAGGGAGATAATGACCCCCGATTCCTACCTCTAATTGTCCCCAGTGTGGCGACTAGCACCAAGGGTATGAGTATTCACAAATATGGGAGGCATTATCCATTTTATTATTTAATTTCGGGAAATATGATGAGTCAAACACAAAAAGAAAACGGAACAACTAAATAAAAATAAACCCAAACCAATCCCACATGCATGTTTAAACAATTCTGAAACAAAGTAAAAGTACAAGAAAAATCAAAAGTGCATTACCAAAAAGAAAAAAGAGTACAAAAACTACAACAACTCCAATTGTCCCGACTAGTAGGGTCTCGCACGGCCTTGGTAGTCCTCCTGGAAACCTGAAATTAAACGTAGGGTGATCATACAAGTATACTCAGTAGGTAAACCCAAATCTCTCGTGCACAGGTGGGGGGCATCCTAATGTCCCATCATAACAACATATGAATCCAAAACCAAGAAAGGAATTCTATCCACCCAACCTCACCACCCACGCTAATCAAAAACACAAAACAACAGGTAGTAGTATATAAGAACAAAAAAATATCGGGTACCCCACACCATTTCCCCCTCTAGTTAGCTGTTCTTCCTAACGATGAACATCCTAACACTACCACACACTTCCTGCTCGCACACACCTGGGCCTCACAAACCATAATCACATCCCCACCCGAACACACTTGGGCCTCTCAACCACATATCCCGCCCACACACATAGAGGCCTCACAAACCACATATCCCGCCCGCACACACCTGGGCCTCACAACCACAATCACATCCCCACCCGAACACACCTGGGCCCATACCAATGATTCTTGGGAATAGTAAACCTGCCCGATGTGTCTTGGGATAAGGAAATCACACCAATAAAAACCTACCCAAAGAGTATTAGGTGAAAGTTCGCCTCGTGCCATCACAACCTATAGAAGAAGGATCAGGAAGGAGCTAGTAACTAAGGGGAAAACACCTTCTCCCATCAAATGGGAGTGTTCGGCACTAAGTTCTTAACATGGGTGGGGTATGAAAAAACACAACGATACAACTACTTATATGTATACCAAACACATAGCTCAACCTATGGCCTCTAAACAGAGAAACTGAGCACGTGCCTCGACACTGCTACAAAAAAACGTGCATAAAACAAACAAACCCAACACCATTTAAGTATTCATGTTTAAAAAATATTAGTTTATTAGTTCTTTAACTACATGTAAATTATCAAACCAGATCAAACGTTTCTTAGAAAAACCCTGCCAACCACAAAACAAGTTAGGTAAAACACAAGCAACACAAAACCAAACTTTTTATCCTCAATCAATCCCCATTTATTGTTCCCGCATTTAATCCATTATCATTCTCCATAGTTCATTTATCAAGTTTCTATTTTCCGTTAATATCACAACCCATTAATGCAGCCTTGTTGCCCCTATAACCACATCTCTACAAGCATATCAAAAAATAATGCTCGTGCCACATCATTTCCCCTTTAACACATTTGCCACAGCCCCGCTGCCCATCCTATTCATAATAACCAGGATTCACCCCCCCCCCCCCCTTCACACAACATGTAACCAAACCAACATCCACATGTTAATTATTCCATTTTGTTCAACCGGGGTGATCACACAAGGGTTCCAGATATTCATTTAATCAGCCAACTTTACATGATTAACAAATTTCCATATTCCACAATGTTTCCAAACACAAAATGGTCTAAAAAGATAGGGAAACATTTAGTTGTGCATGAAAAGGCCCCCAATGACCGTGATTTTCAGTAGGCATAATCTTATTCAATTCACAACATTATAATAGGATAAACAACTGTAAACATAACAACTTCTCCATCCCCGTTCAATAAGCTATTTATTATCTTCATTAATCTGGTTCAACAATTTCTCATGAAAATAAGAGGACACCCATCCTATATGATTCAAAAAATAGAGAGACAAAAGTGAAAATCCCAACCTCAATAGGTTCTGATCACAATGCTCCCCAGATCAACTTTAGAAGATGTCCGTCGGCGTCCGTAGTTTCTGTCAAAACCCTGAAGAAACCTCCATGGGTGGAAGGTGGGAAGGAAAGGCTGAATGAAAAACAACATATCCAAGTATAGAATTTCTACCATGTCATTATGATCTTGTGGCCACTGACAGATCGTAAATCAGAGCTCAGACGAAGAAGTTATGGAAGAAAGGAGCTTTGGAGTCTCTGGGGAGGGCTTTTCTCAAAGGAATGGGGAAGAGAGGAATGATCTGAAATGGAGGATAGGACTCCTCCTTTTATGGGTGATAAAAACAATGTTACACGGTGTGTACTCTTTCATTCCACGTGGTCACCACATGACATCCAACATGACATTCAACGCGTCACACCGCCGTTGACTGGTCAACACAGTGTTTGAGGGTAACGCGTATGCGGGGAGAAACTACATGGTGTTTAGGATGGGCTACACGGCGTGTAATTATTTATTTAACGTGGAAATGACGCGGCTTCAACATGAGGTATAAATGGAAAAGTGGTACACGACGTGTACTCACACTACACGGCGTGTAGTCACAAAATTCTGAAAAGTGTGGGAAAAGTCCATTCTACCTTCCAGAACAGTTAATGACCATTTTTCGACAAAGGAAATGGCCGGAGAGGTCCGATCCATTACAACAGATACCTCTTAAAACATTATCGTCCCCGATAATTCAAAATCCATCCCAGAGAAACCCAATAAGATACCTCTTAGGGCTGTCATTATAATAGGAACCCACCCAACAACCCTAATCATAGGTGTTAGGAATTACTTCTCTTATGTCGAGATGTTATCCACTTTAGGCGTCACTGACTCGCCTGCATGGGTTTAATCGCATCCGCATTACTACGTATCGATTAAGAATTAGGTATTCCCACTTCTTTATATTAGGATTTTTCCTACTTACACTGCCCCCACCACCGTACAACCAACACATTGCCTGAACACATGGCTTGGGGAATTCTTTCTCCCATGTCGAGATATTATCCACTTTAGGCGGCACTGACTCGCCCGCACAGGTTCAATCGAATCCGCATTAATGCATCTCAATTAAGAATCAAGTTTTTCCCCTTACCCACACATCCAGACATGTTACACACTTCCAAAGAACATGGAAACAAAATGTCTCACAAACGACAAGAAAAGCATTCCATATATCAAAGGTACATAATATAACATCAAAAAAAAGTTCAGAAGAACAAGAAAAACACAAGTAAAAACAACTCTGGGTACTGAGCATACATCTGAGCCTCCCGATCCCAAGTGCTCTTCTCGAGACCGCCATTCCTCGACAACACAGGAAACAAGGCGATGGTTCATCCACGAAGCTCTTTCTCTTCGCGATCCTTGATTCTAACTGCTCGTTCCTTGATGGTCTCATCGTCTCCCATATCTTACTCACCATAGTAGATAACGTGGGAGTTTTTGTGTAATTACTAATGAAGCTGGGATACGTGGAAGACATCATGAACATTATCCAACTGAGGTGGCAGGGCCAGCTAATACGCCACTTCTCTGACTCGCCTCAGCACCTCGAAAGGTCAGATGAACCTAGGGGAGATCTTACTCACCTTCCCAAACCTCTGCTGCCCTTGTCGACGAGAAACCTTCAAGAACACATGCTCTCCCACCTCGAACTCCATGGCCCACCTCTGACGATCATCATAAGACTTCTTTCAGTCCTGAGCCGCTTTCATCCTCTCATGCACAAGCTGAAATTTCTCTGTGGTGCTTTTTACTACCTCTGGACCAAGAGAACCTATCTCACCAACCACTGCCAATCAAATGGGTGAACGACATGGTCTTACATACAAAGACTCAAACGGTGCTTTACCAATACATTACTTGAAGTTGTTGTTGTAGGAAAACTCACATAAAGGAAAGTTTCACCCACATGATCATCCAAAATACAGAACGCATGCTCGCAGCATGTCCTCCAGCGTCTGGATAGTCACCTCTGTCTGCACATCATTTCGGGGGTGGAAAGCAGTGCTAAGGCATATCTAGGTGCCAAAAGCATACTGTAACCCCCTCAAAAATCGTGTGGTAAACCATGTATCTCTATCTGAGACGATAGTCTTCGGAACTCCATGAAAATGAACCACCTCGTATACGTACCTCTATGCTAAGGTACTCACAGGGCCTGAATCCTTAATTTC
The DNA here is from genome assembly GCA_963277665.1 of Viscum album. Lineage (NCBI taxonomy): Eukaryota > Viridiplantae > Streptophyta > Magnoliopsida > Santalales > Viscaceae > Viscum > Viscum album. The sequence goes on along the minus strand of OY728128.1, from coordinate 1,744,241,744 downwards.
TAACAAGTGAGCTGATTTCGTCAGTCGATCCACCACTACCAATATAACATCACAACTAACATGAGCTCTAGGTAGTCTTGTGATGAATTCCATTGAGATTTCATACCATTTACAATCGGGACATCTAAAGGATGCAACAAACCACTGGGAACACATTGTTCAGCCTTTACTTGCTGACACACTAGGCACTGAGCCACAAACTCTGCCACTGCCCGTTTCACCCCAGGACACCAAAACTGTTCCCTCGGGCCTTGGTACATTTTTGAAACTCTCAGATGTACCGCCAAGGTTGAGCAATGGAACAGAACTCCCTCATGCATCACCTCCAAAACAAACAACCTTCCATGAAAAAGCCTCAAATGTCGGATTTCCTATGACCATCCTTCAGGAGTGTTTCCCAGATCGATATGATCCCGCATTACATCCACCTCGGAGTCTCCCCATTGAGACTCTTCCACCTGCTGCAACAAGGAGGACTGCACCATCATCTGAAACAAATAGCCTCTAACACCCTCTACCCTTGCATCCAAGTGTAAGGCTGCCAACTCTCCCATCATTTTCTAAGCATTAGAAGATTCTTCAAACACATCCTTATGAGACTTCATGCTCAGTGAATCGACCACAATGATTCCCTTACCTTCAGTATAATTGATCTCAAATTCATCATCTTGGAAAAACTCAACCCATCTCTGCTGTCGTAAGTTCAGGTCACGCTAGGAGAAGATATAATGTTAATTCTTGTGATCTGAGAAGGCCACAAAGCGCTCCCCAAAGAGGAAATGATTCCACAACATCAGTGAGAACACTAATTCTATAATCTCTAGGTCATGGGTGGCATAGTTACACACGTGAGGGAGAAACTACCTCGACCCATAACAGATCACACCCTTCTTTTGAATTAGCATGCACCCGAAACCAAGGCTAGAAGAATCACATAAAACCTCATACAACAACCCCTCCTCTTGCAACCTATGTACTGGAGCACTGACCAACTTATCCTTTAGGTAGTATAAATCTTTTTGGCACTACTTGCTCCATAAGAAGACCTATTCCTTCCTAGTGAAAGATGTCAATGGAGCAGTAACTGAAGAGAAGTCAGAAACGAACTTCGGATAATAACCTGCCAACCCAAGGAAACTACAAACTTATTCCATGCTCTTGGGTGTTTCCCAAGAAACAACTGCCTCCACCTTAGACAGGTCCACTAAAACTCTATGCCGAGACACCACGTGCCCAATGAAGTGCACTTCTTGCATCAAGAACATACAATTCGATAATTTCCCATAATGCTTGTGGTGTCGAAGGACTTCCAAGACTGCCCTGAGATGCTCATCATGCTCCTCATATGATCTTGAGTAGTTCAGGATGTCATCGATAAACACAATGAAAACTGGTCAAGAAACTCTCGAAAGACAAAGTTTATAAGTCCCATGAACAAAAATGGTGCATTTATAACTCCAAACGGCATCACTAAAAACTAGAAGTACCCATACCTACACCTGAAATCCATCTTCGATATGTCATTGTCATATACCCTCAGCTGATGATATACAAATCGTAGATCAATCTTCGAAAACCAACCTACTCTCGTCAGCTGGTTTAGGAGATCATCTATCCTTGGAAGGGGAAATGGTTCTTGACCATTTCTTGATCTATCCTTCTATATTCTATGCATAGGCTGAGACCACCATCTTCCTTCTTCATGAACAATACTGGACCACCCCCTGGAGACCCTCTGGGTCAAACAAAACCCTTCTCCATCAGATCATCAATCTGAATCCGCAACACCCACAACTCTGAAGGTGCCATCCAATAAGGGGCCTTCGAAATCGGACGGGCAGCAGGCTGTATTTCTATCATGAACTCAACATCACGTCGGGGGGGGGGGGGTAGAGTCACAAAATCCTTGGGAAAAACATTAAGGAACTCCCAAAAAACATCTTGGACATCCATAATCTCTGTATCAGCTGAAACCACTGATAACCTTCCTAACAAGGAAAGGAGAGGCTTCACATGCCGACTTCCCACCTGATAGCTCCTATCACCAACAAAAGATACATGTTTCCCATCCACGTCGGAGAACATGACTATTCTTTGGTAGCAGTCAAAAACAACACTAACAGAAAATAACCAGTCCATTCCTAGGACAACATCATATGGATGCATCTGCAGCAAAAGAAGATCCAGACTAGATCGATGTGGTCCCAACGTCAGCCCACATATCCGTAAAACACAAGATAAACTGGTCTGACCTCCTACCAGTGTACTCAGTACCATGGGTACACAAAGTCTCTCTACATCTATACCCAAAGCATGGGCTAGACCGTGTTCCACACAGGAGTGTGAAGCTCTCGAATAAAACAAAGCAGAAATGAGAGTGTTGAACAAACAAATCATACCTCGCACCACTACTGGTCCTGATGGAGCTTCAAACTCTTTTGTGTGCAACAATCCATGCCCATCTCTAATGCCACTATGATATCGACCACCTCCCTGACCATGCCCTAGTCGAGGTCCCTAAGGAGCACCCTGAGGTCGGGCTCCTCCTGCAAAGTCTACCCTCGGAGGACCAGGGTCCTGATGCTACTGGAAGGGCCTCACTAGCAACCGGTGCTACTATGGCGGGCGCTGAACCTGCCCACCCCCAACGTACTGAGTTCGGGTCGGGCACCGACTATGAATGTTCCTGAGAACTCTTCAATAGAAACACTTTGGTCCTGGGCTTGGGAAAAAGGGACGTGGACTCGATGATCTAAACTAGAACAGCTAGGGCCTACTATCTAATGGCCTGAATTTGGAAGGTCCTATCGCAGGAGACCTGCTGTTGACTGACTTCCCCATTGATGAACCTGGTGTGATCCCCTCTCATGGTGCACCTCCCTGAAAGTGAATCCTCTCTACAACCTTTGCCTTCTTCTATACTACCAGGTATGTCGGAAGGGTGAAGGGGGTGACAACATAATGGAGCGAAGGACGAAGCACCTCCTCCAAACGTCTCACCCGAGACTCCTCATTCGGAATGAGATCCAGAGCAACGAGTAGGAGATACTTGAACTTGATCCCCAATTCTAGTAATAACATACTCCCCTGCTAGAGGGAGAGTAACTCCGGCCACATCTCTACCTTTTTCATGGAAGAAAGGAATTACTCTCAGAACTCCTTCTCAAAGTCAGCCCACGGAACCTCTGCCACTGTCCTCTCCCCATGGTAGAGCGTCCACCACTGACGTGCCGCACCTCTCAGCGGACTGACTTCTTGTAACACCCCAAGATTTTACGAAAAATATCCTTTTTAATTTCATTAATATCTTGTGTTATACACTACACAAAAAGGAGCTTTCAGAACACACATCTCTGACCTAGCTTGAATTACACGCAATCACGACCTTTCACGATAGCGTGTGTTGTACGCAACACCAAGTTTCGCTAAACAACGATATGCTATTAAAATATTATTAAAACTAGCCGTTATGAATAGTAATAACCACTTTTTAAATTTTAGAAATTTTATCTCTCAAAATGGACGTCATTTTTGGATTCGGAGTATCGAATTTAGCCTAAGGTGGAATTTTGGTGCTTTTCGGATAACTTTCATATTCTGATGAATAGTGAGAATTACTAAATTATAATTAAAAACAACTTTTTAATCAAAATAATTAATAGTGATAAATTATTAATTTGAGTGGTTTTAAAGTATATTTAGAATATATTTTTACAATTTAATACAATGTTGGTCATTGGATGTAATTTCACATTTAAACCAGACATAAACAAGTGTCAATCTTTTGATAGATATTGTTTCTTAAAAACAAGCTATTAGTTTTAACAGTGGGATTTAATTATAAAATTAATTAATGCAACTTCTATGTTATGAATTTGGTAAAATAGACTTCATTTTTGAATTTGGAATATGAAATATAGCATAGGATGAAATTTTGGCATTGTTCTGAAAAACATCAATTTTTGATGAATAATGAAACTACTTAGTGGTAGTTAAAAAACTGAATTTTTCATAAAACATAATTTTACCGCTTCTGTGAATAGAATTTCAAAAATCCGAGAGACACGGTTGATGTCAGTAAGTAAAATGTGGTTCAATGAGATGAAAATAATTTTTGGTGAATAGAAACTTTTTACTTTTATTTACCACGGTTAAAAGTAAATAGGGTAATTAAGGGTAAAAATGATATTAATATTACCCTAACACATGTCCTAATCCTATTGGACATGTGTATCTCGACCAAAAACAACCTTAAATGTAAAATATTATCATTTAGGCCCACTTGGATTAGATTAGGACATTTATTATTATTTAATTCAAAGAAGAGTTAAAAGAGTTAAAATCAATGTATATTTACTAAAACATTTATAATATAGGGTTGTACATAAGATACATTAGATTGTAAATATTCATTAGAAAGCTAAAAATATTTCCTACATGATGGTATTTTATTTTAATTTTTAGACATCAAATAATTTAATTTATTTATGACACAAAATGATGCAGTAATTATCTTATTAATGAAACATTGACATAAATGATATTATAAATACCTAAATAAATGTAATTTAAGACTTTTTATGAAATCCACATATTTTCTAGGTTACTATGATATATTAGTGTCTATTTAATCAACTTGGTTCGAACATATAATTCTGTTATGACTTTCACAAAAATCATATATCAAATAGTGTCAAAATTGACACAAAATAGTTTTTAATCAAATATTATATTATTAATTGTTATTTTATTCCAAAAATCTAAAGATTGGCCAAATGACTTAGATAAGGATATATTTATTAATAATATACAATTTGGGGTTCGTTTGGCATGTTATAGTAAGTTTATTAACCATATAGTGAAAGAAAAAAAAGACACGGTAAAAGTTAAATTATTTAACTTAGAGTTAAATCTAATTGATAAGGTTAAAATAATACCCTAAACTTGTATAAATTAAATTGGTTGATAGAATTTCGACCCATCCCCACTTTAGCTTCGAAATAAGACCCTTTGGAAGCATTATAAACCGATTTTGACTTTAATATAAAATAATATTTTGAGATATTCCTAAGGTGCCCCTCTCCTCCCTTATAAAAGGGCACCTCCACCCCCTCCTCCTCACACCAATTTGAGTACTCAAGCTCGGCCAACCCCTGCCATTTTATCCTCTACACTTCCCTAGAATAATCCTAGAGGTCCTGGTCTTCTTCAAAGATCAATCATAGTTCCCTAAGTGGAGGATTCAAAGAGGCGTTCCAAAGAAGAGGTAATATCCATTACAGATCTTTTCAATTTCATTCTTCTTCAACTTATTCTTCTTTAGTTGTTTCATGATAATGTAATAACATCAGTATTAATTACATAATGATATGTTTTTATAAATATGAAACAACCCTAATTCACCTTCTATCCATCCTACGGAAAAATAAAATCACCGCGCGTGCGTACGTACGGAATACCGTCTCCACGCCGTGGTGTAATCTATTTTCCACCACCACCTTACAAGGATTGGTATAATGGTGTAATGAGCAACTATTTATGATTATTATAAAGTAATATTGATACTGAAATAATATATATATACTCCAATACAATTCCACGATCATAGGAACGATATCATCACTCGTGCGTACGTACGGAATACCTTCTCCACGATGTGAGGCGACTCGTTCTACATAATCATCATTACATAGTAATTATATAAATTAATTGAATGAATAAATATGATATATGTTACACTAATACCATTATGTATATAAGGTATCTATAACCTTAAAATAAGAATAAGAATTTCTTTGGCAAAACACGCATAAGATCAAAAGGCAATAAAGACCCGAGTAACAAGTAACAATGAAATATTACTAAAAAGAAGCTAAGAATATGACCATATATGATATCATATCAATATTTATGATTCTGGAATAAGTCAATAACATTATTTAAACCATTATACAGGAGCTTCGGACACGTACAAAGCAAATCGGACCTAAGGTAATGGAAATATCACAATCTCATTTTTATCCGAGATTGTTTATTCGTAAGTATTTAACTGGGTGTAGTTTATCATCCACATCCATGTTTCATCAATATGTAATATTATTTCCATCCACCTACAATTGTTTAAATCCATTTTTAACCTTCGGTGAGTTTTTAGTAATATGTGTGAAAGAAATCTTTTGTCGTTTTTCGTACGAGGTACTTTTTGACTTTTCTGACAAAATACGAAGAATGTTTTTTTTAACTTATACGGCATGAATGGATTCTTAAAACATTATTTCCAAGAAGCTTCCTATACAAGTTTTCATGTTTATTTTTAATCAACTTTTTTAAGTTTATAATTGTATGACATGTTAAGAAAAGAAAAGTGTTTTTGAAGAAGAAAGGATATTTTCCTAAAGAATGGAGTTCAAGTATTTTATCAAAATTATTTTCCATCTAAGATAATAAAAGGGTTATGTTTTTATCCCTATTATTGCATTGGTTTGATTATGTTGTGATGGAAATATTTTTATGAATTCCTTTATCTTATATGAATTGTTTTATGATGTCATGTTGTTTAAGAATCCCATTTTTATTACATGGGTTACGCTATGATGTATGGTTTATGATTATGTGGCACACATAAGAAAGGATTCATTATAAGATGGGTGGGACCTATATCTCCCTACAATGCATTGGGTAAAGATTTTATATCTCATGAGATAGACATGGCTGTTATTGTAGGTTATACCGGTTCCGTGAAACAGGACTGAAATGAGGGTGACTCGGTTCAGAAAGGGACTTTTTCCACTAAGATAGTCTTGGCAATGAGTCTTGACTAACAAGAAATGATTCTCTATGATTATGTGTGTATGCCATAAAGTTTCATGTTTTAAGGTATGATTATTGGGATTTCATTTCACTACTATGATTTATCCCATGTTATGAAATTATGCTCTCTTTTGCAGGTTAAGATTTTCAAAATGTTATGTTCTCATGATGTGATTGATATTTCTTTTGTTTACCCTTACTGAGCATTTGAGCTCACCATTTCATGTTTTCTTTTCCCCAGGATATAAGGAAATGTTTTAGGTATAAAAAAAGGAAGATCTTTATGGATGATGTTGAAGATCTTTCACCAGGATTAGAAGATTATATTCTGAGTTTCCAAAGACACTAAACTATTACGATCCTTGTGTGTGTGTTTTTGTAATGTACTAAGTATTCTGCAAAAGTAATGTAATGTCCATGTACGATAAGATTCGGGTCTCTACAGTTGGAATCAGAGGAACGGTTTAGTCAAACTTTGGAAAGTAGGATGCGAAAACGTTAGTGAGATCCCTAGAAATATTTCTAAAGTATGTCTAGGGATGTCTCTATGGTTAAGTATATGTATAGGTTATAGTACTAGAATGACGCTAACGATCATATAATTAAACCTAAGATGTTAGATATTGAAGGTACTCCCCCTTTACTATGTTGTTTTACCTAGCATGATTTTTTCCTCTCACACTATTCTTTTTGGGTTTTAGAAAATGGCTGTAAACAATATGATTCATGATAATGGAGGATATGATGGACAGTGGAATGATATTATTCATGAGAAACCAAATGAAATGGGATTTGGAGGTCCAAACATCATTATTATGCCGAATCAGAAATCTCATAATATGATCAATAAAGTAAAATTTGGTAAGTTTCCTGACTCGGCTAATAAGAGAAAGATGGAGTTTCATGATGATCATAGAGGAAAGAAAGTTCAATTTCACCTATGTAAATCATATGGAAAGAGGCATCAAGGAGTATGTTTCAATGGAACTGGAAGCTGCTTTGGGTGTGGAAAAGAAGGACACAAAGCCAGTAAGTGCAAAGGAAAAGGTTCAGTTAACACCAGTGATGAGGATAATGGTATTTCTATGACATCAACAATGGTTAAATGTTTTAAATGTGGAATGCACGGGCATTATGCAAACCATTTCCCTAAGGGAAAGTCTCTTGAAGGGAATCAGTATGGTCGTATGGGTAGTATTTATGTTGATGATGATGAAGAGACTACAAATGATATGTGAGATGAAAGAATTGTTGATGCCCGGTCAATGGTTTAAGAATGTAGTGGAATGAGTACATGTTTATCATGTGTAATGTTGTATAAGTAATCTCATGGTACTATGGAATAAAGAGACATCTAAGGATTGTTACACTGTTGTCTTTCCTTGATTTTTGAAAGTGTATGATTAATGGTACCAATATCCATGAAAGGATATTCAGATATTTTTGGAATGTAGATGATATGCACATAATGAATGGATAAAGAGAAAATTAAATGTTTGATAGTATTCATGAGCTCATGATTGATATAAGGAGAAGGTTATATCATCGTTTGAGTATATAGAATTTTTGGATTTTGGTATGTGGTAAGAGTTATCTTTTGACAGCACTCATGTTTTCACAAAGATTCAATGGGTATTCATTTTTCAAGAGATTACATGATTATGGTATTCACATGACTGGAATGTGATGAACAAGATATATGAGGGATAAATGATGGCATTCACGTGATCATTTTCTATATACTATGAGCTTGGACCGAATTATTTTAGATAATCCTAAATATTGGAATGGATTATGTTGGACGTAAGTTAGTATTATTGGAGGGATGTTATAGTAATATAGTTTTAGAAAAAGGACAACCGGCAGGACGGGCGACAGCCCATCGCGTCGGACAAGGCCGTGGGAATCGAACCCACAACTGAAGTGCGACTGGCCTTTATCGCCTACCACTGGCCCACAAGAAGTCCCTGTTTAGTAGAAACTAGTTTTATTATATTATTCAGTATGATATATGAAGTATAAATCCATTTTAGGAACCATATATGATTAATCTCACTATAGAATGACTTATGTATATTTAATAACTTTTTCGAACATTTTGTTTGAGACAGATGGAATGAACTGTCATACTAACACTTCATGAATAACAAATTCAACTTCATTTATTTAAGTGATGAAGTGGAAATTGTTCAAGGCACGAACAACAGTGAGATTGTACCAAAATAAAGTAAGTATTTATTCTAATTCAAATTCTTCAGCTTTAGGGAAACGATCTTGAAAACCAAAAATGTTGTCCTAGTGCTCTTATTTCTGATTAATCAGATGGTACCTTAGATCATCACAAATTTATGGATTTGTGATTATTGGCTTTTCCATAGCCATGTTCTCTACCACTCTCCATCAGAACATGATGGTTAGATTTTTCTTCCATATCCATATTTTCACCTATGTGGAAACCCATTGATTAGTTTATTTGGGTAACCGTTACGTTTCATACTTTTGATTTTAAATATTGGTTTTGGTATTCCATTTTACGACGTGGGTTTCTATTAAAGAAACTTTCGAGTAGTAAACCATTTATAACCTCGACGAATTTCGAGGGCGAAATTAATTTTAAGGGGGGTAGAATGTAACACCCCAAGATTTTACGAAAAATATCCTTTTTAATTTCATTAATATCTTGTGTTATACACTACACCAAAAGGAGCTTTCAGAAAACACATCTCTGACCTGGCTTGAATTACACGCAATCGTGACCTTTCACGATAGCCTGTGTTGTACGCAACACCATGTTTCGCTAAACAACGATATGCTATTAAAATATTATTAAAACTAGACGTTATGAATAGTAATAACCACTTTTTAAATTTTAGAAATTTTAGCTCTCAAAATGGACTTCATTTTTGGATTCGGAGTATTGAATTTAGCCTAAGGTGAAATTTTGGTACTTTTCGGATAACTTCCATATTCTAATGAATAGTGAAAATTACTAAATTATAATTAAAAACAACTTTTTTAATCAAAATAATTAATAGTGATAAATTATTAATATGAGTGGTTTTAAAGTATATTTAGAATATATTTTTACAATTTAATACAATGTTGGTCATTGGATGTAATTTCACATTTAAACCAGACATAAACAAGTGTCAATCTTTTGATAGATATTGTTTCTTAAAAACACGCTATTTGTTTTAACAGCGGGATTTAATTATGAAATTAATTAATGCAACTTCTATGTTATGAATTTTGTAAAATAGACTTCATTTTTGAATTCGTAATATGAAATATAGCTTAGGATGAATGTTTGGCATTGTTCTTAAAAACATCAATTTTTTTTGAATAGTGAAACTACTAAGTCGTAGTAAAAAAATTGAATTTTTCATAAAACATAATTTTACCGCTTCTGTGAATGTAATTTCAAAAATCCGAGAGACACGGTTGAAGTCAGTAAGTAAAATGTGGTTCAATGAGATGAAAATAATTTTTGGTGAATAGTAACTTTTTACTTTTATTTACCACGGTTAAAAGTAAATAGGGTAATTAAGGGTAAAAATGATATTAATATTACCCTAACACATGTCCTAATCCTATTGGACAAGTGTATCTCGACCAAAAACAACCTTAAGTGTAAAATATTATCATTTAGGCCCACTTGGATTAGATTGGGACATTTATTATTATTTAATTCAAAGAAGAGTTAAAAGAGTTAAAATCAAAGTATATTTACTAAAACATTTTTAATATAGGGTTGTACAGAAGATAAATTCGATTGTAAATATTCATTAGAAATATAAATAGATTTCCTATATGAAGAAATTTTATTTGTAATTTTTAGACATCAAATAATTTAATTTATTTATGACACAAATATGATGGAGTAATTATCTTATTAATGAAACATTGACATAATTGATATTATAAATACCAAAATAAATGTAATTTAAGACTTCTTATGAACTCCACTAATTTTCTACGTTAATATGATATATTAGTGTTGATTTCATCAACTTGGTTCGAAAATATAATTCTGTTATGACTTTCACAAAAATCATATATCAAATAGTGTGAAAATTGACACAAAATAGTTTTTAAATCAAATATTATATTATTAATTGTTATTTTATTCCTAAAAATCTAAGGTTCGGAAAAATAACTTAGATAAGGTCATATTTATTAATAATATACAAGTTGGGGTTCTTTTGGCATGTTATAGTAAGTGTATTAACCATATAGTGAAAGAAAACAAAAAGACACGGTAAAAGTTAAATTATTTAACTTTGAGTTAAATCTAATTGATACGTTTAAAATAATACCCTAAACTTGTCTAAATCCTATTGGTTGATAGGTTTTAGACCCATCCCCACATTAGCTTCTAAATAATACCCTTTGGAACCATTATAAACTGATTTTTACTTTAATATAATATAATATTTTGAGATATTCCTAAGGTGCGCCTATCCTCCCTTATAAAAGGGCACCTCCTCCCCCTCCTCCTCACACCAATTTGAAAACTCAAGCTCGGCCAACCCATGCCATTTTCTCCTCTCCACTTCCCTAGAATAATCCTAGAGGTCCTGGTATTCTTCAAAGACCAATCTTAGTTCCCTAAGTGGAGGATTCAAAGAGGCGTTCCAAAGAAGAGGTAATATCCATTACCGATCTTTTCAATTTCTTTCTTCTTCAACTTCTTCTTATTTAGTTGTTTAATGATAAAATAATAACATAAATATTACTTACATACTGATATGTTATTATAAATATGAAACAACCCTAATTCACCTTCTATCCATCCTACGGAAAAATGAAATCACCGTGCGTGCGTACGTACGGAATACCGTCTCCACGCCGTGGTGTAATCTATTTTCCACCACCACCTTACAAGGATGGGTATATTGGTGTAATGAGTAACAATTTATGATTATTATAAAGTAATATTGATAATTAAATAATATATATATACTCCAATACAATTCCACGATCATAGGAACGATATCATCACTCGTGCGTACGTACGGAATACCATCTCCGCGATGTGATGCGACTCGTTCTACATAATCATCATTACATAGTAATTATATAAATGAATTTAATGAACAAATATTATATATGTTACACTAATACAATTATGGATATAAGGTATCTATAACCTTAAAAGAAGAATAATAATTTATTCGGCAAAACACGCATAAGAACAAAAGGCAATAAAGACCCGAGTAACAAGTAACAATGAAATATTACTGACAAGAATCTAAGAATATGACCATATATGATATCATATCAATATGTATGATTCTGGAATAAGTCAATAACATTATTTAAACCATTATACAGGAGCTTCGGACACATACAAAGCAAATCGGACCTAAGTTAAGGGAAATATCAAAATCTCATTTTTATCCGAGATTGTTTATTCGTAAGTATTTACTGGGGTGTATTTTATCATCCACTTCCATGTTTCATCAATATGTAATATTATTTCCATCCACCTACAATTGTTTAAATCCATTTTTACCCTTCGGTGAGTTTTTATTAATATGTATGAAAGGAATCTTTTGTCGTTTTTCGTACGAGGTACTTTTTGACTTTTCCGACAAAAGTACGAAGAATGTTTTTTTAACTTATACGGCATGAATGGATTCTTAAAACATTATTTCCAAGAATCTTCCTTTACAAGTTTTCAAGTTTATTTTTAATCAACTTATTTTAGTTTATAATTGTATGACATGTTAAGAAAAGAAAAGTGTTTTTGAAGAAGAAATGATATTTTCCTCAAGAATGGAGTTCAAGTATTTTATCAAAATTATTTTCCATCTAAGATATTAAAAGGGTTATTTTTTTATCCCTATTATTACATTTGATTGATTATGTTGTGATGGAAATATTTTTATGAATTCCTTTATCTTATATGAATTGTTTTATGATGTCAAGTGGTTTAAGAATCCCATTTTTATTACATGGGTTACGCTATGATGTATGGTTTATGATTATGTGGCACACATAAGAAAGGATTCATTATAAGATGGGTGGGTCCTATATCTCCCTCCAATGCATTGGGTAAAGATTTTATATCTCATGAGATAGATATGGCTGGAATGGTAGGTTATACCGGTTCAGTGAAACAGGACTGAAACGAGGGTGACTCAGTTCAGAAAGGGACTTTGTCCACTAAGATAGTCTTGGCAATGAGTCTTGACTAACAAGAAATGATTCTCTATGATTATGTGTGTATGCCACAAAGTTTCATGTTTTATGTTATGATTATTGGGATTTCATTTCACTACTATGATTTATCCCATGTTATGAAATTATGCTCTCTTTTGCAGGTTAAGATTTTCAAAATGTTATGTTCTCTTGATGTGATTGATATTTCTTTTGTTTACCCTTACTGAGCATTTGAGCTCACCATTTCATGTTTTCTTTTCCCCAGGATATAAGGAAAGGTTTTAGGTATAAAAAAAGGAAGATCTTTATGGGTGATGTTGAAGATCTTTCACCAGGATTAGAAGATTATATTCCGAGTTTCCAAAGACACTAAACTATTACGATCCTTGTGTGTGTGTTTTTGTAATGTACTAAATATTCCGCAAAAGTAATGTAATGTCCATGTACGATAATTTTTGGGTCTCTACACTTCTAGGGGAACCTAGTACACTCTTGGAGCATGAATCAAAGTAAAAGAAATCCATCTATCCTTGATCCACCCCTCCGTCTCCATATCTGAAGTACTACCCTCATACTTCTTGAGGGTTTGTCGTTGGAAAGAACAGAGAGTCTTCTCCCACTGATCATCTTACTCCTCTCGGTCAATCCTCAACTGATCAGCCGGATGAATCTGGTGGGCCTTGACTATCTGAGTATCCCTGGGACAACGTCCAGGTTCCATAGCTATATGGTAAACAAATACTGCCTAAGCCTAAGTAGTAAGGAAAATTTTCTCATGGTTTCATTTTATCATTTTATTTCAATTTCGTTCCAAGAACACCCAAATCATGTAAAACACAAACATGATGATACATGTACCTTCCCTAGGGTCTCTACCCATCAATTCAATGTAGTTTCACTAGGTTGTTTAGTATGCTCAGAGTCCTTGCATCGGATCACGGGGGCCCTAAAATCCCGTGTCCTAGCTGGTCTTCCCTGGCCTATGTCACGCACCAAGATCACCTAATTTTGTTGCTCTGCCATCCCATGAAATCCTTATTGTGCCTAACTCTAGACTCAATCCTATCTCTCAACCATAACCTTTGATACCATTCTGTCACGACCCATTCCCAACAAAGATTCCCCTCCTGAGATGACAATGGTGAAAGGGAGATAATGACCCCCGAGTCCCGCCTCTAGTAGGCCTATGAGTGGAGACTAGAACCAAGGATATGAGTTTTCACAAAAATGGGAGGCATTACCCTTTTTATTATTTAATATCAGGAAATAGGATTAGTCAAATACCAAAAGAAAAAGGAACAAGTAAATGAAAATAAACACAAACCAATCCCACAGGCATGATTAAACAATTTAGAAACAATTTACAATTACAAGTACAAGAAAACTCAAAAGTGTAATACCAAAAAGAAGAAAGAGTACAACAACTACAAAAACACCAACTGTCCTGACTAGTAGGGTCCCACACACCCTGGTATTCCTCATGGAAAACTGAAAGTAAACATAGGGTGAGCATACAAGTATACTCAGTAGGGAAACCTAAAGCTCTCGTGCACAGTTGTGGGGACATCCTAATGTCCCGTGAGAACAACATAAGAAACCAAAACCTAGAAAAGAATTATATCCACCCACCCTCACCATCCACGCTCACCAAAAAGAAATAACAACGTGTAGTAGTATATAAGAACAAAAAATATTTGGTACCCCGCACCATTTCCCCCCGCTAGTTAGCTGCTCTTCCTTACGAGGAACGTCCTGAAGCTACCACACTCTTCTTGCCCGTACACACCTGGGCCTCACAAACCACATATCCCGTCGGCACACACCTGGGCCTCACAACCACAATCACATCCTCGCTCGAACACACCAAGGCCTCATCCCGAAGATTCTTGGGAACAGTAAACCCGCCCAAAGAGTCTTGGGCTAAGGAACTCACACCAATCGAAACCTACCCGAAGATTATTAGGTGTAAGGATGCCTCAAGCCATCACAACCTATCACACCAATTGAAACATACCCGAAGAGTCGTAGGTGTAAGGTCGCCTCAATCCATCACAGCTTATGGAAGAAGGAGCATGAAAGAGATAATAACTATGGTGAAAACACCATCTCCCATGAAATGGGAGTGTTAGGCACTACTTTCTCAACATGGGTCGGGTGCGACAAAAAACAAAGATACAGATACATATATACATTCAAAACACACAGCCCAACCTATGGAATCTAAAAAGAGAAACTGAGCACATGCCTCAACACTACTACTACGAAGAATGCATACAAAAAACAAACCCGACCCTATCTAATTTTTCATGTTTCAACTGTTTTAGTTTATTAGTTCCTTAACTACTGGTAAATTATAAAAACAGATCAAACATTTCATAGAAAATCCATGCCAAACACAAAACAAGTTAGATAAAACACAAGAAACACAAAAGAAACCTTTTTATCCTCAATCAATCCCCATTGATTGTTCCCGCGTTTAATTCATTATCATTCCCGATAGTTCATTTATCAACTTTCCACTTTATTTTAATATCACAACCCATTACTGCAGCCCTGCTGCCACTATAACCACATCTCCACAATCGTACCACAAAACAAAGCTCGTGCCAAATCATTTCCCCTTTAACACATTTACTGCAGCACCGCTGCCCATACTATTCATAATAACCAGGATTAACCATCTCCCTTTTCACACACCACATAACCAAACAAACACCCAAATGTTAATTATTCCATTTTGTTCAACCGGGGTGGTCACACAAGGGTACCAGATATTCATTTAATCAGCAATCTTTACATGATTAACCAATTTCCATATTCCACAAAGTTTCCATCCAAAAAATGGTCTAGAAAGGCAGGGAAACTTTTAATTTTGCAAGCAAAGGCCCCCCAATGACCATGTTTTTTTGTAGGCATAACCCTATTCAATTCACAACATAACAATAGGATAAACAGAGGTAACCATAACAACTTCCCCATACCCGTTCTTTAAGCAAGTTATTATCTTTATTAAATTGGTTCAACTATGTCTCGTGAAAAAAAGTGGACACCCATAGCACATGATGCAAAAATTAGAGAGAAAAAGGTGAAAATATCTACCTCAACAGGTTTTGATCACAACGCTCCCCTGATCAACTTTATAAGACGTTTGTCGGTGTCCTTCGCTTCTGCCGAAACCCGGCAAAAACCACCTTGGGTGGAAGTTAGAATGGAAATGCCTAAGGGAAAACAACAGATCTAATCTCAGAAGTTCTGCCTCGTTGTTACGATCTTGTGTCCACTGACGGATCGTAAATCGAATCTCAGACAAAGAAGTTATTGAAGAAAGGAACTTTGGAGTCTCTCGAGAGGGCTCTGCTCGAAGGAATGGGGAGGAGTGGAATGATCTGAATATGGGGAGAGGCCCCATCCTTTTATAGATGAGAAAATATAAGGTACACGACATGCACTTCCTAGTACACGATGTTTACTCGTCCATTCCACACGGTCGCCATGAGGCTTCCAACACAGCATTCAACGCAGTACATGGCTGTTGATTGGTCAACACACAGTTTGAGGGTAATACATACGTAGGGAGAAACTACAAAACATGTAGGTCGGGATACACAGAATGTACTTATTTATTTCATGTGGCAAGGACACGGCTTCAACACGAGGTATACATGGAAAGGCGTTACATGTAGTGTACTCACGAAACACGTCGTGTAGTCACAAAATTCTGAAAAGTGTGGGAAAAGTCCATTCAACCCTCCAAAACACTTCATGAACTTCTTTTCGACAAAGGAAAGGGCGGGAGAGGTCCGAGCCATTACAGTCACTATTAATCAACATTGTACTTTAAAAATATTTGTTATGATATGTAGCTATATTGAGTACAGGAAAACAAAAATTAAATCTAAATTTAATGACTGACTAATTCATGGTTTTTTTTAAGATCCAAAAATTACTTATTAATTTTTTATAATTATATTTAACTAATGCGAGGCTGCTAAATTTGAGGACATGTGGTTTCGAGGCCTAGAAAGCCATAAATAGAATTTGGAACATTTTTTAGGAACCTTCAATAAATGTGCGACTGGGGTTTTCTATCTTTTGAACCAGTGCTTAGAATGAATATATGAGAGCGACGTTGAATTAGTAGTTCTAATATTCTCTTAGGAGACACATATCAATGATTGGAAATGTTCAGAAGGAAAATATAATTTTTGGACTGTTAGAATATGAAAATTAACAATATGTTATTTTATTATTTTCTTCCATCGTTGAGAGATAGTTGGCAGGACTATAGTGTAACTATGGACATTAAATAAGATTCATTTAATGACTGGTTACTTTATTTGTGTAACTGTAACACACATGTGATTAATAGGTTCATTAATTAGGATACATTTATGAACTATAATAATTAAAGCAATGTGTGGATTAATTTATTTATAATTCATAAATATTGGATAGATAATTCACAAACCATGAGAGGAAGCTCTGACGAAACACCGATGACTCCACCCTCTAATAAAAAATGGTGATTGATCAACGACCATTAGAGGATTCAGATCGAACATCAATGAACATGTTCAAATGTGGATTTCATCATCTGTATTGTATTTCATCGAATAAAGGTATGTGTTTAATTGTATTATGTGATTACAATAATTCTATTTTTTATTCTTGAATAATTTTAATAATGTGAATCTACCAACCATAGGTTGATCCACAATTCTTTCATTACTACATGTGTTTTTTGTGGGATTATATTTGGTGGTTTTCTTATTCAAATTATGATTGATGCTTTAACCGTGTATGAACACTAACATGGAGGGCACAATCCAATCTGACAAAGGCCCATACCCCTATCATTCATGGATTATGTGTGTTTGTTGTGAGTGACTATTAAACAAGGCTGCATGATGAATCCAAGGGCTTCACAATGAAGGTAGCATCCCGGGAGTCCGATAGGCACATATGAAAAAGAAAACTGACCACCAGAAAATCTCTATTGGCCAGTGGAAGTAGAAGTTGATGCAGCACCACCGTCCTGGCGGTTCTAGCACTGCGGCGGGTGGATGGCAAGGCACACACATGCCGCATAACGAAAATGGAGTTGTCCGCTTGGGCTGCTATGCATGAATCAATGGCCGGCTCTGCCCGGCCCTTTTGGATGGAGGGAAAACACCCATTGGGTGCCGCCAACAGGAAGAATTGGACCGCATATGGGCCGGACTCACAGGACCAACATGCCATCCCTTCTAGACACATACTGAACCCCGGCCCGACTGGCCCCATTTCACTAACACTGACATATCTTATAAATCAGGTGCCCTTTTGACACATTGTATGTGGTTATGGGACCCATGGTTTGAAGTGGTCATTTTGAGTTACTCCTCTTGGGTTTTGGTAGAAGATAGAGTATGGCTTCTTTAGATCAGACTCTAATCCAGATGAGCACTATTTTCTATTTATTCTTATAACATATAGATTAGGCATCTGATAGACACGTCATCTATCACATTGGTACCCTTATGATAAGGAAGTAATTTGGGTTAATTCATTGTGGGATGTCGTGGGGGTTGAGATTTGATCGATGGTATGGGGTCCAGAGTCTCAGGAACTGAAGCTTACCAGGTGTGGGTATCCTGTCGCTGGCTATCAAGTGAAGAGATACCCTCCATTAATAGGCGAGAGAGTGACTGTGAATGGATCAACGGTAGTGAGACCATCCATAGACAAACAATATATTGATCCTATGTGGATCAAAATTAAAGAGACCATGCATTGACTTGTAGAATTGAGGCCCTCCATGGATTGATAGTAGTGCGACGCTTTGTGGATTATCTATACAGAAAAACTTTTTGGATCACCAGTATATCAAATCTTCATGGATCAGTAGCATAAACTCTCAATATAATAAAATGATATAGCCAAACTCCAATATTCATTAGTCATGCTCTCTCTGTTGTATAACCGGTGCGAGCTGTCTTTTACTTTTATCTTTTTTGATTTAGATCTTGCTTTGTGGTTTTCCATTTAGGAATTAAGGGAGACCTTTGGGGGTCTCAGGGTCCCTACTAGATATTTCTATACTCAAATATGCATGGGATTAACCCATGACTTGTTTTTTCTTATGGAGATAATGGACATCCTGATTGAGACATGGAGAAGTCTATCTAGATGGGGCATGGAGGTTATTGTTAGATAAGGTGAGTGACTATGATGATAGACGACGATCTGTACCAACTCTCCAGGTATGATACATGGTGGACAGCCTTTGGAGAACATTTTTCGATTTTTTTTACTTTCTTTTCTGATTGTTTAGAAATATTGGTCCTATTTTTATTTCATTTTAATCATTTATTAAAAATAGTTCTAATTTATGATTTTATTTTGTTTGTGTACCTAGTCTGTGAGTCTACAGGTCTAAAGGAAATGCCTTCCCTTTTTGGGATATGAAATTCTTGTGCTATTATTTGACCCCATGTCTATGGAAGGGAGGCATGGGTTAGTCACGACATGGGCCCTGGGGGGACGGATTGTGAAAAAGTTTTATCAATGGTCGTCAATTATTCCAAAAGAACTAAGAGTCTATGTTTTCAATAGAAAAATAGGGTTATGTGTCTTGAGTTCAGATTACAGTTTGGGGAGTCCATTGTTGGTGTGGTAGTTGACATATCCATACACCAGGACCCTGAGTTCGGATTTTCAACTTGATACAAGAAACCATTTTTTTGCGTGTGTTTGGAAAATGTTTTTCTTTTTATCTCTTTTCAGTCAGTTCTACATTCATACCTTATTGACTATAGTGTATTTGTTTCTTCATATGATGTATCCATGTATAAACTAAAATGGCTTCAAAATAGATATCTTTATAATGACTCACTGAGTTAGGAGGAATTGGTGTAGGGCCCTCATAGAGTGATAGCACCTTTGGGTGTTGTACCTATAGCACCACCACCTATAGGGATTCAGTTTCCACCAGTCCCACCAACAGACCATGCACATTGACTAAGTGTGTTGCATGAGTTCTAAAGATAATGGATTCTAAGGTTTTTAGGAATGACTGATCTGTAGGTACTTGATGATTGGATAGAGGTTGTGGCACGAGTTTTCCTCTTGGTTGAGACACCAGCAAACCAGATGGTTATCATAGATGGTAGCCTCTTTCAGGGAATAATAGTGATATGGTGGAGTCTGATGTTATAGAATCAAGAGTAGACGACTCTAGCATGGTTGGTATGAGAGCGTCTCTTCTTGGAGGAATTCGTACCTGTGAAATTATGCTTAGTGCGTATTTATGAGCAACTTCACTAATAGAATGGTATCTTAACGATGGCCCAATAATCAGTGAGATTCACTAAACTCTCTTGCTAATCCACTACTTAGTACAAGACACATTCTTCAGGGCCCAGTCCATTTAGAAGGAACTATGACTATGGGTCAGAGCATTGATGATATCGCTCAACATCCTAACACAGGATGAAGTGCTAGAGTAGGAACTATTGGTGGACAGTATACTGGCATAGCAGGCAACAACAGTGACTTCCACCACTGGATGACAGGAAGTTGAGTCATCATCATCATGCTATAGGTAGATGAAAAAGAGGCAAAAATTGGCTTCACATTCCAGAGGATGAACCCGTGATGTAGTGTCAAAGGTGTTGAACTCGCAGGGAAAAGGAGGTCAGCCGAGGAGCAGACTGAGCTACTCATGTAGTGGATAGGGTCACATTTATCCTAATTTCCCAACCCATCATACTGATCATCATAATATAGTCAAAGGAACTCCAAACCAGAGATAGAGGTTCGAGTGATGAGGTCAGCATGGAAAAAAATGTGGAAGAGGAACTATTCATGTAGTTGGCGGTGGGTGACAAATTGAGGTACTACCCCACCTCACCTAGGCAGTCCACCTCGACCTCAGGGTTTAGATAGAATGTGATGAGCTCAGCTTCATGAAAAAGAGGATAATGACCACGAAACTCCAAATATGATTCGTGATATGATATGTGTCCACTACACCCTAGCTATAGTTCATATTGACACAACTGTCAATCACTCTTTTATTGACACTTCTCTTGTTCTGTGCTCGGTTATTCTGGTTGATATGTTGGGTCAATACTAATGATTAGAGACTCTTATGTGAGAGGATTCTATTATTGCACACTGGTTCTGGTAGTGTTAGCATACTCTAGGAGGACATACCAATGGATGGGTTCTCCTAGTGGCAGCGTCGAGGACTTATGATGTCATATTACATTTAGACTATTTATCTATAGTCCATGCTTATTTCGACGTGTTAAGGTACAATGTTTCATGTGTCCACAAGGATTGGACAATGTTTTTCTTCACTGATGAGAAGTTAAACATTGCAACATAGTATGTAGTTTCACCGAGGATGGTGGAATTGAGCTATCCTAATGTGGAGGACCAGTATGTGGATTTCATTCCTCAAGATGTTATGAGACGGCCTCCTCGTAGAGTGGTAGACTTCTACATAGACTTGTTCCTAGGGAAGTAAGTGATATCAATGCCCTCATATTAGATGACTCCCTTGGAGCTTCATGATTTGAGGGTACATCTAGAGGAAATGCAGTGAAAGGTGCTCATATGGCCTAGGGTGTCCCCATGGGTAGCCCTGATTTGGATTGCCCAGAAGTCATATGGGAGATTGAGGATTTTCTTGGACTATCAGAACCTTAAATTGGTGACCATGATGAACAATTATCCTCTACCATGGATTAGTGATATATTGGATCATCTTATGGGAGCTCGGTGGTTTTTGAAGATATACCTCAAATCAAGCTATAATTAGATTTGGGCGTGGATTGAGGATGCTCAGAAGATAGCCTTCAGATTCATGTATGGAAACTATGAGTTCCTGGTGATGACTTTTGGGATGAATAATTCCCTAGTAGTGTTCATGTGACTCCTGAACAAGATCTTCTAAACTTACCTCAATCACTTCCAGGTTGTCTTCATTGATGAAATCTTTGTGTACTCCATGTCGGAGGAGAAAAATGCCACACATATATAGATAGTCCTTGGTACACTCTCATAAAATAAATTAATGGAAAGATATCGAATTTTTAGTTCTGGAAACTAGAAGTCCACTTTCTGGGACATGTTATATTAGAGGGTGGAGTTATAGGGGATCCAGAAAAGATAGTGGCAATGCTTTCTTGGGAGCCACTCGGGAGTGTGACCAAGGTGCGGAGTTTCTTTGGGTTACCTAGGTACTACCAGATTTTTGTACCTAACATTTAATGGTGGAATCACCCTTGTCAGCTTTTAATAATTAAGGTAAACCCTTCTTATGGATGTACATATTCGAACAGAGTTTATAGGATCCGAGGATGGCACAGATGAGTGCTTCCATCATGAAGGTACCAGAAGAGAGTGTAGGTTATGTAGTCTACTATAATGCTTCATTGACTGGAGAGGTATGTGTCCTACTGTAGGAGTTAGTAGTGATTTCCAACGGCTCATGATAGGTGCGGAAACATGATATCAATTATGCAACCCATGTCCTAGAGTTAGCTTTAGTGGTTTTTGCATTGATGGTGTTGAATCACTAATTGATAGGCGAATGGTTTACTGTCTACTCCTACCACAATAGTCTCAGGTATGTTATCTTACAGGAGGACATGAGCCTGAGATAATGATGATGGGTGGAATTCCTCAGTACTATGATGTTTATATAGTAGCAGATGCACTCAACCAGAGGTATGGTCTAAAACTGTTATGTGCGGTGATTGAAAATCTAACAACGTTGTGGATATCCTTCATGGAATTTGAGGGAGTATCCATCCTACAATATAGGATTGTCACTTCTCCACTCCTTCAATTTGTTTTGGAGGAACAATAGTGATTCATTGACTGCAATTCCCAACGTGTACATATTTCCTCATGGCAGGATCCTGATGTATTTTTCATAGTTCGAGAGAATGTCATATATTATAGAATATTCTCCATATTTATCATGATGTTTCATGAGTATGGGTTGAGGGAGTTCTATATATCATTTTTTGTGGTTCATCCTATAGGGAAGAATATGTACTAGGACCTCTGACATCACTATTAGTGGCCAGGGACGAAAAAAGTGGTTTCATAGTTCGTTTAACGATACATCAATTGTCAATAATTTATGGATGTGCATCAGGATCCAGTACGCTTAACACAACCACTAGATGTAAATGAATTGAAGTGTTAAGGGATCTCCATGGACTTTGTGACTGGGATACCATGCATGACTAAAGGCTATGACTTTACCTGTGTGATTGTTGACTGACACACCACATTGTCCCATTTTCTACCAATCAGAGAGAAGGAATTGGTAGAGGGATTGGGACACCTCTACATAATAGATATTATATCGATTAATGGGATAATGTAGACGATCCATCTATATCGCGATGAACATTTTACAACTCGTTTGAGGAAGGTATGATAGGAGGTGTTCAGGACTCATTTATGCTTGAGCACCTCTTTTCAACCTCATACAGATTGTCAGACAGAGCGGACCATACAAACACATGAGGACATGCTTCATGCTTGCATCCATGATTTTGGCCATAGCTAGGAGGACCTCCTGCCATAGGTGGAATTCTGATAAAACAACAGTATCACTCAACCATCGGCATGGCACCATTTGTTGCCTTTTGTAGGCGACCATATAGATCAACTCTATGCTAGTAAAACCCAAGGGAGTCATCTCTTATGGGTCGAGAGATGGTATAGGATACCAATTAGAAGGTGTATATCTTCACGGACCCGTTGAAGACTATACCGAGTAGGATGAAGTCTTATGAATATAGGATAAGGAGATCATTGTAGTCTGGGGATGCATTCCTTGTCCTTCGATGGGTCTATCCTTGAAGAGGACTACGTAGATTTTGCAAGGAATGAAAGTTGTCTTCAAGGATCTACACACCATTCTAGATACTTATCTATGTTGTTGAGGTGGCATACCACATTGATCTTCCCCCATAGATGCCCTTATTTCATAATGTTTTCCACATCTCACATATGAGGAGATATGTGCATGATCTGTCTCTTGACATAGACTGGGGTGACCTAGACATTGACGATCTGGTGACATTTGCAGAGTTCCTAGTGGAGACAAAGGATCGACAGTAATGATCACTACAATAATGGTCAATTTCACTACGGTGAGTTTTGTTGTGGCATTTGATCCTCTTAGAGGGAAAATTCGATTTTGAGGCTTAGATTTATGGTCTATATTAGCATTTTATTTCTTAGATTTTTTCGAGGATTTTTCGAACGTAAATCCCTACGGTGGTTAGAATTTAAATACACATAAATTGTTTTTAAATTTTTTTTAATGATATGGAATTATTGTGAGATAGATGAATTTGACGACATGTGATTATGAGGGTGAGAAATCCTTGATCAGAATTTAGAATGTTTTTAGCTAAGTTTAGTATATGTGCGAGTGGGTGTTTTATCATTTGAGTATATTCTCGGAATGAAAATTTTAGAGCACCGTTGAATTCCCAACAACATTATTCTCATAGGTGAAGCATAACACTGACTGACAATTGTTAGATAAATGGCATATTTTTTGGACATTCTTGGAAAAATATTTAACGTAACTATAAGTAACATTATTCATTTCTTCCATCGTTGAGCGACATTTGGTTCACCGTAATGTAACTATGATCATTAAATGAAATTCATTTAAGGACATGATAATTTGTTTGTGTAACCACAATGCTTTTTTTTAATAGGATCATTAATTAGGATTCATTAATGGACCATAATAATGAATGCATCATGTGTATAAATTCTTTTATTAATCAAACTGATGGTAAAAAAATTCACAAACCATGGGAGGATACTCTAATGAAGCACTGTTGATGTCACCCTCCAATGAAGAATAGTGATTGATAGATGAATGTTGGAGGATTTAGACTGGACATCAACCAACATCTTCAAATTTAGATTCCATTTTCTACAATAGATTACACTGAATCTAGGTAGTTTTTTTAATTGTTTTATGTGTTTAAATGACTCCTATTTTGCATTCTATAATAATATGAATAATGCAGATCAACTAAAAAATGTGTTGATCAATAATACATTATTTAAAATTGGTGGTTGTTATGGGATTATTTTTAGGGGTTTTATTCTTTAAATGATGATGGATGATTTCCCCATTTTGAAACACTATTGTAGAGGGTGTGGGCCAATCAAAACAAGTCTCGGACCCCATATAATTTGTTTATGTGTGTTCATTATGAATGATTGGGAATCATTGCAGAAAGATGAATCCAAGGGCATCAAATTGAAGGCAGAAACTATGGAGGCTTGTAGGTGTACACAGAAGTAAAATGCAACATGGAAGCATATTTGGTGGCCCGCCAATGCATCCGCATGTGTGGCATCACTGGTGTGAGCCGCTGGCTGACCTATGCTGGCCACAATGGAGGTGGTGGCGACCGTAGGAGTCGTAGTGGAATGATCAATGGTTAGCCATGTCGTGGAACCAATGCATCCCATGGATTAAATGTAGTGGAAAGCTCTGGATGCACGGCATGTAGAAATGACTAGCTCCAGCCTGTCCATTCAGAAGGAGGGGCGGTGCCACGCTTGTACCGGTAACCTGGCGAACTGGCCAACATAAAGGTCGCACCCGCTAGCTGGGTCTGACCTGTGTGATGTGATGCACCTACAAACTATGATAGACCTTCATCCAGGGATGAACCTACGGTCCCAATTGGACTCTTAGGTAGGAACCCTACTGGACAAGGACCTGACCAGTATCATTTCACTAAAATTGATATATGTTGAATATCGAGCATCTGTTTGATGCACCGTATGTGGATTTTGTACAATTGGGATGGGGAGGTACTCTTGAGAAAGCCCACATGGATTTTAGAAAAAAATTGGTTATTGATGGTTTGGATCAGTCTCGAATCCAATCAGTCCCTATATACCATTGTTTTTATAACTTTTATATCGAGCGTCAGATTAACACGTCATCTATCATGTTTGAACCATTACGACAAAGTTGTATATTTTGTTGATTATTCATGGGACATAGTGGTGGTTGAGGAATGACTGATGGTATGAGGTCCAAAGTCTCATGAACTCAAGAGCACCAAGTGCGGGAACACATTGGCAAGATGTCAAGTGAAAAATGACAATATGTGGATCAAAAAGAGAGTGACCATCTACGTATCAGCATCTGTGATACCCACTAAGGATACTCATGAGAGAGACTCTCCATGGATCATAAGTATTGTGATTATCTGTGGATCGGCATTAGTATGACCCAATTTGGATCAGTAGTAGAGAAACCCTCTGTAGATCATCAATATAATCACTCTTCGCAGATCAGTAGAAGAACCTCTCAATTGAATAAATTGATCTATCCCATGACTAATCATCATTATTCGAATTCTCTATGTTTTTAACTTATGTGATATTTCGTTTACTTTACAATTTAGGATTGATATCATGGTTTTTGGTATCTCTTTTTTTAATTATTTGAGACATTCAGGGGTCTAGTGGTCCATACTGTTTATTATTACACTCACCCTGCATGGACTTCGCCCACACGTTGTTGGGTCATGTGCAGAAGACATAAATTTTGACTAAGACTTGGGGAGATATGGATTGATGATGCATAGAGGTTATTGATATAAAAGATGAGAATAAGTGATGATAGATGATGGGATATAGCTACCCTTCTAATAGGATCCTTGAAGGATGACCATTGGAGTACGATTTTCCATTTTTTATGAATTTTATTTTAATTTTACATTGTATACTAGCTCTATTTATTCTTTTTATTCACACTTTTTCTATTAGTTGTTCTGCGTTGTGGTTCTCCGTTGTTTTTTTACCATGTATATGTATATAGAAGTTTAAAGTCAATGCCATCCCTTTTGAGGTATTCCTTTCTCATGCTAGTCTCCAACCCCAGGCCTATGGAAGACGGGCTTGGGGGAGTCACCTAATAGGCCCTAGGGGATGGGTGATGACAGTTTTGATATTATTTAATTACCCTACTCAGAGGATCCTATATCATTTTTCATGTTCATTAATTAAAATAATTTATCATACGAGAAAAAAATAAATGAAATTATTTTAAATCATATTAATTAACCTATAGCTTCATCCAATAATATTTTATGCCACAATGGTGGAATTAACTATAAAACCATTTTTACATATTATTTTATCTAATGTGTTAAAAATTTAGAAATTTTTCCTTCCCTATAACTATGACTTTTCCCAAATGAATATATAAATAATACACATTAAGAACATGGTATCATAAGGTGTCATATAACTATGAAATTTATTTCAACAAAAACATATGAGTCTTATAATAATATTCATCATTTTTTTATAATTATGAGTAATGTATTTATGAAGACATAATAATAGTTATAAGACTATAAAAACATTAATTTTAAAATAAACAATATATCAGTATTCTCTACAAAAAAATGAGATGTAAATATAGGGACCTCAAGATGGTTTTTTACCATATTTAAATCTTCTAAGAGAACAAATTTTTTGACATTATCAATATAGAAAATGAAATAAAAATTTCATCCTTTGGGAGAAAATAACCTTACATCTTAAAGTCATGTACTTATTTTTTGTCATAGATCTCAATAATGGTCATGTTTAGAACTTGTGTACATGATTATCTTATTAAATAAGTTTTGTACAAAAACTTTATTGGTCATATTCATAATATTTTTATCCCCTATTTTATTTATAATATATGTTACGTTGAAATTTATTATAAGTTCCTTTATATAATGAGAACAAATCTGTGAAATGACCTTATTAATGAACCTTGTTCCATGAACAGATTATATTTTTCGAAAAAAAACATAGAAAATACATTATATCAGGGTTAGGAGGCTCATAAGTCATTGAGACACCATCCTACTGCATCCAAACATAGTAATCCATTGGATAAGAGGTTATGGGAACAATACTATCAATAGGAAATCATTTCTTCCATCATCCATTGGATGATCTTATCTATAGACATGTATATTATCCCATAGTTATTAATATTATCATTATCCAACATTAGGAACCACATAAATTGAGGTATTAATTGAATCAATAATGACATATGTTCATGATGATATAGGAAATGATGGTTGTGTCATGAATGATATAGAATTAATGGATAAATCGAGAAAGGATCCAACCTTTTATTCACATTATTAATGTTTATATCTCCGAAATGGGGATGGTAATAGATCCTCTTAATTAAATCCATGGTCAAGGACATCAAAGGGATTACTAATTTATGGAAATTCAATGAATTATTTATTTATCATATGATATCACCAGAATACAACCATCTTGATTTGAGATGATGTGATTTGTGGATTTTATTCTTGATGAAAGTCAATATGAGCATGGATGTCATTATGATTTTTAATTCTTTTCTATGGGATTAAATGGTGTTTTTCTTGACACTACCTACGTAAATTATGTGATTATGCATAATTCCTTTGCGAAAGAGGTTTATTGGGCCACAAAATTTGAGAATCCTTAATGATATTTTAATTGTAGTGTTGAATTGAGATTATTATAATAAATTTTATTTCTTCAGTTTTTTAGATCTCCCTAATTTAATTACATTTTATTAGATATAATGAGTGAGTTAAAATGTTATAGATATTTATTTTTTTAGTGAAAATAATATTTGATATATTTATCATATAATAATGTAGTGAAATTTACTCAATTTAATATTCATTATTCAAGAATCGATAAGTGACAAAAATAATGAATTCTGACCAATCATAATGGCCTAATAACATATAAATAATATTTTTTTATATTATTATTTTGTTATACATGGCATGTGATTAGCAGTAATTTTATTTTTATTAATAACATTGTCTAAACATTGAATATTAATCATGGTTAAGTGGGTATGTGAATTTTTCCAATACTAAACATATTGAAACAATAAATTAATTATGAATCATTCCTAAATCAATATATTCATGTTCCTAATGGATAACGATAGATTAGATCTTTAACTAAATTATTTTCTCTCTTTCTCCACCTCAAAATCATTGTAGATAACAGTAATGGTTTCTTGTCACGAACCAACCCAGATTGACACTGAACCGGTCACCTGAGCTGTTCCGCTACATGGCCCGAAGGGCGTTCCCAATCTTTACAGGCTGGAAACCAGTGATGGGAATCAATATATAACTATTGGGAATGATTTTTCCAATGAAAAAAAGAAAATTAGATAAAAAAAAAGTGACGATAAAAATGTAAACTAGCATTAGAAAGAACGAAAAAATAGGACATACCACCTTCTGACATATAGGTCACTATCCAACTCAGACTCAATACTGCTCTAGCACTGAGCAACTGAACCAGGAACCTGAAAAATAACTGAAGCTGCAGCTGAAAGAATATGATAGGCATCAGCACTAAGATGCTCTGTAGGGATGCCAAAGATAACCACAAAATCCATGAATTCTATGTCCCAAAACAATCCAATGACATAAGTATGAAAATTTAATATAAAAGTATGGTTTTCACATTTCCAAACAAGCAACATGTTTTTTTCATATAAAATCCAATATGCAGTTTATACCATTTCCAAGATCATTATTCATTATATAAAAAAAATTCTAAAAAAGAATGTACCAAAACTGGGCCAGAGGAAAAAAAGTAAAATGTGAAAAATAAAAACAAACTAGTGCATTGGAATGTAAACAATAAATTTAAATATTCCAATAGCCATGGGGGATACAAAAATTCCTAGAATACCTATGGACGTACTCAGTTTTGGAACCACCTACCGACGTATGATGAAGCACCTATGTCTATAACCAACTGGATGCCCTAAACTGACCAATGTAGTGGAAAAACCAACATAGCCTAACAACAAATCCAGGAGGTATCAACCCGTCTAATCGGAGTTGATCAAAAACCATCCTTCGATCATCTAAAAGATGCCCAGGAACCCATGGTGGTCATAATAATACAATGTCTATAGGAAGGCCTACTCATGTGTAACTCATCTCACTTCACTTGCCTTCCCCAAACACGGATGCTTCTTGTGTGTCCACCAATAAAGGGTTACCCTTGATAAGAGCACCCCCAAATACACATTCATCCATTTCAGAATAACAAAGTGCCAACTTTGTTGTCACATCACATAAGAGGTCATTATATCTTTTAGAACACATTATCTTTACAATCGAGCATTCACATTTTCCGAATCAAATTCTTTGCAAAAATCACCATAAGACATCACTTTTAAAAGCACAACACCACATGGTCATTCAAGATTACACACCCTAATACCTATACCAAAATAGTTTCAAATTATTTGTAAACCCAATTTCATGTCTACTATATCAGACCAGACATTAACATTCTCAAACTCACACAAAAACACGTTTCAGAGCTAAAAACCCATGTTTTAATGAACACATTAGAACCATTCTAATAAATCATACACATGGACTCAAACATCATTTTGAAATCAAGGACT
Organism: Viscum album; assembly: GCA_963277665.1. Lineage (NCBI taxonomy): Eukaryota > Viridiplantae > Streptophyta > Magnoliopsida > Santalales > Viscaceae > Viscum > Viscum album. The sequence continues at coordinate 1,744,211,248 of OY728128.1, read as the reverse complement.
ATTTTCACAATGTTAAGATTCACTTTCAAACCAAACCTAAACGTACACCAAAAAGCATTCCACCCATGATTCACATCACGATAATCATTTATTAAATCATTTTCCCAACCAATAAAATGGTTTTAAAAGAATACAACATAGTCTTTTATCACAATTCCACCAATTCCACATGCGGATTACACATTTAAACCAACTTAATTCCCAAACTCTTCAAAATTACTTTCATACCATTCAAAACATTTCAATGATTAGACAGTGTTAGCCTTTTAAAACATTTCATTTTTTTCTTTCAAGAAATGATTAAAACATGCCACTCCATGAAATGTTCCAAAACACCCCTACGCCAAACCAACACTGACACATTTTTCGAGAAACCAATCAAATACAAATTCATTTATGTCCACACAGTAAATCAATTTTACCCAAAAAAAATACCAAGGGAATTTACAAGATGTTTCTAAAGTCATGTGAAACTCCACTTTCCCATGCTTTTATCAAACAAAAATTTTCAAACAGTAGAAAAAATGTTTTGTTTTATAAAACATGTCAAACATGTCCATAGATTTATTAAAATAGGTACATATGTTTATACACAGATAGAGAATTAATTTAAAAATATCTTTAGCAACTCCATCTACCATAAAAACACCATAAAAATCAAAATACACTTATTAACAGTGAGAAGACCATATATAAAAAATTATTAAAATTCTCATGCATCAAATAAATTTCATTGGAATGCAGAATCATGGAAACAAGCGTGGACACGAAGAAACTGTGATGGAAGGTATAAAAATCAATCGTGGACTAACTTTGCATGACGAACGACAATAAAAAAACATTACACACATGCCACTATAGTAATAGGATTTATTTAAATTAAATAAAAACACCAAAGATGAAATTAAGGATAAATAAAATAATAAATAAATAAATAAATGATGAAAAGAATAAATAAATAAATAGATAAAATAATGAATAAATAAATAAATGATTAAAAGAATAAATAAATAAAATAATAAATCTATAAATGAATAAAATAATATAATGAAGTAGGCCACTATTAGTCAGAGCTGAATAGGAAGCGCGAAAGAGGTGTGGTGAGGCCGACATTGTCTAAATAAAGGAGGCCATGGGGGGTCTGAGCTGATGGAGAAGAAAAACATAGGGGGGGAGGGGTCGGAGGGTCGCATGGTCGGAGGTTTAGCAGGGAGAGGTGGATAGAGGTGGGGACCGGAGAATGGATGGTGGCTGAAGGAGTTGGGGAGTGGAGGGTAGAAGGGTGTGGGGTCTCCAGCAAGTGCAGTGGGAGGGGATGTGTGGTCTCGGGTGAGTGCAGAAAGGCTATCAGGGGGCGGGAGACAGATGAAGGTAGAGGGGAACTAGGTGGGGGCAGCGTTGCAGATGATAGGTGAGGGAGACTAGGTGGGAAAAGGCTAGGATACATGGGAGGATGGATTGGGGAAGAATGGCAAGGACTGAACTAGAGAGGGGGCTCAAGACGCAGGCCGAAGGTTACAGGTGAGGCTGGCTAGCCAGAGGTAAGGCAGGGTCGAACACCGAGGGGACGTGAAGCTGGGGCAAGCAGTGATGCAGGATCTGAATAAGGGTGAGGGGGAGGGAAGAGGATACTTAGTGAGGGGGATATCGGGGAAGGTGGGGCATCAGGAAGATATGGATGGCCCGAGGAATGGGGCACACGATGCAGATTATGGGGGAGGGCAGGCACTTGGGTAGTTTAGGGATTACTTCTTATTTTTATATATATTATTATTATATCAATAAAATTATTTTTAATAATATTAATATAATTAATAACAAAAATAATAATAATACCAGAATAATAATTATTACTATTATAATAATAAAAAAATATTAATAATAATAAAAGAAAGAATAATAATAAAAAATTAATAATAATAAAGATAATATTAATAAAAATTATTAACAGAATAAATAATAAGTATTAAAATAATAATAATGTGAATAAAAATAATGAAAACAACAATAATAATGAGAAGAAAAATAATTATCAATTGTCTGACTCCTGGGCCGGCCACGCAACTACTGCCAACCGCGTGGTGACCACACACATGTTCGATGACCAACAAAAATGCTAAACGACGAAAAAAATAGTTTGCGACCTAGCTCGGACCGTTCTGCAAGAACCCAGAGAAAATAATTATTAAAAAATAATAATTTTAAAAGGCGGTGTAAAAATTCTTCCCACCATAGACACTTTCTTCCCACATAAAGTCTACAAGATGAACAATAAGCAAAATAAGAATTCATTCCTGTCTAAAACCAGAAGAAACCACAACACTAGAGAATTAGAGAACATAGTAGGGTTCTCCCCACCACAAGAACTCAACTAGTGAGAAAATATAACACCCATAAAAACCATCCCAAAATTGGGGGGGGGGGAACTCCCAACCGATCCAAATTAACATTTATAGAACAAGAAAACAACACTTTTTCTGAAGCTTGAAACTCTCCACATGGACAAAAATCCCCCAACACTAGAGAAAACCATCTGAGCAAAACAGAACACATATAGTGAATCTTAACATAACCAAAAATATGGATTTTTTCACTAACACGTAAATCATTAAACGAACACATCCCCACTAATATTAACCCACCCATGGTCAAAATACACTTTTAAGAAAAACAGATGATTTAGAAAAACATGATCAGAAAAAGAATTTTTTTGGATTATAATAGAACCTGTATGTCATAACTCCACGATAAAACAACGAATATAAAACAATGTCAAAACATTAGCAGCAGAAAAGAAGAACGAAAAGAAATTAAATGTTCCATTTCCAACATGGAACACAAAACCCGAATCAAGGATTCACACCCCTGGTAACTCCTGACTGAACGCGAGCTTCACACCAAGACCTGTAGTTGGGGTTCAGATGGTCGAAACATCTCCTACCTCAATGTTAGGTAGTGGAATTCTTATGTTCAAGACTTCTTCATCAGGCGATGCATCCTGCAAAACTTCTCCAAGTGACCCAAATAGCCGCAATGACGACACGTCTTTGGAGGGATACGACATGATGGCATCACGTGCCCAAATCGTCCACACTGGTGGCACACCATTGAATGGTCTGATGAACTAGAAATCAGAACCACTATAGATGACCCTTTAGAATCAAGTCCTTCTGGCGCACCCTGCTCACCATATGAGGAACCTCCACGCATAACTGGATTCACTGTATTTCCAAGAACCTACGCTCCAAAGACTTACTCAGCTAGGAACGCCTCATCCCCCTGCTTTTCAAAATAATGGTCATTATAAAGGAGCACATGCTCCATGATCTTTGGAAAACAACCCCCGATGAATAGAGATGTATTCATAAAATCATATGACGATACCACCTAATTAAAGGACATAAGATCCTTGAAATGGTCAACATATGACTTCATAGTCTGTTGGTCTTGTTGAATATTCTTGATATCTTCACATTTCATCAACTTTATCTTTTCAGGTATAAACCATCGAATGAAGAAATATTTAAAGAGATCCCATATTATCCAAACTTTCATTTACATTGGGGAAACCACCTCCCATTTTTCCAATGAAGGACCTTCAATTAACATCAAAATAGTACGAAATCTGACAACTTCGAGAGTTTCCAATACCCAGAATACGCGTTCGACCACTAAAAGCCACTCTACTGCCTCTAACAGACCCTGATCACTGTTAAGTATGGGAAACATCTAAGAAGAACTAAAATCTATGCATGATTTATCTAAAAACATGGAAACCTTTCTACGCATCATTTTTTGAACTATATATAAAACACATTACCAAAACCAATATCCAACCAAAGCTGCATCATTGAAAAGGCATTCATCCAAAAACATCCAACTAAAAAACAAAAAAAAACTAACACAACAAAAAAATTCATATTTTTAAATTAGAATTCAAAATCACATTTCTTCAATGACACTTCCCATATACCAAACCCACTATTAAAACCAAATTCAATTTTCCAGAAATCATTTCCCTTTATAAAATCACTTTAAATAAAAGGTCAAAATTTTAATTCCATGTGCCCACCCTAATAATCCCATGAATCGTTGCATGTTTTTCATCTACTTCTATACATAAACAGAAACACACACTTCCTGTGCATTCCCTCACATGTGAAAACATTCATAAAAGTACTTATGGTTTCACTGAAACCATATCTCTACGAGTTCCAAGGAAACTCCATATTTTTAGTTCAGGATCATTTTGTTTTAAATCACATCCATTACACAAATTTAAAGCCCTTTAAAAGAAATATTTATCATTTTAAAAAACTTTTTTCATTTTCAAAAATGAAATTACACCCAAAAGAACTAGGAAAACACACAACTTGCATCAAACTATAAGAGTGAGGGACTAATAGTCTTGCTTTCCCTAGAGACATGGTAGTGGGACTTGCCCCACGTAAGCGTCAAGAACTATAAGGAACATAAACTCTGTACATAGACTCCACAGGGGTCACTAATCCATGTGAAATCATAATGTAACATCGACAAACTCTGTTTTCATCCCATAATAAATGAAAAAATAGAACAAAACAATAACTCAATTCCCAGACTACCCCTAAAAAGTCGATATTTGGAACATGCGAGGGTTCATGAAGTCCTTCCTGTACCAACCACTTGAGTCCCAAAAATATTAATCTCCATCTATCAGATATCCCAAATAACAAGGGCCTCCTCTGATACCATTTTTTCAGAAACCTACCCAGGTCGACTCTGAACTGGTCTCCCGATCCGGACCAAAACATGGCCCAAAGGGCATTCCTGATTCACACAGGCTGTCAAACTATGTCAGGCATCAAGATATAATTGTTGGGAACGAGTTATAGAATTTAAAAAAAAAGATAATATGATAAACAGAATAGACAAAAAAATAAAAAATCGAATCGTAAAGAACGAAAAAATGACCATTATAACAACCCTTACATTACATACAAGGTTAATACATCAAAATCGAAGCATACTTATTACAACATATAAAAAAACCATGAAAGGACCGTATAGGTATAGTGTCATTAGAAATTAGGAAACATAAACAACTGGTTCATAAAGCATCTACACTGTCTCCCATTTATTTCATCATATCTATAGCCCCGTTTTGGCATATCTTACATAATACCCTTCTTCCTGACCTGGGGAAATAAAACATACAAAAGGGTGATCTCAAATGCTCAGTAAGGGTAAACAAAAGAAATATCAATTACATAAAATTCATAAGAACATAACATTTTCAATATCTTATCCTGCAAAAGAGATCATAATTTCATAACATGGGATAAATCATGGTAGTGAAATGTAATCCCAATAATCATAACATAAAACATGAAATTTTGTGTCATACACACATAATCATAGAGAATCATTTAATATTAGTCAAGACTCATTGCCATGAATATCTTAGTGGACAAAGTCCATTTCTAAACCGAGTTCACTCCTCGTTTCAGTCATGTTTCACTGAACCGGTTTAACATGCTGTTCCAGCCATGTCTATCTCATGAGATATAAAATCTTTAACCAATGCATTGGAGGGAGATATAGGTCCCACCAATCTCATAATGATACCATTCTTATGTGTGCCACAAAATCATAAATCATACATCATTGCATAACCCATGTAATAAAAATGGGAATCTAAACATCGTGACATCATAAAACAATTCATATAAGATAAAGTAATTCATAAAAATAATTCCATCACAACATAATCAAGTCAATGTAATAATAGGGATAGAAAAAAAAACCCTTTATTAACTTAGATGGAAAATAATTTTGATAAAACACTTGAACTCCATTCTTGAGGAAAATATAATTTCTACTTCAAAAACACTTTTCCTTTCTTAACATGTCATACAATTATAAACTAAAAGAAGTTGATTAAAAATAAACTTGAAATTTTTTAAAGGAATCTTCTTGGAAATAATGTTTTAAAAATCCATTAATTCTGTATAAGTTAAAAAAACATTCGTCTCGTACTTTTTTCGGAAGAGTTAATAAGTACCTCGTACGAAAAACGACAAATGATTCCTTTCATATATTTTACTAAATACTCACCGAAGGGTATAATTGGATATAAACTATTGCATAAAGATATAAATATTACATATTGTGGAAAAATGGATGTGGATGATAAAATACACCCCAGTAAATACCAAAGTATAAACAATCTCGGATAAAAATGAGATTGTGATATTTTCCCTTACCTTAGGTCTGATTTGCTTCGTAAGTGTCCAAACCTCCTGTATAATGATTTAAATAATGTTATTGACTTATTCCAGAATCATATTTATTGTTATGATATCATATATGGTCATATTAATAGCTTATTATTAGTAATATTTCATTATTACTTGTTATTTTGGTGTTTATTACTTTTTGTTCTTATGCATGTTTTGTTGAATAAATTCGTATTCTTCTCTTTAGGTTATAGATACCTCATTTATAGACTGTTATTACTGTACTATATATCATATCTATTCATTTAATTCATTTTTATAGTCATTATGCAATGAAGATCATGTGGAAGGAGTCGCATCACATCCTGGAGACGGTATTCCGTACGTACGCACGAGCGATGATATTGTTCCCATGATCGGGGAATTGTATTAGAGTGTATGTATACAATTTCAGAATCAATATAACTTTACAATAATAATATAGAGTTATTATTTACACCATTATACCCATCCATGTAAGGTGGTGGGGGAAAATAGATTACACCATGGCGTGGAGACGGTATTCCGTACGTACGCACGCGCGGTGATTTCATATTCCGTTGGATGTATAGATTGTGAAATAGGGTTGTTTCATACGTATAATAACATATCAATAAATTAGTGATACTGATGATATTACTTCATAAGGAAACAACTAAATAAGAAGAAGTGGAAGAAGAAATAAACATGAAAGAATCGATAACGGGCATTACCTCTTATTTGAAGTGCCTCTTTGAGAACTCCTCTTAGGGCATTAAAATTGGTCATTGAAGAATACCAAGACCTCTAGAATGTTTATAGGGAATTGGGAAAGTTAAATGGGTAGGGATTGGCCGAGCATCAAGGATCAAATTGGTGTGACGAGTAGAGGGAGGAGGTGCTCTTTTATATGGGAGGAGAGGGGCACCTTTCGAAATATATTAAATATTAGTTTATATTAAATCCCAAACCCACATAGAAACATCCAAAATGAATAATATACTAATATTATATGATATAGGGTTGTAATATCATCAACAAATAAAATTTATACATTTGAGGAATTTATTTTAAACGTTATCAACTTGATTTATCCTTATTAATCATTTTTATTTTATTTGTGGTAATAATATTCTAAATTTTAATTTTTTATAAATAATTAAATATGTGTTGTGAATTTTCCATAATTTTAAAATTTATGACATTATCGACCATATAAATTTTAATTTATAAATTTTAAATATTTTTGTGATTTTTAAACAGTTTTATAATATGTTATTTTTATAAAATAACAATATTGTCAATTTTGACAGTATTCATTTATTTGAATTTAAATAAAATATATACAGAAGATATGTTACAAATATATGCTTTAATAGATTCAAAAATTGTCATATTTATCTATAAAATCAGTGGATCACATTATATAGTTCATTTAATATTTAATCTAATATTTTTAAAACCATTTATTTGATATTTTAATTAATAAAATAATTTCAACATCACTATTGTGTCATAATTAATGTTAACTATTTAATCCCTAAAAATTATAAAAAAATTACTATGATGTAGATAATTGTATAGATTTCTGGAGACTATTCATTTTCTAAGCTTCAATAAGTTTATCACCAATTTATAATTATTATACTTATAAGATTTAAGAAAGTGACATGTTGTCACATTGTTTGGTTTTAATAATAATTAAATTATTTTCATAGACAAAAGTCCATTAAATGAATCTAATCCGACCCTTATGTCATATGGGTCACCTTTTAGTCATCCAATATGATTTTTTCAGGTGTTAGGGTAATTTTATAATTTTATATTTACCCTTAATTACCCGATTTAACTTTAACTATGGTAAATAAAATTTACCGTAGTTACGATTCATAATGCTCAAAAATAAAAAGTATCCTATTAATATAATTTGGACCCACTGATTCCAAATATGGAATCCATTTTTAAAAATTCAAAACTTATAAGTTTTAGTAATTAATTTAAAATAAATCCTGTTGTTAAGTAAACAGGTTTTAGAAGTTAAAACATTGCCAAAGATTGAAATATATTTACCTACGAATTCAATGTTAAATTAATTCTAATGGCATACATTATATTAAATGCTAAAAATATATTCTATTTATACTTTAAAACCTTTAAATATTATAATTTCTCCATATAAATTATCTTGATGAAAAATTTGTTTTTAATTAAAAATTATGGTATTTTTACTATTCATCAAAATATAAAAGTTATCAGAAAAATATCAAAAAATTATCCAAAGTAAATTTTTATACCCTGGTTCAAAAGAAGAATTTTGTTTTGTCAAATTGATCTTATAAACATGTCAAAGACTAGATTAAATGTGGGTGGGCCATCAAAAGGTGGCAAAACTGCATTTTTTTAAATATACTTCTTTTATCAAAAAAAACAGATTTTTCTTTCATACCTCATTCTAGAAAATGTATAAGTTGAATTAAAATGTTATAAAATTAAAAATTCAGTTAATAATATTCATAACATCTAGTTTTAATAATATTTTAATATCATAATGTTGTTTAGTGAGACTCGGTATTGCGTACGACGCAATCTATCGAAGAAGGCCGCAGTTGCGTGTAAAGTAATCCAAACTAGTGTTGTGTTTAATGAAATATTCCTTTGATGATATATATAAAAACAAAATATTTCTCATAAAAGTCTAAGGTGTTACATTCAACCACCCATAAATTTGATTTTTCCCTCGAAATTCGTCACTTTGTAACAAACAGATGAGGATACCTCTCCCTCATCATATCCTCAAGCTCCCATGAAGCTTCTTCTAATTGGTGGTTCCTCCATAATACTTTCACCAAGCGAGTGGTCTTGTTCCGTGTGACTTTTTCTCTATGATCTAAAATCTCTATCAGTTGTTCTTCATAAGAATTATCTTGTTCCAGAGGTAAAACTTCTAAGATGAGTACATGTGAAGGATCAGGTATGTACTTTCTCAGGAGAGATACATGGAACACATCATGAACTTGAGAGAGATTTGGTTGAAGCTCCAATCGGTAAGCTACCTTCCAACACGATCAAGAATTTCAAAAGGACCAATATATCTAGGGATTAACTTTCACTTCATTCCTAATCTCATGACCCTCTTCTAGGGAGATATTCGTAAGAACACATTATCACCGACTTCAAACTCTAGGTCTTTTCTTCGGTTGTCGGCACAACTTTTCTGTGGACACCGAGCTGCTCTTATGTGTTGTTGAATAGATCTGACCTTTTCTGCCATTTCATCAATGATATCAGGTCCTAATAGCTTTCTTTCCCCAACTTCATCCTAGCATGTTGGAGTCCTACATTTCTTTCCATATAGAGCTTCATAAGGAGCCATCTGAATACTTGAGTGAAGGATATTATTATAAGAAAATTCCACCAAAGGTAGGTGTTGATCCCAACCACCTTTTAAATATATATAGAAAGCTCTCAACATATCTTCTAGAGTTTGAATTTTCCTCTCAGACCGACCGTCTGTCTGAGGATGATAAGCAGTGCTGAGACTCACCTATGGACCCAGAGTATGCTGAAGACTTCTCCCGAAACTTGAGGTAAACGTCGGATCGCGATAAAATATAATAGAAAGTGGTACTCCGTGCAATCTTTCCACTTCCTTTACATATATCCTGGCAATATTATCCAGAGAAAAATCCTCTCTAATAGCAATGAAGTGTGCAGACTTTGTAAGACAATCAACTATGACCCAGATAGCATTATTGCCTTTGGATGTTTTAGGAAGTCCGGTGACAAATTCCATAGTGATGTTTTCCCATTTCCATTCAGGTATGGGTAATGGTTGTAACATCCCCTTAGACTTCTGTCTCTCATCTTTTCTTGATGACAAACCAAGCATCGAGAGACATATTCAAAAACATCTCTTTTCATGACATCCCACCAGAAGTACTCTTTCAGATCCCTATACATCTTCTTGCTTCCCAGATGAATAGAGAATGAAGATCTATGAGCCTCATCCAGCAGCTCCTTCTTTAATTCTGGGATGGGAGGAACACAAACCCGATTCCTGAACTTTATTATCCCAACACAATCAAGGTTGAATTCAGGTACATTTCTCACCTTCTTTTGTAACTCTACATCTTCTTTTTGTGCCTCTTTAATCTTCACATGTATAGATGGTTGAACATTCATTTGAGAAAGATACTATTTTTCCCCTTCCATTATAATTGCATGATCCATACTTTGTAAACACTTAAATATTGGATCTTTTGTGATCCTCATCATGGATAAGCTAGCATGGTATTGTCGACTTAATGCATCTTCCACTTTGTTTGCATTCCTAGGGTGGTAATGAATTGACCAGTCGTAATCCTTAATCATCTCCAACCATCTTCTTTGGCACATATTCATCTCCTTTTGTGTGAAAATATACTTTAAACTTTTATGTTCAGTATAACTATCACACCTTTCACGATAAAGGTAATGCCTCCAAATCTTTAATGCAAAGATTACTGCAGCTTACTCCAAATCATGAGTGGGGTAATTTTTCTCATGGATTTTCCACTTTCATGAGGGATAAGCTATCACCATATCATTTTTCATGAGAACACATCCCAATCACTTCATGGATGCATCACTGTAGATCACAATCCTTTCTCCACTGCATGGTAGTGTGAGCACAGGTGCACTGGCTAACCTTCTTTTTAGCTCATTGAAATTTTCTTCACATTCCTCCGTCCAAACAAACTTAACTCCTTTTCATGTCAACTTGGTGTGTGGGTTATATAACCATGAATTTTTTTCCACAAAACGTCGGTAATATCCAGCCAAACCATGAAAACATCGGATCTCGGTTACTATTGTTGGTCTCGACCATCATTCAATAACCTCTGTTTTTTCTGGATCCATAAATATCCCTTCTTTTGAGATTATGTGACCCAAAAATGCAACTTTTGGAATATAAAATTTACACTTGGTAAATTTGGCATAAATATTATCCATTCTTAGAGTCTTTAATACAATTCTCAAGTGATCTTCATGTTCTTCCTTGCTCTTTGAATAGACAAGAATATCATCTATAAAGACTACCAAAAACTGATCAAGATAGTCTCTATAGACTCTATTCATCAGATCAATGAAGATAGCAGGGTCATTAGTAAGACCAAATGGCATCACTATAAATTCATAGTGTCCATACCTTGTACGGAATTCCGTCTTTGGTATATCCTCCCATTTGACCCTTAATTAATGATACCCTAAATTAAGATCAATCATGGAAAAGTATTCAGCTCTGTGTAGTTGGTCAAATAGCTCATCAATGTGTGGGAGAGGATATTTGTTCATGATAGTGATCTTGTTATGTTCACGATAATCAATGTAGAGTCTCATTAATCCATATTTCTTCTTATCAAATAGAACAGGTGCTCCCCAAGGTGCCTCACTAGGGCGTATGAATCCTTTATCAAGATTCTCTTGGAGTTGCTTCTTCAATTCATGAAACTCAATTGGGGACATTCTATATGCTGTCTTTGAAATAGGTAAAGAACCTGGTACGAGTTCTATTGAAAACTCAACTTCACGATTTGGTGGAAGACCTAGAAATTCCTCTATAAATACATCATCAAATTCTCGTACAATGGGCATATTATAAATCACGAGTCTCTCTCCAACAATTTGAGATAAATAACCTTCATTTAGTGGAATCAAGACCCATATGATGGATGAAATTTCCACCAGATGGTTATGTTTATCCTTGCATCGATAGATGATCATTGATTGATCTGGAATATGAAAAGTGACTTCCCTTATTTTGAAATTGATATGATCTCCATATAAAGAAAGCCAATCCATGCCAAGAATCACATAAAATTCCACTATAGGAAGGATCACATGATTCTCAGGAAGCACTATCCCACAAACATCAATCATAGATGAATTGTAAACTTTGGATGCCACTGTTGTGCCATTAGGAGTTGTCACAGCCAACTCAACATGTAATTATTGAGGTAATACGTTGATAACATTATAAAATTATTCAGAAATAAAGGAGTGGGTGGATCTAGAATCAAATAAAACATTTTCTACTTTAGAGTGGATGGTAAGTGTACCTCTCACCACTTCGTTGTCGTACTCTACATCACCGATAGTAATTTCATGTGACATTCCTTTGTCTTTGGCCTTAAGATTTTGTTGACATCGATCATCATCATCAACCCCTAGATTTGGTCATTGTTTGGAATAATGCCCCATCTCCTTGCACTTGAAAACATTGAAGTGTAGTAGGTTCATTATGTGTATCCCTTCTTTTTTTGGCATCATTAGACATCTTCTTCCCATTATTTCAACATTCAATTTCCTGATGACCTTCTTTTCCACACTTATAACATCTTCTTGTCCCATTAAGACAATTTCCACCATGTTTCTTCCCACACTTTGAGCATAAGGGAAAACTCATCTTCTTTTCAGTGTGGTCTTTAGATTTTCCTTTGAATTCCATTTTCCTCCTCTTATCAAACCCATATGACTGATGGGTTACTCCAATCTCCATCTCAACTTTGAGAGCACATCGAATGATTTCCTCATAGCTATTGAAGTCCCTTATGGATAACGCCCATCGAAGACATGGTTTTATGCCAATAAAGAGTCGATCGATCTTACTCTAAGGCTGGATAATAATTCCGAAAGCATACCATGCAAGTATTGTAAAATTTTCTTCATAGGTACCAACAGATTCATCATCCGTTTACATCAGTTCAAGAAACTCCTTCTCCATATTTGTTCGAAGAATACGAGGGAAATAATTATTGAAAAATATGTTCTTGAACTCTTCCCATTCCATGGAATCAATTTCATCCCTTTGCCTCGTATTCTTAATAAGATTCCACCATTGATCAGCATCACCTTCCAATCGATACACTGCTAAGATGACTTTATCATGATTAGAACACTGAAGAACTGAAAATATATTTTCAGTGGTACTGATCCATTGTTCATCCACTAATGGATCAGAAGACCCGCTGAATGAAGGTTGACGCTGCCTCATGATGGATTCGACAGAATGTATCTTCTTCCTTTGCTCATTTGGAAGTCCTGCAAGATTCATAGCTTCAGAAAGTTGTGTGATCATGGCTACAAGATTTTGCATTCCAGCTCTCATATCGTTTGGTTTCTTAGGGGGACAATCATTGCATTGCCCGTCGCATTCCGCATTAATATGGTTTCATTGGGTTCCATCCATTGACTAAAACCAAGAATAATAGTGTGAGCAACACTAAATATAATAGGAAAACCACATAATCAAGAATAAAATTTCACACTTAAGGTATTATCATAGGTTGATCATGGCAATTTCTAAAACACTAAGATTGTGTTCTATGGTTAGACTTTTCCTTATGGTTCTTACTAAGGCTTTCAAATCCTAGTTTCAAAAGGATGATTATACCTTTCCTCTGATACCAACTATAACAACCCTTAAATTACATACATGGTTAATAATTCAAAATTGAAGCATACTTATTACAACATATAACAAAACCATGAAAGGACCGTATAGTTATAGGGTCTTTAGAAACTGGGAAACATAAACAACTGGTTTATAAAGCATCTACACTGTCTCCCATTTATTTCATCATATCTATAGTCCCTTTTGGCATATCTTACTTAATACCCTTCTTCCTGACCTGGGGAAAGAAAACATACAAAAGGGTGTTCTCAAATGCACAGTAAGGGTAAACAAAAGAAATATCAATTACATTAAATTCATAAAAACATAACATTTTGAAAATCTTATCCTGCAAAAGAGATCATAATTTCATAACATGGGATAAATCATGGTAGTGAAATGTAATGCCAATATTATTAATATAAAACATGAAACATTGTGGCATACAGACATAATCATAGAGAATCATTTCTTATTAGTCAAGACTCATTTCCAAGAATATCCTAGTGGAAGAAGTCCATTTCTGAACCGAGTTCAGTCCTCGTTTCAGTCCTGTTTCACTGAACTGGTTTAACCTGCAATTCTAGCCATGTCTATCTCATGAGATATAAAATTATTACCCAATGAATTGGAGGGAGATATAGGTCCCACCCGTCTCATAATGTTACCATTCTTATGTGTGCCAGAAAATCATAAATCATACATCATTTCATAACCCATATAATAAAAATGGGAATCTTAAACAACGTGACATCATAAAACAATTCATATAAGATAAAGGAATTCATAAAAATAATTCCATCACAACATAATCAAATCAATGTAATAATAGGGATAGAAACAGAACCCTTTATTATCTTAAATGGAAAATAATTTCGATAAAACACTTGAAAACCATTCTTGAGGAAAATATCCTTTCTACCTGAAAAACACTTTTCATTTCTTAACATGTCATAAAATTATAAACTAAAAGAAGTTGATTAAAAATAAACTAGAAAATTCGTAATGTAAGATTCTTGGAAATAATGTTTTAAAAATACATTCATTTCTTATATGTTAAAAAAATATTCTTCTCGTACTTTTGTCAAAAAAGTCGAAAAGTACCTCGTACGAAAAACGACAAAAGATTCCTTTCATATCTTTTACTAAAAACTCACAGAAGAATAAAATTGGATATAAACTATTGTAGAAGGATATAAATATTACATATTGAGGAAACATGGATGTGGATGATAAAATACATCCCATTAAATACCAATGTATAAACAATCTCGGATAAAAATGAGATTGAGATATTTTCCCTTACCTTAGGTCCAATTTTCTTCGTAAGTGTCTGAAACTCCTGTATAATGATTTAAATAATGTTATTGACTTATTCAAGAATCATAATTAGTGTTATGATATCATATATGGTCATATTAATAGCTTCTTATTAGTAATATTTCATTATTACTTGTTATTCGGGTGTTTATTACTTTTTTTCTTATGCGTGTTTTGTCGAATAAATTATTATTCTTCTCTATAGGTTATAGATACCTCATTTCCAGATTGGTATTAGTGTACTATATATCATATTTATTCATTCAATTCATTTTTATAATCATTATGCAATGAAGATCATGTGGAACGAGTCACATCACATCGTGGAGACGGTATTCCGTAAGTACGCACGAGCGATGATATCGTTTCCATGATCGTGTAATTGTATTGGAGTTATGTATACTATTTTAGAATAAATATAACTTTACAATAATCACATATAGTTATTATTTACACCATTATACCCATCCAAGTAAGGTGGTTGGGTAAAATAGATTACACCACGACGTGGAGACGGTATTCTGTACGTACATACGCGCGGTGATTTCATTTTCCGTAGGATGGATAGATGGTGAAATAGGGTTGTTTAATACTTATAATAACCTATAAGTAAATGATTTTTACTGATGTTATTACTTCATAATGAAACAACAAAAGAAGAAGAAATTGAAGAAGAAATAAAGATGAAACAATCGGTAACGAGCATTACCTCTTCTTTGAAGTGCCTCTTTGAGACCTCCTCTTAGGGCATTACAATTGGTATTTGAAGAAGACCAGGACCTCTAGAATCTTACTAGGGAAGTGGGGAAGTGAAATGGGCAGGTATTGGCCGAGCTTGAAGGCTCAAATTGGTGTTAGGAGGAGATGGAGGAGATTCCCTTTTATAAGGGAGGAGAGGGGTACCTATGGAAATATAAGAAATATTAGTTTATATTAAATCCCAACACCACATAAAAACATCCAAAATGACTCATAGCAGAAGATTAGATGCGATAGGGTTGTAATCTCATCAACCAATAAATTTTAGACATGTTAGGAATTTATATTAAACATTATCAACTTGATTTATCCATATTGATCAATTTTATTTTAGTTGTGGTAATAATATTCTAAATATTAAAATATTATAAATCATTACATATGTGTTGTGAATTTTCCATAATTTGACAGTTTTTGACAATGTCGACCATATTATTTTTAATTTTTAATTTTTAAATATTTTTGGTATTTTTAAACAATTTTATAATATGTTATTTTTAGAAAATAACAATAGTGTCAATCTTTGACACTATTCATTTATTTGAATTTAAATAAAATATATACAGGAGATATGTTCAAACTAAAAGCTTAAATAGATTTATAAAATGTTATATGTGTCTAGAAAATTAGTTGAGCACATTAAATATTTCATATAACATTTATTTTAATATTTTAAAACCATTTATTTGATATTTTAATTAATAAAATAATTTCAACATCACTATTGTGTCATAATTAATGAATCTTATTTAATACCTAAAAATTCTAAATAAATTAATATGATGTATATAATTATATTATCTTTCTGGGGACTATTCATGTTCGATGTTTAATTAATTTTATCACCAAATTTAAATTATTATACTTATAAGATTTAAGAAAGTGACATGTTGTCACATTCTTTGGTTTTAATAATAATTAAATTATTTTCAGGGATAGAAGTCCATTAAATGAATCTAATCAGACACTTAGGTGATATGGGTCGACTTTTAGTCATCCATTATGATTTTGGAAGGTGTTAGGGTAATTTTATAATCTTATATTTACGCTTAATTACTCGTTTTACCTTTAACTATGTTAAATAAAATTTACCGTAGTAACTATTCATAATGCCCAAAAATAAAAATTAGCCTATTAACATAATTTGGACCCACTGATTCTGAATATGGAATCCATTTTTCCAAATTAAAAACATATATGTTGCAGTAATTAATTTAAAATAAATCTCATTGTTAAGAAAACATTATTTAGATTTTAAAACATTGCCAAAAATTGAAATGTTTTTACCTATGAATTCATTATGAAATTAATGCTAATGGCATACATTATATTAAATGGTAAAAATATATTCTATTTATATATTAAAACCATTCAATATATTATTTATCCATATAATTTATCTTGATGAAAAAAGTTGCTTTTAATTAAAAATTACCATATTTTAATTATTCATCAAAATATAAAAGTTATCAGAAAAATATCAGAAGTTTATCCAAAGTAAATTTTTATACCCACATTCAAAAGTAGAATATTATTTTGTCAAATTGACCTTATAAACATTTCAAATACTATATTTAATGTGGGTGCACCATCAAATGGTGGTAAAACTACATTTTTTAAAAAATACTTCATTTATCCAAAAAACTAATTTTGCATTCATACCTCATTCTCGAAAATGTATAAGTTGAATTAAAATGTTATAAAATTAAAAATTCAGTTAATAATATTCATAACGTCTAGTTTTAATAATATTTTAATAGAATATCGTTATTTAGTGAGACTCGGCATTGCGTATGACGCAAGCTATCAAGGAAGGCCGCAGTTGCGTGTAAAGCAAGCCAATCTAGTGTTGTGTGTAATGAAAGATTCTTTTGATGATTTATATAAAAACAAAATATTTCTCATAAAAGTCTCAGATGATACAACCATACTTCTCTGTGACCTTCTAGGTCACCACCCATCTCAAACTCAAGCCTGTTCTAACACTGAGAAACTGAACCAGGAACCTGAAAAAAAATGAACCTTCAACATAAAGAATATGATAGGCGTGAGCACCGAGATGCATAGTAGGGATTCCAAAGATAACCACAAAATGCAAGAGTTCTCATTCCCAAAATAATCCAATGAAACATGTTTGAAAAACAAATATAAAAGTATGGTTTTCAAATTTGAAATCAAAAAACATATTTTTCATTTAAAATCAAATATACTCTACATACTATTTCCAAAATAATTTTTCAATATATAAATAAATCTAAAACATAATGTACCAAAAATTGGCAAGAGTAAAACACGTTAAATATAAAAAATAATAATAATATTGTGAAGTTTAATGTAAACAAGAAAGGTAAATATTGTAATATCCAAGGGTGATCCTAAACATACCTAGAATACCTCTATACGTAATCAGTTTTGGAACCACCTACCGGAGTATGGTGAAGCCCCTAATTCTATAAACAACATGCCACCCTAAACTGACCAGTGTAGTGGCCAATACCACCTAACCTAACAAAAAATCTAGGGGGTTTCAACAAATCTAATTGGGTTTGATAATAAACCATCACACGATCATCTAAAAGACACCCATGAACCCATGGTGGTTACAATATTACAGTGTAGGTAAGAAGTCCCTCACACGCGTGACTCATCTCACCGCACATGCCTACCCAAAACACGGACGCTTTTTATTTTTCCACCCAAAAAGGATTACCCCTGTCAAGAGCTCTCTAAAATTCATATTCAATCATTTGAAATTAATAAATTGCCAACCGGGTTGTCATATCACAAAATAATTAAAAAAATCTTTTTAAACTCTTTACGTTTCCAACCAGGTATTCACATTTTCAAAATCACTTTGTTTTAAAAAATCACCATAATAAATCACTTTAGATGAACAACGCCACATGGTATTTCATGATTACACACCCAAATACATTTACCAACATAGTTTCAAATCATATTTAAAACCATTTCCATGTTAACAATATCAAATGAGTCATTAACACTCTCAAACTCACACAGAAACACATTTCAAATCTCAACAAACATGTTTTAAAGATCACATTAAAACCATTCCAATAAATCATACAAAGGTACACAAACATCATTTTGAAATAAAATTCCATTTTCAAAATGTTTCCATTCAATTTCAAACCAATCCTAAATGTACACCAAAACACCGTCCACCCATGATTCATATTCCAATAATCATTTAATAAATCATTCACCCAACCAATAAAAGGGTTTAAAAGAATACAACAAATACTTTTATCACAATTCCACCAATTCCACATAAATATTCCATATTAAAACCAATTTCATACCCATACCCTTAAAAATTACTTTTTCACCGTTCAAAACATATCAAAGATTTAGACGGTGTTCCTATTTAAAAACGTTTCATTTTTTTCATTCTAGCTTTGAGTAAAACAAGTCACTCCATGAAATGTGCCTAAAATACCTTTTTCCAAACCTACACAAAAACAGTTGTCAAGAAGAAAATATAATACAGGTTCCTTAAGGTCTACACACTAAATAAATTTTACCCAGAATACACTTACCAAAGGCATTTACAAGATTTTTCTAATGTCATGTGAAACTCCACATTCCCATTGGATTATCAAAAGAGTAATTCCAAACATTAGTAAAAAAGTTCTGTTTTATAATATATTTCAAACATGTCTATAGATTTATTAATACTTGTTCAAGTGTATATACACATATAAATAATTGATTCAGAACTATTTTTAGCCACTCCAGCTACTATAACAACCCCATAGCAATCAAATGACATGCATTAGTAGTGTGAAGAAAATATGAAAATTTTTATTATAATGCTCAAGAATCAAATAAATTTCTTCAGAAAGGAGAATCAATAAAACACCTACCTCAAACCACATGTGGACATGATGAAACTCTAATGGAATGTATAAGAATCCCTCATGGACTATCTAGGCATACTGAAGGGTGATAAAAATATATTACACTCAACCCGTGATAGTATTAGGATTTATCTAAATTAAATAAAAACACCAAATATGAAATGAAAGGAAAATAAATAAACAGAAAAATAAATAATTAAATTATTTAAAATAAATAAATTAAAGAATAAATAAATAATTAAAATATTAAAATAGTAAATAAATTAAACAATAAATACATAAATGAATAAAAGAAAATACTGAAGGAGTTCGCTATTAGCTGGAGAGGAAGAGGATGCATGAAAGAGGTGCGGTGAGGCTGACTGGGTCCGATGAAAGGATGGGGGTGGGGGTCCAGACTCATGGAGAAGGAAAACAACGATGGCAGGGGGAGAGCACGGCCTGGTCGGAGGTGCATCGGGGTGAGGCGGACAGAGGTGGGGGATAAATGGTGGCTTATAGCTGATGGTGATGGGGAGCAGAGGATAAGAGGGTGTGGGGTCTCAGGTGAGTGCATAGGGAGGGGATGCAGGGTCTCGGTCGAGTACCCAGAGGTGAGTAGGGGGTAGGAGCTACATGCAGGTGGAGGGGAACCGGGAGGGGGTGACGGCGCGGAAGAGAGGTGAGGGAGGCTGGGCAGGAAAATGATGGGATAGGTGGGGGCCAAATTGTGGAAGCAAGGTGATTCTGGCACTGGCCAGGGGACTCGAGAAGTAAGCGGGAAGTCACGGGTGGGGCCTGCTGGCGAGAGGTATAGCAAGGTCGAACACTGCGGCGGCATGCTACTGGGGAGAGCGGTGATACATTTTCATGGAGAGTGTGATTGGAGGGTAGAGGCGACCCAACAATGGGGATATCAGGGAAGGTGGGGTGACAAGGAGATGCAGATGGCCCATGGAACCGGGTGTGTGATGCAGATCATTGGGGGGGAGCTTGGGTAGTTTAGGGTTTTCTGCTGTTTTTATATATATTATTATTATATCAATAATAATATTATAAAATATTTAAATATTAATAATAATAACAATAATAATAATAATACCGGAATAATATTTATAATATTGAGTAAAATAATTATTATAATAATACAAAATATAATAATAAAACAAAAAAAAGAATAATAATAAAAATAACAAAAATAAAGATTATATTAATAAAATTTATTTTCACTAAAAATAATAATAATGGGAATAATAATAATTAAAATAATAAAAATAATAATAGTAATAATAATTATCAATTGTTTGACTCCTCGGACGGATGTGTGGCTACTTCTAACTGCACGGTGACTACACACTTGTTCGAAGCCCATTAAAATAATAAAGGGCCACAAAAATTAGTCTGGGACCCCTCCCGGAACATTGTGCGAGAACATAGAACAATAATTAATAAAAAAACAATTATTTAAAAATATTGGTGTGAAATTTCTATTAACTAATAATGTATAATAATAAAACTAACCATGAACAATGCAAGTAATAAGGATCATTCAAGTTAAAATCATGTGATTTTATTTTGTTGATCAGATACTTTTATCGATTTTTGAATATCTCCGATTGGGATTATATATATTAGTCACATGGATAAATTAATTAATAATTAATTATATTCAAATGGATCATCAATTTAAGAAAAAGAATTATTTATGAAACATTCTATCTCTTAATAAATTATTCATATATTTCATGTGAGGACTGTCTCCCTCTTTTTACAACATATTTATGTAGTGTAGTAATCTATTTTGTAATGGGAAATAGATATTTATTTATACAATGGATTGATAATACATGAGTGTTGTTTAAATTATGAGTATTTCATATTACAAAAGGATGATTCCACTATGCCCAAAACCAACAGTCTTTATCTGAGAAAAATGATTTTAAATTTATATTTACAAATTATAGATTTCATCAATTTTTTCATTAACATAAAATTAATGTTTTTAATAATATCAATCAAAAACTAATCTCTTCATAATTTTTTATGACATAAATAATAACATGTTTATTATTAAAATTTATCGACGATCATGGTATTTACATCAATAGGTACTAAATATTCTTCTTAGAGAAAAAACCCAAATTATCTACTCCAAGAGTACAGACCATGGTTTTCTCATTCACATCCATATCCTAATATACTAGTTCATTTTAGATAAAGTAAAACACAATATCCAAATACAAAAAATCTGAATGTATAACCTGAAAGACCATCTCTAAAAATAAAGAACACATTTTGGAACCTAGGTACATGATCTATATTCTCATAGTTTCATGGTTGAGTAAACACGGTGTCCCATGTCTGGAATCTTTTAGAAACATGACATAGGGAATTAAATAAAACGAAATTAAAGGATATAAGATATGTATTCATAATAAAGAACATGTATCATATACTCACCCAAGTCATTAAATAAATTTTGACTCATTACTAGAGTAATAAACATTGGATGAAGACATATATAGGCCATGTACATTAATACATACATTGTAGTCTATTACAGGCAGTGTTTTTCAAAATTTCTAAAAAACTAAAAATAAAATTTATAATTTGACTTATTAATTATGATTTCATTATATAATTCATCTAACATTACATTATATGTCAACAGATTAAATATTATATAATAAATTAATTTATTTGTTAAATATTTATGAACATGTGTGTTTACCTCATTGTACACTTGTGTAAAACAATAACATGAAATATGATTTTTTAAAATTAAATTAAATATGATTTTGAGTTAATTATGGGCCTTTGGAATAGACATAAATAGAATTAATGGGACTAACTATTTTCCAATTGTCTCAAATAATTTATGACTATAAGTAATAGATAAAAATAATTGAAATTTATTCCCATATCATGATGGGTGGAAGAAGATGACATTATCCCATTTATTATTTATTATTAGATTATTTTAAATTATTATTTATTGGCCTTTTTCATCCCCTTCTTATCAATATATTAGTAAATAAGTTCTTTCTATTTATATTTTGTAAAACTCATGTATCCAATCCCCAAAATCTCATCTCATGTGTCTGTGTAATTGATAATGTAATGAGTCAGCTCCCAGGGGAGGGGTGCTAACATAAGTCAATGAGTCTATGTGAAACCAATCAATGTGATACAATGGATTCATGGTATAATACTGAAACATGAAAAATTGTAACGTTTATGTTCTTTCCACTAGGTTTGTATATTAATTTATAATAACCTATATAAACTAACAACTACATTATCTCTTGATTATGCCACTAATAGTTTATTTCTATTATTTCTAATGTTAATTATTTACTTTTTTGAATGTTTTGTGATCACATAACAAATTTATTAACAAGAATGAATTATATAATATAATATAATTAGATAAATAATTCCTATTTGTGAGACCGATATAGTGAATTTAATAATATTCGTTTAATGTTTTCAATGCATGTAAAAGTATACACTGGGTTTTGCATGGAAGGATAAAAATCCCCAGAATTAAATATTGATTATGATTATCCATTAAATTATATAAGTTAGACTCAACCATATAGTTAAATGTACATTACCATCCAAACAAGGGGTTCATTCATTTATCATCCAAGTTTTAGTATGATGTTATGGGTAGACATGTCTTCGTTTTCATCGTTGTTTTATTTCCAAATAAGAACACTATGTAACAATGAGTAAATGCTCATGGAAATCATAAAATATGAATTCATGATTCAGGAGACCACTCAAAAGATCATGGAACTATTATTTTATTTAATTAACATGTTACTCCTACCATAACCCCTTTACATTGTAGACTACCATCTAACACTACTAATATAATAGATTTTTTTTGTAATTAATTGTTATTATATTCCTAGTGTTGATATTATCATCATTATTATTTATTTATTAGGAATGTATTGCTCTATTTAATGGATTTGAAATAATGGTTTCAAATTATTTAATCACAAAATAATATATTGTATCAAATACATAAATAATAGCCTTTATGTTATAAATTATGAAATTCAAATTTTCAAATTGATAAAAAAAGATGATTGAGTGACTCATATGATTCCATGTCATGGAATCATGAGGTTGGTTACACATATGAGTGACATTTGATAAATCAATGTCCTGATTGACATTTGGAATCCTTTGAGTTAAAATCACTTTGGTGATATCTTGATTATCTATAAGGAACAATTAACAAACCACCATTTAGTTGTTAAGGTGAAACTTCAGCATATATTCTAGAATTATTAAACGCCACTTTTTGTCTACCATTTCAAGTATTTTATAGAGGTGTAAATTCATCCTTCATACTTTTTATCAATAAATTGTGAATTTATGGTTATATATAAATGATGAGGTTTATGTTTTAATCTATTGAGGAGTTCAAATATATCAATAATTTGTTTTATAATTAACATGATTAGATGATAAAAAATTTGATCATATCATGGTGGTGAATAATATATCAAATAAGTTATCAAATTTTTATGGATATATGTGATTTTGTCCAAAACACTCATCCATATGCATTATAGTGGAATGGTTTTGAAGAATTGATGAATTTTACCTTCATTGACATGGTATAGTTCATAATAATTCATGACATATTTCAAATTTACTTTTTTAGAAAAGGATTAAAAATTAAATTATGCTTACTAAATTGAGAATTACAAAATCATAATTTAGTATTCCATTCGTGTAATTGAGTGATGATAAACTCATTTTTCACATGCTCACCCATGGTATTGCTATGTATTTTTAGGTCGAGATAAAAAAACAGGAAACCAATCCATGAACTGAATCCTTATAGGGGATCCCAATGATAAAAGTTAATACCACATAGAAAAAACTTCACACAAATAATTGGAATGTCTCAATATAGGGCATAATTTTTAAGAGAGAGAACACTATCATATAGGATAGTGGGAGAAACATTGACACCATTAATTATTTCCACAAGATACACATGAGTTTTTATAGGAACTGACTCCATAGGTCACATTGGAATTAGATGATCCTAAGACCAATATACAATATAAGTGTCCAATAGACCTGAGAAATCCATGAAGATATGTTTTTGAATTCACTAATGACATTAATCTTCAACGTTTGACAAAAATAATCATCTCTCATATATGGATGACATAGATGGACTTAATGCATCAAGATGGAATGAAAAAATGAATTTTAGGATTAAATACATGTATCAAAACTAATTTTGGACATTGGTCAGCAAATAATTTTATATAAAAAAATTTTGGTGTAAGTTGGCATTGATTAGAAAAAATTACATAGAAGGGAAAGTGTTTATCTAAAATCAAGGATTGTAGTAAATATATTTTAACAACATCAAGGTATTGACTATAGAAACCTATTTTTTAAAGTACCCATATTTAAATATATCAGAATAATTCTATCCATATTGGAAAACAATGGATATTAAAATTTAAAAATTGATGTCCAAACTATATTACATGTTTGGGACCATCAAGAAGATGTGTATATGACATAACCTAAAGATATTATTACTCCCTAAAATTCAAAACAAAAATGTATTAATATTATTTTTATCTATCTATGGATTAAATAATACTTCATGTTTATGGAATATTCAATTTTTTAATCCATAAATGAGTTATATTTAATAAGGAATTAATGTTGAACATGTATTTGAATGTTGTTTCAATGTTTTAATGTTTTCCTTATTATTGGGTGTTGATTGAAAATTTATTATAGGACATGATATACTATCCTTACAAGATGTTGCAGAATAATTGGAAATGTTCTTCTCCATGAATGAATTGAGCATAGAAGCCTATATTCTGGGGGTCAAGACCATTCATGATGGATCCAAGATGCCTCTAAAACTAATTCAAGTTACATATATATAGATGACAATGAAGAGATTCAATATAGAATAAATTATGATGGGATTAATTATATTATCACACTATATATGTCCTTGAACGAAATTTTGTCCGAAAAAAAATGATTGGGAGAGAATGACTAGGATCACATATTCGTTTGTGTCTGGATGTATTATTTAATCAATGTTATATATGAGATTTTAGTGATTATTTTTATTGTTTCATGGAATGAAATTATTAATAATATACATGTGAAAATTGTTGTAATGTTGTCAAGATTATACTTATGTATATGTGGTGAAATAATAATTTGATCTTGTTATATACATGAGTTGAAGAGATAGCCATATATGTATTTAAAAAATATTTCATTTTTATATATCAGAATGATCTAATGTCATATTCTAGATATTATTTTTCAATCAATAGTGGAGTTCTGATATGGAAGTGTTTAAAGAAATACATTTTCAATGAACTGTCAACATACTCTGTGTATATTTAAACTTCAAATACAGTTAATGAATAAATTTGTATTTGAATAATTTTCCAAGACCATATTGTTTTACCTAGTAGTATGTACCTTTCAAATTTTGATATGATATCACTATATTTGTGGTTCTCTCTAAAAATTATAATATATTCCATTAGAAAAATAATATTGTTCGTATGTTTTATTTCTTGAGTATTTGTTCAATTGTGGTTATTTTATAGTGGGAAGAGTATCCACTAAGGATGAAATCTAAAACTAGTTAATGGAGTCTTTTTATCATCATAATCATGTCTATTATGTGAGATATAATGGGCTTAATGTAATTATCTATTTTTTGTAGTGATAATGGGGGTCTGTTGGATTTCGGTGCCCTAGAAAAACCATTTTAGCCATTAATTACATGTTTTTGTTATTACATTTGAATTATAATCACTTATTCATTAATGTTATAAAAAATTATATATTATAATTTATTTATAATATATGTTTCGAAAAAGGTAATTGTAGGACCAATTTTTATGGGAACCTAGAGGTATGTGATAGGACATATCCAATACAGTCAATTATGTGAAGGGGGATTGAGACAACTTCTCATTGTGTTCTCCCTTTTTATTATCTAATATTTGAGCATTTGAAAAGAGTATCATCTATAGGAAATATATATCTCCATGTGTCATTGATTATTCCTCTACGAGAACATGTGTAATTGACAATTAAAATAATGATTATCACTAATGGACATAATTAAATGTGTGATTTCATGTATTAATGAAAACAACGATGACCTATGTTCATGGAGAATTATTATATGTCGGATGTGTCATAAATTATAGAGTGTTAATGGACAATGACAGATAATTGATATCCTTTTGATGTATTTTATGAAAATTAATTTATCCTACTCTTTTATGGAAGTATGAATTCCATAATAAATACACTTCCATAGTGTTTCAACAAATAGATAATTTATATAAAGTAATTTATTGAGACATTATCAATAAAGGTTGATGAAAATTTCATGAAACCATATATATTAGATATATTTTGATAAAATGATTATAATACATGGTAAACATTCATAGGAGGTTATATATATAAGAACCTAGATCTCTTTATAAGTTGTGGTTCTTGATTTCTTTTGTTTTTTTAGGAAAATGGTAGTTTCAAGAAATTTAAATAGTACAAGATGTGTACTTTGGAGTACATGTCGTGAACCTGATTGTCATGGGTTTCTGTGTACTGGTCATTTAATGGCCAATTACATTGCCATGTGGGGTGACCTGAAGACCACTTAAAGTTGGGATTGGTAAAGGCATATACACACTGCATACATTAAATGGACATGTTGTCTACTTTTCTATATAATTGACTAAATTTATAGATGTATCTTCTAATCGAAAAAAAACATCTTCTTCTCATCTCGTCCCGACCCGGAGTGATGAATATCACTGATTGTTCCCAAATCCCCCAATTGACCATCCCTTCTCTGAATAAACCACCGCTAATTGCATTTTAATCTTCCTAGTGAGTTCTTCCTCATCCAGAGCCTATCCTTTTGATTCCTCCCCTTTTTTTGAGATATCATTGGATGAATAATATTGGATTATTTTTAGATCTATGATGTTCTATGTAGATTCAACGGACGAGGATCAACTATATCGATCATGAAACATCAAGGTATGCAGTTTGTGTATTTATATAGTTTTCTTCAAATTATTTGTGCAAAATTACTAAATACCCTAGCTTAGGTATTGAAAGTTTAAGGAATTTACCACCTTAATAAATGTTATGCCTTGATTTCTTTAGTTCAGTCTCTTATTTTAATATAGATTTTAATTACATTTCTATAGATGTGTTTTATCATTTTTAAATGGATATTGGTCGTTGGGTCTGATTTTTCCTAGTAGGCTAATCTGTTTTTCATGACTAGTGCTGATAGGATGGATTGATATTATCTGACATACATGTGCCATTCCTTGTAGATTTTTATCCAAGATGTATATTGTGATTTAAATTGGCTTCTGTATATCGTTTTGTACGATTTTTTTCATTGGACTATGGGAATTTGTTGTAGTGAGAACATAGATGGAATTGGCGATTAGGGCTTCCCCAGAGTGTCTGTTGTACTTTTCATGTTGTGAGACCATAGGGGGAGATTGATGATGAGTGCTACATCAGAGTGTCTATATTTATTTTTATGAGACTAGACGGGGAATTTATGTTGAATGCTTCTTGAATGAGTCTATAGTTTACTGTTAAAAGTCTATAAGGGGAATTGATGGGGATTGATTCATCAAAGAGTCTTTATTTGTAGGATACCAAAGGGGTTAGACTGTGTGAGCTATCCCTTGGGGTCATTATATAATTGTTGTTAAATGATAAGTTTAACTAGATGGATTAGGCAGTGACATCATTCTCAGAGGGTTTCTTGTGGATTATTGTTTAAATAGTTAATAAATATAATAGAATGTGGTTGAAACTCTTGGACTGTTTAACATTGAGTACCTCCATGTTTATTTCTTATGTTTGCATATTTTCATACTATATATCTATAATAACTATTAGAAACATATCACTGGGTTGTTGCCTACTAGGATTTATCTGAAGCCCTATTTTGGTCATGCTTTTGGGCCCAAAAAGATTATCTTATTGTAGGTATTGATATGGGAAAGTTCCCTTCTTCCTCAGGTACTTGATTGTTGTGGAGCTAGAGAGCGGGTGACCAATTTGAAGCTTGTGATGCTACTGTAGTTGTTTCCTTGTTTTATTTTGTTCTTTTATTTATTATCATATTCCAATATTTTAATTTGATTGAATGTTTCCCTAGATACTAGAGACATTAATTATTATTAATATATATATGCTGTAGTATCTTATTTACATTCATTATTTCTTTGTTTAATTTTTTTATAGTGTTACTGATTATGTTATTGTTACCTATTTTCTATTAATCTTTGATACTCTACCATGGAGAGAATATTATCCCCATAATCAAAACCAAGTCCCTCCCTACTATTCAGAATCCTCTGGGGTTTGGGGAAATGTGCTTGACGCCATGTGACCAACTAGTTACGGGGAACCTTTTGGCGGCACCCAAAATTGGGACGTTACAAATTCATATCAAAGGAATTATGTTCACCATGACATACTATTTGGAGCCTATAAAATGGGATACGAAAATTTATATAGTTGATAATAAGCAGTTCCCAGGAGTAGATAACCCATGTATAGGGGTAAAGGCAATTTACCTCGTTTATTTCCTTTTATTATGGTTCGGAAATTATTGCAGTTGATTTGATTTCAACTTTGGGTGATACACAAGTATTATGTTGAAATAAATGATATTATTAAGGTTATATTAATTGTGTAACCTGATGAGATTAAACTATTACATCTAATTCATCATATAGGAACATTCTACAACCACATTTCATTCATTTTTGTCATTCCATTTAGGGTTCATTACCGATTGAATGTTGTTGGGATAGATGTTTTTATAGATATGAATTTTGTGGTGATAGATGACTTGATAGAATACCTTCAATTTTATACGGTATTTATAATGTTTAATGTTCATTTTAATTATCATTAAACATTATTCCCTGAGGTATTATGGGCCCTCATGGATCAGAATTTGGTGGATCTTGTGATTGATTTCATTGTTAAACTATAATGCGACACGAATATGATGCCATTATTTTATTTTCGGGGAGTATGGGCCCCCAAAGATTGGATTTAGGTACATTAATGATTGTTTCAATGTTTTTATGGGGTTTCAGACTAGTTTCTATAGCTTAAGGTATTGAAAAACCCAAAATACATGTTGTGTATTGAGGAATACATGTCATGCATCCTTCTATTTGTGAAGGTAAATATTTTCTAGAGTACACAATGTGTACTCTGAGTAAAAGTCATGCAGTATTTAACCATGTCATTGAATGTGGGAGTAGAAACATGGAGTTTGGAAACCATTGGTAAAACACGCCATGTACTAGATTTACATGTCGTGTTGTAGATACCTTTTCTCCGACTGTGTGACTAACGAAACATTTTGGTGATATCATTCAAGTACACGATGTGCCTTGTAACCCCACTCTATGTAGAGTTAACCATATAACCAGCCGTGTGACCAGCAACACGTGCTGGTGAAATCTTTCAAATACACACCATTTTTAGCGCATGCACATAGTGTAGATTTTAACTAGGGGAACTGTGTGGTTTAGCCATGTAGAGGAACTCGGGTAGAAGAAAACGATTCAAGTACATGTCATGTTCATGGAAAACATGCAGTGTGTATATGGTTTCACATGACTAGTGCTGGATGGAGAACATGCCCATATTAATGCTTAAGGGAGAATGTATTTGATGTGTTATACACACCGCCTATCCATGATTTTATGAACATTAAATACTTTTTTATTCTATTCTATTCCTTCAATTTTACATTTTTAATCTTTTTTATTCTTGAACTAAGGTATGTTTTTGAATTTGAATAGTCATGCCAAGGAGACGTCCTATGGCTGTATGTAAAATTTAGGGAAACGATCAAACATGAGACATTGTAGATGAAGGACTACCAGCAGATTCTCCAGTTGTGCTTGTCTTGGAACCAGCCATAATTCTGGATACAAGTGACGATGAACTGTTTCAAGAAGGTTTCTTGAGGGTTTTTCATACTTTCTAGGAAATACTGCCTCATGCCTCATCTACGGAAGAATTGACGTGGGTTTTTCAGTAGTATCATCCTCTCGTATTTTCAAGGGATGGAGGACCTCAGGATGTCGAGTCATGGTTAGAAGCCATGATATATATCATTGAACATTTGGAGACACATCTAAATTACAGGGTAAATCTCACTATGTATATGTAATGGTATTCAACCAAGATATTTTGGGATGTGATATATCAAGTGGGAGATCATAACAATATTGATTTGGATGAGTACCGGTATACCATCAATGACTATGTCTACCTGAAGACTTTGTGGGCTGACGGAGACAAAGTGTTCATGAGTCTGGGGTACGGTACTCTATCAGTCAAGGATTATTCATCCCACATCACAAAGTCTTCAATTCCTCACACTAAATCTCAGGGTGATGATATTTACTTAGCAAGGCTGTTTGAGGATTGTCATAGGCATGACATCCCATCTCATGTGAACATATTCACGTTGATGACCATATCTTCCATAATCAACTAGAAACTAATCACCGAGCACAACCTGTGGGATTCTAGATCTGTGGGCTATGATGGTTAAACATCTACAGAGTATACCCCTCGTACTTAAAGCATAAAGAACTATAGGGAGTCTACACGTGGAGATCTGAGTCTGCATGATATATATTCATGTAGCCATGAGGTATTCTACCAGTTTGGTAAAGGTGGGAATATGAGGACACATTACCCGAGAGACCCAGTTGAGTGTCTATATTTTGGAAATATGGTTCATCTTCTGCATTTTTTAGTTCATCTCTCCATAATTGGGTGACAAATGATCTTCTATGACTCTTTGTTCAGGATTAGGACCACCAATTTCTTATCAGTTTGTGATCTAGAGTTTTGTCTGTCCCTTAATCCAAGGTGGAGGTCGTGGCTGTGGTACCCAGTCTCCAGGCTTCCAGCGACAACATGGTGGAACAACCTAGGGTGGCCATGAAATGTCGCATGGCCGTCATATGTGTCAGACATTTATAGTGAAATGACCCAGCGTAAATAGGATCCCATACACTCTACAGTTATAGGTATGATTCTAGTTGCCTTAGTTTTAGCTTCTACACATTTTTATACATGGTATTATCATAGTTTCCTATTTTTTTACAGTTTCAGAGATCATTGGGCTCTCTATCTTTACATATTTTGATCTCTTGATGATGGATACACTATTTGGTCCATGAAAGGCTAATGTAAGTTAGGGGATTTATTTCCCTCTTGAGGTTGGTGGGTTTCACTTAATATGAGACCTCTATGTCATAGAGATGACATGCTCTGATTCCATTCCCGGAATGAATTGGTTGGTTCCCTTCTAGACTGTTTTCAATTACTATCAATGTGAGGTGTGTTTCCTATTGCTAGAGGGTGGGTCATTTATATATAATATTGAATGGGATGTCCAGGCTAGGAAAGAGGGAACTAATAATCATGGGTTGGGAGGAGTTACAACACATACTGTTATTATGTATCTAGAAAACCAGTGTAATTCACAATTGACATTCCTCTAGTGGTGAATCATTTCAGGGTTGTTGTTCTAGGGGACATTTTAGGTATACCTCATGAGCGAGAGGTAGGATTCTCTATTGATCTTGTTACATGGGTATCACTGAAGTCCATTCCTCCTTATAGGATCGATACACTAGTGTTACAAGAGCTTAATAAGTAGTTAGGGGGGTCACAAGAATATAGTTTCATCTGACCCCAAACATCTCCTAGGGTTTTTCCTATCCACATTGAAAAAAGGTGGATGATACACTCATAATTTTTGTGGATTATGTGAATAAGAACCAGTTGACAGTGAAGAAGTTATATCCCTTGACATGGATTGATGATATCTTTGATCAGATTTTGAGGAGCCCAGGTGATCTCGAAGATTAACATGAGATTCAATTATCAATAGTTCTGCCGTAGAACATCAAATATAACACTTAAATCATTTTTGGAGATGGAATAGTTTTTACGAGAACATGGTTATTCCATTTAGTCGCACAAAATCTCCAGCAGTTTTTATGGAACTAATGAACCAATTGTTCCATCCATGAATGGTTTCCTTTCTGGTTGTCTTTGTGGAAGATATCTTGGTGTACTATCACACTCGACCCGACCATGCCACACTTATTGAGAATGTTTTGAGTACAATGAAAGGGCATCAGATATATTATGATATCTCAAATCCCAATTTTGGATGGAACAATGTCTCTTCATTGGACATGTTATCTTTGAGACAAGAGTATTGGTAGACCTAAAGAAAGTGACAGTAGTGGATTCCTTGGAGCTTCCCTTTAAGGTATAGTGTTTTCTAGTGAAACATATTTACTATAGATGTTTTATACATTTCTTTTCAGGAATATCATCCCCACTTATGGACCTGACTAAGAAGTTTGTGATGTACCTATGCTCAGATTCTTGTGTTTCATCCTTTTAGGAGCTGAAAGGGAGGCTGAATTAATCCCTGATACTCATTTTTAAGAAACATGAAAGAGTTTTACTATTTAATTTCATTCACAGAGTATCATGCTGGGTTCACTGCTTATGTAGGGGGGAGGAGTCATTTCATATAGGTCTCGGTAGTTGAGGGAACGTGAGTGGAATTACATGACACATGATCTTGATATTGTTTCAGTTGTTCATGATTTACGTTTTTGGATACATTATCTTTTTGGATGTTCATTTTTTGGTTTTCACCAACCAAAAAATTCTATAGTATTTAATTACTCATAATGACCTAAAATTGAGATAGTAAAGGAGTGTTGAGTATCTATAGTCCTTTTATATTGATATTTCAACACTCTATGGAAAGGTAATTTAGTAAAAGATTCATTGAGCAGAAGGACTCAGATACTGGAAATTTAGGAGGGTAGTAGTTAGTGGCATATTATGTCTCTATTATCTAATATTCTTATGGAGGATCATGATAGACATAGTTAGATGTTTCTTTCTTCTGTAAAAGTTTCCATTACTCAACTTGATCAAGTGCAATGAAAGTAGCTATAAGATTATGGAGGCCTAGTAGTTTGGGGGAGTGTGTCAGGAGAGAACCATATTCCCGGATGGACTAAAGGAAAGGATTATGTCTTTTGTTTTCTTTGGAACATATCAGTGTTAGAAGAAAAACATGAGGAGATGATGTAGGATTTTCATTATTAATTTTGGGGATTCATCATGGTGTTTCCAATATGTATCAAGATATACATTGTTAGTATTGGTGACCGAGTATGAAGATATATGTTGCTTTATTTGTGATGGGATGTTCTACCAGTCATAAGGTAAATGCGGAGCATCTGTGAATAGCAGGGATTTTGCAGTTGTTACCTATTCCTGAGTGGAAGTTGAATAATGTCACAATAGACATAGTGATTGTATTACCGAGGTCACCTCGAGGGAAAGATGCAGTTTGTGTTTCCATTGACAGACTCACGAAGGATTCACACTTATTATTGATCAAGTAAACCTTCAGTGTTGATGAGATGAGAAGATTGTAAATTCATAAGATTATACATCTACATGGGGTTCTGTAATCCATTGTTTCAGATTGGGATGCTTGTTTTACATATTAGGTCTAGAAAGGACTACAAAAAGTGATTTGGGAAGACAGGTAAATCAATGTAAAAAAATCATAACTTGAAATATAGCATGTCTAAGCCTACTATTCAGGTGCCAGAGGAAATTCTTTGAGCATGCAACCATGATTTAGGTTGTTCTAGGGAATAGTACATTACTGTGGTGGAGTTTTCCTACAATAATAGTTTTTAAAACTATTAAGATAGATCATTATTATGCTTGGTACGTTAGTCCACGCCGATCACTGCTATGTTGGCTGGAGGCAGGAGTGGAATCTATGATATTAATTCATCTATTCCAGGATACCATAGATCTGTTAGAGTTGATTCAGAAGAAGATAACTACTGAAGAGTTGTTGCAGAAGTCTTATGTTGATCGATGAAGATGAACTTCTGAGTTCGAGGTTGGAGAACATGTTTTATAATGTGTCACACTAATGTTGGGACACATAAAGATTATGTGTCTAGTAAATCATTCACAAGGATACATTAGTCCATTTGAGGTTTTGTATAGGGTTAGTTGAGTTTCCAATCAGTTGCAGTTAACTCAGAGGTATCGGGCTATGGACAACATCTTCCATGTTCTCAGTTGTAGCACTTTTTCTCAGACACATATCATGTTTTTCAACCCGAGGTGGTTGAGATAGAAGTGGATGACTTTTTCAAAGGGAATCCTTTCCAAATTTTAGATCGAAGAAAAATTGTTTTTCGTGGTCAGTTTGTTCCTCTGGTACGAATTCAATGTCAGCACAGGCGAGTATAGGACGAGACATGGGAGAGGGAGACTGATGAGTGATTGTAGTGGCCGGAGCTATTTGGGGATTCATATTCGTCTTATAAAAATTTTTGGATGAATTTATTTTTTGGGGGAATTTGGTAAGAACCCAGATCATATTTTCAGGTATGGATCTTGTTCACTATTGTTTTTGAGGAAAAGAGGAGTGTTTTTAAAATAACGGAGTACATGCCATGTACCCATTTGTCGTGGGTATCCATGTATTGGTCATGTAAGGGATGAGTACATAGCAGTGTGGGGTGACCTATAGACCACCTATAGTGGGCCATGTTAGAGGCATATACACACCGTGTAATTTTAAATGACACATCGTGTAATTTTATTTTTAATTTATTAAACGGGTTGGGGTCGCATCTAATCGATAGAAACATATTCTAATCAGATTATCTCGTATAGGAGTGATTAATATCACTGATTCTTCCTAGAGTGCCAGATCGACCATCTGTTCTCCAGATTAACCACCATTAATTGCTTTGGAATCTAAATAGTGAGTTATTCCTTCTTATACAGCCTCATATCATGATTCCTCCACATTCAGGTGATATCCAGGGTTGAATGTTTTGATTGTTTTTGTATATCTATGGAGATCTAGGTCAATTAAAAGGATATGGTTCAACTATATATATCGTGAAACGTCGAGGTTATTATTTGGTTCCTTTTCATTTTTTATCATTGAATTAAATGTTAAAAATCTCTCAATACCCTAATCAGGGTATTGCGTGTTTGGGGAATTTAAACCATTATTGCCAACTATGATTTTACAGAATGAGTTAGGGATCATGTTTTATAATAAAGTTTAATTAACTTTATATGGATGTGTTTTCCCATGATTGAACTGATATTGGCCATTGGACCTAGTTTTTTCTTTTTATAAATCATTGGTTTCCATGATTTTTGCTGATAGGATAAAGTGATGTTATATGACTTACTTATCCCATTATTTATAGTTGTTTATCCAAGTAGTATATTGTGATCTAATTTGGTTACTGAATATTTTTGTTCGTTATTGACTTACATAGGACTAGGGAACCTGGTGTAGTGAGACCATAGGGGGAATTTATGTTGAGGGCTTCCCCAGAGTATCTATTGTACGTTTCTTGCTTCGAGACCAGAGGGGTGATTGAGGTTGAGATCTCCCTTAGTGTCTCAATTGTTATCATTAACTGGACATAGTGGGAATTGAAATTGGGTGCTTCCATAGAGAGTTTGGAATTTATCGTTAAAATTATATAGGGGTAATTTCTCGTGAGTGCTCCCTCAGATATTCATTATTTGCATGAGGCCAAAGGGGTTATACTGTGTAAGCAATACCATGGGGTTGTTATATATTTATTCTTAAATGGTAATTTTAACATGAGGGAATAGGCTATGAGAACATTACAAGTGGGATAATTATGAATGATTGGTTGAATAATTAATAAATGTATATGAATGTATATGAAACTGTATGACTTTTTACATTTGATTACCGTAATGTTTATTACTTCATTTTTCATATTTGTCATTATATATATTCATTGACAGTTAGTCATAGATCTTTGGGTGGGTTTCTACTGGGATTCATCTCACACACTATTTGGGTCATGCTTTTAGGCCCAAACATATTATCATGTTGTGGATATATATATGAGAAAGTTCCCTTCTATTTTAGGTACTTGATTTTTGTGGAGGTGGAGAGCATGCGACTAAGATGATGTTTTTGAAGCTTCTCGAGTTGTTTACTTGTTTTATTTTGTGAATGGATTAATTATTGTATTTCTACCTTGTGATATGTTTGAAATATTTCCTATATAATTGATACTTGAATCATTATTTATATATTTATATATGCAGAAGTTTCTTATTTACATTCAGTCTTCAATTTTTTACTAATTTTATAGTGTTATTTCTTCCTGTATAGTTATTTGTTAGACTTTCCATTTTGTTTCTCTTCCAATGAGGGCATAGTTTCCCCACTATCATGACCATGTCCCTTAGTTCTAGTCAGTATCCTCCAGCATGGGGGAAATGTGAGTGATCCCAGTTGACTAACCAATTACAGGGAACCTTTTGGCTGCACCCAGAATTGGGAAGTTACAGTATTTCATTAAGAAGATATCTTCTATCAATATGTATTCATTTTCATGTTTCTAGATTATATACTCATAATTTATGCGGTGATTCCTTCTTCCATTTATAAGGAGTTCATGATAGTTTCATGAAATATGAATCCAAAATATTAGCCAAATTCAATTATAGAATATTATATTTTTGAATAAGAGATATTTATTTAGACTACATGATGCCCACAATTTAAATACAATTATATTAAAGTAATAAACGTGTTAAATGATAATAAATAATTAGATTCATATTTGTTGAATTTAATATTTATTTTATTTATCATATAATAATGTAGTGATTTTTTCAATTGAAAATTCATTATTGGAAAATTGATAAATGTAAAAGAAGGAAATGAGACCAAGAATAATGGTCTAATTGTAAATAAATTATACTAATTAGTACTATAATTTTGTTAAAAATGTAAATTAATTAATAATATTATTATTATTAGAAATTTTAATTGGAACTAATAATAATATTAAATTTGTTTACAGGGGTGTGTAAAATTTTACAACTATAATCATATCACAATAAATATTTAATTTTGAATCTCTCTTAAATACTTTTTATGGAGTGTATAAGGGATTTGGTTAGAATTGATCAATCCTTATAGATAATTATCCCTTCATCATCTCTCAATATTTCGATAGATTACTAGAGGTTCTTATTCCTTCATGAACAATAAATATTCGATGAACTATAGAATATGACTGAAATCATGATCAGTCATTCAAGCACATGTTGATTCTATGATATTCATCAGAGATATTTTACATGAATGGATCACCTTTGACTCTATTTATCAAATAAATCATATTTTTCAATGATGATGAAATGGATTCAAATTACTCATATCATCGACAAAATGGGAATTAAATATTGATTTTAGAGTATATCAAGTCATAAATTAAATAACAATATCATTTGAAGTCCCTCTCCCTATTGTTCTAGTGGGTTAATAATAAAAATTAATATACTATTATTATAATATATGATTTTTCAATAAGGTAAAAAAATGACTTGATGTGATTTATTAATACCTTTCCAATTTATCGTATAATAAATGGAAGCCTCTATACTAGGACAAGAACATAAAATTATCATGGATGAGATAGGAATAACCCTTCCTTAGAATTAGAGTAAAAAAACCATCTTACTAGGATAATTTAAGAAACAAACATATATTAAATACTCTAGAAGTATCATAAATTATTTATAATGTTTATTAAACAAATTTTATTTATATACAATATTTATATTGCATCTATTGATATATCTATAATACTTTTCTATCATTTATTTTAATTTAAATGGAACTATTTTTATTAAATAGTCAAGGGATTTTCAACCTTGGATTTCATTGTTTTCATCATAATCGTTTTGTATCGTAGTTATTTAAAAAAAAGAATTTACCTATTAATGAGTTATCAAATGATTCACAAGTTTTTCATCCAAACTATGCTTCAGATAATAAAAATAAAGAGAACCTTGAAGGTTAAGATGATAAATGATATTAACCTATAATTATTTATCATATGGAATCCCAAACATATCTAACCAGTAAATATATATAAATATATTTAATATAATATCAATAGTTAGACATACTATTCATGTTTACCATAGTAAAGTACAGTTTCAATATAATTTATCTAGAGTCTCACCTTCCGCATTACAAGAGACGTGATATAGGACATCATGTTATGAAAATATATGTTTTTTGTTAAATTATTTTTTATATGTATTTTACTGAAATTTTAACACTACAAATGATTATTCCTTCTCTATAAACCTCACATAGGCATCAATATTTACTTCATTTTCATTATAAGGGGCTTTAAAATGTTAAAATGATTCAAAGATATAATAATTTTTTTATTTTTTATTTTTATAAACACAAGATATATTCTAGGAAAATTATAATTTTGCAGATACAATCTTCATCCATGTAATCCAAGTGTTATAATGAATCTTAATTCCATATTCAATAATTAATAATTAAAAACTAAATATTTATCTTGATTTCTAAAATATACAACATAAAATATGTTATTTAAAATTTTTATTATTCCGCTAATATTATAGCAATACTAAATTAACCCCCATTGGTTTTGAAATATACCACATCATGGATATTAATCATTTAAGTATTAATAAAAAACATCCCATACACTAGTTGGATATATTAATATCTATTTTGATATATTTAAATAGGGTCAACATTCCAATAAAATTGACTTATATAACAATCATCAACTGAGTGTACTTCCCAATCATGACATCCTGGATTGGGTTTTCTTCAGTACTTTTAATACATGTTCAATAAGTCACTTAGATGTTATCAACACTTAAAAAACTATGTTCAGTGGAACAAATAATTCGGATTATTGATTCACTGATAATCTAAATAACATGAATAGTATTTAATCAAGAACATTGAATTATGGTATTATTTTTACACTTGTAATGGATGTATATAATTAATTAATAATTTATTTGAGTTTTTTTATTTTTTAGAGTATACTACCCATTTTATCTTATTTAATTTTTATATATCATGTATATTTTGGTAAATTAATTTTCCATTAATTTATTGAATTTAAATTTGATTTATGTTTATATTAGTAATATATTACATTCTTTATTATTATTTCTATTATTATATCACATTAATTGATATCACCTTAAATAAATAACCATAATTCTTGATGGGAATAAAATAAATAATGTGTAATGATCAAGAGATTTATGAAATAGTTTATGTAGGACCCTAACCCATATGACCTATATATATTATCTTCTTTATTACATTTTCATATTTTACAAGTAATCACTAACCAAATTATAATAAATTTTTGTTAGTCTTTTTCAAGGAAGATACATACTTGATTCACATATTAATGTTGATAAAAAGAATTAAAAATTATTTTCTAATGAATAAAAGTATTCCCAATAAATTAATATTTTTCATTGAACATAGTACACTTTGTGGATTCTTAAGATGGTTAAAAACTGATGCAGATCTCAGATTCTTGAAATGACTTAAGAATAGTTGATTCCATCATGAATCCATGAGCATAATCAACATAGAAATGAATATAACATACTACACATTCCATTATGTAAACTTGAATATAATGAAATGATAATTAATATTTAATATGTAATGGAAAATAAAAAAACACATCTTCTATTTAAATAAAAAGACAATCTTGAATAGATAAGTAATAATCAATATGTAATGGTAAATAACAATACACAATCACTTTAATCAATTAATTGATAATGAAATGCATCTAATGA
The DNA here is from genome assembly GCA_963277665.1 of Viscum album. Taxonomy (NCBI): domain Eukaryota; kingdom Viridiplantae; phylum Streptophyta; class Magnoliopsida; order Santalales; family Viscaceae; genus Viscum; species Viscum album. Next base: position 1,744,170,755 of record OY728128.1, on the reverse strand, counting down.
TAATATCAATTTGATAGTTCTACAGATAATAATAAATAAATTATTTAAAAAATTAAATCAATTATTATTTTAATTCTGGTATCACATGCGTAATACCTCTACAGTCAGTATCATTCATCACGATAGTTTTATACTACTATGTAAAAACCCATCGGATTTGGAGAAATTTATTTCTCATGATACACATCGATACATAGAGGGGATACAAATGAATATTGTCCCCATGTATCATCTTATCCAAATCATTAATCATATATATAATAATTTATTTAATTCAATGTAAATTTTATTTTTCTTCAAATATCATTTTTGAGTAAAGGAAATTGGATATATAAACATTTTCTTAATTAATAAATTAACTATCAAAGTAAAAACCATATTAATAAATTGACTAATACTTAGGGAATATTCATATACATTATATAATAACATGCATATTCATATTAAACTAAATTTATATTTAAAAATTATTTCAGTAAAAATTAACAATCACAAAAGGAAGAGAGGTTGTACATCCACTTTTCCCAAAAATTATTATTCAACTAAATAACTAATGGATAAGATAATTAAAACTTATACTATAAATAAAATGAATTACTAATTTATCATGATTCTATAGGTAAAGGAGAAATATATTGTTCATATAAAATAAAGTATGTGGATAATATTACAATATGCCTTGAATTAGATAAATTTCGATAAATGCCTATACATATATCATATAACTGAAGTGGGAATAAATAAATGAATTGATTATTTTTATATAATTGAAATTCAAATTATTAATGTTTAAATAAAACATAAAATAATAATTTCTCACTATCTATATCATCGTATAATGAACTAATAATTATGTAGATTTTATCCCAATGAATGGAAACATTGTTACGAAATCCATTATGCCACACATAATTCTAAATAAATCTTAATTAATATCAATTATATTTGTTTTAAACATGATATTTAATTATATTAAAGGAATATTATCATTTATAATATCACATATTATACTTTTATAATACATTATCACCCACTTGTTAGTAATTATTCCAAAATTCCACTACTTCGGGTGTTAATTATCAGGATTTTTCAGTCTTATTTCATAATGAAAGATGTTTTTATAGTAAATATTTTATTTTTACCTCATATAAATAAAATTTATATTGAAATATTTATCTTTTTCATAAACCAATTACTCATTTATGAACAACAATTAATGATGGATTTAATATGTTATGTACATTACGAGCATGTAAATGGTAGGTTGTATGTATAAACAGGTAGTGTTTAAATTTTCTATTTATCATTATCTAAAAAAGGAATGTAACATATTACCTTTTTATATTTAAAATGATATATTATAATTTATATTAACATAATTATACATAATTTAAATGTGGTATGATGATAAATGAGAGTCGCATAGCTTTGTGCATGAGGTTGTCCACGCGTACATGAACACGATTATCATCATTAAGAGTGTAAATTTTTTAATGAAATTAATATTTTATAGCTTCATAATGAAACATATTTTAGGGATATCGTATTTAATTCATTTATACCATACATATTCATTAACATTATTTTTTTTACATTCCATGTCATGGGTGTGAAAAATGAATCACATCACTTCACGTGTTTGTAGTCTGATGTACACATGAGAGTTGTTTTCATATCAACTACAAAATGGAAATTAAAATATTATAAATAATTTTGTTATAAAATAGTTATAATTATTTTATCAGTATCATATATATTATTTATAAAAATCATCATATAGAACTATGATAAGTGGTAATGGAAAAACGAAGACTCTGGTTCATTAGGTTGTAGTTTTCGTACACAAGAATGATGATATCAATAAGTATTTGACGGATGTGGGGATGGTTGTTTGTAATTATCATAACATATCAACATAAAATTTAATCAAATATGGTGAGGTTATTTTATTAGTTGGTTTTAATGTTATTTTTATGATGTGGAGGATGAAATAAATTATAAATAACCATTGAAGAACATCACCTCCAAATTGTGTGACATCCTTAGGTTTACAGGACAATTCCTAAAAAGTTGGACCTATATCCAATGTGAATATTTTATGATGATATTCGTACATTTTGTTAGAATTTTTTCATGGATGTTTCAATTCAAAACGGTTTCAGGGAGTGATGAAATAAAGAGAGTGGGTTTCATTTTATTAGAGAGTTTACTGAACACGGGAATATTTGGAATAAAAAATGTGTAACCACATATTTTACATGCCTAAAGGGTTTATAAATTGATTATTCTCATGAATAGAAAATATTGGGTCGATATATGGATATCCAATATATTTTTTAAACGTTTCTTATATAATTTTAACTTGTTTCATTTTATTTTTACACCCATTAAACCCATTCAAACCTTACCATAAGAAAATACTTTTTTTTAATATTTTAGTATTCATTATGATAAAAAACTATTTTTTCATATTATATAATATCAATATTTATGATTAATAATATTTAATTCATTTTTAAAAGATCATTTTTCGAAATAATAAATGATTAAATTATAATAAATCATAGAGACAAATTTTGAAAGCAGGGTTTCAATGAATAAATGTTGTAAACATTACGATGTTTTTATTTAAAAATTCAGTATGGAAATAACTAAAATTAATTTATTTTTATAAGTAGATATATAATTGAAATAAATAATTATAATTAAAAAATATTCTAAAATTATAAACAATTTAACCAAAAAAATATTCTTCAATTAAAATATATTACTTATCACTTTTAATTAAAAATTTAATAATTTCTAAGAAATACAAAAAAATTCAACATAATTTTTTTGATATTATAAGTTAAAAAAAGAAGAGAATTTTATAAAATAAAATTTCTAAAAATTGTTCAAATATAAGTTTAAATTTTTCGTGCAAATTTTTATTAATTTTTCCGTTATAAAAATTATCATTATTTAGAAAACATTTAGTTTCCTTTTAAATGATTTTTATTTTATTAATAATAAATAGATAACCACAATTTTCAATATTTTCATAGTATTATTCAAACACAATAACATAACAGAATGTTTATGATGAAATATTAATTTTTGTTTATTTCAACATAGTGTTGCATGTTTATTAATCAATAGAATATATTTAGTTTATTTAAATATATCTATTTTAAATTGCCTTATGTGTATATATTTTTAAAATCATAGTGATTTATATCATAAATTATATCTAAATCAATAATCATATTTTAAAATATTGGGTTGTTACATTCTCTCCACCATATATAAATTGTTTCTTATTAATTTAAACTTGAACTCATTAATTAAGGTATGGAAATTTGAAATTACAATTGTGGGAAAACCCACATTGTAATTGTGTTAATAAATAATCTTCTTATTAAAAGAGAAAAGGATGTACGAATATCAATCAGAATAAAGTAGTAAAATGTTTTAATACATAAGCACATTGGTTGGAAATGAAAACATGGAATTTGAATATAATATTATATAATTATGTATAGTTCTAGAGGTCATTGATCAGAATGAATTTTAGTATCAATTGAATGCCAAGGATCTTGAGAACATAAATTTATGGTAATCTATGAGGCCGAATGATTCCATATAGATGAAGGTTACATGATGATATATTATGAAGATAATTTTCATAATGTGGAGGAATTATTTTCCTCTGTATGATTATAAGAAAATATATATACTTGATACATTTCTATTTCATAAGAAAATTTTTATACTTTAATTTTGGTTCGGTTAATTAGAAATTCATCCTATACTCTATGAAATGAATATAAAAAAAGTAATTTTTTATTCTAGAATAAATAAAAAACATATTTATCATATTTTAATATAACAAATTTAATGGTTACTCATTCCATATATATCTAGATGTTATTATGAAAAAATAGATACAACATGTTATCCAATATGCATGAATATAAGAATACTGATTTAATACATTAACCTCTTAAACTGTTTCTGAAGATAAGAATAATCTATTCTAAAATGGTAATTCTTATGGACCATCAAAACTATGATGATAAATAAATATTCAGAAGAAATAAATTGATTTACCAAAATGAGGTTATCATTAATCCCCATAACAACATAAATTAGATCATAATCATCATATGCCAAACATGATAAAAAATTTATCATGTATTATCTCATAACAAGGTAATCACATGAATTATTACATAACATTGATGAAAACATGCATGATTCCATATTCGTTATGTAAGACACATATTATTTGATATATTCCTTATAACATAATATGTTATAAGCTCCATCAGTGATAGTAAAAACTAATTTGTAAAAACGTTATTAATTAGAACCCTGGTAATAGGTATTTTCATATTTAAAATATCCCCAGCAATCATATCATTATTATAATGTCATTATCCCAATAATAAAAAATATTTAGGGTTGTATTTCGCTAAATAATTTCTTTTAAATGAAGATCAACTGGCCAGAAGGTCATTTTTCTTGGTAATTGGAATTTTTCAACATGTGATTTCAAAACATTAATGAAGATGTTTTACATTTAAATACATAAACAATTTATAATTCATTTAACTAGGATATCATTATTAAAATACACCAATGTCATTATTATTTAATCCAAACTCATGAATATTAATCATCCCACCTATTCTATGGTAAGATCATAAGTTTAACCATGATCTATTATCTTCTTTTAAGGTAAATTCTTTCAAAGCAGGTGTTGGGAAAAAATCCCTCAAGGTATCATTGAAGCATTTTTGAGGTGATTGTGTTTGTTGACAAAGTGGACATCTCAGTTGTGATTGTTGACAAAGCAAAACAATGACATAAAAATTTGTTGACAAAGAGGATTTCATGGTGGAATTTCGAGTTCAAGAGATGAGGTCAACGATCCATTTTTGATTCATGAACTTCGATAAAAGGAATGGATGATCTGGAGGCGGTTCAAAAGATCAGATACAAGGTGGCGCCGTTTTCCAGTGTTTGCCAAATGTTTTAGGCCTAAAAATTGGCAAATGATGAAAAGTGTTTTTGGAAAAGGGACTTGCGCGCCGTGGTCTTTAAGTATTGGAAACTTGCGTGCCATATGTTTTTCAAGATCAGAAGATCAAAATATGGCTAAGGAAATAGGTTCACACATGTTTGGGAGTTGGTCGCGCAAGTGTCTAAAAGGAGAGAAGACTTGTGTGCCGAGATTGGGTCGCGCAGGTGACTTGCGCGCCCTCATGTAGGGTGGTCAGATTGCCTATAAATACTGGACCACCCCTCCTCATTTTCAACTAGAGTTCAACTCAGAGCTCCCGTCGCGCAGTTGTGGTGGTCGCGCAAGGGGTGTGTGTGGTCACGCAGATGGGACTTGCGCTCCAGAGGTTGAAGTTGTGCGCCAGTGTTAGAAGTTGCGCTCCAGTTGGCAGTTGCGCGCCAATATTGGTTTGGGCGTAAAAGGAAGAGAGTCGCACAAGTTTGGAGTTGATGAAGCTTGAGTCGCCCAAGTGTCTGAGGAGGAATTGCACGCCCATTGTGACTTGCGCGCCGATACTTGCGCGCCGAGATTGACTTGCGCTCCAAGTAAGGTTTGTTCGAGCAGTGTTTTCGGGCTGCGTGGAAGCTGGATGTTTGCCCGATACCTTCGGTTCAAAAAGATATTCATCTATGGGTGAAAGTTGTACTTCAAAAGAGCATCTACACACAGAGGAAGATGCATTCATTCATGCAAATGAAGTGACCTATAGGTCTATAAACTGTGAGTGGATTCCTTCCAAGAGCAGTGAGCTTAGGAAGAGGAAGAAGGTGATCCTCTCCACCGGCAGTGATCCAGAGAGAGAGAAACATGGAGTGGCCCTTGGGAAAGCAGTGAGCTGACCCTAAACATTGTAAAGGCAGTGAGCCTGGGCATAGAAGTGATCTAGCCCGAATCTTGTAATCCACAGCTAGGGAAGATTAGTGGAATTTGGTACTACAGGAAACCTGTCGGCGTATGCTCCTTGGACGTAGCACTTAGAGGTGAACCATGTAAAATTGTTGTGTCTTGTGCTTGCTTTACATTCTGTTTATATCATGCAACATGAAAAAGAGAGAAGAGTGTTTTGCTTGATAGCGAAACAAGATCAGAACGGGCATTAATTTTTAATTAGTCATACCCTGATTCACCCCCCCTCTCAGGGTATCCAGCCTAGTGGACCTAACAAGTGGTATCAAAGAGAAGGTTGAATGTTGTTCTTCTCTCAATGGAGGTAACCAATCATAAAGGGATTCCAATCTTCGACGGATATAATTTTCAGATATAGAAGAATCAGATGCAACACTATTTCCGATCCTTTGGAATGGATGTGTTTTCAGCAGCTATGCATGGTATCACAGCTGATATTAATAGTGGTGCCTTTTCAGAAGTTGATCATAGAGAGTTGGATGCTGATTCCAAAGCAATCAATGCCTTAGGGGGAGCCCTTTCCAATCCCATCTACACAAAGGTAATGTCATGAAAAACGTCACATTCCATGTGGGAAAAGCTTTTGAATATATATGAAGGGGACACAAAAGTCAGAGATGCAAAGCTGCAGGTGTTGTGGAACAAATATGAAGATCTGAAAATGAACCCGAATGAGTCTGTTGACACATTCTTTGATAGGGTAAACATTGTTGTGGAAGATATGCGAGGTCTTGGAGAAGTCATTGAAGACATAAATATTGTAAAGCGCATCTTGAGGAAACTTCCACCTGAGTTCAATCCGAAAGTTTCAGTACTAGAAGATAAAGATCCAAAAGAGCTGACATTGGACAATTTGCACAGTACCATGGTTGCATATGAAATGAGGAATGATGATAATGAGGCTGTGGAAAAGGGGAAGTCTAAAGAGGTGGAATTTAAGGCCATGAAGAAGCTCACCATTGAAGATTATAATGAAAAAGAAGAGACAGATGAGGTGATGTCATTCCTTTCTTCAAATCTACAAAGAGGAAGAGGAATGTTTAAAGGTAAACTTCCACTAGTATGATTTAGATGTGGAAAGGTTGGTCATCTTGCAGCGAGATGCCCCAAGAAGTTTCAAGATGATGATGATGATGATGACGTTGATATTCCCAAAAAGAAGACTTCAGCTTTTGTGAAAGGGAAGAAAAAATTCAAGAGAAATTTCTTCAAGAAAAAGAATCTTCTTTCATAATAATTTGAATGTTCAGATGAGTCTGAGGATGAAGAAGTTGAGGAAATGAAAAATTGCAGAGATCGTGGGGTAAATGCCTTGGTGGCAATTGTTGGTAGTTTTCAAAAGGGAGAAGAAGGTGAGGCTAAAGAAGAAGAAGAAATTGAAGGGTGAATTGATATAGAAGCCGAATTGGAAGCAGCTCTTGAGGAGATAGATTTTTGGAGAGCCAAAACGAAGAATGCCAATAAAGTGGTTCGTGATGCCAAACTCTATATGCAACAACAGGATGAAGAAAAGTCTGAGCTGTTAGAAGAAATTGAAAGACTAAAATCCTCAACACCAGAGAGCTCAGAAAATATTGTTGAGTATAAGCTTAAAATTGAGGAAAAAAGGAAGGAAATTGATTGTTTGACTAACATAGGAAAGGAGTAGGTTAGATGTATCAATGAGCTTGAAGAAGAAGTGGTCAGTCTGCAACAAAAACTTAAGGATCAAGATAAACTCTTGACCCCCAATGTGATATCCGAAAAGCAGGCCATTCAGAAGATAGAGAAGATGAAAGCGGAGCCTAGAAGTTCAGTAGGGAAGAAGCAACAATTGAGCTCAGATGTTAAGGTTGTTTCTGGGCTTAGTCAAGAACAAAAATTTGCGACAATTACAGTCAGACCGCAAGCACTCATCCCGAAAGTGAAGGTTGATTTGAGAACAAAACAGAATCAGAATATTCAGAGATCCCAAAGGGGAAATCATAGTGCTGAAATATCACGAGGGAACACATCCTTTTTCAGGTGTTATTGCTGTGGGAAAATGGGACATTCAAAGTATGTGTGTTCCATAGCCAAGAGATACAGAAGGGAACATGAACAGAGATGGCAGCCAAACAGAGAACGGTTTTCCAGAACACATTTTGAAAGACACTGTTTTTGGTGCGGAGGATTTGGACACATGGCTAGGTATTTCACTTCAACCATTTAGAGAAATTTGTCAAAGAATAATCAAAATGTTCGCAAGCAGCAGATCAATAAACCAACAAGTGAGTTAAAAGTTCAGAACAGATTTGCAGCTTTGCAAGATGAGGGTGGTCCATCATACTCTGAGAAATAACAGAAGCCTCAATCCATGCCGAGTGTGAAAGAAAAAGTATGGACCAAGAAGAAGAAAAATGAGAAGGTTGTGGTGGCACAGATTTCACATAAAAAATCAGATCGATCTTCTGTTTGGATCCTTGATAGTGGTTGCACATCCCACATGACGGGTAATAAGGATCTTGTTACAGGTATCAAATATGACAAATAAGGAGTTGTCAAATTTCGAAATGATGAAGGCCTGAATATTGTTGGCTCAGGGAAAGCCATGTTTGGGGGAAAAGAGATGAGACGTGCTGATGTCTTGGTAGTAGAGGGTCTCAGTCATAACCTACTCAGTGTCAGTCAACTATGTGACTCTGGGCACTCTATCTAATTTACCAAGAAGATGTGTGTTGTGAAAGAAAAAGATGGAGCATCTGTTCTGCAGGGAACAAGGTCAAAGGGAAATCTCTATCTTGTTGGTGGGGAAGAAGATACTTGTCTTTTATCCAGAGAGGAAGAAAACCAGCTGTGGCATAAGTGACTTGGTCATCTCTGCCAACCATCTATGGAGGATGTCGTTAAATGTGATGCTGCTAGAGGCCTTCCCAAACTATCACAGGATCGCACTCATACGTGTGATGCTTGTCAATAAGGGAAAATCATCAGAAATACATACAGGCCAAAGGAACAGAAATCTACTAGAGTGCTCGAATTGGTGCATGCTGATTATGTGGACCTATCTCACCACGAGCTATAAATGGGAAAAGATACTATGTTCTATTCATTGATGACTATAGCAGAATGGCCTGAGTATTCATTATAACCCATAAGACAGAGGTGTTCAGTTGCATAAAGCAGTACAAGAGGGAATCATAAAATATGCTTGGGCAGAAAATTCTGAAGATTCGTACTGATAACGGTACGGAATTTACATACAGTCAGGTTGAAAACTATCTAGAGAAACATGGGATAAGGCATCAAGTTTCATCAGTAAGAACTCCCCAACATAATGGAGTAGTTGAAAGGGGAAATCGGATCATCAACAACATGTCCAGAACAATGCTTATTGATAAGGACCTGCCAGAGAAATTTTGGAAGGAAGCAGTTTTGACATCGGTCTATGTTTTAAACAAGTTCCTGTTATGTCCGAAGTAAGGGAAGACTCCGTATGAACTGTGGTACGGAAAGAAGCCAACGTTGAAGTACTTTCGAATCTTTGGAATTAAGTGTTTCATTCTCAACAAAGAACATCATAGGAAGTTTGAGGCACGAGGAGATGAAGGGATATTCCTTGGCTATTCCGGGAAAAGCAAAGCGTATAAGTGTTTCAATAGAAGGCTGGGAAAAATCATTGAAAGCAATGATGTCACTATAGTTGAAAATGAGTAGAATACTCAACGATCCAGTGAACAGTTCCTGGATGAAAGTGATGATGAGGTAAGCAACCTAGGGGGAGAAGAAGTGGCAGAAGCTGACTCAGAAGAAGATACTTATGATGAATAGGAAAGTGTCAAGTCGGTGTCTGTGAGAAAGCCAAAGAGTCGAGCTGAAATTGATAGGCATAATATCATTGGTGATCAAACAGCTCCAGTTCAGACTCGAAGAATGAAATCATCACAGCAAGCATCGTTTTTGTCTCAAGTGGAGACGAAATGTTTTTCTGATGCAGCTGAAGATGAAAACTGGGTTCAGGCCATGAATGAAGTGATTGATCAGATTGAGAAGAACCAGACATGGGAGATTGTTTCGAGGCCAGCAGGCAAGAATGTCATCGGGACAAAATGGGTCTATCGCAACAGGATGACTGATGATGGCACATTGATTCGGAACAATGCACGACTAGTGTGCAAGGGATACTCCCAGATAGAGGGAATAGATGTTGATGAGACATTTGCACCGGTTGCAAGGCTGGAGGCAATCAGATTATTTTTTTCCATAGCAGTGCAAAGAAAGTTCAAAGTGTTCCAGATGGATGTCAAATCCGCATTCATGAATGGGGTTCTGGAAGAAGAGGTGTATATTGAGTAGCCAGATGGTTTTCTCATTCATGAGGATGAGAACAAAGTTTGCAGGCTGAAGAAGGCGTTGTATGGGCTGAAACAAGCACCAAGGGCATGGTACTCAAGGCTTGATCAGTACCTGAAGAAGCTTGGTTTCCAGCTTGGAGGAGTTGACTACAACCTCTATTTCAGCAATGACAGTAATCAAAGGATGATGGTGCTAGTGTATGTCGATGACATAATTTTTGGTGGATCAGATGAAGCTCAGTGCAGACAGTTTTCCGAATTCATGAAAAATGAGTTTGAAATGTCAATGATTGGAGAGCTAACGTTTTTACTTGGTCTACAGGTGACACAAGGAAGGAATGGAACTTTCATTTCTCAATTCAAATATGCCAAGGAGGTTCTAAGAAGGTTTGGAATGTATAATTCCAAGGAAATGAAGACTCCGGTAGCTACCCGGATGAAATTATCAAAAGATGAGGATGGCAAGGCAGTTATAATAACAGAATATAGGCAAATCATTGGAAGTCTGTTGTACTTAACCGCAACAAGGCCTGATATTGTTTTTGCCACATGCCAAGCAGCGAGATATCAGAGTAATCCCAAGGAAAGTCACATGCTTGCAGTGAAAAGAATACTTCGGTATATCAAGGGCACGGTGGACTTCGGCTTGACATACAACGACAAATCTCAAACAGAGTTATTGGGATATATTGATGCAGACTGGTCCGGTTCAGCAGATGATAGAAAATCAACGTCAGGTGGTGCATTCTATCTTGGTGGATTGTGTATTTCTTGGATAAGAAAGAAATAAAATTGCATTTCATTGAGCACAACAGAAGCTGAGTATATTGCGGCCACTCAAGCATGCACACAGTTATTGTTGATGAAGCAGCAGCTTGAAGATATGGGAGTTGAAGTGAAGTCTCCAATCAGAATCCAGTGTGACAACTCAAGTTCTATAAATCTTATCAAAAATCATGTCCATCATTCCAGGACAAAGCACATTGAGATCAGGTATAATTTCATCAAGGAGAAGGTTGAGCAGGGCATCGTGAAGTTAGAGTATGTGCGTACAGAGCTACAGGTTGCAGACATTCTGACAAAGGCCTTACCCAAGGATGCTTTTGAGAGGCATCGACTAGCTCTGGGAGTTCATTCGATTCCCCGCACTTGAAATAGTGTGGATATGGGACACCCCCTCTCCCCGAGGTATGATGTGTTTTTCCCTCATATGTTGATCTGTGTTCTCTACTATGTTACAGACTACAAAGGACTGTCCTTTGGGTTCGTTGACAAAGGGGGAGAAAATAAGTGATTTTTCAAGGGGGAGACAATGTGGAGATTTGATAAATCTTGAATGATATGGAGAGAAGCTGACAGGCGGAGCAGCCAGATAGGGGGAGTTGAAGCCAATTGAACGTGCTTAGCCAGAGATTAGCTTGGACAACACTGGAAGTATGGCTAAAGAGGTGTTGAAGCTGTGAGAAGAAAGGGGGAGCATAATAAATCTGATGATGCTAGAAGTGATCGATCAATGAAAAGATATCACGACAGCTGAGGATCATGATAAAAGCAGAAGAGTGGTGTTGGACAGTGGTATGAATATTTCCTATCCAAACATTGGTCTTCCAACAAACCCATAAACAATTGGTATCAGTTTAGTTCACATTGGTGTCAGTTTGGTGTCAATAGTGGATGTCAGAGATAATGTGATTCATTGATGACCTTTTCATTTACTCTTGTTTCTCACGCCGAGCATTGCTAATGTGGGCTTAGAGTATGTGTTGAGTAAATCCTTGATCGCTATCAGAATCGCAATGATGCGAATGGAGGCTGAAAAATCAATGGCGTATCTTTGTTTTGGAAGAGTTGTCAACAGACCCAAAGGGGGAGATTGTTGGGAAAAAATCCCTCAAGGTATCATTGATGCATTTTTGAGGTGATTGTGTTTGTTGACAAAGTGGACATCTGAGTTGTGATTGTTGACAAAGAAAAACAATGACATACAAATTTGTTGACAAAGAGGATTTCATGGTGGAATGTCGAGTTCAAGAGATGAGGTCAACGATCCATGTTTGATTCAAGAACTTCGATAAAAGGAATGGATGATCTGGAGGTGGTACAAAAGATCAGATACAAGGTGGCGCCGTTTTCCAGTGTTTGCCAAATTTTTTGGGCCTGAAAATCGGCAAATGATGAAAAGTGTTTTTGGCAAAGGGACTTGCGCGCCGTGGACTTGATGTATAGGAAACTTGCGCGCCATATGTTTTTCAAGATCAAGAGATCAAAATATGGCTAAGGAAATAGGTTCGCGCAAGTTTGGGAGTTGGTCGCACAAGTGTCTAAAAGGAGAGAAGACTTCCGCGCCTAGATTGGGTCGCGCAGGTGACTTGCGCGCTATCGCGCAGGGTGGTCAGATTGCCTATAAATACTAGACCACCCCTCCTCATTTTCTACCGGAGTTCAACTCAGAGCTCCCGTCGCGCAGGTGTGGTGGTCGCGCAAGGGGTGTGTGTGGTCGCGCAGGTGGGACTTGCGCGCCGGAGGTTGATGTTTTGCGCCAGTGTTAAAGTTTCGAGCCAGTTGGAAGTTGCGCGCCAATATTGGTTTGGGCGTAAAAGGAAGAGAGTCGCGCAAGTTTGGAGTTGAGGAATCTTGAGTCGTGCAAGTGTCTGAGGAGGACTTGTGCGCCCGTTGTGACTTGCGCGCCGATACTTGCGCGCCAAGATTGACTTGCGCGCCAAGTAAGGTTTGTTCCAGCAGTGTTTTCGGGCTGCGTGGAAGTTGGAAGTTTTCCCGATACCTTGGTGCAAAGAGATATTCATCTACGGGTGAAAGTTGTACTTCAACAGAGCATCTACACATAGAGGAAGATGCATTCATTCATGAAAATGAAGAGACCTATAGGTCTATAAACTGTGAGTGGATTCCTTCCAAGAGTAGTGAGGTTAGGAATATGAAGAAGGTGATCATCTCCACCGGCAGTGAGCCAGAGAGAGAGAAACATGGAGTGACCATTGGGAAAGCAGTGAGCTGACCCTAAACATTGTAAAGGCAGTGAGCATGGGAATAGAAGTGATCTAGCCTGAATCTTGTAATCCACAGCTAGTGAAGATTAGTGGAATTTGGTACAACAGGAAACCTGTCGGCATATGCTCCATGGACGTAGCCCTTAGCGGTGAACCAAGTAAAATTGTTGTGTCTTGTGCTTGCTTTACATTCTTTTCATATCGTACAGCAGGAAAAAGAGAGAAGAGTGTTTTGCTTGACAGCGAAACAAGATCAGAACGGGCATTAATTTTTAATTAGTCATACCCTGATTCACCCCCCCTCTCAGGGTATCCAGCCTAGTGGACCTAACAGCAGGATACATTGATTTACATAGAACACCAAATCCTTAATACTGAAGCAATGTACATTGACAAAAAAATTCTTACCCTTAGATTCACAAGAATAGTGTCATGATTATACACACATAAAGACAACTCTAACTCATTTTATGAAATTTCTAAGTGGTTTCATTACAAATTTATCATGTGTGTGAAAATAGTTCATTTCCTTATTCCCATTATCTACCATTTTCCAATTAATATTATTTTTTCCATTATTCTCCCAAAATCCATTATAATTATATAATTATTTTTATTTATTAATATAAAAAGATATTTTGTCCTCAATTAAAGTGAATGTGTGGGATAATAGATATCATTGGATATGTTACCTAAATACCATCAACAAAATGACCTTTTTACACTTTTGATTTGCTGAATTGATGTGTCTACAATAACTTCTGTTGTAATATTATTTCTAAATGATCTCATTAATAGTTTAGATAATATTATTATAAAACATAATGTTTATTCTGTAAAATAGTGAAATAGTTTAAATTAATAGAAATAATTAGGCATTGGTAATATCATAATCATTAAATTTTTTATTTTTGGATGTATATATTCAAAAACATATTAATGGATGGTAATGAAAATTTGAATAATCTTAAGACTATCCCCCATTAGTGTCAAAACCTTTTGACGAAAATCCCCATTTTTATGAACAATTTAATGATTGGGTCAATCCTATTACATCATATTTAGAGTTGTTACCAATACGAATATATTTTTAAGAACCACTTCCCCAATCCATATCATGAAGTGGATATATATATATAAGAAAAACCCATAATATCTACCTTACCTAAACATTTTTATATTCCTCTGTAATTATCCTCCAAATCATTCACATGGTAATGATCTATAATATTTTTTTACCTAAATCGTGATCCCAAGGTTTCTACTAATTTTATTTTTGATTACAAATGTAGAAATCATATCCCTTTTAAGTCAGATCTAGTGTATAATTTTCTAAATTCGTATAAGATACAAGGAAACATTTCATTAATGGTCTTTTGCTTTAACAATTTTGGTAAACTAGATCATACAATGATTCCCAAAATAAATTTGAAACAAAAATTTATGGCACATTTTTTTTGAATAACATTGTTCCCTCTATCATATCATTTCATGTCAAAAATAGTACACATCACAGATTACATATGATGGGAAAAATTAATTATAATCTCAAAATATATATAAGGAATAAGTGTATTAGAAGATATTATGTTTCGATACGAATAATAAAAAATGCTATGTAAATAAATTAAGAAACATTCTATTTAAAAAAAGACAATATTTGGATGATAATGTATAATAATTATGATAAGTTAAATAAATTAACACACATTATAGTCAAATAAATTAACTATAGTTAATATTGAAGTCAAAATCAATATGGAAACATAAATAACCAATCACATTTCATTTAGTCAATATACTATAAATAATATTCATGGAATTATAATATCATTGTTAAAATATCATTGATGATAATAATTTAATTCCATGTGAAGTATATGGAATAATATTTGATATCCAAATATAGATATATCATACCCCCACTATTAAGATCTATCTTCATGATTGGTTAAAACTACTGTGTAAACACCAATCAATATTCTCAAACATGCTTATCACATGAAACATATCGAAGCATCAACGGGCTTTGTAAAACCCGAAACCACTAATATCTATATTTCCAAATAATTAATCATATATAAAATTAACTATATAATTTATGAACCATTTTCCATATAATAAAAATATTTTTAATGAGTAAGCGATATAGATTTATTTGTATTTCACTAGTTGATCAAATAACTATCAAAGTAAGAATAATTAGTAAAAATTGGATAAAGACATGGAAAAATCATTTCCATTGTAAAAAAATATTTATCTTTTTGTATAATGTAATATATAATAAATAATTATTAAAAAAATAATTGTTTCATGATGATGTTTACAATCAAAAATTAATTTGATATTGTGCAATTACATTTTCAACTTGAATATCATGATGAAAAATACCCATTGGTGAAAAAAATGAAAATTAGAACATGAAATGACATTTATTATTAATGAATAATTATATTACATGTCACGGGATGTATATACATAAGAAAAATAAAATTAGGTTCATATAATAACAATAAGATACAATAATTGGAAATTGAGAATATATCCTTTAACATGAATATTTCATTAATGTGGATGTTAATTAATTAAATTATTATGTTCCTAGAATATAAATAAAAAATACACAAGTAAATAAAATGTAAAATTACTACTAAAAATTAGACACATAATATTCTAAAGAAAAAATTTATGAAATTGATGTTCAACCAAATTAATTGAAATTGTGTTACGAAATCCATCATGTCATGTTTTATTTTGGTTGAAAATTATTTAAACTCATGTATAGTGGTTTTATACATGTCATTAAATTATATATAAACCAAATTTTTAAAAAAATATTACTGTTATTATGGCATTTTACCTATCCTGTCATGATTCCACATTAATTGGGTGTGTATTTGGACTCCTGGTGAATGATAACATTTAGTGAAAAATGACCTAAATTTTGGTGATCAGTGTTTGTTTGATTTATTGAAGTCTAAGTATAATCATTTAATTTATTTTAAGGGGAATCCTTATGTTTGCAGAATGATCGAGGTGGTTTGTGATTTCAAGTATATATCTAGAGTTTTCATGGTCTATATGAAATTTACAAGTTGTTTAAGGAGTAAATGTTGTGTAATGTTTTCTAAGATCAAGTTTTATTCGATTACATAGAGTGAAATATCAAAAACAGTGTAATTATAAAAATTTATTTTAAATAAAAATTTGATAGGATTTCTCTGTGTTTATGTGTCTCTATGATTAAATGAAATGTATAGGTATTTTGGGCTGTGTAAATATAGATGCCATGGAGTTTTGGGAACATTATTGGATGATTCCTAAATCATCCTTCCCTATACCTCTTTACTATTGACCTTGGTCCCTAATTTAGTTTTTTTAGGGACACTATTTGTTCATGATTTATTTGTTTGAGGTTGCATCATTAGGGATGTTATATTTCATCCATCTATGTAATATAAATATTATTCATCTTTATTTCTTTTATTTATTGTAACACCCCAAGCTTCTACGGTACACTTCTCTTTGAATAATGTGCTAGCATGTTTTGTACGCAACATCAAGTTCTAACACACCACAACCAATCAAACTAGCCGTTATGAAAAGTAATACATACTTTTTGAAATTATATAATTTTATATATCAAAATATAATTCATTTTTGGTTTCAGAATATCAAAATTATCCTAAGATGAATTTTTTGTATTTTTCTGAAAACATCCAATTTTTATGAATAGTGAAAAATACATTAAAACAACTTTTTTAGTCAAAATAATTTATAGTGATAAATTATATTATTTAGTGGTTTCAAAGTATAATTATAATATATTTTTACCATTTTATCTAATGGTGTTCATTAGAATTAATTTCACTTTGAAATTGGACCTAAATAATTGTTAATCTTTTGATATATATTGTTTCTTAAAAACACGCTATTTGTTGTGATAGCAGGAATTAATTATAAAATTAATTAATGCTACTTATATGTTTGGAATTTTTTAAAATATATATCAATTTTTAATTTGGAATAACAATTATATCTTAGGGTGAAATTTTCGCATTATTCTGAAAAACTTCAATTTTTGATGAATAGGGAAACTACTAAGTGGTAGTTAAAAAACTGAATTTTTCATAAAACATAATTTTACCGCTTCTGTGAATGGAATTTTGAATATCCGAGAGACACAGTTAATATCAAGAAGTAAAATGTGGTCCAATGATATGAAAATAATTTTTTGTGAATAGTAACTTTTTACTTTTATTTACCACGGTTAAAAGTAAATAGTGTAATTAAGGGTAAAAAAGATATTAATATTACCCTAACACATGTCTTAATTATATTGGAAAAGTTTATCTCGACCAAAAACAACCTTAGGAATAAAATATTATCATTTAGGACTACTTGGATTAGATTAGGACATTTATTATTATTTAATTCAAAGAAGAGTTAAAAGAGTTAAAATCAAAGTTTATTTACTAAAACATTTTAAATATAGGGTTATACATAAGATAAATTCTATTGTAAATATTCCTTAGAAAGATAATACGATTTCCTACATAATGATATTTTTTTATAATTTTTAGAAATTTTATAATTTAATTTTTTTGTGACACAATGATGATGCAGTAATTACCGTAATTGTGAATAAATAAAATAATTGTTATTATAAATACCCAAATAAATATGATTTGAGACTTTTAATGAATTACAATAATTTTCTAGGATAATATGACATATTAGGATTGATTTAATTTAATTTGTTCTAAGTAATCATTCTTTTATGAGTTTCACAAAAATCAACAATTGAATAGTGTCAAAATTGACATAAAAGAGTTTTTAAAAGAAATATTATATTGTTAATTGATATGAAATTCCTAAAAATCTAAGGATCGTCCAAGAGACTAATATCATGATAGGTTTATAATTAATGGACCACTTGGGGGACTCTTAGATGTATATAGTATGTTTATTAAATAAAACCTTGAGGCCTTAATTTGATCAGAAAGACAACCTAAGGAGCCCTTTTGATCAAATAAAAAGGAAGAACCCGAAGAAGAGGTAATGTTTTCACCACCCCTTTTCAAGTTCATTTCTTCTTCCACTTATTATTTATTTGTTATTACCATTATAAAATAATAAATCAATTATCATATGTATACTATGATGTTATTATAAATATGGTACAACCATATTCAGTATTCTATCCACCCTTTGAATAACATGTCACCATACGTGCGTACGTACGACTTACCGTCTCCATGTCGTGGTGTAATTGTTATTCAATATATTATTATTTTGATGGGTTTAATAATGATTTATAATTCATGTAAATAATAAATATAACATTATAATTATTCTTTATATATAATATACCATCCATGTATATATTATTTTAATATCAAATGAATGATATTGTCGCTCGTGCGTACGTACGGACTACCGTCTCCACGAACGCGATGAGATTCATTCTCCATCATATCCATTCAAGTATAATTATCATTTTATGATTTAAAAATAATCTTTAAGAACTTTATATCATTCTGGATATGAATAAGATACAACCTATCCATGACAAACATGGCTTACGTAACAAAACATATAAAAGAAGATGAGTAATTTAACACCCGAAACGACGATAATTCGAAGATATTATTAACAATTCAATGTTAACAGATCATATATGATATCATATTAATTTATATGATTCATGAAAAATTTAATAACAATTATTTCAACATTATACAGGAGGTTAACCTACCCCCAACCAAGGAAAACTACAAGGTAAGGGGTTTCTTATATCACTTTTAATTCCCTGAGATTTCCATTATTCACCACTTATTTATTGTATATGGTTGGTGTACTGCCCATGTTTTTATTAATTGTGTAATATACTTTAATTCATGTATATTTACATCATAATTGTATGGTCCTTATTTCATGGGTGTATGTTTTTTATGTTACCAAATCAATAAGGGAATTTGAAATTTCAATTTCAATTTATTCGGCTTCACGCAAACTTCATTGATTATTTTACTCTGAGATTATTTGTGGAATCAATATTCATTTTCTTATGTCATAATTTACACTTACCTTTTCTGTGGATATAATTTTTATACAAATAATAACTCCATTGATAATTTCTCAAGTCATCAATATGAATTTGATAAGAGTAATTTTAACTCATTCTCTATTTGTTGAGTTAAACAACCAATTCATTGGTGTTGTTTTTACAATATTATGTGTTAATGTACTTTGATTGTTTTACACTAAATATCCAATCATATTTATTGTATTTATATTTTTCATGCATAACTATGTAGTTGATTTATCCTTAACATAAGGATACGACCATAATGAGAGATTTCATCTCAATTTACATACAATTGAGGCTTCTTTGTTGTTATACACCAAATCACTTTTATGTGGTGTATATAATGTACTTTGACATATTATATCATGAATCCATTTATTCTCATGATATTACAAAGTTTTGATTACCTCAATTATTTGTATTCATGTGTCTCTCTTTTGTTTAGAAACTCTAACTAAAATACCAATTTTAAATGTTTTAAAGACTTATTCTTCTAAATATTTCTCATTAATGTCAAGGTTTTAAGAATGTCTTTAAGGATTTAATTATATGGACATTAAATTATTAAAATTAAAACTCCTTTTAAAAGTTTCAAAGTGGTACGTGACACTTTGATTCAAAAATCTATTTTTAAATGGCTTCTTGACAAATAGTGTGACTTTTAAATGATTTCAAGAAAAAGGGGGAAATTTATCTCAAATAGTTTTGATGATTATTTTCATATATGTCAATATCCTTCATTATTCTCAATTGAGGTTAATATGATACAATAAAATCTTCCATATTGTATAGAATGAGTTATGTTTGAATGTGGATGTGCTATTTTTATACCATTCATGGTTTGTGGATAAGTATTCACATTTCGTATGCTAGTTTTAATACGAATGTTTATATTATGTTTCAAACATTTCATATGAGAAACGCATTGTACTTAGTAAGTGACGGGTGGAGGTTTCTATAGCTCCTCGAAGCATCAGTAGGTCTCATGAGACAAACTAGTGTCTTGGCACAAGGCCTTGGAAAAATCTTATTTGTAGTCTTGGCACAGGGCCTTGGCTATGTGGTTATGATAGTCTGTCATTATGCATTCCTTCATTATGAAAGTGGTTATTGATATTGCATATGATCATTTGACTAGTAGAATATCCATGTGAGTAAGTAAATGGAATTATTTTATTTTATCTTTGCCATTTTATCCTGAAGATCAAGTTTAAAAAAGGCTTTTGTTTTAGTTATAAACTTCCTTATGTGTTTATTCTTATCTATGAAAGCTTATGCTATAATGTTATCTTTACTGTGCATCTGAGATCACCCCTTTCAATGTTTGATTTTTCCCCGGATTATGAAGAAGTAATTTATTAATGACCTGCAGGGATAGTATGAGGGGATATGAAGACAAAATGTTTTTTTTATGATGTAATGTAAATTTTTTGAATGTATCTAGTGTTTCCAAGGCTACTAAACAAACTGGTCTTTCGAGACTTTCCTGTGATCATGCAAATGTTATGTAATAATGCACCGACTCAAGGTAACTAGGGTCAGGGCGTTACAATTGGTATAAGAGGAAGTTTAGTTCAAACCTTGGAAGCTACATTTAGATAAACACGGATTAGATCACGTAGACCTAAGATGAACTTTGAAGATTAGTATAGAAGAACTTTCTAGAATTTTGGTATTGTAGAGATTTTGTGAATTTTCCAAGCAATACATCCCTGTCTGGATACGAGTTGGTAGAGGCGGCTCTGGCAGAGATGTACCTAGGGGTAAAACCCGAAAACACTATTTTGAGCTAGACTCGATTGGGAACTGATGCACGATAACGGGCCTTGCTGCACTCTTGGTTACGACACTCCCGGGGGATATTCTTATGATAATTTACATTTTCTATACAAACCGATTTAAATTAATATATATATATATAAGATGAGATTAAATGACCTTGGTTAATCCTAATGTGTTTTAAATTGAGAATATGGTGACATGTCAATCTCTAAATGATTGTATGACTACTATTACTCACACAATGCTTTCTGGTTTTAGTCAATGGCTGGATTCCAAGGAAGTCATAGTGACTTTGAGAATGATGGACAAGGTGGGAAAGTTGGTGGAAATGAGAAACAAAATGGAATGTTGATAGGGGTAAAAGATATCATCTTTATGCCAAATCAATTTTCCAAAAATATGATCAACAATATATATATTAACCCATTACCAGACTCAACAATGAAGAGAAAGGTGATGAATGATAAGAGCTCTAGTAGTGGAGAACATGGAGAAAGAAATCCTCAATTTCCATCATATAGGAAATAAGGAAGGAGACACCTAGGAAAGTGTCTTAATGGGACAAAGAAAAGATTTACGTGTGGGAAGAAAGGACATAAAGTGACAAATTGCCAAAGAAAAATGAAGAGTACTATGGAAGCAGATAAAAATGGTCCCAAGAATCCATTTACAGTCATTTACCATAAATGCAGGGGACCTGGCCATTACCCAAGTGAATGTCCTATTCTATAGGATATTTTCATTTTCAGAGAAGAAGCTATGTGGAAATAAATGGTTGGATAAATGTTTAAAAATGATTAGTGATCCTTGTTGAAGGGTTTACTTTGGAATAATTTTCTATTGTATTTGTAACCCTAACATTTGCCATGTGAGAATGATATCTGAAGAGGAATTATCTTTTCTCTTATGGATATAGTTATAAATAACCATTTGGTTATATATGATCATTGTGTTTGAAGAAATTACAAATTATTATAATTTGGGATGAAAATGAAAGGTATGAGATAACATTTGTGGTTAAATTATGTTATGGTTATTTTGAGGAATTTATCTCATTTTGGTAATGTTATAAAATGTAGTTTTTGAAAAAGGACAACTCGTAAACCGTGTGAAAACCCGTCGCGTCGGACAAAGCTGTGGGTATAGAACCCACAACCAAAGTGCGATTGGGATTTATCACCTACCACTGAACTTTGTGAAGTCCCTGGTTAGTGTGACTATTAATTTTAGTTAAATGATTTTATTGATCAATAATAAGTTGATTTGGGTTCTTATGTCTTATCAAATGAATACCCTTAGTATAGGAAAATTATTTGCTGATTCAGTGATAAATGTTATTTTGGAAGATGTTCACTTTGTTGGGAACACTATATGTCGAAGGAAAATAGAATACTATGGTATTTCATTAGAGTAATAATGGTGTATTTTTAACTATGTTTTTATTGTGGATTTATAGTGATTTAGGTTATTTATGGAAATGATTAACCTATAATAATGAATATGGGATTAGGTTAATTAATTTTAAGTATGTGACTTTATGAGTAGATGATGTCATTTGAAGATACAATTTAACTTGGAAGACTACATTCTTATAAGTTTTGGGTTTCAATATTAGTTTGGATTATATTGAAGGATTTTAAGGACAACTGATTATTGAATGTTATTTATTTAACTTTGGGGTATTGTTGGTTTAATTTTGGAAATTAAGATTAGTGCTTATTTATATCAAGGAATATCCTTTTGGGGTATCATTAGATCATTTACTAACCATTTTGGTTTTATTAATCTCTGAAGACAATGTAAATATATAGTTCATCCTGCATGGATCATGTGATTTTATAGAAGTTTATTCTAGCTCTTCCAGTGTGGCAAAGTCGTCTTGAATACTCGTTGTTTAAAAAAAAAGAGTTAGTGGTGGAAATTTATTAAATAATGAAACTCTACATAAAATGTAAGTATATATCTTTATATTCTTAGTCAATATCATAAATGAATTCCTCATCCTTATGTAATGTAACTTAAAACAAAAAAATGTTGTCTATTTACTTTCCTACTAGGAGACTAATGGTCGTTTGTCCCAACACAAGCTTGTGGTTTTCTTACTGTTAACTTTCTCCTGATCATGATTTCTATCCCTCTCCATCAGATCATGACACTTAGTTTATCGTCCATATCCATGTTTTCCTACATGGAATCCGAGTATGGGTTACCTTGGTTGACCTTTATACCATTCTTTCATTCTTTTAAACTAATAGTTTTATTGACTCTTTTTTCGATTTGGGACTTCCCATTATATTACCAAGCACAATTTTAAAAATTGTGAGGACGCAATTTATTAAAGTAGGGGATAATGTTACACCCCAAGCTTCGATGGTACGCTCCTCTTTGAATAATGCGATATCATGTGTTGTATACAACATCGAGTTCTAACACACCACAACCAATCAAACTAGCCGTTATGAGTAGTAATACCTACTTTTTGAAATTATATATATATTATATTTAAAATTGGACTTCATTTTTGGTTTCGGAATATCAAAATTATCCTAAGATGAATTTTCGGTATTTTTCTGAGAACTTCCAATTTTTTTGAATAGTGAAAAATACTTAAAAACAACTTTTTAAATCAAAATATTTTTTAGTTATATATTATATTATTGAGTGGTTTCAATGTATAATTAGAATATATTATTACCATTTTATCCAATGGTGTTCATTAGAATTAATTTTACTTTGAAATTGGACCAAAACAATTGTCAATCTCTTGATATATATTGTTTCTTAAAAACACGCTATTTGTTGTGACAGCGGGAATTAATTATAAAATTAATTAACGCAACTTATATGTTTGTAATTTTGTAAAATAGGTATAATTTTTGAATTAGAAATATCAATTATAGCTTAGGGTGAAATTTTGGCATTGTTCTGAAAAACTTCAATTTTTGATGAATAGTGAAACTACTAAATGGTAGTTAAAAACTGAATTTTTCATAAAACATAATTTTACCACATCTGTGAATGGAATTTCGACAATCTGAGAGACACGGTAAATATCAAGAAGTAAAATTTGGTTCAATGAGATGAAAATAATTTTTGGTGAATAATAACTTTTTTCTTTTATTTACCACGGTTAAAAGTAAATATGGTAATTAAGGGTAAAAATGATATTAATATTACGCTAACACATGTCCTAATTCTATTGGACAAGTGTATATCGACCAGAAACTACCTTAGGAATAAAATATTATCATTTAGGTCTACTTGGATTAGATTAGGACATTTATTATTATTTAATTCAAAGAAGAGTTAAAAGAGTTAAAATCAATATATATTTACTAAAACATTTTTAATATAGAGTTATAAATAAGATATATTCGATTGTAAATATTACATAGAAAGATAATAATATTTCCTACATAATGATATTTTATTTATAATTATTGAACATTAAATAATTTAATTTATTTATGACACAATGATTATGCACTAATTACCATAATAGTGAAAAATTAAAATAATTGATATTATAAATACCCAAATAAATATAATTTTAGACATTTAATGAATTAAAATAATTTTATAGGACAATATGAGATATTATTATTGATTTTATAGACTTTTTTCAAAGTAATCATTCTATTATGAGTTTCAAAAAAATCAACAATTGAATAGTGTCCAAATTGACATAAAAAAGTTTTTAAAACAAATATTATAGTTTCACAAAAATAAACTATTGAATAGTGTCCAAGGCATTCAAATGACTTTGATGATGGATTCAGGTAAAATTCCAATCAACAGTCCAGATCTCGAATTGATCAAGAAGAAGGGTTTTGAGCACCATGTTCGATGCACAATTAGGGTTCGACTACACCTGATATGTGTTGCGTTTAATGATCCAAACAAGCATTTTGGGGAAACCGACCTTAAAGGAGATAAAGAGACATTAATCAATAATGATTCCATCATCTATTACTATTTTTTTAGATATGAGGTATGTGTGTCCTTTCATTGTATAAATCTTAATGAGATCCTCATAATAGTGAACTCTTTGTCAATATTCTACATGTAGTGTTGTCTATCTTTATTATCTAGTAATGTTGTATTAAATATCTAACACCATTTATCATCGATTTTTTTTCCTCAAAAATAAATGTTATAAATAGTATAGATTATATAAATTTAATTTTGTGTATTGTTTTTCAACATTTATGGTTTGATTTGTGGAATCATCAAAACTAAGCTATAAAAAACTGAAATCAAATAGGTCATCCAAACTGTTTTGTTTTCTCCTTTCATGAGAATATGGTTATCCGCAAAATTAATACAATTAAATCATTCAATGATGAAATATATTTCATTTATTATACTTCCATGATACACGCCTATTTTGTTTGTCCCATTGTAATCTATCAATATTTTTCTCACATATTGTTTACATCGATTAGCTTGCATCAATCCTGACAATGTTTATATATAGTGAGTTTTGGACAATAAATAAGTTTTTAAGTTGGATGTTTTAAGAAGTATTATTCCTTTGTATAATATGTTTTTTATGACTACCCTATCTATGTGCATCACGTCCTCTACCTCTTATTTAACTATGTGTGTAATTGAATCATCTACATAAGAGGAGAATATCTCACAATTTATAAGGGATTATTTATTTTCATAAACAATATATTTGTTTCCTTTCTATTTTTTTGAATAGGGAATGTTTAATATGATTAATTATTTTTTTATTATATTTATTTTATTTTGATTTAATTATATTTTATTTATAAGGGGAATTGATTTTTAATCATTTAAGAACAAAAAATATTATTTTCATTTTATAAAAAATTTCATTTATTTATATTAATACAATTGTTTCTGATTTTTAATGAGAAATTTAATTTACATAAATTATGTTTAATATTCTAGTGTTAATTTTTTAGTTTTGGTTTAAAAAATTTCTTTTTAAAAAATATGTACATACATATGAGTACATATATATGTATTTATCAAAATAAAAAATGTTTACTTGTTTGGGGAATTTTAATAAATTCTTTTAGGTTGGTGTTTATAATTTTTCAGAGAGTCTATAAAAATATCTTAATATTTTGATTTTCATTTTGTAATTTAACTTATTTAAGAAGAATTGAATTAAATAATTACATGTTGTATTAATTTCATTTAATTTATGAATGACTTATTTCGACATGAATTAATTTTTGTTATATATATATATACATGTATAGTTTCCAAGTATATAACCATTTTAAATACATTAATAGAAACCAAATATGAAATGTGAAATTATAAATCAAGAATATCGTAAATTCATCCTGTCATTTTTATATCTTATGAAAATCATTATTATGACCATATTTTGATGTTTTTTTTCATAAAACTTCATAAATAAGTTTTCATATATAGGTATATACGTATTCTCATTAGTATTACAAAATATCTATAAAAATTAATTTTTATGGGATTATTAATGAAATATTATGTATGTTATTTCTAATTAATCATCCAAATGAAATGATTATGTATCATTAGACTTTGTCGAACCAAGTCAATCTATTTGAAACTTTTAATTCCAAATGAATAATAATATTTATGTTTTTATTTATAAAATTAAATTTGATCTTACGTATTTCATGTATAATTATATTGTTATATATAAATATATTAACATATACATGTACTTAATATGTTTTCATATTTTTAAGTAGAATATCTAGTGGAAATATTTATATGAATATGAAGAGGATTAAAAATTTTATCATAAAACCTGAAAGATGCAAATTTTAAATATTTTATATAAATGTCGAATGAACCCAATCCCTAATTATGTATATTGGCTCATGATAGCTTTTAGTATTAGAAGATTCCCCATAATTGTTTTTTCAACAAAATTGGATGTTGTTTTTCAGAAACATAACTGGATTATTTCATAAACAACCTCATCAAATGTATTTTTAAAATATATAAGTGTTTTCAATATGTAAATAATTTCAATATTATATTAAAATTTATTTTTGAATTTATTTTTAAATGAATTGTTAAAAAAAATTGGAAGGCGTTTCATAATGTTATATTTCCAAATAATGGGGTTTTAAAAAGCATATCAATGATTACAAAACCCATTACTTGGTAATTGAATGCTCACCCTTTGTATTAAATATTATTCAAAAGTATCATTGATGTTCAATTTTAGACTACTTCACTTTTGGAGTTAGTGTGGGAAGCATAAAAGGAATATGTTATATTTTTTTATCTATAATAAATTTAGGGGGTTTTCAAATCCTCCATAACCTAGAGAGGTAAAACTTCCATGTTTTTGTAATATTTGACATAATTACTAGGTTTCTTTTTATAAAACAAAATTACACATCATTTTTTGGCACATAGTTCAAAGGAGAGGGCTAGGGATGTTATAATGACATTATATGTTATGTGTCATGTTGATACATCTTCCAAAAGATAGAGTAAGAGAATTTGAAACCTTCTTGTTTTTTCCATCCTATTTCGGTGATGGATAGGAAATGTGATGGGGTATCCCTATATTTTTTTTTATTATCATAGAATATCTATGGGAGGAATTATATCTAGATATTTATTTATTGGTTGAAAAATATATTCATTTTATTCCAATCAGTGACACTACTAGAGTTTATGATATGGGAACATGGAATGTATAAGAAATTATTAAGTTACACAGGGTTTCATAAGAAATTGTTTCAAATAGTATCCTATGATTACATCTAGGTTCTATAAAATTATTTAGGAGGATATGGGGACTCAAATCAGGTTGGGGGAAACATGTCCTCTATTGATAGACTGTCAAGCAGAGAATTCTATTCAGATACTAGATGATAATAAGCATACATGTGTCTTAGATTTATGTAGATATTGTGATATACATCTTGTACTGGATGTGTTTTCTTATAAAAATAGTTATTTGGGCATTGTTCTGAATTCCCCCTATTGTGGATTTTAATGGTCACCCATGTGGATCAACTTTTATTGCGAAGAGTTAGGTAAAGATTCTTTGTTGGGAAAATGTTTTGTTAGAGATATATTTTCTATTATTCTAGATATATGTAGTCATATGGATATAGCATAGAATGAAACAAAAATTCTTATATAGATAAATATTTCCATGTATTATAGTTTTCAAATGGGATCAACTTATCATGAAAATTTGTCCTTGGTTGGGTTACTATATGTTTAAAAAATATTGAAATTTTCATCTAAGATATGTTTAACCATGTTCGGTCACTGAGTATCTTGTGAGTGTTTTATATCTATTGGAATTTATAGTTCTAATGATAGGAGTTCATGATGTGTTGCAAAAAAAACTTCTCCAGAAATGTCATCTTGATCCATTTCATGCTCTTAGTGGGGAATATAATGAGATTAAACAATTTGATTTAGTTATAAAAATCATTGAATCTCAGGTGAACTTATTTCATTGTATGATAGTTCCATTGGTCATAAATTTATGGCAGTATGATACAAATTCCGATGAGACATCGGAGTGTGGGTCAATTATGAGAGAGTAATGGACTCACCCTTTCACAAGAAGTCAATATTTTAGATGACTTATTGGGACTAAATCACTTCTACCAGGATTTTTGTAACATCATATTACCACTTTTATATATTTTTATTTATATTTTGATGTTTCCTCTTTATTTGGTCATCTCTATGAACTCCCATTGAGAGAGAACTTTTTTTTTGAAAATTGACCTAATATTTGAGGATGGTTTTTTTAAAATCAATGGTGTCTGGGTGTAAAATATTAATGGATATTTGGGTATCGCTCCTTGATTGAATAATTCCCCAGATGGTTTTTTCTATTATGTATGAATCTATAGTTTACACTATATGTAGAAATTTTTTCATATTTTTTTGTATGAAATGACATCAAATGTTATCTAGGAACATGTCATTAGGTGAGTAAAAAATGTAAAGGATTAGAGATTGTGTAATGGTTTTAACCCATGTAATCATGACAGATAATGTTTTAATAAAATATTTATTTGTGTTTCTTGATATAATATTATCTTGGAATAAATGATTTGTAATAGGATTACACAAAATGTAAATGTTCTGGATATGTTTTTTGGGCTGTTTTGGTTAATCCTTTTTTCATTATTCTTCATCCCTAATAGATCTCAACCATTATCAATTCTCCCATTATTTTGGGAACCTATATTCATTCCTGATTAATTCCCTCAATTTTAGGCCATCTATCCTATGTTGTTTCATCTATCTAGTTATTATATCATTTATTGTTCTTCATTTCATTTTTTTATAGTGATGTTTAATTTCTATATTTATTTCACTTCTTGTTTCATTCACGATCAACCATTATATCTTTTTAGAGGGGATTATCCCTTGTATGTTGTTTTAAGGAGGGTTTTTTTTAAATTATTTTTTTCCACTTCAAAAAAACCCTTCTTGTAAATTGTATCAATTTTGTTTTGTGTAGTTAAATTGTAGTTCATATGTTTTCCTTGATTTCTTTATCCTATTAGTGGACTATGTTGTGGGAAACTATGATTATATTTATTTAAATAGGGGGTTAAATATTTGGTTTTTTTTGTTAAATGAATTGATCTATTTTTTAAAATTTTCTTCATAATTTAAAAGGAATGATTGAATGATTTTTTGGTGGAAGAATTTTTTTATTCAATATGTTTTCCCATGGTTTTAGTAAATTGAAAGGTTTTTTCAAAGCATTGGTAAATATTTTTATGAGGAATTTTTTAAAAAAATTTGATGAAATGGATTGATGATGTAGTTTGGAAAATAGACCCCAAAATAATCCTTGGGTACATTGGTGGAAGGAATATTAGTTGGCCTCTTTCACTATAGTGGTGTTTTCTAATCGAACTTCCCTCTACACTATGGGAATTTTGTAAATAATAATTTTTAGAACTATTGGGCATTTAATATTAATGGTGTTACTCTAATATATAAACTCAATGAATATTTAAATAGATTTTATTTTCTTGTGAATGACTATCTTAGGTACGAATTTTCATGCTATCCTAATCTAGTGTCATTCTCAGGATCAAAGTAAAATTTTTTGGAGGTATCCAGAGTGGGAATCAGCTATGGGAGAAGATAAATCCTACATGGGTTTTGGAGATGATTATGGCTGTTATGATGTGTAATGTTGTGATTTTATCTGTCGTTTAAGTTTCATCTTTCTTATTTGCGGTTGTGGTTGTATGTCAGGGTACCAATCCCCTTTAAACTGGCTTTCAAAAATGGGAAAAATAATGATTTGTTGTCTAAACTTGTGTCATTCTTTGCATGATGTTACATATGATTCTTCATAGCTGATTTTAGATTTATTTTGAATTTACTTTTTTTATTATACATATATGTAGTTGATATTAAATTGGATGAAATTAGGGTTGATTTTAAGTATCTATATTGATATATGTATATGAAATTATTTGAATCTGATTTACTATTTTTATATTGGAAATATTTAAATATAGGAAAATATATTTTTTAATTATTTTTATATTAATAATGAAAAAGTGTATATCATTAATCATTTTAATTTATATTGATCATGGTTGAAATATTTCTAAATTAATTTATATGGAACACCTATTTGAGACTATACTGGGTTTATTAGCTCACACGTAGTGTTATCCTTCGACAGTGCATTGATAATGTTATGTATTTCAGTGCATGGAATGGAAAAGAACAATAGTGAATGAATTTTTTTTCTGTTATTTGGTTTTTAGTATATGGATTGTGAGATAGTGTGTTTTATCCCATGTTATTCCATGAATACTATTGAATTATTACTTTTTTTCATCCATTTCTATTGGACATTCCCTTTTGAGATTGATTTGGTTCAATTTAATTGTATCAATTCTTTGGTTCTATTTCTATTATGAAATATATATACCCATGTAATATTACACATATTATTAGTATAAATGTGTATATATGTAATTTTTCCACTTCAATTTGGGATAAATAATTTCTTCTAATATTTGATCATTTACAGGGTCTAGACACCGAGACATGGGATATGAAACCCACTTCGGGTGCATGCAAACTTATGATGGGTCCCAAATGATGATATTATTTTTCCTGGGTTCACCAAAACATAAATATTAATAATTTCATATTTTATCCATTTATAAAATCTTATCAGTCATTCTTTAATAACCATTCATTATTTTCATTATTTTAAGTGTTTATTGCATTTTTCTCGAACTCATGATTCTTCATGAATAATCTTGTTCATACTCAAATTATATATTTATATCCTCAATATAATTTTAATAATGACATTATTATCATATTTATACTTCAATTATACTTATATTAACAATAATGAATGATTTTTTGAGGGATTAAGTATTGTACGATCACGAAGATGGTAGGACATATGTACTTATGAGTACCATTTCAATTTTTCAATAATGAATATAGTATGTATGTGTGTAATATTTTACCTATATATATTTATCATAATGTAATTATACTTCTTTAAATAGACACATAAAAATCATTTATGTTGCCTGGTGAAAAAAATTCCATTAAATGTTTTGTGAAGGTGGTAGTCACTTTGTAAATGATCATTATTATCATCATTATGTGAGAGAAAAGTTAAGAATTAAATTAAAATACTATATTTTAGTAAATATAATAATATAATGAATATCATAATTATGTTATGAATATCACATATTATGATTAATTTTATCCTCTTTACCTTCTACAGAAAGTGTTATTAGAAATGAATGGAAATGTGGCGTGAGGCGGTAGTCCAACATACACATATATGGAATTATCACATCCTCTATAGACATAATTTTTTTAATGAATATATTACATAATTCTCAAATGTTATAATTATTATATAATAAATATATATATATAAATTATATCTATATTTATACCCCACCATGAGAGGAGGTAATCGAATAATCAAGAACATCAACATGTGAGGTAGTAGTCCATCGTAAAACGAATAATGATTTCATAACCTATTTTATAAATTTTGGTATAGTTGAAGGTCATTATATAGATAAAAAACAAATGATTATGTGAAATATAAAGAGTTAATTAATTTAGTAATCATTAATATTAATTTAAATAGATGGATTTTTAAATAAAATAAAAATACGTATGAAATAACGTTATATATTATTCAGTTACTCTTATTTGGTATTCACCAAAATCCCGTGTATGGGACATTCAATACAACATAAATGATTCTAATTTGTTAGGATGGATTTTGGGATGTTATTTTCTCAGGTATTACCAAATACTAATGGTTTTTTATGTATGAATATCATTACGGAGAGAGTAGACTTTTATATGTGAGGAGAGTGGAAAATATTTAATTTATTAAAGGAAAAACATGATCTGCTGTTTTGAAAATTTAAAAAGTGAAAAACTGGTTTATTCTTGTGTATTAGAAATTATAATTTATTAATAACTCCATAAACTATATTTTAGACACAATTTTAGGTAATTTTTCCCCTTATAGTTTTAGTTCAACCCCACAATAAATCACTTTTTTACA
Organism: Viscum album; assembly: GCA_963277665.1. Lineage (NCBI taxonomy): Eukaryota > Viridiplantae > Streptophyta > Magnoliopsida > Santalales > Viscaceae > Viscum > Viscum album. The sequence continues at coordinate 1,744,138,054 of OY728128.1, read as the reverse complement.
TTAAATGTTGTAATTTTAAATGATTTTAATATAAATTATTTTAAAATTTAATGTTTGAAATTTTAAATAATATTTTTTAATCAAAATATATATTAAATTTTTACATGTTACATTGATATACGTGGAATATTTTGATTCCAAATTAATCATGCAGACGTGACATAGAAGCGAGTTTTCAAGAAGAAAATTTTCGAAATATTACATTGTATTATAAAATTTAAATATGAAAATGAATCCAATAAAAAATGTATTAATAGATATATTATTTTACTTATGTTAATTTTTGGAAAAAAATATTTTGACTTTGTAAAAAAAATAAATTATAATTAAATTTTCAATTAAAAAATAGTATTTAGAGGGTTTCATCAAATAATGAGTCATTTCCTAAAAATATAAATCAATAAACAATGATTATTTCATTATAATGAAATCAAAAACGTTGTTTATTTCATCCAAATTAAATTTCGTACATTATTAAAATTAATTCTAAACTAGCATTGGAAACCATGACTAAAATGTAATTTAGAAATGATATAGTTTCTCAGAGAAAATTTCATATATTTTAAATGGTGGTTATTTTATTTATAGTCAATTGATAACACTGATTTTAATAATAATTTTACTAATATTCATAAAACATAAATAATAAAAATTATAACGTTTTTCTATACTATTGTTCATTTTAACTTAACGTTTCATATTCTTGAAGATGTAGAAGAGCTGAAATTTATAAAAATAAAATCTTTTATAATGTTTTGAGTATTATATTATATTATATGCATAGAGCTTCTTGTCATACATGCTGTCGAAAAAAAAGTATTCCTTCAAAATATCAGTTTGTTGTATTTTATTTATTATGTGGACAATAAATGAACCATGTGACCCTTGGGGTAAAATATGTGAACATTCAATGGTTCAATTTGAGAATCCCATCACTGGTTTTGATACAACACTATGGTTGATATCACCATAGTTCTAGATATGTATCATCTCAACTCACCTTGGAATTATAAATTTATTAAATATTCAATTACTCACATAGATGTGAAAGGAATAGTCAGATTTGTTAGGTGGAACATTAAATGAATCATGAATATGTATGCCAAAACAAAATAATAAAGAGGGGATGATGTGGATTCAATCATTTTAATTTAGTAATTATAATCTTAAAACACATTCCATATATTAAATTAAAAGAAAAATCATCCATTGTTTTTATAATATTTTTATAATTTATAACATAACTATATATTCATTTAAATACTCAAAATTAATAATTTGAACAAAATGTTTCTTTTTGTGAAAAAATATTGTAAATTATCTCAAAATATTGTCATAATAATTAATTTATTATTTTCTCATAATATTCTCTCTGAACTGTCTTGGAAATCAATATAATTTTATTATGTCAACAATATGAATGTATAGGAAAAATGATTCATAGTATATTTTTTAAATTCTATTAATTTAACATTTGATTAAACAATTTCTATATATTCTATATATCAGTATAGGGATATAATTAATTTAACATCCATATAAATTAATTTTAAAAACCTGTATTAAAATCAATGGGTTTGTGTATTAGAAATAAATCATATGTAAATAAATTACACAACATTTTTATTAATTAAAATATGTCAAAATTAATTAACTACAATGTATGTGATTAAAATAAAAAACTTCCCCATTATTCTAATAAATATTAAATACACATATAGCATTAATCATTATAAATATAATTTCAATTAATTTTATATTATTTTTTAATTAATTATATATTTCATTCTTTCCACCATATCATAATTATTTAAATTACCACCAAATAAATTTTATAAAATATATCACATATGTATCAATTACATGATCAGCAAACCGTGTTTATTATCCTCACCATTTATTTGTTATTTAGAAACCCATGTTGTTATTTATATTAAATAATAATCATGTGTATAAATTACTCAATTATTGTTTCATGTGTATTAGACACACCATCAATATATTAGTTTTTTTTCTACGATATTAGTCCCATGCTTCATGTCATAATTTCCCAATGATTTTTTTTCTAAAATAATAATTAGTTTAATTTAAATAAATTTTTATTCAAAATGGTGTATGTACAGATGATACATACCTTGAAATATTATATCATGCATACTAGTTGGTCTAGATAACACATAATGTTTAATAAATACAGCATGCATTGACTCTATGTGGCTATTTATGTACCATTTAGTATTCCAAGAATCATTAATCATGAATACAAGATGTGTAATGTAGGAAGAGTGATCAAAACTCATATACTTCCTGATGTTTTTAATCAAAATGTTCTTCATTGATATTTATCTCATTTTTTATTACATAAATCTGATTATTGAAATATAAAATATATATTTAGAATGAATAGACCAATACTAAAATTAACTTAAAATTAAAATTATCATATATAACATAAATGATTATATATGTTATTGTGAAACTTTTAATTACACTTTATAGTTCCAGTGTGAGTCATAGAATACAGTCTATGTTCTCCCCAACTGGATTCTTAAAAAATCTAGAACAATGAACTAATGGACTATATGAATGTTTAGAAAAACATATATATGGGATATATATGACATAATATATATAGTTAATTTATATCATAAAGTGTTTTATAATCAAGAAAGTCATTTCTCATTATCAAATTGATATAATCCTTCTTAGTGTATTTATAATGTATTAAAATAAAACATTGTATATTAACTCATGTAGTGATCCACACATGTTTCAACACCCTTGGCTAATTTCCATTGAATCATCTTGTACTAGCATGGATGGTTCTAACAAATGTGTGGATCGCTTTTAATCATATTCGAATCCTTCCATGTAAGAATGATTCTATTTTTTGTATTATACTTTCTCATCATCATTAAATAATTAAATTGGATCAATATATATCTTTTGAGAGAATAATTTCATGAACTTTTATGAAAATATGACACTCGGTGGAATGATTTTATTATATATCACAATAATGAATAAATAAGCCTATTATTAGAATATAATAATTACACAATGACCCTTATAATTATTTTTAATCAGTGATGAAACTCATATCAAAATAATAATAGAATTATAGTTATTTATAATAAATTAACTAATAATATAATTAGATAAATATTATTTGCATGAATAAATAAATTTTTAATCATGAAAATAATATTCAACATTATATTTCCCAATTGAAAATCAATCATTGTTCCAAAATGCTCCCAATTATTTTTCAATTGTTGAATGAAAACTATATATTTTAATAAATAAATTTCAATGCATTGTTTTAAAATAAATAACTAAAAATTACATTCATAGAATTTGGTAATACATATTCATTAAATATTCAAATAACTAATAAAAATTACCTTATAAATAATCTATAAAGAAATATATATTATATATCCATGTTACTAAATTACCAATTCCCTGGTAAATAATTATATTAAAAATATTCAACTCACATATATATTCACTCATATGTATTTTGACTAAATAATTTCAATCAAACAAAAAATTTAATAATTATTATATAGTGTATAACAATAACAGTAATAGAACATGTTAATTTCATCCAAAATTTAGCTAATGAAACAAATATAATTTATTTGGGACCACATAAAATCCTTTCACATAAGAATTATGATTAAATTCATATTATTCATAGTAATATTCTATAAATATTTTATTACTACCATATAAAAATAAGTTTATTTTTTAGCAACAAATATCCTCATAAAATTTTATATAATTTAATATTATCCCATTATCATGTTTGCTTAAATAAAAATGGTTTCATTTTAATTTCATCAATTTATGTTACATATGAATCATTTATTAAATTTTCAATATTAAAATTTCTAATAAAATCCATATGTCTATGATCCTAATCAATCGTTTTAATTACAATCAATGTCTTTATGATATTAGCTTCCATTGTTAAATATAAGATAAAACAAGATTTTCAAATTATTCATTATTATAATATAACTCATAGTGAAACCATCATTTCACTGCATTCCATATGTATATTTCATCATATGATTCCTCAATACATTGAATTTTCTTGCTCAAGTCATGTATTGAGAATATTCATAATGTTAATGGATCATTACACACATATGTGGATATGATGATTAATTAAAGAAAGAAAAGGTTGATTAACAAATGGCAGGTAATGTACAAATAATATCATATATTGAAGAATTCAAAAGGTGTAAATCATGTGAAAGTGTCCCAAAAAAAATCACTCTCAACACATGATATGTTATACCATTTCTGCCAATCCATATGGAAAAATAAATATATCAAAAATATATTTAATAATATGATAAAAATCTCAATGTTCTCATTATAATGTGGAACTTATATGTAATTAAAATGTCAAATACAACGTTATTACATTATTGCATACATTTTCACTTTTATGAAAAATTATTATTTGATCTGGTATTATTTACTGTCCAAAACCTGGAATAATTTTTAAATCAATTTTTTATCATAGATAAATCTAGGGAACAAGCTCTAATAATTATAATAATATAATTCCAACTAAAACATTGAAAAAATCAATTTCTTAATTTATAATGATAATATAATAAAATTAATAAATGATAAATATATAGAGTAGTGACCTTAAAATTGGTATTTGTTATTAGTGGTAATAAATTTCGCTATATGATAGTATTGTTAAAAATATGATAGAGAACAATTTTTATATATTACTTTTCAAATGAAATTATGTCCACTCTATAAATTAGGTTATTAGAAACAGTATTTTGATAAAACCCATATAAAGAACACATAACATATAAATGTAACTTGGTACATAAACATAATTAAGTGGAATAACCATCTGGTCGACTTCCACACATATCACTTCATGGAATAGCCATACGGCCGACTTACATACCAAATGCATTAGTGGTTATAATGTAACCACCCATCCTCATATTCACGACACCACCCGTAATATGGTTTTTCACGTAACCACCAGTCTAATGTCCAAGTACCATTATAAAATCATAAGACATAAAACAAATATAATGGAAAGAAAAAATTTCCACACTTTGATCACAATATATCACTTAAATATATTGACATTACAAATAAATTATAAAAACAATTCCCAATAACAAAATACATAAAATATTATAAGTTATTTATTTCATTTTAATAACATTACGACTTGTTGAGGAAGGCAAAGACCAAATAATACTCGCGGCGGCGGAAAAGGTCATTGTCACCGCGTACATTAAAACACTTTGAAAAAAAAGATTCCTTTTGTATTAAATTAAAATTCAAAGGGGTTTATACACCGTATAAAAGAAAGTTGTGTATAAAACTAAATATTCCTCAATGAAAGGAGATTGAGACGAAGTCCCATACCATGGGTCCAACTTGACTCGATCGTTCATTAATGTCCTGACTAATAATCATCAGTTAATTTATACATACATAAGAACCTTTTTTAAGGTCATTATTCCTTTTATATCACTTATTACCATGATATGAACATTATGTAATCATTTATGTTAATAACGGTCTTTTTGTCGATATTTGGTACTTGAGTCAAAAGTGAACTTCTTATATTTACAAGTTGTTCACGTAGTCAAATATTAATTATCTCAAGAATGATATTCAAGATGTAAATTCCATATATATCATATATATCTAGTATATACATGCATTTATAATACTACATAATCATTTATAGGTATGAAATGAAATGCACTGTTCATGGAGTCGGTAATCCGTACGTATGCATGAATGCTACTTTCATTTCTATGTCATATTAATGGAATTAAAACTAAATGAGATATATTTATATTTTAATTACAGAATTATATTCATTATTTACATGTAACATACATCATATATATCCATTATATCTATGTACTTTTAATATTACATTACATTTGGGGATAAGAAATGAAATGCACCGTTTAGGAAGATGGTAAGCCGTACGTACGTATTACGCTACTTTCATTTCTATCTCATTTTTAATGGAAAGAAATAATAATTATATAAAGGTATATTATAATTAATTATAATAACATATATAATATCATTAAATCTTTCCTTTATATGTACCACATATGGTATCGACGAATCAAATCACTTTGAGGGGAAGTGGTTCACACTTCCTAAAATGAAGATATCGCGTTTACCCCTAATGGAAACCATAAAGGTATGCCATAAATGAAAAATACTGAAACATAATTAAAACATAAACATAATATATATCATATATAAATAGTGTGACATCTTAATGGCCACCATTAAATGTGTTAAAAAAATATTGAACAATCATCGTTTCGTGAGGCAGAAATTCGCCAAGCACAGAAACAGTATGTTCTGTAACCATTAGATGTAGGTGTGCGTAAGTGTAGCTAGAATCCTTATTATAACAACATCCTATTATATGGTAGATATAGGTGTTTTTATAAAATAAATGAATAAATATATTATAGGGGGTTGGAGAAGCAAAATAATACAAAAGAACACAAGAGAAGACACAACCATTAAATCGGGTAACTCCCCTTGGTTTGAGCCTAAAGGGTTTCTTGAAGAGCATTATGCTTAAGGTAAGGCTTATAGGATGAGGAGAGGGATGTGTAGAGACAAAATGGTCAGATTTTGGCCGATCCAAAGGCTTGAGAGGTGTGGGTAACGAGGTAGAGGTGGGGGCCTTTTATAAGAGGAGAGGAGGGACACTCTTGGAAAGTCAAGAAAGGTTACATTTTTTTCAAATGAGTATCATATTTTATAGGTCCCACATTGATGTATTTTGAGGATAAGGTGGTAAGGGTTCAAAATATACTCATACAATAAATTTTTGTCATGTGTAGGTCTTAGAATTTACATTATCTTTTCAATTTATTTAAATCATTAAATAATAAGGTAATCGCTTCATCATCATGATGTCTTAAATAATTTAATTTATTAAATGTCTAAAAATTATAAAAAAATACTATGATGTAGGAAATCTTATTATATTTACAATAACAATTTATAGTCAAAAATATGACTTTTATATCCCCATGTAAATTTTTTTTAGTAAAACAATACATGTTTGTGTCATTTTTACTTTTACTTTAAATAAAAGGAATTAATGTCATTATCTTATCCAAGTGGCTCCATGGGGTTTCAAAAATCGACCAATGGGTTGTCTTTGTCGGTCATGACTCATCCTATAGGTTTAGGACAAGTCTCAAGATATTTTCATTTTATTATAATATCATTTTTACCTTAAATCACACTAATTACCTTTAATCGCGGTTACTAAAACTTAAAAGTTACTTTTCAACAAAAATTATTTTTATCCTATTGAACAAAATTTTACTTAATAATGAATATAATTTGTAGTAGATTTTTTAAATTCAAATCACAGAAGTGGTAAAGTCCCATTTAAACGAAAAATAAGTTTTTGTAACTACCACTTTGTGGTTTCACTATTCATCATAAATTATGTTTTTTTCAGAAAAAGACCAAAAATTCACCCTATTCTATATTTGATATTCCGAATTAAAAAATTATGTCTATATTACCACATTCATAACATAGAAGTTGAATTAATTAATTTTATAATTAAATCCCGCTGTTAAAACAAGTAGCGTGTTTTTAAGAAACAATACTTATCAAAAGATTAACCCTCGTTTATGTCCAATATCATATTGATATTAATTAAAATGACCACCATTGGATTAAATGGTAAAAATATTTCCTAATTACACTTTAAAACCAAATAAAAAGATAATATAACTATATAAATAGACTATATTAAAAAGATGTTTTGAATTAAAATACAACAGTTTTCACTATTCATTAAAAATGAACATTATCAGAAAAATACCAGAAATTTATCCAAAGTAAATTTAAATGTCCTAATCATAATGAATAATTTTATTTTGAAAAATATTGCTTATAAAATTATCAAAAGTTAGATTAAAAAATGGTTCTCCATCAAAAGGCGGTAAAACAATCTTTTATTCTCATTTTAATCCTCTAAAACACTATCTAATTCATAAATAGACATAGATAAGAATATATATTTTTCATTACTTACATGGGATGTTACATCCTTCCACCGTTTTGGGAATTGAATCTTCACAATTTTATTCACTTGTCAAAATATGTGGGGGTATTTATCCCTCATAACATTTTCAGATTGCCACGTTTCCTCTTCAACCATATGGTTTTTCCATAAAACCTTTACCTAGTTAATTACCTTATTCCACAACACTTGCTCTCTATGGTCAAGAATCTGAACCTGTTGTTCCTCATAAGATAGATTCTCTTCCAACTGAACTACCTCTAGTCTCAAAATATGAGATGGATCTGGCATATATTTCCTCAACATCAAAACATGAAAAACATTGTGTACCTGAGATAAACTCGGAGGTTAAACTAATCGTTAAGTAACTGATCCAACTTTCTACAGAATTTCATATGGTCCAATGATCCTTGGACTTAGCTTTCCTTTCTTACCAATTTGCATCACACATTTCCATTGTGAAAGATTGAGAAAAACATGATCACCTACCTCGAAAGATAGAACCTTCCTCCGGTTATCTGCATAACTTTTTTGTCTGCTATGAGATGTTTTCATGTGTTTCTGAATCAACTGAACTTTTTCTGCAATCTATTCTAGAAATTCTGGTCCGATGATCTTCCTTTCACCCACTTCATCCCAAAAAGATGGAGTTCGACACCGCTTCCCATATAATGCCTCAAACAGAGCCATCTGTATACTGGAATGAAAAATATTATTATACGAAGATTCAACCAAAGAAAGATATTGGTCCCAACATTCCAGATAATCCATCGAACAAGCACGTAGCATATCCTCCAGATTCTGAATTTTTCGTTCTGACTTCCCATTTGATTGAGGATGAAAAGTTGTACTAAAATTTAATTCAGTACCCAACATCTTCTGAAGGCCTTTCCAAAAGTTAGAAGTAAACCTGGGATCACGATCAGATAAAATGTATAGGGGAACTCCATGCAACCTGACTATCTATTTATGATACAATCGATAAAGTTGATCTAGAGAGAAAGTATCTCGAACAGGAAGGAAATGAGAAGATTTAGTCAAGTGATCAACAATAACCCAGATTGCATTATTACCTTGAGATTTCCCCGGTAATCCCACAACAAAGTCCATGGATATATTTTCCCATTTCCACTCTGGCACTGGTAAAGGATGAACTCCATTAAACTATCTTTCTTTTTAATAAACAAGATAGGAAAATCCCATGATGATGTTCTAGGTCAAGTGAAACCTTTGTCTAATAACTCCTGAAATTTTTTCTTTAACTCTAAAAGTTCAACATGATCCATTCGATAAGGGGGTTTTGAAATTGTCTTATAATCAAGAACTAATTCAATAGTAAATTCAACATCCCGATCAAGATTAATACCAGGCTACTCATCAGGAAAAACATCAAGATACTCATTTACCACTGGCACATCATTAATCTGAACAGTTCCTTTATTTTCAACAATATGTGCAAGGTAACATTCATTTCCATCTTTTACTAGTTTCTCAACATCCTGATGTTATCAAAATCAAGGGCTCATTATTTTAAAAAAAATGAAAATCTTTTTGAAAAGAAACCATTTTAGCTATGCAGTCAATCTTATCATGATAAAAATAAATTCAATCCATGTCCAAAATAACATCAAACACTACTAGAGGAAAAAAAATAAGGTTTGCTGGTATATTCTTTCCGAACAAAAGGATAGGAAGGTTCTTATAATTCTTTTTTGTCTCAACGTTCCCTCCGGGTGTTTTTACAATAAGTTTAGGATTCATATCATGAGAAGGAATTTCTAATTTTCTAGAAAACTTCTCAGAAATGAAAGAATGTGTAGACCCTGAATCAAAGAACACATTGGCATAATTCGAACAAACAAACAGTGTACCAGATACTACTTCATTCGATGGCCCAACATCTGCTGAAGTAGTTGCAAAGGATTTCACCACCCCTTTCTACTTGTAGTCTGACTGCTTTCTCTCAGTTGAGTTCATCATTAGAAACACATTTGCATAATGACCCATTTCCTTACACATAAAACATCTTACCGCTGGCTTTTCATTTCCTACTTGATCATCTTCCTTACAGTTACAAGCAATATGACCAGACTTACCACACCGAATGCACTTTCCAGACATGGATAAACATTCTTCGGGATACATTTTACCACACTTCTCACAGAATGGATATTTGGCTTTCTTACCTCTTTTCTTCTTTGATGAATTCTTCTCTTTTTCCTGCCAACTGAAACTCTTATTCTGTTGTTTTTCAACGAACACTTAATCATCGGTAAACTCCATTTCCACCTTCTCTGCTCATCGAACAAGATTTTAATAACTTTTTAACTCACGAGAAGCTAAATCCCTTCGATAACTTTGCATTAAACCTGAATAAAAACGGTTGACTTTACTATCAAGATCTCGTATTAAATTTGGAGCATACCTTGCTAGTCGAGTGAACTTTTCTTCATAAGTAGCCACAGAGTCATCCTCCTACCAAACTTCTAGGAATTGTTTTTCCATCCTAAGACAAACCACCTTAGGAAAATATTTCTCAAGAAACATAGCTTTTAATTCATCCCAGTGATGATCAGAAATCTCATCCCTATCACTGATATTTTTCTCCATCGACAACCACTGATCAGCTTCACCTTCAAAATGATAAATAGCAAGACTAACCTTTTGATGTTCTGAACACCCCATGACATCCAAAATCATCTCTAGTGCATTAATCCACCCTTTAGATAGCACATGGTCAGATGATCCTCTGAATGATGGGCGATGTTGCCTCATGAAATGTTCCACCACTGACATGTTCCTCTATGGTTGATCTGGCTGATCTCGTGCATGGATACCACCACCATTTATAGCCTGAGTCTATTGTGACATCACTATAACAAACTGTTTAGTTCCAATTCCGACCATCTCGGGTTGCTGATTTTGAAGGTTGTCTTCCTCTTGATGTTGTCCCTACATAGCTTCCTTGTTTCCTCTATGGAAAACCATTCTGAACACAGAAATATCTTACGTGAAGCAATATGGTAATTTTTTAATTCTATATCATTTCATTCATACCATAAATTTATTTATAATTTAACAATTTTCTATCTCCTAAAATTGTCTAAACCAACCTCTGATACCAACTATAAGGCCTCGACCTTAAACCTTACTTAATATTGAATTAAATGAATAAATCTCATTGATGATCTTTTCAGGTTTAGAGTTTTAGAGAATTAGGACATAACTATTATATATCAAAAGATTACAAAGTAGACACTTCTACTATGTTTCCATAAAAATAAAAACTCTTAAAAAGAAACATGTCTAGTTCCACGTTTTATATAGCATCACATTCCCTTTATCCCATCCTTGAACCTACTCCACATTAATTCCTATGAAAAACATTTCAAAAAATCTTGGGGTGAGCATAAAAATCTCAGTAAGGGATACACAAGGAATTAAAATTGTTAGTTTTTTCAAAACCACAAGTAAATCATAAATACTTTATCAAAGTAATATAATTAACCTTTATGAAGTAGTAAAAACTCTTCACTGAATAAAATGTCATTACATACCCTTTTGTAAAAAAAAGATTACCATAAAACCCATATAAAGAACACATAACATATAAAGGTATCTTGGGACATAAACATACTTAAGTGGAATAACCATCCGGTCGACTTCCACACATATCACTTAATAGAATAGTCATACGGCCGACTTCCATACCCAATGCATTGGTGGTTATAATTTAACCACTCATCCTGGTATTCATGGCACCACCCGTCATATGGTTTATCATGTAACCACCCATCAAATGTCCAAGTACCATTATAAAATCATAAGACATAAAACAAATATAATGGAAGGAAAACATTTCCACACTTTGATCACAATATATCACTGAAATATTTTGACATAACACATCGATTCTAATAACCATTTTCAACACCAAAATACATAAAATAGTATATTGTATCTATTTCCTTTCAAAAACATTACGGCTGGTTGATGAAGCCAAAGACCAAATAATACTCGCGGCGGCGAAAAAGGTCATTGTCACCTCGTAAGTTTTGTAATTTAATAAAAATATTCATAGAAAAAGATTCCTTTTATTTAAAAGTAAATGTCATAGTAGTTTATACACCATCTAAAAGAATGTTGTGTATAAAAAGAAATATTCCTAAATGAAAGGAGATTGAGACAAAATCCCTTACCTTGGATCCGACATGACTTGATCGTTATTTAATGACCTGAATAATAAACTTGAGTTATTCTATACTAGATTAAGAAACTTTTTCAACTAAATTATTCATTTTATATCACTTATTACCATGTTATTAACATTATGTAATCATTTAAGTTAATAACGATCGTTTTGTTGATATTTGGTACATGAGTCAAAAGTGAACTTATATTTGCAAGTTGTTCACGTAGTGAAATATCCATTATCTCAAGAATTATATTTATGATGTAGATTCCATATATATCATATATATCCTTTATATACATTCATTTATAATATTACAAAATCATTTAGAGGTATGAAATGAAATGCACCGTTCATGGAGACGGTAATCCGTACGTACGCATGAATGCTACTTTCATTTCTATGTCATATTAGTGGAATTAAAACTAAATGAGAGATATGTATATTTTAATTACAGAATTATATTCATCATTTATATGTAACATACATCATATATATCCATTATATCTATGTACTTATAATAGTACATTACATTTGGGGATAAGAAATGAAATGCATCGTTCATGGAGACGGTAAGCCGTACGTATGCATGAACGCTACTTTCATTTCTATCTCACAATTTAATATAAAGAAATAATAATTATATAGGGGTATAGTATAATTTTAGTATAATATCATATATAATATTGATATATATATCCTTTATATGTACCACCTAAGGTATTAATGAATCAAATCACTTTTAGGCGGCGGTAGTCCGCACTTCCTAAAATAAAGATATCGCGTTTACCCATAATGGAAACCATAAAGGTATGCCATAAATAAAAAATAATGAAGCATAAGGAAAACATAAAAATAATATATATCATATATAAATAGGGTTACATATTAATGGCCACCATTAAAGGTGTTAAAAGAATATTGAACAATCATCGTTTCGTGAGGTAGAAATTTTCCAAACCAGAGAAACAGTATGTTCTTTAACCATTAGATGTAGGTGTGCGTAAGTGTAGCTTGAATCCTTCTTATAACAAAATCCTAGTATATGGATGATACCGGTGTTGTTAGAAAATAAATGAATAAAAATATTTTAGGGGGTTGGAGAAGCAAAATAAAACATAAGAACACAAGAGAAGACACAACCTTTAAATTGGGTAACTCCCCTTGGTTTGCGCCTAAAGGGTTTTTGAAGAGATTTATGCCTATGGTAAGGATTATTGGATGAGGATAGGGATGTGGAGAGACAAAACTGTCAGAGTTTGGCTGATCCAAAGGATTGATATGTGTGGGTATGGAGGTATAGCTGGGGGCCATTTATAAGAGGAGAGGAGGGGCACTCTTAGAAAGTCAAAAAAGGTTACATTATATTCAAATGATTTTCAGATTTTAGAGGTCCCACATTGATTTATTTTGAGGATAAGGTGATAAGGGTTATAAATATACTCATACAATATGTTTTTGACATGTGTAGGTCTTAGATTTTACATTATCTTTGCAATTGATTTAAATCATTAAATAATGATGTAATCGCTGCATCATCATGATGTCATAAATAATTTAATTTATGTAATGTCTAAAAATAATAAAAAAATACAATGATGTAGGAAATATTTTTAGATTTCCAATGACTATTTATAGTCAAACATATGACTTGTATAACCCCATGTAAAAATTGTTTTAGTAAAACAATACATGTTTGTCTCATTTTTTACTTTTACATTAAATAAAAGGCATTAATGACATTATCTTACCCAAGTGACTCCATGGGGTCCCAAAAATCAACCAATTGGTTGTATTGGTCAGCTATGACTCATCCAGTAGGGTTAGGACAAGTTTCATGTTATTTTAATTTATTATTATATCAATTTTACCTTAAATCACATTAATTACCTTTAATCGCGATTAATAAAACTTAATAGTTACTTTTCATCAATAATTATTTTCATCCCATTGAACCACATTTTACTTAATAATGAAAATAATTTATATTGTATTTTTGAAATTAAAATCAAGGAAGTGGTAAAGTCCCATTTAAACAAAAAATCAGTTTTTGTAACTACCACTTTGTGGTTCCAGTATTCTTCAAAAATTAAGGTTTTTCAGAAAAATACCAAAAATTCACCCTAGGATATATTTGATATTAAGAATTCAAAAATAATGTCTATATTACCAAATTCATAACATTTAATTCTCATTAATTAGTTTTATAATTAAATCCCACTGTCAAAACAAATAACCTGTTTTTAAGAAACAATACCTATCAAAAAATTGACACTCGTTTATGTCCAATCAAAAGGGATATTAATTCCATTGAACACCATTGGATTTAATGGTAAAAATAATTTATAATTTCACTTTAAAACCAATTAAAATGATAATCTAACTATATAAATAAATTATATTAAAAAGATGTTTTGAATTAAAATACCGCACTTTTCACTATTCATTAAAAAATTAACATTATTAAAAAAATACCAGAAATTTAGCCAAAGTAAATTTCAATGTCCCAATCACAAAGAATAGGTTTATTTTGACAAATATAGATTATAAAATTGTCAGAAGTTAGATTTAAAAATGGTTCTCCATCAAAATGCGGTAAAACAATCTTTTAAAAATATTAGAGCATTCAATGATTAAGATTGGATGTATTCTCATTTTAAGCCTCTAAAACACTATCTAATTCATAAATAGTCATAGATAAGAATATATATTATTCATTAATTACATGGGATGTTACATCCTTCCCCCCTTTTGGGAATTGGGTCCTCTCAATTTTATTCACTTATCAAAATAAGTGGGGGTATTTATCCCTCATAGCATTTTTAGATTCCCACGTTGCCTCTTCAACCATATGGTTTCCCAAAAAACCTTTTACTGGTGAATTACCTTATTCCGCAACACTTGACCTCTACAGTCAAGAATCTGAATCGGTTGTTCCTCGTAAGATAGATTCTCTTCCAACTGAACTACCCCTGGGCTCAAAACAAGAGATGGATCTGGCATATATTTCCTCAACATCGAAACATGAAAAACATTGTGTACCTGAGATAAAATGGAGGTAAATCCACTCGGTATGAAACTGATCCAACTTTCTCCATAATTTCATATGGTGAAATGATCCTTGGACTCGGCTTTCCTTTCTTACCAAATCACATCACACTTTTCCATGGTGAAACTTTGAGAAAAACATGATCACATACCTCGAAAGATAGATCCTTTCTCGGTTATCTGCATAACTTTTCTGTCTTCTCTGAGCTGTTTTCAAGTGTTTCTGAATCAACTAAACTTTTTTTTCCATCTATTCTACAAATTATGGTCCCATCAGCTTCCTTTCACCCACTTCATTGCAAAAAGATGGAGTTCAACACTGCATCCCATATAACGCCTCAAACGGAGCCATCTGTATACTGAAATGAAAACTGATATTATATGAAGATTCAACCAAAGAAAGATATTGGTCCCAACTTCCCTGACAATCCATCGAACAAGCACGTAGCATATCCTCCAATGTCTAAATCTTTCGTTCTAACTGCTCATCTGATTGAGAATGAAAAGCTGTACTAAAATTAAATTCAGTACCCAACGACTTCTGAATGTCTTTCCAAAAGTTAGAAGTAACCTGGGATCACGATCAGATACAATGATTAGGGGAACTCCGTGAAACCTGACTATCTCTTTATGATAAAATCGAGAAAGTTGATTTAGAGGGAATGTATCTCGAATAAAACGGAAATGAGAAGATTTAGTCAAGCGATCAACAATAAACCAGATTGCATTATTACCTCGAGATGCCCTTGGTAATCCCACAAGAGATTCCATCGATATATTTTTCCATTTCCTCTCTGGAACTGGTAAAGGATGAAGCATCCATTTCGGTTACTTCCAAAATACTTTAACCTACTGACAAGTCAAACACTTAACTGTAAAATCAGTAATATCTCTTTTCATTCTGTCCCACCAGTAATACTCCCGAAGATCTCTATACATCTTAGTACTTCCTTGATGAACTGAAAACAGAGAACTATGAGCTTCACATAACAACTCTCTCTTCAACTGTGAATCACAAGGCACACACAATCTGTTCACAAATCTCAATACACAATCATTATCAATGTTGAATTCAGGAAACTTACCCTTCTAAACTAGCTCTACCTTTTTCTACAACTCACAGTCTTGCTTATGTTCTTGTTTGATTCTGTCTGATAGAGATGATCTCACTGATACCTGAAACAAAACAGAAGAACTTCCTACACCAACAACTTATATGCTAAAGTTCACCAAATAAAAACCAAAGGATCTCGTTCCAAACGTAACATGGTTAATGATGCATTACTTTTCGACTCAAAGAATCATCCAATTTATTTTCTTTTCCCGGATGGTAATTAATTGTACAATCATAATCCTTGATTAATTTTATCCATATCCTCTGTCTCATGTTCAATTCGTTCTGAGTGAATATATACTTTAATCTTTTGTGATCAGTATATATTTCAATCTTTACTCCATACAAATGATGCCTCCAAATTTCTAGAGAAAAAACAACAGCGGCTAATTCCAAATAATGTGTAGGGTAATTTTTCTCATGAGTTTTCAACTAACGTGAAGCATAAGCAATTACCTAATCATTCTGCATAAGGACACAACCAAGTCCCTTCAACGAAGAATCACTGTAGATAACAAACTCACCATTCCTGGTAGGGATAAGAGGTTAAAACAACTTTCTATTATTTAAATTAATATTATAATGTTTCCATTTTTCGAAGGGATCCCAAACCCTATCATTTTAGACTTTAGGATTTGGTAGATATATAACTAACTACTTCATAGATAGGTTTATAATAGAATGCATATTGCAATGGACTTATCTCCATTTACAAATCTATTATTATTTGTCAATGGAACATAGGATAGAAATATATTTAGACGATAATGAATTTAAATCAACAGAATAAATATTATCATTTCATAAATAAGTGAAAAATTTAATAAAAATATATTTAATAATATAATAGGCATTGATTTAAAATTTAAAATAAAATAAATAAAAAATAATTGATTTATCCTTTGAATGTTACTTTTTAATCCATTTTATTATAAAATTATGGAAATTCGTAATGAATTATAGTTGTAAATTTGGACAAGGTGAATGAATTTCCCTTTAGCATGACAAAAAAAGTGAAATTGTATCATCCAAGGTAATTACAGAATAATAATTTTTAATATTTATTTATATTTATGAATAATATAATAATTTTATTTTAATAGGGATATTATGTCTGATAGTGCAACCAACGCACGATAATGGGTTTCTCTATAATCTTACATTTCACATAAGATATAGTTATACTAAAAAATAATGCAATATTAATATTATAATTTTTAATGGTTGTTAACACATAGTAATTGTTTTAGAAAAAATGAACATAACTAACTGCATTCGGTTTAATTAATTTTATTTAATTCATTTAGTTTCATCGAATAAATTTTAGCGTCTTAAAATGAGAATATATATGTATTTAAGCAATAAATACTCTAATATTTTTAAAGGGTATTTTTATTTCCTTTTGATGGATAACCATTTTTAATGTTATTTTTGAAAATTATTAATGCTCTATTGAAAAAATAAACATTTTATTTAGAAGAAGGGATCCAAAATATACTTTTCATAAATTTTTGTATTTCTTTGATAAAATTAATTTTTATAATGAATAATAACAAATACTAAATTTTAATTCAAAACCGCATTTTCACATATTTTTTGTATTTGTTATATTATCCATATAATTTGTTCTAAATTTTAATTAGATTTTTTTAATTATTTAATCTATTTTTTAGAATTGGAGGTAAATTAACATTGAAATTTGATATAAACACATGTCAATCTTTTGATGGTTTTTACATATAAAAAATGTGTCCTCGCTTTTTGAAAATGGAAAATGATTATCAATAAATAAATTGAACTAATGAGTTTTTATATTTTAAAAAAATCCATATATTGAGTCAAAATGTTAAATTAATCTAAATAACACCCTTTTTTTGAAAGGATGAATAGTAACATTAGTGATTATTTTTTTACCGCCCTTAAAGGGTATATTATGTACATAATGGTAAATTTAATATTCTAATAATGTAAAAAAACCCTAAATCATTCCTTAGTCATATTATATGCGATATGGAAAACCCGTAAAACCCTTTGGAGAAAATATGTATTTTGATTCTACTTGGGTGTGATTATGACACTTATAACATTTAATTTGAATCAAAGGAAACTATGTAATTAAAATTTATCTTATTAAAAAAAATAAACATGTGTTCATATACGTGTTCAATTCACCTATAAATAGTAATTATAAATATAAAAATATGTCCCAAATCAAATAATTTTATTTATAAATTTTCCGCAATAAATTATTAAATTTTATTATTGCACAATGATTATGTAGTGGTTGTTTTATTAATGCATGAATGAAATAAATGACATTATAAATTTTAACATAAATATTATATCACATAATTAATGACATAAATGATTTTCTTTGGTGAATATGGAATGTTATAAAACTATTAAAAGGCGTTTATTGAAGTTATATCTATTTTTAAATTTTATTTATATTCAATAAAATGATTATTGTAATAATTGACATAAATGATTGTTTTATAAAAATATTAAATTATCAAATCATTTAAAAATCTGGATAATATTATAAAATTAAAATGTTAATAGGATAAAGTATAAAAGTTTCTCAACTATACTATAATGGGAAATTTACCCCATACAACTAAAATCAATATCACCATAATAATTAAAATTTTGTTACACCAATTAAAAATAATAGATATTAATTAAGGGTAAACAAAAAATATAAGGTCTAAAATAAAATCAATACATGTCTAAAAATTTATGGATAAGAGTAATTATAACTACTCTCAACTTATATTTGATTTATCTCATGTTTGATCCATTTTTTTTAATAAAAGAAATTATATTAAATTAATTATTTAATAGTTTCCAAGGGTGCCCCTTCCAACTCTTATAAAAAGGTATCCTCTCTTATCTAATACCCACACATCTAAAACCATGTAGTTTAGAAAATCCAACCTGAATTGTAATAAACCGAGAATTTATAAGATATATTCGTTTTAATTTCTTTCATATATTTTGTTGTACGATACACCATAATTATCTTTCACTATAAGCAACACCGTATTAGCTTGCAGTATACGCAACACTAATTCTGGATCGTGTTACACAAAATTTCATGTTTGTTTGATAGTAGTTATTCTATGAAACATTGAGTATATATATATATTCAATTTATTTTGTTATATCCAGCAACAAAGGAGTCGTGCACTACACGCACCTTGACTTGGCTTGCATTACACGCAATCGCAACATTCCTCGATAGCGTGTGTTGTACGCAATACCGAGTTTTACTAAACAATGATATATTAGTATAATATTACTATGAACTAGCCGTTATGAATAGTATTAAATAAATTTTGAATTTTATAACATTATTATTCATCTTACACATTTTCTAGAACATGGTATAAGAACAAAATAAATATTTCGGGTAAAATAAGTATTTTTCAAAAAATGCAGTTTTTCCGCATTTTGATGGCGCACGCACTTTAAATATAGTTTTTGACATGTTTATAAGTTAAATTTTAAAAAATAAAATTATCCTTTGGAATTAGGATATAAAATATTACCTTGGATAATTTTTTCATATTATTTCGATAACTTTCATTTTTGAATGAATAGTAAAAACACCATATATTTTAATTAAAAACAACTTTTTTCATCGTAATAACTTATGTGGTAAAATTATAATATTGAATGGTTTAAAAGTATAAATAGAATATATTTTTACCATTCAATATAATGTATGACATTAGCATTGATTTTACATTTAATTTGTAGGTTAAATCAATTCAATCTTTTGCAATGTTTTAAACAAAAACCCATTTTCATTCGACAATGGGATTAATTTTAATTTAATTTTTGAAAATTCTGTGTATTGAATTTGAAAAAATGGATTCCATATTTTGAATAAGTGGGTCCAAATTATGTTAATATGATACTTTTTATTTTCAGGAATTATGAATAGTAACTACGGTAAATTTTATTTACCATAGTTAAAGGTAAATCGTGTAATTAAGGGTGAATATAATATTATAAAATTACCCTAACAAATGAAAAAATTCTATTGGATGACTAAAAGTCGACCCATATCTCCTAAGGGTTGGATTATATTCATTTTATGGACTTTTACCATGAAAATAATTTAATTGTTATTAAAACCAAAGAATGTGACAACATGTCACTCTCTTAAATCTTATAGATATAATAGTTTTAATTTAGTGATAAACATCATAATACTTAGAAAATAAATAGTCCCCAGAAAGATAATAAAATTATCTACATCATGATAATTTATTTAGTTTTTTTGTAGATTAAATAATTATCATTAATGGTGATACATTAATGATGCATAATTTATTTATTAAGTGAAAACTCAGTAATATAGTTTTTATTGTAATAATAATACCCATTAAAAGGCCCAAAAACCTGACCGAAAATTATTGTTAGTGTATATATATACCAAAATCATCTAATTACCTAATATATAACCTTTTAGAGTCTTATAAAAGTGATTATGACACTTATATTATTTTATTTTAAATGATGCCAATGATGTCACCTTCATAATTTAATAAATATAAAAATTTAACTATTGTGATTATAAGATGATAAATTCGAGTTCAATTATTATTGTGAAATTTAATAGATTTATCTTAATCATAGGATTTTAGTTTTAATTGTTATACTATAAATAAGTATATTAAATAATTATTCAAAAATGTTGTAGTAATTATTTTATAATGTGATAAACCAAATAAATGGTTTTAAAAATAATAAAATAAATATTATATGAACTATTTAATGTGCTCCACTAATTTTTTAGATACATATGGCCTTTTATGAATCTATTACAGCTTTTAGTTCTAACATATCTTCTGTGTATAATTTATTTAAATTCATATAAATGAATAGTGTCAAAATTGACACTATTGTTATTTTATAAAAATAACATATTATAAAATTGTTTAAAAATCAAAAAAATATTTAAAAAATATAAATATAAATTTATATGGTCTAAAATGTTATAAATTATCCAATTAAGGTCAATTCACTACAAATAAGTAATTTTTTTTATAATTTAAAATTTAGAATGTTATTACCACAAATAAAATTAAATTGATTAAGTAAGGATAAATAAATTTGATAATGTTTAATATAATTTCCTAACATGTCTAAATTTTATTTTTTGATGATATTACAACCCTATCTCATCTTATATTCGAATATGAGTCATTTTGGGTGGTTTTTATGTGGTGTTAGATTTATTATAAATTAATATTTTTAAGATTTCCAAAGGTGCCCCTCTCCTCCCTTATAAAAGGGAACCTCCTCCCTCTCTTAAGCACACTAATTTAATCATTTTAGCTCGGCCAAATCCTGCCCATATACCTTATAAACTTCCCTAGAAACAACCTAGAGGTCCTGGTCTTCTTCAAAGACCAATTTTAGTACCCTAAGAGGAGGATTCAAAGAGGCGTGTCAAAGAAGAGGTTATATCCGTTACCGATTCATTCAATTTTCATTCTTATTCAACTTCTTCTTATTTAGTTGTTTTATTATGAAGTAATTACATCTGTATCACTAATATACTGATATGTTATTATAGGTATTAAAAAACCATATTTCACCATCTATCCATCCTATGGAAAATGAAATCACCGCTCGTGCGTACGTACGGAATACCATCTACACGACGTGGTGTAATCTATTTTCCACCACCACCATACTTGGATGGGTATAATGGTGAAAGAAATTAATATATATAATTATTGTAAAGTGATATTGATTATTTAATATTATATATACACTTTTATACAATTCGACGATCATGGGAATGATTTCATCGCTCGTGCATACGTACGGAATACCGTCTCCACGACGCGATGAGATTCAATCTCCATGATAACCATTCAAGAATGATTATAAATTATATATAATACGTAATCATAAAATATGTGAGGTGATGGGTATCATTATTCCTCGGATATTGGGATATTGATCTGATGGTGTCATTTGAGGTGACATTTGAGGGACCTAGAACATAGTTCATGTGTCTCATATAACAATATTATATAATATGTATTTTATTCATTCAAAAAGAGAGTAATATTTCTAAAATATCATGCAATATAATTTCAATTTAGAGGTTTATGAAACCCATTATTTTTAATGGGTTATTTTTTATATGATGATGATTGAATTAATGTAGTACAAATATTAATAGATAATGATGGGTGGGATTTTATATATGGATCCAATGAATTGTTATATGATTATTTATAATGAGATGGTTAAAAATAGACATAATGATTGTTTCACAGTTCTATGGAAATAATGGGTTTCTCATATTTTTTGTTGCAGATATAAAGATTTTTTTGACATAGGTGTGAGAATAATTATTTTTCTCATTAATTTATCCTTATCAATATGGGTTTTCCACATTACCATGTTGTTTATCATGTCTGGAAAAAATTAGATATTTATTTCAACCAATTAAATTCCAATTTCTTTTCTTCATTATACTTTATTTTAATGTTTTTTACTTTAATTTCATGCTTTTAGTTTTTATTATCATAATGATATGCTTTGATCCCTATCGTGAATTTTATTCCACTTTACTGATATTTTGGTGATTTTTTTTACTAAAATATTTTATGACTATCATACATGGTCAGTTGATCATTTATTATGATTTTTATGTCTTTATATTGATTTACATAAGGTTAATATTTGTCTTTCACTCACTAATCTTATACTTTCACCCCAATAGTAGGATTTTAGTCACTATGTTATAAAAAAAATTGTGTCAATTATGATTTGTAGGAAAGAATATACATGATAATAATTATTGATAATGGTTCATAATAGCCTAAAAATAAGCGAAAAATGTATATAGAATTTGAGACACCATATATTTTTGTCCCTGAGATGTGTGATTGATTGAGTGTTACATTATTTAAAAAATTAAATTAATTTATTATTTTGGATGTATTTATTTTATAATTTGATACATTTTATCAAGGGTTGTGGTTAACATTTTTTAGAGATTAGATTATGATAATTTAGATAAAACCATGTTGATAATTATTTGGTATGTGTATATGTATATGATAATTTCCTTTTGTTTTTTTAATACAGATATTTAGGGAATATAAAAAAGCATCATATCTTTAAAGTTACTACAATTTTGTTTATGATCTATAAAAATTTTACATAGGAGTTGAAACCCAAAAAAAATTAATTTTTTATTAAAAGGGACATTACCTCTTTCACAATGAATTGTATGATAGTTCTAAGTGTTTGATAATCTTGGAAGATATGAATATTCATGATATATTTACAAACCATTATGGTAGATTTTAATATATTTATGTTGTTTAGTTTTATTTATGATCATCGATAACCCTGATTAAATCATAAAGATTCATAGGAAAACATAGGAATATTATTTAAAAAATCCACCATCAATGTTTATCTTTTTCTTCTATATATATTTTTTAATTCAGGTTATCCCATTCATAATTTCCTTTTATTTGATTGATGGTGGGAACCCCAAAAAACTATGTTAATATTGTGTGTAATATAAAAAGTTTATATAATTTAAATGAAAAAGAAAATGATATTGGGTATGGAATGAAAAACCTATTGTAAATTCCCAAAAAACTATATAATGTTCCAGGAGATAAATCACATCATTTTGTTATCTGAAAACAAACAAAGGTGAAATTATTTATAGATTATTTTTGATGTAACGTCTTCATTCATTATAAGGGTATTTCAGACCTTGGGTTGATGAGTAGTGGATCAATGCAGTGGAATAGTTGTTTTAAAATATAATGTGCTCAATCCAATGGATTATTATTTTGGAATTCTATAATTTAGATGATTATGTTGAATTGTGACAGAGTGTCATTCTAAATACCGTATAAATTGATATTATATAGTACGTGGTATTTGAAGAGTTGATTATTTTATTTTTCATAATTTATTTTCAATATATAATTCACCAAAAATTTGACCAGTAATTATTTTAAATGATTTTAAAATAATATGAATTTATTGTATTTTAAGAATGCGATTTCACAACCATTATGAGTTATACCTCTAGTTTTATTTATTATATCAATAGAAGAACTGATGGATTCATAACTAGAATAAATCCTTGTAATCAAAGCATTTTATATATAATAGACATCATAATAAATATAGATATTGTGTGATGGTATCATATGGAATAAATAGAAATTAAATCCTCTAAATAATATGCAAAAATGAAAGTGGATAATATTTAATGTATTGATAATAAAGAAGCTGATTATAATAATTTAAAATATATCATAAGATATATATATATAGATGAAAGAACTCAAGTGACTATCATAAGGGATAACTGATGCGTTTTAATTTTCATAGAGAAGAACACTTGTAACAATGTTTTTAAATAATGGCTATGAAGCCAATTCATTCAAAATAAGTGAATAAAGGGCATACTAAAGGTCAATGTACACTAAAAATATTCATGTGGGAGGTGTTCCAGTTGAATGTCAATCAATGCCCTGAACCTGAAGACAATAATGATGAAAGGCCTCTAGAACCTCCCAAACTAATGGAATCATGGTGGAAATTCACAATCAATATCTATTGGGTTGATCATGATAAAAAATGTGATGTGATTTAAAAAATTAGTTTTTATAAAACATCTAATACAACAATTTATTCATTTTGAACTCGTTATTTTATATGAATTTATTTTTCTATGGATTTTGAAAAACCACCCTGAGTAGTGTATATTGAAATATTATTTAAATCCCATTTTGGAATAATGGAAGATATAATATTTATAAAACTCATATGATTAATATTTGTGGGATTACACTTCCCATAAATCAAATTATCCTTCAATTTGATGATTTTGACATAATATTGGGTGTTTTTAGGATATCTCTACATAAATAATATATCTACATTTGGGATATATAAGTCTCACTTATTATCCAAAATAATTAAATTATGTTTTATCAGTGAAATTGTAATTTTGATCTCACGATGAAAGGAAATTATATAAAATGGGTGATGATACACAAAAATAAGTATCCCTTAGATCAAATAATTATGGATTAAGTCAATATTTATGATTGTACAAATGCTTATGAATATTCTAATTTATTGTTTTTTGAACATCCTGGTTTTATCCTATAGCATGTGGTTTTATTTTTAGTCTGACTCAATCATGGATTAATTCCAATATCAGATAGATCAAATATAATAGTTCTCATTGAATAAGAGTACTCAAATAGGAAACTAATATACAATTTGTACACTAATTTTATATATCATAGTTTTATATAGAGGGTTTATCTAGTAGTATTATGATAAAATGAATTATTGAAAAAAATTTCATTGTAATTAATATCATGGATTGAATAAGATAAAGGTAATGAAATATTATCATGTACCCCATACTGATAATATATTTGAAATACTCCAGTGTTCATAGTAATTCTTAATGCTTCCCCTTTAATGTTGATACAATTAGTTAAAAAATAAATTATAGTATATTCTAGGGACAACTCCTTTAACGAGGTAGAGACAATATTAGTTCAAATCGATTTATTTTAAATGTCAAAATTCCCAGTCTATCTTCATGGATATAATGGTTTGTGTATATAGAGACTAATATAATCAATATTTGGTTTTAATTATATATTATATTCCTATACAATAAATTTAAAATAAATCACAAGATGATTAGTTATGGATTGTGCGAAGTAACATGAAAAGGGAAAAAACATACCAAATTTACAATGAGAGAATTCTAGATGAATAAAAAATTATTCATTGATAATGTAATTATAAGATAGGGAATATCATTATATCCATAAAAGACGTATATTATCATGAAATAGACATAGTCAACCACAATAATTGGGCTATTTCATTTTATTTGGATATCATTATGTTACTAATAATTTGAAATAAATTTCTCATATATACCAATCCACTAACCATGATTACATGAAAGAGAGTGTTGTTCTATTTAATTGAGGAACATGATGAATTATTTGTGGAAGTAAATAATTTTTTTTCAGGTGTCCTATACATAAAATACCATATAGTGGGGTAGGGGTTTTGATATATAGTGATGAATTGAAAAAAAAATGTTGGTTACATCCACATGCATAATAATAAGTTAATTTCATATCATTTACACCTATTTATGTATCGTCAAAAAATTTACCAAATGAATGATTTTGTGTGGGATGAACTAATATTTTCAATCCAGATTTCACTAAATTTTCTATATTTATAAATTTTTGATATATATAAAAATTATAAGAGAGTAATATATATATATATATATTTATAAATACATTCAGTTTGAAATGATTGAATATGATCCAAAAGATTCAATATGAGTTAATAAATTTTTATAAATTCCCAATACCTTACCCCATGGAAAATAAAAATATGCAGGATAATTCTTATCAAAAAAATCTCAGAGTTACCCTATCCATGTTGATAATTAAAAAAGACCCAATACTCAAGGAATTTTAAAGGATAAATCATCATGTTATAATTTATTAGATAAATAATATCTTTCCCAACTAACAATTTATAATTCCATTAACATAATGATCAATGAATCCTTGAAAGATGATGTAGAGATATAACGAGGTTAAAAATATTCTAGACTTCCAGATATATAAATATGGAGTTATATGTTGTTTAAAATTTATACGTGCCATATCAAATAGGATGCATAATGAAGTAAAACAAAATATATGGTTGGATTTTATAATGATATGGATTACCGAATATGTATCCCATTGATTAGTATAAAAGATAGTTATGTTTTATTGATAATTGTCTAATGGTATGTTGAAACTATTACCCATTTGAGTATAGAGTTACGAAACCAACCCCATGGACAACATTTTAGGACTCCAAATCATTTAAATGCAATAATTAAATATTGGATTTATTTTAGTTCGTTATGAAGAAAATTTATTTTATACACATCATAATAATGTATCCCTTAGTATAAATTGAAATATATATGTAAGGGAAGTGATGATTCTGCATGGTGTACCACTATACATTATATATGGTGAGAGTAAAAAGTTTGACTATTTATTCTGTATAATTATTCATGATTATATAGATACAATGATGTGATTTAAGACTATAAACCATTGATGTAATGATTTCCAATCTGAAAGGACTATTTAAACTCTCGATGATATTATAATATCTTATTAAATGGATTTCTGAGGATATTGGGATCAATACCTCACCAATTTTAATTCTTCAGGTTTCTATTGGACATTAAAATGGAATCATATAAGGATCTTCATTATAAGAGATATATGAATCTCACATTTTTAGATGTCTTTGGGGAATGGAAGCTGATAGATCATATCCATGAATAATATTTAATGGATATGTAATAGAAATTCCTGAAACATCTTAAATTTGAACCATATTGATATAATAATATTATATAAAATAATATATTATAAATATAGTTAGATGATGGTAGTAACATTTTCTTTTAAATATCTATATGGATGTGAGTAGTGTGGTTTGCGATGAAATGGAATATAATCCCTACATAAATGTATCCCATTTAGACACATGATTATGTTGGGGTCATATATTATCAATCAAAATTCCCTCCACACCTCTCTAATATACATGACATAATACATGTATCAATTTTTATATAGTACATACTAGACCCTTAAAATGTGTTATTATTAGAAGATATGAAACAAGAACATCATCTCTTATAAAATCATAAACTAATAGAGATTTAGAATCAAAGATATATGGTTCATTAGAATATGTTAACCCATATTGTAATTGTTATATTATGATATAATATGTTTTAGGATTATACCTGGGAACCAAAGTATCTTTGGAGAGTTAATTTATTTATTTATTTTTCTACCATGTTCTGAAATTTTGAGGTTGAAATTCATCTTTGGGGGTAAAATCAGATGACTTGAGTTTCTCCTCCTTAAATAAATGTTGTGTTTGATGGATTTCCCCACACATAACACATAATCTAAAAAATGGACAATTATATGGTATTAATATAATTGTAATGTGTAATCATTGGTCACATAATTTTCAAAAGAATAAAATATTTATATAATATACTTCACATTAAAAATCAACTCAACTATTGCATCTGTGGAACTAAAGAAGGATATTTTCATAGATTTTCTTCGTTATAAGAGTAATAAAATTTTATATTAATAATTTATTTACATTAAATTAATTATTATTTTATAAGAAATAGGAAAAAATATGTATTATATGAAATAAATCATCTAATTTGAAAATATATATATATATATTGTATATTTATTTATTATTTAACATTATAAAATTTAGTATGTGATATATGAAATAATTTGAAATTTTTTCATGATTCATAAGGGACATAATATATTAAGTGGATGTTTTAATGATTTTTTAAAAAATTTCTTTTATATTTGAGTAAAATAAAATATCGTTTCAAAAAATACAAATAAATTAATTTTTTTTTATATTTTGGAATTATAAATTTAAGGAATTTAATTATATAAAAAATTATGTAATATATAATTCAGTTTCCTTTTTATGAATCATTGGTTTTATTTTAAAAACCCAAATTTAAAATTTTATAATTTACGATATATTTTTAAAAAAAATATATTTTTAATACTATATAAATATAGTTTTTTAAAATTAATGTTTCACACTTTTAATAATTTCATAAAAAATAGAATTAAAATATGGAATAATTAGAATTAAATATATAATGAGGTCCATTTTAATTTTAGTCATACATGATTATTTACCAATGTAAAGAACAATTTAGCATTTTAAGAAAATAGAATTGTTAAAATAGAGAAACAATGGTGGTAATGTGTTATTTATTGTTTAAAAAAAATTTAAATATTATTTTTTTAAGTGTGTCTCAACCATAAATCCTCTTCACAAAATTATTTATCAATTATTGAGCCACATTCATTTGGAGTGAGTTCTCATTTTTGAATAGTTAGGTGTATTTACAAACATGAACCACTCTTTCACGTATAAAATGGGCACTCATATATATATATACCATCACACATCATACCGACAATTTTAAAAACAATTATATCTATATACCTTTTACATTCTCTTATATAACATTAAAAAATTTATGTAATATCAATGGACAACCCCTAAAAAGAAAAATATTCTTTTGAAATGTGAAAAATCAAGAACGAAGGTATGAATTCCTAATATATCATTCTACTTTTTATTTTCTAAGTGATTTTATCCTATTATGAATTTATTTTTCCCATATACTAATTATAACATAATAATTATTACTATACTTTTATGTTACTATGATTTTAGTATAACTATTAACAACGATCCCATGTTTCTTTTAAGAAAAAATTTGGATAGTCTAATGTGTAGACTTCCTCCTCAAGGAATAAATTGGTGTCTTCCATCACATCCAAATATGAATTAATTTATAATTTCCTTTATATTTATATATGATATTTAAATTTTATATGGAACACTATTTATATCATTTAAAGCAACAATTGATATATCATAAATCATCAACATCATTAAGTAAACCAAAAAAATTTCACAATCATTTTAATTTTCACAAACCATGACTAAAACTCCCATTTAATGGAAATCTAAAATTTAATGAATTTGTAAACTATAAATTCAATTAAATTTTATTCTTTGTAAGTGATTATTGTTTTATGACCCAATAATTTTTTGAGGTATTCCAAACATTTAGTTTTATATTGCACCATTGTGCTTGAGTGTTTTTCGGAGATGGAGAGCCTTTATTAGTGAAACTGATCAAAATCTTTTGAATTTTATTTTATTATAATTTATGTCATCTAGATGATAACATGATACATGGAATTATTAAATATTCAATTTAGTTTGGACGGATTCATAGTTTTTTTTATTCACATTCATAAATACTGGGATAAAAACATATCACTGATACATGATGGGGTTTTTACATGTTACATGGCATGTGAATTATTATAGAAACATGTTATGAATAGATTTATGGATTTTACAGAGTATATATGGTGATCATAATTAACATCCTATAAATTTCAATCAATATAATTAATTTCCCCAAGTGATTGGTTGTTGAACATAAAGAAAATTAATAATTACACTATGTTGAAGGATTACCTATTGTGTATTCCTTAGACCCTCTAGATTTAAGTGTGTCAAGAACATATGATTCTCATTATATTTATAAGGTCTTCTACTCTCTCATTCCATTAGAGAAATAAATTTAATTTTTGATTCCCCTCTTTGATTTTGGTACTTCTTATTTACACATCTTATCCCTTGTATGTGTTTCTTCTATTGTTTCCCTTCTCTCCTGTAATTCCCAGAATATGATCTTATTTGATTAATTTATACAATAATCAATAATTTAATTAAAACAAACTATTATAAGACTAGTTTTTTATAAATGGTTGTTTAGACCTATGGATTTATACACATATCATATTCATGAAGTATCTTGGTACCTCTGCATATTACATGGATATAGGTATTGATAATGTAAATTAATGTTTTATTGGATAGTTTTTTATTTACTGAGGTGGTGTTTGTAGATGGATCCAATATGGGGTTCAAGAACAGGACCTTTTGGGATTATTTGGTGTCATATGCTTCACTAATTTTTACTTTTTAAAAAAATTTAAATTCAGATTCACTGTATATTTTTATAATGTTATTTGACAACATGGTCTTATTGGTTTATCCTTTATTTCCTAAATGTGTGGATTATGGTTTCTATTTTTATTCATTATTATATTTGATATTTATATATATTTTCTGAATATTATTTTAATTTATATCATGTGTAATAGTCACCACACTATACATATCAAACCTACACATCTAGTCAAAACCTATTGCTTATGGGGAGGAAATCTTGGAGTCAAAAAACGTATATGTTTTGGCTCATGAGAGACAGTATGATTGGGATATTTAATAATATTTTTGAGAAAAATGCTTATTTTATTCACATTTATGAAATTAGTAGAAATAGAAAATATTATTAACACAAAATTTTCAGAATATTATTTAAATAATGAAATTTATGAAGATAATTGTAATTATTGACTAGTCTTAATAGAAATTTATATAAATAATGTTCTAAAATTTTCATTTATGTTTTATATCTTAATGATGAATTTTCTTAAATCACATTTATTAAAATATATATTAATGGTAAGAATTAGGGTAACTCAAACTTCTTCCTTTTTGTAAAAAATTTTATTCTTTATTTATTTTCCACTATTTTTATAATATTTTTTATTTTAAATTTTATACCCTCTACATATATTTATTGTGAAAGAAATTGTTTTTAAATAGAAATCCACTTTTTTGAATTATTTTGTTTTTACTTTTATGGAAAATAATCATTTTTAATATAGAATCATTTCACTAAAATTTATATAGATGAATTCCAAAAGTATTCAAATAAAATGTTTTATGAGTTTTTATTTTAAACCCAATATTAAGAAATTAAATTCCTTAATATAATTTTGTCAGTTGTTTTATCAAAATAACTTTTTATATATTATATTTTATTTGGTAATTTAGTTTCCTATGTGAATAAATTTTATTTATTTTTTTATAAAATTTTGAAATTTTATCATCCACATTATTATTTTCAGTGATTCCTCATAAAAAATGAGTAATTTACATTTTGTTAAAAATAATTTAATTTATTTGGGTAAATAATGAAAAAAAATTATTTTCATTTTTCATGTTTAGAATACCATTATTATTCAATTTTTGTATGACATGATGAAGATTGATTTTAATTTTCACACACATATATATGAATTATGATGGATGAGGTCTGATATCACCCTTAAATGTATTGGTAAAATCATATAGCTCATAAGATAGTCAGGTGTGGAAATAATGAGTTTTTTCACATAGGCAATGGAATAATGTGTTTTATATCATTTTTTGGGATAAAAATAATTTTTTCCTCAAAAATTGATGATAAGTAGCCTTCTAAAACAATTATTCATATAATTATTTTATTTAAATATTAATAATTTATTAATCATGTTATTAGAAAGTTTCAATACGCATTTCATTTCCAAGAAATTCAATGTTTTTATTATTATTCATTATTTAAATGTAATAAATAAATAAATTTTATTTTTATTTTATTATAATAATTGAGTTATAATTAGAGATATGTAATTTATTATATGATTCATTAATGATATTTTGGTGATGTGATGTTTCTCTATTAGGATATTTTTTTATAATCAATGGTATTTTTATAATATATTATGATATTTTTATAATTTAAATACTTTCTGTCCTATAGTGATATTTTTTAGCCTTAGTTTTTATCCTTGGTCACTCCATTAATATATGTGTAATAGCTACATTATAAATTTATTTTTTTTGTGAGATATGTAGATAATTGTCCAGAGGATAATTTTTTTGAGGAAATGATTGACAGTGTAATAAAATATGTTTTATATATATATATATTCTGGATACACTAAACAATTATGCACTTTTTACAAGTTACTATTTTTATGATTTAGATTAATGTATGACATATTTCACATTTACTAGGGGTAACTTCTACTACAAATTGGTGTTATTGAAAATAAATTTTATCGATTCATGAAGGTGATATTCCAAACAAACAGATGAGAAATACATTTATTTTATATTTAATAGAATGGTTTTGTTGAATTAATTTTCATCTATATAATTTTGTATATGTATAGATAATTTATAGAGTAATCATGTTATTATAAATATTAAAGGTCTATATATGGTAGAAAAAGAAATAAAATAGTATATTAATGGTTAATAGTTATACCTCTTCATTGAGACACCTTCATTTGATTACACCATAACCCTTTAAAGGATGGAATTATGAATAAATCAATAAAACATAGAATTTGGTATAAACATTAGAAATTTATTAGGGTATGTTTATTTAATCAACAATATTCATGAGGTGTGATGGAGAGAGAATTTTTGGTATCCTATTATTACTTTAGGATACTATTTAATTTGAAATTTTAAAATGATAAAATTAATAAATTTCATACTCAAGTATAGTGAATCTTGATAAAATAATAATAATAATAAGGATAAGGTTAAAATACCATCATGAATTTAATTTAATAATATATTATTTTGATATTTTAATCCTTATCTCTTATGTAACCCATGTTAATCCAATTTTAAAGATGAATGGGGAAAAATCCGTATATTTATAAAAAAAATTTACAAAACATTATATTGATCCAATTCATTTATATTAATTAAAATGATTCAAAATATGTAATCCATTTTTGAATAGTAAATTTCCATTTATCGCAGAAAATATTTTTACAATAATTATCTAACAGATATTTTTTTTTAAAAATTGATTATTTAAAAATATAACATGATTTATTCTTATTCATTGCCTATTAAAAAAATAATGAATGTTAAAATAATTAATTAATAATATTTTAGTTTCGTTAAGAAATTTATAATATATAATTAAAATACTTTTTTATATAAAAAAACATTATTTCAATAAAAACTACTTATATGGAAAACAACACAAATTACATAAACATGTTTTTGTGTTCATTTCTATCCAACTGATAATTGGCAAATTCATTTTATACATATGTGAAAATTTATTTTTAATAATTAATATATTCATATTAGTAACATATAATCCAATAGCTATGTAATAAAATTCAAATGAAATATTAATATATTAATTAAAAACCATATATTATTTAATGTTGTTGATGTGTGTTAAGAATAGTATAAAAAATTAATTTGTTTATATAGATATATATTTGAAAATATATGTGTGAAATATCTATAATTCTAGAGTATTTGTTTTAAATGGACCAGTTTCAAATTTATATTACAGGAATAATAATTTTAGTTATTTTTCGGATTCAAGACTACATATTTCTAGGTCAAATAAATGAATTCAGGGTTTCACTTTGGACTCTATCTTATTATAATATTCAATTTTAAAAATATTCTTATAAAAAAAATTTTGCACAAAATTTTTCAGTGAATAAATCCATTTTTAATGAATTCATTTCACTTTAGAGAGAAAAAATTGATAATAAGATTCCTTAGGAAAAAAATTAAATTTCAAACATTATATTGATAAAAAATGTAAAAATACTACTTACTTCATAATACAGAATCATTATAATAACCTGAAAAACTGTTTCTCATGAAAATACATCATTGATCAAGGTTATTGAAGTGTTCTCAATAACTATTAATATATCAAAACATAGTGGAAATAATTTCCCATATATGATAACACCAAAATAAATATGTATAAAAAATAGTAACTATAATGATTTATTGGATATATAAATCAGTAAAAAAGTAGCATACATAGACTCGTGTCATTATTTATTTTCAATACCTCTTATAAATAATATTATGAATCAAATAAATTCTATTTTAATTAATAATGTAAAATAATATTATTTAGTGGGAATGTTGTGTTATTTCATATAAAATAATATAGGATATATATCAGATAAAATATATGGTGTTACAATTATTAATTCTATTTATTTTTTCACATATTTTTATAATTATAAATTATTGATAAATATGATAACATAATTTTTTTACTTATATTTTAACAAAAAAACTCATATAGTTAAATCTATAATATAAATAAACTATGCCAAGAAGATGTTTTGTCATGTTATTTACATGTTCTTACTAAAAAACATTTTCTATTAAGAATGAATACCCAAGGTACATACTTTCTGAATTAATCATATAATAATTTAATAGGGTCAATATATCACACATTATAAACCATAAAAAAATAATTTCACACATTTATACTTCAAAAAAATTACACCCAAGAATCCTCTTCTAACTAGATTTGTTAGAATTATTATTTCGGTCAACCTTATTTATATATTTTATATAATGTATCTATAGACCTCCCACCAATTTAAAATTTTCATGTAATATCCCAAAAAACTACTCTGATACCACAGTATTAAATTCTATAGAATATGTTCCCATAAAGAACACTTGTTAGGATTCCAAAAACCTTATCACTAACCCTCAATTCGTATGGGATGGAAACTACCAATGGAGGTATTATGATACTAGGGGTTATGATTTACACATTTTGGAATGAAATATTATTTCATTTCAAATCCCATATGGAATATGAACTGACTCACACAATTTTAGATTATTCAAATAGAAAACATCATACAAACTATATACAAAATAATTAATCAAAGTGTATTTTTAATTTATTATATATAAATTAATTCATATAAAAAAAATAAAAATGAAATATATAATATATAAATATTATGTCAAGAATATAAATCTATGAAGGTGTAAAATATATAAAAATATATTTTAATTAATGATGATCCTAAAACTTTTATAAAACAACTAACATTCCACTCCAACAAAAAAGTGGATTTAAAACAACTAATATGCAAAATAATTATATTCTTGGAATTTCTCTTATATACTGAATTACATGTTAATATGTAAAATGTATCAATGGAGAGGTTTAATATCCATTAATATGTAATTTTATTGTTGTTGTATATATAATCACTTGGACTCAAATATTAGTAACTAATCATGCACACGATGTTAAAAATGATTATGTGTGAACATTTTTTAACATTCTTATGTATATATATATATATCCCCTTAAAACGTTTTAGATAGATATAAAAAAGGTATAATTATACAAATAATAAAATAAATTTTCTTTTAAAAATAAGGGTGTGAATATAAATGTGTTTCTATAGGATTCCAATAGTCATATATCAAATTAAAATTGAATATATATAATTTTTGGCAACATATTTTATATTTATATTTATATATTCTCAAAATCCATGTAGGATACCTATATTATATAAGGAATTTGTCCCATATAAATATTTTACTGAATATTCGCTCTAATAGAGACTATTTACACAGATATATATATATATATATATTTATAATCATTCACACATAGTTTTCCAAAAAGTGATGATGTTATAGTACACCCATTCCTCATAAGGTAAGGTGAAAATTTTGGGTTCGATTTTACCCTTATCATACTCACAAATGAAAGAAAAATAATAGAATTTTTGGAAATCCTCACCACCACACAATGTTAGTGGGAATAATAATGTTCTTGAACACCCCCATCATTATTAGAGTATAGGGGATAATCATATTAAATACCCACATACAACCATGTTTTCTTATTGAACATGAATAATACTAAATCCTAAAAGGAATGGTTTTTTACCAACATATACAATTTAGAAAATAAAATTAAATATATATGAAATATTATCATAGATCCCATAAGCTATGGTAATTATAAAATAGAATGAAAATGTCATTTCAAATTTTTCCCTAATCATTTCCATTCATGTCCAAAATTATCTCAATAAGAATGATCTATATGAATAGTATATTTTTATTATATCCCCAATAAATTTATATTATATCATAAGATAAAAAATTCATGTTATAAATAGTATACATTCCATATATATTAATATGTAAATTACTCTTTAATAGTAATAGATATGATTTTTGCTAATAATAGATATTCCTATTATGAATAGTATAACTGATTTATAAATATATAAAAATGTTATTATTGGTCTAAATATAAAATAGAAAAGGCGTGTTTTATATATACTTCTATTGTACACATAAAATAATGAATTAGTCATTGTAAGAAATTAGTTGTGTAGGGTTTTTTAAATACCAAAGGTGATAAATACTCAATGATAACTATTTTCAATGGTTCGGCAACATAAGTGGAATAATAATTCCACTATAAAATATATTCCTTTGTATTAATAATGTTATTCATTTCATTACGATCCCAAAATGAATATATCATCTATAACATATTAGAATATTAATATGTAATCACTTGTGAAGTATAACTTTTACCTACACATTATTTAGTCTTTTAGAAAAACTGTACATAGATCAAATCGTTGGGTAAATAGTTATAAGTGAATTGAAATTTTTATAACATGCATCGATTAGTTATAAAAATGAGTTATCAATTACAAAAAAAAATTATAGTTTTATAATTATTTAAATTTTCTTTGTTATGTATTTTCTAAATAATATTTAACGAGTAAAATATTGATATTACTTATTTTGTTAAACATTTTCAAGTAGGACTATCCAATAATAATTGTCCATAAAATGATATAATATCATATTTCCTAAAGGAATAGTTATAATCTAAATGAATCATCCACAAAATATCAATACATTTACAATAATTTATTGTAAACATAGTTTTAAATGTGAAAAGAAATTTTTAGGAACCATTTTTTATTCATAAAATTTTAATGAAAATGGTGGGATATAATTTTAACACATATACATTTCAATTCATAAACATTAACAAAAATACTACTTTATCATAAATATCAAATTTAATTTTACTTTTATAGAATCGTATTTCAATTCTCATTTTTTCAAATAATTAAATCGTTTTATGATTATAATGGTTCTCATGTACTTTCATATATTCAGACTTCATAATTATAGTCATCAAATCAATATTGGAACTTACTCCACACCAAACAACATGTATAGTTCATTATCTTTTGAATCATTTGGGTTTAAGTGATCAGATTGGATGTCCTTATCCTAAATTCATTTGAAACTCATTATGTTTACCAATAATGACAGAAAATTAATCTCATAAGGTTTATTTTTGAAGGACAACAATATTAATACTAGTTTTCCTCATTTGTGTTTGGAAATATGGTTATGTAGAGGGGTTCCATTTGAACCTCTTTGTTTCAAATGAAAAAATGAAAATCATTAGTGTCAGTGATGGTTTTGTTAGAATATCATTATAGACCTCATTTTCCATGTGATGTTCTCATCATTATTTCATACCTATGATTCTTCTGAATTTATAATATTTGTTAGGATTTGTTGTAAGGATCATCTCACCTTATGGGTTGATTTACCCCTTCTCTATGAATCTATTATATTTTTTAAATGTATTTATGAATCCATCGAAATCAGAGTGTGTGATTGGTTACCATTTTTCTAGGAATACTATCAAGACCATTTATTGATATAAACACACACATAGATTCACACAGATATATATATATATATATATATATTTGATATAGGTTATTTATCTTTACCTTGTTAACTAGTTATTCTATAATTTAAATCTATATAGATAGTAATTGTGTAATGTTTAATAATATAAGGAGTTTGTAAATGTCATGGAGTGAGGATAATTCTAAAGGGGATATTGTTACATATCATGGTAAAGGAAATCTAACCACGAGATGTTCAATGCTATTTAGTGGGACATGTCATCATTTGTATTGTTTTAGGATAAGGAAGTCTGAATTTATTATTATGGTAATGAAAACAAATCCTTTTGATGTTAGTTTTATTTTTTCATTTTATAAATCATATAAAATGAGTTTATATTTATTCAGGTAAAATTACATTGTATAAGGTTATAAAATTTGGATTTAAAAAAATTAAATTGGGAAACCATTTCATATTATCCTGATTAATGGAATCCAAATAGCGATAATGTATTGGTCATGAAATTCTACCAACCATAGGAATTGATGGATTGTTACTATATATAGATCAATCTGTTTATATATTCAACAAAATGGTGTCATATTCTCATAATATTATAGGCATCTAGATCAGGATGTTGTATAAAACCTGTATGAGGTGATGATATTGGGAGACCAAGAGTTTTACCTGATGTAATTTTATTTTGGTTACCTATAGGTGGATATCAACTAGTAGTGTGTATGATGCAAATAAGAGGAATATATAGACTCAATGTTAAATAAGAAATCATTTTCTAGATATAATATAAAATTATATTTTTTATGATTTTATTATTTAAAAATATGTTGGTGTCCAAAAATATATTGGATAACAGGATTTAATGACACCGGAGTTCATGTTTAATAGATTAAGATCATATATCAGTACCATTGTATAAAATTTATTATCATAAATTAAGGGGTTGTTCAGTAAAATGTATAGTCATTTAGCTATGACTAACTTTGTAAAACCTGTTTTTAACTATGATTCATCATGATCTTGATAATGAAATTATAAAATAAAAAATATAGTCCCCCATGATTCATCTATAGATTTTGAAATAACATAAATTAAAAGAAAAACATATTTAATTATTTCACATTAAAGTAGATAAAGTTCATTTTAGTTTTTTTACATAAAAAATATGATTTAGCACATATATTTGTAACAAGATAAGAATAAATGTGACTATGATTTATAATGAGGAGGAGGTCAATAAAGGATATTTGTGTCAATAATGGGTAGACAATTGAAAAATGTGTGGGGATACATATTTGTGTTACTCTATGATACACAAAAATGTATTATATTCAGAAGATGGTTTATTATATGGAATACACAATGGATGAGTCCCATATAAAGAATTAAAATATGTTTATCTCAAGTCATATAATACAGTGATTTTAGAAGAGTGTATAAATTCTAGGTGAAAATATAAACCAATAAGAATATCACAATACGAGGTATTTTGGGAAATACATTATATCTATCTCAACTAATGTGGATATTTAGAATCTAGGATGGAAATATTGGTTTTTAAATAGAGATAAAATCATAAATATATCACTATGATCACGATATAAGTTGCTATTATTATTTTATGTTGTTGAAAATAATATTAGGGAATAAGACAAAAACCCTAGTAACATATCCATATTCCCATCCAGATATTTGGTGTAATTATAAGGAAAATATGTATAGTTAAATTAAATTATCTATGGTGTATAATACCTAATAGATTACTTCATAGGTTTGGATGCCTAATGTTGTATCCATAGGGATCACAACAAAGGACTATGTGAAGGGGACATTAGAATAAATAATTATGAGGGGGATTACAAATATACAATTCATGTTTTTTATAGAGAATCATATGTAAAGGGATTTTATGTATCACTTCATGATTTAAAAGATATAGAGTTATTCACAATGGTGTTTCGCTGTTGATCATAGTGAAATGTAATCCCCATTAGGTGTTTCATGAGGGGATATCAAGGGACTACATAGTCATGTTAATTTGGTTGGTAACATCTAAATGGAAAATATTCAGGGAGGAGAATTACCAAAATAAGAGCCCTTATACAATTTTATATATCCATCATCCTCTATTTTATTCTACTTCTTTTTCTCCTATGATGGGTGTGGTTTATTTATAGGTTTCTTCTGATAACCAACATATTGAAAGGGAAGTCCACATTGAGACTATGTAGCATTTCACTTTATATGAGACGTAAACAGAATCAAAATGGATACAAACCCCCTGATAAATAGGATTAAATTAGTAGGGCTTCCACAATTTTAAAAAATAAAAAGGAAGTACATCTATGATATAAATAAACTAATTCATCACTATAAATGAAGAAAGAATGAAAAAATTATAACCGTGTATAGATCCCATCGATGTTTTTGAGAAATTGATATTTTTATGATACCTTAATTTTATCATGGTATTTACCAATTAAATTTTTATTTATTCCATTGTAACCCCCTATTGTTGATGTGATTTATGACATACAACACACATTTTCCGAATTATCATGGTTAAGGGGTTGAGTTTTTCAGAATAAAACAATTCACGTTTTCCTGAAGTCCAACTTCTGTTGCATTTTACTCCTAATGGAAGAGGCTATGACCTTACTGGTGGAAAAGGCATTCTAGTTATCCAGTGCTCTTTTGAGCAGTTTCTAAAAAAGTTTATCCATGTATATTAACATTGTAACAAACAATTAACATCTTTCCAGTGATTTTATCCCATAATATGTCATGTATCTTCCTATGGGTGCCTCCTTCTTCTATACTTCTTTATATATGACACTCTGGTGATTTTTTAGAATTAAACTCAATATCATTTGTGATTATAAGACAATAGATAGTTTATCACACTTATATCCAATTATAATAATTTTCTTCATTTCCAACAAACCTCTCAAATATTTTATAGAATATTCCCCATTTTTTGGATTCTTATTTTCATCTAATTTAGTTTATTATGATTTATTTTATAAGTTTATTATACTCATAAAGTTAAAGATTTAGTTGATTAAAAAATTAAACCAATGTCAAAAATCATTTTTAATGTTATGTTTTTGGGGTTTATATTAACAATGTCAAACATTCACCCTATTGA
Source organism: Viscum album (assembly GCA_963277665.1). Lineage (NCBI taxonomy): Eukaryota > Viridiplantae > Streptophyta > Magnoliopsida > Santalales > Viscaceae > Viscum > Viscum album. Next base: position 1,744,096,305 of record OY728128.1, on the reverse strand, counting down.
AATTAATAATTTTTTTAATTTTTCCATACATTGATAAATTCCATAGATAAAATTCTATTATCTCACGTGATAGGTGATTCCAATTGGTATTTCGTGTTTATGAATTTTATTACCATTTCGGAAAATGATATTATGATGACTAACTTTATTCCTTGAGTAATTTTTCCAGATCAAGGAAAAAATGATGGAATTAAATATTCATTCATTAAATTATATTATAAATGTCCAAAATGATAATAATAAATCAATATGATAACTATGAAAATGAATTTTAAAATAATATAAGATCCTATAATGAAATTAAAATTATTTTTTGTAAATATAACAAATTTTAAATTGGGATTATGAATAAGTATTTAATAATCTCTTTTTATAATAAATATTGTATTTTTTTAGTTAGAATCATTTGGATTATAAAGATGTTTTATTACTTATTTTAAATGGAAGTAAAGATAATAAAATTTCATTGATATAATATTTTTATTGTAACAATGACCAATGAATGGAAAACCAATGAAATATTGTTTTTGAATGAATTTGATATCTTCTTTAATGATAAATAATGAGATTAATGAAATTGTAATTTTATAAAATGTGAGGATATAGTTTATTGTGTACACGGTATTGAGTATTATAAATTAGATTATATAAAAATTATAATTCCTTAACGGAGGTAATGAATCCATGATTAGAAAATTACATTAGGTTTATTTTTTATATTATATGAAAATATTCGATTTAGGTTGTCAAGATATAAAGGAAAAGAAAACTCCAATGGAGCTAGAATTTTAATAAAAAATAAAACAACACTAAAAAATAAAAATTTGAAAAGGAAATCATCTTAATGGGTGGTATTGAGTAATCTCTTCTTGGGAAGTTGTAAAAACAACCTACAATGTGGACATGAAAATACTCAACATGGATTGTTATGAAAAAACTCTATGGTGAGTTCATGAAAACACTATACATTAGATTTATTATAATATTGTTCTCATTGTTACCATGAAATTTTCATAGAAATCATGGTAGTTTTCATATAAGTTATGTTCATTAAATGTATAATACCATAAGATTGACTATGGTATAGTGGGATATTAATTTCCCCCTTGGATCCTATGTATCTTTTGTTTTTTACTTCTTTTTTTTGTAAATTAAAAAAAAACATTTTTATCAAATCACACACACAGAATTCATAATAATAGTTATATATATGGTTGCATTCAGAGGTGTAATACAAATTTATATTGAAAATATTATCAGGAAGCTATGTAAAATGAGACTCTATGTAGTTTCTATATTATTGTTCGACTAGATAAGGAAATAGTTATGTCTTGGTGTTTGGATTACTAGGAATAATCATGTGATTCTATGACATGACCAAGACATGTGGCCATATTCTAGGGTTTTCCTTGTATTATCATTTATAATTTTGAGATTAATTATATGAATTTATTATAAGTATGGTAAAATATTCCTTTTTTAGATCATAGTTTATTGTTTTATTTTTAAAAAAAATCCAGGTTTTTTTCAAAATATTTATCTATAGGTTGTATATGATTTCATCTACATCCACACATTTTGTACTCTATTGTGTGTGTATATTCTCCAAATGACATTACCATAGACATGATCTTCTAGTTGATATCCTCTGGTGTATGAGGAGGTGTTCCTATGGTACTATAGAGACTACAATTATATTAATTTATTAGTATTTTATGGTGACATAATGATCAAAAGCTGTATTATGGTTCCTTTTCATTAGATTCACTATATGTGACATCATACAGGGTGGAGGATATTCCCATTACATCGAATAAAATATTATCATTAGACTTGAAACCCCATATATGAATTAATATCATGGTACTATGGGTGGGGTAATTTCTAATGATATTCTATTATAATGATAATATAATTTAACCATGAGTGATCCACATTTATATGAGGTTATATATTTAATTCCTAAAATGTATTTGATATTAGTGAAACATAAAACAATATAATGAATCATTCTTGGCACATAATATTTACATTTCATTTTCTTAATAATTGGTTATTAATTATTTTATTACTTATAATAAGGTAGGTGTTTGTTATTTAAATTATATGCAACAATTTACAAAAAATATTCATATATATGTGTATAGTTTAATTACAATTAATTGATCTTTTACATGGTTATAATAAATTCTATGATATTTTCCCACTATTAAGACATGTTCTTAGAAAAAATTTCAATGTATTGGTAATAATTTGTGTTCAAATATATCTTGTAATAAAATTTCATTTAACTTTGCCTCACCAGTAAATGATTCTGGATAATTTAAATGTTTAATATTATATTATTTAATACCATAAAATAAATATTAGATAATTTCAACATAATTAAATTTGAATTATAAATTCTGTATATAAATAGTCTAAAAGATAAAAAATGCATCTCTCTGATACCTGTTAATGGGAATAAGATGAAATGAAAATCAAAAAGTGGAAAAATTTGAACCCCACCATTGAAATAATAACTATATGTGTGTGTGATATTTAACATGTGAATTTTTTTAGTCTACTATGAATGATCACGTTTGTTATTCTTTTATGATGATCAGTTTATTAGATAGTTTTTTGTCAATCATTATGTGACTTTGTTTGTACTTTTCTACTGAATTAGTTGTGTTCTATTATTATTTGTAAAAAATTTCAGTCATGCTTGGATCAAGAGACTCAGAAGTTTAGACTCATCTTTAACCAAGGTTTTGGACCCCTGAGTCGATGTTTATTCCTAGAATGTTATATTTTGTAGGTATAAATATGGGAGAAGGGGTGTTGTCCAGGATATTTTTCATTATGTGAGACCTTGGATACAAGACTAGGTGTGAGATCCTAGTTTCCATAAGGTTCATCTATGGATATTATTAATTATAAGAGTATTAATAATCAAGGGAATCTTAAATAGAAGAGTTATATAGTAATCCTATGTTAATTCAGAACTAGGGGGTTGCAAGATTTTTTTTGGTTTCAAATTGTCGCATAAAAGAAATAATAATGTGTGTTATATTATAGTGACATATTTTGAGTAGATTTGGGTATGTCTTCCCTAATATATTTGGACTCCCTATAATGGTTTTGGGTATGTTAATGTTAATTCCTCAAGGTTAATTAGTATTTGAATATTTTTTAATGATTATAAAATTTAAATGTGAATCCTTATCAATTATAAGTGTTTATATAGTAAAATGGTTGATGGTCACAATAGATAGTACACTATGTGGTGATTAGTGATTTTTATCCATATATGGTATCTGAAATACTTGTAGAAGATACATAGTAATGTAAATAGTTTGATGAGTTGATTCTTTGGGTATTAAAATGTTCCATGAATTATTTATCTTAGATAGACTATAATTTGATGGAGGAATTGGTAGTGACAAATGAATGTGATTCATGTTTATATTGGATGTGGCTCATTATAATTTTACCCCAAAAATCATGATCAGTTTCTAAAAGGTAATTAATCAATTAATAATAGGTGATATCATAGAGTCATATGCATTTAAGTGATGTACTATACCATTTCAGATGTGTTTTGGGAGGAAGGAATAATATGAAGTCATTCATTAATGGGAAGGAATCTATACAGGTGAGTTAAGGAATGACTTTGGGTCTATTAGATTATCATAAATATGGTACTTGATGAATTTTTTTGGGATACATTAATCCCTCATGTGTATGAGATATATTATGAATGGGTGGATGTGTCGTAACATTGTTGAACTATTTACGAATCATCATTTTGATTAATATGATTCTATATAGTTTATATTTCACCATTGGATAGTTGTGAGTGTAAAACTAATGGGAAAATATATTATGGTATATTTATTTGTAAATGAATTCCTCTAATATCTTGATTTCAAAAAAAAACCAAGATTAAATGAAAACCATGAAAACCAATTAAAATTATATTATTTGACTATTATTTAATTAAAAACTAAAGATTTCAATAATAAAACAGGATGAAATTTTTGGTATTTTTCTGATAATATTGGGTTTAATGTGAAAATAAATAAATCATAGATTTTTTAATAATGTAATTTATTTTAATTGAAGAGACGCATGATTCTATGTATTAAACTTACATAATATCTATATTTTTATAAAGGATCTAATTAATTAAATTTTAATAATCATTATTCTTGATTTTGGTATAAGTATATTTTTTAATGCAAAACATATATTTATAAGAAAATTATTGTCATTGAGATTTAAATTTTTTTCATTAATAAATGTTTTCCAATTTTGTTAATGGATATTGATAAAATTAAATAAATATTTCGAAATATTGGATTCCTTTTTGGTAAATAATACATCTTTCAATTATTATGAATAGTAAAAATGGTGAATTATATACCATTATTAAAAGGTAAATCAGTTAATTAGGTTAATAAACTAATGGGATAAGGATTAAAAATTTATACATAACCTCACATAACCCTGTATGATTAATACATTGAAAACATTTCCATAAATTAATCAAGATATAAATTAGAACTATTTTTTAATTAAATTTTCCATTTATTACATTACTAAAACAATAAAAAATGTCAATCTTTTAAAATTAATATCTCAAATACATATATACAAGGATAAAATGATGTTAGTTTTAGCTTTAATTTTTTATTTTAAATATGATTAATTTTCAAGATTTTTGTGTTCTTTATTTTTTTTATTAAATAAAAACATTAGATTATTACTAAAGTCTGAAAAATTATTTAATCAATTTCTAGAAAAATAAAATAAATTATATTGAAAAAAATTCAGATTTATTAAAATTATTAATATCAATGGGTTCTAAAATTTTTATAGATACATTAGAAATAATAGGGTTGTGAATAATTATTATATTTAAGAAATATTAATTTTTGAGAGATTTATTGACTTTTTTCCATGAATAGGATAGAAAAATAACACATGTTCCAATTAGTTTGTTTATCACGCACGTGTGTGTGTGTGTGTTATAGTATACTAATAAACCATGCTAGGAGAAGTCTTATGAGCTAATGAAGTTGTGGGATAGTTTATAAATGACTATGTAAGCTATTCAGATTTTTAATGTATGGAAACATATCTTGATTAATGATACTTTTAAATCAAAATTCATTGTTCCACATCATGTTCATGTCCCTTTCACCTCATACAAATATTTCCATCACCCTTTACTGATGTTATGTCACTATTGTTATTTAAAACACACTTGTAACCACCATGTAAATATTGAAAATAATTTATTAATCCAAAATTATATTTCTATGTTCTGAAACCAATAATTATGACATTAGGTTTTTATGAAGTGTTTGTGGAGACAATCAGAAGATATGAAAAATACACTAATTCAGGCTTGATCAAACCATTGTAAATGTTAAATGACTTAATTTTTGTAGAGGGAAGACACATGATATAGTAGGATCTATATATCATGATTTATATATTGACGATCTATTTTTAGGGTTACCATCACAATTATATCATTATGGTTGTTTATGAGGGAAATAATATACCATTTAGAAATGATAGTTCCATTGAGATGTGATAGTACTATTGGGGAATAATAGATATGCCACCATGGAGGATAATCCAACAATAATTAGGATACCATGTAGAATATATTATTTTTACAGGAAGAGGAATATGACTATAAATTTTTCTACCATTATGGGGAGTATATCTAATGAATTAACTTATAGAGACAACAAATTATTGATTTTATACATTTTAGTTCATGGAATATATGAAATTACATTGAGGATAAAACTGTAGATATAGAGGGATAAAAACCGTTGTTGTTTCTATTGTGGATGGATTGGGATATTACATCCATGTTTTCTGCTTCAAATACTTACGTGATAATTTTTGTCACATAAATAACATATTTTAATGTTATTTTTAGTTTAATTTCCATTATTTCTTTGTTTTGGGGGTTTACCATTCATTTTTTATGGAATGGTGAGTTTTCATGATTTGGGCCAAACCGTGATCCCAATTCCAGATTTAACAATTAATTTTGATTCCTTTATAAAATTTTAATTTTTCAACATTTTTCATTCATTCTAATTCATACATGGAATCCACTGAAATATAAACACCACCAAATTAATTTGGACTATTTGGAAATCTATAATCAACGATGATTTTAGTTTTTATATAAGGGATTCAACCTGCCCGAAATCCCATTTCCCGCGTTGAAAATATTTTTTAATTATTTAATAAATCATTCATTTTTAAGTGGATTTGGTGATTCTTAATCTAACATGAGCTAACATACCAAAGGTGCACCCCAATTATTTCCACTCCCAATTTAGAGCTCAATAGAATCACGAAATTTGGTGAAACGTCTATGTATTTCAAAAATCACCCAGATTTGAAGAGGTAAATTTATCCTTTCATAAATTCTTTTATTTTTAATCTTTTTCTCACATTATTGTTCCTATATGATATCATCATCATTTTTCGAACCTAACTAAAATTTTTATCTATTTTAAAATTAATATATTCATGGTATTTGGGTCATTTTCTTAAATATTGTTTTGGTTATGTGTTTCTCTCTTTAATTCCTTCCTTATCTTTAGGGTTTCCTCCCACTTTGATGAATTTATAGAGTTTTCAGAAGTTAGGGTCTATATCTAGGTTTTGATTTGGGGTATTTTTGGTGAAATATTGTGGTTTTGGGTCTGTTTTCACTTCCTTGTGGTGCGGACGAGGTTCGAATGAGATTTCACACCATGATTGAAGGGTTTTGACTCAAAAGGTAGTTGATTCCTTATATAACCATTTAATGATGAGTTATAATGCCATTTTTTATTAATTTAGTATGTTTAAAATATGGTTTTTGTTATGAAAATACTATTTTCGATGTATTTAGTTAAGTATTTAATTTTGTAGTTGCATTGTTGAATTGAATTGGGTGATTTTCATGCATGTCTCTTGGGGAAATGTTTTGGTGTATTTTATAACATATGAAAGTGGTTTATTAGTGTTTAAAAGGGATGAAAATTCTGGTTTGTTAATAAGTTAATGTCATTTTTGACATTTATTGTGGGTTTGAATGGTTTTAATTCTTGAATCCATGTTGTACTTCTTAAACATTATTTGTGAAAACATGTGTTTTTCATGTATACCATTTATGTTATTATTTGTGGTATTTGTATAAAACATGGGGTTGGTTTAATAAATGATGTTAGTTATGAAACTTATGTATTGGATTTTTATTGGTATGGTTTTGGTCTTGAATGAGGGTTTTGAAATGGGATTTGTATGCAAACCATGGTTGTACTTCTTGGGTTGGATTTATGAAAATTTTAAATGATTTAATAAGTTACATAAAGTGTGAAATTGTTCCTCATGTACTGTTTTGGTGATATTATGTTTCTAAAATGTGTTTTTCAAACTTAAAGTGGTCAGTTATGTTGTAAAACATTTTGGTAATGTTTTATAATTTTTTGAGGTGACTTATGAAATTGTAATGTGGGTGCGAAACATATTTTTCAGGCTGTTTTGTTTGAGTGTTATGTGAATAATAGGATTTGATTTTGAAAAGGGAATTATCTAACATGAGAGTGGGATGTTAAGTTATTTTTATCATATTGGTAAATATTTTATAAATTTTTTATGATATGTGATGAATTTTTAATGATGTGAAAAATGTGTTGTGGGCTTTTATTTTTGTGAGTATGATATCAAAATTCATTTGAACGAAAGAGTGGTTCTTTAGAATTTTGTGGTATACATGTGGGCTGTTTCGTGAATTTGTATTTTCAAAATGATATTTTCATCTGCAAAGCATATTTCTTGACTTGATGAACTTTTTTTAGCACATGGGGAAAACCTGGGTATCTAGGTGGGTGTAAGTGTACTAGTATGCTAGTGAATCTATGTGGTTTGACCTCAGTTTCACATAGAAAAATTCATACTTACAAATATAACTAAACTATTATGATGATGATTGGGGACCACTAGGTTTTGGGTATGTTTCTTACTAGTGGCTCGTACATGATAATAGATATTTTGATTTTTACTAGAATCGAGATACAAGGTACCTGGGACCCACAACGAGCTAGTGCCTAGGGGTCATTTCTTATTTATTTTTCTCATTTTTTACTTTGTTCTTACAATTTTCATATTGTATTTTTTCCAGGAAAATTCAGTAGTGTTGACATTATTTTTAAAAGTGTTGATTCTTGATGATATCTCACTTGAGAACAGTTTTAATTTTTAAGTTTCATCTTTTAGAAATTCTAACTAGCATTTCTGATTTATAAAAACATGCAAGCTTTTCATCATTGAAAGTTTATCAAATGGAATATATTAGAGGTGGTATCCTACTGGGCAATGGATCACATCCTACATACACCTTTGGGTATAAGTAGAATTGGTTATTTCTGTTGTCACATGTTGGGTACATTTTTTAGTGCCAGTGGTTCTTGTTTCTAGCAGGTCCTTAGTTGTGAAGTGTCATGGGGATAGCTTGAGGGTGGTTCCCCGTACAATAAGGTTTATTGGGATTCTTAATTTTTGTTTTGTACATTTTTTATAGTCTTGGTGAGATTCTTAAACTATGTAATTGAGTTCTGAATTTTTGTAAATGATTGTTTGGTTCGAAAAATAAATATTTGTTTTATTGGTTTCATTTGTTGATTTATGTTTATAAACTCTAGTAAATCATTCCAAATTATCAATTTTTGATTCCCAGGAACTTGTTTCATCATGTGGGGTTCAGGAATGACCTTCGTGCCTTATCATGAGCCAAATTTGTCGCTGGTTTCATTGGCAACCAGATTCGGTTCGTGAAAAAATGGTATCAGAGGTGGTTCATGATAACTCCATGGGTCATGTAATTCGGGGAAGAGTCCTGATATTTTGGAGTTAGGATTGTCGATACTTGGTATTCCAGTTATGGGTAGTGTGCCTGATCACCACACCTCATGATGGGATTTAGGTATCTAGGAGATTTTAGAATTTAACTACGTCTTTAGGTTTTCATGGAATGATGATTATTAGGGGAAATGAAAAGAGAGATGGGTTAATGGTCTCAGGGAGCTCGTTGGGCCTGGAAATCCATGTGGTGCTAGGGATATTCCCTAAAACACTCTCTGTTATGGTAATGTTTTTTGAATATGGTCGTCAACCATATGTCCAATTCACACCTTGAAACAAGTTTCCTCTCACATTGTTTTGGGTATCTGTTTCGAAATCATGGCACTTTAGTTTTTAAGTGACTTGGTTTTAAGATGTGTAATGTTTTTTCGAAATTATTTTCAAATAAATAGGTAATGCACTGGATTATAAAATATTGGAATTGAATTTTCATAATTGTTTTGAAATGTTAAATGATTTTCTTACACCTATTTTGAAACCAAGAACTATATGTAAGTTAGTTTTGATATGTGTTTCAAATAGATTTTTCTAAAAATAATAGGCCATTTTAATGAGATGATATGTTTTGAAATTGATGTGAATATATTTAAAGTGACTTCTATTCTAAATGTTTGTGTCTTTATTAAATGTTTTGTAAGATGTGTGTTGGGATTTTGAACTCGTGGTTAGCAGTTTTGAGAAGAAGGATGTTTTGGTTGGTCGTTTTGGTTTTGAAAAGTGGAATGATTTTAGGGTTTATCCTTTGCTATTTTCAGGAGAAACCAAATGAATGGTGCTATATTGAAATATGGAAGGTTGATGGAGCAACTGGATGAGTGTTGGGATGGATATGAAGAGGGTTCTAGTGTGGAACAGAAACATGCAAGTGTAAGGCCCTTGGGGTACCATTAGTGGATGAACTAACTGTTGAACTGTTTCTTTTCAATGAAATATTTTTAATGATGTGCATGATTTCATATAGAATAGTTTGGTATGGTTTATATTATGTTTTTTTCTAAAATTTTGATGTTGTGGGATGTTTTGAATCCAAGAACCCCTCCAGTTTGAACTGTGATTGGGGTTTGTGTTTGGTCGGTAAGGTGGGTAGAACGATCAGTTAGTAGTGTCCTCTGAGATATGTGTCAGGAAAACATTATGGTGGTTCCCTTCATGTTTTTGGATCTCTTTTATGGGACTTTTTTTCCAATGTACCAGCATGTTTTGGTCCTATGGTTCTCTCGTTGGATATGGTACGCCGCCATTAAGGTTCAATGCATAACTATAGTGAATCCCGGATTGTTTCTCCAATGGAAAATCCTCTAGTTGATAAATATAAGGATTTTTTTCTCAATATCTATAGATTTAGTCTACACAGATTTATTTCGTTGATTTTTAGATCCTCTTGTTCTGGGTTAGTGCTCATGGAAGGATGAAGGTGTCCTTAGATTCTTAAGTTTCCTGATTCGTCGATGGTGGAAGTTGTCTAGTGTTGTTAGTGTGGATAAGTGTCTCGATGGTGTCTAATAGGGACTCTGCATTCATAAAAATTTCTTTGAAGCATGATTTCACGATAAACCACCAGTGTAGAAATATGGTCATGATAGGATATTGTAGCCACATTCTAGAATTGTGTGTTGTGTAGGGATGTTGTATAAGGTTCCTCTCCAATTATTGTATATATCAGTCATAATGGTCATGTTTGGTGATGCCTTATGTTGTAATGTTCTTGACATAACATAAAGGTGATTGTCGTGCAATCATCTGAGAGTCATTGTTTTGTTGGGATAATAAATCCCTTGGAAAAATTTAAAAATATTCCATTTTAGAGGAATGCGGGTATAGGTGTTCTTTACTTATATGTTTTCTCTACCGAACAAAATAGGTTTGTCATATGTGAATCTTCAAATCCATTGTTTCGAGGAAATATCGGGTTAGAGGAAAGTGAGACAGAATTGTGTTATCTCTTGGAAAACATATCATGGTTTTCCGTGTAGTTATTTGTTGCACCAAAATAATAATTCTCGATCAAGGGTTTCTAAAGTATAACTTCATGTCCAATGATGCTTCAATCATTTGAGCTCCAGCCATAGGTCTCAGAGGGAAGCTGGCTCAAAGTAAGGGAAAATCCCATGGTTATTTAAACACTTTTAGAAAGTCTTATCCTTAATATGAATGATAATAAGATTTTAATCCTATGGGGTCATCATCTTTCTTCTATTGTTCATGTCTCATGGAAATAGGTGGAGGGAATTTTACCCATGTCATCGCCCAATGTTATTCCATTTCCCTTTGGTTTCCATTGTGTCTTTGGAGAATGGTTTGATGCTTTTCTAGACAGGTTGAGAGCACTATTTTTTATTGGTTAGTGGTGACCATGCCCAAAAAAACCCTGTGGATAAAAGGATACCCACTATTAAAGCGTGGTTTCTGAAACCGTGCTGACTAATCATGTAGTCGTCCCAACTCTTTACATTTTGGGTTCTTTTTGTGTCGGCCCTTGCCGTTCAGTTAAGATGGTAGATTCTTATGGTGGGGATACCAGCTATGAGCCTTATATATGTTCATTTATAAGGGTCTGATGGAATAATTCCATTTTTACCAGGGAGTCCATTTGGTACTCTCCCTATTAGTGTCCTAATTCTATCTCGGGAAAAATATTTGTTCTCTCTTATGGTGGGGAGACTATTTTTGTTCCCATGTACCTGTAACACAAATTTATCCGTGGTCTTGGATTGGTGGTAGGTAGTATCATTTGGAGATATCACGCTACATACATATTCCTTGGTTAAACACTAAGATTGGAGAGTGCCCAATGGTTTAGTTATATACTGGTATGTGTAACCGTTTTTGATGTTTTTGTTTGTTTGGGTGAATTTCTTTATTCTTGTTCAGATTGTGTTTGAGGATTTTTCGTCTGGGAAAATCATGAATGTGCTTTATTATGTGAGGAATTTTTTTTATGTATAGTTTGTGAGGGTATTCCTTCCTTAATTGATCACTGGTTGTGTTTTGGCCTTTTGGGGTGAAACCCATCAAGAGAGTACCATTTGGTTTCTCAGATTAATTTGGTTGTTGAATTGGCCTTATAGTGACATTTCGAGGTGGAAGGTTTTCATGGTGGGGAGAATTGTCAAATAAAATACTTGTTTTAAATTTATTTTTAATTTAATTTCCATTATTTCTTTTTATGGGGTTTCCCAAGCAATTTTGAAGGAATGGGTGAGTTTTCATGATTTGGGCTAAACCATGAACCCAATTACAGTTTTAAAAAATAAATTTTTATTTATTTATAACTCCATAGTTTTTCATAAATTTTCATTCATTCTAATTAATACATGGAATCCACTGACCTATAAACACCACCAAATTAATTTGGACAATTTTTTAATCTATAATCAGTGTGGATTTGAGTTTTCATTAAAGGTATTGGGCCTTCCTTAAAGCCCATTTCCTACATTAAAAATATTTTTTTATTCTTTAAAAAATAATTCAATTTTTATTTCGTGTCCGTGATTACAACTCCCACCAAATACCATTTACCTATCGTGCACCCCCAATCTATCCTCCTCCAATTTGGAGCTCAATAGAATCGAGAAATTGGGTAAAACTTCTCTAGATTTCAAGAGTCTCCAAGATTTGACGATCTAAATTCATCCTTTCATAACTTCTATGATTTTTACTCTTTATGTCCCATTCTATTTCCAACATGATATCTTCCTCCTATTTAATAACTAACTTAAATGTTCAGCTATTTTAAAACTCATATACTAGTGGATTTTGTGTTGTTTTCTTCAATATTGTTTTGGGTAAGTATTTCTCTTTTAAATTCCTTCCTTATCATTACAGTTTCCTCCAACTTCCATTAATTTATAGATTTTCCAGAAGTTAGGGTTCATAACTAGGGTTTTATTTGGTGTAGTCATGGTGAAATATTATGGTTTAGTATTTTTTTCCCTTCCTTGTGGTGCGGTGGAGGTGCGGTTGATGTTTCACACTAATATTCAAGGGTTTTGACTAAAAAGGTAGGTGATTTCATGTGTAACCATTTTATAATGAGTTATCATTATTGGTTTATTAATTTAGTATGTATAAAATCTATTTTTTGTGATGCGAAAACTCTTTTTGATGGATTTTGTTATGAATTTAATTTTTTAGTTGCATTTTTTCTTGAAATTTGGTTCTTTTCATGTGTGGAACATGGGGATTTGTTTGGTTGTATTTTATAACATAGGATATTGATTTATTATTGTTTAGTGGGGTGAAAAATTAATTTCTTTTAATTCCTAAATGTAAACTAGGCATTTTATGGGAGTTTTCGAAGGGTTTTAATGTATGAAACCATGTTTTACTTTTTGAATGTGATTTGGGAAAACATGTGTTTTTAATGTGTACTTTTTTTGGTAATTATTGAGGTATTTCTATAAAACTTGAGGATTGTTTAATAAATGTTATTAGGTTTTAAAATAATGTTTTTTATTTTTATTGGTATGGTTTTCGTCTTGAGTGAAGGTTTTTAAATGGAATTTGTATGAAAACCATGGTTGTACCTCTTAGGATGGTTTTATTACAATTATAAATGATTTAATGAGTTACACAAAGTGTGAATTGGTTGCTTATGTACTGTTTTGGTGATAGTAAGTTCCTAAAATGATTTATTGAAACATAGGTTGGTTAGTTATGTGACGAAACATTTTTTTTAATCTTGTGTAATTTGTTGAGGTGATATATGAAATTGTTATGTGGATGAAAAACATGTTATTGGGCTATTTTGTTTGAGTGTGATGTGAAAAATGGTCTTTGTTAATGAAAAGGGTATTATGTGACATGTTAGTGGGAAGTTATGTGATTTTTATCAACTTGGGAAAGATTTTATAATTTTTTTAACAGATTTTTTTTATTGTGAAGGATGTGCAAAATGTGTTGTGGGCTATTTTTGGTGTGAGTATGATTTGAAAATTCTTTTGAATGAAAAAATGTATTTTTAGACTTGTGTGGTATACATGTGGTCTGTTTGGTGAATTTGTGTTGTGAAAATTATATTTTCATGTGCAAGGTATATTTCATGACTAGTTGAACTTATCTGAGCACAATGGGATAACCCGAGTATAGAGGTGGGTGGACATGTACTAATATTCTAGTGAATTCGTGGGGTTTGGCCTCAATTTCACTTAGAATGATTGACTCTTAAAACTCTATCTAAACTATGATGATGATGATTTGGTAGCACTATGTGATTGTTATTTTCCCTTCTAGTGTCTCGTGCATGATAATGGATATTGTGATGATTACTCTCACCGAGATACGAGGTACATGTGACCCAAAATGACCTAGTGCCTAGGGTTCATTTTCTATTTTTTGTTCTCATTAGTTACTTTGTTCTTTCCATTGGCATATGGTATGGTTGTCATGAAAATTCAGTAGTATTAACATTATATTTAAATGTGTTTAATCTTAATGAAATATCACTTGAAAAATGTTTTAATTTTTAAGTTGCATCTTTTAGAATTTTTAACTAGCATTTCCGGTTTAAGAAAACCTGAATCATTTTCATCTTTGAATTCATATCCCATGGAATCTCTTAGTGGTGGTATCCTATTTTGAATTTCCTCACACCCTAATTACACCCTTGGGTGTAATCATACTTGGTTATTTGTTGTCATAGGTTGGGTAAATTTGTTTAGTGTTAGTGGTTCTGGTTTCTAGAAGGTCCATGGTTGTGATGTCTTGTTGGGATGGATAGAGGTTGGTTCCCCATGCCTTGAGTGTTATTGGGATTCTTCCATTTAGAATTGTACCTTTGTTATATTCTTTGTTAGTATCTTTAAACTATGTAATCAGGTTTTGAATTATTGTAAAAGATTTTTTGGTTTGAAAAATACATATTTGTTTTACTGGATTCATTTGTTGTTTTATGTTTAAAAACTCAGGTAAATCATTCACAATTATCATTTTATGTTACCTAGGAACATATTCCATCCCGTGGGGATTGAGAACGCCCTTCGGTCCTTGTCACGTGCTAATTTCATCGCCGTTTTTAGTGGAAAAAAGATTTTATTCATGACATTGGTTAATTTAACTATGTGATTCCCATATCAAATATTTTTAAGTGGTATCCATCAAGACATTTGGCCACATGAATCCAATGACGTGGATGAATAGTTACCTAATCCATGGTTTTCAGAATATTGGTTATTTTGGAATTATACTATATTAAAAAAATATTAAAAAGGAAATCAAAATCTAATAAGTCCATGTGTATTAGATGAAAATTTATACAATAGTTTTCTATTTTAGTTTAAATTCAACTAAAGATGGTGTCAATATTTGATATAAATATGGTATACCATAATTCAAAAATAATACCATCTATTTTGAAACTATTATGATCTAACATTGAGTAATTGTAGATATTACATCCATGAATGTGCAATAATAATGGTAAAGCATTTGATACATATCATAATAATAGGAAGTACAACTTTAGTTAATAATAATAATTGATTTCGATATAATGACTACGAAATATGAGCCAATGACCATATTTGGAAATGACCAAAAAATATATAAATTTTTTACAAGAATTATTTAAATAAAACCATCAATTAAAAAAAATAAATATTAATATATTTGATATAAAAATATAGGCTTACTCCACCCTCTACCAATACATGATTTGTTCCCAATGGAAAGTGTTCCAACATTTAATGATCGGGAGAATATACACTTTAGACACACTCTCTATTTTTTATAAATATTATTATTTATTTATTTTGATGATATCAAAATGTATATATCACGTTAATAATTATTTTATGGAGGGGTGGATCATGTTTCGGTTGGGTGATTTGTAGGTGATCCTAATTTTAATTATTGAGTCTAGGATTATTTATAGGAATTATGTACTTATTTTCTCTATTATATAGATTCCAGTATTTTAGTTTAGAAATTAATTCAAGTGTGATTGTGTTTATTAATAATTATATATTTTATTTATTTTCATGGATAATATTTTTTCCCTCTTTTGGATTTTGAATCACAACGATTGATTTGTTTAGAGTAATCTAGAATGTGGATAGAGATTAATACAGACATTTGGAGTAAACAGTTATATAATATGGATTGTTGGGAACTATAGTACCTAATTAGGTAATCCCTATATAATTTGAAGAGATATAATTATGGATTTCAAAAACTATATATAGATTATATAAAACATTTAATTTATAAGGATAAATCTCATCAAAATCAAAATCTAACATGGGTGAAATAATTAGAAAAATTGGGGAACCATAAATTTAATCAACTAGATTTTTTTTGAAACTTATCTTCAAAAGAGCATTATTTTATTGCACATGGTAAATTACACCAAAACTAAATCACCTTTCTCACAAAATTATTTAATATTTAATATTGTTGACTTCTTGGTCATGATAATTTCAGTCAATTATTAATGTTTTAACAATTGAAGACTATATGAAAACACTACTCATGGGACAATACATTTTTCAATACTACTATTACATATTTTCTGGGAAAATAAATATCTTTTCTACAAATCCAAATACTATACTATCATAGTTAACTCGGTTTATAACATATAAACTATATTGAATAGAATAACAATTGTCCCACAATAGTAATCACATATAATATATCACATCATGCGAAATAAAACCCTATACATTATAGGAATGATAAAAAATTTCTACTTCAAAAATGAATCTTTTCCATCAAAATCATATTTCAATATTTCTGATATCATGTAATAGATATGGTTATCATATTAATGAATATATTTAAAGGATGTTAAAATCGATGGTTGTTAGTGATCATGAATGCTAAAGTGTATAAATAAATAAAAAATTGTAATGGATATTTTCTATGTGGTATATTTCATAAATTACATCCACCGAGATTAAAATGATGAAATTGGGTGTATGTTCCATATTTTATAGTTGATATGATAATATAGTGTGGTAGAATATGAGTTTAACATTAAAATATTATCCAAGAATATATAGAATTACCTACTCAATACGAAATGAATGATTTTTGATTTGTATGAATGACATAAATTAAATATCATAAGGGAACAAGTTGCTAAAAAGTATTCAGGATAAAGTCACATAGTATTATATTCCATTAAAATGGAAATGTAATTTTTCAAATCCTATATCTTCATGGAAAAGCAATAGTAAAAGATAGCAGTTGAGAACAAATAAAAATGTCAAATCATCAAATAATAGGAATGGATGGAATAAATTTATCTCATATATAAATTTTAGGAAGAAAATATCTTGGAAAATTCTTGAAGGGAGTGACAGTTTTATACCAGTGGGGAGAAAGTGGTCATCGAGAAAATGGTTGTAAATTAAATAAGGAATCAACTGAAATTTAGAGTTTCCAATGAAGTAATAGTAATAATAAATTTATAGTAAATCCATTTTTACATTTCAATTATTATTCTATCTTTAGGGATTTAATGAATATAGTCTTTATATATTACATTGATCAGTTTTGTGTATTATTTTCTTGTTATATTTTAAAAATTCAATGAGTAATGATGAGAATAAATGAATTTTTTGATTTTTTTTAATTACATTATTAATTAGAGGTTATTTTACATATTATTCATGAGTTAATTATGGTAACATAAAAACATAAATATGAGTAATTTAATTACATGTTAGGGAATATATTTTGATCCTTTTAGGATGGATTATTTTTAGAAGTTAACTATACCTACCAACTTAATTAGGAGTTGTTATTTTAATATGATGGATGGAATTTTTAGACACATTGTGAAATATTTCTAATTAATATCATATACAGTCACATTGATGACTTAAAAGGGGGTAATGGTCTTCTGGATTGACGACTATGTGGATAATTTCAATGAACTATCTAGAGGGACTTTCATTGTATATATATATACACTACCCTATATTGTTAATGGGTTTTTTAGATATAATTATTCATTAATGGGTCCAATATGAGTCCATATATTGAATAATATAATGATATATTGATCATGCTTCCAATGGGAAATTCATGAGCACAATTACCAAACTAAATATATTTAGTTTGAAATGGCAATATTTTCTTGGATGATATAGAGGAATTGTTTGTATTGTTAATGGTTTGATATATGTACTAATCATAAATAATTCTATATATATATATGAATAGATAATTATATATCCTCCAACAAATATGTTTAGAGTTGATAAATACAAATGAAGATCAAAACATTACCAATTTATGATAGTGAACAAGGTGGTTGATGTCACGAACCAGCCTTGGTTCCTTTGTAACACAATAACTGCATTAGTTAGAATATATAACAAAGTTAATTTCTTGTCTCTGTGATTCATAAAATATTTCCTTCTCTAATACAAACTTCGAGTGGGAATGATTATTTCCACATAACATAAGGATGCTAAAAAAGTTAGATAAAAATCATGTCAAAAGAAACCCCTCTAGGATTAATGTTCCAGAAATCGACAAGGAATATAAAATCTCTATATACAAAAACCCATTTAACAAAATTGGGGAAAACAACCCATTCCCTGAAGGTCACAACTCACCACGTCTGAGGGTCAACAATGAGATCCACCTCTTAGTGATAGTTTTCCCTAACTGGAACATAGAAGGAGATAATCTAAGAACACTATTAACAAATTTAAGATGTGATGAAAAATCCCTGTTTGGTCTCACGAAGGATTATATAACAAATTTCATTAATAAATAAAATATAATGATTACAGTTTTTTTAATTGTTAAATTTTTAATTTCAAAGAATAATTAATCAAATCATGTTGTATAGTTCTATATAATTGAATGAATATTAAGAAATGGCTATAGAATTGATGAAATATTTTTAAAACACATGATAAAACAAAAAATTAATATAGAAATTATTATTAAAATTTATATGGGAATATAAAATATATTAGAAACATTATAATACATATATATATATATCAAATATACTTATCATATAGATATTTTCATATTCCAAATAGGTATGAATGATCAAGGCTATCAGAATCGTCAATCTCAAAGTGGTCATTACAATATATATACACATGTGTCCTCCAAAAACTTGTCGAAGAGGGCTTCTTATCAATAAATAAGGGATGTGACTTGTTACATTTATGTTTTATAATGTTGTATAATCATATAGTGTGTCAAAATAACTCAAAAACTATATAAGGATGACATTTTATCTTACACAATTATTAATGGCCAATATATTTTAATAATAAATAAAATAAATTTAAACCCCATTCCCCCATCCCAGATGCCCATTTAACATTTAAAATAAAAAAATTTCTAATAAAATCATTCCTCTTAACAAGAAACATCAACTGGTTTTCAATAAAAAAATTTAACCCATTTTCACAATTTATAAAATTCCACCAATTCTGTTTCGATAACTAAATTCACCAAGTCAACTAAAACCATATTCATCCATTAAAAACATACCATAATTCTATAGGATTACAAGTCTTGTCACAATATATTTGAAAATAATTTTCAAACCCTTCAAATAATTTAAATCTGGTTTTAATAAAAAACATGTTAACTAAATTTAAAGCAATTGAAATTACATTAACAACTAAAATAAATCAAGCAATTTAAAGATAATAAATTTGGACATTTGGAATAGAATCATCTATATTTTTTATAAAACTAACCACACACAATGAATCCTTCTAACAAGAACAATGGTGAAAAAATCCTTGAAAATCAACATAAAAATAATATTCAATATCATGGATTTATGATACATCAAATTTAAGATGATATATTAAATACAATGTAAGAGAAAGTGAAAGAGATTTATAAATGAAAAAAATTCTTACCCGGTAATTCACACCATCAATGAAATTATGATGAATCAGTAAATAAAAAAACACTAAAGGGTTTTTGGGATCTTATATATATTAGTGAAGGCCATAGGTAATGATAAAATAATTGGAGATGAAGGAAAGAGAAAAAATTAATTTTTCTTCCTATTTAATGAAATTGTTTTGAAATTAAATAAAGTGTAACCCTACTAAAATTTTTATAATTATTAAGTTTCATGTATACTAAAAATCCAATAACCTCTTTCTTAAATTATATTTAATTTTATTTTAGTAATTATATGAATTGAAGCCATATTACACATCAAGGAACCATATTACACCGCATGAAACTGATAGTCTATCTACCGAAATAACCTGTAAAAGCTAAGGTTCCAAACAATATATGACTTCAATATTATAGGTATCCCCCCTAATCATTGACATCCATAACTAGTAAATAAAAATGAAAAAGTTTCAAGAAGTATAATTATGTAACTATAAAATATGTAATGGGATGTTACAACCTCCCCATTAAGAAAACCTTATATCCTTGAAATCCAATAAAGAAATATCCATTTCAAATAGATGAGGCCACTAATATCTCATCAATGCCTCAATATTACACATCATTTGAGAATCATAACCATTAAACCATTGCATAAGAACTATAGGTATCATCCTTCCATGAAGTACCTTAGTATTAGAATCAACTATCTTATATGATCACTCAGTCAAAGTTAAATCAAGTTCAATATCAATATCACTCCCATAAATAAATTTATACAGATTAGAGAAATACATATATATATATGAGAAATGGAGTATGTTATGTATCTTTGTCAACCCGGGTTGAAGTGTAAATGGTAATAAAATATTCTACTGCACACAAAAACCTCAAAAGGATTGAATATATGAGTAGAAAAAATCTTTAGCATCCCAAGACATTGATGAACAAACTAGGGTAAATCATTCAAAATCACATGGTAACCAATTATAAACTTCATGGTTCTATAGTGATGATATGTATAAAACTTATATCAAATTTTTTCATTATCATTCTATGATGAAACTACCTAATATTTTCTATCATCTCTTCCACCAATCTTGGTCTGAAAAATTTCTTGAATATTCAAAAAAGCCAAAAGATATTCTCAATTTCATATATTAAAGGAATAAAATGGAGCCATTTTGATTGTTTTCTAGAATATTTTGTTATAAGAAAACTCAACCAGCCCAAATTGATCATCCTATGCCCTACCAAACTCAACAACACAATCATTGAGCATATCCTCAAAAATATGTTTAGATATCACTTTACAGACATTAGAATGAGGATTACCGGTCATACTCAAACATACTAGAGATCCTTGGGCTTCTTGAAATCCTTCCTAGAAGAGAGAAGTGATCTGAGGTTCCCTCTTAAAAACATCAGTAGATATAACCTCTTGTAAATAATCGATCACATTCACATTGAGATTTACCAACTATAATACATTTTATGTATCACAAATGGGTATTATGTGACCCAACATGGTCATCATTTCGATCATAACCCATATCACATTCTTATATATCTTTGTATGAGGTAACATAACCAAAAAGTCCAAATATATTTCATCCCATGTCCATATAGGAACTGTAAGTGGAGTAAAAACTAAATATTTTCTGATGCATGAGCCAAACCTATTGGAATTTATAGAAAACTGAGAAAAAATCAGCAACGATACATCTCATACCTGGAAACAAGAAGAATCTCATAATTTTATAGAATATATTTATGCTTCTTATGTATAACTCCAATTTTGAACTAAGAGTATCCCCCAAAAAAATTATTTCTACTAAATACCCCACACATTGATTTTCATAACATTTAACATCCACTCTGGAGAACAAAAAAATGTGAAACTATCCCACCATAAATAGTGTCTCTAAGGATATTGAATTCATTGTACAAATGTTTATTATGAAGAATCATTTCCAGTTGAGAGAATATCAATTTAATTATAGGTATAAAAACATCATCCCCTTTCTTCTTGCACTAAAAAATTCATCTGTGAAAAAATAGACATAAATTTCCACTCTTCTAATGATTCATTCACTAATTGGGTCAGAATTTTCATGCTCAAAACAATAGAAATGATGTTTCATTTCACTAGGATATAGGCAATGTTAAAGATTAATGATTTCATGTACACAACCCTTTGCCTCTAGTAGTTATTCAAATCCTTTTTATAGAAGATATAATGAAATATCATGTGGTCTAAATACACACTAAATCTTTCTCCACAATGGCAATGGTTCCGACTTATAATAATGTGAATTACGGACAAAAGTACAAGTTTATTGGTAGGATAATTATTCTCATAAGGACTATGTTTATTTGATTCATACGCAACAATATGAATACCTTACCTGTGAAGCCAAACCAAAATGGTATTCGTAGCATTATAAAAGACCACATAGACCTACCCTACAATTGGAAGATTCAATACCAGCATAGTATTCAAAAAAATTCATCCCAACAATGAAACCCTGATATTTGTCATACCATTTAAAATTCTCTCCCTTATGAGTTAGAGAAGTCATTAAAGAATCCATCATTGATAATTCCTTGACAAATTGGTGATAAGATCTACATAAAACATAGAATATATAAATTTTTAAAACATTCAATGGTTGTTCCAATGTTAAAACATTATTGACCTTTTTAGAATGAACTGATATTCCTTGTTCCCAATCAATGAGACCTAAGAATTTGATTTACCAAATTCATATATCAAACAACCAAATCATGTCACAAAGTCATTAAATTCACAATAAAAACAGAACATTTCTTATATGACACAGATGATCCTCCTTAATTTTAAAGTAAATGAGGATGTCATCCCTAAACACTAATTCAATTATATGAATATGTTTTTTTGAAAATCATGGTTATTAACACCATAAAGACTACATGATCATTGCATAAATGAAAGGGATTAAATAGGTATTCATAATGATTATACCTTATCTGAATGAAGGTATTTCAAATTTCATATTCATTTATTATAATATGATGGTATCCAGATTTATGATAAGAATTTTAGAACCACTTTACCCTTTTTAATTGATCAAATAAATCAGTAATAAAAAGAATAAAATAATTTTTTACTATAGCATGATATATTTTTCACTAATCCACTAATAACATTTTTGAACTATAATTATTAATTTAAAAGAGAAAATATGTCTCCCTATGTGACATAATTGGGAGTTTAATTACATTCTATAAAGGATTTTCCCACTAGGACATTAGCTCTTTCATTTTAGATGGAGCCACAAAATAACAGAGAATAAAAATTTATTGACTTCCATATACCAAATAAATAGAAAAATCAACCTCCCTTACCAGGGGAAATCAAATGATGCATAAAGGAAAAAAATATTGAAATTTAATGACAACTACAGGGAGATCTCCATACAAATATTCTCACGCAAAATCCAAATCATACATGGATATCACATTCCCAAAAAATAAATAAGAAGTTAGGTTCTTAATCATTTATGTGATCCATTATCCAAGAATGATATGACAAACAAAATCAGATGTAGTAAACAAGACCTATCGAATATATTAATTGATTTGAAATTTATTGGAAATGATAAAATACATCATGAGAATAGTGTTAAATAGTTTCATGATAATAACAACAATGTCCCATGTAATGTCGACATCAGCCAAAGTGAGATTACAATATGGAATATGAAGACTATTTTCTATCATCGATACAATGGGTGTAGAAATATCTATTATATAAGATAAATCTCCATGTAAATATTTATCATATTCAATGTGAGTGTTGAAATAAATGAGTGTGATGCATCTGTATCAAATAGATAATTAACTAATTACAAAATCTATAGTAATGGAACCTCTCAAAATCACTGGACTCGTATCTTCTTCTTTTTGAGATTCTTTTACTACATGGAGATGCTTTATTATCAATTCCTGCGGATGGAACCTTATTTTACATGATATATATGATTTCCCCATATTTTTTGGAGGTTTTGAAGATCATGTTCCACTGTTTTAAGTGTAATAGTTGGGTCATAACTTATTCATGTTCCCCAAATAGATCATGGATTCTTTAATGAAACCCTACACAGTCACGTTTCTATCTGTCTCTCAATCATTAAAAAATTCATTGATTTTTTCAAATTCATTCAATCTATATAAAAATTTTAGTGAATTGAAACTTTAATTCCTTCCACCCTAATCAATCATTATTATTTTTCATTAAAATCATGTCCCTACATCTCTTTCTCAGTACCTCTAGAACGATGATGGCACAATTCCCCATGATATGTTCTGATTTATCCAATAATTTATATATATGTCCTATCATATCAAACCATTACTCAACATGTTATTGAATAGTGGAACCATTTAAAACTAGTTTCATCTCGTGTAATAACTCTTGAAAATTATTTCCATGAACATCCCCCTAATCTTCAATAGCAGAATCCTTAATTTGGACTTGTGGTAGTGCATATCCCAATGCATGGACATTATGAAAGAACACCTCCAAAATATTTGTATCAATAATAATATTATCATGGTGAGGTTTATTAGAATAATATTTCTATATCAGATTCAAACATATTATTGGAGGAATGATCCAATAAAATATCAAAAAACAACATTGAATACATTAGATAATGCTCAAACAGGGCAATGGCAGAAATGAAATCTTGATCGATAAGACAACCATGGTTTGGATTTCACTCTATCCAAATAAAAATATGGGGAAGGCTCCGACTAATAAAAAATATAACTTTAACTAATTACCCTTGGTGACTTATGGTTCATCTTGATGAGAGTTTTTTGGGAACTCAAATGATATAACCTCTTAATTTGTTATAAGATTTCCCAAATGAATACAGACATCAAGACCAAATCTCAAAGTGTACCTCCCTCGAATACCAGGTTGTGAGGAACCGGACCAGACACCTAGGTAACCTGATAACTGAGTCGATCCTAACATAACCAAAAGGGAGTTTCAGATTCCCATGAGTTGGATTCTAGCACATATCATTTTACAAAAAGGATATGGGAATGATTTTTCAACTAAGTATGATGAAGAAAAATAATAAAGACAATATGCGTATAAAATACTCCAATGAAAGTAATGTAGAAAAAGGAAACAAGTAATTAACAAGAAATGGTACTATAACCCATGTTCCAAAATAATTAAATATAAGCCTTTCCCCAGTGGAAATAACTCACAAATTATGAGGTTCAAAAACGTAATCCACCCCCAAGAGATCCTTTCAACTTTCTCGAACATGGAAGGTGATGATATACAAACACTCGAATGCACGAGTTTTGTGTGAGCTAAAAAGTTCAGTAGGGTCTCACCTGGGATTACATAACAGGTTCAAATATTAAATTAACCCAAAAATTAATTCACCATAAAAACATGTTATCCATTTGGGAATCTATTATTAAAAAATTATTATGTGGAGTTGAATTGATTGAATGTAATTTAAGATTTGCTATTACAAGTGAAGGAATGTTTCTATAACAATTATATAAAAATATATTATATAAAAAAATATAAATAATGAATATTATTTAAAATAGATCAGAAAAATTGGAATATGTTTAAATATAATGTATAAACATGCGAGAAACATGGCCATATACCAAATAGGTCTAAATGTTCAAGGATGAAGTCATTTTCACTCTCTAACTGATCATAACAACATGTTTACACATGTGTCCTCTGAACACTAGTCCATAGGACACGACACCATCACCAAAGGGTGTTGACTTTTTAAATTAAGGTTTTATAAAATTGTATAATCTTATAGTGTGTCCAAAAAAACATAAAATCATCATTGGGCTAAATCTTCTCTTACACAATCAGTGATGTATAATTTACAATAATAATTATTAAAAAACCATCAAATGATTTTATCCTCATTCCAAATTACAATTCATTATTTAATACCAAAAAATGTATTAATAAATAAAATATTTTAAAAGATAAACCTCATGTGGTTTATTCAAAAAATTTAATCCCTTTTCTACATTTGAAAAATTTCATCAATTCAATTTTAAGAATTCCTTTCGGTAATTCAATTGTAAGCTTTTCCATAAATTTTCAATCATATCCCAATTAAACAGAATTAGTGTTTTTTCATATTTTATATCCAAAACTATTTTAAAAATCCCAATTCATTGGATTTATATTTTAATAAAAACAAATTTGAAAAAAATTTCCAACTATTCATGTTAAATAGAAAACTGAAATAAATCTAGAAATTTATGGTTAATCAATTTCAACAATTGCAATGGAATAACCTTCCTTTTTCCCAAACCACAATTCCTACAACAAAACCCATCAACAAGAAATAATTTGTAGAATAAAAAAAACTAAAAATATAAATGAAATATAACAACACAATGTCTATATCAATAAATTTTAGGATGATCTATTAAACCCCTAGGAGGAGAAGGTGAATGAGATGACAAAATTGGATAATACATATACTGGAATTCAAACTTCCAATTGAATGTTGATCACGCACAGAATGAAAGTACATGGAAGGGTTGGAGGGTTCCATGATCCAATAGAGAATGACTTAGTTCTAATAAAAAGAAACTAGAGTGGATATAATGTGAAATAATCATTTTATTTCATGTTTAAAGAGAAATATTAGGCAATTATATGATATATAACCCAATTTCACATCATGAAATTTTTAAGACCTGCATACACTAAGAAACTCTTCACTTCTAGGTTAATAAGAATTTAATATTATTATCGGAATTAAATGACATGAAACCAGTTTACATGTAATATAACCATATTAGAGTAATTATACCATATTACATTATATGAAACTCCCGAAATAACTATAAAAACATTTGTTTATATTTAAGAGTCTAACAAATATCTAACATAACCATTTTAGGTTTACTCCCAATTAATTATATACCATACATAGTCAATGAGAAGAAATGATGTTGTTTTAAGAAAAAATACATAACTATCAAATAAGTAATGGTAAATGGTAGTTAATTCTTTGAGTCATCAATGTCAGGCTAAATTATCAATGATGAGGATTAATAGAGGTAAAATATATCATGGATTTATAGAAATATGATCTGAATGTCTTGGGTAATGGGGGAATATAATTTATTTCATAGATGAAAATTCGAACATCACCTCTTGAGAGGATTAAGAAGGTACATAAAGAATAATTGAAATTTAAAAATAATAGGAGGAATAATCATGAGTTAAATTATTGATATTATTGAATGATAATGTTCAGTAATGATTATGATTGCCATCTATTATAGATTATTGAATGATAAATTAGAAGAAGATCATAGTTTACTAATTTCTATTCATCATATAAATAAATTATGTATATAGATCTAATATAAAATTTCTTTTGGGATAACCTCAAATGGATATTTTAGAGTATTTATCTATAAGCCTTTTGTTTCAGAAAATAAAGAACAAGAGAAAGAAGTCTACGTGTATGTAAAATATCTTACTTTTAGAATAATGTAATAATAGAATAATTTCCATGGATTTTATCATCTAACTCCAAAAAAAATATAATGTGAATAATTATATATTGGTTATAGTAAATTTCCTTACATGATTAGTTCATTTCATCTCTATTTCAGAATACTTCTCTCCTTGTTATATACATTTCTTATTTATTGAAGATAGTGTCATATTTCATGATGTAATGCTCATAGTCATATATATATATGAGATCTTTGATTTCATCAAAATAATGGGGTAGCCTTTAGAATGCTCCTAATAAACATTTAATCATTAGTAATAATTATCATCATTGGAAAGATTTTGGAGGTAGAATGATATCAGGACGAGATCAGGCTTATGTAATTGAAGATAAGGTTGCATCCATTATACAATTCATAAGGGAATATCCATTTTAAAAATAAAATTATTATTAAAAAAATCATTATGATCTAGAGTTCTAAATTTATGATAGATTATTCCTATAAATATCACCTTGAAAATTTGTTATGGTATTTGGAATGAATGAAACTATGATCCAATGATATTATAGTAACATTGAAATAATTGATGGTATTAGGATGATATCATATCTTGCTGATATTGCACATAATATCTCATAGGTTCCTGATTTATTCGATGTATCTCTCAGGTGAATGAAAATAACAGATTCAATACTTGTATTGAACTCATGGGTCATACATATCGATAATTATATTTCTAATGAGGAACAACAACATAATATTTTGGATAATAGAGAGTCAATTATATTAATTAAGATAAATCATTTAGTCAATGATTTTTAGGGAAATAATATTATTATGAAATATATTTGGGAACATTTTGATATGATGATATATAGTTATTCTAATTTTCTATTATTTTATAGATATAATTCCAATTGAACAAATTTATAGGGTTCTATATTGTAAAACCCCCTGATTTTATTATATATTTATCTTTAAATTAATTTTATTATTTTTTTATGGATCACTAGAAAAACAATGTTTAAATCAAAAAACGAGGTCCTATAAAAATATTTATGTGAAAATTTTATCACTTTTTAAATTTATCTTCACAACATTATATTATGTTGATATTTTAAGATTTTTTGAATAAAAAATCTAGTGAGTTGTAAAAATTCTTATTTTGGTAAAACAAGAATTTATTCTTGTTGAAAATGTCATTATTAATCAAATTAAGTTAGAATAATCCTTTTTTACTTATAAATATTATAATTAGAAAAATTTTATTCAATATTAATCATTTTTTAGGTTCATTTTTGGACTCAACTATGTATTTTTAAAAACAAAAAAAAATTCATTATGTTTTTTTTATTTATTCGTAAATTTGTATATACAAATTCTTTTATTAAATTTTATAAAAGGGATTCGTTATTTTGAATGAATATTTTCACATTTTTTGAATATTTCCCTTTTGTTTTTTCATTATAAATAGTAAAAATGTTAAAATTTATCACCTATAAAAATGATAAATTGTGTAATTATACATAATAGTTAATATGATTATACATTAAAATATATATAAAACATGAATTAATCCTATTTTATGAATATCGTTTTAATTTACATCCATTTATTTTTAATATCGCACATGGTTTCATTTTTATTTGATATTGACCACTATTTTACTTTAAGGAATAAATAAATATAAATTCACACTCTTGACATTAATATATATAGTATTATTTAATTTTTATTAAAAGAGGTTATGTTCTATTTTATTTTGTAATTTTTGAAGAGTAATTAATTTATTTTAATTCAAAGATATTCTTTTGACAAAGTAAGAATCTTATATTCATAGGCAACTCCAGAACATAATTTAATAAATTACTAGAAAAATTAAATAAAATTATTTAATAAAAATGGTAACATAATATTGTTCAATTATTATTTTAAATGAATTTTATAGATACATATTAAATATTAGGTATCTGTGAAATTTTATTATTTTAATTATATATTTTCTTGTATGTATTTGAAATAAAATTAATTTAATAATATTAAAAATTACTTCAATCATATTTTATGAAAACAATATTTTTTATATTTTTATAATCTTAAAAATATTCAAAAAGGAAAAAGTGAAATGATAATTTATAAAATTTCATCACTATAGTACATTTCATAAAAAATAAAGACTTATACATAAAATAATTACTATTTAATATTTATGAATTCATTACGATGATTGAGATATAAATTGGTTAAACATGGGGTTCATCCAAGTGATATGGTTTTAAATAATATCTAAAGCAGTAAAAAATTTATTGGATTATTATTTTAAAAAAAAATTCATCCTGTATAATAATTTATTAAAATATGGATCCATTTGACATCAATTAAAAACGCATTATAATATAATATTCTATAAATTTCTTTCATGTGCCCCTCCAATGACTTATAAGTGAACCTTCTCTCCTTTTTTACCCAACAGTGAGAACTGTAGATCTTCCAAACAATGCGAAATATAATTTTAATCTTACTAATACATGTGTTTGTGGCACTAGTATTCCCAAATTAAAATCCCAATAACCCAAAAGAGGATATATAAAGGAACTTCATAAATAAATATATAGTAATCTTCCCAGAGAACATTCAATTTTAGTTACCTTTTACCAGCTTCAATTTTGTAATAACCATTACATTATAATAGAATAAGCATCTACGATATATTGAGATTTTATTATTTTATTTTAAATTTATTATCCACCACGTTCTGAATTAAATAGTATATAAGAGCAATGCATGTTCTTATGGAAGGATTACACCTATTGAATCACTATAATTTGGATTCCCTTACTACCCCACAGATCCTGTAAAAAAGATGAAACTGATAAACATATATGATATTCATGATGTAATTATTCTTCTAGAATTGTAATATCATATACATTTTAAAACCTTTATATCTATTAAAAAATAATAATGACTCTTGATTGTATTTAGGGACAACCACCTGTGTGGAGTAATGCGATTATTTTTTCATTCAAAACTCAAATGTTTGAAAATAATGATATATTTAATGAATAATATATATATATATATATATATATAATATCATATTTATTCAATAAATTTGTAATATTATTTATGATTCTATAATTTCGTCATTTGAATTGTGACAACAGTGTCCACGTGTACGTACGACCTACTTTCTCAATGAACAGTTCAAATCAATTTTATTTCTCTAATATTTATGGATGATTCTACATATATATGTATTTATATTATATATATATTAAATTTAAACCAGGATTAAAATTATTGTGATAACTTAACAGTGATAAATTTATATGTATAGGAAATAATTAATTAAAACATACAATAAAACTAATTTATTTAACACAATTAAATTCATAATAATAATATTTTTTAAGAAATTATTGAAATAATTCTATAAATAGATAATATATGATGTCATAAATATTTACATATTTATATTATGTATTTATAATTATATAAATTTATTTTTTACTATGGAAAAAATGTACACGGTAACTTCAACATAACGTATGGGATATGATAAATCAATTTCTTCACTTTGGGTTATATTATATCATAATTATACTTTATATAAAAAGACCATGTCTCTAATGATCATTTATTATTTAATAATATACTAACAAATTTTTTCTATAAATTTACACTAAATACTAAGAATCACTTCATTTGTTATTTCTCATTACAAGGATGTTGTGTTTGTAGGATATTTCAACACAACATTCACTCAAAAGAGACATATTAGTTATTATGTAGAAACATATTATTAAATTGTGTATATACTATCGCAATAATGAATCTAACAAAAATATATATTTATTCATGATGATTACTTTTTCAATTAGAAATTATTATTTCAATTGGTTTCAGTTAAAAAGAACCCAAATATGATGTAATTTGTTTACAATATCATTTATTGTGATACCAATTGTTTTCACTAAAGCAATTCTTGAAATATCCATACATTTTCTTATAAATAAAATATTTAGTTTTTTTCCATATTTCCTACAAATTTTTCTCCCTATTTATCTTTATTCAAGGAAAATAATGTTAAAAATATGTGAATATTGTAATTCTATATTTGGTATGGTATATTTTTAAAGGATATTAATAAAATTTATTATTATCACTATATTAAAAATTGCGTGAAATTTTATATGTTTTCAAATAATGTTTACATATTTTTTTAAGAATGTATATTTTTTAAATTAATTTTAAAAAATTTAAATTGTCTTGTTTTTTAACATGTATGTCATTAACAATTCTCTCATTTTCATAACAATTGTAGACAAATTATCATTTAAATAAGTTCTCAATTGTTTTTAAAGAATTTTTTTAATGAATATTTTTTATAGTTTTCCATTAATTTCTTTTTATTCTTTAAAAGGAGTTATTTTTTTTCAAAAACAATATTTCCAATGAATTTATGTTCATATTTTATATGTTTTTTGTTTTTTATTTTCCCTCAATTCTATCACATTGTTCAGAACATTTTTAAATGTGAAATAAAATTCTCTTGAATATCCATGTTATTTATTTCATGGATATGAATATCTCTAAAAATATATACAATTTCTTTAACATTTTTTTAGAATGGAAATTATTATATAATATATGAAAATCATATTTACAGTTTTCATTACTCAATATCAATAACTATTGATATGGAATACTGTTTATAAACATAATTTATAATTCAATATGTAAAAAGCTAATTGGAAAAGTAGTTATCAGTGGATCATAGTTATTTTTATCCCTATGATTAGTTGATATATATTTGGTGAAAAATCAGTGCGCTAGTGTTAATTAAATTTTTGTTGTTGTTCACCACATAATCAGTTAAACTAACATGGCAGAAGTCTTTGACGGTTTAGATATCAAGATGTCAAAGATCATGAAATCTTCAAAAAATATGTACCTTATTTGAGAATTAATTTTTAGGTATCCACGGTATTAATACATTTTTATAATCCTTGGAAATATTTCATGCTGAAATATTGATCAAATGTCATGTTTTTTCATTTTTTTTATATTTCTATATTGATATGCCTTATTTGCACATGATATTTTCTGATGTACATATATCTTATTTAGAATATGGGATCACCATTTTTTTTTTCATTACCCAGTAAACGTTAATGTATATATTTAATAATATAATAGATATAATAATGTATATATGTTATGTATTTTATATTTTCAAATTATAATGGGAGTAATGTATCTATTTTGTTCTTCAAGACTTTTATATTGATCATCCCACTGAGATGAGACCCTCATATCTTATACTAATGTTATAATGAAAACACCAACTTTAGTTTAATAGGATTATGGTTTTTTATATTGATCCCCATTTCAAATTGAATTACAAAGAATATCACGGATGAAATTTCATATAAGATAGGAGTAGGAGGTTGTCAGTGTTTGTATTTCCATCCGGTTGCGATTTGATAACAACCATATATTCATTTCATGTATTAATCGACTATTGAAATACCACTAGGCCTAGTGTTATGTTTTTATGGACTAATTATGAGTATAATTCAATGCATGTAAGTGTCTAATTAGTCCAAAACACATAGTAAACTACTAGTTCATCAATTGTTATGTTGATATCATTCATTGTGTAGTTAAAGATACTCTAGAATATCTATGTGCATATGAATCTAGTTTTTTTGTTATAAAAAATTATCATATTGGAAATATGTAAATAGATTAGGTTGAATTAAATGTTTCTCTCAAATTTATATTTATTTTAGGAATTTTGGAATGATTCTAATCAAGTGTTTATTTATTCTAATGATATAGTATTACTGTATTTAATGTGGGTTGTGGTTCTATTCATAGAATGACATATAGCCTTATGTTCAATATAGTGTGTTAATTTTTTGTGGAACTACCAAATATATTATTATATAATTAATTCTTGTAATTAACATTATTATGAAGGGATTATTTTATATAAACCACGAATACAATCACTACATATATTATAATGTTTTTTAAAAAATAATTTTTTTTTGAATTTCATATGTTATATGCAATATTATGTTTTAGATATATAATATATACTACTATTATTATTATTTGATCATGATAATTATAAAATAGATATTACATATAGTTGGATTTAGATGAATAAATAAATTAATAAAAATAATTCTAATGATTTTTTATATGAAAATTTTATTGATAATTATGTACATTGTTATTTGTCATAACCTTACATGCTTAAAAAATAAAAGACTCTAATAAAATTATTTTTTTAGTTATGGTGAATAAATATTAAATTTTTTTTAAGCATTTAGAATTATTATTTGAAAAATAGAACTAATTTTTTTATAAAACTGTAATAATTATCTTTGGATGAATTTTTTAAAATTTTATGAAAATATATAATTTTCAACGAATATATATATATACTTTTTTTTAAATAACTACCTTTTCTTTTAAATAATTTTAAAATTTACATTTTGAAAATAAAAATATTTCCACTAACATTAGTTTAATTATTTTTTCATTAAAATAGTATAGTACTTTTTAATAAAACTCACATTGGCTTTGGATATTAAAATATTATTTTCGTATAAATCTTTTCCTTTTTCAAAACTATATTATCATTGTGTCTACATGATTAATTTTAAATTTACTTTTTTCAATTTTCAAAATGGAATTTTCAAAAGTGGATTACATAATTAGAATAATCATTATTAATATAATATAACAACATAGAAATAATTTTTGGAAAATGTGAGTTTTAAAAAACTGAAAATTAAATAATTCATTGAAGGGTCAAACAAGTTTAGCAATGGTTGAACTAGAATAATAAGATTTAAAAACACATAAAATACCAATAACAATCCTAGTTTTTGGAAATTTAACAAAGATATATATTCTATTTTCTTGTAATTATCTATTTTTTATTTTTATGGAATGTTTAAAATGTGGGTATGCATTTTTCATTATAAAAATTTCATATAGGTAATCTTCACAACATATAAAAGGGATCCCCCTTTTCTCTCCTCTTCACTCTTCGATATAAAAATTATATTCCAATATAACAAAAAAACATCAATAATATCGCTCATACATCTTATAGGAATTTTTTTATGTTAATCCATCCAATGAATCATTTTGGTATAAGCAATATTGTTTCCCTCTTATATGGTGTTAAACATTATAATCTTGTGTTTTTATTTATTTATTTCCCACCCTCCATCAAATATTATTCGAATAAAATTATATAATAACACCATTATTTACCATATAATTTTATTATGGTTTGTTAATTGAACAACTGATATCTATATACACTTCCATCAAATCAGAAAAAAAATTGCCTATCGTGTTTATGGTAGACTACATCCTCAGGAAACTATGTATTTAGTTCCCCTTAACACATATAATAAATGTATTAAATGATTAATTTAATATATGAATATTTTATTTTTGTTATAACTATACATATATAATTATAATATAAATTACACATTTTTAGTTTATATTCATGGGTTATACGATAACATCTCTCACCTGCAAGCTAGAAAACCAACCCACGATGCGATGCAATTCATCATTCAAATAAAAATTACATATAAAGTAATAAAGATAAAGTAAATATTTTTTTAATATATATAAAATTATAATTTATATGTTAATGTTGTCAGTTACTTATGTAAATTAATTTCCTTATGTTAAAAAAATTTAAATCGAATTCATGGATAGGTATGTGCTACCATCTCCATGAATTATGTAATCAAATTTTGATACAAAAAATTACTGGACTACTATAAATAAATATCTAAATAATATATATTGCAATTATATCATTGATAAAATTATATATTTTACGGAACTATGATAAATGAAAATTGACAAAATATACCAAATCAAAACAGTCATGAAAAATAAAATAGTTGTTAACAAAAACATTATTTTAACAATGAGTTATTGTTAAAACAATTATATAAATGTCCTAAGTAAATCATATATGGAATGATATTTTTAATTATGTTTCTAAAATAAATTATATTAAACCTATATTTTTATATAGGTGTTTTGACTATATAAAAATAAATTCATGTTTTAGGGTAAAAGATTTTCTTCTCAATTTTATTTATTCGTAAAATATTCCTTATACTCAATTAATTCTTTTTTATGGTGTATATAAAACACATTAATATATTTTAGTATTATTATCATGAAAATTATGAGATATAAACATCTATATAATCTTCTTCATTTCCTGGTTTTTATGATTAATTAGATATCGATTTGGTAAAGGCATTATGTTATAATATTGTTATTTATCACGATTATATATGATTATTCTTACAATGATGAGATACTATGTTGTACCTCTCTAGAAAGTCATGATATTTCATATATGATTTTTATTTTCTAAAAAAATTCATTTCATTTATTTTCCTCCCTCTATTTACTCAATTTTAAAAAAGAAA
The DNA here is from genome assembly GCA_963277665.1 of Viscum album. Taxonomy (NCBI): domain Eukaryota; kingdom Viridiplantae; phylum Streptophyta; class Magnoliopsida; order Santalales; family Viscaceae; genus Viscum; species Viscum album. Next base: position 1,744,060,516 of record OY728128.1, on the reverse strand, counting down.
TTTTTTTATGAAACCCTTCATTAATTCCCCCTTTATTGAAAAATATCCACTATTTAATTTCCATGTTTTATAAAAAATTAATGATTATTTGTACTATTCAATATTTACATATAAATGAAATTGTTCCCATGAATATATTTTTAATTTTTTTAAAAGGTATATTCTTGTTATTTTTCAAATAAGGTCCTTTATTATTTTTTACAAATAATATGAAAGGAATCATTGTATTAATGTGTTTGGGAGGTACATTATTTTCTTCCATTGGGAACAATCAATATTTTAATTCATAAATTATAAGTATAAAAAATTTATTCAACAAATATTATTCTTACAATGTATTTGTAACACTTTTTTGAATATTTATTTTAAAATCCAGTGCTTATTATCCTTAAAAAAAATTAATGTGTTTTTTCAAAATAATTTTCCATATATAATGGAATAAATTGATGTTACATAAGATTTATTAGATATATATTCCAAATAAACCATCCTTATTCATTTAATGGATGTTTTGTAATACTGATGAATATATTATTATGAAAAATAATTTATAATCAATGGGTTATGATATGAAATATTGATGAGAAGATTATGAAAAAACAACATTTCTATGGGTTTTGAAATGATGTCATTTTTATAGGGTCCATTTTCATTTATTCTTTATAGTATCATTAGTGATTTAGTATATTTGTAACAAAAATGTATGAGAAATGTGATAGGTGGACATGCCTCCCTTCAATTCATTGGTTAATTATTTACATCTCATGAGATAAATATGAGTGGAATGGGTAGTGAATAAATTTTAATTAGCATCTTAATCCATTATAATTATCTTTCTATTTATCCTTCACTAATATGATGGTTTGGGGAGTGAAATTAATAAACTTTTATAATTTTCTATGTAATATATTACTACTATTGATATTATTTTTTATTATTATGTGTATGTATTCCAGAATTATATGTATTATTAAAATGTTTTACACACATAGAAAATGTTCATGGATTCCCTTATTATTCATGGCTTATGAAATTATTATATTTTTTCTATGATTCAGGTTTATTATAAATTTTCTGATGGTATGATTTTAAATTTATATTCACTTTTTCTCATACTCATTCTCTCTTTATATTGACATCTCTAATGTTTACCCTTAGTATGCATCTAAGTTCACCATTTATTATATTTATTTTCCCTAGTATTGGAAGAAATTTATTTTGTATGAAATGTGTTGGAGGGTTTTAAAAATGATAAACTAAGTGGGAGATGATGTAATTCACCTATGACCTATTTATTTATGTATCTAATATTTCAATTTAACTGGGAATATAATATACTATAATGGATAATTATATTATTTTAGTGAATATTATACTATTATGATGTAATATGTATGTATGAAATGTTTTAGTCGTTAATGTATATATTAGAGAAACATATAGTCAATCCTTAAAAATATAGAATGAGAAACAATTATTATGAGCCATCATGGTACGAAAATGTAAGGGAAAAAAATCTAAAATATTGTTTAAATATTGAAAATGTATATTTTATGAAACTGCATCTCTATTTGATTGATAACAATATATATAACTTTGGTATAGTTGTAACAATGGTAAATCTCTCTAAAAATTATGCATTGGGATGGGAAAGATCATTTCCATGAACAATACAATGGGAAATCACACACATTGGTTTGACCCTCCCTGGGGAAATGTTTTGAAAATTCATGAAATCTTTATAAAAAATAATTATTTGTTTAAAAAATTGACCAAAAATAACCCATGGTAAATCATTATGCCATTGATTTAAAATAATGTGTGGATATTTTGACATACTATGATTGATATTTTATAATTAATCAATATCATAAAATATTCCTAATGGTTATGTTATAAAATTTTGTTTTATCAAGGAATTATATATTGATTAATGAATTTAGGGTGGTGACATGTATTCGGAAATATTGAAGAATCATATTTATCCTTAGTTATATAAAATAAATTATATAGTGAATTATATCATAGATTTTTAATTTGTATCCCCATAAACAAAATGTTTTAATTAGAAGTGAAAACCAATAATGTTATGATGATTTTATCTCATGTCTATTAATCTTATCCATTTTAATTTATTTGTAATATTCTTCATGTAAATCATATTAATTTCATTCTTTTTAATTTTGATGTTATCTTACGCATGGATTGGTATTATCTATAAAAATAACTCTTTATTTAATAATGAATTGATTTCAAATTTTATATTCTAAATAGAAATTTGATTGTTTACTAGCATGACTATAAAAATGATCAATTAATGGAAATTGATCCAATTTTTTGGGCCTTCATTCCATTTCTAAATTTCTACCTATCTCAATTAATTTTTGATAAACTCATAATAAAAGATATACATATTTTACAGGACTTTTTTTATGTATTTAAAGAAGAGTTTACGTATCTTCCAAAGAAACGTTATGTTTATTTATAAATATAACTCAAATATAGATTGATAACTATTTAAATTACCCCTAAAATATATCACCAATATAATTCCAGTATTTAAATAAGAAACATTATGATATCCTTCACAAGGATTCATTTATATTATAGTGTTACCAAGGATTGGATCGATTCATTTTCAAAAAATAATTATGGATTGATGTGACAATACATTTATTATGAGGAGTTGACCAACATAAAAATCCTGAAAATGTATCATCTACCATTAATTGATTACATGTTTGGTAAACTATCAGAAAATAAACACTTTTCCAAGTTTTACCTTCATTTGGGAAATCATTAAATGATGTTCAATAAAGAGGATACAACCAAAAGTGAATTTAGTGAATGGGATTAATAGTATGGGTACATTAGGATAACACTACATCTTACTAATTCCCTCGCAATCATCATAGATTTAACGAATTCAGTAATTATAAATCACGTGATATATTTTTGGATAATTTATAGATGATGTTTTTATCTATTCAAATATCATTTAAGAGAATGGATATCACATGGTAAATGTACTAATGTCTCTAAGGAAGGAAAAATAATTTTGAAAATTTATGATTTGTTAATTTTTGCCAGAAAAGGTTTAATTTTGGAGTCTTATAATCTTAAGAGGGGTTATTTTTGTTGATCCATACATGAAATATTCTATTGAACATTGGACCAAGATTAAAAATTTTAATAAGATCCATTATATTCACAGATTAGCTTGATATTTGTCATTATATTTGTGAAATATATCAACAAAATATTATAAATTAAATAAAATAACTCTGAATGGATCCATGTTCCATTATATAGTTGAATGTGAAGAAAATCTATATAAAAATAATAGAAGGAATGTCAGTTCACCTATGCTAACATTAGTGTACTGCAGAGAAAGAATTTTAATCAATTATGATGGATAATATAATAGATTGAGATTTTTCCTCATGTGTAATGACGTAGTTATATCTTATAACTAAGGATAATAAAAGGCTAATGTACAAAATTATCAAATATATTATTTCGAGTCACCTATTGTATTTTTTCAATTATGATATGGAATAATTATCTTTAGGTAGAATATTTAGATACATATATATATCTTCAAAGTAAAAATGTTTACATTCTAATATATGCAGATCAATATGTGCTAGAGAATGTAGATAAAGAAGAATATTTTTTAAGAATTTTCATTCCATTAACACTAATGGAATGAAATCTATTTTATTATTTTTTGGACTAATGGTGGTCATAAATTCATATCTATTATGATTACTATAAACAATCCAAAATTTATAGATTATTAAAGGATATGTCATGAAATATTGAATGAATGGGGGAAACATAATATTTATCAAGTAATTATTAAAATATATATCCATATGGAGATAAATGTGAGGCATAATGATATTGATCCTGAAAAGTAGTTTAAATGTTTTTGAGTTTATCCAAGATTATGATGGAATGATAATCCTTAGGAATCATTGATGTGTTTCATCAATGATAGAATTAAAGAACTAGATATTTTATTGAAATCATATTTCTTAATTCTCTATTCTCCTAGATGTAAAATGATGTAAAGAGATATGAATGTGATTTTTTAATGGCATATCATGATGAGAGATATTTCAGAGTATTTATACATATGAATGTAATGTCATCAAGTAAAGGATGAGAAACAAAATTGGTAGGGCATTCTAAAATTTATCCAAAACCATAATAGAAATAGGAAATCCTTCCATGCATTATTATCATTTGACTACCAAAAACAACGTTAGGGAAGAATGATATATAATTTGTAGGAGATCTCCATAGAAAGCCACTACGGATCATTTCTATTGGGGGAATACACGCATTTGATCAGATTTCTAGAATATACATTGATGGAGTGGTAATATTTCATGTAGTGAGACATTCAATTGTATGTGAATGGGATACAAAACACGACCACTCACCATGTCAATTGTTTTGTGTAAAATCTACCAGATTGAGGATGTTAGGTCAGAACCTGGGGATGTAATGCACCATATGTATCCTCATTTATTTATATAAAATTAATGAATTTAAATCATAAAATTCAATTTAAGGTGTTAGAATATAAAATCTTGAGATATTATGTAATATTATTTTTCTTATAAATTAATTTCCTCAATATCTAGCAGTACACACAATATAATTCTTTAATGAACCATGATATACTATTAATAACATTATTTAACCATGATTGTTAAAACACATTATATAAATATGATCAAATGAATATGAGTATACATGTTTTATAAAATATTTATAGAGGTTTTTGGTAATTAATATATATTTATAATTATGTATATAATTTTTATTAATTTCATCATTTTCTAACAATATAATTTTTTTTCAAAATGATTTGTATTATTTTTTTTAAAAAATAAAATTATTTTTTCTACATTTTTTAAAACAATTATGTGAAATATTTATGTTTTTTTTGGAATATTAATATAAAAATTATCATAGGATGGATTTTCATGAATTTTCAAAAAAAATTGTAGTTTTTTTGGGATTGGTGGATAATATGGATATTTATTAAAAACTACAGTTTCATTTAACAAATTAAAAATTTTACGTCATGTTAATCAAAAATTATAAAACTATTTTTAGTTTAATTCTATATTACATGAAAAAAATTAGTTCACTGAAAGAAAATAAAATTTCCTTTTTTGATATTCAATCATTTTAAACTTATGAAAAGTATCTAATTAAAAAAATTCTCTTTCAATATATCTATTAGATTAATATTACTTTTAAAAAAAATCATTAATGTAGTTTGATATTACAGATTAATAATTCATAATCATAATAAATAAAGGTATATGTCACTGTGAGTTTTTTTCAGAACAAATAGTGAAAAAAATAAAAAAAATATAATTGTTAGTGTTAAAACCGGTTTACTAGGGGCTAAAATACAAACATGTGCGGAATAATGACATAAACCATGTAAAAATCCCATTTTACTAAAAAATATAAAACATTTATTATAATTTATTTTATTACAAACCATTTTGGATCACTTTTATTTGTTTATGATGCTGGAACATCATTTTCTTCTGAAATGTTCTGAGTGTGTCATCTCTACCACTTATAAAATAGCACCCCATAACCTCCCCTATTCAAACATATAAAACCATATGAATTGGCCAATACATACCCATGCAAATTTATCATTCAATTCCCACATCCTAGATTCATTATATGGATTATTAAAATTTTTAGAAATGCATTATTTTATAAATCAAAATATTTTCATTAAAGAATATGTAAAATTATTAAACAGTATTTTATTTATTTCTTTATCAAATATTGTAAAATATTTTAAAAATATAACGATCAATTTAATAATTTTTCTATATTATAATACTATAGAATTATTTTTTATCTTTATAACTTATATCACTTTATTCTCCTATCATATAATAACTGAAACGATATATTTTTTGTATGGTGTACTACAACATCACTAATAGATGTATTTTTTCTTCTATCACCAACTTTCACTAATTGATATAATTATTTTTTTAACATACTTATGAGATATTTGTGGAATAATTATTCTTATTTAAATTTTACAACATATATAAATATTACTTACCATTCCTTGTGAATATGATAACATTGATAATATGTACGCTAGAGTATCATCTTGTGAAATGATCTGATTTCTTTTTCACTTACGATTTACATGGATGGTTATGATAATAAATTTATTTAAAACAATTTATATATATGAAATTATAATTACACTATAATGGTTATATGGTATTTAATTTTCTATGGATATTTTGGAACATTGATCAATATAAATGGACCCAAAATACTAAATCAAAACAAACAGGAAAATAGTCATGTTATTACCCATTTTGATATTTTACCACGAAATTGATTATAGACATGTATTAAATGGTGTTAATTAATTCATACATGGTGATATATATTTATTATGGGTTACTAAATAGATTTATAATAATAATTTATTTAATAATAGTATTATCAAAAATGTATTATTATACTCTAGACATTATGTAATAGATGTTAATCTCATAATATTTAATGTAGGATACACGCCTTAAAAACAATTTTTTGTGTGTGTGGTATATATAATTAAAATGAATTTATTTTATGATTTATATAATGAATATTTTTGTATATGATATCCATATAAAGATATTTCTATTGTGGTGATTATAATTCTAATTATACCAATGTGGTTACGGATTTCGGTCAAAATCTCTTTGTTTGTAAGGATTTTTTTGTGATTACACTTCAAATGATAATATATTATGATCTACCAATCACAAACCACATTAATTTTAGTATCCTATTTTTATTTAATGAAAATATTTTTTTATATCATTTTCTTATTATTATGTAATCATTATTCCAAAATTAAGTTTTTATAAAAATGACTTATATTTATCTATTCAGTCAAAAATTCACTTTCTTCCACGTCTATGATTTCATAAAATGTATTATTGATGTTTTTTACTTATCTAAAATGATTAATTACATTAATTTTTACTAATTATTAATTTCTTAAATAATAAAAAATTAAATAGATCATATTGTCTTTTTCAGAAAGAGTTAATTTACGCTTTTGACCAAAAAAGATAAATTACTCATTAGTTTCAGGTGTTTTTCATGAATGATGTTATCAAAAGTTATTAGTAATAAATGTTTTCATCATTCATTTATAAGTTTCAAATATTATTTTTAAATAAGTTTCTTCTATCCATTAGTTTTGAACAGTGCATTTTTCAAAAGTTTTTTTTCATAGTAAACACGTTGTTTTCCACAAAAATGCTTCCAAGTGATCATTCAAAATCATTTTCCATATATGATGACATCCATTAATGTTAATTAAAGGAAAAAAAATAAATATTTCAATATTTTATCCCTTAAATGTGTGTATGAGTTATTTCTCAATCATTAATATTACCATATCTATAATTTACTTTTTTCAAATGAATATTTCATAAAAAATTAAATGGCTTTAACATTAAGTCATTTATATTTACAAAAATGAAATTTTATTTTTGTGTAAATCCAGATCATTATCCCCCATGATTTTATAGAAATGTCTTACCATTTTATTCAAAACATATTCCATTTTTTCTATATAATCTCTTTATCACTTTTTATGCCACTGATTAGAATTAATAAACTTAAACCACTATTTTAATGGATATTTTCAAGTGAAAAATCAAGCTTCCAACATAAGTGTTACCTCATTCATGAATATTTCAATCTAAATATTCTATTTTATATCCTCTTATATAAATTATAATTTAATGAAATTAATATTATTTGAAAAATATTATCTAATTATTTTAATGGAAGAACAATTATTTTTTCTGCACTGTAGAGTAAGAATACATAGGTGATGTTTCAACATCAGTGCAGACTACAACCTTCACTAACCAGGGAAATCAATTTATTACAATAATCAAATTAAAATTTTTAAAAAATATTATATCTATAAAATAATAATGATTATTAAGGAAATAATTAGTATATAGCGTAATTCACTCTCTTTTATCAAAACATGAAAATGTTTACCTAGTGTAATGTGGAATACCACTTTCATTAAGTGATGTTTTTTCATTTTTCAAAATCATTTTAATTATTTATCCAAACAATATTAAATATAATACAATAATGTAAAAAATATAATAAATATCATTATTATTCTATTATACTTATATTTTATATATCATGAAATATACTCATCCATTAATATATAGTGTGCCAATGTTTTGGTCAAATTAATCACCTACATAAATAAAGTTAAAAAAATAAATAAATGATTAAAATTAGAGAAGAATAAAATTATTATTATAAATTAATAATAAATTAATGATTTATTTTGATTCATTGATGAATATTTTATGTATTTAACAAATTATTACAATATCACCTTCAATAACTAATGTTTCCTAAATAATATGACAGTGATTCAATTTTTACATAAATATACTACGAAAATATATAATGAATAAAATAAATATGATAATAACTAGTATATATATTATTAAATAATGAATAAAAATTATATTAAGAAGTAACTAAATTGACATAAAATGAATATTAATGGATTTATGTGTATGTTCATATAAAATAACAACCATTGTAATGGTTTGATATCTCAAAGTTTCACCCCTTTAAATATATTTCATTATATACCACATGTTTTCTTGGTAATGGTAGGACCACACACCGTTAAAAAATTTTAATCCTTAATATATAATTGTTCATTTTATTTAATGTTTTATTTGAAATTCATTCATAATGTGGGGTTTTGAATCCTCTAATTTAATAAAAATTTTCATGTAGCCAATTATTATTCTTGGAGACATAATAAATAAAGGGAAAATGATTTCATTGTATTGTTTATTTAATTACAATGTTTTTAGTTTTAAGAATCATTTCTGATTTCAATAATTTTATTAATTTATACCATTTTCCAACAATCAAATTAATATTGATTATGTTTTTGCCTTGGTAATAATTATATTTGGTAACTATTCTTTCCTGAATTTAGTAGTGATCTTTATTTTTGTTAAATTTAATATAATGTTGATTCACTATACCATCAATTGTTTTCTATGGTATTCAAAAAATTTATATATATTCATGACACATAAATCCTTGATGGATGTTTTTAATTTATGTATATAATTTCAAGTTATGATTATTAATAGTAAAAAATCATTTTATTGGGTTATAAAATTTATCTATAAATTTTTCCCTCCATGGATGGGTTCTCCCACACTAGTGTTTTATTATATGAAATTTTATTATACTCATTCATAAGAAAATTAAAAAAATTATTTCTCTTTTTATAATATAGGTTTTCAAAAATGTATTTTCAAAGTATTAAAAAAATTGACTTTCATAAACATTTATCTTTGGAATATATTTTTTATTGAAAATAGAAGATCGTTTTAATAGACGAATGATTTTTGATTTTATTATATTGTATCTTTTTTAAATTAATTTCAAATCACCTATTAGAAGGTTAATTTTTAATCTTTAATTTTAATTTTTATTTTATGTCATTGTAAAAAATACGTTATTACAATCCTATTATGATTTCACCAATAATTTCTTTTCATATTCCAAATGATATAAACTAGTGATAATTATTCTATAGGATTTATTCTCTAATAAATATAAATATAAATATATAAATATATATATTTAATATGTGGTGTATTGATGTAACAATATCAATGAATTTGATTATAAATCCCAATAAATGTGGTAACATTCATAGAATTTTATTACAATTATGTTTTTAATCTTTTTAATGTCTTATTTTGTTTACCATGTTATATATGTTATATATTATTTTTTAACCATCCAACGTTTTAATCTATATATATAATATTATATTATATTCTCTAATGGATCTCATCCAAAATTACCATCTACATTCCTTATTATCCACTATGATTGGGAATAAATTTTCTTCTAATTCCATTTCCATGTGAATATATTGTTTTCTATTACATTGATTAAAACATTTTTAAATAGATTCCATAAATTTATTAATTTGGGAAATTATATAATTAACCATGTATAATAAATCCAGATAGTTTTATATTGAGTTATTATTATAAAAATATATTCTATTTTTTGATTAGGGATCTAACAAAAATATTTTATTATTATTATATGAATTATTATTGATTAATTGTGATGGTTTATTTTTTATTTTTTAACAATAGTACATATTTATCTATAATGAATATAAATTTTTATCATTTTAATGACATTGAGAAAATTATTTGTAAACCATGTATTGTTATTCAATTATTGATGATTATAAGAAATGACGATTGTTTGTTTTTAATTCATTTTATCATATTATGAATGTATTAAAAAAATTCGAATGGTGGTTTTCTACATGGCCCCCAGTTATTTGATATTTCTCATGATATATTCATCTTTTGGTTTTTGGTGTATCCCTTTCTTATTCTGAAAGGGTTCTTGCATGTTATCTTTATGAACAATGATTTATTCGAAAAAACATTGACTAAAAATAATTATATCATGGATTAATCATTTATTTTATAATAATAATGTTTCACATTATGTATTCTATCACAAAAAAACCACTCATTCTTATCAATGCGATCATTTCATTTCCACATTATCGTTAGGTATACTATTCCTCCATTTTTAATCTATTTTAGAATTGTCATGATTATTTATTTATTCGTTATTTTTATAATTATTTTATGTTGAGTTATGATATTTTATTTGTATTTATTTTTTATTTATTTCATTGTTCTTGGGTTCACCTTAATTGTGTTTATTTTTCCCCATATTATGAATTAATATATTACATGTGATATGTCATATATAGTACCAAGTGGAGTGAATTTGTGGCATATAAAAAAAATAATATATGGATTAAATAGGTTCTTATATAGGTGACAATTTAATTCTAATATAATTAAAATTGATTCATATATATAAATATTTTTCATATTTATAGAAAATTATAAACCAATAAATTATCATGACTGTTTGTGACTAAATATTGGTTAGTGACATTATAATTATTATTGGATAAAACTGTGTAGGAGTGAAGATATATGAAACTATAGTTGTTATAAATTAGATATTAGTATAAATATATAGGTTATGGAGTCACCGATTTAAGAGAACTAATGTGTTTTAAATGTAATCAATGGTTGATATATAATGGCCGAATATAGTTTTTAATTTATATATAAACCATTATGTTTCCAATTGATTATTTATTGTTTTTATACGTTTGTATATGAAAATATTTCATGAATACTAATGATATGTAAAACTATTGGTGATGATTAAGATGCTTCAGTAATGATTATATTATGAGTGGGTGGTTAGAAATAACATCCTTTTATTACTAGAACAAGAGGATTCAGGACATAATATAGATGTAAATATAGGTAATAAAACTAAGAATAATGTGTTGGTTGTTAAATCAATTATTGCCTAGTGCATGACAAAAAGGAATAACTATATTCTTATTGTGACACTACATGGTTATGTGAAATTGTTTACTGATGTTCTATATCAATAAATTTTATAAATTATTTGTGTATGATTCTAACTAATTATTTTAGATAACCTAGCAGTAACATTACTATTGATAATAATGGATTAAAAAATGGTTTTCCTAGGTTACACATAAATTTAAATATGTAAAAATATTAATTAATAGGTGAAGAAATCCTCATAATAATGATTTCATATTCATATTTTGAATACTATCATAACTTGTCAGATTTACTATATAGTGGAAATAGGTTCCTAAAAATAAATCTATGAATGGAATGTGTTTAGAAACCATAGTTAGATATAACATAATAATGAATAATAATTAAATAGTGGAGAATCATGGAATATCAATTTTATGATTGATGAAGTTTTTTTCTTATACATACACATCAATACATATTCATTATCTAAACATAAATTAAATCATTATACTCTTAGGAATTATCATTACAGATTGATATTTATTGATGATACTATAGTATGTCATATATATAAACTAGTTTATATTAAATATATATCGATTATTCCATAGAATTTCTACTTTAATTGTTTGGAATATTTTGTTAAATGGTATCAACGGTCATGAAAATTGAATTTATCAAAAAGTTATATTTACCAAATTAATACTCAGGAAATCATAATATAGGTATGGAAAACTCATTGGATTATTATATGATCAATTTTAAGGAATCATATTTTGATTGAAGTTTAGTAATGTGTGTTAGATAGTATTGAGATCATTGGAATTTATTATTGATCAAATAAAAAGGATGACTATGTCATTTTTTGATGAATCATAACTCATATTTTATTGTGATATAAATTTTACTGGTGTTTTATTTTATATATTTTGGGGTTAAATATAAAATTAATTTTTTGAGAAATAAATAATCTCACAGTGGTATATTGTCATTGTGATTCAAATGGGTTTTTTAATTGTGTGATTTTTAGATTACATGGGTGTGCTGTATAAATGAGTATATTATTTTTTGAATGATTAATATTGATTGGGGAAAGATAAGTAAAAATATAGTACCTATAAAATTAATTTCCTGAAATTGCATGAGGGACTTCACTTTACTGATTTTTGAAAAATACTTTTCTAGGGATGAAGGGGAACCCCTACAAGGATTCCAATCATAGATATTACATGACCCGTAGGTATTAGAAGAAATATCAAGACTATAACTACATGGAAGTGATCCTCTCTAGCATATATATCATGGTATTATCTCTACACCATCACTTGGCTGTTAAGGTAGGATTCCCGTGCTTGCATAGGATATTCTGGATGTTAATGCCATTCTATGTCATTCATACACATTTTTTGGCTTCTAATAATGTGAATATGCTCGCTCGGAATCCACATCTAGTGGATAATCCTTATAGAGTCTTCCTCGTCCATTTAAGCCAAATTTATGATGACCTAAAATCCATGTGGTGGCCCGAAGGCTTTGAGGTGCCCTGGAAGCCTTACAAGTCAGAAGTCCTTGGGTGGTCTCAAGGCCTTGAAGGACCATAGGTCCCAACCTATGGCCCGAAAGGCCAAATAGATAAATAGTTATTATTTATACAGTACCTAAGAGTACCTATTACAGTAATTCTACAATAATTCTCTAGTATCCCGAAAATATGTCGCTGCCCAGTTTTGATCTATGGTCTCCTGGATACACTTGTCGATTCCTCACCCATTATTTTGAGGCTCTTGTGCGCCTAAGAAGGTAATGTATATTTCATGTCAGAAATTATATCCAAAATTAAAAATAAGTAAATAAATTCCGAAAATAAATTTTTTATTTTTTATGGATTAAAATTTTGTGGAAACTAATTTTTTAATGGGGAATAATTTAATGACCCATGACATTACATTGTAATTTTTATTTTAAATAAACACTATTTTTTACAACATGTTTTATATACAGAATGAAACTAAAATTATCTATGATTTAATAGATAAATACATTTCTGAATACCAAAAGAAAAATATATCTTCTATTAAATATTAAGATATTATAAAACTACAAATGGTTACATTTATAGGATTGATGTTAAATATTATTTAACTATAATTTCTGAAACAATTTTTAAAAGTATTGTATAATTTAAGCTTAAAACATAAATATAAAATTTCAAATTATGATCTATAATATATTAATGTATGATATATTATATTATAATTATCTTAAAATTTAATTGCTATGTAATGATTCCATGGATACCTAAAATGTAAAAAGTTACTTTTTCAATTTAATCATTATTCTTTATAATTTTTATTTTAATTTAAATATTTAAATATAAAAAAATTGATTAATTTAGATATGATAAAATTCATTATTTTATTCATCAGATTTATTTATAAATAGTATTAATTTTTTTAATTTTTTAAAATAATTTATTTTTCAATGAAATGTGAAAAAATACACGTTTCCCCAAAATAAATAATTTTATTACCTTATTACCATATAAATCAAGAACTATAATTTTTAATAACCATATAGTTTATTAATGTATAACAAATATTATCTTCAAATAACTTATAAAAAATTTATAAACCCTAGCTTTATCCTTATAAAAAAGCTATTTTTATTTTTAATAATCACTATGTTTGGAATTCAATTCAATTATATATTATTTTGGTAAAATTAATCTATTTATTATTTTATGGAATAATAAAAAAATTTCTTATTTTAAAAATACAATTTTATTACATAAAATATAATATAATTATAATTATATCCTGAACATAAATGTTTTTCTCAAAAACAAAAATTTTATTAGAATATTACACATTATGTGTGTTTGTTTTAAAATTAAAATTTCAAAAAATATGAAATTTTATTTGATAAAATAATATTAAAAATATATTTAAAATAATTAAATTATTTAATATTTATTTTTTTATTTCAATAATATAATATATTAATAAAATTAGTTATTGTTGTAAATGTAAATTATGGTAAAAATATAAATTAATTGAAAATGATTAAATTCCAAATTCAATTAAAATAACCCAAAATTTATTCAAAGGAAAACCCCTTCATCAAATATTTCCAAATAGTATTAATCACATAATATCGCATGGAGAACATTATAACATCTTTATTGCTAGAGAATGAATAAAATAAGATGTATTTCTAGAAGTTAAGGAACTTATACCAATGTAATAGTAACTTAACCTTTCTATTAGTAACATGACCATTATGACGAGTAATTTTAGAAGTAAATGATAAAATCACATATAAATCCATAAATATTATTTAATAATATTATAAATAACAATATGGTATATTTATATCATAGAAAAATAAAACAAATGTATTGAAATTTCCTAATTAATTGTTTTTATTTTTGTAAAATGTAAATATTTATGTACAATTTTATAGTTAATATAATGATTTATAAAAACAATTATTCTCATGAAAAAGATTCTTTAATTATGATTTATTTTTCTTAGGTTTCTAATATACTTTTATGTGTCCTTAATTTTTTTTAAAGTGTTATAAAATAACTTATAATTTTAAAATTAGAATTTTTTCAATTAATTTTACTTTTAATTAAATATTTATTTTCCCATGTTTAGAAAATTACTATTATAAATTGAATTTTATTTATTAATAATGAAATTATATAATTTTTTGGATACTTTTTTACGGGTTCTTTTTAAAACATCATTATTTTTTGAATAGTGAAGTACGATAATTCACAACATTTAACAAATTCATGATTTATTTAGTCATAGATGATGTGTAAATGATGTAATCCTATAATATCAAACTATTATTATTTATTTTAATATATTTAGTAATATTTATCAATTTATTCATTGTTTTTTTCCATCAAAATAAACTAATTAATTAATTAATAAAAAACACCCCTTTCGACCACTATGAATACCACCCCACAAAACCTATTTTACTCAAACCATTCATGCATTGAGACCTATAAATATTCATCCCAATCATTTTCCCATTCCTCTAATCCACATCTAGGATCCCCTATTCTAAATAAAATACCAAAAACCTTCTCCCCATGGAGGTTCTCAATGATGTTAAATTCAGGAGGCTTAATCATCTTTCATTTTCTATTAATTTCTTTTAAAATTTCATTTATTTACTTATTCTCCCCTTCTCCACCCACATCCAAATTAAATGAATACTATATTATAATATATATATATATATATAATGTAATGTAATTATATCATTTTAATGGAATAATTCCTCATAAAACTTCTTCTATGTCTATTTTCCCTTAAAAATGGAAATATCATTTTTGAAATGTCGTTTTATAGAATTCAAGGACGATAAGTTTTCAATTTTAATTATTAACATCAAGGATGATGATAAAAAAATTATTTTTTAAATATATTATAATATATATTTATAGAACTATATAATTTTATTGAATAATTATGTATAAATTATAATAATCAATATAACAATACTAGTCTGTGATAATCTATAATCACCAAAAAATATTAATGAATATTAGTAATGTATTATATAATAATTCATCAGTAATAGAAAACACTAAATGAAATATAAAAAAAATTTATTTGTATATATTTCCATTCATTATTTTCAACTTCAATTTTGGAAATCGATTTTTTATATAACATTTTTTACCTGCATACGAGTAAACTGATCATGAAGACCATGGAAACATGTGCTCTCGAACGATTAAATTTAATCTCATATCACATAAAAAAATAGTTAAATGACCTTTATAGAATATAATTTGATCAATTAAATGTATAAAATCTTCATAAGATATTAATTAAATTATTTACTTTTATTATCTATGACATTATGTTCAATTATAGGACACATTTTTACATAGGGTAAGGTATTCTACTCCAACCACCATTTTTCCTTGTTACTATCTCTATGTCATTAACACAATGTAATACTTATTTATTTATTTTTCATATTGAAAATTTTATTTTAAGGTTCCAAACTCTGGTATCCAAACAAGATCATCCTTTTCATATAGAGAAATAAATGTTTTAAAAAGGATCCCTTCTCAATTCTTCCTGAGAGGAATTCCTAATTAAAAAGAACTTCTGATATTTTATCACATTATTATGTGTAATAAATAATATATTCTATGGAAAATTATTTTTTCTAAAATCAGTCATTTCATCATGAAAAACTATCTTGGATCATGTTTAGTTTATGAAAACAAATATTCATTTTCATTTTAAACACTATTTAATATATTCCTTAAGACACCATAGAATGTTTCAATTATAATATCTCTCAAACAATCGTTTTAGGATTATTAAGATCAGTCTGAAATAAATTATCATGTTCTAATAAAAATGAATGTTTATGTAGGATTTAAATACATTCATTCAAGGAAAACATTATGATATTATCTTTTTTTGTGCCTTGTCAAATGATTATCACAACTAATTATTTCCTTGGGTAACATTTATTATTTATTTATATTGTGGTAAAATATCGATATAAATGTTATTATGGGTAAAAACAGATGACCATCCAATGAATTCGGTAATTTTTTGTTTCATGAGACATAATTTTGGGAAATGGAGTGAACATGATTCCTTTGTAGAAGTTTTTACACCACATGAAATTCTATTGGTTGGTAAACATGACTCATGCTTCAGTGATGTTGTATATTGTTTCCATGTTCGTATTCAGTCCTGATTAAATGCCTCATTAATCTAAAATTTATCACTAATTTTTTTTATTTTTTAAGGCCTTTTTATTTCATCATATTAAGCCTTCTATCAAATGGTTTTTTCTTTATTCATATATTTTTATCCTTATTGTTTGTTTAGATCATACCATTTTTTATGTATTCCCAATTTATCTGTAGAATATGTAGGAGATCAAGAGAAATTGGATGCCTAAATTCTTGATAAAGATAAGTTTATTTTATTTTATTTTCATGTTTTCAGTTTAATGTACATAATCATTGAAAGAAATTATTCGTTACAATACTTATCTTTAAATTTGATTGTTAATTATGAATAAATTTATTTAATAATATTTAATAATAGATACATTTTGTATTATTGTAATGAGAGAAAGGCCTATTTATTTTTGGATAATAATACCAAAAAAAAGTATTAATAACCCTAGTAACAATTCTATCACCATGGATAACATATATTGATATAAATTCTATCATAATATAGGATATACATTCTATTTACATGATAATACCTTTATGTTCAATGGTTTTTTATTGTGTACATTACATAAGTATTTAAGTCACAAAATTTTACAATATGATTTATAGTTTATGTATTGAAATATAATACCTCATTCCATCAATAAATATATCAAGAAATTTTAATATTTCCCAAATGATATGAAAAATAGGTGAGGAACGAACTCCCAGAACATCATAATAATACTTTCTCAATTAGATCAAGTAATAGATATTATCTTGAATAATGTGGAATAACCTTTTTATCCTAATAAAAAGAAATATGTGGTTTTTCCTCTATGCATAAAATCCCTCCTCTGGGGAGTGGATTTTCAATTCCCCTCTTTAAAAAAAATGGATTAACACCATCTAAAATATTTTCTCTCTCCTATAGTGCTAATAATAAAAGAATTCTGTTTTGGTGTAATATATTTTTAATAAGGAAGATACTTGGTGGTTGAAAATGATCAAAAACACAATTTATAATGTATAAATTGATTCCATGGAATTGGAATATTTAAAGAAAATATTATTCAATAAATATTTTACCCACACACTTCGGTTTGAGATTGGAAAGGGTGTTCGTCAGAACAAAAAACCAAGATGAATCTATGGAGGTGATTGAAGTGAACAAAATTATACATTAATTATATGACTATGGATTTTTAAAGAAAATAAATATAAACGTGGTCCACTTCTTTAAGGGATTAAATCCAATTCTCAAAATAGTTGTTGATTCGAGATTTCAAATGATATGGGGATATTTTCTATTGTTCTATTCTAGTTTAAATAATGAAAAATGAATCTATGTGGTCTCATAGGCCCGATAAAAAATTCAGATAAAGGAATTTAATATAGTATTATTAGTGGATAAATCCCTTGATAGGATGAATAATGATCATTCGACATGTCAAAATTTTGGCAAGTACCATCCTAAAAACTAAATAATGGGGAAAAATATATGATTTATATGTGGGAGAAATGGGAATATGGATATTAAATATAGAAGGGATATGAATAATACCACTAATTAAAGAGAATAATGTATAATTTATATCAACACATAGGTTGTAGTGTAATTATTAATATACAAGTAACAAGGGAATTGTGTAAAGAATTTTCTTAATCCAAGTGTTGTTTGAGGCAATCAACAACAAAAAAACCATTATGGAAGAAATGAATGGCATAATATCTCAGTACTACTGAAGTGGAACCCAAAAATGATATCGTGATTTGTATTCTAGTTATTTATTTTAGAGTTGAGAACTTAAAATTTCACAATCATTCAACCTATTATTTAATAACATTGATGTTTGGTAGAACTATTCAAACACCATCTCAAAATATGGAGGTTGAGTTATCTTTTAGAATATAAAGGGTGAAAATTATTTAATCCAGTGAATATAAAACATATATTATAATGTTCTTATTTTAAACCTCCAGGAAAATGTTTTCATTCTTCCTTTGGTGGAGTTAGATTCTATACACTTCATGGATTTTATATATTTATAAAAATCAAACATCAACTATCAGGAAAGGGAGATCACAATTCACACAAAAATGTATCCTTAAATCATATATTAAATATAAGGGGAATATAAATATCCTTTAGAATCATTATATCAATTGTGTATATTAATTATTTGTAATCAAGAAGATATAGCTCAAGTAATTTAGAAAAAGGATATAATCAATCAAAAACAAATTCCCTTTTTGAGGGAATTCACATATATTTTCCTCAGAGAGTGGTCTGGAATTCATTCTATTTGAGTCATTAGGTTCTAAATGGAACCTATTCCAATATATTTAGCTATAAAAAATACACCTTATATAATAGACATCATTTTTATGGATGAACATATGATATTGTTTTTAGAGAATTCATATAAGGGTTTTATAAACCCGAGTGCTTCATCTTGGGGTGCACAAGTACTCTTTATGAAGAAAATGTATTGATCAATGCACCTATGTATTGATTATTCTGATTTAAACAATATCACAATAAAGAAAAAGTATCCAATTATATATATATATATATATTAATTGTTTGATCAACTACATGGGGCTCTGTATTTCTCGAAAGAGGACATTCAGTCGAGATATCACTAATTAGTGGTTATGAAAGAAGATATTACTAACATTTCCTTTCAAAAAATTTATGTACACTATGGTTTCATTTTGATTCCCATAAAAACACTAATTACCCTAAAATATTCATGGACATAATGTTTTGAGTCTTCATATATTACCTCGACATATATGTGGTAGTCTTTATTTAAGATATTTTAATATACACGAAGAGAAAGGAGGAACATTAGGAGAATTAGAATATGGTTGAATAGAAATTGTAGTATGAGAAACTCTATACAAGGTAAAATTAATTTTATTTTAGATGGATTATGTATCATTCATATAGACCTTATTCAAAATCAATGGAATATATATTGACCCTTCTAAGACAAATGCAATTAAAGAGTGGATGAGGCCAACATCTGTAATAATACTAAGTAGTTCCCTTGGTTTAGCTTGGAATTATTTGGGATTTTTTGAAGAACATATCACAATTTTCATACACACATTATATTCTAACATAAAAGGGATAAAAAATTGGTCCATTGATTGGGAGGACTACTTCATAGATTTGTAGAAGATGGTTAAAAATGCCCCAGTTTTGACACTACAAGCAGGTGGGCAACTATTTATGTTGTAAAACAATGATTCTATTAATATATTGGTCTACATAATAATGAAATATGATAATTTTATATCCTATGCCTCTTGGAAGTCTAAAATTCTTGACAAAAACAATCTCATAATAATCTATAGTTAGAAGCTGTGATATTTCCATTGAATATATTGTTGTATTATCTTTCTAGGGAGAAGTGTGAGATATATACTGATCATAGGATCCTAAAATATATATTCAAATGGAATTAAATCAATATGTTCTACTGAAGATAGTTTTATCTCATCATTAACTATGATGCATCAATCAATTAACATCCATGTACCAAAAATAAGTTGGTGGATTCCCTATGATGATAGTATCCTTCAACATTATCAATGATTATAATTGAAAAAGATCCAATCATATTAGATTTTAAATGTATGGACATGATATTAATTATGGATAGAACATAATAAATCCATTATCAAGATATTTCTCAACCATCACTCATGGAGAAAATAAAGGATGCTGAAATAAATGATATGAAAATTCAAAATAAGGTGAAATCTATTAGAAATGGGAAACCCTTAGAGTTCAAAATTTATGAATAATTAGTTGTAGGATTTGAGTCACAAATTTTTTTACCATACAATCTAAATAAAAACACTATTGATAAAATGACAATTTCACAGTGGATTTTTTTGGAAATGGAGATGGTTTAAATAGTCGCTAAAGTGTGTGTCTATATACAATACGTGATGGTTTCATCAATTTAGTGGTGGTTTATGGTAACTGTCTTAGTGTGTGCATTTTTCGGTAGTTTTTATAGATTCATTGGTGGGTGTTACCGAAGAAACATATATATTTTTTAGCAGTGTTTGTAACTGATGCTCAAAAAATAGCAGTTTTGTCTGGAAAAACCCATACTCAAGCACTGAAAATCGCCGCAAAATATTAAAATATTATGAAAACTGTGTAGCCGCTGTTAAGACCGCCGCTAAATTATTGTCCATTGTAGTGGATTTTACTGCCACCAATATAAAAATATCATAATAGTTGTTCTGATTAAAATAGATAGAAAATATATTATAATTATTTTGTGATGGTTAAAACTGCCGCTAAAACCAGATTTTAAAAAAATTAGTTGATGTTGTAACCCCAATACCATTGACCTGAAAACCATTCCAGTTGATATAATATATGATACAACATAAAAAAACACATCACAACCACCGTTCACCATAATCACCCCACATCACCACCACCACACATCATTAACACTACCCATCATAACCACCATGCTTAATTTTGATTCAATATGGGTTTTGTCATTATTACTAAATTATTATAAAGGGTATACACATATAAATACAATATTGCATGGGAAACCAATTCTATAGTTTGATATATATTCTTTTTCATTTTTTTATGTGGCGAAGTTATACAAACATACAGAGATTGTTTTATAAATACCATAACATCACACTATCTCAAAATAATACATAATTGGAAAACCAAGTAAGTGTGTTGATATAAGACTAAATAATAAGAATAAGTTAAAATCATGTGATTTTTCCATTCCCTTTGAAATTAAATTATCCTTCTTCATTATCATTATTCAGATTATGTATACCATTTAACCAAAAAAATAAAAATGTATGATATTTTAAAATGTATATATAAATAATGGGAGATGAAGGATCCCCAACTATGACTAAATCATCAAGGAGAAATGAACAAGTACCACAGTTAAAAAACTATTGATATCATATGAATCGTTATTGAATACATTTAATAATAAGACTCCATAAAAAACAACCCAAAAAAGAGGAGAATTACCACCATAATAAACAATTGAATGTAATAAAAATATAATAAATGATTAATAGGGAAAACGAGGACTACCTAGATTCAAATAACATCAATATAAATGCTTCAATATGACCCATGTTGTTTGGAACACCAAGGGAGTGGAATGGGGAAGGGGAGGTTGAGTTTGGGGTAACCATGAATTGAGGGAATGTCTAAAAATTCAAAACAAGGAGGTAATAAGACTCCTATTTATAAGTGAAGCACACTAGACTCTATCAAAACATGGTTAACATCCAAAAATCATGTGGTGGGATTGGAAAATGTGTGATCTATAGCCATCATTTTTGTTTTATGTTATTCCCATAGGCCTCCCATTGATCCTAGATAATGGAGTGGTTTAATCCATATTGTTTTCTAAATAATCTTCCATTTATCGTATCCATGAACTAGTTCACAATTCCTAACAATTTTACCCTCACCATGCCCAATGCTAAAATTTTGGGATCTTTGGTTTCTTATTTCGGACAAGTGGTCCTTCGATATTCTATCCCCAACCAAGGAAATTTCACGATTCTCATGGTACAGAAGAAAACCAATATGAAAATACGCATAGAACAATGTTATCCCCAAGTCTGGGTTTTATATCCTATTTTACACAGGATCACACCCAACATAAAACTACCTCCTTTATATTCATACATGCCATTTCAAATGCTTTGGTGGCCATCAAAAAGAAAAAACAGCACCTCAAACCTCAAAATAACTATAAAAATCTCCCTAAACATTACCAAGACTTGATAATGAACAAAGGCGTGTTCATAATGTAAATGTAACAATACAACCATTTTATTTATTTTGGTATCCTCATTATTTCACGATTCTAATATAAGGTGATCATATTTTCCCCATAATTATATGATCTATGTGTGGATTTATTCGTATTTTTAGGGGATACAATTTTATTCCTAGATGTCTTATATATAACCCAACCAAAAAACCGATATCAAATCCTTCACATTGTCTTATTGAATCAGATTCTTAATTCACGTTGGATTTCCATCCATAGGGTTGGCATCAAGTTTGGTTCATTTCATTTAAGACATCAGTTTAAACAACATTAAACCTCATATAAAAATATATATTTAATTTGATCTTAAAATACAGATTATATTAGTCATTTCCCAGGATATTAGACGATGTGATGCATAGTTCATCTTGTGAGACATGAAAGTTCTTAGAGTAGACTACCTAATAAGACCTGTCTTATTCTATATATTATCCAAATCTACATAAGTATCCTTAGCATGTGGTTATTTATCTATAAACCTATGTTATGAAAAAAAATGACTCTAACCCTAGGAAACAACCTAATATTCATTGGGATATTATATAAATACTATTAGTGGATTGATTCATTATGTTTTAATATATGTAATGGTGTTGGGATATCATGTATTAGTCCATGGTGAAAATTATAATCACACTGGTAAAACCCAAAAGTTGAGACCCTTCCTCAATCATATAAATTTGTATATTTCTTTCTCACACAATTTTTCTACATCTCATCATTCTCCTCCAATACATAAGAAATTTTTTATATAAGACCTTTTCCAATAACTCTGAATGGATCTATTCATGTTACTGTAGGATATATTTTTTATCATTAATCATTGGGTAACCAACCTAATAAATTTAAGAAAAATGTATTATAAAAACTATTTCATAACAAAAAAGTATCAACATATATGGTACAAACCAAACTCGAAATAACAAGACAAAAATGGAAACAACATAAATAAAAAAATAGATTAAAGAGAACATGATAAATCTAGATACTGATAGTTTATGAAAATGTTTTAGTGGAAACAATGTGAAACACATGATACATAATAAAATTTACTATTACTATATCCTTTAAATATATCAAAAGTACAACTAATCATAGTTCGATGATGAACAAATCTTTTCACCCTCTAAACCTACATCTCTACTTCTTGCTACCTCCTAAAAAGAAATTATATTGAAAATTAAATAATGTTGTATGTTTATATTTAAATGTATACCCAATAATATTTTTCAAACAAAATGATTTTTATTTTTTTTATTTACCTGCTCAACAAAAGTCATCGAAATACCACTCTGGGAATATTTGGTCATCTTATGATATAAATCAATCAATGATTTTTGCAAAGTAGATATCTGAACCACCTAGTCATGAACTGTTCTTCAAAGATAAAAAATCTCTCTCTAAGTATCTCAAGGTATGGACTGACTACAAAAATAGAATATACAGCTGGAATCCCTGGTGTCCTGCCAAAAACCTCAAATGTTATGTGTCTCATACACATCTTACGCACTCTACCAGGATTCGCTTTCCTAAGGACTTTAGTAATAAAGTCATCCTAGGAGATTGAGTAGAACTACACATGACAGTCATCCCACAGTTCATTTATTTTTACGTATAAAAAAATATCTTTCATATTATAAGAAGTATATATTAATATATTAAAAACTAATAATAAGTTATTATAATGAAAAATGAGGGCATACTCCAACTTATTTGACATGTTTATTATCCAAACATCTGTTATATTATTGGTGAACATTCAACCACTCTTCTATTCGGGATTCTCCATTACGTAAAAAATTTGATTTCATTAAAAAAATTAATCAACAATTTATTATAACAAACAAATAAAATTGTTTTAGAAATATTTAAACTAATGAAAATATTACCAAAGCATAC
This sequence comes from Viscum album, assembly GCA_963277665.1. Classification (NCBI taxonomy): domain Eukaryota; kingdom Viridiplantae; phylum Streptophyta; class Magnoliopsida; order Santalales; family Viscaceae; genus Viscum; species Viscum album. The sequence continues at coordinate 1,744,035,530 of OY728128.1, read as the reverse complement.
CAACTTCTAGAAAAACGCTTTTCCCTTGTATTGTGAGGGATGGCCTGCTTAGCCCAGCATGATGAATTATTTCATTAAAGATCCTGAAAAAAATAAAATGAAATTTAATATTAATGTATTCAATGTCATATTATCTTCATGTAAAAGTATAAATTTGAGATGAAATTACTATAGTAAGTTATATTAAAATATCATCTACTTCCCATCACGACATCTATTAACAAAATAATTCCATTTCTATTTGGATAATCCTTCAAGTAGCATGTCATACATCTGTTGGATGGTCAAAAAAGTTATTTGACATCACCCCACAATATCCAATTATATTTATTCCATTTTTTCCACGATTTTCAATGTCCACTTTCATTCTATCACATCATTATTAGTAATGTGGAATCACATTTGTATACATAAATTAATTTTTAATATATTAATAACATTACATTCAATTACACTATAATGCATTAAAATTACCTTTATCTGGGAATCAAACACTTTATTTATTCAACTTTTCGATATATTCCTAGAATAATTATATGAAATACGAAGGGAAAAATTCTCTTCGGCCAGCTGGCCTAAAATCTGCCAAGTAATTCTACATTGTCATCTGTAGGGACCCCATATGAATCAAATAGGACAAAAATATTCTCTCTAGTAAAATTACATCCACTGCACAATGTGTCAATACAAACCTCTCCTAAAGGTTTTCAAGATGAAATGAATGTTGATATTTATCACATAGTTTATTGAAAAATGTATAGAATTGGAGTACCAAAACGGTATTATTTTCTAGTAATAATGTACGTAATGACAATGGTAGTAACTAATGTAACAAAATATTTGAATCATGTCTTTTCAATCCTTGTAACATTGGATTCCTTAATCCAAAACACATTGATATGTTACTTGGATAACCATCAGATACTTCACATGCTTTAAAATTCTATGTAATGAATCATTACACTTATTTTACATTGCATAAATTGCTAGAACATACTTTTAATTCTCATATAGCTAGATATCACATTTTATATTGATTACTTGTAGGTCTTTACAATCATTGAGATAATCCTTTGAATTTCCATGAACATTATGAAATGTGATGATCAAATTTTCATATTCATTTTTCTCAATATAAATCACATTAAGAATATTCCAAATCAAATTAAATTCTCATACTGAATTTGGATGAATATACATTTTTCCATCGATTATTGCATTCCTATTTCACTTGACGATGCACTTCAAACTAGTTTCCCACTATCATTCAAATGATAAACCATCCCAAACATTGTTTCAACTTATCCAAATGGTTAAAATATTTCAAATCTAGTTAATAACTTTGTAGGTGGTCTACAATCAATGAAACCATTAAATTTTGATTTGTTCTGCAGAAATCTATAAAATGAATCAATAAATAATCAATGGAAGAAGAAGAACCATTTTCTACAGTGTGGAAGTAGTTTGTGCTCAAAATCAATGTTAAAAACATGAAAATCCAAACATTGTGTTAGTGTTCGAACCAAATAAATCCCCAATCCTAGGGAATTCACTAATGGTCCACATTAAAGCATCCTTCGTTTTGAACATTATTTATGAATAATAATCAAATGTTTCTACATTTTTGGTCCATAACTACTATAATTATTCGATTAAATGCTTAATGTATACATCAAAATAATTTCTAGACATTTTTTGTCTTTGAATAATCACCAAAAATATTAAAAGATGTTTGTTACATACACATCCATAGAGGTAGATTGTAAGGGATCAAAACAAATGTCCAAATGAAATAACTAGTACTCAAAGTACCAAATGGGTAAAATCCCTTGGCATCCAATTTCATTCGATCATTCATATGAATAGATGATAAATCTGGATTTCACGAATCTAGTTTCTTCATCAATTTTGAATATCATGGATGTTTCATTATCCCATCATTATTATTACCTATAAAATGTCACTTTATGTGTTGTAATTTTTTTAATGATATTAATAATTTTTTAAATCAAGGATTTAAAGGATTCTTACTAAAAACATTGTAGGTGTGTTTCTTTTCTTCTTCTTCTTTATTGTAGTATATTTTTTCGGACTTCTAACATCACCCATTGTCTGCAATCAAGAAGAGGAACATTTTATCAATCCTATATACTTGAATACTATCACCAATAAAGCATAATATCATTGGGACACACATATATTTTTATATAATTGTACCAATACTTTTAACAAATTTTCACATATCATAAAAAGAGTTGATGATGTTTGATTCAAGAAATGCATCATGCAAAAATTCCAATATAATGGACATTTCCCTATTTGTAATTCCACATAGGCATTTGATGTGATACAACGTCATAAAAAAGAACATTTTTTATATTTCTAACAACCACTATGAAACTCTTTATTTCCATGATCAACTAAATCTTGAAACGTATTTTCCCCAGTGATGTTTTATCTTACATTATTCTCCACATTATCATGTGAAGGATCCATTTATTTGTTACAATCTTCATATGATGGTTTTAATGTCTAAAAAACACCACTTTTTATATTTATATTTGTATCACACTCATCTGGTTGTTCAGATATGTTATGATATTGATGGTGGTGTCTTGTAGTGCAAGATGCAACATTTATATAGTTTTGAATTTCATTTCACATTATCAACAAATTTGGGAGCTCATTCTGTGGAATGAAATTAGTGTAAACCTAACTGTAAAGTTCTATTATCCATTCCAAAACCGACACAATCACTAACCATGGAATTTCTAAAATATTAAATTTTCATAAAATTCATCTCCATTCTAGTTTTTTTTAACTTATATTTAGGAAATGGATATATTATTCCCCCTTCAACATATCGATTAGAAATCAAAAAATATAAAAACTCCTCCAAAACCATATCCTATAGAGATGTGTTCCTTGGTAATGTGATCCATATTTTTTCTAGGTATATCACAATGTTCCTACAAAATTTTAGAAAAAAATTAAAATGTATAACTATTAAGAAATAGCGAAAGTGATTCAGATACAATAGTAGAATAAATATACAAATATGATAAATTAGAGGAAAATTCTATGATTAGATAAAAAAATAAAATACACTTCTTCCCAATAGACCATGGTAACTTGAGATACTTTTAGAAGATATCTGGACAATAAATTTCTCATAATATACCTATTATCTCTCAAAAATACTATCTCATGTCAACCAAGCCATCCCAAACTATATAGAAATTTCAAATAAGAGGTATAAATTCCATTGATACCAATTTGTCACAAACCAACCTAGATACCTTACATAAGAGGCATAATATAGGGTTTCTATATATATCACAGACTCCATGGATGAATATACACAGAAAAATAAATAATAATGTGTTTGAGAAAATAGAGGAATATTATATTTTTGAAGATATGCGTGTGTGATAAAGGATATAGATGTATGAATAGTGGAGGAATAGAAATAGATGTTGGGTGAGGTAAATGTGTCACAGGTGGATCTAGAGGAATAAACGTTGGGACAAAGATATAGAATATTTTTCATATGTTAAAAAAATGACCAAATTACAATTATTCATCTATAGAGGCACATTATATATGTTATGGAAGAAAGAAACAAGAACCTTATTTATTGATCCATCCCAGGTAAGGATAATTTATATTATTATTGGGTTCTAAATGAAATTTCATGTTAACAAAACCATTTTATTAACTATAGTGATATCCATAGAAATATATGGTACAATATAGATATACATGTTGTGTATTTATAAGTATAAGAAATCCATTTTGTTAGCCTACTCAATAGGCCAATTTTTGTGATTGAATGTAGTTGGTATAAAATGCCATTAGAAATATCATCAAATGATTTTATGATTATATTTTCTCTGATATATTAGTGGAAAAAATATATACATTCAAAAATAATATCTGAGTGATAAAAAATTATATATCCAATAATGAGATTTTTTTAGATTTGATGAAATAAATGGATACTAGTAAAATGATATCTGTAATTTATAAATACTAAACAATATATAATGAAAATTATACAATTATATTTTATAAAGAAATGGAAAGACTACCCATGGAAACAAATACAAAATACTAAGAAATTGAAAATACCCCCACTAGTATAGATTTACATTAGTGATATAGGATCATTAAATCGTCGTTATTAAAATAAAATTACAACTATGCATTAGAATCACATATTCATGATTATCCACCTTAGTAGAGATGTGATGAAGCAGCAAGGTAGAGAGAAGCTATGGATTTTGGGGTTGCTGAATAATTATTGGAAAACAATAAAATAATATTTCATCATGATGATTTCCAATATCAGACATCGATGTTATGAAAAAATAAATAAACAAAAACTTACTTTCAATACTAAAAAATGTAATAAATATAAATAAATAATAAAAACTACCAATCACATTGAACTCCATATCTTGTAAGGAAAAAATTCCCCTCTAGTGGCCTTTCTTCTCCCACTATCAGCTATAGCTACCCCCTGTATGTTGAATGTAATAAAATCCTAATTGTCCAATACAATAAAATGGAAATAAAATAAAACAATAATAAAAACGTAACTACCTTATTATTACTATAGAAGTTACATCCCAAAAAAATGAAAGAAACACCCCTTATGTGAGTTAAAGATATGCTAAACGATTATACTAAAAAATGACAGAGATACATGCGCTACACAAAAAAGCTCGTATGGGATACCAAAATTGAAACCACTCTTTATTAAAAAAAATATAATTTTATTCTAGTTTGAAAAAATAAATATACAAATATAGGTTTTTCCATTCATCACTAGATCAAATATCTATTTCATGATTCTTAAATACCATTTTCACATTCCATTTTGAAAAAAAAATTAAAAAGAATAAAATAATTTCAAAAAAACAATTCCTAATAATATTATGAAACAAAAGAATATTTTTATGCTGAAATGAAATAGTATAAATCATATTATGAGGTGTTAAAAAATAAAGGAAATTTGAACAGGCCGCTTGTTATTTTAGACATAAAATGGAAACTAAGAAATTTATCTTGAAGATATTGTAATACAAAAATAGGAATAAATTCAGAAAAAGAACGTTTTGAATGAAATAAGTTGCTAGGTAATTTGGGTTCTATGTACATCATATCCTATTGACAAAAAATATAGGAATCTATTTCCATCGCAACACAATAGAGGTGTCACACCACATGGTATATTGGTAAAAGAAATGTCACATTGTGGATTAAGTGTTACATCAAATTTCTACTAGTGAAATCTATTGAGGCCCTACCGAAAATCCTACAAACTATTCCTAGCCAATCCACCTAGGTACCCATGATTCCCATGTACTATTCCCATTACTAAAATACAAATGTGGGTTTTTTAGAATCATAAATATAGATGTCACAACATTACAAGGAAAACATTCAATAACATATCACCTCCCCATACTACCAATTAAATTCTCTTTTTAATAGAAACATACTAATATGTAATTCATATCATAAATAAGACCAAAAAATACATAAAATTATTGCCTTCCATTGGAGTTAATGTTATTTTTTAAAACCCATTATAATTTTCTAATTGGTCCACAAATTTTTTGAAAAAAATCAAACATTTGGAAAATAACTTTTCACACTATAGATTTCACATTCAAAATGAAAATTCACACATAGACACATATACAAATATATATATATATATGTTCCTGTTTTCTAAATGCGCATATTCCCAATTAAATGTGTAAATCTATACACTGAGAAAACTTATATATATATATATATATATGTATGTATGTATGTATTCATATGTATATAAGTCACAATTAATGGAATGAAAATAATTAAAATCCATTTTATTTCATTTAAAGAATGAAAATTTCTATTAATAATTTATGGAAAATAAATGAAAATGGAAAAAAAATTCTATATTTTCGAACCCATCAATTTTAACCCATTGTAAAAAAACCCACGGTTCACAACATTTCATAAAAGCATGAAAACAAATTTTAAGAAAGAGGATACCATGAAGAAAATAAATAAATCATTGAAAAAAAAATTAAAACCCTATTTCAAGAACTATAAAAAAATTTAATTCATATAAGTCAAAATATATTAAGAGACACATTTATACACCTAATAAATTAGAGTTTCTGATTTAATGTCCCAAAAAATTGTTAACCTAACTCTAATGATATATCCTTCACCATTGGAAAGCCAAATATACCAGAAGGTGGTCTAAGGAACACTAAAAATAATGAAAAACAAAAAACCCACAAATTAGCTATTTAAAAATGGTTTAGGGAATAATAATGAATGAATACCTGGGAAACCCTATTGGATAATTCATCACCTCCAATAGTTGTGGTTAGAATAGTCCGCAATCAAACCTCGCAAAGCCTAGGAAGAATAAAATAAACAAAAGAACCCAAAGATTGGGTTCAAGTTCATCTATAGAACATGAACCTCAAAAGGGAGTATAATGAGAAAATGAAAAATAAAATAATAAGCATGAATATATGGATAAATTAATACATAAGATGAACATTGGATGAATTGACGAGGTGGAGAGGCGGCGAGGCATGGCGAGGCACGACAAGGAAACTAGGGGAAAGGGATTAGGTATTGTTAGTGGGGAGGGGGTCTAGTGGGGGTCATGGGGAGAAGGGGGTCTCTGGGAGGTGAGGGGAAGTGTTGGGATTGAAAAAAAATTGGCCTTTTATTAAAAAATGCAGCTAAATAATTAATAAACAAAATTAATGGTGGCTTAGAAAACAACCGCTAAAACCCCACTACAAAAGGATATTAATGTTGTAGTGAAATAATTATCTTTTAAGTGAAACACATACATTAATCTTCTAAATTCAACCTAATATAAGAAATATGTATTGAGATCTCTAAGGGAATTATTTTTGAGATAATATGGAAAAGTTTATCAGTTTATATACATAAATTTTTGGATAATTTCTTCATGTGACGAATGAAAGGAATATGTATAATGGGATAACACAAACGTTACCCACAGCAACATGGAAATGTGAAAACATCCTTGAAGACATTTTCATCCAAAATAAAATCTCATTCAATGGAAAAAATTTAATATAGATTGTTTTGCATCATCTTACTAATATATCGTAACGTATTTCAATTTAAGGGGACTTTTCATTAGATCAAATAGAACATATGCACGTTATTGAAGTGGTAAGGCTCATTGGAGTACCAATAGTAATTGTATCTAATTGGGATCCATGGTTCACTTCATGTTCTATAAATGTATCCAGCATTCTCTTAACACTGAGTTGAACTTCAGTATGGCCAATCATCATCAAACTGATGGCCAATCAGAGAAAAATATTCCAAAACATGGAGACATGATGAGAGTGTTTTCAGTGGACTTCATAGAAAGATTGGACAAGTATCTACCTCCAGCCGAATTATCCTACAACTACAATTCCACTCAGGCATCCATGATACTCTATAAGAATCACATTATTTTATAGGATATTGGAAAATGGTATGGTTGAATGAATTTGGTGAGTGTAAGATGATAGGACCAAAAAGGTCAATGGAATGGTGGGAAAGTTAAAACAATACAATATCAAATTAAGTAATACAAATGTTGACAGAATATCTATGAATAAAATCATCAACTGAACATGTAGTGTAAGGTTGGGCACATTGTTCTCCTCCACATATCTACATTGAGGTGGGTCATGAGATTTGGAATGAAGGGAAAGCTAATTCTGAGGTAAAAACCCCATTGGATATTCTAGATCATGATTGAGCTAAGGCATACCGACTATAACATTCACCCAAAATTTATCAACTTAATGATGTTTTACATGTATCCATCTTTATAATGTACATAATTGATCCCTCACATGTACTAAATCTAGAGGAGGTATAGTTAGTAAATGATCTCTCTTATTAAAAACTGATCGTGAAGATCATGGACCAATGAGATAATGTACTACAAAAAAATAGTATTCACCTAGTCAATGTACAATGGTGGTACTATAAGTATGATGTTGAAGCATGTGATCCAGAGGAACGATGAATGATATGTACCCTCACATTTTTCACCATATAATGTAAAATGGAATTTTATGGGATAAGCATTATAAGGGGGGATGAATGTAACAACCCAAAATTTAATCCATGGAAATTCCTTTATTATAATTATTCCATTTAATATAAATATCCTAAAATAGCTTGGTTAATAGAATGAAAACATTATAAATAATGAATTAATTAAATAAGTGCTATTTTCTAGAAGTTAATGAACATATACAAATAGAATAGTTACATGATCTTCGAATAGTAACTTGACCTTTAGGTATAGAAATATAACCAACAGAATAGTAAATTAACCTATGAATGTTTAAATAAAATCTATGAATATTATAAATTAAAATATGATATATTTATATCATGGTATAATTGAGAAATTTTTTTAAAATGATAAATTATGTGTTGGTATTTTTTTTAACATAAATATTTATTTACAAACTGATATTTAATATAATTACTTAAAATAAAATTTATTTTCAAAAATTTTATATTATTAAAAATAATCATGTTTTTATAATAAAATTCTATTAGGCCTTTATTGTATATTCAAAGAGTTATAAAACAACTTATTATTTGGAATTTTTAATATTTTTTTAGAAATGATAATTTTAATTAAAAATTAAATTTATCATTTGTAGAAATTTATTTTCATAAAATGGAGTCATTTTTTAAATTATACACATAATAACTAGTTAGGCTGATTTTATTGGGTTTTTTATTAAAATACTTCAATTTTAATCAATAGTAAAATATAGTAATTTACAGTAATTAAAAAAATGAAAAATTTATTGGGTCAAAGATGATGTATGCCTAATATAAGCCCATAATATCGAAATAAACTTTTTTATTTTAATATATATAGTGATAATTATTTAATTTTTCATAGTATTAATCTGAAATAACAAACTAATGAACATAATAATAAAACACCCATCTTCTTAACCATTAAAACCACCCTCACCATCTCTTTTCTTCAAACAATCCAAGATTTTAGCCTCTTCCAAATTCATTGTAATCCTCTTCCCAAGCCCCTACCACACATCTAGGATTCCATGGTGTCAAAAAAATACAAAACCCTTACATATAAGAGGCTCCCAAGGAAGATATATTCAAGAGGTAAATTCCTCTTCCACTTTCATTTAATTTCTACATTTTTATTATTTTCACCTCACCGCTTATTATCTATGTGTTATTTAAACTAAATGATGTTATATATTATTTAATATTATCATATTAATATAATAATTCATCATCAATCCTGTCATTATCCCCTTTTTCTATTAAATTAAAACATCTTATGTGATGTGTTAATTTATCGTATTCAAGGACGATGAGTTTTCAATTTTCATTAACTCTTTAAAAATGATCATTAAATTTTTTTATGATTAAAATAGAATATTATATATTTAATACCTCCTATTTATATTTATGGAAGAACTTTATAAACATAATATTAGTTAATAAAAATCAAGTCTCTGATGAATGAAAAATAATAAAAATAATTTAAATTATTACCACCAGCATCTTATCTAATGATTAAACCACACCTAAATTAAATAAATTATTTATGTTACATTATAATCATATAATTTTTTTATATAACATATAACTTAAATTCTATACAACCATTCTCATTTTTACAAGATTTTCCATATACGTATATAGTTAAACAGGTCATGAATACCAAGGAAACCAAATCTCCCACAATATGAAATTGAATTTCATAAACTATAAAAAAGACCATAAATTTACTTAATAAAATTATAAACATTAAATAACATGTTAAAAAAGTTCATAGGTAGTTAATTTAATGATTTAATTTGATTATTCAAGACCTTAATTTCATGTGTAGAACACATTCAAACATAAGGTAATGGATTCTACTCGAACCTCAATTTATTCTATTGGGTTATTGTTTCGCTCTATTTACCTCAATGTAATGCTTCTTTATTATTATTTACATATTAGATATTATTTTTATATATTACAAACTGATATATCAAGGTCATATCATCCTTCATTTACGGAGAAATACATTTTTTAAAATGGATATTTTATTGGTTGTTCTGAAAAAGAAAACATAATTAAAGTGAACTTCTTGTATTCTTACTAATAATTATCTGAAATACATAATATAATTTAAGAAACAATTATATTTATGAAAAATAATTTAATCATGATGAGCTATATTTTTTAATTTCTCATCTTATGACATCAAATATGCCTTTCCTCTTTAAACACTCTATAAAAATTTCTTTAAACTACACTAAAAAGTTTCATTTCTAATGTCTCTTATACGTGGGTTTTTACAGGTATTCACTTGAGTTTGAATTAAATTAAAATTGTGTATATATATTTTACCTTATTAATTTCCTTATATGATTTAAATCTATTGTTTTATGGAAACCTTTAAGATATTACCTTTTATTATGCCTTATTACATTATTATAATTATGAATTCATTAAATGGGTAAGCATTATGCTTTATTTATAATTAGGAACACATATGCATGAATATTTTTAGATAGGTATATAAATATTGTGATAATATCCATTCAGTAATTTTTAATCTCATGAAACATCTTGTTGGGATAGAAGGTGAACTTGATCCCTTTATGGGACTTTATCTACCATATTCAATGGTCTTGGTAGTTAGCCTTAACTCATTATTTATTTCAGGATGTGTTTTGTTTCCAAAATAATATGATGCTATGATATCATATCCCCATGATCCAAATATTGTTTTACATATATTTATTCATGTTTCATTCCTTTTTATTTCATCATATTATTCCTTCTAATACATGTGTTCCTCTTTGTTCTTGTCATTATACCCTTTATATGGTTTTTACATCAACTCATTGTTCATGTATTCCATAGGTAATACATTTTAGATTTTGGACCTCAAATAATTTAGAAATTTTTTATGCATTGATAAAATAAATATGTTTTATTCTAGTACCATTTTTTCTATTTTATGATCCTAATCATCAAATTATTCTAGACGTTAGGATCCTTATCTTGTAATTTGATGGTTATTATGATTAAATTCATGTAATAATATGTCAACTAGTATAGGATGGCTATACAAATTATCTATTAATTTTATTGATGAGATATAGAACAATTAACACTCTTATACACTTTATTATTATCTATTTTAGGGACATATTATATAAGAGATGAAATGTATTTGACATTGATTAATTAATATTAAATGAAATGTAATTTTCCTCACTTTCATAGGAGATCTCTCAACCCATTCATATAAAAAATAATTCTATAAATTGTTTTTTTAAAACTCATATATTTTGTTCCAGATATATATATATTCAATATAATTATTCCTCATGTTACCATTATTTATCATATGGCCTCTTCCTCTGAAGATGTTTCTAAGGCCAAACACATCCTGTTGATGTATTTATATACTCTTCTAAAATTATTAACTCCTAATATTCCTAAATATAACCTCTTATATATATAAACATATATATAATTAAATACAATTATTATTGTGATATATTATTAAAATAATGGAAAAAAATTAATTTATTTTTCTACAGCCACTAAAAAAATCAACTGTGTCATTGGTGTGAGTGTATAGTGTACCACCTACATGAATTACTGTTTGATATTTTTTATAAAAAATATAATGATTTTTTATGATGATATAGACACATAAATATAATATATAAAACATAATTATATTTTAATTTTTTTGAATTATTATATATCTTAATTTCATCTCATTCATCAAGAAATAAAAACATTAATGATGTTTGATGTGGACCACCACCACCATAAAGTATCAATTTTTATTTTTCATCATGATTTTCATTAATAATCTGAAACATTAAAAATATAACTAATATACATAAAATATTCATAATATTTTAGTTATTAATATTTCATAAAAATTGAATTAATTTCTTTGATCACACTCACCCATTGAAATATATAATATTCATGTTTTCTATAGTCTAACCATAATCATCGATAATTTATTAAATTCAATCATTGAATATTTTAGGTACTAAAATTATGTTATCAATTTATAATACAATTAATGGATTTATTTGGTTTCGATAATAAAAAAATTAATTATTTTATCACTAGTTTTATCATTAATAATTTCATGATTTGAACATGATTTTTTGGTAATTGTGTTAAACTGAAAAATGAATTTGGAAAAAGGTTAGAGATTGTTTTCTCTAATTATCTACTCATTAAACTTATTAAATACTATAAAACATGTGTTATTTTGAATTGTGTACTTACTACCCATTTAATATTTTCTACAGTAATTCTATAATAATTATTTATTTTTATTGAATCAATTGAAATTATATCCTTCATTGGGGATTTGATTCAAAATCCTCTAATATAGTACGAGTTTTCATAGTTGCAATAGTAATTCATTATGACATAATCTATTTTGTTTAGGGTGTTTTCATATTATGGTGTATTTAGAAAAATTGGATGATTTTATCATAATTTTTTTAATAATGGGAAATACAAAGGAAAATCATATTACATTCAAAAAATGTATATAGATTCAATTGTTACCTATGTAATAAAAATTTATGATAACTCAACATTAATTCATATATTTATTATCATTATCCTACTCGTATTTCATATATTATGTGAATATTTAATCATTGATGGTATTAATGGGAATTAAATTTTTTTTATTTGTATTTATATTATTTCCATATTTTTCCAGGTATAATTTCTATTTTCAGATAGGGTATATTTTTGATATGTTCTATTAATATATCAAATATCATTTAAGAGATATGTGTTTTATTAACATGAAATTTATTACTTTGATGATTCAATTACCAAAAACTATTATTTTATGAAATTTAATTTTAAAAATAACTTATAAAAAATGATGATTTCTAATGGTGATGTTTTTAAATGTGGGTTTTTAGAAAATATAATTTAAAACTGTTAAAACTTTTCCACTCAAAATCAAGTGCATTTTCTTTAGATCACAATATTATATTAGAAACATTATATCATTTTCATGGATCCACTAATTTATATTCTTTTTAAAATTAAATGATTCAAAAATCAGTCACCTAAACTTTTCATATGTTTATTTTAAGTCTCACATGTAATGGTGAATATGACAACAATGCTTTAAATTTTACTATATTATATTTTATTTTTTCACCTATATTTTCTTTCTAATTTTAAAAATTATTGTCAAGGATGGTAACTATGTTACTTTAATTATTCTCATAAAGTTATATATATATATGTAATTTGGGTCGTTTAATACATATTATTTAGATATTTGATGTATGTTCTCTTCTTAGAGGATAAAATTTGATTGATTATTTTTTATGCATTTTAATCTCTTATGAGAACATATTTCAAAGATTACACTGTTATAATAGGGAAAACATATTTTGAAATAATACACCTTATTTATTTGGATAGATAATGTCATTTTATTTTTTTTAATATAATTTTGTATCACTCAATTTTTTTCCTTATAAAAATCCTAGAATAAATATAAAATATTATCTAATTAATTTACATTGTGAATACTGTGTTTTTTATTACATTGATTGAATTTTGTTTCACTAAAATTTATATTCTAGTTGATTGGATAGATTATTGAAAAAAATATATCATTAACACAAATGTTTTTAGACTATTTAATTCTAACATTTATATCACGGTTATTTATATATAATGGTAAAAATTAAATTTTATATATTTTTTATTTTGAAGTGGATATTTATTGATTACTCTGGAAAGCTTACTATATATTGATTAATCATCCACATTTTTTATTCAAATGGGTTATAATGATGTTGTCAATTTTCTTAACATGTAATGAACAATTTATGATCCCTATATTGTCATTATAACATCGATGATTTCATTAAAATATGATTGTCTTTTAATTATTTAATTTATAATATAATGAATGAATTTGAAATAAAATAGTCACATTTGGGATCTATAAATTTAAAAACCCTCAATGAATTGGTAGATCTCATGGGATAAACATCTTGTTGTATTTGGTGTATGCCTTCCTAATTGAATAATATGACTTCATTATGGCAATGATAATTATAACAATGTATTAGTAATTCCAATGATGAAAATAATGATGTATTTTATGAGGAATTATTCGTAAGATAATTATTTCAGATATTATAAAATTAACCATCATGAATCCACTAATTATTAATGATGTGTTTTTTAATACCCATTAATATACATATATATGGATATATTATGCATCTAGTTTCATTATATTAGGAAATTATTTTCATTACACATTACTACCATATTATTTATGCACATATTATGCTCATTTTTTATATTTTAACATTATTAATACTATATAACCTTATTTAAAAATTAAACTCACCCATGTTACATTTCTAATCCACAATTTTATAATGATATTATTTATTGTTGATATTTAAAACATAGTATCATAACTATAAAATTTTTAAAATATTTTAAAGACATATTATCAATTTAATGTTTAAGTGAATGAATATATTTTAATTATATCATAATTAATAATATTTGAAATTGGGTTTCACAATTTTTTCAAAGATAGTATATAAATACAATTATTTTTCCCTATATTTCAAGAGTGTACTAATGTAGTGTAAAAAAGAATATTATGGAATGAATTAAGTAGTTAGGCCTTCTGAACATTAGATATTGTGTAATATTAGTTTTTATAAAAGATACCACTTGCATATAATCATCTAGAGGGGGTCCAAACGGTGTTAATATATGTAGTTGTATGTGGTGTTGTGAAAATTTTCTCGGTATTATATTTGGACAAGGGTGATTTATTTTTGTTGAATAAATTTTTTAGTTGTTTTTTTATTAATATTATTTGTTCATAACTACTAGATGTGTTGAAAAATTGATAAGGTTTTTTTAAAGGTGAATTTCAATAATTGGGTTAGTAAGGTGACCAAATGTGTCCAGCTTTAGTACTAAAGGGTGGTCATTGATATAAATGAATAGTTGAAACCTTGGTTTATGGATTGTCTCTAGAATGCGGTTTTGAGTATTAATGATTTTGGAAACATGAAATAGTTTCATAGGTGTAGAAACTAGTTGAGTTTTATTAAATGGTAATTGTTTCATGATATAGTCTATCAACCATTTTGGTAGTGGATATGGTTATGTTTTGTCATTGGATTAAACCTGACTAATAATAGGATAGTGAATTAATGTTGTTTGATCAATTCTCATGAAGAGAACATGAAGTTTGTTCTATGGATCACATAAATTCAATGTAACATACTTTGGTTTTCTTTTCTATATGAATTATGGTGTCATAAATATAAGGATTTCATGGATAGTGACAATGTGTTATTATATGTGTGAACGTGGTTGGGACCCCATTATATTTGTAATTCCAATAATAATGTGGCTAAATGTGGTGGATGCCAAAGAAGTTATTGTAAAATGTGATGAAACTCACTAATTCTCAACAATGTATCTCAATAATAATTTTTTATATACTATAAATATTGTATGATCTGACACATTCATCCATATACAGGCTAGTAAAAATTTTAGGCAGTATTTTGAAACTCCAGATGGTTGAGTTACATTCAGAGTCATGAGTCACCTTGTGGAATCATATGTGTATTGAGGAAAAGATTTTTTAGAATGTAGTCTGGTCACTCTGTGTTAGAAATTATGGTAATTCCACTATCTCACTGATACATACCCACCATCTAGTTAACAAAATAGACAAAATCACAGAATCGGGCCTAGGCCCCCCAACCAACTGAGGGACTCCTGTGTTATTTTATTGTCGTTTGTCCAATTATTTTATATATGGATTCAAATTAAACCACTTTCCATGGTTTTCTTACCATGATCCGTTTATTAGTATCCATTTTGAGCATTCTCCTTCCTTCTAAAATTTTAAATGAATCTCCCCTGATTCGTGGATGTTGGAGACATTTTATAGTTATATTAAGACCATAGGGTAATGAAATAACTCATCTTGACTATATTCATTATTTCCATCCATTCCATTAATCTTACAACCACTTGCATCTGATATACACTATTTTCAGGCCTTTTTGATATTCTCTCCCTTTTTTGTTTATGCTAGACCAAAAGTTGTAACAAGACAATTACATATCTATAAATATAAATTACGTTTTCCAAAACATTAAATTTTTTCCTATCTTATTTTTTCATTTGATTATTTGTAAATTACTGAAATAATTTTATTGAATTGGCCAAATCTAAAAAATATTATTTAATTTCCAATTTTCATAGTCACATTCCATTGTTTAAATTGTATGATATCATGTGAGAGCCAATTCTAAAACAAGCCATATTTATGAAATTAAAACTCATTTTGGAAAATGAACTTAGGATTTTCTGTGGATATTCATGTGTAATGTTGATAGATCATGGGAAAATAGTTATTCAATTATTATTAATTGTGAGCTATTTTTTAAATGAAAAAAATAGATAACTATAAATTAAATCGATGCTTTTGAAGTTGATTTTCACAATAAATAAAATTTATATAATTAAATTTAAAATAGTTTTAAATATCATGTAAATGGGTAATTTGGGTTATTAATTTGTATCAGCTAAATTCCTTAGTAAAAAATAGTGGATTTGGTGAATTGTAATTATGATCACTATGAAGCCTTGTTTTAATATCTTTTAAATGATAAGGGACATTATAAAATATAAACTATACTTAATTAAAATATAGCAACAAATTTATTTCAATGGATCAGGAATTAGTTATAAATTTATTGAATTCTTATGGCCTCTTGTTAATTAAATATTTTTATTTCTCAAATCACAAAAGTAAAATGATTTTAATACAATATTTTATTTATCGTTAGGGTAATATTTTCATTGAATTATTTTACAATGAAATAAATATATATTTGTAGTTTTTCATGATTATTTTTTTTGAAAATTACTTGTTGGGTTGTTTTTTATATTAAATGGGTATATTCCATGGTGGTGGTACTAATATTATGATAAATAAAAATATTATATATATGGTCATGTGGTATAAAAAAATATTTTGCTGGTCAGGTATCCAATTGAATACACACTTGAGGGTGGTTGTATACACAATACCTATGGGAGGTTGTCATAAAACCCTAATGAATGGTCTTGAAAATGCCTAGTGTGGGTGTTAAAGAAAATCACTATGGGGATTTCAGAAAAACTCATGAAATATATATCATGGAACTATGACATAGACTATCCTTATAATGTTCCATGGGAAACCTTATCACTGGAAAACGTAGTCATTTTCAATCATGGTTACATGATTGATGATGGAAAGTGTAGTATTTTACTCTATGCAGTCACCATAATTCCTTGATATATTGTTTTTATTGTTCTTTTAAATTTCCTAGAATAATTTATTTTTATCTCCTAACATGTACTTATTTTACAAAAAATCATACATTTCTGTTTTTAGGTGGTTTCGGGATTAATTGTAACTACTCTGTTTATGGTCTACCATGGATTTTGGGTACCCAAGAAAACAATAAATGATTTCAAAAGTATAATTTGAACAATTTGGTGCCATTTTATTGTATTTCTAGAATTAATTACGGTATTTGGGGTCGAAGATATGAATAAATAACACATTATGAGTTCTTCCAGGTTTTAACATTCAGTTTTGGGGTTTTGATGCATTACTACAAGAAATTAATTTTATTTTATTCATTTTCTAATATCATGTTTCATTATGATTATTTTTTTGTAATTGAGAGGTACGATTGTGTTAATTTTTATAGGTGTTTATGGTTTATATGATATCCTTTTATTCTTTCATCATTTAACTCTAATATGTGGCTATTTTCTACCAATTATAACTTCATAGACCAATGCTATTGGTTGTAAACCACCAGTGTACAGGGTGGAACACTAAGGGAAAAGTATTAAACCATTTTGGGAACCAGTTTGTGGTTTGGTGTGTTAGGACATTAGATAGTTAGTATAATTACTATTTTATACCAATACACATTATAAAAAATCTGATTCTACAATTTTTTTTTAATGTTAAAATAAATCCATTCATAAAATATCCATAACATTTTTCCTTACTCCATACATAGCTATGAGACTATTCAAGTTTATGAATATGAGTAACATTAATATAATGGAAAAAAATTGATACAATGTATTGGTTGTTGGCTATAATATTTTTTTCGTGATCACAAACACACTCTTATTCATTACTTTTTTCATTTATGAGATTTTAGGACTCTTTAAATTAGTATTAATATATTCCATTAATGATCCTTTTAGTGATCTGATTTTCTAATCATGGTTTCTTTTTTTACCTTTATAAAGGCCTATACATACTATTTATCTTCTCATAAAAATATAGAATCGTATTCGAAGATCATTTTATGGAAATAGATGGAATTCAAGGAGGCTTCTATTGAATATGGGTGCATGACTGTAGCATTATTTCACCTGTAAAGTGAACTAGACAGTCACCGCCATGAAAATATATTCTATTATGTATATAAGTTCTAGCTTTCAACATGTGGTGATCAGAGAGGCATCCTCAACCTATAGCAGTCAGCAATCCATTTGGTTAGGTAACCATCCTAGATTCTATAATGTCAAACACATAACTGTACATGTTACCAAGTCAATGATTCAATATAAAATTATTGGTCACAATAGAATATAATCTCATTTAAAAGACAACTATTTCATATTTTTTCTACAGAATGATTTAATATAGATTGTATAAAAAAATAAAATGATAATTAGTAAATAATAATTCTCAATAAACGTTTAAAACATTTAAAAAACAATTTTTAAAAGAAATATGAAAACTTCTATAACACAATTTAATCATTATTAAAAAAATGACTCAATTAGTTGTTAAATAAATTAATTCAAATTATATAAACTGAAAAATAGAGACTACCATAACTGAATAACTTCACCTGAATGTTGTTATGAAAGATTAAAATGTAATAATATTATTATTTTTTTGTTCCATTACTTTGGAGTTTAATAATATGAAAAATATCAGAATATATAAGAGATATTAACTTTAAAATCAAAAATAGAAGTGAAATTGTTAGCAACTATTAGTTTATACAATAATCCACATTAATATTTTTATATGATCAAAATGGATAACAATATTATATAATTATTATTTGGTTTATTGTAGTTGATGAAAACTATAATGAATATATTTTAATATACATTTAATTCACTCTTTTATCTATTATCCCAATGCTAATAGAATGGAAGTTCACCCCATCGGCTATCTGGTGGGTCACATGAAATGGATTGGGCATCTAGATCTACAACCATCTAGTCATTTATTCTCTACGAATTAGCTGGTAGTCTCTTGGAGGATCATGATTCTTCTTCTTTCATTACCATCATAAGAGTGGAACCCCACATACAGGGTGTTCTCCATTCTATATACCATAGGCTCAGTTCACAAGGAATATGATAACTTATGATTCCAAAATTCCCCCATCTTCATGACAAACCTCCATGAATAACTTTTTTCATTTTATTTTATTTTTAATCATAATTTCATTTCTTTGACAACTGAAAAAATATATGTCATATACATAAACTAGTTAAAAATGTCTGAATTTAATTTTAATTACTATAACAATTATAAACAATAAGTAGAACACTTGATATGAAATTATGGATTCTAAAAATCACTCAGATGAGAATATGAGATATAATATAACGTTTTTGTGACCATTAAACTCCGAAAATTTGTGGGGTAAGAAAATATCCTCATTTTTTATGATACAATACTCTTTATATATATATATATTAATATTACATCATGAACAAAAGATATAAAAATTAAAATCAGGATTATAGAGATCAATATATTAATTATTATTAGAAGAGAAAAAAAATCATTTCATATATCAATATAAAAAAATTAAAAATTAAATTTTATAACTCTACCACTGTACAAAAATTATGAAACAAAAAATAATTTTTAAAAAATAACCCCAATAGTGTAAAAAAAATTTCATTCAATGTTTATTTTTTAGTCATTATTATTTTCGAAGTACAATATTCTTACAATGGCATCGAATTCTTAATAACATGATAGTGTTTTTATAGAATGGATTATTCTTATTGTAAAAAATCATATGTCAATTATTCGTAATACCATTATTTAACCTTTTTCAAAAATGTTATTGTACAAATAAATTCTAAAAAATGAACCTTAGGTTATATTGACAATTGATGATATTAAAAACAATGTTCTTAGATAAAAATCCATGGAATACATACATTTTTTACATCATAAAAATGGATTTAATCTTGTTTCAACATATAAAATATATAATGAATATTATAAATTATTAAAATTATACCTGGATATAATTGAAAGAATCAAATATATTAGATTATATATCTATGGGTAATATTTTAAAATCATTTAATTAAAAGCTAATTAGCCTATAAAATTATCTTTATTTTTTTACTGAGAATTTAAGTTGTTAAAAATATTATTGTGATACCTTTCCATGAAAAACCTTATTGAATATGATACACCCTGATCTATGTTTTAATTTTTGTACACATAGTTGCATCCATATAATGAATTTACTATTTTGGAGAAAATGGTGGTCAAATAAATAATCCTATTTGAAATAAAATTTTAATTTAATATGAATTGAAACGTTAAGAAGGAGACCAACAAATATAAATATATAAATAAAAATAACTCCTTTATAGATTCCAAAAATATCTCATCCATATATAAATATTTGGAATTGTGCTTGGTAGGGCTATAACATAATGAAATTTGAGGAAAGAGTGATATTAAAATGTAAATCCAAATGTATAATCTCTAGTAAAATGAGGTGGATGAAATAAAAAAAGAATATTAATCTATAATTTTTAATAATGAAAATATGGGTATAAATTGATAACGATAAGCATTCACTCGATGTTATAAATTGGAGAATAAAATATGAGTCTATATAACCAATCTCATCAACTGCATAATGTGACACAAGTTCCATGTGCCTTATAGAAAAATATAATTATCACACAAGTTTTACACAACCCCTTTCAATTTTATATTCCTAATCTTCACTATTTATTCTTCTATATCTTCATTATTATCTTTATCCTCATGTCACTATAATTTTGGAGACCTAAAAAACATTCATGATGAAATCATAAGGGTTTTTTAAGACCAATTTTCTTTGTATGAATAACCTGTTAATAAAATAAAATAAAGTTATTAATAGAAAAATAACAACATAAAAAATAAGCAGTTATATCCTAAAAAAAATATCCTTAAATGAAAATAATATTTTGGATTTTAAAAAATTTGATTCTACTATTAAATTCTATAAAATATATCTCTTAAAATTGAATCAAAATTGAGATGATCTAAATAAATTTTTGGATTCTCAATGTTAAGGAAAATAATGGGATGTTATTCATTTATAAATTCATAAAACTGCAACAAAATTTCCATCTACCCCAAATTTCATTAACCGTATATCAAAATATACATTTTATTAAAATTATAAAATAATTTGAATCATATTTTAGGATTGTAATTAGATGAATACATGATATGGTAAAAAAGTACAATTTTCTTTTATTTCAATATTTTTTTTATGTAAATATGAAACTAAATAAATAAGAAATCCTAAATCAATGTTAAATAACATTAGTGTATCTTAGTTCATTGTTTTATGAAATAATTTATCCCTTTAATTTTTTATGAAAGTGTATTTATAGAAAAAACTATGATGGAAGGTAAAACCTAGATTATTTTCTCCTAAGAAATATTGGTGACCACCTCTCAGAATTCTTTCTTACTGATGAACATAAGAGAGCTCATGTCAACATCAATGAAAACATTAATTAAACGATCATGGGAGAAATTAATATTTGTATTTTTGAATGAAAACTAATTAGAAATGATTTATTTTTAAATGTATTCCATCAAAATATGATAATCTTTTCTCAGTAATTTGTCAGTGGATTGAAAATAAATTTCAAAAATGATTTTTGACATTTTTATCTCAAAATAAAATCAATTATTTATTTTTTTTTCATTTCAAAATAAATTACGCAATAAATTCAAAAACACTCACTTCCAATTGATAAAACTTTTACGCTCATAAGATGGTGAGTCGTGGAATTGTAATTGATTATATAGTCATTTTATCATAAACTCACATATCAAAATCAATCATTATCAACTCGTATGAGATGTGCTAAAAGAAAATTTCACTAATGAAATAGTTTGTGTAGTTGGGAATGTGTAATAATCATAGATATTCTTTTATAAATAAAAAAGTAAATTTATTCTTCCATTGCTATTGAATTAATACATATTAATTTATATAAACCATACAAGTTGAATGTATCATAATAAAATACAATAAATTTATTAACAATAATGGAATTACACGATTCACATGGGTTTACATAATATTTCCTAAATTTGAATCAAATAAATCATTCATACTATTTTAAAAATAGTTGAAAATTTAAAATATTTTTATATTATTTATTTTATATGTAATCATGATGGATAATTCATTAAAAATGATTTTTATTATTTATGATGATTGTTTCATTTTTTTCATAACCAATATATATTTTTGATTAAAAAAGATTATTTTATCAAAATATGATTTGAAAAAAATGACTTCTGAACTCAAATTAATTCACAGTTTTTAAATTTCTCAAAATAATATATATATTTTCCCAAACAATAGAAAATACACCAATGAAATCCTAAACTAGTTGACATAGATCACACTGTGTAAATTATTACTCCCATGAGTACAACATGTATGCTAATATTAGATAAATATAGTTTTATATGTGACTACATGATTTATATACAAATTAGTGGTCTCTATTTTTACCATACATAGACCCAACCAGAATACATGTTATTTATTTTCCTTTATTATCATTTTAAATTGAATCAAACTAAATCACTTACTAAATACAATTAAATGAATTTTTATCTGATAGTAAATAAAAATATTGTTTAAAAATGAAAATTGAACTTATTTTGAATTAAATAGTTTACTCAATGTTGATTTTATTATTTTCAAATATATAAGTAAATTACAATTAGAACATATCATATACATGGAAAATCTCATGTCTCCAAGAGTAGTTACAAAAAACATTCAAATTTCTATTTCTATAGTTGAAATGGAATACATTTTCATTGGGAGATTTTGTTAAATAGTATATATATATATATATAATATAAATCTCATACATTAGGATAATATAAGACCATGTCTCTATTATATATGAAAATAATAGTACCATTTATATTTCAAAAAATAATTACACTCATATCATGCCCTAAAATTACATTAGAACTCTTTAATTAAGAGATAACATTCAATTGGTCCATATATTATTGGAATTATTTCAGATGGAATATAAATTTGAAAAAAATTTCACTAATCGCATTTTTCATGGTTATTCTGATTTCATTATATGTTAATTGGGAATGATTATAATGTTATACATTCAATTTATCATGTTATATTAAGAATAATATTTTTGAAATTGATCTTTCTAGATATATATTTTTGTCTTTAAAAACATTATTGTTTTCATATACTCATTGTTTTTTATCTTGTTTATGATCTTTATATATGAATTTTGTTTTCATTTTTAGGGATAATTACACCTTATACTTTGAAATTTTCCATAAATGATACATTTTTTCAAATTACTTTTTATAATCAATTTTATTCTATTTTATTATAATATCAATGTTATATAATAAAAAAATACATTTATAATATTATTAATATTTTATAAAATTTAATATTTTTCAATATATATATATATACCTTTATGAATTTATTTTTTAAAAGTTATTTTATTATATATATTTAATGAATATTATTAAAGTGAAATAGGTATATATTTAATTTAAACAATAAAAAATGTTTTTTAGTATTCAATCGAAATATAAAAATAAGAGCAAAGTTTCAATGTATGATTTCACAATAATAAGATCACTTTTAATATTTGTAAATGAAGAAGACAAAAATTATAGGTTAATAATTAAATAATTAATGGATAAACTTTGAAATTTAGGGTAATAATTTTATCTTTTTTATATTAATTTCTCTTTATAACCTTCTTCCCCACTTACCCTCATCCCTTTCACTTTTTCATTCTTACTCTTTCTTTCAATTAATCCACTCTATTTGATTATTCTATTTCATTTTTTCTTTAATCATAGATAATAATCCTTTTTTGGTATTTACTAAATATTTTAATCATTTGACTTACACTATAAAAGTTAAAGATATTAATGGGATGTCTGGAAACTAAAATATGACTTATATAAACATGATTTATCACATAATTTTACATAACTTGTTATTTTTTTCCAGTAAACTAAATCTTAAAATATCATTCTAATATTTATCTTGTTATAATTTAAAATATCTCTTTGATTTTATGTTGAATAATTTCTTTTATGATTCTATTTCTACACATTGTATTTATATTTCATAATTAGAAATTGGGTGATGTTTTCATAAGATTAAAGAAAATTATATATATTTCTGTTAATAAAATGTTGATGCATTAAATTATAATGGTGAATGATTATTTTTGATTTTCTAATTTATTAATTTATTTACAAATGGGTATATATTAAAAAAATTACTCATCATATGTGACATGTTGTTTTCATTCACACATAAGTATTATTATTTACATTATCACAAACAAATTTGTATTACATAGTTTTATAATTATTTTTTGATATAAAAATCACATATATATCATTGATAAATATATATGATCATCAAAACATGGTATATTTTTTAACCACCATTTCTAATATTTTATTCATGATGACAAATATTATCATGTCTATCTAGTGTTTCATTTGATCGATTTTTAGAATCCTTATTTTGACTTTAGTTCAAATCAGTATCTTTTTTAATGGATATATTAATATTGATTCAATTTAATCAAGAATATTACATTTATTTCTTGGACCTATCATTCATCATGTTCTAAAAATAAGGAATAAATTTCAAACATACAATGGGTATGGAATAAGGGATTAAATAATGGTTATCTTTACGATGGATACAAGCAAGGAACAATCTTATAGGTGTCATATGAAGAGAGACTATAATATATATATGTTACATAATCCATCCTATGGATTGTCACAAACCACCCAAGGGTCATGGAATAACCATCCTCGACCTCTCTCAGTCATCTGCATTGAAGGTGAAGGATTACATGATTTTTTGTTCAATCAAGGGATTACCAGGGAGTTCCAAGAAACCAAAAAGCCAACAAGAAAGGTACAACTTGTATAATTTTTCATATATACTATAGATACAAGTGTTTATAAAATATTTGTTAGAAAAAATTAATTCAGATCATCCATAAAATTTAATACATAAGTTTAAAACTAAATTATTCAGATCTGGTTGGGGAAAAACATTTATTCTAATGGAGGCTTGGAACATTTCAAGTCCTCTAAAATATACAACACTAATTTTTAAAATTTTTCAATGTCTCATCTCTATCATCTTCTCATCATCTGTTATCCTCGATTTTTGAATCATTTTCGTATATGACGAGGTATATTATTGGAGGTTTCTAGAAAAACTAATCTATTATCATCACTATAAGGACCCAGTCTTAAAAAATTATATAATCTTGATTATTAGAGAAGAATATATATTCATACACAATGATGATATTTTCATGATTATATTTTTATGTAATTAGGACATAAGACATAGATAACATATCATAAAAATGCATGTGGGTACTATTAAAACAATATCTATTTTTTGAAAGTAAAAAACTTTTCTGATAAAAGATA
The DNA here is from genome assembly GCA_963277665.1 of Viscum album. Classification (NCBI taxonomy): domain Eukaryota; kingdom Viridiplantae; phylum Streptophyta; class Magnoliopsida; order Santalales; family Viscaceae; genus Viscum; species Viscum album. The sequence continues at coordinate 1,744,009,540 of OY728128.1, read as the reverse complement.
TTTCTGTTGAAAATTCATCAAGACAATAAAATTTTCATCTTTATTTTTCTATGACAACATTATAACCTATGGAAAACATTTAAAAACATGTTATTAGCACAAAAACCTTATTAAGGGAAAAAATGAAAGATTTTGTTATTCAGGTGACAATATGAAACCAATAAAACCCATTTTATAAAAAACATGTTAATATGCCAGAAAATATCATGTAGCTACTATGGTAAATATTTACCATATCAATATTATAATCACCTTTACACATATAATACCCATTTGGTTAAATTCAACCTCAAGAGTACCTATTACATTAGAGTGCTATAAAGTGGCACACCCGTCATATCATAAGATATCATGGCCTTGAACCAATATAGATTTGGTTAAAATGGAAACAACCCAACATAAATATGTCCAAGGAACATATAATGGTAATAGTATATTATGAATTACGGAGAAAAAACTCTTGACAGATATATATATTTAAAAAATCATTTGGGAATTTATTACGGACACTTTTAAAAGGATTTTAAAAGGAAATTCCCTTAAAAATATAATTTGATTGTGAATGTATAGAATAGAATGGATTTGTGTATAAATAGTGAATACATATAATAAAACATAATATAGAAAAAATATCATCCCACCAAAAATACTAATACCACATAATGAATAAAGATTAAGCTTAAGCTAAAGAATGGCATTTGGGTTAACAATTCACTTACCATGCATTCATGTTACATAAAATGTGTTTAAAAATATTTTATAATGGTTAAAAGAGTTTTAATAATATCTTAATAAACCATATTATGGTTTATAACACTTTATATGATCACGTTACAGCATAATTCTACACATTTATTAGTAATATTATGTTATTCTCATTTTTCAGGTGTGTTTTTTACTTGGTTTCCAGGATCGGTTCATGATGGATATTCATATCGATTGAATGTCAAACTCTACAATTGTAATGGAATTGTATATACATATTTATAGAAACATAAATTATATCATTTATCATTTTAAATTATTAAGTGATAATGATTTATAAGTAAAAACATTATTGATATTTTTTGAGGTCAATTTGGCAGTTCATCGATCATAATTGACTCATTTTGTTATATAAATTAGGAACATGTGTAAAAAAGATTACATAAAATTATATAAGATATAATATGAAAATTATAATCATGTTCAACTATAAAAAATGGTTTCATGAACAATATTGAAGGATATAAATTAAATTGAAATCACATCATCTATGATGTCGATAAATCAACACATCACAGACGGTGTTTTAATTTCTTGAATAAGTGGGAGAGGATAAAATTTATAATTGAAAATCTTCCATTAACATGATTAAATCATGAAAATGTAAGATATTGGATCATTATTTCCAAAAGGATTAGGAGATATGAGAAAATAATAAGAAAATAAAGGTACTTGAAATAAAAGCATAGTTGAGAAATCCCTTAAGAAAATTCTGCAGCCTAATGGCTATGCAACATGGTTTTAAAAAAATTAAAAAGACAGTGGACAAGGGTAACCCATATATATAATAATCCTAAGTAATTATACAGTTATAATAAAATTTAATGAAGTACAATTTAGAGAAACATGAATGTTATACCACATAAATGAGAACATCAATGGAAAAAAGAACGAATATGAGAATTATTTTACATTATTGAGTTACTCCTACATCATGAAGGTTGGGATCATAGGGGATTGAGACACTTTTTGGGGACTAATAGGGAGGTATGAAAACCAGATCTTGATTGAGGAGAATTCTGTAATGAATGTAATGAAGGAATGGTTTGTTATTTATAGAAAAAGTGAGGAAATATTTTATTAACATCCATGGGACACTTCATTAGTTGTAATGAAAGTCCATTTTTTGAAATTTATTTTATAATAATTTTTAATTTAATTATTAAATAAACTCATAATATATTCAAAAATAAAAATTTTAAATATATAAATCATTTATTTTACAACATTAAAAATTAATCAACATCTCATTTTCTAATGACCTTAATAAAATAAAAAAATACAATTTACTATTCATTAGGGTCATATTACTATTAATATTACTATTCGTAAGGGTAGTGTAACACCTTGAGATTTTATGAAAAATATTCTCTTAATTTCATTTATATGTTTTGTTGTATCCTACACCAAAATTATCTTGTTCTATAAGAAAAACTATACTATCTTATATTATATGCAAACAATATTCTTGTCTTTTAATGCACGCAAGAGAAACCTTCGTCAATAGTGTTTGTTGTACGCAATACTAAGTTTCACTAAACAACCATATATTGTTATAATATTTTTATAAACTAGCCGTTATGTATAGAAGTAACTAAATGTTGAATATTATGACATTATAATTCATCTTACACATTTTATAGAACATTGTATGAGATCAAAACAACTATTTTGGGTAAAATTAGTATTTTTTTAAAAATGCAGCTTTTCCACCTTTTGAGGGTGTACCCACATTAATCTTATTTTTTAACATTTTTATAAGTTAAATTTGAAAATATAAATTTTTTCTTTTGAATCACGATATAAAAATTTACTTTTCATAAATGTTTTATATTTTTCTGATAAGTTTCTTATTTTGATAAATAGTAAAAACACGCTAAATTTTAATTAAAAACAACTTTTTTCATGGAGATAATTTATATGGTTAAATTTTAATATTGAATGGTTTTATATTACAATGAGAATATATTTTTACCATTTAATATAATGTAAGTCATTATCATTAATTTTACACAGAATTCATAAGTAAAAACATTTCAATCTTTTGCAACGTTCTATCTTTTTAAACCTTTTTTCTCAATAGTGGGATTAATTTTAAATTAATTACTAAAAATTATGTGTTTTTAATTTTGAAAAATTGTTACCATATTTGGAATCAGTAGTTCCACATTATATTAATAAGCTACTTTTTATTTTTATGCATTATCAATAGTAATACGGTAAATTTTATTTACCATAGTTAAAGGTAAATTGGGAAATTATGGATAAATATAATATTATAAAATTACCCTCACACTTGTCTTAAAATAATTGGATGATTATATTTTTCCCTAAATCATACATGGGTCTAAATATAATCTAATGGAACACACTTTTATTTGATTAAGACATTTTATTTATTTTATTTAAAGGAAAGTGAAATATGTATCACTCAAACTTTTGTAATTAGATTATTTTTAATATAAGGTTATACATAATATAAATTCTATTATAAATACTCATTTGAAAGCTAAAATGTTTTTATTTATCATGGTATATTATTTTTAATTTTTAAGAAATATATAATTATCTTAATAACTTATACATTAATTATTTAAGAATTATTTATTTAGTTAAAAATAAATAATATTGTTTTTATTAAAATAATAATACCTCTCAAAAGGACGATAAATCTGAAAAAACATTATTTTTCGTGTATATCTATACCCTAATCATCCAAGGGTCCATTTTTTGGGCTATTTAGAGCCTTCTGAATCAGATTAAAACATTTATATTATTTTGATTTAAATGATGTCGAAGTTGTCACCTTCATATTTTAATAAATATAACAATTTAAATGTTTTGATTTTAAGATGATAAATTAGAGTAAAAATATTATTATGAAAGGTATTATATTTATATTCATTATTGTATTTTAGTTTTAATTTTTATGCAACAAATAATTATATTAAATAATTATAAAAAAATACTGAAGTGATTATTTTATTAAGAGATATACCAAATAAATGGTTTTAAAAATATTAAAATAAATAATATATGAACCGATTAATGTGTCCCATGAAATTTTTTGATGAATATTACATGTTATTAATCTATTTAAAATATTTTTTAGAACATATCTTTTGTGTGGTTTTTATTTAAATTCAATTAATGAATAGTGTTAAAATTTATACTATTGATATTTTATAAAAATAACATATTATTAAATTATTTAAAAATTACAAAAATATTTAAAAACAACAATATTAAAATTATATGGTATAAAATGTTATAAATTATACATTTAGGGGAAATTGAGAACATTTAAGTATGTATTCATAATATTTTAAAATTTAGAATTATATTACCACAAATAAAATTAAATAGATTAAATAATGATAAATCAAGTTGAAAGACATAAAATAAACATAAAGCATGTATAAATTTTATTGGTTCATGATACTACAAACTTATCTCGTCTCATTTTAGAATTGAGTCGTTTTTGGAGGTTTTTAGGTGGGGTTTTATTTTATTATTAATTAATATTTTTATGGTTTCAAAAAGTGCCCCTCTCCTCTCTTATATAAGGGCACCTCCTTCCCTCTCCTCGTCATTTAATATTGAGCCTTAATGCATGGCCAAACCCTGAAAATTTCTATTCTAAAACTATATAGTTATATTATAGAGGTTCTGGTCTTCTCAAAAGACCAACTCTAGTGCCTTAAGAGAAAGCATAAAAGATGAGCGTTGAAGAAGAGTTAATCTCTTCTACTGATTCTTTCAAGTTTATTTCTTGATCAACATATTCATCCGTAGTTGTTTCATGATAATTTAATAACATAAGTATCAATAATATACTGATATGTTATTATAAATATTAAACAACACCATTTCACCTTATATGCATCCTACTAAAAATGAAATCATCGTGCGTGTGTACTCACGGAATACTCTCTCCACGTCGAGGTGTAATATGTTTTTCCACCACGACCTTACATGGATGGGTATAATGTTATAAAGAATAACTATACATTGTTATTATAAAATCATACTTATTTTGAGATATTATGTTATCCACTACAATTCCATTCAATAATCATGGAAACGATATCATCGCTCGTGCGTACGTACAAATTACTGTCTCCACGATGCGATGAGATTCGTTATCCATGTTAACCATTCAAGAATGATTATAAAGTATATATAATAAATATAAATGAATGATATGAAATAATAATGATATTTTATTTATGTACATATTTGTTTCATTTACTTAATACCATTCAATTAAATAAGGAAATGAATATAGATTTCATCTGTATGTACGAACTACCGTCTCCATGAACAGTGTATTTCATTCCATTTATCGATCTACCATATATATTTATATTCTGTATATATATATATATATAATATATAAATAATGTTTTAAATTCTGGAATTATGTAAATCATGAAATAATTAATAATATCAAGAACAAGAAGTCCAAACACATACGATAATTGATACGACTTTACCCAAAATGTTTCTTTAACATGGAATGGAAAAAAGAACGGGTAATATAAAGTCATAAGTGAATAATATATGATTTAATAAATATTATTATGGTTTTATTACAAGTAAATAATATATTTTAATCCCACTATAGAAGAGTTTCAGACACGTACGAAAGAAATTGGACCTAAGGTAAGGGATAATTTTGCAATCACATTTTTACCCGAGACTGCTAATATGTAAGTATTTTCTGTGGTTATATTTTTCATCCATGTCCATAAAAATGTTCTTCCATGTATTTTTAAATTCATGCTTTCCCATATTTGACTTTTAAATTGTGTTATGGAAAGAATCGTTCTCATTTTTACCATACGAGGAACTTTTTGACTTCTTCGAAAAAAGTATGAGGAGAATGTTTTTTTAACTTATACGGTGTGAACAGATTTCTAAAGATTCATAACACCGTATTTTCATGAACCATACTATACACTATTTGATTATTATTTTCAACAAAATCCTTTTCTTTTAAAATTTAATGTCATTTTGAGAAAATAAAATGATTTGAAAGAAGAAATGTTATTTTCATCAAGAATTCATTTCAAGTGTTTTATCAAAACTGTTTTCGATCTATGATAACATTATTTATATGTTTATGTTTCAAGAATAATGTATCTATTATTTAGATGATTTTATTTTTCTTATGATGAAATTATATCAATTCGTTTTATATGGATTATGTTATTATGGGATGATATTTATGAAACCCATATTATTCTTTGGTTTATGATGAAGAATTTATGTTTATTTTGTGGCACATATAAGAATGATTTCATTATTAGATGGGTGGGAACTATATCTCCCTCCAAATAATTGGGTAATTATTTATATCTCATGAGATAGAAATGGCTTGAACAATCAGATAATCCAGTTCAGTGATACAGGACTGGAACGAGGAGTTAACTCTATTCAGTAAGGGAATTTTTCCACTATGATTGTCTTGGCAGCAATGCCTTGGCTACTATGGAAATCATATCATGTGCTTAATGGTTTTCCACAATTACATGTTTTATTGTCATTATATCTTATTTTGAATGACGTTCCACTATGATATATGCCTTACGTACGACCATATTTTATGTCATTTTACAAGATTTTGATGTTTAAACATTATGTTCATTTTTTAAGTTCAAATGTATATAGTTTCGTTTATTTTCTTCTTGTATACCCTTGATGTGAATTTGAGATCACTCTGTATATGTTTTCTTTTTCCTAGGATATAAATAGAGGTTTTAGTTAAGAAAAAAAAAGGGGAATATATTTATCAGAGATGTTCAATATCATTAACCATTATTATAGGATTATGTTCTATGTTTCCAAAGACACTAAACTATTACATTCCTTAGGTGTCTGTTTTTGTTATGTATTAAGTATTCCAAAAAAGTAATTTAATGTCCATTTACGTCATGCTTGGGACTCCACAGTTGGTATCAGAGGAATGGTTTAGTTACCATTTGGATAATAGGATGCGAAATATTTAGTGATATCCCTAGATATATTTATAAGGTATGTCTAGGTATGTCCATAAGGTTAAGATTCTGTATAGGTTATAGTCCTATAATTACAGTAACAGTCTTAGAATTTAACCTAAGATGTTAGATATTTAAGGTACTCCCCCTTGAATATGATTTTTCCCCTCACTCTATTCTTTTTGGGTTTTAGAAAATGGCTGGGAACAGCATGATTCCGGATAATAGAGGATATTATGGAAAATGGAATGATATTCTTCATCAGAAACCAAATGAAATTGGATCTGGAAGTCCACATATAATTATTATGCGTAATCAGAAATCTCATAATATAATCAATAATCTCAACTTTGGTAAAATTCCCGACTCAGCTAGTAAGTGAAAGATGGAGTTTAATGATGATCATAGAGGAAGGAATGTTCAATTTCTCTCATGTATATCATGTGGTAAGAGGCATCATGGAGAATGTATCAATGGAACTGGAAGATGCATTGGGTGTGGAAAAGATGGACACAAACCCAGTAACTGTAAAGGAAAAGGTTTAGTTAACACCATTGACAAGTATAATGAAAATTGCTAAGACATCAACAAGGACAATTGTTTTAAATGTGGAACATACATGCATTATGAAAACCAATTCCCTAAGGGAAAATCTCTTGAAGAGAATCAGCATGGTCGTATGGGTAGTATTTATGTTTATGATGATAAAGAGACTACAAATGGTATATGAGATGAATGAAGTGTTGAGGAAAAGAATGATGAAGCTCGGTCAACTATTAAAGAAATTAGTGGAATGATTTCATTCTTATCAAGAGTAATGTTGTATAAGTAATTTCACGGTACTATGGAATAAAGACACTTCTAAGGGATGTTACACTATTGTTTTTCTTTATGTATTTGAATGTATATATTGAATGGTACGGGTAACCATGAAAAGTTATTCAGATATTTTTTCAAAGTAGATGATATGTTCATAATGAAGGGATAATGAGATAATGAGATATTTGATAGTATTAATGAGCTCATGACTAAAATAAGGATAATTTGATATCATGGTTTGAGTATATCGAAATTTTGGGATTTTGGTATGTGGAAATAGTTATCTTTTTATAGCTTTCATGTTTTCACTAAGGTTCTATATAAATTATGTTATTCACATGTTTTAAATGCGATCAAGAAGATATATCATATGATATATGGGGGATAAATGGTGGTATTCACGTTCTTGTTATGTGACCATTCAGGTAATTGTTTTCTTTATACAATAATATTGGACAGATGTATATTGTATAATCCTAAATATTAGAATGAATTATGTTGGACATCAGATTGTATTATTTAAGTATATAACTTCTTTTTTAGTATTAGTTCTGGATTGTTATAATATTGTAGTTTTAGAAAAAGGAAAACATGTAGGACGGGCGACAACCTGTCAGGTCGGACAAGGTTGTGGGAATCGAACCCACAACCGAAGTGAGATAGGCCATTAGCACCTACCACTAGCTTACAAGAAGTCCTTGGTTAGTAGAAAATTGTTTTATTTTGTTATGAAGGATGATAGATAAAGTAGAAGTCCATTTTTGGTACCATATATGATTAATCACACCATATATGGACTTATGTATATAACTTTTGCTAACTATATGTTTGAGACAGATGGAATGACCTATTATTCTATCCCATGATAAGATAACACTTTAAAAAAGACAATTTCAACTTCATTTCTTTAAGTGATGATGTGGAAATTATGCAAGGAACATGCAACGGTAAGATTGTACCAAAATCAAGTAAGTATTTATTCTAATTCAAAAATTCTTCAACATCAGGGAAATGATCTTGAAAACAAAAAATGTTACCCTATTTCTGTCACATCCGATGAATCAGATTGTACCTTAGATCTTTAAAAATCTTTGGCTTTGTGATTGTTGGCTTTTTCATAGCCATGTTCTCTACCACACTTTATCAGAACATGAAGGGTATATTTCTCTTCCATATCCATATTTTCACCTATGTTCTTCTATATGGAAACCAAGTGATTAGTTAATTTGGGTAACCATTACGTTTAATAATTTAGTTTTTAAAGATAAGTTTTTGTATTCCTTTTTTATGATGTGGGTTTCTAATAGAGAAACATTCATGTAGTTAACCATTGATAACCCTGACGAATTTCGAGGTTGAAATTAATTTTAAGGGGGGTAGAATGTAACAACATTAGATTTTATGAAAACAATTCTTTTAAATTCATTGATTTATTTTCTTATAAGCTACAAAAATATAATATTGTGCTATATGAAACAACTTATTATCTTATATTATATGAAAACACTATTCTTGGCTTGTGTTGCACGCAAGGGAAACCTTTTTCAATTGTGTGTGTTGTACGCAATACTGAGTTTCACTAAACAATGATATATTTTTATAATATTATTATAAACTATCTGTTATGAGTAGTAGTAACTAAATTTTGAATTTTATGACATTATAATTAATCTTAAACTTTTATAGAACATGGTATTAGAACAAAATAAATTTTTCTCGTAAAATAAGAATTTTTCAAAAAAACCAGGTTTTCCCCATTTTGAGGGTGTACCCACATTAAATTATGTTTATGATACCTTTATAAGTTCAATTTGACAAAATAAAATTCTCATTTTCAATCAGGATGTAAAAAATTAATATTGATAAATTTTTTATATTTTTCTGATAAGTTTCTTATTTTAATGGATATTAAAAATATGCTAAATTTTAATTAAAAACAACTTTTATCATTTTGATAATTTATGTGGTTAAATTATAATATTTAATGATTTTAAATTATAAATAAAATATATTTTTACCATTTTATATAATTTAAGTTATTATCATTATGTTTACACTGAATTAATAAGTAAAAACATTTCAATCTTTTGCAAAGTTTTAACTTTTAAAACCCATTTTTTCAACAGTGGGATTAATTTCAAATTAAATACAGAAAATTTTGTGTTTTGAATTTGAAAAAATTGAATTCATATTTGTAATACATAGGTCTAAATTATTTTAATAAGTTACTCTTTATTCTTAGGCATTATGAATATTTACTATAGTAAATTATATTTACCATAGTTAAAGGTAAATTGGGTAATTAAGGGTAAATATAATATTATAAAATTACCCTGACACATATCTTAATATAATTGGAGAATTATATTTTTCCATTAATCATAATTGTGTAGAAATGTAATCTAATATAACCCACTTGGATTTTATTAAGACCTTTTATTTATTTTATTTAAAGGAAAGTGAAATACGTGTCACTAAAACATTAGTAATTAGATTATTTTTAATATAAGTTTATACATAATATAAATTCGATTATAAATTTTCATTTCAAATGTAAAATTTATTTGATTATTGTGGTAAATTATTTTTAATTTTCAAAAAAATATTTATTTTCCTTATTATCATATACATTAATGATTTAGAAATTATTTATTTAGTGAAAAATTAATAATATAGTTTTTATTAAAAACCATTACCTATCAAAAGGACCTGAAACTTGAACAGACATTATTGGTTGAGTATATATATACCCTAATCATCTAATGGTCAATTTGTGGACCATTGTGAGCCGTATAAAATATATTAGGTCATTTATATTATTTTATTTTATATGATGTCCCAGATGTCACCTTAATTATTTATTAATATATAAATTTAAATGTTGTGATTTTAAGATGATAAATTCATGTCAAAATATTATTATGAAAGGTATTATATTTATCTTCATCATAAGATTTTATTTTTAATTTTTATGCAACAAATAAGTATAATAATTAATTATACAAGAATGTTGTTGTAATTATTTAATTAAGAGATATACCAAATAAATGGTTTTAAAAATATTAAAGTAAATAATATATCAACCAATTAATGTTCCCCATGATTTTTTTTAATTAATATTACATTTTAGGAATGTATTAAAAAAAATTATACCATATCTTTTTTTTGTTTTTATTTACATTCAAATAATGAGTAGTGTAAACATTGACACTATTGATATTTTATAAAAATAACATATTATTAAATTATTTAAAAATCACTAAAATATTAAAAAAAATACTAATTTAAAATTATATGGAAAAAACGGTTATAAAGTAACCAAATATGTGAAATTGAGAACATTTAAGTATGTATTTATAACAATTAAAAAATTATAATTTTTTTCAACAAATAAATTTAAATAGATTAAATAATGATAAATCAAGTTCATAAGGTTTAAAATAAATATAAAACTTGTCTAAATTTTATTGGTTCAGGATATTAAAACCCTATATCATCTAATATTCTAAATGATTCGTTTTTTTTTTGTTTTTATGTTGGGTTTCATTTTATTATTAATTAATATTTTTGAGGATTCCTAAAGTGCCCATCTCCTCTTCTATATAAGGGAACCTCCTTCCCTCTCCAATTTATTAAATTTTTACCCATCATGCTCAGCCAACACCTTCCAATTTTCCTTCTCAACTTCCCTAGTTATATTATAGAGGTTATTGTTTTCTCAAAAGTCCAACTCTAGTAACATAAGAGGAAGATTAAAAGAGGTGCGTCGAAGAAGAGGTAATCTCTTCTACCAATTCATTCATGTTTCATTCTTCTTCAACTTATTCATCATTAGTTGTTTCATTATAAATTAATAACATCAATATCATGAATATACGGATATGTTATTATAAATATTAAACCACCCTATTTCACCGTCTATCCATCATACGGTAAATGAAATCACTGCGCGTGCGTACGTACGGAATACCATCTCCACGCCATGGTGTAATCTATTTTTCCACCACCACCTTAATTGGATGGGTATAATGGTGTAAATAATAACTATTTATGGTTATTATAACAACATAAATATTTTGTGGTACTATATTATACACTCCAATTCCATTCAATAATCATGGGAACGATATCATCGCTCATGCGTACGTACAGATTACCATTTCCACGATGTGATGAGATTCATTCTGCAAATTAACCATTCAAGAAATATGATAAAGTATATATAATTAATTTTCATGAATGATATGACATTATATTTATACTATATTTATGTACATATATGTTTCATTTTTTTAATTCCATTCAATTCAATAAGGAAATGAATACAGCGTTCATGCGTACGTACAGCCTACCATCTCCATGAACGATGTATTTCAATTCAATTGTCGATCTAACATATATATTTATATGATCAATATATATAATATATAAATCATGATTTAAATTCTTTAATTAATTAAATAAGGATACGATTAAAAATATCCAGAACAACAAGTCCAAACACGTACGATAAATGATACGATTTTACCCAAAATGCTGCTTTAGCATGGAATTGACAATAGAATGGGAAATATAAAGTCATAAGTGAATAATATATGATATCATAAATATTATTATGGTTCTATTAAAATTTAATCATATTTTTCAAACCCACTATATAAGAGTTTCTGACATGTACGAAATAAATTTGACCTGTGGTAAGGGATAATTTGGGAATCTCATTTTTATCTGAGATTTCTTATACGTAAGTATTTACTGGGGTTATATTATTCATCAATGTCAATAAAAATGTTTTTCCATGTATTTTTAAGACATGATTACCATTTTGCGACTTTAACATTGTGTTATGGAAAGAATCTTTCTTTTGTTTACCATACAAGGAACATTTTGACAATTCTGGTAAAAGTACGAGGAGAATATTTTTTTAACTTATACGGCATGAAAGGTTTTTACAGTTTCATAACACATTATTTTCATGAAGCTTCCTCTACAAGATTTCATGATTATTTTGTACAAAATAATTTTATTTTAAAATTGCATGTCATTTTGAGGAAAGAAAATGTTTTAGACGAACAAAAGAAAATGTTCCTCATGAATTCATTTCAAGGGTTTTATCAAAACTATTTTCCATCTATGATGATATTATTTAATTAGGTTATGTTTCATGTAGAATATCATTATAATTTAAATGGATTGATTTTTCTTATAATGAAATTATATCCATTTGTTTTATATGGATTAATTAATGATTGGATGATATTTATGAAAACCATTTTTCTCATTGGGTTATGATAAATGATTTATGTTTATTTTGTGGAACACATAAGAATGATTTCATTATGAGATGGGTGGGACCTATATCTCCCACAAATTCATTGGGTAAAAATTTATATCTCATGAGATAAACATGGATGGAAGAGAATGTTAATCTGGTTTAGTGATACAGGATAAGAACAAGGAGTGAACTCGATTTAGTAAGGGACTATGTCCACTATGATGGTCTTAGCAGTAATGCCTTCACTACTGTGGATATCATATCATGTACTTGACAGTTTTCCAAAATTACATGTTTTATTTCCATACTATCTTATCATGATTAATGTTCAACTATGATCAATTTCATACTTGTTACCATTTTTTATGTCATTGCACAAGATTTTGATGTTTAAACATTATGTTCATGTTTTAAAGTTCAAATGTATATAGTTTCTTTTATTTTCTCCATGCTTACCCTTATTGAGAATTTGAGATCACCCTTTATTTGTTTTCATTTTCCCAGGATATAAATAAATGTTTTATGTAATTAAACAAAAGTGGAAGATCTTTATGTGAGATTTTGAAGATCTTTCACCATGATTATAAGATTCTGTTCTGAGTTTCCAAGGACAATAAACTATTATGCTTCTTTGGGTGTGTTGTATTATTATATATTAAGTATTCCACAAAAGTAATGTAATTTCCATATATGTCAAGCTTATGTCTCTACAGGTAGGATACAAATCACTATAAAATCATATTTTTTCCATTAGACTCCAAATAATTTACTAATCACAAATATAGGTTACTGTTTTTCAAACTTCAAAATAGAGAAGCTGAAATATTATGTTTAAATGATAGTTATAAATATTAAATTATGAAATGTTTCGTGCATTTAATTTATTTTATCAAAACCTTGGAATGATACATTGTTTAACCCTTCTTCAAATTGATTCCTTACAATTTTATTTAATTATTAAACAAGTTTAGATTTATTTCCTCATTCCATTTTCAAATTCACATGTTGCTTCTGCAACCATGTGGTTTATCCACAATACCATTACCTATTTTATTACCTTATCTTGTATAACATGTTCCATTCGATCAAGAATCTAAATAGATTTCTCTTTATATGAATGGTTCTCTACTAGCTGAACTGCTTTTTGAATCAAGACATTAGATGAATCTGGAACATACATTATCAATACTGAAACAATGAAAATATTCTGTGCCTAATATAAACTCGGAGGTAATGCTACATGGTAGGAGACTATTCCAACATTCTACAATATTTCATGAGTTCCAATTAACTGTTGACATAGTTTTCCTTTCATACCAAGACACATTAATGAATTCCATGTTGAGATTCTAAGTGAAATACTATCTCCTACCTCAAAAGAATAGACTCTCCTCCTGTTTTTTTCAAAACCATTCGACCTGCTCTGAGCTGTCCTTAGGTGTTGTTGTGTAACACCCTGACCCCTCTAGGTTGGAGCCAGTGCATTACTTGTGATATTGGAATTGTTAGAGGAAATGAAAATCCCAAAGAAACAATCAGTTTAGTAGTCTTGAAGAAACAAGATACATAGATGTTACTCAAATTACGTTGGAAATGTTTACAAAATAAAACACATAACGAAAACAAAAAACTGCAACCACACGTACTCAAAAAATGACCTTCTCTTCATCACCCGTTGAAGGAAAACAATGAAAGGGGTGAGCTCAAATGCTCAGTAAGGGTTACCAAAAAAGTAGAAAAATGAGTCTATTAATTAGTGAATCACAGTAAATCTGACATAATCAAAATGGCATAGTGAATAAATGATTAAATAATTCCATTAATAAACTGAAAAAAAAACTGCATTCATAGATTTTGTCATAGTGAAAACCTCATGGATAATAATAATAACTGGTAATGAATAAAAAGAAATCTTGTTAATTGGACGTCATGTATCTTGTAACACCCCGAGATTTTATGAGATATGTTATTTTTAATTTCATTGATGCCTTATATTATACACTACACCAAGATTAGCTTGTACTATACATAACACCTTATTATCTTTCAGTATACACAACACTATTCTTGGCTCCTGTTAAGCACAAATTCAAGTTCGTTTTGTGGAAATTATTCTATGTAACATTAAGTATAGATTTTGTTTAATGTATAAATTATATATGTTTTGATTATGTTATAAGAAACACTAAACAGATCTTTCACTACACGCATCCCTAACAGGGCTTGCATTATACGCAATCAAGACCATCTTCGATAGCGTGTGTAGTACGCAATACCATGTTTCACTAAAAGATATATTATTATAATATTATTATGAACTAGCCGTTATGAATAGTAATGTCCATTTTTTGAAATTTTATATATTTTATCTTTCGAAATGGAATTCATTTTTGGATTCAGAATATTGTAATTAGCTGGGATGAATTTTTTGTATTTTTCTGAAAACATTAATATTTTGATGAATAGTGAAAACATTGGGTTACTATTTAAAAACCAACTTTTTATATAAATAGTTATTTATTTTATTTAAATTAATTTTAGGTAAATATGTATACATAATACCTATATATGTTCAATGTAATTCATTGTAAACGTATTATAATATTTTTAGACATATAAAAATTTTATTGAACTTTTCACCGTCTTTTACCCACCTCCTAGGAGAGTTGGAAAATTTACATAAAACATAATTTTACAACTTCTATGAGTGTAATTTCGAAAATAAGAGAGACAAAGTTAATATCAAGGTGTAAAATGTGGTTCAATAAGATAAAAATAATTTTTGGAGAATAGTTACTTTTTACTTTTATTTACCACAGTTAAAAGTAAATAAGGTAATTAAGGGTATAAATGATATTATTATTACCCTAACACATGCCCTAATTCTATTGGATAAGTGTAGTTAAACCAAAAACAAACTTATGGATAAAATATTAACCTTTAGGTCCATGTGGGTTAGATTAGGACATTTAATATTATTTTATTTAAAGATGAATTAAAATAGTTAAAATCAAATTTTAATAACTAAAACATTTTTAATATAGGGTTATAAATAAGATAAATTAGACTATAAATATTAATTAGAAATATAAAAATATTCCCTACATAATTGTATTTTATTTATAATTTTTAGGAATTAAATAATTTAATTTATTTATGACACAATGATGATGCAGTAATGACCTTATTAATTGAATATTAACATAATTGATGTTATAAATACCCAAATAAATGTAGTTTTAGACTTTTTATTAATTCCACTAATTTTATAGGTTAATATACCATCTTAGTATTTATTCAATTAAATTTTTTGAACTACTCAGTCTGTTATGATTTTCAGAAAAATCATGTACCAAATAGTGTCACAATTGACATAAAATAGTTTTTAAAACCAATATTATATTATTAATTTTTATATTAATCCTAAAAAACAATGGATCAGCCAAATGACTTAGATAAGGATGTATATATTAATAATTAACTACATGGGGATTTTTTTCTCTTTTTATAGTATGTTTATTAACCATATAGTGTAGGAAAACAAAAAGACAAAGTTAAAGGAAAATTATTTACCTTATTGTTAAATCTTTATGATAAGGATAAAATAGTAAACTAAAATTGTATAAAACCAATTTTTTGATATTATTTTGACCCATTCCAACCTTATATTCTAAATATATCAATTTGGAGCTATAAAAAACCGAATATAACTTTATTATAAAATAATATATTAAGTATTCTTAAGGTGCCCCTCTCCTCCCTTATAAAAAGGGAACCCCATCACTCTTATCTACACACCATTTAGAGCCTTGAAGCTCGTACAAAACCTAAAAATTACTCTTTTAAACATATCTAGTTATATCATAGATGTTATGGTATTCTAAAAATACCAACTCTAGTGCCCTTAGAAGTTGTTTAAATGAGGTGCGTCAAAGAAGTGGTAATCTCTTCTACCGATTCTTTCATGTTTCTTTCTTCTTCAACTTCTTCTTCATTAGTTATTTCATTATAAAGTAATAACATAACTAAATCTAATATACTGATATGTTATTAAAAATATGAAACAACCCCATTTCTTATTCTATCCATCCTACGGAAAACGAAATCACCGCACGTGCGTACATACGGAATACCGTCTCCACGTTGTGGGGTAATCTGTTTTTCCACCACCACCTTACTTGGATGGGTATAATGGTGTAAATAATAACTATATATGATTATTATAACATAATACTTATTATAATATATTATATAATCCATTCCAATTCCATTCAATAAATATGGGAATGATATCATCGCTCGTGCGTACGTATGGATTACAGTCTCCACGACGCGATGAGAATCATTTTCCATGTTAACAATTCAAGAATGATTATAAAGTATACATAATAAGTAATAATGATATATATGAAATAAAAATTATACTGGATTTATGTGTATATATATATGTATGTCATATACTTAATTCCCTTCAATTCAATAAGGAAACGAAAAACAGCGTTCATGCGTACAGACGGCCTACTGTCTCTATGAACTGTGTATTTCATTTCATTGATCTATCTATTATATATATATATACTGAATATATATGATATATAAATCATGATTTAAATTCTGAATTTAATTAAATAATGATATAATTAATAATAATATCAAGATCAACAAGTCCAAACAAGTACGATAAATAAAATGATTTTACCAAAAATGCTGCTTTAACATGGAATTTACAAAAGAACGAGTAATATAAAGTCATAAGTGAACCATATAGGATATAATAACAATGAATAACATTCATTAATAAGTAAATGACATTATTTAAATCATTATATAGGAGTATCGGATATGTATGAAGCATATCAGACTTAAGGTATGGGATAATTATTCCAATCACATTCTTATCTGAGATTGTTTATCCGTAAGTATTAACAGGGGTTATATTTTTCATCCATACCCATAAAATGTTTTTCATACAGTTTTTAATATTATTCCAAGTATTTTTAATGTCATCTTTACCCCTATTATTCTTTTACATAGTTTTATGGAAGGAATATTGTTTTGGTTACTATACGGGGTACTTTTTGACTTTTCTGAAAAAAGTACGAGGAGAAAGTTTTTTTAACTAATACGACATTAACGGATTTTTACGGTTTCATAACTACTTATTTTCAAGAATCATACTATAAAATAGTTCATGGATATTTTCAAAAAAATACTTTTATTTTAATATTTCATGGCATTTTGTAAATAGGAAATGATTTCGAAGAAGAAAAGATATTTTCCTCAAGAATCCATTTCAAGTGTTTTATCAAATCCATTTTCAATATAAGATGGCATTATTTCTTATGTTTATGTTTCATGTGTAATATCTCTATGATTTAAATGGTTCTAATTTTCTTATGATTTAATGATATCTATTTGTTTTATAAGGATTATGTTATAATAGAATGATGTTTATGAAACCCATTTTTATTCTTTGGGTTATGATGAATGTTTTATGTTTATGTTGTAGAAAAAGAAAGAATGATTTCATTATGAGATGGGTGGGACCTATATCTCCATCAAATGAATTGGGTAATGATTTATATCTCATGAGATAGACATGGGTGGAATGACAAGTTACTCCGCTTTAGTGTTATAGGACTGAAACGAGGTGTGAACTCGATTCAGAAAGAGACTTTGTCCACTAAGATGGTCTTGGAAGCAATGCCATGGATACTATGGAAATCATATCATGTGATTAATGGTTGCCACAATTAAATGTTTTAATCCCATTCTATTTTATCATTATTGATGTATCTATGACTTATGTACTATAATGTTTTATGTCATTGCTCAAGATTTTGATGTTTAAACATTATGTTCATGTATTTAAGTTCAAATGTATATGTTTTGTTTTATTATCTAAATGCTTACCCTCACTGATCATTTGAGCTCACCCTTTAAATGTTTTCTTTTTCCCATGAAATAATGAAACGTTTTAGGTATGAAAACCAAAGGGGAGATCTTTATGGGAGATGATGAAGATCTTTCCCAATGATTAAATGATTTTTTTCTGAATTTCCAAAGACATTAAACTATTATGATCCTTGAGGGTTGGTTATTGTTATGTATTATGTATTCTACAAGAGTAATGTAATGTCCAGGTACGTCAAGCTTAGGGTCTCTACAGTTGTTATCAGAGGTTCAGTTTAGTCAACCTCAAGATACTAGCATGTGATAACATTAGTGACATCCCTATAGATATTTCTATGGTATGTATAGGGATGTTTCTTAGGTTATGTATAAGTATAATTTATAGTCCTAGAGTTATGGTAATGATATTAGAATTAATCATAATATCTTAGAAATTGAAGTTACTCCCCCTTGATTCTGATTTTGTCCTCTCACGCTATTATTTTTGGGTTTTCGAAAATGGTTGGAAACAGGAAGATTCATGATAATAGAGGATATGATGGACAGTGGAATGATATTCTTCTTGAGAAACCAAATGAAATTGAATCTGGAAGTCCACATATCGTTGTTATTCCTAATTAGAAATCTCATAATCTGATCAATAATCTAATATTTGGTATGTTTTCCGACTCATCTAATAAGAGAAAGATAGAGTTTCATGATGATCATAGAGGAAAGAAAATTTAATTTCTATCATGTAAATCACGTGGGAAGAGGAATTAGGGAGAATGTTTCAAAGGAACTAGAAGATGCTTTCTGTGTGGAATAGAAGGACAAAAATCTAGTAATTGTAAAGAAAAGGTTTTAGTTTACACCATGGAAAAGGATAACGGTATTTCTAAGACATCAACAACGGTTAAGTGTTTTAAATGTGGAATGTACATGCATTACACAAACCAATTCCCTAAGAGAAAATCACATAAAGAGAATCAGCATGGTCATATGTGTAGTATTTATGTGGATGATGATGAAGATACTACAAATGATATAGGAGACGGATGAAATGATGAAGCTCAGTCAGTGATTTAAGAAGGTAGTGTACTGATTGTATGTTTATCAAGAATATTGATTGGTACTATGGAATAAAGAAAAATCTAAGGATTGTTACATTGTTTCCATTGCTTGAGTTTTGAAAGTATATGTTGAATGGTACTGGAAACCATGAAAGGTTATTAAGACATTTATGGAAATCACCTAAAGTGAGAATAAAGAAGGGATAAAAAGAGAATGAAATGTTTGATAGTATTAATGAGCTCATGACTAATATATGAAAAAAGTGATACCATGGTTTGAGTATATAGAATTTTTTTGGGTTTTGGTATATGGAAAGAGTTACCATGTAAAATCATTCATGTTTTCACTATGGTTCAAGATAATACATGATTAAGGTATTCACATGTTTGGAATGTGAACAACAAGATACATCGTATGATATATGGGGGATTAATGATGGTATTCACATGCTCGGGAGAAGAAATTTCTAGTAATTTCTTTCTTTATACTATGAGCATGGACAACAGTATTTTAGATAAGCCTAAAGATTGGAATGAATTAAGTTATACATAAGATACTATTGTTTAAGGCTATCAATTTCTGTATTTTATTGCAGGAATGTTATTATAATGTAATTTTAGAAAAAGGTAGAAATTGTAGAACGATCAACAACTCGTCGCGTCAAACAAGGCTATGGGAATCGAACCCACAACCAAAGTGCGACATGCCTCTATTTCCTACCACTAGCATATAGGATGTCTCTGGTTAGTAGAAACTAGTTTTATTATGCAGTATGATAGATGAAGTATTAGTCCATTTTGGAATCATATATGATTAACCTCACTATTGATGAACTTATGTATATTTGATAACTTTTTCTAACATTTTGTTTGAGATAGATGGAATGACCCATCATTCTATCACATGATCTACTAACACTTCATGAATGAAAAATTCAACTTCATGTCTTTAAGAGATGAAGTGGAAATTGTTCAAAGCACGAACAACGGTTTGATTTTATCAAAATTAAGTATGTATTTCTTCTAAGTAAAATTCTCCAACTTTAGGGAAATGATCGTGAAAACCAAATTTGTTGTCCCATTGTCTTCATATCTGATGAATCATATGGCACCATAGATCATCACAAATTTATGTCTTTGTGATTGTTGGCTTTTTCATAGCCATGTTCTCTACCACTCTCCAGAAGAACATGATGGTTAGATTTCTCTTATATATCCATATTTTCCCTCATGTTTTCCTATGTGGAAACCCAGTGCTGAGTTACATTGGGTGACTGATATGATTTTGACGGCCCTTTTTGAAAGGAATTTTTTGTATTCCTTTTTATGATGTGGGTTTCTATGAAATATACTTTCAAGTAGAAAACCATTTATAACCGCCAAGAATTTTGAGGGGGAAATTCATTTTAAGGGGGGTAGAATGTAACACCCCGAGATTTTATGAGATATACTATTTTTAATTTCATTGATGTCTTCTATTATAAACTACACCTTGATTATGTTGTACTATTCACAACACCTTATGAACTTTAAGTATACGCAACACTATTCTTGGCTCGTGTTACACGCAAATTCATGTTTGTTTTGTGTAAATTATTCTATGCAACATTAACTATAGTTTTTTTTAATGTATAAATGAAATAAGTTTTGATTATGTAATACGCAACACCAAACAGAGCTTTCACTACTTGCAGCCCTGACATGGCTTGAATTATACTCAATCAAAACCTTCTTCGATAGCGTGTGTTGTACGCAATACCAAGTTTCACTAAAAGGGATATAAATATAAAATTGTTATGAACTAGCCGTTATTAATAGTAATACCCACTTTTTGAAATATTATAAATTTTATCTTTCAAAATGGACTTCATTTTTGGATTCAGAATATTTAAATTATCCTTGGGTGAATTTTTGGTATTTTTCTGAAAACTTTAATATTTTTGATCAACAGTGAAAACACATTGGTTACTATTTAAACATAGACTTTTTATATAAATAATTATTTATTTTATTTAAATTAATTTTAAGTCAAATTTTATACATAATACCAATATAATTTCAATGAAATTCATTGGAGATATATTATAATAATTTTAGACATATAAAAATTTTATTGAACTTTTCACCGTCTTTTACTCACCTCCTAGGAGAGTTTTAAAATTTACATAAAACATAATTTTACCTCTTCTGTGAGTGAAACTTCGAAAATCAGATAGAAAATACTAATATCAAGGTGTAAAATTTGGTTCGATATGATAAAAATATTTTTTGGTGAATAGTAATGTTTTACTTTTATTTACCACAGTTCAAAGTAAATAAGGTAATTGAGGGTAAAAATGATATTATTATTACCCTAACACATGTCCTAATTATATTGGATATGTGTTTTTAGACGAAAACCAACCTTAGGGATAAAATATTACCCTTTAGGTCCACTTGGATTAGATTAGGACATTTATTATTATTTTATTTAATGATGAATAAAAATAGTTAAAATCAATGTTTAATAACTAAAACATTTATAATATAGGGTTATACATAATGTAAATTCAACTATAAATATTAATTATAAAGATAAAATTATTTCCTACTTTATTTTATTTTATTTATAATTTTTAGGCTTTAAATAACTTAATTTATTTATGACTCAATGATGATGCAGTAATAACCTTATTAATGGAATATTAACATAATTGATGTTATAAATACCCAAATAAATGTAATTTTAGACTTTTTTTGAATTCCAATAATTTTCTCGGTTAATATATCATGTTATTTTTCATTTAATTAACATTTTTGAACTAATCATTCTGTTATAAGTTTCTTAAAAATCAGGTACCAAATATTGTCAATATTGACATAAAATAGTTTTAAAAAAAATATTATATAATTAATTTTTATTTTATTCCTAAAATATAAGGATCATCAATGTGACTTAGATAAGTATATATTTATTAATAATTAACCTCATGGGGTTATTTTGTCTTGTTATAGTAAGTGTATTAATCATATAGTGTAAGAAAACAAAAAGACACGGTAAACGGTAAATTATTTAACTTATAGTTAAATCTATATGATAACGATAAAATAGTAACCTAAAATTGTATAAAACCTATTGGTAGAGATTATTTCAACCCATCCCCCCTTATATTATAAATAAATTTTTTTTGGAGCTATTAATAACTAAATATGACTTTATTATAAAATAATATGTTATGTTTTCCTAAGGTGCCCCTCTCCTCCCTTATAAAAAGGGCACCCCTTCCCCTCTTCTCTTCAGACCCTTTTGAGCCTTCATTCTCAGTCAACACTTTCCAATTAATCTTTTAAACCTATATGGTTATATTATAGAGGTTTTGGTATTATCAAAAGACCAACTCTAGTGCCCTAAGAAGAAGTTTAAAGGAGGTGCGTCGAAGAAGAGGTAATCTCTTCTACCGATTCTTTCATGTTTCTTTCATCTTCAACTTATTCTTCATTAGTTGTTTCATTATAATGTAATTAAATCGTTATCTCTAATATACTGATATGTTATTATAATTATAAAACAACCCCATTCCACCTTGTATCCATCCTACGAAAAAGGAAATCAACACGCGTGCATATGTACGGAATACCGTCTCCACGCCGTGATGTAATCTATTTTTCCACCAATACCTTACTTGGATGGGTACAATGAAGGAATCTTTATTTTTTTTACCATACGAGGTAATTTTTTAATTTTACGACAAAAGTATGGGGAGAATGTTTTTTAACTTATAAGACATGAATTTATTTTTATAGTTTCATAACTCCTTATTTTCAAGAAGATTAATATACAATATTTCTTAAGGATTTTCGACAAAATAATTTTCTTTTAAAATTTCATCTCATTTTGTAAAACGAAATGATTTTGAAGAAGAAAGGATATTTTCATCAAGAATCCATTTCAAGTGTTTTATCAAAACCATTTTCCATATAAGATGGCATTATTTCTTATGTGAATGTTTCAAGTATAATTTATCTATGATTTATATTGATCCACTTTTCTTATGATGAAATGATATCCATTTATTTTATATGGATTATGTTATGATTGGATGATGTTTATAAAACCCATTTTTTTTATTTTGGGTTATGATAAATGGTTTATGATTATGTTGTGGAAAAAGAAAGAATGATTTCATTAGGAGATGGGTGGGACCAATATATCCATCCAATGAATTGGGTACAGATTTATATCTCATGAGATATACATGGTTGGAACAGTATGTTATTCTGGTTTATTGTTACTGGACTGAAACGAGGAGTGAACTCGATTCAGAAAGGGACATTGTCCACTAAGATGGTCTTGGTAGCAATGCCATGGCTACTATGGAAATCATATAATGTGATTAATGGCTGCCACAATTAATGTTTTAATCCCACAATATTTTATAATGATTGATGTATCTATGACTTATGTACTATTATGTTTTATGTCGTTACTCATGATTTTTGATGTATAAACATTATGTTCATGTTTTTAAGTTCAGTTGTATATGATTTGTTTTATTATCTCCATAATTACCCTTACTGGGAATTTGAGGTCACCCTTTATATTTTTTCTTTTCCCCATGATATAAAGAAAATTTTTAGGTAATAAAACCAAAGTGTAAGATCTTTATGGGAGATGTTTAAAATCTTTTACAACGATTAGAAGATTTTGATCTGAGTTTCCAAAGACACTAAATAATTACAATCCTTGAGTGTTGGTTTTTGTTATGTGTTAAGTATTCCACAAAAGTAATGTAATTTCCTTGGATTCCAGGATTTGGGACTCTATATATCTGTCATATGAAACCATGACACCGTAAAAATGGTTTAGTTCTATAGGTAGACAGCCTTCTGATTTTTGGAAACAAACATGAAGGGTTTGTCGCCAAACTATTTTGTCTCATGAGACTTACAGATTCATCGAGGGGCTTTAGAGGGCCCCAACCACCACTGTATTTCCAAATAATTCTTTTAACATTGATTCAATACAAGTGAAATATTCCCTTTCAATATCCGAATAGATTAGAGTATACATATTCATCAATATTTCCATAATTAAAATAAATTTCCAAATAAACCCCGTATGTAAATTGGTATAAGGTTTAGACAACAAATATATCCATGAAATGAGATTATGGATATTTATTATAAATATATTTTCAAATGAAAATTGATCTCAAATGGGGAGTAGGTACACCACATAAGGATTATTAGGTGCACAATACAAATATAGCCACAACGAAAATGGAATCTGAGACAAAGTCCCTTACCACAATGTAATCGGTCGAATCGTACGACCAAAACATAATAACCATAAATTTATTCATTGAATAAGATGAATATAAACAGAATCATGTTAATATATATAAAATTTAATTACATGTATACCAAAGATAATGAATAATTGGAGAACAATGGAAATCTCACAAAAATGAAAGTGTGATGAGAAACCCCTTACCTTTTGCTCTAGTGTGTTGTTGATTGTTTTAATGACCTGAATAATAAAATTCAGATTCATTAATTAATAATTCCAGAACCTAATAAACATGTAATTTATATTATATATCATTATTATGTTCATTAATTGACTCTTTTATGGGTTTAAGAGTTTAAATCTTTTTGTTTTTGAAGCATTTTCTTACATGGTTTTCATGGTTCGTTTACTTGTTTCCATGAATGTAAGTTCATTTGAAACATGGTTAAACATCCAGAATTTTTAATACATATTATTTATAAAATTATGGAGATATAAATTATCTTATAATTATTTTGGGTTATATACCATGATGATGATTAATTAGCTAAAACATTAATGATGTTCATTTAGATCATTTTAATTGTTCTTTGATAATATCAACCTCATTTTGGATTATAAATTAGAAACACGAGTACATAATGATTCCATAACAGTGAGTGAGTCATAAAACATATATTATAACCAGGTTCATACATATAAATGGTTTCATGACCAGACATTATTGAATTAATGCGAATTGAAATCACATCGTCTATGATGTCGGTAATTCGCCACGTCATGAACAATGTTTTTATTTCCTTGAATAGGTGGAGAAAAGAAGAATATTGATGATAAATTAATAATAAACATTAGAACATCCATAATATACAGGATTCTGGAGATTTCATTCCTCTTGGTTAAGAAGAGATGAAGAACGAATAAATAAAGAACCCAAGATAAAAGAATAATTATGAAATTGCTTACAAAAATTCGTTAGGCGAACGACTACGAAATATGTTTTTAGAATAAAATAAAAAGAGAGGGGACAAGGGTCACATATCCAAGAATGATTCATAATATATATTAGATAAATAATAAGACGAAAAATATTAGCATGGTTTGGAAACTTGAAAGATATACCACATCAAAGAGAACGTGGAAGGAAGAAGAAAGAAATTGAGAGCTTTCTGACCATGTAGAGTAACCCTTAGAACATGAAGGTTGGGGCCTTGGGGGCTAGAGTAAACCTTGGGAGGACTAATATGTAGGTAAAGATACTAGAACATCATTGAGGGAGTATTTGGGATGAATTAAATGAATATAAGAGTTGGTATCTATAGGAAAAGTGAGGGATTATTTTACTAATTTCCAAGGGACACCTCATGGGTGGTATTTTCCAAACCATGGGCCTGCCCATTGTATTTTATCATGGTTTAATCCACTGGGAACACCTCACATATTATTTAACTATTCAATAGTCAACCAGATTTATGACCCCATTATTATAACATTATTGATGTCATTAACACACCGAAACTAAAAGCTTTATTTTTTACAATTCACTGAAAAATAAATTGTTTCAGAAAAATCCCAAAAATTCACCCTAACCATTTATCGACGTGTAGATTTAAAAAGTGAAAACCATTTTTGAAAAGTAATTTTCAAAATATTATTAATTTAATATATAAATAAGCTTATAGTTATTTCTAAAAATATCATTAATAATGTAAAACTATATTCATTTCTCATTAAAAAACTAATTAAGATATCATTATCTTATTTCCTTAAGAAAACAAAATAATATTATTATTTACTATTCATATGGGAATGTTACTATTCATATGGGTATGTTACTATTCAACAAAAATCATGTTTGTTCTATCAGACTAATGACTTACTGAACAGAACTCTAAAGGACTATTTTTTGAAATTCAAAACATAGAAGTGAGAAATTTATGTTTAATGGATAGGTTTTAATTGTCGCCTAAATACCCTAGTGTTGTTTGAAATGATCCCAAGGATAAATAAAATGAATTCAGTGAGGAATAGATAATCAAAACATAAAATGATTGGGGTACTACATTAATCCCTACATCAGAAAATTTCGTCCTCGAAATTTACAAAATATTACATAAAAATATTTGGGTATGTCTTTAACATAAGCTCCTCAGGCTCCCATGTTTCTTCCTCCATCATATGGTTCCTCCATATTAACTTTACCAGATGAGTCGTCCGATTTCCTAGTACTTGTTATCTAGTACCAAGAATCTTGATAGGCACATCACAATAAGATATATCTGTCTCAAATTCTACTTCTTCATAAGTGAGTACAAGTGTTGGCTCTGGCATGTACTTTCTTAACATTGACAGGGGGAACACATTGTGAACCATGGAGAGACTTAGAGGTATTTCCAAATGGGAAGCTACGGCTCTAATTATGGTTATAATTTTCAAAGGTCCGATGTACGTGGGACATAACCCTCCCTTCTTACTGAATCTTATAATACCCTTCCATGTGATATTTTTAAGAAAATGTGATCACCTTCTTGAAAATCCAAATCCATCCATCGGTTATCTACATAGTTATTTACCTACATTATGAAATTTTGATATGGTTTTGGATAATCTTCATCTTTTCCATTGTTTATTCAACAAGTTCTGGTCCCACCATTTTTCTTTCACCAATATTATCCTAGCATGTTGGTGTACGACATCTCCTCCCATATAATGCTTTATATGGTGCCATTTGAATAGTTGAATGGAAGCTATTTTTATAGGAAATTTCCATGAGATATATATACTGATCCCACATGCCTTGATAATCAATTCAACAAGACCTAAACATGTATTCCAATGTTTGAATGGTCCATTCAGATTGTCCTTCAGTTTATGGGTGGTAGGTAGGGCTCAAACAAAGAGCAGTATCTAGGACATTCCGAATATTTTTCAAGAATATTGATGTAAAACATGGATCACAATCAGAAACAATCGATAAAGGTACTCCATGAAGTATCACCACTTCATTATTATATATTCATGCAAGACGTTCAAATAGTAGATCTTCTCCTTTAGCACAAAAATGTGCTGAATTGGTAAGAGGATCAACAATGAACCATATTGCATCATTCTTTATAGGAGTATTTGGATGTCCCATGACAAAGACCATCATGATATTATCTCATTTCCACTTAGGTATGGAAAGATTTTTCAATAATCTTCCTGGCTGTTGCTTTCTAGCCTTCACTTGTTGACAAACCATACATCTTGACACAAAATCGGTAATCTCCCTCTTAATATTGTCCCACCAAAACTATTCCTTCAAATATCTATACATATTAGTGCTATTAGTGTGTATAGAGAGATTGGAACTATGATAATCATCTTAAAATTCCATTTTTAGATCATGTATATTGCGAACACAATGTCTATTCCCAAATTTCAAAATTCCATCTTCATATATGAAGTCAGCCAATCTCCCATCATTCATAGATTTAATATTCATTTGAAACTCTATATCATCACCTTGGGAACCTTTTATCATTTCTAATAAAGATGGTTTGACCACAATTTGAAAAATCATTGATGATTCACCTTTGATGGTTATTCCAATATCCATATTTATTATATCCATGACAATAGGATCCCTTTCAACTCTCATCTTGTTCAAAAATCCATGATCCTTTCTGCTCAAATCATTTTCCACCTTATTTTCCTTCCTCGGGTGGTAATGTATCATGCAATCATAATCCTTGAGTAGTTCAAGACATCTCTTTTGACTCATTTTCAGTTCTTTTTGTGATAAAATAAAATTCAACCTCTTGTGATCAGTATAAATCTAACATTTTTCACCATAGAGATAATGTCTCCATATCTTCAAAGAAAACACTATAGCAGCTAACTCAAGATCGTGGGTAGGATAGTTTTTCTCATGAACTTTTAGCTGTCGTGATTCATAAGCAATAAACTTATCATTTTTCATAAGGACACAAGAATGCCTTTTCTTTTAAGCATCACTATAAATATCAAACATTTCATTCCCTGATGGTTGATTCAATAAAGGGGCATTGACCAATCTACTCTTCAGTTTTTTGAATCATTCTTCACAATCTTTTTTCCAAACAAATTTAACCCCTTGAAGTGTGAGCTTCATTAGTGGGTTATCTTGTCGGGAAAAATTCTATATGAAATGCCGCTAATAACCTGCTAAGCCAATAAAACTGCATAACTCCGTTATATTTGCTGGTGTGGGACTTTTGTGGATTTCCTTTTTCTTTGAAGGATCAACTAGGATTCCATCCTTAGAGACAATATGGCCTAGAAAAGAAACTGATTGAAGCCAAAATTCGCACTTGCTAAACATCCCATATAACTGATTTCTTCTAAGAGTGTTTAGAATTGTTCGCAAACAATCCTCATGGTATTCATATATTTTTGAGTATACGAGGATATCATCGATGAATACCACAACAATGTTATCAAGATATTACTTGAAAACTCTATTAATTAAATCCATCAAAATATAGGGTGTATATTTCAGTGCAAAAGGAATCATTGTAAACTCATAATGCCCATAACTGGTTCGAAATGTTGTCTTCGTAATATCATCCTTACTCACATGTATTTGATGATATACGGATTAAAGTTCAATCTTTGAAAATTATTGATATCCATAAAGTTGGTCAAATAAATCATCAACATGGGGAAAATGATACTTATTATTTATTGTAATAGCATTGATTTCCCTGTAATCAATGCAAAACCCCAGGGATCCATCTTTACTCTTGAAAAAGAGGACAAGGGCTCCCCATAGAGAAAAACTAGTTCAAATAAATTCTTTTTCACTCAAATAATCTAGTTATTTTTTTAGCTCTACTAATTCCACAATGGCCATTCTATAGGGTGTCTTTGATATAAGTCTTTTATCAGTAATCTAATCAACAGGGAACTCAACTTCCCACACTAGAGGATGTCAAGGTAAATCCTCTGGAAATAAATCAATGTACTCTTTCACTATGTGCACATCTTCAATTTGAAGATTTCATTCCTCTCCTATAAATATTGGTTTATCTTCCTCTCCAAAGATTGCATTCAATAGAGCGACTGGGGGTGGTTCTAGAGAAGAATCAGGTGGAAAAGTTTCTACCCTAAAAAAAGGGATTCTACACCATTTTCAAAAATTGTAACGTTCTTTTTCTTGAAATAAATCCTCACATCATAATTTTATATCCAATCCATACTGAGAATTATATCAAATTCAGTAATGGGTATGATGACAAGGCTAGCAACTAAAGCACATTTTGGTTCTTAGAGTGGGACTAGTAGATATGCCATTGTTTCAATGATAAATCCCATGGGAGTTTTAACTAACAACTCCTTTCTTAAATCAAATTGGGATATCTTATTTTCATCAAAAACTTAGACCATATAAATTAATGTGATGATCCAGAATCAAATAAAGTGTTGGCTAATATTGAGTAAACAATAAAAGTACATGCCACCACGTCACTATGAACTTCAACCTCCACGGTTGTAATCGCATAGGCTCTCCCTTGATTTCTTGGATTTTTCTGCGGCATGTTATTTTGGAGCTTAGGACACTCATTTTCATAGTGTCCCATATCTCTGCAATTGTAGCAATGATCATCATTTAATTGTTGCTTCCCCTTGCATTCATCATATCGATGACCCTTTTATCCACAGTTATAGTAGACTTCATTGCCTTTCAACAATTTCCAGAGATGATTCATTCCATTGTTCTTACATAATGGGAAATTGTTCATTCCCTTTCTCTTATTTGGTGCTTCTCCTTTTATTTTGTAATGAGATTGCTGGTTTTTATCATGTTTTCCTTTGAAAAAATTTTATTTAGCAAATTCCTCCTCTGTTTTGAAGGAACTTGATACAATTTCATCATATGATGAAAATGATTGAGAATCCAATTCCCATTTAATAATTTGCTTAATACCTTCAATGAAATGATCAATATTTTACATTGAGTCGTGGACGTAATCCATGACATACATGGATAGCCTTGTGAAGGTATCCTCGTACTCTACAACATTGTCTTCTTCCCTATGTTTCAAGCCATGAAATTTCCTCTTCATTCCAGTTCATTGCTCAGGAGGAAAATATTTTTCGTAGAATATTTCATTAAAATTCCTCTATTTCTTATCCTATATCTCTTCTTCCTCTATTGTATTTTGAATCATGGACAACCATTGAACAGCGTCTCCCTGGAGACAATATACTACCAGTACTACCTCTCCTTTTTTGTTGCATCTTAATCCCATGAACATCTTTTAAAACGACTTGATCCATTGCTCAGAAACCACTAGATAAGGAGTCCCACTAAAATATGGGGTCTTATTCCACATGAAACGATCCAACACAGTTGTTGAAGGGTTATTCGTAACAAATTGAGTAAGTTGTCCCAAAATTGTCATGATCTGATCTGCTCCAATGTTGACTGTGTTGACTTGCTCAGTAGGGAGATCCCTACCTTTCCCATGAGTATTGATTCTCCTTCTTCCATTAGATGCCATTTTTAAATAATGGGATACCCTAGATTAGTTTATGAATCTAAAATAGAAAAGTACTCAACATAGATTTAAATTCTATGCATAGCTAATCTTAAAAACATGGTTCCTCTAAGGAAAAATTTACATTAACTCTTTCATAATGGTTTGTAAAGAAAACATGAATTATCCAAAAATATCCCCTGGGAGTTTCGTAACCAATACTGCAGCAAGGCCTAATTTCATGCACCACTTCCAGTTCGAGTCTAGCTCTAAGTAGTTTTTTTGGGTTTTACCCATAGATACATATGTGCCAGAGTCGCCTCTACCTGCTAATATCCAGAATGGGACATATTGCATAAAATATCCACGTAATCTATTACTTACCAAAGTACCAAGACTTTCTTGTATGTTAATCCTATGATACTACCTTAGGTAATTGTTACTTACTATACATTTCCTACTCTAGTTTCTATGTTTTCTACTAAACTTTCTCTGATACAAACTGTAGCACCATGACCCCTCTAGGATGGAGCTGATGCATGAATTGTGATATTGTAATGGTTAGAAGGAATGAAAATCCTGAATGAACGGTCAGTTTAGTAGTCTTGAAAAAATAGATACATATATGTTACTCACATTACATTGGAACTGTTTAAAAAATGCAACACATAATGAAAACTAAAAACTGAAACCACACGAACTCAATAAAAGACCTTCTCTTTGTTAACTGTTAACAGTAAACAATAAAAGGGGTGAGCTCAAATGCTCAGTAAGGGATACAAAAAAAGTTGAAGCATGAGTATAATAATAAGTGAATCAATATCAATCAAACATAATCAAAATGGCATAGTGAATAAATCAATAGCTAATGCCATTAATAAACTGAAAATAAAACCGTATCCATAGATTTTGTCATAGTGAAAACCTCATGGATAATAATAATAACTGATAATGAATAAATAGAATGATTATTAATTGGATGTCATGTATATGGAACATGAAACCATAATACTGTAAAAACTTTTTAGTTATTTGTGTAGAAACCCTTTTGATTTTTTGGAAACAAACTCAAAGTGTTTGTCGCAAAACTGTTTTGTCTCATGAGACCTACTAATGCATCGAGGGGCTATAGAGGGCCCCAAATTCCACTGTATTTCCAAAGAATTATTTATAAATTCATTCAATACAAGATCAATATTCCCTTTCAATATCCCTATAGGGTAGAGTATACAGATTAATCAATACTTCCAAAATTAAAATATCACTCCAAATAAACACCCTATGTAAATTGGTATACGGTTTAGACAACAAACATATACATGAAATGAGATTGTGGATATTTAATATAAATATATTTCAAAATGAAAAGTGATCACAAATGGGTAGTAGGTACACCACATAAGTATTATTAGGTCCACAATACAAATATAGTCACAACGAAAATGGTAGCTGAGACAAAGTCCCTTACAATAATGTCATCAGTCAAACTGTATGACAAAAACATAATAACCATCAAGTGAATCATTGAATAAAATGAATATAAATATAATGATGTAATTATTTATAAAATGGAAGTACAAATATACCAAATATAAGGAATAATTGGAAAACAATGGAAATATCACAAAAATGAAAGTGAAATGAGAAACCCCTTACCTTTTTCTCTAGTGTGTTCTTGGTTGTTCTTAATGACCAGAATAATCAAATTTAGATTCATTAATTAATAATTACAGAACCTAATATACATGAAACTTATATGATATATCCTTATTAAGTTCATTAATGGCCTCTTGGATGGTTTTAAAAGATTAAATCATATTGTTTTGGAAGCATTTTCTTTCGCGGTTTTCATGGTTCGTTTACTTGTTTCCATGAATTGAAGTTCATTTGAAACATTGTTAAAAATAAAGAATTGCGAATATATATTATTAAAAAAAATTGGAGATATAAATTATCCTATAATGATTTTGGGTTATATACCATGATGATGATTAATTATTTAAAACATTAAAGATGTCCGTTTAGATCATTTTAATGGTTCTTTGATAATATCAAACTCATTTTGTCTTATAAATTAGAACCATGAGTAAAAAAGAATTCTAGAACCATGGGTGAGTCATAAAACATATATTATAACATGTTTCATACATATAAATTGTTTCATGACCAGACTTTAAAGAATTAATGCGAATTTAAATCACATCGTCTACAATGTCGGTAATTCGACACGTCACAAACAATGTTTTTAACTCCTTGAACAAGTGAGGAAACAAAGAATATTGATGATGAATTTTCTATGAAGATTAGAACATACAGAATATACATGATTCTGGAGATTTTATTCCACTTGGGTAAGAAGTGATTAAGAATGAATAAATAATTAACTCAAGTTAAAAGAATAATTTTTAAATCGCATACAAAAATTTGGCAGCCTAACGGCTACAGAATATGTTTTTATAAAATTTTAAAAATACAGGGGACAAGGGTAACCTATACAGAAATGAATCATAATATAGATTTTATCAATAATAATAAGTAAAATAAGAACATGGTTTGTAAAATTCAATGATAGACCACATAAAATAGAACACAAAAGGATGAAGAAGGAAATTGAGAACTTTCATACCTAGTAGAGAAACCCTTAGAACTGAAGGTTGGGAACTTGTGGACTTGAGGAAACCTTGGGAAGCCTAATATGGAGGTAAGGAGGATAGAACATTGGTGAGGGATAATTGGGAGTGGATTCAATCAAAGGAAGAGTTGGTATTTATAGGAAAAGTGGGGGATTATTTTAATAGTTTCCAAGGGACACCTCATGGGTGGTATTTGAAAAACTGTGGGTTTTCCCACGGTAATTTCTCATGGTTTAAGCCACATGGGACACCTCAAATATTATTTAACTATACACAATTCTACCAAATTTATGACGTCATTATTATCTCATTAATGATGTCATTAAGACACCAAAACTACAAACAGTATTTTTTACTATTCACTGAAAAATCAAGTGTTTCAGAAAAATTACCAAAATTCAGGCTAACCATTTATCGACGTGTAGATTTTAAAAGTGAAATCCATTTTTCAAAAGTAAATTTCTAAATATTATTAATTTAATTTTTAAATAAGTTCATAGTTAATTCTAAAAATGAAAATCTTAAAGTGTAACTTGATTTATTTCTCATTGAAAAACAAATTAAGATCTCATTATCTTATTGCCTTAAGAAAAAAAATATTTTTATTAATTACTAATCATAAGGGTATGTGACTATTCATATTACTTTTCATATGGGTATTAAACTATTCACCAAAAATTACATTTGTTCTATCAGAGTCCAAATGTCATATTTAACACAACTCTAGATGACCATTTTTCAAAATTCAAAACATAGAAGTGAGAAATTTATGTTCAGTTTTTAGGTTTTAACTATCTCCTAAATAACCTAGTTTTGCTTCAATGGAACACAGTGATGAATAGTATTTAACTAAATGATGAATATAGAAACATAACATAAAATGTTAGGGGTACTACATGTTGGATAATCTTTACTTTCTCATCCACTGCCTCTACTAACATTGGTCCTATCAACATCCTTTTCTCGAATTCATCCCAAAAATCATCAGTTCTACATCGATCCAAAATAATGTCTCAAAAGGTTCCATATCTATACTAGAGTGAAAAATGTTATTATAAAAAAACAAATGTAATGAATTATTAAGATCCCAACTTACCAGGTTTTCCATTGAAGAATCTCGAAGCATAAACTCTAAAGATTGAATCATTTATTTTGACTGCCCATCTGATTGAGGATGAAAAGAAGTACTGAAATTTAATTATGGTCCCCATGACTTCTGAAGGACCTTCTAAAATATAGAAATAAACCTGTGATCCCAATCACATAAAATTGAAATATGAACTCCATGTAACATGAAAATCTAATTTAGGTACAATTGAGAAAGCTAATCCAATGACATCGTATATTGAATATAAAGAAATTGTAAAGATTTTTTTAGATGATCAATAATGACCCTAATCTTATGGTCAACATGATAAGTCATAGGTAGTCCCCCCATAAATCCCATGGTTATATTTTTCCATTTCCACATTTTCACTACAAATGTATGAATCACCGCCTTTGGTAACATCTTCTATGATTTAACCTATTAACATGTCAATCATTTAATAGAAAATTCTTCTATATCCTTTTTCATTCGATCACAATTGTAATACTACCAAAATTCCATGTATGTCTTAGTACATCCATGATGAACTGAAAATGGATAACTATGATCTTCACACAACAAATAAATATTCAACTAAGAATCACAAAACACATATAAACTTTTTCCAAATACTCAAACACAATATTTATCAAGGATAAATTCTAGGAACATAACCATTTTATCCAAATATACTTTTTCTGTTGCATATATTCTTCCATCTGCTATTTCTTAATTTGGTCTAATAATGATGATAACATATAAACCTAAAAAAATTATATCTATACCCTGCACTAATAAAATCTATTCCAAAATTCATCAAATCAATAATCAAGGGATAATGTTCCATATGTAAAATAGTAAATGATGCATAATTTTTTCAACTCAAGGAATCCACTACTTTGTTTTATTTTCCAGGATGATAATTTTTCGTGAAATAATAATCCTTTATCAGTTTAATCCATATTCTTTTTCTCATGTTTAATTCTTTATGATTGAATATACCCTTCAGACGTTTATGCCAAATATATATTTGACATTTGGCTCTATATAAAGTTTTCCACCAAATTTTCAATGAAAAAACCACTGCTACCAATTCCAAGTCAAATGTGGGATAATTTAACTCATTGAATCTTAGTTGACTTGAAGTATAAAAATTACCTAATTATACTGTATCATAACACAACCACGTCAATTTGATGAATAATCAGTGTACATAGAAACATCCCAATTTCAGGAAGGTAAGACCAAAACGAGATCATTCATCAATATCTTCTTTTGTTCCTGAAAGAAAACATCCCATTATTTTATCCATTCAAATTTAAGCCTTTTCTTGATAAAATTTTCAGTGTTCTAGATAATCATGAAATTATTTTAACAAAAATTTAATAAAAAACTACTATTCCATGAAAAATTCGAATCTCTATAACATTTGTATTTCTTGTCCATTCATCAACCACATTTGTTTTCGAAGGATCAACAGTTATTTTGTCCTTATTTATAATGTACCAATGAATAGAAATATATTACAACAAAAAATTATACATTCTGAGTTTTTCGTATAGTTTCTTTTATTTTAATGTTTGGAAAACAACCCTTAGATATTTTTCATACTCCTCTTTACTTATAGAATATACCAAAAGGACGTCAATAAATAAAACAACAAACATATCCAAGAACTCATGAAATATTAAATTCGTATGATCCTTGAATATAGAAGGTTCATTAATTAACCTAATGTGCATAATAATGAATTCATAATGACCATATCTAGAATGGAATTCAGTCTTAAGAATTTCTTCAACCTTTATTTTCAAATAATGGTACCCGAACTAATGTTAACCTTGGAAAAATGTGGTTCTCCCCAAAGCAGATCAAACAAATCATAAATATGATTCAAAAGATACTTGTTTTTTAAAGTAATTTTATTCTATTATTTATAATCAATGCAAAGTATCATTGAACATTATTTATTCTTGAAAAACATGATAGGAGAACCATATGGTGATGAGCTAGTTCTGATGAATCCTCTATCTATTAATTCCTAAAAATGCATTTTTAATTACTGAAGATCCATTTGAGCCATTTGATAAGGGGGTATAGAAATTCAATCAACATAAATAATGAGTCAATAGTAAACTAAACCACTCGATTAGTAAAAAACTAGGTAAATCATCAAGAAAAATATCCTGGAATTAATTTACCATTGCCACATAATTAACCAAGATAGTTGCCTGATCTTAAAAAATATGAGCATTATAAAATTCATTTAAATCCATTATCAGTTTCTTATCTTCATGATATGTTATAATTGTATAGGTTCATTCTAGTTCCAAAATTTAAATTCACTCTAAAAAACAACATCTTTTTAACTACAATATATATTATCATAATGAAAAGAAATCTAGTTCATCCCCAGTATAACATCAAACACTACAAGAGGGAAAAAATATGGTATGTAGGAAAACACTATTCACATACAACGATAGGTATATTTTTATAATTTCTTTTTGCAACAATATCTCCTCCAGGTGTTTTTAAGAATATATCTGGTTTCATTTCACAAGATTGAATTACAAATATTTAGAAAATTTCTCAGAAATAATGGAATATGTTGACCTCGAATCAAACAAAACATTTGTGAAATATATTAAAAAATAATTGTCCCTGATACTACCTCATTTGACAGATCAACATCTTTTTATGTTTTTTCAAATAATTTTACTAAACCCACTTGCCCCCAATCATAATGATTCCCATCATGAGTAACTAGCTTCAGACAAACATTAGCAAAATGACCCAATTACTTATAGTTAAGACATCTCACCATCATCATCTAATTAATTTTTTTATTTTTTTCCCTGTAGTCATGATACATGTGTCCAAGAATTCCAGATTGATAGAATTTCCCACTTTTGACAAGACATTCACTAGGATAATATTTACCACGCTTTTCATAATAAGGGAGATTTATTTTCTTCTCTATATTTCATTGAAATTTTTTAACCAAATCCTACAAAATATTCCACTTCGTATTCTTTTAATCATGAGGAATGTACGTGATATCAATCTCCGTCACTTATTTTTTAGCACAATGAACATATTTCATATAGATTTTAAACTATTGTGAAGCCAATGCTCTTGGAAAAAATGGTTTCAAACCTGAATAAATTCTATTAACATTACTATCTATATCCTGACTCTAACATATTTTGTATGTAGACAGTCTTGTAAAATTGGCATCACATGCTTCCACAAAATCATCATCTTTCACCATTAGTTCAAAGAATTGCATGTCCATTCTAATTAGAATAGATATGGGAAAATATTTTTATATGGAATGATTGTTAAAATCATAATATTATTTACTTTCAAGATCATATCTTTATCTAATATTCATAATCATAAACCACCATTGATCGTCTTCACCTTCCAAATGATAAATGGATAGTAGTACATTTTGGAATTCCAAACATCCCATGATATCAAATTTTTATTCTAGAGCATTGATCCATCCTTCCATTATCACTGGATATGTAGTTCCACATAATTATGGATGATGCTTCCTCATAAAATGCTAAAAAAGACATGTTTCATTGTGGATGATCATGTTCCTCTCTATCATGGACGCCACCCAACTTTGATGCTTGAGTCAAATGATCCATTACTATCACAAACTTCTCGGTTCTAATTCCCACCATTCTGGGCTACAGATTCTCATTTACATTATCCTCTTCCTGCATTCCTACTTCAGATTCCCTATTCCTTCTACAGAAAACCATTCTAAATAGATATAACTTAAATGAAGCAATATGGTAATACTTAAATTATATAACATTTCAAGTTACATATAGTAAAAATAATTTATGGTTTTCTTTTAACATCATCTTAACTCATAAAGTTATCTAAACCATTATTTGATAACATCTATATGGACACAACCTTAAAAAATTACATAATATTTAGTATTATATAATAACATACATTCTTACACAATGAGGATGTATTCTGGTTTATAGTTTTAAGTAATTATGAAATAAAATATACATAATTTATTTTTAGAAGTATAAAAATTTTCAAATAGAAGATAATTCCATTGAGAAAATTTCATAAAATTAAATTTAACCACGTTATTTCTCTTACACATCTGTATAACTTGTGAATGTCATTTAAATACATGGGATGAACCAATATATATCAGTAAGGGATAAAAGGAACGAATTATTTAGTCAAGCGATAACATAAAAAAATAAAAACCATTTCATAAAAACATGTTAACATTCAATGATAAATCATGTAGTGGCATTGGAATCATTATTAAATTAACCTTTTCACTTGGAATAACCATTTGGTCAAATTCCACCTCTGGAGTAACCAATGCTTTGGAGAGCTACATTGGGGCTCACAAGACATATTATGAGGTATAATAGGATCAAACCAACATATATTTAGCTATAATGAGCTCAAACCAACATAAATATGTCCAAGGAACTTATCATGGTAATAAAGTATCATGAAATTATGTGATACCACTCATTACATATATATATTATCCTTTTTAAATAAATTAATGACACTTTTAAAAATATCTTAAAAGTAATTTCCCTTAAAAAATACAATTTAAGTGTGAATTAATATAATTTAATAGATATGTTTTTTTTACAATATAAATATAAATAATAAAACATAATATTAAAAATCATCACACTATCAATCTTAATAAAACATAATGAATAAATAATAAGGTTAACCCAAAGAATGTAAATTGGGTTATGAATTCCCTTACCTCTTGTTATTCGTACATAAAATGCGTTTAAAAACCCAATAATATTCGATAAAAGAGGGTTATTAATATCTTAATGAAACATATTCACGTTTATAACACCTTATATGATCATTTTAATAAATTATTCAACAAATTATTTGTAATATTTTGTTATTTACATTGTTTCAGGTGCATTCTTTACATGATTCCTGTGATCTGTTCGTGATGGATATTATTCTCGGTAGGATGTGAAACTACATAATTGGAAGGGAGTGGTATTTAATTATTTCTATACCCATAAATTATACAATTTATCATTTTTAATTCTTATATGTGGAGGACTCATATGTTAAAACATTATTAATTTCTATTTTGATTATTTGGGGGATTCTTTGATCGTAAAGAAATAAATTTGTATTATAAATAAATCACATGCTTAATAAAGGCTTAAAGAACAATATATAAGATATAATAACTAAATAATAATATATTTTTATAATAAAGATGCATTCATAACAAGTCTTTAAGGAAGTAAAAGAATTTCAAATCTCATCGTCCAAAATGTTGGTTAATCGACACATCACAGCTGGTGTTATAATTTCATAAATAAGTGGGAGAGGATAATAGGTATAATGATGAATAATCCATAAACATGATTAAATACAGAATATGTAAGATAATAGATCATCCATGACTTTTGGATAAGTTGATATTAATAAATAATAATAAAAAAGGAACTTGAATTAAAATAATAGGTGAGAAATCTCGTACAAAAATTTGACATCCTAACAGCTATGCACCATGGTTTTAGAAAACATTAAAAATGGAGGGTACTATGGTAACCCATCAAAAAATTAATTATAATAAATTATAGATATAGAATAAAATGTAAATAATATCATGGTATGGAAACATTTATTTTCTATCACATAAAAGAGAATTTGAATGGAAAAAAGATTGAAGTTGATAAGTCTCTTACATTGTTAAGTAACTCCTATGACACAAAGGATATGTCGTTTGGGGCCTAAGGACACCATGGTATGACTAATATAATGTTAATAAGACCATATCTTCCTTAAAGAGAAATTTTTAATTAATTGAATGAATGAATGGGTTGGTATTTGTAGCAAAAGTACATGGATATTTTATTAATATCCAAGAGACACCTCATTAGTTGTATTTGAAAAACATGGTCTTTCCCATGGAATAATACACATGGGACACCTCATATCATATTTTATTGTACATGAGGAAACTATAATTATTACATCATTAATGATGTCATTAAACACACTAAAACTCAAAACTATATTTTTACTCTTTATTGAATATTATAATGTTTCAGAAAAATCCACAAATTTCACCCAAACCATTTTTCAATGTATTGAATTCAAAAATAAAAACCATTTTTTGGGAATAAATTTATAAATATTAATAATTTAATTTTTAAATGAAATCATAATTTATTAAAAAATGAAAATTTTAAATTTATAACTCATTTTTTAATGCCATGAAATATTAATACACATCTCATTATCTTATAACCATAATAAAATAACATAATAATACAAATTACTATTTATTAGGTTCATATTTCTATTCGTATTACAATTTATAAGTGCTGGTTTCTGTTCAATAAAAATAACGTTGGTTCCATTATAGTCTAAATAACTTACTGATCACAAATGTGGATGATCGTATTTCAAAATTCAAAA
This sequence comes from Viscum album, assembly GCA_963277665.1. NCBI lineage: Eukaryota > Viridiplantae > Streptophyta > Magnoliopsida > Santalales > Viscaceae > Viscum > Viscum album. Next base: position 1,743,967,751 of record OY728128.1, on the reverse strand, counting down.
TATTAAAGTAGCAAATTTATCATTAAATTATATTTATAAATATATAATTAAAATAATGTTTCATGAAGTTCATTTATTTTTTAAAAAACATGTTTTGCTACATTTACATTCTTTAATGGTTTCTCAATACTAAAATAGTTATGGATGGGATCCTTCTCTAATAAAAAATCCCAAGAGGTAGCTAAAAACGTATATTTATAAGGGACATGTTTTCATGGTCAATATTAAAATAATAAGTGTCATAAATACCTAAAATAAAATTTGAGTAGGAAAAATGGATGAAAATGATCTATTTATAAACTTCTGTAACAAATTTTTTTTATTTCTGCATTATTTAGTGCATTAAATCATTCAACTATGATATTTATAATTTAATAAATTCAATTTAAAATATTTATTTTGTGTTTAATCACAAAATTTACATTGATATTATGCTTATAATACAAATCAATACTATAATTTATCCAACTATAGAGTTCATCACTTCAGGTTATTCATCATTTAAAAATTGTTTATTTTTTAATTTATATGTTTGGTTTTCATTATTTTTGTATAAATAACCCCCACACTATACATTTACTATTAATAATAAATATTATATGTTTTAGGATGCTGATAAGATTCAAAAACTGTCTAAAATATGTTTTTAAAAATAATCACACAATTTTATAATAACATTTAAAATCCAAGTCCTACTCATATAGGGTTTGGTCATGACCACACTTCCACCCTTAGAAAAAAATTCATGGGATTTATCGTTCCTTTATGTGTGAGAAATCACAAAACTGATTGATATATAATTTATTTACATGTTAGGTATATATATATTCATCTACTAAAACACAACTATTATTATGTTTTTTTAAACCATGGAATGGGTACTTTAGGAAGTTATTTTGAATGAATTTATCACTACTAAAAAATATCCCCCTTATATTTAGATATTTAGAAATATATACTATCTGATTCTATGGTAAAATTAATGATCAATGTTTATTTCTACACATTTATGGTTTATTGGAGCCAACACCATAGTGGGATAATCTTTTAATAGTAGTGTTTCAACTCGATGAATTTTTTAGAAATAAGTTAAGAATATAAACTCTAGGTTATGGGACTATAAATATACTAATAAAATTAATTCAATAGATCTACATTTAGTATGACTTAAAATTAGTGATTTTAAATATACTCCAAAAGATTATTGTAATTGAATCATTATAATTTCATTGAAAATAATCCTAACTGTCACGAACCGAATCTGGTCGCCACCATTAATGACACAAAACTCAGCCTGTGGCAAGGCCCGAAGGGCGTTCCCTATACCCACAGGCTGGAACAAGTGCCCAGGTATCAAAAAATATGGTTTGGGAATGATTTACCTGAGTATGAAAGCATATAACATAAAAAAACTATCAATAATTAAAATCGGAAATTTTCATGCTAAACAATTCATAAAAAAATTAGATCTGAATAAATTTTTTTAAAGACACTACTAGTGGTCCAAATACAAATAATGACAATGGAATGGCATCCCCATAGACTCCACATGACAAGGGGGTCATCACCCGCAAGGCTTCTCCACAACTCCGCCCAAGCGATGGGGACTAACACCCTGAGCCCCCCATCACCCTTAGCCTTCCCATTACCTAAGTCAAGCATAAGATGGACTAATCACACCCAATGGGTGTAAGTAGGGTGTGTTCCTACTCCCAATAGTATACCACCAGATGATTCCAAAGATCATGAAATAAAATGTGAACAAAACATGAAATTTTAATACACAAGGTGAAACAGTTTTAAAATTCCATGAAATGAAACATTCAATTGAAAACAGTTTTCAATATAAGAATTTCAGAGTGTTAACGCATTAATATAAAAATTTTATCTACTGTAATTTACTTCCCAACACTCTCTATTACAAGGGTAAATACCACAAATGTAATGAGAAACAAAATCGGAACACCCCTATGCACTAGGTTGTCTCGGGCCCTATATACCTCATATCTCGGTGTAAAGTAACCATAGAAAAATATGTTCTCATGCACAAGCCACTAGTAGGAAACATACCCATAACCTAGTGGTCCCCAATCATCATTAACATAGTTTAGTTATAGTTTTTGTTATCCAAATACTATGTGAAACATGGACATAACCCATCTGGTCCACTAGCCGTACTAGTACAAATCCACCCCACCTAGGTACCTGGGATTCCCATTTTGTACTCAATCAATTTAATCATGAAAAATGAATCTATTTTCATATAACACACCAATACTGGTCACAAAAAATAATATAGTATCTATCACATTTTATACCACTTAAAACACACAACAAAACACTTAAATTTTAAATAAAACAATTCCTCCAAATCTCATAATGTTTCACACATCAAACTCTTTAAAAACCAAACATTCACCCTATATTCACACCATAAGGTTACCAAAACCTAAAATTTAGACCAATACATTTCTATTAAAACAACAAAACATTTTTAGGGAAGCCCCTTGTGAACCAAGAAATTATAACTTAGAAAAACCTCTATTTTCACACAAACATGGGACTTAAAGTTAGCTTGTTCCACAAACACTATTAAAACACATTTTCATAGAAAAAATCAAAGGGGAGGAAATAAAAAACATTACTGGAAGCCCTATTATTTTTCAGTAAAATCAATTAATTATTAATAAGGAATTCCCTAATAAACCAATAAAACATTCCCATGAAATCCCCCCAATTTCACATGATGTTTGCATTTAAAAATTCATTTTCAAAACAAACACCAATAATACTAATTTTTACAGAAAATATAAATTGATATAAACATGAATTTATGATAAATATAGCATGATAATACACAAATATTTCATAAACATGGAATCACCTACCAAAAGAGTCATGAACCGCAAATCCTAGTGCGGAACTTCAACCGCACCACCACTACACGACATGGGAGTGATATCAAACCTAAACCCAGAGGATTGGACCAAGAATCTCAAAATGAAACCCTAGGTACGAATCCCAAGCTTCTGGAAATTTGGGTATTCAAGAAAAAAAGAGAAAGCTTAATGAAAGGGAAGGAACGTAGAAGGAAGTCACTTCAAAAATCTGGACAATTTTAGAAACCTTAGAATTTTGGCCCTAATTCCTGACTAATACGATCTTTAAAGTAGGGGAAACAAAGCTGGGGGTGCGGCCAGGTATATTGGGAGTAGGTGAGAGGTGGAATCACCAAAAAAGGATAAAAAATTAATATTTTATGAAAAAATAAAAAAACAATTTTAAAACTGGAAATGGGCTTTCGGGTTGGCCCAATACCTAATTTGATCACCCAAATGCAAGATGATAATGACTTTTTAAGGGGACCACATTTATTTGGTGGTGTTAATGGGAAAATGAAGGTAACATTTGAAATATAATGGGTGAAAAAGGATGAAAAACGAAGGATTTGTTAATGAAACAAAATATACATTCAAAAATTGAAATGAACTCTCGGGTTGGCCAAAATTTTAGGAACCCACCATTTCCTTCAAAAATGCATGGAAAGACACCAAAACAATTCAAGTATGTAAATTAAATGAAAAATACATTTAAAATATGTCATTTATGTGACAATTATCCCCAGCATGAAGGACTTTCCGCCCCGAAAAGTCAACATGAAGCATGATTAGAAAACAAGAATGGGTACTCTACCTCGACCCATGACTTTCGCTCCCATGTCTCATGTGTATCATTCCCATGATGCCATAGAACCCAGACTAATGGAATAGACTTACCTCAATGTAACTTCTCTTGGTAGTCCACTATTTATACCGGCCACTCAACAACAGACAAGTCAGGCTCTATCTCCAGTCCCAACTCAATTCATTGGATGGATCCGGATTGTATTTATTCAACTGAGAGACGTCGAAGACATCATGGATGGACGTCAACTGAGAAGGTAAGGTCAACCTGTATTCCACCTTGCCAATACGCTTGGTTATATCAATGGACCTGACATACCATGGAATCATCTTACCTTGCTTCCCCAATCGACGACGGCCCAGATGAGGTGCCACTTTTATGAATACCTTATCACCCATAGAAATCTCTATGTCTCGACGCATCCGATCATCATAAGAGTTATGACCACTCTGAGATGTCAATAAGCAATGCCTGATCAACTTGACCTTCTCAAAATTCTCTTGCACAAGTCTCAACCCCAATAGTGATGTCTCTCCTACCACAGCCCAACATAGGGGGGACCGACATGGCCGACCATAGAGCGCCTCAAAAGGGGTCATTCGTATCACAGATGGGTATTATTATTATAAGTAAACTCAACCAATCCCAAATGGCTATCCCAAGAACCACCAAATTCTTAGAAACATGCACGAAGCATGTCCTCCAAAATCTGATCTGCTCGCTTTGTCTGACCATCCATCTGATGGTGGTACATCGTGCTCATATTAATCTGAGACCCCAAGGCCTTCTGAAGGCCTTCCCAAAATCAAGAAGTGAAGCGGGGGTCTCAATCTGAGACAACTGCTGATGGTAAGCCATGCATTCCACCACATCCTGAAGATACAAATGCCCCAATTCATCAACTTTAGTTGTATCTTTTATCAGAATGAAGTGGGCTTATTTGGTCAGACAATTGATCAACACCCAAATGGCATTATTATCCTGAGGTGTACGAGGTATGCCATCAATGAAGTCCATGGAGACCTCATCTAACTTCCAGGTACGAATGGGTAGTGGCTGGAGCAAATCGGAAGGCCTTTGGTGCTCTGCTTTCACCTGCTGGCATGTGTAGCATCGCCAAACAAAGTCCACTATGTCTCGTCTCATACCAGGCCACCAAAAATGATGATGAACATCATAATACATATTAGTGGCACCCGGATGGAAATACCACTTAGACTGGTGGCTATCATGCATCACCACCTTCCACAGCGATAATGGAACTACTGAAAGGCCCTTGAAGCACAAGATTCCCTTAGGAGACGATGACCAATCAGAGGATGTCTCTCCACCATAAAAAAACTACGTCGATCACTGACACAGCTCATCACTGGGTTATTCATGAAGAATCAACTTCAATAGAGATGGAGTCAACTAGACGCTCGCCAAGAATTCCCCTCCACTGTGTTCCCTAGTCTCCATATGCATCTGAGAAAAGAGCCCCATCAATGCCCACCCATCATTGGAATTCCTCAAAGCCTACACAAGAACCCTTCTTCTCAAGGCATTGTCTACTAAATTACCCTTACTTGGGGTATAGACAATGTCAAAGTCAAACCCATGCAAGTACTCGATCCAGCCATGCTGCCTCAAGTTGATGTCCTTCTGTGAGAATATATAATCCAAGATTTTGTGATCAGAGTATACCACAAACTTCTCCCCAAAGAGGTAGTGACGCCATGTCTTCAAAGCATGAATCACCGCTGCCAACTCCAAGTCATGGGTCGGGTAGTTTTTTTCATGTGGTCGAAGTTGGAGAGAGCCATACGCGACAACATGATTCTCCTGCATAAGCACGCACCCAAGACCCATACCTGAAGCATCACAATCAATTGCATATCCCATTCCATCCTCTAGTAAAATCAGCATAGGGGTGGTATTCAACATCCTATTCATCTCCTTGGACGATGCATTGCATTCTGGATCCCATACAAACTTCACTCCTTTCTGGGTGAGGGAAGTCATCGGTGAATCAAGCCGAGAGAAATCCCAAACGAATTGCCTATAATAACTAGCCAGGCCAAGGAAACTCATGATCTCGAACACATTCTTCAGCTGCTCCCATGACATAACCGCACTAATCATCTCAGGGTCCACTGAAACCCCCTACTCAGATATCACATGCACTAGAAATCTCAATTTCCTTGATCCAATAAAGTGCTCATTGATACCTTTCCATAGAGGCTTTGATCTCGTAATGAACCCAAAATGATCCTCAAGTGATGTTCGTGTTCCTCCATAGAGTTAGATTATACCAGAATGTCATCCACGAACACCACAACAAAGGAATCGATATACTGATGGAACAACCTATTCATGAGTTCCATAAATACCGCTAGAGCATTGGTCAATCCTAAGGGCATGACCAAATACTCAAAGTGGTCGTACCTGCTTCGAAAGGCTGTCTATGGGATATCTGACTCTTTTACCTAAAGTTGATGATACCCCGAACATAGGTCAATCATTGAGAAACACTTTTCCACCTTAAACTGATCGAACAAATCATCTATTCTAGGAAAAGGGTATCTATTCTTAATTGTTACCTTATTCAGGTTCTGGTAGTCAATGCACAACCGGAGGGATCCATATGCCTTTTTTGCGAACAACATAGGAGCGGCCCAAGGAGTGAAGCTTGGGTGAATGAATCCTTTGGATTCTAGGTCATCTAGCAGTATATTTAATTCCCACATCTCGGTGGGGGCCATGCGATTAGAGGGAAGAGATATCGGTTGTGTTCCATGTGCCAGATCAATCGAAAACTCCACATCACGCTCCTGGGGAATGCCTGAAAAATCATCCGGGAATACCTCTGGAAACTCGTTCGATACATGAGGTAATGAACTTTTAGGGGAAAGAACATCCTCTAGAACAAGCAAAGATGACTAGAAGATAAATCATCCCATCTCTGGGAGTGGAGGCCCTACGCGACCTGAACGAGGATCCCATTCTCCATGAAATACCTGACGACTCCCATCGGGTGTCGTTAAACTCACACATCATCTATAGCAATCGATGTGTGCCTGGAAGTGTACTAGCCAATCCATCCTATGTATGACATCAAAAGAGTCCATAACTAAGACCAAGATGTCCCACTCCATCTCTATCACTAACATATAAAGAGCAAATGATGGGCACCTGAGACCCTGCTCCTTCTTCTTTCCTAGCAATGTCACCAACTCCATCGCGAAAGACATAAACTCAGTTGGAAAATTCAAAATGTCCAAAAAATCGGAATAAATGAATGAAATATAGGCACTAGTATAAAAAAGAGCAGTACCCGTATAAGATGCGATCAAAACGATACCGCGAACTATCGACAGTCCTGCCTCTGATCCTGCTGGTGCCTGATCCACTGCATGGAGATGTCCAGTATCTTCCTGAGGATGACCGCTAGTCTATGGTTGTGCGTTGAACTCGGTTTTCCTAGAAGATGACCCAGCCCTACCACCTCGGCTTACAAATCCAGATTCCCTGGTCCTCGATGGCTCAGACCCTGCTGGTACACCTCTTGAAGCCACTGACCCAAACCCACTCGGATGTGGACGTGCCACACCCCAGAAACGATGCAAATTTTCCATACCTCCATACTGTTAACAAGGCTTCAGAGGATGTGGACATGCTGGTCGGATGTGCCCAGGATTCTCACACTGGTGGCACATGACCGATATCACATCAGAAGCAAGAGAAGAAAACTGCCTGGATGAGTGGCCTTAACTGCCACCTCCTTTCTTCACAAGATCGTCAAGCTCCATTTTCTTTTCTCATGAGCTGCCACTGCCCACTGCTGATACTGAACTATAGAAACCATTCCTGCCTTTCTCATCAATCTCCCCCATGAACACCCGATTAAGAACCTCAGAATAGGTCCTCAGCTTAAATATGAACACCTGGGAGTATATCTCTGGTTTCAAGCCTTTCTCAAACCTCTTGGCCTTCGCCTACTCATTAGAGACAATTTCTGGAGCATACTGAACCAACTCAACGAAACGGTTCACATACTCCATCACAGATAGATTCCCCTGAACATGTTCCATGATCTCACTAGACCTAGCATAAGCCAACACCTCAGGGTAGTACTGTTCATCGAATATAGCCTTGGAATCTCCCCAGTGCATCTGCTCATTCTTCCCACCCTGAAGCACTGGCTCTCACCACTTACATCATGGACCCTCCATCAGAATAGAGGCACACTTCACCCTGATCTTCTCAGGTGTTTCCAGGAACACAAAAATACACTCAATCTTCTCGATCCATTCTTCTTCTTCCTGGGGTTCTAAGCTACCATGGAATGTAGGAGTCTTGTTTTTTCAGAAACTCTTGTGATTTATCTTTTCTAGAACATGTCTCTTCTGCCCTAATATGAATAGGAGCAAGAGCTGGTCCCTGTACTAAATCATGGATAGCCCGAACCAGAGCATCCACAAGCCTCTGATCAATCGGTGTTGGAGAACGCTCTCAAGATTCCTCTTGTGGGCACGTGGGAGCTTTCCAGGGAGGCATGTTTCAACAAAATTAAACAGTCACAAAACATTAGTCAGTACCACAATTCTGAAAATTTTAATCAAATATATCAAATATAAATAAAATAAACACATTCCACTAATTAAAGAAACAACTACTCCACATCCGCCAGATGTCCACATGTGTTCTTTAGCCCACATGACTCACCTGGAATTGAATTCAATCCATAAATTCCAACATCATCTGGTGACTCAAGTTTTGCCAGGAGTGGTGTGGGCCAGGCACCCTAATCACAATCAAAACCCGAGCCCCGAAAGTACTAGCACCTATCAATCCCGACTCATCCCAAAATTGAAATATAACCCAAAAACATTAACCTCCTCTAATAACAAATGTATCAACCGGGTCCTAGTGATAGCACAGACACCCCACCTTAATAAGGTCGTCAGGTCCTGGCCTACCAGGTATCACTAGTTGCCCCCGCAGACACGTTGGGCCCACCCCAATGTCCACCAACATTCCCGAACGGGTCATATAACTAATGGTAGTCCCCACATGCCAACACATACCCTTTCCAGTGTGATTTGTCATCACTCGCACACACCCTGGGATACTTTCCATAAAGTCACCCATCCTGATTACTACTCTAGGCTAAGCACGCTTAACTGTGGAGTTCTAATTAGATAGGCTCCCGAAAAGGAAGGTACACCATGTTGACATGAGTCATATCATTTAGTCAATTAACCCTTTATCATTTGGGTGTGTTACACTAACACAATTTATTCATTTCAAAAGTTTTTAATGTTTATATTATAGGATAATATTGTGAAAGAATAAAATTAAAATTTTTACTAGGTCCTTGATTGGAGAACTGGATGCCACTATGTATCATGTCATGGTAGTAATCATAAAAATCTTCATTATGAAAATGTACCATAGATGGATCTATCTCATGTTTAGGGAATAAAATATACTATCATCATAGTGTATGGGAATTATAAATGAACTTTTCTTGACAATGACAATATATTATAATGGGTAATATTTTCATAGTATTGTAGTTTCATTGACATGGAAACAAATATAATGGATCTCTTACATGGATCTACATTTAGTGTAACAATATGAGGTCATATAATAAATATTAATCTACTCAATTGAATGACTATAAATATAGGATGATATATCATGCTGTTTTTATTCATTTGATACGGAATAATGTACCATTGGTATATAATATTATTCTGTTGTTTCCTATATAAATAGGTAAATCAATAAAAATGTTTTTTTAAAAGATGAATGGAGGTCCCTATAATATATAAATTTTTTAATATTTTCATCCTTTTATTATCCTGATATGATGATGGGGGTGACAATAAAGAAGGAACTAATATTTTTCTGATGTTCCATTTTAATGGTTTTCAACCATATATGTTTTTTCCTTATACTTATTTTTTATGTTCTTCATTTTTTGAATTTTCATTTCGGATACATACTTAATTATTAGTGTATTCTTGATTTACATGGACTTTGTGGGACTTCATATCAATAATTTATATTTTTTTTTCAATGGATGTTTATGGTCATGTATGAAGAATTATGGAACTCATGATTATTATGAAAGAGCATTGACCTTTTATTTTTATGTTTAATTTCACGACTCATTAAAAACGATGATATAATCTACCTTTAATTATAGTATTTTCATACTCAACATTGATTTAATCACAATGATACTAATATATATAGGTGTGTATGGTCCATATGTAGTAATGGAAGTATTACTCAGTCGAATGTGTAATGATATTTAGGGTCTGGTAATGAGAACCATTTATCCGGTAGGCATGTGAGCAGTGGGTTATCCCAACTCATGTAATTGGAATTTCCAAGAAGAGTATCCCAACATAAGTTATTTGGGTAATTATAGAATAATAAATCCCATATATTAAAGGGAGTTAGAATAAGATGTGATATAACTGTCATAATAGGGGATATGATACATAAATAAGAAAAATTGAGGGTACTCCAATACATTTGAATATATGGGTTATTTACTATCTAAATTATAATATGAAAATATATCAAATATTGATAAAATAAGATAGTATATAGTAAATTTATCCTTTGTAATTGAGGATAATTTGTCAATATCATTTGGAAATATATCACCTACTTAAGGAGGTTATTTTTATATATACTGGAGAATCCTCAAGGGGTTACATCATAATATGAAAGGTAACATTATTGGTCACTATTCAATGAGGGTTATGTTTAGATTAATAAATCCCTACTATCAATATGGTTATAAATGGATAAATTAATGTAATTATATAATCATGGATTTGGAATTTCTATATGATTATCTTGACTTAAAGAAAATGGGTTCATGACTCAAACATTGATGGTATAAAGTATATTAGTGGAAACATTTATATTCATTATGTTTCCGAGGTCAATAAATTATATTCAATTATTTATTAAACACATTCATTGGTTGATGTTTTTGAAATTAATTTTCATGATCTAATGATCACATAAATTGGATGATCTACTCAATATGATGATGATGTCTTGTTGTGAGTGATAATGTACCAACATCTCATTTTGATCACATGTTAATGGAGGAACAAATACATGTTTCAAATTTTTCTCTAAATAGTATGTCTACTGAGTAGACCATTTAATTTTATAAAAGATAGGTTTTTTTCAGGTAATAATTTTATCTTTTACATTTTCACACTCGATGTTTTTCTTGAATAAACGGTACGATGTGGTGATGGTGGAATTAATTTTACATAGGTATCCCATTTCATTATTTAAATATAATAGTCATTTATCTCAAATTAATTTACAATTTATGGTCATAAAATTTTAATGATTATTTTTTGAAATTTAAAATTTATAAATCATTTTATTAACAAAACATATTCAATTATTAATAAAAAATGGAAAAAATGGTAGAAGATTAAGGCCATAAAAAATCGAAAATATTTTTTCTCGGAGTTATGAGACCATATCCTTGTTTAATTGTCTATCCTAGGGTAAATTAAATAAAGATAAATAGATTCCTCAATGACATAAAATGTTCTTAAAATTATTTCTTAAGTGTCTAAGGGTCATGTTTTACATTATAACCTGGTATTGGACGAAAACCAAGTGATGCGCTATAGCTTTCACAAAGGGATATGAGATCTAGGTGTCTTATATTATGTGGTTGTTTCACATTCTCTGGTCAAATATAATCCATAATTTATGTTCCATTACATTGATATTGATATCATGTTCAAAATTTCGATCATACAAGGAAGAGATATCTATATATTTTAATGAATTATATAAACCAATATACACATTTAGGATAAAATCCTGTGAAAAGGACTCAAAAATGTATTTTGATGTTTTCTTACTAAAACAAAGTCTTCTACAGTTAAGAATCATTTAATAAGGGAATTTTTTCATTGTTGTATAATGTCATATGAATAGGACCACATGTCAAACATGTTGATATTGAGATATAATGAGATATAATTCTTACAATTAATGATAATATAGTTGGGACCACATGTCATGTAGTGTAACATGATATAAAAAGGATTTATATAAATTGTATATTATTTTCATGCAGATAAAAACACATTTCATGTAATTTTACAAAATATCAGGGTATATTGAATTTCAGCTCGTTTATGGTCATATGAAAACCAACCAATATTATATGGTTTTACATCATGTAGTAATGATGTAGATATAATTTAATTTTTAATGATTTTTCTAGGAAAACATAAAATGTTTAAATAATCAAGATATATTGAAGTATAATAAATTTAGTTAATGTTTTCATTTATAGGAACACTTGAAATTTTTTAAATTTCATACAATAGGGAAATGGATTCTATGTGTATCATGGTCATAAAAATAAGGAAATATGTCATGAAATTTTACATTATGTGATATAGATAGAGATTCCATATTGTTTCAGGACTTGTGATATGGATTATGTTTTAACAGTATTAATGAATATCTGAATCACTTTAAATAGAAATAGGCAGACTTATTTGACATTGGGGGATTTAATTGTCATGGAATATATTAGGGGAAACCCAAACACTATAAGGGAATAAAGACTGATTGAATGTTTATATAAATTCAATAATGTTGAGTAATGTATAGGAAGACCACCCTAAATTTGAAGGCCAAAAAAATTGAATATATTTTTTAAAATGGGGGTAGTCTATTATAGAATTTTTAATATACACATATATATATATTGTGGGTTCTTGTATAAATATATCTCATACATATTTGGGATTGGTCTCAGAAAATTGACCACTCTAATTAAATTTAGGTCTTTTTTTTAATGGAGAATATTTAATTTTACATAATGAAATGTGACAAGGATATAAATTACATTAAATATAGGGTTATTTCAAGTGGTTCATGTTCAAATTCATTCAAAATAAACATTATTCTATATCATTTTTATTTATTCATCTTGACCATAAATTCCATTATTTTGGTATGATTATTCATGTCCCATCTAATTGATGTACTGAACTAAATCCTCTATGATAAAATCAACCATTTTTAGTGTGATAAAGAAGGGAAAATATTAAAATTACATGAATAATATAATAATTTAAAAAAGATGTTTATTCTAACAATGTAGTTTTGTGTGATGTGGGGAGAATGAAATTATTCATTATTTTTAGTCACACTGCAAGGATGCATAATTGGTTTTGAGGGGTCTAAATAAAATTAAAATTGATAATAATGTCAATGAAACTTATCCTAGTTTTGATAATTTTACATAAACAACATGAATCTTTGTAGGGTCATAAATAAAACATGGTGGTATAAATATATATTTTTTTGAAAATAACAAGTAATAGAATCCTTATCATTACAAAAAATCTTAGGGTATAATGGATCAAGCCACACATAGGAATAATGAAATAGATCTTAAATATATCATGCTTATAAAAAGGTATACTATATTATTTAAATTTAATTTAATGGTCAAAACCATAACCATATTTTTTCACCATATCAAACTAGAAGCATGCGATGAAAGTAAAACTTCTATACTTTTATGGATTAAATAGTTCAGGAACCACTATTTGTAAAATAAGTATTGGAAGACTTCCATACAATGTTATTGAATGGGTAATTAAATTCCACAGAATTTTTTACATTATGAAGCCCTATAACCTTATTTTAGTTAATATGGTTACCTTTTCTTGTTTTCCTATATATTTGTGTGTATCTCAGGTATACAGAAGATGGAGAGAATTTGTTGGTGAATATTATGTAATGTTTTTGGATGGTTGTTTTTTTCAATTAATGGAATCAATGAATACATTTTTTATATATTTTTTGGGTTCTTCTTGATTTTGGTTGACACCCATGTTGGTTCTTGAGTTTTCTATTGTACTATGGGTGATTAAATGATGTGAACTTCATCAACTTATGAAATTAAAGAGATGTGTACAAATCATTAATGTATTACACACCCGGTAATAGTTACATGACATGTAATAGAAAAATATCATTTTCAATTTAAAATTAAAAATATAAATCATTCTACATAATTATTATGTATTGGAAAGAATTTAAATGTATTACAGATCATGTAAATTTTAATGTATTTTAATTTAGGGTGTCATGCAAATGATATTTCATTTTATTATTATACAACCCCATTTTCTCTTAACATATATGGATTATCTTATGGTTTTGGGAGTCTCCATTCATTTCATATTTATCTATTCAACATTGGATTTCTATAGAAGTTTGGTTTTATCTCTCTAGGTGCTTATACCATTCTACTTATTTGTTTTGTTGATTGTTCTAGCACTATGGTTTTGTCATATGAGATTAGTTGATCTATAAAAGTGATTAATTGCCTTTATCAACTAGATACATGATGAAATATTATATTAGGGGTTTCGTCCTATGTTTTCTGTTTTGTCAAAACTATTCCTTCTTGAGGTATGCCATTTCCGCTTCCTCATCAACCATTTCTGTGGAATTAAATAAATTCTAAGATGAGTAGATTTTATCAAGTTCCTAATATTTCTTTATTTCATTCTCAGGATTGTGGATACTTTATGGGCATCATAGGACCAAATTTATCAGATAGGTGGTTCCATCTCAAGCCTATGTAAATAAATTTTATTTCTTATACTAATTATATAAATGGATTTATAAATAATTGGAATTAATTTTTTCTTTAAATTGATTTGTAGTAGTAGATTTGAAACCAATCTTTGGGGTTTATAAAAGAATTTAAATGATTTATGAAATGAAGCACATGAGAAGTCGTTGGTAGATAAGTTAAATTTTATCTTAGCTTCATCATCCATTTTATTATCAAGGGATTTTCTCATAGGGAGTTACTCATATCCCTTTGTCTTTATTTCTAGGGACTTGTTTGAAATTATTGGGAGGTTTACTCATAGTGTTTTCTTTTCATCTTATTTATGTGTTATATAAACATGTTTTAAACTATTAATTTATTTTAGTATTAGTAGTCTTTTATCCTGACATGTTTTGTCCCTTAGTATGATTTAATGGCTCTTGGATTTACACTATTTCGTTATTTATATCATTGATTTGGATATTGATATATGATAATGGGAAATAGGATTTGAAATCTGTGTGCTATATTATGATTGGAATTATTTGAAAACGGAAAACATTTATCATGATTTGGATAAAACCCCATTACTTCTTATAAAGATAGGCTTTTATTTAAAATGATTGTATTTTATTTTTTTTATAGATACATGTTTTGGAATTATTCAGTGGGACCCTACTAATATTTTCATCTCCCCCCCATGCACATATTTGGTAGTGAATAGACATTTTATATCTATAAAATTTTCAAATAGAATAGACACATAGTGTGATGTTGTGTTTTTAGACATCTATGTATTGGTAGCTGGATGGTGTGATGGTGTGGGTTTTCCCATGGAATCACATAGAGATGTTCGTTAACAATTTTTTGCTTGTCTTTTGTTGTTATACATTTAATTGGAGAATATTGAACACTTTTTTCATTGGATTCAATTGCCTACGTTCATTTATGTAATATATATTCCTTCCAATTTTGTGTCTATATCAACAAAAAATTCCATGTTGTTTCTTGATGTTGGGAAAAATCATTCTCTTCCATCATTGATTAATTCTGGGGTTCTAGTTGCCAGTCCTCTAGGATTGGTATCACCCTTCATGTATATGACCGGTAGGGTTGGGTACCAGTTTTAGAGGATAACCATCTAGGCTCATTATAGTTTGATATCAAAGTAGGTATATGCTAATGATTCCTTTCCATGTGGCATTTTTTAGACTTGAGATAGAATTTAAAGGACTTTTGAGTTATATTGTGGGGAATTCCTAGTGATCTATTTCCATGATGATACTCAAGTTATTGTGGTATGTTTTGATATGTTTCTATAGTTTTAATTTTCTATGGTTGATCTCTATTTTTTCTATGGTTTTTCATGTTTGAACTGATATTGTTCTGTTTTTTGATCAATTATTTTCCTATAGTGTTAAGTAGTATCCCTACGATATCTGTTTTGTGAGTTCGAAAGATGGGTGTAGCAGATGCACCTCAAGGGACTCCATCGATGGATCAAAATTTCATCATGGAAATCATCTATGAAGATCATTATATCATCCAATATGTTTCTCATGTTTAAAACATAGTAGTTGAGGTACATCCAGGAGATGGAGGAGAAATGATTAAACTACTTTAGTTCTTGCATGAGATTCCCTCGTCCATTAACGACATGAATGAAAATCAAGTGTTAGAGGACTATCTTGAAATTATTGACCAAATATTTGAATTATTGGAGACACATAAGAATACAAAGGGTATGGTTGATGTGTTCAAACATGAGGATACTGGTATGCATTGGTTGTATTGTATGGTACATGCTGAAAACATGGAACGTTTACAGTAGAAGTGTCTAAAGACTATATTATTCTAATAATATTTACCGAGTTCTTGATGATAGAAAAATATAGGGAGTTTATATATTCTTATAAGGGATAGTGTACAGTGTTCATCTACATTAATATGTTTTCTATGATTGTTTGTTTTGTCACCAGGGGTTCTATGGATTGGTTAGCTAAAATCATTAAAGTAAACCCATGTTCTATGACTAGAAATCAGATCTATGGTTTTTGTACTGATTCTCTTGACCTATTCAGAGATATTATACATGTATATTTTGGTTTATATGAATATTTAATATAATTTTGTATATTCCCCATTATCATCCACCTAATACATTCTTCAATGGAATTCTAGGGGAAAATAGGATGTAGAATTTTTTCTATTGGAGTATTGAGGTACTTATCAATAAAAAACCACTTTAGAAACTATAGTTGTAGCTACCTGTGTTCCTCTAACAACATATTAGTGTAGAAATTGTGGAAACACATGGCCCTATTTTCTTTCAATTGTAAATATTTCTTATGGTTGTGGTTATTATGGAAATTTTCAATGTCCTTTTCTGGCTATGTTTACTCATCATTATTTTCAAGGATCAGTGGATCTAAATGATAATGTGGTGTAGTGAAATGATTTAATGAATATAGGGATCTAGACATAGGCATTAGGAATTAAGAAAATTCATACACTATATGTGTTTTTAGTGGAGGTAGATGTGGTTCACGTGATAGTGACAGATAATATCTTTATTATTCCTCAGTATATATTTATTTCATTAGTATGAGTCCATCACAATAATGTATATCTAGCCATTTATTTGATATTATTAATCTTATAATAGAACACATGTATTTTTGTATGGATTTAATAAACATCTTGGAAAGTGGAAATAGTAAGGTTTTCAGTGTCCTTTTGTGTTATCTATCACTAATACAGTTCTAGTATGGGATATTATTATTATTAATTTGAATCTATTCGTAATAACAATATATATAGATTAGAATGCTTCTCATTGAGATGAGGATTATTATTATGATTGGAATGTGATTTTATTTTTTGGATAATGGTATCTCAATAGGGTACTAGGGAGAGTGGAAAATGATGAATTTCCATGAAACAAATTCCCACCAAGATCATTGAAGTTTGATTTCTACTATTTCAGTTGATCCCAATGTTGTTTATTTTACTGTTGATATTCCCATAATTGTCTAGTTTTTTCATAAAATTATCAATTATAATTTCTATAGTATTACTCCATATATTTGGGTATTCTTTATAATTGACCTAGTTCTAAGTAAACAATAGATATTGGTACCTTCCAATCATATGGCGCCAATATAGTTGAAAGAGATTAAAATGATGTTGGATGACATGCTGAAAAGTATTTTTTTTCTCCCATGGGTTTCATGATGTGAATAGAAAATATCCTTTTCCAAGAAGTTATGTGATTATATCTAGTTGTGGGTTGAATATATGATATATTACTAGATAATAGTTTTGAAAATATATCATTTTCCACATGTGAATGATTTATTTGATTATTAAGGGTAAATAAGTTTTTGAATATTGAGCTTCAGTTAAGTTATCATCATCTCAATGATTAAGAACATGTTATACCAAATATGAATTTTAGATGATGGCATGAACATTATGAATGTCTTAAAATTCCTTTTAGTATGATTAATTATCATACATTGTTTATGTAATTTATAAATAAAGTATTCCATTAGTATCTCATCACTTTTGTGGATGTTTTCATGGATGATATTTTGGATTATTCTAGATCATACCCATGAATGAGTTCTGTATGACTTTGGTTTTAGAAACCCTAATTTTTCAATATTTATATGGGATTATTTTTGAATGAATCATTTTTATTAAAGAATTGAAATTATTGGGGCGTAGTATTAATAAATAGGGATTATCTACTGATCCTGAGAAGGTAAGGGTTGGGTTTTCATGGGAACATCCATGGATAGTCATTGATATTTTGAACATCCTTGGAATTTATGGATACTAATAGTTGTTTTTCAGGGATTTATCTATGTTTGAAACAACATTTATTACTATTACCATGAAATGGACGAATTTCAAAAGGTATTTAATGTCTCTTCTATCTTTCAATGAGCATAATAGACTTCTAACATCAGCTAGTATTTTGATCTTACATGATATCGATATGGGGTATGTGATTTTAAATGAGTCTTTGATAATTTGTTTCTTATAATGTAGGAAGTTCATGTGATTTATAAAAGATCTCTTCATCTTAAGCCTCATATGAATAATTACCACACTGAATATTTATAGAGTGTTTTATTTTTTCATGCGCATTATTATTGGTGGAATTATATTTCTTAGAACGGTTCAAGGAAATTTATATCCACAATATCATGAGCTATATATTTTTTATAAAATAGTTGAATCGTAGATATAGGTTATCAGTGTAATACTTTTTGATGTTTGACATTGATATCCCCTATACCCCACATAGACGGAATGTTGATGTAGATTCTCTTTTTAGGAATATGCCATCGCCTTTTTATTTAGAATTGAAGGAAGAGTGTAACCATATATATATTTTTGCTCAGTTCCATCTGGATCCCAATAAAGATGTTTTATGTATTGTTATGAATATTATTCGGTTATCATAATATATCATTGAGTTAAATAAATAGAAAAAAGTATCAATATTTAGAGTATAGTGGAAATCAAGAAAACTTATATGCTGGGTAGAATTTCTTGGGATATTGTCTCTATTAAAATTTTATTCTTAGTTTTGGGGATCAGTTTTTCATCCCATCCTCTACGAGGATATTAGTTATTCATGGTTGTAAATGTTATTAATATATATTTCCCATGATAACTTTGAATATTAATTATGATATGATATATATATTCATGAGGCTAAGTATAAAGCATATCATTAATGATTTTGTGTCCAACTATGACACATTTGATCATATAAAGGAAGATAATTTTTAACATTCTTATTGATTCATCCTCTAGGGGTGACTATTTGGATGTGGGATGAGGTGTCCATAGAATTTTTTTTGGGATTAAAATAGTCATCCAAAAGGAGGAATGCAATATGGGTTGTGATTGATGAGTTTACAAAGTCATATCATTCCATTCTCATCACAAACACCACTAATGTTGATGATCTGGGTAAACTGTATCTGAATGATGTTTTGAGGTTACATGGGTCCATTCATATATTTTGTGAGAATGGGTTCCAAGTCTTACTTCTAGTTTCTTGATAATTATTCAAGAGTTGATGGAGAATCGGTTTAGAAAAAGTACATCTTATCATCAATATATAGATGGCCAAATAAAATTTATTTTTTAGATTTTGGAGGATATGATTTGTTAATATAGATTGGATTTTGGGGTATATAAGGATATCCATAAGAGATGTGTTAATTTTTATAATAACAACAATTATCATTATGATTGAAAATTGTTTATTTTGATGATTTTTATTTTCTCCTGTGGTGGTGTCCAATTTTTTAGGGAGAGGTGGATAAATCTTCTTTATTGGGACCTATTTCAGTTTAGGAGACATATTCTATGATTCATAAGATATGTCATCATTTGGTTTCGAATTATATTTGAATGATTACTTATACATTTCAATGAGGTATTCATTTTAAATATTCATTAGGTGAATGGTTTTTCATGATGGTATCTTCTTAGTAGGGTCAAAATCAGCTTGGATAACAGTTAATGTCAGATCAAAGATTTATGGGATCATTTAATTACATTGAGTGTCATTAATAGTTTTCATATCATATGGAATTACTGGTATTGTTGAAATTAATTAATTATATTTTCAATATTCCATGTATTAAGAACTATAATCCTCATCCATGTCATGTTCTTATTAGGGAGGATATTTGGTTAGATATGGATTTTTATGTGATGGAGAACCCTGTTGATATCATCGAATAAAAACTGAAATAATTGTATTTAAATTAAATTTTGTTAGTCAGATTGTGATTGAGGCATGGATAACATTATCAAGAGACATAGGAGGGATAAATCATTGATAAACGGTTTAACACCCTAAAAATTATTAATGTGTAACTTTTTTTCAAAAACATATATGACACGCATCACCAAGTATAGAAAAAAATATAACATTAAAATGATTTATGATATATTTAATATTTTAAATAAATCTATTATATATATTTTTATGCCTAAAATTCCATTTTTTCATTCATTATACACAAGAATACCATTTTCATTATTTTTCCTTACATACAAGGCCCAATTTTTCTGATCAATAATATATTATTAAAATATTATGTTTTAATATATTAAGATATTACCATGACAATAAATCAAGAAATTATGAATAGTATTATATAACATTTGAATATATATTATCAAAATCATTGGTTACCAATGAATTATCAATTAATATAATAACTAATTTAATATAAAGAAAATAAATTTATAAAAAACAATTTTAATGCACACAACATCATTTTATACAATTAAATTATATTAATTGATTTTATTATGTAATATTATAGAAATATATAAATTATTTTAAAAATAAAATATTTTTTACATTCATCGAATATAATTAATAATTATAATACCGGAACAAACCTAATATTACGCATAAAAATCAATATTTTTATAAAAGCAGATTTATCGTCTTTTTATAGTGCACATATTTTAAATACATATTTTAAAACATTTATAAATATAATCTATATAATTAAATTTCAATTTTTAAATATCAATTTCAAAATTAGGTGTGGATTATTTATTGGTATTTTTTAAATAATTATAATTTTAAATGAATATCGAAATTAGTAAATTTTAATTGAAAATTTATTTTTAATATACTTTATTCAATATGATAAATTATATTTTAAATTGGTTTTCAATAATAATTATGTACATTATACATATATTACTCTAATTTATTTCTTTATAATAAATTTCATAATTTAATTAGATTTAAAAACAATGAAAAAGGTTGAACATTTTTTCTTTTAAAAAACTATTATCATATTCTATGAGGGAATAATTTATAAATTAATTTTAGACACATAATTGTTTTGAATTAAAAAAAGGGCTCTATATTTTTTATTGGAATAATTAATAATATCTACTAATTTAAACTTATTGTTTTACAAAAAAATTTATATCAATTATAAATATTTATAATGAAAAGAAGAAAATTTTCTTAAATATGGATAAAACCTTAATATCAAGGTCCAAAATGACATATATTATTTTCCAGAATACATTTTATTTCAATATATCAACATTATAATTTATTTTATTTAATTTTTTCATTATTTCATCCCCATTAAATGGAAAAAATTAGTGTGGAATTCCATTTTCAAATTGATATAAGAATGCATCTCCTCCTATACTATAAAAATTCACGCATCACTACAACTAATTAACACATCTCAGGCCCATTGGATCAGCCAGAACCTATTACAAAATAGCCCATTTATCCCAACCATCCACCTTAGGGCCTCCATTTTTTTCCAAAATCCATTCCATGATGACTTTTGGTACAAAACAAAAATAGTTTCAGGAATAAGAGGAAACATTCTTCAATGTTCTCATTTGTTTCATTTACTTCTCCACAATTTGAATAACATTTATGTCATTATATTATAATAAAAATTTTGTCATGAATATACTTTCAAAATTGTATGCTAATATTTATACCTACACATTCTCACACATCATTCAATTGAGATACCCTATCATCTTTTGTGTGTACGACATACTACCTCCACATGAACTGATGTCGTTCATTCTTCCATTACCACCAATCAAGGATAGAATAATTATTTAATAATATATAAAAAAATTCATATATTATATATATTATTTATTTATACTTTTTAAATTATTTTATAAAGCATACATTTTTGATTTCCATTTTTTGGTTATATTATATCTTTAACTGTGGACGTGTTCATTACCACTAACTCAAAATGATGTATTTAATTAATGATACACATGAAATGTATAAACTGTTATTTTAAATAACATATTATATATATATATATGGAATAATTATAATGAATTAATTATAATATAAAAATATATCATTTATTTTTAATTCGTTTAGTATAAAATGGAAATGGAAGAAGCTGTCATGCACACGTACGACTTGCAGTCACTATGAATGCTGCATTTCATTTACTATATAAAAATTTTATGGATTATAATAAATACTTATACAATGAATATATATGATATTTAATACTTGTTTTACATTATGGATATTTTTAAATAATGATTTATTAAATATTTATAAAATTAAAATTCCAAAAATATACTCGAAAAATAGAATTAACACACAAAATGGTGAATATAATAAACGATTAATAATTAATGGGTAATATGATATTATAAAAAGATAATATAATGTATTATAAAAATTAGTATGGTTAAATTATATGTTTATTACATGATTAAAAACATTATATATTATATATATGGATGTTCTCACAAAATGAGTTTCTATATAAGGGGTTTTCATCTAACTTGTTTCATCTATGAGATAAATGTCATATCCACCAATTAATTATTTCTTGAGATGTATCTACATAAAATTTTAATATTTTATATCATAAAAATTTTATATTAATAGTATTAATTTTTTTTACTTTGAATTATCATATCCATTGTGTTTTAACTTGAAACTTAACAACTGAAAAAGTTACCTAGTAATCTCACATTATTTTGTGATTGATAACTCATTCAATATAATTTCATTCTCAAATTTTTTTTAGATGAAAATAATATTTCATTATTATATCCATATTATTTTACAATAGATCATATTACTACATAAAAAGTAAAACTTTATTATATATGGTTTTTATATTGATATTTAATTGATTTAATAGGTAATTATTGATAAATTTGAATCTGTTACTCAATACAGATATTTGATATTCTACACTATTTTTGTATTTAAATAAACTATTTGATATATGTGGAATGCATTTTATTTTAATTAAATGTTTTAGGGTATGGTTAATGTAAGACACTCAATGATTTGATACATTTATGGAATGAATTATGTTAGACAAACCCTTTATATTTGTAACTAGTCTATTTTTAATTATATTGTGGAATATATTCATAGTATTGTTATGTATTACCAACCAAAATAAGTTTATACCAATTATTTTTTTTGTAAAACCAGTAAATTTCATGGAAATTTATTTCATAAATTCATCGAGATTTTACGAGTATTCAGTTTTTGACGTCACTTGATTATGAGGCCTGGTGTTTCCGGAATCAATTTCTAAAGTTTACCTCAGGTACCTTCTGTGAACGAACGAGCAGGTTTTTCTATAATTTGAACCGGTGCTCATAATTGAAATCCGAGAGCACAGATGAACTCGCAGTGCCGCTAATTTCTTCAGAGGACCTTTATCGAAGATGCATTTGCACGAGAGAAGAAGTTATGTTTTTCTGAACTAATTGAGAGGAGAATAAAATTGTGGAACAATTTTATTTCTATATTAAGTGGTTATAACCGACATGGGGAAGTTAGGGTGGGACCCACTAACATCCTTACTACCCATGTGAGAATAAATGTGAATTGGGGCCCACACAAGCGCCGACCCTTCTCATTTCCATATCTCTGATAAACCACCTTTTTTATTTTGTTAACTCCCCTTAAATGTGAGACTACTCACCTCCTCCTCTCTCCCTCTTTAACACTTGCCAACCCATTAATTTAATTAATTCAACCACTTTATTTAATATGATTAAGTGTTTTGTATTTTGAAATATAAATTACTTGTGTTAATAAAATAATATCACTAGTCTATTATTTTAATTTAGCATAGGTTGGGTTGGGAGAAATTTGTGCGAGCACATGTGTAAAAACGAGAAGGAAGAATCTCTTTTGAAGAGCATCATCCACCCATGAAGAACGCCATCTCCTCGATGAATAATGACGTTATCACTAGGGGCGAAGACGTGCCTTTCCATTCTTTTCTCTACGATAAGTGAGGAGATGCCGATTCCACCTCGGACACACTCTGACGATGTCTATGGATCCTCATCCCGCGACGGCAACACTTGTCATCTTTTGTTGTGGTAGAGGTGTGTTTTGTATTGAGAAATATTGGTTTTCCTTCCATGTTGTTGTTATTCTTAAACCACTTGTTATCAGACTAATGTGGAAGGGACCGGACCAAACTAACACGGTCTGATTCCTCCGCCATTCTAGTGAATATTTGGAGACCTTCAACTGTTCTTGAGCGATGAATCAAGTTATGTTTTTTGAGCCGATCAGTGGCCCGAAAACATCGTAAAAGGCCTCAGAGCATTGGGCGACCTAGAAGCGGAAGTTTCATATAAATTTGACCATCGGAGTGAAGAACGGATGTATCGGGAGGCATGCTGTCCTGAGGCGTCATTTCTGGGAAATTCTTGAATACACGGTTGGTACTCCAGAAGCACACGCCGCATAGTAAAATCCTATTATGGCTTCCGTTTAAGACATCATAAAAGTAACACACGACATGTGACTCTAGACATACGACATGTACTCTTCACAGAGTTTGATAGAGGATACATCGATTGACATGGTGTGTATTCAGAGAAAATACAAGGACATAGACATCAATAAAGGACCAAGAGGCACAGTGTGTAATTCCTTCACCATTGAAGAAACGGATTTATGAAGACTCAGCATGTAATCCGGGAGATACACGGACATGGGCAGAATCACAAGGCCACGAGGCACGGCATTTACTTCCTTCACCATGGTAGAATTGGCTTCGTGATGACTCGTCGTGTATTCCCGGAATACACGGACACATGGTGGAGTACACGAGCATGTACTCCACCACACGGTCAGGCATGGCCAGCGCACATGGACCTGACTCTAGAGGTTTGGGCATGGAGTGTAACCATACCACATGTAATGTACTTACTTATTTACATGACCAACCCTATGACACTGGCTGCTTACATGGGAAGTTCCTGGTGTCTGATAAAACAGCATGTACTTTTTACCTACAGGTCGTGTAATTTTTGAGAAATGACTTGGTCATATTATTCTCTGTATCTTGGACACATTCTGCATGGTTTTTCCCCATTGACGTGGGACAGAACCTTGGGATACATCATATCTAGTCTTCTTGATGGTTGATGTATCGACCCCTTTGAATCGAAGAGCAAACCTTCCCGTAATTGACTATGTTGTGTGCGGGAACCCTAGAGATGGCTGCGACTGCGATGACAATGACGAGTGAACATGGATCCTACGTGGGTTCGGCAGCGCGGACAACTATACTAGGATCCTCTGTGGGTTCGGCAACGATGAAAAATGTAATTGGAACCTTTGTGGGTTCGGAATTGATGGTAACTATACTAGGATCCAATGTGGATTGGGCAGCGATGACTTCTGTACTTGGATAATACGTGGGTTCAGCATGGGAAATGATTTAGATGCCACATCTATCTTCTCCACCGCTATTCGAGAGTAGTATAATTGTGTGATCTAAGTCTTGACTTTCCATCGATATCATTGATGTGATTGACTTACTTTCCTGTGTGGACTGGGTTGTGCTTTCATGTGTGGACTGGGTTTTGCATTCCTGTGTGGACTGGGTTGTACTTGGGCTCGTGAGTTGGAGCTGAACTAGAATTGATGACTTAGGTATATGTATGGGAAAATACCTATGTAGAGTTTGTTGATACTTCGTGTTTGTATCTTTGCTTTTTGTTTTATCATTTGTGGATTCTTGGAGACCTTCGGAGGTCTCGGGTCCCTACTCAGTATCACATACTCACCCATGCCCGGGCTATGCCCGTACTACGTTGTGTTGGATGCAGACGACGTACAACACTGATCATCGTTGAGTCTTGTGGATCGGGACGGTACCTGGTGTTGGACAACATGGTGGGGCATACACGGAGCGGACTGCTGGACCCATGGAGCTAAGGAGACAATCAATACCCACCATTCAGGTGGGATAACCAGAGGATGTCTCGGTGGTTGCTGATTTACATTACTGCTGGAGTACATTGTTTTCAGTTGTACTATACTATTACTTGGGTTTGTATTCGAGCCCATTTGCATTGCAGCACTTACTTTTGTACTGAGATTACATTGTGTTTAATTCATCATGCGTTCTTTGTTGTGTTTATTTACATATATAAAGGCAATGCCTTCCATTTTATCGGGATATATGCCTTTGGTGCTAGTCGCCAGCCCCTGGCCTATGGAAGGCGGGCTTGGGGTAGTCACGACATGGGCCTCGAGGACTGGTCGTGACAAATTGGTATCAGAGGAGTCGGTTCTATAGAATAACATAGGACTCTAATAATTTCTTTCTATGAAGAAATTGTGTTATGGGTATTGAGTGTGTTTATCAGTCCAGGGTGTCCAGTGTTGGTGCGACGGCCGACGTATCCATACACCAGGACCCTAAATTCTGATTTCCGATTCAGTGTATGAAAACATTGATTGCATATGTGTTTCAAAAGTTTTCTTTGTGATTACTTTGTGTCATCTCACTAGGTATACTATATTAACAGTGGCACACTTTTTTCATTTCAGGATGGCCCCATTACAGTGGAGGCACCCTCAGTACCTCTACCCACTAGGCCAAGAATACCACCAGCCCCAGCAACAGAGAGTGCACGCTGCCTGAGTGCGCTGCACGAGATTCAGTTTCAGAGGCCTCCGAGGTTCTGCAGAGAGAGATACCCTTAGGCCTCAAAGGATTGGTTGGAGGCTGTTGTCCGAGTCTTTAGAATGGCAGGGACACTGGTAGACCTTATGGTGATCCTTGTGGCTAGTCTCCTACATGCAGCAGTAGGTAGATGGTGGAGCCTGATGCTCCAGGTGCACGACGAGGCATCACTACATTGGACGGACTATGAGAGCCTATTCTACTCAGAGTTCATTCCAGCAACCCTCTGTGCGGTGCGCATCCAGGGGTTACTACAACTGTAGCAGGGCATCATGACCGTAGCCCAGTACTCGGAAAGATTTACCGACCTCTCGTGCTACCCCATAGACATTGTTTGGGACCCATTCATCCGGGCCCGGATCTTTGAGTAGGGACTGAGGAATGAGATCAGGGATTCGATGATCTCCCTCAGAATTCCGACGTAGGCAGGATAACTAGAGTGAGCCCTTCTTTTTGAGAGCTTCCTTGCGGAGCCTACCCCTGCAGCAAGGCCTGTCGCAAGGAAACATATAGCGGAGTCTTCTACAGCCGGCTGTAGATAGATGTCACAGAGGTCCAAGTGGACCAAGACATCAGGTGGGCGACCTCAGGATACTAGTTTGTATATGCGGGGCACACATAGAAGATCTAGTCATAGGAGAGGTACGTAGTGCTATGCATGCAGCGGGCAGGGCCACATGGCTCGTGACTGCCCGACCCGCCATGTAGAGGAGCAGCAGACGATTGAGGAACCACGAAAGCAGAGGAAGTGGTTCAACCATGGTGGTTCGCAGGGACCAGGCAGACAAGGCAGAGGAGCTGGCCAAGCAGCAGGTGGTGGGTGACACTTTGAGGCTCTACCACCATCACCAACAGGATGTCCACCCAAACCACAGGGAGCTGGAGAACAGAGGCAGGCTCAGCTTCATGAAATGGAGGCTTACGACCATGGCACACCTGAGATGATT
Source organism: Viscum album (assembly GCA_963277665.1). Taxonomy (NCBI): domain Eukaryota; kingdom Viridiplantae; phylum Streptophyta; class Magnoliopsida; order Santalales; family Viscaceae; genus Viscum; species Viscum album. The sequence goes on along the minus strand of OY728128.1, from coordinate 1,743,939,948 downwards.
CGAGGTACTATCTGTGTCTACTCCACCCTTTCTGTAGTTTTTATAGACACATGAACGAGTCATTATTTTATTGTTGTTGCCCTTGTTTGGAGCTTCAAGTTTCTGACAGAGTCGTTGGCTCGATCCTTATGGCTAGAGACTCTTACGGGAGTAGACTCGACGATTACACACTAGTTCTGGTAGTGCGAGCTTACTCTAGGAGGTGAGAGCTTCAGGTGGGATCTTATTTTAGTGGCGTCATGGCCTTACGATTTCATCATCGGCATGGATTTGTTATCTACGGTCCATGCTCATGTCGACTGTATTAGGCACAAAGTGTGGTGTGTCTGCGCAGATAGGAGTATGTTCACCTTCACCGGTGATAAGGGAGCCTTTGCAGCGCTGGATGGACTCACACAGAGGAGATGGAATCCAATCACACATCAGTTTTCTAGTCTCATCCTCGTATCAGTTGATGTGCGGAGTCTGAGTTTCCCTATTGTGGTGGATCAGTATGAATACATTTTTCCAAACGACATTCTAGGACTACCTCCTCAAAGAGAGGTAGATTTCTACATTGACCTATACCCTAGGAAAACACAGATATCTACTCCAGAATATTGGATGGCTCCCGATCAGCTTCATTAGAAATAGGTAAAGCTGGAGGACATGCAGGGAAAGGGATTCATTCGACCCAGTGTTTCACACTGGGCTTCCCTGATTTTCTTTGCCAAGAAGGTGTATGGGAGCTTATGACTATGTGTCAACTACAATCTCCTAAACATCGTCACCGTGAAGAACATGTATCCACTTTCGAGTATTAATGAACTCCTTAAGCAGCTTAAGGGATAACGATGGTTCTTGAAGATAGACCTCAAGTCAGGCTATCATCAGCTAAGAGTTCAAGACAAAGATGTGGAGAAGACAGACATCAGGTGTAGATATGGACACTATGAGTCCTTGGTTATTCCTTTTTGTGTAACCAATGCTCTAGTAGTTTTCATGATTCTCATGAACTAGATCTTCCAGCCTTACCTCGATTGGTTTGTTGTAGTCTTCATCGACAACATATTGATTTACTCGACCACTGAGGAGGGGCATGCCTACCACATAAGGTTTACACTGGAAAAACATTGAGAGAACCAGCTTTATGGTAAGATCCCAAAGTGTCAGTTCTGGATTCGATAGGTCCACTTCTTAGGGCACATCATATCTAAGGCAGCAGTAGCGGTAGAACCTGCGAAGATCTTGGAGGTACTTGCTTGGGAGCCACCCAGGTGTGTGACGGAGGTGTAGAGTTTCCTAGTTCTGGCTGGATACTATCGAAGATTTGTGCTAGAATTATCCAGAGTTGCAGCACCACTTTCATCTTTGATGAAGAAAGGGAAGCCATTCGTGTGGTCAGATAGATGTCAGCAGAGCTTCGAGGAGCTAAGACAGAGATTGACCAGTGCACCCATCTTGATGCTGCCGAAGGAGTGCGTTGGGTACATATTTTACTACAATGCATTAGGGACTGGACTCGGGTGTGTCCAGATAGAGGAGCAGGAAGTGATCGCCTATTGTTCATGACAGTTGATGCAGCATGATCAGAACTATGCTACCCATGACCTAGAGTTAGCAACAATGGTCTTCGCCTTGAAGATGTGGCGACACTATCTGATGATCGAGTGCTTTACAGTCTTTTTGGACCACCAGAGTCATAGGTACATCTTCTCACAGAAGGACCTGAAGATGAGATAGTAGCAATGGCTCGAGTTCCTCCAAGACTATGACTTTGAGATATGCTATACACCTGGGAAGGGGAACGTAGTAGCTAATGCTCTCATCAAGAGATCAGGAATTTAGCTACTTGGAGAAGAAACGGATCAGTTAGCTGCTTTGTAGATATCCTTCATGGATAAAGATGGGGTAGTCTTCCTATAGTCAATCAGAGTCACTCCTCCACTACTTCAGCGGGTCAGAGAGGTACATCGTGGGGACGTTGAATGTGAGATGTGACATGCATAGATATCCACAGGATAGGAACCTGATGGATTTTCTGTAAGTGGATAGCAAGACATCCTCTTCAAGGGACGAACCATGGTAACAGTTTCATTATAGGAGGAGGTGCTGAGGGATTTTCACACTTCCCCATTGGCGGTACATCCAGGAGTAGTATAGACGTATCTGGATCTCAGACGACAGTACTGGTGGCCGATTATGAAGAAGGTTGTGGTAGAGTTCTTTTCTCGATGCCTCACTTTCCAGTAGGTGAAGGCAGAGCATCGGATACCAGCGGGCTTGGTACAACCCTTAGTGGTCCCGTAGTGGAAGTGGGATGGGATATCCATGAATTTCGTGATGGGGATTCTTCATACATCCGGAGGACACGAATCCATCTGGGTGATTGTCAACTGAATCACCATGTCGGCTCACTTTCTACCTATTAGAGAGCAGGGATCAGTGGAGAGATCGGGACGCCTCTATGTTCAGGAGATCGTGTGGCTTCATGGTGTACCATCGTCTATCGTCTCTGATCGAGATTCTCGTTTTACTTCTTGGCTTTGGAAGGTTTTGAAGGAGGAATTTCGGATGAAACTGTGCCCGAGCACCGCCTTTCACCCTCATACGGATTTCCAGATGGAGAGGGCCATTCAGACACTGGAGGAAATGCTCCGTGCATGCTTCCATGACTTTGGTCACAGTTGGGAGGATAATCTTCCCTTGGTGGAGTTTTCATACAACAACAGCTACCACTACACCATCGGGATAACACCATATGATGAATTTTATGGTGGACCATTTAGATCACCTCTGTTCTGGTCTGACCCTAGGGAGTCAGTACTCGTAGGACTAGAGATGGTCCAGGATATGACGGAGAAGTTTCAGATAATCCAGGATTGTATGAGGACTACATAGAGCAGACAAAAGTCATATTCTGACAAGAGGGGGAGACCACTAGAGTTTGATGATGGTAACAACATTTTCTTACGGGTCTCACCATAACATGGATTACGGATATTTGTCCGGGGTGGTAAGTTATCTCCGTGATTCATCAGACCAATCCTGGTTCTCAAAAGGATAGGTGAGTTGGATTATCACATGGATCTTTCACCTCAGTTGCACCAAGTGCACGATGTTTTCAACGTATCATAGATTAGAAGATACGTGCACGACCCGACGCATATCATCGACCATGGGAAGATGGACATCGATGACGGGGTGAAATTTGAGGAGGTCCTGGTGGAGATCGAGGATAGACTGGAGCAGGTCCTACGTGGATGGACTATTCCTCTAGTGCACAACAGGTGGCCGCCCGGGAACCTCCATGAGAGCACATGGGAGTGGGAGGCTTAGATGCGTGCACAATACCTCCATTTGTTTCCCTAGTTTATGATGTAGCTTAATGAGAACATAAATCCCTAATGTGGGAGTATTTTAAAGACCCATAAATCTCAAGGAATTTTTTTTTATTTATTTGGGATTTTAAGAGTTCGCTGTTTTTAAAGGTACTTGAATCCAAGGCCTGGTCTTCTTCGAATCAATTTCCAAAGTTTAGCTTGGGTATGTTCAGTGAAAGAACTAGCAGGTTTCTCTATCTTTTGAACTGCTGCTTGGAATTGAAATATGAGGTCACCAATGAACTCGTAGTGCCAGTAATTTATTAAGAGGACTTTTACTGAAGATGTGTTTTCATGGGAGAAGAAGATAAGTTTTGTGGATTAATTGAGAGGTGAATAATTTTTTTGAACAATTTTATTTTTATCTTATGTGGTTATAACCTACATGGGGGAGTTAGTGTGGGGCTCACTAACATCCTGACTACCCATGTGAGGATAAATTTGATGTTGGGAATACACGAGACCCAACCCTTCGCATTTCCAAAACTCTCATAAACCCCCCTTCTTTATTTTGTTAACTCCCCTTAAATGTGATACCACTCACCTCATCCTCTCTCCCTCATTATCACTTACCAACCCATTAATTTAATGAATTCAGCCAATTTAAATAATTTTTATTTAGTGTTTTGAATTTTGAAATTTAAATTACTTGTGTTAATAAAATAATGGGATTAGTCTATTATTTTACTTTATCACATGTTGGGATGGAAGAAATTAGTGGGAGCACTTGTGTAAAAAGGATAAGGAAGTTTCTCTTTGGAAGAGCATCATCCACCCGTGAAGAACGTCATCTCTTCGACGAAGAATGCTGAAATCACAAGGAGTGATGACGTTCCTTTCAATTATTTTCTCTACAATAAGTGAGGAGACACCACTTCCACCTTAGATGCACTCCGACGACGTCTACGAATCCTCATCCCGCAATTCCAGTGTTCGTCAGATTTTTTTGAGGTAGGTGTGTGTTTTGGATTGAGAAATATTGATTTTATTTCCATGATTTCATTCCTCTTAAACCACTTGTTATCAGACTAATACGGAAGGTACCAGACCAAACTAACACGGACTAATTCCTCTGTCGTTCTTGTGAATACATGGAGACCTTAAACTGTTCAAGAGCGGTGATTCAGGTTATGTTTTCGGATCCGATCGGAGGCCGGAAAACATCGTAAACGGCCTCTGAGAATTAGGGAGACATAGAAGTAGATATTTCATAAAAATCATATCATTTGAACGAAGAATGAATGCCTCAGGAGGCGTTTTGGCTAGAAGTTTCATTTCTGGAAAATTCGAGAATACACGGCGTGTCCTCTAGAAGCACACGCCATGTAGTAAAAGCGTAATGTGGCTTCTGTTTCAGATTTTAGAAAAGTAACACATGACATGTGACTCTAGACACATGGAATTTACTCTCCACAAAGTTTTACAGATGAGACATCGATGGACATGGCGTGTATTCATGGAAAATACACAAACACGGACAACAACAAACAGCCAAGAGGCACGATGTGTACTTCCTTCACCACGGTAGAAGCGACTTCGTGAAGACTCGGCATGTAATCCAGGAGATACACAGACATGGGAAGAATTACATGGCCATGAGGCATGACATGTACCTCCTTCACCATGGAAGAAGCAGCTTTGTGATGACTCGGCGAATATTCCGAGAATACATAGACACAGGGTGGAGTACCTGAGCATGTACTCCACCACATGGCCAGACATGGCCAGCGCACATGGACCAGATCCTAGAGGTTTGGACACATCTTGTTACCATACCACATGACATGTACATACTTATTTACACAACCAACCCTATAACATGGTCCACATACACGGGAATTACATCGTGTCTGATAACACGATGTGTACTTTTTACCTACACGCCGTGTACTTTTAGGGAAATATCTTTGTCATCTTATTCTCTATACCATGGACATGTTCTGCATGGTTTTTCCCCTATTACATGGGATTAAATGTTGGTATACATCATCTCTGGTCTTTGTGATGGTTGATGTATCGAACCCTTTGACTCAAGGAGCGGATCCTCTCGGAATTGAGTATGTTGTGTGCGAGAACCCAAGAGCTGGCTGTGATTGTGTCGACAATGACGACTGTACTTGGATCCTATGTGGGTTCAGTAGTGAGGACGACTATACTTGGATCTTCTATGGTTTCGGCAGTGATGAAGACTGTACTTGGATACTTTGTGGGTTCATTTGCGATGATTATTGTACTAGGATCCTATGTGGGCTCGACAACAATTAATTCTATACTTAGATCCTACGTGGGTTCAGCAGGGAAGAGGATTTAGAGGCTACATCTATCATCTCCATCCCTCTTCATGAGTAGTATACCTGTGTGAGATATGTCTTGAATTTCAATCATTATCATCGATGTGATTGACTTATATTCCGGTGTGGAATGGGTTGTGCTTTCCTATGTGGACTGGGTTGTACTTGGGCTCATGAGTTGGAGCCAAACTGGAATTGATGACTTCGGTATATGTATGGGCTTATACCGATGTATATTTGGATGATAGTTCATGGTTGTATATTTCCTTTTTGGTTTATCCTTTATGGATTCTAGGAGACTCTTGGGGGTCTTGGGGTCCCTACTGAGTATCGTATACTCACCCCTGCACTGGCTATGCCCACACATCATTGTGTTGGATGTAGACGACATACAACGTTGATTATAGTTTAGTCATGTAGAGTGGGATGGTACCATGAGGTGGACCACTTGTTGGGGCATACATGGAGCAGACTGCTGGACTCGAGAAGCTGAGGAGACCATATATACCCACCCATCAGGTGGGATAGCCAGAGGATGACTCAGTGGTCGCTGATTTACTTTACTGCTGATGTAATTTCATTTCAGTTGTATTGTAATTTCAGTTAGGTTTGTATTCTAGACCATTTAAAATCCATCACATACTTTTTTACATAGTTTACATAGTGTTTACTTTATCTTGCGCACTCTGTTCTATTTCATTACTTATATAAAAGCAATTCCTTCCCTTTTATCGGGATTTACACCTTTCGTGCTAGTCGCTAGCCCTTAGAATATTGAATGTGGGTTTGGGTTAGTCACGGCACAGGCCCCGAGGATGGGTCGTGAGAGTTTTAAACTATATTTTGAATGGTATTAATAGTAAAAGTTTTACGTTCTTGAGAAATATAATGTCCAATATTTGACCAATACTTGGATGCACTTCATAGTTTATTATTAAAATGGCATGTGTTATCAATTATTATATTTCCATATTTATAATTCTCATTAATTATTTTTTATTTAACTTTAATTTACCTTGACTATGTATTAGAGATCAAGAATATTTTGTATCCATTCCCCATGTTACGAAGAATATATCATTGAATGATTTCAAAGGATGAGAAATTTTTTTTGGAATTCTGATTTATTTTTCCACTTATTAAAGTAAAATGGGAATCATGAATTTATCTGGTTTACAAAACTACAAATAATTTCATTCCATAAAATTTTTATTCCTTTTAATAATACCAATGTAATGGTAGTAGTCACTAGCTCTTATCTTTGGGGTTCATTCCTAACTCTTTATATCACACGATGATTAGTTGAAAACATAGAAACTAGATATAGAATATAATGATTTTGAAGAATAAACATGAGATATAATTTAATGATATTTATTTAATACAATCCTATGATTCAGTTATGGTGGAGATTTTTTGGGTATTTCTAGAACATTACCCTTGTCTAAATACAATAAATTGACCTGGTTGTGGAGCATAAATACCTTGGGAAACAACATTGAAAACGTTTATTAGGTCTGAATGAAGTGTAACTTGGTATATAAAAATGATCCTTACTACTCAACTGGTTTGGAACTCCTTGGGGATACACATTGGATAATTAACATTTCGATACAATGAATTAGGAAGGATTTTAATGTAAAGATATCCCCAAAGGAATCATGATTATGATTATGAGATTATAAACACAAAAATATTTTAACTTATGTTGTGTATTTAACTAGTTTTTTATTATACATTATGTTATCTAATGTTATTATCAAATACATCACGTTTAGTTTATTATATTTGTAACCAGGATTAAATAATGGTGGTAATCATTATGTCTATTGTAGATGATTTCATGCTGAGGATTTTAATATTGACTGTATTATTACTGACAAATTTATGGATATATTAGGTATTATTAATAAGTTCATGACCCATAATCTTTTCAATATAGATAAAAATCTTCTATAATGATATTCTCTAAATTTCTATTGGTTTGTGCCATAGAATCCCCCGTCATTTAATGGATCTATTAATCCAATGGACTTATTGATGGATTTTTTCATTGGGTAATGTATATATAGTATTGGTATGTAGTGGAAAGGAAATGGTTGATCCAAATTTTTTTCTTAAATGGATATATAGATCAATGGTTGTTATTAAACAATAATATTATGGATGATGAATAAATTGAAATACTAGTATTGTGAGTTTTTAAGGATAAAGTCCCTTATAAATATTTCCATGAAGGGAGAAAAATTAATATGAATATAATGTTCATTAGTTTAATGAAAATGGAGGATAAATTTTTTTCAGAGTATGAAACTGCCTTGAAAATGTTATTATGGTTTCAAATGGATTTCATAAGTAACATAAAGTGAAAGATTTACTACTTTTTGGAATCACTTAAGTAAAATCATTTAGTTGCACTAATTTCTCAAAATTTTCTTCATATGATTAAATGGATATAATTTTAATCATGGGAGTGAAATAATTATCCCTGAATTATTTATTCAAATTGAAGTAAATAAAAATATAATACAATATAATATAATAGATTAAAGGATTAATTGAATTGAATATTTTCCTATATATCACAACTATTGAAATAGTGACCTGAGTAAATGATTGAAATTATTGGGTGTTTGTTATATGTTTTGGGAAAAGGGTCACCAGGAAATGGAATGTATAGGGAATAAGTAAAGTGATTACATTTAGTGTTAAAATGATAAGGAGAGAGGGTAATATGGAAAATAATTCCCCATGAATCAATTAAATGTTCCTCAAAATAATAGAAGGGATCATGGTCATGCATATAACATTGACACAATTGGGGTGGAAGGATTAATTTGATTGTGTAATTATACGTAATAAATTTGTTGTAATAGTATTTTATGGATTATTTTCACATATTAATAATTAAGAAATATATAAGGACTGTATTATGGTAATTTTTCATTAATTAGTTGAGTTTATGAATTAAATGGTACTAAGAGACGTGACTCAATGAGATGTTAATATTTTTTGAAAACACATTACTAAAGGAATGATAACCCATGACAATTTCCTAATTTTTAGGTCATGGTGTTGGATGAAGTGAAAATTGATATGAATAAACTAAATCATATAATACTAAATAACATCTAAATGATTCTACTGTGTTGGATCATAATCATTATAAATTTTAACCATTTATTAATTGGTTTCAGTTTATCATTGGATTTTGTTTAAGAGATTGATTTATTAATCAAAAAATGATCTAACTAGTTCTAAGAGAATTTTTTTAAATAGATCAAGGAACATCCAAATTATAATATTTCACTCTTTAAATCGAATCATATCAATTAATAATATTTCATTACATTCTTACAGAGTGGATGTATTCATAAACCCTATAAAAATTATCTTCAAATAATATAAAAATCCAATTATAAAATTTTTGATAATATTAGTAAACGTTTTCATAACAATTTTATATGGATTTTTTGTCATCAACATTCAGTTAACCTTTTTTTCATATACTCTCCATAATAACATGATAGTTTTGTTTTTATTCCACACCCATTTTTTCACTAACCTTCTGCCATTTGAAATCCTTGTTTTATTGTGAACTTCACAATTTTATTTACCTCTTATTAAAAAAAATTATTTAACCTACTAATGGTGTATTTTTTCTAAAATATTATTTTAAAATATCAAACCCTATATTACCAACATCATGATTAAAGTGAGTGGACAAAATTTATTTGAAGTAGGGAGACCATAACACCTCAAAAATTATAAATGTGTAACCTTTATTTGATAGTGTATTGGATATGAAACAACAATAGTAATAAATGAATATAACATCAAAATAAATTATGATATGTTTAATATTTTAAAAATATCTATTATATAAATTATAATGAATGAAAGTCAATGTTACCATACATTCAAAGCAAGACAATGTTTTTCTCAATAAAAATATAGTATTCAAATTTTATTATTTAATATAATAATATATAAAATGGTCATAAAATTAGATTTTATGAATATTATTAACTATAATATGAATACATATGATTCAAATCATTGGTTACCATTTTATTATAAATGAATATTAAATACAATTAAATTTAAAGTATATGTTTTTATAAAAAACAATTTTTACTCTCAGCATGTCATTATATAATAATAAATTAAATTAATTAAAATTAGTGAGTGATATTAATTTAACACATATATATATATTATTAATTAAAATATTTTTTACGCATTCTTACTAATAAATATTTATGAAGTAACCCAACATTATGACAAAAAATAAATATATTTACAAAAGACGATTTATTGATTTTTAAGGACGAACCGGTTTTAAATATGAATTTAAATTTTTTACAAATTTTATAAGTAAGAATAAATTTTATATTTCAATCGAAAAAAATATATTATGGTATATATTTTGGATTTTTAGAGAATTTTAAAATTTTCATGAATACAGAAAAATAATGAATTTTAATTGAAAAATGATTTCTCGTCTAATTTATTTAAATTGATAAATAGAATTTTAACTATAATATAAAGTAAAATTATATAAAATACATATCAATTATTCTAATATATTTCATTCGAATATATTTCACTTTGAAATTTGATAGAAAAACAAAGAAAATATTTGAACAATTTCAATAAAAAACACTCCATTATTTTCCCATCTACAAATTAATGTTAAATTAAATTATACCACATATATGATATGAATTTTAAAAATGGATTCCATATTTTTAATATTAATATTTTATAATTTCTTATAAGTTCAAATTTTGTTTCTTCCATAATTATTAGTTAGGGTAAATAAAATAAATAACAAGGATTAAGAGTAAAATTACCTTATATATGGACTAATCCATAAACATAAGTGATAAAATAAAATATAAAATTTTCATGAATAAATTTTTTAACTATATTTTAACCCTATACTCCCTTATATTTTGTTTGTAAAATTATTAATCCCACCATAGATGACAAAAATATGGGTGGTATTCCTTTTTAAAAAATTTTATTAGAATGGAGCTTCTCTTCAACTCTACAAATTCACTCATACATCCAACTTATTCACACCTATAAAGGATTTGGGTCTCCCACAAGCTACCAAAATATACCTCCAACATACATACCCTCATCATATAATCCTCCCTTTTTCCATAAGGCAATCCAAAGAATAAATCTGGTATAAACGAAAATGTGTTACCAAAATTAGAGGTAGTGTTCTACAAAAATTTATTTAGTTTCATTCAATTCTCCAACACTTAAATTAAATGAATATAAATTTTTTAATATATATAGTATATTTAATATAATTAGATATTATTATTATAATTTTTCAACCAACCATTTCACACTCATCCATAATATGTGATACACAATCATGTTTTGTTTGAACTGCTCACTACCGCCTCACGAACTGATATAGTTCGTTCTCATATTACCACATTTCATGGTTATAATATTGGTTTATTTATATCTGATATATGTTATATATGATCTTTTTTATTTCTCCATTATTATTATTTTTTTATTACACATTCCATTATTCATTCCATTTTTTGGGAATACGATAACGTCGTTTGTGGATGTGTGGACTAACGCCGCCACAAAACAATATAATTCATTCACTCTATACATAAAATATAAAGGATGGTTTTAATTATAACATGTGATACATATGAAATTAATATTATTATGTAATTATAATATATATATCATTTACTTCTAATTATTTTAATATGAAAATGAAATTAATATAGCATTTGTGCGTACGTACGAATTACAGTTTCCCAAATTAGTGCATTTCAATTTTTATAAAAAAGTTATCTAAATTATTATAAATTATTATATAATGAGTATATATTATATTAAAATTAATTTTTAAAACTTTTATATTATTAATAGTTACATAGTTAATAGGATCATAAATAATAATTCTACATATACTTGAAAAACATGGCAATTAACATTTGAAATAGATAAAAAATGACCTATTATAAACAGGTGGTTATTAAGATAGGATAAGAAGATAATATATAATAATATAAATGTTACAATGGTTATGGTATCATTTAATAAAATTCATTATACCATTGTAAATGAAACTAAATGATTTTCACATAAAAAGAAACACAAGGTAGGGGATTTTCATATCACTTTTTACATCTGTCAGATAAATTTCATATTCACCACTTATTTTTTGTGTGGAATATAATAAGCCTTTTGATATATAATATCATTAATCCAATCACATTAATGGTATTTATTTTTTTAAATTGAATAATCTCATATAGGGGTTTTTAACAAGAAAACATCTAAAATGTAAAATTTATCGTACAATCTCACTTTCATTTGAGATTGTTAACATTATCTCAATATAGTCACATTATCATCCTAATTATCATTGAAAATTATATTTTATTATTATATCCATATTATTGTACTGTGGATATAATAATTTTCTAAATTTTGTACCATTATTAGATATAGTTTTTATGTTAAATGATATTTTATTTACTAAGGAAATATTGATAAATGTTCTTTGTTTATATAATTTGGATATCAAATATAAAAATCCATTTATGAATCTAAATACATTATTTTATATTTTATGAATTTATTGGACCTGAAACTCATGGGTTGGGGAGTATTTAATGTAGTCACTATGACGAATTGATTGTCTCATGGGACAAATTCAGTTAGAAAGACCCTTCACGTTTATAACCAGTATGTTTTAAAATATTGTGTGAATTTTCTTGATAGTAGATTTATGTTTGGGAAAAACAAATTTGTATTTAACTAGTATTTTGAAACATATATATTGATTTCTATTTAAGGTAAAGTATTTGTTTTTTTGGGTAAGAATACATCCAATATTTGTTAATGTTATTCGTTTCAGTTTTTATTAACGATAGTATTTTCACTCTGTTAAAATTTATGGATGAAGATATTTCATAGTTATTTTAGTATGTGGAATGTGTTGTTTTCTAATTTCCTTTCTGTATTTATTATTCTTATTGATTCATTATTTCATACATTTTATTTTACCCTTATTTATCATTTGAGATCAGTATTATTTTTTCCCTTCCCCTTGTTAAGATGAACATATATACGAGAAAAAATCAAGGATGATGTTTATTAGCCATTTATGTAATATATTTTATTTTCTATTTCTAAATCTATAATGGGAATCATGTATGTATCAAAATTCCCAAAATAATAAACTACTAATTCCCTTATGATTTGATTCCCCTTAATCATTGTAATTTAATGGTAGTAGTCATTTTCCATGGATTTATGGGGTCAGAGTGTTACAAAGGAGAATATTCCTCATCTATTTACTAGAATTCATTCTTCCATATCACTTCCTAGTGTAGAAAAGTCATATGGTGGAGAGATTATAACATCATGTCACCCTATTTCTAGAAATCCTACTTTAGTTTTTTTATCATTACATGTGTGCATATTGGGAATCATGATAATATATATATATTACTGGTAAAATGACATAAATTTATTCGATGGGTGTTTTTCTGAAAAAATGGAATTCAGGTATAACTATGTTAAAATTATTTTGGTGTCCTAATACAGTACATAGAATGCCCGAGTTTTTTCGGGATTTATCTGAAGTATGGTGGGTTATTACATGACGTGTAAAGGGGTTACACAATGTGTACTTGGTCACATGAAAAAATTCATGTGATATGTACATAGTTTGAAAAGATTACACATTATGTAATGTTTATATTCTGCAAAATTCTAATACATCAGTTTTTATTAAATGGTGATCGGTATTTCTACCTACCTTGTTGTCATGAATTAAAAAATTAAATTTATTACACACCATCTAAATTCCCAAGAATGAATATTTAGGGAGTTGGGTGAATTATATTTCAATTAATTACTCTACATCTATTTTTTATCATAACCAAGAATGATTAATCAATGATTTTGGGAGCCACCGTTTATTCCGGAATGATCTGTTTGATGTTGGATCATTGTTTTAGTTGGTTTCTATATCTCAAGGTTAGTATACCTTTTTGATTCATTGTTTCCTTGATCATTGTAGTGTTATGGAGTTGAATAATCATATCTCTTGATCTGTGATGATTATTAAATTTGTTTTTCTACTATATTTTTTATGAAATATTATTTCGGTGTGTATTTCCCATATTAGATGTGGTGCAACATGTGTTCCTTCATTAGGTATTTGGTTTCCACTTATCCCCCTAAACATTTTTTAATTAGGTCAATTCAAATTTCTGTAAAATTTTTCAAGGCCCCCCATTTTTTTCATTCTCTATTTGGTGAATACCTCATGGGCTGTGCATCCTTTATTGTTGAGGTAGGTGGTTGTATCTCTAGCCAGTGTTAATGATATATATATCTCATGATCCTTCCATAAATTTATTTATAAATAATTAGTATTTTTTTATGTATATGTGTTTTTGATAAAATATTTTATATATTTTTTTGGAAAATAAAAAATGAGTTATTTCAAATCATTAATATGATTTATTAAATGAAGCATATGGTAGCCCATGGATTCATTGGTGAAATTTTTTTATTACTTCCTACATCCGTGTTACCATCATGTGATTTTATCATATGATTCATCACAAATCATTAGGCCTTTTTATAAAAGGACATGTTTAACATTGTTGTGGGTTGACTCATTCGGTGTTTCTCTACTCATTAGGCTTCTATTCTGTGGATATTTTGTGCACCCTTCAATTGTTCTAGTACGAGTATTATTTTATCATGGCATGTTGGGTTCCTTGGAATAGTTTACCTATTCAGGTCCATATATTATTTTTCTATGATATGAATGGATTATATTTTGATAATTGATAATGAAAATAAGACTTAAATTTGATATACCTTACTTTTTTTAGAATTGATTGACAATTAAAAAAATTAACATGATTTTGATAAAACTACATCACTGCTTTTAATTCATTGTTTTGTTTAAAAAATGAGCATACAAGATTTTTTTTTTCAGATACTTGTTATGGAACCCATGTGTGGGACCCTACTAAGCCAGTAACTTCACACCCTATACACTTCATATTAGTTCTTATAAATCTATATGTCCTTAAATTGTGGGGAATTCATGGAACCGTAGTGAAGTGGTGAGGTTTTGGTAAGCTGAGTTTTGATATCTAGATGTTGAGATGGTGTGTATTTTTCCACACCATTACATGGACCAGTTCTGTTTATTTTTTCATTATTCCATTAAAGTTAAACATGTACTTAAATATTGTTTTACTCTTCTTTTCCATTAGTTTCATTTTGTTTCCTTCTGATATTGAATTTATATTCTATCTATTTTTGTATATTTATCTATATATATGCTCTATTTCATTTCTTCAAGTCGCTTGAAATCATTTCCTCTCATTTTTGTATGATTCTAGGGTTCTAGGCTCTGAAATCCCTTTCATCTAGATTGAGAAATCCCTTCATGAATTAAATGTGTTGTGTTAGGTACCATATTCATAGGTTATTTGGGATAGTCCATATTAATCCTAGAATTTAATCAATTAATTCAAATGAATTAGATGTACTGAAACCTAATGTAAATGAATAGAAATTCGAACACCCTCTTAGAAGGATGGATCAGAATATACATCATTTCTTGGAGTAGGATAAGTGATCTATGAATCATTTTGTAACTTTTTCAAATAGTAAAAATGTTATATAATGTTATTTTTTCATGGTCTCTATCTATATCTAAAATTTAAATTGAATTTTATATCAAATATACTTCATCATGATACCAACTACATACATACCTTGTCTAATAACCCTCCAAACCATATGTGGCATATCATGAAACACTCATGTGTTTAAGGGAATATAAAATTAATCTCCTATAATTAAAAGATAAATAATATTTTTTCATATACCATGTCTATAGTATACCTTAATTAGTATTTGAACATGGTTGAATATTGTTTTTTGTGGAGGTTCCTTAATCCTAATTGGGAAAAAAATTTATATCCCTACATAATAATATTTTAAATTTATTATAGATTATAAATTGATCAAAATTTTGGAATAATGACTATAATTCACCTGTTGAGGGGTTAATCAATAAATAAATTCACCTAGATCATTGGGATGAGGTGATTCGCTAGAGAGTGGACCTAAAATTCACTAAACTAAAATTTCACTATTTGGAAAATATCTAAAAATAAAATCTATAATTATTCTTTGGATATCCTAATTTATTAACTATCATATTATTATGTGTTCCTCTGAAAAACTTTTCTTCTAAAAATTTTATGGGGTGATTTGAAAAATAAATATCTACACCCATTACATTGAAAATGTAAAAATTCGTGGATGATGACCACAGTCATAATGTGAATCACATTGACTAGATATGTTTCCAACATATGTGGAATAAAACATTAGAATCTATTTTATCATTAATAGTTTCATAAAAATGGATATTAGGGGAATTTAAGGTATCATAAATATATCCATCATGAATTTTTGATTTGCGAGTAAAAAAAGTATCCACATGATGAGGTTCATTTGATTGCATAAGTGTGTTGTTATCTCTATAAATACATTACTCGTCAAAACCTTGTGATATTTATTTAGACTATTAAGATAAAATATTAATGGAATCATAGGTAATATGGTGATCATGATAAAAATTTGATTTCATTTTGTGGGATTTTCCCAATTAATAAATGTGGTGGGATCACCCTTGTTTCACTTGTGGTTAAATAGTTCCCAGTATCCTATTATTTTTGGTATGATGTCCATATGAGTTATTTATTTTCAATTAATCATTGGTGTATCCTCATTATAATTGTCTAACATGTGTTTCTTATATTGGATATTATTTGTTAGATAAATAAAATGTAATATTCTGTTTCTGATATCCCATCATTGATATATAAATCATCAATGGTTAACCTCGTGGAATCATTTTCTACGTTGAATTTACAGTTGGGATGGATTTATTTTAATGGTACTATAATAAACTAAGATGATAATATTGTTAGTCTATAATGTGAAACTGTAACAAATATATAAATTACCTTAGGATATATAGATACCATGTTAATGGAATCATCAGTAATTTGGTGGTCCTAATAATAAAAATGGGTAATTCTGTGGGATTTTCCCATTAAATTTTTGGTGGTATTTGGATTTTTTGGTCGGATTGTTCCCAATCTCCTAGTATTTTGGGTATGATGTCCACATAAGTTATTTATGTTAAAATAATCATTAGTGGAATCCCATTATATTTTTCTCACATGTGATTATTATTTTTGATCATAAGAGGAAGATAAATAAAAAAAATTCATTTTTTTACCTTTATCTCATCATCGATATAACAATCAACAATGATTTATCTAATAAAATAATTCTAAAATATATATTTGGAGTTGGGATAGATTTTTGTTATAGTACTCTCGTATTCTACGATCATAAAATTATATGTATGCAATGTGAAACTATAGAAAATATTGAAATTACATTAGGATCGGATTAATTTTCAATCAGATATACGGCCGTTAAATCCATATCCATGGTTCATTTTCATCAAGGTTAGATTGTGATCATATTCTATTTGGGATTGTTCATCAATGACTCCACAAGTATTATAAAAATAAATAATAAACCCTTAAGTTTAGTATCATAAATAATAGATATTATTATTATTTAATCAATTTTGTTGATTAATTTCTATTTTAGCAATATATTTCAAATCGAAACATTCATTCACTTCTGCATCCATGATGTATTTTTTTACATTTTGGTAGGCCTTATATCAATTGATATTTTTAAATAAGTATTTATTACAGATTATTCATTTGAAAAATCTTTGTTCTAGTTGATGGGAGGTTGACCTCATCTTTAATATTAGGGTGGAATTATATAAAAAATTGGGAATATATAAAATATTTAAGAGTTATTGGTGAATCCATCCCAAAATTCCTTTGTGTGGATAGTCAGAAATGTGATATATATATAATGAAAACATATATTAATGTTAAAATATATATATATTATAGGTTCTCTATCATACCATTATTAGTTATAGATTCCACATTTTGATTCTACTAGGATGGGTCCTTTGGGATTTATAACCATCCAGTGAGGAAGTGTTGTGAAATTAGGGTTGGGCCCACAATTAACATCTTATATGTCCATGTTAATGGTATAAGAACCAAAATAGATCAATACCATTTAACATTACATGTTAAAACCTTTTAATTTTTAGTTAGGGACCTATATAGATCTATTAAAGTACCCAAAACCATAACGATGAGAATTTCCTTTTATGATAATAAATTCCAAGTCACCCCCAAATAATTATCAATACAGATAAAAATTTATGTGAAAATTGATATGAAATGGTTTTTATGGGAATTACTCATGGGTGACTCATTATGGTTATCTATATTGAAAGAATCCAAATTGGGATACTATACCAATCATCTCTGGAACATCACTATATCTATCCATTCCATGATATTAAAGAATTCTTTTTCTCATAATCCTCATTGACATAAGGAGTACCATTTCTTATCAAATATTTAGTGAACAACTTGGGACAAATATTAAAACTAACTTGTAGCCCACATATAGGGAGACAATGTGTATTATCATGAATTAATATTCATGGGGAAACATATAATATTCCAAACATGATGTCAATATGTCGGAATTAAGAAGACTATCTCGCATATATAAAATGAGTTTTTTTATGAATCACATTAAAAATGTTTTGAATTTTAATGAATTTTATCATTGAATAGTGGAGAGTATTGCTATGAAACAATGTAAGTAGGAATTTAACCACACATTATTCATGTTCAACAATAAATGGTTGTACATCAAAACTAGACCACAGTTTTTAATGTCATCAGATTTGGATGTGGGAATATGATTTAGAGTCAGGTAGTTAGGACTAATTAGGTATTAAATGATTTTTGAATATGATTCATGTTGATCATGATAAAAATTTATTAATTAATACATAAAATCTTGTGTCCTTAATTATTAGTGTTTCAGTGATTAAATATTTCATATTACATTTGACAACATAATGAGGGATGAGTGGGAATCATGTATCCTACATCCTACTTGTGTTCATTATTTATATTGAGAACAAGATATGAGAATATTTGACATCATATTATACCGACGGGGTTTCCCATGGAGGGCACATGTGTATTGAAATGGGTGAGAATATCTTACTGAGTGGAAACATATATTTTGGATTATGAGAGATGTCTCTAAAATTATTTGAGTTTTCTTAAGCTATGTTTTTGTAATAAAATTATCATGATAAAATTTTACGTAAAAAAACAATATCTCTGATCATGAATATAATTAAACTGATATGAGTATCTAAAATAATATTATATGATGAAATCATGATTAATAAATAAGAATAATGTTTTTTGGGGAATTTGAAATGGATATCTCAACTAAAGTATTTTTCATTGAACAAGTCTGGGGTCAAATTTTTTACAAAATAATTCCAAAAATAACATCACCTAAAAATATCATTGTATGACTATTGAATTTTCTAGAGGTTCAACGACTGATTTGATGGGACCATACAGAATTACCTATAAAATATCACATCAGGGATCTAGAATGTGGATGTCGTGGTGTATCCCATGGGCTATAAACAGATATAATTTCACATGAATATAGCCTAAAAATATGATTAATGCAAAGGGATATCCACATACGATCGACTGCATAATCTATACCACATTCCAAATCAATTATGGAGTGTCTATAATACACTTCATGAAGGGTTATACACATATTTAATCCACGTATTGCTTTGAAAATGGATTCAGATATGTGTATCCATGTAGTGTTTTACAAATGGGTACCTATATAGGTAATACACTTGTTATATTTGTAATATGATTCTGAAAATGATATTTTAATATATTTATGGTATTTTCAGCCTATATACAATTATTAAATCTCACATTATAAAGGGGATCCTATATATGGCGTTTTTTGAATGGATATTTTGGGACTGTATAATTAATGGGATATATATTATGGATCAATATATGGAATTATGAAGAAGTGGGATGTAATACAATGATATATTTAATCTATTATATTCTATACCTTATCTGATATAAATTTCATATGGTTCTTCTTATTAGGTGTCTTTGTGTACATACAACTAATGGACAGTAACTACCATATGGAAATGCATGGAAACATTTTGAGTATGTGAAACATTGGAATTTTTCAACTATTCATTCATGTTAAAACAAATACCAAAATAAAAAACCATAAATTTTAACCTATAATTACATTTTGTATCTACTAGTAGTCAAATTAAATTCAAAGTAGTAACATGTAGAAATTTGAAATAATTTCTATATAGAGGTAGTATTTCAAGAAAATTAATTTCTCAAAAGATAATCAATGGTGTATTTTTTATCATTAACACACATATTGGACATCGATATATTAAATCCATGTCCTACTCTTGGATTGATTTTATCACCACCATGAAAATAAAGTAATTATTTTTTATATGAATTTTCATTCATCATCATTTGAGAAAAGTTTTCAGATTTAGAGATTTAAATTTAGTTTTCCAATGGTAAAGATATATATTTCATCCCAAAACAAGAAAAAATTTGAGTGAGAACCATATCATGGATTATATATAAAATTTAATTTCATTAATTTCATTGTGATAAAATATCCCATCAGAGAATTGAATTCATTTGGAGTTAACAGAATCTGATTCTATGGTAAATTTAGGAAACAAGGTGGAATTCATTGATATACTAGGTGATTTTGGGCCTGAAATTCCTATTTGAGGATTTTAATTAATTAATCACTCATAAAAATAATTTTTGGACAATGAGGATATTTTTATCTCAATGTGATGGGATTCTTGATATATCGATCAACTAAACTCATTTGAACTACTCTAATAGAGAGATCAACTGAGGGATTTTGTATAATACTAAAATTAGTATTTAAATAAATGTTTTTGATTTGTAATAATATTTTCTCAACCGAAGTCGTTGATATGAAAATTGCATAATCTATAAACATTATGGTTCCTTGGTGAAATGAATGAATGTTAAAATTCTTATTGGTTATGAGATTATATATCTAAATTATATTATATATCATATAGGAATGATAGTCAACAGACATATATTTACTATCATTATATCAATACAAATCTAACACATTTTTTGTATTGAAAATAACTTCCATTCTTAATGTAGGTCAGTTAGAGACAATCCATTTTATATGGTGATCTAAAAATAAAAATAAGAAAGATATTTCCATATGATCATTCAACCATGTATATATAATTATATATTATTGAATTTTTATATTGATTTGCCTATTTTCTACGAATATGAGCTTTTATGACATAGACAACGCTATGACTGTTATGGTTCATAAGGTATGGATTGTATGTCATGCAATTTTATGTCTTGTGATAAGGTCCAATATACCATTATAATATAATATCTTCTTATTTTTACTAGGTTGATACACCTAGTGATCATTACCAGTTTTTCTTTATTTCAAATGGTGAAAAATATAAGAATTAAATCTATTAATATTTTCAAATTAACTATTTCATAGGATTGTGATGGATAAGATTAGTAGGAATGAAATATTATTTTTCTTAAGAAACACTTTTTATGTTTTCCAAAAAAATAAATTTACAGCTAATTTATTTTTTTGAAAAAAATATTTTCCACCCTTCATTTCAGATAGATGCCTAGAAAGTGAAAACATTATATTTTTTTAGGATCCATTTAGGGATTTTAAAAATTAGAAAAACCTTTTCTCATACAATTAGTACCAAATTTCATTTAATTAGGTATATAGTATACTATATTTAAGTACATAAATCATTTTCATGGTGTTTCTATTGTTTTTTGATAATATATTTTCCATAATGATAGGTCACGTACCAAGTTATAAGGGAATGTTTTACCAACCATTAATGTAATTATTATGATATAAATTTATTTATCCTAATGGTGGATCATATATATTTTTCATTGTTCTCAAAAAAAATATCATTTGATTCAAGGCCATTCAAGGAGGATAATGTATCCAATAAGAATGTTCTATGTGCATTACCTCAACTCTGTCCTTTTAGATTTTCAAGGGTAGTGTCTCAACACAAGGGTATTGGATCTCCATTGGAAAATAAGTCCCACATAAGGAATTTTTCTAGAAGAATTATTGATATTATTTTTATGAGATTGCACAAGATTCTTGAATTCATAACATTTAGTGGAAATAAATCCACTAAAAATGTGTTAGTTAAGTTATAGGTAGTAGATAAGATTATAAAATAATTTGTGAAATGTATATATTTTGGGGGTAGTTCTAGTGTTATTTATGTAGGAAAATTTTTTCACACTATTAGAAAATATATTTTTTGGGTAACAGTTCAATTTTTATAATCCAAATCATTCTTAGTGATTATTCAGTGAAAAAGTCTAATATTTTTTACACCAATTAATAATGGGTATATTTTGTACCTTTATTCCATTTTTACAATATTTTATTTAATGACTGACCAAAAGTAATTATCACATAATAGATATCAGATTCAATGAATGTTATTATGAAAACATTAATTAGATTCATAATTAAGACATAAAAGATATGATGTGTGTTCATAGAGGAAAACCATTTCAAAAAGGGTTTTAGAATATAAAAGGATACTCTATTGGATTGAAAAAATTTATAGGGTGATGGGGGAATAATTAAATTTCATCAACAAATGATCATGTGAAATGGTTTTTATATTCAATTGGATGAGTTATTCTTGTCGAAATGGAATATTGTCCAGTTTTTAGTTTGATCTCATTTGGGAGGGAAAATAAAAAAGAAATATTATTTTATTGAACCAGTGGGGATGTGTTAATATATATATTTTTGTTTATAATGATATATGGTTCACCAAAAAACCCTAATTTTCCCTTTTAAAATATCCAAATTATGAGTATATCTTCAATTTTTATGGAATATTATGTGAGGACTTGAATTTTTCTCTTGCCTCAATTTTTGAGTTTTCATCACAATATAAATATACGACACTTTCATTTGTTGTTGGGGGTTATAATTTTTTTCCAAAAAATGTTCAAATGTAAGGTCATACAATATTTATGAAATATATGTAATGAATAATTTAATATTGATATTATTAAATAAATAATTGGTATAGAATCAAAAATATTAAACTTGTTTGGTTGTTTGAATGAAGATAGGATATCTGGGTGTCATGATGTATCCTAGGGTAATAGAAATCATGCCACAACTAACAATAAAATCACATTCCTGAAATATTTTTTTTGATTATATTTATAGATTTAGAAACTTTTTATATTTTATTTTATTATAGGATAATATCAATGATATAATCCCTTTCCTTCACCCAAGGAACGAGATCTGAGTTTCTTATTGAATGTGGGTATATTTCCTAATAACTAGTTAGTTAAAACCAATCGAGATTGTACCCATACATTGATTTGGATCTCATGTTCGCATGTGGGGTTCTATATCATGGGATTCTCTATGTTTTTAATGTATTGTAGGTTGGAAAAAATGTTGTGGAGTTTAATGACATTTGATTTTGAAACATATTCCTTGTAGTATATATAGGAATAACTAGAAAAAATTTCATGTAGTTTAACATCATGAAATAAGGAAACGGCTTTATTAAAATCTAATGTAAATGGATAGTACGATAAAGTCATTAGTTCAAAATCAGGTCTCAAAGACTTAGATGTCATCCTTATACGGGTAATTTTACTAATACTGACATTGACATCGATTGCATACATATTACAATTTTATGACTTAGAAAATTCTTCATACAGTTTGATATCATATGTCAAATACATAAATGAAATTTGTACCCCTAACAGTAGGTCCACATTTCATTTATATTATCATTGTGTTCTAAAAATATATATTCCATAAATATTAGGTTTGCATGACTGTGAACACATGTCAAGCAGATTAATGTAACACAATAGGCACTTAGATTCCATCAATTATATGGATGTAGAAAATAAACCTCATATTCTATTGTATAACATAATGTGAAAAATGTCTTATATGAAATTAATTTCAATATAATGTAACTATGATCACATTTTATGTAGTTAATCATCATCAGAAAAGAACATAGATTCCATGTAAATTAGTTTCTGTGTCTATGTCTGTATATGGTTCATTAGAAAATAACTTGATAAGGACATTGAATCCCTGATACATAAGTTCATATTACTAAGACGAATATGTTAATGGATTTTAAAAAATATTTATCATTTAAAGGATAAATGTTTTGGGAAATTGTAATTTGGGGATATCAATGGACCCAACAGTGATGGGGAAAAACAATACACTCAATTTTAAAAAATTATTATTATTTTATTTCTTTTATACATAGTATATATTATATGGTTTCTAGTGGGAAAACCCATTGTGAATGGAAATTCCTAAACAATAGGAATATTTTTTAAAATTTTTTTTCTATTCCATCTAAATATAGAATTTATGAAAATAAAACAAAAATATGGATTGTTGAGTGTATTTTTCAACATAATTAAAGAGGATGAGTCTCATAAAGTGGACCTCTCCAACTAGTATAAGGTTTTGTAAGATACACCAAATTTGTTTGTAGTTTATCTTCATTATGTTGGAATATACATATCATTTAATTTAAGGTCATGAAATGAGTACCATTTTCATGAAACAAAATATCATGTGAAATGGACATTGACCTATAGTGTTTTGAGGTATTCAAATTGAACATTGTTTCCGTACATTTGGGATTGTTATAGATTAGTCACACTCATTAATGTAAAAACCCAAAACATATAATGTAACACGAATCATGATTAGTGTAAGATATATGGTGTAGTTTAATTTTACGGATACCATGTATGATTTTATAATATGGATTTATGTTAACCATGAGGTTTAATGTCATGTGGTGAGGTAAAAATATTGTGATTTTTAACTTCCTACCATATAGAATATTGATTTATTTTATGTGTGTCTGATTCATATTTTATGTTCACATAATGTATATAAATCATAAAATGAGGATTATAATGGAAAATAACCAATATAAATGAGTTAAGGGTTTTTCCCAAAGACATGGTGGGTGATTTTCCATTCATTTAGGTAAACAATGTTTAGTAATACCGATGATCCCTACAAAAAATGGGTAGAAAATATAAATCTACACATTATTATGATGATAAAATCATCACTGTGATCATTATCATAAATAGGGGAGACATTTATCTTATACTCTTAAATGATTAATCTGAGAAGAGGAATTTTGGTGCGATTTTGAATCAAATCAGTAGGATTAAACTAAAACATGTTAACCGAGTGGAAATATGTATTTAGAAAATACATATTTGTATTACCCCCATTTTTTTGTATGTAACCCATTAATTTTTTATTTATATAATGTATAGGGGAATTATGGGAGAATATGGTGAACATTCAATGTTTTTGGGGGATAAAGGAGAGGCACACAGGCTGCACATGGTTTATCCAAACCTTGTGGAAATCCTTATAGAAAATTTTCGCAATCGCATAATTGAGGTAGTGAGCTTTAAAATAGTGTGTGAATGATTAATTATACCATTATATGAGGCTATAAAATGTTATTTTAAGATAGTATATAATGCACGGTTCACACATGGTTTGTTTAATCGTGCGCGTGGTCATTGTGAGATCCTATAAAAGTGGATCTTGCATGTTTTTCCTATTAACGACTCTTATTTCTTTTTAAGTAGACCAAACTAGGGATTTATCTTCCTAGAATAAAGGAGAACATCTACAAAGAATTTTGGATCCAATCTGAAGGCCTCCATTGGTGTTTAGAACCCTTATTCTTGAGGTATATAATCAATCTTCATCGTTCTTATTTGGTGTCTTAGATTTACTTAGATATTCTTCCCATGAATTCATGGTTTCCGAGATATTCCCCTGTTATAGGTAGATCTATGAGATTTTATGCCATATTAGTTTATTTTTGGTCTTGATCTTTCTAATAGAAGATATCTAGGGAGGTTCCTTGAATAATTGGCCTGGTTTTCTTGAGCATTCATTGTCTGTGATCTAATTTTGTCAAAATGTTTTATGTAGGTTGCTTCACCATCATATCCTCTTACTCGAAATGATTTTTTAAGATTCAAATTGAGTAAATCGGTCAATATTTATAGTGAAATTAGGCTTTTATAAATGGAATAAATATATTTGGGGATTATTTATCATTTTTTGTAGATTAGTGAAATCTTGATAAATTGTTTTAAAAATTGTTTTACATTCATGAATTTAAAATGGTGATATTAAAATGTGGATTTCATGGAACATATAAATTGTTTTATTGGGATGGGGTTTTAAATAATATGTTGCTTTATTGAAATTATTTTTCCTTTTAATGGTTTTAATGAAAAATGGCTGCTAATTAAAAGATGAATTTATTTAAAGGGTTTTTCTCTCATGATCCTTGGGAATATGTGGTGTGTGTGTTCCTATTTCATATAAATTTCTTGGATTAAATATTACCTTGTTCATAGTTCCAAAGTGTTTATGGAACATGGGATAAAATTACCTTGTGAGGATTGATAGATTGACGAGAAACAACCATGATTATTGAACTGTCATAACATAACATTCATGGGGGGTTGTTTGGAATATATTGGGAATACTGAATGAATATTGAGAAATGGTTTTAATATTTATTTTAGTTATTTTTATGGTATAATAACTTCTTAGAAAATTGGTTTCAATTTAACTTGTTTTCATTTGGTTATAAATGGTATTTGAAATGTTACTATTTTTAGTAATAATTTATTTTTGAGAATTTTATTATATGAACTATTTTATATAATTGTTGTAAACTCTTATATCCTAGTGGCATGAGTGGGTATGTCATTGGGGGACACCTAATATGTTTCATACATACCCCTTCTTTGGAAATTTGGTGCTTTTTCAGATGATGACTTATTGGATTGGGGAAAAGGTAATGTGTCAGACATTTTTAGTACCACTACGCGATACATGGGTTGTTTGGTGATCTGGGCCCTTAGAGATTATAAAGCATGGAGTCTTGTGGTTTTTTTAGAATAATTATTTTTTCATATACAATTTCACTCATTGATTTGGTTTTGAGATATACTGAGTTACTGAGTTTCCATTCATTTGTTCATGCATCATTTAGTGAGATGTTTGTTTAATGGTTTTATTCGTAAAGGGTAAATCGTCCCCCTAACACTTATAACTGAAACCCTTCAACATTTACATAAAATATTGACTTCTTGGTTATGCCTCTTAAGCTCATTTAATGAATCTTACACTCAATACAATAAAAATTAGAGGGTCATTATAAATTGCATCATCTTTTTTGGTGCTTTCCTAACATGTAGGTTTCACTTTCATGGTCTTGGAGTTGATTCGTCCTTGATTATTCCTTATGTTTTAATCATATAAATTTTTAGGATTATTGGGACATTAAATGTATATCATAGAAGGATGTATCTTACTTGTTTATGTTGAACATCATGTTACCAAGGTGTTGGGTACATATGTGTTTCTGAGACACTTATAGGATGTCGTAATATCAATTTCATTGGTTTAGCCAATGAGACGATCATTTCATTAAATAGAGAAATGACTTCCCAATAGGATTTAATATTCAATTTGGATTATTGTTTTATAATATATAACAATGATTTAAATTTGAAAAAATAATAATTTTTTTTTTCAAATTATATATTTCGAAAAAAGGATACTTGATGTATATTGAAAATGGTTTGATTTTCAAAAGCATAATGAAAATTTAAAAAATTTGGTTGATCATGAAAATGTTTTTTGGGATAAATTTTGTTATAGTTGATGTGGTATAATTTGAAATAATAATCCATCACTTTCTATAGAGTGATACATATAGAGTTAGTTGTTTGTTTAGAAAATGGAACCTGGTAGACTTCGTAGAAACTAAACGGAAGAGGCAGTTGGGAACATGGTTGCACCATAGACACATGTAAACCATGTTATAGTTAAAAAAATCATCCTAACATTTCGAGATGTGGACAAGGGGAATAGGAGGGATGATCCGAGGATGGTGGACCATTAATTCTTGTTAATGAAGCAGAATCCACCCATATTCTGAGGAGATTATGAACTCAATAAGGCAATGGTGAGGATCGTAGGATGAATCGAATCTTCGAGTTCATCGGCACACCAATGGGGATGATGATCAATATAGAAAATTATACTCTATAAGATCTTTCATTCTAGTGATTGGTTCTATTATTGCATGCTAAAGTAGATCAAGCCACTACTATTGAGGATTTTCATGAATTGTTCAAAAAATAATTCTATCATCAAATTTTCAAGATCCCTATAAAGATATAATTCTTTATCCTAAAGAAATAGATTCACTATATCATAGATTATACACCTATATTCATAATTTTAGTATGATTTTCACTAAAAGTCAATAAATGTGAGTCCCTGAAGACATGCATCTTTGAATCAGGTCTAGAGTAGGAAAATCGATCAAAGATTTCAGTTCTCTATATAACTGATTATAATGAGATGGTTAATCAGGTGTTTGAGGAAGAGAGAGACATCTTTGGATCTAAGGAGGGACTAATTATGAAGATCTCTACTAGAAATGGTGGAATCTCTAATGATGTGAGTATGTGAAAGGGAGATACCTATTTTGAATGTGGGAGCGGGAATCAGAATCTAATAACAAGATTGGTAAATATTCTTCTATGACCAAATATCCAAGTAGGATGTTATTAATGTGGTTAAATTGACAACATAATGTTGTAGTGTACAACATCAACATGATTATTCAATAATTGAAACAATATGGGACGCCATAAGATATATTTTTTTGATGTGATCTGAAGTCTGGTGCTCAAGACACTTCTTAGGTGTCACATGCGTCATATGATTTGATTGAACGAGGCTATCCAAATCCATCTCATCAGAAGAGAAATGTTATCCATGATGATGCTCCAAATTCCATGACTCTTCATAAAGGATAGTCTCTGCAATTCAAAAAAGAGCATAGTGTAGTGATGAAACAACTATATGAATCTATGGAGATGATTCTAGATGATATGGTTATACTATCTATGTTGTGAGGAATGATTATTTTGAATTATTCCTTTAGGAAATAAATTTTTTATACTACTTCATCGCATGCATTCATTTCTTCTCGTGTTTTTTACCTACTAAGTTTAAAACCTGAAATTATTCCCTCTCTGACAAAAATTAAAACATTTCTCCATGAAAAACAATGTCAAGCTTCGGTGTGTAGAACATGTCCTATAAATGTTGATGAGGTTGAGATGAAATGGGACTTCTTGACGTTTGGGTGGGATGTATACGATGCAATCCTGGGTAACGAATGGATGAAAATGTTCAAGGCTCAAATCATCTATTATAATATGATAGTTAGTTTCAATACTGACGATGGCATTGAGAATATCATCAAAGGAAAAGGGTGGTAATGAATGAAACATTTGGATTGTTCAAAATGGTGGGCGGAAAAATATCTTATTAGTTGGTGGCATTGACATTGTTATTAGTAGAAGAGATCCAAGATGTTAGTTTTCCAGCTCTGGTCGATAAATTTATATAGGTTGTTCCCAAAACATTTCTTGGTTCCCTCCAATAAGGTAAGAAGAGATTAAGATTGATTTCCTTCTAGAGACCATTACTATTACCCTTCCATCTTATAGGATGGCCCCAATAGTGTTACGTTAATTGAATGTGCAGTTGGAGGATCTATAAAAAAGGGTTTCGTTCTGCCAAGTACATCCCTATTGGCATCCACAGACTTGTTCGTCAAGAATGTTGATTAAACTCTTTGGTTGATCATAAATTGTTGTATTATTAACCAAAGTGATTATAACAATATTTATCTAATTTTATGCATTAATGATCTATTTTATCAATTAAGAGGTTCTCAGTGGTTCTATATCATTTAATTTCAATTAGGATATCATCAATTACGTGTTCAGAAGGAAGATATTCTAAAAATAGCTTTCTAAAGCAGATAAAGCCGCAAGGATTATTTAGTCTTGAATATAGGACTCACGAATTCACCAGTAGTATTCATAACATTGATAAATTGGTTATTTTACCAACATCTAGACTCTTTTGTTGTGGGGATTGTATACGATATCTTTGTTTATTCAAACAAAAGGATCGAACATGAGAAAAACATGGAGATATTGTTACCAATCATGAGATATCAACATCTATATTCCAAACTATCAAAGTGTGATTTTTGGATATATGAGTTATGTTTTATTGTCCATGTGAAGTTTGAAATAGGTATTTCTATGGATCCAGAAATGATAGACATTCTGATCTTGTGGAAATCTCCCAAAAATGTCATTGAGATATGATTTTTTCTTGATCTAGCTAGTTATTACCAATATTTTTTAATGAATTATCTTGGATAGCCTCATAAATGACATATTTTAAAAAGAAATATACTCCATTAAAATTGAAATAGGAATTCCATAAGTCATACTATGAGATGATAGTTCATCTTACGTTAGCACCTGTCGATATTTTTCTAGAATCCTAGTGGTTTTTTCTGGTGTACTATGATGCTTTGGGATAAATGACTGGCTATTTTAAAATGCATGGAGACTATCTTATGGATAATGGTTCAAGGCCTTTGAGAGATAATGAGTAGAACATCCCAAAACATGACTTGGAATTATTAGTAGTCTTTCATGCCACGAAGACATGGCCACATTATAACTTTGATATGAAGTATATTGTGTCAACTATAACAACCCAACCTAGGTGCCACTAAATGGTTCCAGATATAGTTTTTCATATTCTTCTATGTGTGCCTCCCCATATACAAGAGGGTACCGACTAGTAGCGAGGGCCTGGTCAGTCATTCATGGGGTTTTATAACCTCTTTTATTAGAATAAGAAACCAATGGATTCCATAAACAATAGTATAGTTGGGAATCTTATAAATAACTAGATTAATACCATGTCACATGATTTTCAAAATTAGAAATAAAATACTCAAATGAATGGGGAAAACATGCTATAGCAATTCAAGTGTCAAGTGTCTATATTGAAACAAAATTTAACCACACAATGACTCCAATGAGGGTCCCGAACCACATCACGTTCCCTCACCCATGATCCATTCTTAACCAACAATATATCCCAGGGCAATGCCCGAATACAATAATGCAATAAAAAAGTCTACTTGGTTTCTAATCAAACAGACTAAGTAGGGTGTGAGTATAAATTATAGGACACCACCAACAAGGACTAAAACAAGTTGAGTCAAACGATAGTGAATGAAATTCTCTGATTCAATAAATATAGTCTACAATTAGATAGTTATCTTATTTTTATTTAATCATTAATCATGCAGGCATCCTCATTTCAATTCAGGTCTTCCATTTCATTCATTATTCATTATTTTTATTCATTTGGAGTTGAATTCCATGTCATGTGCCCCAAATCTCATTAGGTGTAGTTATCCATGTCTAACACTCCACAGCACAAGCTTGGATAACTATTGGGGAAGAACTCCAAGTCCTAGTTTCAACTTTTATATTGGTCTAGAACACCATGTCTAGCACCCAAATTATCAATCCATTAAATCATTGATTAATTCACAATAATTTAACACATTATTCCCTTAATATTCAAATGATTAATTATGAACATCCAAAAACACTAGTTAACACAAAAATTAACAATTTATACATCCAATTAATTACATCATCAATTAATAAATTACCCGATATAACTCTTATTCCATAATTATGTCTTCAAAACTAACTATCCAAATAAAATCCCAGCTTATCATAATTATTTATCACTACTAATTATCACTAACAAAGATCATCAAAAAAAATTAATTCAGCCCAAATTATATTGTAGAAACAACCCTCATATCATAATGTATTATCCCCAATTAATTATCTTAATACATCCAATTCAATATCGAAATCAAAAAATCATAACCCAAAAAACCCCCTTATCAAATATCTCGTTGGGAACACCACTTTGATCCATGATTAAACTATCTATTAATCATCATTATCACCAATCCATCAATAATTCATTTTATCATTTTTAATTACTCTAATTCAAGAGATCAATTATCAATAAAGGATATAAAATCAAGAATATCACATACACATACCAAATCCACGACTATGGGAGTTTGATTTTGACAACATACCTCAGATTGTTTATGAATGTTGGCCAAATAGAAGTCCCCAATATTCGAGCAGCACAATGATGATGATAAAGATATAAATCTAAATCTCTATTCCCTAAATTATGATCAAAAGTATCATGATATCGGAAAACTAGATCTAGATCAACAATCCTAGGTCTAGATCTTAACACGTAGCTATAGATCCATGGAAATAGTGGAGATCATCCCTAAAATGATTAAGGAATGATAGATGAAATAATGAAAGAAGCAATGAAAATAAATCCACTTACAAGGAAGAGAACAAATCCTTACTCGAAGCTTTATATCTTGAAGAATAATGTTAAAATCTCCTTGGAATCCCTCTGTAAAACCCTAGTATCACCTAGAAATCATCAATCCAAATCCTAGGTAGATATAGAAAGGTATTGGGGGTTTTGGTTATTTAAAAAATAATTTTTGGATAATTAACACCCCCTCGCATTGTTCTCTCAGTAGGGGAACATGGTTAGGGTAAAACTTCTAACAACCATTCCATCCTCTCTCTCTAGTTTCACACAGTTACCTGGGCATGGGCTCACGGTTATGGTAAAACATGTGCCAACCATGCGTAAATCACTGTCAAGCTTCGCATGGATTTCTTTATTTAGGCACCTATTTTATCAAACCGTGAATGGCCTTATATCCATTATAGTTTCTTAAAAACCCCCCCAAATTATCCCCAAGCCACAAATCTGAAGAAAAGTTAGTTGGAAACCCCGAAATTACCTACAATGATAACCTGCGATTACTCTAGAAAAGGCCAGGATCATATAATCTCCTCACCATATAACATCTCATCCTCAAGCTAAACATTTGAACTCATTAAGATTCTAAGCCAAAAGTTTAGGGTCGTTGAGCCTTCATACCATTATCATGTTTCATCTTTAACTCTTTAATGTTTCCATAACACATGAACTATCAACACAATCATTCTCCACAACACTTTCTCACAACGATCCAGCAAACATATCAGATGCTCCTCCAAGGATGAATCCATATTGAGGTTATGCTCATCAAAATAGATCACATGATATGGGTTGGGGCGGTATCTCTATAGTTTTTACATATTGAAAACATCATATATAGAACTGAGTTTCTATTATAGGGCTAATCGGTCTGCCATCGACCAATTATCCTCTACATTAAATTGTCCGACAAACCCGGGTGCCAACTTGAACTATCTATTTATCCTATGGCGCCCCATCATGAGAAACACCTGGAAGAAAACACATTCACCCTTCTTAAACTCTAGGGTTCAAATTCATCTATCAAAATTTGACTCTTTCATACTATGATCCATATCCATATGTTTTTTAATCAGGTGCACCAGCTCAAATGTCTCATGCACGAGACTTAGTCCCAATAGCTCCGACTCACCCCCAATTATCTGTCATAGTGTTGTTCAAAAAGGACTAATATAAAGTGCCTCATATAGTTCTTTCAACATTGTTTCCTAAAAACAATTTTTATAGGTGAACTCCACTAAATCCAATTACTTATCCCAAGAACCAAAAAAGTCATGTAGACATGTGCACAACATATCCTCAAACACATGTATGGTAAACTTCTATTTCCCATCTGTCTATGGGTGGAATTTCATAGTCTACAAAACCTATGTTGCATGTGCCTTCTAGAAGAACATTCAATACTTTAAATTAAATTGTGATTCAAGATCTGAAACTATAGTCCCTGGAACCCCATGCAAGAAAAAACAACTTTAGAATATACAGTTCTCCGGACTGTTCTATCGTGAATGATTCCTTAATAGGCAGGAAATGTGCTACCTCTATTAGATGATCCCCTATGACCCAAATAGTATCATTCATACATAGATTCCTTGGAATACTTACCACAAAATCCAATGTTAGTTCATACCACTTCCTTTCAAAAATAGGAAATGACTATAATAGACCTCTAGATCATTGAATCTCTACCTTCGCCTGCTGATAGGAAAAACAACTTGCTACTAAGTATACTATCTTTTTTTCATGCCCGACCACGAAAACTATTGTCATAGGTAATGGTAAATTGTTTTCACCCCAATATGTGTCATCTACTTCAAAGATTAAAATTCCCGTATGAGTTCTTCTCACATACTCGCAGGCACAACAACCCATCCACTCAAATATATTATATCATCCTCAAATAACAACCAGTCTAATGGTGTCTCCCCTCCTTATAGGATTTCAATTATTTATAAACAATATAGATCCCCATTTTACATGTCCTTGATCTATCTCAAGAGTGTATACTCCATTGCTTCTAAAACCAGAGTCATCCTCTCCTAACCCTCCCACACCACCACATGCAATTCAACCATAAAAGACATCATCTTACACTCTACACTCAACCCATGTACCATTTTTGCTTTAGTTTTCCTACTAAAGGAATCAACCACCCATTTACCTATACAAGGAATATATAACTATTCAAAATTAAAGGACTACATATACTATACCAATCATCATTACCAATGATTTAAGTTGCCCCATGAAAAGAGATACATCAAGCATTTTTATCCTAAAAAAATGTATACTTTACACCCAAAATATAGTGTCAGCAACAAATAATATAAAAAAATTTTCTTCCAACTCGAGTTCTTGTATGGGCTAATTCAGTTCATGTTGCGTCAATAGCCAATACCCATAAGCAAAGAATAAATCCCCATGAATCAACACATCCCCAGGTCCAATCCTAGAAGCATAGAAATACACTCTGTACTCCTCACCTAACTCAGGTAAGGTCAAAATTTATGCAAATGTCAATGATTTCTTCGTGTCTTTGAATGCATTATTGCAAGATTCTATCCACTTGATAATTACTTCATTCTTTTAGAAACCCAAAAATGGTGCTTTGAATAGGTAAAATTCCTCGATTAACCCCTTATAAGATCCTGTTAATCCCAAAAATATTGGGATGTCAAAAAAATTCATGGGATGCTCACAAGAAACCACTTCATTAACTTTCTCTAGGACCACTTCCACACTTCTTCTAAGATTATGTTCCCCAAAATGTGTACCATGTAAATTTAAAACATATATCTAGATATCCTACCATATATAAAATGATCTATTAGTGTAAATAAGATGATTTAAGGATGTTTTGAATGAACATAATGAGTATTTGACTACACCAAGATGTTTTCCACAAACGCCACCACAAAATGATCCAAAAAAGAATGAATGATCTTGTTCATCAATCAATAAATACTGTTAGAGAGGTTTTCAACCGAAACAGCTTTACAGAGAAATCATAATGGACATAACAACTTCTAAAAATTGTTTTTGGTATATCAGAATTCCTAACACTCACATGATAATACACAAATATTAAATCAATCATCAAGACCAGGCAAGACCCATTTAGTTTGTTAAAAATTTCCTTGATACACATAAGAGGATATCAGTAATTCACAATAATTTTATTCCACTTCATGTAATAAGTACACAAGAGTAAACCCCTGTTGGCCTTCTTTGAGAACATGAGAGGTGATCCCCAAGGAAATGTACATGATGATAGAACCTTTATCCTCCAACCCTCTAACTGCATTTTGAACACTTGATGATCGGTAGGTTCCCTTCTATAAGGTTGAATAGACACATGATCATCTCCAACTTGTGATCAATAGTGAATTATATATCCCACCTAGGTGGAAATCCTGAGAAGTCATTGGGAAATACATCATGGAACTGTTCCATAACTAGAGGAAGGATTTCATGAATACTACCTCCATCATCATGAAGAATACTAGAAACATGGGTTGTGAGCTCATTCAATTGTTGTGTAATAGTAAATGCTCTTCTTTCAGGGATATCCCATTCACCACAATAATTATTTTGTTAATTCTTAAAAGATACAAAGGTTGATCTCCAATGGTTACAATTAGTGTGGCCTTGGTTTGCGACTAATTATTCCTCAACCCTAATCAGGTCAAAGCTTATTATATCAAGGTCATAGAGATCCCAAATAAAAACATTCTCCTATATCTCTAGAGAACAATACTTGCACAAGAAATAGATCTAGGCCATGATCCCAATTGTGTATCGATATTCATCACTCTACTTACGGACTCCATCACCATGCTTAAACAATTATCCATATTTGAAGATATAATGTAATGAGTGGAACAAGTATCAAACAATGAAATATCTAATGTAGAAGCTACCAGAATAGTACATCTCAATGATGATGGACCATCATCACATTCCACTAGTGTATGCCTCACTGCATGTAACTACCATGCCCCACTTCCATATGGAGTCATCTAACTCCATTGAGTAGCACCACTCTGTTGATACATGTGTTCATACCCTGATGCCACATGTCCACTACCTACACTGCCTCTTCTAGTAGAACTCTAACTACCAGAACTAACGTTGCTTTGGGAAAAACATTTCTAGGTCTGCCATTTTGTACAAAACTGGCACTCCAATGGTGGTTGGGGATAATGTGTATGATATTGTCATGGTCTACCGCATTGGATGAAGAAAAAATGAGTAGGATCATCTGCAATATGTTCTTTTTACTATCCACCTTGATTTCCATTGTCCTCACTAAGGTTCTCGTAACAGCACTTCCTGCCCTCGGAAGGCACAATCCCTGATCATCCAGTGACAGCTACCTGTACATTATTGGAATCCTCCCTCAGGTTCTCTTCAAAAATCATAGCCAAATTCCCTACTTCGAAGATCATTTTTAGCCTAAATATATTTACCAGGGAATTAATTCTACATCTATGTCCATCCAGAAATATTTTTTCCATATTAGCCTCATCTACTGCAAAAACTATAGAGAAATAGCAAAAAATTGTGAAACATTAAAGAAAATATATTATGGACATGCTTCCTTGGGTCATATTCAAAATAATTGAATCCTTCTCATTCATAATTGTATCTATATAAAAGTGCTCCATGAACTTCTCAATAATTTACATCCATAACATATCATTAGTCTGTCCAAATCCTACATGAATGTACCACCATCACTTCACTGACCCCCATAGTATATAAGTAGCTTACTGAACCATCCTCTCAATTGTGGTCTCCAAATGGAAAAGTATTATCTCTGTGTATTAAATCCAGAATTCAGATACATCATGTCCACCCTCTCATGAGAAATTTAGAGGGTGATCCAACTAAAACACCAATGTGAACTCAAACATTCTTTTTTAATCCTGCCTTGGGTCTCTTTCCCAGAACAGAATGAAACGAGGAATGTTCCCTTGGAAAATTTCCCCTTCTACCCCATGTAGCACTAACAGTGCCTCATTTTCCATTTCTATAAGCTCTTTATGGTTCATAACCCTCGGTCTCCCTCTCAACAAGCATTGTAGATACATAACTCTACAAATCCTAACACACGTCATAAGTCTCATAATGCAACCATATAACATTTATGTAAGAGGATAAAGAAACACAACAATAATCAACATGCCCTTCCATATTTGTCACCACATGGTCAACATCGAGGCACTATCAGTAACCATAGCCAACCTATATCTTGGTCATGGTTAACAAGGGTATGCACATATCCTTAATTAATTCAACTAGTAATTAATCCCATTATCTCAAATTAATTAATCCAACAATTGATTAATTAATTATAATCAATTAATAATTCATGATTCTCATTAGTACCCCATTTATTCCCATTTTGTAATCATTTTAAAATTCTCAGAATATAGAAAAAAAGTTCAAGTTCACCAACTTAACCATAACTCATTTTCCCATTAGTGCCAAAAATGATGCATATCACAATAATCCTAAGTGGCTATAATGATGAATTCTTACTCTACTCTCATATATTTATAAGCCACAAATCAAAGTTCAACAATTTTCAAAACAAATATCACATCACACCATAAGTGAATCATCAAAAATTAAATAATATCCAACTATAAAAACAAAAAACAATCACAACAATCCCACCTTGTCTACTAGAATTTTTTCTCGTACATGGGTTTGAACCTCCCATGAATGACCTCATTACCAAGACCTCACCCTTCCTAGTCTCTTTTTAACCTTTTCCAAAATGGTATGATAAAATAATAATTATTAAAAAAACCCCTTTGATAGCACTTTGTAATGTCCTAACATGGTTTCCACTAAATAGAGACACGAGCGGATTGGTCACATACCCTCAAGAGTGCCTCACTGTACACTAGAGGTTTCCGAAAAGTAGCAATGGTCTAGTAAGTTATTCATGGATGTTATATACACAATTTTATCAAAATAAGACATCAATAGAGACAAAAAAATAATCGAGTATAAAAGACATAATTAACCATAACAATACCATTTTAGATGATATTCATAATAGATTAACAATACCCAATTAAACAGGAAAAATAAGATATGTCAATGAAATTATCAAATTACTACAAGTAAAATGAATGTAAATGCACAAAGACTCCAAAGAGGGTCCTAATCCACATCTGGTTCCCTCACCCATGCTCTATTACTAAACATCAACATATACCAGGGCTTTTCCCTTATAATGTCTTGAAACAACAATGTTTACTTGGGTGCCAATAAGACGGCATGAGAGGGGGTGAGTATGAATCAGTAGGCCATCACCAACAGTTCTTAACACTAGTCTAGTCAGAATATCACGTATAAAATTCTATGAATAAATAAATACAGTTAATAATTATATTGTGATCACATTGTCATTTAATCTTTAATAATCAGATTAGACACTGTTTCAATTCATGTCTCCAATTTGAATAATAATTCATTATTTTCATTAATTCGGTGTTGAACTCTATGTCATGAACCCAGAATCTCCATTAGTGTATATCACCATGTCTAACACTCAACATCATAATCATGGAAAAATATTGAGGAAGAATGCAATTTTCAATTCCCAACATATAAATCAATCTAGAACACCATGTCAATCACCCACATTATCAGTCATTTAAATCATTAATTAATTACAAAGAATTAACCACATAATTAACATAATAATCCATTTATGAGATAATCACATTAAAAAACCCATTATTTAATCCATAAATTAATAATGTACACAACCCATTTATTTCATCATAAATTAATTAATTAACCAATAGGAATATTAATGAATAATTAGTTATTCACGATTAAATCAAAATCAAATCTCAAATTATCAGAATTAATTCTCACAATTAATTATCTTTAATCAAGATCATGGAACATAGTTAATTCACCATAATTTATCTTATATTTATAAACATCATTTCATAATTAATTTCCCCCAATTAATTGTATTAACACAACAAATATAATATCTCTATAACAATATCTCATCCCATAAAAAATATCAAATAAAATTTTTAATTTCACACCCCCACATTTGTTCCATTATTAAATCATCAATTAATCATCTATATCTCCAAACCATCCACAAATTGAATTATAATTCCAAATTACACTAATTCTAGAAATCAATTTTATATGTAAGTTAGAAAATAAATAATATTACAAACACATTTCAAATCCATGACTATGGGAGTTTTATTTTGGCCACCTACCTTGGGTTGTGGGTGGATTTTAGCCCATAAAAAATCCCCAAAGTATGAGAATAACAATGATGTCGATCGTGATCCGGATCAAAATCCCCAATCCCAAAATTAAGATCAAAAGCATCATGATCTTTTAAAATGTGTTCTAGATCAACAATATTCAGTATATATCTCAATCTATAGGTTTAGATCCATAAAAAAGTGGATATCATCCATGAAATGATCATGGAAAGATATAGGAAAGGAATGAAGAATCCATGGGAAAATCTACTAACGGAGAAGAGAGTATATCTTCAATCCGAGCATTAAAACTCAACGAATAATGTTATAATTACCTTTAAATCACTGGTGATGGATCTGTAATCACCTATAATTCTTCTATCCAAATCATATGTCAAAATATATGGGTTTTAGGGTTTTTAGTGATTTAAAAACTAATTTTGGGATAATTAAAACACCCACTCATATTTTCCCAGGTATGGGCACAAGATTAGGTTAAACTGTGCACCAACCATAAAAACCTCCTTATCCATGTTCACATGGAAACCTAGGTAGGGGCACATAGTTTGTGTAAAACAAGTTCCAACCATACAAGACTCTCTGTCTAGGTTCACATGGATTCCTACATTTAGGGTAATAGTTTGTCAAACCATGTAAAACCCAGGCACAACCCTCTATATATTAAAAATTATCAAAAACTCTCCCAAACACCCCCAAAACAGAAATACAATGAAAATGTACATAAAAACCACAATAATACAAGAAAAATGTTCTCGAGATGTATCTAGAAAATCCCCTGATCTTAAATTCATCAACAACAAAAGCCTGGAAATATTTTCACACAACGAGATTTGAATATGAGGAAAAGGAGACGGATTGAGTATCTAAAAATTATTGATTTTGACTTGATGTATACAACAAAGAAATGGAATTCAGTTGAAGATGTTTTGAAAATAAATTCATATGTTTAGTTTGTGAAATAATCTTCAGATGAGAAGAAGTTGATGTCATTCTTAGCCAACAAGCATATATAATGTGAATACCAATGTGAGGATGTAGTTTTCTTTTCATATATTCCGGTTCCTATTTTTGTAAATATGTTTATAGAGGTAAAAACAATTGATTCAAAATGAATGATTATGAGTTCTAAACTCAATGTTGGGGAGACCATTGAGGGTTGGAGACATGATGGAAGATTGTTTTTGTGTTTCAGAGAACAAATGGTCGTACCTATGGTATGAAATGAAATAATACTTCATGATTACTACCATTAGTGATTTGTTGTACATCATTTCACACAGAAGATATATACGACATTGAAGGAGTAGTTTTGGTGGAGAGTCCTAAAAATTAAGGTGGTCATGTTTGTCTCACAATGTTTAACTTATCAATGGGTTAAAGAAGATAATATGAGACTATTGTATATGATTTAGTATTTATATATTCCAATGTTGAAAAGGGAGCATATAGATATGGATTTTGTTATAGGATTCCCTCGAATGGTATTTAAACATGATGCCAAATGGGTGTCAGTGGATTGTGTAACCCTATCATCCCATTTCATTCCAATTCATGAAAATAATAGTGGGGAGGATCTATCTAAAATCTATATCCCAGAAGTTGTAAAGAAGTGTGTCATACTGTTGTAAATATTCATGGTTATAAATATGAAGTTCACATCTCTTTTCTAGAAATCCATACAGAAATCATTTGGAAATAATTTGAATATGAGCATGGCGTATCGTCCTCAGATGTATGGGAAATCCACATGGATGATAAAGATGACGGAGGACATATTGTGGGCTTCTGTAATGGATTTTTTGTCTCATGAGAGGATAACATACCCTTTGTTGACTTCTCATATAATAACAACTATCATGAATCGATACATATCGCTCTATTTCAATCATTGTATGAGTACCCTTGTCATTCACCACTATTTTGGGTGGAAATAGGTGTAAATTCCCTTATTATGTTGAGACTTATCCATGAAACTATGGATAATATTTAGTTTATCAAAAAGAGGATGGAGACGACTTCGTGTCATCATAAATCTTATGTGGATCATTGATGAAAGTCGTTGAAATTTGCTGTGAGTGATCATGTGTACATGGGGATCTCTTCGAAACATTGACATTGTCAGTTTAGGATATAGGTAATGTTATATAATTGAATCATTGGACCTATTGAGATACTTGAATAGGATGGAGAGGTGTAATATCTGTTGGAATTAACACCATGGTTCAGTTTAGTGCATAATGTGTTCCATTTATCTCAGTAGAAAAAAGTATCATCCAGATGTTGATCATGTGTTCAGATGGGATCACATTAACCTATACCAGGATGCTTCAATGGTACAAATCCAATTGTGGATTATGGGTAGACAATTTAATGTATCATATGATAAAATCATTGGTCTAGTTTGGGTTCTATGGAAGCATGTTCAGATCTAGGAAGAGACATAGGAACGTGATAAGGAAATGAAAGAGCACTGAAAAGAACTTTTTTGGGTGGCATTGTTTTTCTAATTTTCAGGGATGGGAAGTTATATGGGGGACACTCTAGTACTCCCAGTTTTTGGTATGTAACCATTTCCTTGTGTTTTTATGTATATAATGTAAGGGGGGATGTTGAGAGAGTTTAGTGAACATTCAGTATTTTTTGGGGGCAAAAGGGTAGGAACACGAGTTGCACACAATTTATCCAAACCATTTTGAAATTCCAGTAGAAAGTATATGCAATACCATGTTTGAGGTAGGGAACTTCGGCATGGTGTGTGAACAATTAATGAGATTGTTTTTGGAAGACGTGAAAGGTTTCTTCGTGACAGTAGCTATCACACAGTTATCACATGTTTTGTTTATCAATGAGAACTTATTATGTGTGTTGTTAAAGTGAGATCCTAAAAAGTAGGATCTCCCACATTTTTGCCTCTATACTAATTGTTTCTTTTTCAACAATTTCCCTAACTCATGAGTTCTCTTACTATAAGATAAGAGAACATTCAAGACCATTCCCTATGGAATCATTCTGTAACTACCCCAAGCCCACCATCCATAGGCCAGGGGCTGTCGACTAGCACCAAAAATGTGTATCACTTAACTGGAAGGCATTGCATTCAAACCCGTACAAACACACAGATCCATGAGCACAACAAGAGGAAGAAACAATGTAAACTCTTGTAGTAAAAAGTCTGTTGAATGTAAAGGGGATGTAATACAAGCCCAACTTGAAATTAAATGTACAACTGAAAATAGAAAATTGCTCTCGGATCGTCCACTGAGGATCTTACTTGAAGGGTAGCTACAGTTCACAATCAATAGTCCTACATCACGCCACGTCAAGTGGTCCACCTTTGTGCACTGTATTGTCCTTTCACACTCTCCCTTGAGAGATTTTGTCTTTCGTCTGCACAAGACACAACAAGGTGTGGGTGAAGCCTCTGTAGGGGTGAGTATAACAATACTCAGTACGGACCCCTTGACCCCTGAAGGTCAGCTAGAGTTTCACAAAGGAATAACGACAAACCAAGACCTCAATAACAAAGAGCGAAGTAGTCATAAACTCTACATTGGTATATTCCCATACATATACCGATGTTATCAAGATATACTCTTCACATACATGAGGGAATAATACCACAAAGCTAACAC
This sequence comes from Viscum album, assembly GCA_963277665.1. Taxonomy (NCBI): domain Eukaryota; kingdom Viridiplantae; phylum Streptophyta; class Magnoliopsida; order Santalales; family Viscaceae; genus Viscum; species Viscum album. The sequence continues at coordinate 1,743,896,815 of OY728128.1, read as the reverse complement.
CGTAAAGGCAACACCAAGAAGGTAAAAGTACACCCTAGGTAACACCACTATGGTAAAAGTACCACTCAAGTCACACCACGAAGATATTTCCATGATGGCAAAATCACTATCCAAGTAACACCGTGAATATATCACCATGATGGTAAAACATCCACATAGGTATCACCACAATGGTAAATGACTCAGCTCACACAAGGTATATAAGTAAGGCACAGAAGTACATATGATTAGTCGAGAAGCTAGATCATCTTATTCTTTCGAGATTGACTACTACTAACTATACAGATTCTAACCGACATAGGATCAGTTAGAAATAACCCCCACTGACCCACACTGGATCTGACCAATATGTTATCAGTATTCACTGACCCACATAGGATCGCTAAGTGTTGACCCACACATGATTTGACCCATATAGGATTAGTGTGGGATAACCCATAAAAGATCACAGATCATTTACCCACATAGGTTCTAACCCACATAGAATCAGTATGTGATGACCCACACATGATCACTCAACACTAACTTACATATCATATGTCTCCAACCTCCGCCTCATTAACAGCCACTAGATTTCTTCTCATAGCAAACTGGATTCAGGGAGAACCACACCACAATCTATCTATCATACATCTAATACAATTAAGCTCCAAAAATTATTATTCCAAAGGACCACTATGTCATATGGGTTCCAACAGGACAGATGGTGTGTCAAACAGATGTGAGGTCTGTGACTTATAAGTGTTTGAGCTCCGAGGGCATAGTTGGATTTGGGTTTGATCCAACTCATTCGCACTCCAACATTCTAAAATAATCAATTTGAGTATACAAAAAGGATTTCCTTGTCTTAAGGGTTCTGGTGACATAGAAGGTTCATCCAACAAAGGCTCTTATTGTTTGTTACACCACATTCTGTGAAATGGGGGTGATCACAACTTGGATCAGCCCAGCTCAGTAAGGTCAACCGGAATATTTCATAGGGACCGCTTCCATAAAGGGATCCCATGCCACTGATTACATGAAAAACTATCATGCAGTTTATTAGTATTGTGTGTTTCTTTATTTGGGGATCGATTGGGCTTCATCCTAGTCCAACATGGTAAGTTCCGGCCGACGCAATGGGTCTCGGGGTCCACCAGACCCCACTTGGGTCTGGCCCACTAATTGTCAGTGTAGTTAATAAACTTCGACCTGTCAGGGTCAGACCATTTTAGTTCGTGGGCCTGGTATGTTTTTGGACCAGCCCATTGGTTGGTGGTCGGCCCACCCGTGATGGACAACTAGGCCTCGGGTCTGGCCCGTAAGGTCGTAGGTGTAGCCTATCCGCTGGCGGGTCTGGCCTAAACAGTTGGCCCTTGCCTTCTCCATATGCCTAGATGAAAACCATTTCTCTCCACTAGCCCGATGCCTACCGGGCCATTATCTAGCCGTTGGGGCAGTGCCCCACCACAATTAACCAGTTGACCATCTGGACGATATAGTGTCTCCAATGTAGTGTGGCACAGGCTTCGCCGCAACATCCTACCACAGCCTGCTAGTCGGTCCACATTTGCTGGCTTTCTGGTGTGACAGGTTTGGGTCGGGCACCCTTGGCCATCACGACGCACCGTCATGCTCTACTTTCCACTGCTCATGGCTGGTTGTCGTGGGTCTCCTCCATCAACCACCGACGGCTGACGGTTTATTCCATGGGACACCGGATGTTCTCTGGTGTCCGTTCTTGGTGACTTCTATTCCTATTGATCTACTTCATTGTTGTCATCATAGAGTGACCAGTCATTTTATATAGTTTTCCATTTGGAAATTTTTTTACCGATGTTCTCATCAAGGACAAAGCATCAGAGGGTTTGGGCCTTGTTCGTTTGGCCTGCTCCCACTGCATTAGAGTGATAGAAAGCAGAAGATTATTTAATTTATTAATGATAAATTTCAAAATATACCACCAACATCAAGATTGTTGAAGAAAATATGCGCATGAGGGAGAGTCGGAGTACATCATTCCCACAACAATCCACCAACATTGTCTTTCAAACCTCGTCCTTTGGTTTGTGATTCGATGTTTCTCGTCACCACCCACTGGAACTAGCTCCATCCTCCATGTGATTGGCACTTATGTACATTAACAGAACCTTGTCACATGGTGATTTCGTTCCAATACCTCTCCCCAAGATCTATATAAATAGGAGTGGTGAGAGTGAGTAGCACCCACATAGTTAATGGGGGTTCGTGTAATAATAATCTCATTAATTAAAATTTCACTATTACCAGGAATTTGAGAAGTCAATCAATTTAATTGATTAACATGTCATTGGTCCCACCACAGCTCCATTTCTACTGGAGAAATAGAAATAAGAGAAATAAAATATCTATGTTATTTTATTATTATTTTAAAATTTCCAAGATCTAACTTTTTCTCTATACCTACTGCGGTCGATGTGAAGCCTCCCATAAGTGAATCCCGACATTGAGGATTTGATGGTACCCTATGGTTTTTAATCCGAGCACCGGTTCAAATATTAGAAAGTGAAGCCAACGCATTTACTGAACGTACCTGAAAAAAAGTTCAGTAAAATATTAACATTCACCCTCGACTAGCACCGATCAAGTTTTGATTGCTTTTAAAAATAACACACCCTCACGAGCTCAATGGTACTCTGGTATATTAAATCCATGTTACCATTTAATAGTTATTGATTTTAATGTAAAATAATTGTCACCAAATTATTTTATATACATCCAATAATATAATTTCACTAGTTATTCACGCCGACCAATGTTAGTAATAGGTAAAGGAAACCATGCCATCATGAGTTAATTGGTGGTATCATATTTTAAATATGTGTTAACATTCATGAGTTATCTGATTTTGAAAAAGAATATTTATTATTTTAATTATGGTTATGTCATTTTCAGGGTTTCCCACTAGAGGCATGTGCCGATTAAACATATTTTGCACCTATGGTAAAACCACCATCATGAATGCAACATGGGCCTCCTATTTATGATTCGTGAAAAATTTTAAGAGTTATTCCACATTTTTTGTAAAACCACTATTGCGTGATATTTTTAAACATATCATTTTTTGACGTATCATTTTGGAATGTCCAAGCCTCAGAAATATATAGCATAAGATTTCCCTATCTCGAAATATTTCAATATAAAAAATTATATAGAAACTCTAGAAAATTAAATTCTCTCCAACTTAGGGATTTACATCCCTGAAATCTAAAATAAGGAAAACCAAACAAAACAGGTTACTGAGCACGAATCTGAGCCTCCTGTACCTAGGTGCTCTCATGGAGGTTCTCATGCTTCTGCGAACTTGCACCATAGGTATCCACCATCTACGAAGGACTCGCTCTTTTTTATTGTCTTTCTCCACTATGAACTCTGTAAAAGTCACCACATCGTCATGTCTTACTCGTCCATGTCAAAAGTGTTTGACATATTATGCATGTATCTCCTCAACTACGACATATGAGAACATTTATTCACCTGGTTCATATGTAGGGGAAGATTTAAATTGAATTCCAACATTCCAACTCTACTGAAGATTTGGAATGGTCTAATGAACCTCATAGATTTTTTTCACCACATCCAAACCTTTGTAATCTTTTTCGGGGTGAGACCCGTAGGAAGACATTCTCTCCCTCCTCAGACACCAAGGATCTCTATCTCCTATCATAATTAGAATTCTGTAGGGTCCATGTAGACAACACTTTCTGAAAATGGATGAATCATGATACAAACTCTGCCACAACATACATCATCCCTGGCCACCAGCACTGGCATTGGATGTCCTGGTACACCTTCGCCACTCTACGATGTACTGTTAAAGGATATGTAATATAACTCCCTCAACACATCCTCCCAACGAATCACTAGTACCATGGTGCATCATTTTAAAATATCTACATGCTCCCCAACATCAAAAAATAATTTAGGAGACTATCCTAAGGATATATGAGCATGTCATACCTCTCAGTCAGCGTCCCATGTTGTGCCTCCTAAACTCACTAAATAATTGGGGACAAACCGTCATATACTATAGGTAAACAACTAAATCTTTATCTATGAATGATGTTCATAGTGTGACTAGATTCTCTAACTCCTCACTATGAAACTGGAGACTAGAACTCTTACAATGTTTTTTGATACCATGTTCCCCTTCTCTATTGTTTAGAATATCTCCAAGTCATAATCCTGGATGAACTCTATCCATTATCACTGTATTATGTTCAGATCCTTCTATGGTATGATATAACTAATAATCATGTGATTAGAGTCAACAATATACTATTCACCCATCAAGTTGTGTTGCCACATCTTCAACGCAAATACCACTATTGTTAACCCAATTTCATGGGTAACATGGTTCTTCTCATGATGTCTTATCTACCATGATCCATAAGCGACCACTTCCCCCTCTTGCATCTATAAATAACCTAGTGAGGTCCCTAATGCATCATCGTAGACTACACACCCAATTTCATCTCTTTATAGCCTTCAAATATGGGAACTCTTTAGACATTTTCATATCCCCTGAAATCTATAATGACACTTCCTGATCCAAAGGTAAAGCTCCCTTTACTTCATCATAGCTGACAAGGGTGACACTTCCCTGGAAGAGTCAGGTACAAATCTTTGGTAGTACCCAGCCAAAGAATAAGTTTTCCCCCCTCTGGGAGGTAGTCCTGGAAACATCTTTATTAAAGATTCCCCAATACTCTACCTCAATTGTTGAAAAAAAACTCAAAACTCTTACTAACATGAGGGTTTGGTTGACCGACTCAGGATTTATTTGTTTCACCCTTCCTTGCATGAGTTTATCCTATGTCTTCTGGGTATCCTTTTTCACCAACCCAGAAAAACCAATTCCAATGATGTAGACATACTACATCCTTTTTTCCTAATACAATAAATATAATTGTGAGATTTGGATGACCAGTCCATGACCAAACTAACATCGTAAGGCCTCATCCTTGATACCGAGAGGTTCCAACTAAAACTCTGTCCTTAAAGTTTAGATCAGACCATCAGCATAAGTGTGATAATAGTGTCACCTAAAAAGTAATCTCCTGACGTAATGGTCAAATCATCAGTTTAACTGGAAAATCGAGGTATTTAATAATATTTTTTTAAGAAGGAATGATTTTTACCTATGTCTATTAATATGAAAACTAGTATTAGACACAGACCATACCTAGAATCATTCTTGGAGCCCTCGGGTCACAGCACATGACAGTATGTAGCTACTCCCTTCCCCTGTCCACCAGCTCCCTCAGCCTAGTGGGGACAACATTAGGGGTGGGGTTGTTAAAATTAGAAAGTTATAACACCTCATGATACCATCCCATATAATCATAAACTTATTATTCCTTATATATTCATTTTCATTTATCACTCTCTCGTACAGAAAAATATTACAAGACAATGTCTATGAGACTGGCACCAATTTTCTACATTAACACTGTTAACATTCACTGGTTGTATCCACTCATCCAATGAACATTCAACCAAAATGGTTTTCTCTATCACCCTAACATAATTATGAAATCAAGGAGGAAATGTGATGGCTCAGATGTCCCTAAACACACATCGATTGGATGTTCGATACTTGAAGAACTGACTGCATTGTATTCATCGAGTACCTAGGATGGTCAGTATGACTTGATGAATACCTAAATATAGACATGTTGTCCTAAATAAGCTATTGAAGCTCTTGGGAAGACTCACCCTTTAGCATTTTAATGAAGGATGCCCTCTTCTCTGAGGAAAGTTCTCAATGTTTTTCCACAGAAAAGTCACCTACTTGCAAGATCAGGGGTAATCTATACACCATCATCATCCTGGTGATCCATGTTGAGGGCTCTCTACCAGGACTACCATCTGGCCGAATGATGACAAGGTTAGATGGAAACTTGACCACCTCCTTATGTCATTCCATAGTTTCCTATGAGTCGAGCTCGCCTCAGAACCTTAGGGTTATTTGATACTAAAATGCATGTAAGGAACAAAGCCTTTATGGGTCCTCTACTGGTACTACTAGTTGAACTACAGACCAACGGTCAATGATATAACTAGCATTCTACCCAAAGGTACCATCTTAGGAAACGGTCCATGTACCAAAGCCTCATCACCATTTGGACCATCCTCATGGTAACACACTAACAAATACTAGCAGATAGGATCACCATCTAATCTTCATGTGTCCCATCTAGAGAGAAAAATACAGCCATAGCCTCTTGCTAGTCCAATGCTGCCCGGGGATCCATCATGCCTCTGAACATCAAAAGACCCAACTGTCAGAACTCGTGCAACATGCTCAGTTGGCGTGAACTATACACAGGTTGCATCTGCTTCCCAATAGTTGGTGGTACAGGTTGTGGACCACTCAATGGTTTTAACACAGTAAGAGGGCACTACACCGAAGCGTAATCACTCAGTGGGTGTTATCGTGTACTCTCGTGGGAATCCAAGTTGGCTGTCTACGCGGTGGCATCCTGAAAAAGAATAGGTGTGTCGTGGTCGTTATGTTATACATGGTGAGATGACTCAATGAGACCATAATACGGAAAAAAAATTCAAAAACACAAACATTAGTGTTTTTGTGCACTGGGTCAAAATTATAATTCAGGGTCCTAGTTTATGGATACATCGGCCTCTGCCCCAATACTGGATTCCCAAAAATAAAATACCACACTCAAAACGCTTTACAATAATCTCACATAAAAATGATCAGTGTCGTTGTTCTTTGGTAGAACCGAATCCTCTAATACCACATTGTCTCAACCCATCCCCAATACCTTTGTTTTGACAACCCGAAACATTCCTTCTATTGGCCAGAGTTTGGTGAATTGTAATGAAAGGGTGTATCCCTTAATGGGAAGTCATTTCATTTAAACCTGAATGAACATACAAATCCAAGAGCATAACAAGAGGAAACTGAAAAGTAAAATGTGGTAGTTAGAAGTTTGTTGAAAATAATGGGGTTAGAATACATAACCAACAAGAATGTACAAATACAATTGAAAAGAGAAAAATAGTTCCTGGATCATCCCCTGAGGATTTTACCTAAATGGTAGGTACAATTCAGGATCAGTAGTCCTGTGTCACGCCACGAAAAATGGTCCACATCTGATCATTGTCTAGTCCTGGCTCCCCCTTCCACAATCAATAATGTTCTCCATCTACACAAGACACAAAATGGTGTGGGGAAATCCCATTCAATGGGGATGTATAATAATATGCAGTAGAGACCCCGAGACCCATAATGGTCTCCCAGAGTTCCAAAAAGGATAAACCACAAAGCAAGAACATAATCACAAAGCACGAAGACGTCATTAAATCTACATTTTTATATACCAATACATATAACTAAGTAATCAAGATATACTCACCTCATACATGAGTGAATAATATCACAATGGTAAAACCACTAAGGTAACACCACGAAGGTAAAAGTACCACACAGGTAACACCATGAAGGTAAATGTAACAATAAGTTAACACCACTAGTACATCACCATGAAGGTAAAAGCACCAACATCTATCACCAAAATGATATCATCGTGAAGGTAAAAGTGCCACACTTGTGTCACCATGAAGGTAAAAGTCTCATCTCATTCTAGGTATATAAGTAAGGCACAAAATTACATATGATTAGTCAAGAAGCTAGAACATCTTATTTTGTCGACAGGTACTACTGCTGACCATACAGAGTCTGACCCACAAAGGATTGATAGGTACCAACCCCCACTGACCCACAAAGGATTTGACCCACACATGATCGGAATGGGATAACATACACAAGATTTTTGACCACTGACCCACATATGATATTATGCATATAGGATCACTTTGAACAGACCCAAAATTGATCGCTAATCACTCAAACACACAGGATCTGCCCCATATAGGAACATTAAGTGCTGAATCACATTGGATCGCTCAGTACTAACCTCCATATACTCGGTCTCCAACTTATACCACACAACCAGCCACTGGATTCCCACTCATAGCACACTTGATTCTTGGAGAAACTCTCCTCAAGCCATCGATTGTACCTAAATTTCCACAATTCTCCATGAAGATATATCCCAAAAGACCACCATGTCAAAAGAGTTCCAACATGATATACAAAATTCCAATCGAACGTTTGGTCTATGAATTATAAGCATTATAGTTCTGAGGGCCTAGATATATTCAGGTTCGATCCCACTTAGCCACACTCCAACATTCTTCAAAACTCAAGTGGAGTATACCAAATGAAATACCTCATACTAAGGGGTCTTTCACCACATATGGTTCATCAAAAAAACATCAGTTCTATTAGTAATACCCCTTTCTGAGAAATGGGTGTAATCACACCTTGGGATAGCCTATCCCGTTTGGGCCCACAAAAATACATTAAAGATAGAACTTCCCAAAAGGGATCCCAACTCCACTGATATATTGTCGAACATACAACTATTTTATCAGTTATAGGGTTTTTACTTTATTTGGGGACCAGTTTGGTCTGGGCCCGATCCAACTCAATCATGTCAGCCTGACGTAACGGGTCCTGGGGTCTACCTAACCCCGCTTAGGTCTGGACCACTAAGTGTTGGACCATTATACTGGTTCTGGCCTGTTGGGGTCTTCCCAATTCGGTTCACGGGCCAATGCCGTGGTTTGCTCGAAACATCGGGTAGGGCTCCGCCCACCCATGTTGGCCCACTGTGCCGGGGGTTTGGCCTGAAGGATCGCAGGTTCATCCTGGCCCACTGGATGGTCAGGCACGCTGGGCGGGTCCGGCCTTCCTGGCTGGCCCACACCAACATAGTCGGCATGAAGGCATGGTTTTGTTCCCAGCTGTCCCCACACGTGTGGGAATGTTCATCAGCCAGTGGGGCGATGCCCCACTGCAATATATTGCTCGGCTATTTGGCTGACTGAGTGTCACCAACACAGCATGGCCAAGGTTGTGGTGCACCATCCTACTGTTACCTCTTTTTCTGACGGCACCTGCAGGCCCCACACATATCCCACCTAGCCGGCTCAAGATGTCCACCCAAGGCCCCTGGGTTGTTCCATTGTGTGCCTTCTTCCACCACCTACGGACTATTTCCACCGGTCACCTCTATCCACCTTCGGCCATAGCCGACATGGCTTGCTGGCGGTTTCATCAACGGGTCACCAAATGTACTCTGGTGTCTGTTCATGTTGTCGTCTACGCCTACATCTCTTCTGCACTACCACCATCATTTTGTGACCCGCTATTTCATGTTTCCATAGATTTATAAATTCTTTCTCGATGTTCTCATCAAGAACGAAGCAGCAGAGGGTTTGAGTCTTGTTTGTTTGGCACGCATCTTCTGTGTTAAGGTGATAACAAGCAGAAGATGATTTAATTTATCACTTTTTTTTAAAATCTCCCCTCTACCTCAAGATCATTAGAGAACATCCAAATTTGAGGGAGAGTCAACTTTCATCTTTCTCATAACATGCTTCCAACTTTATCATTCAAACATCGTCCATCAGTTTGTGATTCAGTGTCAGTGATCACTGCCTACAAAAATTGGATCCATCCGCTAAGTGATTGGTGTCGTGGAACATTATCATATAATTGTTGTGTAGTGAAAATGTGCCAATACATCTCCCCAATATCCATATAAATAGAATATGGGGAAATTTATTAATGTACATGGAATTAATGGTGGTTGATTTAATAAAAACCTTATTAATTTTAATGGTTCTATTACAAAGGATTTGATAAGTCAATCCATTTGATGGTTTCACACGTTGTTGGTACTACCACTGCCGTCTATCCACAGTTGAAATATAAATGAGAGAAATAAAATAATTAAGTTATTTTATTATTCTTTTAAAAGTACCAAAATCTAAATTTTTCTCCATACCTACAATGGTCGAAGTGAAGCCTCCCTTATGAGAAACTTGGTTCTACAGATTCAACTATTCCCTTAAATTTGAAATGTAGGCACCCATATAAGAGGTATTCCACTTTTGTAGAAAACCACTCACTCATGTCATTTTTAAGCATAACATTTTTCAACGGATCTTTTTGGGCACTCCGAATATTGGAATTACACACAGTCTGATTTTGAGGGCTATAAATAATTCAATATACAAGATATATTTGAAAATTCTGGGACATTATAAGAAAATATGGGATGTTTTTTTAGCCAATATGAAGGCATCCCCTGGTGTTTTGAACCCATATTCAATACGTATGCAGTCGTTCTACATTTTTCATGATAGGTTTCTTAGATATACATCGATATACTTCACCTCTCTTCTGGTTTTATAATATATACACCTGTTATGTGTATATATAAGACTCTGTATGAAAAATAAGTTTTTCTTTTTTCATGATATTTATTGGATAATAGATTTGCAGTGGTTTCGTGAAGAATCTACTCATTTTTCTTGAGCATTCTTCGTATGCAGTCATGTTTGGTCAAAACTTTTGAGGTTGGTAGATTTAATGTCATCTCCTATGAAAAATATTTATGGTTTAAGATTCAAATTGAGTAAATTGGATAATATTGATTGTGAATTATTTTTTTGATACATTGAATAAATATATTTATTTATGATTTATCTTTTTTTTATGATTTGTGAAATCCTGATAAAATGTTGTGAAAATTGATTTAGTTTCCTGAATTTAAAATGGTTATTTTAAATGGTAGATTTTATGGAACATGTAATTTGATTCATTGGGAATGGGATTTCAATAAAAAGACGTTATATTAAAATGAGTTGGTATTTTAGTGAGTTTAATGAAAATAGTTTTCAATAAAAAAGTGATCTTATTGAAAGGGTTTTTTAGCATGATATTTGGGAATATGTGATGTGTATATGTTCGTGTTTCATATTCATGGAGTTGTTGAAATTTTAACTTGTGATCAGTTCCCAAGGGTTAATGGATCATGGTATACAATTACCTTGTGGCGGCTTGGTAGATCTACGAGAAACTGCTCATGATTATCGAACTATCATAACGTAGCATGCATTGTTGGTTATGTCGATGTGTTAAATGGATTGTGTATTCCAAAAGAATATTGAAAAATGGTTTTAATGTTTGGTTTAGTTATTTTTCTGGAAAAATAACTTGTTGAAATATTTGTTTCAATTGAACTTATATACTTTTGGTTAAAAATTGTTTTGGAAAATTTTTTATATTTAGTTATAAGCTATTTTTGAGAAATTGTTTTATATAATCTATTTTATTTAATTGTTGCTAAACCTTCTATCCAACTGGAATGTGTTGGTTATTCAATATGGGAAACAAACTGAGTTTTATAATAACCCATTATTTGGTACTCTGGTACTTTTTTAGATGTTATGATCCAGGATATGGGTAAAGGTAACGTCTTGCACATTTTTAGCACCACTTCATGATACATAGGCTGTTCGTGATCATGGAACATGGAGATATTAGGGAATGTATTTTTCTGGTTTATTGAGAGTCCTTAGTTGTTCTTCCTCTATAGAACATGTTAATTTTGTTTTGATATATATTGACTTGTTGAATTTCCATTCATTTGATCATGGTTCATTTAGTTAGAGGTTTGGTAAATTGTTATATAAATAAATGGTGAATTGTCCGCCCACATATAACATATACACTTCGGCATTTATTTCGAAACATTATTGTCTTGGGGCTATCACCTAATGAAATGTAACAACTCATTTTACTGTGAAGACAAGTATAATTATCATGTCATTACAATATTAATCATTTCAATATTAGAATCTAGTCATATATATTCTTCAAAATAGAATATACTTATTAATAAGATTTTATATCATATAAAATAAATTATAATCGAAATGGATTCATTTCCCAGAATAAGTAGGACGAAAAGATGATGTGAATAAATAGAAATTAAAAAAATAATGTTGGGTGAGTGCACTAATTTGAATTTATTGATTAACCATATATCACGTTTTCATATGTCATTATAAATACACTGGTAATTGAAGACATTTCACATAAAATTATTATACAATTTTTATTATGTAGAACAGACTCTTACATTGGGATTAGGGTTTTATTTTACATTTATTCCTGGGAAGGGAATTGTTTTATTTCATTGTATATAATAATCATACAAATAATAAGTACATAATACATAATTGCTATGATACATGCAGCTTAATTTCATGCATTGATGATGGTATACTACACAATTTAGAATATTTTATCTATGACCCAATCCATTAATTTAAAATGTTTATTTGGTGAAAATAATTTTTTGTATTTTATAGTCATGCAATTGGATATTTGCTGTCTTATAGTTAAAGGTCATAAGTCTAGGTCTCATATGTAATATTTTTAAGTAAACATGGATCCTTTATATTAGAGAGATAATGAATCACATACATTTATCAAGGGGCGTGGGATACTCTAGGTCTATCCTAAAATAATATATCCATATTTATATCAAGTTTATAAAGATGAGAAATCCATAAATTTTTAAACTAAAGGATTATATAGGAGGTAATAATTTGGATGATCATTTTTTATTCCTCATAAGGTCTCTTAAACCTATAGATTAAGGGAGTCCATAAATAAATGATTATGTAAAAAATATAATTATATTATCATTTTCAAAACAATAAAACATATTTCGAATATTTCCAATAAATTTTCATCCATGGTTCCTGGCATTATTACATTGTTCTTCTCAAGGAATTCATGTAGCTGATGTGGTAATTATGATGTTTCTGACTCCACTATCATCTCATTTTCCTACTTATGAATCAAAATCCTTAAAAAGATAAAATTATTTAAAATATGACCTCCTAATAAAAATTATGGGTTCCAATTTAAATCGGATCTAAAATATTTTTTCAATAAACAATTATTCCATGGGATATCAGTCGAATTATTCCCCAATAGAGGTGAGATTCTGAGATTAAATCTCTATTTGGAAGAAAAATACATTTGTCCTCATGTCATTGGGATCTTGACGGTAATGTCACTTATCCTATGTCATACATACACCTTTTATAAATTGGTAAAATGATTAAATTTGTTATATGGAGGTTGTTACTAAGCATATTCCAATTTAGGGGAATAGGATTATACATTTGATCATTGAGAATTTTAAGATATCATCACTAGTGTAAATAATAATGACTATGATATTTATTTAATGTTAATAAAATTGATCTAATAATTTCTAGGATTCACTCGATAAGACATTGAAAAATTATATTATTTCCCAACTCATTGGGATATGGTAATTCGCTCCATGTAAGACCTCCTCTACATGACACTTGCATTTCACTATTGGGAAAACTTGTTGAAATATACTTAGTAACTATTCCAATGAGGAACTCATTTTATAAATATAACATATAGATTCAATACTTGTGAATAATTTCTTATTAATCCAATAGTGGCTGATTAGAAAAATAAATATCAATACTACTACCTTACTCAATGGAATGGTTGGTGCCTATTTATGATATTCTAGGTGTGAACCCTAATGATTGGATCTACTTCCATTTCTCATGATATATAAATATGCTGTTTGTGTGATCAAAATGGTCAAGAATAAATTTTTTATATTTTTTTTAATCACAAGAATCTCCTATATGATTTATAAGATTTGGTGTAATGTATATCGACACATTCCAATCATCAGATGATTTTATAGGTATGTAATTATCTATATCAAGTGTACACTCATCAAAATCAAATGAATATTCATAATAATATAGTAATATGAAATTAATAGAAAAAATGAACTAGTTCTCCATACCCAAATAGGGTCTCATTTGGATAGATTTTTCCCATTCACTTATTTGAGGTAAAGATATTTTTGCATAATTTTTCCATCGGTTAACTATTCTCTTCAATTGGGGCATGATATTCATATGATTTTACATTGGGTAAATAAACATAAGTGAATATTATTTATAAATGTATTGTATGTGATGATTATATATTGGATCTTAAAACATAATGAATTATTTTTTACTATATAACAAAATGATTTTTTGTGATATATTTCTTTTCAAATATATTTTATTTCTTTGCAAAACATTCATTACACACTATACTAACTTAAAAAAACTAAAAAATAATACTAATATATTATTATTTAATGTGGTTTTTACCTCCATGTTGTTTTATTAGAGGGAATGAATAGATAGAGATAAATTCTGAATAATGATTTTTTAGGTATTCAAAAAATAAATTCATTGGAATGATAATTGTTATGAATGAGATTAAAATCATCTGAAAGAAAAATATAGATGATTTTATGAAAAACTATTTTTATGGTAAAAATGAATTTTTCATAATAAATTTATTTTATATATGTGGATTAATATATTTAATTAAGTGAAAATTTTATATGTTAAATAAAAAATTTCGCCTTCATTAAAGAATTTTAACATGTGTTTCGATAAGATTTAATCCCTTTTTATGATTAAAATAAATATTTTAAATAATGTTTTCACATTGTCTAAAACAATTATATTAAAATGAATTTCTACCATATCCATAAATTTAAATTTCAATGATTTAATAAATATTTGGATTCATAATAAATAATATAGAAAATTATATAATCAGGATTCTGGTCATAATGATTAATAATAGTGGTTAATTTTTTCAACATAAATAGGGTAAATCTTGTAATTATGGATGAAATTAATGTAACAATTCATTAAAAATATATCTAACACCATCCAATTTTCTATTCAATGAGTTTAGTTTGAAAAAAATTCAATAATATGATTATATAATATATATTGGTTCCAATTTGTTTTTTAGTGAAATTAATATATTTTTATGATAATAATAAATACAAAATGAATTTCTCTTTCTTTTATTATATCTTATATTCTTTCACTAGGTTAAAAAAGGATTTTTACAGTTATACATGATTATTTCAATGAATAATTGTAACATATAAACCAAAACCTCTAGGATCGAATAAGAGTTCTACATGAACATATTCTCTCCTCCCTATACACAGGAGGATTCAAAATATCATTGAGGGTCTATGTCTATCAGGGGGAGACTAGAAACATAGTATCATGACTTGGAAAAAAATAATAAAACATAATATCAATAAATAGACAATAATATAAAATATTCATAGTGAAATTTAACTATAAAATTAGATGTCACACATGTCATGCAATAATAAATTTGTCATCTCTAGACTTTAAAAACCAACCGATAGTAAGAAAAATTAAATAAAATTAAATGTAATAGAAATTATCATGGTATTTCCTCTCATACCCTTATCTCCATGTCTCTATCAACTAAAATCATCTACATTGGCCCCTTCCCTTCACTAGATCCATAGTGATAAGGTTTTTAGGTAAATAAATATACAAATGAAGTTTGTGAGTAATAAAACCATTAGGACCCCACCAATTTTTCCTTATAATAAATTCATATAGTATATTATAGTGTATGACATGTCATAGATAAATCTCAAATAAAAATAAAGTCAAACATTCATTGATTCCCCATGCTCTAAAAATACACCATGAACATCACTACCACTAGATTCATCTCATTATCAATAATGAAATCAGAGTATATAAATCCATATACTACCATTAAAAAAACATCGTATCCCCCCACCATTATGATGGTCATTATTTTTAACATTTAACACCACTCTGTAGAATTTTTTCTTAACCTTGAATGATGGTAGGTCTGAAAAAATTAGTTCGATATAAATGTATAAGTAAAAAATTATACATTCGATTCTCACACATTTGAAAAATATCATGGATTCCCATCCAAGCCATAGTCTACTCCATTATATACAAACCAGACATTTATTTGGATCATACCACCATGATCAATTATTTTTAACCATTTTCATTCCATTACACATACACTCTATGTGGATGTATAAAAAAGGTTAAATATCCTATTATTATTAATACATAAACTAGGTTTTGATATGCTATGATAGAAAACAAGAAAAACATTTCAAATTAGGGAACAATAAGGAATATCAATATCTAATATAAAGAGGTAACACATAATCATATGATCGCAATCAACTATGTCTCATGTCCTAATCACATAACTATATGAAAACATATAAATATAATGGTATATCCTTAATAAATTTTCATGACATGGAAATGTGATATATATAGACAATAATTGTAAGTAACATCCCACCTCTAGAAAAAAGATGAAGAAAATCAAATATTTTCAAGGAGTTGTAATCATATTTCACTATTACAAACTCGAGAGCGCTAAATAATTGCCTTGAAAACCAATAACAACATAAAACTATTTTACTTCCATTAAAAACTATATAATATATTTGATGATCATTTATCTCTCAAGGAAAAAATAGATTTAACATTATAATTTTATATCATCCTTCATGATAATTATATATTATTTATAATGAATGTATACAATATCACCTAGAATGACAATACCTCTCTTTTAGATAATCTTATAAAATACAACAATTTTTATTATTATTATATTCAATAATTATCAGTTATTTCCATTATAAGATTGAGTTTAAATATTTTTAGAAATAATGTTAATTGATAAATCAAAAATCATATATGATAACATTATATGAAATTTTTACTTGGGTTTTATCCTTTAAATAACACATCACCCAAAATAGAGGAGAGAATTTATGGTTCCATCAAGCATTGAACTAGAAGAGGGGACCATATGTATTGAATAAGGATTCATAAATCATCTCTAAGGGAAAACCTTGACTACCCATTCTCCTGATAACAAAAAATAATGAGACAAATTTTTATCTATTTTTTTGAATGTAACTGAATAATTAGATCCAAAAAATAAATTAAAATTTTAACTTCTCTTCTAAATATTTCATAATACTGAAAAACAAAATTCTCATAAAAATTTATCCAAAGGTAAAACATATCAATGTAATTTCATTCCGTGTTTTATGAAATTTAAAATCGTTAAAATGCATTGATGGTTCTAAATAAGGAAAATTGTTCTGAAATGGATGTTTCGATGAGTTTTTTACAAAAATACTACTGTGTAATGTTAACATGGTCTTCAAGATATGTATCTCCTAGGAGTCATGTAATCATCAAATTTTACACTAATAAGTCAATTGAAAAATATTGTTTACCCATATGTTGTGGGACATAAACATACAAATCCTTTATAATGTAAGTGTTACACTTACGTGGTTCATATTATATAGATTTCTAATAATAAGAAACATCAGGATACCATTATGTTATAACAGTTTACCCTTACATAGCTAATGGATTCTCCCCCATAACTGCAATGATACTCTCACAAAAAAAAATTTAAGTCCTAGGAAACCTATATACAACATATTTAATTTATAGGTTACCCTTACACAATATATGGATTACCCATATGTAGTAGTTGGTCTTTCAATATCCTTACATAGTGTCCCATTTACCTTTTTGGAAGACTATTATTACCATTATATATGTCATGAAAAAAATATTTACCCTTATCTAGTGTAGTAAAAGGGTTTAAACTTATAAATAACCCTTGATAAACCCTAGTTATGAATATGTAAAACCACAAAAGAATAAAGATAACTTTTATTAAAAAATTATTTTCAGATATGAATTAAAATATATTATATATGAAATATGGTTTTAATAATAGTTATAAATTTGTAATATTGAAATTATCCACCTATAATTACTTCCAATCTATGAGAACTATAACTATAAGCCTTAATCTAACAAGTCAGGAAACTATGTTCTAACAACATACTCCTAATTCAATGTTTCCTTTTGGATCCATGCATACTTCTATTGGATCAAAATAAGTCGAATTATCTTCCCGTATAGTAAAATATCTCTTTGGTCTATATTACACATTGGATTCTCCGCAAACACTTGAATCAGATCCATATCACTGTCCATACATATATACCATGGGAAGTATCATCCATATTCCGCAGAATATGAGAAATTTGTAAGAAATCATGCATGCCTCAAACATATGGAGGATGGTCCAGATGGTAAGTTGTTGTCCCAAAATTATCAATGTTCTTAAAGGGTCCATTGAATATACATTCCAGTTTCCCATAGTTATAATAATGATGATCCATAAATAAGGTGACCATTGTAATAAAACCTGGAATCTAAAAATAAAATCCAAATTTTATGTCTTCTATTATACATTTAATATCTCTCTACTCTGAGTGGAAGAAAAATTCCATAATCAACTGAAACCTATCTCGGGTATCATATACCATGCAAGGCTTGAAAATTGCTATAATATATTCCTAGTTGAAATAAAATTATTTGTGGAACTGTCATCCATATAGATCAAAAAAAATTCCATATGTATAGAATCGTAGAATTATTTTTATTATTGGTGATATTTTATAAGGATAGATTATAATCCCAAGATCCACTAATGGACAGGACAAAATTTCAGATTTTATCATTCGGTATAGGAATCATCTTCCCATATTGAACTTTTGTATGTGGATGGAATGGTGTGCTCAATCTCAATGGAGTCCATTGGGATTTCTATAATCTATTATAGATTCGTAATGGGAAAAACATATCCCAATGAAATAAAATTCTATTGGTAACACCAAGTAATATTAATATATCATAAGCATATAGAGTCCCAATCATATCAACTTTTTAAGTATCTCATATGAGTATGAAGTGTGAAACCATCTACTAGACATTCTTATGAATCCTTGGAGTCATGGGTAACCCCATCACCAGGTTCAATATGATTTCCACCCAGATTCAAATGAGAATTGGATGTTTATGATGTAAAAAATTGTTATTTTTTTGATCTCTAGCCTCTCACAGGATATGATTATAGAAACAAATCTTGCATTGTCTACCTTCATCCCCAGTAACCAAAACCTTCTCCTAAATTCATTGTATATCATTTTTATGCACAGATTTACTAATAATATAGAGGTATATATGTCTCTCATCACCTCATCCCTAATGGAAAAAGGGTCATTTACCCTTCCCTATACAAGGATCAATTCAACATATATTAATGAGCACCCCAAAATCATGTGACCCCTAACCAGTTTTTCATGTATCAAATCACACTCTAGGTTAGTTTCATATAAATATTTTTCCTTGTATACTAAATAAGATGTGACCGAAAATGGAGCTAAAATGACTCATATGTGTTCCATTGAATCATTCACCCCCCACTCATTAAACATGATCATAATGAACCACTTATCTTATAATGGATTCTCACCAATCTCATGGGACCCCAACCCCTTATGTCTAACAGAAACAACAACGAGGTCAAATTTCCTAGTTGTATATTGTTTCACAATGTAAAATTTAAATATATTCTCCACTCATTTCATTTATCTTTGGTTCATACTCTATTATTTAAAGAATCAATTGATGATCTAATAGATAGTGTTGAAAAAATATCATTAAAGGAATACTATCTCCAATATTTCTTATCAAAATCAATGGTTTCTAGCTCCAACTTGGTTGTATGGTAGTTCCATATGTTGGGCCATTTCTAACATGATCTGAAAAATTGTACCTTAACTCACTATATCAATACATAATTCAAAAAAAATTGATTTTTTTAAACACAAGATAACTAATTTGTGAATATGGTAGTATAAAAAATTTTCTTGTAGTCACCCAATTATTAAGGTAAAAAATACCACTCTACACAAGACATACAATAATAAATATAATAAATTATTTACTAGGGTAATCATAGATATTTAGGAAAAGTTCAATTCCTTTCTAAAATGTTGGTAATATCTTACATTTCCCTAAATGATCATGATATTGAACATGTTCCATGGAGGTTTCCAATACATCACTACTTCTATGTTCACTTCGTCCATAAATATACCTACCTCAGACACCACTTTCCATTAGAATTTGGACTTATTAACAAAAAATATTCTCATACATAGCTTTATATAATTATAATGAGATCAATTATTATATATGAATATGTAAGATTTTATTTGATTATTCTCCATTTTCTTTCACTATATAAGAACATTCCCAAAAAACACCATGATGAATGATTCTAGATATATGAAGAATATCTTAATCAGGAGATCGGTGAGTTTGAATGGAATTATTCTTATATATTTTTAGTATCTTAAATTTCTATACATATAATATGTGGTTCAATTGTGGTTTCAAAAATACAAAAAACTCAAAACATTAAACCTCTTAATGTAAATATATTAGACTCTAACTTCACCCAATTTCCACACTGATGAATAGGAAAAATATTGGATCTAGTTGATTTCAAAGAATGTATTTATTTTATTCTTAAATAAATATAAAAACATTATATAAATATATATATGATGATTGACTTTATATTACATGTATAATGGAATTGAAACCTTTGAAAACAAGTAATAAAATTATATGAAACAATGACTTACATGGTATATTAAATTATATAAATCATTTAAAATTAATAGTATTGTAGTTAATAAAATATACCAATGCTCTCTATGATTTTATACATATATTTTACTATTTAATTCTTATGATGAAATCCCTTCACATGATAGTAGAAATATGCTTTGTCTTCCTATCTGTAGAATCCCATGATATGATAATCAACATATTCCTTATTTTCCCAAGAATCCCTTGACATGATGGATCAGATCCACCATCTTACTATCAGCTGAACCCATTGATTATAATGATTATTTTAAATAGAATAAAAATGAAATGGTTCTAATGGAAACAACCTCAAAAGGATTCGTTATAATGATAACTCTCCAAATAATTACAAACACTAATAATGAGAAGTTGTCACAATGTTATCTTTAGAAGATTTGAGTGGTGAAATTCATCAGTGCCAACTCTCCAAATAAAATATTATTTATAGGTGAATCTCGAATGGTTATATTTTGGAGTTTGATGCAATGACCATTGAATGATGTCTCTTTGACAAATCATAATGTTCTGACATGACTGAATGTCAAAAATTGTTTCTTTTTATAACCATTACTACATTAAATGTTTTCATTACAATTGAAAAAATAATTATATATTATGATTATAAATATATGATATTTCAATGTAATTGGTTATTATATCTCAGTATGAAATCCTTATGAGGACCTTTCAGAGTTTTTGAGTACCAATATTAGTTTGACGGTCATGAATTTTTTCAATACTATAGAAAATAAAAAAACATAACTACTAGTATGATTGAAGGTTTTTCAGATATATGGAATGAATACTCAATTTGATGTTTAAAATTAGTATTTACTGTCATATGTTTTTAATACATTATAAATTTTTCTTTGTATAGTAAAATATAATCTTTCCAACAAAAACATTATAAATACTTGAGACATAAAAATTTAGTAATAATTTTTTATAAAAGTGTTTATGATATCCAATACTAATGGAATAGAATATTATGAATTTAAAATTATGACTCAATAATATCCCCCCTTTGTATATAAAATACAACAATACATAAATTGAATAGATAACATGAAAACATATATACCATCGTTTATTGAGGAACGATAAATTTATTTTGAATAACATATGTTCAGTGGAGTTTGAAACATTTTTGATTATGATAGAATTTATTAAAATGATTCATCATAAATAATACATCCCCCATTAGGGATATTTCTCACTCTAAGGATAGTATCTCTTCATTTCAAAGAAATTATCCCCATTTGTAAAAAAACAATACTCATTAGTAAAACATTCTCTCAATTGTAGATTTTCAGAAAAGAATTATAATGAATCCTTTGTTTCAAGATATTTTGTAAAATATAAATAAGAAACAGTATTGAACCAAATAATCAAACATCTATGATTCAAATAAAATAAAAACAATCAGAATTTGAAAACATTAGAACACATGAAATTTAGATGAAAATTAATCCTTAAGAAATCATTAAAATATTTTTCAAATCTATACAATATTAGTTCAAAGAAAAATATTAAATATTTCTTCATTAGGTTATTTATGAAGTCCTTCAACTTCTTGAAAACATATCAATCCTTTAACTAAATTCAAAAATTTTATTATAAGGAATCCATATTCTAATCTAAATCAATTATATTACTAAATTCCACCTTCATAAGGAAAAAATAAAAATAAAATGTGACATTATTCTATTATACAATTCTATAAAATAGTCCATTTCATACAAAACATCAGTTTTATTGTCTATTCATCCATGGAGTCATTGAATTCATCCAAAAACATAACTCCATCCTCAATATTGGATGGTAATTTTTTAAATGATTTTGTTTTCTCAAACATATGATTCTTTACATAAAAACTGATCACCACTCTCATGAATTTCTTTATCTACTAGATTGGGCCACTTTACCATCTGATTACATGATATTTTTGGAGTATGAGTGTTTTCAAGAAAAATTAGAAACTTCTATTCAATCTGAATCACTAATCATATTATAACATTTATTGAATATTATTTTCCGTTGAGGATATTTTGAATTAGATAAAATCATTATTCAAAGTTGTGAAATTATAGTTTTTTTTTCTATCCAGCTAAACCATTGAAATATATATTCACAACTATTTTGAGAAATGGTTTCCTCTGATTCTGATGAACCAAAAGTCTGCTTAGGATGTTCTAATCCCCTCATTCTGATGAAAACTACATTACAATTATTTATATATTTCCTTTATATCATCTCATGATATTATTCTTCTTGAATTTCCAAATATTTATTAGTTTTAACCTTTTTTGATACTTTGGTCTGATAATTTTTTTCATTTTGTTCTTTGGATCATGAATTTCATATATATTATGTTAAGGATTATTCATTCTGAGTACATTTATATTTTTTATCCCTACCGTATTCTGAAGTTATATCTAATGAAGATGAAGATTATTATTATGATTCTTTATCAGACTGGTTTTCTTTACCATCATCATCTTCCTTATATTATTGTTCATTATCCTCTTCTTCATCTACATAAATATATTCTTCCACATCTTTTCATTTTTTTGTATTCTACATCATCTCCTTCATCATCGTTCTTATAAATTTAATTATAATTTTTTTCTTCTAACTCTCTATATATTATCAATGATACCTTCCCATGTTTCATTAGATCTGATTCATTATAAGGTGCATTTCGTAGTAATTTTTAAACAACGATCATTTTCTGTCTTTTATAAATCAAATAAGGTATTAAAAATGTTTCATAAAAAACTTATCCATCATTATGAATTATTAGACCATTGAGGAATATCAAAATTACTTTATTTTTATATAATTTCTCAGCATATTTCAATATAAGATTTTAAATTATTTGTTCTTGGAACCTTTTATTTTTATTTCTTTTTTCCTATTACTCATTAACATGTTGAGTATTCAGGATCATTAATGCATTAACTTCATCATAACCGATACAAAATTCATGTTCCTCTAGCTTATTTTGAAATTTATGATCCATTACCCTGTAAAAAAATTCATCCAAAATTTTCCATTATTTTATTTTTTAGATAGGAGGAGAATCCTTAGTCAATATTTTAACCCTATTTCCTTCCCCATCATTTGTTGATGGTTGTACCTCCGATTCCACTAGATCATCATTTAATATATGTGTGTGTTTTTGTCTTAGAATAAAAAAAATTCATTCTTGATATTTTATATTCACATATATACTAAATTTTTTTGTTTACCATATATGATTTAATTTATTCCTTTATAACATCATACATCTCACAATAATCTTACTAAAGAATGCCATAGAATACTATTATCTTTGACATTATAGAGTCAGTTTGAATATTATTCATTTTAATGAAGATAAACCTATTGAAAGAAATTCTCCTCATGTTAATAAGAATATTAGGAAAAAAAATTCATATTCTTTCGACGCGTCCCAGTCACCGGTCTAAGGGATACGATATCTCTACATTCTAATTCAATGAATCTTTTATACGGTGTGAGGGGATAAAATATTCTAACTTTTTGTAGAACGAAAATAGAGGTTCCTATGATTTTTTCCTCAAAACATCAAATGTTTTTTAGTATAATATGTGAGGGTATATAGACTTCTCTATTAGATGGAAGTACAACCACATTCACTACTATTTTATATGACATATTGTATATTTTCCTGAACATGTATATGGAAACATATCTTTAACACCTTCTTAAAAAAATTAATGGAATAATATAATTGTGAAACTACATCACGATAGTAAAGGTCAAAATCCTTCTCATGCTTTTCAAAAAAACTAACAGAGATACATAGAACTAAATAAACTTCTCGAGAGTAGAATCATACTTATTAAGCCACATTAATTCTAAAAATACTTCAATGAAAACAAACCATATTGCATAATACTTTTTAATTTCAATCAAAAATGAATTTGAGACTAGTGATCAGACAAAAATAATATGTATCATACTAAAGTCATTAAACGGTGTAACATCCTAGGATATAAAAATCTGAAAAAAATAGTCTGGGATATAGGGTGACCCATTCATATATAGACACTAGGGGAATCCACTAATATTTTGTATGGAAACCAATAGTTTATATTATAACACATTTTATCTCACTTATAATATTTATAAATAGATAGTAATTTTTAATAAATACATTCGAACTCTCTAGGATTTAAAAAAATATACCATTGATAATCATTCGGATTGAAAAGATTACATAATTTTAAAAACAAATAAATTTTTATATAAAAACTATATGTCTTACAAAAAAACACTAATGTAAATAAATAATTATAAAATTTAAAATTATAACAGAAACATTTTTAGTATAATGTTTCATTAGTATCATTAACATTTTATTCCGGGTTTTTTGAAGTAAAAATATTATGAATTTTTTTTATGAAAATATAACCACAATAGTATTAAATGATAATGAGTGATTCTAATTCCAAAAATGATTGTAATGAATTTTTATTCCTAAAATATTATAAAAATTTCAGAGTCCATAATTTTTTTATAATTTAATTTCTAAAAATTTTATATTGTGTTTGAGTCTTGAAAATTTCATAGGAATCAAATTTTTTTGAAAATATATTTTTTTTAAACTAAATGTCTTAATAAAAACAATTTGTCTTGAAAAAAAAATTAATCCCCATATGAAAATGATTAGAATAGAGTAAGGATACTGGTAAACAAGAAGTATATATGAATTTTAACTTTACATAAATCTTTACAAAATTCAGTTTAATGTTTACAAATCAGTCAAAATTAAGGTGTTTTTAAAAATATTAGCAAGTTATTTTTTCATTCCAATGAATTGTAAAATTATATCCCCATTATGTTTTTAAACAATAATGAAATCATTTGTTATATATATTTTCTTATAACATATGTTTTGTGAAGGGGTATTACTTAAAGTAATTTCACTTTTGTAATCGCAATGTATTTTAGTTTCAGTAAGACCCATATTGTAGCTTGTGAGTGTTTGTTGAATCCATAACACTGGATCACAACAACCTCATGTTGCCACATATTATACTTCATCAGAGGAATGTTCTAATGAGTGTGGTTACATAGATGAATAATAAATGTATGAATCTCTTATGAAATTAATTTTTTTGAATGAAATCTTCCAATCCCTTCTACATCCTGAAATTTAATCATTTAACAAAATTACATTTAAAACTTTTCCATAAACATTTAGTAGGCCTAAAAAATATTTCTCATTAGATAAAAAACAATTAATTTTATAGTATCTTGATGATATTTTCTTGGATTTGATATATATCATACACAAAACAATACTAAAAACATTCAATATAGACGACTATCAATTATGTAAATTAAATTTTCTATCATCCTTCAAAAAATTATGACATAAAATGGTTTCCCAGCCTCATCATGGTCTAATGTATTATACATTCTAGTAAGAGTACTAATAATTTTAGTTTTATTGTACCAAATTTTTTTAATATTTTATATGACATACATATTTTGAGGTATAATTTTTCCTTATAGTATTTTTTATATTTAAAAAATAATTAAATAAGTTAACTGACTAATCATAATCATTCCAAACATAAACATTATGAGATATGGAAATGATTATTATTAGGAAATTTGAGTTGAAAAAAAATATTATTTCATAAAAATAAACTAGTAAAATCATAATATTTTTCTTATTTTATTTTATAAATTTTCTCTATTTTTTCTATTTTAGATAATTCTATAAAAAATCTAATTAACATCTCAAATAATTCCATTATAGGGTTAATTAAATTGAAATAAATATCCGGTATATTTATATTCATATTATGGATGTTTTTATTTTTTAAAATAGGGTGTTATTTAACATAATCCTAATCCTAAAAATATATATTATTAAAATCACACTTCACATAAATTTCAAAAAGTTTGTATGTTAAAAAAGAAGTAAAGGCTATATGTATTCAAATAGATTCATGTATTTCTAGGAGACCAAAAGTTACCTCATAATCAATTCACTCCCATTTATTATATCCAATTTAAAAAATTCTATATTTTTATCTAACTATTGAACCATTTTCAAAAAAAATATTCAAACAACTATTTTTACTGCAATTATTGGCACATTTGTAGTTTTTTTATCAAATTTGTAGACATTGATCCATTAAAATGATTGTGCTCATCTTTAATGGCCTTAATCAAATCCCTATCACCTGAAGCAACATCTGGATTCAAAGGTTCAAATTACGATATTAAATCTATATGTTCAATTACATTTCTTAATGAATTTATATTCCCAATGGGTTTATCAACATTTCAAAATATATCTTTAATATGATGATTCCTTAGAAAAAAATATCTCCTTGAGTTTCTTCATATGTCTTTTCATCTTCAAAAGAAATAAAATTTTTATATGTATGAATATCAAAATCAAATTCTTCAAATTTTCACTTATGAGAATATATTTATAACATTGGTAGAAAAAACAATTTCAGAAATAGCTTGTGATGAAATAGGTTGAGGTTATTTGAAAACAATGAGATAAATTCCATCAAACATAACATTTATTGTTTCATATGATTTGAAATATATATTATTTAAAACACTATATGACTTAGATTTAGTGGATTTACCTTAAAACGTTCCTTAATAATGTTTCTGTGAAACATTGGGTAGATTTTCATTAGTATTAATAATTAATAATTCCGAACATAAAACAATGACTTATGAAACTTTTGGGTTTATTTATTTTAACAAAACATAACGATTTTTATTATAAAATGGCCAACTTATAACTCAATTAATATTATATTAGAAAAAACAAATTGTTTCTCTATAATAATATTTATTAATTTAACATTTACTCAACATGGTTCAATAAATCTATCTATGAATTATATTTCATCATTCAACTAAATCATTTTGATGGGGAGTTCTAGGTGCTTGAAATTTATGTTAAATACAAATATTAATATAAAATATTTCATAAAAATATTAAAAATTGTCTACTATAACCACTACGAATATTTATGAAAGTTATTTTTCTCAAATTTTTCACATGAGATAAAAAAAATTAAAATATCTAGATGCCTTGTATTTCATTATCATAAAATAGACCCAATTATATCTTGTGTAATCATCAAAAAAATATATTTTAATAGTATTTTTCACCAATATATCTTGTTTTTTATGACTAAACAATTCTATGTGAACTAACTATAATGAATTTAAGGTAGAGAATTGAATAAAATATTTAAAACTTGACTTATGCTTCCTAATTTATTGAAATGGGTTATAAAAATTGATTTATAAAACAAATGTTAGGGTATATCCTTACCAAGTCCTTTCTTACATAATTTAGATATTTTCTACATTTATTGTGTCTTTACCTTCTATCCCAAAACAAATATAGTTCTTTTATTTCACTATGTATAGGTAATTCTTTGCTCGCACTTTTTTTAATCTTTAGTATGTAATAATTCAAATCCCAATTGTTAGAATGAAATATTCAACTATTGGGCAATTTATTGTACATATATCCTTCCAAATGTTAAAATGTTAACCAACATTATAGAATTAATTTATTTTTATAAGTTCATTATTATTTCCTAAAACTAATAAACCATTTGAAATTAAATATTCTCCATGAATAAAAATCATACCTAATTTTGAAATATCTCCATGATTATTTTCTCCAAAATTACCTTTTACACCATACATTTGGATAATAATCATTAATAAATCACTCTTTCCAGTCATTGGTCCAAAACATCCACTATTCATGTATCAAATATTTTTATTTTTGGTACATTATTTATTTTCAATGAAATAAAAAATATTATTTTTTCATCACCCAAAAATTTTGGGTTCCAATATTGTATTAATATAAAATTTTAGTTATCCATATATTTCATATGTTTTTTGGGGAGATTCCATTTCCAAAGAAAAATAACCCTTATGAAATTCTAGTTATTTTACTCAATTTAATGAATAATTTTTCTTCCAAGACCCACCACTTTTGCACTTAGTGAAAAAGGTTATATTCTAGTATCAATGTAATTGTTACTGAAATTATGTGTTTTATTTGTAAAACCCATTCCGGGATAATGACTATAAGGATGAATTTTCTTATATATATTATTGAAAATTTTCATATCAGTGGTAAAAATTGATAAATATTTTCTCAAGTATAAAATTGAGATATTTAGTTATAAAAATAATTTCATATCCCCTTTGGTAATAGTTTTTGAACAATGTATATTAAAATAATTTTGTAAACAACTTTACTCAAAAACCACTTTTTTAATATATTTTAAAATCTATTCTCTTAGAAAATAATTTTCTTCAACATGGATAGAAAAATATGATATGTATTTTGCTAGAATATTTATAAAAAATATACCTTAACTTGTTGATATTTATTATAATCATGATTTTTAAAAATATTATAATTTTTATTTTCTAATAGTTTTGAATGTATATAAAATTAATCATATTTAGGTAAATTATTATCTCCATGTGAGGAATATTTTTCATCAGAAGATGTAGATAATATATATTCATGGTAATTTTTAATAAATTTAATATTTATAAGAGACTCAGTAGTGTGTATGTTTTTTTATTATATATTTATTTATAAAGGAAATTTAGAAAATAATTATTGTTATTGTGTCCAAAATATTCATTATCATATAATCTTTTGAAGAATTTCAACCAATGTCATTCTATGTATCAAAAACATTCTGAACATTCATTCATTATAAATTGTAGTATATTTTTTCATTTATTTATGAATTAAATAAAATATTATCTCTCATTTAAAACATTAAAAATCCTTTCAGATATATCTAGACTAGATACATTCATAAAAAGTTTTCTCAGAATCATTATTATCATTTTTATCCGTATGGTCTTTCTTGTATCAGTATTGAATGTATTTTTCATTTATCTTTTCTACCATTCTAGATATATTAGATTACCCATTATCTGAATATTTTTATGTTCTATAATTTAACTAAAAAACAACATTCATCTTCCTCTAATTCTTTATAAAATTATTCTTTGACTGAGCATCATAATTTTCAGCAGATGTCCTAGAAAAAGAAACAACACCATTTTTTCCTTTTCATTATTATCATATCCATTATCTCATCCCTCGTACATAATGAAATTATCAATTAATTTTACCTGTATAATATTATATAAAATACATGTATCATCCACCAATTTTTTTTCTAATTCCCAAAAATTGGGAATTACATCTATATTCATTTTAACCAAAATCGCATCATCAATACATTTTTATACTAGATACAAAAAAATATTTAAAATATTAATAAACCAATTGTAAATTTTTGAAACTAAATATCAATGAATTAAATTGATGGCTTGTTAATTGGTTGTAAGGATATATCTTCCTGTTTCATTAACATTGGAGGTCCTAAAATGGGAAACATCTAATTTAATGAAAATACCATTTACTACACCACAAG
Source organism: Viscum album (assembly GCA_963277665.1). Lineage (NCBI taxonomy): Eukaryota > Viridiplantae > Streptophyta > Magnoliopsida > Santalales > Viscaceae > Viscum > Viscum album. The sequence goes on along the minus strand of OY728128.1, from coordinate 1,743,866,891 downwards.
ATGATATCTGACTATAGATATTCATTATCATGTAACTATGTTATTATTTTATGATTATTCAGTTCAACTAATTTTATAACACCCCGAGCTTCCACGATATGCTTCTCATTCAATAATGCAATGACTTGCATTGTACGCAACTTCGAGTTCTAAAACACCGCGACTAATCAAAGTAGCCATTATGAATAGTGATAACCACTTTTTAAAATTATAGAAATTTTATATTTCAAAATGGATTTCATTTTTTAATTCTTAATATCAAAATTATCCTATGTTGAATTTTTTGTAACTTTCTGAGAACTTCCAATTTTTTTATGAATAGTGAAAAATACTTAAAACATCTTTTTTTAATCAAAATAATTTATAGTGATAAATTATACTATTTAGTGCTTTTAAAGTATAATTAGAATATATTTTTACCATTTTATCCAATGGTGGTCATTATAATTAATTTAACATTGAAATTGGATATAAACAATTGCCAATCTTTTGATATAAATTGTTTTTTTTAAACACGCTATTTGTTGTGACAGTGGGAATTAATTATAAAATTTATTAATGCAACTTATATGTTTGGAATTTTTTAAAATAGACATCATTTTTAAATTCGGAATATCAATTATAGCTTAGGGTGAAATTTTGTCTTTGTTCTGAAAAACTTCAATTTTTGATGAATAGTGAAACCACTAAGTGGTAGTTAAATAACTGAATTTTCATTTAAATGATATATTACCACTTCTGTGATTTGATTTTCAAAAATCCTACATACATGGTTGTCATTAAGAAGTAAAATTTGGTTCAATGAGATTAAAATAAATTTGTGGTGAATAGTAACTTTTAAGTTCTTAATCGCGATTAGAGGTAATTAGTGTAGTTTAAGGTACAAATAATGTTTTAATAATATGAGATGACCATGACACTTGTCCTACTCCTATTGGATGAGTCATGGCCGACCAAGACAACCCATGGGTCAACTTGGGGTCCCCATGGAGCCACTTTAGTTGGAAAATGACATTAATATATATATATTTAATGTTAAAATTAAATTGACACAAACTTGAGTTGTTTTACTAAAACAGTTTTTAAGTGGGGTTACACAAGTCCAAATTTTGATTATAAATATTCATTAGAAAGATAAAAATATTTACTACATCATAGTATTTTTTTTTATAATTTTTAGACAATAGATAAATTAAATTATTTATGACATCATTATGATGCAGCGATGACCTCATTATTTAACGATTTAAATAAAATGAGAAGATAATGAAAAATCCAAGACTTACACTTGTCCAAAGCCTATTTTATGGGTATATTTATAACCCTAATCACCTTATCCACGAATTATATAAGTTTGGGACCTTTAGAATACGAAAATCATTTTATAATAATGTAACATTTCAATCTTTCCAAAAGAGCCCCTCCTCTCCACTTATAAAAGGCCCCCACATCTACCACCTCATTCACACTTTAGAGCCATTTGGCTCGGCCATCCTCTGCCCATATACTCTCCCCAATTCCCCCTCTTACTCCTAGAAGCCTCACTTTGGGCAGAACTCTTCCCAAGGAAGTCTTTGGCTCTAATCAAAAAGAGTTACCCGATTTTGAGGTAAGGTCTTCTCTAATGTTGTTTTGTTTTATTTTTCTTCTCCAACCCCTAAACTCTTTTTATTCATTTCTTTTGTAACAACACCAGTATACTAAAAACACTAGGATGTTTTTATAAGAATTATTCGAGATACACTTACACACACCTACATCTAATGGTTAAAGAACATACGGTTTCTGTGGATGGTGAATTTCTACCTCACGAAACGATGATTGTTCAACACTCATATAACACCTTCAAAGGTGGCCATTAAGATGTCACTATTTTTATATATGATATATAATATGTTTATGTTTTACTTATGCTTCTGTATTTCTCATTTATGGCATACTTTATGATTTCCATTATGGGTAAAACGCGATAATTTCATTTTAGGAAGTGCGGACTACCGCCCCCTCAAAGTGATTTGAATCGTTAATGTCATATGTGGGATGTATAAAGGATGGAGTAAATGGTATTATACACTATATTATACTGGAATTATATTATACATTTATATCATTATGATTTAGTTCCATTAAATATGAAATTGAAATGAAAGTAGCGTTCATGCGTACGTACAGCTTACCGTCTCCATGAACGGTGCATTACATTTCTTACCTCAAAATGTTATGTAATATTATAAATGAATGTATATACTGGATATATAAGATATATATGACATCTAAATCATGAATATAATTCTGGAGATAATGGATATTCTACCACATAAACAACTTGTAGTTATAAGAAGTTTATTGTTGACTCAAGTACCAAAGATCGACAAAACGACCGTTATTAACTTAAATAATCACATAATGTTCATATCATTGTAATAAGTGATATAAAAAGGATAATGAAATTGAAAAGGATTCTTAATAAGGTATATATTAACTCTATTTTATTATTCAGGAGGTTAAAGAACGGTTGAGTCAAGTCAGACACGAGGTAAGGGAACTTCTTAACCCAATTTCTATTCTTTGGGTTAATCTCCTACTTTCAAATTATGTCATGATATTATTATGTTGTATATTGTATTTATACTTTCTTTATGTGTACATATAGTGAATACACATAATAGATATATTTTATTTAAAAATGATCTTTTTAAGGGACTTCGTCTCAATCTCTATTCATTGAGGCATATTTTGTTTTATACACAAATTTCTTTTATACAGTGTATAAACCCCTTTGACTTTTACGTTTATTCAAAAGGAATCGTTTTTATACGAAGCGTTTTACTAAACGACAAAAAGGGAATGTTTTTATTTCCATACTTATGCGGCGACAACGACTTCTCCTCCGTCGTGACCATTATTTTATTTTCAGCTTCCTCTACAAGCCATCACTTTTTTTTAATGAAAAATAAATACAAAGTTTTAACTATCTTTTGTTTTGGTTTTGAAAATGGTTTTGAAAGCGTTTTTATTATATAAATGTGTTGTATTGATATCTTGTGATTGAAATGTGGAAATTTTATGTTTCCTTTATGCATGTTTTATGTGATACGATTATGTTATGGTTTATAATATGTTTAAACCTATTCATATGAGGAATGCATTGGACTTAATAAGTGAAGGGTTGAGCCCGCTATAGCTCCTCGATGCATCGGCAGGTCTCATGAGACAAACTAGTGTCTCGGCACGAGGCCTGGACAAAATCTTATTTGTGGTCTTGGAACGAGGCCTTGGCTACGTGGTTATGATAGTCTGGCATTATGAATTCCATCATTACGAAAGTGGTTATTGTTATTGCATGTGATTATTCGACCAGTAGAATATCCATTGAAGAAGTGAATGGAATTATCTCATTTTACTTTTGCTATATTATTTTGATGTTCAAGTTTAAAAGGCTTTTGTTTTAGTTATACATTGCATTAAATTTTCATGTTTATTTATGAAAGCTTCTGCAATATTGTTATCCTTACTGAGCATCTGAGCTCACCCTTTTCAATGTTTTAATATTTTCCAGGATTTGAAGTAGTAATTTATGAATGACCTGCAGGGATTGTGTGAAGAGGATATGAGTGTGGACTATGGAGACTTTTTTATTGTAGTTTTTCACTTTTTGATATAATGTAACGTTTACGAATGTATCTAGTGTTTCCAAGGCCACTAAACTAATCGGTCTTTCGAGACTTGATCTTTTGTGATCATGCCAATGTTACGAAGTAACACACCGACTCTGGGTAGCTGGGCTCGGGGCGTTACAGTTGGTATCAGAGGCAGTTTAGTACAAACCTTGGAAGCTAGATTTAGATAAACTCTGATTAGAGCACGTAGACCTAAGATAAACATTAAGGATTAGTATAGAAGAACTTCCTAGAATTTTGGTATTATAGAGATTTTGTGAGTTTTCCGAGCAATACATCCCTGTCTGGATACGAGCAGGTAGAGGCGGCTCTGGCACAGATGTACCTAGTGGTAAAACCCGAAAACACCGCTTTGAGCTAGACTCGAACGGGAACTGGTGCACGACAACGGGCCTTGCTGCACTCTTGGTTACGACACTCCCGGGGGATATGCCTAGGATAATTCTCATTTTCATTACAAACCACTATGAAGGGTTATGATTATATACTTCCCAAAGAAAACATTTTTTTTATTATGAATTATATCCATAAATAGTTCAATTTATGTTAAGTGTTTTATAAGTATGGGATTATGTATTTTGATTCATAAACTGATCTAGTTTATGCCATTGTTTAGAAATGGCGCCTAGTGGAAGAAATGGAAACCGTATCAATGCACGCACTTCATGTAGGGATTTCCCTCCTGCTCAAGATAATTATAGTGGGGCTGGTGATGCAGCTGGTGCCGATCAGCTAATCACCATACTGGGACAACTTACTCAGGTTATGAATAATAACCTTAACCGTATGGAGCACCCTGATCCACAGCATGGAGGATCAATGTTAGATCTATTCATGAGGAAACAACCACCAACGTTCAATGGGAGTACAAATCCCTTAGTAGCCGAGCAATGGATAAATTCCCTAGAGAAAATATTTCAGGCTTTGGGGAGCAGTGAATGGGAAAAAGTTATCATGGCAGTTTACCGCCTCACTGGAGATTCTGATCAATGGTGTTCATTGATTCAAAAAACGAAGGAAGATGGTGAGGTATCAAATATGGAATGGAGGTAGTTCAAAGATCTGTTTTTAGAAAAATACTTTCCTCGCTACCATCAAGTAGATATGGAAAGGCAATTTCTGAGTCTGAGACAAAAGGAGGATGAGAATGTCACAAAGTATGAGGCTAACATTACAAGGTTAGCAAGGTATGCTGGAGATTATATAAGTAACCCAAGGAGTAAGATTGACTGTTTCTTTGATGGGTTAAAACCATTTCTCCGTCGATCTTTAGTATCACAATCCTTCTCATCATACGAAGATATTATCTCGTGTGCTATCAAGACAGAAAAGGAATTCTCTAAGTCTTATGACAACAAAGTAAAGCAAGAGAAGAAGAGAATGGTGGAACAAGAGACAGATAAAGGGAAAAAGGGAAAGAAAGATTTTCCATTATGAGTGAATTGTGGGAAGAATCACCCTGGTACTTGCCTAAAAGGAATGAGAGTTTGTTATAAATGTGGAGAAAAGGGTCACCAGGCTCGTGATTTCAAGGGAAAGAAAGAGGATATCAAAGTTGAATGCTACAATTGTAGAGAAATGGGTCATTATGCAAATGAGTGTCCTAAGCGTCAGGGAAACATACCTCAGAAAAGGCCAAGGGATCAAGGACAATCTTATGCTGTTACTACAGTTGAAGCAGAATAACTAATGTATTGGTGCTTTTGGACTCATGGATTATAATCTGGTTATTAGAATAATGTGATATATATATATATAAGGATTGTACTGCAGTACTTTTTGATTTCAGTAAGGTTTTAATATGTTGAAGGTAATTATATTTTTAGTATGTGACAATAAGAGAAACATTACTTTGTTTGGGGAATCTGATAAATTGATTTTGGAATTAAGAGACCTTTTAGAGAAAGTCTGGACAGAGGTATTTTGGATAACTATAAAGGATGGAGTGGATTAAGTTGATCTTTGGATAGTATTGTTTAAGGTTAAAAAATTTATGAAGATTATTTTTGGAATATTATAATACTATAGCTTTAGGAAAAGGACAACCTGTAGGGTGGGGCATAACCCATCGCGTCGGACAATGCTGCAGGAATCAAACCCACAATCATAGTGCGACAGGCCTTTATTTCCTACCACTAGCCTACAAGAAGTCCCTGGTTATTACAAAATAATTTTACTAATCTAAATGGTATGTGTTAATATTTGGAACCTTATACAATTAGGATAAGTATAATTTTTTTGAGTTCTATTATCTTTTTCAGTGAAAGATGAGTTGAAGGTTGAAACTCTAATTGTCAAGCATAAATATATATATACCTATCTCTTATTCAATGAATAAATTAATTCATAAACTTTAGTAAAGGAATATTAAATCAAAAAAAAAATGTGTTATCCTAATACCTTATGTCTTGGTGAACTGATGATATTTTAAATCAATATAGATTGAAGGCTTTGAGGCCCTCAATTTGACAGTCGATTGTGATTGATGACCTCAATCACTCCCTACAAATATTTACGTTTTTCCTCCAATTATATTCCTCTAATTGCCACAAATGTTCTCCTAATCGAGACCATAATTGGGTGGTGACTTTTTCATTTCCCTTTCCCTCTTATTGAGGCTAAATTTTATTAATCATATTTCTGATGTGGGTTTTCCTCAAAGTTATTTTCTCTTTTCAACCTTGTATTTTCAAAGAAAAATTTCAAATTGCGAGGACGCAATTTATTGAAGGAGAGGGGAGAATGTAACACCCCAAGCTTCCACGATAAGCTTCTCATTCAATAATGCAATAGCTTGCATTGTACGCAACTTCGAGTTCTAAAACACTGCGACTAATCAAAGTAGCTGTTATGAATAGTAATAAACACTTTTTAAAATTATAGAAATTTTATATTTCAAAATGGATTTCATTTTGGAATTCGTAATATCGAACTTATCCTAAGTTGAATTTTTTGTAACTTTCTGAGAACTTCCAATTTTTTTATGAATAGTGAAAAATACTTAAAACAACTTTTTTTAGTGAAAATAATTTATAGTGATAAATTATACTATTTAGTGGTTTTAAAGTATAATTAGAATATATTTTTACCATTTTATCCAATGGTGGTCATTAGAATTAATTTAATATTGAAATTGGACATAAAATTTTTCCAATCTTTTGATATAAATTGTTTTTTTAAAAACACGCTATTTGTTGTGACAGCAGGAATTAATTATAAAATTAATTAATGCAACTTATATGTTTGTAATTTTGTAAAATAGACATCATTTTTGAATTCAGAATATCAATTATAGCTTAGAGTGAAATTTTGGCTTTGTTCTGAAAAACTTCAATTTTTTATGAATAGTGAAACCACTAAGTGGTAGTTAAATAACTGAATTTTTATTTAAATGAAATATTACCACTTCTGTGATTTGATTTTCAAAAATCCGACATACATGGTTTTCATTAAGATGTAAAATGTGGATCAATGAGATTAAAATAAATTTTTGGTGAATAGTAACTTTTAAGTTCTTAATCACGATTAGAGGTAATTAGTGTAGTTTAAGGTACAAATAATGTTTTAATAATTTGAGATGAGCATGACACTTGTCCTACTCCTATTGGATGAGTCATGTCAGACCAAGACAACCCATGGCTCAACTTGGGGACCCCATGGAGCCACTTTAGTTGTAAAATGACATTAATATATATATATATTTAATGTTAAAATTAAATTGACACAAACATGAGTTGTTTTACTAAAACAGTTTTTAAGTGGGGTTACAAAAGTCCAAATTTTGATTATAAATATACATTAGAAAGATAAAAATATTTCCTACATCATAGTATTTTGTTTTATAATTTTTAGACATTAAATAAATTAAATTATTTATGACATCATTATGATGCAGCAATGACCTCATTATTTAACGATTTAAATAAAATGAGAAAATAATGCAAAATCCAAGGCTTACACTTGTCCAAAGCGTATTGTATGGTTATATTTAGAACCCTTATCACCTTATCCACGAATTATATAAGTTTGGGACCTTTAGAATCCGAAAAGCATTGTATAATAATGTAACATTTCAATCTTTCCAAAAGAGCCCCTCCTCTCCACTTATAAAAGGCCCCCACCGCTACAACCTCATTCACACTTTGAAGCCATTTGGCTCGGCCAAACTCTGCCCAAATACTCTCCCCAATTCCCCCTCTTTCTCCTAGAAGCCTCACTTTGGGCAGAACTCTTCCCAAGGAAGTCTTTGGCTCAAATCAAAACGAGTTACCCGATTTTGAGGTAATGTCTTCTCTAATGTTGTTTTGTTTTATTTTTCTTCTCCAACCACCTAAACTCTTTTTATTCATTTATTTTGTAACAACACCAGTATCCTCAATATACTAGGATGTTTTTATAATAAGTATTCGAGCTAAACTTCCACACACCTACATCTAATGGTTAATGAACATACGGTTTCTGTGGATGGTGAATTTCTGCCTCACGAAACGATGATTGTTCAACACTCATATAACACCTTCAAAGGTGGCCATTAAGATGTCACTATTTTTATATATGATATATAATATGTTTATGTTTTACTTATGCTTCTGTATTTCTCATTTATGGCATACTTTATGATTTCCATTATGGGTAAAACGCGATAATTTCATTTTAGAAAGTGCGGACTACCGCCCCCTCAAAGTGATTTGAATCGTTAATGCCATATGTGGGATGTATAAAGGATGGAGTAAATGGTATTATACACTATATTATACTGTAATTATATTATAAATTTATATCATTATTATTTAGGTCCATTAAATATGAAATTGAAATGAAAGTAGCTTTCATGCGTACGTACGGCTTACCGTCTCCATGAACGGTGCATTTCATTTCATACCTCTAAATGTTACGTAATATTATAAATTAGTGTATATACTGGATATATAAGATATATATGACATATAAATCATGAATATAATTCTGGAGATAATGGATATTCTACCACATAAACAACTTGTAATTATAAGAAGTTTATTGTTGACTCATGTACCAAAGATCGACAAAACGACCGTTATTAACTTAAATAAATACATAATGTTCATTTAATTGTAATAAGTGATATAAAAAGGATAATGAAATTTAAAATGGTTATTAATAAGGTATATATTAACTCTAGTTTTTTATTCAGGAGGTTAAAGAATGATTGAGTCAAGTCAGACAAGAGGTAAGGGAACTTCTTAACCCAATTTCTATTCTTTGGGTTAATCTCCTACATTCAAATTATGTCATGATATTATTATGTTGTATATTGTATTTATACTTTCTTTATGTGTACATATAGTTAATACACATAATAGACATATTTTATTTATAAATGATCTTTTTAAGGGACTTCGTCTCAATCTCCATTCATTGAGGCATATTTTGTTTTATACACAAATTTCTTTTATACAGTGTATAAACCCCTTTGACTTTTACGATTATTCAAAAGGAATCTTTTTTATACGAAGTGTTTTACTAAACGACAAAAAGGGAATGTTTTTATTTCCGTACTTGTGCGGCGAGAACGACTTCTCCGCCGCCGTGACCATTATTTGAGTTTCGGGTTCCTCTACAAGCCATCACTGTTTTTTAATGAAAAATAAATACAAAGTTTTAACTTTCTTTTATTTTGGTTTTGAAAATGGTTTTGAAAGCATTTTTATTATATCAATGTTTTGTATTGATATCTTGTGATTGAAATGTGGAAATGTTATGTTTCCTTTATGCATGTTTTATGTGATACGATTATGTTATGGTTTATTATATGTTTAAACCTATTCATATGAGGAATGCATTGGACTTAATAAGTGACGGGTGGAGCCTGCTATAGCTTCTCGATGCATCGGCAGGTCTCATGAGACAAACTAGTGTCTCGGCATGAGGCCTGGACAAAATCTTATTTGTGGTCTTGGCACGAGGCCTTGGCTACGTGGTTATGATAGTCTGGCATTATGCATTCCATCATTATGAAAGTGGTTATTGTTATTGCATGTGATTATTCGACCAGTAGAATATCCATTGAAGAAGTGAATGGCATTATCTCATTTTACTTTTGCCATATTATGTTGATGTTCAAGTTTAAAAGGCTTTTGTTTTAGTTATACATTGCCTTAAATTTTTATGTTTATTTATGAAAGCTTCCGCAATATTGTTATCCTTACTGAGCATCTGAGCTTACCCCTTTCAATGTTTTAATATTTTCCAGGATGTGAAGAAGTACTTTATGAATGACCTGCAGGGATTATGAGAAGAGGATATGAGTGTGGACTATGGAGACTTTGTTATTGTAGTTTTTCACTTTATGATGTAATGTAACGTTTACGAATGTATCTAGTGTTTCCAAGGCTACTAAACTAATCGGTCTTTCGAGACTTGATCTTTTGTGATCATGCCAATGTTACGAAGTAACGCACCGACTCTGGGAAGCTGGGCTCGGGGCGTTACAAATTTTATTTTTTACCAACATTAATATTTTTAGAATCATTCATATAAAGAATATTTTATTTTCAAGGAAACATCAAGAATTTATCAACTCCAGAATTTATCACAAAAGCTTTCATTATATCCCTCCAATATTCGAATTTATTTCCATGAATGATAGGTGGTTTAATAAGATTTAGATTACCAAGAGATAGAATTTCCACACCATCGATATTTAAATAATAGAATATATTTTCTATAAATACATGTTTGTGTAATAGTGATTATCAACAAAATTTTTATAAAATAAATGTAAGCCTCATGTAGAAAGTGATGACTGTAAATTCTGAACAAGTATATAATCCATTAAAACATTATCTTATACTGAATGAATGACCATAATAATATATTATATGGATATACCTACATGTGGGGGGAATTGTAGATTAAAAATATTAAACTATTCAAAAAACATCTTTCATTAAATTTTATGGACCTAGACACCATAATATTATCAGAGTAAAGAATCAGAATCACACTTGATCCCATTAATTTCAATGTATCATATTATTAGATTCAAAAATAAATTCATAAAATTTAATATATTAAGATAATTATTATTTGTAATTTCCTATTACAAGCACAATGGAATATATACATATAAAAACAACCAGTGAAATTTCTATTAATAGAATGAATGAATTTAGAGATATATTAAATTATTCAACACTTTTAACATTATAATTATGTAATTAAATAACTATAATATGGTATACAGAGTGTTATAATTACTATTATGTATGGATTTCATTACTATCAAATCCCTTGATATGGTGGTTGGAAAAAGCTGTGTCTCCCTATCCTATGAATTCTTCAATAGTATGATCAAAATTAGTCTTCCTAGCCATGGAATACCTAGATCTAATGGGGTGGTTTCACAATATTACTATTCCAAAATTCTTCAATAATTACAATGATCTGATGTGGAATAAAAATGATAGATTTTTATTGGAAACATCTTATCAAGGATTCCATAGAATGACAAATCACTTATGAATTACAAAGACTAATAATGAAAATTTCATGCTAATAAAACATCAGAATAAATGGGTTGTAAAGTGTAGCATCTCCAAAATCCTAAAATAACCTTATATTTATAAGAAAATATCCAACCATCATAGTTAGGTGCACTTTAAAATGACCTTGAAATGTTTTCTATTTTATATCTCATATTTTTTTTGGCATAACTGAATTTCAAATGAAATTTTTATCACCATAACAATGCTAAAAATATTATTTTTAATATAAATATGTCTTATATATTATAATTATGAAAATATGATAGTCTTATATTTGAACTTAGTTTTTTAGATTGTGGTAATACCTATAAGGATTGGTGTGGCCGTTTCTATAGTAGAATCAGTCTAATGTTCATGACTTTTGTCTGTATGATAGACTTGAAAAATGTATAATACCTAGTCTAATTAAAGGTATTTAAATTAAATAATACGAATTATCAATCTTATGAAAATTATGAATATTTATTGTTTTATATTAATAATAAATTAAAATGTTTCCTATCTATGGTTCAGTATCATTTTTCTCCCAAAAACATACTTAAACAATTTTGACCCAAAAAATCTAGGGAACATGTTTTATGAAGGTGTTTGTGATATTAAATAATAGATGAATGGAAAAGTTTGAAGTATAAAACATTAATCTATAATTTTATAATTGAAATAGTATAACCACATACACATAGAGCCCATATGTACACTAAAAGACAATCATAGTGACACCCACCTCTTTATGCCATGCCAGTTTGTATCCTGACAGAAGATCAATCTAGTAGAACCATTGGGCTCCCAATAACAGATCTGAAGGATTATTGATACATGTAAAAGGATATTTGTCCTTTTTATTCTCATAGTTCAATTTTTTTAATCCATTTAGATTTATATTAAAAAATATACATTCATTACAATAACTTAGGTGCACCATAAGGTGATGTGATCAACCTTCTAATGCTCTCCTTTTATACTTCATCAAGTATAACATTGAGATTCAGTAACTCAATTACATCCATATGATAAGGTGGATTCAAAATTGGATGTGAACTAGGAAAGGGATATAAATAAATTTTCACTACTCTATGAGGAGGATTTATTTTTTATTGTCTATAAATATGTGGTGATATAGATCCATGAATGGGGGAATGTTGAGGGTGATGTCATTGATCCTTTGGAATAATCAAGTACCACAATATGTGTTTTCATCAGCATGAGATAACTCATGTATGGACCAACCCTACCATCCCCCGTTTCTAATTATCTGGACATTATGAACCACCCTCCCTTCAGTAAATTTAATAAAACTCATCTCTGATTGAAATCAGTGTGAGTATAATAACATATTAGCCACCCCATTCTATGAATCATATAGAATATCATCTTCTCCAATATAATTAATCCTCACATGTGCCCATAGTTTCACATGACATTGATAATCTTATATTTTCACTGATTGATGGTCCATATTAATTCCCAATAATTTATCAACGTAATGAATCTAATTGGATAATTTTACCAGGATGTCAAGTTCATGAACAACGTATGATGTTATATAGGAAAGGAAATCTTTCAAATCATGACATAATCTTTATTATCCTTTATACACAAACCAATTACTCAATATACTACAGTCATGTAGTTCCATAAAATGAGGTATACTATTTTATTGTAGTGTTTGGAAATATTTAACACCAAATTTGTCTCTATTTCATTAGAAAGGAACTAAGTGAAATACTTCCTACCTAATCATATTTTTAATCTAATATATATAGTAGGTGTTGGATCATAATCTGCTATATATTACATTGTAATTGGTTTCTGGGAATGAACATCTTCCCATACAGGATTATTTTATTCATAATATTCATCTGCTACTATAAGATAATTTTTAGTGGACATATTTTATTACATGTATGGAATAAAAATAAATAATTATATTCTTCAGGATAAAAAATATTAATTTTATTAGATCAATAATAGGTTTTCCAAGTGTTTATTTAAATCCAAGGCATACACCTCAGTGGAAAACCAAATTTTAATACCTTTACATTATTCATAATCATCCTATATAAAAAAAAGAATAATGTTTATTTCATATATTTAATTAAAAATGATATATATCATACATGTTGGATAATAGATATACCTCACAAAAGTGAATCAATCCCAAAGAGAAATCATAAACCAAGGAATTAAATTTACAAACTGTTATACATCACAGTACTTCTATATATGGCATGATATACTATGTTCCAGGTAATGATTAATTAAATAACATAAAAATATCACTAAAATTGTAAATACAATCCATTAGTTTCTAACATAGAGTTTCATTACACTTTAGATAACACGGTAAATATAAATTAAATTACCTATGTCCTACACATATATATCATATCATATATGATCTAGGTTAATATAGAAACAAGAGAAGAAAATACACCATCATTCAGATTTTCATCATCATATATTGAACCAACACATTAGAACTAATGTTCCATGTAAAGACCCGTAAAATTCAATGGAAATTTTTTCTTAATTTTCTTTGGAATTTTACAAGAGCGCGGTTTCTGACGGCACCTGATTCCGAGGCCCGGTGTGCCCGGAATCAATTTCCGATGTTTGGCTCGGGTACGTTCAGTGAACGAACGAGAGGGATTTTCTAACTTTTGAACCGGTGCCCGGAATCGAATTCCGAGGGCACCGATGGAACCGTAGCGCCGGTAAACGCTTAGGAACTCCTGTTCTGGAGTTGCGTTCATACGAGTGTTGATAATAAAAATTGTGGATGTTTACTTTGTAATTACACTACAATTTTTATTATTTTACTCTAAGTGATATCTCTTATTGGAAGTTGGGTAACCACCCAACCTCCCTTGGGAGGTTATGAGGGTGTTGGGGCCCACACGAACCCCACCTCTTCATATCCTCTAAAACCCCTCAACTCCCTCATAAGTTATGATATCTTAAGTTATAACTTTAGACTTAAATAAGGTGAGTTGTGTGTGTGTTTTGAATTTCAAACTCTTGAAATTCTAGTGTATTGTTGTGTTAATAAAATAAGATAGAGTCTTATTTTATAGTTTTGTCTCCTTGAGAGAGTTGGGAAGGTTCTTCTTGTTTCTTCATCTTCTTCAACCTCGATGAAGAACACGAAGAACGCCGTTCTTCAACAAAGAACTTCTTCGCCAAAGAACACGGTTCTTCCGCGACGCCATATTCGCGACGTGACGTTCTTCTTCCGCATCATCTCTTCCGCGACGGTTTTCCGCGACGAACGCCATCGACAACGACTCTTCCTCCGACGTCAAAGGAATCGACACCGATATTCCACGACTACGTCAACGTGCGACTATCGAGGTAGGGGTTCTTGAGTTCGTTGTTTGCATTTTATTTGACGTTCCTCAAGTATTTATAAGCCAATTGATAACAAACTAACGGGAGGAGGCCGGACCGCACAAACAAGGCCGATCCTCCTCCCATCGTGGTTTAGTTTTATTGTGGTTTGAAGCGGGGTAACGCGGTACAATTGTACCGCGAGAAAAGAATTATTTAAGGCTGGTTTGGGTCACGACGAAGAACCGCGACGCTATAATGCCGCACCTTTGAGATCGGATGAGACCGCGGCCGGAGTCGGGCCGCGGCGGTGGGGCGCGGCGTCGTTACGCTGCGCAAATCTTACAAGGACCGAACAAGAAGGGGCGGCCGGAAAACCGGCCACCGGCGGAAAAAGAAGAACCGCGGCCGGACGACCACGGCAGAGCACCAAGAGGCAGTCGGCCTCGCCGGCCGCCGGAGATCAGAACAGCCGTGGCCCTATGGCCGCGGCGGAGGAGCTAGGGGCGGCCGGCCTCGCCGGCCGCCTGGAATCACGAAGGGCCGCGGCCCTACGGCCGCGGCGGAGCAGCCAGGGGCACCGGCCTTGCCGGCGCCGGAGATCAGGTGGGCCGTGGCCCTACGGCCATGGCGGAACAGCCAGGGGCGGCCGGCCTCGCCGGCCGCCGGAGATCGAAGAGGAGCCGCGGCTACGGCCGCGGTGGAGAAGAGGAAGGCGGCCGGCCGCGCCGGCCGCTGGTTTGGACAGGAGGCGGGACCCACGGGTCCCGCGTGTGTAACGAAACGGCCGGCCTTAGGCCGGCCGAGATCCGGAAAAGGGGGGGGGGGTTCACCCCCCGCGTGCGGCACATGCGCGGCACGCCAGCCGCGCCGCCACCGGCCGAACCGGGTCCAGCGGACCGGATCGGTTCGACCCGGTTCGGGTCGCCCGTTTCGGGCCGACCCAGGGGGGGCGGGCCGGGTCGGCCCGGACCCGGACTCCCCGTTTCGGATCAGTTTCGGTCTTTTGGCCATAACGTGAGCCACAGACCTCCGATTGACGAACCGTCTGTGGAAACACGATCCTTGGATCGAGGCGGTCGTTTCGGTATATCGCACTCAAGGTTTCAGATTACTTTGAGTTCGGCCGGGTTGGTTCGTTCACGAAACCAACCGGGCCTTCGGAGCGGAAACGCTCATATCTTGAGCTACGGACGTCCGATTGACGTGCCGTCAGCTGTGTTGTGTTCCTCTTAGTGAGACGGATCTTTTGGCATCCCCCACCCGAGGTTTGGACGCAGGTGGAGTATGGTTGGGTTGGTTTTGCCTTAAAAACCAACCGGGCCCCGGGGACGAAAATGCAAATAACTCTCAGACCGGGCGTCCGATCGACGCGCCGTCTGTTGCGTTGAGTCCCTGTTGTCGATACAGAACTTTTGGATACATCAACTCTGGACTTTGTGATAGTTGATGTATCAGCCTCTCGGCTCGTGGAGCGGACCCTCCGAACAAACTTGTTGTGTGCGGGAACCCTAGTGCTGGCTGCGACTGTTACTGTGACTACTACTTCTGCGACTGTTACTGTGACTACTACTGCTGCTACTGCTACTGTGACTACGACGACGACAGTACAGAGATCCTGTGTGGATTCGACGACGACGACTACAGCACTCAGCGATCCTACGTGGATCAGTACTACAGGTCATGTGTGGCCCGATCCTGTGTCGGTCCGATCCTGTGTGGGTTTTTGCGCTCAGCGATCCTGTGTGAACCAGCGCCTACAGGTCTTGTGTGGGCCCGATCCTGTGTGGGTCTTTGCGGTGTTTATCTACAGGTCCTACGTGGGCCCGATCCTATGTGGGTCTTTTTCGGGGGTTAGTTACCTATCGATCATTCGTGGGTCCGACGACTTAGATGGATCAGAGATCATCTTTATCGTCCTTTGAAGAAGTATACCTGTGTGAGCTGAATCCTGTTTCTTTCCTGTGTGGATTGTGTTGTGCTATCCTGTGTGGATTATGTTTTTCTTTCCTGTGTGGAATACGTTTACTTTCCTTTGTGGACTGAGTTGTACTTGGGCTCGGAGGTTGGAGCGTATTTGAAATTGATGACTTAGGTATATGTATGGGCATATACCTAAGCAGTGTCGGTTTTTACTTCGTGATTGTTCCTTTCTTCGTGGTTTTTCCTTTTTGGATTTGAGAGACCTTCAGGGTTCTCGGGGTCCCTACTGAGTAGCTTATACTCACCCCTGCACGGGCTTTGCCCGCACTACGTTGTGTTGGTTGCAGACGACGGATAGCGTTGACCTTAGCTGAGGCTTGCAGAGCGGGACGGTACCCGGAGGTGGACCACTGGGCGGGACGTGCTCGGAGCGGACGGCGGGACCCGTGGAGCAGAGGAGCTATCTGTACCCACCCTTCAGGTGGGATTTCCAGTGGACAACTCGGTGTAGCGGCTTTTACATTTCAGTTGCTGTTTTCCCCTTTCGAGTTGTACTTTACTTTCAGTTTGGGTTTGTATTCTGGCCCATTTACTTTTCCGCACTGTTAGTTGTACTCTGCTTTTTCTTAGTGATTACTTTTCGCTTGGTTACTCTGTGGTGTTTGTTTACTTTACAAAGGCAATGCCTTCCCATTTTACCGGGATTTATGCCTTGGTGCTAGTCGCCAGCCCCTGGCCTATGGAAGGCGGGCTTGGGGTAGTCACGGCACGGACCCCGAGGGCGGGTCGTGACAAATTGGTATCAGAGGAGTTCGGTTCTACCGCGAACTCTGATCTTTTTTATGTGAAGAAAAAATGTTTAGCGTATTGAGTGTGGTTATCAGTCCAGGGAGTCCAGTGTTGGTGCGGCGGCCGACGTATCCGTACACCAGGACCCTGACTTCTGATTTCCGACTTAATGCACGAAAACATTGATTGTGTGTGTGTTTCAAAGTTTTCTTTGTGATTTCTTTGTGTCAGCTCACCATGTATACTGTTTGACCGTGGCGAACCTGTTTCTTTCAGGATGGCCCCATGACAGCAGCCAGCTAGGGTTCCGAGAGTCGAGTGTGACGACAGCCCACCGAGCGAGGAGGCTTAGGTACAGGTCCCTCTTACAGTTGAGACACCAACGGAGGCACCAACGATACTACCATACGTTGGGCCATCGATGCCACCAGCCCCAGCAATAGGCGATGCACACCACTTGAGTGCGCTGCACGAGTTCCAGCGCCAGAGGCCACCCAGGTTCCGGGGAGAGACGGACCTGCAGGCAGCTGAGGATTGGCTGGAGGCTGTGGTGGGAGTCTTCAGGCTAGTGGGGACGCCGGCAGACTTCATGGTGATCTTTGCTGCCAGCCTCCTTCAGGCAGTAGCAGGCAGGTGGTGGAGCCACTTGTTTCAGTTTTGCGACGGGATGACCTTCGCATGGGAAGACTTCGAGACCTTCTTCAGGGTGGAGTTTATGCCAGTAGCTCTACACCCCGAGCGTGTACAGGAGCTTCTGCCATTGCCGCGTGTTTTTCGATCAGTAGCCGAGTCATCTGTGGGCAGTAGACAGATGATGCAGAGGTCTAGGAAGACCAGACTAGCAGTTGGAAGATCTCGGGTTTTAGGACCGGTGGTGAGGGGCACCCGAGGTGGGGTCAGAGCCAGGCGTGCCAGAAACGGACAATGTTACTCCTGTGGCGGGAAGGGTCACCTGGCACGTGACTGTCCGACTCCTCGTACGATTGATCAGCGGGTGTTAGAGGAGCCACTGATACAGAAGCAGCGGCGAGTGCTTGAGCAACAGCCGAGTAGTGGACAAGGCAGTAGAGCTCCGATAGCAGGTGGACAGGAGAGCAACTAGTGGATAAGTCCCTTGTACTTCTAGTTCCATTTTTCTTTTGTATTTGTGTCTTGTACTATGAGCTGCAATAAATAAAAATACACTTATCTTTGTTTTCTTTACTGTCCTTTTGTTTGATTGATACTGAGTGGTCCCGGTTAAACTGTTGACTTGACCCTCACTTTCGAGATTTCAACTGGAGGGGACCCAGTAACCTCACACTGATGCCGACAGTGTGACTCGACCCTTAGAGGCAAGAGTAACGGTTGGACCTCTTGGTAGAAGCGTCGAGGCCTTACGACGTCATCCGTGCCATAAATTAACTAATCATGACGGAATTGATTGTATTAGGCAAGGAACGTGGTTCATCCAGGGGATGAGACCAGATTTCACTTTTCGGCAAAGGAGAAATCTTTGCAGCTAGCCTCCTTGCAGATATCCTTCGTGGATAGAGATGGAGCAGCCTTCCTTCAGACTCTCACAGTCACTCCTCCACTACTGCAGCGAGTCAGGGAGGCACAGCGTGGGGACGCTGACTGTGAGACACAGCGTGCACAAATATCCTCGGGACAGGCACCTGATGGTTTCTCCCTTGGAGAAGAACACGACATCCTTTTCAGAGGACGTACCATGGTACCAGTCGCTTTGCGAGAGGAAGTGCTGAGAGAGTTTCACATTTCTCCTTTGGCGGTACATCCTGGAGTGGAGAAAATGTACCAGGACCTCAGATGACAGCACTGGTGGCCGGGCATGAAGAAGGCAGTAGCAGAGTTCGTTTCTCGATGCCTCACCTGCCAGCAGGTGAAGGCAGAGCATCAGGTACCAGCGGGCTTGGTACAGCCCTTGGAGGTTCTGGAGTGGAAGTGGGACGGCATATCTATGGACTTCGTGACTGGACTTCCACGCACTTCCAAAGGTCATGACTCCATATGGGTGATTGTTGACCGACTCACCAAGTCGGCACACTTCTTACCCTTCAGAGTGCAGGGCTCAGTGGAGAGCTTGGTACGTCTCTACGTTCAGGAGATTGTGCGGCTCCACGGTGTGCCATCATCTATCGTCTTTGATCGAGATGCTCGCTTTACTTTCCGGCTTTGGAAGGGGTTACAGGAGGCGTTCGGGACGCAGCTACGACTGAGCACAGCCTTTCACCCTCAGACGGATGGTCAGACGGAGAGGACCATTCAGACTCTCGAGGACATGCTCCGCGCATGTGTCCTCGACTTTGGTCGTAGCTGGGAGGACCACCTACCCTTGGTGGAGTTTGCGTAAAACAACAGCTACCACTCCACTATCGGGATGGCACCATACGAGGCGTTGTACGGCCGACCTTGTTGATCTCCTTTGTGCTGGACAGACCCTGGAGAGTCAGCACTCGTGGGACCGGAGATGGTCCAGGCCATGACAGAGAAGGTCCAGGTCATCCAGGAGCGGATGAGGACAGCACAAAGCCGGCAGAAGTCATACGCTGACAGGAGGTGGAGGCCACTAGAGTTTGAGGATGGCGACCACGTCTTCTTGCGGGTCTCACCTCGACGTGGTATTCGGAGATTTGGCCGAGGCGGCAAGTTATCTCCGTGCTTCATCGGACCCTTCCAGGTCCTCAGCAGGATTGGTGAGGTGGCTTATCGCCTGGCTCTACCACCTCTGTTGCACCGGGTGCATGACGTCTTCCACGTGTCTCAACTGAGGAGATACTTGCACGACCCGACACACATCATTGACCATGGGGAGCTTGACGTTGATGATGAGGCGACTTTTACGGAGGTCCCGGTGGAGATAGAGGATCGACAGGAGCGGGTCCTGCGTGTCGATTGATTCCTCTTGTGCGCATCAGATGGCAGCACGGGAATCTCCAGGAGAGCACATGGGAGCGGGAGGCTCAGATGCGTGCTCAGTACCCTCATTTGTTTCCCTAGTTTTTGATGTATCTTTACGGAGACGTAAATTCCTGAGGTGGGAGTAATGTAAAGACCCGTAATATTCAAGGGAAATTTTTTTCTTAATTTTCTTTGGAATTTTACAAGAGCGCGGTTTCTGACAGCACCTGATTCCGAGGCCCGGTGTGCCCGGAATCAATTTCCGAAGTTTGGCTCGGGTACGTTCAGTGAACGAACGAGCGGGATTTTCTAACTTTTGAACCGGTGCCCGGAATCGAATTCCGAGGGCACCGGTGGAACCGTAGCGCCGGTAAACTCTTAGGAACTCATGTTCTGGAGTTGCGTTCATGCGAGTGTTGATAATAAAAATTGTGGATGTTTACTTTGTAATTACACTACAATTTTTATTATTTTACTCTATGTGATATCTCTTATTGGAAGTTGGGTAACCACCCAACCTCCCTTGGGAGGTTATGAGGGTGGTGGGGTCCACACGAACCCCACCTCTTCATATCCTCTAAAAACACTCAACTCCCTCATAAGTTATGATATCTTAAGTTATAACTTTAGACTTAAATAAGGTGAGTTGTGTGTGTGTTTTGAATTTCAAACTCTTGAAATACTAGTGTATTGTTGTGTTAATAAAATAAGATAGAGTCTTATTTTATAGTTTTGTCTCCTTGAGAGAGTTGGGAAGGTTCTTCTTGTTTCTTCATCTTCTTCAACCTCGACGAAGAACACGAAGAACATCGTTCTTCAACGAAGAACTTCTTCGCCAAAGAACACGGTTCTTCCGCGACGCCATATCCGCGACGTGACGTTCTTCTTCCGCATCATCTCTTCCGCGATGGTTTTCCGCGACGAACGCCATCGACAACGACTCTTCCTCCGACGTCAAAGGAATCGACACCGATATTCCACGACTACGTCAACGTGAGACTATTGAGGTAGGGGTTCTTGAGTTCTCTGTTTGCATTTTATTTGACGTTCCTCAAGTATTTCTAAGCCAATTGATAACAAACTAACGGGAGTAGGTCGGACCGCACAAACATTTCCGATCCTCCTCCCATCATGGTTTAGTTTTATTGTGGTTTGAAGCGGGGTAACGCGGTACCATTGTACCGCGCGAAAAGAATTATTTAAGGCCGGTTTGGGTCACGACGAAGAACCGCGACGCTATAATGCCGCGCCTTTGAGATCGGATGAGACCGCGGCCGGAGTCGGGCCGCGGCGGGGGGGTGCGACGTCGTTACGCTGCGCAAATCTTACAAGGACCGAGCAAGAAGGGGCGGCCGGAAAACCATCCACCGACGGAAAAAGAAGAACTGCGGCCGGACGGCCACGGCGGAGCACCAAGAGGCGGCCGGCCTCGCCGGCCGCCGGAGATCAGAACAGCCGCGGCCCTCTGGCCGCGGCGGAGGAGCTAGGGGCATCCGGCCTCGCCGGCCGCCGGGAATCAGGAAGGGCCGCGGCCCTACGGGCGCGGCGGAGCAGCCAGGGGCGCCGGCCTTGCCGGCGCCGGAGATCAGGTGGGCCGCGGCCCTACGGCCGCGGCGGAGAAGAGGAAGGCGGCCGGCCGCGCCGGCCGCCGGTTTGGACAGGAGGCGGGACCCGCGGGTCCCGCGTGTGTAAAGAAACGGCCGGCCTTAGGCCGGCCGAGATCCGGAATACGGGGGGGGGGGGGGGTTTCACCCCCCGTGTGCGGCACATGCGCGGCACGCTGGCCGCGCCGCTGTTGGCCGGACCGCGCCGCCGCTCGCCGGGCCGGGTCCAGCGGACCGGATCGGTCCGACCCGGTTCGGACCGACCCGGGGGGGGGGGGGTCGGGCCGGGTCGGCCCGGACCCAGACCCCCCGTTTCTGATCAGTTTCGGTATTTTGGCCATAACATGAGCCACGGACCTCCGATTGACGAACCGTCTACGGCAACACGATCCTTGGATCGATACGGTCGTTTCGGTATATCACACTCAAGGTTTCGGATTACTTTGAGTTCGGCCGGGTTGGTTCGTTCACGAAACCAACCGGGCCTTCGGAGCGGAAACGCTCGTATCTTGAGCTACGTACGTCCGATTGACGTGCCGTCATCTGTGTTGTGTTCCTCTTAGTGAGACAAATCTTTTGGCATACTCCGCCCGAGGTTTGGACGCCGGTGGAGTACGGTCGGGTTGGTTTTGCCTTAAAAACCAACCGGGCCCCGGGGACGAAAATGCCAATAACTCTCAGACCGGGCGTCCGATCGACGCGCCGTCTGTTGCATTGAGTCCCTGTTGTCGATACGGAACTTTTGGATACATCAACTCTGGACTTTGTGAAAGTTGATGTATCAGCCTCTCGGATCATGGAGCGGACCCTCCGAACAAGCTTGCTGTGTGGGGGAACCCTAGTGCTGGCTGCGACTGTTACTGTGACTACTACTACTGCGACTGTTACTGTGACTACTACTGCTGCTACTGCTACTGTGACTGCGACGACGACAGTACAGAGATCCTATGTGGATTCGACGACGACGACTACAGAACTCAGCGATCCTACGTGGATCAGTGCTACAGGTCCTGTGTGGGCCCGATCCTATGTGGGTCCGATCCTGTGTGGGTCTTTGCGCTCAGCGGTCCTGTGTGAACCAGCGCCTACAGGTCCTGTGTGGGCCCGATCCTATGTGGGTCTTTGCGGTGATTATCTACAGGTCCTACGTGGGCCCGATCTTGTGTGGGTCTTTTGCGGGGGTTAGTTACCTATCGATCCTTCGTGGGTCTGACGACATAGATGGATTAGAGATCATCTTTATCGTCCTTTGAAGAAGTATACCTGTGTGAGCTGAATCCTGTTGCTTTCCTGTGTGGATTGTGTGGTGTTATCCTGTGTGGATTACGTTTTTCTTTCCTATGTGGAATGTGTTTACTTTCCTGTGTGGACTGAGTTGTACTTGGGCTCAGAGGTTGGAGCGTATTTGAAATTGATGACTTAGGTATATGTATGGGCATATACCTAAGCAGTGTCGGTTTTTACTTCGTGATTGTTCCTTTCTTCGTGGTTTTTCCTTTGTGGATTTGAGAGACCTTCAGGGGTCTTGGGGTCCCTACTGAATATCTTATACTCACCCCTGCACGGGCTTTGCCCGCACTACGTTGTGTTGGTTGCAGACGACGGACAGCGTTGACCTTAGCTGAGGCTTGCAGAGCGGGACGGTACCCAGAGGTGGACCACTGGGCGGGACATGCTCAGAGCGGACGGCGGGACCCGTGGAGCAGAGGAGCTATTTGTACCCACCCTTCAGGTGGGATTTCCAGTGGACAGCTCGGTGTAGCGGCTTTTACTTTTCAGTTGCTGTTTTCCCCTTTCGAGATGTACTTTACTTTCAGTTTGGGTTTGTATTCTGCCCCATTTACTTTTCCGCACTTTTAGTTGTACTCAGCTTTTTCTTAGTGATTACTTTCCGCTTTCTTACTCTGTGGTGTTTGTTTACTTTACAAAGGCAATGCCTTCCCTTTTTACCGGGATTTATGCCTTGGTGCTAGTCGCCAGCCCCTGGCCTATGGAAGGCGGGCTTGGGGTAGTCACGACACGGACCCCGAGGGCGGGTCGTGACGTTCCACATGACCTTATACACACTCCCCAATACATTTGATCTTGAATACTAAAGACACGTGAAAAAGTCCATTTGAGGGAAAATAATACACAATATATCATGTCATAGAGTGAGTAATGGTATATTAGAATTTAACAAAGAAAATATTCAGATAAATGTGTGGAAAACTAAATAAAAATAATTTTAGGTGGAATACCAGCCATGAAATAATAAATAAATACTATCCTGAATTGGAAATCTAATGTGAACTATAGTATGTAAAACAATTAATGAAACTACCACGGTCTGAGTATTTCTATTCATCACCTCTATCTCTTTGTCTTTAAACTAAACATCCAATCATAGGGCCCTTATGATTCCATTGGATCCCTAGTCTCCTAGTTTTTAAATTCCTCGAGATTTATATATAGAATTTGAGTAATAAACCTATTCAGACACCACTAATGAATACAAGACATAAATTTCCATACTATATTAAAATGCATGAAATAGAATAAGTATATTATAAAATTTAAACATAGTAATAATTTTACCAAGTTATCATGTGAAAACTAAGACTCTACAAACCTTAACCCCTCATGTTTCATGTTGTCGCTTGTAAGGATGCCTGGGTAATTCAAACCAAGTTCATCCTTTTAAGAAATCCCATTTTACCCTCCCTGATTATTGTCATCATCAATGATATCACACACTCTAGGCTATCAGTGTTAGTTATTCCTTAATGATGGATGTACCACCATACATACTTTATGTAAATGGTTAACTCTACCACACTTCAGAAATTAATCCCTCATTTTCCATTGAATACAGAATCTAATCCCATATATGTTATAATATCACATCAAAATTCATTTTTATGATTTGATCTATAACTACATAAACCCCGATCTATACCCATCTTCATCTCATCATGATTATACTACATGTTTCATCTAAATAAGGATGAACATCCTCATAATCCTTAATACTAATGTAATATTCTACAATAAATTCAACACAAAAAATTAATTCATGACATATTAATGAAAAAAGGGTATGTATTGATAAAATCACAATATGATACATATAACCAACTGATCAGAATCAAAAAGGCCTTAAGTCCTAATCCCACACCCATATATAACCACATAACAAGAAAATGTTATCAAGAATCAATTTACATGTCATGAAAACATTATAGTTAAAGAATAAACAGTAACAAATGTCCAAAAAATGCTTTTTCCAGAGAACATCAAGGTTTGTCAAGGGGTTGTCACTTGAATTCATTTCCACATACCCATCTACCCAAAAATCATTCCACGGATTCCTAGAAACATATATAAATATTAATATACTGAATAGATAATATTTAAATTCTATTAGTACGTTCTCATTCCTGAATAATATGTAATGTTGATGATAATTCAATGTTATCCATATTTATAATTCCAATTTATTTCATAGAAAATTATTTCAATTCTACATTGATGACATTACATCCTTATAGGATAATTCCTGAGAAAAAATGAATAGTTATTGTTATTAATTTATAAAATTATGGTTTATTTAAATTTTCCAAATAATATATTGATATTATAAAAATAATTTTATAGAATAAATAAAACATAGTTCTAATATGATTATATAGAATATTAAATATGTAATATCATTTGAACAATGAATCACCAAAATGTTAGTACAGAATATTGGGTTCCAGCATTCCTAGAACTAGATGATAAGTTTCTATTGATAAAATAATTGTTATTATATCTTGTATTAGATTAACCCAAGACTTACTAGCCTAAAAAATTGACTGAAAAGTATGTTTTTGTATATTTTATAGAAAAAAAATTCATATAGAGGAATCCAAGTAATTAATAAAATAAAATAATCAATTTTGTTTTTCTTCAATCTATTTGATAATATAATAGTATTTATATCCTCATAAATCTTTAATTTTAAGTAGAAAATACATTTAAAAATTCTAATTCCATAATTTATTCAGTCAAAATGGTGGATAGGATCAATATGTTAAATCATGGGAAAATGAAGTGGAAAATTATGTTTTTAAATTATTTTCCCAAAAAAGTGTGTTGCATAAGGTTAACATGTTTTTTCCAATAAAAAATTCCTAGAAATTATTTTCGGGTAACAATTAACCCTTACATCACTACTCTGAAGTAAGGGTTTCCCATTCATAGAACAATATAACCATAAATAATACATAGAATTGGATCGATACACTTATGTAACTCATATTTCACCCTCAAATAACCTTTAGAAAACAAAGTATTCACATACACATGAACTATTTCCCTTACATTTCACTATGGTATCATTATAAAACTCCATGTTTTTTATTAATATTTTTTTCTCATCTATCACCCTTATGTAACTTTTTTAATTCACATATAACATGTATGCAGTGCCTGGATTTCCCTTATACACTGGAATGAATTTCATAATACCTATCTTAGAGTCCCACATTATAGCATCCCACCTTTTTTGTCACTTAAACTTTCACTATATTATACAAAACAGAGTATCTTTATGGTTTAGTGTCTTGGAAAACATAAACTTAATACATGAAACAAAAAAAAACATTCTTCTTAATCACTTGAAAGGATTCTACTTATGTTAATCCTAGGTTCAATACTGAATCTCATAACCTGGGGAAATATATCAAAAGAAAGGGTGAGCAGAAGCCCCAATAAGGGAAACAAGGGGATACATTTACATGTGAACTTGAGATAGATCAACAATGTCATGAAAAAGAACTTTAAGGCATGAGAAAAAAACCATGCGATATATCATAATAAAAATAAAATTTTTCATAACTTTAAGATGTTGCTACATCGTTTAACATAAACAATCATGAACATATCACCAGGGTCCATCCCCAAGGTGTCATTTGAAAATTACCAAGGTTATTCACCAAGATATTGTGAAAATTGTAATCTCTAGCGGTCACATCATTACCCAATGCATTAGAGCGCTATTAGGGCGCACCATTACATTTTCCTTTATTATCATGTGAGAAACATATATAATCATCAAAAATTTCATAAATAACCCATATAGAATAAAATAAATGGGCTTCGTTTCATAATCATAACGTTTTAAAATCTGCTTTAAAGAGAGGATCTTTACGTCACTTTAAACCCACGGAAGGGGAGAGAGGGTCTCATGTATGTAATTCCCAGAATTTAAAATAGGTAATATTGATATATACGTGAATACCCTTATAGAAATATGAGCTTTAAGTATTAACTTTATAACATAAAATAATTTTGAGAAAAGAGAGAGGCATTTTGAGAGGAAAATTCTGTAGCATAACAGCTACGTTTCGGGATTTTAGAAAACATTGAAAAGATAGGGGACATGGGTCAAACATTCATAAATGACCCATAAAACAGTAGAGGGACATAATATGAAGGATATATGAACATGGTAATGAAATTTGAAAGATTTAACATATGAAATAAATAACATGAAAGGAAGACAAAAATAAAATTTCACTTATGAAAATTCGGCAGCCTAATGGCATCACTTAAACATCAAAAAAGAATTGACGAGATCAAATAGGGTCTCTAATAATATGAACATAAGAGTTCATTATGATATATATATACATAATACCACAACATAATAAAAAGGAACTTGAAATACTTGACATGAAAGTAGAACTTCAAAACAAGAAGGGTGAATGAACCACTTAAAAATTCGGCAGCCTAACGGCGTCACTTAAAACTTCAAAATACTGAATTGAACAGATCAAATTGGGTCTCTCATCATATGATCATAAAATATCAGTATTATAGATATATATATCATACCCAAACATAATAAAAAGTAACTTGAAATACTTGACAAGAAAATAGAACATGGAAATGAGAAGGGTGAAATAATCCGTTACAAAAATTTCGGCAGCCTAAAGGCACCACTTAAACATTCATAAAATGAAATGATGAGAGTAAGAGGTGGTATCTCATCATATGAACACAAAAATGGAAGTACTATTAATATAGAAGAACATTCTCCAACATAAGAACATTGAGTATAAAAGAAAAGACATAAAAGAGATTACTTGAAAAGAAATAGAGAGGTCAGATCCCTTACCTTAAAACATAACTCTTAAAACACAAAGGATTGGACCTTGAGGGCTTGGGGGCACCTTGGGAGGACTCCTTGGGAGGTAAGGAGACCAGAAATTCGTTGATAATGATTTTGGACTCCAAAGTATGAGAGCATGGCTTGGTATTTATAGGGAATGTGAGGGGACAAGGCATTAATGGCCAAGGGAAACCTCATAAGTGGGTTTCTCAAAACCATGTGCTCTACCAAGATATTTCCCATGAAGTTAGGCCACATGGGGCCCCGAATACAATAATTCATCACCTATGGTCGGCCAACCCATAAAATATCTCATGACATCATCATGACACAATTATGATGTCATTAAACATACCGAAACCCTAAAACTGTATTTTTACTATTCACTGAAAATTCAACTTTCTCAGAAAAATCCCAAAATTTCACCTTAACCAAAAATCAATGCTCTGATTTCAAAAATGAACTCCATTTTATAAAATATATTTTTTATAAATATTTTTAATTTATTTTTTTAAATAAATACACTATTCACCGAAAATCCATTTTTTTCAGAAAAATTCCCAAAAATTACCTTAACATAATATTGATGCTCTGAGCTCAAAAATGAAATCCATTTAAAAATAATAATTTTATAAATATTTTTAATTTAATTTTTAATAAAAAAACACTATTCAGCTGAAATAACTAATACTTGAATATTAATTTATGAAACCGTTATTTAACCATTTTATTGAATCACATTACTTAATCAAGGTGCCTATATTATTTTAATACTTTCTTTAAGTGAGATTACTAATCCTTTGGACACATTACTATTCCTAATCATAAAATCACTATTCATAATTTACTATTCATCAAAAATCAAGTTGATCTTATTAGACTCTAAATTTCGTACTAGACATAATTGTAGAAGACCATTCTTTGAAAATCATTACACATTTTTAATTATTTAAGGTTTACATAAATTTTTTTTAAAAAATATCCTTTCTATAAAATTTACCAAAAATATGCATACTATATTTATCCAGACATTTGAAAATTTATAAGCTTCATCATAAGAAGAAATCCCAATTTTTATTTCAAACAATGGATTACACAACGCAGTTACGTTATCCTTACATATCCCCTTATCACACTAACATAGGACCTAAGTCTAAGGTGTGCTAAGGTGAGATAATCCGAGGGAGGCTCGGCTAACATCACACGAGTTGTAATTTCTATCAGTTTGAACTTCTCGCAAAGGCGATTCTGTTCTACCTTCACACGATGAAGTTCGGCTTGGGTTTGGTCAAGAGCAAAGCCCAGTGGTGCTACCTCCTTCCCAAGTTCTGTTAGATGGGCTTCGATCGGTCCATGACTACTTGGTGTGGCCATAAAATCTTCTTTCTATATTAATTAACAAAGATTACTTGTATTTAGAGACAATAATCGAAACGTTTAGTTTACAGCGGTCATATTGACCAATGGTCATATAATAGTCAAAACCCAATGGTCTCATGTTATCAAATGAAACATTTTTGTTGAGTATAAAAATCAAATAAAAAAACACACAAAATTAAGAAACAAGATTTATTCAAAATTTCGGGTTGTTACAGTCTTCCCCCCTTAAGAAATTGCGTCCCCGCAATTTTTAATATTGGGTTTTGAATTTTCATTGAAAGTCCCACATCGGAAAAAGAGTCAGTAAAAAAATATTACTTTAAAATAAATAAAGTGAAGTAAAAAAGGTCACCCATGTTAACCCATACTAGGATCCCATGTAGGAAAACATGGAAATGGAAGAAAAAACAAACGGTCAAGTTTTGGGGGAGAGTGATAGAAAACATGATTAGGAGAAAGTTGACCATGAGAAAATCCCAAACATTTGATGTGTGTAAATGGTATTTGATTACCTAGTAGAAAACGTAAACCAACAACATTTTTTTTACGTTTCTTTTCATAATTTTGAGGAATTCATCTACTACATAGAACAAAAACATAAGGAAATATACCAACCTTCAATTAGAGTTTCATCCTTTAATAAGTTTCTACCAAAAATAATCTTTTCTCCAAACGATGAGAATTCAAAACTATTTGGTCTCATCAAAACACAAGAATAATCTTCTAGAAAATCACATAATCCACAAAAGATTAACTATTTATTTCTTATATCTTTAAACATTATCCCAAAAACAGAAAGGCTAAGGTAAAACAACTCTTCAAAAATAAATAACCCCATAGGAATGGAAACTAATTTTAAATCATCAAAGTTCCATGGTACTACCCAAAGTTCATCATAGACCCTTCTGTAAATAACTGTCCATAAAATCCTCAAAATAAGCCAAACTATGATTGAAACCCAAATACAAGATGGATACGATATCATAGTCTTCCAAAATAAACTTTATTGTTCATCTCCAAACAACATCAAACACTCCTAACATCTTATAAAAAAGTATCTAACCTAAAAATATTTTACTCAAGATTGGTTAATCATTCCCATAAGTAACCTAAATTACTATAAGTCCACCGTAAATTCATCTATTCTTCAAAATATAAGTCAACCTTACTCCTCAATGAAAATACAGTAGTAATCTATTTACCTCGATCATATAGGGTCCCCAAAATATTGAACGTCTTCTAAAATAATAATAATCTATTAATCCCCTAATCATCTCGGTCATATTAATACGGCAATCATAGAATTTACTATTACATTGGTTGTTGGGAAATGTTCTTCCATTTCCCACCATTAACTAAGAAGGGAAAGTATAATTAGGGGCTTAAGTGCATAGCCAATAATCATGAAAAGGAACGTATAGCATATAAGGATAACTTGTAGAATAAAATTATACCATAACTTGTGATCCCCTAGGTTCCCATCTTAGTTATCCATGATCATATATTCTTATGTAATATTTTATTTTATTTTATCTTTGTTCTTTTAACAATGGTTCATACTAAGCTTATGAATTTACCAAAGCATATCCCACGGGAGTGTCGTAACCAAGAGTGGAGCAAGGCCCGTTTTTGTGTACCAGTTCCCGTTCGAGTCTAGCTCAATGCGGTGTTTTCGGGTTTTTCCCCTATGTACATATGTGCCAGAGCCACCTCTACCTGCTCATATCCAGTCAGGGATGTATTTTCTTGGCAACCCCTTACTCAATACTCACCAAAATACCAGGAAGATTTCCAATATTTAAACTTTTATATAGGATTATTCCAAAAGTTTTAATATCCTAATTTCCCCAAATAACTAAACCATCCTTTGATACCAACTATAGCAACCCTCATTTTTTGTCACATTAACTTTCAATATAATATAAAAAACTGAGGATCTTTAAGGTTTAGTGTCTTGGAAACCTGGAACATAATACATGAAACCAAAAAAAACAATCTTCTTAAACACTTAAAAGGATTCTCCTTATGTTCATCCTAGGTTCGTTACTGCATCTCATAACCTGGGGAAATACATCAAAAGAAAGGGTGAGCATAAGGCCCTGTAAGGGAAACAAGGGGAAACATTTACACGTGAACTTGAGATACATCAACAATGTCATGAAAAATAACTTTAAGGCATGAGAAAGAAACCATGAGGTATTTCATAATAAAAATAACATTTTTCATAACTTTAAGATGTGGCTACATCTTTTAACATAGACAATCATGAACATATCACCAAGGTCCATCCCCAAGGTGTCATTTGAAAATTAACAAGGTTATTCACCAAGATATCGTGAAAATTGTAATCTCTAGTGGTTACATCATTGCCAAATGAATTGGAGCACTATCAGGGCGCACCCTTAAATTTTCCTTTATATCATGTGAGCCACATATATCATCAACAGAAATTTCATAAATAACCCATATAGCATAAAATAAATGGGTTTCATTTCATAATCATAACGTTTTAAAAACTTCTTTAAAGACAGGATCATTACGTCACTTTAAATCCACGGAAGGGGAGAGCGGGTCTCATGTATGTAAATACCAGAATTTAAAATAGAAAAATTTGTTATATATGTGAATAACCCTATAGAAATAAGAGCTCTGAGTATGAACTTTATAACATAAAATAATTTTGAGAAAAGAGAGAGGCATTTTGAGGCAAAAATTCTGCAGCATAACGGCTACGTTTCGGGGTTTTAGAAAACATTGAAAAGATAGGGGACATGGGTCAAAAAATTATAAATGACACATAAAACAGTAGAGGAACATAATGTGAAGGATATATGAACAAGGTAATTAAATTTTAAAGATATACCATATGAAATAAATAATATGAAAGGAAGACAAAAATAAGATTTCACTTATGAAAATTCGGAAGCCTAACGGCGTCACTTAAACTTCAAAAAAGAATTGATGAGATCAAATAGGGTCTCTAATAATATTAAAATAATTGTTCAGTATTATATATATAGATATAATACCCCAACATAATAATAAGTAACTTGAAATAATTTACATGACGGTATAACTTCAAAACAAGAAAGGTGAAAGAACAACATAAAAATTCGGCAGCCTAACAGAGTCACTTAAAACATCAAAATACTGAATTGAACAGATCAAATGGGGTCTCTCCTCATATGATCATAAAAGATAAGTATTATAGATATAGAGATAATTCCCCATCCTAATAAAAAACAATTTGATAGACTTGATATAACGACCCATACTTTACATACATTGTTAATACTTCGAAATTGAAGCACACTTATTACAACATATGACAAAACCACAAAGGACCGTATAGGTATAGTGTCTTTAGAAACTGGGAAACATAAACAACTGGTTCATAAATCTTCTACAGTGTCTCCCATTTATTTCATCATATCTACGGTCCCTTTTAGCATATTCTACTTAATATCCATCTTCCTGACCTGGGGAAAATAAAACATAAAAGGGTGAGCTCAAATGCTCAGCAAGGGCAAATAAAGGAAATAAAAATCATATCATATCTTTATGAAGATCAAAACCTGCAAAAGAGATCATAATATCTTAACATGGAATAAATAATAGAAGTGAAAATGAGATCCCCATAATCATAACATAAAACTTGAAACTTTGTGGCATGCACACATAATCATGGAAAATCATTTCTTGTTAGTCATGACTCATTGCCAAGACTATCTTAGTGGACAAAGTCCCTTTCTGAACCGAGATCACTCCTCGTTTCAGTCCTGTATCACTGAACCGAAATAAACTTCCGTTCCAGCCATGTCTATCTCATGAGATATAAAATCTTTACCCAATGCAATGGAGGGAGATATAGGTCCCACCCATCTTATAATGAATCCTTTCTTATGTGTGCCACATAATCATAAAACATACATCATCGCATAACACATGTAACAAAAATGGGATTCTTGAAACATCATGACATCATAAATAAATTCATATAAGATAAAGGAATTCATAAACATAATTCCATCACAACATAGTCAAATCAATGTAAAAATATGGATAGAAACATAACCCTTTATTATCTTAGATGGAAAATAATTTTGATAAAACACTTGAATTGAATTCTTGAGGAAAATATCCTTTCTTCTTCAAAATCAATTTCTTTTCACAAAACATCATGCAATTTTAAAAGAAATAGATTTTATTGAAAATAGTCACGAAATATTTTAGAGGAAGCTTCATGAAAATAAGGCTTTATAAAACAGTAGAAATCCGTTCGTGCCGTATAAGTTAAAAAAAACATTCTTCGTACTTTTGTCGGAAAAGTCAAAAAGTACATCGTACGAAAAACGACAAAAGATTCCTTTCATACGTATTACTAAAAACTCACCGAAGGGTAAAAATGGATTTAAACAATTTTAGGTGGATGGAAATAATATTACATATTGAGTAAACATGGATGTGGATGATAAAATACACCCCAGTAAATACTTACGAATAAACAATCTCGGATAAAAATGAGATTGTGATATTTCCCTTACCTTAGGTGCGATTTGCTTTGTTCATGTCCGAAGCTCTTGTATAATGGTTTAAATAATGTTATTGACTTATTACAGAATCATACATATTGATATGATATCATATATGGTCATATTATTAGCTTCTTGTTAGTAATATTTCATTGTTACTTGTTACTCGGGTCTTTATAACTTTTTGTTCTTATGCGTGTTTTGTTGAATAAATTCTTATTCTTATCTTTAGGTTATAGATAATTCATTTCCAGAATAGTATTAGTGTAGTATATACCATATTCATTCATTCAATTCATTTATATAATCATTATTAAATGAAGATCATGTAGAACGAGTCGCATCACATCGTGGAGACGGTATTCCGTACGTACGCACGAGTGATGATATCGTTCCTATGATCGTGGAATTGTATTGGAGTATATATATATATTATTTCAGTATCAATATTACTTCATAATAATCATATATAGTTACTCATTACACCATTATACCCATCCTTGTAAGGTGATGGTGGAAAATAGATTACACCACGGCGTGGAGACGGTATTCCGTACGTACGCACGCGCGGTGATTTCATTTTTTCGTAGGATGGATAGAAGGTGAATTAGGATTGTTTCATACTTATAATAACATATCAGTATATGAGTGATACTGATGTTATTACTTCATAATGAAACAACCTAAGAAGAAGAAGTGGAAGAAGAAATAAAGATGAAAGAATTGGTAACGGTAATTACCTCTTCTTTGAAGTGCCTCTTTGAGACCTCCTCTTAGGGCACTAGAATTGGTCTTTGAGGAAGACCAGAACCTCTAGGATGTTGCTAGGGAAATGGAGAAGGGATTTAGGCAGGGGTTGGCCGAGCTTGAGTGCTCAAATTGGTGTGAGGAGGAGGGGGAGGAGGTGTCCTTTTATAAGGGAGGAGAGGGGCACCTTAGGAATATCTCAAAATATTATTTTATATTAAAGTCAAAATCGGTTTATAATGGTTCCAAAGGGTCTTATTTCGAAGATAAGGTGGGGAGGGGTAGAAATCCTATCAACCAATAGAATTTAGACAAGTTTAGGATATTATTTTAACCTTATCAATTAAATTTAACTCTATGTTAAATAATTTAACTTTTACCATGTCTTTTTGTTTTCTTTCACTATATGGTTAATAAACTTACTATAACATGCCAAACGAACCCCAAATTGTATATTATTAATATATATATCCTTATCTAAGTCATTTGGCCGAGCCTTAGATTTTTAGGAATACAATAACAATTAATAATATAATATTTGATTTAAAAACCTCTTTTGTGTCAATTTTGACACTATTTGATATATGATTTTTTTGAAAGTCATAACAGAATTATATGTTAGAACCAAGTTGATTAAATCAACATTCATATATCATAGTAACCTAGAAAATTATTGGAATTCATAAAAAGTCTTAAATTACATTTATTTTGGTATTTATATTATCAATTATGTCAATATTTCATTAATAAGATAATTACTGCATCATCTTTGTGTCATAAATAAATTAAATTATTTGATTTCTAAAAATTACAAATAAAATACCATCATGTATGAAATCTTTTTAGCTTTCTAATGAATATTTAAAATCGAATTTATCTTATGCATAACCCCATATTATAAATGATTTACTTATTAAACATTGATTTTAACTGTTTTAACCCTTCTTTAAATAAATTAATAATAAATGTCCTAATCTAATCCAAGTGGGCCTAAATGGTCTTATTTTATTCCTAAGTTTGTTTTTGGTCGAATTACACTTGTCCAATAGAATTAGGACATGTGTTAGGGTAATATTAATATCATATTTATCCTTAGTTACCCTATTTACTATTAACCGCGGTAAAAAAGTAAAAAGTTACTATTCACCAAAAAATTATTTTTATCTCATTGAACCACATTTTACTTACTGATATCAACCGTGTCTGTCGGATTTTCGAAATTCCATTCACAGAAGCGGTAAAATTAAGTTTTATGCAAAATTCTGTTTTTAACCTACCACTTAGTGGTTTCACTATTCATCAAAAATTGAAAGTTTTCAGAAAAATACCAAAATTTCACCCTAGGCTAATTTCGATATTCTGAGTCCAAAAATGAAGTCCATTTTGAAAAATAAAATTTATAAAATTTCAAAAAGTAGTTATTACTATTCATAACGGCTAGTTTTAATAGCATATTGTTGTTTAGTGAAACTCGGTATTGCGTACGACGCAAGCTATCAAGGAAGGTCGCGATTGCGTGTAAAGCAAGCCAAGAAAGTGTTGTGTAGAAAAAGATTCCTTTGATGATTTATATAACATAAAAGTCTCGGGTGTTACATTCTACCCCCCTTAAAAAGAATTTCGCCCACGAAATTCGTCACTTTGCAACAAACAGATGAGGATACTTCTCCCTCATCATATCCTCAAGCTCCCATGTAGCTTCTTCAAGTTGGTGGTTTCTCCATAAAACTTTCACCAAGCGAGTGGTCTTGTTTCGTAGGACTTTTTCGCTACGATCCAGAATCTCTATCGGCTGTTCTTCATAAGAAAGATCTTGCTCCAGCGGTACAACTTCTGAGCTGAGTACATGTGAAGGATCTGGTATGTACTTTCTCAGGAGAGATACATGGAACACATCGTGAACTTGAGAGAGATTCGGTGGAAGCGCCAATCGGTAAGCTACCTTCCCAACACGATCCAGTATTTCGAAAGGACCGATATATCTAGGGCTCAACTTCCCCTTCTTTCCAAATCTCATAACCCTCTTCCAGGGAGATATTCGTAAGAACACTTTATCACCCACTTCAAACTCTAGGTCTTTTCTTCGGTTGTCGGCATAACTTTTCTGTCGACTCTGAGCTGCTCTTATGTGTTGTTGAATAGATCTGACCTTTTCTGCCATTTAATCAACGAGATCAGGTCCTAATAGCTTTCTTTCCCCAACTTCATCCCAGCAAGTTGGAGTCCTGCATTTCTTTCCATAGAGAGCTTCATAAGGAGCCATCTGAATACTGGAGTGAAAGCTATTATTATAAGAAAATTCCACCAAAGGTAGGTGTTGATCCAAACCTCCTTTGAAATCCATAGAGCAAGCTCTCAACATATCTTCTAGGGTTTGAATTGTTCTCTCAGACTGACCGTCTGTCTGGGGATGATAAGCAGTGCTGAAACTCAACTCTGTATCCAGAGTATGCTGAAGACTTCGCCAGAACTTCGAGGTAAATCTCGGATCTCGATCAAGTATAATAGAAAGTGGTACTCCATGCAATCTTACCACTTCCTTTACATATATCCTAGCAAGCTGATCTAGAGAGAAATCCTCTCTAATAGCAATGAAGTGTGCAGACTTTGTAAGACGATCAACTATTACCCAGATAGCATTATTGCCTTTGGATGTTTTAGGAAGTCCTGTGACAAAGTCCATAGTGATGTTTTCCCATTTCCATTCGGGTATGGGTAATGGTTGTAACATCCCCTTAGACTTCTGTCTCTCAGCTTTAACTTGTTGACAAACCAAGCATCGAGAGACATATTCAGCAACATCTCTTTTCATGCCATCCCACCAGAAGTACTCTTTCAGGTCCCTATACATCTTCGTGCATCCAGGATGAATAGAGAATGATGAACTATGAGCCTCATCCAGCAGCTCATTCTTTAATTCGGGGATGGGAGGAACGCAAACCCGATTCCTGAACTTTATTATCCCATCACAATTAAGGTTGAATTCAGGAACATTTCTCACCTTCTTTTGTAACTCGACATCTTCTTTTTGTGCCTCTTTAATCTTCACATGTATAGATGGTTGAACATTAATTTGAGAAAGATAAGATTTTTCCCCTTCCATTATAATTCCAAGATCCATCCTTTGTAAATCCATAAATATTGGATCTTTTGTGATCCTCATCATGGATAAACTAGCATGGTCTTGTCGACTTAATGCATCTTCCACCTTGTTTGCTTTCCCAGGGTGGTAATGGATTGAGCAGTCATAATCCTTAATCAGCTCCAACCATCTTCTTTGACGCATATTCAACTCCTTTTGTGTGAAAATATACTTTAAACTTTTATGATCATTATAAATATCACACCTTTCACCATAAAGGTAATGCCTCAAAATCTTTAATGCAAATATTACAGCAGCCAACTCCAAATCATGTGTTGGGTAATTTTGCTCATGGATTTTCAACTGTCGTGAGGCATAAGCTATCACCATATCATTTTGCATAAGAACACACCCCAATCCCTTCTTGGATGCATCACTGTAGATCACAAACCTTTCTCCACCACAAGGAAGTGTGAGCACAGGTGCACTGGATAACCTTCTTTTCAACTCCTTGAAATTCTCTTCAAATTCCTCTGTCCAGACAAACTTAACTCCCTTCCGAGTCAACTTGGTGATTGGATTAGATAATCGTGAAAAATCTTTTACAAAACGTCGATAATATCCAGCCAAACCAAGAAAACTTCGGATCTCAGTTACTGTTGTTGGTCTTGACCATATTTCGATAACCTCTGTTTTTGCTGGATCCACAGATATCCCCTCTTTTGAGATTATATGACCCAAAAATGATACTTTTTGAAGCCAAAATTCACACTTGGTAAATTTGGCATAAAGCTTCTCCTTTCTCAGGGTCTTCAATATAATTCTCAAGTGATCTTCATGCTCTTCCTTGCTCTTTGAATAGACAAGAATATCATCTATAAAGACTACCAAAAATTGATCAAGATAGTCTCTAAAGACTCTATTCATTAGATCCATGAATATAGCAGGGGCATTAGTAAGACCAAATGGCATCACTATAAATTCATAGTGTCCATACCTTGTACGGAAAGCCGTCTTTGGTATATCCTCCCTTTTGACCCTTAATTGATGATACCCTGAACGAAGATCAATCTTGGAAAAGTATTGAGCTCCACGTAGTTGGTCAAATAAGTCATCAATGTGTGGGAGAGGATATTTGTTCTTGATAGTGATCTTGTTAAGTTCTCGATAATCAATGCAGAGTCTCATTGATCCATCTTTCTTCTTAACAAATAGAACAGGTGCTCCCCAAGGTGACGCACTAGGGCGTATGAATCCCTTATCAAGATTCTCTTGGAGTTGCTTCTTCAATTCCTGCAACTCAATTGGGGCCATTCTATAAGGTGTCTTTGAAATTGGCAAAGCGCCCGGTACGAGTTCTATTGAAAACTCAACTTCACGATTTGGTGGAAGACCCGGTAATTCCTCCGGAAAGACATCATCAAACTCCCGTACAATGGGCATATTCTTAATCGTGAGTTTCTCACCAACCATTTGAGATAAATAACCTTCATTTAGTGGAATCAATACCCATAAGATGGAAGAAATTTCCACTGGAAGGTTATGTTCATCCTTTCATTGATAGACGATCATAGATTGATCTGGAATATGAAATGTGACTTCCCTTCTTTGGCAATCGATATGAGCTCCATGTAGAGAAAGACAATCCATGCCAAGAATCACATCAAATTCCACTAAAGGAAGGATCACAATATTTGCAGGAAGCACTTTCCCACAAACTTCGATCGGAGAAGAATTATAAACTTTTGATGCGACTGTTGTGCCATTAGGTGTTGTCATAGCTAACTCAACATCTAATTGTTGAGGTAATATGGTGATACCCTTAGAAAATTCTTTAGAAATAAAAGAGTGGGTGGATCCAGAATCAAATAAAACATTTGATACTTTAGAGTGGATAGTAAGTGTACCTTTCACCACTTCATTATCGTACTCCACATCACTGATAGAAATTGCATGTGACTTTCCTTTGTCTTTAGCCTTAGGATTTTGTTGACGTCGACCATCATCATCAACCCTTGGATTTGGGCATTGATTGGAATAATGCCCCATCTCCTTGCACTTGAAACATTGAAGTGTAGTAGGTTCATTCTGTGTATCCCTTCCTTTGTTTGCATCATTAGAAATCTTCTTCCCATTATCGCGGCATTCAAATGCCCGATGACCTTCCTTTCCATATTTAAAACATTTACTTGTCCCTTTAAGACAACTCCCTCCATGTTTCTTTCCACACTTTGAGCATAAGGGAAAGTTCATCTTCTTTTCAATGTGCTCTTTAGATTTTTCTTTGAATTCCATCTTCCTCTTCTTATCAAACCCATGTGACTGATGGGTTACTCCAATCTCCATCTCGACTTTGAGAGCACATCGAACGATTTCCTCGTAGCTATTGAAGTCCCTTATGGCTAACGCCCTTCGATGACTTGGTTTTAAGCCACTAAAGAATCGATCGATCTTACTCTCAGGTTGGATAATAATACCAGAAGCGTACCTTACAAGTCTTGTAAAATTTGCTTCATAGGTACCAACAGATTCATCATCCCTTTGCTTCAGTTCAAGAAACTCTTTCTCCATCTTTGTTCGGAGAATACGAGGAAAGTACTTATTGAAAAATAAGTTCTTGAACTCGTCCCATTCCATAGACTCAATTTCATCCCTTTGCCTCGTATTCTTAACAAGATTCCACCATTGATCAGCATCTCCTTCCAAACGATATACTGCTAGGATGACTTTATCATGTTCAGAACATTGAAGAACTGAAAATATCTTTTTAGTAGTACTAATCCATTGTTCAGCAACTAATGGATCAGTAGACCCGCTGAAAGAAGGTGGACGCTGCCTCATGAAGGATTCAACAGAATGTTGCTCCCACCTTTGCTCGTTTGGAAATCCTGCATGATTCATAGCTTGAGAAAGTTGTGTGAGCATGGCTACAAGATTTTGCATTCCAGCTCCCATATCGTTTGGTTTCTCAGGGGGACAATCATTGCATTGCCCATCGCATTCCGCATTAACACGGTTCCTTCGGGTTCCAGCCATTGACTAAAACCAAGAAGAATAGTGTGAGCAACACTAATTATAATAGGAAACCACATAATTCAAGAATAAAATTTTCATGCTTAAGGTCTTATCCTAGGTTATTCAATGCCATTTCTAAAACACTAAGATTGTGTTCTATGCTTAGACTTATCCTTAGGGTTCTTACTAAGGCTTTCAAATCCTAGTTTCCAAAGGTTGACTATACCTTTCCTCTGATACCAACTATAACGACCCATACTTTACATACATTGTTAATACTTCGAAATTGAAGCACTCTTATTACAACATATGACAAAACCACAAAGGACCGTATAGGTATAGTGTCTTTAGAAACTGGGAAACATAAACAACTGGTTCATAAATCTTCTACAGTGTCTCCCATTTATTTCATCATATCTAGGGTCCCTTTTAGCATATTCTACTTAATATCCATCTTCCTGACCTGAGGAAAAGAAAACATAAAAGGGTGAGCTCAAATGATCAGCAAGGGCAAATAAAGGAAATAAAAATCATATCATATCTTTATGAAGATCAAAACCTGCAAAAGAGATCATAATATCTTAACATGGAATAAATCATAGAAGTGAAAATGAGATCCCCATAATCATAACATAAAACTTGAAACTTTGTGGCATGCACACATAATCATGGAAAATCATTTCTTGTTAGTCATGACTCATTTCCAAGACTATCTTAGTGGACAAAGTCCCTTTCTGAACCGAGTTCACTCCTCGTTTCAGTCCTGTATCACTGAACCGAAATAACCTTCCGTTCCAACCATGTCTATCTCATGAGATATAAAATCTTTACCCAATGCATTGGAGGGAGATATAGGTCCCACCCATCTTATAATGAATCCTTTCTTATGTGTGCCACATAATCATAAAACATACATCATCGCATAACACATGTAACAAAAATGGGATTCTTGAAACATCATGACATCATAAATCAATTCATATAAGATAAAGGAATTCATAAACATAATTCCATCAAAACATAGTCAAATCAATGTAAAAATATCGATAGAAACAGAATCCTTTATTATCTTAGATGGAAAATAATTTTGATAAAACACTTGAATTGAATTCTTGAGGAAAATATCCT
Source organism: Viscum album (assembly GCA_963277665.1). Lineage (NCBI taxonomy): Eukaryota > Viridiplantae > Streptophyta > Magnoliopsida > Santalales > Viscaceae > Viscum > Viscum album. The sequence goes on along the minus strand of OY728128.1, from coordinate 1,743,825,121 downwards.
TTCTTCGTCAAAATAAATTTCATTTCACAAAACATCATGCAATTTTAAAAGAAAGAGATTTTATTGAAAATAGTCATGAAATCTTTTAGAGGAAGCTTCATGAAAATAAGGCTTTATAAAACAGTAGAAATCCGTTCGGCCCGTATAAGTTAAAAAAAACATTCTTCGTACTTTTGTCGGAAAAGTCAAAAAGTACCTCGTACGAAAAACGACTAAAGATTCCTTTCATACGTATTACTAAAAACTCACCGAAGGGTAAAAATGGATTTAAACAATTTTAGGTGGATGGAAATAATATTACATATTGAGTAAACATGGATGTGGATGATAAAATACACCCCAGTAAATACTTACGAATAAACAATCTCGGATAAAAATGAGATTGTGATATTTCCCTTACCTTAGGTCCGATTTGCTTTGTTAGTGTCCGAAGCTCCTGTATAATGGTTTAAATAATGTTATTGACTTATTCAAGAATCATAAATATTGATATGATATCATATATGGTCATATTATTAGCTTCTTGTTAGTAATATTTCATTGTTACTTCTTACTCGGGTCTTTATAACTTTTTGTTCTTATGCGTGTTTTGTTGAATAAATTCTTATTCTTATCTTTAGGTTATAGATAATTCATTTCCAGAATGGTATTAGTGTATTATATACCATATTCATTCATTCAATTCATTCAATTCATTTATATAATCATTATTAAATGAAGATCATGTAGAACGAGTCGCATCACATCGTGGAGACGGTATTCCGTACGTACGCACGAGTGATGATATCGTTCCTATGATCGTGGAATTGTATTGGAGTATATATATATATTATTTCAGTATCAATATTACTTCATAATAATCATATATAGTTACTCATTACACCATTATACCCATCCTTGTAAGGTGATGGTGGAAAATAGATTACACCACGGCGTAGAGATGGTATTCCGTACGTACGCACGCGCGGTGATTTCATTTTTTCGTAGGATGGATAGAAGGTGAATTAGGATTGGTTCATACTTGTAATAACATATCAGTATATGAGTGATACTGATGTTATTACTTCAAAATGAAACAACCTAAGAAGAAGAAGTGGAAGAAGAAATAAAGATGAAAGAATTGGTAACGGTAATTACCTCTTCTTTGAAGTGCCTCTTTGAGACCTCCTCTTAGGGCAATAGAATTGGTCTTTGAGGAAGACCAGAACCTATAGGTTGTTTATAGGGAAATGGAGAAGGGATTTAGGCAGGGGTTGGACGAGCTTGAGTGCTCAAATTGGTGTGAGGAGGAGGGGGAGTAGGTGTCCTTTTATAAGGGAGGAGAGGGGCACCTTAGGAATATCTCAAAATATTATTTTATATTAAAGTCAAAATCGGTTTATAATGGTTCCAAAGGGTATTATTTCGAAGATAAGGTGGGGAGGGGTCGAAAGCCTATCAACCAATAGAATTTAGACAAGTTTAGGATATTATTTTAACCTTATCAATTAAATTTAACTCTAAGTTAAATAATTTAACTTTTACCATGTCTTTTTGTTTTCTTTCCCTATATGGTTAATAAACTTACTATAACATTCCAAACGAACCCCAAATTGTTTATTATTAATATATATATCCTTATATAAGTCATTTGGCCGAACCTTAGACTTTTAGGAATACAATAACAATTAATAATATAATATTTGATTTAAAAACTAATTTTGTGTCAATTTTGACACTATTTGATATATGATTTTTTTGGAAGTCATAACAGAATTATATGTTCGAACCAAGTTGATTAAATCAACATTAATATATCATAGTAACCTAGAAAATTAGTGGAATTCATAAAAAGTCTTAAATTACATTTATTTTGGTATTTATATTATCAATTATGTCAATATTTCATTAATAAGATAATTACTGCATCATCTTTGTGTCATAAATAAATTAAATTATTTGATGTCTAAAAATTACAAATAAAATACCATCATCTAGGAAATATTTTTATATTTCTAATGAATATTTCAAATTGAATTTATCTTATGTATAACCCCATATTTTAAATGATTTACTTATTAAACATTGATTTTAACTATTTTAACCCTTCTTTAAATAAATTAATAATAAATGTCCTAATCTAATCCATGTGGGCCTAAATGGTCTTATTTTATTCCTAAGTTTGTTTTTGGTCGAATTACACTTGTCCAATGGAATTAGGACATGTGTTAGGGTAATATTAATATCATATTTACCCTTAGTTACCCTATTTACTATTAACCGCGGTAAAAAAGTAAAAAGTTACTATTCACCAAAAAATTATTTTTATCTCATTGAACCACATTTTACTTACTGATATCAACCGTGTCTGTCGGATTTTCGAAATTCCATTCACAGAAGCGGTAAAATTAAGTTTTATGCAAAATTCAGTTTTTAACCTACCACTTAGTGGTTTCACTATTCATCAAAAAATTGAAAGTTTTCAGAAAAATACCAAAATTTCACCCTAGGATAATTTCGATATTCTGAGTCAAAAAATGAAGTCCATTTTGAAAAATAATATTTATAAAATTTCAAAAAGTGGTTATTACTATTCATAACGGCTAGTTTTAATAGCATATTGTTGTTTAGTGAAACTCGGTATTGCGTACGACGCAAGCTATCGAGGAAGGTCGCGATTGCGTGTAAAGAAAGCCAAGCAAGTGTTGTGTAGAAAAAGATCCCTTTGATGATTTATATAACATAAAAGTCTCGGGTGTTACACTTGACAAGAAAATAGAACTTGAAAATGAGAAGGGTTAAAGAATCCGTTACAAAAGTTTCCGCAGCCTAACGGCGCCACTTAAACTTTCATAAAATTAAATGATGAGAGTAAGAGGGGGTGTCTCATCATATGAACACAAAAAGGTATGTAATATGAATAAATAAGAACATTATCCAACATAAGAACATGTAGTCTAAAATAAATGACATAAAAGAGATTACTTGAATGGAAATAGAGAGGTCGGATCCCTTACCTTAAAACATAACTCTTAAAACTCAAAGGTTTGGACCTTGAGGGATTGGGGGCAACTTGGGAGGACTCCTAGGGAGGTATGGAGACCATAAATTCGTTGATAATGATTTTGGAGTCCAAAGGAAGAGAGAATGGCTTGGTATTTATAGGGAATGTTAGGGGCAAGGCATTAATGGCCAAGGGAAACCTCATAAGTGGGTTTCTCAAAACCATGTGCTCTCCCAAGATATTTCCCATGAAGTTAGGCCACATGGGGCCCCCAATACAATAATTCATCACCTATGGTCGGCAAACCCATAAAATATCTCATGACATCATCATGACACAATTATGATGTCATTAAACATACTGAAACCCTAAAACAGTATTTTTACTATTCACTGAAAATTCAACATTTTCAGAAAAATACCAAAATTTCACCTTAACCAAAAATCAATGCTCTGATTTCAAAAAAGAACTCAATTTTATAAAAAATATTTTTTCTAAATATTTTTAATTTATTTTTTAAAATAAATACACTATTCACCTAAAATACATTTTTTTCAGAAAAATTCCCAAAAATTACCTTAACATAATATCGATGCTCTGAGTTCAAAAATGAAATCCATTTTATAAAAATATTTTTCTAAACATTTTTAATTTATTTTTTAATTAAAAAACACTATTCACCTAAAAAAACTAATACTTGAATAATAATTTATGAAACCGTTATTTAACCATTTTATTGAATCACATTACTTAATCAAGGTGCCTAGAATATGCATAATATATTTATCCGGACATTTGAAAATTCAAAAGCTTCATCTTAAGAAGAAATCCCAATTTATTTTGAAAACAATGGATTACACAAGGCAGTTACATTCTCCTTACATAGCCCCTTATCACACTAGTATAGGACCTAAGTGTAAGATGTGCTAACGTGAGATAATCCGAGGGAGGCTCGACCAACATTGCACGAGTAATAATTTCTATCAGTTTGAACTTCTCACAAAGGCAATTTCGTTCTACCTTCACACGATTAGGTTCGGCTTGGGTTTGGTCTAGATCAAATCCCAGTGGTTCTACCTCCTTCCCATGTTCTGTTAGATGGGCTTCGATCGATCCAAGACAACTTGGTGAGGCCATGAAATCTTCTTTCTATATTAATTAACCAAGATTACTTGTATTTAGAGACAATAATCGAAATGTTTAGTTTACAGCTGTCATATTGACCAATGGTCATATAACAGTCAAAACCCAATGGTGTCATGTAATCAAATGAAACATTTTTGTTGAGTATAAAAATAAAATAAAACAACACACAAAATTAGGAAACAAGATTTATGGAAAATTTTGGGTTGTTACACAGATACCATTACATAGTTTAATTCATACCCGATGTTGTATGTAAAATTTTTTTTACCAATGCATGAAATATAAGGAAGTCCATTATCTAATACATAACCATTTACAAACATTGTTAACATTTATTTAACCACTCAAAACTATAAATTAGATGTAATTTTATTTAAAAATTTAATTTTAAAATTATAAAAACAAAAAAATATATCCATAAGAATTTTTAAGAATAATTAAATATTAATAATTTTATGAGAGTTAAGGTTTTTCATTTCAATTTATATAAAATTTATATTTTTTGAATAATTATCTTAAATTCAAACACATTGCGGACCTAGTATGAGTTTTTGTAATAGTATAATGAAATTAATAATAATAATACAATGAAAAAAGATAAATTTTTTATAAATTGATTTTTACATGAATATATTTCTTAGATTTATGATATTTTTTATCCTATTAAATTTTATACTCTAATTAATTTTATATCTTTATGTATTTAATAAATAACTATGTGAATAGTCATGAAAATGACTTCATGGTATGTTATGAAAAATTAAATTTTACTAGATGTTCTAAAATTTATAAAAAGGTATCAAGATAAATTAATATTATGTGTTCAATAATATCAATATTATTTATATATGGTTACTTTATTATTTTTAGTCATGTTCATGACCACTAAAAATTAATAATAATTGATTTTGATGTAATTTTCAAAGGTGTTTACATGGGATAACTCAAGGTTATATTGGATTAAACATCACCTAAAAATAACGAAATGTTATTTTATGATATTATTTAGATACCTAATACTAATATATTTTACGTATACCAATTTGGATCGACATTAACGTGAAAATTATTTTATATTACATTAATATATTATGTAATTCCAATGGTGACCCTCCCCCCTCAAGTAAAAAAGACAACATCTAGTTCTCCTTTATTCGGAATTTTTGAGCCTCAATAATCATAATATACATTCCATAATACCATAATAGTTCCATCCCATATTTCTATAGATTTATTTATTTCTAAAATACATTAATTTCAAGGATTTAGGTGTAAGATAAAAAATTATTCCCAATAAAGTGGTATAAATCATTGTAGAGTATGGCCAATATTAATTCTTATTCCACAATATATAAATCACTATTTGGAATTATAAAATAATGCATTTCATTTTTCATAATCATTTCAAAATGAGGGATAAATGATGGATTTAGTGAATATATGTTACATTAAATATATAATATTAATTATATAAATTTTATTTACTTTTTATCTTAGTTTATTTTAAACCATAAAAAATAGGAAACATTACTCATGCATATCTACATACAACCATCCCCACAAAGTGATGCAATTATATTATCAACACTACTTTATGTGAATGAAGAAAAACATAATATGAAGAATGAATGTGATACATATAAAATTATTATAATTATAGGGATGGTGAATCGGTGACAAATGAGAAATTACTAAAACCATAAAACTGTAACATGCATGAGAAAATGACAAATTTTCACCTAAATACTCATTTTAATTAAGATATTGTTAATTAAAGGATAATTTAAATTTATACAGGAATTGATGGTATTAATTTATTTATTAATATTATTCCATAAAAAACATATAATAAATATATATTTATTATAATTTAAATATGAATGTTTAGTAAATAATACTAGACATGAGGTAATGAATATATGTTAAAATATCATTTGTTTTCAAGATTGTCAATGATAAATTTATATTGATTTTAATTATCTATATATTAAAAACTATAATTGATTTATTTTTTTATAATTTATTAAATTATATATATTTTATGTGCTTGTACAATTTTTTCAATTTCGTACATAAAATGATAATGATGTTATTCTGGAATCAAATCTAATCTTACTTCGTATTTGGTGAATGATCCTTTTCTTCCAAATATATACATTCCTAAAATATTATATATATATATTATTACACATATATGGAATTTTTAAAAACATATTTTACATTACCTTCAAATTTATTTCCAACTTTTTATAAATGAATCTCTATAAAAAATTTGTTTTGAAGAGAATAGTTTTGCTCATTCTACATATGTGTGAATGTAATGTAGTATTTTAAATAAAATGACATGATTTTATTATACCACCTTATTACAATTCATGTATATTATTCTACCATTACATGTTTATTTGTTCATTATCAATGAAATTTTGTTTCTTGCTATTTTGGGAATTTTTAGGATAAATTTTAACAAATGAAGAATATATTTTCTAGTATTTTTAAATAAAGGTTTGAATTATAATTTAAAGGTATTTCTAAACTATGTATAAAAAATTTTAGGATTTTTATGATTCAATGGTCATGTAATTTTATTATACCAATCAATTTCATTTAATGGTTAGCTTTTGGTGATTATGGTTTAATGATGATTCTATGAAACACGTTTAATTCCCACATGTTAATTAAGTTATGATGATTTTTTTATGAAACTATTTTATTTTCCAAGGGATGTGGTATGATGTGATGATGAATTGTTTATGAAATATATTTCCTTTACAACGGATCTTATATGATTATATGTTGAATTTTTATTATCTTGTTTCAATCACATATAAGATTTTATTAATGTGATTGGTGGGAATGTAATTATATATCCATATAATGCATTTTCCAAATATAGTTATGTTGAAAACCACCTAGGATAAAAATATTTGATAATTTAGTTATAGATGATTGTGATAAATATATTGACATAACTCATATGATAATGTAAAATATGATTTGGTGGGAATTTCATTTATGGGAATATTTTCAAATTTAATGTATTGGGAGTGATCTTCAATAAAAGAAGTTATTTTATATGAATTTTTGATTTAAAAAAAAGATATTTATTATTATTATTATATATTATAATAAAAAATCACTGATTATTGATGATTATGAACTCATAATTATTTTATTATTTGATGATGACAACACAATGATAGAATATGGAAAACCATAAATATTGGGATCCAAGAATTAGAGAGAAAGTGATTTATTCTAACAATTCAAGTGGGGGGGATGTTTTGAACACTCATATCAAACACATTAAGAATAAGGAAATATTATTCCTTGAGAATGTGCAATAAAATGTGAAAAATGACTCATTAGCTATAGTCACTAGTCAAAATAAGAGCTTCATTTAGGTATTGAAGGTTGTATATGGTCGTTCTGTCTCGGATATTGATTCACCCCTTCAATAAGGGTGATAAAAAAATGCAATTTTTCCCATATCTTGGTGAATTAATAATCCAGTGAGTAATCGGTGGAATTATATAGGTACTCACGCATCACATGGGTCTTGATCGCAAAGGAAGAAAAACTAAATATGTTTAATTGTTAGACTAAAATAAAAATGAAGCTTTTGGGATTTGGTGAATGATGGATGATAGTGATGGGGAGGGGCTATGATTATATGGTTTTCTATTATAATGAATAAAATAGATGGGAATGGAGCATGTGTTTAGTATCTATAAAACCATTATTTTTTATGTATAGTAATGTGGAAAATTGATTCAACATATGTATGGAACAGACATACACAAGTATGGATATTTATATGCATAATGAATGGGATATAATAAAACCTATAGATTTTATGGGATATTTATTTTTAGGGGAAATCCTAATTGACTAGATATGAAACTATCAATCCCCATTTTTTATGTTATGAAAGAGTATTGATGGATATTAACATGTCCAACAATGTGGTTGATAAATATTCTCTAACAACAATAAATGATAGCATGAAAATTTACAATTGATATGACAGTAGGCATAAATTCTGTTCTCGATGAATTTTTTTGGTCATATTCTTTCCACTTATAACAGGGACAAAAATTGATGTTTTTGCATGGTGAAAGGACATGATGATATTTAATGTCTAAGGAGGAAGTGGAAATATAAAATAAATTCTCCCAATAATAATATTATCACCGATACTAGAACATATAATGAAGATAAGAGGGATATGACTGGCCAGGTTATGCACACTCCGATAGATGGTTCTTGTGGGACCTCTAGACAATAATTGAATATAATATTATTAGTGTCTCAAAATTAGTAGGATCCCCATGCATTTTACTCTCTAATCTATATTTATATTTTTGGGGTGGGGAAAATAACCATTCTAGAAATTATAGTGGGACTAAAGGGATAATGTGAATCACATTTCAGGGTCCCATTGAACTCCTCTCAATCATCTATCCTAGCCTAAGGACATAAAATAATGAAACATTATTTGTGATAGAATGTGAGAGTGATGAAAATCACACTGATAAAGCTATAATTTGGAATACAAGAAATGTATAGGATATTACACTGGAAAGTAAATTTATGAAAATCAAGTGTCATTGAATATTTTTATTAAATGACATAAATTATGAAAAATAGAGAATTATAACCTAGTGTGTACACCACCACTCTGCTATTAATGTCAAGCATTAGGGAAATGATGAGATAGAAAATATCAATTTTTACCTAGATATTTTTTTTCATGTACCCCTACCATGTTTTCCTTAATGAATACTCATATTCATATAAATCATAAGAATTTAAAATATTGTAATAAATTTACACCTCTAAATAGATTATTCTATTCTAATGAGTTAGAGGAATGCCAATTCGTTGAGATGATTGAAAACAATCCATATCAGGGGGAATGCCAAATAAATCCTAGGGAACATGAACTATAATGACCCATTATTTATAAAAATTTATATTACATTAATGTTGAAAAATATTTATTAAAAATATAACAAATCCATGGTAGGGACATATGGTTGTAATGTCTTTATAAACTAAGAAACATAATAAACTTGTTTATAAGATATATTCATAGATTCCCACTTATTTCATCATAACTAGACCAATTTTTGATATATCATACATAATACCCTTCTTCAAGACTTGGGGAAAAGAAACATATGAAAGGGTGAGGTCATATTCCTATTAATGAAAAACAAATGATATATTAATAATATCACAATCCTAAGACATAAGAATATAACATTTGAAAAATTAATCCTACAAATGAAATATTATGATATCATGCGAATAGATAAATCATGAATGTGCCTAAGAATTAATGAATGTAATCCCAAAATTCATAACATAAGACATGATGTTTTTTGGAATACACATAACCATAGAAAATCCAAACATATTAGTCAAGGCCCAATTCCACGACCATTATAGCCAACAATGTCCATTACTAATCCTAGTTCACTTCACGTTACAAGAATTCATTACTTAACCAATATCATTTCTCATTATAGCCATGTTTTTATCATGAAATATAAATAATTACCCAATCCATTTGAGAGAGATATAAATCCTACCCATGTAATAATGAAATCATTCATACATGTGACAAAATAACATATATCATTAATCATAACCTATGTATTTAAATTTTTTTCTTTAAACATCATTCCACTATATCCTAATCCATTTAAAATAAAAGGATTTACATTCCAACCTAAACACAATAAAATAATAGGAAAAATAAATATATTATTTGAGAAACATAACCCTATTAAATACTATAATCTTATATGAAAAATAATTTTTATATAATACTTTAAAATTATTTTGATGAAAAAATCAATTCTACTTAAAAAACATTCGATTTTCTCAAAATACCGCACAATATTAAAATATATGAATTTATTTTTAAATAAACATGAAAAATTGAAGAGGAATATTCATGGAAATAATGTGTTATGGAAGAATAAAAATTTGATCATATAGTTTAAGTTAAAAAACATTATCCTCGTACTTTTTCCAAAAAAAAGTAAAAAATTACCTCGTATCAAATAACCAAAAAATATTCCCTTCATAGTATTTAATAAAAATTATCCAATTAGTAAAATTTAATCTAAGAATTGTTTATTAATAGAAATAATAATACATATATAGGAAACATAGACATGGATGTAAAATCTACTAGAGTAAATACTTATGTATTAATAATCTCAGATAAAATGTGATTATGAAATTTTCCCTTACCTCAAGATTGATTACCCTTGTATATATCTGAACCTCTTGTATAATGATTCAAATATTTTCATGACTTAGTTAAGAATTAGTTTTATTTTTATGATATCATATATTATCATATTTTCCTCTATTTGTTAATAATATCGCATTATTACTTAGTATTTGGGTACCAACTACATCATTTGCTAAATTATGTTTTTTGAATATGTTATGATTCTCCATAATAGGTCATAATTATATAATTACAAACTAAAATTAATTATATATATAAATATCATATTTATTAATTCAAAACATCTATAAAATCATGCACTAATAAAAATCATGTATTATTAATCACATTGCATCGTGGAGGCTGTAGGTCGAACATACGCACGAATGACGATATCATTCCCATAATGTTGAATTAAATTGATGTTAATGTTTTATAATATTTCAGAATAAATATATGTTTATAATATTAATATATAGTAATTATTTCCATCATTATATCCATCCATGTAAGGTGGTGGTGAAAAACATATTACATCATAGTGTGAAGATGGTAAGACTATGCATGCATGTGTAGTGATTTCATTTTTTGTAGGATGGATAGAATGTGGAATATGGGTTTTTAGTAATTATAATAAAATCTATATATGTAATTCATACTTTATTTAATAATTTTTAATGATAAAACACATAATGTGGAAGTATAATAAGAAATAAGTTTGAAAGAATCGTTAAAGTAGATTAATTCTTCTTTGACGTGCGTCCTCTAAATATCCTCTTAAAGCACTAAAGATAGTCATTAAAAAAGAAAACAAAATCTATATTGTTAATAGGGATTTTGATAAGGGTAAAGGATAGAGTATTTCTGAACATGTGGGCTTAATTTGAAGTGAATATTTGATGGAGGAGGTTCCCTTTTATAATTGAGGTTAGGGGGTACATTTTTGGTCACCAAAAATATTAATTTATGTTAAAATAAAGTCCCATAAAACCACCAAAATGTCCCAAATTCAAATATTGTATTAGATATTTTTCCAATATCATCAAACAATAAATTTTTTACATGTATTTATATGAGTTTAAACCTGATCATTTTAATTAATAATTTGTTATCTTATTTAATTTCTATCTAGGGTAAAAAACATTTCAATATCAAAAGGGTTTGATATTTACTTATTTTATGTCAATAAGACCATAAATAAATACATTAAAAAAATTTAGACCTCAAAATAATTATTCTATATTTTTTAAATTATTTTAGGATTAATAAATAATATAATAAAACATTATTTTTATAAACAATCAAATTTTTCAATTTTGACATAATTCAATTAATTTATTCTTAAAAATTATTATATAACAAGATATCGTAAAAAATATTTATTAATTACTATTATGCTAAATTTATCTTTAAAACTAATTTGACATATTAAAAATACCAAATAATATTTGTTTTAAATTTTTTTATAAAATATTTTTTTATCTCATTTAATAAAATAACTTCTACATTATTTTTGTATAATTATTTAATATACTCATTTTTTGAATAAAAATTATAAATAAAATAACATTATGAAGACAAATATACTAGAATAAATAGTAATATATTTAGTAGAATTTAGATTTCTAGAAAATCCTACATTTAAAATTCTATACATATTAAATAATGAATGTGACCACATTAATATCACTTTAAATAAAATAATATGTGTGTCACACTCTCTTCTATAAGGATAAAAATGGTCTGTAAGTCGACTCTTGGACGTATATTGTTAATATATACACAACCAATACGATCTGTTATTGTTTTTGGGTCTTATGATGGCTATTATATTTGTAATAATTCTTTTATTGTTTTCTCATTAATTAATTTTTTTTAATCATCAAATTATATGTATTTAATGTAATTACTTATCTTGAAAAATTACTTCTAAATTTAAATGATAAATAATATCATTTGAAATTTTAAATTAGAATTTATAATCAAATTTATCTTCTGTATAACCTTATATAAAAATTATTTTGTTATTAAATTTTGAATTATATATATTTTAATATTATATAAATAAAATATATCACGTGTCTGAATTTCAATATACTGGCTTCTAAAAGAACACCATTTTCAAACCGTAAATTATTTTTATACAAACACACTCACCCAATCATATTATTATAATATTTAGTGTATTTTTTTCTAGTATTCTTACATTTGATTTCCCGATTCACCCTTTTACTCTGTTAATAAAAATTTCCTAAGTTACTATTACTAAGGCCCAAAAATAATATAAATCTATATACATAATTTGTAACTTCTTCTTCATAATTTGGAATCGATTTTTCAATATTCAAAACCGAGATGTTTTGTTAACTAATTTAAAATTATTCCCCTTGTTGGAAAGTGAGTATATGTTTTTAAAAGTTAAAACATTGTAAAAGATTGAAATTTTTTTACATCTGAATTCAATGTAAAATTAATACTAATTATATAAATTATATTGAATGATAAAAATACTTTCATGTATAAATTTAAAACCATTCAGTAATATAATTTATCTATATAAATTATTTCTATGAAAAATTTAGTTTTCAATTAAATTTTTGTGTATTTTTTCTATTCATAAAAATTTTAATGTTATCATAATAATATTAACAATTAATACATTTTTAATACATATATCCCTATTCTAAAAAATATTTTTTTCTGTCATATAAATAATATTACTGTGTTGAAATCTAAATTTAAAAAGTGATAAATATTAAAAGGTGTTTAAATTGTCCTTTTAAAAATTAAGGATTTTATACATAAAATAGGGTTTAATCATACCATATGAAAATGTTTCTATTTGATAAAAATAAATAAAAATTTATTAATTATATAATATACATATCATTAATTTCATTTACTAATAGTAATTCAATTAATTTGTCATAAAATATAAATATATAATTAATTTATATTTTTCATTAATAATTGGTAGGGAAGGAGTTCACCGTACATATTCATAAGATAGTTTTATTTATTCCCAATAACCTAATGGACATGTTAAAATTGACATTTTTTATGATGTAAATATGTAGGTTTGTTTAAACTCATGATTTAGTTCAATGTAATCTATTGAAGAATTAAAATTATTTAAGGAATGTATTTCACAAAATCCTCCAGTTCTTGCATTATTCCCCCTATAAAATGAATTTCTCCCTAAAAATTCATCACTTGGACACTAATAGATGAAAATATCTCCCCCTCATCCTAACCTCATTTTCCCATGCAGTTTTCTCATGTTAGTGGTTTCAACATAGAAAATTAACCAAAATAGTGGTCTTGTTTCCCAAAACAATTTCACTATGATCCAGAATCCCAATCATTTATCTTTCATAACAAATATCTTTCTCTAGAGGTATGAATACTGAGTTTAGTACATGAAAAGGAGCAGTTATGTACTTTCTAGTTAGATAGACATGTAACACATCATAAAATTTTTAGATATTTGGTGGAAGTGCTAATCGGTAAGCTACCTTCCCAATACGATCCACAATTTCAAAATGATCGATATACCTAAGGATCAGCTTTCCCTACTATACAAATCTATTGACTCTCTTCTATAGATATGTTTATAGAGAAAACTTATCACCCAATTCTAAATCATGTTATTTCCATTAACTTTCTATATATCATTTTTTAACTCTAAGATTCTTTTATGTGTTGTTGAAATGATCTGACCTTTTATATCATTTCATCAAAATGATCATGTTGTAATTGAGTTATTTGCACAACATCATCCTATAATGTTGATTTTCTCCACTTATTTCCATAGTGAGATTCATAAGATGCTATCTGGATACTAGAGTGAATGATATTTTTTGTAATAAAATTCTTCCAAGGATAAGTTTGGAGCCCAAGACCATTGAAATTCATAGAGAATTTTCTCAAAAAGTCTTATAGAGTTTTCATATTCATATCAGACAGACCATCAGTTAGAGTATGATAAGTAGTGATGAAACATTACGCTATTACCAGAGTCAACTGATGAATTTTAAATAACATCAAGGTAAACCTTGTATCCTAATCAGGTATAATGTATATTGGTACTCCGTGCAATATTTTCACTTGATTTGGATATATTTTGGAAAGCTCATGAGGAGATAAATCATATCTAATAGTAATAAAGTGTGCTAAATTTGTATGGTGGACACTATAATCTATATATTATTATGTTCTTTAGATATTTTGGGAATTTTGTTGATGAATTCCATTATGATTTTTTAATATTTTTATTCTGGTATGGGTATTTGTTTTAAAATACCCTAGGAATTATAACATTATGCCTTAACATGCTTATAGAAAAATCATCGAGATACATATTAGACAACATTTCATTTCATGAAATCCCTCTAGATGTAATATTTCACATCCCAATTCATCATTTTTCCTCCACGGTGAATCCAGAATGAAGAACTATGGGTCCCATCCAACAGTTCCTTCTTTAATTATGTTATCCGAGGAATACAAACATGATTATGGAACCTTAGAATTCCATCACAATAAATGTTGAATTGAAGAACATTTCTCACATTCTTTTGTATCTCTACATCTCCCTTGTAAGTCTCTATAATCACCACTTTTATAGATGGATGAACATTCATTTGAAAATTATTAGATTTCTCCCCTTCATTTAAAATTTATTGATCCATCCTTTTCAAATCCATAAATATAGGATCTTTTTTATGCTCATCATGGATATTCTATCAAGGTGATTTCAACCCAAAGCATCTTCCACCTTTTTTGGTTTCTCATGGAGGTAATGTATTGAGATTTTTTAATCTTTTACCACTCCAACCAACTTATTTGATGCATATTCAACTCCGTTTGTGTGAAAATATACATTTAACTTTTATGATCATTATATATATTAAAATTTTTAACATAAATATAATGTCTTAATATCTTTACTACAATGATTGCTGAAGCTAACTCTAAATAATGAGTTGGTTTTTTTTCTCATTGATTTCCAATAATTCCAAGTTATAATCTCTCACCATATAATTTTTCATGAGGAAACAACACATCTGTTTGTTAAATACATCACAAAAGATCACTAACCTTTCTCCACTATAAGTTATTGTGAATATAGGTTCATTGGCTATTATTTTATTGAGATCATTAAAATTATCATCACATTACTCCTCCCACACAAACATAACTCCTTTATGAGTAAACATGGTTATTGAATTGTATAATAATGAAAAATCATTCACAATATATCTATAATATCCAAAAAACAAGAAAACATTAGTTCTTAGTTACCGTTTTGGCCTCAATCATCTTATAATAACAACTTTTTTTGTGGATCCATGTATATCCCCTCTCTTGAGATTATGTTAGCCAATAATAAAACATTATGAAACAAAATTTCACACTTGGTAAATTGTTCATAATTATTCTCTTTAATTGGGTCTTCAGTACAATTTTGATGTTATCTTCATGTTCTTCCTTTATCTTTTAATATACCATAATATCCTCTATAAAGACTACCACAAACTGCTGAATATAGTGCCTGAAGGCTCTATTAAATAGATCCATGAATATAATTGTGTATTTAGTTAGACCAAAATGAATCACTATAAATTCATTGATTCCATACCTTGTATGGAATATCATATTTGGTATATTTATCTTCTTAACCCTTAATTGATGGAAAAATGGATAAACATCAATCTTGGAAAAGTATTTTGCTCTGTATAATTGGTCAAATAATTCATCAATGGTGGGAAGAAGATATTAGTTCATGATAGTGATATTTTTATGTTCATGATAATCCATTGAGGGTCTCGCTGATCCATTTTTTCTCCTAACAAATTGAAGAGTTGCACCCCTAGGTGATGCACTAGCAGGTATGAATCCCTTTTCATGATTCAAGTTGATTTTCTTCTTCAATTCATGGAACTCAATTGGGGCAATTCTATAAGGTGTATTTGAGGTAGTAATAACACTCGTAATGAGTTCTATTTAAAAATCAACGTCATTGTCTTTTGGAAGACATGGTAATTCTTCTGGAATGAAATCATTAAACTCTCTTACAATGGATGTATTATTAACTATGGTTTTCTCTAAAACCATTTAGAGATATATAACATTAATGTAAAATATAATGTTCAATAATATGGATGAATTTACTACTTGAAGGTCATAATCATCATTTCATAGATATATTATCGTAGAATGACCTAGAAAAGGAAATGTTACATCCCTTATTTGGAATGTTATATTATCTCCATAGAGAGAAATCCAATCCATTCCATTAATATCATGAAATTATACTATAGAAAGGATCAAAAGATTCTCAAGAACCACCTTACCACAAACAACTACTGATAAAGAGGTATAAAAATTTGAGGTGACCATAGTTGCATTAGGAGTTGTCACAACTAACTCAACATCTAACAATCGAGATAATATGATGATACCCATATAAAATGTTTGAAAAATAAAAATAGTTTTAGGATCCAAAATCAAATAAAATTATTTCAAGTTTAGAATGGATGTTAGGTGTACCTTTCACCACTTCATTACCGTACTCCACATCGCTGATATTGATTACTTGAGACATTCATTTTTAATTGTCCTTAAGAGTTTGTGGATGTTGATGTTCATCAATAACACTTGTATTAGGGAATTTAATGGCATAAGCCCCAGTTTCTTAGGACTTGTATCATTGATGTATAAGAAGTTAATTTTGTGTAACCTTTTATATAGTAATGTCATTATTCATAGTATTCCCATCACTTCATCATTAAACATCCAAATGACATTCATTTACATACATAAGATATTTACTAGTCCATTTAAGATAATTTCCCTCAGGTTTTTTCCCACGCATTGAACATAATGGAAAACTCATCTTATATTCAGTGTGGTCCTTATATTTTACCTTCAATTCCAATTTTCTCTTCTTATCAAACCCATACGACCAATGGGTTATTCCAAAATTCATATCAAACTTGAGATCACATTGAATGATTTATTCATAGCTATTGAGGTCCCTTATTTCTAATTATCTTCGTAGATGTGTTGTCAATCCACTAAAGATTAAATCAATTTTACTCTCAGGTTGGATAATCATTATATAATTGTACCATAAAAGCCTTTAAAAATTTCATTATTATCCACCATAGAATTCATCTTCCTTTTTCTTAAGTTAAAGGAACTCCATCTCGATATTGTTCAAGAAGATGAAGAATGTACTTAGAGAAAAATAAGATTCTGAAATCATTACATTCAATGGATTCAAATTTTCCTCTTTTCATTATAATCTTGATAATGTTCCAAAATCAATAATTTTCACCTTCAAAATGATAGACTACCATGATGAATTTATAATGTTCTGAAAATTAGATAAATGAAAAATTCATTTCAGTGGTACTAATCCATTTTTTATTCACTGATGGATCAGATGACCTACTAAAAGAAAGTGGAATATGCCTTATGAATCATTAAACAGAATGATATTCCCCCAATTGCTTTGTTGGATGTCTTGCATGATTCATTGGTTGATAATGTAGTGTGATCATAGAAAAAATATTTTCCATTCTTACACCTATAAAATTAGGTATCTCAGGAGTAAAATCAATACGTTTCCCATCAAATTCGTCAATAAGTTGGATCCTTGAGGTTTCATCCATTTACAAAAAACAAAAAGCATGGGGCGTGAATCACTAATAATATGGGGAAAACAACATAATCAAGAATAAAATTTCGATTTAGGAAACATTAGGTTTTATCCTAGGTTATTCATCACAATTCCTAAAATACAAGGATTGTAACCTGTACATTGACATATCCGTTAGGTTATTACAATGTTTTTCCCAACCTTGTATACAAATGTTGATGGTACCGTTCCTCTGATAACAACTATAACAACCCATATTTTACACACATTCATATAAATTCAATGTTAATGAATATGAATTAAAATATATAAAAATTCAATGATAGGACTATATAGGTATAGTTTCATTAGAAACATGGAAACGTAAATAACTCATTCATAAGACACCTCCATTGTCTCCCACTTATATCATCATAACTAGATCCCTTTTTGACATATCTTACTATGTACCCTTATTCATGACTTAGTGAAAATAATCATATTAATGGTTGAGCTCAGATATCCAGAAAGGTTAAATAAGGTAAATATTAGTCAGATCATAATCATAATATAGAAGAACGTAACATTTGAAAATTCTATCCAAGATATGAAAGGTCATGATATAATTTCATGGGATAAAACATTAAAAATCATAAGAATACATGAAAATAATCTCAAAAGTCAACACATAAGACATGATGTTTTGGTACATACACGTAAGTATAGAAAATCATTTCATATTAGTCATGGATAATTTCCATGACTATCATCATGGACAGTTTATTACTAAACCAAGATCACTCCTTGTTCCTTATTTGTATTACTAAACTGATATCCTTTCTCATTCGATCCATGTATATCTACGAAGATATAAATAATAAACCAATCTATTGGAAGGAGATATATTTTTCACACATCTCATAATGAATTCATTCTTATTTTTACCACAATAAAAAAAATCTATCATCATAACCCAAGGAATAAAATGGGTTTCTTTTAACATCATTCCACCATATCATAATACTGGTTAAATAAATGGATTTCAAAAAAAACATTACAACATAAACATAGTAAAATAATAGGAAAAATATGGATATTATATGTGAAACATAACCTTGTTAAGGAGTTCCATCTTGTTGAGATGGTATGTGAGTATGATATACTCTATAATACTAAATGTTGGATCGAATATGTAAAGATGAGATGCTCAAATACAAGAGGGGGGTGAATTGTATACTTTAAAAATCCCTATGGAAATTTGAATAACCAAAATTCACAAGACCTCTATGTTCTAATAGCTTTCTTGATTCCGGAAAAGTGATTCCAGAAATGAATCATAAGAAAAGTTTACAACAAATAAAATTCTACCTTAAAGATAAGAGAATCTAACTAATTCAAAGTACATGTCTAAGGAAGTATAAGAATGTTATTCTTTCCTAAATAATAAAAATGTACCAGAAAACTTGAAACAAAAAATGTAACAAGTATTATGTCTTTTTAACCAAAAGAGAAGGGTATCCAACAACCTTGGATAAATGACCCCTGATTTATACATTCAAGAATGTATGTCTTACCCACACTAGGGTAAGGCCTTGATATGAAGATCAGAGTCAGTCTTTCTATCCCCACAAGCCCTCGACTACAAGGTATTCGGCACCTCTGTCTTCCTAAAAAAGGAATCACTCAACATAAAGGTAGTCAACACCTATGTATTCCTATCCCCAGAAGCCCTCGATTGTACACATCAACAATTGAACTTGCAATAATCAAAGCTAAACAAGTAGATGAGTATGAAGAATGCAATGAAAGTCTCTCTCTAGAAATCAATTCAACAGCATGTGGACTCTAGTGTCACCAACCCATCATGAGAACATTTAAATGAGATCTCATTTATTAGCATAACTTCAACGGTCGGCTCCCTCCCCCAGCATTCATATTTTCCTTGAATTTCATAGGGACCTATACATGTGTCACTCAATTAATGGTTAGTGAGTATCTGAAAGCACAACATTGTTTTATAACAAAATAGGTGTAAGCATAACCAAAAACTGATATTCATAATATAAGTAAATTAATGTTTGGAGTCTAACCAAAAATTATTTTGGAGTCTATAGTACAAGGATATTTGGATTCTTTGTTGTAGAAATTTGGAACCTGGATTCTATAGAATTCAAGAGTCTGAATTTCGAGGAAATTCAATATCTGGATTCACATGTATTTAGAACATGAACATACAAATTTCAGAGTCCAAGTTCATGAGAATTCGGAGTTATAACTCATAGTTGTTCGGAGTCTGAATTCAAGGAAATCAGAGTCAGATTACAGAGAATTTTGTAACCAGAATTCTGATTCAGAATTCGAAGTCAGAACATAGAAGAGATCATAACCAGTATTCTGAGAATTCTGATCCTAAAACTAAATGCTTCATATTTAGGAAACTATATGATTCCGAGGATTTAGATATGACACTGAATATTATAATTAGAAAAATTATGATATCAATGATAAAAATTGTGAGGATAAATTTCCTTGGGGAGGAAATTTTTCCTGATAGAAGTAAAACACAGGGTAAAATGAGATTTGGCATAAGATAAGGTGTTTTTGATTTTCAAGACAAGATAGAATGGTAAATTTATATGTAAGCCTTATTGTCTTAAAAATATCCCCAAGCATGAAGGAATGGAAAAGCCACAAGGAAAACCTTATTTAATCAAAAATATCCCCCTTTTAGAAAGCACAAACATCCATACGAAAAAGAATATAAGGACATATAAAATATTTTAATAAAAATTGAAAATAAAACTTATCCCCCTTTGTTCATAGACAAAGGTGAATACGACTAACTCCCCCTTAGGTTATGGAACACTAATGATCATATTATTGATTTACAGAATGAGAATTTTCATTTGAATGTGGAAATCGTTGTAATGAAAACTCCCCCTTAGATAAACTCCCACTTACTTAGGGATCGTTCTTCTTTAAGTAGAAATATTTTTCCATCTCTCCATTTTTAATTTACAAAAAGTGTATGAAGGTATGGAAAAAATTATAGTACCAGAAATATTAGTACAAACATCCCAACAAAATAAGCGACCACAATTTCGTTAAGGTCAAATTAATTTTTACAAGGCAATATATTCCAACAAAAGATTGGATTATGTCTATTTTTCTTATTTTTTCCTTGGTAATTACCTTCTTCAAGATGGTTTTCACCTTCTTGAATTCCTTGTGATATTCCTTAGATTTCATCTATAGAGCTTTGATTCTCTCTTCCTGAGACTTAAAAACTTTTACTTAATATTTCTGCTACTCATCTTGTTTCACTAGCTTCTCTTCAAACTCAATTCGGAGATCTCTTTCCCTCTTCCAGCTTTGAGCTACAAAGTTCAACTTCCCATTCATGACTTTCACCTCTTGAATCTGAGTATTTTTTTTCTAGAGATAGATTTCCCTTAATGTTGTTTGTAAGTTCCTTGATTTTTGTGTCTTTGGTATCAAAATCTTCTTTGGCATCTTCTTGAAATTGATCAAGCTCACTCATTTCATGTACTGGCCTCTTTGACCAGTTGGATATCTTCTTACATGAATTTATATGAGATTTGTAGCCTATGAGGAATGTTTAGAAATCTAATTCCATCTTGACACAATTCTCCATCACCATGGAAACTGAATCAGATTTCTGATTAAGAGAATATTAAAGCATCTACCATCTAGAGTCTATGCTCGAAGAAGTTGGAATGGACCCGACAAGCTTCTTCAAGGATTGTTAAAAAAATCATGACCAAGCGATGATGGTTCCGAATACAAAACATTATTTGGTGATTCTTGTATTTCTAGATCAACAAGATTCCTCTTTGAAGTTACTTCAACTTTGTTCTTCATCACTATAGACATTCTAGGAGTATCAACAAACACTTGATTACCATTATCAATTCTTGGTAAAGCTTCCTCATCAGGGGATTCATGCTCGTGTCAGACAACTGCACAACTATATCTTTATATACCACTTCTTTCTTATTTCCAACCTCAGTATCGTTAGGATTAAGGAAGTCACGATATAGACTATCTTCTTCAGACATTTTATCAACTTCTACTTCACCATTCTCTGCACCTTTCTCTTCATCCTTCTCTGGAGTGACAAGCTTCGAGGACTCGACTTCAGAAGTTCGGGGTGACAATTTTTAAAATGGGGATCCCTTTTCTTGATAATCTTCATCTTGATTTATAAGATCATTTGTGTTACCAATCCCTTCCTCTACTTCTTCTTCCACCTCTTCCACTTCTTGCACTTATTCAACAAGTTTTTCTTTAGCTTTTCCCAGAATGAATAAATTCTTTCCTGGAGTCTCATGTAATGGTTCCATCATGAAATATTGTGGAACTAGAATATTCTCATATTCTACTTTAGTATCCTTCAAAAGAGAATGCTCAATTTCTGACTCATACATGTTCTTCTTAGGTTTCTTCTCTTTAGTTTTCTTATCAAGATCTTCATCATTTGATTAATTCATGGCCTTTGCCTTAGCAAGATCCAAACAGAACTATGGCTCCCCTTTTTTTTCTATTTTTCTTATACTCCCTCCATTTTGATACAACATCATCTGGGTAGGCTTTCTTCTTCATGGGTTTAAGAGGTGAGGATTGGACTTCCTTTGATTTAGGAGTTTTGCCTTCTAATTACACTTCCTTAAAAATTATTTTCCTTCCAGACTTCTTTGATGATTCAACATTTTCAGTATTTTTTGGAATGACTTCTAACTCTTCCAATGGAAGATAATAAAACTCTCTTATCTCCTTAGGAAATTCCATATTCATTATTATAAACGTGACATCACTTTCGAGCATATATTTACAATTCCGTGGCTTGGAACTGTAGGGGATCTTGAATGATTCAGGACACCGAACAATCTGCTTGGAATGTATGGAATGATACATAATAATATGAGCACTCAAATTCCGATTTTTTATATTCTCTTTCATAATGATAATATGCCTCATCAAATTGATTTTCCTTATATTTATAAAAAAAATCCATGATATATATGTCACTTTTCATTAAGTTTTCCTTATCACCTTTTCTTGGTACGAAAAAGCCTTGAACCCATAACAAAGCATCTGATAGTTGATAGATAAGAGAGAAATCATTACGGTCTTGAAATATGATATTCCGAGACATTCCAAAGCATTCACCTTAATAAAGCATCCTTGAACATCTGGTTGTTTGTGAGAGCAAAACTCAGCTTCCCCTTCATAATAAAAATCCACCAAGCTAGCATCCTTGGTGTATGAGAGTTTATAATTTTTTCCATAACTCTTGAAGGAGAATTTTTTTCCATATTCTTTAAATAAAGAAAGTGACAAATAAAATTATATAAGAAAATCCGAATAAACTAAGTCTTGATTTCTTGGCATTGATATGCACACACTCTTCCATCCATTAAGCTTGTTATTCTCTGAAATAATAAAATCATATTTGAAAACGTTTGGATAGACCAACCTTTCCATATAACCTTTCAAACATGATATTGGTTTCACAGTAGACATATCTTCAGAAGGGGATTTTATAGGCATTCGAATTAGAGGAACTATGAGAGGTTCAGAATTTGCTTAAGAAATGTGGTAGAACTTCAGCACGTGATAGCTTGAAAACCGATGTGGGACAACCCTTCGCGGGTCATTTATATAGGCGATGGAAGTGACCTTTCATCTTCCAAATCCAATCTAAAAGTTGAGAAACCTTCTAATCAGATCAAACGTTTGATATGAAATCCATAAGAATAAATTGGGTAGGATCCGATATTTTGAGGTTTTTTATGAAAAACTAGAATCTGAGAATATAAAATATAAAACAAAATTCCATCAATGAAATAATGACTATGAATATTTAAGAAGGAAATCATACCTTTCGGATTACTAGGAGGATTATTTTTAATAGGTGATATTATTCATGAATATCTTTAGATTAACACAAATTTGACTATGAAAAACTTATTAAGAAAAATCTAAGGTCAAAAAGATTATTTCAAAATAAATTTGTGTACCAAAATCCCACTATGAAAATTTTGTGTATGAAATTTTTTATTACAAAAATTTTGACTTCAAAAATTTTCATTATGAAAATTTTGAGTATGAAAATCATCATTATGAAATTTCAATATGAAATTATTCATTACAAAACTAACTATGAAAATTATCATTACGAAAATTTTAAAAAACTAACTACGAAAATTTTTATTATGAAAATTTTGAAAAAATAACTACGAAAATTTGCATTAAGAAAATTTTGAAAAAACTATCTATAAAAATTTTCATTACAAAAATTTTGAAACACTAACTACAAAAATTTTCATTTCAAAAATTTTCAAAAAACTAACTACAAAAATTTTCATTATGAAAATTTTGAAAAACTAACTACGAATATTTTCAATACCAAAATTTTGAAAAACTACCTACGAAAATTTTCATTTTGAAAATTTTGAAAAAACTAACTACAGAAATTTTCATTCCAAATATTTTGAAAAACTTACTACAAAAAATTTCATTATGGAAAAAAACAAATGTTCTCCTTCTATGAAAAGGGATTTATTATTGTAAACAGATTTTTTCAACAGGAATTTAATCAAACAGGATTACCTTTTGGTTATCATTAATAAATTCTATTTAATGTTTTCAAATATATTGGAGGGTAAAGATTTTGTGAAAATATCATCAAGTTGATCTTGTATTCCAATAAATTGAAGAATGATATCTTTTTTGTGTGTGATCCCTAAAAAAGTGATTCCTAATATCAATGTTCTTTGAACGAGAGTGATGTAAAGGTTTTCTCCTAAGGGGAATGGAAATTTTATCATCACACAAAATTTGTGTTCGGGTAAAACTCATACCATAGTCTGTGAGTGTGTGTTTCATCCACAAAACATGGGCACAACAACTTCCAACTGCTACATATTCATCTTCAGAAGTGGAAAGTGCTACTGAGTTTTGCTTCGTGAAAGACCAAGAAACTAATGAATCTTTTATTAAATGACAAGTTTCGGATATACTCTTTCTATCCATTTTACATCCATCAATATCAGTATATGAATAACTTATTAAAACGAAATAATTTCCAAAAGTATAAAAGAGTCCTAAATCCATGGTTCCCTTTTAATAGAGAAAAATAATTTTCACCACCTTTAAGTGAGATTCCTTAATATTGTATTGGTATCATTCACATAAGCATACTGAAAACATTAATTCTGGATGACTAACTATCAAGTAAAGTAAACTTCCTATCATACCTCTAAAAGTTTTTTGATCTACTAGTTTCCCTGCTTTATCAAGATCAAGTGTGTTTGACATACCAATGGGAGTACTTATACTCTTAGTGCGTTCATATTTGTTCTTTTTAAGAACATAATTAATATACTTATGTTGGGATAGATATATTCCTTTTGTTTTTTATGAAATTTGAAATCCAAGGAAAAATGTTAACTCACCCATCATAGTCATTTCAAACTCAGATTTCATTAGATCTGAAAAGGAATCAGTTACAGATTTCTGAGATGACCCAAATATAATGTCATCAACATAAATTTGAACAATCAATACATTTTTCTTATCTTTATTTTTAAAAGGGGTTGGATCTGCATTTCCCATAACATAGATATTTTGAAGAAAAAATCATGTAAGTCTATCATACAAAGCTCTAGGCGATTGTTTAAGTCCATACAAAGATTTATTAAGTCTATAAACATGGTCAGGTTGTTTTGTATCTTCAATGATAGGAGTTTATTCAACAAAACCTTCCTCTTGAACATAAAAATTAATGAAAACACATTTCACATCCATTAGAAAAAGTTTGAAATTTAGTAATGCTGAAAAGACCCGGAAAATATGAATATATTCAAGTATACCTAATAGAGAACAAGCTTCTTCATAATTTATTCCTTCTTGTTGATTATATCCTTCAGAAACTAATCGAGATTTTTTTCTGAAAATGATTCCATTTTCATCACAGTTATTTCTGATGACCCATTTTACTCTAAAAATAGAAATTTCCATAGGTCTTTCAACCAAGCTCCGGTCATTATTCCATTCGAATTCATTTATTTCATGTTTCATGGAATTTATCCAATCATCATCACCTAAAGATTCATCAGTGCTTTTTGGTTCTAATTTTTAAAGGAATGATTGATTTTCTACTTCATTCTTTAAGGATATTCTAGATCTTACAAGTTGATTCAAATCACCAATGATAATATCACTAGGATGTTTCTTCATTAACAATAGATTTGGGTTTTATAAAATCTGTTCATCATCATAGGGTATGAAATCTTCTAGGGTAAATGTTTCAGTGGTATCTTGTTGAACATTTTCCTTATCAGAAAGATCTTATATCAAAGATTGATAATCAATTTTTGAAAACACATCCAAGGATATAGGTTGGGGTTGTTTAAAAACAAAAGGATCGATTTCATAAAATTTAACATGTATTTTCTCTTTAATAGTAAAAATGTTTTTATTGAAAACTCTATATTCCTTAGATGTTCTGGAGTATCCTAGGAAAATTACTTCCTTAGATTTTGGTTCAAATTTATGTATATTATCATTAGTATTCAGAATGAATACCTTGCAACCAAAAACCATAAATAAGTAAAGTCTAGGTCTTCTTGCATTCCATAACTCATAATGAGTTTTACTAAGAAAAGATTTAATAAAAATTCGATTTATATTATAACAATCAGTACATATAGCTTCAGCACAAAAATATTTTGCTACAGAATAGTCACTCAACATGGTTTTAGTAATCTCATGAAAAATTCTCTTTCATATTTCAAAAACACCATTTTGTGGATGTGTTATGGCTGCTGAGAAGTTGTGTGTAATACCTTTTCTACTACAACAAATGTTTCAAAATTAGAATTTAGAAATACTACACCATAATCACTATGAATAGTAATCAATGGAAGGTTTTTCTCATTTTTAACTTGGTCTCTAAATCGTTTTAAATAAGAGAAGGCTTCAAACTTCTTTGCTAGAAAATAGACCCATGTAAATACAGTGTAATAATCAACCAAGACTAATAAATAAAATGTTCCCCCAATGCTTCCAGTTTGTGTAGGACCAAAAAGAACCATACGCACTAGCTGTAATGCATCAGTAGTTGAGACTTCGCCGATTGATTTAAAACTTGATTTATGTTTCTTTCCATACTGACAAGGGTCATAAGCATTTTATTAATCAATTCTATGTTCCGATAGATCCTTAACTAATTATTTCTTAGAAATTATTCATAAGTTCCTAAGGTTACTGTGACCTATCCTTTAATTCCATAACCAAGAGTGATCTTACATTTCACTAAGGCTAGGTATGTATTGGAACCTAAGGTATTAAAAGTTTAGTGTGTAAACATTCTCTTAACAATGGGTAGAAAGAATAAAATCTTCCTTGTAATTGTGTACTACGCACTCGTCATTCCTAAAATTCACAAGGTAGCCTTCATCACTTAATTGGTTAATTCCAATTAGGTTATGATTAAGACCCTTAACAAATAAAACATTAGAAATCATAGTTTTTCTAAGAAGAACTATGTTACCTATAATAATAATTTCTCCGTGATCATTATCTATGAATGTTACTTTTCCTCCCCTTTATTTTAATAATGTTTTCACAATAGTTTTTGATACTAGTCATATGTTGGGAACAACCACTCTCCATGTAACTTGTATTGTTGTTTGTACCTTCTCTATTTTCTTGAAAATAATAAAATGTTAGGTTTTCATAATCCAAACATGCTTGGATCTGAAATTCATAGAAAGTAAAATTTTAGGAACCCACATCTTCTTAGAAAAATAGGCTTTATGAAATCCTAAAGGCTAGGTTTTGTTTTGTGAACAATTCATTCCCCATTCTCCACCACACTGACACATAGTACAGAATGGATCACATTGAGGAACAAAATAATTATTGATAAAAATTGGTTTGGAACCATTATAACAAAAACCACAACTGTTCCTTAGAGGTCATATTTGAGAATACATTTTATCATAAATTTCATTACCTATGGTGTTGTTTGAAATATAATTCCTCACGGAAAATATTTCAGATTTCAGTTTCATTACCAAGTTCTGGTCTTCGAAAACATTTGATTTTGAACTAGAGCTATGCTCGAAAACATTTTTCTTAGAAATTATGTTTTCTAGATCTTTGGAATGTTTATTATTCTTTGAACATACTTCCTAATGATTTTTTGATATACTTTCAAAATCATAATTTTTCTTATCAATATCTTTAGAAAGATCTGATATTTCTTTAGTAAGATTAGTATTCGTAGAATATTCCTTATCACTTTTTTTTATGGGTTTTAATTCTCAATCTCAAGAAGTTTGGAAAACCTAGAAAATTATTCATAGGAAGGTAAAGTATTATCTTCATCAGAAGATGATTCTTCATCAGAAAATTTACTATATTTACTATCATTATTATTTAATGAAACATTGGTCAATGATTCAGAATTATGTAACATAGACATTAAACAATGATTTTCAATAGGTAGTTTGGCTATTAGAACACGATTATTCTATCCATAAGATTCATAATCTGAAGATTCATCTAAATAATATCCACCACCGGCACTGCAGGTGTCATTTGCATTCAATACTTTATTAGCATTATCCTTGTAATACTTCTTTCTATTTCTCTGTGAATGAATTTCCTTTCTTTCTCTTCTATTATGTATAGGAAAATCAGGTATTATGTGTCCATCTCTCTTTCATTCATAACATGTGACTTCAGAATCTTTATTATCTTTCATTTCCTTTTTCTTATATATGGATTGAATGTTCCTCTGTCCAGATATCTTGTTCATACTTTGATCAAGATTCTCTAATTCATTCTCTGAGTATTCATTTCCACTAGATTAATATTGGATAAAAACATTCTTAGATTTGGATCTAGTCATTCTATTAGGAGTCTTAGATTTCATATGACTTGAAGTTGTAATAAAATCAACACTACCATTTCTATTATTCTTCATTATGTTATCAGCATCTATCTTCATTCTAGTCTCATGTTGAACTAGAGTTCCAAACAGCTCATCTCTTGAAATCTGAGTAACCATTCTGTTCTCATCAATATCAGTTCTCTCTGATTCCCACTCATTGTGCATGATGTCTATTATCTTATCACCAAGAGCTTCATTATCTAATCCTTTCACTCCCATTGATTGTAAAATATTCAAACTAGTCATGAATCTTTATTGCACCTTACATATGGGTTCTCCCTAAGGAAAGACAAAACCATGATATTCATCTCTAAGCATGGATCATCTTGTTTCAATGGATTTGGAAGTTCCAAAGTGAGTAACTTCAAGTTTCATCCATATAGAATTTTCTACTTCACAAGATGAAATTTGGCTATATATTTTTCTAGTTATGGAACAATGCAAAGTATTGTGTACCTTATAAATAAGTTGATATTCATGCTTTTCTTGATTGGTAAAGGTACTAAATTCATTGTCAGCGATTTTATATCCTACAGTAAGCATTACAAATTTTTCAACACGAGTACTTATAATGAAAGTCTTCATGCGATCTCTCCAATATCCGTAATCATTTCTATCTATGATAGGTGGTTTGGTTGGATTAATATTGACTATGGAACTGACATTG
Source organism: Viscum album (assembly GCA_963277665.1). Lineage (NCBI taxonomy): Eukaryota > Viridiplantae > Streptophyta > Magnoliopsida > Santalales > Viscaceae > Viscum > Viscum album. The sequence continues at coordinate 1,743,795,446 of OY728128.1, read as the reverse complement.
AATCCTATCAACATTAAGAAAATTCCTCCACAAAAACATGTTAATAGAAAAAAAATTTAAACACGGAATATAATCCTAAAGAAGAAAAATATAGAAAAATAGTATCTATAAGAAAAACTGAATCTGATCTATATGACTCAAGAAAAATTTTGAATTAAAAAAATTCAATTCCGAGTATTCTCTTCTGGACTTAATTGTGAGATTAAATCAATTTAAACCAAGAGACTGATTCCAAATGTTAAGATGGAATGTGAGTATGATATACTCTATAATAAAAAATATAAGATCGAATAGTTATTGATGAGATTATCAAATACAAGAGGGGGTGAATTTTATAATTTAAAAATCCCTAAGGAAATTTTTAAGAACCAAAATTCACATCACCTCTATGTTAAAATAACTTCCATGATTCCAGAAAAGTGATTCCTGAAATGAAACATAACAAAAGTTTTCAAAAAATAATATTCTACCATAAAGCATATAGAATCTTACTAAATGAGAGTACAAGTATAAATAAGTATAAGAAAGTTATACTTTTGTCAATAATACACATGAAACAGAAAACATGTAACAGAGCAAGTAACATGTAGTAAGCCTTTTTAACAAAAAAATAAGTGTATCCTACAAATTTAGATAAAGGTACCTTGATTTATACTTTCAAGAATGTCTGTCTTACCCACACTAGGGTAAGACATCGATACAAAGATCAGAGTCTATCTTGTTATCCCCGTAATCCCACAACAATCAAGTAGTCGTCACCTATGTATTCCTCAGTAAGGAAGCCCTCAACATTAAGGTAGTTGGCACCTCTGTCTTCCTATCCACGAAAGCCCTCAATTGTACACAACAACAATCAGAGTCGCACAAAGAAAAGCTGAACAAGTAGATTAGTATGCACAATACAATGAAAGTCTCTCTCTAGAAATCACTTCAACATCATGTGGTCTATAGAGTCACCAAACCATCATGAGCTATTTCAAATGAGCTCATATTTATAGGCATGGAATCAATGGTTAGCTCTATCCTCTAACAGTCATATTTTTCCTTGAATTTCAGAGGGACCTATACATGTGTCACTCAAACAATAGTTAGTGAGTAGCTGAAAGCATGACATAGTTTGATAACTATATAGTTATATGCATAACCAAAAACTGATATTCAGAATATATGTAAATGAATGTTCGGAGTATAACCAAAAATGAATTCGGAGTCTATAGTACAAGGATATTCATATTCTATTTTGTAGAAATTTGGAACATGAATTCTAGATAATTCTGTAGTATAAATTTCAATGAAATTCCGAATATGGATTCACATGTATTTGGAACCTGAACTTACAATGTTCGGAGTCAGAGTTCAAGAGAATTTAGAGTCAGAACTCATAAGAGTTTGGACTCTAAATTCAGGGAACTCAGAGTCAGATCTCAGAGAAGATCGTAACATGAATTCTGATTCAGAATTCAGAGTCAGAACTTAGAAGAGTTCGTAACTAGTATTCTGAGAATTCATATCCTAAAACAGAATGCTATATATCTAGGAAACTATATGATTCCTAGGATTTTTATATGACACCAAATTCAATACATAGAAAAATTATTATATTAATCATAAACATGGTAAGGATAAATTTCTTTGGGGAAGGAAAATTTTCCTTATAGAAGTCAAACAAAAGGTAAAATGAGATTTTCTATAAGGTAAATTGTTTTTGATTTTCAAAACAAGAAGGAATGGTAATGTTATATGGATGCCTTATAGTCTTAATAGTCTCCCCCAAGCATGAAGTAAAGAAAAAGTCACAAGGAAAAACTTATTGACTGAACACATCATAGATGGAAAATAATTTTCTCACAACACGTGTAATTGATTCTGGAGGAACATATCCATTCTTCTTCAAAAACTTTTTTTTTCTAAAAACGTCTCATAATTTTAATTTTAAAAAATTTATTTGAAAATAAAATTGAAAATGTTTATATTAATATTCAGAAAAATAAGGCATTATGAAAGCATCAAAATTATTTCATAACCTATAATGTAAAAAATCCCCTCGTACTTTTTTCAAAAAAGCCAAATATTACCTCATATAGAATAATGATAGGAGATTTGTTTCATACCTTTTAATATAAATTCCCCAATGGGTATATTTGACATTAAAAAAATGTTGAAGAATAGGAATAATATTACATATTTAGGAAACATGGGAGTGGATGATATATATACCCCAGTAAATACTTATATATAATCAATATTCGATAAAAATGAGATTACAAAAAATCTAATACCTTATGTCTAATTTTATCTGTATGTATCTGAAACTCCTATATAATGATTGAAATAATTTTATTGGATTATTTCAGAATCAAGTTCATTTTTATGAGGTCATATATGATCAAATTATCATCTATTTGTCTAAAAAATTTATTATTACTTTCTTTTTTAGTTATTAGCTACTTCATTTTCTTATGTATGTTATGTCGAATAAGATCGGGTTCTCCTTCATATGTCTTAGATATAATATTTAAAAAATATTTTGACATTATATAAATCATATTTATTCATTCTATTAATTTATATAATCATTATTTTAATAACATCATGTAGAATGAATCACATTGCATCGTGAAGACAATATAGTGTACGTACGCATGACCGATGATATCATTCCCATAATTATTGAATTCTACAGAAGTGAATAGTGAATAGTAATTAAGAATCAAATAAATGTTATAATAATATATTATTTTTATTATTTCCATCATTATACATAGCCAAATATGGTTGTGGGGAATACTTATTACACCACGGCGTGGAGATATTTAGTTGTACATACGCACTCATGGTGATTTTTGTCATACGATGTATAGAAAATGGTATATGGTTTAATAATTACAATACCATATTATTATATAATTGATACTATAGTTATTAAATTATAATGATGAAAATAATAAATAGGACTCATAAGAATAAATATTTTTGATATAATCCATAGAGGATATTACTTCTTCTTCAACATGCTTCCTCTAAATCTCCTCTTGGACCACTAGAGTAGGTCATTGAGGAAGACCAAAACCTCTATAATGTAACTATGTAATTTTATAATGAAAAAGGGTATGGGATGGCCTATATTTAAGGATAAATATGATGTGAATGGGTAATTAGGTGAGGAATGAGCTTCTATTTTATAATTTTGTTGAAGGGCCCTTTTAGGAACTCCAAAAATATTAATTTCTAATATAATGAAACCCCATAAAAACATCAAAATGACCAAAATTATAATTTTTTTAGATAAGGATTCATTCTAATCAACAATTAAATTTTTTACAAGTGTTTCTATCAGTGTAAATATTATCATTTTAATTAACACATAGTTATCTTATTTAATTTTTATTATGGTAACAAATATTTCAATATTAAAATGGTGTCATATTCACTTCTTTGATATGAATTTGACTATAAATAAATACGTATGTAAATATTTTACCATATATTAATTATTATATATTTTTTTCAATTGTATTATGATTTTTAAATAATTTAATAAAATATTACACTGAGTAATAATCAAAAGTTTTATTTTTGAAGCTATTCAATTCATTGATTTTAAAAAATTCTAATATATCATGATGAAATTGAAATAGATATATTATTATATTTCAATGAAGTCATAGTCATCTATAAAGTTAATTATTCCAATTAATTGTCACAAATTAATTTTTTTAATATTTTTATAACATTTATTTGTTATCTTTATAAATAAAATAATTAATACATTAATATTACGTAATTATCTAGTATACATATTTATTGATTAAAAATTAAAAATTAAATAATATTATAAAGATAAATCTACTAGATTTTCAGAATAATATATATATATTCAAAATTATTTTTTGTAAAATCCTACATTTAAAATGGTATACTTATTAAATTATGATTGTGAAAACATTAACATCAGAATAAATAAAATAATATAATTGTCAAAATCACTTCTAAAAGGATCCAAATGGAAACTAACTCAACCCTTGGATGATTATGGTGAAGATAGACTCAACCAATAATATTTTTTCATGTCTTTGGATCCTTTTAATGTTTTTATAATATTAATGAATTTTTTTTTTATTTCTCTTGAATTAATTATTTTACATCATCAAAGTATTTTAATTTTATGTAATTATTTGTTTTCTAGAAATTAAAATTAAATTACCCTGATAACACAAAAAAACATAGATTTCAAATTATTATTTATTATAAAATTTTTGTTTCGTATAACATTATATAAAAATTATTTAGTTATAGAGATTTTTGGGAGACATATTTTACTTTTCAATAAATAAAATAAATTGCATGCCCAAATCTCATCATAGCGTCTTCCAAAGGACATCATTTCAACTATATGATTATTTAATTCGAAACAAAATCATCCAATGATATTAAGACAAGTGTTAGTATAATTTTCTAGTATTATTATTACCCTCAATTTCATGAGTTTTTCTTTTACCCTAATAATGAAAATTCCCAAATATACGATTTATAAAGCCCTTTAATAAAATTAAACTATTAACATAAATTAGACATACAAATTCAAAATATAGAATAAATTTTTACAAATTTAAACCAAATAATTTTCATTACTTAATGCTAAATTTATTCTAATTATCCCAAAGAAAGAACATGTTTTTAAATGTAAAACATTGGAAAATAATGCAATGTGTTTACAACAGAATTCAATGTAAAATTAATTACTAATGAGCTAAAATATATTGAATGGTAAAAATAGATTATATTTATAATATAAATCCATTCAATATTATAATTTTACAACATAAATTTTTTTGAAAAAAAATTAATTTCAATTACTAATTAGTGTTTTATTACTATTCTTCAAAATATGAAGTTTATTAGAAAAATATTAAAAATTAATCCAAAGTAAATTTTTAAACCCTCTAATAATGAGAATGTTATCATTACCTTATTAAAATGAATAATTTTTTAAAATCATAATATAAAAAGGATTCACCATAAAGAAGCTGTAATATTTTTCTAATAAAAATATTGGTTTTTATACATCTAATATGGTTTATTCATTCCCCTTGAAGAAAAATACTTGAGATGAATATCAAAAATAATTTTTTATGTATATAACATATATTTAATTAATTTAATATACTAATAGAAAATAAATCAATTTATTTAAAAATACAAATATATGATTTTTTTTATTTTTGTCATTAAAAATTGGTAGCAGATGATGTCACAATTCATTTTCATTTGTTAGTTATATTATTTTTTCTTGAAACATAACGAATTGGATGATATTGTAATTTTATACAATGGGTGTCTCATGAATCATTTAAACTCATTACTTCATGGAATAAAATCTATCAAATAATGAGAATAATTTAAAGAAAATATTTCATTAAAATTTCTGTGTATGACATGAACAGTCTGAAACAACTGATAAATTTTTTTGGGAAACAACTACAAGGTCAAGGAATAAACAATGTGGATGGAAAAGGTAAAGGCCAAAAAGGATGTGGAAAAGAATGAAGGGGCCCAGAAGAGAAAAAAACACCTTCTATAATGATATTCATTTACTAGAATTGTAAATCAATAAATAATCCCGTAAAACCAAGGCCCTCAAGAAAATAAATTATTTCCTACAAAATAGTTCTTATTCGTATTTCATAGCCTATTATTCTCTTTAAAAAATTTATGGCACAATTTTTACCTCTTAGGGGTATAGTTTTTTTCAATATCTTCATGATATAATCATTGACCATATTTGGGTATATGTATGTGATAGTGTCCACATAGCATGAATAAGTATAAAATCTCAATCAATCCCTTTATCTATTGACTCCTAATATTGTAGCCTATTACTTTATTTTTCCATTACTCAACACCATACATCAACTATAATGAATTATGGGAATATCATGGGGACTATTTAAAAACCATATTCTAGAAATGGATGATCTTTGTTGACATCAACAATATCCTAAAGCCTGCAAAATAATTTGATATAACCAAAACTAGGTATCCACAATAGAATTGTCTTTATTCATGAATCAATGGGATCATTCTATTGTTTTAATTGAAAGATATCAAGTCACTTGGAGTAGATACAGTTTAATACAATACAAGAAATTAAATTGGATTGATTTTTATCCAATAGTTTATATTAAAATATACACTATAACATCATGCAACAAATTTTCTAAGAACCACTATAATCATAATACAATTCTTATTGAAATATATACTGACACAATAAGGTCAACATCCTGAACCATTTTATTTAAAATTGGATCTATTATTACCCATTAATGTAGGGAAATTCTATTACAGACTTGGAGTTTTGAATCTGTTGTTATACCAAATAAAATTCTTGTAAAAATGTTAACCAATTTATAAAAATTTCTAAAAGAATGGAATATAAAATATTTTTATAATTATTACATATATATTATGACTACTAAATAAGATATAGAAGGATACCAAATAATAAAGTAAAATCATGATAGTAATTTTATGAAATAATTACGATCTATATAAAACCATGATTTACTTCTATATATCAAGTAAAAGAAGGCACCAAATTAGTTAAATTTTAGATGTCATAAATACATTGATAAGAAGATAAAAATTTAAAGAGTTTTCACAAACAAAATAAAATAAGTAATTTATTATGTCCATCAATATTAATGGGTTTCTTTCCACATTTAAAAGTTAAATCTCTAATATATTGGTGTAATAATTCAAATACCATAACTCTGATGATGGTATTGATAGTACACATATTTAGGTTTAAAATATTTACACTTTCATTGTGGAGAATCAAAAATGATTTCTTATTATGGCCTCTTCGATTGATGAAATTAAGGAAGTATGTTTATCCCTCAGCATGATGAGTAATACTAGTTCAAATGGATATATTAATAAAATTTTCATTTTTTATTATGATATCTTTTAAGATGAAATTAAAAATGGTAACTACTAGAAATTTAGGATATATCCACAGTTCTAAACCGTGGTTATAAGCCCAAAAATAAAGGCTATAGGTTATAGCCACAGTTTCATGATCCGTGGCTAGTATTGGTGTGGCTATAGGTCGGACCCTATAGCCACGGTTCGAACCGTGAAAAAATCTCTAAATCCCCCGCTCAAACCCTAGCTATAGCCCTATAGCCACGATTTTCAAACCGTGGATATAGGGTCAGCTATATAACTATGAAAATAAAGGTCACAGTTATTAGAACTATGGCTAAAGCCCTATAGACACGGTTATAAACTGTGGCTTTAGGATTATATCCATGGTTTAAACTGTGGTTATAGACCTTTCTACTGTATAAAAAAATACCACGGTTCGCTGTGATGGCTATTGGGAGGAAATTACTACCTCCCACACCCCCACCCATAGCTCCCCCACCATGCACCAGCACCCCCACCCCCTGCTCCTGCACACATCCCCTATCCCACCCCCCTTGCACCTTTCTCCCCTCCCCCTGCCCACTCCTCACTAAGCCCCCCCCCCTCCTGCTAGACACCCCCACCCTACACCAGACCCCCACCCCAGCTCCTGCACACCGTCCCTATCCCACCCCCCTACACCTCACACCCCACCCCCACCCCATACAATGTGAACACCCCCTCCCCCTCCCCCCTCCTCCCCACCCTGCACCAGCACCCCCACCCCCTGCTACTGCACACCTCCCACAAATTTCAATTTGAAAACCAGAAACCTGAAGAAACATATAAATAGAACATGTGACCTAAAATTAATAAAACAATCTGTAAACCAGTCATTCATACCTTAAAAACAAACATGGAAGCCTTTGAAAATGTTGAAAACAATTTGTAAAACCCACAAATAGGTAATATTATAACCTAAAAACACACAATAAACATGGAATACTATAAAATAATAATGTATACCTTAAAAATAATAATACCTGTACAACAATCTGTAAAACATGAAAAACATTGAAAAACAATAATACATGCATCCTAAAAACAATAATACCTTCATGGAAAACATATAATCTTATAACCTGTAAATTTAAAACCATTAAAACAATCTGTAAACCTTTAAAACAATCTAAACCTAGAAACTAAAACCCATAAACAAAATAATATAAAAAATTGGTAAACCTATAAAACAATATATAAACCTGTAAACCTATATAACAATCTGTAGACCTGTAAAAAGATCTGTAAAACGATCTATAAACATGTAATCTTAAAACCTAAAAACATTGAAATCTATAAACATGTAATATTTTGAATCTCCATTATGCATACCTTACAGAAAAGAATACCTACATCCTGTAAACCTAGAAACAAAAACCCAAAATCCTAAAAACAAAAAAACTAGAAAATTAGTAACATATAAATGTGTAATGCCCAAACTATCAACTTATAACTTCCAAAACTATAAGAATACAAGACTTCAAACCATGAAACCTATAAACATGCAACCAGAAAACATGAAAAATTGACCACATTCAAAATCAAAAGTAGAAAAAAAATCATTCTCTTTAAAAAAACACAAGACCTGTAAAATAAATAAAATAGTAAAATCTCTATACATGTGTGGGAAATGAGCATAAAATTAAGTTGTTCACTAAAAATAATTACATTAAAATATCCCATAATATGTTGGGTTAGGTGATATAATGTAAAATAAATAAAATAGTAAAAATTTATAGACAAATAACATGGGTGGTCCACCAATTGGTAACAATGTAACAACGATACACAAATAAGGTCCAATAAATTGGTTGTCTGAAACAATCCTGAAAGCATCAGTAAAAGAAAGAAAAGATTAAATACATTGCACTAAGGATAATCATAATTCATACAAACTAAAGGAGTGAAATCTGATTAATTACATGGTAACATAAACTATGTAATCTATAAAGATATGAATTCAAGTAATTAATGTTTAAACATACCATAAATATACAAATCATCAAGGGGAATGCCAGCAAGGGAATCAATTCGAACAGTGAATTGATTGATATGTAAATACCTGAATAAATCCATAAATAAATTAAAAATGATAATTAACTTAACAGAAGTCCCATTTTTTTACATTGTACCAATGCTTGAAAGCGACCCAGAACTATGAGGTAAGTTCCCCGTTATTGACTTTTATGAGAGATCCATGTATGTGAAACAAATCATTATAAAATAATATTCAATTGAACAAAAACCATCTAACATAACAGATTATGAAAAGAAAAATGTGGACTCAATAAATGAAAATAAAAATATGAAAGAACTCTAAAAGGATAATTTATAGGGCTATTTTCTTACAATGTGGAAATAAAAAACATAAATCCCTCCATATATATTTTTTTCACGTCCCACCATAACATTAAAGAAATAAAAGAACCCATGTAGAAGATGTTTTAATAGTCATTATAGTAAGTAGTTTTGATTTTTAGTTTCTTTCTAACATTCAAGATGATTATACTCTTTTTATAGATTTTACATTTAGTAATAATGCTCTCTTATGTAACTTGCATATTTCTCAAATATGAATAGGAGTTATCTAGTAAAAACAGAGAAGGGTAATATTTGATTGAAATTTCCCTACTCTGTATGATATTTTCAATTTAAAACATAGCATATACACACATAGTATTTTCTATGAGTAATTAATATTCAACTGTAATATAATATTTTTATTGAACATATTTTTTTTTAGAATTTAATCATACATTCATTATTCTATATATTAAATTACATTAGTTTTTATAGTAATATAAATCATTTATATTAATATCATAAAGTTGATACAATAAAAAATATAACATAATAGTGACATAAAATCTTATATTTGAAAACAGAAAATAATTATCTATTTGTCATGTTAGGAATATGGATGTTGTTATGTTTACATTCTTCCTTTACCCCTCATCAGTTATTTTATTTAATATCATCACAAATAAATCATCAAGAAGCATTGTATACATTATGGATTGATACATCTAAGCAGATCATTGAATGCCATAGTTAATCACTCTTCTACCATTTTTCCTTTGCGCCCATTGTTTCATTCCCCGCACCCACCATTAGTGGCAATTCCAGGGTTATTGCATCTAATACACGATCCCCTATCACCTCATCTCATGAATAATTGTCCACAACTCTATTCATGCTTCAGCATCAACATAATCCTATGGTGGCCCCTCAATACCAGGCTTAACCATCATAGTCATCTCAACTGACCATGCTATCAGCAGAGTCTCAATGTCCTCTATTAAAGGCAAGATATTGGTTGTCCCTTCCTGCAGAACCTCCTTAGTTGGCCCAACCACCGCAGTCTCCCTAGCCATTCATAGCAAGAGAAGATCACCTTACATGACAACCCCAACCTCTCGCTCTAGTAATGTAAGCGTCGATGTTGGTGGCTGATTCTCAAACACTTTTTGAAATTCCGTTCAAAAATATGTTAGTCAATCATTATGAGATGTGTAAAAATAAGAAAATAGAAGAGACTCACATGGTCTGTATAGCGCTGTAACGATCTCCTTGAGGTCTATATATAGGTTCCCTAGAATGGTTTCCCCCAAGGCCACTACCAAAATGGTCAACACTATTGGTCGGCCACTCACAGACACGACATCATGATGAGACACCACAACTTCCCCAAATGGTTTGATGTAACCTCAACTTTTATTCCATGTCCTTCAAAGACCTCCCCATCCTCTGTCTGATTCCTGAGCAAGGATGTAAGGAAAACTGACTTATCTGATGAATAAAAATAATGAAACCCAGAAGCATGGAATCTAGAAAGCATCTTATTCTAGAGGCTGATTTAATCTAAAGTTGAGTTGATCTGAAGAAGGGGATACAAGATGAAGTTATAATACAATGCAAGTGAAATGAATACAGAGCATAAAAAGCAAAATACTCACACCAAATTTGTATTAATAATATAAAGATGCTGAATTTTGAGTTGAGGAAAAGAAGAGATAGAACCAAATAGGGGGGAAAATGAATTCCAAGTTATAATTGCTGATGTTTATGAATGTAAGTTGACCGGATGATGCCATGTGAATCCATATAAACATTTTGACGCCACAATAAATGTTATTATAATGATATCTATATTTAAAATGTATAATTCATAATTGAATGTTTGTAATTGACGTTAATACATATGGATAATTTGAATGGTGATTTGACTCCATATTTAACAAATATTTGATTTGACTCTGAGATTTAAAATATTTCATGAAGGTGTTCAGAAAAGAAATGTTCAAAGTCTTAGTGTTTTGAGATTTGAAATCACTGAATTTATTAGAAAATTTTGAGCCTATAAAATAGGTAGGTATCATTCAAAATGAAGCACTAATCAATCATTAGATAGAGATATTAAGAAAAATAATTTGAGAGATCTACATTGAAGAAGAAACATAATGTGAGAATGTTTTTGACCAATGCTTATAGGAAGTTCAGTTGGGTCATGGTTTGAAAATACTAGAACGTATAGTTTTAAGGTAGTTTATTATGGTCAGCAGATTCAGGTGATTTAAATTTTAGATCTAGATCAATTTCAAGAACTGATCAATAGAAGTTATATATTTCAAAGTTCAAGGAAGTTCGAGGGATCCAGAAATTTAGTTTAACAAAAGTAGAGAACATGATAACTTTTATCTTATTCTGGTATAAGTATAAGAGGTAGTCAAAGTTCCATCCATAAGGAAGTTTATAGATAATCCATGAATATTGGTTGTTCGATTATAAACAACATCACCATTCATAACTAAAGGTAGAAGAGGATTTTCTAGTGATATCATATCCACTTGTGTAATATAGTGGATGTTAAGTTTTGGATAATACCAACTCTTGGGTAAAGGATAAGAGCATAAACCATTGTTATAATATTAATAATTGTGAAAATTTTCAGATCTAGATAATAATCGGAGATAAAAAGAAGCAATTTTCTCACACTAGGAACGAACCGAGATGCTCAGATAAAGCATGAATTCATTATAGTAAGATGTTCAGACATAAATAAATCGACCGAGATTCATGGATAATCCAAGAATCCATTGCTCAGATAGAGGTGATCTACCAATACTTCCGCATGCAGTAACTATCAAAAGGTTATAATCATGGATGAAATGGTTCAACATAACCTGACACAATATTACAATTTTAATTTAAAACAACAAAATGGAGGGGTCGTGTAATGACATGGATGGGCAGAGTGAGAATATCGGATTGATCATCAGACGGAGTACACTACGACCAGAGGACAGAATATGTGCTATGAGAATACAATACACAAATGAGGATCACCGAACAGCCCAATAAAACTTTACGCAAAGTAGACACCCTATGATCAGACGATTCAGGTATAACATACCCGGTAGTAGAATAGTTGAAAGACTATGATATGAATCAACATACACAAGAGTTGGAGCACAAAAAATGCAGCTACTGATGATCATGTGATCAGAATAAATTGAGCTGAGTAATAAATAAAATAAAGCAGTTAATAATCATATAACTCCCTTAAATGTATAGAGAATAGGTGATGATCAATGTATAAAGAATTATATGTTATATTTGGATGCATGAAGAAATTAATTTTCCTACGATAAAATTATATTTTTCATTAGGAGAAGAATTTGAAAATCAGATTTACAATTTATTAATTTGAATAATGAATTTAGAGTACATCAAACATAAATTATGATGGAATAAGTTATTATATACCATTAGGTACAATGATCACATTGATATAGTACCTAAGTCAGTTGTTTGGGATATTTCATCAGAAGAAGCACCCTATAAGGAGATAAACGGTAATTTTAGATTGAATGACTACTCATATATTGGACATAGGTGGCTGAAAGAATCTAATAATCTATACTCATGCAAGAAAATCCACATTCTTTTGCTATGAAAAGAAACAATTAATCCCCATTTACTTGTAAGCACGCCTTATCTCTCTTTCAATCTCATGCTCAATAAAATCATTATTAGGTGATGCACCCACCATTGAAAAGATCATGAAAACATGGGTTTGAAAATATAAAAAGTATAACATTTTTAACAGGTGTAGGATGCTTCTATTAACCTACCACTGCATGCTCAAGTGTAAAACTGTGATTTAGAATACTGAAATATGCTTCTGTTTTCAAGAATCATTAAAACTACTGGGTATGATGGATGGTTTAAAAGTAATAACCAAGTTTATACATGCTTTAAAAAGTTATTCATGTCATATCTAGATCCTATAACAAATTTTTAATTTTAATTTTTCTAAGATAATTTTTTTGGAAAAGGTCGTTTATGATAATCTCTATAAGATCTATAGTCTCATGGAAACATTTTCTATGTCATTGTCTTCCCACATTTTGAGGTTCAATATCTTATTATAAATTACTAACCCTTATTTAGTTTATCATCCAATAATTCTATGTATATTGAGTTTTTTTGTTGATGAATGAAATGACCATTATTCCTAAACTATAAAATTTTCATGGATATTTCAAGGGAATAATATTGGTTTACCATTTTCCCTATATTGTGGCCTATCACTAACATGAAGAAAGGATTTTTTTTCATTTGTTATATATCATGAATCCTGAGAATATAATTTATAAAACATTTATTATTTACTCAAATATACAAACAAACATTGATAAATCTACTATAATACAACTAAGGGGTTTCAAAGGTATGTCTTACATAAAAAAGAATAGAATAATTCTAGGAAAACATTGATTAAATAACCTATTTACAATTTTTATAAAATAAAAAATAATGAATAAAAAACATTAATTACATTATTATTCTGATCTTATTTGAGTTTCACTTAATGTCCTTGAAAATGGCATAGAGAAATAGATAACCGACTCTATCCTCTACAAGAATCCACTGACTAAGGGAATAACCCGACACTCTCTAATGATCTCTTTCATATTCATGGTCTTCTAAAACATTAAGTTATATGAATAGGAAAATAGAATACACTAAGAATGGTCCATGTTTTTTGGAGCGTTCATATAATTTTGATAAAAAAATGAAACACTTGTATGAGATCCAACTAGATTATATTTTCCCTCCATGACTCAAACTGTTTTTTCATAGTTGAATATAATGTTTCAAAAATGTTCCAGGAATTTCAAAACATTGAAACACTTAGTTAAGTTACTAATTGATTGTTTCATTTATTTAAAAATTGTTGAAGGTGTTCTAGCAGCTCAAATCCATCACCACATGATGAATTATAAATAATGAAATAATTATGAGTTGAATATTGAAGAATCTAGAATGTTATCATATTAGGTAATAATAGTATTAACATAACACCATGGAATAGTAACCTTTTCTATACCATGAAACCTTATAGCCCACTCAATGACTTAAGCTATATCATTGTCATTCCTACTTTAATGCATAATCCAACACATCTTCAATTTATTTCATTCCTATGATGTAATATCTCATTGAGAATTATAGATTAATGAATCTACTACCACATTAGATATTCAAGGTTCATATATGATCTCAATGTCATAATTTTGAAAATTATAGAATAATGGGGTTATAAAAAAGAGATGATATGAGGGATCATACATTGAATCTATGTGAATTCCTCTTATGAACATGTTTTGTGCAATATAATCTCTTTGTTTGGTGATATACAATAAATCATGATGCAAACTTGTTTAATCATCCTTTTATTCATTTATATATATCATGTCTTTACTAGAATGACTAAACTTCTAGTACCATGGCCATGGGTTTAATGAATGTACTACAATCCCACTAATCCTAGGCCCATGATATATCTCTTCCTCAACTTGAAAATGGAAAATCTTATCATGATCATTCAACCAATTCCCATGACACCAATGACGCACCCCACAGAAGCTACCTCACCACAACATCAATGTCATGGTTATTGCCTTGCATCAATGTATGCAATCAAATGGTACACATCAATAATGATTTTAAGTCTGAATACCAATACAAATATTGGTATAAAGTAATAACCAATTTCTTATGAAACATGTGTTGTTCTTATTGGTTGTTCGATCTTCATGATCACATGTACTTGATATTGCAAAGTGGAAAATTCATGAGAAGAATTCTGAATTAATAAGAGCCCCAAGAACCTATTATTCAATCATTAATTGTGTTTTATTAGTATGATGTATCTATATAATGGGAATATGTTCAATATTTCTATCATAGTGTCTCGAGGCTATCATTATATCTAGGAATTACTATAAACTTTTTACATGATATATAATCTAAGGATATAACTATATAAATAGTGGATGTAGATGTATCAAAAATATTACAATATTAATAAAAACATGTATATATCTATAAATCGTGGTAAACTTAATGGTAATCAAAGTACATAATGTTGTTTGGTCTAGGGAACATGCTCACAACACTACATACCATTGGTAATTAGGAACATAGTTTGTTATGGATGGGGAGATTATTGGGTGTTTTCAGTTCCATGAATAAAACAAATTGTAAACCATCCGTGATAGGAGTGAAAACCCAAATGTTAGATCGTGTCATCCTAGGATGAAACCAAAATGTTGAGCCCCACTTGAATCTTTCTCTAACAAGAAAAAACAACTGATATAGTTATGTTAAACTGGGGATGTATATTTTTTACATGTGATATTAAATTGATTGGTGGACTTTTTTTATTTTACTTGTGAAAAAAATATACTTCTCCAAATATCCCTTAAATTCAAGGTAATTAAATCATAGGAAAGAATTTTGACACTACAGCAGCCACGAGAGCCACTATCTCTGCAAACAGAATGATGATGTCATTTACATAGCATATCTTGTACCATGTGGAAAATAAAATGGTAAGGAAAAATAAATGGTATGAAATCATCACAACCATGGAGTCTATACATAAGGGTCTCTATGTGTTGAAACATACCATTTCATCACACTTTTGGAAATCTAGGTAGAAGCTGTAAATTCATGTGGCCACTACCAACCACTTTTATATCCTATAACTAAATAATTAACATTATAACCTTACTTATCTTAGGAAGGTCAACCATGGTGTCTACTATGACTCCACCATAATATAGGAGTAACCTAAGAGGTCTCATATCAACCACCACTGTTAGTAGTGGAATGAAATTAATACCCCTCAGTCTACTATTGACAGTGTCGCACTATAGTTTGTCACCCTAAACTCAGAAATTAGGGCCCATTGGAAATCATTATAGGAATAGAGAGTTGTCGATCATTGCTAATGGGATCATATTGCATGTTTTCCAATATATTAAAAATGCATTATGAACATATCCCCACCACTTCACAAGAATACCATTAGCTTATCCTGGTTGAAAATGGAGGGATACTATCAGAATATTTCCATTCTTCAATCGAATATGTCTTCCAATATATTATTGTGACAAAAAATGTATTGGCCATTATTCACGCTCATTCACTTCTGAAGTTGTAGAATATTCTAGTATCTATAGAGGGGATTTGTCGGCATATTTAGGTGATTTTAAAGGGACAAGAATACTATTATTTTCTAACTACTAGAGAATCATATCAACTTATCCAACATGACATGGTGGA
The DNA here is from genome assembly GCA_963277665.1 of Viscum album. Taxonomy (NCBI): domain Eukaryota; kingdom Viridiplantae; phylum Streptophyta; class Magnoliopsida; order Santalales; family Viscaceae; genus Viscum; species Viscum album. The sequence continues at coordinate 1,743,778,841 of OY728128.1, read as the reverse complement.
AACTATTGAGTAAGCTCATATTCTCGTTCCCACCCTTGAGGATTATCAACAATTTCTAGTTAAGGATGAGGCACTGAACCATGATCATATCCCAATTTCAATGGTGGTTCATCATCCCATCTTAAAAATTACCTCAAGATAGGTGTATATTCCTATTGAATAATTCAAGTGGTGCATTACATAGGTAATCCAGGACCAATATCATATTCCCACTCCAAATATTGTTCATAATATGTCTCCTCAATCACCTCAGATAAGACCCATATTTATTCCAAAAATCTGAACGATACTCATAATATTTGGACAAATTCCAGTAACAAAGACCATGTTCCTACTCCCACCAATGGAGGACACCATCAGATTTCTTTTAAAGACTATATATGAGGTGTCTTATATCCCTTGTCCCATTTTCTGGGTCCATCAAAAAAACTTATCAGGGAATTCACATTGTAATTGGACCCATATTCCCCTTCAAGCAAGGTTAGACATCATATTTTGGAAGCCACCCAACGGTGGGATCATGCACCTACCAACAATTCAGTATCTCATTGGCATATCCTAACAGCTTCCCAGCAATGGGAACATATTCTCACAATAGTCCAGTGACCACCAAGTAGAAGTATCATACTATTTATCATTCCAAAACGTTTGGTTTGCATATTTCAACCAAAATATAGGATGGGGATTATATTTCTACCATACATAATGATAGAATCATTGAGGTTATATAGTTCTTCTCTGAAGCATATTAAGGATTCACCAACTCTTCATCTAAAGAATATATCCATAGTTATTATGATTGTCCTCCTCATGATACCATTTATATGGATTACAAAGATTCTACCCCTAACATTCGTTGTGTACAACCTACCCATGGTGATATATCACACTATTAAGGACGTCCTCTAATTTTCACAAAACATTCACATAGAATAGTACTGAAATAGCCAAGGTCAACCATATATAGTTCCATATCAAAAATTAGCAACCATAGTTTGTAGGTGAACCAGAGTAGTGATGACCTTCCTTACCTACTAAATTTCGTGAGTCGTTGTCCAAAGAAAATTGTCCTCTGTAGTATGAAAAGGAAAAGTAATATTATTCTGATGTGGAAGAAGATAGTGTGGACAAGTTGAAATATTCTGTCAAGAAAAACACCTGGGTACTTTCTATCCCATCACCACGTCCATCTATGATATCCCTGATGATATAAAGGGGGAGTTAATTTTTTAATTCTTCCAATACCTATAGGAAAATTTTCAATGGCTAATGGAAAAAAGAACCACTCTTATCCGGGGAATGACGATCATCTGTAGGCCATGAACATGCTCTATTTCCAAATAGTCCTTTCAAATCTCTATGGGTCATGGGATGTGAAATCAGAAAATAATTAAAATATCCTATGATATGATTTCCTCCATATCTTAAAATCACACTAAAAAATAATCATTAAAGTCTTGTTTTATTCATGCATCCAAGGATTGGGTGAGAATGGATCATTACACTTTTCTAGGTTCCTAGATCAGCAGATTCCCCTGGAGAAAGCATCATGTAATCTCATTGTCATGTGAGAGGCCATATGTATGGTTAATATACACGCCTGTGGCTAAATACAATAAAATTTTCCAATCTCTATGACATTAAAATAATCATGATTGGAGAGAGGGATGTCGATAGGCTCTGGATCTAGGAATCTGGATATTTCAAGAACACAAATCAGAAAAGAAATCGATAATCTCAAGCTTCATGAAATCTCCTTTTTGAATGTAGCTCACATTCTGAGATGGTTATACACTCATCTCATGCATGGGCCAAAATGTACCAAATTGATAATATTGTATTGTGATCATATATGGAATCCATTTTGGGGAAACCGTATCCCATAATGTAGATAGAATTTTTACCACTACCTCTACCTATACGGTCATAATATCCTAGGTAGATCTAGAAGAAATCAGTAGTGACTCCAAATCAACCACATCTAGCATGGAAGAGGCATTCATACTATAACATCCTCCATGGGAGTTATCAAATCCTTAACAATGTCGAAAATTACTAGTGGTGGCGGGGAGGCCATGTTGGCAGGAAGGCGGGGAGGCCGCGTCTGCAGGGAGGCGGGGAGGGTGTGTCGGAGCCGCATCGACGGGGAGGTAAGTTCGTTGTATCGCGAGGGGAGGGGGGTCACATTGGCAGGGAAGGGAGAATCAGCTGGGATGTGGGGAGGATGCGTCGGAGCCGCATCATCTGGGAGGTATGTTAGATGCCTCGCAAGGGGAGGAGGGGTCGCATCGGCATGGTGGACAGATAGCTGTCTCGTAAGGGGAGGAGGGGGTGGAAGATTCAGGGAGGAGGATTTGTGAGCGAAGGAGGGAGGGGGAGGAGGATTCTACAATGAGGGAGGGAGGGGGTGGAATCGTAATGGGAGGAGGGGGAGATATGAGTCGCGACAGAGGGAGGTAATGGAGATGAGTCGTGACAGAGGGAGGGTTACTAAACGCACAGATGAAATGAGAGCAGGTCAATACCGTGGGTTTTTCTACTCTGAAGCCATAGTTTAATTTTTTTTGGCTATATCTTATCCTATAGCCACGGATCAATTAAATTGTGGTTATAAATCCGTACCTATAGGTCATTTTTCAATAGTGGGTATAAATGAATTTTTTACTCATTCCTCTTTTATCATTCGTATCAACAAAGCCTTTTTTCTCTAATACCTTTGAAGGAGAATATATTTCACATAAAATATATTCAGCATGTTTCACCTAGAAACTGTATTCTTAATATAATTTATAAGATCATAACTAGAATAGTGGTATGAATCATAAAATAATAACTCACCCCACATTAGTTTGGGTTTTTACCTTCAAGAAACATAAAAACATATTATTCATTACATTTGAAAGAGTCAACATGATGAAAATAACATCAATGAAATGGATATTTTAAAAAAATATTAACATTTATATGAATATTAGATCCATTAAATAGATATTTCTATTTGATTTCCTCAAAAGGCATTGATTTTATAATGACTTAATCATATTGATATCCATCATTATTATATCTATAAGGCTATATATTATTTCAATGTTACCCTTGGGGGATACATGTAATTCAATATGAGTGTTCGCCTAGGGGATCCAAATTTAGTGATCAAATTTACTATTTTTGAAGACTATATTAAAAGGTTTTTATAGAAACATAACCTACATGAGATTTACTAGAAAATAAATGCTAGTATAGATGCCTTAATCCAATCTCAAATTCTATATGATGATGCCAACCTACGATTTAGGTAACCCTTAAGGAAGACCATATCAACTATCAAATCCTTCATTAATCATTATGAAGAAATTTTTGGTCATTCTATAAGATGGAATAAATATTTTACTACCTTTTGGGAATTTAATCTCTATTGTAAATAAAAATATAAACACTTGATATCTTGTAGTTAGAGAGGGATCACTAGCTTTTAACTACCTAGATGTACATTTTTTCGAGGAATGGTTCAATTTCACTATCTATGAATCATGATATCTATAATAAGTTACTATATTTTTTTGATGGAATTGGAGGCCTTGTTATAAGATTTATGTCTTTACCTTGTTAGAATTGTCATCACATAAAAATTTGTTTATTCATTTTGACTATATATATGGCTAGAAACCCTATTGAATGACTTTCAATGCAGGATAAGGAACTTCTTTTGGATGGGATATTTGCATTAAATGAAACATATAACAATTTAAGGGATTAATTTTATTAAAAACCTATTCATGGGAGGCCATGGGATCAAGTGTGTAAAGATAATTGACAGTTTCCTTTTCAACAAATTCAAGTGGATCATTTTATCTTCAAATTACTTTGATTGACTTGTTGTAATTAAGGTTCAAACTGAATATTTTGAATAGATATTCACATTATCTCGCCTCATATGTTTGGCCATATCTTAGTATCTCTTTTAATGATATTTGGAACCATTAATAATGTCTTCATAGTATGGATTCCAACCTAAAAAGTTGGCACATACCATGGATGGACCACTCCACTAATATAACTAATGTTTCATCCAGCATTATCATTATTATTTTTCTGAACTCATGTCTCAAAATAACATTCCTATAGAAATAATTGTTCCTCAAGATATTCTAGAAATACAAAACTCTTCTTCAATGGATAATGAAAAACTGATCTAGAAACCCAATAGGAATGGCCTCATTATTTGCATGAAATACTACAGGATGCAATGTAATGGGAAAATTAAATCACCAAATCGGATGATTTATATTAAGGAACAATTTTTTAATCATAAATATTGTTTCTCCCTAGAAGGATGTAGAATAATCTTCTTCCCACACATGATCAACCCTATAATTCTAAGAAACAAATTGTCTCTGAGTATCACATATTCATGAAACATGGGGGAGATATGCAACATGTGTTCTTGGACTGTATATAATCTTTGGATAATTATAATTAAGTTGTAACATTATTTTACATTAAAAATAAGATATAACATCTCCTAGTTGATCTCCTATTATGTATAAGAAATAGTGGGATAACTGAACAAATACAATATCTCATGATTATGGTATCTACTTCAGTTTTTATCTCAAAATTTACACCTGTTAAGAAAATATTATTTGAAAATCATGATACATTAGTTCGTGAATGTACCATGGTTGTATATATATAACTTCATAGTGTTCCATATATTTATCTGGGTATAATTAGAATCTTTTGTGATGATCTAAAGACACTTAGGCTACAAGGAATTGTTGGAAAACCAAGAGAACCCCCTTATTACGTGTTTATTCAATGAATACCCGTGATATCCTATTGCATAAAGGTATATTTTTGTGAAGTTGAAAATATAATTACAGGGAACTTTGGTTTCCAGGGTATCTTATACACCCATCGTGGATTTCTTTACTATTACATACACGATTTTCTGTGACATTGAATTTCATATGAAGCTTAGATATGTAATTTCATTTATTTAATTCACCCTTTTTCCCTCAAAATTGAAAATCACTACAGATTAAAAAAAATTTTTTTTCAATTATCTCAAAAAAAGTATGAGGGATATAACAATGAAAAGTATCCATCATTGAATTGTTTTGGTCAATCATGACAAAAACGTTATCTTGATTGTATGTCTAAGAGAAATATAATCATGTGGAAAATACACTACCAATGAATGAAATTATGAAAATGAAAAACATTTGGTCATTCAGGATACCAAATTATTGTGTATTGATGGTGGGTGATGATATGCGGGGTGTGATACAGTTAAACTTTGGTAAAGCATCTTATAATGATTGAATATTTACTTTTACATCTATTTAACAATTTTAATGGGATAACATGATAAGTAATATTTCAGAGTATGTATCTTGATGCCCTTTATATCAGCAAGTTAATCATGGGAGTTAAAATTATAATAAGATTTTAGGACAATTAAATAGGCAGAAATGTAAATTGGAAAATATTAAGATGGATTTATTTGTTAAAATACACACTAAAATCAAAATTGAACAATGTTATTGTGGTTTTAGTTGATGGTCTTGTACAATCACAACATTTCATTTCAATCAGAGAATATTTATCTATTTAACATCATTCTAGGAAAAGAATAAATTATGTTGTAATACTTCATGTATTACCCCACTAAACTATATTTTCATGGTATCTGAGTATTATTATAATGTAAGGAAAAATATTCAAAATATTTTTAATAAGGAGGTAACATTTTGAACTATATATCATCCTTAAATAGATGGTCAATATGAGAGGAAAATTCTAACCCCCGAGGATATATAATGATAATATTCTATGGATTAAAATTTTGTTAGTCATCATCTCCATAATTTGAAATATGTTTATTATAATAATATAATTCAATAAACTATTCACTTGAATCCTTATAAATCAATATTTATTTGGATTTGAAAAACTCCAAGATATAGTGATGAACATAAAAAATGAAATTTGGTGTGACGTATGATATATTAAGAAATTATTGGTAATGGAATATATATTCATTATAACATCTATACATCTCAATATCAATATAACATTTATACTACCTATCATCAGTGTGATATATAGATTAATATTTGTGCCATGTTATTTGTATAAATATCTATTTGGAATATTTTTAGTGTATTTGGAATTAATATTAAGTTGAGCCTTATATGTATGTGTCCCATTGAATTTTTTTATCATATTAGGATGGTTTCCATTATTTTGGTGCTAAAAAAATAATTACTATCGATTTCACGATGTGTCACATTTATCTCCCCTATGAATTTTAAAACCAGATCATACAGATGTACTAATCTAATAGTACATACCAATGTAGAATGTTCTCTCTTATGATAAACAATTGGTGGTGATAATGTTGATATTATAAAATATAAAGAATAAAATATAACCTAATATTTTCCAAATTTATTATAATTGAGTATTTTTACATATTCTCATTCTAGATTTTACATATATAAACATTATTCGACATTAAAACTAATTTTAATTTAAATATAATTAATATTTTATGTAATTACAATGGTTCACATCCCCTAATATATTCAATAAAACATCATATTATTCCTTATTCACATAAAATATTCCTTATATCACATCCATATCTCATTTTATGCCCATAATATTTTCATTAAACATGTCATATTTCTTTATTTATATCCAAAATACCTTTTATTTTAGGGTTATAGTATAAGAAAAAGTAGGTTTCATAATGAAGTTGTATAACTCTTAAACAAGTATTTCCATTTTGTATATATTCCACCTTCTACAAATTGATGGTATCAATTATAAAATAATTACATTTTTATATTTAGTATTTTATATTTTTACTATGCTTATGTATATTCAATTTTCCACAATTATTCCATCAAATGGGAAATAAAATTATTAATTTAGTATATGGGTGGTCTACCACCTACACGAAGCAATGTATTTCATTTTCTGCCACCCCTTCATATTGAAATTAATAATGATGGATTTAATAAATATAAATAATTTTAATGATATAATTATTATTCTATAAATGTAATGAAATATTTATCTTTAATTTATTTCAAAGATCAATACGTTGAAATTTCATTCATGCATACAAATGGACTACTATCTAGTATAGTCGATGTTATACATTTTCATCAAAAAATTGTATTGTTAATTATAAAAATTTATATTTTGAATATATATGAAAATTAATATATGATTATGATTATAAATATTATTAATCCATGACTATGTTGCATGTACCAGAACTATCAAAATGAAACATGCTTGGAAAATGAACCAATTTTCGCACAAATGATAATTTTAAGGAAGAAATTATTATTAATTGTTTAATTGTGATTTATAAATAAATTATTAATATTATTTTATGTATTAATATGGTTCATGATTATGTATATTATATATATATATTATTATATATTTGAGTATTCATAAATCTAGATAAGACTTCAGTTCTGTGGTTTCTGGTTGAATCTCATGTCTTTCTAGGATTTTATAAGCTGAATTTATATTTGGGAAAATTAAATCGATATTATAAATAAAATAATATTTAATTTGTTATTATATAATTATATATGGATTATATATGATTTATTACTATTTTGAAATATTTGGTATATAAAATGATCTTAATATTTTTGGTAAATAAAATTTATCCTTAGTTTTTCTTTGGGAAGAAATTTCATTCATCCACATTGATACTTTTCAAAAATAATAATACAAGTTCATAATTATAAATGAAATGTCTTTAATGGATCATTTCCAAAGTTATTGAATTTAATTATTATAGTTTAAAAAGGAATTTTTTAAATGAATTTTTATTCAAAAAACATATTTGTTGATTTTCTATAAATGTTATAAAGGGATTCTTTCTTATAATGAATAAAAATTGAATTTATTTTTTTCTTAAATAACCACTCTTTCCCTTGGTGATTAAATTAAATGTATACATGTTTATTTTTTCTGAAATTTTTATTCCCAATAATTATGAAATTATCATTTTTATTATAATCCAAATAAATGTATATCTTCACTAATGGGTTATTTTTTATGATGAAAATTAAAATTTCAATTGATATATTTCTACTATTTGTATATAAAATACAAATTTTTTGGATTATTAAATATCATTTTGGGAAATATATATTTCTGAGTAATTTATTTTAAAAGTAGCAATAAATAAGGTTAAAATATATGTTTTTTAAATATCAATTTTTTGGTATTATATTCGTGATGTTTAATTAAAGTGGATGCATACAATATGGGACAAAATTAAAATATTAACCAAAATGGATCCCCCTAAACCGATTGGATATAAAACCACATTGAAATCCTAAATACAGAGATAAATGTCGATGAAACTCTAATGGAATATCCACTAGTTTGGAATAGTATTGGAAGTGTGTAGGCACGACCCACACGAGATCAAAGTACACAAATAAATGGGGGTTAGGACTGTACATAAGTTGGAAGATAGCATCTTTGGAATATGTTATTGCCTGGTGGCAGTAAAAATCCTCTAACACTAGTCCTACATGATCAGTTGTTTATATGATATTTATAATTATTACGCACATTCATACCATGAAAACATTGATGTGGGATGTCACCTTAGTTCAGGAGCATTTCATTTTCTAATAAACCATTATCTAGACTGGCCCTGCATATTATCTTTATTTTACACACCCTCCAATGGAGATAGAATCAAATATCCACTACAATACATTTACATCATCATATCCCCTATGTAATAAGACTATCATGTCCATCAATGAAGGATTCCATACTCCCATAAGATTTTCAAAGTGTACTTTGTCACTTCTATAGGTATGTGGTTCAGTGACCAAGGAAGTACTAACCAATGTAAATGGAATTGTGTTCTGTACATCCATCAATTTTTTAGACACTTTTATTTCTGATCTAATGAAATAAACATGTGTTTTAGTTGAATATTTTTGAATTTTAGTTCTCATAAAGAAGAAGATTCATGATTATTTTTTCAATGGTTACATATAAAATGATAAAGAAATATTGAAATCAAAAGAACCATTTTTGGAAGCTAAAAGTATGTTATTCCATATTCTCCCAACTAAGATATTGATGGTGTGTTCTTCTATATCATTTCATTCCATGAAACAATATATAATTTTTCCCCAATGTACTCACACAAATGACATAGGTATTTTACTATTATTTTTTTGAATTCATTCATTTTTTTGGATTTTATAACCCCATAATATTTTTTGGAATTTTTCGTAAATAGTATTAAAAATTTTGATAGTTTTCAATACTCGTAACACTAAAAATAGTATATTTTTTTATTAAATCATAATTTTTGGGATGGGTTATATGAAAAAAAAAGTTAATCATGCACTACCTAGAAAAAAAACTTTTCCCTTCCCTATAAGAAACCTCATGGTTTGCTATGACTTGGCATATGTTACATTAAACACCTACTTGTAGTATTCCACATGATTAACCAAATACTCATATAATATGAACAACACAAAATTTTAAGAAACATATTTTTATTATTATAATTATTTAAATGATATAACCATTATCTAGTCATTAAAATTACTAATATGAATAGTTATAAATATTTGTTAAACATATTTTTAATTGTATTTATATAAATGAAACATGATGATTATGAAAAATATAATTTTGGGGAAATTCTTAATTTGATTAAAAATAATATTTTCTCAAGAAAACTACTTTCATTCCATTTTTTCAAAACAATAATATTAATTTTAGACACATTTATAAATTTTATTTGATAAAGAGAACATTATTTCTAATTTTCAATCTCTAAATTAGATTAAGCAGATTTTTTTATTTTTCTAAGAGACTAAATTTTTTGAAAAATAGCGAAAATAGTAAATTATAATTCAAAACTACCATTTAGTATAATTCATTTATAAGGTCAAATTATATTTTACATTTCATGTAATGTTTAATTAGATAACAAATGTTTAAATTAATCAAATTTATGAAATTTTAATACATTTAATATTGAAAATGGGTATTAAAACATGGAAAACTATTTGATGTTTTTTACTTTATTCCTGTTAACTTTTTTATAGTAAAAATATTAGTGAAAGTGATTAAAATTAATTATAAATATTAAATGAAAAATTAGGTTAACAAAGTACTAAACCTAATATTTTAGACCTAAAACAACCTATAAAATTTTCTGAAACCCATTTTCGGGACATTATTAGTCTACGTACCATTCATTATAGTTTCGTTTCTTTTGTAGGACATTGTTTTTGTAAAAATGTGGGTACACCTAACTAGTTTTCAAAAATACCAATTGTGTCTATTCCATTCCCTATAAAAGGTCACAAACTCTCTCCCTTATTTGCAGGTCTCAATCAACTTAGGATTAGAAAATACATTCCAAATACAAATCCCAATGTCCTCAATAACTCCTATATGTTTCCTCTTACGTATAATTAAATCCAAGTATGCTTTTTGGAATAAACAAAAATGTGTTACGCAATTAATATGTAATGTCTTCTCTCAGGATCCTTTCTTAAATTTTTTATATTCATCCCCAACACACTATTAATTCCATGATTTTATTACAACTCCACTATATTCAATATAATACTTTGTTTTAAGATACAGTTTTGAACTATAATTAAACACACATCTATCTAAATGGTAAAGAACATAAAATTTATGTGTATGGACAACTATAACCTCACTAAGCGATGATTGTTCATTTTTCCTTCACCACCTATCATGGTGGAAATTATAATAAAAACTCTATTTATATACGAAATATATTATATTTATTGTGACATTAAGAATATTTATTCCTAATACAATACATTTCTTTTTTTTGCATCCCATTTGATTTTAATATGATATTTTTGTTTGTGGAATTTTTGACTTCTGCCCATTCAATGTGATGTGATTTGTTCAGAAACATCATTGAATGTATAATAGATGGTTTTAGTAATCTTATATGATATTCATAACATTTTTTTTAATATGTTATTATATATATATATATTCATATTTTTTTTAATTTCATTCAATACAATAACAAAAATGGAACCAACGTTCATAGATACATATGGATTACTATCCCCCTGGTCAGTATAATCCATTTCAAAGTTATTCATTACATAGATTATTGTAATACAAATATAGTATATATAAATTATATTTATTCCATTATTTACAATATTAAATCATAATATATTTATAAGAATAAAATATATAACAAATAAAGACATATGTAATGAAGAAAGTAGATATTAACAAAACTGAACCATTAACATAAGAATATTTACAAGTGAGTATTATATTGTCATAATAAAAACATATATAGAATTAGATATTATAATATAATTATTTAAAATATTTATAATAAATTTATATTTATTATACTGGTGTTTTTTATGAGTAATAAGGGATTCTAGACACAATGTATGGGGATTTCATCTAACTTTTTATTTCTGTCAGATACCTGATTTATTCACCACCCATTCCTTTTCTGTGATATGTATACATACCATGGATATATTAAATGATTATTAGTCTTAACATTATGTATATTTACTTATACATTATATTAAATATATTTCATGGTTTTTATGTCTCACATGGTACAAAATAGGTAAAATGGTTTTATTTCAATTTTCATTCTTTGAGACTAATGCTTTGTTATGATCCTAAATTATTTTTTGAGGTGTATATACATTAATTTTACATGTAAAATCAATAATATCATAATTTTTATCAAAATTTAATCTATATTTAATTTAGTTTTAAATCATTGAGATTAGGATCCCATGTTCCAAACTGATAAGAGCTTATTGAAATAGTCTCATTACTATTAGATACTATCTATGTTTAGGATTTCATTAATAAAATCATATAATATATATCTTAATAAAAATAAAGTATTTTTTCCTCTATTTATTCATTTTATAATCATTTAGTGGTTCCATTTTTATACTCTACGGTATATAATATAGTTAATAATGAGTTTTTAAGAAATATTTTTATATACCCTCTCTTCGGTCAAAGATTTGTGTTCCTCCACAACCAAGTTTTCTTAAAAATGGTTAAAACAAATATTATGAGATTCTACATGAATATTTAAAAGGAATTTTTCATATTTTTTAATTTAACTAATGATTTTAAAGTAATCCTCTTTTCTCTTTCAAAAAATTAATTTCTCTAAAATTTTACTATATAAAAGGAATGTTATTCTCATCTCTAATGGCATGTATAGATTTAGATTCCATAATTTATTTGATACTTTTTTGAATGTTTAAAATTATAATTTTTAGAATAATTTTTTATAAAAATGTTTTCAAATAATTTGTTTCAATATATTTTCATATTTTCGAAAACAAATTCACATAATGTGTTTTTCAACACATTTTACGATTATTTATATGTTTTTCAGAAATTTTTTCTTAATATTTTCAAATAATCCCTTATAATATTTCAATTAGACATTAATTCAAATATTTTTATGATTATTTTATAATTTTTCCATAAAAAGTATTTTCCAAATGGTTTAAACATTTCTATATAGGGTTTGAAATTACTTTCAATTAAAATGGATTTCAAAATTGTTTCATTATTATTTCATTTGTTTTCTGTTAAAATGTTTTTGATTACATTAGAATAATTATTTATAAGTGTTCAATGATATAGATTCCAAAACGTTTTCAAGATTTTTTTTATATTTTATAAAAAACATTAGTGAAAATATTTTTATAATATTGTTTTAAGAATCTTCAATTAGTTTTCAACTAAAATTTTCTAAAAACATTATCAAATTCTCTTTAAAAGTTTTAAATTTATTCTCAATGAAATATTTTTCAAAAATAATACAATCTTATATTATATTTATTCAATGAAAATGGTCTTAATTGTTTTTTTTAAATTTATGTATCATGAATAAAGGATATTTTCCTCATGATGTTATTTCAAAATGTATTCATAAGTTATTTTTCATATAAGATGATATTTTTTCATATTTCTCATTATCTTCTTGTAAATGATCTGAATTTTACAATCATATTATTTATTGAATGGTTTATGTTTGATGGAATGATGATTATGACACATTTCTCTACAAAATAGGTTATAATCAATTGAAACATGATACTTTTCAAGGGTTATGTTTATGATTAAATGATTATGAAACCTTTATATTTTAACATGTTGTGATATGGTTACTTGTTTATCATAACCATTTAATTTCATGGGTTATAATATAATTTTTAATGATTTTCTAGAACCTATATTTAAGGTTTCTATATGAGATGGGTGGGACCACGATCTACTTCTAAGGAAATGGGTAATGATTTATATCTCCTTACATAGAGTAAAGATGATATTTAGATTCAAACTTGACTACTAAGATGGCCCTGAAAGTGATCCATGACTATCATGATGGGGTGAAGAGTGAACTCTTGGTTCTAGGAATGACATGGGATTGAAGCGTGACTACATAGATGGTATGGAGAGAAATATCATTATATTAATATGGTTCTAGTAGTGATGTAATGGCCACTATGTAAATTATATTAAATGATTATGTGTTTTCCGTAATTAAATGATTTATTCCTATGTTATTATTTTATCAATTATGCTATTAATATCATTATAAATAATTTCTTATTAAATATCAATATTTTTTCCATGATTCATGTTTATGATCATTGATTAAAAGGTTTTGGTCGTTTATTTTCATGAGCATGTTTTTATACCTTTATACTCATGATTATTCTTACATGTCACCCTTATTTACCCTTAATGGGATTCAGAGATCCTCTTTTCAGGTTTTCTCTTCTCGGGTTATGAAGATATGTTTTATCTTTGATGTGCTTAAGAAATGTGTCATATAATATAAAACAACTGGGAGATAATATAGCCCATTAAATTACTAGTGTCTATGATGCATGAATACAAAGTAACTAGACTAATACTATCTTTGGGATTCACTTTTTATAATATTTATGTATTCTATAAAAGTGATGTATTGTTAATGTATGAAAATTTAGGGTTTCTATAGAAGGTATCAGAGAATAGGATTATTTAACCATTGGAAACTAGGATGAGAAAACTTTAGGTAGATCGCTATTTATATTACTATGTATATTTCAATGAATGTCCCTATGGATTAATATAATAATGAGATAACATTTAGAATAATGTCATAGAATTTTGGAAAATTAAATATTGAGTTGATTCATAGAAATACATCCTTGTCTGGATACTATAATTGTATGTGGCACAGCTATATATTTACCAAGGGATAAAAACTATGGGATGTTTTTTTGGTCCTATCTCCGGGTAATCTGGCAAATGAAAATTGGCCTTGTTATACCCCTGGTTTTACAGTCATGTGGGATGTGGTTTGGAAATTCAAAAAACTATTCCTAAATCATTATGAGATATTTAAATATTGGTTGGATTTGAATAAACTATGATAAACCTATTGTGTCTTATATTAAAGAAGTTTTCATGATTTAGACATCCTATATGTAATTATTTTAATAAAAAAGCGGTTTTATACATTGATAAGTAATGATCACACTATGATTTTAGTTTTAATAAACAGTGGGAACTAGAAGGAATTGGATTAACATTGAATGTGACGGACAATTTTCAGATGATAATTCTAATGGAATGATCACTGGAGAGAAATATGATTGGATCAGGGCTAATGAGTTTTCATGAGACATGACTAAAACTGTGAACCTAAACTTAATCTTTGACTACCCATGTATGAGAATGAAGGAGTTTATGGAGAGATTCGGTATTGGGGACCTTAGAGGATAGAATATTTGGTGTCCTTTGTGTCCAAATTTTGTAAAGAATCACCTAAGTAAATGTATTAGAGGAACAATAAGATGTTCTGGATATGAAAATGAATGACACAAAGCATGTTACTGGACGAGACAAGATAAGAGTTCGATTAGATAAATGTATTATAATATTGAACTCCCATAGAAATTTTCAATCATTAATTGTTTTATATGTGGAATAAATTGTCCCTATTAATCTCAATGTCCCAAGAAGTGTGAACCTAAAGAAAATTACCAATTTGCTATCGGCAACGGTTATATTGTTGATTATGAGGAGACTACATATGAAATATGTTTGGAAAATGGTTATATGAAATATGATTATGTATCCTTGTTTTTGGAATAATTATGACATAATAATTTTTTTTAATATATTTGGATTCAGTACTCATGAATGTTCAAACAAATTAGTATTATCCAGTTTATAATTTTTACTCTAATGATTTATAAGAATACATTGAATGAACATGATGAAATGGATAAGTGATATAATGGAAATGTTATTTCCTTGTAAAATACATGATTAAGGGAAATATAACCCCTAATATGTTCAGTATGTTATGATGATGTTTTTTGAATAATGAAATGGTGGATAAAATTATATCAAACTATACAGATTACCTTGGAACTAATTAAGGACTTTTTGACTAATAGTTCATGGTATCATGGATAGAGTTGGAAAA
Source organism: Viscum album (assembly GCA_963277665.1). NCBI lineage: Eukaryota > Viridiplantae > Streptophyta > Magnoliopsida > Santalales > Viscaceae > Viscum > Viscum album. Next base: position 1,743,763,267 of record OY728128.1, on the reverse strand, counting down.
TAATTTTATTTATGTAATTTATCCATTAACCTATGAAATAAGGAATCAAGAATTTTTTCTATAAATATTTTTTGTAATTTGGGTTATTAAAATGTTTCAAAAGAATTTATGATAAGGGTATTCATGTGTTTGAAATATGATAAGAAATAGCCACTTTTATTATACCAGGGAACTAATGTTAAGATGACATCATGGATTTATATCTAATGTTTTAGATTTTAATATTCCAAAATAGTTCTCAAGGATTATCATTAATGAAAAATTTATGTTACACAACAAATAAAGTATTTATGTATGGAGAATATATTGAAACCCATGGTTAAAAGGCTATTTATTGAATAACCAAATTTCAAGGATGTAAATTATATTCTGTAAAGTATATTATAATACTTTTATAAAAGAAATAATGTACCTCCAGTGAAAACCAATCATGTCTAGCAAGGCTACGAGTCATGAACCCATGACTAAAGTGTGATAACGGTTTAGCACCTACATTTTTCCTATGCGATGTCGTGGTTAATGTATAATATTTTTTATGAATATTCATTTATGAGGAAATATCATCGTTACTTTTTATGTTTATAGATTATTGTATTAATGAAATTGATTTTTATTAATAGTTATTGGAAAATAGTTATACATTTCATTCATTAATAAGTCTTAATATCATATAAATGTTTTTTTAGTTCTCCATACATCAATGTTAATTTTTGGGAATCCATTTCTTGATGTAATTAATGAATTTTAAATAGTTAAAAAGATTTACCAAAGAATTAAAAAAAATATAGAAATATATCAACAATTTATATTTTCTTATATTCACAAGAAAAAAAAAATAATGTGTAATGACAAAAAAATCTGTATTACCTTAATTTATGTTAAACTAATGGTCTTATTAATCAACGCATATTCATGTCTTTCAAGGCCTTCACATTTTTTTGATCATTATCTTTTTTGTTTTTTATAACCTCTATCACTCCTTATAAATATTTTTTCACTCATTCATGTATATACATAATCCCAATATATGATCTCCTATGTGAAAAACTAGTAATATATTAATTTGGGAAACATTAATGGCTCTAACTTCTAATTTTTAAGGGATGTTTTAATATTCATTTTTATTATGTGGGCTTCTATTAGTGAAACTATTAAGTATTAATCCTTTGATCACCCAAAAAACATTATAGGTAAGAATTCTTTTTAAAGGGGGTATAATGTAACAACCCATGAATTTTTTAATTTTTTTCATATTAATTTATCGTAAAATATATTTTACATTTTACATAACACTAAAAATAGATTATTTTAAATTAATGTACTATTTTTGGTTTCTGTTATACACAAAACCATGATAATTGTGCACTAAAAACCACATAAACTATAGATTTATCTATAAAAAAATGAGGTTATCTTTGATTTCAAATATGTTGCACGCAATACTGACTTCTAGTACACAACATGCACACCATCTTTGTATATGTTACACACAATACGATGTTTCCATAAAATATCATTTTATAGTTATTATTTAATAATATATTTATAATATATGAATAAAAAAATTAATATTATTAGTGGTTCTACTTATAAAATATTTTTTATAATGTTATTATAAAAATAAAACATATTTTTAATGAACGATATATTTCTTGTTAAAATCCTTATATGTTGAAAAATATTACTTTCTCAAATAAACTACTTTTCATTTCATTCTATGAAATAAAATTAAAAAATAACTATTCACACTAATAAAATTAATTTCAAATAATAAACATCATTTTTAATATAGAATTTTATAATTTAGGTTAGAGTGAATTTGCATGATTTTTCTATAAATCTTCATTTTTGGTTGAATAGTAAAAATTAATGGATTTTAAATCAAAACATCATTTTCGTATAATAAATTTATAAGCTTAAATTATATTTTAACATTCATATAATGTTTAATTGAATAATAATTTTTTCAATAAATCCACTTTAGGAAAATGGAATCAATTTCCCTTTTCAATTGGTTATAAAAAATGTGGAAAACATATGAACATTTTAACATTAAAAACCTATTGTGTCATCCCGTCTGTAGGATTATTTTTAAATTAATTTCATCCATTTTTTTAGATTTTGTAAAAATATATTAAATATTTTAAATAATTGAAAAATATAATTTCTAATCATTTGAAAAAAAATTTGAACAAAAATATCAGTGAAAGTTTTTAAATTAATTATAAGGATAAAGATAAAACGCAGGTTAACTAAGTACTAAACCCTAACATTATGACCCTAAATGAACTATAAAAGTACCCAAAATCCATTATATGTATATTAACCTTCCATTAAACTTACATTATTTTGTTCGTATGGTTTTTATTCCTTTTGTTAAGTAAAAAACATGGTCACACCTAAGTAGTTTGATAAATGCAATGTGTGTCCCTTATCTTCCCTATAAACGGAAACCAAAACTCCATCCTATTCACACCACAAAAACAATATATGATTGGATAATATTTGATCAATTCACTTCCTAAAATCCTTAAATTTTTCCTATAATCTTACCCTTATAAATAATGATATCTACGGAATCCTTTTGTCACAAACCAAACAGTGTTGCCCAATTAAGAGGTAATATCTTCTTACAAGTTCATATCTTTAATATTATTTTCTCAACCCCGAAACTCTCTTTATTCGATTATTATATAACAATAGATGTATCAAAAATATACTATAATTTAGTTATGATATGTTTTACAACTACACTTACACCAACTTCCATATAATAGTTAACAAACATACTATTTTATGATTGATCATTTTTTCTTCAACAACTCTCATTGTGGAAATAATGATGGAAAATATATTTAAATAAAATATAGTTTATATTTATAATTACATTAATATTATATATATTTTTTAAAACACTTACCATTTTTTCCATTAGTTTGGAATATGATAACTATTTTTGGGGAAGTGTAGACTACCACCCATTCAAAGTGCTGTGATTCATAAAAACACAACATTGAATGTTTTTAGGATGGGTTTTGTGTAATTAAACTATATATAAAACATTATAATTAAATAGTGATAATACTATAAACATATAATCATATGTTTTATTTTCATTTATTTTTTCAGTAAGATAATATAAAAAGTAACTTTTTTCATGTATACGTACAAATTACCGTCTCCATGAATGGTGTATTTCATTTCATATGCATATATTCTACTGAATATTATAATAAAAATATACAGAATATACATGATATTTAAATACTATTTTAAAATCTTGAATCTTGATATATTTACATAGAATAATTATATAACAAATTAAGGCACATGCGAAGAACAGAACATATATTACATGAAGTGAAACTGTAACATAGGATTGCTAACATGAGGGTAATATAAGGTCATAATAAAAAAAATATTATATTAGATAAAATAATATTTTTAATTAATATATTTATAATATATTTATATTTTTTATACATATGTTTTTATGATTACAAATAGAGTCTTGTCATGAGGTACGATGGTTTCATCTTACTTTTTGTTTCCTGGAGATACATGTTTAATTCAACAACCATTTGTTTTCAGGTCTTGTGTATATTTCCCATGAATGTATTCAATTATTATTATATCTAAATTTAGGAGTATTTAAATATCAATTCTATGATATTTTTTACTGATATTTATTTTTTGAATGTTACCAAATCAGTAAAACATATATTTCCCAATTTTTCATTATTGATACCAAAGCTTTTTTATGACACTAAATTCATTTTGAGGTGTAAATAGTCACATTTAGCATTTTACATCAAGAATACCATAATATTAATTCATTTTTAATGATAACGGACTACAGACTTGTTTTATGATTATTTCATTAGTTTTCATGTAAAATAATTTGAAAATGATATCAAGTGATCATCACTGGTTTTGAAATTATTTTCACAGAAATTCTTTTCAACACAAATTCATGATTTCCTTTTATGATATCAATGATTCTTTTTGAAAAAAAAAACAATATTTAAATATTTTTTCAATCTTCATTCATTATTTTTCAAGTAATATGTTTTCTATACATTATAAATATTTATTTATTAGTTTTATATGTATTTTAAAATTAATATTTTTCAAAATTATTTCAATATTATTTTATAATTTTAATGAAAAATGTTTTTCAAAATTTTATCTATTTTTTTAAAATCATTTTTCAGGAAGAAATTATATTTTCCTCCGGATTTTTATTTCAAAATATGTTCCCTTATTATTTTCCATCGAAGATCATATCTATTGATGTCACACATTCACTTCTTGGAAATGATCTAATGATTCCATTGACACTATTTCATAAATTATTTATGTTTCATTTAATGATGATTATGACACAAGTTACACTTCCATACATTATATGATTTTTTGACCTGGTTATGTTCAAGGGATATGTTTATGATGAAATGTCTATGATCATTTTATTTTTCCCTAAGTTATGATATGATTTCCCGTTTATGATACACACTAAACTATTTCGGATATGATATGATTTTTAATTATAATGTGTCACTTATATTTATGATTTTATTATGTAATGGACCGGGGTTTTGGGTTCCATTAAATAGTGAAAATCTTATGTTTGGGGTGTTCTTAGTGGTCTGGAAGGCCATCCCAGCTTCTCGTTGAAGCTTAAGACTCCTAACAGTAGCACGCCATACCGGTAGCCTCGGTCTATTAGTGGCCTCCACCTATCGGGAGCCTCGGCTTACTGGTATCTCAACCTACTAGTGTCCTCAACCAAGCGGTAGCTCGACCTACTGGTGGCCTCGGCCTACTGGTAGCTCGGTCTACCGGTGGGCTCGACCTATAGGTCGCCTCGGCCTATCGGTAGCTCAGCCTACCGGTGGCCTCAGTCTACCGGTAGACTCAGCCTACCATTGGCCTCGGAAAAACAGTAGCCTCAACCTACTAGTGGCTCCTCCTACTAGTGGCCTCAGCCTATCGGTGGCCTCAGCCTACCGGTATCTCGGCCTACCATTGGCCTCAAACTACTCATAGCTCGACCAACCGGTAGCCTCGGCCTACCGGTAGCTCGGCCTACCAGCGGCCTCAGCCTATCATTAGCCTTGGCCAACTGGTAGTTTGGTTTACCAGTAGACCTAGCCTTCTAGAGACCACTCCATGGGTTTTCCAGTAGCACCTCCTTTTGCGTGAATTGGGTTTTAAGACTTGTTTTGACACCATTAAACTTGTTTTAAATCCAATTAATGTCCTTTAATTAAATTTTTTGGTGAGGTACCCTACTTAAATGAAAAATCATGTATTTTGTTCATGCCATTAACCTCATTTTGAGAAATGCCTATATGGCATAAGAAGGTGTGTGTTGGTTTTAACCGCCCCGAAGGGCGGGGACCTTTTGGATGGACGTGTTGGGTCACCCAGCCGCGTGGTCAACCCACAATCCCGCTTCTTCTGCAGTTTCAAGTTATTTCTCTCTATATCTTAATCATCCTGAGAATGTTGTATCTCATTCCTTATAACCTAAAGGCTTCTCCTCTCCCTGAGTTTCTAGTTTTCTATCATCCTGCGCTCGAAGTACCCGTCCTCCTAGTGCAATGTTTTCCTTGATCACCTTTCGTGGAGTTCTTGCTAATCTTATTTTCCAGCTTCCACGCGAGGAGTTAATGTCGATCCTTAATTAATCATTTAGGGAAACAACCTTTGTCTCTCTTCATTGTGTATCGTGTGGGGTGGGTGTTCTATGGTTCCCACAAGGTAGTTAATCAATTCTCTAATGAAGATAATAATGGGTTATAGAACGGGGATGAGGAAGTTGGTTAATGTTGTTACATGTTTTTATCCATTCTTTACCTATGATGTTGTAATGAATTTAATGGGCTTAGGCCTATTGAAAATCAAAGCTGTTGGAGATATTTATTTTCAAAATTATGTGGTGCTCTGTTTTATGCTTTGTCTAGGGAATGAGAATCATGTATGAATCGGTTATACACATAAAATTGGATGTTGAATACGAATTCCCATAACCTTGTGTGATCACCCCAGTTGAAATAAATAATATAGAAGAATTATGAACGTTGGGATGGTTTAGTTATGAAATGGGTGAAGGGGAGAGTGTGTTTTGTTATGGATGGGTGAACAGAGGGGCTGTGAATTCTTTGGTTGGAATGACATGAGTTGTTGTGTGGTTGTGGTGGTGTTTAGCAGCAGGAATGTAGGTTGGGTTGTGAACATGAATAAAAGTGGAATGTAAATAATGATATGGATGGAATGGTATTGAATTAATGTGAGATAATAAATGGTTTGTTGGGGTTTGGTTTGGTTCTTGTACTTTGAGGGATCTCACTGACCACTTTGTTGATGTGATTTCATAAGAGAACCAGGTGTGAACTCTTAAATTTACTCGATGGATTCCCTTGAAAGTTATTGTTGTGTCATCTATGATTGTGCATGTTAGTTGCCCAGTAGTGGAGGGATTAACTCTTACTTAACTGTTATGAATGATAACTTGAACAGGGAAACTGGGAACAGTTTGTTGTGTGCATATTTTCGAAGGCAGCAGTTCTTATGCACCTGCTTGTATCTATTTAAGGAGACATAGGTTGGGATGTGTGTTGGTATATATATGTGTAACTGTATGTTTTTTGTTTAGTCTCACCCCACCCGCATTGAGAACTTAGTGTTGGACACCCCATTTCATGGGGAAGGGTGTTTCCCCTAGTTACTGTCCTTCATGCTCCCTCTTCCCTAGGCTGTGATAGATGGAGGTGACCTTACACCCAATATTATTTGCGTAGGATTCGATAGGTGTGTTGTTATCCTAGGACTCTTCAGTAAGGTTTTTTTCCAGTAATCTTCGCAATGACCCCTAGGTGTTTGTGGGCTCGGGTTCTAGTTATGGATTGTTTTCCCAGGTGTCTTCGGGATGAGGATCAGGTGTTTAAGGGTAAGGATGGATGGTTGTGAGGCCCAGGTGTGTGCAGGTCGGGATGTCTGGTTGTAAGGACCAGGTGTGTATAGGTAGGGATGTGGATGGATGTGAGGCCCATGTTTCATCAGGTAAGAAGAGCATGGTAGCATCAGAACGTTTTCTGTTTGGGAGGAGCAGCTAGTTAGAGGTGGGAAATGGTGGTGCGAGGTACCCAAATGTTTTGTTCTAACTATTATCTTACTGTTTGTGTTATTTGGTGAGCATGGAAGGTGATATGGGATGGATAGTTTCCTTAATAGATGTTGGTTCTTCTTCTTCTAACAAGACTTTAGGACGTCTCCCCACTTGTGCACGAGAGATATAGGTTTTTCCTATTAAGTATACCTTGTATGCTCACCCTATGTTTACTTTCATGTTGCCAGGAGGACTTCGGAGGACACGTGGAACTTTACTATTCAGGACGTTGGAGTTGCTGTTGGTTGTTGTTGTTTTTTTCTTAGCCTTTTCTTTTCCTGTTGGTTTTTACTTTGGAGTTCTTGTACATTGTTCAGTTTTATTATTAAAACATGCATGTAGTTTTGTTCCCTTGTGAGTTTTCTATATATGGTGGTGTTTGGTGTTGACTCATTCCTTTTCCCAATCCTGGATAACTAAAAAGGGTAATGCCTCCCATGTTGTAAAAATGTTAAACCATCGGTTCTAGTCGCTACTCCGGGGCTACTGGAGGCGAGAGTCATGGGGTCATTATCTTATCTTCGACTTGAAGAAGGAAGGTCACGGGGACTTTGGTCACCCCTTCCATCATCTTGACGAAGTCGGGTCATGACAGAATGGTTTTAGAGATGAGGTAGAGGGATAAGATGGAGTCTGAAGTTAGGCTCAATGAGGATTGCATGAGATGGTAGGGAAACAGTGTTAGCTGATCATGGTTTGTGAAATAAACCATGGGGGATCGGCTAGGACACAAGATTTTAGGTCCCCCCATGATCTTATACATGGACTCTGATCCTATCAAATGAACAAGTGGGAATACATTTAATGCAGGGTAGAGACCCTTGAAGAAGGTACAAGCATCATACTGATTGTGTTTTACTTGATATTGGGCACATTGGGGAGAAAAATTTAATAATAATAAAAATAATTCCTTTACTACTTGGGCTTAGGTGTTTTTTGTTTACATTGTAGTTATGGCACCCGGATGTTATCCATGAGCGACTCGGGCAGTTGAGGCCCAGTGGATCGAGGCAGTTGACCATCAGAGGGTTGACCGAGATGAGGAGGATGACTTGGGGCAGAGGACTCTACGCTCCTTCTAGGGACAAACCCTCGAAAAGTATGAGGGAAGTGTTTCTAACCCAGTAACAGAGGGATGTCTTTAAGAGATAGCCATCACCTTCTCTTTGATCCATGCTCTGAGGGAGTATTGGGTTCTGTTGGCCGTCAGTCAACTGAGAGGAGCAGCGCATCTGTGGTGGATGCTTTTCTTGGGTGAGAAGACAGAGGCATAGGTTTCATGGGCTAGTTTTGAGAAGTAATTTCATGAGGAGTTCCTCTCCTCTATGGAGGAGGCTGAGAAGAGACAGGAGTTGCTCTCCCTTCAGCAGGGAATAATGTTAGTAAGGGAGATGGGGATCAAGTTCAAATATCTCTTGCACTTTTCCCAGGATCTCTTTTCGGATGAGGAGTCTCGGGAATGACAGTTATAGGAGGCACTCTTTCCTTATCTTCAGTACGTTGTCACACCCTTCACTCTACTGATGTACCTAATAGTACAAAGGAAGGTAAATATATTAGATATGATGCCCTCAAAGGGAGTCACACCACGAAAAGGGAACTGGATGAGTTCATCAAAGGGGAAGGCTGTCAGTAGAAGGTCTCCAGTGACAGGGCCTTCTAGGTTTCAAAAAGTAGGTTTTAGGCCTCATCAGTTCTAGTCCCTAGCTTTTGGCCCTCGCCCCTTTCTCATAGGGCGAGGACTGATGTATTTCTCTTGCAGAGTTTTCAGGAACGTTCAAAGCAGGTGTCCGACTCGAGCACCACATGGTGGAGGTGGGTAGTTGAAACACCCACCTCAGCTGCATCCATTGCCGGAAAGGCCTTTCCAGTAGCAGCAACAGGCCCCTAGACCATCGAAGGATGACTTTATGTGAAAATATCGACACCATGGTGCACCTCAGGGACCTCGACCAGGGCGTGGTCGGGGAGGTGGTCGACAACAGCGAGACAGAGGAGATGGTCGTGGACAGTTTCACGCCGTAGAGTTAGTAGCTCCGATGGGAACATAAGTCATTTGAGGTACGATCAGTTTATTCAACACTCTTGGATTCTTCCATGTTTGATTTGGGAGCTTCGTACTCCCTTGTTACGCACGATTTAGCCCATCCTCTGGGTCTGGATGTCGAGAGACTTTTTGTGCCCCTAGTGATGAGAACACCAGTTGGGGGTCATACCAGCGTAGCTGATTTTTTCTGTTGATTTAGAATGATGTTGGACCGCGTCAGTCCAGTGGAGACCTTCATTCATTACAGATGCAGCAATACGATGTCATTCTAGGCATCGAATAGTCATTCTCTATGCATACCATCATCGACTGCTATCGGAGGAGGATTAAATTCTCCAACGAGGATAGACGGTGTGTGGCTTTTATTGCGGAGCGGAGTTATCAGATGGGTAATCGACATGTGGAGCCACTCCTTTCTATGCTGTACTGGGTGTCAGTGTAGTCTCCGGACATAGGAATGATGGATGTCCTAGGGGCCATAAGAGAATTCCCTGATGTCTTTCCCGTTGAGGTTGTGACTCTACCCTCTCAACGTGACATTGAGTTTGGGATAGTCTCACAACCTGTTGCAGGCCCGATCTCGATGGATCCTTATTGGATAGCACCTTCTGAGTTGCGGGAGTTGCGGATTCAGATTGACGATCTGATGTAGAAGGGCTTTGTTCGACCCAGCATGTTTCCATGGGGTGCTCTAATTTTGTTTGTAAAGAAGGAAGATGGTAGTCTATGACTATGCATAGACTACCAGAGGTTGAATTAGGTGACGGTCAATAATCATTACCCCCACTCAAGGATAAATGATCTTTTCAACCAGCTGAGGGGTGTAGGTTGGTCCTCTAAGATCGATCAGTGGTCTGGATACCACCAGTTGATAGTGAAGGAAGTTGATATCTTGAAGATGGATTTCTGGTGCAGATATGGCCACTTTGAGTTTGTGGTCATGTTGTTTGGCGTTATGAACGCACCAGTTATGTTCATGAACCTATTGAACTCTATCTTCCAAGAGTTTCTGGACCAGTTCATTGTGGTTTTCATCGATGACATCCTTATCTACTCAATAATAGACGAAGATCATGTTGAGCATCATAGAGTAGTTTTAGGAGTCCTTCGACACCAGAATCTTTATGGGAAACTGTCTCAATTCAAGTTCATAATGCAAGATGTAAATTTCCTTGGTCATGTAGTGTCTCATAAGGGAATAAAAATATACTCGTCGATGATCGAGGTAGTCGTTTCATGGGTAGCACCCAAGAATGTGGCAGAAGTTCATAGTTTGCTGGGTTTGGTAGGCTATTAGCGAAGGTTTTTTCCCAAATTATTTCAAGTTTCAGCTCCATTGACAACTGGGACTAGGGGGACCATACCATTGTGTGGAGAAACCAGTGCCATATAGCTTTTGGCTAACTAAAAGAGAAGCTAGTTAGTGCTCCAATGCTCAGATTACCTGTGGAAGGTGTGTTGTTTGATATGTTCTATGATTCCTCTGGCCTTGGGTTGGGATGTGTGATGATGTAGCAATGTGGGGTGATCTCTTATGGGTATAGGCAGTTATGTCATTAGGAACATAACTATGCCACCAATGATCTGGAGCATGTAGCTGTGGTGTTCGCATTGAAGTTCTACCGAAATTATCTCATCGTAGAGTGCTTTGTGTTCTTCTTAGATCACAAGATCTTGCGTTATGCCTTTTCCCTGTGGGATCTGAACTTATGGCAGCAGAGATTTGTTGAGTTCCTCCAAGACTACAACTTAGAGATCTCATATACTAAGGGAAAGGGTAATGTTTTGGATGATTCTTGAGTAGGAAATCACAGAAAGAAGCAGTTTGGGAATCTGCAGATGCTTGGAGAGCGATGGAAGAGTTGTCAACCTTGAATTTGGATGCAAGGGTGGAAGGTGGAAGATACTATCTATTTAAAATGACTGTAGATTCCTCTTTAGTGTTGTAAGTGTAAGAGTCTCAGTGGGGAGGACATGGAGGTAGAAGTGATGCGAGATCTTGGTATTTTGGGAAATACTCCTGAGGTATGGTCTGAGGATGGCCTACATCAGATGCTTTTCCATGGAAGTATTTTTGTTCTAGAGATGATGGTTAAAGGAGTTCTTCGTGAGTTCCATGGATCGGATTTAGCCATACATCCTGGGGTCTCAATGATGTACGAAGGCCTGAGGGGACAGTTTTGGTGGCCTGGGGTAAAGCGAGCAGTGGCAGAGTTTGTGGCTAAGTGACTAGTGTGTCTGCAAGTGAAGGCTAAACCCCATTTTCCTGGAGGGTTATTAAAAATTTTATATGTTATCGAGTGGAAGAGGTATGACATCTCAATGGACCTCGTCGATGGGCTACCCAGGGCTCAGGGAGGCATTGATGCCATCTGGGTAGTGGTGGATCGGTTGACAAAATCAGCTCACTTCATTGAGATTAAGGAGTCGAGACCTCTGAGAAACTTAACTCAGAGTTATGTCGATGAGGTGGTGTGGTTTCAAGAGATTCCGAGATCTATTGAATCCCATCGAGACATGTGGTTTACCTCAAGAGTCTGCAAGGGATTACAACATGCTTTCGGCACCCACCTATGCCTTAGCACTACTTTCCACCCTCAGACAGATGGGAAGACAGAACAAATGATCCTGACATTGGAGGACATGTTACGGGCATGTGTTATGGATTTTGGGGGATCATGGCTACGACACTTTCCTCTGGTGGAGTTTTATTATAACAATAGATTCCACTCCATTATCGGCATGCCACCATTTGAGGCCATGTATGGAAGGCACTGTCGTTCAACCATTTTCCGAACAGAGATTGGGAAATCAACTTTTTTTGGGCCAGAATTGGTGCGGGGAACCACTTAGAAGGTTCAGCTCATGTGTGAGAGGATGAAGGAATCCCAGGACCTTCAGAAGTCGTATGTCGATCGTAGGACGAGGTCCTTCGAGTTCTAGGTTGGAAATCATGTGTTCCTAAAGGCTTCCCCTCGTCATGGTCAGCGATGGTTTGGGAAGGGGAGTAAGCTCTCCCATATGTTCACTAGACCATTCAAGGTCCTGGGATGAGTTGGTGAGGTGGCGTATCAGCTGGCGTTGCCACCTCTATTAGAAAAATTCCACAACATCTTTCACGTCTACCGGATTTGTGGATATCTACATGATGACTCCCACATCATCGATTGCAGAGAGTTAGATGTTGAAAATGATGATACCTTCATAGAACGACCGATAAATATCGAGGATCATAAATAGAAAGTGCTTCATGGACGTACCATTACCTTGGTTCATGTTTTGTGGATGCATGGTTACCACGAGGAGAGAACATGGGAGTGGGAGGCCTAGTTACGCGCTCAGTACCCAGAGCTGTTTTTATTTCCTTGTTGTTTTTGTTCTTAGTTTTGTTGAGATGTTCTAAGTTGTGCTTTAATATATAAAATTATTGATTTTCATAGCTATGATATGATCTGTTCCCTATTCTATCTGTGTTTTTGTGTCCGAATGAGTGATGATGGAAAAACCCAACTGCTAATCAGGATGCATTAATGTGGATGCGATTAAACCAGTGCATGCGAGTAAGGGCCCCCCAAAGCGGAAAATTTCCTGACATGATGAAGGGGACTCCATAACTAATGTGTTGGATAGTGTGATACTTGTGCTAGTTGTAGATGTTTGGGGTTGATAACTCCTAGGGGAGTATTCTGTGGATGTCGGGGGTGTTCTGTTCTATCTTTTGATCAACTCAGGGGTTTTCCCCTATGAAGTTTCTTTAGAGGGTCATTATTTGGACCTCAATTTTACCCTTTATGGTTGTTCTTATATTCTTAGGGACGAGAATACTTGGAGAATTATCTGATGTAATGGTCCGGGGTTTTGGGGTCCATTACATGGTGAAAATCTAATGCATATGTTTTTATGGGTGTTCTGGAAGGCCATCCCAGCTTCTCGATGAATCTTAAGACTCCTAGTGGTAGCTCGGCCTACTGGTGGCCTCGGCCTACCAGTAGCTCAGCCTACCGGTGGACTCTGCCTACTGGTAGCTCGACCTACCAGTGGCCTCGGCCTACCGGTGGCCTCAGAATACCAATATCTCATCCTACCGGTGGCCTCAGCCTACTGGTCGCCTCAGCCTACCGGTTGCCTCGGCCTACCGGTCGCTCGGCCTACCGGTAGCTTAGCCTACAAGTGGCCTCAACCTATCGGTAGCCTCGGACAACTAGAATCTTGGTCACCCAGAAGACCTAGCATACAGGTGAACTCTCTATGGGGTTTCCAGTAGCGCCTCCTTTTGCACGAATTGGGTTTAAACCTTTTTCTAACCCCCATTAAACTTTTTTTAAAGCCCATTATTTTCGTTTAATTAAATGTTTTGGTGAGGTACCCTCCTTAAATGAAAAATCATGACTTTTGGTCATTCCTTTAACTGTGTTATGATAAACGCCTATAGGTTATAAGGAGGTTTGCGTTGGTTTTAACCACCCCGAAGGGCGTGGACCTTTTGGATGGTCATGTGGGGTGGCCCAGCCACGTGGTCAGACCACGATCCCACTTCTTCTGCGGTTTTGAGTTTTTCTCTCTGTATCTTAACCATCCCGGGAATGTTGTATCTCAGTTCTTATAACCAAAAGGCTTATCCTCTCCCTGATTTTCTTGTTTTCTATCATCCTGTGATCGGAGTGCCCTTCCTCCTGTTGCGATGTTTTCCTTCATCACCTTCTGTATAGTTCCTTATACTCCTGTTTTCTAGCTTCCACGCGAGTACATAACGCCGTTCCTTGATCAATCAGGTAGGGATCATACCCTTGTCTCTTTTACTTGTGTATCATGTGGGGTGGGTATTCTATGGTTCCCACGAGGCAGTTATTAAATTTTTTAATTAAGATAATAAAGGGTTAAAGAACGGGGATGAGGAAGTTTGTTAATGTTGTTACATGTTTTTATCTATGCTTTCTCTATAATGTTGTTATGAATTTAATGGGCGTAGGCCAACTGAAAATCACGGTCGTTCGAGGTCTGTGTTTGCGCAGCTATGCTATGCTCTGTTTTATGATTTGTCAGGTGAATGGGAATCATTTATGAATTAGTTAAACAGTTAAACTCGGCTGTTGAATATGAATACCCATAACCTAATGTGATCACCCAAGTTGAACAAAATAATATAAAAGAATTATGAATGTTGGGATGGTTCAGATATGAAATGGGTGAAGGGGTGAATGTATTTTGTAATGGATAGGTGAACAACGGGGCTGTGAATGGTGTGGTAGGAATGGCATATGTTTTTGTGTGGTTGTGGTGGTGTTTAGCTACAGGGCTGCAGGTTGGGTTGTGAACATGAATAAAAGTGGAAAGTAAATAATGATATTGGTGGAATGGTAATGAATTAATGTGGGATAACCAATGTTTTGTTGGGTTTTTCAGTGGTTACATTACCTCGAGGGATCTCACTGATCCCATTCTTGATGTTACTTCACAAGAGAACCGGGTGTGAATGCTTAAATTTACTCGATGGCTTCCCTTACTACTTATTGTTGTTTCATCTGTGTCTGTGCCTATTAGTTTCCCAGTAGTGGAGGGATTAACTCTTACTGAACTATTATGAATGATAACTTGAATAAGAAAATAGTGAACATTTTGTTGTGTGCATGTTTTCTGAGGCAGCAGTTCTTGTGCACCTGCTTGTATCTATTTGAGGAGTCATATGTTGGGTTGAGTGTTGGTATATATATGTGTTACTGTATGTTTTGTTTTTAGTATCACCCCACTCGCATTGGGAACTTAGTGTCAGACACCCCATTTCATGTGGATGGGTGTTTCCCCCTAGTTACTATCCTTCACGATCCATCTTCCCTTGGTTGTGATGGCTGGAGGCGACCTTACACCAATGATTCTTCGGGTAGGTTTCGATTTGTGTGTTGTTATCCCAGGACTCTTCAGGCAGGTTTTTTTCCCAGGAATCTTCGGGATGAGGCCAAGGTGATTGCCGGCGGGGGTTCTGGTTATGGTTTGTTTTTCCAGGTGTCTTCTTGATGAGGACCAGGTGTGTGCGGGCATGGATGAATGGTTGTGAGGCCTAGGTGTTCTCGGGTAGGGATATGTGGTTGTGTGGTCTAGGTGTGTGCGGGTAGTGATGTGGATGGTTGTGAGGCCCAGGTTTCTTCGGCCAGGAAGAGAGTGGTAGCATTAGGACGTTTTCTGTTAGGGATGAGCAGCTAGCTAGTGGGGGGAAATGGTGCTGTGGGGTACCCAAATATTTTTTTCTATCTATTATCATACTGTTTGTGTAATTTGGTGAGCGTGGCTGTTGAGGTGGGATTGATAGTTTCCTTAATAGATTTTGGTTCTTCTACTTCTCAGGGGACTTTAAGAGGTCTCCCCACTTGTTTATTAGAGCTATAGGTTTTTCCTACCCAGTAAACCTTGTATGCTCACACTACATTTACATTAAGGTTCCTAGGCGGACTTCGGAGGTCTCACATGACATTACTAGTCTGGACGTTGGAGTTGTTGTTGGTTGTTGTGGTTTTCTACTTAGCCTTTTCTTTTCCTGTTGGTTTTGTATGTTGGAGATCTTGTACTTTGTTCGGTTTTATTTTTAAAACATGCATGTAGTTTGGTTTTCTTTTGAGTTTCTACACATCGTGGTGTTTGGTGTTGACTCATTATTTCTCCAAATCCTGGTTAACTAAATAGGGTAATGCCTCCAATGTTGTGAAAATGTTACACCCTTGGTGCTAGTCTCCACAACGGGGCCTACTTGAGGTAGGACTCAGGGGTCATTATCTCGTCTTCGACTTGAGGAAGGAAGGGCGGGGTCCTTTTTTTCCCCTTCCATCTTCATTCTGAAGGCAGGTTGTGACACATTATTACATGGTTGGGACCAATATCTCCCTCCATTGCATTGAGTACAGATTTATATCTTATGACATAGACTATAATGGTCATGGACAAGAACCTTGAATACTATGATGTCTAGGGGTGTGAAACATGACTAACAAGATGGTATGAGAAGTGATCTCATGATACTAAGATGGCCATGGGAGTAAACTATGACAACAAATATGGTATGGGTAGTGAAACCAATAAACCAAGACTATATTAGACCTGATGCAATGGCCTTGTGGAAATCATATTATATGATTATGTGTGTGCCAAAATTTCATGTTATATTAATATGTTATTCTTTCATAGATTATTTTCATTCTATCCATATGATTCATGTCATATGAACTTTCATGATTTATTCCATGATTCATTTTTATGGTCTTTTAAAAGA
The DNA here is from genome assembly GCA_963277665.1 of Viscum album. Classification (NCBI taxonomy): domain Eukaryota; kingdom Viridiplantae; phylum Streptophyta; class Magnoliopsida; order Santalales; family Viscaceae; genus Viscum; species Viscum album. The sequence continues at coordinate 1,743,746,788 of OY728128.1, read as the reverse complement.
AGGGTATGATCTTATATTTTCAGGATCATGTTCTCATACCCTTATTCTCATGGATAAGCATACAGGTTTCCCTTATATACCCATATTGGGAATCTAATATCACCCATTTTTATGATTAATTTCCTACTATATGAATATATGTATTATGTTTGATGTTTCTAGAAAGTATTCTAGTCATGAATAACCATGTGGAACATAATTAAGCTCATTTATATACCGTTGTCTGTGTCCTATTATTCCAAAGGCACTGGACTAATAAACACTTTAGGGGCAGGTTTTAAAATATTTTTTTATTTTACAAAAATAGTCTGATTTTAATGCCTGAAAATAAATGGTCGTTATATATGTCCACAAATACAATCCCAAATTTGGGGGATAAAATCGAGGAGTTGGTATGTGTGGCCTCACCCTGAAAAAATTTATTCTAAATCATTTCACAGTAATGTTATTTAGAGAGAAGCTAAAAATGGTATGGATTATACAAAAGTTGCAACAACAAAATAACTACATTTCATTATATTTAATTATTTTTCAATATCCACATTATAGTGGTAAGAAAAAGGAAGATAATTTCAATATAAATACCTAGAAGAAAAATATAAATTTTCAATCATGGGAGAGGTGGGAGAGTTCATGGGTAGGATGATATTATATATAATAAGAGACTTATATCTTGGAGGGATATGAATCTAAAATGATGAAGAAATTCTGACAATAATAATTTTATGGTGATTATTATTGTTGGAAGAATGATATTTTTATTTATTATCCTGTCTTGACAATTATGAGGTAGTAAATATACCTATACCAAGAAATTTATATAAATAAGAATGAATTATGTGTATATAAATCTGTATTTGATTTAAATTTATGATATGGTGTCAATTAACATTCCTTTTTATTTAAATATTTTCCTCCGCTCTCATGCATGACTAATTCTGGAAGGTAATGGTACAATGTATTAATACCATAACAAGTTATCCCCCTCTTGAAAAAAAATTTAATTATTTTGTGGTATATAAGATAAAAAATGGTTTAGAACACATTCCTATAAATTATACATAGTAACTAAGAGGTTAAAATACTGATTAAAAGTTGATAGATGGTAATCGAAGAGGAGGCTCAATAAAATTAAACATTGTTGAAAATTAATATAAATTTCACCAAATTTTATTAACATATTACACGAATATGGATTTATATCCCATTGTATGTTCATCCCATTAATTATATAACTAATCCATCACCCTTATTTTCACATTCTATTTCCTAAAAATTCAATAGAACTTCTAAATATATTCCCTATATAACAACCCCCATTACCACTAAACTACAGTTTAAAAATATTTCCTGAATGATTGAATATAATTTTGTATTTTTATTTCACTATTGGAATTAACAACAGTATTAGGTAAAATCGAAACTATAATTAGTAATTTGAAATAGTAACAAGTAATGTATAGTAATTTTTGATATCTTTAATTTTATATTTTCTAATTTTACCACATTCGACTCTTGTTATAATTGTGAAGTTATTTCACAAGAAAATCAGGCACAAGAATACTCAACTAGAGGAAGAAAAAAAGATGTATACCTTCATTTTTTTCCCAATATCAAACGTACCATAATAAAGAAGTGGGAAATCATGTAGAAATTAGAAAACATGTCCATCATGTAATTAGGATTAGTATTAGACCAATATTCTATATAAATATAACACCAATATCTCTACAAGATGATTAAAGAAAAAATTTTCATAATCAATAATAGAAGACCCTTGAATGTTGGGATTGGAAAAATTATCCTATTTCCCCAATCAATTTTTTTTCTAAATTAGAAATGATGATGAAGATCATAATAATGATCATTAATTAAATCCAATAATCTATGCTACCTCATTAGGGATTTTATTTTACATTTATTATATACTATAATATTCTGACACATTCCAGTTCAATAATATAGAGACTAATTTTATGTGATTATTCTTTATCAAATTATCACTAAAATATAATGATCTATATAGAATTAAATTTATATCCCCAAAAACTATCATATCATCGTAGGATCATGTGAGAACTCTATTGAATTTTTTTCCCTACTCACAATATACAAAACTCTATGGGATAATATCTTAGTTTTTAAAACACTAAATAAATAATACCTTTATAGTGTGTGTAAATATTTTGAGATTCTTATTAGAAATTTCCATATTGTGACATCAAAACATCGTAGTAAATTTAGTTATTTTATAATTCATTATCTATATTAAATGATTAGATTCTTTATGTATCCTTAGGATGGTTTAGAATGTATAATTCTTTAATGGGGAGGCATTTTTTCAAGATGAAATCTCCAGTAATATTTTTTAATGGAATCCAGAAGGAGTAAAACCATAGGATGTGAACATGGTGGAAGACAGTTGGTTTTCCACCCAAAATAATGTGATGATAAAGAAGATAAATTATATTATGTCCTGTCAGAATCCCCATGGAATAATATTAAAGAAATTGACTAATTAGATAATAATTTTAAAATTTTCAATTTGATGGAGGAAACAAAAAAGAAAATAGTATAATTAGTATCAAGGAAATTTATTCCATAAAGAAGAATATAGAATTCAACCTCATACCCAATGAATATATATTTAAATTCAAGTGCGCTCATTGGATGATACACTAGATAGATTTACAAAATATAAATGAAATATAATTAAGGATATGTTATCATACTGAACGGATAAATATACAGTGAACCAAGAATAAAATGAAGATTCATGAAACCAAAGTGCTGTAATAAGGGACCTAGAAAAATGAATTGGAATATTTTATACCAACTAAAGTAGTGGCCAAATGGATTCTTACTATGTTACATTTAAATTGTATTATATTTGTTAGTGGAAGGCCACTACCCTAACAAATAGATAAAAATGCAACAATGTTTTTTAAATTTTACAGTATTAGATGAAGATGAACCAATCGATGAACTATATGTAGTGTAATGAAGAAACTAAAAAGGAATGGAAGTTGATAAATTTTTTCATAAGGGGGATGACCCCCATAACAACCACAGCTACCATTTTTAAAGAAAGTGATATATGTAAACATTATTGAAGAAATATATATGTTTATAGATATTTTAAAAAACCTCAAATGTAAATTCCATTTTTTGGTAATTCTTAAAATTTTCAAATAAAAATATTTCATGGAAGTGTTGGATTCAAAAAAAAGATACTAAATAATTGGCCTACAACCCACTAAAGGTGTAATGATTATTTATTCTTTAGATAATACCACCAAATAATAATAGTGATCCATGTAGTCGTTCTATCATGATAAGTATTTGTTCTAATGATCTTAGTAGTGATTTGTATAATTTATGTGAAATGGTAAATATAATTGCATCATCAAAATTCAATATTTTATGTATGGTAGAGTTAAACATAGATTTCAATATTCACAAACATGAAAATAAAACTTTAATGTGTACCGAATCACTATGTTCAAAAGTCTTCAACAATTAATAAAATGTATAGATTGATTAATATTTTAATGTCATAGATATGGATGATGAGAAGAAAAAAATTATATAGGGAAGACCATTATAATATATTATGAGGGTTCCTATTTATTTTCATAGTTCATTGCATTTTTAAGACTCAATGGAGAATAATTTAAGATCAGTCATCATAGAGTGGTGAAGAATTATGATGAAATAGATTCTAATTTGTTAGTGGATATCTTTTCAAAATTTATGGAATTATTTTCAAAATAAAAATAAAGAATGTAGTTAATATTGAAGTAATGAATATGATGAGAAAGAGGTTATTAAATATTGGAATTATTGGAAAAATACCTGAGTTATGGGAGGAATATAAATCTATAAATAATTAAACAAATGACAACATGTAAATACCCAAATATATCATACATATAAATTATGTAATTTTAGATTATTATTCATTATATTTCAGAAAAAATGCCTATGGAAAATTAATTTATAGTTCCACTAGAGACACAAACACATAAAAAATATTACATAATTTATTTGCATTATCTCCCACTATGATCTTCATAACTATAATCCTTCTTATGTATTTCATACATAATACCTTTCACCACAACACATGGATTTGTAAACATAAAAAAGGGATGTATTAAATGATATGGAAGGGTAAAATATGATATATCCACATATCTTGAGTATAAGGGTTTGATAATATTATAATCACATTTAAAAATTGTACCCTTTATATGATTGATCATAAAATTGAATCGTGGAATAAAACATGGTATTTTATAAGACATATATCATAATATATTGGCTTCACTCCCCAAAACATCAATGTATTCAAGGTTCACTCAAAATAATATCATATTGCATAGATTCCCTCACTAAACATGGTTAACTCACCATTATATTATTTGTTTATCTCATTATATATAAATAATTTCCCTATTATATAGTGTGATATATAGTTCAAACGCATTTAAAAAATCATACATATTTATTCCATAAGAACATAAAAAATTCCTCATATTAGAAAAAATGAAAATAAATTGGTTTCATAAATATTTCCTCATAACAAAATTTATATAAAATAAATAGGTTTCATATATAGTTTTTTATTTCGTTAATAAATATATCTTGGAAAAAAGAAAAAGTTTTTAGAATCATTTTATTATAGTATAACCCATGGATGAGAAAGGATTAATTCAATATAATTTCATCATAATAATAAATTATTCAATTAAATAATATGAATGGTGTCCTTTTTTAAAATACATCATTAATAATGATTAAACACATAGAGTTTCAACAAATATGGAAAATTATTTTGAATGAAAATTTACATGGAATGTCTCTTGATGAAAATATCCTTTACTTTAAAATCATTATTATTAAAATTAAAGATGAATAATATATTTTAGATGTAATTTTATTTAATAATGAAAATATAAATATAAATTAATATTGAAATAAATAAATTAATGACTTTGGTAACTTTCCATTATTGTCCTAAATTATAAAAACATGAAACATTTCATAGTTTTTCGTAAAATCCATACAGTCCTGGCTTGAAAAATCACTAGATTATTATTTTCAAAACATTAATTAAAAATTATTACATTGGTGAATATTTGGTAAATAAATCATTTGACTAATTTTTTTAAAAATACGAAATAATTTTTCAAAACATGGTTTTTGATGAAAAATGACATTCGACCGAGGATATAAATATCTATAATTTTAAAAAAACAATATTTTATACCCTTTAGTAAATAAATTGAGTAAAATGAATTGAAAATAGATAATATATAGAAATATATATTTTATTTGAAAAAAAATATTTTCATTAGCGATATATCATAATATTTCTTCATCGGAATCGTTAACATATTAAATATTGATACATGATGAGATTGTAACATAAACAATTTATGACATTGGTAACCCTAAATACTGATCCACATGAAATAATAACAATCAATTATAAAGAAAATATTATGATAATAAATTAATTAATTTTATTAAATGTCAATTTTTATGTATATACCCATTATAAATGATGACTTATTCATAACAAAATATATTTCTCAAATAAAGAAAATTGTGACAAATATCCATAACCATTAGTCTTGAAATTTACCATATAAATTTAAAAGTCATGTAATATATATATGTTTATAATAAATATATTATATAGTCATAAATATAAAAATCATGTCATATATGGTTTACTTATGACCATTTTTTATAATAGTCTTAGCAATTCCATGTTAAATTCATGTATTAGGTAATAACCTCTTTTCATTTCAGATGTGTTTTGATTTGTTATTTTTTTCTATTATATTTATCATGGTTCAATATTATCCATAATTTTATACATTATATAAATTTAATATATAATAATATTATTTTTATTTTTTATAATCTTTAAAAAAATTAGGTACAACATCATATACATAGTTTAGGTAGATGCTTGTTCTTCTGTATGTATGATAGTGGATTCCATTTTCTCAATTGAATGAAATAAAGAAAATATAAAAAATATATAAACTTAATAGAATCATTTTTACGTATTATTTATCACATTTTTTCACCAATACTATCCTTACAACCTTTTATTTTATTTGTGAACAAATCACATTGCTTCATGAGGTTGTATTCTTCCACACACGTAGCAGATGTTGTCATATTCTAAAAGAATGATATTTGGGGAAGAATATGTGAAATATTAATAAAAAAATTATTTTAATATAAAATATAATAATATATCCAACCAATATATCTATGCATGGAATTTGTTGATGATAAATGAATAACATCAGTTTTCAGGGCCGTTGTCCACCGTACACATGAATGATGATTTTATATGTTGTTTTATGGAATTGGAGAAGGTATTAGGTTAGCACCATAACATAAAAATATCTAATTAGATTTCATATAATGGGGTTATTATGTAATCATGAAGTAGTAATAATTTAATGAGGTAAAAGAAGAAATATAAAAAATTCTCATTGAATAACGTTAGCTCTCCTTTAGGTAACCTCCTTTGGTTTTCCACAAAATCCATCCTAGGAGGTATTTATAATGCAAATAATCATATAGGATGATATGGTGGAATTAAAGATGTTTTTCATAGAAAATTGGAATTAATATTTTTGTATGTGATAAATGTATAAATGAATGGGTTGCCTTTTATATATAATGTGAATGACAAACTTGTAATTTTTAGAAAAAAAAATGTATCTATAATTTTCACATCAAAAAAGGATACAAAATAGAACATTATATATAATTATAAATTCAAAGGAATATTTATATTCAAAAAAATGAAGTTACACATTTTTTTCATCATTTTTAAGCAATTTCATTTTAGTTAACTCCCGATAATCACATGTTTACCTCAAACCTAGAAAATAATGTTTAATTTTACACTATTCATTGTAGACCATATTAGAAAATATATAGTTTTTTAATTAGAAATATGGAATCCATATTTAAAAATTCCCTTCACGGTAGTAGTAAATTTTATTTAAAAATTAAACTCACAGACATGACTAGATATCGGTTTTCTAAACATAAAACTTTTAGAAGATTAAAATGTTTTTCAAACAAAATATGGAAATAATTAAAATGGCCTAAATTGGATTATTTATATACATGATTACTAATTTTTATTTAATAAAATTTTCAAATTAAAAATAATATTTGAAAATTATTTAATTGAAATAATAGTTTTTAATAAAGTCATATATTTTCACTATTCATCAAAAAATTTATCATTTAATAAAAATACAAAAAATCACACTAATAATATTTTTACATGAAGATTTTCGAAATAAATGATCATTAATAAATTAATTTTTCTAAAATTTTCATAAAATATTTTAATACTTTTTTACAAAAATATAAATAATTAAAACATTTTTGAGAAAAATATTACATTCAAATCATAATAATAATTTAATAAAAATTAAGTATTTTTAATCAATATTTTTTCATTATGTAAACCATTAGAGTAAATATTTAGTTTTTTGTTACACCTATTCAATCCATAATTTTTAATGGAGATTTTGTAAACATATTGTTTAAAAATATTGTTTACAGTTTTTTTAGTTTTTTAAAACTCAACGTTTTACGGGACGCAAGAAATCAATGAAAATTATATTATTTGAAATATAATTCAAAAAAATGGGGTTTTCACAATAACCCCAAAAAATCATTTCATATGTGAAATTTCATCACTTTGATAATAATATTTGATGATTTTTCTACTTCGTCTTAATATCAGGTTTCAACATTGCATCCTCATATTAGTAGTTCAACTATAAAACTTTGATCTCTTGAGTGGAATTTTTTCATAGTACATAGTTGTATGATCATGAATATCCACCATTTGTTACTTATAAAAATAATATTACTATAATCGTATCGAATATTATAATAGTACATGTGTATGATAATTTATATAATTCTTCTGGAGAAATACATGGAATACATCATTTTTCTGAGAGTGGTCTAGTGCATGCACAAACCAATACACTACCATCTCGATATGATCAAAAATTTGAAATAGAAATACATAACTTTTATTTTGTTACCTTATTTCAAAATATAATTAATATATTTAATGAATAAACTCATTCGAACACATCTTCACCAATACCAAATTTCAGATAATGTCAAATATTAGGAGTATAACTTTTATGTGGACTTTGTACAACCCTTATGATTTCTTGAATATTACTTCCTCTACCATTTTCTATGAAATTTCATGTACTAATATAATTATTTCAAAAAATATAATTCTATAACTTTGGATCAGAACACTTATTTCCAAATGTGGATTTATAAGAATCCATTTGAATGATTGATTGAAAGATATTTATGTCCAAAAACTCAACTAAAGGAAGGAATTTATCACAACTAACTTTAAAATATAGATAAGATATCATAATATATAATATAGTGTTTTATTGGTTCTCTCATATTGACTATCTATTTGAGGATGATATTTAGTGCCTAAACTCAACTCTCTATCATGAGAATGATGAATAATTTTTGAAAAAATTGTGGTAACCCACAGATCCCAATCACACACAATCGAATATGGTGATCCATAAATCTTTAAATAAAATTATTAATCTATATACTTTAATGATTATCGATATATAAATATTCTCTACTAACAACGGATAAAAACGGAGTCTTCTCACTTTGTAAGGTGATCAACTACACAAAATATATCATTATCCCCATTATATATTTTGTGGAGTACAATGAAAAAATTCTTGCTTATATTTTTTCATTCCCATTACAATATGGGTAATGGATGTAACATCCCGTTATAATTTTATTTATTATACATTACTTTATAAAAAAACATGAGGTTGGATACAATCCTTATTATATCATTATTCATGTTATCGCACTAGAAATACACATTCATATAACATTACAACATTATAATTTCTTGATGAAAATGTAAAAATTAACAATGATCCACCTCTAACAAATCTTTTTTCATATATGGTATAGAAAAAACACATACATGGTTCCAAAAAACATATAATTCCTTAATGATCTTTGTTAAAATCGAGATAATTTCTAACATTCTGTTTCAACTCAACAGCTTTAACATGTTCGTATTTAATCTTCACTTGAATAAAATGAGAAATGAACTTTTGAAGAAGATAAGTTTTATACCATTCATTCCAGATTTATATATCAATAATTCAAAAATATAGTAATATTTAATCTTTTTTATTCTCATTATAGATTATCTAGCTTGATCCTTTTGATTTAATGTAGTGCCCACATTGTTCCTTTTCCTAATGTGGTAATGTATTATGGAGTAGTAATCCTTAATCAACTCTAACATACTTCTCTATCTCATTTTTAGCTCTGTATTTGTGAATAAATAATTTAAATGAAATTTGATTTTGAGAGATATATGATTGGATTTCATTATTGTTATCACAATCATGAGAATTCATGATAAACGATGAAATTGTAACATAAAACCATTACCACATTGGTATCATTGAATCATAATCCCTGGTAAAGAATAATGACAAATAACAAATATAATATAAAGAGAATAAATAAAATCATGATAATGAAAATGAAATGGGATATAAAGTCACAACATAATGAAATATAGGTTTATAACATAACAAATGGACGAAAGAATGAAATTTGAAAAATAAATATCTTTCCATAACACTAAACATACATCAATCATTTTATAACCTACTATATAATAAATATAATTTTATTATAATTCCATTAATTATCTATATATTTATATATCAACCTTTATATTATTTACTTTTGATGTTACCAATTTATTAAAAATTCAATGTTAAAGTCACATTTTGTGCAATAACTACTTTTTCATGTTTTTTTTAGATTATAATTTTTTCCTCTTTCATTGATAATTGATCAATAATATACCAAATATTAACCATGATATAAATATATTATATGTTCAACATATATTTGTTTATAGAAATAAATAAAATTTAGTGGTTGAAAATAAAATACATTGTTCATGGGGATGTAAATCCATACAAACAAATTAATGTTTTTTCCTTTTTATAAAAAATTTTTAATTTTGAAATTAATTTAATATATTTCCATTGTAGAATAATTTTGATTTCATATGTATGAAAAAAGATCAATGAACCCATCCTTATTACCTTCTATTAAAAGTGTGAACTGATCACGTCTATTTGTGAGGAGGTAGTCCGTAGTAAATATTATATATGTATAATAATATCATATATATTATATATACACATTTAATAAGTTGTTATACCTATTTTTGATAATTATTGATTGAAAATGTATAACATTGGTTTCTGAGGTTGTAGTCTTTCGTACAAATGATTTATGAATTAATACCCAATTGTATGGTAGATGGGATGGTTTTAGGTTATGAACATAACATAAATCACATATATGTAATATAAGATAATTATTTTACTATATAATAATTAACTAATAATAATTTATCGATGTGGAGGAGGATGTGAAATAAGAAATATCATTTAATAACATTACCACTTCTACGGGTAGTCTCCAAAGGGTTTGACCAAAAGACTTCCTAAGAAACATTTCAGTCTAATATAAATCTTCTAGGATGAGTGCAGGTAAGTAATTAATATATTTGATAACAAATTGAACAATATAAATGGTTTTTAATTGTAAACAAGAGATCAAAAATGGTGCTCTTTTATAAGAGATGATGGTGGAACACTTGTAATTTTTTGAAACAAAAAATGTTTTGCCACATTTTTTACATTTCCAAAGTTTCCCTAAATAAACCATTATTGATAAATAGTCATCAAAACGTATAAATATGTATACAAAGTGAGTTTTTGATAATATTTGGTTCATTATTAAGACATATCACTTTTTTTAAAAAACCTAATAATCTCATTTTTACCATATCAATTGTAAATAAATTTTATTGAATTTAACATTCATTATAGTATAAAAATAATTTGACCTAATTATATAATATAAAACATTCATATTCCAAATAAGTAAGAAATTATCTATATTATAGTCATATAATTAGAAAATTTAAAATTAAAAATAATCTTATATATGAGACGAGAGAACAGTTTTCCAATGAGAAAATGTTCCAGAGTATAAAATCCTTTTATTTCAAAATTTTATAAAATAATTATTACAATATCTTAAACCTTATTAATTAATATTAAAAATTAAAAATTCTACTTTATCAACCATCTTAAAAAAATATACCATACAAATTATGTACTCAGAAAAGGCATTTTATAATAAAAATAGTAATTTTTACTATTAATCGAGAAATTAATCATTCAATTAAAATCCACTCAAATGTAATTTTGAAATGATCTTTTAAAAATGAAATTTAATTTTATAAAATTATTTTTTAAAAAATAAATAATAAATTTTATTAGTTTTCACTAATATAAATAACAAAATTAAAAGGTATTATTTTAAAATTATATAATAAAATTACTGATATTTAAGTATTTTATTAATAAATATTAATTAATTAAATTAAAATATTTTAACTCGTTTTTAAATTTTCTTTTTCCAAATTTAGGATTCCATTTTTAATGGCTATTTAATAATGATATTATTTAATTTATAATATTTACATTTTTTCATGGATCGTTTAAAAACAGGTGTTTCTTGGAACCTCATATATTAAAAAAATTCAAAAATTAAATTTCAAAAAATGTATGTTTTTTACATATATGTTTTGGAATGTTAGTGATTAAAATATGACGTTTAATGTTGGGATAAAAACTAATGGATTGGGCACATTGAGGATCAGAATTTACTCTTCTAAGGAAAAGTGAGTTTTTTTTAAAAAAAAGGGAGACAAAACTTCTATATTAATGAATCATTGCATGAAACCTATGTTGATCTAAAATAGGTAACCTATTTTCCCACCATAAATCACATAACATCAAGATGTGATGTCGAGCTAAAAATCAATAACAAAACAATTTTCAAGATACAAACTACATTTTGTAGGATTTAGGACTTTAAGATTCAATTTTTTTTTTCTCTACATGTGAACTATAATATATGTTTATTTCCATTATTTTAGAACATTCATCACAATGTGAGAAAATTTTCACTATTTTTATTATATTTTTAAGTCTATAAAGATTCCACATAAATGGACATATGGCATAAAGTAGAGGGAAATTTAAAATATTTACTATAAAGGGGAGTAAACATTAATTTTATGTACATACCTCCACTACACTATATCCATAATTTGTTTTGAGATTTTCCTGAAAATTTATTACCTCATATATATGTCAATTGATTTATTTTTGATCAATTATACTTAAAATTAAAATGAAACCTGTGATTCTATGTTTAAATTTTCAAATCTATGTGACTGAATAGGATATATGGGGAGATTGAATAATTATAATGGAATATAGGAACAAAAATTTAATGAATTGTGTTTTTTATTTTAAGTCAGATATAACTATCTTTTTTTCAACCATCATTAATGATTTTAATTTCATAATTTCACAGTGATTAATTTAATTTCATGAAACATTCTTAAAGTGATTTCCTTAAATTACATCCTCTTATTCATAAGGGTTTTCTATTCCAATTCTTCAATTATTTCTTATTAAAGTTCATGAGGTATTTTGGTACATGTTTCTTTGGAGTGTTTAAATTTTAAAATGTGTATATGAGTAGTATACATATTCACTTAAAATATGATTGAGTAATATTATTTTATTAAGACAACATCCTTGGCATATACCTATCATGAATATTTATCTCAAATATTTGATACCATGAATGCAATTTTATCATAGTAATCCATATTACATAACAATTTATCCATAATTAACCGGTCTTTAATGTTTACCATGATATTCGAAGATCATGTTTAAGGTAAAGGTAGTTCCTTGAAAAATGGATGTGTTTTATTGAATGGAAAATAATATCAGTATTTTATTGGTTAATTAAATCTGTGTGTGTCAATTTTCATTGTATTAAATGGTGATCCGTTCCAAAAAAATTGGTTGAGTTATGGATTATAAAAATTCATCGTCACTTCAATAATAATTTTTTAAATTTATCTGTTCTGCAATGGATGTGAATTCTTTCAAAGATTTTATTTTAAATTAAATTGATTACATAAAGAAAACCAAATTAAAAAAAATAGATGAGAGATTCACTAATTTTACTTTTATAATTCATGACCATCGATTTTAGATAAGGGATGTGGGAAATATTCAATTTATCAGAGGATAATATAATTATAATTAATTTTATAATAATTATTAATAAAAATACGATATATATGTTTTTTTCATTCATTTCATACCCTCATAAATAATTTGAATCATTTTATACTAATTCATAATCCCCTACTGATTTTTTATTATTAATTTTAATACTTTGTGGAGAAATTATATCATTCTAATATTCATATGTTTTTACATATTGATAGCGTATGATGAAAACCTAAAATTTATATTTATCCTTAGGTAATTATGGAAGAAATAATATTTTAAGATAGATAATGATTTTCATGATCATAATTCTAAATTATGATCCATGAATAGAAGATATGTTAAGTACAAACATTTTTCATGAAAAATTAAAATACATTGTGTTTAGAGATGAGTTGAAATAATTTCTCATGTGTAACCATTAAATGATATATCTCCCCAATTGATAATTATTTATTTTCATTAATTATTTAATTGGAATATTTATTGAATGGAATATTTATTTCAATTCTAGTGGATTAGATACATAAGGAAATTCATTTTTTAAATGTAGTAGATTTTAATATTAATTTTTAAAATAATAATTTTAAAATATTAAATATTATAAGTATTATGTTTTTATTGGATAATACCCATGATATAATCATTATTTAAATTTTATGGAAAATAAATATGTTCCAATAAATTTTTTTAAAATAAAGTTATAAATATAATTAAGATATTTTTAATTTATATTTTTAATTTTTTCTATTTATTTTTTGTCTGGTGAGTTTGTAAAATAGAAATTCTTATTGGGTGATTTTTTTAGAAATTGGGCAACATGAATATCACTTAAATCATGGGAACAAATTTAAAATAATAACCCCAAACAAGGGGTTACAATGCAAGCCACCTCAAATAGATAGTTGGCCAGAATATAGAGGTGGAGCATAGATTTCACATAGATCTCAGGGGAGACGATTACACAAATTTATTAGGGTCAGGTAAATGATGTTTATATAGGATACCACCCTAAATTTGTGGTGGTTCATGGAAGTTATAGGAATACTCCAAGACCATTCTAACATGATCAGCACATCATCGGATGTTCTAACTTTTTAAAATATAAAGTCCACTACAAAAATCATTGTGGGATTGAACCCTTTGTGGGGAATTTTTGACTTACTAATATGATGTTAAAATAGCCATTTTAATGCATCATTTATTTTATACATACCCACCATTTGAGATTTCTATTATATAAACATCACTATGCCATCTTTTTTTCCCCAATGTCATAATCCCTCCATGGGAAATATGGAAGGAAGCATCAGAGCCACTATACTTTTGAAGTGATTTATTCAACATATGTGGCTATTTTTTTGTAGTAACCATGAGATTTTGAACCACTAATAATAGATTAATATTTTAGAAATACCATAACATTATAGCTAATATTTTTTTGAATAGGAAGAAAAACATTTATAGTGCATTTGATCTTCAATGTTCCATGATTTCAATAAATAAGAAGAAGAACATGAGTAATATTTTGTTCCATAGTGATAATTTCTACATTGTATAGGGTTATAAAATTGTAGTACATTTTTATTATGATGAACAAAATGTTCCATTGTAGGCACCCAGCTGAAACGATCAATTTTTTTCATTTCATTTTTCTCCTAGAAACATGAATTAAAGGAAGAATATTAGTAATCAACACATGTTATAGGGTTATGTTTCAATACATTTTAAAAATCCTACTACATTATGTATATTTGTAATCATAGGTAGGGATTCGGGGGAATCATTAAACCAGTATGTTGAGGAATCACCTTGAAAAAAATGAGTACAAATGCCTCACAACAAGGATGATCTTCTAAAAAACTAAAATATTTAGATTACCAAAATGTATGTTATAATATAGACAAAAATAGTTTTTTACACAAAAATTTCACCCAAAATACATTATCCAATAATGATAAAGAAAAAATAAATTTAAATGATAAATAAATGATATAGGAAGATTATTTTTCCTTCATAAGTGATGTGGTAGAATTTTAGGGGTGGAAACTATTAAATATGAAGGGATACTAGACTCCTGGGGGGAAATAACTCTGATAACATGATGTTATATGAACACTAAAACTACTAATATTAATTAATTCTATAGTAATAGATATTTTTTAATTTCACAACCTCTAATGACTGGAAAGAGTGGTAAATATTCTTGTTTAATGAAATATAATGATAGTGTAACGTAACTAGTATAGGGAACAATTTTATTGATTTAAATTTATTACTAGTTATCAATTTACATTCATTTTAATTTCCGAATTTCTCTAATATGTTAGAAAGAAACCATTAGTATGAGGGGAATATAAGGAATTTTAAATTCAAAAGAAGATATCCCTCTAATGAAAAATGCATCTGTTATGGGTATTTTTCTTTAAAAAAACCTATTATCTCCTACTTATAAATTAAACTAAGTTACTAAGAGTGTAAATGGTCATTTAAAATGTAAAATGTGTGAAAACTAAGTGGATGAACATTAAAATTCAATTATGATGACATGCAATCTATATTTTGTCTTTGTTTCCTAACAATATACATTGATACATATATCTATATATGTTTTGGTTTTTTTTAATTAATTCTGAAACAAAACCATTAACATTGGCTTCCCTTGAACGTTACACTAAAATGTTTTATAATATTAAACATATTCACAATAGATTTTCCTTGACCACAACAAATGTATTGTTAAAATATATTTCATTTATATTGGTTTATAAAAAAATTTCTTTGAATTCACTGAGATAATAAATATTTATTCTAGGGTAAATTTTTTCTAATGATTTCAAATAAGGGTTTGAATGATATTTTTACGGTTATTTTCATCTATAAATACATAAACTACAAAAACTTATAATCAATTAGGTTATGATATTCTGATATCAATCATATTCATTCTTTATGTATCATATGATTATAAAGGTTAAGGAAGGTGGTGTTGATTCTCTCATAAGAGATAGTGAAGTTATTAAAATCCTAATATATTATAAAGGTTACATCACAGAAGATAATCATAGAATAATTTTGTAAATGCCTATCTATGAATTTCCAAAATGTGCAATTTTCCATATTGATTGTATTATGTGTGAACTCTAACAAGGGAAGTAATTTTATATGATTATTTCCATTAAAACTATTCTATTATTTTTATGATATGATATCATGCATCATTATAAATTATATAAAATTAAAAACCTTCTGCACTATTACATTTGATTGAAAAAAATAATATTCCATGATTCATGATTAAATAACATTGACTGATTAGGTTTTATGATTGTATGTAATTATATTTTTCACTTTTACTTGGGAATTTCATATACACAATTTTGATCATTGATTAATTTATTTAATATTTACCCTTATTTATAATATTATCTCTCCCTTTACAATGTTCCCTTTCTCATATTTATGAAGAATTATTTTACTTATGGTATTACTAAGAAGTGTTCTATGTGAGAAGATATTTTTTCGGTGATTAAAAATATAAATCAAAAAATAAATTTATTATGGGTCCTCTATTCGATGTTAAAAAATATTATGAACCTTGGATGTTGTAAAGACCCATAAATTTCAAGGGAATTTTTTTTTCTTAATTTTTTTTGGAATTTTACAAGAGCTCAGTTTCTGACAGAACCTGATTCTGAGGCCCGGTGTGCCCAGAATCATTTTCCAAAGTTTGGCCCGGGTACGTTCAGTGAACGGACGAGCGGGTTTTTCTAACTTTTGAACCGGTGCCCGGAATCGAATTCTGAGGGCACCGATGAAATCACAGTGCCGGTATTCTCTTAGAAACGCCTCTTCCAGAGTTGTGTTTGCTCAGGTGTGGTTTTTAATTTTCGGGCTTAAAGTTAAGAAATAAAATAATTTTACGACAACTTTATTTTATTTCACTTAAGCCACTTGGAAGCCACTTGAAGCCACTTAAATACGACTAAAACTGAGTTGATCCAGATAGGATGCTATCCAGAAATATCCTACCCCCTTGGTAGGATATTTGTGAGGTGGGGCCCGCACGAGCCCCACCGTTTCGTTCCGCTAAGTAACGCACCCGCGAAAACCAGTCATTATGAAAGTCAACTGACGCATTTTCTTAAATTCTTAACAGACCATTTAATTGGGCGGTTTATTTTGTAAATTAAATTAGCTGTTTCTTTCTTTGAATTAATTCGACGAATTGATGAGTCGTTACTTACCCTCTTTCGTGTGTTGGCATAATAATAAAATAAGACCAACCAGTCTTTTGGAAGTTTGCGCGTTGAGAGGATTTGACAGAATCCTTGTATCTTCTTTCTCCTTTGCGAAGAACGCGAAGAACGCGAAGAACATGAAGAACGCCGTCATCCATGGAAATCGACGACGCTCTAATCCGAGACGTTCTTCCCCTCCCCGATCTCCGATCACCAACCGTTTGAGAAGAGTGATTTCGGGTTTCTTCTAAACGTTTGTTGGGGTTTAAAAAGAAACACGGATTTAATTATTTATAATTAAAATATGTTGTTTCTTGGTCCGTCGAGTTCGTCGACGCTACGCCGGAATCTGCGAAGACGCGACGCCCTTCCGCGACGATGCGACGATCTCCACCTTCCGCGACGAGCAATTCCGCGAAGAACTCTCACGCGCGACGACTACGAGGTAGGGATTTTATTTTTGGAATTACCCATTTTTATTATTCCAGTAAATGTTTCTTTAAAAAGTTAAAGAACCGGATTTGTGAAAAATTTTATATTTATTAAAATTGTTGTTTCCTGTGTGGAATAAAAATTCTCCCGTTGTTTATATCTAACGCGGAAGGTGTGGGCCAAACGAACACGGCCCGACGACCCTCCGTCGTTCTTCGTTCTTGTGCGGATTGATGGGCGACGACGGAACATGCCGCAACGGAGGTTTGATGATTCCGCATTGAAAAACGAGTCCCGGGAGGAGCAACGGCGCAGAGGGGAAGAAAATCGGGCCACCAGAGCGACTCCGGCGGCCTGCGGAAGCCGGCGGTGGCGCAGGTCGCCGGCACGGCGGCGCCGGCGCCCGGAGGCAGCGGCGCCCGGCGCACCGCCGGACGAGACCGCCGCGGCACCGGCCACGGCGGCGGCGCTCGCGGGAGGCGGCTGAAGCCGCGTCCGGTCCCCAGGGAGACACCCCATGGGTGTTGCGGGGGTGTCACGCGGGGGGCGGCGGCTCCCCCCCTCCCCCCCCCCCCCCCCCCCGCGTCACTCGGGACGCGTCTTCAGCCGCGTCCGGCTGTCTGGCCGACACCCCGCGGGTGCCGCGGGGGTGTCACGCGGGGCGGCGGCTCCCCCCGAGTCGGCTGCTCGGCCGCTCGGCCGATCCGGGCCTGGCTGGCCGAGTCAGACCGGTCCGACCGGGTCGGACCGGGTTCGGCCGACCAAGGGGGGGTCGGGCCTGGTCGGCCCGGGCCCGGACCCCCCCGTCTTCGGACGGTTTTTGTTAAAATGGCTGTATCTTGAGCTACGGGCCTCCAGACGACTTGCTGTCAGCGGCAACGCGATCCTTGGATCAAGACGGTCGTTTCGGTATATCACACATAAGTTTTCAGAATACTTTGAGTTCGGTCGGGTTGAATCGTACACGAAACCAACCGGGACCTCGGAGCGGAAACGCTCATATCTTGAGCTACAGACGTCCGATTGGCGCGCCGTCAGCTTTGTTGAGTTCCTCTATATGAGACAAATCTTTTGGCATACTCCGCCCGAGGTTTGGGCGCAGGTGGAGTACGGTCGGGTTGGTTCGTACACGAAACCAACCGGGACCTCGGAGCGGAAACACTCATATCTTGAGCTACGGACGTCCGATTGACGCACTGTCAGCTTTGTTGAGTTCCTCTAGGTGAGACAGATCTTTTGGCATACTCCGCCCGAGGTTTGGGAATAAGTGGAGTACGGTTCGGTTGGTTCGTACACGAAACCAACCGGGACCTCGGAGCGGAAACCCTCATATCTTGAGCTACGGACGTTCGATTGATGCACCGTCAGCTTTGTTGAGTTCCTCTAGGTGAGACGGATCTTTTGGCATACTCCGCCCGAGGTTTGGGCGCAGGTGGAGTACGATCAAGTTGGTTTTTCCTTAAAAACCAACCGGGCCCCCGGGACGAAAAAGCCAATAACTCTCAGACTGGACGTCTGATCGACGCGCCGTCTGCGACATTGAGTTCCTGATGACGATACGGAACTTTTGGATACATCAACTTCGGACATTGTGACAGTTGATGTATCAGTCTCTCGGTTCGTCGAGCGGACCCTCTCGAACGAGCTTGCTGTGTGCGGGAACCCTATTGCTGGCTGCGACTTCGACGACGACGATTGTGCAGAGATCCTCAGTGGACTGCAACGATAAAGAGTGCTGGTCTTGTATCCTATGTGGGTCCCAGCTTAGATGATTCAATACTGGTGTTGTATCCTATGTGGGTCCCAGTATAGATGAATCAATGAGGAGTGCTGGTCTTTTATCCTATGTGGGTCCCATCTTAGATGACTCAGTGCTGGTCTTGTATCCTATGTGGGTCCCATCCGTGCTGGTCTTATATCCTATGTGGGTCCCAGCTTAGATGATTCAATACTGGTCTTGTATCCTATGTGGGTCCCAGTATAGTTGAATCAATGAAGACAGCTGGTCTTGTATCCTATCTGGGTCCTAGCTGTACTGGTCTTGTATCCTATGTGGGTCCCAGCTTAGATGATTCAATACTGGTCTTGTATCCTATGTGGGTCCCAGCTTAGATGACTCAGTGTTGGTCTTGTATCCTATGTGGGTCCCAGCCGTGATAGTCTTGTATCCTATGTGGGTCCCATCATAAACGAAACAATGAGGACGGCTGGTCTTGTAACCTATGTGGGTCCTAGCTTAGATGAATCAGTATCTATGTCTAATCATCTCTTTCACCTTTTCGATGATGTATACCTGTGTGAGCTGATTCTTCTGTTACTCTCCTTTGTGGATTGTGTTGAGCTATCCTGTGTGGATTTACTGTTTACTCTCCTTTGTGGATTGTGTTGAGCTATCCTGTGTGGATTTACTGATTACTCTCCTATGTGGATTGTGTTGAGCTATCCTGTGTGGATGTACTATTTACTCTCCTTTGTGGATTGTGTTGTGCTATCCTGTGTGGGTATACGTTTTGCTTTCCTGTGTGGACTAGGTTGTGTTTGGGCTCGGACATTGGAGTCGAACGGGAAATGATGACTTAGGTATATGTATGGGAATATACCTAAGAAGTGTCGGTTGTTACTTTGTGATTGTATCTTTCCTTTGTGGTTTATCCTTTGTGGATTTCGGGAGACCTTCGGGGGTCTTGGGGTCCTTACTGAGTAGCTTATACTCACCCCTGCACGGGCTATGCCCGCAGTTCATGGTGTTGGTTGCAGACGACGGGCAGTGCTGATCGAGGTGGAGGCGTGCGGAGCAGGACGGTACCTGGAGGTGGACCACTGGGTGGGAAGTACTCGGAGCGGACTGCTGGACCGAGGAGCTGTGGAGGATATATGTACCCACCCTTTAGGTGGGACTTCCAGAGGATGGCTCGACGCTGCAGCTTTTCCTTTCAGTTGTTGTTTTTCCTTTCAGTTGTACTTTACAGTTGGGCTTGTATTTCCGGCCCCTTTTACTTCCAGCACAGCTTGTTACAGTTTTACTTAGTGTTTACTTTTCCGCTTGCTTACTCTGTGGTGCTTGTTTACCTTTCAAAGACAATGCCTTCCCTTCTTGTTGGGATTTACGCCTTGGTCCTAGTTGCCAGCCCCTGGCCTATAGAAGGCGGGCTTGGGGTAGTCATGGCACAGGCCCCGAGGATGGGTCGTGAAAAATTGGTATCAGAGGGGTCGGTTCTACCGCAGACTCTGATCTTTCTTCTATGTGAAGCAATAGTGTTTAGCGTATTGGGTGTGATTATTAGTCCAGGGAGTCCAGTGTTGGTGTGGCGGCCGACGTATCCATACACCAGGACCATGAATTCTGATTTCCGACTTAATGCATGAAAACATTGATTGCATGTGTGTTTCATGTTTTCTTTGTGATTACTTATGTCAGCTCACTAGGTATATTGTTCTGACCGTGGCGCACTTGTTTCCTTTTCAGGATGTCCCCACAATGGTAGCCATCTAGGGTTCCGAGAGTGGAGCGTGATGACAGCCCACTGTGCGACGAGGCCTTGGTGGAAGGCTCCTTGTCAGTAGAGGCACCGGCGGTACCTTTACCCGCCGAGCCACCGATGCTTCCCGCCACGACCGCTGACGATGCACGTCGCCATGGAGCTCTTCATGAGTACCAGCGCCAGCGACCACCCAGGTTTCGTGGGGAAATGGACCCCCAGGTAACAGAGGACTGGCTGGAGGTGGTCGTGCGAGTTTTCAGGCTAGTGAGGACACCAGCAGACCTCATGGTAATCCTCGCAGCAAGCCTCCTTCATGCGGCAGCATGCAGATGGTGGAGTTTGATGCTCCAGGGGTACGGCGAGACATCTCTTCTCTGGATGGACTTTGAGAGCATCTTCCGCCGGAGTTCTTCCCAGCCACCATCCGTGCGGTGCGCATCCAAGAGCCGCTAGAGCTACGGAAGGGCAATATGATAGTGGCCCAGTACTCGGCGAGATTTACTGATCTCTCGCGCTACTCCACAGATATGGTACGGGACCCGTTCTTCCGGGCCCAAACCTTCAAGCAGGGACTGAGGCACGAGATCAGGTCTTCGATGATCTCCCTCAACATTCTGACACAGGAAGAGGTGTTGGAGAGAGCCCTTCTAGTGGAGAGATTTCTCGCCGAGCAGGCTCCAGTGACAGGACCCTCCGCAGGACGGCCCGTAACAGGGTCTTCTGCAGCTGGCAGTAGACAGGTGACACAGAGGTTCAAACGGGCCAGACCATCAGATGGGCAGTCTCAGGATGAAGATTCCATTGTGCGGGGCACCCGAAGGAGAGCCAGCTACGCGAGGGGAAAACATTGCTACGCATGAAGTGGGCGAGGTCACATGGCTCGAGACTTCCTGACTCGTCTTGCAGATGAGCACCAGGTGGAAGAGGGACCTCTCCGACAGAGGTTCGGCCACGGTGGTCCGCAGTGTGCAGGCGGACGAGGCAGAGGAGCTGGCCGAGTAGCCGATGGTGGGAGACACATCGAGGTGTTTCCACCACCACCACCAGGAGGTCCACCCCGACTGCATGGATTAGGTGGATATGCGAGAGCTCAGCTTCAGGCAGCCGAGGCCTTCAATCATGGAGCTCTGGGAGCAGATGGACAGGAGTGGAACTAGTGGATACGTCCTTTGTACTTCTAGTTCCTTGTTGCTATTGTGTAGCGTCTTTGTATTATGAGCAGAAATAATGAAAGATGCATACCTTTTTGATGTTTTCATTCCTGTCCTCTTATTTTTTGTTACTAAGAGGTTCCAGTTTTGACTGTTGACTTGACCCTCACTTGTGAGACATATACTGGAGGAGACCCAGTTACCACACACTGATACCGACAGTGTGACACAACCCTTGGAGGCGAGAGTAACGGTTGGATCTCTTGGTAGTAGCGTCGTGGCCTTACGACGTCATCCTTGGTATGGATTAGTATCATCCATGTCGGGATTGATTGTATTAGGCAAAGAATGTGGTTCATCCAGGGGATGGGACCAGATTTCTCTTATTGGCAAAGAAGAAATCTTAGCAGCTCTTGTGGGGCCGGAGATGGTTCAGGCCATGACTTAGATGGTCCAGGTCATTCAGGGGCGGATGAGTACAGCTCCGAGCCGGAAGAAGTCATATGATGACAGGAGGCGGAGGCCACTAGAGTTCGAGGATGGCGACCACGTCTTCTTGCGGGTCTCACCTCGATGTGGTTTGCAGAGTTTTGGCCGAGGCGGCAAGTTGTCTCCACGCTTCATCGGGCCTTTCCAGGTCCTCAGCAGGATTGGCGAAGTGGCTTATCGCTTGGCTCTGCCAGCTCAGTTGCACCGGGTGCATGGAGTCTTCCACGTGTCCCAGCTAAGGAGATACGTGCACGACCCGACGCAAACCGTTGACTATGGTGAGCTAGACGTGGATGATGGGGAGACTTTTGCGGAGGTCCCAGTGGAGATCGAGGATCGACAGGAGCGGGTCCTACATGGATGATCGATTCCTCTAGTGTGCATCAAATGGCAGCATGGGAACCTCCAGAGAGCACTTTGGAGTGGGAGGCTCAGTTACGTGCTCAGTACCGCCTTTGTTTCCCTAGTTTGTGTTGAAGTTTTACGGGGACGTAAAGCCCTGTGGGGGGATTAATGTAAAGACCCGTAAATTTCAAGGAAATTTTTATCCTTAATTTTATTTGGAATTTTACAAGAGCGTAGTTTCTGACGGCACCTGATTCCGAGGCCAAGTGTGCCCGAAATCATTTTCTGAAATTTGGCTCGGGTACGTTCAGTGAACGGATGAGTGTGTTATTCTAACTTTTGAACTGTTTCCCGGAATCGATTTCTGAGGGCACCGATGAAATTGCAGCGTCGGTATTCGCTTAGAAATGCCTCTTCCGGAGTTGCGTTTGCTCGGGTGTGGTTTTTAATTTTCGGGCTTAAAGTTAAGAAATAAAATAATTTTACGACACCTTTATTTTCTTTCACTTAAGACACTTGGAAGCCAATTGAATCCACTTAAAGACAGATTAAACTGAGTTGATCCAGATAGGATGCTATCCAGAAATATCCTACCCCCTTGGTAGGATATTTGTAAGGTGGGGCCCGCACGAGCCCCGCCGTTTCTTTCTGCTATGTAACGCACCCGCGAAAACCCGTCATTATGAAAGTCAACTGACGCGTTATCTTAAATTCTTTACAGACCATTTAATTGGGAGATTTATTTCGTAAATTAAATGAGCTGTTTCTTTCGTTGAATTAATTCAACGAATTGATGAGTCGTTACTTACCCTTTTTCGTGTGTTGGCATAATAATAAAATAAGACCAACCAGTATTTTGGATGTTTGCGCATTGAGAGGATTTGACAGAATCCTTGTATCTTCTTTCTCCTTTGCGAAGAACGCGAAGAACGTGATGAACGCGAAGAACTCCATCATCCGTGGAAATCGATGACGCTCTAATCCGAGACGTTTTTCCCCGCCCCGATCTCCGATCACCAACCGTTTGAGGTGAGTGATTTCGGGTTTCTTCTAGAAGTTCTTTGTGGTTTAAAACGAAACACGGATTTAATTATTTATAATTAAAATCTGTTGTTTCTTGGTCTGTCAAGTTAGTCGACGCTACGCTGGATTCTGCGATGACGCGACGCCCTTCCGCGATGACGCGACGATCTCCACCTTCCGCGACGAGCAATTCCGCGAAGAACGCTCACGCACGACGACTACGAGGTAGGGATTTTATTTTTGGAATTACCCCTTTTTATTATTCCCGTAAATGTTTCTTTAAAAAGTTAAAGAACCGGATTTGTGAACAATTTTAAATTTATTAAAATTTTTGTTTCCTGTGTGGAATAAATATTCTCCCGTTGTTTGTATCTAATGCGGAAGGTGCGGGCCAAACGAACACGGCCCGACGACCCTCTGTCGTTCTTCGTTCTTGTGCGGATTGACAGGCGATGACAGAACGTGCCACAATGGAGGTTTGATGATTCCCCAGTGAAGAACGAGTCTCGGGAGGAGCAACGGCGCAGACCGGAAGAAAATCGGGCCACCGGAGTGACTCCGGCGGCCCGCGGAAGCCGGCGGCGGCACCCTGCGCGCCGCCGGATGAGACCGCCGCGGCACCGGCCGCGGCTGCGGTGCTCGCGGTACGCTGCTGAAGCCGCGTCCGGCCACCAGGGAGACACCCCGCGGGTGTCGCGGGGGTATCACGCGGGGGGCGGCGACTCCCCCCCGTGTCACTCGGGACGCGGCTTCAGCCGCGTCCGGCTGTCTGGCCGACACCCCGCGGGAGCCGCGGGGGTGTCACGCGGGGCGGCAGCTCCCCCCATGTCGGCCGCTCGGCCGAGCCGGTCCGGGCTGGCCGATCCAGACCGGTCCGACCGGGTCGGACCGGGTTCGGCCGACCCAGGGGGGGTCTGGCCGGGTCGACCCGGGCCCGGACCCCCCGTCTTCGGACGATTTTCGTTCAAATGCATGTATCTTGAGCTACGTGCCTCCAAACGACTTGCCGTCAGTGGCAACGTGATCCTTGGGTCGAGACGGTCATTTCGGTATATCGTATTTAAGGTTTCGAAATACTTTGAGTTTGGTCGGGTAGGTTCCTACACGAAACCAACCGGGACCTCGGAGCGGAAATGCTCATATCTTGAGCTACGGACGTCCGATTGACGCGCCGTCAGCTTTGTTGAGTTCCTCTATGTGAGATGGATCTTTTGGCATACTCCGACAGAGGTTTGGGCGCAGGTGGAGTACGGTCGGGTTGGTTCGCACAGGAAACCAACCGGGACCTCGGAGCGGAAACGCTCATATCTGGAGCTACGGACGTCCGATTGACGCACCGTCAGCTTTGTTGAGTTCCTCTAGGTGAGACGGATCTTTTGGAATACTCTTCCCGAGGTTTGGGCATCGGTGGAGTACGGTCGGGTTGGTTTTTCCTTAAAAACCAACCGGGCCCCGGGAAGAAAAAGCCAATAACTCTCAGACTGGATGTCCGATTGACACGCCGTCTGCGACGTTGAGTTCCTGTTGACGATACGGAACATTTGGATACATCAACTTGGGACTTTGTGACATTTGATGTGTCGGCCTCTCGGCTCGTGGAGTGGACCCTCCCGAACGAGCTTGCTGTGTGCGGGAACCCTAGTGCTGGTTGCGACTTCGACAACGATGATTGTGCAGGGATCCTCAGTGGACTGCGGCGATAAAGAGTGCTGGTCTTGTATCCTATGTGGGTTCCATCTTAGATGATTCAATACTGCTCTTGTATCCTATGTGGGTCCCAGTATAGATGAATCAATGAAGAGTGCTGGTCTTGTATCCTATGTGGGTCCCAGCCAAGCTGGTCTTGTATTCTATGTGGGTCCCAGCTTAGATGATTCAATACTAGTCTTGTATCCTATGTGGGTCCCAGCTTAGATGATTCAATACTGGTCTTGTTTCCTATGTGGGTCCCAGCTTAGATGACTCAGTGCTGGTCTTGTATCCTATGTGGGTCCCAGCTGTGCTGGTCTTGTATCCTATGTGGGTCCCAACATAAACGAAACAATGAGGACGGCTGGTCTTGTAACCTATGTGGGTCCCAGCTTAGATGATTTAGTATCTATGTCTGATCATCTCTTTCACCTTTTCGATGATGTATACCTGTGTGAGCTGATTATTCTGTTACTCTCCTTTGTGGATTGTGTTGAGCTATCCTGTGTGGATTTACTGTTTACTCTCCATTGTGGATTGTGTTGAGCTATCCTGTGTGGATTTACTGATTACTCTCCTATGTGGATTGTGTTGAGCTATCCTGTGTGGATTTACTGTTTACTCTCCTTTGTGGATTGTGTTGTGCTATCCTGTGTGGGTATACGTTTTGCTTTCCTGTGTGGACTGGGTTGTGTTTGGGCTCGGACATTGGAGCCGAACGAGAATTGATGACTTAGGTATATGTATGGGAATATACCTAAGTAGTGTCGGTTGTTACTTTGTGATTGTATCATTCCTTTTTTGGTTTATCCTTTTTGGATTTCGGGAGACCTCTGGGGGTCTCGGGGTCCCTAATGAGTTGCTTATACTCACCCCTGCACGGGCTATGCCCGCACTTCGTGGTGTTGGTTGCAGACGATGGGCAGCGCTGATCGAGGTGGAGGCGTGCGGAGCAGGACTGTACCTGGAGGTGGACCACTGGGCGGGACGTACTCGGAGCGGACGGCTGGACCAAGGAGCTGTGGAGGCTATCTGTACCCACCCTTCAGGTGGGACTTCCAGAGGATGGCACGACACTGCGACTTTTCCTTTCAGTTTCTATTTTTCCTTTCAGTTGTACTTTACAGCTGGGCTTGTATTTCCGGCCCCTTTTACTTCCAGCACAGCTTGTTACAGTTTTACTTAGTGTTTACTTTTCTGCTTGCTTACTCTAGGGTGCTTGTTTACCTTTCAAAGGCAATGCCTTCCCTTCTTGTTGGGATTTACTCTTTGGTGCTAGTCGCCAGCCCCTCTCCTATGGAAGGCGGGCTTGGGGTAGTCACGGCACGGGCCCCGAGGACGGGTCCTGACAGATTTATTTTTTATAACATTGTTGAATAATAATTCAAAATGATAAACTATTAATTCATGAAATTATTACATCAACATATAAAACATTAGGAGATTATAAGTTAATAAGTTAAAGTATTAGATGACATTGTTATATCGTAATGATGGTAAATTCATGATCCATTGAATCGGTATTATCTTTTCATAACGCTTTTTTGAATTCCCATATGTTACGTTGTCCCCCTAGTCTTATTTCCTGGGAGAATATCTGAGATATATGTCTCAGGTGCCTTGGTATTATTCTAAGATATTTGATTAGTTTACGTCATCTGTTTCAGTAGATCATTCATGGTAAAAAATCATAGATTGTGTAACCTTCAATATAATGGAAGTGGACATATTTTCTATGATTGTTCTTCCCTATTTCATCTAGATTACTAATTTTAGGATATTTGATATATTTGTTCTCTACATAAATGATGATGTACTCTAGAACCTAAAGGTTTAATAAGTATTGAATTTTATTCATCATTGATTCAAGTTCACACCATCTCAACATTTTCATCAAGACTATTCCAATAACCACTTTTGAAAATAAATATGTTATATTGGTAAAATGGGACATAATTTACATATAACTCTTACAATTACAAACACAAATAGAATAACCTACCTGGAAAGTTGTAACATCTCGTAAGAGAAACATAACTAGTTAACTAATTACCTTTAACTAATTATTTTGATAAAATTATTTGGATAAAAAATCATCGTGATCAATATCAGTATCACCCATCATCATGAGCTATATTAGGCTCATCCATCAAAATAAAAAATACCCAAAAACCGTGAATTAATCATAATACATGAAGTAATTAATTTACATTATCATACTCATGAAAATATTCTTTTCATATATAAAAAACATTTGTGGATATTGAAATATGAAATCAATTTAAAACACATTATGAAGATACAAAACAAAAAGTGATGGATTGTTTTTAGTTGTCGAAAAATGGAATAATTTAATTTAATAAATATATAAAATAACATTTATAGAGTATGTAAGAATCATTTATGACATATACTATAAAATATGACATTCTGTTTGTCCTATTATTCAAACATTATATATAAAAAACATAAAAGTATCCCATTAGAAATACGTTGAAAGAATGTAAACACTACTAGAAATAAGCACATTTGAGACGGGTTATTTTTGACGGGACCCCGTCACAAATGGGATTTTGTGATAGGGGTCCGTCGCAAATGACCCGTTGCGGTGAACGGCGTTGCAACTAACATTATTTGCGAAGGGCCCATCGCTAAACATATTTTTTGTGACGGTAATATTTCCTGTCACAAATACTAATCGATATATTTTAAAAAACTCTAAATACGGCTTTTACGACGCGACCATCGTCAATAACATTTGCGACAGGACACTAATCCCATCGTGAAAAGCTAAAATTTTTTTTTAAAAAAAAATTAAGGAATTCTGACGGGCCCGTCGCAATTGCCTATTGCAATGGGAAAATATTCTCGTCGAAAAACATTTTAAAAATAAATTTAACAAAATTACGTAATTGCGACGGGATTATTATCTCATCGCAAATATGTATAAAAAAATATAAACAAATTAAAATATTAATAAAAAATTTTAATTAATATTATAATAGTAATAATACAATTATAATTCATTCAGATATTAAAACAAAAAATCATTCAAATATTTAAAAAATTATTATTAAATTAAAATATTTAAAAATTTAAATATATATATAAAAATTAATATTATAAAATATGAATAATATTATTAATCATATTAATATTGTAATATAAATAATATAATATTATATAATAACAATAATAATAATAATAATAATATAATGAATTCATATTATTATAAATAATTAAATAATTATAATTTTAATTAAAATTTTTGAAACTTTTTATGTATTAAAAATACTAAATATAATATTATTAAAATAATTAGAAAATAAAAATATAAAAATTATCAACATTTTCAAAAAGAAATATAAACAAATAATAAAATACTAAGTGTAATATTATTATTAATAATACAAACAAACATTTAAATTAATACCAATAATAAATAATAAAGTATTATAAATAAAAAGAAATTAAATAATACAATATTGACACCAGTATAAGAGAGGTAGAAAATCTAAATAAAAAAATGTCATATTTTAAATTTAAAAAAATTATAACATCGAAAAAATAATTACCTTGAAGGAGGAGGGGGAGGGGGTCTGCTGGTGGAGGAAACTCCATCCCTAAGGCATGAGTGAGTCGGCTCATGTACTCCATCTCCTCCTACTGCTGCTGCTGCCATCGACTCATCTGCTTCTCTTACACCTACTGCTGTCGTCGATGCTCCTCCTCAAGCTGCTACTGCTACCGACGCATCTCCACAAGCTCTTATTGGAGACTCTCTGTCAGATCAGTCTAAGATCGCAACCGATCCTCATACTGTGTAGTGGAAGAAGATGCACGAGATCCTCTCGAGCATGATGCCGACATCGCAACACTGCCATAATAATCTCCGGGGGTCAGTCGAGAGCCAATACCAAATACCCGACCCTTCTTGAAGGAATATTTGGTCGCCTGCATCCATGCCACCTCATCAAACCGATGGCCACAGGTCTGATCTAATGCCTCGTCCTGACCCTCAGGTCGGGTCTATGACGCTGCGGTCTCATATGACTCTTGTAGATGCAATTTAAAGTTAAATTTGTGAATATATTATATGCAGTTAATTTTTAAACTCGAAAACAAAGAATAATGACCACGATGTTACGCTGGAGAGCACCTCTGAGCTCCCTAGTAGCTGGATCACTGTACATCCTTCGATATACGTCGTACTCCGTAATATCAGGTTTCTCAATAGACTATAAGAATATAAAATAAATTGTTAATATTTAATGTTATATAAAATATTTATAAAAACTGTACATACCAAATGTTGTCTATGAGTACTGAAAGTACGACTCTCAGCTCGATGAGTCACCTCCTATCTCCCCTGATTCTGCCTCCCCACCGATGATCTCCTCTGAAATCCACCACTCAACTAGTGTGCACATAATCCATCCCATACGTGGGATGAAATGTACTCGGGTCGGTGGGCTCTACACGACTCTTCAAAATCTGACACTCCTACTTTCTTTATGGAAGCTCTTCTTAAATTGTGAAAAAACTGACGAAAGCGATCACGCATGACAACCTCACATGCCTTGTGGATGGCGTCATGCATGGTATCCTAGATTGGATACCATAAACCCTATAAATAATTCAAAATATCAAGTTACAAATGAAATAAATTTCAAAATAAAAATTATTTATTTATGTACGTACCAACCAATGGCCGAACATGGCCTGTTGCACATGAACAGAAATATGGTCCCATGTCATCCATGGCTGAGAAAAATAGTTGTGAAAAATAGCGTTGCCCTGTCCGACTGCTATATGTGTAAAACTGTAAAAACAATAATCAAACATTTATTATATAAATAGATTAATCAAATATTATTAAAATGCACAGGTTATCACACCCCCAGGTGCATGGATCGAACCCAAGACGTGGACGTCGCTCGGGGATGTGGTCAGGAATCATCAGTTGTGCAAGACCGCGACCCCTATGTGTACCCCCTGAAGCACCTTCTGGCTGAGGGTCAGGTGCCAGCAACTCGTCCACATCGAAAGATAGGTCATCATTCGCCAACTCATGAAATGTGTCCTCATCCATCTGAAACAGAATACTAATGTTGTTAGCAAATAATTGATAATTATTATTATATATACATATATATTAGTTATGATTATATATATCTACCATTGAATTGTATCAATGTCCATCTTCATCATCATCTGCATATCTATCAATGTCATCTTCATATTCCTCCTCAATACCATCGATATCCATTTGAGTTCCAGTTTCTTCATCTCTTACTATTTCAAATTCATTTGTGATGTCATTAACATCATCATCATCATCACTGACTCTTAATTTAGGGTTGTCATCATCGATACTCATGTCTCTTTGTAATAAATATTGATTTTGAGTACTCTTTTGAAAAACGTCAATTCCTTGCACTTCAGTGAAAGCACATTCACTTTGACTAAACTGATTGTCTCGAATTTTCATTTTTATTATGCTCCACCAATCAGTCAAGTCTCTTGACGTAGAACATTACTTTGCATAATAAACTTGATGTCCGTGTTGAGCTAGTAAGAATGGTTCATTTATTGCAAGAACACTTTTACATTTTATATCGATGATTCCATGAGTCGGATTAGCATGCACGCCTCTCTCAGTATCTAACCACCGACATTTGAACATCGTTATTGAATGTTGTCCCAGATAACAGAGTTCAATGATTTCATCATGTATGGCATAAAAGTCAAATTTATTTTCTCTATGATGAGATCCTCTCAAGAAAACTCCACTGTTAATTGTTTTTTTGATTCCCTATATGCATGTGTATGAAATCGAAAACCATTCACTACATATGAATTATAAGATTTCACCATTTTGGATGGTTGGTTACTCAATAGACAATGTTGTTTTTCAATTTTATCAGCATGTCGAGACACCTGAAAATTTGTGAAATAATTATCAATATAGTAATCTATAAATTGAAGGAGATGTTAATGTATGAAAAATTTATGTTAACAGTATTTGAAACCACTATAAAATGTTTTTTTGTCTGCGTTCTTCGAAAGCAGCTGCTGTAATTAGTTGATGTTTTTTCTTGATATGATTATCATAAATTATATAAACAATGTTATTTATTGTAACGTAACTAATAGAATAAGTGATAGAATCACTTACAATACTAATGATGTCATCTCTTCACAGTTGAGTAGAACATACGTATGAGCTCTGTGATGTTCATCATCTGAAAGGCATCGTTCATGAACTCCAACAAAACCAATCTCTAACTGGTTAAGAACAGATAATTGATTGTCGATTTCATCAATATTCCCCTTCTTCTATCTCATGCAGTTGTTTTTTGAAGGATACTTAGATTCAAAATAGTGGGAGCGGAAATAAGATATCTCCTCTTGCAAATAAGCTTTAGCAATAGATCCTTCAAAAGATGATTTGTTACGTACTTTTTTTTTTCAATTTTTGCATGCATCCTTCGAATGGGTGCATTCATCGAAACTGTATCGGACCTCCACAATTTTCTTCATATGGAAATGTAATATCAAATGTTCCATTGAGTCGAAGAAAGATGGCGGGAATATTTTTTCCAGTTTAAATATAATTACAACAACATATTCTTCAAGTTTTCATAGAGCATCGTAATCTGTTTTCACCGCAAAAATGTACTGAGAAAAATATTATACATCTGTTATGGAATCCCATATCACAAAATTCAACAGACCTATTAATACAATGGGTAGAATTCTTTCCTTTATAACGTGAAAATCATGACTTTTTAATCCAGTAATATGACCATTATTTACACGTCTGCCCAAATTTGAAGCAAAGCCATCTGGAAGTCTCAAATCTGCAATCCATTGACAAAATAATATGCGACTATATTTGGAAAATAAATAATCTGATTTTTGTTTCATTAACCTTTCTGTTTTGACATTCTCAAATAGTTCGAGTTCTGGAAGCCTACAAATTTGAGTAAGATCTAATCGTGCATTTACATTATCTTTTCTCTTTTATGGTGTATCCAAAACAGTATGAAACAAATTATCAAAATAGTTCTTTTCAATATGCACGACATCCAACATGTGGCGGACCAACAATCAGTCCAATATGGAAAATCACAAAATATGATACATTTTATCCAATTGTGTTCTTTCCCAAAACCAGAAATTCTCTGTTGGTTTATTGTGGGTCCAAATGTGATGGGAGGTAATGAATATACAACTAATTTTAACTTCGTGCCTGATAGCATTTTTGGAGGTCTATCCCTTTCAATCGTGCCTTTTCTAAAATGAGATCTGTTTCTGTGAAAAGGATGATCAGCTGGAAGAAATCTGTTATGATTGTCAAAATACCACAGTTCTTTCCCATGGATGAGCATAAATGCCTTGTTCTCTCCCATACAATATAGACATGATTTCAGCCCATGTGTACTACAGCCAGATAACATGCCATAATTCGAGAAGTCACTAATTTTCCACATCAATGCTGCTCTTAGTATGAAATTCAGTTTCACAGCAACATCATATGTACTAACACCAGTACTCCCCAGTATATTTAATTCATCAATAAATGGTTTCAAATAAACATCAATATTCTTCTTCGGATGTCCTGGGATTAGTAAGGTCAAAAATATATAGTTCTCCTTCATCAACTTCCATGGAGGTAAATTGTACGGAGTTAAAAAGATAGGACAACATGAATATTGACTACCATAAGATCCTAATGGATAAAAACCATTTGTTGAAAGACCCATTTGCACATTTTAGGCTTCTAAAGAAAAGGATGGATGCACTATATCAAAATGTTTCCATGAATCACCATCAGTCGGATGATTCAAGCTTTTACCGGTTGAAATATTTGTTTTGTGCCATGACATCATTGCCGATGTATTCGTAGACATGAATAAATGCTGAAGTCTAGATGTAAGAGGAAAATATCTCAAATGATTTACAGGAATCAAGGTAAACATCCCATGTTGAGCTTCTTTATACCTCGATTTCCCACAAGTGGGACAACTATCCAACGATTCATTTTCCGCAGAATATAAAATGCAATCATTTGAACATTCATGAATTATCTGACAACTAAGTCATAAATTCCGAAGCAGCCTCTAACTCTCATAGTAATTTGTAGGCAACACATTTCATTCGGGTAACAAAGTTTTAACCAAAGAAAATATTTGATAAAAACACGTGTTTGACATTCCATTATCTGATTTGATAGCCATAAATTTTGCAACGACTTCTAATTTTCTTATCTCACAACCAGGATATAACGCATCCTCAGCATACCTTAAAAACCCATAAAATTCAGAGTGTTCCAACTCAGGAGTTCAATCAATATCATCCTGAGTTTCGGTATGTTGAATAGAGGGACCCGCAACATCATGTACTAAATTTTGAAACTAGTATGGATCCAGAATCAAGTTAGTATCACCTTCTGTAGAACTGTGTTCACCATGATGATACCAAAAACCAAATTCCGGTGGAAAACCAAAACGCAATAGATTTCCCCGAACTTTGTCGAACGTGTCAAATGTTCTCAGTGCACATTTTTTACAAGGGCATTTTATTGTGCATTATGAAACAAATTCTGGATTTGATGCCGCAAATGCTACGAAAATATCCACACCCTCAATATATACAGGATTTAAACTAGAACCATTTGAATTTCTACGTTTATTTATCCATATATGGTCATCTAATAATGACTTTTGACAACCTTGTTGTTCCATATTTTTCTATAAAATATAAAACCATTATTGGTTTTGAATAATTTGCTAGAAAAGACACTCAAAAAGAAAGGATAACTAATTACAAATACTTCTTTATAATTACTGATATTTACTGATAGTTATTTGTAATTAATATTATATGATTAATATTTAAAAAAATATTAAAATGATCAACCAAGCAAGGATAATTATATAGTTTACATCAGATACGGCTGACGCAAACTTTTTATTGGGATAGACCTAAAAATTGACCCTTTAAGAATTGAACATGTTATGAATTGAGCAAAACCTGTTATGAATATTAATAATTTTAATATTTGATAAATTTTTTATTATTTTAATAATACTGATATTATTTTTTCATAAATATTAATTTTATAATAATAACATTCTTACATTATCATTACTATTTTATTATTAATATTAAAATAATATAATTTTCAATATTATGTTACAATTCCCTTTTTATCTGTGTGTTTAACATTCTGTCTCCACATGTAATATTTTCATTCAATTTCACCTCTTTATTGGTGAGTAAGTTGATAATTTTGAAAATGAATGCAAATATTACATGTGGAGATTGAGGTTTTCTTAAAACTAATACAAAGATGAAAAGATAATTGAGGAAGAAACTGATCACGCTAGTTTTTTCCAATTAGCTAATTATTACTAATTATTACTAATTATTACTAATTATTGGTAATTTTTTCTAATTATTGCTAATTATTACTAATTTTTGTTAATTATTACTAATTATTCCTAATTATTGATAATTATTGCTATTTATTTCTAATTATTGCTAATTATTTGTAATTATTTGTAATTATTTCTAATTATTCCTAATTATTTATAATTATTGCTATTTATTGGTAATTATTGCTAATTATTGGTAATTATTGGTAATTATTGGTAATTATTGCTAATTATTGGTAATTATTCCTAATTATTTCTAATTATTGCTAATTAATGCTAATTATTGCTAATTATTGCTAATTATTGATAGTTACTGCTAATTATTGGTAGTTATTGCGAGTTATTGGTAGTTATTGCGTGTTATTTCGAGTTATTGCTAGTTATTTCTAGTTATTGCTAGTTATTGCTAGTTATTACTAGTTATTGCTTGTTATTGCTAGTTATTGCTTGTTACTGCTATTTATTGGTAATTATTTCTAATTATTGGTAATTATTGCAAATTATTGGTAATTATTTCTAATTATTGGTAATTATTACTAATTATTTGTAATTATTCCTAATTATTGCTAATTATTCCTAATTATTTCTAATTATTGATAATTATTGGTAATTATTCCTAATTGTTGGTAATCATTCTTAATTATTTCTAATTGTTGCTAATTATTGCTAATTATTTCTAATTATTGCTAATTACTGCTAATTATTGGTAATTATTGGTAATTATTGGTAATTATTGGTAATTATTAGTAATTATTGATAATTATTGCTAATTATTGCTAATTATTGCTAATTATTGATAATTCTTGATAGTTATTGGTAGTTATTGGTAGCTATTGGTAGTTATAAGAAGTTATTGGTAGTTATTAGTAGTTATTGGTACTTATTGGTAGTTATTGCGAGTTATTGTTAGTTATTTCTATTTATTGCTAGGTATTGCTAGTTATTGCTAGTTATTGCTAGTTATTGGTAATTATTGCTAATTTCTGGTAAGAATTTCTAATTATTTGTAATTATTACTA
This sequence comes from Viscum album, assembly GCA_963277665.1. Lineage (NCBI taxonomy): Eukaryota > Viridiplantae > Streptophyta > Magnoliopsida > Santalales > Viscaceae > Viscum > Viscum album. Next base: position 1,743,710,194 of record OY728128.1, on the reverse strand, counting down.
ATTATTGGTAATTTTGGCTAATTATTGGTAATTATTCCTAATTATTGATAATTATAACTAATTATTGGTAATTATTCTTAATTATTGGTAATTATTCCAATTTATAGGTAATTATTGCTAATTATTGGTATGTATTGCTAATTATTGGTAATTATTGCTAATTATTGGTAATTATTGCTAATTATTGGTAATTATTGGTAATTATTGGTAATTATTGGTAATTATTGCTAATTATTACTAATTATTGCTAGTTATTGCTAATTATTTCTAGTTATTGATAATTATTGCTAATTATTTCTAATTATTGCAATTTATTGCTAATTTTTAAAAAAATTATTTCTAATTATTTATAATTATACCGAATTATTGGAAATTATTGCTAATTATTGCTAATTATTGGTAATTATAGCTAATTATTGGTAGTTATTCCTAATTATTGGTAATTATTCCTAATTATTGGTAATTAATCCTAATTATTGGTAATTATTCCTAATTATTGGTAATTTTTGACAATTATTGGTAATTATTTGTAATTATTGGTAAGTAATGGTAATTATTGGTAATTATTGGTAATTATTGGTAACTATTACTAAATATTACTAATTATTCCTAATTATTGGTAATTATTGGTAATTATTACTAATTATTACTAAATAATGTTACTTATTACTAATTATTTTTTAATTTTTTCTAATTATTACTATTTTTTGAATTATTCATATTTTTTGTTAATTATTGATAATTAATTCTATTTTATTGAATTATTCCTATTTTTGTTAATTATTACTAATTAATACAAATTATTACTAATTATTACTAATTATTGGAAAATTTTACTAGTTATGACTAATTATATTCATTAATTACTAATTACATTCATTAATTACTAATTACATTCATTAACTACTAATTACATTCATTAATTACTAATTACTATCTTTAATTAAAATTACAGTTATTAATTACTAATTACAGTCACTTATTTATTAAATATTGTTAATTACAAGTAATTAAATCTAACAAATCAAATTTAATACAACCTTAATACAACATAATTATATCTAATTAGAAATAAAAAATCTAATGTAAAAAAACAGAAACATTAAATAATTATTAAATTAAAATTCAGATAAAAACCTTGAACTGGTTTTCATGCTTTCGATTTGTTGTACTTGTAGGATGATCCCAGCAACCACCTTGAAATCGGCTTCCAAAACAAAATTCACTCAATTGATATATACTAGTAAGAAGTAGTTCAGATTCGGAAAATATGTCAAGGCTGGCTGTATTTATAGGTTAGATTATTTGCGACAGGGTTTATTGCGATGGTATTGTCGTCGCAATTGTTATTATTTGCGGCGGGACAATCCCAAATAACCCCAGGCACATTTATTATGGGTGGCAATAAAAGGGATTATTTGCGACGGGAACCCCTTCCCGTCCCAAATAACCTGTTACCGCCGCCGGTTATTTGCGACGGGAAGGGGATCCAATCGAAAATATCTTTCGCGCGCTTTGGCGCACAAGTCGCGCCAATCCATTTGCAACGGGTGAGAATATCTCGTCGCAAATAACTCCTTATTTGCGACGGGAAATAATCATGTGGCAAATAACCCGATCACGGGGGTTTCGGGTTATTTGCGACAGGATTATTTCCCATCGCAAATAACCCGTCTCTAATACCACATTTTCGCATAGTGAAAATGTTGCATAAAATTTATTTTATAATTATATTATTTCAATATAAATATAGATATTATATTATTATAATAATATATACATGGCTGAATGTGGTTTTTATGGTAAAAAGTTTAAAATATTGAAAAATAAGATTTAGGTCTGAAGTCCCTCACCATGATTCTGAATTGTCATGTATGTTATTTATCATCATTAATAATGAATTTTTTTAATTATATAAACTAATAATGGCATTTTTATGTTTATTATTCCTCTTATTTTATTTCATACAATACTATATACAGCTTCATAATCAATTAATATATCATCATATTTTATTGTGATAATAAAAACAAATGTCCAATATGACATTGAAAGTTTGATTATGCTTATATTAGTCATTATTCCATCATATAATGATTTATAATAATTAAAAAATTATCATTTTTATAGATTTATTAATCATTGATATCATCCATTAATTATAGATAGAATAATTAATTTAATTACAATCATTGATATTGTTGCTCATATTTATTGATTAGAATCGTTTTTAATTTATGAAGTGCATGAGTGATAGATGGTAAAAATAATCTTATGACTCATGAATTATATTAATTATTAAAATTATGATTTTTTGTTTGAATAAACTTTTTCATATTTTCAATTTGATGTGATCATGAAAAATTAATAACATCTCTTTTCGTAGGTTGTAATCCACACATACAGAATAATTACATATTAATTATTGAATTGAAGGAAAGGTGAGAAATAAAAAAATATCCTACATTTATAAAATGATAAATATATCATTTATATAATTTATTTTCAATTAATATATCATTATAACCTGTTTTTCGAGGAAATGATGTACAATTAAATGCATTGGTTTGTGAGGTGATAGTCTTCCAAACACACTGATAGTTGTTTCATTTACCATTTGATGGAATATGATATAGTTATAAGTTATGTTATTAAAATAATAACATACAAAAATATGTAATATAGTATTTTATTTAACTCATCATGGTTGAATATGATTTTATTGAGATTGAAGAATGAATAAAATGAAAATGATAGGTTATCAAATATAACCGTTCTTTAGAAATCCCCATTATGATTGCTCCTAAATCTTTCCTTAGTTGGTATTTGTATCCTAATAATACCTCTAAGATGTAGATAAATACTTTATTGAGTTACAAGGGTAGTAATTTTTAGAACTAAGGTGCTCCAAATTTTCCATGGATATAATATATGAGGTGACAATTTATAAGTTGGCGGAGGGAATCTTTTGGAATTTCAAAAGATATTAAATCAATAAAAATATTTTTTTTAATAAAAATGGTTCCAAACTGATATAACTCTAATATGGGATGATTATGAATCAAAATAATATCATCCGGTAAATTTTGGACACATTTTTGTGATATTTTTTACCATCTCTTTTGGTTTTAATAGTCTATTAATACTTCTAACTATTATAATGGTATGAACATTTCATACAAAAAAATTTCATGAAATTTACAATAAAATGAAAATTTTATCATAAATGGTACAAGTGTGATATTTTCACAATATCACAATCAGTTAAACCAATTTATTATATTTAATAATAGTATATAATTTAATTTGTTTTTATTTATTGTATAATTTCATTAAATATTATTTTTTGAACTATACATTTAATTTTACATTTAAAATTACAATATTGATATTTTATTAGAATATGATTTATTCACACATTCCTAACATGTAATATCTATTAATAATATTATTTTGTAACTATAAATGTTATGTCTCAGAATTTACATGTAATTTTTTAATGAAATTATTTAGAAATGATGAAATATAAGGGCATGTGATTCTGACGTCCTGAGATCCTAGAATGGAATTTTGAACATTTTTAAGGTACATTTATTAAATGTGTGAGTGAGATTTTATATCATTTGAACCATCACTCGGATAAAAAATCAGAGGGCACCGTTAAATTATGAACGACATGATTCCCATATATATGTCTTAACTTCGGCCGATAAGGGCCTAATGGACATGTTATTTATAAAACAATTTCGAGAAAATTAATAAAATAATTAAAAGATTTATTTTTGTTTTATTTCTCACTTTTGAGTGGTGGATGGAGACGTTGCGTGGATGTGACAGTGCAGTGACGATGCACATTAATTATTCTCATTAATGGCTCGTTAATCTCACAACATAAAAATTCTTTAATGAAGTGATACAGTGATGTTGTTTCATAAAAAATAGTTTAACGATGCAACATCACATCATAATGGAAAAGTTGTGATGTGCACCTATTTATAGTTTGATGTACTCTGGAACAAAATGATTACAAATTTGAAAGGTTCTCATGTGAACCTCTGATGGACATCCACCCTAGTAAAGAATGAAGTATGATTGATGAACATCATCTTCATCATCAAGATTTTCAAATATCAGAGTCGAGAAGAGGCGCTGACATCTTAACACCTCAAGGAAAAATGTGTGGAAAGAAAAATCAATGATGTTGGAATTTTTTATTGTTTTCACTGTCCTTGTCTAGAAACGATGAACATGGGTTAACCCATGAAATGCTTGACCTATGATTCATTCATTTGTGTGGGGGGGTGTTTTAGTCTTGGGGTTTTATTTTTAGGGTTCAAATCGGATCATGTAATGATTGAATGGAGACTCCCCGAACCAACCTCATTTTTAAACCTTCTAACACGGAGGGTGGGAGCTAACATGAACCAAATCTCAGAACCCTCTATTTGTGTGAAAATGGTGAACAATTTTTCAAAAGCGATATCACAGAGGCTTTGAAGGATTTTTTTGCAAAAAAGTTGCACCCCGGTGGTCTTAGGTGTATGTGGTAAAAATAAAGGACCACCGGAGCGCACCTGGTGGTTTGCTGAAGGTTTTGTTGGCACAATGGTGGTAGTATTGGTAGCACGTGGCACCAGCATTGGCATGCACCAACCGTGTGTCTGATGGAAGGAGTAGGTTGTTGTCCATGTAAGCGGCCAGGTGGGGCGGTGCTGGGGACTCGTGGTACTAGAATGGGACCTAATTGACTGGGGTAAACCAATGAATTATGTCCGTAGATAACATGAATGGTGGTCAGTCATCACCATCCATGACAATGTGAAAGAGTGGCATGCTTCTTTATGGTCATGCTTATAGAGAGAGGTATGTGTCAGTCTGTCTCATCCCAGGTGCACCCCAATGGTCGCTAACACAACCAGTATTCAGAGCAGCGAGACCCCCCTCCTAACGTGCCTCACCCCTCAGTGGGCCAGACTAGACCAGGTTATCAGGAGACCTAGTGGGTTGGACCCTCGGCCAAATTGGACCAGGATTACCAAGGCCTATTAGGCCTAACCCACTATTCAGGCTGAACTAGACTGACCTCAACCCATACCAAGTTGGGTTGATTCTATCTAAATGAATTGGAGAATGTGTAACCACCAGGATAGGTTGGTTCGGTCAGTCTGACTAGGTCGGTCTAGGCCCTGTCGCAACCGGTACCCTGGTTATTAAACCGTTTGTGTCTTGCACACCATAGGTCCGATTGATGGGTCTTTTGCAGTGTTGGGATTCTATCAAGTATATGTATATTTTTAATTCTTTTTGGTGACTTTCATAGACATATAGATGCAACATATGGATTGATTATACATTCTCCCATGCACGCTACGTATGAAACCCTCAATTTAGCTAAAACTTGAAATCTGATCGACGACAGCCTAGTGGGAACTGGCTCTGTGTGACCCAGAAATCCCACTGTGGGGAGTGGCTCTGTGGGACCTTGAAAACCCAAAATACTCGATAGGAGGAGTTCCTCAGTTCGACCAAGGTGGAAGCAGCTCTGTGTGACCCGACAAGCCAATGGTGGGGATCCGCTCTATGTGACCCACTATAACCACGGTAATAGTCAGGTATGAGGACAATAGTAGTACAAGGATAGTGAGAAGTAGCTCTATGTGACCAAAAGTCCCACTGTACACGATAGACGATGATTCCTTCTTTGGCTGAGGAGTTCAATGTTTGTGACTAACGATGATTCCATTAATACCCTAAAATATTCCAAGTGTGAGTAATATTGTGTTTTGTGCATTACATTGGGGAATTTTTGTGTGGCCTAAACATTTTTTTGGGGTCCCTACTGAGTAATATGTTACTCACCACTACATGGGATTCTCCCACATGTGTTGTGTATGGTGCAGACAACCGACATTTCGATAGGGGTGCTCAGGGATACATGACTGATGGATGATTAGGTGGTGGACTTCGTGGCCTAGAATTTTGTGGGTCCCAATAGGACTGGGTGGACATGAAATACTAATTCAGCTTCCAGTAGCTGCACTACACTGGTAATCAGGTGGGGTTTACATTAGATGGCCATCTGAGCTACCTTTTTGTACTTGTTGTTTTCATTTCCTTGGTGGCTTTGTATTCTGGCCCACCTATATTCTATTTTATTTTCACCCATCTGTTTTATAGTTGTACTTCTTTCCCCTTTTAGTATGTTGGGATGTGGTTGGTGGGGTGTGTGTGTACATATACATATAAAAATGCTTCCCACATGCAGGCTGACACCTTCGGTTCTAGTCACTAGCCCCTAGCCATCAAGAGGTGGGCTTGGTGTAGGCACTACATGGGCCCTAGGGTATGGGTCATGATTAAGTTTAATTATGGGTGTTTGGACCCCCCTCGAAGACTAGGAGTCTAATGTTTTGTTTTTTGGAAAAAATGTTATGTATTGCGAGTATGAATTTCAAATTTAGGGAGTCTAGGTTTGGTGTAGTGGCCGACATTTCCATACAACAGGACTATGAATTATTCTTCGGCACAATACATGAAGACACTAGTTCAATAAGTGTTTCCTAATTTTTGAATAAGAGTAACAACACGAGTTATAACCATCTAATTGTGGTACATCATGATCTATTATAGGATGCTTCCATGGGGAGTACCATCTATGATCCATGTACTTGGTCATGAGGACAACATGCTTAGTGAAGAAGCAACAGTGCATTGACCAGTTCTAGATATTTCTCCACCGGGTGATTCACTAGTTCTACCACTATCTAATGGTTATCATATAATACCTATGGTTATAGAATAAGATATTTGTAGGATAACTTCCCTACATGAGTTTCAGAGACTGATAACTCATAGGGTCCGGGAAGAGACATATTTTCATGTCACTGTGGACTAGATGGAAGTTGTGATGTGGGTCTTCATCTTAGTAAGAACACTTCTTGACTATATAGAGATCCTGGAAGCATGAATTCTATAGGGAATGGTAGGGTGATGGTGGAGCATGACCATCCAGAATCACGATTAGGTGACCCTCGCTTGAGTTGACATTGATAGGCTTATCTAGGTGGAGTTCTTCCATATCACATTGCACTCTGTACATATTCATGAGTTTCTTCACCTATAATAGGGAGTCATGATAGTGGTTGAGTACTCTACGAGGCTTACAGAGCTTTCCTACTACAACAAAGGCATTGTTAGGGAACCTTTATTCCGGGATCAAGCCTTGGAGTATGGACTCTGGTTGTACATTAGGGAATCGTTTTTGTCTATCAGCATCCCTACACAAGTCGAGGTGCTATAGAAATCCTGTCTCATGGATAGATTCTTGGGGCTGAAGGCACCGATATCTGGAGCACCATTAGACCCCAGGTGGTAGAGTTCTGGTGGGTAGTAGATAGCAGACTTATGGGCCCATGCGGGGTAGGCCATTTAGAGGATGACCCAAGGACTCATTGTTTGTGGTGTAGTGATCCTAGACCAGAGGGAGTTAGTAGGGATCTAGGCAGTGCTACGCATTCGGTGGGCAGTGACACATGGCATGTGACATCCCAACCTGATGTACATTTGACAAGAAGAGGGTCGAGAAGTTGTCTAGGACATCGTTTCAGTTTGACCGAGGAGGTTAGCAGGGATGCAGACATGGCAGGGGAGATGGCCGAGTGGTAGGCAGTGGGAAATGGTTTGAGATTTTACTACCACCAGCCCCAGGTTGTCCACCCCATCCCCATGGATCAAGAGCACTAGGGTCATCTTAGCTCCATGCAGTAGAGACTTATGACCCGATGCTCCAGAGATGATTTGAGGTACAATATATGTCTTCTCCACCCTAGATATAGTACCAATCAACACAGATTCTAGTCACTGTTTTCTTTCCATGACCCTTGAATGGAGCTCAGATATTTATTTGGAGCTAGTAGCTCAATTTTTATCGCTAGAGGCTCGTATGGGAGATGATTTGATGAATAAATTATGGTTCTGGTATTGTGAGCTTACTCTCTAGGGTGAGCGCTTCACCTGATATTTCCTAATAACAGTGTTGAGGCCTTATGATGTCAGCTTGTGAATGGATTGGTTATCCACAATCCATGCTCAGATTGACTATCTTATATTAAGATGAGGTGTGTCTACAAAAATAGGAAGACATTTCTCCTTCACTAGGGAAATTGATGCCCTTGCAACGTAGGACAAACTCTTTTAGAGGAGGGTTTAGCCGATCACCCACAAGTTATCTTACCTCAACCACAATGAAGTGGAGAGGAGACCATGTTTTCCTATAATGTTAGAGGAGTATGAGAATGTTTTTTCAGACAAGGTTCAAGGAGTAGTTCCTCATAGAATGGTATACCTATGTACCGATCTGTACCCCAGGATGACACCGATATCCACATCGGCTTATCAAATGGCTCTCTCAGAGCTTCACGAGCTGAGGGAACAATTGAGGACATGCATGATAAGGGATTTATAAGACCCATTGTTTCACCATGGGAAACCCTGGTGCTTTTTTACAAGATGAAATTTGGGATTTTGAGGTATTGTGAGGAATTCTAGCACCAAATCAGGAAACCATGAAGAACAAGTACACACTTCTGAGAATGTATGTCCTCTTCGACCAGCTAAAGGGGGAGAAGAGATTCTAAAAGATAGGCTTCAAATCAGGCTACCACCAACTTCGGGTACAAGATATGGATGTATCAAAGATGAACCTCAGGTGTTGTTATGGACACTATGAGTCACTGGTGATGCCTTTCGGTGTGAAAAACTCTTCTGCTGCTTTTATTGGCCTCATGAATAGGATTTTTGATCCCTACCTTGACAAGTTTTTCATGGTCATGATTTATGAAATATTCTTGTTTTCAACATCGATGTATTAGCACACTACACACCTGCAGATAGTCTTGGATACACTCTGAGAGCACCAACATTACGGTAATCAATCTATGTGTCAGTTTTAGATACGAGAGGTCTACTTTCTAGGACACGTCCTCTCAATGGCTGGAGATACAGTAGAACGGGAAAAGATAGAGGTGGTGCTTTCTTGGGAGATTCCCAAGAGTGAGACTAAGGTGCATTGCTTCATGGGGAAGGCTAGATTCTATTGGGGGTTCATGACCATCTTCTCCAGAGTAGTAGCACCCTTGTCAGCTTTAACATGGAAGGGATATCCCTTCATGTGGATGGATAAATTTCATCATAATTTCTAAGAGGTGAGGCAGAAACAAACTAGTGCCCCCATCTATATACTACCTGAGGAAGTAATGGGTTATGTAGTTTAATGCGATGCATCAGGGGTTGGAATGGGTGGTGTTCTGATGTTGGAGAGAGCAGTTATTTCCTATGTCTCATGACAATTAAGGCAGGATGAACAAAACTACGCAACCCATGACCTAGAGTTAGACTAAGTGGTATTTTCCATGAAGGCATGGCGGCACTACTTGATGGGTGAGCGGTTCACCATTTACACCGACCACAAGTGTCTCAGGTATATATTCTCCGAGCAGAACCTGAACCTATGACAGCGATTGTGGTTATATTTCCTCAAGAACAATGATTGTGATATAGTATATACTCTTGGAATGTATAACGTGGTGGTTGACCAACATAGCAGGAGGGTCATATTGTTGTTACTGAGTGAGGTGAAAGAGTAGTTAGCCGCGATGTGGATATCCTCCATAGAGGATTATAATGTTTCATACCTCCTGTCAATGTATCTTACTCCCCACAAATAAAATGATTCAGGGAGGCACAACTGGTGGATGTTGACTATGAGGCCCGACATGCTTCTATACCCTCAGGATGAACTCTTGATGGATTTCCGAATGGTCGGAAGCACACCATCCTTTTTAAAAGGCACACCTTAGTTCTAGTGGAGTTACGGAAGGAGGTGTTGAGGGAGTTCCATACATCCCCTATAGTGGTACATCCAACAGTGGAAAAGATGTACCATGACCTCTGGCATAAGTACCAGTCTCTAGGGACGAATAAATATTTGGCTGAGTTCATTTTACAATGCCTCAATTATCCGCAAATAAATATCGAGCACCAGGTTTTTGAAGGCTTGACTCGGCCACTCAAGGTACCAGAGTGGAAATGGTGTGGTATATCTATGGACATCATATAGGGGTTACCATTTACGACTAGGGTTCATGACCCTATTTGGGTGATCATTGCCATACTCACCTAGTCATACAACTTCCAACCCATCCTGGAGTAATGAACAATGGAGTGCTTGGGAAACCTCTGCATCTAGGAAATAGTGTTGCATCATGGGCTGCCTTCGATGATCATCTCAGATCATGATGCATGCTTGACATCCTGTTTTTTGAATGGATTACAGGAGGAATTTGTGATGCAGCTACGTTTGAGCATAGCTTTTCATCCCCAATTGGATGGCCAGACATAGATGACCATACAGAGCATGGAGGACATGTTTCGTGCTTGTGAACATGGCTTTGGTCACATTCTGGAGTACCAACTTCTACTGGTGGAATTGGCATAAAATAATATCTATCACTCCACCACTTGCATGGTACCGTTGGAGACCTTTTACGGGTGGGATTGCAGATCACCCACATGATGGACAGAACCAGGGGATTTGGAACTCATGGGTCATGAGATGGTATGAGATACCATTGAGAAGGTTAAAATCATCCAAGTGTCGTTGAGTACTAGACAGACCTAGATGATGTCTTATTCTGATAGGAGATGAAGACCCATTGAGTTCAATGAGGGAGATCATGTGTTCATTCGGGTATCACCTCGATGGGGATTGTGGTGATTTGGAAGGGGCAGTAAGCTATCTTTGAGGATCATAGGTCCTTTTCAGATCCTGGGAAGAGCAGGAAAGGTGGCCTACACCATAGATCACCCCCCATAGAGGCACCAGGTGCTTGATGATATCCATATGTTTCAGCAGATGAGGTACGTGCATGCTACATCCACCGTCATTGACTGGGGATAGCCTCAAATTTATGATGGGAAGACATTGGTAGAGTTCCAAGTGTTGATTGGGGATCGACAAGAGAAGGTCCTATGTGTAAGGTCGATTCCTACACTTCATGGATAATGACAACACGATAATCTCAAGGAGAACACATGGGGGAGGGATGCTCGGATTCGTGCTCAGTACCACCATCTTTTGGTTTAGTTTTTTCTATTTCATTTCGGGACATAAATCCCTATGGTGGGGAGAATGTAACTTCTCAAAATTACAGAGTAAATAATATTTTTATTAAGATGGAATTTTTTCGAGACCTTGAAATTCAACGACACGTGATTCTGAGGTCCTTAGATCCCCGAACAGAATACTGCACTTTTTTTAATGTATGTTCCATAAACATGCGAGTGGGATTTTATATCATTTAAAATGACTCTCAGATGGAAAATTGAATGGATATATAAAATTATAAATACCAGGATTCGCCTAAAAATGATATAACATTGGCTTGAATGGATTGAGCAGAAATATTATTTTTTGGTCATTTTTGTGAAAAATAATTAATGAATTTAAAAGAATTATTTTTTTCTTTCTCACATTTGATTGTCGGATGATGACCATATGGGGCTATGATAGGGCAGAAACGATGTGCATCAATGTGGATCATTAATATCTTCTTAAACTCACAGTATAATGATGCTTTAATGATGTATAAAAGTGACAATATTTATTAAGTAAAACAGTGTAATGACATGACGTTGCATCATAATGGGAAAGCTGTGATGTGCTTCTATTTATAGATCAATGTGCTGGGGAAAGTATGGATTAAAATTTTAGAGGACTATCTAGGGAACCTCTTATTAACATGCACTGTATTATAGAATGATGAACACTAGTGTAACATCATCTTCATTGTCACACCTTTAGATGATCAGAGCCAAGAATAAATGGTGAAATATTATCCCCTCATGGATAAATGTATGTAAATGAACATCAAAGAGGTATGGGTTTTTTATTATTTTTGTTCATCCACTTTGTTTTATTGAAACGTCGAACATGGGTTAACCCGTGAACAGGACGACCCATGATTCATGTGTTTATGCGGGAGGGTGTTTGTTTCTTAGCAATTTATTTTTGGGGTTAAAATTTGGTTATGTAATGATTGAATGGAGACTCCCCAAGCCTCCCCCATATTTAAAAATTCATATGTTAAGGGTGTGGGAATTGACTAATAGTGATATAGAACCCTCAAATTATGCGCATCTGGTGAACAATTTTTTTGATGCGATGGAGAATAGAATTTATAAGATTCGTGGTAAAAAGGATGCTCTCTAGAAACCGTACGCACATGCAGCATGATAAACTGACCATCAGAGAGCATCCAGTGGTCCGCCGAAAGATTCATTGGTGCACTGGTGCCAACATCGGAATCATGTGGCAGCAGCGACAACACACTCCGACTGCCTTCCAAACAGTAGGAGGAAGTAGCCACCTGTGTCAGCAGCTAGGTGGAGTGGTGCGCCAGTGCAGTGGAAGACACGATGCTGGGGCCCCACAACACCAGCATCATGCTACGTTGTCTATGGTCAAACAATATACTAAATCCACAGGTAATTTAAATGGTGGATAGTCTTCACTGACCATTGGTGTGTGAAGGAGAGGGTCTCTCCTTATATGTTTTTATTGGATAGCAAAGGACGTAGGAGTCCACTTCTTCCCTGGCACACCCCATCGTTGGCTAATGCAGCTGGTGTTCGAACCAGCGTGTCACACACCCCCCAGTGGGCCGCACCCCCAACCGGGCCAAACACGAGCCCAACGGGCTAGAGCCAAGCCCTTACAGGCTGGATGAGACAGGGTCACAGGGATACCTGTTGGGCTGGACCCACAACCACATCAGGCTTGGTTTGGCTTGGCCTAATGGGCTTGGAACATAGGCCACTTCGAACTAGACCAACCTCAAATCATTCTAGGTTTGGTCATGTCCTTCTAAATGAACTTGGGTATGTGGAACCCCAGGTCTCGGTTGATTGAGTCGGTCTGATCAGGTCAGACCGACCCTCGTCGCAACTACCACCCGGGTTATTAGAATTACTGTATCATTAAAATTGAGCGTCCGATTGATGGGTCGTTTGCGGTGTTGTGACTCTCTATAAGTGATGGATATTTTTAAGGATTTGTGGTGACATTAATGGATGTTGAGATGTAACAAATGTATTGAGTATCGTTTATCCAAAGTGTGCAATGTGTAGAACCATGCAGTTGGCTAAGACCTAAAAACACCTCAACGACGGCCTAGTGGGGAGCAGATATATGTGACCCAGTAGGCCCATAATGGGGAGAAGATATGTGTGACCCGAAAGATCCATGGTATATGATAGGAGGAGTTCATTAGTTCAGACATGGTGGAAGAAAATCTGTGTGACCTAGAAGGCCCACAATGGGGAGCGACTCTAGGTGACCCACCATACCCACAGAACTAATCGGGGATTAGTAAAATAGCATTATATGGATAGTGGGAAGCAGCTCTGTGTGACCCAAAATGACCATTATACTCGATAGGGGATGATTCATCATGTGGTCGAGGAGTTTGGCATTTGTGACAGACGATGCCACTATTACAACCCAAGAAGATACCTGGTGTGAGTTGTCTAGTGTTTCATGCTTTACTTTGAGGAATTGGTGTGTGGTATTTCCATTTTGTTTTGGGTTCCTTACTGAGTAATGTGTTACCCACCCATGCATGGGATTTTACAATAGGTGTTGTGTATGGTGCTGACATCCATGTTTTGACAGGAGTGCTCAGGGAGACGTGATTGATGGACGATTCGATGATGGACTTGTTTGGCCTAGGAGAAGCTATGTTTCAGTAGGAATGGGTGGAGAAGATATAATAATTTGGATTCTATTAGTTGTAATTATCTTTTGATCAGGCGTTGTTTACTAAATATGGCCATCATATTTTCCTTTTTGTACTTGATGTTTTTAGTTCCCTGTTGAGTTTTAATTCTGGCCCAGTTACATTCAATTGTACTTTCCCTCACCATTATTTTAGTGGCAATCATTTACCCTTTTTAGAATGTTGGGATGTGGTGGGATGTGTGTGTGTGTGTGTTCATATAGCTACTTCGGGAAATACCTCCCACTTGTAGGTTGACACCTTCATCGATAGTCTCTAGCCCCTGGCCTTCAGAAGTTGGGCTTGAGGTAGTCACGACATGGGCACCTAGGGACGAATCTTGATAATAACTCACCCATATAATATTATGTTTCTTGTTTAAAATAATTTATACAATTTTTCAGTTGCTTGAAAAAGTACTATGTCAAAAAAAATTTATATGATAATTATTTATTCAATAAAATATGAATTTATTGGAAATGATAAATAATAATTTAAAATTAAAATATTCATTTAGAACCATGCATATGTTGTCTTTACAACTATCACAAAATATAATATTTATTATAAACAGTATGGTTACATATTTTAATTTATATTTAAGTTGAATAAATATAACTATAAAATAAAAATGGAAAAAAACTGAAATATATTTGAATCATAGATGAGGATGGTATAAATTATCCCATTAAAGAGACTTAATGGATGGTTTGGGGTTATTTTTAGTTCGTTCCTTATATATTTTTACCATAAATAACTGATAAACCCTTCTCGAGGTTAAAAATATTTTCTGTGGTTAATATTCAAAATGAACATAAAGAATATCGTCTTCTTTACAAAATTTATACCAACAGATTAAAAATATGTAATCCATTTATAGAGAATCAATTTCATTATGTCAAATAAATTTATTTTATTTGAAAACCCAAAAGAAAAAATACACATCTTTTAGAGAAATGTGTATTTAATCAAAAAAATATACTCATACTAAAATAAGTTATAATGGTTTTTAATTTGTAATTATCTAAATTAATTATAATTAAATGATACTTATGTATCATTGGGACCAATTATTACTTTTATATTATACAATTTAATGAATATAAATGATAGTTTTATGAAATTAGTATTTTTATTATCCACTGGAAAATCAATCTTCATAGAAAAATACCAATATTTTACCCTCAAATAATATTAATATTATCATTCGAAAAAGATTATAATTTATTAAAATTGAAAATATTGTATTTTAAAAAACAATGATTTCATTTAAACCATATAAAATATATAAATAAATCTAGTAAGACTAAAGATATTCACTTTTTTATTGGTAAGTCACCTTATATTATAATAGTTAATATATATATATATATAATCTAATTAATGAATATTAATAAGACATGAAAATGGTTTAGTATATCATTATGTGGGATGTTACCTTCATCCGATATTTTTTTTAAAATGAATCCATATAATTAAATTTAATACATAAGAATGTGGGGATATCTATCTATAACATAATATTTATATTCTCATGTTTTTTATTAAACAGTATGGTTTTCTCAAAAAAACAAATTAATTGGTAAATTAACATATTATACAACACATTATCTCTGAAATAATTAACCTAATCTAGATATTAAACAAGTAAAATATATATTTTTTCAATTGAAATACATTTCTTATGAAATTATAAGAAGGATATAGCATGTGTTTTTGTAACAATGAAGCAAGAAATACATGATTTTCTAAGATAATATCATAGGAAAGGGGATGGGATAATAAAATGAACCGAATATCTCTATGATTTATTAAAATTTAATTATTTATTTAGAAATAAAATCCCTTTTTATAGAACATGTAACAATATTCCATGGATACTGTATAAGAGAAATATGAAGAAATGGATCAATAGAATAACCATTTATATAGTAATCTATATAATTTAATTCAATATTCCAATTCATCCTCATGTAATGATGAATCATCTTTACCTTATCACCCATTTATCATTCCAATTATTGAGAATGTAACATTATTTTCTTGATTTTAACCCATTATATTGCATTCCGACACTAATTTACATATAATTCCTAAAAGGCTTCCATTTGTATAAAATAATTCAATCATTTAGTAATATATATATATAAGAATGACATTCATCCAAACCTCCATGAAAATATATTTATCAATATTAAAGAATATATTCTAATGTATGAATCATTTTCTCTAGATATTTATAATATTTAGGAATAAAAACATTAATGATATATAATTCAGTACCCAAGGAGTTTTATAGACTATTATGTAAATTATATTAAAGTCTAATATCATGATAACAAAAAATAGAAATAGGGACTATAAGTAAATATAAATATATTTGTAACATAATTCTAGGATAGATGTTGTAATTTAATATTCTCTAAAATGGTTAAAATATGAGAATATTTATATAATTGATCAATGATTACCAAATAAAATTATTACGTTCATATATCTTTGGTAATACCACCATGTAATGTAATGAAATATTAACTCATATCCGTTTTATCATTTTAAAAGTCTGAATCATCACCTTCAATAATTTTTTTTAAAAAATATCCAATCCAAATTTCAAAAAAAATTATTGTAAAATTCGAAATATATGGCTTCATTAGTTACCATCTTAAATGTTCCCAATGGACATTATGAATTCATAGATTGTAGTTTGAATATAAAATATTTATCTATGACACTCACTCAATAATTATTTCATCAAATTGTGGTCCCATGGAACAATTACCTATTTAATGAATATCAAATCACCTTTTATTTCGATATTAAATTCAAAAAACGTACTAATATTAATCAATTATACCATTTCAATCATAAAAATTCATCAAATTGTACATACATAATTTATATTAAAAAAGATTTTTTTACTTTAAATTTAATAAAAATATTGATATTTCTTATATTAAGAATTTTTAATCAAATATTCATCAAATAGTTGACTAGAGATTCATGATCCAAACAAAGCATATTTATCTTACCACTATCATTTAAATATAATTAAACAGGTAATATTATTTATTTACATGTATGGAAATTAATTATGAAGTTATGATCTATTTGAAAATCACACTTCCTCCTCTATAAAATATTATTCTCATTCTTAGTGTATATATAACCCAATAATTTATGATTTTTATACATTTCGATCATTACTACATATAAATGTTGTCTCAAATTTTTTATATAAAATAGTACAACTGGATATTCAAGGGCAGGTGTATGATAATATTTATAATGAGATTTTAATTTACAAGATTAATAATCAATTGCTAAATCATTGTGAATGAAAGCACAAACTAGTTTATTCTATGATGAATCATTATAGGTATGAATATTATCATTTCCAAGTGGTAATTCAGAACTGGAGAATTCTCATATATTATTTTTAATTTGTTTAAATAGTAATCATTTTTTTTGTTCTAATCATCCTAAATGATTTTTGTTTAATTTTTTTAGTGGGAAGCATAACTATATAAGCAATTCAAAAAATCGTAATATGTTATTAACCTAAAAAATTTGTAAATCTCAATCACATTTTTTGGTCTATTCCAATAATCAACCACTTTAGTTTTTGTGAGTTAAATAGTTATAGAACCATTATTTATGATGTATGCAATGAATGAAAATGGTTTTAACAAAAAAAAATTCACTAAAATATTCTAATAAATTAATTTATTTAAGGTTTTTCAGTCAAATCCTTATATATTTTTCATTTTCCTCTTATTATTTTTTATGAAACAAAAATATCAACAAAAAATCATATATTTATCCATACATTCAGTGAAAGTCAATTCATATGATCCATGAGAATATCTGGATATATTTACATCCCAATGTGCAAAAGAACAGACTCATAATTTACTTAACTATTATAAAATTTTAATTCTGTTATTTTAACCTCAATTAAATTCATTGGATAGTACCAAGACATTAGATCGACAATAGAAAATGATTATCTTTTTTCAATATAATCAAACAAGCTATAAAATTTGACAATTAATACTTTTTATTAGAAATATTTCATTCAAAATATCTATAATCAATACAGAGTCTCATATTAATATTATCCTTTTTAGGAAAAAAACAATGAGTACCCCATGGTGAAGTAATATGATGAAATAATTCTTTTATGAAGTAATTATAATTGTGTTCTATATTCAAAATTATTTTCTTCAGAAACATGATAAGGGTGTTTTCCAATTGTCATAGCCTTAGTAATTATTTCAATAGTAAAATAAACTTCTCAATCACAAATATCATCTAGGAACTCATTTGAAGAAAGTATTTATTCTTGTAATACAGACATATCATTAATATAAAATGATTTTTCATTTTTTACAATATTAACGAGATAAATTTAATTTTCATCACTTACCAATATCCTAATTTTTTTTCATTTTATAAATGTTATGAATCGATTCATATATTCAAATAGAAAAATAATTTAGAAAAAAAAACTAGTATTTATTTTTAATCTATCATTTCATGATAATGAGAAATCAAATATACATAATGTATAAACAAAAATTATATAATGGTGAAGGAAATTCATTTTAGATAAAACACTTAAAAATATAACAACATATTGGTATTTATAAAGTCTAATTTATTTAATACTTACACTAGGTTTTTCACCATATTTTATAAAATCATTTTTGGAGTTGAAATATTTATTTTTCTAGAAAATTTATCAGAAATAAAAATATTTATATTCTTCAAATGAAACTAGACAACAACATAAACTAGGTAAATAGATAATTTACATATTATCACTTCTTATAAATCCCCCACATTCACTGATATAGATTGAAAAAATTTCAATACACAAAACTGCTTATAGTCATGCTATATCCCACCAGGTGTAATATTCTTCATAGGGACATCCTAATAATGAACAATATCATTAAATTTTAAACACCATACCACAATCCAATAAAAACTCCAACATATAAGAAGAATGATTTCTTTTCAAACATGATCCATATTCCTAAACATACCACATTAGAAGAACATAAAATATTTCATATTAATTTCCATAGGGTTCTTTTTACAAAACATATGATAAACTTGAAAACTCTATTTACTTTACTTCATATTTATTTGATATATTATTCCCTTTTTATGCCACATGTATCGGTTTTTATAATTGTTTAAATTGAAAACATGGTCATAAGAAAACACTATTTCTACATTCTCTTATTAACGAACATGATTTTTATAATATTAAGATTATAGAGTGGTCAATGCTTTTAAATATATTGTATTTAATTATGAGTAAAAAAATAAAATTTAGTATTAAGATCTATGATAAAAGTTTTTAATAAAAATTCAATGTGATGATGCTTTCATCATAGGCATCCACTTAATCTTCGTCTTTTTTTCTCATCTAGTAGAATTTCAATTCCATCCTGTTTTGAATAAATTTTATAAAATTATTTTCAAAGAATATATTTTTAATTTATTTAATTATATGGATTCAATATCAATATATCTCTCTTATTATTAACCATTAACCATGATTTATTTCCTTATCATTCAAAGTGTTCAATAGGATGAGTTAATTTTGGACTTTCTAAGGAACCTATGACATCAAATATCTTTTCTATTTATTTAATCCATACCTT
Source organism: Viscum album (assembly GCA_963277665.1). Lineage (NCBI taxonomy): Eukaryota > Viridiplantae > Streptophyta > Magnoliopsida > Santalales > Viscaceae > Viscum > Viscum album. The sequence continues at coordinate 1,743,690,684 of OY728128.1, read as the reverse complement.
AGATTAAATTGGTCAAGAATAACCACTGAATGGCCAGGTTGTTTTCCAATAAAATTATCTGATGATAATGTATTCCTGTATAGTAGATCAAGAAAATCATTATAATATATATTACCAACATTTATTTCCTCCATCAACTTTTCCATCACATCTGAAAAATGATCTATTCCGATTTAAAACATTATAGGTTTCTTATTTTGTTTTATGTTATCTTTTTAGAGCCTTCCTACTTAAGAAACACAATTTACTTTGTAAAAAATAATTCTAAACAAAAATAATTTATATCAAGAACAATATAAACATAAAAATTTATATTATAATAACAATAAATTAATATTATGTTTCAGAATTTTATTACATTATCATGTGATCTAAAATTATTTAAACCTTCCATTTGATTCAAACAAAAATGACATGTCCATAAACAATATATAGATAATATTGTTAAGAAAAAATCTCATTTATTCTCATTGTCAAACATATTTTATGTTTATAATTTTAGATAAATTGGCCATATAAATTAAATAATTAAACATCAAATAAAATGTTGGTAAGTACACCTCATTGTCCATTTTTTAGACAATATAAAAATGAAAAAAAATTCTTTTCACGGAATTTCATCCCAATTTTCATATTGAAATCATCCTTATAACAAATCACACATAAAACCTTATAAAAACATCTGAATACATAATTATCACAAAATTATTGGAAATGGACATATAAGTAGAATGAAAGAAACAATTTAGTCCATGAATACTCAAAAAGGTTTTAATTTTCAAAATTAACTTCTACCCTAAAATGATTATTTTCACTACTAATATATCTATATATGTACCGAAATTGTTTGATTTCATTCATACATAATAATTGTTAATGGAGAAATAAAACTCCTAAAATTTTACATTCTTTATTTAATTCTCTTAAATATATTTTTCTAAAGATACAATTTTCACTATATATTATAGCATATAATTTTATACAAACATAATTTCATTATTTGATAATGTGAAATGATAAAATTTACTATTTTAATCACTCTTACTAATGGAATTACATAGATGGTAAATTCAAAAAAAAAATTAGTAGTAACCTTACCTCTTTGCACAATCCCAATGACAAATGCATTGGAAAGCTATTTTGGGCTCATATATCATCATGGTCTATATCAAGATCAACCATCACTATGAGATATATATGGAACAACCATCATTAAAAAAATTTCTAATAACCATAATACAAGGAATATTATATTTCTATTATTATACTCTTAAAAACAATATTTCACCAATAAAAAACATTTCAGGATATGAAAATATCTATTCCTTTTACAAACCATTTTAAGAATACCCAAAATAATTAGAATAAGGTGTTTTTTATATATAGAAAACATGTAATCTTGTAAGGGTATAAAAACATTAAATAATTGTTATAGGGTTAGGAAAAACCATTGACACCATATTTTTTTAAGTAGATAATTCATCTAATCCTTTCATCAAAATAATTTTTATAAAATATGTAAAAATATTCCGATCGAAAATATATAAAAGAAATTATGCGGTGAATGTTTTAATTTAATTTTTTATTTTCCACAATTTTCTAAAACACAAAAACCTTCTTTAATACCCATTTAACAACCATTCTATTTCCCAAGTGTTTAAGAATTTTTTTAAATAGAAAAAATTCTTATACACCCAATTAATAAATAGTTGTAATATAAAACAAATATAAAAATATTATATTCAATCTAATTCATCAGACATAATTAACATCCAATACATCGGAAAAAAAATTTTATTTAAACATGTTTGTAATTATGTCTTAGCTATCAGGAATCCTAAATTCTTGAACATTCTAGGGAAATTGGTAAAAATACATCAGTGTTGCCATTATTTAGTTTATCGTATTGATAAAAAATAATTAATTCCTTAATATAATTCAATGATTGTAATAATATTTTTTAAAGTTATATATATTAGATGAAATACAAAATAGAACTACAATATTTCTTAATTAATCAACCTCAGACCATAGAACACATAGCTTTTAAGTTCAACATATAAATCATTTTGAGCAGAAAATGTGAAATCACATTGGGTCAATTGAAACTAACTCATAAATATGATGATTGGGGGTTTTGATGAATAATAATTAATTTTAAGAGTTTGAAGATGATGCATTCACAACTCAATTCAACTCAATATTTCTCAGAGTGAAAATATCATTTTGATGTTTCAAGAAATTATAGTTGATAAAATTTATAAGGAATTATTATTATTAATGTAAATTACCTAGATCATTTTAATTTTTTTTTTCATTTATAATGGTACTAATCGAGGGAATATAAGGTTAAAATTATAGAGAATCTAATATATCTGATTAGGTGCTTCTGGGGATACGATGAAATAGAACAATAATCGCAACTATCTCTTATAGGGATAGTAAGATAGATTAGAATGATTATTATATCAAGGGAGAAACTTATAAGGTAATAAAATCATTTATAATGGGTATAAAATGGTAGATACCATTATTTAGGGTTTCTAAAAACCATAAATCATAAGATTAAAGTGTAAATTAATTGATTAATGCATATATGTCATTATTATGCTTATGTATTTCTTGTATTTACAAGTTTAAAATTACATTATTCATATACAATAGAATTTATTTATATAGATAACATTATAACATTATTTTTAATCAAAAGGATTTTTAAACAAATCCATCAATATAACATAATCAAATAGTATCTGGTTCTGATTTCATAACTCAAATCATAAAAAAATATGTGAGTATGGACATTTTATATTTTAGAGAAATTGTTATTTATTAAAATTTAATATTTTAAATTAAAAATAACCAACCCCTATAACCATCATGAGTTCTTATGATCCAAAAAATGGTATTGGTGGGGGTTCTCTAGAAATCATGTGATTTCTTTTTTACCTAGAAAAAAACTGGATTATCTAGTTTTATTAACTATTTTAAAAAACATGGTTTTAGAAAAGAGTTTATATTATATTTAAAATGGTATGCATTAATGTTCACATTTTAGACAGTATAAATCATAGTCTACTAATATATTTGATCAAAGTTATTAGGAATAATAGAGATATAAAATGAAAATATGTTTCATCAATACAAGAGTTGATAAACTTTTATTGGTTAATATTGATTATAAAATTCCTACGAATAATGTTACTACCTTATGTCATCATGACAAATAGTAATTTCAATGAAACTATAGAATAAATAATCATATACTATATTCTCTGACAATAAATATATATCCAAATATCATTATTTTAAGAAGAAATTATAATATTGAAAAAATATTTAACTTAATAATTTATAAATTCTATAGATATAGAGAATAATAGATCTTTGGTGAGAGCAAGCTATCAAACATTTTATTTACAACCAGGAAAAACCACTACAAAAATTGATTCAATGATTCATGAAAACTAAGAAAAGTTTATAGTTTCTTATATATAAATATAATATAGATGGAATGTTTTTTGAAAATATTATAGATATCATTAATAATGCATGAGAATAAAAAATAATAATGGTGGAGTTCAATTTTTAACAACATCAAATGTTCAAAACAAATGTCAGTCCACAAAAAATTTTATGAAATATTCAAAGATGATGAATGTTTTCATTGAATCATATTACAGTTCATCAACACATTTTGAGAATGTGTTAGAAAATCATCCTAGAAAGATGAATAAATTTTTGTGTAAGAATGAATTTCAAAATTGATATATTAATATTAATAAGAATTTTAATTTTACGAAAGTATAATATGATGTTATTTCTCATGAGTGAAATAATATAGGACACATTCGACCATATTTCTTATGACTAAAAGGATTAATAATAAATAGAGTAATACAATAATATATTATAAGGGGTATTACAATAATAATGGTAATAATATTAATATATTTTAACACTATGAGTTCTAATGTAGGAGATAGTTCATCTGACAATTCTTATGAAAATGAATGTTTTAGATAGGGGAACAGTAACATATTTTTATAAATACCTCTGGAATAACAGTTATTTTGTTTTTGAAAAGGTGCAAAATGTATAATCCCAAGCAAATATTAAATCAAATAAAAATTTTCTTGAATGTTATAATAATAAAAAACACTCAATATAATACTAAAAAATATTCCTTATCTAAAGATTTCAACACATTCAATTATTATTAAAAATTATCTAGTTTTTTTCCTACCTGAAAATTAAAACATTGATGTTTCAATGATACCAGATACATCCCATGAAAAACATACAATGAAAAATTCAGGGATAAAAATATTATCTAAGGAAATATAATATCATTCTAAATATCATGATTAATTTAATTAGAAAAATATATAATTTTATAATATATTTAGAAAACTATTTTCCAAAAAACTAAATTAAAAATTTATTTTTTATAACATAATTATATTAAAATTAATACTGAATAAAAAAAATATTTGTCATAATAAGATAATAAATATCTATATTGACGAAAAAATTTTCATGGTTGAACTCAATGAAGGAGTACATTTATAATATGTGTTCAAAATTTTACTGCATAAGAATATTTCTAGAATGGGTTTTACTAACCCAAAAACTATTTTTTGTAATGATTACATTGTTTCAAAAAGTTCCCCATTTCAAAAAAAATTATAATGTGGCTACCATTGGAAAAATTAAATTTCTTTAAATAATGTTCATTATTTAGGTTTTCATAAATGATATTTTTTTAAATAAATGACATTCACTTAATATATTACAATAAGAGAAATATTTTTACCTAAAATTATATTTTTGGACCAAATTTGACCAAAGAAGGATTTGGATCGAAAACAATACATTCTTTTATAGGTAAATAAATAATGTGCCAACAATGATAATATTTACTACTGGATAATGGTTTCTCCAAAAATATGACTTGACAAAAATTCATTTAGAATATTTTATGTGCGAAATGTGGAAATGTTAAATTCTGAGATATTACATAAAGATATATTATCATTATAGGTTGCATTATTTTCTTGTAAAACCATTTATTTATGTTTTAAATATTTTTCACGTACTTAAGAAAAACCTTATAATCATATGTAATTTTTTTGACAAAGGTTTTCTTGTGTTATTCAAGAATGAGAAATTAAATTTACAATGTTCAAAATATGAGTTTATACTTTTTTACTTTCATCCTATGAATTTTTATAGTTTAACCATTGATGACCATATAAGTAAAGATAAATATTTCCTTAGTGTTTGGGATGATAAATCTGTACTATAAAATGAAAGGTAGACATTAAAAAAATTGAAAATAATACATGTTTTCCATGAAAGGACTTATTAAGGATCTATAGTATCTTAGCTGGATACTGATACATTTTGATATCATTTTAAATATACTAAGAAACATAATATATTTTTTAATCATAATAGTGAAGTTTTAACATTTGATGATTTAGTGTTTGTGAAAATGGTATATTTATTTCCTACACAGATGGAATGTATTAGTTGAAAAGATTGTGTATATGTTTTGGTTTATTAATAAACATGATATACATGGGTCCATTTTCTTGAAATAAAATAGGAATCCATTAGTTAATTAAACAAATTCCAGTGTTAAAAATGAATAAATCCACTCCTTGATAAATATTAATAGTGATCATGGTATAAATTTTGTAAACTTTTATATTGATAGAATTTTTAGAAAGAAATGTATTTTACACACTACCACAAAAACAGTTTTTCGCAGCGCCCCCTTTTATCAGCGCTAACGAAAAAGCGCTGATAAAGGGGGGTCCCTTTATCAGCGCTTGCTTAGTAGCGCTGATAAAGGGGGCCTTTATCATCGCTTTTTTTAGCGCTGATAAAGGGTCGGCTTCAAAAATATATATATATATATATTAATATATAAATATAATTATATTGTTATATAAATATAATATATAATTTTTAAATATATTTTAGATAAGTATAAATGTACATTTACACTTATTATACTTAATATTTAAGATATTTAGTGAAAATGACTTCTTAAAAAATTAAAAAAATATTTTTAATAAATATTTTGATAATCATTATGGAGTAACAGTCATTTAATAACAATTTGAGTACTAAACAAATAAAAAAATTAAAAAAAGATTCAAAATATGTTGAAAACGCAACTCAAACTTCAAACGGCCATAACTTTTGATCCGGGTGTCCGTTTGAGCTCTACCACATATCAAATCGAAGCCTGCGATGAGCTCTACATCGCTATGACTAGGGGGTAACCCGGTCAAGCGATTTTCGAGGCCAAAAGAGTCCCAGAAGGCCTCCAAAACTGAGTTTTTTGTCGGGGTACCCCGATTTTTTAACATTTTTGGATTTTCACCCTCGTTTAAGGGGGTATTATTGGATTTTTTGGTGGGGTTTGAATTTATTCCAAGGTATTACATTCATATTAATATTATTTCTTTGAAATTTCATCATTTTTTATAATGCACTGCTATTTATAATCAAATATATAACAATATATTCATATTTTTTATATATTCACACCTAAAAATTTAATTATAAATATAAATAATAAAATATATTTACATATAAAGTATATTAGCTTTATCTAAATAATAACTAACATCCATTTTATATAAAATACCAATATATGATTATTTATATACCTATATATTAATCTAACTATATATATATATTAATCTAACTATATATATATATTAATATAATAACTATATATATATTAATATAACTACATATATATTAGTATTACTATAAATATATATATTAATATCACCATAAATATATATATTAATATCAATATATATATATATTAATATAACTATATAAATATATATTCATATAACTTTATATATGTTAATATAACTATATATATGTTAATATAACTATATATTAATATAAATATATATTACTATACAAATAAATATAACTATATATATATAGATATATATATATATTAATACCACTATATATATATTAATATTACTATATATATTATAATATAACTATATATATATATATTATAATATAACTAAATATATATATTATAATATAACTATATATATATATATATTATAATATAACTATATATATATTAATATAAATATATATTACTATAAGAATAAATATAACTAAATATATAAATATATATATATAGAGATATCATGAATTGTAAAACAAATCAAAATAGAGTAGTGGTAAGGGCTTAGGCGCGCAGGGGGGAGGTCTCGAGTTCAAATCCTGGTGGAGGCAGGGGTCCGCGCGCATGGGGAATATTAGAGCAAGCGCTGTTAAAGGGTGGAGGGGGGTGCGTTGGGTTCGTGGGGTGTTGTATAGGGGCCGAAAAGCGCTGTAAAAGGGGGGTTCAAGCGCTATAAAAGCCCCCCCGATTGGTAGTATTTTTTAAATTTTTTAAATTTTTTAAATTTTTTTAAATTTTTTTAATTTTTTTTAATTTTTTTAAATATTATCAGCGCTTTTAAAAAAGAGCTGATAAAAGGGTCCTTTATCAATGCTAAAACGAGAGCGCTGATAAAGGAAGCGTTGATATAGGACCCCTTTATCAGCGCCAAAAAAAATCGCTGATAAGAGGGGTCTTTTATCAGCGCTAAAAAAAAGCGCTGATAAAGGGGTCCTATATCAGCGCTTTTCGGAGCACTGATAAAGGGGACCACCCTTTATCTACGCTGGTTTTATCAGCTCTTTTCTAGCACTGATAAAGACCATTTTTAGCGCTGATAAAGGCCGTGTTTGTAGTACTGACATAATATTTCTGAATCAGGTACTCTACATAAAAATAGTATAGTTGAAAGGATAAATTGAGTTAATTAGGAGAGAACAAAAACCATGTTGATCGAATATTATGCTACAAAATGTTTTTGTGCTGCCACTATTATTGATATTTTTGGGGATATAAATTGATTATTAATGAGACCTTTTACTTATAAAACTTATTATGAGTTTTCAATAAAGAGAAAACAAATAGTTTAATAAATTGGTTTTCTATGAAATGTATCCATATTGAATACTAATGATAAATTAAAAAATTTTCTCAGAATTCTAAGGACAGAATGTTTTTAGATTACATCAATTCTAGTATGTCTTATAAATTTTTTAATAAAAATAAATCTATTATTGAAGAAATATTACATTTAATTTTTGATAAAAAATTTCCATTTTTTTTCAAACAACCCCAAAATGCATGCTCAAAAAATTACATTCAGCATATATTAGAAAGTTTTCTTATGAAGGGAATAACTAAAGATTATTTTTAATAATTTATCCCTCAATAATGATTCCATAATTTTGTTGAGGAACATACTTTACAATACCCATAAAATCAGTTTTTCCATAAGAATCATTCTAGTGATATCATAATTGGATACTTAGATCAATATGTTAGGACTAAAAGACGATTAGGAAATAAAAATAACCATCTAGCATTATTTTATAAATTAAAACCTATGAATAGTGATGAGACATTAAGTGATGAGGATTTGATAATGTCAATGAATGAAGAACACAATGATTTTGAAAGGAATGAAGTTTATAAATTACCTAAATTAAATAAACATACATTAGTAGTTGGAGATAAACTAGGTTTTTAGAATAAATGTGAGGGAAATTGTATAATTGATGGAAATAATGATATGATATTTACTGAGGGTTATAATCAAGAAAATAGTAATAGAATTTGGTTAAACATATACTCTCGTATAAAGACATAAAGCTTTTCGAATACATCAACATTATATAGCATTCTTAAATTTCAAAATAATTTAAATTGATGTAAATTGTTTTTTCCTAGATAAATATGTTTTGATGAATGTTTATGTAGATAAACCACTATGCTATAAATATAAAAAAACATCTAGACCTTATTTATAAACAAACCAAGGCACTTTATAGACTTAAACAATCCCCTATGTATTATTATATCATGTTAACATTATTTTTTCTAAAAAATAATTCATTAAGGGAGATATAGATCAAACTATGAATATAATAAAAGTTAATAAAACTATTTTCATTCTGAAAATCTATATTGGTGACATTATATTTGGTTTAACTATAAATTATTGATATATTACTTTTGTGACCTTATAAAATATACATTTGAATGTAGTTAGAAGCGTGATTAAGCATACATCCTGGGTTTTTAAATTTCAAATAAACCAGAAAAAAGAATTATTTCTCAGTATAAATATACAAATGATCTTCATAATAAACTTAGGTATAATATTACTAAAGGTATTATTAAAACTATTTTAACCAAAAATATGTAATATTATTATGATAATAGGAAACCATTTTATTTAATATATTTTAAAGGAATTGTTTGAATTTTACATTACATAATAGTTAGTAATCTAGATTTAATTTTTTTAGTTTGATAATATGCTAGTTGTCGAGTCAATCCCAAAGATTGTCATTATATTTATATTAGATGATTTTTTTATGTTAAGGGAACTACAAATTTTTTTATTGATCTCAAACTGATTTTTAACTATAAATTTTTTCAGATAGTGATTTGGTCGATGTTGAATGTATATAAAATGTAAATCCTATAGTTTTCAATTATTTGGAGAATTTTTATTTTTTGGTCATGTAAGAAACAACACTCAGTATCACATTACAAATTTTGAGAAAAATACGTGGCATCTTGAAGTTTTTATTTTCATGTGTGTTGGATGAAAAATAGACTAACATACTATGTAATTGGTTTTACTAAACCTCAATGTTATTGTGATAACAAATGTTTCATTTCAATAATTAAATATCCATCACATTACTCAATTGTAATAAACAAGGACTTAAAACACATTATCGTTCAGGTTCACACTCTTAAAAGAGATATAAAGTTACAATTCATCAAAACACAATAAAAATATAAGGAAATTCTCACTAAAACTGTTAGTTATAATAAAATAAATATATAAAATTGAATCTATGAATGATCAATATCAATTTATTATTAATAGTTAATTCTTGATTACTAATCTCTTGACATTAATAATCTATTTTTAAAAAGGGATTAACATATGTAATTATTAGTCTATGAATAATATTTTTTTATTGTAGACTAATTTTCCAAATTTATTATAGAATAAAAAATTTATAATTGTAATGATATAATGATACTGAGGTTTTTTATAAATTGCTCTGAAGTCTCATGTTTTTTTAAACATTCAAGACTCTCATTTTTTTCATAAAATATTTGGAGTTAAAAAAAATTCTCTTTCAAAAATGTAAATATTAGTTTTATAATTTTTAAAATTATGAAAAAAAATTATTTTAAAATATCCAATGAATAATTTTATTATGAAATATATAATAATTAACCTTTTGTTAAATAATCAATAAGAATATATGACTTATAAAATCAATGCTTTTATATAGGCTTATGTACTATTGTCATAAATCCAATTTGTTTTTCAGATATTTTATTGTTTATTTTTTTTCTCTTATTTTGGTTACTAAGCATTCCCATTTGATTTTGGTAAAAATATTACTCAATAGAAGTATGTTATTGGTTGGGTTAAAATTAGAATAAACTCTGCACCCGCCCATGATAGATTGTGTTCCTAAGAGAGTGGCATTGCCTTGGATGTGTGATTGTGTTGCTAATTGTGTGCTCAGACTAGTGGTTCTGTCTAAGGTACTCAGTCATCCGAATGAGAATGCGCCCTACCTCAAGAACCATGACACCAAATTCCTCTTTATACATAATGGATAAATGTTTCATGTAAGGTTTTTAAATTTAATTCACGAACCGTGCAGCATATCCAAATAATAAAAAATGATCAATTCCTACATTTTTGATTCCTCATTTTTATCATAATACATCCATTTCCTCTACAATTTAGGATTCTCATCCCTATGAGCCTCTTAGTCACCTCTTTTACCTATAATAAATACATATCGTTGGTGATTTTTGGGTATAATCTTCAAGAAACTATATTTAATCACCTTTTTTCACTTTTTCTTCCCTCTTCTTCGTTCATTATCCTTCTTTCTAGGGTTATTTTTCTTCGTTGGGTTGGTTGACCTAATGTGGGTTCAATATTGATTTAATGGGTTAATTCAGGTTTTTATGGTTTCATATATGTTTTATAGGGTCTCTTTAATGTGTGGTTGTGGTATTCCATCAGATTCCATGAGGTTTTAATATTGAGTTATGTGGTACCATGCTTTTGAATTTTTGGATGATTTTGGTGTGAACTATTTTTTTTATAAATCAGTTATCTGAATTCTATGGTTGGTGAAAAAATGTTTCAAATTTGATTCGGTGTGTGTACAAGATTTAATGGTATTTCTATTTTGAAAAGTGGTGTATTTTGTGTGTGTTTTCTATTTTTTATTTTTTTAATGTGAAAGAGGTGGTTCTTATGACATGATAAATGAAAATTTAACAAAAATGGAATCCTCAGAAACTAGTTAAACATCACACCCCGCTTCATTATCATGATTCAAGGAAGATGTTCTACATTATACATATGTGACATCACAAAGATTATAATAGTAATAAATTATTGTTTAAGGTCTTTGATACATGTGGGGGATAATTTCCCCTTCTAAGATAAAACCACTAGAAAACAAGACAAAACCAAAAAACCATATGATGCATGATAATAATAGAAGACAACTAAAAATTTCATTTATTAATATCAACCAACAACGAAGTACAGTGGTAGAAGACTACAATAACAATGTAACAAGTAGAAGACAAAACTCCAAGACACTAATGAAATCTCCAATATCCAAAAATTCTTTATGACCCAACTATATTGAATCCCAATTATCATGATGTACTTATAAATACGTGGGATAATTTTTATTTTCTCATTTCTCCATTAAAAAAATCTCCAAATTAACCAATGTTCCAAATAAGGGGTGTATAATGAAACTGAGTATATATTCCCTAGTGGTATCATCACTCATGCCACTAGGATAGGACATGTTATCCCATTTATATATAACACTTTATAAGAAACATTTTCTAAAATAGTTTATATAAAAATATAAACATGTTCCCAAAAAATCAGTTTTCTAAAAAATTCAACTTCCATGGAATTTAACCAAACAATGCTCCAAAACCATTTCAATAATTACAATTTGACATACCCCATTAAAATCCACCAATATACACATCTACAAATGAATACTTCATTATGAAAATTCAATACTCATAAGAAGATTCTTTACAATCTACCAAGTCATTATATGGTAATTAAATCCCATTTTCTAAGACACCTTTCGAACTGAGTACAAGGGCATAATTCAACCAATCCTCATAATGATATATAAACACACACACCAAGTACTACCAAAAACCATAATAACATATACATATAAAAACCATGTAAATAAAAAATGTTTCAAATAAAAACCATTTTCCATAATACAAATCAAGAAACAATTTTAGAATCATCATTTTGAAATAATTTTTCAATAAACATTGCTTAATAATTCAATGATTTCACTAAAATCCACAAGCGATCACAAATGAATGTTTATATAATGATTTGAACACAATTTTATCAATATATTTCAAACTATTTGATCAACATAAAACTAAGACTACATGTTCTAAATAGAGGAGTCGAGATTAAAGCCACTTACCTCGGGTATAATGATGAAAATGTGGAACTACAATTACAATCCCTAAAAACTAGGAAATATAACTATAATCCCACCTTATATCTCTTCCTCTATCCCAAAAAATACCAAATATAAACATATTTAGCATCCAAAACCATATTTATACACACACATATTGTAGATCTAAGAAACCAAAAGATGGGGAAAAGTGAATCTAATGAAAACTCCCAAAACCTCTCAGAATGATGACTTAAAGTAATAATTGACCATCAACACACCATGGAACTTCTCCAGATCACTTCTAATTTGATCATGAGAATTTCACCAACTTTTAAGACAGATAAATCCGAAATTATGGTAGATTTTTTGGGGAAAATGGAGTTATAGGGGGAAAGTATTGAGATCCACAATTTTTATTCTCATATCTCTCTCAAGTATGGTTAGTCACAAAGTTAGTGAAACTATGTGACAACCATGCGCAAGATACCACCTCAATGACTAACCCTCGCATGGTTGGTTAACATGGTTATCAAACCATCAGAAAACCATGAATATGACCAATTTCTAGAGTAGAATGGTTTCTCTTAGGCTGTCTTACAATTTGAAAAAACCCTGTTTAACCCGTTCTCTATCCCTTTTTCCTCTATATCACTTTACACAATTTCTGATAAGAGATTCATGTATTACCCAAAACATTATCAAACTGTGCACCTATAGAAAGCCCCCCAAAAATTCCAAAATCCCTCCAAACCATCCCAAACATCACCCATATACCTTATGATCATAAAAAAATAAAGGGTTAGATACTTGAAATATTAGGAGTTACATTTTCCCAACCATTTGGATTCTAGTCCCTACAGAATAAAAAACCATCAATTTCATGAAAGAGTTCCAACCATTTCTCTTTCATTTAATTTTCACATTCCCTTGAATTTTTCTAAATATAAAAATGTTTCCACAAAATCTACACTATAATGATACATTTTACATGTAAGACATTTTCATTACTATCCATAAATTTCACTGGAATGTCCACCAATGATGAATATGGCTCTAGGTAAATGTGATCCCATATGATCATGTGGTGAGGATCAAGAAAATTCTTTTTTTCAAATGAGATATATGGAAGTAATTATGTACCAAACTGAACCATGGTGTTAATTCCAACCTAAATTACACCTCTCCAACCTATTTCATTTCATCAATAGGGAATATGTATCTATGAGACAACTTTCTAAGCTTCCCAAAATGATGGTGTCCAAGTCATGGAGAGGTCCTCAATAACTCTTGATCACTTGTTGTAATTGTTAATTACTATCGATGATGATCCCAAAACAATTTCTGAAGACATTGTCCCATCTCTATTCATTTTCTTACCAACTGAATTGTTATTCATGTCCCTTAGACAATGCATATTCCAACTAGTTAATTCCCACTTTTTTCATGCAACATAGTGGAGAATCACTAGGATTCCCATAAAATATTACCAACAGATTAATATGTATCAAGGCATGATATATATTATTATATGATAACTCCACAAAGGGTTTGTGCACTTCCCATGTTCCATTATAATCCATTACATAGGCTCTCAATATTGACTTCCAATGTAGGTATCATCCATTTTTATTGGCCATACATATGGGGATGTAATTTTTTACTCATAGACAACTGCATCCGGAAATAGTTCTATTACTACTAGTTGAAACAAGATTTGAATTTTGGATCTATGTATGATATGATAAAAATTAATATACTGTGTCTCTAAAAAAATTCTCATAAAAATATTTTCGACACAGCTTTCATTTTATTAGTTTCACGAATAGAGATGAAATTGTCCTGCATTGTGAGCCGATCCACAATCACCCATATGGAATCATGTTTCCAAACAATTATTATTACACAAGTGAAAAACTAATATCTATCTACTGAAATTTCCACACATAAATAGGTAAAGATTATAATATACCTACCATAAACTGATCTTCTTCCTTAACTTAATGACATGTTAAGAATTAATAAACAAACTCAGCCACAATATATTTCATACTAACCTGCCAAAACTGTGCTTTCAATTCCATATATTTCATCTATATTATATGATGAAAATACCATAATGAATGGTAGTTTTCATGAAGTTGTTTCTCCTGAGAACCTAAAGGTATATCCATCCCTTTTCTAAAATATGTGACTGAATGATCATCCATCTTCCATCAATCAATGGACTCCCCACAATTGTGTTTTGAACTCAACAAAAGACATTATAAATAAAACATATTTTTCTCTTTTACCTCAATTAACAAATCTGGTACCACTGAATCTAGAATGAAAACCACAAAATAACTTCATTATTTACATTCCACATGCATTTTTACTATAGCAGACCTCATTTTCCACTCATCTGAAGTCCCTTTTATTAACTATGAATATGAATTTTTTTTTAATGCTTCTTCCACTGAATTTTCTTTACCTGATGTATACATCCAGTCAAATTAAAAAATTTATATACACTTCATCCATGTACTTATTCTCTTATTAAAATAATTTTCTGATAAATTATGTTTCAAATACATATGATCCCTAACCAAAGTAATTTCTCACTAAATAGATAATGACATGATGTTTTCAAAGGAGATGCTATAGTATCTATCTTTAAATTATGTGTTGGGTAGTTATTCTCTTGTGATTTTAACATAATTTATCCAAAAAATAAATCATGGTCTCAATATATGACAACAGATCCCAACGAAGATCCTAAAGCATCAAAACACACCACACACCCTCGTCTTGGTATTGTAAATATCAATATAGGTCCTGATTTAAGGTGAAAATTATGTTCTTGGATGGATTTATGACATTCATCAGTCTATTGGAATAGAATATTCTTCTTTTTTATTGTTTTTATATGATAATATTGTCGTGAGAAGTCACGAATAGAGAATATGTAATAACCAAATTGACCAAGTAATATTTGTATCTGAAATATGTTCTTTAGTGTTTGCTAAGAGATAATAACTTTTATCCTTTCTAGATCTACTAAAACACCTCAATCAGAAATTACACATCCATGAATGTGAACATATTGTATCAAAAAATCACACTTAGAAAAATTTGAATTTACAAAACTCTCTGTCAATATTTCTAACGTGGTCTCCATGTGTTTCCCATGTTCAACCCTAGTCCTTGAATACACCAATGTATCATCTACAAACACCACAAAAAATGAATAAAGATATTACTGAAATATCATATTCATGAATTCTATAGTGACCAATGGTTTATTCATAATATTGAAAGTCATTACCGCATATTCATAATTTCTATAATTTATTCCAAAATATTTCTTATAAATTTCCTCTAAAACTCTCAATTGGTGATATCTTGATCAAATGTTAATTTTGGACAACAACTCAGATCCTCACAATTGATAAAGTAGATCATCAATGTGTGGATGTTGATATCGATTATTTATCATATATTGGTTAATCCTTCAATAATCCACGCATAGGCTTAGTGCTCCATTTTCCTTCTTTATGAACAAGACTGGTGCTTCCCACGGATATGTGATCAGTTTAATGAACCCCCTGTTTTCTATATCATCAAAATGAACTTTTAATTACCTAAATTCTATTGTTTCAATTCTATATGAATGAAGTGATATAGGATAGGCCCCCGGGAGTAGATACATCATTAACTATACTTCCCTTACTGGTGATAACCCATATATATTTTTGAGAAACACATTTGTAATAGAATCCATGAATACTGGAAAATTTCTAATCTTGATCTCTTCCATCGATTCCAAATTCATCTCCACTAACTAGTAAGATATTGTTCCCACTCTTTTTACCAACAATCCCATGTTACTTGTCTCTACTTCCCTTTATCCTTTAATGAGATTCTTGATTCTATCCTCAATCGTAAAACTAATGATTCTTCTATAACTGACGATCTGATCCATGAACATTGTCAATGTATCCATACCCTATATTACAACAGATAAATCATTTTACATTATAGAGTAATATCATTTCATCATGGATCCAGAAATGATTATAGAACATGATCTAAACCCAAAGCCCTCACATTCTCTTTGAACATGAGGATTTTTATGTTTTATCACAGAGGGAATCATGTAATGTTTTAAACAAAAAAAATAAATAGCATGATAACAAATAACGTAATGGTATTCACCTAAACCAAACAAAACATTCATATAGGTAGAATTCAAAATAATGGTACCTCTCACTATGGATGCTTCTAGTTGTCCATGGGCAATGACTAGTCCGGCACCTTATAATTGCATCATCACTTCAGTTTAATACTTATTTCACTTTTTGATATTGAATTACCTAAGGTGTAATGGTATTTCAAGAATCACCATGGATAGCATCGTTTTTGATGATATTGATACTAATATCCTCTATCTATCAAATCATGTGATGCCTACTATACCTATGTAGTTTCCCGAACACCAAACCGCGGAGCACTAAAATAACAGCACTGAATATACCTAATCCTATTGCAATTATGGCATGCATCAATGGTGTCACAAACTCTCGATTCATGTGGTCATGTGAACCACATTGAAAAAACACATATTTATTTATGGGTCTTGAATGATGATTCAAAAATCTAGCCCTTTGATCTAGATTCATGCTCCCACTATAGAAATATTTTTCCCTCCTCTTTTTTCCCCTAGCATTTGAGATCCCACCATCTTTCATGGGTAGCAATGTACTTACTCCTCCCATGTCTTTTTAGGTGATCCTTCCATCCACCATATCTCTATTCACTACCTCTTTACAATAAATAATTCATAGTAACATAATATCTGATCAAATATCCTATATCCATCTAGAATAAAGAAAATCTCCCTCAAGGACACAATATAAGAATCATCATGCACACACCACACTAAATTCATGAATTTAGAAACATACATTAGAAGAAAAATATTTTCCTTCTTCAGGATGATGAAATTCATCATTCTATGATTTCTAAACATGTGAGGGCATAATTTTTTATTGAAAAAATTTAAAAAATCCTCACATGAAAGTCATTGTTCTATGTTTTATTGAAGTGGAAAATCCCACAACTATTGTGAAATTTCTTTTAGCATATAAGTCATGTACTTGAACTTTATTTCTTCTATTGTGCTAATTAAATCAATGATACCATTCATCATCTTCACAAACACCAATACCATTTTTGTTCAAAATCACCCTGAAAGATGGGTGGAATTGTTTTTTGGAATTTGATGGAATGATCCACTTGCCTTGGCTCATCCCATTTATTCATGTTTTCCACAGTCTAAAATACTTTTACAATGCTATGAACAAGTTTTTTTTTCACCCATGGATCAGTGGTAGCGACGTTCTCCACATCTTCTTCCCATTGTATCCAAGCACACTAACCATGATCCATTTTCTAAAAAATAGAAATGACACATGTCCCACTCTATAATATCTAAAGGAAAAACAAATTCAAATTCCATCACATCCTTCTATCATAATAGTTCCATAAAAAGACCCATTTTTTAAAAACATTCAACATCCTCTTGAAAATCATACTATTTTCAAAATATTACAAAAATTCTATTTCTCGAAATTATAAATTTAAAAACCATTTAATCATTTATCAATAATAAAAAAATTTCTACCATATCATATATCATTACTCATTATTTAAATTTTAATCATAGTGGGATTTTATTCCTCCAATGCATGCTACGCTAATCTCATTAGATAAACACATGAAAATTAGATTCCAAATCCTCTAAGTGTTTCCAAATAACTTATGTACCCAAACCTATGGTAACATGATGTTCAGTATAAAAATGATAGTTATGTCTTTTTATGCACCACATTTCATGTTATGACAAGCCTAATCCTTTCTATTATCCTAACTCAAGGAATTTACAAGAATTAAGGTAAACCAAGACCCCAATAGAAAAAAAAATACTTTTTACACAATAATTGGACCAGCATAATACCACATTACTCAAATAGAAATTTTATGTAACATAATAAAATACAATTTTTAACATCCCACCCCTCCTCATTGTCTTAAGTAGAGGCAAATGTGCTACTTGGCCTTAAAACAATCCCTAATTTTACAAATGATGGTAATAAATGTCTATGTGATTCAATATATTTGGGGCAAAAATTTCTATTTAAGAATAAAACAACTAAACAAACAATCCATAACCAAAAAACAAAAATATAATCCATGATAAAAATGGAATACAACCGAACATTTCATTTATCTAAATAAAACTAAAACCATGTACCATAGCGTAAGACTACAATATGAAGGTAAAAATTCAAGACTAAACTCAAAGAGTCTAATGAAAACTCTAATATAAATAAATGATCCATTCTCTAACACAACAACAACCCATGTATCATAATGTATTGCTAAATATGTGTGATTCCTTACCATTTTCCATGTATTGATAAAAAACTTCTACAAAATATCAAATGTTCCAAACCATGGGTGAGTAATGAAACTCAATAGATTTTCCCCAACGACTTCACTACACACACCAATGGGATAGAACTGAATATCCCATTTATATAAAATAATTTACATATAAAAATTTATAAAATATTAATTATCAAAACATAAAGAGGTCATATTGAAAATTTTTTTTCTCAAAACAACACCAATTTCCATGGAATGAAAAAAAACAATGTTCCAAAACAATTTCAATTATTACACTTTTTCATATCCCATTCCAATCTATAGATATAAACATCTACAGAAGCATTCATCATTATTAAATTTCGATACTCATTAGTGGTTTCCCATAGATCTACCACGTTATCACAAGGTAATTAAATCACATGTGCCATTATAACTTTTGCACCGAGCACAAGGAAATATATCAACCAGTACTCATAATGCAACATAAACACACACACACACACCATGTATTCAAAATAATCACACCTATATAATCATTCCAAAACCATTTCAATAAAACATTATTTTATTTAAAACCTTTTTTCCATCATCCAAATCATGTAACTATTTTTAGAATCATTATTTTTAAATCAGTTATCAAAGCTCTTTTCCCAATAATTCGATATTTTCACACAAATCCACAAAAAAACACTAATGAAGGATTCTAACACGAACTTATCACAAATAAAAAAATCAATTTGAATCAATTTAATAAATTTGAATCAAATAATTTGAGTTATAAATAAATGATCTGAGAGTGAGGACACATACCTCATGATTTTTGACAAAAATACTAAATGGATCCTAAAATCCCATGATACAAGGTTAAAACCCAACAAAAAAACCATAGATTTAATCCAATATCAACAAAATTCCTAGTTATAAACATATTTATCATCCTCATACTTATATATACCCACATCTAGTGCACATCTAACAAATCGAGAGAGAGTGTGGGGATAATTATATCTAAGGAAAACTACCAAAACCCCCAAATAATGTTGACTTACCCTATGAACCGAGATTAACACACCATAGAATGTCTTTAAATCACGAATAATTTTATTGGGAGAAGTTCACCAACCATTGTGAAAGATAGGTCCCATGTAAGGGAAATTTGTTTGGAAAAAAGTGTAATTTAAAGGGTAAAAAGAATGGGATCCACAATTTTTGGATTTCAAGATTATCCTAGGATTAGTAATTCGCACATGTATGAAAAT
This sequence comes from Viscum album, assembly GCA_963277665.1. NCBI lineage: Eukaryota > Viridiplantae > Streptophyta > Magnoliopsida > Santalales > Viscaceae > Viscum > Viscum album. Next base: position 1,743,670,357 of record OY728128.1, on the reverse strand, counting down.
AGTACATTGGATACTGCCTCATGGGTTATTCTATAAATGTTTGGATTATAGTTTTTCCAAACATTGAGCTAACCATGTAAAGGCCCACTGTCTTGTGTAGCACAATTTATCTAGGCTGCTGCATGATTTGGAAAACCCATATGTAGCCCTTTCCCTTTCATCATTGCCTATTTATCACTATGCATGGATTCCTAAAGTAGTTTCTTGGATTATCTAAACATTATTGAAATTTTTAACATATAGAAAAGGGCCAAAAATTTTAAAAACCCCATATAACATCTATAACATAACCAGTTTACTTTACATACATAAAATCATAAATAAATGGTTACATACATAAAACTGGTTTGTTACAATTAGTATGTAAAAAATAGGTCTATTATTATGGGAGGAATCGTAGGGCTAAGGCTCAGTTCCTCCTATATGGATTGATGTTACAACACTGGCTAATCTATGATGATGATTTTCAGACTAATGGAAATTTGGTTTTAATTTTCTCTTTTAGATTGTACACAAGGATGTTTATGTTTAATGGTTTCTATTCCATATAATTGAGTTATATAGATCCCTAGTACCAAAAACCCTAAGTTATATAGGGGATTCCCATGGTTTTCATGTTATTCAATGATTAACATCATCACATGGTGGACCTCACTTCTATTTTAGTTTCAAAGATGTTTTTCAATTGAAATTTTGTTCCTTCCCTTTTTATAAAAAATTGCATATTGTTTTTTTTGTTCTGTAATTGCATGCAATTAATTATTGGGTGATAACCTATTTTTCATTTTCTCACAACATACATATTCCCTTTGGTGTTTGTAAATCTTGAAATTTTTTACCTAGGTAAAAGAAATATGTTTCATAGTGGTCATGGGGAATCTATTAGATAGTGTTTCCTCTTCATTCATCTGTTGTTATAGGTGACATGATGGTGATTGACCTTTTTATTCACATCGATTTATGGTTGTTTTTTATTTTACCCCTGAAATCTCCAAATAATTAGGTGTTGGGTTTTCCTTTAAAATTTTATGTATTTTAATTTGGGATAGTCGTATTTTTTTGGTGATGGTTATTGATGTTGCGGTAATGATTTATAATGGGTTTATTAGTATCAAAATTTTTAATGGGTGAAATAGTACCCAAAAAGATGTGTTTGTGTCCAAGGAATTAGGTTAAATTCTAATGGGATTGGGAATTATTATTTTTTACATATCATAGGATTGTTCGAGTGTTGGATTAGACGAAATACTGATTTGGATCATGAAATAATGTTATTATAGGATGTTTTACCCTCCCTTGTGGTCATGTTATTTGGGGGAGTCTTAATGGACATGAGGAAGGAATTTTAAGGCTTCAGTTACAAATTGTGAGTGTGGTGCTTGGACAACACACCTTGCAACAGGTCATTGGACACCATGAAAAGTTGGAAATTTAGTTTTTTAACTACTCCATTTGAGATGTATAAGCAGTAGACAGTTTATGTACACTGATTATAGGAGTAATACATAACTTGTTCTTGTTCTTAATATGGTTTGGGAAATTATTTGTAATTATGTATGGAATATTATTATGTAAACATTCATGGATGTAGTGGATTGGGGTATTCATGACTAGGGCCATGTGCCTGACCCAAGTTGTGGAAACCCCAATCCACTACATCCACAACTCTATAATATATAAATTATTCTTGTATATATTTTTCCCACACCATTATTATTATAGAGTTGAGGATGAAGTGAATTGGGGTATCCATGACTTGGGTTATGCATAAGGTCCTAGTCCCACCTAGGTTTGAGAATTGAAACCATATCTAGGAAGGGAAAAATATTGTGAGTTTTAAAGATCATTCCTCTATCAATCCAAGTTACCATGGACCCATTGGAAGAATATGATGGGATTTAGAAGATTAAAAGGATGTTTGGGTTCCTTGTAACTCCTATGGGTGTTAAGGGGAAGTGTGATCTATCCTTTCGGATGGTCCAAATTATATATTAGGTGATTTAGTGGTTCAGGTAAGGAAGATAGAGATGATGGGTTGAATGAACTCCATGGTTCTTTTTAATCAACAATATTATTTTGAGGCCTTAGTCTTTTCTAAAAACTGGGGGTTTCTAGATCTCTACCATGGGGGATAAGACAATGTCAGTGTATACAATCTGCTTCACTAAGTTATTTTATTTATCACTAGAGGTGGTTTCTAACGACCATCTAAAGGCTCGGTGTTTTGAAATTGGATTCTTTATAGATATATAATACCATGTTCTCTTTCATATATTTTAGACCGATAATGAGGTTGTTGATCAAGCATTAAAGGTGGATATTTCCACGATAGAAATTATAGTTTTTCTAGAGTGGATTCAATAGTGGAATTGATAGTGGTAGTTCATCTGAGAATATGTGGAATCAATATGAGATGGAAATTGTGGGAGGTGGTAGATTGTTCTATCATTCCCCTCTAGTTCGGTTTGTGTCTATAAATATTGGATTAGTTCTATGTCGTTGGTGTGGAATTTCAGTTCATTCTTATTAAAGTTGTCCATCCTCACATATAACATTATATAGGTGTCATCATTAGGGCAACATGCATTGGTTTCTAACACCAAAATATTCATATTAGAATGGATAAGGTTCAGTATCCACTTAGAGAATTTATAACCAATCATTTCCAATAATGTATGTGGGTTTCCGGTTTGGTTGTCATGGTAGTGGGGCTGGATATTCATTTGAGTAGATTCCGCTTAAGGCAGAGACATAGGTAAGAGTTTTTTCTTATTCTTAGTATGAAGTGAGGAACCCTTATGATATGGATAAAATTTTAGTAGAACATGATGTAGTTCCATTAATAATTAGAGGTACACTTCATATTGTGTCATCAATATCGATTGTTTTATTTGACATGGGTGATTATAATTCCCTTATATCGATTAACATTAATTTTTTTTGAATTGTTGATTGAAATTATGAAATATGTTATGTAATTGGTGATGATTCACTTAAATAAGATAATTTTGGGTTTTAGATGTCCATCATGTACACTCAATCAGTTATGGGTCGATCTGGAATGGTACTTGTTCGTATTTGAAATAGAACTCTTCGATGTGATCCTTGGTATTGATTGGATGGTGTTTTTCTAGGTTCACATAGATTGATATATTTAGTGATTGAGTTTTGGGAACCTAATAGCTGCAGTGAGGATTTCCATGGAGAATTTTATCCTTTGTAATGATGTGTTGGACCTCCAAATTAGATGTTTGGTAGTCGTTTTTTTATATTTCTTTACTCAATTTTGGGGATGACGGTCGATTTTTTATGGTGGATTGCATTGTAACGCCCTGAGCCCAGCTACCCAGAGTCGGTGCGTTACTTCGTAACATTGGCATGGTCAAAAAAGATCAAGTCTCGAAAGACCGATTAGTTTAGTAGCCTTGGAAACACTAGATACATTTATAAGTCTTTTATTACATAAAAAAGTAAACAAACTACAATAACATGGTCTTCATAGTCCACACTCATATCCTCTTCTGACTATCCCTGCAGGCCATTCCTAAAATACTTCTTCACATGCTGGAAAATATTAAAACATTGAAAGGGGTGAGCTCAGATGCTCAGTAAGGATAACAGTATAGCAGAAGCTTTCATCAATAAACATAAACATTTAAGGCAATGTATAACTAAAACAAAAGTCTTTTAAACATGAACTTCAACATAATATGGAAAAAGTAAAATGAGATAATGTCATTCACTTCTTCACATGGATATTCTACTGGTCGAATATTCACATGCAATACCAATAACCACTTTCATAATGAGGGAATGTATAATTCCAGACATTCTGAAACATTTTTTCAAGGCCTCGGCCAAGACGTCTAAAATGATTAAGGCCTCGGCCAAAACCATAAATCAAATTGGGAAAGGGCCTCGACCAATTCCACGTCTAGTTGTCTCATGAGACCTACCGATGTAATTTTTTTAGATGATACTTACGTTTAAAATTGCTCAAATATAATCCAGTGTTTTTCTGAAAACATTATGCAAGATTCTGAAAACAAAATAACTAATTCTGAGACTTCTCAACTAATTACAGGCCATGATGGGTCCATGCCCAATCCCTTCCTGTCTACCACACTCGAGAGTTGGGTTTTCTGAAAACATTTTTAAGCTTGCGTTAAATACGTATACATTTGCACTGGATTTTCATATATTAGAGAGAAATACCTATTTTTTGAAATCATTTAAAATCACATAATTATAAAAGAAAACCTTTTTAAAAAACGTAAAAGTCAAAGGGGTTTATACACTATATAAATGAAAGTTGTGTATAAAACCAAATATAGACTCAATGAAAGGAGATTGAGACGAAGTACTTAAAAAGATCAATTTTAAAATAAAATAGATCTATTATGTGTATTCACTATAGGTACACATAAAGAAAGTAAAAATACAAAATAAGACATAATAATATCATGACATAATTTCAAAGTAGGAGATTAACCCAAATAATGGAAGTTGGGTTAAGAAATTCCCTTACAAAGATAATTTTTTTAAATAAAATAGATCTATTATGTGAATTCACTATATGTACACATAAAGAAAGTAAAAATACATTATATGACCTAATAATATCATGACATAATTTGAAAGTAGGAGATTAACCCAAAGAATGGAAGTTGGGTTAAGAAATTTCCTTACCTCGTGTCTGACTTGACTCAACCGTTCTTTAACCTCCTGAATAATAAACTAGATTTAATATATACCTTATTAAGAACCATTTTCAATTTCATTATCCTTTTTATATCACTTATTACAATGATATGAACATTATGTAATTAGTTAAGTTAATAACGGTCGTTTTGTCGTTCTTTGGTACTTGAGTCAAAAATAAACTTCCTATAATTTCAAGTTGTTCATGTGGTGAAATATCCATTATATCCATAATTATATTAATGATGTAGATATCATATATATGATATATATCCAGTATATACATTCATTCATAATGTCACATAACATTTAGAGGTAAGAAATGAAATGTACCGTTCATGGAGACGGTAAGCCGTACGTACGCAGGAACACTACATTCATTTCTATTTCATATTTAATGGAACGGAATCATAATGATATAAATTTATAATATAATTACAGTATAATATAGTGTATAATACCATTTAATCCATCCTTTATACATCCCACATATGGCATTAACGATTCAAATCACTTTGAGGGGGCGGTAGTCCGCACTTCCTAAAATGAAATTATCGCGTTTTACCCATAATGGAAATCATAAAGTATGACATAAATGAGAAATACAGAAGAATAAGTAAAACATAAACACATTATATATCATATATAAATATAGTGACATTTTAATGGCCACCTTTGAAGGTGTTATATGAGTGTTGAACAATCATCGTTTCGTGAGGCAGAAATTCGCCATCCACAGAAACCGTATATTCTTTAACAATTAGATGTAGGTGTGTGTAAGTGTAGCTCTAATCCTTATTATAACAAAATCCTAGTATATTGAGGATACTGGTGTTGTTACAAAAGAAATGAATAAAATGAGTTTAGGGGGTTGGAGAAGAAAAATAAAACAAAACAACATTAGAGAAGACATTACCTCAAAATCGGGTAACTCTTTTTGATTTGAGCCAAAGTCTTCCTTGAGAAGAGTTATGCCCAACGTGAGGCTTATAGGAGTAATAGGGGGAAGTTGGGAGAGTATTTGGGCAGAGGATGGCCGAGCCAACTGGCTTGAAGGTGTGAATAAGGTGGGAGAGGTGGGGGCCTTTTATAAGTGGAGAGGAGGGGCTCTTTTGGAAAGATTGAAATGTTACATTATTACACAATGCTTTTCGGATTATAAAGGTCCCACACATATATAATTCGTGGATAAGGTGATAAGGGTTCGAAATATACCCATACAATAGGCTTTGGACAAGTGTAAGACTTGGAATTTGCATTATCTTCTCATTTTATTTAAATCATTAAATAATGAGGTCATCGCCGCATCATAATGATGTCATAAATAATTTAATTTATTAAATGTCTAAAAATTATAAAACAAATACTATGATGTATGAAATATTTTTATCTTTCTAATGAATATTTAAATCAAAATTTGGACTTGTGTAACCCCACTTAAAAACTGTTTTAGTAAAACAACTCATGTTTGTGTCAATTTAATTTTAACATTAAATATATATATATTAATGTCATTTTCCAACAAAAGTGGCTCCATGGGGTCCCCAAGTTGACCCATGGGTTTTCTTGGACGTCCATGACTCATCCAATAGGAGTAGGACAAGTGTCATGCTCATCTCATATTATTAAAACATTATTTGTACCTTAAACTACACTAATTACCTCTAATCGCGATTAAGAACTTAAAAGTTACTATTCGCCAAAAATTTATTTTAATCTCATTGAACCACATTTTACTTCTAAATGACAACCATGTATGTTGGATTTTTGAAAATCAAATCACAGAAGTGGTAATATTTCATTTAAATGAAAATTCAGTTATTTAACTACCACTTAGTGGTTTCACTATTCATCAAAAATTGAAGTTTTTCAGAACAAAGCCAAAATTTAACCCAAAGCTATAATTGATATTCCAAATTAAAAAATGAGGTATATTTTACAAAATTCCAAACATATATGTTTCATTAATTAATTTTATAATTAATTCCCACTGTCACAACAAATAGCGTGTTTTTAAAAAACAATTTATATCAAATGATTTGCAATTGCTTATGTCCAATTTCAATGTTAAATTAATTCTAATGACCACCATTGGATAAAATGGTAAAAATAGATTCTAATTATACTTTAAAACCACTAAATAGTATAATTTATCACTATAAATTATTTTGATTAAAAAAAGTTGTTTTAAGTATTTTTCACTATTCATAAGAAAATTGGAAGTTCTCAGAAAGTTAAAAAAAATTCAACTTAGGATAATTTCTATATTACGAATTAAAAAATGAAATCCATTTTGAAATATAAAATTTATATAATTTTAAAAAGTGGTTATTAATATTCATAATGGCTACTTTTATTAGTCGCGGTGTTTTAGAACTCGAAGTTGCGTACAATGCAAGCTATTGCATTATTGAATGAGAAGCGTATCGTGGAAGCTTGTGGTTTTACATTCTCCCCTCCTTCAATAAATTGAGTCCTCGCAATTTGAAAATTTTCTTTGAAAATAAAAGGTTGAAAAGAGAAAATACCTTTGAGGAAGACCCACATCAGAAATAAGATTAATAAAATTTAGCCTTAATAAGAGGGAAAGGGAAATGAAAAAGTCACCACCCAATTATGATCTCGATTAGCAGAACATTGGTGGCAATTAGAGACCTATAATTGGAGAAAAAACGTAAATATTTGTAGGGAGTGATTGAGGTCATCAATCACAATCGATTGTCAAATTGAGGGCCTCAAAGCCTTCAATCTATGTCGATTTAAAATATCATCAGTTCAACAAGACATAAGGTATTAGGATAACACATTTTTTGTTTTAATATCCCTTTAATAATGTTTAAGAATTAATTTATTCATTGAATAAGAGATAGTTATATATATATTTATGCTTGACAATTAGAGTTTCAGCCTTCAACTCATCTTTCACTCAAAAAGATAATATAACTCAAAAATATTATACTTATACTAATTGTATAAGGTTCCAAATATTAACACATACCATTTTGATTAGTAAAACTATTTAGTAATAACTAGGGACTTCCTGTAGGCTAGTGGTAGGTAATAAAGGCTTGTCGCACTATGGTTGTGGGTTCGATTCCTGCAGCTTTGTCCGACGTAATGGATTATGCCCCACCCCGCAGGTTTTCCTTTTCCTAAAACTATAGTATTATAATATTCAAAAATAATCTTCATAAATTTTTAACCTTAAACAATACTATCCAAAGATCAACTTAATCCACTCCAACCTTTATAGTTATCCAAAATACCTCTGTCCAGACTTTCTCTAAAAGGTCTCTTAATTTCAAAATCAATTTATCAGATTCCCCAAATAAAGTAAAGTTTCTCTTATTGTCACATACTAAAAATATAATTACCTTCATCATATTAAAACCTTACTGAAATCAACAAGTACTGCATTACAATCCTTATATATATATATATCAGATTATTCTAATAACCAGAACTTAATCCATGAGTCCAAAAGCACCAATACATTAGTAATTCTGCTTTAACTGTGGTAACAGCATAAGATTGTCCTTGATCCCTTGGCCTTTTCTGAGATAAGTTTCCCTGACGATTAGGACATTCATTTGCATAATGAACCATTTCTCTAAAATTGTACCATTCAACGTTGATAGCCTCTTTATTTCCCTTGCAATCACGAGCCTGGTGACCCTTTTCTCCACATTTATAACAAACTCCCATTCCTTTTAGACAAGTACCAGGGTGATTCTTCCCACAATTATCACATAATGGAAAATCCTTCTTTCCCTTTTTTCCTTTATCTGTCTGTTGTTCCACCGTTCTCTTCTTCTCTTGCTTTACTTTGTTTTCATAAGACTTAGAGAATTCCTTTTTTGTCTTGATAGCACATGAGACAATATCTTCGTATGATGAGAAGGATTGTGATACTAAAGATCGACGGAGAAATGGTTTTAACCCATCAAATAAACGGTCAATATTACTCCTTGGGTTACGTATATAATCTCCAGCATACCTTGATAACCTTGTAAAGTTAGCCTCATACTTTGTGACATTCTCATACTCCTTTTGTCTCAGACTCAGAAATTGCCTTTCCATATCTGCTCGATGGTTGCGAGGAAAGTATTTTTCTAAAAACAGATATTTGAACTCCCTCCATTCCATATTTGATACTTCATCATCTTCTTTCATGTTTTGAATCAATGACCACCATTGATCAACATCCTCAGTGAGGCGATAAACTTCCATGATAACTTTTTCCCTTTCACTGCTCCCCAAAGCCTGAAATATTTTCTCTAGGAAATTTATCCATTGCTCGGCTACTAAGGGATTTTTACTCCCATTGAACGTTGGTGGTTGTTTCCTCATGAATCGATCTAACATTGATCCTCCACGCTGTGGATCAGGGTGCTCCATACGGGTAAGGTTATTATTCATAACCTGAGTAAGTTGTCCCAGTATGGTGATTAGCTGATCGGAACCAGTTGCATCACCAGCCCCACTATAATTATCTTGAGCAGGAGGGAAATCCCTACATGGAGTGCGTGCATTGATACGGTTTCCATTTCTTCCACTAGGCGCCATTTCTAAACAATGGCATAAACTAGATCAGTTTATGAATCAAAATACATAATCCCATACTTATAAAACACTTAACATAAATTGAACTATTTATTGATATAATCCATAATCATAAAAAAAATTCTTTGAGGAAGTATATAATCATAACCCTTTATAGTGGTTTGTAAAGAAAATGAGAATTATCCTAGGAATATCCCCCGGGAGTGTCGTAACCAAGAGTGCAGCAAGTCCCGTTTTCGTGCACCAGTTCCCATTCGAGTCTAGCTCAAAGCGGTGTTTTCGGGTTTTACCCCTAGGTACATCTGTGCCAGAGCCGCCTCTACCTGCTCGTATCCATACATGGATGTATTGCTCGGAAAACACACAAAATTTCTATAATACCAAAATTCTAGGAAGTTCTTCTATATTAATCCTTAATGTTCATCGTAGGTCTACGTGCTCTAATCAGAGTTTATCTAAATCTAGCTTCCAAGGTTTGTACTAAACTGCCTCTGATACCAACTGTAACACCCCGAGCCCAGCTGCCCAGAGTCGGTGCGTTACTTCGTAACATTGGCATGATCACAAAAGATCATGTCTCGAAAGACCGATTAGATTAGTAGCCTTGGAAACACTAGATACATTTATAAGTCTTTCATTACATCAAAAAGTAAACAAACTACAATAACATGGTCTTCATAGTCCACACTCATATCCTCTTCTGACTATCCATGTAGGTCATTCCTAAAATACTTTTCACATCCTGGAAAATATTAAAACATTGAAAGGGGTGAGCTCAGATGCTCAATAAGGATAACAATATAGCGGAAGCTTTCATCAATAAACATAAACATTTAAGGCAATGTATAACTAAAACAAAAGTCTTTTAAACATGAACTTCAACATAATATGGAAAAAGTAAAATGAGATAATTCCATTCACTTCTTCACATGGATATTCTACTGGTCGAATAATCACATGCAATATCAATAACCACTTTCATAATGAGGGAATGTATAATTCCATACATTCTGAAACATTTTGTCAAGGCCTCGGCCAAGACGTCTAAAATTATTATGGTCTCGGCCAAAACCATAAATCAAATTGGGAAAGGGCCTCGACCAATTCCACGTCTAGTTGTCTCATGAGACCTACCGATGTAATTTTTTTAGATGATACTTAAGTTTAAAATTGCTCAAATATAATCCAGTGTTTTTCTGAAAACATTATGCAAGCTTATGAAAACAAAATAACTAATTCTGAGACTTCTCAACTAATTACAGGCTATGATGGGTCCATGCCCAATCCCTTCCTGTCTACCACACTCGAGAGTTGGGTTTTCTGAAAACATTTTTAAGCTTGCGTTAAATACGTATACATTTGCACTGGATTTTCATATATTAGAGAGAAATACCTATTTTTTGAAATCATTTAAAATCACATAATTATAAAAGAAAACCTTTTTAATAAACATAAACGTCAAAGGGGTTTATACACTATATAAATGAAAGTTGTGTATAAAACCAAATATAGACTCAATGAAAGTAGATTGTGACGAAGTACTAAAAAAGATCATTTTTAAAATAAAATAGATCTATTATGTGTATTAACTATAGGTACACATAAATAAAGTAAAAATACAAAATAAGACATAATAATATCATGACATAATTTGAAAGTAGGAGATTAACCCAAAGAATGGAAGTTGGGTTAAGAAATTCCCTTACAAAGATCATTTTGTAAATAAAATAGATATATTATGTGAATTCACTATAAGTACACATAAAGAAAGTAAAAAAACATTATATGACCTAATAATATCATGACATAATTTGAAAGTATGAGATTAACCCAAAGAATGGAAGTTGGGTTAAGAAATTCCCTTACCTCGTGTCTGACTTGACTCAACCGTTCTTTAACCTCCTGAATGATAAACTAGATTTAATATATACATTATTAAGAACCATTTTCAATTTCATTATCCTTTTTATATCACTTATTACAATGATATGAACATTATGTAATTATTAAAGTTAATAATGGTCGTTTTGTCGTTCTTTGGTACTTGAGTCAAAAAAAAACTTCCTATATTTTCAAGTTGTTCATGTGGTGAAATATACATTATATCCAGAATTATATTAATGATGTAGATATCATATATATGATATATATCCAGTATATACATTCATTCATAATGTCACGTAACATTTAGAGGTAAGAAATGAAATGTACCGTTCATGGAGACGGTAAGCCGTACGTACGCAGGAACGCTACTTTCATTTCTATTTCATATTTAATGGAACAGAATCATAATGATATAAATTTATAATATAATTACAGTATAATATAGTGTATAATACCATTTAATCCATCCTTTATACATTCCACATATGGCATTAACGATTTAAATCACTTTGAGGGGGCGGTAGTCCGCACTTCCTAAAATGATATTATCGCGTTTTACCCATAATGGAAATCATAAAGTATTCCATAAATGAGAAATAAAGAAGCATATGTAAAACATAAACACATTATATATCATATATAAATATAGTTACATCTTAATGGACACCATTGAAGGTGTTATATGAGTGTTGAACAATCATCATTTCGTGAGGCAGAAATTCTCCATCCACAGAATCCGTATGTTCTTTAACCATTAGATGTAGGTGTGTTTTAGTGTAGCTCTAATCCTTCTTATAACAAAATCTTAGTATATTGAATATACTGGTGTTGTTACAAATGAAATGAATAAAATGAGTTTAGGGGGTTGGAGAAGAAAAATAAAACAAAACAACATTAGAGAAGACATTACCTCAAAATCGGGTAACTCTTTTTGATTTGAGACAAAGTCTTCCTTGAGAAGAGTTCTGCCCAACGTGAGGATTATAGGAGTAAGAGGGAGAAGTTGGGAGAGTATTTGGGCAGAGGTTGGCCGAGCCAAATGGCTTGAAGGTGTGAATAATGTGGGAGAGGTGGGGGCCTTTTATAAGTGGAGAGGAGGGGCTCTTTTGGAAAGATTGAAATGTTACATTATTACACAATGCTTTTCGGATTCTAAAGGTCCCAAACTTATATAATTCGTGGATAAGGTGATAAGGGTTAGAAATATACCCATGCAATAGGCTTTGGACAAGTGTAAGCCTTGGAGTTTTCATTATCTTCTCATTTTATTTAAATCATTAAATAATGAGGTCATCACCGCATCATAATGATGTCATAAATAATTTAATTTATTTAATGTCTAAGAATTATAAAACAAATACTATGATGTAGGAAATATTTTTAGATTTCTAATGAATATTTATAATCAAAATTTGGACTTGTTTAACCCCACTTAAAAACTGTTTTAGTAAAACAACTCATGTTTGTGTCAATTTAATTTTAACATTAAATATATATATATTAATGTCATTTTCCAACTAATGTGGCTCCATGGGGTCCCCAAGTTGACACATGGGTTGTCTTGGACGTCCATGACTCATCCAATAGGAGTAGGACAAGTGTCATGCTGATCTCATATTATTAAAACATTATTTGTACCTTAAACTACACTAATTACCTCTAATCGCGATTAAGAACTTAAAAGTTACTTTTCGCCAAAAATTTATTTTAATCTCATTGAACCACATTTTACTTCTTAATGACAACCATGTATGTTGTATTTTTGAAAATAAAATCACAGAAGTGGTAATATTTCATTTAAATGAAAATTCAGTTATTTAACTACCACTTAGTGGTTTCACTATTCATCAAAAATTGAAGTTTTTCAGAACAAAGCCAAAATTTAACCCTAATCTATAATTGATATTCCAAATTCAAAAATGAGGTATATTTTACAAAATTTCAAACATATATGTTTCATTAATTAATTTTATAATTAATTCCCGCTGTCACAACAGATAGCGTGTTTTTAAAAAACCATTTATATCAATAGATTGGCAATTGTTTATGTCCAATTTCAATGTTAAATTAATTCTAATGACCACCATTGGATAAAATGGTAAAAATAGATTCTAATTATACTTTAAAACCACTAAATAGTATAATTTATCACTATAAATTATTTTGATTAAAAAAAGTTGTTTTAAGTATTTTTCACTATTCATAAAAAAATTGGATGTTCTCAGAAAGTTAAAAAAAATTCAACTTAGGATAATTTCTATATTACGAATTCAAAAATGAAATCCATTTTGAAATATAAAATTTATATAATTTTAAAAAGTGGTTATTACTATTCATAATGGCTACTTTTATTAGTCGCGGTGTTTTAGAACTCGAAGTTGCGTACAATGCAAGCTATTGCATTATTGAATGAGAAGCGTATCGTGGAAGCTCGGGGTGTTACATTTCCCCTCCTTCAATAAATTGCGTTCACGCAATTGGAAATTTTTATTTGAAAATAAAAGGTTTAAAAGAGAAAATACATTTTAGGAAAACCCACATTAGAAATAAGATTAATAAAATTTAGCCTTAATAAGAGGGAAAGGGAAATGAAAAAGTCACCACCCAATTATGATCTCGATTAGGAGAACATTGGTGGAAATTAGAGACCTATAATTGGAGAAAAAATGTAAATATTTGTAGGGAGTGATTGAGGTCATCAATCACAATTGACTGTCAAATTGAGGGCCTCAAAGCCTTCAATCTATGTTGATTTAAAATATCATCAGTTCAACAAGACATAAGGTATTAGGATAACACATTTTTTGTTTTAATATCCCTTTAATAAAGTTTAAGAATTAATTTATTCATTGAATAAGAGATAGTTATATATATATTTATGCTTGACAATTAGAGTTTCATCCTTCAACTCATCTTTCACTCAAAAAGATAATAGAACTCAAAAATATTATACTTATCCTAATTGTATAAGGTTCCAAATATTAACACATACCATTTTGATTAGTAAAACTATTTAGTAATAACCAGGGACTTCCTGTAGGCTAGTGGTAGGTAATAAAGGCTTGTCGCACTATGGTTGTGGGTTTGATTCCTGCAGCTTTGTCCGACGCAATGGATTATGCCCCACCCTGCAGGTTTCCCTTTTCCTAAAACTATAGTATTATAATATTCAAAAATAATCTTCATAAATTTTTAACCTTAAACAATACTATCCAAAGATAAACTTAATCCACTCCAACCTTTATAGTTATCCAAAATACCTCTGTCCAGACTTTCTCTAAAACGTCTCTTAATTTCAAAATCAATTTATCAGATTCCCCAATCAAAGTAAAGTTCCTCTTATTGTCACATACTAAAAATATAATTACCTTCATCATATTAAAACCTTACTGAAATCAACAAGTACTGCAGTAAAATCCTTATATATATATATCAGATTATTCTAATAACCAGAACACAATCCATGAGTCCAAAATCACCAATACATTAGTAATTCTGCTTTAACTGTGGTAACATCAAAAGATAGTCCTTGATCCCTTGGCCTTTTCTGAGGTAAGTTTCCCTGACGCTTAGGACATTCATTTGCATAATGACCCATTTCTCTACAATTGTACCACTCAACGTTAATAGCCTCTTTATTTCCCTTGCAATCACGAGCCTGGTGACCCTTTTCTCCACATTTATAACAAACTCCCATTCCTTTTAGACAAGTACCAGGGTGATTCTTCCCACAATTATCACATAATGGAAAATCCTTCTTTCCCTTTTTCCCTTTATCTGTCTCTTGTTCCACCATTCTCTTCTTCTCTTGCTTTACTTTGTTTTCATAAGATTTAGAGAATTCCTTTTCTGTCTTGATAGCACAGGAGACAATATCTTCGTATGATGAGAAGGATTGTGATACTAAAGATCGACGGAGAAATGGTTTTAACCCATCAAAGAAACGGTCAATCTTACTCCTTGGGTTACGTATATAATCTCCAGCATACCTTGCTAACCTTGTAAAGTTAGCCTCATACTTTGTGACATTCTCATCCACCTTTTGTCTCAGACTCAGAAATTGCCTTTCCATATCTACTCGATGGTTGCGAGGAAAGTATTTTTCTAAAAATAGATATTTGAACTCCCTACATTCCATATTTGATACTTCATCATCTTCCTTCATGTTTTGAATCAATGACCACCATTGATCAGCATCTCCAGTGAGGCGGTAAACTGCCATGATAACTTTTTCCCTTTCACTGCTCCCCAAAGCCTGAAATATTTTCTCTAGGGAATTTATCCATTGCTCGGCTACTAAGGGATTTTTACTCCCATTGAACGTTGGTGGTTGTTGCCTCATGAATCGATCTAACATTGATCCTCCACGCTGTGGATCAGGGTGCTTCATACGGGTAAGGTTATTATTCATAACCTGAGTAAGTTGTCCCAGTATGGTGATTAGCTGATCGGAACCAGTTGCATCACCAGCCCCACTATAATTATCTTGAGCAGGAGTGCAATCCCTACATGGAGTGCGTGCATTGATACGGTTTCCATTTCTTCCACTAAGGGCCATTTCTAAACAATGGCATAAACTAGATCAGTTTATGAATCAAAATACATAATCCCATACTTATAAAACACTTAACATAAATTGAACTATTTATTGATATAATCCATAATCATAAAAATCTTTTTTTGAGGAATTATATAATCATAACCCTTCATAGTGGTTTGTAAAGAAAATGAGAATTATCCTATGCATATCCCCCGGGAGTGTCGTAACCAAGAGTGCAGCAAGGCCCGTTTTCGTACACCAGTTCCCATTCGAGTCTAGCTCAAAGCGGTGTTTTCGGGTTTTAACCCTAGGTACATATGTGCCAGAGCCGCCTCTACCTGCTCATATCCATACAGGGATGTATTGCTCGGAAAACTCACAAAATCTCTATAATACCAAAATTCTAGGAAGTTCTTCTATATTAATCCTTAAAGTTCATCGTAGGTCTACGTGCTCTAATCAGAGTTTATCTAAATCTAGCTTCCAAGGTTTGTAATAAACTGCCTCTGATACCAACTGTAACGCCCCGAGCCCAGCTACCCTGAGTCGGTGCGTTACTTCGTAACATTGGCATGATCACAAAAGATCATGTCTCGAAAGACCGATTAGTTTAGTAGCCTTGGAAACACTAGATACATTTATAAGTCTTTCATTACATCAAAAAGTAAACAAACTACAATAACATGGTCTTCATAGTCCACACTCATATCCTCTTCTGACTATCCATGTAGGTCATTCATAAAATACTTCTTCACATCCTGGAAAATATTAAAACATTGAAAGGTGTGAGCTCAGATGCTCAATAAGGATAACAATATAGCGGAATCTTTCATCAATAAACATAAACATTTAAGGCAATGTATAACTAAAACAAAAGCCTTTTAAACATGAACTTCAACATAATATGGAAAAAGTAAAATGAGATAATGACATTCACTTCTTCACATGGATATTCTACTGGTCGAATAATCACATGCAATATCAATAACCACTTTCATAATGGGGGAATGTATAATGCCAGACATTCTGAATCATTTTGTCAAGGCCTCGGCCAAGACGTCTAAAATGATTAAGGCCTCGGCCAAAACCATAAATAAAATTGGGAAAGGGCCTCGGCCAATTCCACGTCTAGTTGTCTCATGAGACCTACCGATGTAATTTTTTTATAAGATACTTATGTTTAAAATTGCTCAAATATAATCCAGTTTTTTTCTGAAAACATTATACAAGCTTCTGAAAACAAAATAACTAATTCTAAGACTTCTCAACTAATTACAGGCCATGATGGGTCCATGCCCAATCCCTTCCTGTCTACCCCACTCGAGAGTCGGTTTTTCTGAAAACATTTTTAATCTTGCGTTAAATAGGTATACATTTGCACTGGATTTTCATATATTAGAGAGAAATACCTCTCTTTTGAAATCATTTAAAATCACATAATTATAAAATAAAACCTTTTGAATAAACGTAAAAGTCAATGGGGTAAATACACTATATAAATGAAAGTTGTGTGTAAAACCAAATATGCCTCAATGAAAGGAGATTGAGACGGAGTACATAAAAAGATCATTTTTAAAATAAAATAGATCTATTATGTGTATTCACTATAGGTACACATAAAGAAAGTAAAAATACAAAATATGACATAATAATATCATGACATAATTTGAAAGTAGGAGATTAACCCAAAGAATGGAAGTTGGGTTATGAAATTCCCTTACAAAGATAATTTTTTAAATAAAATAGATCTATTATGTGTATTAACTATAATCACACATAAAGAAAGTAATAATACATTATATGACATAATAATATCATGACATAATTTGAAAGTAGGAGATTAACCCAAAGAATGGAAGTTGGGTTAATAAATTCCCTTACCTCGTGTCTGACTTGACTCAACTGTTCTTTAACCTCTTGAATAATAAACTAGAGTTAATATATACCTTATTAAGAACCAGTTTCAATTTCATTATCCTTTTTATATCACTTATTACAATGATATGAACATTATGTAATTATTTATGTTAATAATGGTCGTTTTGTCGATCTTTGGTACTTGAGTCAAAAATAAACTTCCTATAATTTCAAGTTGTTCATGTGGTGAAATATCCATTATATACAGAATTATATTCATGATGTAGATATAATATATATGATATATATCCAGTATATACATTCATTCATAATGTCACGTAACATTTATAGGTAAGAAATGAAATGCACCGTTCATGGAGACGGTAAGCCGTACGTACGCATGAACGCTACTTTCATTTCTATTTCGTATTTAATGGAACAGAATCATAATGATATAAATTTATAATATAATTACAGTATAATATAGTGTATAATACCATTTAATCCATCCTTTATACATCCCACATATGTCATTAACGATTCAAATCACTTTGAGGGGGCGGTAGTCCGCACTTCCTAAAATGAAATTATCGCGTTTTACCCATAATGGAAATCATAAAGTATTCCATAAATGAGAAATACAGAAGAATAAGTAAAACATAAACACATTATATATCATATATAAATATAGTGACATCTTAATGGCCACCTTTGAAGGTGTTATATGAGTGTTGAACAATCATCGTTTCGTGAGGCAGAAATTCGCCATCCACAGAAACCGTATGTTCTTTAACCATTAGATGTAGGTGTGTGTAAGTGTAGTTCCAATACTTCTTATAAAAACATCCCAGTATATTGAGGATACTGGTGTTGTTACAAAATAAATTAATAAAAAGAGTTTAGGGGGTTGGAGAAGAAAAATAAAACAAAACAACATTAGAGAAGACATTACCTCAAAATCGGGTAACTCTTTTTGATTTGAGCCAAAGGCTTCCATGAGAAGAGTTCTGCCCAACGTGAGGATTCTAGGAGTAATATGGGGATGTTGGGAGAGTATTTTGGCAGAGGTTGGCCGAGCCAAATGTCTTGAAGGTTTGAATAAGGTGGGAGAGCTGGGGGCCTTTTATAAGTGGAGAGGAGGGGCTCTTTTTGGAAAGATTGAAATGTTACATTATTACACAATGCTTTTCGGATTCTAAAGGTCACAAAAGTATATAATTCCTGGATAAGGTGATAAGGGTTCGAAATATACCCATCCAATAGGCTTTGGACAAGTGTAAGCCTTGGATTTTGCATTATCTTCTCATTTTATTTAAATCGTTAAATAATGAGGTCATCGCCGCATCATAATGATGTCATAAATAATTTAATTTATTTAATGTCTAAAAATTATAAAAAAAAATACTATGATGTAGGAAATATTTTTTCTTTCTAATGAATATTTATAATCAAAATTTGGACTTGTGTAACCCCACTTAAAAACTGTTTTAGTAAAACAACTCATGTTTGTGTCAATTTAATTTTAACATTAAATATATATATATTAATCTCATTTTCCAACTAAAGTGGATCCATGGGGTCCCCAAGTGGACCCATGGGTTTTATTGGTCGGCCATGACTCATCCAATAGGAGTAGGACAAGTTTCATGCTCATCTCATATTATTAAAACATTATTTGTACCTTAAACTACACTAATTACATCTAATCGCGATTAAGAACTTAAAAGTTACTATTCACCAAAAATTTATTTTAATCTCATTGAACCACATTATACTTCTTAATGACAACCATGTATGTCGGATTTTTGAAAATCAAATCACAGAAGTGGTAATATTTCATTTAAATGAAAATTCAGTTATTTAACTACTACTTAGTGGTTTCACTATTCATCAAAAATTGATGTTTTTCAGAACAAAGCCAAAATTTCACCCTAAGCTATAATTGATATTCCGAATTCAAAAATGATGTCTATTTTAAAAAATTCCAAACATATATGTTGCATTAATTAATTTTATAATTCATTCCCGATGTCACAACAAATAGCGTGTTTTTAAAAAAAATTATATCAAAAGATTGGCAATTGTTTATGTCCAATTTCAATGTTAAATTAATTCTAATGACCACCATTGGATAAAATGGTAAAAATATATTCTAATTATACTTTAAAACCAATAAATAGTATAATTTATCACTATAAATTATTTTGATTAAAAAAAGTTTTTTTAAGTATTTTTAACTATTCATAAAAAAATTGAAAGTTCTCATAAAGTTACAAAAAATTCAACTTAGGATAATTTCGATATTACGAATTCAAAAATGAAATCCATTTTGAAATATAAAATTTCTATAATTTTAAAAAGTGGTTATTACTATTCATAACGGCTACTTTGATTAGTCGCGGTGTTTTAGAACTCGAAGTTGCGTACAATGCAAGCTATTGCATTATTGAATGAGAAGCGTATCGTGGAAGCTCGGGGTGTTACATGCATCCAATAGAAGATGGGTTTATAGGGGTAAAACCCTATGATTTCTCACATTTTCCTATGGAGATGGATGTGGAGTTCACCATTGACATGGGACTACGGTAAAATCTGATATATATTCCCTCATATCATATGGACCCCACCATGTTGATGGAGTTAAATGTATAACTAAGAAATTTAGAATGCAAATGTCACATTCTCCCAAGATACTCACCGTGGTCCACCCCAGCTTTATTTTCATTTAATCTTGAATGATGTCGGTGGTGGTTCATTGATTATTGAAAACTGAATAAGGTATCATTAATGAATAAATAATACTTTTCCCATATTGATGAAATTTTTGTTTAGCTCAAGGGTCAAAGGAGGTTTTATATGGTCAACTTCTGTTATGGGTATCCTAAGTTCATTTTTATAGAATTTTAAGTTCCAAAAACAAATTATTGATGTTGTTATGGATATTTTGAGTATTCGGTCATACCTTTTGGGATGAAAAATTATCTTGTGGTCTTTATGGAACTCGTGAACAGAGTGGTCCATAAGTACCATAAATACTTTTTTGTGTTATTTTTGATTAAATCATAGTCTACTCCTAGATAGTGTAATACCATGAGGGTAACTTTAAGACCATGTTGGGAACTATTCTATATCACCACATCAATGTTATGTTCAATTACTGTACCTTAATGATTTGGTATGTGTGGTCTCCCAGTTATGTGATTTCACAACATGCAGTTTCAATAGACCCCGAGAAGATATAAGCATAGATGTAATGTGAGAAACTAAATAGGATTATTAATATAATGATATTTTAGGATTTATAGAATATTAGAGGTAGTTCATTGTTGATTTTTATTGTATTTCTTCACCAAGTAAAAATGTTACCTAGGAAAGAATTAATGTTTTAGTGGAATTTTGATTGTCATGTGGCCTTAGAGGATATTGTGTAGTGGTTAACTACATCACCAATTTTAATCAATATAGATTATGGAAAGGGGTATGTTGTTTACTGAGATTCATCAAGTATGGGATTAGGGTGTGTGTTGACACAAGATTCTTCATGTATGGGTTTAGTGTGTGTGTTGGATATAAGGATTAATTCATTTACATATTATACCTACCACACAATTAAATTCTTAAGAATATAAACCATATTTATAGAGAAGGAATATAAAAGGGTTTTTTCGAATAACCACCTTGTCGAATACCTCTCATGATTTATTCTATCTTAAGAGATTTACCACCTCACTCAGAGGATCAATTTTTTAAACTATGAAATTAATAGAACCAAACCCAAAACAGTAACATGGGAGAGACACCACTAATACAATATCAAGGCTACAAATAATTAAAAATAATAATAGAAAATCACATTATAAACTAGATTAATATCAAAAACCAAAATACAAGTATCATTACAAGTGAAGAGATAATAATCAAACAAAAAAGGGATAATAAGAATTAATATAGGTCTCACATTACATGGTTCTTTTCTACAAAAGACCATTCCACTAAAGGACACAAAATAATGTAGTTTATATCTTACCTAACAGCATCTCCTGCCTGTACTAGATATCCACAAGCTATTCCTCAACGTTATTACCGTTGCCAATGATGATATTTCCGTAATCGAAGTTGAGAGGGTCATTATAAAGGTAATGGTGGAGTTATAGAACATGGAATAAATTATCTAATAGTTTCAATTATGAGGTATGTGCTATATGAATCACATTGGACCCAACATGAGCTAATAATGTGTCAGGACCAAAAAATTACTGAGAAATATTTCTCCCAGTATAAACCTTCATGGACAATAACAAGGATACACCTTAAAAAAAATAAGATCTCCAAAATAAAATTATATAGGAATCCTCATTTTATTGTAATATAATTTTTAATGATATCTCACTAACTTCATCCTCTCAAAAATCATCTAGATCACCAATATCATTCACTCCACTAGTTATAACAGGAGAATTGCTGACACACATACCCCAGTCCAGCACATTGGATAATAGATAAGTATATTGTACAATGAATCAAATAGTTCCATAAAAAATGGTAGTTAAAAATATTTTTAGAAGAAAAAAATGATTTTCATTCACCCCCACACCTCTAAAATAAATGACACAAGTGGAAAACATATCCATAATTTTCTGAATAATTTTCTCTTTATAACCACCCATATGCATATAGAATGCGGTGTTATGTAATAATTAAAACCCATAAAAAAACAAGAATAATATACAAACCATGGTGGTAAAATGAGGATAAATATCATAGATGATCATTATCAATAATCTCTATACATTGTGTTGATTTTGTAAAATGATACACTATCACCCATATATTATCAAATCCAGCATGATATCAAGATAAAATGGTGATGAATTGCATGGTGTTGTCCTCCCACTTCATCTATGGAATATCAAGTGGATGGAGAAAACTCTCAGGAATAAGGTGGTTGATCATCACCATCTGGAAGAGAAGACACTGCAACCCAAACATTGAAACATGATACATCAATCTAGGGCAAAAAAATTGACCTCCCAGATCTCAATATATATTTGTCATTTCAGAATGTACTAACATGGTTGAGATATAGAACTCACATTAAAACACCTCATATATATCCATCTGGGTAAAAATCCTCCTTGGGACAAAAGCCAGTGTTGTTAATCTTTATTCTAACCATTATGGCATTATCCAAAGAAAAATTTTTCACTCTAGACATCCACCTAAAATTCCATTAGTTGGGAATCTTCCATACACTAAACCTAATATTAAATACACTTCATATAAATATTTCATCCACTACATCTATCCTCTCCCTCGTCAAGATGAATCATTGAGATATATTCAATTACCCTCCTGTAATATCTTGATTCATGCCTGATATAAATACACTGATTATTTTTCTGTGAATCAACTAAAAAATTACCCTTTATTGGTGCATCAGAAATCCATCTGTCAAAATATTATTTGAATTACATCCACCATAATTTTCAAAAGTTTAGGTCACATATGAAGAAGGAATACCTAACGCTCTTATTCATTGTGAAAACCAAAACATTTGAGGTGATGATTTAATTTCACTACAACTTCATAGGAATCATGACTGCAACTACCTTAATTTCTTGGTTTGAATAGTTCTCTTCATGGGGATGTTTCCATATAGACCCATAATATATAAATAATATGTACTTTATCAGTACACAACTAAATAAAAGAAGATAAACACCATTGACAACATCTAATTGAACAACCTATTCTAGAAAAAAACAAATTGGAGTGTTCATCAATATCTCCTTTAGGTACTCAATAGCTTCCTTATAGTAATCTATCCACTAGAACACCTGATAATTTTTTGAGATGGATAATATAGGAATTTTCACTCATGTTAAATTATCTATTAAATTCCTTTAATACACTCCAAAAAAAGGAAACTTCACACCAATGAAACAATCTTGGGGTTTCCATTAGAAATGAATACTGTAATCACCGAAGGAACCATTGATAAAATATGATCATACAATAAATAAAAAATGAAACAAACCTCACAAGGATAGAATAAATGGTTTTACATCTTATGGAATAGCTGACGATGATCGAGAACTCCTAAAGTAGTATACGAACAATCTGTATTCTCCTCCTCTGATATAGAGTAAAAATGATATAGTAAAAACATGAAGAACTAATGAAAATCTATCTGAATACTATTTTCATCAAATCCATGAAAATGGTATGAGTATTAATCACATAGATTAACATGTCAATGAACTTTTATTGACCATAATGACATTAGATTGATGTCTTTGGAATATACTATTCTTTTCCCACATCATATGATATCCTAAGTATTGATAGATCTTCGAGAAAAACAACATCATTTAATATGGTATATCTAACTCTCAATCCATTGAATATTATATCATTTTTTCACTGTCATATTGTTCATCATATGATAATCACTACATATATATAGGTAACCATTAGTACATTTCAAAAAACATGATGAAACTAACTTATCACACTCGACTGACCAATACCTCACTAAAAAATATCATTTTTCCATGCCTACAACTCTCATAAACATAAGAAAAAACATATCATACATATACACAGAAATAGGAGAATCTCTATTATATAGATCTGTCTTAATATATATATCACATCACGAGGATAACATTATAACCATAAGAGGAAAGATATTAGGTTACTATTCCATAACATTGGGAAACATCATTGGTCAAACCTCTGATGAAATCAATATCAGTTATGATGTCAAAGAATCCATTGATGAAACATGCCTCTAATAACTATTCAGGTCTCTCTTACTAATGAAATTTTCCATATCACGACCATTAACCAAAAAAATTCCTCCTAAGGAAAAACATAACATCCTATAGTGAATAGAAAGTGTTCTTATTGACAATGATTTCATATTTATATATCCACAAATATATGATATCTTTCTTGGAGTGGTTATTCCCCAAAAAGTTTTCATAATCTCTAAAAACATAATACAAACATATTGACAATTTAATGGTATAGTCAAATCCATGGGAACTAGAATCCTTTCCAACATAACTTCCAAATAATAGATTTGGGTAGGTGATATGAGGGAGTTCATAGATCAAGAGTAAAATAATATTCAAATCTAATAGGAATACAATAAATGGTTAGTTATAATGATATATTTCTCACCCAACATTAGAAATTAAAAAGTATAACGATAACCACAAAATGCTTCCTGACCTCTTAGAACCTAATGAAAACCACGCCCATGATTATTCTCCGCTCTTTTATGACGAGGAGAATCTTGACTATATCATTTTACCACCCTATCTCCCCTCTTATGATCCATATCTACAGCCCCATGTTTCTGCTACCTTCACTGAAGCTACATCATTAGAGAATCGTGAAGTAGAATACCTACTTCAGGATTACTTACAAAAAAATTAGGGGTTTCCCCCCACTATATAAACATCCACATGGGACAAATTCTTTTTATGCATAGTTAATGTATTGAGGGATACAACCACAATATGAATGAGAATATTAGAAATGGAACCTACTATAAAATAATCAAAATATATTTTTAAAAGGAATATATTTACCTTATAACATATATATTTGATTTTAGTATTCGTGATAATACTATTATTATGATGTTATAATCATGGTTAGAATACTAAAAATGACATATAATCACACCAAAACCATGAGATATATCAGAAAACTAAAAAAATTACCTAGAACTAGATGTATATATGATAATCCACCCCAAGATAAATTACTAGACCTCCTCACATTTTTATTCTCAACTTCAACTAACATCACTCAAACACACTACCTCCACATAAAATAACTTGATATCCTCTAAACACAGAATTATTAATTAATTTTTATTTTATTACATACTTTTGAAATTTCTATTTAAGTTAATTTAATCGTGGATCCATTAATTAAAATTATTCCATTGACATTTCATTAATAACCATGTGAATTCCCAGATCTTCATGTATAATCCAATCAATTCCACGATTCCACGAGATTATCATCAATTTCATATTATTAAATCACCATCCCCATGGGTGTAACACACTAGATAAAAATTCATTCACCTTATCATTTTTACGAAATTTTTCTTTGGGTATAGAGGCTGTCAAAGTGATTTGGGATTTTATTTAGGGAGATTGGTACTGGTATTGGCAATAGAGTGAATTATAATCGTATATATATATAATTTATGACATAAATAATCCACTAAACATACTGTATGAAAACAAATTATGGTTTAATATATTGTATTCAAAAAAAATTATATTACACAACTATTACTCAACGTATGTTAGCATGAGGTGATTTATTTAGTTTAAAATGAAATATAAGTTATGCATGTAATGAATTAATAAATTATAATAGAAACCCCCCATCCCAAGTGGTTTTATCATGATCCAATCATGAATCTAAATTTTTTTTTTAATACCCTAGAAAGAAATTTAAGTATCCTTATAGGATATTTTGGTAGTTTTCTTATTTTATGAATTTCATTTTTCATTTCACGATCTATAGTTGGGTTATTAAATTTCACATTGATTAAGAGGACTTTCTGATTACTTTCTGCTATAATTTTGGTAACAACAATGGGATTTTCTTATGAATATGTCATCAAGTTGTGATGTTTCTCCTTTATTACATTTAGATCCATTATATAGTTGTAATGTGGATCCCATTCCATGTGATGGTTGTGGTCTGGAATGCGACTTACCTATGGTTTGTTGTGATATATCCTATTTAATTACCATCTAATTTATGAAATAAATTATTATATATGGGAGTCTATGGTAATGTCACCATTCACTATTTTCATTTATCATTGTGTGGATGGAAGTTTTTGCATGTAGTGTGAGACTAGAATTTGAGGTAGGTTGTTCTATCTCAAATCTATGATATTGATGAAGAATCGATCATGATATATTATAATTTTATTTATAAAAGAAATGTAATTATTGAGTGTCTTATTTGTGTCTAAAAGTGGGGTTTTTATAAAATATGGTTTTTCGCTTGATTGGTGAATGAAAACCTATCTATAATTCAATGAGAAATTGATTGAAAAATGGACTTTTAAAGCATGTTAGAAATGATTTGAATCATTAAGAATATGGAAATCCCATATTACATAGTTTAAAGAATATTTAAAGGGAAATATCCATATTTATTCTCATTGGTTGTTCATGGGGTTCTCCCCTATTGCATTTACCCTATTGTTCTAGGGATTGGATATTTTGACACTATCATGGGGTTCACTCAGTGGATGTTCCTATGTTCCCTACGCCCTAATGTTCTAAGAAAATTGTAATGTGTTACTAGTTTATTATTATGGCATGCTTTTTTATAATATTATTAAATGTGGTGATCTATACCATATATATCATTCATCATGGCATTTTAAAAATTTTTATTTGATATTTATGATTTTTATTTTGATAAATTTGTAATTTTTTTGTAATTTTTTTTCCTATAATTATTTTCAAAATATGTATACTGGGAAAATTTTACCCTACCTTTGATATATAATAGTTTATCTTCTTATGACTAATTGTTTTCATTATAATTGAGAATATTTTGACTATTGAACATAGGATTGATATGGGACATCTAATTGAGATCCTATTTACTCTCTTTATATTACAACTTGAAATCAAGTTTGGAGGTTTGTAGACCATATATAACCATTCGATACTCGAAATACATGTTGATATAGTGAGATTATATTTTTCATGTCATCTGGGTATGTGTATCTAGTGGCGAGATGGTGTGTGAATTCACATTTTTTAAATTGAGTAATAGTTGATGGTTTTACATTTTTATGGTTTTTTTGGACATGAATATTTGTGTTTGGATATATATTAATTAATGTTAAATTGATACATTTTATTCTATGATTTAGGAAATATTAATATTTTTATTAACCAATTTATTTTTACTATATATATATGACACATTATTTTATTTTAGGTTGGGAAAAATCAATCCCTCTGATTACTAATTGATTAATAGATGCTATTATTTAGTTATTAGGGATTAATAACACCCATTGGGTGTTCATATGATTGGTTTGGGTCTTATTTTTTAGGTCAATCCATGTCGTTTGTAATAAATTTCTTTCAAAGGAATGTTTTAACTAAAGATGTGTTTTGTTTGGAAGTCTGGTAGATAGAAGATTGGATTTTAGGGAGTCAAGAGGCATTTTGCAGTGAGTTCGTAGCCAAATATTACTATTAGGTGATTTAATTTACCATATAATTTTACGATTATTGTATCTCATATGTTTTTTTAAAAATTATCTTAGTTTTTTCTTAGGTATTTAGGTTTCAACTGATATTATCATTTTTTTTGTCCATTCAATATTGTTTCTGGATGGTCGAAAACATGCATCCAAAAAATATTTCATGTGTTCAATATGGGGTGAAATAAGAGATTATCGTCAAGGTAATCCACCTTTTGAATAGAATATTATTCATTCTATCATGAGGGATGTTCGTAAAAGTGACCACAATGTACTTCAGGTTTAGGATTAGTTGGTTGATATATATATTAAAGTTGTGGGATATAGGGATTATTATTATGAAATCCTATGTTATAATCCCATATTCATTAAGGGTATAATAAAACATAAATATTTGGATTAATAATAGATACATATTGATAAAATGTTCAACTTCTTGGAGACACATGTGTATATCTTGGTGAAGTTTGGGAAATTTAGGCTAGATAGTCCAATGATGTGATCATTGGATTATATAGAACATTAAGATATTCATTTTAGAATGGAAAATAGGGGTTTTAAAACCATATTATTTCTATATATCTAACAAAATCATTTGATGAATGAAAATTATCTATAGTTACTCTACATTTAGTAGTGAGAGTGTTCGATGTCGGGGTACACAAATAATTTTTCGGAGTTGGATTTTTCTTCATATTAGGTCGTGAAGAATGGTCTTCTAAAAGAACCTAATTAAATACATTGTTTGTTAATAGATATCTAATCACAAGTGTATTTTATAAATCTTAACAACTATTATGATATAGTTCAAAGGGCAATGAAGGTACATATGGACTTGGATGGAATGACTTTTTATTCTACCCATTTTCTTCCACCCAGTAGTGGCTTCAGTGGTGTGAAGGTAACAAAGAGGATGTTACATGATCATTGTTGGGTAATTGGAGGTGGTTCTATGAAATGATACTCCTATAAACCATCACCATATTTTAGTATTGTTACCATATCGTAGAACTAGTGAACTATGGTTAGGGATAGATGATATTCTTATCTCACCCCAGAAATAACCAGAAATTATTTTTGTCACAATGTCCATTCACATAGGTTCTTCCAAGATATTTAAACTCCTAGTTTCCACTTTACCATAGTCAAATTCTTCAATGTCTATAGGAATCAAAAACATCCTTCATAAGTAAAAAAATATAGAGTGGATAAATTTCTAGCAGTAGTTGATGTTTGTACAACAATATGGGGAGTTTTTAACATCGATTCATCTTTTATATATAATTAATTTTTAATACAGGTTAATCCTAAACATTTATAATTTTATATTTTATCGAAATTATAAAAATTAATGTGGCACTCATTTTTATCTTTACAGCGTTAGAGATCCATATTGGGAAGAATGAGGATTCTGGGTTTTAGTTTTCAAGATCATCTCTTTCAATAGTTGTTGTAGATCTAGTCTAGGATTTCGTAGACTGTGTTCTGTATCCATTTTATTTCATAATTAGGTTAAATGTATTGTTCTTAATCATTATGAGATTGAATGTTTATCATAATAATGTTTCCTTATCTTCTTCCCTTTGTAGATCTTGAGTTTTTCATGGAGGGTAGGATTGGATGTTTGGTTAAGAAAGACCTTCCCACCCAGAGCGCTTGTGTGAAGACTCCATCCCAAGTAGATGAGAGCCTCTAACCCACATTATTACATTGTCATAAATACAAGATTAGAATCCCAAAGGATCGATCAGTTTATCTTTTTTGGAAACTAGATTATATAATTAATTCATAAATTAAAAATTAAAAAATAAATTACATTATAGTTAATCTTTGAGTATAACATTATTCATCAAGATTAACACTATATATCAATCATAATATATATTGGAATCCTGGAAAATTTAAGAGATAATAAAGGTGTGATATATAATTCTCAGTAAATGTACACATTTAAATGAATATTTTATGAATAAATAATAATAAACATTAAATAATGGATAATAAATCATAGAAAATCCATTTAAATGAATTCTTGAGCATAATATGACATGAATAAATGAAAATAAAAAAAATCATGTAAATAATCAAATGAATATTATACTAATTAAATAATAACATTGAATATCAATAAATAATCTCAAAATTATGGAATGTAGAATGCCAAACATCATAAAAATACCATCAAAACATTGACTTAGACACCATGCATAAATGGGTAAATCCAGGGACAATACCCAAGAAAGTTTGTCTCATGAGACCTACAAATGCATTAAAGGGATTTAACAGGCCACACCCATTAATTATAAAGTAAAATTCATTCCTTGTATGAAATTGCTGGAACATAAATATAATAATCATTCATATTGTAAAATATGTTTATAAAATGTGAATATATAATCTATAAAACATGAATAATATCAAAATAAAACATCCACAACAAAAATAATCGTAAATTAATCAATAAAATATTGTATATGATATCATAAGAGATTAATCCCAACAAGTTATATGATACACAAATGATTTTTATGAAGAATAAAATACTCTAATAAAATAATTGAAAATTACTTAAGACAAACACCTATTTTCCCGTGAAATAGATCAATTTAAAAGGGGTGAAATTGTAAAAGAAATAATTTTAATTTATATTTATCATATATGATTTGAATTGAAGCATCAACACATTAAAAATTATAAAGGACGAAAAATATCTCAATGTTGTATAGGTTTAAAAAATATTCTCTTAATATTGTGGCTAAAAATTCATAATGAACCTCAATTGGAAAACAGAAAATATATTTCTTATAAACTATTTAGTAAAAATAGACACATGTGTAAAAATGATATTAAGAAATTTTATATGAATAATAATTTTTTTGAGAACCTGTTTTAGAAACATCGAAATTTATTTTAAATATTCCCCAGTATATAACTTCATATAATGAATACTAAATAATAATGATCTTGTGAAATTAAACCTTACCATGTTCTTTCCTTTAGTTGAATGTTATTTAACATTCTCTTATTAAATGATCTTTACATATATTCTTATAGATCATTGAGTTTGAATTTTTGGAATCTAAAAACATTCAAAAAAATGGATATGAATGTCGGGATGGGGAACAGGTAGGGTTTGGTTGAGCTAAAAGGATCAAAGTAGTGGGAAGAAGTGAGGGAGGATGAGACCATTTATATTTGTGGTTATAGGAACTTTAGGAGAATCTAAAAATATTAAATTAATATAAATTAATTTTTATATAAAATGGATAAAAATATAATTATTTCAAATATAAGAGGATTATGGGTCTAAATCACAACATAAAATAATTTTTAGACAATATTTATGTAGCTTTAATCCCCTTATCTATTATATTTATAAGTTCCTCAATGTCTTTAACTCTTACCATGAAAAAATATGTTTTTTACTATTTAAAGGTCAATATATATACAATGAGATTCCAAAAAACCCATAAAAGGGTCGTGGATGACATGATAGAAATAATATAAACATGAAAAACAATTAGTTTTTTAACTTCTATATCACTTAAGTAAATATTATTATTTTTAATATAACATTAATCTAAATATTGTTACTATTTATTACATAGACTTTTAAAAAATATAAATACACTAGATAACATCAATAAAAATCATTTAATGAATCCATAATTTTTCATGTTCACCTAGAAAATTAATTTATGACATTAATTATGTGAAGTTATATTTATTATAGTATTTTTAATATCATTTAATTTATAATTTTAACAGTTAAACAATAACTTCATAAACATTGTGAAAAAATATAAAAACATTATTTATTTCAAAATAAATTACCATGATGAAAAAAAAAATATTTTATATTTCAAATTAATATACATAGTCAAATATAACCTCATAATTACACCATAAATGAAATGTTATAATTATTGAAAGCATTATTTCAACAACATTAGATTTGGTTTAAATAATATATTATACGAGTCATAACCACATTATAGTATCAAAAAAATGATTATTTATCTAAACATTAAATTATAATAGATGAAAAAACTCATCAAATAAAATTAGGTCATGTATTCTGGTAAATTTATATTATTTAAAATACTATTTTGACCTATAAATATCATATTTACCTTTATGCGTGTAAATTAATAGAGACATATTTTCTAAAATTTTAACAAATTAATCCAAATGTGGAATAATTTTTTTAAAATTCAAAACATTTTATTGGTTAAATTAAATTAAAATTGGCCCCATTGATGAAACAAGAAAAAAAGTTTGTAATGTTAAAATGTTTTAAAGATTAAAATGTTTTTCTGTCCAAATTCAATGTGATATTGATTCCAATGACCTAAACTAGAATAAATAATAAAAAATTATCTAAATATACATTTATAAAATTAAAAATATAATTTATCATTTTAAATTATTTAATTGAAAAATAAATTTGTTAAAAATATCTTTTATCAAAATTTATTAAAACAATAATTTTTTTGAGAAAAATAAATAAATTAAGCACAAGTAAATATTTATATTATGATTTCAAATAATATTTATTCTTCCAAATAAGATTAACATAATTTTTAACTAAAATATTTAAAACAACTGTTCCATCAAAATGAAATAAAAATGACATTAGAAAAATATAGTCTTTAAATGAGTAAAATTGACTTCATTATTATAATTTTCCTTTAATATAATTTGTATTAATTTTAAAATTGATTAATTAAATATATATAATAAATAAATTTCTTAATGTGGTGAATAATAATCATTTTCACAATTTTACATCTATGTTATATGATTCACTTTTTAATTGATCATGTTCCATTTCTACTTGTTATTTAATGAGACATAAGCTCTTAAATATATTTAAAAAAATATGACAGATAATATTTAGATGATACATTTGAAAATCATTCCAAAAATTTCAACCTTGATAGTTATAGAACATAATATCATAATAATATTTGTGTAGTTCTTACTTATATTTTCCTCAGTTTCTCACTTAACATTCACTATTTTATGAATTTTCCATAGTGGCTTTACCAGCTTTGTCATTCAATTCCCTAAAATATCACTATGGTGTTATGAATAATGATACAACCCTCATAGTTAGATAAATCACATTCCAACTCAATTTCTTCATAACTAATGAAATAGGATGGTTTTATAAAGTACTTCCATAGAAAAGTGATAAGGAACACATCATGTGCTTTAAAATGGCAAGGTGGAATTTCCAAATGATAATCCATAGTTCAAAGTCAATATATAATTTTATAAGTGTTTATGTACTTGAGGGTTAGTTTCTATTTTCTTTCCAATTGTTACAACACCCTTCCATGTATATACCTTCAAAAAAACATGATCTCCCACTTGAAATTTTAATTCCATCCTTCGGTTATTAGCATAGATATTTTAGCCTACATTGAACTTCTTTGATATGGGTTTTAATAGTATTTTGCATTTCTATTGTTTTTTCTACTTTTTTGGGATGTTATGATTACTTTCCCCAAATTCATTCAAACATGTTGGTTTTCAAAATCTCTTTCTATATAACGCTTCATACAGTTCCATTGGAATACATAAATAGAAGATATTGTTATAGGAAAATTATATCAAAGGAAACTAATAATCCCACATAGATTGAATGTTAAGAGAGAAGGATCATAATATGTATTATAATGTTTGGATCATCCATTATAATTTTTCATCTATTTGATGGTGATGTGTGTAAAAGATGTTCGGTATCAAAGGGATTATGATGATTTTTCTAGAATATTGAGGTAATTTTTCAATCAAAATCAGATAGAATTGAAATAGGCTCGCCATGAAGTTTTAGGACTTCATTTTTATAGAGTCATGCAAGATTTTCCATTGAAAAATCATATATAATTTTGAGGAAATGTGAATATTTTGTAAGGTGACAAACAATAACCCATATCTCATAATGTTTTCTTAGGGTATTGTTAATATAGTGAAAAATTCCATATTAATTTCATCCAATTTACATGTAGGTATATATTGAGGTTTCATTACCCCTATAAGATGTTTTAGTTTAAACATTAATTATATAAAAAACATATTTAAAATCATTAATTTTCTACTTTATAATATCCCAGAAAAAATATTCCATAAATTTTAAATACATTATAGTGAAAATACGGTATATAGGGAAATTAGAGCTATGAATATCCTCAAATAATTACCTTTTTATATTGGGTATATATAGAACACATATCCTCATTACAAATTTCATAATGCAATATTTATATACCTAGTCTATCAATTTTCCATCATTCATACCTTTTAATTTTATTTTGGAAGTTATCATTGTAACACCTCGGGTAAATAAATAATATAACATATTTATATTTATCCATATTTGTAAATAAAATATTAATATTACATTAAAGGGGATGTAATGCTCGATGGCGTACCCAATACGCAACAACAAGTTTCATGGGAATCTTACGTTGCACTCTAATAATAAAATAATATTATTTTAAATGGTAGTTAACATGTAGTCGTTGTATTGGCGGGAATGGATAGAAATAACTAAAATATTATTATATATGTTTTTTAATTGTTTTATATTTATCAAATAAAAGATAAAGGCTTAAAATACAGAAAGAATTCAATTTTAGGCTTTTATACCCTAATTTTCACTAAAGGTTCACTTATCGCCTTTTGATGGAGAACTATCATTAAATATAGTTTTGATCACTCTTATACATTATTTTGGACCAAATAAAACTCTTCTTTAGGATTGTGACATCAAAACTTACTTTGTGTAAATTTTTGGTATCTTTCCGATAAAGTTCATTTTGTAATGAATAGTGTAAAATGTTGTATTTTAATTCAAAACCTCTTTTTAATATAATTTATTTATATGATTAGATTATATTTTTAATTGGTTTTAAAGTTAAATTAGAATATATTTTTTCCATTTAATCCATTGGTGGTCATTGGAATCAATTTCACTTTGAAATTGGACTTAAACTGCTGTCAATCTTTTGATACTTATTCTTTCATAAAAACACGCTATTTGCTCTGACAGCGGTAATTAATTATTAAATTAATTAATGTGACTTATATGTTTTGAATTTTTTAAAATAGACTTCATTTTTTTAATTCAGAATATCAAATATAGCTTAGGGTGAAGTTTTGGTATTTTTCTGAAAAACTTCAATTTTTGATGAATATTGAAACCACTAATTGGTACATATAAAAACTGATTTTTCCATTTAAATGAAATTTTTCCATCATTGTGTTTTGAATTTCAAAAATCCTACATACATGGTTTTCATTAGGAAGTAAAATTTGGTTCAATGAGATTAAAATAATTTTTTGGTGAATAGTAACTTATTAAGTTCTTAATCGCGATTAGTGGTAATTAGTGTAGTATAAGGTAAAAATAATGCTTTAATAAAATGAGATGAGCTTGAAACATGTACTACCCTCATTGGTGGTGTATTGTCCGACCAAGACAAGCCATGGGTCAACTTGGGGACCCCATGGAGCCACTTTGGTTGGGAAATGACATAAATAACTATTTATTTAATGTAAAAGTAAAAATGACACAAACGTCATATGCTTTACGAAAACAATTTTTAAATGGGGTTATTCAAGTCATATTTTTTATTATAAATATTCATTAGAAAGATAAAACGATTTACTACATCATAGTATTTTTTTTTATAATTTTTAGACATTGAATAAATTAAATTATTTATGACATCATGATGATGTAGCGATGACCTCATTATTTAACGATTTAAATAAAATGGAAAGATAATGTAATATCTAAAACCTAAACATGTCAAAAACGTATTGTATGGGTATATTTAAAACCCTTATCACTTTATCCTCGATTTATATCAATGTGGGACCATTTAAATCTGAAAATCATTTTAAAATAAAGTAATATTTCTTTACTTTCCAAGAGTGCCCCTCCTCTCCTCTTATAAAAGGCCCCCACCTCTACCTCATTACCCACACTCCCAAATCCGTTGGCTCGGAAAACCATTGCCCTTTTACTCTATCCACATCCCACTCCTCATCCTAGAGGATTCCCTTTGGGAAGAATCCTTTCGAAGGAAGCCTTTAGGATCAAATCAAAAGGAGTTACACTTTTAAAGGTAATTCATTCTCTCATGTTCATTTGTTTTATTTCGCTTCTCCAACCCCCTAAACTCTTTTTATTTACTTCTTTTGTAACAACACCAGTATATTAAATATACTAGTATGTTGTTATAATATTTATTCGAGCTACACTCTCACACAACTACATCAAATGGTTAAAGAACATACGGTTTCCGTGGATGGTGAAATTCTGCCTCCCGAAACGATGAATGCTCAATACACATTTAACACCTTAAAAGATGGCCATTATAATTTCACTATTTTTATATATGATATATAATATATTTATGTTTTCCTTAAGCTTCTGTATTTTACATTTTTGGCATACCTTTATGGTTTCCATTATGGGTAAACACGATATCTTCATTTAAGGAAGTGCGGACTACCGCCCCCTCAAAGTGATTTGATTCGTTATTACCATATGTGGTATGTATAAAGGGTATGTTTAATGATATTATATATGATAACATACTGGAATTAAAATACTATTATGTATCATTATGATTTTATTCCATTAAATATGAAATAGAAATGGAAGTAGCGTTCATGTGTACGTACGGCTTACCGTCTCCATGAACGGTACATTTCATTTCTTATCTCAAAATATTATGTACTATTATAAGTACATATATATACTGGATATATATGATGTATGATACATATAAATTATTAAAATAATTATGGAATTAATATATACATACCTCTCATATAATTTTAATTCCATTAATACGACATAGAAATGAAAGTAGCGTTCATGCGTACGTACGACTTACCGTCTCCATGAACGGTGCATTTCATTTATTTCCTCTAAATGATTATGTGATATTATAAATACATGTATATGCTGGATATATATGATATATATGATATCAAAATCAGTAATGTCATTTTGGATATAACGAACCATTGACCATACGAACAACATGTAATTGTATGAAGTCCACTTTCGACTTAAGAACCAAATATCGACAAAACAATCATTATCAACATAATGATTACATAATATTTATAACATGGAAATAAGTGATATAAAAGTAATAATAAGCTTGAAAAAGGTTCTTATACAAGTAGAAATTAACTGAAGTTTATTATTCAGGAGATTAAAGAATGATCGAGTCAAGTCGGACACGAGGTAAGGGATCTTACTCCTCTCTTTCTTTTTAAGTACACACTTTTATGTCATTCCTTTTAAAGCTAATCTTTCTTGTTATTGGGATGATATTTTATATTACAAATACTATAATTTTTATTTTCATGTGATGAGAGACTCTATTCTCTCTCATCAATCCATTTTGGAGGTTTTGAGTGGCGCCGTTATGCTGCCGAACTTTCGTAAGAGATCTAACCTCTCTTTTTCTTTTTAAGTACTCTCCTTTATGTCACTATTTTTAAGCTCCTCTTTCTAATGTTGGGGGATGTTATTTTATATTACTCTTTCTGTACATTTTATTTTAATGTGATGAGATACCCTATTTGATCTCATCAATCCATATTCGGAAGTTTTATGTGGCGTCGTTAGGCTGCCGAGTTTTCGTAAGGGATCTTTCATCTCACTTTTATTCCCGTGATATTTATGCTACATTTACCACAAATTCCATTGAGTGGTGTACGTACTGCCCATTATTCTACTCTTTGTGTAATATACTTTCGTTTATGAGTATTTACATCAATGATCTATCGTCCTTCTTTCATAGGGTGTATGTTTTGAAAGATACCCAAGTCGGTAAGGGAACCTTTCACCCTCCTCTTTTTTAAAAGACATATTTTGTTGGGTATTTTAATTTACATATTTTTATGTTGGGATATGTTCTCATCTATCCTTATTGATGTAAATTTTATGTCTAAGTGATGAGATGCACTTTTTATCTCTCATCAACTCATTTTGATGTGATGCCGTTTGGCTGTCAAGGGAACTTTTTAACCCAATTTCGATTTCTTTGGGTTCAACATGAAGTCATTGAATATGTCATCCACTGAATATGTGTGAATGACCTTTTATTGTTTTACACTTAAATATCCACTTATTTTGGGTTTATTTATATTTGTCACACATATTTTTGAGATTGATTTGTCCTTAATTTAAGGATACCTTCTTTATAAGGGATTTCATCACATTTGACATTTCTATTGTGGGTTCATTGTTGTTATACACCAATTCACTCTTACATGGTGTATATACTGTCCTTTGGAGTATTATATCATGAATCCATTTATTCTCATGATATTATAATGTTCTGACTAAATGTTATTCCTCAATTATTGTATTCAAGTGTCTCTAATTTTGGTAAAACCCCTTTAACCAAAATATCGTTTTAAATGTTTTAATTATTTGTTCTTATAAATATCCATGTTTTCAAAATGGTTTTAAGGATTTATTTATATGGATATTAATGGTTTAAAATTTTAAGCTTCAAGGTGGTATGGGACACTTTGATTCAAAAATCTCTTTATTAAATGTTTTAAATGGTTTTGGAAATGGTTTCTTTTTGAATGGATTCATTATTTCAATATACTAAAATGTTATATTGTGATTGAAATGTGGAAATGTTATGTTTCCTTTATGCATGTTTTATGTGATACATTTATGTTATGGTTCTTGGGCATTATTATGAAAACGGGTGGTTTTGTGATAATATAAGGGTAGGTGAGCCCGATATAGCTCTCCAATGAATTGGGTAACGCGAAGGAGTGAAATGTTAAGGTTTCTCCGAAGAGATTTAGGGAATATACTGTGATGGGTATTCCAAACATAACCAAGAGGGTTACTCCATATGTAAGAATTTTATGAATGCCTCAAGTTACCTTTATGTATTATGTTTTCCATGATTTATTCATGGTTTGATGAGGTATGTTGAAGTGCCTATGTTTTATGGGTAAAGTATGATTCCATTCTTATGTATATATGAACTCATGTTTCCTTTCCATATTTTTATAACCCTTACTGAGATTTTTATGCTCATCCCAAGTTTTTTTGAAATGTTTTTCACAGGTCAAGGGAAAGGTACATGATGTGATGATAGTGTCAAGGATGTGTCAAGAAAGAATCCATGTTTTATTTTCAATATGTTTCTGTTGATGGGAAGAATGAATACTATCTTTTATGTAACCACTTTGTTTAAATGTGGAACGTAATGCAAGTTTCATGATCTAATTCTATAAAACTCTAAACCTGAAAAGATCCTCAATGTATAATCTTGTAATAACTCAAGATTAAGTAAGGTTTAAGGCTGGGTCCTTATAATCATCATCATCTAGGGTAATTTTTATATTTTCTAATAAATATTTTTTGGAAGATATTTATTAATGGAGTTTTGTTTCTCCTTTATTGATAATCTCTATATCCATATTTACTTGATCCATGAACACCTAATCCCTGTTAATTGTGATGTTTTTCCAAACTCCATGATCCTTCTTGGTCTATTCATCTTCTACAATATTTTCCATCTCTAGTTGGTAATGTAATAAGAAATCATAATCCTTAAGTATCTATCCACATCATTTGCCTCATATTGAGTTTTTTCATTGAGATGATATATTTGAAAATAAAATTTTGTATATATCTCCTATATTTCAATATAAATAGAGTGTGTTGATATCATTAGTGAAATGATTATAGCTTTAATGACATGATCACGAGTTGGATAGTACAATGAAAGAGTTTTTAACTTCCTAGATTCATATTAAATAACTCTATCACTCTATATATGGATACAACATTGTAATTTCATTGATTAGTAACTATTAATCACAAATCCACCATTTCCAAATGGTAATGTCAAAGTCAGATCATTTACCAATCTTCACCCCAATTATTAAAAATAGTCCAGGGGTTATATTCTCCATATAAACCTTAGCCATATACATGTGAAATTGGTTAAAGAGTTATACAATTTTGAAAAATTATAAACAAAATAATTATAGAATCCTACTAATCCTATGAAACAACCTACCTCGATTATTCACACTAGTACAATAAATTATAGGATTACATTTTCCTTCATAGTTTCAACAGAGATTCCATGCTTGGAGACAATATAGCCCAGAAATTATATTTATGGATACCAAATTTCACACATTCTAAGATTAACATATAATTATTCCCTTATGATTGTCTGAAGAATGATTTGTAAGTTATTCTCACGGTATTCATAGCTTTTAGAATAAACCATAATATCATTAGTGAATACCACCGAAAATAATCAATATATTCATTGAATACTCTATTCATTAGATCAATAAAACTAGGGTTCAATTAATTAATCCAAATATTATTACTGTATTCTAGTAATGTCCATACTTCATTTATTTGGAATCTATTTCTTATTTACTTATAGTTAATGATATTAAGAATGAATGTCAGTCTTCGAAAATAATTGAGCTCTAAAAATTTGATCAAATAAATCATCAATTAGAGGAAATGAATAATTGTTCTTTATTATAATAACATAGATCCCTTTATAATAAATGCATAGCCTCATAGATCCATATTTCATATTAATATTGAGAAAATGGGATACACATGGAGAAACACTAGGGAAAATAAATAAATTTTTATATATCTCCTCTTATTTTTCATTGTACTACTCTAATTTCACTATGGCCATTCTATTGAGGTATTTAATATTCTTCTTGATTCCCCTATTAAATAAATAGGAAACTCAATTTTACACTTTGGTGGTGTCTAGGTAATATCTCCAAAAATACATCGATTTATTCCATTATAATAGGTATATCCATAATATGATGATTTATTTATTCATCCCTATATTATTTATCTCTTTATCCCCAAAATTTTGATTCAGCAGAGATATTGGAGTTGTATCTAGATATGAATCATATGATCAATTTTATACTTTATAGAGAAGAAATTGTTTTTCTTCTTTAAAAATCATTATTTCCTTCTTCTTACAATAAATCTTTTAATATATTTTTATAGCCAATCCATACTATTGATTGTATCAATGTTATGAATGGGTATGATGATAAGGCCAGTAAGTAAATCCCAATTATGTCTTATAAATTTGACTAACCAATAAAACTTTGTTGAAATAAGACATACCTTATGATATTTTACTGACATATACTTTATTAAATAAAAATTTAAATGACTAATTTCTATTGAAAACTGAAACGATATAATAGAATACGATGATACAAAATCAAATAAAGCATTATATAAATTTGGAAAGATGATTAAATAACCATCCACAACATTATTAGTAAATTCTGCATCAATAGTTGTGATCACATAAGTTGGTCGTTCTCTCTTGACATTTTATGGTGTTTTTCTCCTTGAATCTTAGGTAAGTCATATTTATATTATTCCATATTATGATAGTTAAAAAATGACACATAACTAAATTATTTCTTGACCTTACAATCACAAAATTGGTTTTCTTTTTCAACACACTTATAACAGACTTCCATCCCAGATGGGCATGTTCCTTGATGTTTGTTTCCACATTTTTTTATGATGTAACGTCAAATCATCCCTTTTTACTTTTTTCATGATTTCATTTATTAGAGTGTTCATCTTCACTCTTATTCTCTTTATTTTTCTTATTTATTTAAATCTTATAGAATTATTTATCTATATTAATAGTACATGAGAATATATATTGGTATGATGGGAATGTTTACAATACGAATTCCTTTCGGAGGAATTACATTAACCTACTAAAAAACCAATCATTATTTCTATTTTGATTGCATATATAATCCACATAATGTATTTCTAGACTTATAAATTTCCTTTATACTTTGAAATATATGTATCCTCTTTTTAACTTATACTAATAAATTTTATCTCTATATCCTCTTGATATTCACGAGCAATATATTTTTATAAGAAA
Source organism: Viscum album (assembly GCA_963277665.1). Lineage (NCBI taxonomy): Eukaryota > Viridiplantae > Streptophyta > Magnoliopsida > Santalales > Viscaceae > Viscum > Viscum album. Next base: position 1,743,628,539 of record OY728128.1, on the reverse strand, counting down.
AGTTCCTTAAAATCATTCAATTCCCTATTTTCTATTTCTTCCTCAATTGTGTGTTGAGTCAATGACAACAAATGTTCTTCATCTCCCAAGAGATTATAAATGTCATTGAAAACCTTCCTTCTTTCTTTTCATCAAAATTAACGAAATATATTCTCTATGGAACTGATCCAATGTTTAGTTGCCAATTTATTATTATCCCCATTTAATGGTGAATGTTTTTAACTCGTGAGTTTTTATAACATTTTTCGATCACATAGCGGTCCAAATTATCCATATCGGTTAGGAAAATTTTCATATCCTAATATATCTATCCTAGGGTTGTTAAATGTTTTTTATCTATAGTTACAGCTCTAGATACAATATCATTATATTCCATTGGAAATTAATCCCTAAATATATTACATGCATTGATAAAATTTCTATTACGTCCACTAGTTACCATTTCTAAACAATTCCATAAACTAGATTAGGTTATAAATCCTAATCCATAATTTGACACAATAAAAAACATAAAATAAATTTAATGTCTATGTCTAACTAATCTCGAAATCATAATACTGGTTTTACTGGGTGTTTTATTAATATCAGTTATAGGGTTAAATTTCCCTTGTCAATATTTTTATAAATATGGTTTCTATGTTTTCTACTAAACATTCTCGGATAACAACATTAATGATCCCAACATCAGTCACTCAGAACCTTTTACTATCTTTGTTAAACTAGTATAGATACAAGATTCAAATACCAAAGTACCGATCAGTTTAGTATTTTTTTCAAACCCAATTACATACCTGAATAATACATTACAATTTTAAATATTAAAACAAACATAGGGTACCCTTTGATTACCTCATTATTATCTTATCATAACCCTATATACCAGTCATAGTATATATATTGTTATCATGGAAAATATAATAACATAAGAAAAGGGTGAGCTCATATTTTCTATAAGTGTTTTCGTACAACAGAAGGTTTTATAAATATATAATAAAAAACATTTTGTCATGGTGTATACCTGTTAAAGGGTCTATTTAAATTTATCCTTGAGTATAATATTGTATGAATGAATAAAACTAAAAAACTTCCACATAAATAATCACATGTATATCATAAAAATTAAAATATAACATGGAATATTAATAACTAATCTGATAATGAGAAAATTCATTATGTCGAACATCATAAATATACCATCAAGGCATTAGCTTAGACACCATACATAAATGTGTTAGTCCTTAATAAAAAATCCAATTTGTCTTATGAGACCAACTGATGCATCTAGGAGATATTATAGGTCACACCCATCGCTTATTATGTCCAATTAATTCCTCATATGAATGGAGAGATTCATAAATATTATAAACATTTTTATTGAAAATATACTATAAAAAATTTGAAAACTTTAACTATAAACCATGAATGGAATCAAAATAGCACATCAACATTCTATCTAATCATAAAACATTCAATAAAATATGGTAGTTAATATAATAAGAGATCAATATCATTAATGTATAATATTTGAAAATGTCTGTTGACATAGTGTAAAAAAATACATAAATTAATTGAAGATTTATAAAGATAAATACCCAACATTTTAACATGAAATCATGTATTTAAAAATCCACTACATTGTAAAAGAAGATATTTTCATTGAATATAACCTTGTATGTTTATAAGGGATGCTTCAATACATTAAGGAATCAAGAATGAAGATAAATAAATTCATTATTTATAAGTGAAAAAAATTATATTCATATGTTTCATCAAAATTTTATAAAGAACATAATTTGAAAAAAAACAAATATATTCTTTTCAAACTATTTAGTAAAATTTCACACCTATATAAAAATGAATTTGAACAAATGCAAAAGACTAGTAATCATATTTTGGAAAATATTATTTGGAAACATGGACATAGATGTTAAATATTCCCTAATAGGTATTAATGTATAAAAGACTCCAAATAATATTGAGATTGTGAAATTAACCCTTAACTTGTACATCACATTAGTTTAATGTTTTTTATCATCCACATTTTTGATTTTTTTTGATATTTTCATTCAGGATATTGAGTTTATATTTTTGGAAGACCAATACCTATAAAACATGAATATGCATGTTTTTTAGAGAAATGTTTTGGGATAGGTTGATCTAAAAGGCTAATATTAGTGTGAAGAAGCGAGGGAGTAGGTTCCATTTTGTAATTAAGGTGAGGGGCACCTTATAAAAAATCACAGCAAAATTAAATTAATATAAATAAATTTTCTATTAAAAAAGGATATAAAATGAGTTATTTCAAAACATAGATAAGCACATGTAAAAAATACTCTATATAATTTTTTTTGACATGTTTAGATTTCATTATTACCCATATTCATTGGAATTAACCCATATTTACCCTCCTTTATTCTTACCATGAAAAAATATATTTTTTAATTTTTAAGGGTCAATAGAATAACTATAAAATAAAAAATAACCCAAAAATGGACCATGATTGATATGTTAAGACATATCTCAACTAATTTGTTGAAGTTAATATTTTCATAAATCTTATAATATTTTAAAATATATTATTTATTTTAATATAACATTAATATCAATTTTTACAATATTCATTATGTTGACATTTAAAATATATATATACACTAGATACCATCGATCCAAATATGTTAATTATTCCCTAACATATCATGGTCATCCATTAAATTCATTTAAGACATTAATTATGTCATATAATATTTGTTTTCATATTTTTGATATCATTTAATTTATATTTCTACTAATTAACCAATTACTACATCACCATTGTGTAACAGTTTAAAGTAATAATATATTGTGAAAAAATTAATGAAAACTAACTTGTTGAGGATAACGTTTTTATTATTAAAAATAAAATTTAAAAGAGATTATACCTTTAGGATAAATCCATATAAAAATTTTGTAGTTATTAAAATCACGAATATGACCTCTTTGAATTCTCATTAAATTAAACTTTATAGGGTCCTTAATCACTTACTAATGGAACAATTTTGTTAGGTCCACTAGGTCTAATACTCTGTGGGTGGGGGTTGGTGAATTATCATATGACAGATAAAATCATTTTCTCCTCTGGATCTTGTGTCGTTGTTTGAAAAAACACAATTCTCTCTTCCTCTCATAGAAATAAATGATCATACCTAAAATCTTTCAGAGGACTCAAACTTTTTTACTTTGTTCACCCTCACTTATCTTGGTCAAAGGATCATAAAAAGACAATGTGATGATGTATCAAAATCACTAAGGCTCAGAACCAATAATGAGAACAATGTTTGGGCTAGATCTATTATTTTAGTCTCACTTCCTCTATTATATTTAGTGTATGCTCACTACATTCCCAAAGGTCACTCCCTATGCCTCTTTCTCTGGCTCACTGCTAGTGGAATGTATAATCGTCTAACATTTCATAAAATCACTTCTCTGGGAATAGAATACATACCTAATTTATAAACCTATACATCAATAATAGTTTATGAACATGTCCGTCCCTTCATTTTCCATAATTTTTGTATCATCGCCTGAAGGCATATTCCCGATTGAAGTTAGTTTTTCACTCGTAGATAAAGTCCACCTTCCCGAATTCTTCTAGGTACCTATAAATACATTCCCCAAATGATTTGAATATTTCAAAAGCTTCCATGCTCGAATCATGAACCACTATCTTCTCTTGAGTGATGAGTACTAGTTTGGTATGCATAACACTGCTTTCGTATACCACTTCTGTTTTCGTGAACCTCCCTTCACCCGTAGACTGCCTCAACCTTTTCTATCATGTAATTCCCCTACGTACCGACTCTGTAAACCACTTATGCAAATCACCCTTTGTCTACGAACTATTCTATGTTCTTTGAATTCCTTCTCTAACCACCGTCATACCACACCTTCTTCCTCTGTGTACTATGTGCTTTGCGGGATATACTATCCCACAAAATCTTTCGGCGAACTTTCTTCCATGTGAACCACTTCATACATCATTGAATTATCCCTCGCAAATTTCTATTAGACATTGATGCATTCCAAAATCAAATATATGTTCTCTAATGATATTCGATCTTCTATTGAATTAGTGGGATGAACGATTAATATATATGGAAAGATATCTATAATATTCATTGATCCATGATTTACCCAATCTTTGACCCACCACATACTAATCCACCTGCCATAGTGAACCACAATCCTTCCAGCAAACCATTTTTCATAAAAATTCTTCATATTGCATTTGCTCAAACATGGTTGATCTCCTCCACTAGAATCAAGTCATCCATGTACTGCATCGCCTTCCACTATGATTTTTTTCGGTTTCGCGAACCACTCCTTAGTACATTTCCTACTACCTGGTATATGGAAGCATACAATTTCCGAAAATGTTATGTGATCCATGTCCTGTGATCTATAATTGTCTTACTTTTTTGATTCCATTTGCTATACATTTCAAAAATTCTCAATTTTGAGACACCAAAATTTAGAAAACACTGGGAAAATACCACACCATAAAAATATATCTTTGGAAAACACAAACCGTACTCATTCGTGGTCATTTGGTTATTTCAACAAACACAATCACTCCCAAAACACCCCAAGATGAACCATTATGGGATTTGTTCCCCAAAAATCCTCCCCTTTAGATTTGTTGACAACTCTTCTTATAACAATTCTTCACATTTTGATACATCATTACAAGCAGCTTTCCCTGTCAGTTTCAATTATCTTTATGAAATTAATATAATGATCATGGATTTTCTCAACATATACTATATGCCCACAAGAGCCAATCAGGCCTGAGAAACATGAGTATAATGAAAAGTTCATCAATGAATCACTTAATAGCTAATGAAAAATTATTAATACCATACTTATACTAATAAAATACTTTCATCATGAACCTCATCTATCGTGATATCTAGTCATTGATCTATCACTATAAGAATCATCATATTTAATTCTATCAATATATTTTAGCTCTCCCCATATCTTTTCTCCCCTATAGTAGTCACACTTTCTCCCCATTTTTCAATAAACCTGAAGGGCACGTCATGGTTGTTTGCAATTGCTTAAAGAACACATATAAGTATATTGTGGAAAAACACATCATACCTATGGGAGAGGGGGGGCCACATCAACAAATTTTCATGTGCGATAAGTCCAATGAACTCCCAGAGCCATTCTATGCCTTTCAAATGCTTATTTGGGTAAGGAATTTTTTTGAATGTCCACAACCTATTGTTCCTTAGGAATATACTACAACTTCACAAGCCCTTGCTCCACCTTCTCCTTGATAAAATGATATTTTATTGTATGGAGTTTTTCCCTTGAGTGATCGATTGGATTTTTGCTATGATTTATAGAATACAAATTATCAGAATGGATTATGATCGGAGATTTCACTTCAATTATCATATCATCATGTTTCTGCTTCATCCACAATATGTATGTAAAATCTTGAGTAGCAACAATGTATTCAACTTCTGTAGTTCTCAATGAAATGAAATCATGCTTCTTCCTTAACTAATAAATTCAAAATCCTCCATGATAAAAGGAACCTCCATACATTGATATCCTATCATCTAATAATCCAACCTGGTCTTCATTTTTTATATACCAATAACTATAGATGGGATTTTTCATTATATATCAAACAAAAATCCCTAGTTCCCTTGATATACTGGTGTATTTTTTTAAATTCAATCATGTGGATATCTTTGGGATTTCTTTGATGCCTCCCTACATTGAATGTGGAAAATACAATATCAGGCCATGTCGTAGTCAGGTATAATAAAATTCCATTGATTTTCTTATATTCATTGATATTAACTACCTTTCCTTTATCACCCCATCAACGTTTCAACTGGGTAGAGACCAGAGTCTTCATCTTTTTAGAATTATCAATTCCAAACCATCCCAAAACCTCTTTGGCATATTTATTTTGATAAATAAAATTTCAATTCCCTCTTTCTGTCACCTATAAGCCAATAAAAATAATCTTCTCACCAATCGTCAACATTTCGAACTTGCATTTCATGATGTAAGAAAACTGTCTGCATTGGGTTTTATCTGATCCAAAAAATACTATGTCATCAACAAAGACCACAACCATCATCATTAAAATACTATCAATGTTCAAATACAGATTTTCATCAACTCCACCACACTAGAAACCATGCTTTAATAGAAACTAATCAATCCTTGAATGTCATGCTCTATGTGCTTTGTTCAAACCATATAAAGCCTTCTTCAGCTGAAAAACATTGTTCTCTTCTTTATGAATGTTAAAACAATTTGGTTGGCCAAAATAAAATTATGCTTCCAGAACTCCATTTAGAAATGATGAATTGAATTCCATCAGAAAAACGTTTAACATTCTTTGCACCACTAAGGACAAGAATAATATGATTGTCATTAGCCTTGAAATAATTTAAAATCTCTCATCAACATCAATAACCTCTTTCTGAGTGTAGCCTTTTCACCATAGTCATGCTTTGTTTCGAATAACAACACCATGTTCTTTCATATTGTTTTAAAAGACCCATTTTTTTCTCTTGACATTCCTATTTTATGGTATGAAAACAATTTCCCATATCTAATTTTTCTAAATTTGTTCAGGATATTAATTCATTGCCAAAAGTCATTTCTCATCTCCAGTAGCTTCATTAATTCATTTAAGCTCTATCTATGATTATTATGATGCTTGATATAGAGACTTTATCCTCATTGTTTTCACTGGTGTTGTCTGGTCCACACTTATGCTTTGCCTGTAAATTTTATCTCATCTCACATGTCTCTATGAAGACACTAATTTATTATCATCATCTCAGTCTTCTTCTAAATCATCCTCTAGAGCTAGAGTGTTTCATGAAATCCTCATCTCTTCATCACTATCCTCCTGAGTCTCATCATGTTGTTGCTAATGATTATGATCATTCTCCACTATAGTGACATAATGAAATTCAATTATCATTCGCAGATACTTATTGAATAATTTATATGTTTTTCGTTCCTTTGAGTAGCCAAGAAATATCCCTTCATATCCATGGGACTCAAACATCCTAGGTTTCTCCTTATTGGGAATGAAAAATTTACATCTAGAGACTCAAAAGTACATCAATAAAGGCTCCCTTCCATGTCATGACTCGAATAGATTCTTCACCTCTTTCAGTCAAAGAAAATCTCTTTTTGAAGTGTATATTATTTTCATCACTAATTCTATCCAAAATTTATTTCAAGGGCCTTTCTCAATGAGAATTGTTCTAGCCATGTTGATGATAATCTGATTTCTTATCTCAAATACCCCATTCTATAGTAGAGTTCATACTGCTAAAAGGTGATTCCATAATGCATGTTTTTTTATAATACTCCACATGAATATTTGTTATTTTTGTTCCATTATCTATTTGAATCATCCAGATTTTCTGACCAAGCATCTTTTCGCATTCCTATCGATATCTTTTAATGCAACAGAACACTTCAGATTTGTGTGTGATTATTCTAACCATGTCATTATACTATAGTAATCAATGAGGAGTACATAATATATCCTCTAATCAATACACCTTGGAGAAATTGGCCCACACACATCAATATTCCCCTACTCAAGAAATCTTGTTGACCTTTGAACCTTTTCCATATATGTATTTTGAATGATCTTCCTTGTTAACAGGAATCACATGTATGAGTACGATCACGTGATAATCTAGAGAGATTTTGAGTCACATCAAACTACAAGAAAGTAGTGTTTTAACGGATGTTTTTTTAAAAAAACCACGAAAATGCGGCGGTTTTCTGAAATCCATCACAAAATTTAAGAAAAAAAATAACAAAATTATTTAGTAATTATTTGTTTATTATATACAATAAAATATTGTTTATTTTTTATAATTATATATATTTATAATTTGTCAATTAATTAATATTTATAATTTTAACTTAATAATATTGTTAAACAGAAAGAAAATATTAATTAAGTAAAAGAACATTCATCAGTACCAAATGAACAAAACCTCTGATCTGAGAGTCCATTTCAGCTGCAGAACTACTCAAATTGAAGTTTATCGAATGAGAAAAAACTATGTGAGATTAATATCACACAATAATAAAAGGAAACAAATATATTAAAAAATCAAAAGTCGAAAATCAAAATTGAATTTCAAACGACCAAAACATTTAATCCCGGTGTTTGTTTGGGCTCTACCATATATCAAATTGAAGCCTATAACGAGCTCTAGACTGCTTAGTTCTGGTAAAAACTCTTTGAGTATTGTACCAATTTTTATTCAACCAAAAATGCCTAGAAGGCCTCCGAAATAGAGGTTTTAGTTGTAGAAACTGATTTCTTAAATTTTGAATGGTTATAACCTTCAAACCATGTGTCCATTCGGCCTGTACCACATATCATATCGAAGCTCATTTGAAGATCATTGATTTGACTGGTTGTGGAACTTGAAAATGAGTATCAAATCATATTTTATGACCATTTCAATTTTTTTTTATGGTTTTTAGAGGTTCTTAACTTTTTATGATTTATTTAATTAATTATTTACTTATTTCATTATTTAATATTAATTAATTAAAGAATTAAATAATTATTGTTTATTTAAATATTATTTATTATTATCATTATTTATTTATTTTTTTGTATATTATTTAGTTATTATGTAAACATTAAATATTATTTAATAAATTAATTAATTATTAATTATTAATTATTTATTTTTAGTTTATTATTCATTATTTATTCATTATTTATTTATTTATCTGACATTCAATATTTATTAAATAATTATTATTTATTAACTGATTAATTATTTTTTATTAATAATATATAATAAATTTTTAGTTATTACATATTACTTATTATTAATTATTTATTATTAATTAATTAATTTATTTAGTTATGTATTTATGTATTTATTTTGTATTTTTTATGTTTTCTTCTTTCTTCTTTATTCTTTATTATTTATTCTTTATTTTAAATTTAGTAATTATTAAATTATTATTAGTTTATTATTCATTTATTAATTATATATTATATATTGATTATAGATTATTTATTTCTTATTCATTAATTAATTATTAGATTATTATTAAATATTAAATATTGAATATTTCTTATTAAATATTAAAATTTAAATATTAATTTAAATTATGAATTTTCTATTTTATAATTATCTTTTATAAATTTTTAGTATTATTAATTATTAATTATTAATAAATTATTATTTATTTATCTATTTATTTATGTATTAATTTATTTATTATTTAATATTTGTTGATTATTTAATAAATAATTTTCAATTAATAATTATTAGTTGTTATTAATTGTTAAATATTAAATATTAATCATTTATTAATCTATTAATTTATGTATGTATTTATGTATTTATGTATTTATGTATAATTTATTCTTTCTTATTTATTAATTATTATTATTATTATTTATCTTATTTTTAATATTCTAAATATTAATTTTTTATTAGTGGGTTTTTATTTATTTATTTATTAATTCATTCATTCATATTTTTATATTTATTATTTATTATTTATTATTTATTTGTTTGTTAATAATTTATTAATAATTTATAAATTATTAATAAATTTTTAAATTTAAATTATTAATTACTAATTATTAATTCATAATGATCAATTATTATTTATTAGTTATTTTTAATTTTTAATTATTAATTTTTATTAATTTTTTATTTATTAATTTTTTTATTTTTTTTTATTTTTAATATTTAATTAATATTTATTTAATATTTATTATTATTTATTATTTATTTATTTATTTATTATTTATTGATTTATTATATTATATTATTTATTATATTATTTATTCATTTATTATTATTATTTATTTGTTTATTACTTATTAAATTATTTTTAATTAATTTATTGTTTATACATTACTTATATACATATTATGTTATATATTACATATTATATATTATCTATTACATATTATCTGTTATATATTATCTATTATATAATAAATAATATAAAATACATAAAATATATTAATGTATATTATATATTATATATTATATATAATTTATTATACGTTCGATATTAGATATTAGATATTATGTATTATGTAATATGTATTATGTATTATATATTATATGTTATATATTATATGTTATGTATTATATACTATATATTATATATTATATATTATTAATTTTTGATTTTTGATTATTGATTAATAATTATTTAGTTTGTATATATTTGTTATGTGTTAGTTGTTTTTTCCAATTAATATAAATATATATATAAGTATATTAAATTCAATATATTGACCAAAAGAAGAGAATGCTGGAGTTGCAAAGTCATTGGAGAATTATCAAGCGGTAAGGGGTTCAAATCTCACCCAACATTGAATTTGTATATATGGAATGGGCGTGTGCATGGGAATATGCATGGACATAGACTTCTGCATGGAGATATATGACATGTGCATGGTAACAAAAAATAAATAAATAATTTAACTAAATAAATAAATAAATAAATTGCACAAATAAATAAATAATAAATATCTAAATTACAAAAATAAATAAATAAATAAATAATTAATAGATAAATAATGAAAAAATAAAATAAATAAATAAATTACAAAATAAAATATATAAATTAAAAAAATATAAAAAATTTATATAAATTAGTTATGTAAAAAACTAAGATACAAATTAAAACAAATTAGAAAAAATAAGAAAATTAAAAAAAATTAAAAAACAATTAAAAACAATTTAGCGACGATTTAAACCATAGTTAAAAAAACCACTAAGTATAATTTAAAAAAAATAAACAAAAAATTAAAAAAAACAAAACGATTAAGTCACGGTTTAAACTGCTGCTAAATACAAATTTTGGAATAGTGTCATATTTTACCAAATCTTCCAAGGATCATTCGCTTTTGTATCCAAGTAGATTATGCTATAACATGTTTTCTTCATACTTGGACAGAAAACACATATCTTCTTCTCCATTCATGAGGTAGAGATTCCCTTTTGTATGATTTCCATGCAACACAATAGTACCATCCTTTGCCTGGATGATACATAATTTCGTGGAAAAATATAGTGAAAGCCCTTAGTTAAACCATTGACATACACTAACAATGTTGTGACAAAGCCCCTAAAAAAGACATATATTCATCTCATGTATTTTCCTACAAACTTACCTTTTCCTGAATGAATAATTTTCAAGGCCTTATCATAACCAAATCTTACGATACTTTTTTATCATACCAGATTCCCATAACTATATCATTATTTCCTTTCACATGGGAAGTGTATCCTCTATCAATGATCCAATTAATAGTGAGAGCTGATGCATTGATTGATTTCTCGAAACCACATTCTTCACTAATGTTTTCTTTTTTACCGAAGTATCGAACTCATATCTGACATGGAAAGATTATCCTGATATTTCTCAGTATATGATGATACAAATTCAACCTCGAGATATGCCAATCGATTTCGAATTTCCAACTCTCTGGAAGATTCATTGGGCTACTACTTATGAAAAAATTCAATACATCTTTGTTCATACCTCCACATTGTTGATGTGCAATATATTTATATATGTCTAATTCATTTAGATATCAAACAATGACTATAAAACGATGAACTAGAATTTTGATCTATGTATGACCACCTATGTTGGAATTGTTCCCTTTGGTACCTTTTTGTTATGGAACATTCATTTTGAGAGTGTGCCATATTACCATAATAATATAATCTTATGTGAAGTACATATTTTTGTGGAAATGACTCACCAATAGTCAGTCCTTGGGTTCTATGAATCTTCTTATTATTCTTTATACCCCAATTTATCATCAATCATGGATTGGGTTCCCGTGGTTTGACTTGAACCATGACTATGTTCTATTTTAGATCATGTCCCATTAAAACCTTATCATTTAGGGATGATTTTTTCTTCTGTTCTTATGGACCTCTCTGCCCAAATTTCAGCTTCTTAGTTTCTTTTATACTCTTTTACCCTGATGTTGAAACAAGAGTTAATAGTTTCTCCAGATCATTAACTGCTCATTTTAGATCGATGAATTCCCCTTCTATTTTGTCGATATGCTTGATTTCATATTATCATATTTTTGTCAAACTATTAATTTATATTTTATGTTCTTCGATTTTTATTTTCTACTCAACCCCCATTTATGTGATTTTTGGGATTGAAAAAATCATCTTTTAAATTTCAAAATTCACCTCAGAATTCAATTCTTCCTATTTCCGCATATAGAGTTTGGTGTCACAAATAACTATATTAGATTCCATTTTTTTCATCTCTATATAAGGACATGACCTTAAACATTACATAATAATGAATTAAATGAATAATTTTCATTGAGGATCTTTTTTGGTTTAGATTTTTAGAGAATTAGGACATAACTATTATATCTCAAAAGGTTAAAAAGTAGACACTTCAACTCAGTTTCCACTTTTCTTCATAAACTTGAACTCTTTGAAAAAAAATAGTTATGTCTAGTTCCTTGTTTAAGAAAACATGACTTTTCCATGATCTCATCCATAACCCTATTCCACATTATGTCATGTGAAAAACATTTCTTAAACATGGGATGAGGATAAAATGCTCAGTAAGGGACACACAATGAAGAAAAATTGTTATTTTTTCAAAACAACAATTAAACCGTGAATACATTAACAAAAGTAATACTTTTCAACTTTATGAATTAGTAAATACACTTTACTGAATAAAAGATCCCTACATTCCCTTTTGTAAGAAAAATATTACCATAAAACCAATATAGGGAAGATATAAAGGAAACATGGGATACAAACATACTTAAATGGTGTAACCATACTGTCGTCTTCCACACATATCACTAAATGGAATAGCCATACGGCCGACTTACATACCCAATGCATTAGATGTTATAACATAACCACCCTTCTTGGTTTATCACGGCACCACCCGTCATATGGTTTATCATGTAACCACCCATAAAATGTCCAATTACCATCTTAAAATAATAAAAAATAATAAAATATAAAGGAGAGATAACATTTCCACATTGAAATCCCAGTATTTCATTTCATGTTATTGACATAATAAATGATTTATCTACCCATTTTCAAAAAAATTGAAAAAAATTAATAAATAAATTTTTGAATCAAAGTGTCACATACCATATTGAATCTTTTAAATGAATTATCATATGAAAATATTAATGTTCATATAAATAAAACCTAATACCATTTTTAAAACATGTATATTAATGATAATGATTTAGAAGAATAAATCTTTGTTTAAAATGATATTTTAGTTAAAGAGTTTTTAAAAAAATGGGAGACATTTGAATAAAAATAATTGAGGAATAAAATTGAATCAGAACATTATAATATCATCAGAATAAAGGTATTCATGATATAATATGCCAAAGTATAGTATATATACCATATAAGAGTGAATTGGTGCATAACAACAACAAAGTCTCAATGAAATGTAAATTGAAATGAAATCCTTTATAAAATGGTATCCTTCTATTAAGGATAAATAAATTACATAATAATGTGTGAAAAATATAAATACACTCAATTTTAATGGGTATTCAGTGTAAATTAATTAGAGAACATTAACACATATTCTTTTGAATACAAAACAAATGACTTGGATGTTTAACTCAATGAATGTAAATTGAGTTAAAATTACTATTACCATGTTGATATCAATGACTTGAGAATTTATCAATGGAGTGATTATGTGTATCAAAATTATATCCACACAAATAGGATTGTAAATTACAATATAAATAAATAAAAAATAATTCCACTCATAATCATAGTATGAAATAATTAGGAATTAAAAGATTAACCCAAGGAATGAAAATAGGATTTAAAGTTCCATTTACAGATTAGGTAATATTACGAAACATACACCCCATGAAAGAAAGAAGATGTTAACACCCAAAAATTAATTTATATTACACAAATAATACAATCAAGGGTAGTACATACACTTCAAAAAACGAAAATAGTGGCAATATAGCTTGAATCTCATGGGAATAAAAAGTGAGATGAAAACTTCTTACCACATGGTAATCAATCAAGTCATATGACAAAAAGTTAATAACCATTAAATGAGTCACATAATACAATTAATATAAATAGAATCATGATAATATATATCATATGTATGTACACAATACACCACAAGAAATAAATTAGTGGCTAACAATTGAAATCTCACAGAATTTAAAGTGAGATAAGAAATGACATACCTTGTGTCCGACATAACCCGTTCATTCTTTAATTTCATGAATAATAAATTAAAGTTAATTTCTACTTGAATAATAACTTTTTTCAAGTTTATTTTTACATTTATATCACTTATTACCATGTTGTAAACATTATGTAATCATTCATGTAAATAATGATTGTTTTGTCGATATTTGGTACTTGAGTCACAATTGAACACCATATAGTTACATGTTGTTCACATGGTCAAAATTTCATAATATAAAAAATGATATTTATGATTTAGATATCATATATATCATATATATATCCATTATATAATTTTATTTATAGTATTACATAACATTTGGAGGTAATAAATGCAATTCACTGTTCATGGAGACGGTAAGATGAATGTACGCATGAACGCTACTTCCATTTCTATTTCTTATTTTAATGGAATTAAAACATAATGATACATAGGTATATAATAATTACAGTATAATATCATATATTATATCATATATAATACCATTAACTATATCCTTTATACGTCCCACATATGGCATGAATGAGTCACATCACTTTGAGGGTGCTGTAGTCCGCACATCCTCAAATAAAATTATCGTGTTTACACATAATAGAAAACCATAAAGGTATGCTATAAAATAAAAATACAGAAGCATAAAGAAAAAATACACATAATATATATCATATATAAATATAGTGTAATCTTAATTTCTACCATGAGAGGCAGTAGGAGATAATCGAACAATCATCGTCTCGTGAGGCATCAGTTTTGCATCCACAAAAACATAATGTTCTTCTCCCATTAGATGGAGGTGTGTGTAAGAGTAGTTTGAGTCGTTCTCATAACATCATCCTAGTATATTTTTTATACTATTTTTTTTATAAAATTAATGAATAAAAATATTTTTTGGGTTATAGAAGTAAACCAAAACAAAATAAAACAAAAGAATTTAAGAGAAATTGTTACCTTCAATTTGGGTAAAATTCTTTAGGTTTTAACCAAAGAGAATTCTTGAAGTGCCTTTTTCACAAGGTAAGGATTATCGGTGGAAGTGAGGGATAATAAGAGATTTTTTTGGAAGGGGATAGATGAGCCAAGGGGCTTGAGAGTTGTGAGTAATGGGTTAGAATTGGTGTCATTTTATAAGGGGGAGGAGAGGCTCTTTAGAAACTGTGAAAATATTATTTTATTATATAATGATATTCGGTTTATAAAGGTCCAAAAATCATTAAACATTAAGATATGATGACTTGTGGCAAAAATAAATTCATCCAATAATAATTTGATAGGTTGTGGTTGTTATTTTTTTATTTATAATGTTATTTAATTAAATGATTTATTAATGAGGAATACATTTCATCATTATTCTGTCACAAATAATTTTATGTATTCGAGGACTAAATATTATAAAAAAAATTCCATGATGTAGAAAATATATTTAGTTTTCTAATGAATATTTATAGTCAAAAAAATAACTTATATAACACCATGTAAATATTAATTTACAAGGAGATATTTGTTTATGTCATTTTTGTATTTACTTTAAATTAAATAATCTAAATATTTTTATGATATAACATAAAAAATGGGTAATTTATATAAAAAATGAAATAAATTATTGGTGAGTATGGAAAATGTACCAGAGAATCAAAAGAGAGACAAGAAACCCTAACTTCAAGTATAAATTACATCATAAGTTCTATAAAATCAAGAATAATAAATTTTAATTTATAATAAATAAATATAAATCAAAATTAAATTTTATAATATAATAAGTGATTTACTTATAACATCTTATCACTCATTCATTAACTATATTTCATTACCATCACCATTTTGGGTGTTGTCTTCTTTGTTTTTCTTTTATTTTTTGGATTTGAATTTATGGTACCTAAGGATTGATCATGGTTCCATAATATAAATATCATAATAATTTCATATGTTTCATATTTAATTTTTAAATATAATTTTATAACCATTAATATAAATAAGGGATGAAAAAAATAGTTGCATCACTATATGCTGATTATTGTATATACATACACACATGTGATATTTCTACTGTTAGATTGATGAAACGAAAGAATTTAAATTTTTATTCACCTTTATAAAACCATAATTATATAATATATAATATATATATATATGTATATTTTAAAAACATACATATTAAAATTTCATGTAAAATAGAAATAAAAATTGAATCACATCACTTCATAGAGGTTGTAGTCTATATATAAAAAGGATTGATGTAGTCATGTTTCAACATATGTAAATATAATATTGTAGATTATTTATTATCATTTAAGAATCCCAATTATTTCCTAAATTTCATGCATCAACATTGAATCTATAATTATTAACAAATATAATTCTTATTGAAAAAAGTAACTTATATGAATGTAATAGTGGTAATATAGACATATAAAAAAGTGTTGCTTTTATTTATTAATTCATTGAATAGAGGAGAAATATGTATGCTCAAAATTCATAATATCATATCAATATATTAATTATACTTGTGAAACTATGAAACTATATCTAAGTAACTTTCTATTTATAATATTCTAAGACATTTTTCCACATCCCCTTTACGTTTTTAGGTTGACCCATTCTTAGGTGGATCCTTGTAATATATGTTTTTAAATAATGAGTATATTGGAGGAATTTTTGTTAAACATGGGAAATACCATATTGGTTGTTCAATAATTTTTTCATTTTTGAGCTCCTATGTAGAACGGTGAAGGGAAAAAAACTAGGCCATTGTGTGGTGATGGCCATGGTGCTCCTGTTACGATCCTTTTAGCCACAAATAGGGTCGTCTAACCACAACTATGGCTGGGGACTTATTAAGGGAAACTTTATTGGTTTTCGGATACTTTCTATAGTCATTTATAGTGTTATTATTTAATTAACATAGAAAAAATGAATGGGTGGTGGATTTGGAGGGGGTCATGGTGACATTCATGATGAAATTGAAATGGCTAAAACTACCATCATTCATCAAGGATATTGACCTATGTAAAGGGTAAAATACCTGAGATTTGTTGGGGGTGTGGGTATTTAATTCACTATTAATATTATATATTTAGAATTAATGTATTTATCTATTCACTCTTGATTATTCCTTTGATCGAAATTTAGTTTTGATTAAATTTATGGGGGTTTTGTCTACCCTTATAATTTTGAGGTTATTTCATTTCATAGGCTCAATTCCTAATCACCCTCCACGTGAGAAAATTATATATGATAAAACCATAGAAGAAGGTTGTTGTTCACAATGAATTATACTTATAGTAACCTCGATTATCTATTCTATTTTATATTCCATGACAAAAAAATTCTCTATATTCAACCAGATTTAAATTATTTTGTTGTTTGTAATTATTTCTATTTAAGTGTATGTTATAACACTATTGTTAATTCCTTATATAGTGTTATTCAATAAAAATTGAAATAAAATTTTGTAATTAGCTTATGGAATTCATTGGATGTAGGTTCATTCTAGATGGCATAAAAACATGGTTCACATTATGTCAATTTTGACAAAATAATGACATTGACATCAACACTCTTGTGGTAGAAATTAATGACTTTATAAGGCCTTCATATTGAGTTGGTTTTTATTTTTTGATTTATGTTCATGCATAGACATATGAGTCATGTGTGAAACAACATATTATCGATCATTTGTATAAATAACATATAGATCCAATGTGTGATATGATGCACTTATTTGTACTTTTTATATCCCATGATTCCATATATGTGATGCGGTGACCCTATTTATATGTGATATATATGATTACACTATTACAATGTGATTTATTTCATTTGATATGTGTTTTGGTTATTATATTAAATTTACCATTGTGATGTGTGGAATCATCATGGCTTGAATGGCTTAGAGGGGTAGTGATTTTTAATTATTCTTCTAACATGATTATAGGTTCAAGTTATATAGAAGGGAATGAAATTATTATGTGGCATGACAATGGGGCATGATGGTCTTAATAAAACATAACTATGATGTAGAATTAGATGCGAGGTATGACATCCTTTACTATATTGACATATAGACATTGTCTTGGAGATGTGGAAAGATAGACTTATGTGGATTGATCTAGGGGATTGGGCCTAGGCTACCATAATGATTAATTGTTGATGGATCCTCTATATATGACATTATTATGAAAATTAATAATTTTTCATTCTAGGGCATGAACTAGTAATGGTTGGGGATTATTGAAGCCTATTGATACCATGTCTTCTTGGTATGGTATTGGGGTTTTTGTATGTATTTATTTTATTGACTGAGAGATCAACTCTATATTCCTATTCACTAATGTTATGGGAAGAATGTTGATGTCCTACTATATTATACTAACATGTTATATGGTAATATCTACATTCATGTAGATCTCATGACTGGGGATCGAATGAAGGGAAATGTTTATGTGACATGTTTCTAAGGAGACAAAGTCTTGTATTAGGAGGCGATATCGGGGAAAACTATGGACTATTAATTCTAGATTTATTTAATTGTTATTTCCCGATTCATAGATTGAACTACAATGTGTGGGTCCATTGAATAATATTTTATAAATTGGAATGAAATTTAATAGATAATTTATAGATGTAAATATTCTATTGTGCTATTTTTTGGTTGATGGTTTTATTGTACTATCATTTTATATCCATGATAACTTAGGGTATTGGCTCCACATGTTAGTTTAGACGCTTAACACAAGTCGGTAGCCTTTTTCATATGTAGAGGTACACATAATATATTATAGTGAATCCACATAGGTTTTATTCATCACATTCAAGTAATGATCTTATATTTTGGAAGAATAAAACCAGTTTAGAGGAATTTGATGTTGAAATAAACTATTAATGTTCTAGGTAAGATGATTGCCTCTTCATTGAAATTCCAACTTTAGATTATAAATTAAAACTTATTAGGATGGTATTCAGTTAATAAATAGAGATCAATAATTAAGGTATATAGTCATTGAATTTTTATAGGTATGCCTTCGTTAATATATAAGGCTCAATGATTAGAAATAATGGATTAAAATAGTTTATCTTGATTTGTGAGTTGAGGTACACACATGATATAACATAGAATATTTTAATCATATAAGGACACATTCATGTGAAATTGATACCAAATAACCATAACATCAAAGGAATGACAATATATTGTCTAAATATATTCGACCAATAATATTTATAGTTGTTTAAATTGAATTTTTACACCTATAACATAGTATAAGTCCTTGGTTAATTGGTTTTAACATTGTTAGTGGTAATAAATTTTAAAAATTTTTACTATCAATTATGAAAAAATGAATGTTTCCTCAATAAGTTTTTAGTAAATTAACATACTAAATATTTTTTCCATTTTATCAAATTTGATTCATAGAAGATGAAAAATTTAATTTTGAAATAAATGCAGATGAAAAAATGAAAACAATTGTTTAGAAAAAATTATTTTACGTATAAAAGTGAGTTAACATTATGTCTATAAATTTTAATATATATTAAATAAATGTTATAATATAATTTTTTGTATTCTCTATAAATTTCATTAACACAATTATTCAATAGTTATTGACATCATTTATTAATGTAAAAACACATCAAAAACATAAAAATTGATATCTAAAAAATAACTCTTTATCCTTAAAATGATTTTATATTCATTCCACACCATTATATGGATAATATTTGAATGATTTTTAATATTTTTATAATATATTTCATTAAAATATAATTTTAATAGTGATAAATATATTTTTTATGTAAAAATATTTAACAAGAATAAAAATAAAATTTATTAAAAAATGTGTATTTTAATTGTGAAATGTTTTTATTAAAATTTAATGATTAGTTCCTAGTAATTAATCAATACATTTGAATTAAGAAGTTAATTTACTCATATATTACATAACGTGTTTAATCTTATTCATACACCCAACCAACATATATTTCATAACTACTATAATAAATCATGGATTATTGGGACTTGGAGTTGTGTGAAAAGTTAGTTATCAAATTCTAAAAATTTATTTCAATGGAAAATATATTAAATATCCATGTGTTACAAACCCTAATAAATTGTAACATAATATTTAATAATTATTTAAATTAAAATAAGGAACATTTATATCATGTTAACTAAATCTAGGATTAGAAACTGATAAAATAAGTTGATTGAGTATTTTAAAACTAATATATTTTCATTAATACTTTATCATATATAAAAAAAATTGAAGTAAAAAATATTTTAAAAAAAGGGTTTTATAAAATATTATTATTTAATATTTTATTGGTCTTATAATTTTATTAGATTACGAGTAATTTTTCCAATGGGTTGGAAAATTAATCATTATAAAATAGGTATTTCTCAAATAATTAGTTTTTTTAAAAATTAATTTCTTTATATTTGAAAAATTTATCCAAAAAAAATATATTATTTTTTGAATATTAAAATTGTAAAAATGAAATTGTAAATTTTTATGTTTTACATAAATAATTAAATTTTTAGAGAATAATCAAATATAAAAAATAAGGCATTTATCGTGATAAGATAAACACATGAATTATGAAGTCATTGAGGAATTAGGAAATCATTAGATATAACTAAAATACCAAAATTAATATATTTAATAATATAATACATCAATTTTGATAATCTATGAAAATATTGTTAAATAATGTATATTATATTCCAAAACATCCCACTCACACCCTTTAAGAACCACCTCTCACACATCTTCTTGTTCAATCTTACTAGGACATTAATATAGACTAAAATATTTCCACTTATCTCCCCAAACCTCCTTCCAATGTACAATGAGTAAATGTATTACCAAAATACAATTCTAGGGACCCCTAAGGGGTATCCTAAGAGGAGAAATCCACAGGTGAGGGTTATACGCTTCATAGAGATTTTTAATACTTCATCCACATTATCCTCCGAAAAAAACCAACCAACATGTAATAGTTAATATAATATCATAATTATAGTGTATTTTTATTTCTTTCAATATTAAAATTTTAACCTCTTTTCATTTCATTCTTAGAATGAAAACATTAGTCATAATATTGTCAATTCAGAAACTAAAAAACAAACGTTCCAAATTTTTTTCTAAAACCAAATTTAGAGAGACTATATAAAAACTTATTATGGAATTAAATAATATAGAAATGTATATTTTATTTAATTTCCCAGTTTTGAATGGTTATATATCTACAATATTAATATAAACCATATAAGTTCACTATGGTGCGAAAAATTACTTATGCGAATTATCCATAAAATGGTTATAATTGAAGTATTTGAAACATATGCCTTTTTTATTCTCTATTGATTTTACAGTAGAATTTAACTCAATTAATTACAAGAAAATATTTTATACATGATCTTAGATATATATAACCATTTCATAATGAACTTCCATAATTACTTATATGTGATTAGGCTTCTGAACCATGACACTTGGAAGAATTGATATAGTAAGGATATCTTAATTAAATGGCTGTAAACTAACATACTATCTTTATAATATATAAAATATATAAGAATAATAATATTAACTATTGGATTTATTA
Organism: Viscum album; assembly: GCA_963277665.1. Lineage (NCBI taxonomy): Eukaryota > Viridiplantae > Streptophyta > Magnoliopsida > Santalales > Viscaceae > Viscum > Viscum album. The sequence continues at coordinate 1,743,606,639 of OY728128.1, read as the reverse complement.
AATATAATTTTATTTTTCCTGATATTAAGTGGGATTGAAGAGAGATTATGGGCCTAAGGTAAGGGTGCTCTATGAACGAACAATATTTCATAAGGTCATGCATTTTTAACAGTACCTCATAGTATATATTTTTTTAATATTAAAAGATTGTTATTAACATTTCATATTTGTATATTATATATATACATATAACTTTTCCATTTACATTATGGTGTTATATTTTCCTTACATTAATTTCTCAATAACGTTTTTAAAACCTTGATAAATTAATGAAAAATATTATATCCAAAAATCTATTCAAAAAACACTACCTTAAAACCTTTTAACTATTAATTATTTCCCAAAATATAAACTACTCCTGGGTTAAACAATAATTTTTACCTCTGATTTTAATGAAATATTTTTATTCCTTCCTTTATTAAAAAATTTTCATATATTTTGTAGAAAAGAAATTTTAAATTATTATTTATATACCAAATTATATTCCATTTAAGAGGTTTATTTCATCAAATGATCTAGGTATTTCAAACAAATTATATTTTTTTCAATTATGAACATATGAAATATTTATTTTCATTACACTATTTTTAATCGTAATGAAATTTCTTTCAAATATATTTTAGTAGAAATATTATGTTACAAATTAATTTTAATTCTTATTTATTATATTTATTCCTTTTATTTGATTACATTGTTTCGGAAATATGTACATGTACAAGTATTTATAGGTGTACATAAACAATGATCCAATGCATTTGGTAATATTTATATCTTATGAGATGACTTGTATGGGATCAGGGACAAACCTAATCAAATATTTGAGAGTTTTTAGTATGGATTGTTTTCATAGTTGTTATCCTTGACCTATGTTTATGACTTATTTTAGGATACTACCTCATTCCATTATGGTGTTATCATATAATTCCATATAATTTTTTTTACATTTCGTCTATATGATTATTAATGATCCTTACCTATTATTATATCTTATTATGCATTTGGATTCATTTTTCAGGCACTTTTATCTTACACATTTCCTTACATGTTTTTAAAGAAAATATTTTTAATTTATAAATCTCTAACATATCCTCTATAGTTTTATAATCTCAATATAAATTAATATAATGTTAAAAAAAATAAACTAAATGTTTTATATTTTTTATATTAATATTTATTTATTATAAAAATTGTCTTCCCTGAAAAGATTCATTGGGATCCATGTGTTTTTAATTTTTATATTTATTATAAACAATATATTGAAAAAAATGTTTAAGTGGATTGTGTTATAAAAAGAGAAGCACTCCCTAATTGAGGCTGACCTTAAAAACAAATATTGTAGTAGATCTAGAAATATAATCAAACTAAACATAATGCACAAACTATAGTGTGAACACATCCCATAGATGAGTAAGGTTTTAAATTATATATTTTATTTATAAAATTCAATGGTAAGGGAATACCATAAATAATAAATCCAACAATGTGGGTGGAACTCGAAGATGAGGCTACAAGTAGAAGATGGGAGGAACAATAGTGAAAAAATTACAGAAGGAAAACTACCAACATAATATCTACTAAACCTAAAACTAATTTAATAATAAAATCTCACAAATAATAACATAACCAAATTAAAAGAAATTATGATTACTATTTAGGATCAGGTATATGAGAACATTATTTTATGATTCATATAAATATTTATCCTTAATTAAACTACACTAGAACCCTTCTATGCTTTTCATATGTTATACTAATATTTATAAACATGTAAGTGGAAATATAAGAAATGGGAGGGATAAAGTAGTATATTAAACAAATCAATAATATTACATCAATTATTAGAAAAGAACTATGGGTGAAATCAAGATATTGGGTGAAATATTAGAAAAAACATACTTGGGAGAATAAATGTTTTCCTCAAGATGTAATATAATGGCCTATATTCTAAAATTATGAAACGTATTACAAGGAATAATCATGTATAAACATGAGACTTTAAACTCGACTCATGGTATCATAAAAAATATTTAAATGTTCCATAACTAGAAGAAAATGAGATATTATCATAGTGTAGAATGGATTTATACCTGATACTCCAAAGATATTAGTCTTGGGATAACATTAAGTGTGACCTTATGGGAATGGGATGATAATCCATTTTCCATATAATTCATATTCTCTTACTCATGTACCTTCTTATGCTTAGGTTATTTCCTGTGTAATCTTATGTATATGGGCTTATACCCATGTATACTCTATATCTAGGGATAAAAACACAAACACCCTATATATATTTGGATAACCATACTCATAAGATGTTGAGATTGATTTAAAAACCCATATATTAAATTAGGAATAGTTAAATAATAAGTGTACCCTCTTAGGATTGGTATAATAACCCTTTTACCATCTGGGGATTGAGATGAAAACCCTTGGACCCTCTTAGTATAGTATGAAAATATTTGTACCATTTTGAGATAATGAGATATAAAAATTCAAAATAAAATATTGGAGTGTGATTTAAGACCCACATAGGATCATTCATACATATTTATACCATATGTTTCCAAAATTTATAAATATCATGATATTAAATGTATGGAAAATGTTTTTCATATATTTTTTTAATTGTATTGAATAATGTGATATAAAAATATTATTGGTTGATATAGATATTTAACCACACAAAAGGTTTATTACATAAAGAAATTTAGAATCTGAAAGTTACAAACAAAATCTTTATGAGATAAATAATTTATATTTAATGAAAAAAATAGATGGAAAATATAAAAGTGAGTTTTGGAAAAAATTTATAACATTATCAATATAAGAAAATGTTATATGTCAATTTCAAACAAATAACATTTGAGATATTGAATCAGATGAGTTTTTTTAAAACATAATTTCAACATAAATACCAATTATAATTAATTGAGAAAAAGAAATAATTTTTTAAAAAATGTTAAAATCAATCAAATTAGAAACTACTAATTTTAAGAAGAATCATTACTAAAGTATCCTTAAAAATACCTTTTTAAAATCTGGAATTTGGTTTATAAAAAATTCATATCCTTTTGAAAAAAAAGTATTATAATAATAAATATTAATTTCAAAATATGTAAAAACAAAAAAAATTGAAAAAAAGTTATAAATTTTTATAGTGAATCATCTTAATAATGAATATCCATATTGAGAGATGATGTGTTCATATAAAAAGAAATAATAAGGATGATTTTTTCAAAATGAAATTTGTGGAAAATGATAAAAATGTTATTCCATATATTGTAAATAATGTGTGATATTATAAAATGAAGTTAATGAATTATGGAATCATGTATAAGTATATCTATAATATGAAGGTGGACATCAATAATGATGAATCACAAATATAAGGATGAGATGGGCCCCATTTCACTTACAGACATAACATCATGAAAATTATTTACTAATATAATTGAAAGGGAGAGTGTAAATGTAATAAATATATAATAAAGAGGGGATTATAAATTTTTTGTGGGTATAGATATAAAATTTCTATAATATTTCCCCATATGTAAAATCATTCATTGTAATCTAAATTTTATGATGAGATTTTTAAGAAACTAGTTTGACTTTGGTAACCATCAAACCAAAATAACAAGAAATATTTCACATGATATGGATATATGATAACATGAATTATTATTATAATTTTTATAACAATACATCCATATCTATTATAATAATTTATAAAACTATAGAAGTGGTGGATATGAAATACGTCTCAATGAGAGAAAAATGGGATGAGAAAACCCATAAAAATTTTGAATCAATTTCATAGAATTCCTATAAAATAGTTATCATGAAATTAAAATTTAAATATAATGATAAAATTATATTTTAGGATAATATATTTAAAATAGGTATTATACAAAATAGTTATTTGAATTTATGTACATAAAACAAAACAAACATCAATGAATGTAACTCAAAAAGAAACAGCCTTTACAGTGATCTAGCTAATATGATTTTTCTCTAACATTATATTTAAAAAATAATTATAATAATAACATATATTAGAACATTATTAATAATTATAATCATTTACAACCTATTTTTCTTATCAACTATTAACTATATATTAGTTATTTATACTTCATTTTCTTCATCAGATGCAACTATATTTCACTGTTTGTTTAGTAATAGATTCACATTGGTGATGTTGACTCACGTGGAAATATTCAAAGTTATGTATTTGATTATAACTATATGTACTATGAAATATGATTTATAATGATTTATAATGTTGTAATTTCATTTCATTATAACATTATTTCTTATTCATGATGATTAGGTTTTTGAAATTCTTATTTTGGTAAATTTTAAGGAAAAATGTTATGAAAGAATAATAATAAGTAATATAATAATATATCCTTTTTAGGAACATTTTAGTAATATTATTTTCCAATAAATTTATATTTTTTCAATCACTTATGTTTAAATCATAAACCATGATATTATTTTGTATTACATTTAAAGTAGGTAATTAAAACAAACCAGACAACAATGAACTATAATCTTTAGGTGGGTATGGTTTAGAACGTGATTCTTTTAGAAAATATACTTATTAATGTATATAAATGATATTCTTTATATTTATTATTGTTTTAAATAATTTTTTATGTGATTTTCTTAAATAATAAAATACCAAATGGAGATATAATATATCACATCCCTGGAGGTGGTAGTCCGTACATACACATGGGGTACACATTCTATTAAATAGAATGATATGAATAAAAGGATTTGGTTATATTTCAAGCATATTAATATTTTTTAAAATTAATTTTCAATCCATTATATAATTAATTTTAACAATTCATGAATTGTGTAATGATATTCAAATCACATAATATAAGGATTTAGTAGTAAGTACATTACGAAATGGAAAAAAAATTTCTAAATTTTTAGGAGGAAGATAGAAAATTCGTATATCATAATCATAAATAATTTAATTATACATATTAACCTAAATTAATTATTTCCTCAGGGATTGATTATATTTTTAGGAGGTAAAATAAGACATAAAAGAAATGAAATGGAAATAGATAAATTGAAAAACTTCCTCAAAAGTGGGTAAAGGTTTCAGGAGATGAACATTGGAGTAAATATAACATCCAAAATACTTTTATGATTATTTGGTAGCTATTTGAGAATAATTTTGGTAAAATTTAAGAGGCATGGGGTTTGAGTAGAAGTGGAGTTGTGATTGTTACCTTTATAAGCTAAGAGAATGGATAGATTTTTGAAAAATTGTTACTTTTCTATAATGTTATGAATCAATTCATGGTAAAATGAACATAAAATGGATAAAATTTGATTCAGGTCATTTAAATTTTTAAAATAATCGCTAACATTAACGTTAGGGAATTTATTGAGTGATATTATGATTTTAACAATATTTTTATCTTTTAAAACAAATTATGTTTTCCCATGGTAACCCATTTTTAAACTCTATATTTAATTAAAAAAAATATAATCTTAACTTATAATAGAATATGAATAATTAAATATTAAAAATATATCTAGTTTTTTTATTTTCAATTACCTTCATGATAAATTTAAAAACTAAAATTTTTGCACATAATTCATATATATCGTTTTTAGAAAATGTATTTGTTGGCCTAATTTATTTTTGAATGAAAAAATTATTTTTTTTATTTATTTTTCAGAACATATATATTATTATAATTGAAATTTATTATTTATGTGGATTTCGTGTAAATCCATTACTCAATTTCCCAAAAAAATTAATTAAAAGAAATGAACAAATATAATTTTTATAAGAAAAGATTTCTCACCACCATAAAATGTTAGTGATAGTTTCTTCAATTCAATTTTTTCGATAAATGAACTTTTTAATATTATAATACCTAATTTACCAATTTAATGTTTTTATACACATATAGGACATTCTTATATAATGATAATGACAAAATATTTAATATTGTAAATAAATATATCAATTTTCACTATACATTTAAATATGAATTATTAAAAAATAATTCAAAAAATAAATTTTATTTATTATATAAATATTTTAAATATAAAAATTATCTTAATTTTATGAATATTTTGTTCAAAAATTTTTTTTAGTGAATGGTAATAATAAATATAAAAAAATGCATATTTAATAGATAAATATCGATATAAAAAGTTAATAATTAATAATATTCTTTTATATAAATTTTTAATTTAGTAAATGTTAAAATATTTGATCACAAAATATATTAATACTAAATAGTGTTAAAATTTATTTAATTTGATAAAATATAACATAATTGAAATAAATATATTTTTTGAGAAAGCACTAGAGATTTAAATATAGGTAATTTTATTATAGTAAGATATTTTTATTTTCATGATTTTAAATTATTCATATAATTTAATTAATAAATTTAAGGTAATATGTTGATCATCATTTTAGTCAATTTTGTGTGTGGACAATTATAGAGAACATAAAATTGATTTAGATTGAACTATATTCCACAGTATCAGTGTGTTATATTCTCCCCCTAAATAAATTATGTAATACAATTTTAATTATTAATCACTAATGAAATAGAGAATAGAATTTATTACATATATCTTAATAAGAATATGATTCATAATAAGATATCTACCTTAACATATTAGGAAAGAATATGAGTAATTTTGTCAAAATTCATATTCTTTACGAGTATCAAGTTACATTAATTTTAGAGAACCATTTTCATGAACCTAATAATAAAAAATAATGAATACCGTAGATTTATATTATTACATAATATAATTAGTTCTATTTATATTATGAAAATGTAATCTTAATACTTCTTTACCAATGAAAAATTCATTTCAACCAATGATACTTTAATTTCAATTGTAACCTAATTGGTTAAATCTATATAGCCTTTAGTATAAGATAGATTTTCCATGGTGATATTAATATTTTTTTGTTAACATAACTAGTAGTATATTTTATACTCAAATTACATTGAAATCATTCATAATTATTTTTAAATAAAATAAAAATTACAAAATATTACACCCTAAGAGTGTTATGAAAAGCATGTAGTCTCGTCCCACACATAGTGTATTGAGGGAAGATCGAGATGATACTAAACATTCTGTTTTCAGGGTGACTAACCCTATGTTCATCATTATATTACCTCATCTAGTTGTTAGTATATAAAAATGTATTTTAAATTAAGGAAATTACACTATAGCTATTTCCCCGGAATTTTATATATGTTATCCTATAAAAATATAGAACCAAAGAATTTTTATTAATTTCCACTAAGTATATTGTATAAAAATGAATCTAATCATGTATGTTATGTAATACATTATCTACCACAATTCAAGGGACCTTAGAACTACACCCATATAACTCATAAAAAACATTGTTTAAAAGATATATTTGATATAAATATTATCGAACTGAGCTATAAATATAATTTTTTACATCATTTCCATATTTAAAACATTAAATTTCATTAATAGTAACATAATCATATAAGTGTAATGTTTAAATTCTTTAAGAATCACCTATATAGGAAAATTATTTTATTATACTTATAGTCACTTATCTAAAATAGGACAATTATAGAACCCCTTCTTGACTTATCATAATTTTTAGCCGTCCTCATTACATGGGTAACTGCCACTTAATTTATGGGTGATCTTGAATGCTCAACAAAGATAAAACCCAATGACATTTCTTCCAGGTTTAGATAATTGTAATATAGTAAAAACATGATCACGATAGAAGTCTCTTGTTATAATTAACATTGGAAAATAAGAGTTTCCCAAAAGATATAATACAATAACCTATAGTCCCAAATTATCAGATATATACCATGTCAAATTTGTGTATAAATTTGATAAAATATACATGATTCATGGTAGTATAAAATAAATAAGTAGAAAAGAAATGTGTTATATGTTAATGAAATAGAAAGAGTTACCAGATGGAGCATGAATTACAACCCCATTCTCATGACACTTAGGGATTATCATATAAACCCATGTTCCCTCATTGGTTTTTGTTAACAAACTATATACTCTTTTATTATTATGGTGTTACTAATATACACTCTTATAATTTGGTTAATTCATGTTTACCCTCTTGATCATTGGTCACTATCCATGTACCATCTATGGCCTTGGAAAACAACCCACATACCATATTGGGAATGTGATAAAAACTATTTTAACCTCTTTGTATTTGGATAACAATTCATGTACTCTATAGAGAATCAAAAAAACATTATTTTAACATCTTAGTATAAGGTCATAAACCCACTCTTTCTATCAGGATTGGGATAATAACTCATTTAACCACTTGGGATTGTGAACTACCTATATTCAATTTTTGGGAATATGAGATATAAAACATAAACCAATGAATAATATGTTGATATAGGACCCCAATGACTGTCATCTATATATATGTGAGGCATAAAATATTAATCATTCAACATATCATTAAAACACCTATACAAAAAATGGGTTTCATATCATTTCAAAATGCAATAAAATAATGTGATATAAAAAGTTAATTGGTCGATACTAAAAATGTTATCTATCAAAAGAATAACTTCTTATTTTATTTTTAATGAAATATGGTGAAAAATAATATATAGGATTTAAATATTTTATAATTAAATTATATAATAAAAAATAAATATTATATAGTTACTAGAAAAATTTTCTCATAATTCTCATAAAAATAAAAATATACACATAACATATTAAAATATTACTTTTGAGAATTTAAAATTATTTAATATTCAATAGAATTATTTGGAAATAAATCTCAATAATTAATCCCCGAGGAAAATATATTAAGTATTAAAAATATTAAGTGAATGATTTTTTTTAAATTGATTCATTTGAAAATAATCATTAGTAATGGATCTATGAAAAATCTCTTTCATAATCGATAATTCTATATTTAAATTATTTTTAAAATTTGATAAAACATATCAAATATTTAATTTTATTTCCAAAATAAATAATAAATAAAATCATTAGGATAATAATATTTAAACATAAAAAATAAAATATCATATAAAAGAATACACATAATGATGAAATAATTTTTCACACATATAATCTTAAATTTGGATTATTTTTTCAAAAGGATATATATAGAAAATGTCGAAAAAAGTTAATTTTTTTAATAATGTTAAATGATATATAATTACATAAATAATTTTTTTGAATAAAGGATTTTGATATCCATGAAATGAAGGTTGATATATAGGAGAAATATTTATGACTATATAAAAGACTCAGTTTTGGGTTCACAAACAATTATAACATAAATTATATTATTTACCAAGGGAAATTAATAGAATGGAGGATTTTTAAATTATGAATAATATGTATAGGATAAATATTTTTTTGGTTTCATATAGATATAATTCTCTCAAATTATACCTAGAATATAATTCAATCACTAGAATATCAATTTGAACGTGGGATTTAATGAATGCCTTATAGATTTTTTAACCATCAATATAAAATCCATTGAAAGAAAAAAGTTGAGATTGATCCATTATATTATTAATACTAATTAAATATTGGATACAAATATGACCATTGGAAATATATAAACAATACAATAGAAAATATATGTGGATATTGAAAAAGTCTCAATGAATTAAAATTTAAATGTGTAACCCCTTATGACATAAGAGGTGATTTATTATATAGCCATCGGAGGTTTTAGAATGAATTTGATCATAATATAAAATGAATAAAATATATTTAATTATAATATATATGAAATATAAATGTAATAAATATTTAAAAAAAATTAGGTGAAAAAAGCATGTCCCAAAATAAAGTAAATTGAAATGGAACACAAATAACATTAATATTTTTTAACCAAATTATATTTTACAAACAATATAAAACAATAACCATCTTAATAATCCATTATATAATATTATGTAGTTTTATAACCCTTATTAAATTTATTTATAACATTTTAATACCAATATATTATATATTAATCATTTATTTTAATAAATTGTTTTTAACTTTGATTATTTGTTTAGTAATAATTTTATAATAATTGTGTCGATTATTCATTATAATGTCAATGTTCATAAAAGATATATTATTATAATAACTAGGGTATTTCTTTATAATAACAGATAATTTTCTAATTAGATCACATTTTAATTTTAGTTATGATTCATTGTTATGGAGTTTGTAATAATACTTCGTAATACAGTTTACTAAAATAAGGGTAACACAATAATAATACATTTAATATTAATATATCTATTCTTAATAAATTTACATTATTTTTTAATTAATTTATAATAACAAAAATATTTATATTTCTATATTAATTCATTAAAGAAAAAAAATTTATTTTTTAAGTTAGTGGTTAAATTGACATAAATAAGAATAAATAATAACATATGCATAAGTATGGTTATGAAATAAATATTTTTTGAGTAATATCACAATTAAAGTATAATAACTAAAGTATTTATATGTTGATAAAGATTTATATCATATATATATATATAATTAATAATATACTACATGAAAAATAAAACACGTCACTAATATGGTGGCAGTAGCCACCATATTTGTATAGTGGATGCATTAATTTCCATAGAAATGGAGGAAGATATACAATGGTTTATAATTTCATTATAGTAATAGTGTTATAAATATAATATTAACACATTAAATAATTGTTTTTAACCATCCATTCTAGGAGGACATAATATAATATATTATGTCACTTATGGTGGTGATAGTCCACATGTATCGCAATCAATGTTTTTGTTTTTTTGAATGGTTGGGAGGAAGGTAGAAAATGGTTATTGAAAAAATATAATATCATTTATGTATAAATGTGATAATATTGAAATTATTTATATATGGGTTGAGTTATTATATAATGGAATGAAATATATATGGAACATTTGTACTTTTTAATTTTAATTTACAACATGGAAAATATCTTTTCTGAATTGGAGTAAGGATTTGAGAGGTGTATTTTTGAGAATACTACAAACTCTAGGAATATTTTAGGATTTTTGGGGAGTTTTTTTAGTAGAATATTCTGAATTATAATAGGAATTTTACAAAACGAGATGTGGGGTAATTATGTCTCATTTTATAAGCCGAAAAATTAATTTTTGTTAAATACTATTAACTTTAGGAAACATTAATATCATAATTCATTTATAAAAGGATCAAAAAATATAGTATAGTTGAATGATATACTTTCTAATTACTAAAAAAAATCATCCAATAATTTGTTAGAGTCATTTTATGTTATTTTAGGATTTTATTTTTCACTTTTAACTTTTTATAAAAATTAACATTGACAACATTTAATCTTTTTGTCATCCATAAATAAAATTTATGAGAAAAATTAAAAATGACCTTATTACCCTTTTTGAAAATTATTATTTAAAATAATTAAATAATTATAAAAAATTATATTTGTAATGGACAATAAAATTTTATTTAAAATAAGTGTAAAATTATATATAGAAACTATTTTTTAAAAGAAATTTTTTGTTTGACTTTTTTGTGTTGGATAAAATCATCAATGTTATTTTTCAAAAAAACTATTTTATTGTTAAAATGATATAGTAATTTGGCTTCTAAATAAATTTATAAATTAATGTTAGCAAAATAATATTTATCTATAAGAGAATACAAAAATAGTTTTTATTGTAAAATATTACTTACTTCCATACGAAATTTACCATATGTTTTCAAAAATAAACATATTAATTTTTTGAAATATATAGTATTATTTATGAAATAAAAATTTCAATAATTAATTGTTTTCATAATCATTTATGTCTTCCTTAAATAATTATAATATTTTAAAATAAAATAATTTTGAAAAAATATTATTTTTCAGTATTCACATAAAAATAAATTATTAATGAAAAATAGAAAATAGTAAACATAAGAAAATTTTGACATGAGAAATATAATCATTAAATTAAATTCAAAAAATTGAATTTTAAGAATTTATAAATTTATCTATTAATATAAAATACAATATTTATATAAAAATATTTATATAAAAATGATTCATTTTAAAATAAAGTGTTCCTAATATTATTTCTATTAAATTTGTACTTTTATTTATTTTAATATATTTTTTCATATATTAAAATAAAACAAAAAATATATCAATTTAAATTACTATAATAAGATATACACCACATTAAAAGACACTTATTTCATAAATAACAATCATTTTTAATATTAAACAATATTACTTTTTATTCATCTATATGTATAATATTTTAGTTGAGTAGCAAATTTATATATTATAGAGGTTTTATAATTCTTAATAATTCCTTAACATCATTCTTATAATATATTGTGAATCATTTTAGTTTTGAGTTTATTTATTGATATATTTCATAAATATTATTAATTTGGAGAAAAATATATTCCAAAATCTCAAGGTGTTACACTCCCCCTCTTAAATAATGTTTTCCATTAATTTGAAATTACATATAAATAGGTAAATTATAAGGGTGTCCATAATATAGACATGAAACATGATTTTATATGTAATGATTTATATGCCATACTTTCATTGGTTTCTATATTAATATTTTTTCCACAATATACTACTTTTAATGTTTCTTGAGAGATTAATTTCACAAAATAACTTTCACCATATAAGAATTTAATTCAAAAATGGTCTTGATAATATCTAATAAAATGAAAATTAAATATCTTATGAAAACTCAATCCTTATATGTCTTATCCAATGAAACATTCAACTTAACCTATGATACATTTATTTCAAATATGGATTAATTAGATCAACAAATATCTTAGTCAGTTTGTTATAGGAATCTAGATCCATCTAATAATTAGTTTACATAAACACTATAAATACTAATTTAATTAAAAAATTCCATTAAAATTTATTATTATAATACATGAAGAGACTTTGAATTGTTAAATCATACCCCCCATAGAATATATAGATAAGTGTAAATTATTTGGACCACTTATCATGGATGTACATAATCAGTTTTATTTTAAAATTTATTTTGACCCTTTACCCATTATAGAGTGTGTTAGTAAATTATTTTAGGGGTGTTTGGGAAATTGTGAAATTAGATGGAATAGAGGCTAGAATAGAATTCTACTAGAGCTGATTCATACATTTTATTTATTATTCAGGCTTTAAATGTCTCATGGATGGAATCTGTGAATGTTTAATTAAGGATGTGAACCCCAAACATGATGTAAGATATTATTTTCACATTAAAAATTATTAAATTATATCCTTAAACAATGGTGACACATTTCTTGGAGAACAGTCTATTGAAGAAGTTTATATGTTAAATAATTAATCAAATAAATGAACAATATCTATTTCAGTTATTTTATATGTGTATAGAACATGATACCTGTCTTATTCACCTTCAACATTTATCCACCAAACAGTAGATTTGATTTTAGTGAATTTGGGTGAATCTATATATTATGGGATTCTCCAATTAGTTCATTGATCATTATATTGGTTTGTTACTCCTCTTTTGGTATGTGTGATCATTCCTTTCAAATTGTATCTATTACATATAGAACTAATAGTGGTTGTATGATATGTTTCATTGATAAATTGGTCATATTTTGATCTATATTCATACACTTCTATACCCCATTGTGGTATTCACTAGGAGGCTAATTATCTTCCCAGTTGTGGTGCAATGCACGCGATTTCTGAGGTATGTGATGATATAATTTTTAAAACAGTTTTATTATTTAAATGTGATTATATCATTTTAGAAACAATTTCAGGGCATCTAATAATATTTATTTCATTTGTTTCCTTCCAGTATGTGTGTATCATATCATGGTTGGTGTCTGAACAATTTATTAGGTACGTGGCTCCATATCATGACCATTTTCCATGACTATGACATATATTGATTCATTAAAAGGTTTTATAAATGAATTAGTATTATTTATGATTGTTTTAATGATTCTTATGTGTAAAATGGTGTTAGAGAAAAGTTTTTATTAAAATTGTTCTGGTATAAAATAGGGTTTTATAAAATAAAAGTGAAATATATTTTGAAAATTATTTTCAATTATTATTTTTATGAAGAAATAATTAATATCTTTTTATGATATGTTAAATTACTTAAATATGGATTTAAAATATGCTACGCATGGAATCCATTGGTATATAGGTGGAAGGTGTAACTTTGGGAGTACTTCGTTGGTACTATAAGGGGGTTCACTTTCAAAGGTGACCAGTAAGTCATAGATAAATGAAAGATATGATATTTGATTATGTTTGAAATTATTGGGGATTAATTTTTGGTTTGTTCCTATATTCTTGATACATTTATGCATAGGCTCTATGGAATTGAACAGGAACTAGTTTTTTATTTATATTCAGGTATGTGTGACCTAGGTAGCCATTAATTTTGTTATCCTTGAGGTTTTTTCCTCCCTTTTTTTGGATTTTTACTGATTATTTTGATATTTGAAAATTCATGATTTGATTTATATAAATGTATTTTCGAAATACCCTTTGAAATAGTTTTACCTTGATTAATGAAATACAACGATCATTAGAATTTTTTACCATGATTTTGTTATAGTGTTGTCAAATTACATATTATGAAATTTTTTCTAAATGGAGTGTACTAGGATTATTATAAAGATAATTTTCATGGAACAAGTGGATGTGATAATAAACATTATATTTAGCTCACAACTTTCCCACTCTACCTGGGTTGTGTAGAACTTTTTTTATCTCATGTAGGAAAGGGTATAGCTATACATTGTGGTAGTGAGGTTTTTGGTCATCCAACTATGCGTAGATAATAGTGAAATAGTGGTATGTTACCCATGTATCACATAGGGTGGCTATTTTATATTTAAATTTGTCCTTATAGTTTTTTTATACTTATACCGTGTTTTCTATCACATTACCTTTTGGTGTATAAATACCATTTTCTCTATTTTTATGGTGTATTTTATTCATTGTTGTTTTTTATCATGTATATATGCCATGTTTCTTATCTCAGTTTTGATGAAATTGTTCCCTTCACTTGTTTTTCTAAGATAGGGTGACAGTCACGAGAATATAGGGATCATGAACAGAAATTATTACTTCCAACATTCAATTTTAAAAACTGGTTAGATGTGTTTTTAGGATGACCCATGATAATGTGGTATGAAAAAAGTTTATTTATAGTCTTGTGAAGTTTTAATCCATTATATTTGATTTTCATGAATTGTGTGGTAGGTTGTGGGGAATTATTAGATAGCTCATTTCGTGAAAATCCTTAAATCACAATGGGTAGTCGGGATATGTGTCTCTAGTGTTGGGTTTGAAAATTATCATTTTTTATAATTTCATTATTATAGTTTAAATATAGATTAATTAATTGTATGATCTTATTATTCAAATTTAGGATATAGATAACATTCCACTGAAACGTATTCCATTGATCCATCATGAGCGGGTAGTGGTAGATTCACCACAAGGTAATCATCATCTAGATAAATTACTCTTAGAGGCTATTATATAGGTTTTTCATTCAGTGGAATATAATGTATCAGGAAATCATAACCATATAGTTGAGGTTAGAATCAGAGTTGAGGGATACATGGATAAAGCAAGAAATTTCATAAGAAATAAGATCCCATCATTCAAGGGTAAAAAATACCCAAATAGTTGCAGAAATATCTGGAAAACTTAATTACATATTCTGTTTTTTGAAGAAACCTAATTATGTGAAGTTGGAATTCACAACATTAAATCTTGACGGCCAAACAATGTGGTGTTAGTATTCCATGGTTCAGGAAAACATGTATTTGGGATTAGAGTGGAAGGTATTCAATACCGTATTATTTCTAAATTTCCACCAGAAATATCTAATGACAATTTAGTATACAGAGTACATCTCCCTACAATAGGGTGAGTATTTAGTGTTAGTTTTCAAAATATATTTTTATGAATATGTTATATTTTACCTATCGGTAGTGAAAAATATCCAGTTCGAATCTAATCAATACCTATAGATTATATGACTATATATCCAATCAGAGGCATTTATGCTTAATCATTCCACATATAATGATATAGTTGGTTGGGACATGATGTTGGAAATGGATATAGTGAAAATGAATGCCTTTTATGGATCATTACATCCACATTATATAATTTTTAGTGGTTCCATGGAATGATAACGATGTTTCCGGATAATCAAAATGTTAGCGGGGGTGGTTTCCCTTAAGGAGCCTCCTCTAAACATGAATTAGAATCCCAAATTGTGCACCTAATTTTTTTATCAATGTGTAATGGTAGGTAATAATTTACATTATTTTCCCTCCCCTGTGATGGTTTAACATGCTCATTTCCCACAGGGATATCTTCATAGGTTCTTCCATGATTTTTTATACTCCTAGATTGTTCAAGGTTCATTAAATACAAATTTTAGTATGATAAATTAAAATTCAATAAAATCCATAGGGCTATGGACTTATGAATCAATGGAGAAGAACCATCATGAAGTTGGTGAGATTATAATAGAGGTTTATGTGGGAAACACTACAGAGGTAGGTACCATTTTTTTTTGAAATTCTATAAAAAATTATCTTTTTGACACATGTTCCTCATAGTTTTCTATATATCAGCATTTTTTATATAATAATACTTGCAACTGATCTCATGAAATTTTTTGGATTTAGATACACATATTTTAGTGAGTAAAGATAAGGGTTTTTATTGACCATCTTTTCCTATTTCTTTTAATGATACTGATTTGGACTGTGAATACATAGTTATTGATAGAGATATATTTTACATTATCATTGGGAATAATGGGATAATGAAATTTTTTTTTATTTAATGATTTTCATCATCATCATTTATTTTAATTTACTACTTATGGGATCTCTCAGGTGTTCCATGGAGAGTGGGGCTTGAGGTCCGTTCAGGATGGACCTCCCCCTTCGAGATCCTGTGATATTTATGTTCTGATGTATCTGAGATCGATTATTTTTCCTCCCACATTCATCTTTCATTATTTATTCATGATATCCTTTAATTTTTCATATAAAAAATATATAGTCATCCTTTATTGAGGGAGGTAGATTCTATATTTATCAGGATCCAAGTGCACAATGGATTTTTATACACTCTAATCATATTTAACCTAATGGGTTTAAAGAGATCAGGGTTTAGTTGGAATAAATAATTGTGATGGGATGAATTTACCCAAATTTTTTTCTATGGGTGGCCCATATCCTAATTTATAAGAATGGTGGTCATTATTTTCATCTATATGTGGACTATCAAAAACTATATTGGGATATAATTAATGAATAATACACTTTGTGTTGTGTCAATGCGATTTTTGATAAGTCAAAGGGTGAAAATTGATCTTTAAAAATTTTATATTTGATTATGTTACCATCATATTAGGGTTCTTGATTTTGATATTCCAAAGACCACATTTATGATATGGTATAACAATTATGGATATCTTGTATTGCATATGGCCTAACTAATCCCAAAATGTGTATGAATTTGATAAATCTGTTATTCTATATTTATGTTGAAACATTTATTTATTTTGACAATAGGATATATCCTAGTTTATTATAGATATGATCATGATCTTGAAAATCATCTAGATTTGGTTTTGGGAACCATGAAAATTCACCACATCTATAGGAATCTTTTGAAATAAATTTTTTTGTCCTGTAATTTACACTCACGAGACACAAGATTTTAAAATATTGAATTTATGTCAATCTAATGGATTTGGAGGTTTTCTTGGTTGGGATGAACCATTTACCATATCTAGAAAAAATGTTATGATGTTTTTAATAATATTATTTTTTTCATGTAATTTATTTGTAAAAATTAGCATCACTATTGACTTCTATGAAAATAAATATGTGAAATTCACTTGGGAAAATAATTATCATACTTCAATCAAGGAATTTTAATTTTTTTTATATCAACTCCAATTTTGATCTAGCAATTTATTATTAAGGGGTATATGGTTTAATGGGTTTCCTTTCATGATTGATTCATTTGTGTCTTTATCAGGGATGATCATGTTGTCTTGTATTAATTTTTTCATCTCTAGAAACATGATATAAATCCCCCCACTTAATATTCAGATATCACAGCTGTAATGTATACTATTTGGTGTTGGAAACCCTTTCTTTTTACTGAGGGGCTCATGATTTTTTATAACAATAATAGTTTTAGGTATATCATTTCAAGGGGGGAGTTTAGTCTTTAACAATGTTAGTTGGTGTAAAATATACATATTTTCAACTTCATCATGGAATATACCATGAGGATGAAAAATGTAATAAATTACACTCTCATTAGGAAAGTTAAATTTCTTGTTCTATTGGAATCTTAGGAGGATTATAACCTTATGTGAATTTTCAATCAGTTTCATATGGATATAAAGAAGGATTTTCCAATTATGGATTTGACCGATGATTAGTTTTTATCTTCTCTTCTAGAGAATATTTTATAAGAACCATATTATGATGAAGAGTTCAGATGAATCATGAAAAACATATTATATTGGGTAAATCCTTTCAAGTTGGTCACTCCATGCTAATGTTATTCTCAATTTCAAAGTTCATATTGTCATTCATATTTGTTTGGTAGAGGTGGTAGATTCCTCTATCAATGTATTGATTCTTAGTTAAGATATTTCAATAACGATTTATGATAAAATTTATCACTTGTTTAATATAATAAGAAGATAAAATCTTATACATATTTTTGGCATCATCCATTGGAGTTTTCCATTTTTTACCAGGTCTTCTTAATTTTTTCTCCTATATTGGTTCACTATTATCCTAGGAAATATGTGAAATTTGATCTAATATATGTTGGATCATTTGAGATCATTGAGTTTCTATATAGGTTTCTTATTAGTTTTTATATACTATACTAACATATATCTATGATATTTACTATATCTATCAATTCATGAAGAACCACCCTGATCCAAAGCATGTTTCGGTAGAGAGGATATTGAGTCTCATAAATATTATTCTATTAAAGAGGAACTAGATAAGGTCATTGATTCTTTTATGATTGTCTTTCTAGGAATTATATTAATTTTTTAGAGATATTTAATAGTATATATCATATTATCATGAAAAAATCACGCATAGATCATTGGAATGGGTGTTGTAGCCTCACGGATTTCTAGAGTACCAATATTCCATGTGAAATTGAGGGGATAAAATTTCCAAACTCAGGGAGAATTATAACAAATTTTTTTAAGTATGACACATTATGATCCATGAAACTTTTTAGATGGTGTTAATAAATGGGATGATGCAGGTTTTAGTTTTTTGGGGAATGAATAATGTAAATGATGGAAAATTTTACTAGAGGACCTTGTTAACATTGATAATTAATTAATAATGATGTGAATGACATTAGGGAATAATCCATGAATTCTTGGTTTAATATGTTAAACCCATCGACATAATAAAAATTTTAATTATAATGAAATGTGACATGGGAATTTTATACCAAGGTGGTCAGTTTTTTGGTTAATAGGTCATCCCATAAGTTAATGAAATAAACTATTGATTCAATGTATGCATCATAGTTTTTCCAATTAATTATAATAAATATAACACACCAAATTTCTAATTTTAATCCTCATCATTCACTTGAAACATAGATAAGATCCATCAAATTTTGTATTAATTCAATGCGTCGTATCTTCTTTAATTGGATCTATAATCTCCGGGTGGTTTGGTTGCTCCATTTTTATTTATTTTGATCATCATTTTCCTATTTCCCCTATTACTCCTATAATTAGTAAACGTTTTAGGCAAAATTATCTTGGAAATATTGATCATGTTATATACTTATTCGATGTTTTCTATATACCTAATGTAATTATCTCCCAATGTATAGTTCACTAGTAATTTCGGTTGTGGTGAGTGATATTTTCAAGGTATACGTTGAATTAAATTATCTTCTAAAGAATTTTCTATTGAATAAAAATTTATATCATGTGAGAAACAATGAAAAGGGATCCGTTATTTATTCATTTTTATAGTCTTTTAGGTGTCTATGAATTGTATAATTGTTAGTGAGTGGCCAATGTTAGAGGTAGGTTATACTATATCATGAATATTTTATATGAATAATGAATTATAATAATTTATTGAATGGTTTTTCAAAAGAAATGGAACGAGTATTTATTTATTTATGTATATTTATAATTTTCTTTAGAAAATAAAGTCATTACCTTTATTTTGATAAAAAAAATTTGAACTTAAAAAAATTATAAAGTGGTTTATGAAATTATTTTTCAAGGAATGTTTTTGATGAACCATTATTTTGATATATTTATTTAATGTGTCAAATCTATTTGAGATTATTTTCATATATGCCTCACATGGGAGCCATGAGTACTTATGTTGAAGGTTTTGTATTCATCCTCATCCATTGGTATTGTAAGGGGGTTCTATTTTTGTGGTTATCCTCTATTATGATATTGTATTTAAATTTGATATTTGAAAATGGATTAAAATCATAGGTGTTGAATTTTTGGTATGTACTACTATTCAATACACATTGACTCATGAGCTCTAGGATGTTGTGTAATGACTAGTTTTGATTAAGATATATATACTAGTGACCTATCTAACCAAACATTTTTTAACCTCAGTTAGCTTTCCATTATGTATAAGACCCTTACTACTTTTACTGATATGAGGTGGTACATTAATTGATTTATATAAATTGTTATTGTAATTATGCTTCAAAACAATTTTACGATGTCTTAGGAAAGACTTCAAAAGGTGAATTGTATAAAATGTTTTTATATGAAAATATATAATGAAATTTCAATACAATTTCTTTTCAAATAGATCACATTGGGGTAATTTTAAAGAGTATTGTTATAGATTACCATGGTGGGATCCATTCGAGTCTTTTGTCTCACACCTTCCATTCCCCCATTGGTGCGTGTAAATATTTTTTATCTAATGTAGGAATGGGGGATACATTTAATTGAGGGGGAGATGTTTTTGGATTGCTAGATATAGTTTCATAGTAGTGAAATGTTTTGATGTTACTAAAGTATCACATGTAGTAGATGTTGGTTTTTTGGGTTTTTCTTCTCATTAAATGTTGAATTTTACAGTGGTTTTTCTATAAAACCATTTGTGTTGACACTACCATTCTCACACTTTATTATGAACTAATTATTTTTTAGTTGTTCATTATTAATGTATATATTCCATTTATTTGGTGTTAGGTTAGATGAAATAATCCCCTACTGTTATTTTTTGGTGACGGGGCGCTAGTCACTAGCCCATGGGGGATCTAAAATTCCCACCCATTTATTATGTTGTATGATTTAGATACTAGTTAGTTGAGTTTTCTAGTTACAGTGGTGAAAATTTAGTGTCAAAATTTTATATGCTTATTTTTGGGAAGTCAGTAGGTATGAGATATGGTTTTTACGAAATGTGATGTAGGAAGTGGTGAGTTTGTGGAAATATCATTCCATGAAAGTCCTTAATTCAAATAGGATTTTCTGGATGTGTTTTTCTTGTGTTAGGTTTTTTATTGATCTCAATTTATTCTTTCATTCAGCTAGTTTAAAACATTAATGATTCATTGTGTCTTCATATTATTCTATTTTTGCTTTATAGAAAATATTTCACCAAGAAGAATACCATGGATTAAACTAGATGATGCAATGTGAGACTCTCTTAAATGGAATCCTCCTTAGCAATACAGTTGTATTGATGCTCTCCCACCTTATGATCATGAAATGGACTATAATGTACTATGGTCTTAGAACCATTAATCTAAGTCACACCCTATTGCTTAAGAGGATAAGGATTGAGCTCAATTGATCCCACATGAGAATCCACTATAATGTAATGTTATAAACAAACCGCATGAGGTAGAGGATTTCATGTAAAATATAGAACACAGAATTCAATTATTTGAGGCATACATGTTTGTAATTTCAAAAAACCAAGAATTCAATCTTTATTTTCATAAGATGTTGTAGTGGGATTATATGATCCAAGAAATCTATAATTTAGTCACATATTATAAGGTATTGGAGATCCACTTATTTCATTACTATTCATAGAATATGTTATGATATCAATGTTTTTGGAGATTCTCTCCTTGAATAGGGAGAGTGTTCTCCGTCTGGGTATAGTAAATATTTTTCTGAGCTAGTTTATTTTACATTGGATGAGGTGATGAATGATCAGATAAATGAATAGTAACAACTATCTGTTATTTGGATAGTCATCTAATAATAGGTATATATGATGAATATTTCATGATATATAGAGTCAACTAATAGTGTTATAAGGATGGAATGAGATGTGATGGGAATGTTTGTATTTTTTGACCTTATCATCCATCTAGTGGTATTTTCAGTGTAATACAATGAAACAAGGGGAAGTGGGATGATAAATAAAAGGGTTGAAGGGGTTATTATCATAATTATACATACAATTAACTATTATAATTATCCTATGGTGTTTCTTTTACATTTTTTATATATGTAAATACATGTAACACATGTAATTATTTTTATAGATTTGTTTCACTCGTGGACATAGAGGTGATTAATATAGTTTCTTCCAAGATTTTAGTATACCCTTTTATGGTTAGGAATCTTTACCTCTAAAGGAAACTATGTTATTTTATAGATTATTCAAAATACAATGTCATCAAAATACAATCCTCAAGAGAGAAAACCATTATTTAGTAGATGAGTTTTTAAGAGACGTTGATGTGGGGCTGACTATAGTGAGAGGTAAACTCTTTGTTTCCTCTTCAATAAAAATTAATATACTTGATGCATGAACCTAAAAATAATTTTTATCCATATATTATATATAAATGATGAAATAAAATTTTTATCATTTTATTTATTTTGAAGATGGTTGTGTGTATTGGAAAGGGGAAAGATTAGGGTTGTCATTTTTCATATTTTTTCATTTTGATAAATGAAGCAATGTTTGTCATGATTTATTATTTATTGAACTATATCTATTAAAAATCATCATCAAGATGGACTATTTAATCTCTTATTGATCTAACAGTGATTATCTTCATTGAGGTGTCACATTCATTCCTATCTATGGGCACTCTCATGTGTTCTGGGGGGAGTGGGTCCTGATGCATTGTTTTCCAAGGCCATTTCACTTATATCTTTGGGTTTTCTATATATATTTTTTTTTGATCCTGATCATGTTTCTCTCTAGAAATTTATCAATTCGTAGTTTAGGAATTCCATAGTTATTTCACAAAAAATATATCTATTATTATTTTGGATAGAGATACAGTGTTCAAAATCGATCTATTTCTGAGCACCCAAATGTTTTTATACCCACTAATCATATCTCACATATTTAGATAAAAAAATCAACATTCAGTATGATGATATACATGACCATGGATTTACTTTTTCCAACATTTTTCAATCGACCTCCCCTATTCTCATTTCTTATAAGGGTATTGGTTATTTGATTCCCATTATATATTGTATAAAAATAAACATTGTGATTGATAAGAAAAATACAATTTACCATATTTTGTGCATCTTTTTGATCTATTAAATGGGGTGAACTTGTTGTTTAATATTGATATATGGTCAATTTATCATTAACATAGTGTTTAAGAGAATAATATCATGAATAATTATTTCTCAAATATTTATGGAAATTATGAATATCTTTTAATTAAATTTTTCTTGACTAATGATCTTGAAATGGTTATGAATTTATTAACATGATTTTCAATTAGTATCTTGAAAAATTAATCACGGTGTTTCTGGTAGATATCATATATTATCCTATAACTTATAATTACTACAAGATCAATATGAAATTGTTTATATAAATAATGTGGTGTCCATGCCTTTATAGGAAGCTTTGAAAATGAATTTTTTTGAATCCAAGATGTGATGTTCTCGGGTAATTTTATTTTGGAACATTTAATTTTAGTCAATCATAGGAACATATGTCCTAACATTTATTATGATGAACTGTGAATCAATATCAATATATGAATCTTAATAGGTTTTTATTGATATAATTAGTTGTTTTTCAAGGATTTATTAATGTTCGAATCACCTTTGAATGGTTTTCAAATGAAATGGTTGTATTTCACTTAAGATTATATGTTTCAGAATAATTTTAAATAATAAAAATATATTATAAAATGATATATCATTTTGATCTTTCTTAATCCCAATAATTGGTATGTTTCACAATGATATTATTTTGGTGATTATATGGGTAATTTTTTTACAAAATATTATTATTTTATGTCCAATGAATCTCATCTATTTTGGTGGAATTTAAAAATTTACCCCACTCTAGACTTGGTTATCACATTTCTTATGAATATGCTTATGCGTTAGTGAAACTACAATTTTAGAGATAGTTAATTATTTTTTAACCATAAGTTATTGAGATATAAAACTTATCAAAAGGACATAATACTCATATATACGTAGTGGGTGAAATATAACATAATTCTTGACTCTGACATCACCTACACCCTAAGGAAAGGGAATGGTTCCACTATCTCTCTGTATAAGAAATATCTATCAAAGGCTATCTTTAAATCGAAGGAGGAGTAGAATCATATGGTTTTTTATCAGTTACCTCTATAAATATGTTCGAATGATTTACATATGGATATGACTAGTGCTTTGGAATCATTATCTTTCTTTGAGTCCATCCTACAAGACTAATAGAAGGATGATGAGTTTATAGGAATCATGGAAGACTTATATTTTGGGGAAACTATTTTCATTTAGTCTCACCCGTATGATGGTATTATACATATCGAGTATACTTTTTATCCAATAATAATTGATTAATATAGTTTATTAATATTTTTATAGTTAATTTTGTACCATTCATCTTCGAACTATGATGATGTATTATGGCATGAGATGGGGTTTTTGGTTTCTAGGCAAAGAGTGTAACATTACTGCATATATATCTCATTATAACACCAGCCAGTAGAGGTTTTTTTGAGAAAATAAAGCACCATTGTCTACAATAGCTTAATTGTTTGCCATTTTTGAGATGGAATGTGGTTTTTATTGAATTCATGGTTGGATTACCATTAAACCACCATGGAATGAACTTCACCTATGTGGAGATTTATCGGTTGATGAAATCATGTAATTCGAATCCTATATGGGAAACCTCCATGGTTAATGATTTGGGTAAGCTGAACTAGAAATAGGCTGTTAAGATTCAATGTGTACCCTTTATCATATTCTAGCATAGGGTTTCCAGGTCTAATTATAGATCCTAGAATATTTGTCATGAGTTGATGTGGACTCTTGTGAGATTTAGATATTTTAATCCACAGATTGTATGGTCTGACAGAGAAAACTATAAATATTTTGGAGGATATTTCATATACCTGAATATTTTATTTCAATGGATCGTTGGAAAACCACTTTGTAATAGTAATGATAACTTATTATAAAAGTTACAAGTCTTCTATCTGAACGGATCCCATTGAGGCCTTGTATGGTCACCTGTACAAGTTCCCTATTTGTTTGGATGATGTGGGTGAGAGCTCTATTTTTGTATTTAGTCATATTCAAGATATATCGATGATGATTAATGATATACCTTGAAAAAATTCATACATATTTATGAAGAAGGAAAATCATATGTAGATCATTGGAATCATCCATTGTAGTTTTCTATGGTGGAATGATTCTTCACTAATATTTCTCCTCAGTTGTGTCACTAGTTTCTTGAGAAATAGGAAAAGATGAATCAATGATATGTTTGAAAACATGAGATTCCAGATAACATAGTAAAGATTTTTTCCAATTTTCATAACCAACATAGTTGATAATATTATTTGTTTTTTTCTACCTATCTCATCTCAAGAAGAACCACTCCAATCTTATTGTGTCATAAGTTAGGTGGAATAAATGTTAGATCTAGATGTATCTCTTATAGTGAAACCATTTGATATCTTCGATTCATATAGGAATATATAATCAATTTATTTTTATTACTTTGATAAATGTAATATGGATACACATATATGTTTCTTCGGGGACATGGTAGCACAAATCATTAATGATGTAGTAGTGGCCTCCCCAAATTCAAGATCATCCTTCATCGACATGAAATTTTTTGTAAATAAATTCCAATATTGGGAAGAATTATTATATCCAAAATGTTATGGTTCATAACTTTTTCATCATCAACTCAACATTGGGTGAGTTAATATATTTTTTAGTTTTGTTTTAGTTATTTTGGGAAAGACGTGACCTAAAAGATATAAAATATATCTACATTTTTAAATTTATAATGTGAATTGATTAATCATGACATTAATGAATCCTCATAAGAAGCCATAACTGATTATTTTTGGGAAAAAATATCATCCATGATATGTAATGCTTTTTTCATCATGAACTAGACCTTTACAATTTTATACTAAGGAGATTATTTTTTATCCATAACTGTCATCTAGGAAGTTCACATCTGAAATAATATTTGTTCAAAAAAACTAATAATGTGTTGATCACTTGGATACTCTCTCAATCAAAAAACTCCTCTCTCTACATCACTCTATATATTCTCCAGAAAATTTCTGACGAATCCATCTCTACTTGGATTCTCTAACATTCATAATAATCTTCTTGTTGTTTGGTTTATCCCCTTTTAGAACGAGTAATTGTTGTTTTCCATATTTCTAAATTCCTATAGGAATTTAATTTATTTTATGATGTGTTATACAGACCTATTTATTATGTAATTAACCTTATTCAATGTTTTCTGTATCCCATGTTCAGTTTTCTCCTAGGGTCCATTTCTCCTGCTGGTTGTGGTGTGGTTCATAAAATTGACGGGGTATATGTTTATATACCTTCTGTAATGACCATATTTTTTATAGAAAAAATTATATGAAGTACTAATTGATACTATGTATACTGATTACAATTATTTCATTTAATTCCTTCCATTTTGTATGGATCCCATCATAGTTGGAGTGTGACCCGAGTTTGAGGTAGGTGGTCTTGTCTTTTAACTATTTTTATAATTCATAAATTTCATAATTTATTAAATTTTCTTCAATATGTATTAGAATGATACATGATATTTTTTTGAGAAAATGTGGTCATTCCCCTTGCATTTGTTAAACAAACATGTATTTCATAGCATTAAGGAATTGATTATTTTTTTAACGATTGTTTTTTTATCAATAAAGGTTTTTTAAGATTTTTTTTGATATGTGAATGAAATATGAAATTTATATGATATATACCACATATGGGATCATTGGGTACATATACTACAAAATATTTCACTTTTTAAAATGGCTGTATATCGATCAGTAAAAGTTCATTTTCTGTTGGTAAAACATTTTACCAACATATATGTCCATGTTACTAAAATTTAGGTAAAATCTATAATGATAAATGTTTTTTTAAATTTAAAAATGTTATATTGTAATTATAATAATACCTACAGATAATATATATATTGGTTAAAGTGTTTAGAAATATTTTATGGTGAAACATTTATCCCTAAGTAATAATATTAGCAATATATAATATTTTTTTATAAATTCAATTTCGAAAAAATTATATATAATTTTTGTAAATACTCATATTATATGTAGAGAACCGAAGCTTGACGTAGATAAAAATTAAATAACTTTTGCGGAATACTTAATACATTACAAAAATAGACACACAAGGACCGTAATAGTTTAGTGTCTTTGGAAACATGGAATGTAATCTTCTAATCGTGGTGAAAGATCTTCAACATCTCCCATAAAGATCATCCCCTTTTTTTCTTACCTAAAACCTTTCTTTATATCCTGGGGAAAAGAAAACATAAAAAGGGTGAGCTCAAATGCACAGTAAGGGTAAGCATGGATAAAATAAAACATACCATATACATTTGAACTTAAAAACATGAACATAATGTTTAAACATCAAAGGCTTGAGAAATGACATAAAACATGGATGTACGTATGGAATAGATCATAAAGACCATTAAGAATCATAAAATAGCATGGGAATAATACATGTAATTATGGAAACCATTAAGCGCATGATATGATATCTATATTAGCCAAGTCATTGCTGCCAAGATCATCTTAGTGGACAAAGTCCCTTTCTGAATCGAGTTCACTCCTCGTTCTAGTCCTGTATTACTGAACCGGTTTAACTAGTCGTTCCAGCCAAGTCTATCACATGAGACATAAATCTTTACCCAATTCATTTGAGGGAGATATAGGTTCCACCCATCTCATAATGAAATCATTCTTACATGTGCCACAAAATAAACTTACATCATTCATAATAACCCAACAAATAAAATGGGTTTCATAAACATCACCCCATCATCACATAATCCATATATAAGAAATGGATATCATTTCATAATGAGAATAGTGAAACTATGTAAATCATAGAGACATTATACTTGAAACATAGACATATGAAATAATGTCATCTTAGATGGAAAATGGTTTTGATAAAACACTTGAAATGAATTATTGAGGAAAATAACCTTTCTTTTTCAAAATCAATTACTTTTCACAAAATGTCCTGAAATATTAAAAGAAAAAGATTTAGTTTAAAATAGTCATGAAATCTTTTGGAGGAAACTTCATGAAAATATGGCTTTATAAAACTGTAAAAATCCATTCATTCCGTATACGTTAAAATAAACATTCTTCTCATACTTTTGCCGGAAATGTCAAAAAGTACCTCTAAACGTAAAAAAAAGACAGATTCCTTACATACCATGTTGTAAAAGTAAAAAATGGGTAAAAAGGAAATTATAAATACATGAAAACATTTTTATAAATCATGGTCTTGGATGATAAAGATAAACTCAGTAAATACTTACAAATAAACAATCTCGGATAAAAATGAGATTGATAAATTATCCCTTACCTTAGGTCTAATAATCGTCGTATGTATTCAAACCTCATGTATAATGATTTAAATAATGTAATTGACTTATTAAAGAATCATATTCAATGTTATTATATCATATATGGTTCACTTATGACTTTATATTACCCGTTCTTTTGTAAATTCAATGTCAAAGAGTGTTTTGGGTAAAATCGTTTCATTTGTCATCCATGTTTTGACTTGTAATTATTCATATTATTACTTAGATCATGATTACTTTATTACAGATTATAAAACATGATTTATTTATAATATATATTCATAGTATACATATATATAATAGATCGATAAATGGAAAGAAATACACTGTTCATGGAGACGATAGGTTGTACGTACGCATGAACGCTATTTTCGTTTACTTATTGAATTGAATGGAATTAAGTAGATGACATAAATATATATATACATAAATACTGTAGCATTATTATGTCATATATTTTATTATTACTTATTATGTATACTTTATAGTCATTCTTGAAAGGTTATCATGGAGAGTGAATCTCATCGCGTCGTGGAGACGGTATTCCGTACATACGTACGAGCGATGATATCATTCTCATGGTCGTCAAATTGTTTTAAAGTGTATGTATAATATTACAGAATCAATATCACTTTACAATAATCATATATATTCATTACTTTCACCATTATACCCATCCAAGTTAGGTGGTGGTGGAAAATAGATTACACCACGATGTGGAGACGGTACTCCGTACGTACGCACGTGCTGTGATTTCATTTTCAATAGGATGGATAGATGGTGAAATATGGTTGTTTCATACTTATAATAACATATCAGTATATGAGTGATACTGATGTTATTACTTCATAATGAAACAACTAAAGAAGAAGATGTCGAAGAAGATAGAGAATTGAAGTAATCGGTAATGGATATTACCTCTTCTTTAACACGCCTCTTTGAATCCTCCTCTTAGGATACTAAAATTGGTTTTTGAAAAGACCATGACCTCTAGGAAGTTTCTAGGGAAGTTGTGAAGGTAAATGTTCAGGGTTTTTCTGAGCATAAAGGCACATATTGGTGTGAGGAAGAGAGGGAGTAGGTGCCCTTTTATAAGGGAGGAGAGGGGCACCATTGGAAATCTTAAAAATATTAATTTATAATAAATCTAACCCCACATAAGAACCTCCACAAATGACTCATATTATAATATATGATGATATAGGGTTTTAATCTCATCAACCAATAAAATTTCTATATGTTAGGAAATTATTTTAAACATTATCAACTTGATTTATCCTTACTTAATCAATATAATTTTATTTGTGGTAATAAAGTTATAAATATTAAATATTAACAAAATTACATATTTGTTGTAAATTGTCCATAATTGGAAAATTTATAACATTTTAGACCACATAAATTTCAATTTATAAATTTTAAATATTTTTGTGATTCTTAAACAATTTTTTAATATGTTATTTTTATAAAATAACAGTAGTGTCAAATTTGACAATATTCATTTATATGAATTTAAATAAAATATAGACAGAAAATATGTTCGAAATAAAATATTTCATAGATTTATAAAAGGCCATATGTATGTAGAAAATTAGTGGATCACATTAAATAGTTCATATAATATTTATTTTATTATTTTTAAAACCATTTATTTGGTTTATCTCTTAATAAAATAATTACTACAACATATTTGTATAATTATTTAATATACTTATTTGTGGCATAAAAATTGAAAATTAAATCCTATGATAAATATAAATCTATTACCTTTCACAATAATACATTTACTCGAATTTATAATCATAAAATCACAATATTTAAATTGTTATATTTATTAAATTATGAAGGTGTCAACTTTGGCATCATTTAAAATAAACTAATATAAGTGTCATAATAACTTTTATAAGACTCCAAACGGTTATATATTAGGTCATTAGATGATTATGGTATATATATACACTAAAAATAAGTTTTGGTCAGTTTTTTGGGCCTTTTAATTAGTATTATGATTTTAGTAAAAACTATATTACTGATTTTTCACTTAATAAATAATTTCTGCATCATTAATGTATCACCATTAATGATAATTATATAATATATAAAAAATATAAATAAATTATCATGATGTAGATAATTTTATTATCTTTCTGGAGACTATTCATGTTTGATGATTTATGATGTTTATCACTAAAGTAAAATTATTATACTTATAAGATTTAAGAGAGTGACATGTTGTCACTTTCTTTGGTTTTAATAATAATTAAATTATTTTCATGGTAAAATGTCCATAAAATGAATCTAAGCTGACCCTTAGGTGATATGGGTCGACTTTTAGTCATCCAATTGAAATTTGGCATGTTTTAGAGTAATTTTATAATAATATATTCACCTCTAATTACCTGATTTACAATTAACTATGGTAAATAAAATTTACTGTAGTTACTATTCATAATTCCCAAAAATAAAAAGTAGCCTATTAACATAATTTGGACCCACTGATTACAAATATGGAATCCATTTTTTCAAATTCAACAAACAGAAGTTGGAGAAATTATATTAAAATTAATCTCGTTGTCGAATGAAAACGGGTTTTTGTTTAAAACATTGCAAAAGATTGAATTGATTTAACCTATTAATTCAATGTAAAATTAATGCTAATGACATACATTATATTAAATGGTAAAAATATATTCTATTTATACTTTAAAACCATTCAATATTATAATTTAACCACATAATTTATTATGATGAAAAACGTAGTTTTTAATTAAAATATAGCGTGTTTTTACTATTCATTAAAATATGAAAGTTATCAGAATAATATCAAAAATTTATCCGAGGTAAAATTATATATCCTGATTCCAAATAATAATTTTATTTTGTAAAATTGAACTTATAAACATGTCAAAAACTAGGTTTAAAGTGGGTGCACCATCAAAAGGCGGCAAAAATGCATTTTTTGAAAAATACGTATTTTACCCGAAAAATTGATTTTGTTCTTATACCATGTTCTAGAAAATGTGTAAGATGAATAATAATGTTATAAAATTATTATTTTATTTAATAATATTCATAAAGGCTAGTTAATAATATTATTATTATAATATATCGTTGTTTAGTAAAACTCGGTATTGCGTACAACACACGCTATCGAGGAAGGTCACGATTGCGTGTAATGCAAGCCAAGTCAGGGTTGCGTATAGTGCACGACTCCTTTGTTACTGCGTTTAACAAAATACATTGAATATATAAATATATATACTCAATGTTTCGTAGAATAACAACTATAAAATGAACATGAAATTTTGTGTAACACGATCCAGGATTACTGTTGCGTATACTGCAAGCTAATACGGTGTTGCGTATAGCGCAAGATAATATTGGTGTATCATACAAAAGAATATATGAAAGAAATTAAAAAGAATATATATTATAAAATCCCAGGATATTACATTCTACCCCCCTTAAAATGAATTTCTCCCTCAGAATTTTTCGGGGTTATAAATGGTTTTATACATGAAAGTTTCTTTAATTGAAACCCACATCGTAAAAAGGAATACAAAAACTTATCTTTATAAACTAAAGTATGAAACGTAACAGTTACCCAAATAAACTAATCACTGGGTTTCCACATAGGATCACATAGGTGAAAATATTGATATGGAAGAGAAATCTAACCATCATGTTCTGATAGAGAGTGGTAGAGAATATGGCTATGAAAAAGCCAACAATCAGAAAGCCATAGATTTGTGATGATCTAAGGTACCATCTGATTCATCGAATATAAGGTCACTAAAAAAACATTTTTGGTTTTCAAGATCATTTCCCTAAAGAAGATGAATTAAAAGAAATACAAACATGATTTTGGTACAATCTCACTGTAGTTCGTGAATTGAACAATTTCCACTTCATCCCTTAATGAAATGAAGTTTAATTTGTTATTCGTGATGTGTTAGAATATCATGTGATAGAATGATGGGTCATTCCATCTGTTTCAAACAAAAGGTTAGAAAAAGTTATTAGTCCATCATATTGTTACATTAATTTTATATAGTTCCAAAAATGAACTTATACTTCATATATCATACCGCTTAATAAAATAAAACTAGTTTCTACTAACAAGGGACTTCCTGTAGGCTAGTGGTAGGAGATAAAGGCCAATCTCACATCAGTTGTGGGTTCGATTCCCACAGCCTTGTCTGACGCGATGGGCTGTTGCCAGTCCTGTAGGTTGTCCTTTTTTCCAAAACTACTTTAATGTAACATGCCATCAATAATATTGAAAAATTATATAGCCTTAAACAATACTAATTTATTTCCAACACAATCCATTCCAATCATTAGGATTATCTAAAATACTTTGGTCCAAGCTCATAGTATAAAGAAAATGATTACTTGAAATGTCACATAAAAATCACGTGAATGTCATCATTTATCCTCCATATATCATAAGATTTATCTTGTTGGTCAAGTTACAAACATGTGAATACCTTAATCATGTATTCTCTTCAAAACTTAATACCCATTTAACCTTAGTGAAAACATGAATGCTGTCAAAAGTTAACTCTTTCCACATACCAAAATCCCAAAATTTCTATATAATAAACCCATAATATCACATAGTCCTTATATCAGTCATGAGCTCATGAATACAATCAAACATCTCATTATCTTCAAATCCCTTCATTATCCGCATATCATATACTTTCCAAAAATATTTGAATAACCTTCCATGGTTACTGGTACCATTCAACATATACTTTCATATACTTTAGGAAAAACAATAGTGTAACAATCCTTAGATGATTCTTTATTCCATAATAACATACATTATTCTTTATAAAAATGCAATCATTCCACTAACTTCTTAATCCACTATCTAAGCTTCATCATTTATTTCATCTCATATTTCATTTGTAGTCTCTTCATCATCATCCACATAAACACTACTCGTATAACCATGCTGATTCTCTTCATGAGATTTTCCCTTAGGGAATTGGTTTTCATAATGCCTATACATTCCACATTTAGAACATATAATCATTGTTGATGTCGTAGAAATACCATTATCCTTGTACATGGTGTTAACTAAACCTTTTCCTTTGCACTTACTGGCATTGTGTCCTTCTTTTCCACACCCAAAGCATCTTCCAGTTCATTTGAAACAATCTCCCGGATGCCTCTTCCCACATGATTTACATGAGGGAAATTGAACTTTCTTTCCTCTATGATCATCACGAGACTCCATCTTTCTCTTACTATCTGAGTCGGGAAACATACCAAAGTTTAGATTATTGATCATATTATAAGATTTCTTATTAGGAATAATAATGATGTTTGGACTTCCAAATCGCGTTTCATTTGGTTCCTCATGAATAATATCATTACATTTTCTATCATATCCTCCATTATCATGAATCTTCCTATTTCTAGCCATATTCTAAAACCCAAAAAGAATAGTGTGGGAGGCAAAAATCATGCTCAGGAAAAAAACATAGTAAAGGGGAAGTACCCTTAATATCTATCATCTTAGGTTAAATTCTATTATTGTTACCATAGTTCTAGGACTATATCCTATACGTATACTTATCCTTAGGGATACCCCTATACATACCTGAGAAATATCTCTAGGGATCTCACTAACGTTTTCGAATCCTATTTTACAAAGGGTGATTAAACCTTTCCTCTGATACCAAATGTAGAGACCCAAAGCTTGACGTACATGAATATTACATTACTTTTGTGGAATACATAATACATAACAAAAACAGACACACAAGGAACGTAATAGTTTAGTGTATTGGGAAACATGGAACGTAATCTTCTAATCGTGGTGAAACATCTTCAACATCTCCCATAAAGATCTTCCCCTTTTTTTCTTACCTAAAACCTTTCTTTATATCCTGGGGAAAAGAAAACATAAAAAGTGTGAGCTCAAATTCTCAGTAAGGATAATCATGGATAAAATAAAACATACCATATACATTTGAACTTAAAAACATGAACATAATGTTTAAACATAAAAGGATTGAGCAATGACATATAACATGGAATTACGTATGGCATAGATCATAAAGAACCATTAAGAATGATAAACTATCATGGGAATAAAACATGTAATTGTGGAAACCATTTAGCACATGATATGATTTCTATATTATCCAAGGCATTGCTGCCAAGACCATCTAAGTGGACAAATTCCCTTTCTAAATCCATTTCACTCCTCGTTCCAGTCCTGTATTACTGAACCGGTTTAACTTGACGTTCCATCCATGTCTATATCATGAGATATAAATCTTTACCCAATGCATTGGAGGGAGATATAGGTCCCACCCATCTCATAATTAAACCATTCTTACTTGTGCCACAAAATAAACTTACATCATTCATAATAACCCAACAAATTAAATGAGTTTCATAAACATCATCCCATCATCACATAATCCATATAAAAGAAATGGATATCACTTCATAATGGGAAAAGTGAAACCATGTAAATCATGGAGTCTTTATACTTGAAACATACACATATGAAATAATGTCATCTTAGATGGAAAATGGTTTTAATAAAACACTTGAAATGAATTATTGAGAAAAATATCATTTCTTTTTCAAAATCAATTACTTTTCACAAAATGTCATGAAATTTTAAACGAAAAATATTTTGTTTAAAATAGTGATGAAATATTTTGGAGGGTGCTTCAGGAAAATATGGCTTTATAAAACCGTTAAAATCCTTTCATGCCATATACGTTAAAAAACATTCTTCTCGTACTTTTGCCAGAAAATTCAAAAAGTAACTCGTAAAATAAAAAAAAGAAAGATTCCTTACATAACATGTTGTACAATTCAAAAATGGGTAAAAAGGACATTAAACATACACGAAACTATTTTTAGAAAACATGGTCTTGGATGATAAAGATAACCCCAGTAAATACTTACAAATAAACTATCTCGGATAAAAATGAGATTGATAAATTATCCCTTACCGTAGGTATGATATACTTCGTACGTACCCAAAACTCATGTATATTGATTTAAATAATGTTATTGACTT
This sequence comes from Viscum album, assembly GCA_963277665.1. Taxonomy (NCBI): domain Eukaryota; kingdom Viridiplantae; phylum Streptophyta; class Magnoliopsida; order Santalales; family Viscaceae; genus Viscum; species Viscum album. The sequence goes on along the minus strand of OY728128.1, from coordinate 1,743,570,569 downwards.
ATTACATAATCATATTCATTGTTATTATATCATATATGGTTCACTTATGACTTTATATTACCCGTTCTTTTGTAAATTCAATGTTAAAGTGTGTTTTTGGTAAGATCGTTTCATTTGTCGTCCATGTTTTAACTTGTAATTATTCATATGATTACTTAGATCAGGATTACTTAATTACAGAATATAAAACACGATTTATATATAATATATATTCATAATATATATATATAATAGATCTTTAAATGGAAAGAAATACACCGTTCATGGAGACGGTAGGTCGTACGTACGCATGAACGCTATTTTCGTTTCCTTATTGAATTGAATGGAATTATGTAGATGAAATAAATAAATATATAAATAAATCCAGTAGCATTATTATTTCATTTATTTTATGATTACTTATTATATATACTTTATAATCATTCTTGAATGGTTATCATGGAGAGTGAATCTCATCGCGTCGTGGAGACGGTATTCCGTACGTACGCACGAGCGATGATATCATTCCCATGAGCATTGAATTGTATTAAAGTGTATGTAGAATATTACAGAATCAATATCACATTAAAATAATTATATATATTCATTATTTTCACCATTATACCCATCCAATTAAGGTGGTGGTGGAAAATATATTACACCACAGCGTGGAGACGATATTTCGTACGTAAGCACACGCGGTGATTTCATTTTCCATAGGATGGATAGATGTTTAAATATGTTTGTTTCATAAATATAATAACATATCAGTATATGAGTGATACTGATGTTATTTCTTCATAATGAAACAACTAATGTAGAAGAAGTTGAAGAAGAAATAAAACTGAAAGAATCGGTAACGAATATTACCTCTTCTTTGACACGCCTCTTGTAATCCTCCTCTTAGGGTACTAAAATTGGTATTTGAAGAATACAAGGACCTATAGGATGTTGCTATGGAAGATGATAAGGGAATTGGTCAGGTTTTGGCCATGCATAGAGGCTCAAATTTGTGTGAGGAAGAGAGGGAGGGGGTTCCCTTTTATAAGGGAGGAGAGGGACACATTTGGAAATCATAAAAATATTAATTTATAATAAATCCAACCCCACATAAAAACCTCCAAAAATGACTCATATTCAAATAGACGATTATATAGGGATTTAATATCATCAACCAAAAAAATTTGGTCATGTTAGGAAATTATTTTAAACATTATCAACTTGATTTATCCTTACTTAATAAATTTAATTTAATTTGTTGTAATAAGATTCTAAATTTTAAATTATAACAAAAAATTACTTATTTGTTGTGAATTTTCCATAATTGGATACTTTATAAAGTTTTAGACCATGTAAATTTAAATATATAATTTTTAAATATTTTTGTGATTTTTAAACAATTTTATAATATGTTATTTTATAAAATAACAATAGTGTCAATTTTGACAATATTCGTTGATATGAAATTAAGTAAAATATATATAGAAGATATGCTCGAAATAAAAGCATTAATAGATTCATAAAAGGCTATATGTATCTATAAAATTAGTGTATAAAATTAAATAGTTCATATAATTTTTATTTTATTATAATTAAAACCATTTATTTGGTTTATCTCTTAATAAAATAATTACTACAACATTTATGTATACTTATTTAATATACTTATTTGTTGCTTAAAAATTAAAAATAAAATCTTATGATGAAGATAAATCTATTAAATTTCACAATAATACTTTTACGTGAATTTATCTTCTTAAAATTACAATATTTATATTGTTATATTTATTAAATTTTGAAGGAGACAACTTTGGCATCATTTAAAATAAACGAATATCAATGTCATAATCACTTTTATAAGACTCCAATCGGTTATATATTAGGTAATTAGATGCTTATGGTATAGTTATACACTAAAAAAATGTATTGGTCAGGTTTGTGGGCCTTTTAATGGGTATTATTATTTCAATAAAAACTATATTACTGATTTTTCAATTAATAAATAATTTCTGCATCATTAATGTATCACCATTAATGGTACATATTTAATCTCTAAAAAATCAAAATAAATTATGATGATGTAGATAATTTGATTATCTTTCTGTATACTATTCTGGTTTGATGTTTTATGATGTTTATCACTAAATTAAAATTATTATACTTATAATATTTAAGAGAGTGACATGTTGTCACTTTCTTTGGTTTTAATAAAAACTAAATTATTTTCATGGTGAATAGTCCATAAAATGCATCTAATACGAACCATAGGTGATATGGGAATACTTTTAGTCATCCAATAGAATTTTCTCATGTGTTAGGGTAATTTTATAGTATTATATTAACCCTTAATTACCTAATTTACCTTTAACTATGGTAAATAAAATTTACCGTAGTTACTATTCATAATTCCAAAAAAAAAGTAGGCTATTAACATAATTTGGACTCACTGATTCCAAATATGGATTCCATTTTTTCAAATTCAATACACATAAGTTGCAGAAATTAAATTAAAATTATTCCCGTTGTCAAATGAATACGGGTTTTTGGTTAAAACATTTCAAAATATTGAATTGATTTAACCTACGAATTCAATGTAAAATCAATGCTAATGACATAAATTATATTAAATGGTAAAAATATATTCTATTTATACTTTAAAACCATTCAATATTATAATTTAACCACATAAGTTATTAGGATGAAAAACGTTGTTTTTAATTAAAATATAGCGTGTTTTTACTATTCATTAAAATATGAAAGTTATCAAAATAATATGAAAATTTTATCCAAGGTAAAATTTTATATCCTAATTCCAAAGAATAATTTTGTGTTTGTAAAATTGAACTTATAAACTTGTAAAAAACTTGATTTAAAGTGGGTGTGCCATTAAAAGGTGGCAAAACTTTATTTTTCGAAAAATACTTATTTTACCTGAAAAATTTATTTTGTTCTTATACCATGTTCTAGAAAATGTGTAAGATGAATAATAATGTTATAAAATTAAAAATATAGTTAATAATATTCATAACGGCTAGTTCATAATAATATTATAATAATATATTGTTGTTTATTAAAACTTGGAATTGTCTAGAACACACGCTATCGAGGAAGGTCGTGATTGCGTGTAATGCAAGCCAAGTCAGGGTTGCGTGTAGTGCAAGACTCCTTTGTTACCGCGTATAACAAAATACATTGAATATATATATATATATACTCAATTATTCGTAGAGTAACTACTATCAAACAAACATGAAATTGTGTGTAACACAGTCTATGATTAGTGTTGCGTATACTGCAAGCTAATACGGTGTTGCGTATAGGACAATATAATCTTGGTGTATCGTACAACAGAAGATATGAAAGAAATTAAAAAGAATATATCTTATAAAATCTCGGGTTATTACATTATATTTATTAATCTATCATATATAACAAAATTGTTTTCATTAATAAATAGAGATAATTTAACGAATTTTCAAAATTATAAAAACATTTAATTATATTAATAAGGAAATTTAATAAAAAAATTCAATAAAAAAACTATCCCCCCACAGGATCTGTCAAACCTCCCACATATCCACACCCCCAAAAACAGCTCGTCCTTACCACACTAGGACCAACAAGCACCAAAAACTCATCTATGATCCAGTACTAACGAGCCATCTCCACCTCAAATCTGTTAAAAATACATTATGACACTATCTTGGAATACCCATCATCAAGGCATACACAACATCATTGTCTCATTAATTAATTATAGTAGACCACTCTTATATGATGGAAGTAGCAATTGTCCCTGCACTACCTACATTATACATCCACCATCCTGAGAAATGATCTGATCACACAATCCGTATGATATAAAAATAATAATGCATGATATAAAATATCAACCAATGAGCATAAGAGTATTACTTAACCAGTGGAAACAAAAACCATAAGATGAAATAAATAAATACCACAACAACAAAAATATTAAATTCACTATAAAAAATCATTTAAGTTGAAACATTGGAACAATTAAAATTAAAGATTACAAGGAAATATCAAATGTATTACATCAGCACACAAAATACCTTACACATTCACAGTTATTTTCAGAAATGGGGTGAAAAGGGTCTCAAAAAGAAAAAAAATTCCCTAGAGAAACAAGAAAACATGAACAGGGGAGGTGTTACCTTCTTTTAGAAAACATGGAAAAAAATAATGTGATGGCCTCAAAAGTATAATCTAAAAAATCTAAAACATCATCTTTAGTGGATCCATGCAGCTGTAAATTCTTCTTGAAAACATTGAAGGAGTGATCACCTCCCTTGATCACATGCAACTCACTTGGGGATTTCATCCTCTTTCACACTGCTTACAGCCTATCAAGTGGACATAGTCCATCTATAACACCCTATACAACCAAAATTTATCATCCACAATATATATAATTTATAACCCATGTACAAACATAGAAATATCATTTCCCCATAAAAAAGAAAAAAATGATTCCCTGTAATGTTCATTAAAACAACAAACAATAAAAATATTTCAATATAATCCATGAAGATTAACACATGGGATATAAAGAGAACCAATAAGTTAATTTATATACCAATTTTGAAAAAATAATAACAATTACGATCAATTTCAAGATAAATTGATAGAAAAACATGCGATTTGGTTTGAATTTTACATCAGTGATGCATCACAGGTGCAGGAAGGCAGACATTGGCGATGAGGTAGAATCTGACTTGTAAAAGTATTTATTGATTACAATGACACATCGTGTATTCTTCAAATTTATAAGTAGTTTTTAGATTTTTTGGTTTTTTCTTTACAATGTTTTTAGATAATATCTTCATAATATAAAACAAAATTTAAACAATAAAGATTATGGACAACCATAATACGGATGAAACCATTATTAAAGGAAAAGATCATCAACTATGAATGGTCTTGAAACAAAATAGATATAGAAAGGGTAATAGAACCCTGAAAGTAGAGTAAGAGAATAAAAAATCACCAAGAATAGGGAAATATAAAATAGATTATGGTATATTCTATTCATAATTAAATTTGATTGGAGTAGGGTGGAGAAGTGTCATGTATAGCCTTTGATTTTAAATTATTTCTGAAAATGGCCATTCTAAAAAAGAATCATATTATTAATGATCAATTAATTAAGAAGAAAAATGAATAAACATTTATCTATTATAAAAAAATTGAAAATTAAAATAGAAATATTATAAAAGAGAAGAAACATTATAGATTATGTACTTATAATCGATATCACATATGAACTTTAATCAAATTCGTGATAATTTTTATATGTCTCAAAAATCAGAAACACTTAATTTCCAATAACATAACACTAAAAAATTGCAGTAAAACACTTTCAAAAAGAAAATTAAAAACATATATGAAAATGTAATCATGTGATTAGAATGGATGAAATTACTTTTCAAAATAAAGATTGAATTTGGGAAAAAAATATAGAATATGAATGTGGATAAAAGTGAAACACTATATTTTAGAGTTTTAATTGTCTAGGAAATAGATATATTTTTATTAATGTAACCATATATAATAATGAATTTACTATCCCTTCCTCCAAAACTATGTATTAAAAGTAATCCTTTTAATATGTAATTTTAAAATAACATATAAGAAGTTTGAAAAAATAGGTGAAAACCATTTCAATTTTGAAATAACACATGCAAAAAAATTTTAGAATAAAATAAATTGAATTTTGTAAGATATAAAGAACATTTTCAATGATAGATAATATATCCTCAACACTTTTCACAAATTAAAATCAGTATTAAAAAAATTGGATTCCTAATGGGTAAAACGAACAAATAAATAAGACAGTTGATAAAATATTATAAAATAATAATGATATTAATAAGAACAAGATTTATTCATTTTAACATCAACAAAAATTGGAATGATTCCTAAAGAAATAATTAGACCACACAAGTTATTTTGAAAATTATTTTCACCAAATTATATAGATGAATTGTTAACATAATGACAAAAATACCCAACAAATTGATATTGGAAGATGTAAAGTCATGAAAAAAACAGTGACAATGATACAGGTTTGGAAAACCAAAAAGAAACTTTCCTTTGTCGGATATGAAAATGATACATGTTTAGAAAATAAAAAATAGTTCTTCTTACATTGCATTATGATAAATGAGATACACATTACATAATTATTAACTAATATAATATAATATATTTTTATTCAACAATTTTTGAAAAAAAATACAACATTAATCATCTCTTTTATATGATTCAAGAAGAAAGTTCAATAGAACTATAGTCATATAGGTCAATAAAAGAACTAGAATGACTAAAATACTTGGAACCAATAATAAACGAGATGAATCGTCATTGAAATTATTTTATTGGTTTGTCATTAAAATTCTATATTTAAAATTCTAGAAATGATAAGTATAAAACCACTTTGTTGGAGGTTGATAATTGAAATAATAACAATCAAAAAAAGGTGCGATGAAGCAGTAGAATCTTGTGGAACACAAGCTGTTAAATATGAGAATATGTGTAAACATTCTCAGAATATGGAAATACTACAGGTGGAATTGGTGGTACTGGTGCAAAAGAAAGATAATTTTTAACCAAATAATCAACAACATCAAAAAACTTCACCATTGTCTATAGAGGTTCTGAGGGATAGATATGACAAAAGTATCATGGAAAGAGCATATCATGACTTGGTTTCTCGAAGAATGAGTGTTCATATAAAGGTTAGTGATAAAACAGTGGTACTACAAGAATAGAAAAAACACAAGGAGGTTAAGTAGGTTGCTGTTGTTAATAGGGTAGACTTCTAATGGGAGAGTTGGTAGAATATATAGGTAATGATGTTTGTAGCACTATAAGTGGTTATTCGATGAATTGACCAATGAATTGGTGTAATGTGAAAGAATATAGGTTCTTCATAAAAGTTTATGTGGCAGTTACACATGTTTTGTAAATTATTCCACCATTACTCAATATGATGTTCTCTCAACCAACCCTGGTTTCCCTGGGGTGGGGAATTGTATTTTACATGGTTTATGATTCTGATTTTACATCTTCTAATAGTTCTATTTGGGACAGGAACACTTTTGGAATTTCCATCGGAGGTTTATGGATAAATTTATACTAGATAGATTTATTCAGCAACTAGAGTAAGTTGTAGAGGCTCGGTACTGAAGAGGTGACCAAGAGAGAAAAGAACCTCCACATCCAAATAAGTATTGATGAATTGCATATTATATTGTTAAGGGAGAAGTGGAGGCTCGAACCATGAACTTTTTAAGCTTGAAAGATTAACATTTATGGTTCTATCAAGATTCATCGGAACACTCATTAAGATGATAAGATTGTATAATGAATTCCAGTGCTATAGAACTGTCTAGATTTTTCTCAATGACATGAGTGAGAATTGCACAACCAAGATTTATTTATAGGGAAATGATGTATAAGTGGAGATGCCTAAAAAACCCAAGGAAGTAACTACTTGTGTAAAATAGATTTTTTACCCTCTTTATTACATTTACAAGGATTATATGCATATGGAGAAGGCTATTGTGGCTTCTATGTTCCTTGAAAATAATAGTTTTGTTTTTGTCAAAGAGAGTGGATGGGAGGCCTCTATTCATTTTCATTGAGAGGGGTTGTTGGGAGTTTCTAACATGAAATTTTAAATATTTTATCTATATTAGATAGAGGATCCATGGATAAAACTGAGATGGAAAAGAATATTGATATGATAAGAGTCGGGATCGAATTATTCATATTGATAACAAGGAGATATTTCAAGTGTGTGGAATTGATAGGAATGTATGGTAAGGCATGAGGGATGTTTCTGCATAATGGTAGTAGTGTCTAATAATTACCAAGTTGTTAGTTTGTATTTAAATTTTAATTGGTTGCTTGGGAGTCCTTTTCTAGCTTAGTTACATCTAAGGGGAGGTATTTTATTTTTTTATGTAATTTTATTTGTCATGAGAGGGGTGGTTATAAGGGGAGTGGGGCAGTTAGTTTGGGGATCAGGTATTTGGATATTTGATGGTAGAAAACCATGTCCTAGTAATAGAATCTTTTTCACTCTCCTAGGATTTACATTCTAATCTACTGTAATTATCCAGACTCTTGTTAGTGTTTTAACTCCATAAAATAATCTTCTACTTGGTCTCTATCTTCTTAGTTGGAAGATCTATCAACAACACTCATTAGTAAATGAACCTTGAGGATCCGATCAAATGGAACCTAAAAAGAAATGCCCACTCCTATAAATCAAAAATATATTTACATTCCCTCTAAGTAAGGATGGTAAGAAAATAAACACAGATTTTAGAATTGACATTTAATGTAATTAAAACAATAAATTATATTAACAATTGAAAATTTCACACATCACTTGTGCATGCAATAAGTAGATGATCCACATTCACCCCACCAAACCACCAGGTGCATACAAAAACCTAAATCCACCCAATAAACTAACGTACTACAAACAATAAAAAGACAAGGACATTAAAAAATCAACAAACATAACAAACCCATGACTAAGAGGAGAAAATATCATTCGATTTCAACCTATCCACTGAAGCATAATGAAGCCAAATATAGGGCCAAAAACATGAGACCCAAACCAAAACTGATTTGTTTAGGATAACAAAAAGGTCCCCAAACCAACAAATAATTCTAATGGTACAGAGTCATACATCAATTAAAAGATTTTCTCTTCTTTAATTATAAGAAGAAATGAGAATCAAAATAATTTCAAGCATTGTATAGAGGATATGGTGTGCACCTCACAATGGATTCACATGCGGTGTTTTGGGAAGAAACTGATGTCTCCCTATGACCACAAATTGAACGCCTTAGAACGCTTGTACTCAGCTTAGTGAATCATTTTTTCTTCCTATTTTCTGTATGAAAAATACTGTTTTAGTAAAGATAAAATAGGATTTCATTGTACCTGGATCAATATTCCAAGCCAAGATGGATCTAACTAGAGAAAAAATCAAGGACAAGAAGATAAAAATACATTGAGAACCATTCCATGCCAACCAGTTCAAACAACTTCATGTTTAACTACCTTGATCACCATTTCTTATGCTTTCACAGTTTGCAAACTACCATCAAAGAAGATATCTCTGTCCATCACGACAAATAATTTTATAGAACATATCAAAAAACAATAAAAATTACACATCCAGTCATCCACCCCACATTTTTACATTGTTATGTAATTAAATGAATCCAAACATCCAACCTAATTATCATATTTTAATATTAATGAAATAAATTAAAAAAATCATAAAAAACAATTTCAATGGAAACATTTCATGATCAGCAATGAAAACTACATGTTTCCCAAAATAAAAAAAATAAAAAAAAACAAAAGATATTATTTATTATTATTTTCTTCATGAAAATCATCAGAGCTGTCAACATCATAATAATTTTCCTCATCATCATGTAATAGTCGACTCGCAGACCCCACCAAAAAAAATACACTGTGAAATTTTACATTCACTCTACAAGAATTTAATAACCATAAGCTTGGATAAGGTTGTGTCAAACCAACCTGACAAGATAACAAATGTAAACAAATCAAGAAAAAATAAACACACAAGCATGAATATCTTCTGTGCTATAAATACATCTAATAAAGCTCGAAATTGAGATATTTTTCTGACTAATTCGTCATGTTGTTTCTCAGTTTTCTCAATTTTTTCATTAATCGTATGTTTTATAGTCTAATTTTACTCTAATGTAAATATCATTATAAGAGAATGTGGATACATAGCATCAAAATCAAAAGGTTTTCAATATCCATTTTATCAACTCCTACAATGTTTTTTAAAATATCATTTATTTCAATAGTTGTTGTGTTCTTTAGTAGAGAATAGAACTCATTCTCAATTGATTACTTTAAAAAAATAATTAATCCATGAAAAAATATAAAATATTGAATATTCATTATATTTTGTGTTGCGGTAACACAAAAAAAATTACATTAACTATGGTATAAGTGTCATCATGACGTGAACAATTATTTAGTTTCATGAGTTTCGATCCATATTGGACCATTATCTGCCTATTTACCTCATTTTCATAAACAAAAAATATATGATAAAATAAAAAAATATAATAAAAGGCCATAATATTAAATATTTGAGAAAAAATTAATTCCTTACATTCAGTACATATATGTGAAAATCTTTTTTTCCCTAAATAATGCGGCATTTTCAAATGTGAATGTTTTTCTAAACCCCTGTTAGTTATTTCCAAAAAATCATTTCAAATTATATTGGGCTAAAACATATTGTTTAATATTAATTATGGATTATTCAAGACATTGAATATATAATAGTAATTTAATTTGTTTTAAATACATAAATTATGGTAAAATATTACATGTCAAGCTATGGATTCCCAAAACTCCACCAAATTCTTCCATGTGTCATCATGAATGTGTTTTGGCCTTCTTTTCATATCCTAATTATGTTTTTGACTGCAAAAACTATCCACCATTAACCCGAATTTATAGGATCTCCATGAAGCACTCATTTCTTCTATTCCACATTAATATGGTTCATGTCCATAGGGAAAGTAATATGTTAACTAAAACATAAAACAATGAAATCATGTTTAGAAAAAATATATTATAAAAATGAAAATAATAATTAAAATATATATATATATATATATATATATATTAATTTCATATGATATATTGTCCTGTTTTTAATATATACTAATCTCCAATCAAAAAAATCTAATTGTATTAACCTACGGTCACGAGCCAGAAAACCAATGATTGTAGATGATTTTCTTGCTGAATTTTCTACTGGTTGAAGAAAGTTGTTGATGTCAACAAAAACACGCTCTGAAAAAAATTTAGTCATTCTAAATCCATGAACCATTTAATTTCTCACACAACATGCCCAAAATATCCTTTTACTTATAGTGACATGATTAGGAACACTATATTGTTGAGTTAATTCCACTGGTATTCAAAATTGATGACCGAATTATTCAGGAATTCTCATTATTTTCAACTTGATGAGATTGTAACATTTCAAATAAAATGTAAATTTTTAAATATGTTTAATCACATTAAACCAGTATAAGAAGACATTTAATTTTCATAAACAATATAAAACCACTTACCAATAATATTTTTTTTCCTCTTTGACATTAAACATTTTATAGAAAAACATTGATTGTATAATTAGTGTAATAATAAAATAAATATGGTCATTAATTTTATTAACATACCCATTCTTGTAAAGAACATGCACCACTTATTCAAGGATATTTGTTCAATTTTTTATGTTTAATCCTTTCATAAACTATTTTAAATAAATAAATTAAAAAAATTATAATTTATCTAAAGGAATCCTAAATAAATATCATATAAAACCTTATATTAAATTACAAGAAAATTATAAGTTGAATAATGCTTTTTATCTTCCACTATCAGGGACATTAGAATTATTTTTCCGAGGCATTGGAAGTGTTCTCTGTCGAAAATAAATAATGTTAAAATGATTTATTTGATGTTTCTTACCTATTTTATCTAGAATGTGAGGCTAACCATTTCTATAAAAAAACAAGAAAATGATTTCATTAAAAAACAAAAAAAGGAATAAAAAGAGTAAATGTTTAAATTTATATATAATTCATAAATTCATACCATTAATTGATCACTTGAAACCACCATTCACATGTTTTAAGAGATCTCAGATAAATACCAGCTCAAAGATATATAGGAAATAAAATAATTAATATACCAAATAAAAATATACTAGTGTCAAATATAATGTTAAATTTTCAAAAAAAAATCAAATAAAAATATTTAAACATAGAAACTAAATAAATTATTATGTTTCAACCAAAATTATAATAATAAAAATCTTCAAAAATGAAATTATCATAATAATTGTCACAAACATCAGGTTTTTATAATTTAATTATCAATATTCTCATGTCTTCATGTCATCCTTCAATGAAGGCATGTGAAATATCATCAATTTCAACTCCTTCCTCAACCTAAATGGCATCATTCTCCATGTCAACATCAGTTGGAATGTTGGTCTGTAATCCATACAGTATAGTTATGAAATAATCTTCTATTTCATATAAGTATCATAGTTTATTAATGGTTGAAACATGCCAAATTTTCTCTTTATATTAAGCAGTATAAAATAGATCTATGGCTTGAGATTCAAGTACAAAGGTCTCATCGGTTGGAAAAATACTCTTATGGTTGAAAAGAGTGAATCCAAAATTATCTTCTATGATTCCTTCAATAGAATTTTACCAATCACACTAAAATAAAATAACTCTCATTACAACTGGATAATTCAACTCAATAATTTATTTTAACACTCCATAATATGATACATTGCCCGTATTTTTTGTTACACAATAAGAACACCACAATTTTGGTTTCACTCCTCTTATCAATATATTTCACGATCCACTGATAGCCATTTCAACTGACATTGGTCATCATTTTAATCCATATGTAATAAAAATGACTTAAATGTTTCAAATCAATTACTATAGAAGTTTCATGTGGTAGGAAAGTCAAAACATGAATAATTAATGAAAACTAGAAATGTTAGAAACACAAAAGCATAAAATTTTAAATTAAATGGATGAATATGAAATACACATCATCATAATAACATATATAAAACAACTTTTTATGGATTCCATCAATTATTTCTCGTCCTTGTTGATATTTTTTAGGGATAATTTCATAGTTCTCCATGAAAAACAATAATTAGGTAAGAATTTTAAAAATAATGAAAATAAACCAATATTTATGGTTACGTATCTTATTTTACATATAATTTAACTTCCTCATAGATTTCCAAAACATAATTATGTATTTAAAATATCATTGAAATGTCATATTTGATATCTTTATTTTTTGACATTACCTGAAATTTTAATGTAAATATGGATATCCCTTTACATTTTTCATCACCTCCACCATCATTGTTTCATGTAGACGTAATTTATCTGGTTTGAATTTGATGAATATATCTTGAGAAAAATGTCACACACTCTTAAATAATAAATACTTTATCAATTTATCATATTGGGTGACTTTTTTTACGAATAAACATTTTCAATATTTGCAAAACCATTAATCAATCCACATAAATAATTTAATCAAATGTATAAAAATTTTCAAAAAATTTAATTGTAGTTTACGTACCTCCCAATTTGATACATCCAATGTTAACAAACATGTCCCGAAATCATAGATTCATGTGCTAAATGAATTACAATGTGTACCCTAATGTTAAAAATGATGGTGGGAAGATCCACTGCAAATGACAATGTTTGACAACAACATGATGTTTCATCCTCTAAAAATATTCACAAGTTGCAACTTTTGAGCATAAATAATTAAAAAAGTTACTCAGATAAATCTAAACACCTTTTACCTCCTTATTTTTCATTTTTCATATATCCAATTGTAACATAGGTCACATTAAAACATGCTGGTCATAACCTTTTGACCATCAAATTTTATTTCAATAACTTTCCTCTTAATTTATGATGAATAAACATCTTGAAATTTGATATTGGATAGTACACTTATCATTTTAGATTCTTCTTGATCCTTTAATGTAAATCATGTTGCAAGAAACTATGTTTGACCATGATCCTCTTATGGGTGAAGATGATGTCATACATTTAAATATACTAAGTCAAGTCGAGATTGAATAGTATCTTTTGTTTTCCCCTAAATGCTAAATAGTGTGAAAATAAAACTTTCAGAGAAATTTTTTTCTACTTTCATAACATCCAATTTATGGTGTAGAAGAAGATTGTCCAAATATTAGAGTTGAAAGAAAATAGTTTTCCTTTTCCAAGGAACATCAACATATCTATTATAATTATTATTCCTTTGAGTATTCTAATTTTTTCATAATATGACATATAATCCATTCATCTGATCTAATAGTTCTAATAACTTACAGGTATTAGTTGGTAGACTTGTTTCTATTTCCCCATTAATTACCTTTTTATTTTGACAAAATTTTTGACTTTGATCCAATAATCATCGATGGACCATGTAACACATTTTATTGCTTTCTCTCAAGTACAATAAACATATTTCAACATTGCAACATGGAGTTTCATTTTTACCTTTCGTTGTCCAACTTGATAGATTACCATATGTGGTAATGTCATTAAAAGTACCCATTAATTCTCATTTTAATAGTAACAACTAGTTTTTTGATGCCTCAAATGTTTCAACACCGAACTACCACAATATGTCCTCCTCATCTAGTAACGATTCTATAAATACATTGATATCTTCGCTAAGTGACATAGGGTTAGGTATCATTAATTAAATAAAAAATCTAATGGATTCATACATAACCATGTAGGGAAATTATAAATAATTAGGACAAGAAGACTTATAATATATTGACCAGACATCATTACAAATGGATTAAACCCATGAATTTCTATGATTATCCCAATATTCCCTGGAACCCTTGAAATTTGATGATAATTATCATTAAAATCAGTGCAAATAAAAAAAATCTGTCAGTTGCCTTAACTTGTCATCTTTGAATCAGTCATGATCAGTGCATGTCATGGGGAGGGGGAATTTTAGATGACATGAATAACCTTTTAAGCCTCTGTATCATGGGGATGTGATTGAAAACCTTCATTTTTACTTTATTACCATTAGTTAATTAATACTTCTATCATCATATTTTTTCCACCTAAAAGCACCAATATTTTGGTAATTATCATGAATTTTTTTTCTTATGAAAAATCACACAATCATTAATTAATGAATCAATCTTATTATAATCATGCCCATGTTACATGATTAACCCTTTCACCTTCATAAATGATTCTGGAAATGTTGATTCATTTGAAATATATCTCTTAAATAGATTTATAGCTGCATCAATTTCCATGTTAGTTATTCCATGTAAACATTTCAGATGATATATTTCAAAGATAAAAGATAATTATGAAAATTCATTACATCTGAGGTATAATGGTTTCCTATCATCTTCAACCAATTTAAAAAATGTTTCTGCCTCATTAGAATGATATGGTGAGGTTTTTTCTAGTTTCTAAAATTTCAAGGCATCCCCCTTCTGGTCAATCATATCATCTTCATAAGAAATACCATTTTCAACACTAAAAATATTATTATCAAAATTTAATGTCAACTCCCCATAAAAACATGAAAATAAATTTTTTATAATCAGCTTCCATTTATTTTTTAATGACATCAGATTTCAGAACATCTTGATGACAATAATGTCGATTGGCATAGAATCCACATGGATACTCAATCATGTCACCCCTTGCCGATGTTGAAAAATTATATCAAGAAATAAATCTACACCACTTAAATTATCTGGAGATTTTATCCTTAACTTCACCAAAATCTTATCACTAAATATATTCATTATGAGTGATCCTAGATATTATTCAATTTTCAAGAAATTAAACACAAAAAATAATCAACTTTTGGAAAATAAATATTCTAATTTAACATTGATTATAAAATGGATTAACATGGAAACTAAAAAAATAAAACATGTACTATAAGATACTATAAAATAAAATTGAAGACTTATTTTTCATTTTATTGATTAGATTTTTTCAGTAAATGGAACAAAATAATATCTCAAAAAATCACCAATGTTATAGTAGAATATGGGATGAGGGGGGGGGGGGTGAAGTAGAGTAATAGATACATAAATGAATAATAGGCTATCGAATAAATCATATAATAAAGAAATATTAGGCGATGTAATGATGATACAGAGCAACATAAATCAGAGAGTAAGGTTTTTCATGGTACTATATAGATAACCACTCTAGATTGTGGAGAGGGAATGTCCACCTTAGATAATGGGGAAAGAGTAATGCACACGGTGGATTTTCTGGGTGGACTTTATATTTTGAAGGAAACTAGGAATATGAATTAGGATGGTCCCAGGATGAAGATTTATGAACTGATGGATCAAGCATATGTGATGGATAATTGAAGGTGAATAGCAATCTAGATGAAATAACAGGTGAGGGTTCTGTGCGGGCGGCATCATCGGGGGCAACATCTGTGGGTGTGAGGGTGGCGGGGGCAGGGGTAGTGGGTGACATCACGTGTGGTAGGATAAGGGTATAACCATATCGTATCTTAACAAATAAATAAATTGGATAAAACTATCAAATTATATTTAATATTTTAAATAAAAATTACTATCAATATATGTATATAGAAAAATTATTAATTTTCCAAAATTTAATATATATAATATATTATAATTTATTATTTTAAAAAATCAATATGTATATACCCATTACTAATTACATATTTTATTGTTATATAATGAAAATAAAAAATTATAAAATTTAATATTTTTTGTTAGAAATATAAAATAAATTTTCAATATGTGATGATATGTTATTAATTACTTATTTATTTATTATGTTTATTATTTCTTTATCCATTACAATGATTTTATTTTTCAATTTTTTAATTCCAATATTAAAACGATTTAATTTTTTTTGAAAAGTATTTAAATGTTTATTAAAAGATATAAATTGGAAAATATAAGCAATGTATATATATATATTATTTTTTTAATAAAACTTTTAAAACTGAATACTGAGTTTCGTAATACAAATAATAATATATATAAAAAATTTGTTTCTCTTAATTGGTTATTATCATTGAATGATTTACTGTAACAAATTTTATTTATGATAAAATATTTGTTGGTAACGATAATTAATAATAAAATATTTTTGTGATGGTAAAAAAATTTTGTATTTATGTGATAAAGAAATAGATTTTACTATTGAAAAAAATATATTGGTGTTAAAATATCAATACCAATAAATATGTTTATTGGTAAAAAAAAGTGTTGGTAATTAAAATTAATACCAATAAAACATAACATCGGTTGGAATTACTCATTTTTACCAATAGATATATTGTCTATCAATAAATTTTTGTTGGTATAAGTCATTTTTTATAGTGTTATAATTAAGGTGTAGTATTATGCGTCATCCATTGGTATTGTTATGGTGTTCACTTTATATTTTATTGAAATGCAACTTATTGGTGGGATCCTACTGATCCTATTTATCTAAAAAAATTCACACTGTAACAGCCCAAGATTTTATAAAAAAATATTCTTTTTAATTTTATTAATGTCTTGTATTGTACGCTACACCAAAAGGAGCTTGCACAACACGCATCCTTGTCTTACCTTGCATTACACGCAATCGCGACCTTCCTCGATAGCGTGTGTAATACGCAATACCGAGTTTCACTAAACAACGATGTGCTATTAAAATATTATTAAAACTAGCCGTTATGAATAGTAATAACCACTTTTTAAAATTCTGTAAATCTTATTTTTCAAAATGAACTTCATTCTTGGATTCGGAGTGTCGATTTTAGCCTATGGTGAAATTTTGGTACTTTTCGGATAACTTTCATATTCTGATGAATAGTGAAAATTACTAAATTATAATTAAAAACAACTTTTTTAATCGAAATAATTAATAGTGATAAATTATTAATTTGAGTGGTTTTAAAGTATATTTAGAATATATTTTTACAATTTAATACAATGTTGGTCATTGGTTGTAATTTTACATTTAAACCAGACATAATCAAGTGTCAATCTTTTGATATATATTGTTTCCTAAAAACACGCTATTTATTTTAACAGCAGGATTTAATTATAAAATTAATTAATGCAACTTCTATGTTATGAATTTGGTAAAATAGATTTCATTTTTCAATTCGGAATATGAAATATAGCTTAGGATGAAATTTTGGCATTGTTCTGAAAAACATCAATTTTTGATGAATAGTGAAACTACTAAGTGGTAGTTAAAAAAACTGAATTTTTCATAAAACTTAATTTTGCCGCTTCTGTGAATGGAATTTCGAAAATCCGAGAGACACGGTTAATATCAAGGACTAAAATGTGGTTCAATGAGATGAAAATAATTTTTTGGTGAATAGTAACTTTTTACTTTTTTTACCGCGGTTAATAGTTAATAGGGTAACTAAGGGTAAATATGATATTACTATTACCCTAACACATGTCCAAATTCTATTGGACAAGTGTAATTCGACCAAAAACAAACTTAGAAATAAAATATGACCATTTAGGCCCACTTGGATTAGATTAGGACATTTATTATTAATTTATTTAAAGAAGGGTTAAAATAGTTAAAATCAAAGTTTAATAAGTAAATGGTTTTTAATATGGGGTTATAAATAAGATAAATTCGACTATAAATATTCATTGGAAAGCTAAAAAGATTTCCTACATGATGGTATTTTATTTTTAATTTTTAGACATCAGATAATATAATTTATTTATGACACAATAATGATGCAGTAATTATCTTATTAATGAAATATTGACATAATTGATAATATAAACACCAAAATAAATGTAATTTGAGAATTTTTATGAATTCCACTAATTTTATAGGTTACTATGATATATTAATGTTGGTTTAATCAACTTGGTTCGAACATTTAATTCTGTTATGACTTTCACAAAAATCATATATCAAATAGTGTCAAAATTGACACAAAATAGTTTTTAAATCAAATATTATATTATTAATTGTTATTTTATTCCTAAAAATCTAAGGTTCGTCCAAATGACTTAGATAAGTATATATATATTAATAATAAACAATTTGGGGTTCGTTTGGCATGTTATAGTAAGTGTATTAACCATATAGTGAAAGAAAACAAAAAGACATGGTAAAAGTTAAATTATTTAACTTAGAGTTAAATCTAATTGATAAGGTTAAAATAATATCCTAAACTTGTCTAAATTCTATTGGTTGATAGGATTTCGACCCATCCTCACTTTAGCTTCGAAATAAGACCCTTTGGAACCATTATAAACCGATTTTGACTTTAATATAAAATAATATTTTGAGATATTCTTAAGGTGCCCCTCTCCTCCCCTATAAAAGGACACCTCCTCCCCCTCCTCCTCACACCAAATTGAGCACTCAAGCTCGGCCAACCCCTGACAAAATCTCTTCTCCACTTCCCTAGAAACATCCTAGAGGTTCTGGTCTTACTCAAAGACCAATTTTAGTTCCCTAAGAGGAGGTCTCCAAAAGGCGCTTCAAAGAAGAGGTAATTACCGTTACCAATTCTTTCATCTTTATTTCTTCTTCCACTTCTTCTTATTAGGTTGTTTCATTATGAAGTAATAACATCAGTATCACTCATATTCTGATATGTTATTATAAGTATGAAACAACCCTAATTCACCTTCTATCCATCCTACGGAAAAATGAAATCACCGCGCGTGCGTACATACGGAATACCGTCTCCACGCCGTGGTGTAATCTATTTTCCACTACCACCTTACATGGATGGGTATAATGGTGTAAAGAATAACTATACATAGTTATTACAACATCATATTGATTCTGATATATTTTATAATCCACTCCAATTCAATTAAATATTTATAGAAATGATATCATCGCTCGTGCGTACGTACGGACTACCGTCTCCACGATGCGATTAGATTCATTCTCCATGTTAACCATTTAAGAATGATTATAATATATATATAAGAAATAATAATGAAATATATGACATTATAAAGCTACTGGATTTATGTATATATATACATATGTATGTCATCTACTTACTTCCATTTCAAGACAATAATGAAAGGAAAACAGCGTTCATGCGTACGTACGGACTACCGTCTCCATGAACGGTGTTTTTCATTTTATTTATCTACCTATTATATATATATATATACTGAATATATATGATATATAAATCATATTTTATATTCTGGAAGTAAGTAATTCATGATATAAGTAATAATGATGTCAAGAACAACAAGTCAAAACACCTACGATAAATGAAACGATTTTACCCAAAACGCTTCTTTAACATGGAATTTACAAAAGAACGGGTAATATAATGTCATATGTGAACCATATATGATATCATAACAATGAATATGATTCTGTAATAAGTCAATAACATGATTTAAATCATTATACAGGAGGTTCGGACACTTACAAAGCAAGTCGGACCTAAGGTAAGGGAAATATCACAATCTCATTTTTATCCGAGATTGTTTATTCGTAAGTATTTACTGGGGTGTATTTTATCATCCACATCCATGTTCCTTAAATATGTAATATTGTTTCCATCCACTTATAATAGTTTAAATCCAATTTTACTCTTCGGTGAGTTTTTAGTAAAGAATATGAAAGGAATCTTTTGTCGCTTTTTCATACGAGGTACTTTTTGACTTTTCCGACAAAAGTACGAAGAATGTTTTTTTTAACTTAAACGGCATGAACGGATTTTTACGGTTTTATAAAGCCTTATTTTCATGAAGCTTCCTCCAAAAGATTTCATGACTATTTTTAATAAAATCTCTTTCTTTTAAAATTGCAT
This sequence comes from Viscum album, assembly GCA_963277665.1. Lineage (NCBI taxonomy): Eukaryota > Viridiplantae > Streptophyta > Magnoliopsida > Santalales > Viscaceae > Viscum > Viscum album. The sequence goes on along the minus strand of OY728128.1, from coordinate 1,743,550,084 downwards.
GATGTTTTGTGAAAAGAAATTGATTTTTGAAGAAGAAAGGATATTTTCCTCAAGAATTCATTTCAAGTGTTTAATCAAAATTATTTTCCATCTAAGATAATAAAGGGTTCTGTTTGTATCCATATTTTTACATTGATTTGACTATGTTGTGATGGAATTATGTTTATGAATTCCTTTATCTTATATGAATGGTTTTATGATGTCATGTTGTTTTAAGAATCACATTTTTATTACATGGGTTATGAAATGATGTATGATTTATGATTTTGTGGCACACATAAGAATGGAATCATTATGAGATGGGTGGGACCTATATCTCCCTCCAATGCATTGGGTAAAGATTTCATATCTCATGAGATAGACATGGCTGGAATGGTAGGTTATACCGGTTCAGTGAAACAGGACTGAAACGAGGATTACTCGATTCCGAAAGGGACTTTGTCCACTAAGATAGTCTTGGCAATGAGTCTTGACTAACAAGAAATGATTCTCTATGATTATGTGTGTATGCCACAATGAGTAATGTTTTAAGTAAGGGTTTCATTTTCACTACTATGATTTATCCCATGTTATGAAATTATGCTCTCTTTTGCAGGTTAAGATTTCCAAAAAGTTATGTTCTTATGAAAATTATGTGATTGATTTTTCTTTTGTATACCCTTACTGAGCATTTGAGCTCACCCTTTTATGTTTTCTTTTCCCCAGGATATAATGAAAGGATTTAGGTAAAAAAAAAAAGCGAAGATCTTTGTGGGAGATTTTGAAGATCTTTCCCCACGATTAGAAGATTATACTCCGAGTTTCCAAAGACACTAAACTATTACGGTCCTTGTGTGTGTGTTTTTGTTATGTACTAAGTATTCCGCAAATGTAATGTAATGTCCATGTACGTCAGGCTTCGGGTCTCTACAGTTGGTATCAGAGGGAGGTTTAGTCAACCTTTGGAAACTAGGATGCGAAAACGTTAGTGAGATCCCTAGAGATATTTCTAAGGTATGTCTAGGGATGTCCCTAGGGATAAGTATACGTATAGGTTATAGCAATAGAATTACGCTAACGATCATAGAATTAAACCTAAGATGTTGGATATTGAAGGTACTCCCCCTTTATTATGTTGTTTTCCCTAGCATGATTTTTTCCTCTCACACAATTGTTTTTGGGTTTTAGACGATGGCTGGAACCCGAAGGAACCGTGTTGATCAATGCAATGGACAATGCAATGATTGCCCTCCTGAACAAACAAATGTTATGGGAGATGGAGTGCAAAATCTTATTGCTATACTTACACAAGCTATGAATCATTCTGGACATCCAAATGAGCATAGAAGGGAACAATATTCTATTGAGTCCTTCATGAGGCAACGTCCACCTTCTTTCAGTGGGTCTTCTGATCCACTTGTTGCTGAACAATGGATCAGTACCACTGAAAAGATATTTTCAGTTCTTCAATGTTCTGAACATGATAAAGTCATCTTACCAGTATATCGTTTGGAAGTTGAATCTGATCAATGGTGGAATCTTATCAAGAATACGAGGCCAAGAGATGAAATTGAGTCCATGGAATGGGACGAGTTCAAGAACTTGTTTTTCAGTAAGTACTTCCCTCGTATTCTTCGAACAAAGATGGAGAAAGAATTTCTTGAACTGAAGCAAAGGGACGATGAATCTGTTGGTACCTATGAAGCAAATTTTACAAGACTTGCAAGGTATGCTTCTGGAATTATCATCCAACCTGAAAGTAAAGTTGATCGATTTTTCTGTGGCTTAAAACCAAGTCTTCGAAGGGCATTAGCTATAAGAGACATCAGTAGCTATGAAGAAATTGTGCGTTGTGCTATCAAGGTAGAAATGGAAGTTGGTGTTACATATCCATCTCATGGTTTTGACAAGAAACGAAATATGGAGTTCAAGGAGAAATCTCATAATAATGGTGAAAAGAAGATGAATGTTTCCTTATGCACAAAGTGTGGAAAGAAGCATGGTGGAGATTGTCTTAAAGGAACTAGAAAATGTTTTAAGTGTGGAAAAGAAGGTCATCGAGCAGCTGAGTGTCGAAGTAATGGAAAAAGGGTTTCTAATGATGTGAATAAAGCAAACACTGCAGAGAACGCACCACCAACACTTCAATGCTTCAAGTGCAAGGAAATGGGGCATTATGCTAATAATTGCCCTAATCCAAGGGTTAGTGATGATCAACATGAGAAACCACTGAAGGCAAAGGACAAAGGGAAGTCACATGCGATCACTATTGGCGATGTTGAATATGATAACGATGTGGTGGAATGATTAAGCGTTTATGTAATGGGATTCCAAAATAATGTTGTATCATTGAGTATTGCAATATTTATTGATGTGGTATTCAAAGTGATTGAGATATTTTTTTGGAAATAAGATGATATGCGCATAATGAAGACGAGAAAATGAAATGTTTAATAGTATTCATGAGCTAATGATTGATATAAGGACTAAGTGATATCATGGTTTGAGTATATAGAATTTTGAGGATTTTGGTATGTAGAAAGTGTTAACTTTTAACTGCACTCATGTTTTCACTAAGGTATTCAAGAGAATACATGATTAAGGACTTTGAATGTTTGGAATGTGACCAACAAGACATATCTTATGATATGTGGGGATCAACGACAGTATTAAATCTCTGGTAATCGTTGTCACTATATTATGAGAGTGGACTGCAGTATTATGTATAAGCCTAAAGATTAGACTGGATTATGTTGGACATAAGTTAGTATTGTTTAAGGATAGAAGATTTTCGATATTATTGATGGGATGTTATAGTAATGTAGTTTTAGAAAAAGGACAACCTGCAGGACGGGCGACAGCCCATCGCTTCGGACAAGGCTGTAGGAATCGAACCCACAACCGAAGTGCGACTGGCCTTTATCGCCTACCACTGACCTACAGGAAGTCCCTGTTTAGTAGAAACTAGTTTTATTATATTAAGCAGTATGATATATGAAGTATAAGTCCATTTTAGGAACTATATATGATTAATCTCACTATAGAATGACTTATGTATATTTAATAACTTTTTCTTACCTTTTGTTTGAGACAGATGGAATGACCCGTCATTCTATCACATGATCTGCTAACACTTCACGAATAACAAATTCAACTTCATTTATTTAAGAGATGAAGTGGAAATTGTTCAAGGCACGAACAACAGTGAGATTGTACCAAAATAAAGTAAGTATTTATTCTAATTCAAATTTTCAACTTTAGGGGAAATGATCTTGAAAACCAAAAATGTTGTCCTAGTGATCTTATACCTGATGAATCAGATGGTACCTTATATCATCACAAATCTATGGATTTGTGATTACTGGATTTTCCATAGCCATGTTCTCTACCACTCTCCATCAGAACATGATGGTTAGATTTCTCTTCCATATCCATATTTTCACCTATGTGGAAACCCAATGATTAGTTTATTTGGGTAACCGTTACGTTTAATACTTTTGTTTTTAAAGATTGGTTTTGATATTCCTTTTTACGATGTGGGTTTCTATTAAAGAAACTTTCGAATAGTAAACCATTTATAACCCCGACGAATTTCGAGGGCGAAATTCATTTTAAGGGGGGTAGAATGTAACAGCCCAAGATTTTATAAAAAAATATTCTTTTTAATTTTATTAATGTCTTGTATTGTACGCTACACCAAAAGGAGCTTGCACAACACGCATCCTTGTCTTACCTTGCATTACACGCAATCACGACCTTCCTCGATAGCGTGTGTAATACGCAATACCGAGTTTCACTAAACAACGATGTGCTATTAAAATATTATTAAAACTAGCCGTTATGAATAGTAATAACCACTTTTTAAAATTCTGTAAATCTTATTTTTCAAAATGAACTTCATTCATGGATTCGGAGTATCGATTTTAGCCTAAGGTGAAATTTTGGTACTTTTCGGATAACTTTCATATTCTGATGAATAGTGAAAATTACTAAATTATAATTAAAAACAACTATTTTAATCGAAATAATTAATAGTGATAAATTATTAATTTGAGTGGTTTTAAAGTATATTTAGAATATATTTTTAAAATTTAATACAATGTTGGTCATTGGTTGTAATTTCACATTTAAACCAGACATAATCAAGTGTCAATCTTTTGATATATATTGTTTCCTAAAAACACGCAATTTATTTTAACAGCAGGATTTAATTATAAAATTAATTAATGCAACTTCTATGTTATGAATTTGGTAAAATAGATTTCATTTTTGAATTCGGAATATGAAATATAGCTTAGGATGAAATTTTGGCATTGTTCTCAAAAACATCAATTTTTGATGAATAGTGAAACTACTAAGTGGTAGTTAAAAAAACTGAATTTTTCATAAAACTTAATTTTGCCGCTTCTGTGAATGGAATTTCGAAAATCCGAGAGACACGGTTAATATCAAGGACTAAAATGTGGTTCAATGAGATGAAAATAATTTTTTGGTGAATAGTAACTTTTTACTTTTTTTACCGCGGTTAATAGTAAATAGGGTAACTAAGGGTAAATATGATATTACTATTACCCTAACACATGTCCAAATTCTATTGGACAAGTGTAATTCGACCAAAAACAAACTTAGGAATAAAATATGACCATTTAGGCCCACTTGGATTAGATTAGGACATTTATTATTAATTTATTTAAAGAAGGGTTAAAATAGTTAAAATCAAAGTTTAATAAGTAAATCATTTTTAATATGGGGTTATACATAAGATAAATTCGACTATAAATATTCATTAGAAAGCTAAAAAGATTTCCTACATGATGGTATTTTATTTTTAATTTTTAGACATCAGATAATATAATTTATTTATGACACAAAAATGATGCAGTAATTATCTTATTAATGAAATATTGACATAATTGATAATATAAACACCAAAATAAATGTAATTGGAGAATTTTTATGAATTCCACTAATTTTATAGGTTACTATGATATATTAATGTTGGTTTAATCAACTTGGTTCGAACATTTAATTCTGTTATGACTTTCACAAAAATCATATATCAAATAGTGTCAAAATTGACACAAAATAGTTTTTAAATCAAATATTATATTATTAATTGTTATATTATTCCTAAAAATCTAAGGTTCGGCCAAATGACTTAGATAAGGATATATATATTAATAATAAACAATTTGGGGTTCGTTTGGCATGTTATAGTAAGTGTATTAACCATATAGTGAAAGAAAACAAAAAGACATGGTAAAAGTTAAATTATTTAACTTAGAGTTAAATCTAATTGATAAGGTTAAAATAATATCCTAAACATGTCTAAATTCTATTGGTTGATAGGATTTCGACCCCTCCCCACTTTAGCTTCGAAATAAGACCCTTTGGAACCATTATAAACCGATTTTGACTTTAATATAAAATAATATTTTGAGATATTCCTAAGGTGCCCCTCTCCTCCCCTATAAAATGACACCTCCTCCCCCTCCTCCTCACACCAATTTGAGCACTCAAGCTCGGCCAACCCCTGCCAAAATCTCTTCTCCACTTCCCTAGAAACATCCTAGAGGTTCTGGTCTTACTCAATGACCAATTTTAGTTCCCTAAGAGGAGGTCTCCAAAAGGCGCTTCAAAGAAGAGGTAATTACCGTTACCAATTCTTTCATCTTTATTTCTTCTTCCACTTCTTCTTATTAGGTTGTTTCATTATGAAGTAATAACATCAGTATCACTCATATTCTGATATGTTATTATAAGTATGAAACAACCCTAATTCACCTTCTATCCATCCTACGGAAAAATGAAATCACCGCGCGTGCGTACGTACGGAATACCGTCTCCACGCCGTGGTGTAATCTATTTTCCACTACCCCCTTACATGGATGGGTATAATGGTGTAAAGAATAACTATACATAGTTATTAAAACATCATATTGATTCTGATATATTGTATAATCCACTCCAATTCAATTCAATATTTATAGAAATGATATCATCGCTCGTGCGTACGTACGGACTACCGTCTCCACGATGCGATTAGATTCATTCTCCATGTTAACCATTTAAGAATGATTATAATATATATATAAGAAATAATAATGAAATATATGACATTATAAAGCTACTGGATTTATGTATATATATACATATGTATGTCATCTACTTACATTCATTTCAAGACAATAAGGAAAGGAAAACAGCGTTCATGCGTACGTACGGACTACCGTCTCCATGAACGGTGTTTTTCATTTTATTTATCTACCTATTATATATATATATATACTGAATATATATGATATATAAATAATATTTTATATTCTGGAAGTAAGTAATTCATGATATAAGTAATAATGATGTCAAGAACAACAAGTCAAAACACCTACGATAAATGAAACGATTTTACCCAAAACGCTTCTTTAACATGGAATTTACAAAAGAACGGGTAATATAATGTCATAAGTGAACCATATATGATATCATAACAATGAATATGATTCTGTAATAAGTCAATAACATGATTTAAATCATTATACAGGAGGTTCGGACACTTACAAAGCAAGTCGGACCTAAGGTAAGGGAAATATCACAATCTCATTTTTATCCGAGATTGTTTATTCGTAAGTATTTACTGGGGTGTATTTTATCATCCACATCCATGTTACTTAAATATGTAATATTGTTTCCATCCACATATAATAGTTTAAATCCAATTTTACTCTTCGGTGAGTTTTTAGTAAAGAATATGAAAGGAATCTTTTGTCGCTTTTTCATACGAGGTACTTTTTGACTTTTCCGACAAAAGTTCGAAGAATGTTTTTTTTAACTTAAACGGCATGAACGGATTTTTACGGTTTTATAAAGCCTTATTTTCATGAAGCTTCCTCCAAAAGATTTCATGACTATTTTTAATAAAATCTCTTTCTTTTAAAATTGCATGATGTTTTGTGAAAAGAAATTGATTTTTGAAGAAGAAAGGATATTTTCCTCAAGAATTCATTTCAAGTGTTTTATCAAAATTATTTTCCATCTAAGATAATAAAGGGTTCTGTTTCTATCCATATTTTTACATTGATTTGACTATGTTGTGATGGAATTATGTTTATGAATTCTTTTATCTTATATGAATGGTTTTATGATGTCATGTTGTTTTAAGAATCCCATTTTTATTACATGGGTTATGAAATGATGTATGATTTATGATTTTGTGGCACACATAAGAATGGTATCATTATGATATGGGTGGGACCTATATCTCCCTCCAATGCATTGGGTAAAGATTTCATATCTCATGAGATAGACATGGCTGGAATGGTAGGTTATACCGGTTCAGTGAAACAGGACTGAAACGATGATTACTCGATTCCGAAAGGGACTTTGTCCACTAAGATAGTCTTGGCAATGAGTCTTGACTAACAAGAAATGATTCTATATGATTATGTGTGTATGCCACAATGAGTAATGTTTTAAGTAAGGGTTTCATTTTCACTACTATGATTTATCCCATGTTATGAAATTATGCTCTCTTTTGCAGGTTAAGATTTCCAAAAAGTTATGTTCTTATGAAAATTATGTGATTGATTTTTCTTTTGTATACCCTTACTGAGCATTTGAGCTCACCCTTTAATGTTTTCTTTTCCCCAGGATATAAAGAAAGGTTTTAGGTAAAAAAAAAGGGAAGATCTTTGTGGGAGATTTTGAAGATCTTTCACCAGGATTAGAAGATTACGTTCCGAGTTTCCAAAGACACTAAACTATTACGATCCTTGTGTGTATATTTTTGTTTGTATTAAGTATTCCGCAAAAGTAATGTAATGTCTACGGGTCTCTACACACACCACTCTGGGGTGTGAAGATATTGTTTTATCAAATGTAGTAGAGGCATATAAGCTATATGGAGGCCCCAATGTAGATTCTGAACTTGTTATTAATTTTTAGTATTGATATGGTGGTATGTTACTCACATATCACATGTAGTAGATGTTTTATTTTTTGGATGGCCCTTCCATGATTTTAGAACCATACCTTGGGCATTCCCTAGTTAACATTGGTTATATCACTACATTTTACATACTATATTAATGAATTTTTCTTTTCTAGTTGTTCTTTAATTGAAATATTTATTCCATGAATCTTGTTTATGAATAGGTGAAATCATTCCCTCTTGTTAATGTCTTATATCTAGTTCCTAGTTTCAATAATAATTGGATCAAGAACATAGTTGAGGTCAATCCATGTTCTACTTATGACCTTACATTTATGGGATCTCAAGGAAGAATTTTGACAATTTGGATTCAAATGAGTCTATACCTAGTCTTGAGATCTTGGTATCCATGAGATAGGAAATTCAATACATGAGTGGTAGGATGGGACTATATTGAATTATCTTTCCTTGAAAATACTTATGTCACAAAGGGTTGTTAAAATGTGTGTCCCATATGTTAGGATTTTTCCTTGATCACAATTTTTTATTTCACTATTCTAGTTCAAACTGAGATTGATTCATTTTATAATAATTTTCTTCCATTTATTGGAATTTATAAAACATTTATCCAAGATGAATTCTATGGATTTATTATGAGGGTATAATGGGAAATTATACAAAATGGAATTCTCATATGGATTATAGTATCATAGAGTATATCATTTGTTATGTTCATGTGATGTACCATAATTCACTACAATATTAGAAAAAATACGTTGATACATAGCTAAGAGATATAGAAAATAATATTTAGATTAAGATTCCATACCTGTGAATTAACTATCCTTTAAGTGTATGAATGAACCCAAAGAGGTCAAGTATTGTCTTGAAAATATTGATTTGATCATCATATTTTTTTAGGGACTATATTATATAATGGTGAACTGCCGAACATTCATTATTTTGGGCCTTAGATGGTGGTTGTAGGAATTTATGTTTTAGGAAAACCATTGTGTTGGAATACATTGGAAGGGATTCCAGACCCCTTTATATCATCATTCATTCCTATAATATTGTCTGATATAGAAGTATCTGTTGTTCCTTTTCTTGAATATGGAAATCACTCAGTGTCAGATTACACCATTTATTTTTATGATATGGGTTGTTTTACCCCATTTGTGGGGATTAATGATCATCCCAATTATATTAAATAACTATGTATTTTAAACCATTTATCCTAACATAAGTATATATGATGAACACTTATGACTATATAGATATAGTAAACCTATCTATAAAAATTAAAATGGATCAAGTGGGGACGTATGAATTTTTCAGGATATTCTATTTTATCCAGTGTATGTCTCGATAAAATGTTGGAAAATAAGAGAAGTTTAATGATAATAGAAATGATGTTGGGGGTGGTTCTCAATAGTAGGAATAATATAAACTATCATCCCTATCGCCAAGTGTACCTATTGGTTTTTTAGGTGTGAAATTGTAGGGAACACCAAATGTTCTTGTCCCCCACAAGAAAATACTTATAGTTCTTGGGTCTTCCAAGGACATTTGAAGATGTTCTACCTAGATTTTAATATATCATATTATTATCAGGTTTCAATGAATCAAACTATAACTATGTTATACTCTGAAGATTCTATCTCCATAGGGCCCAATATAAATGCTTCAGGAGAAAATAATATTTTTATAGTGGATGATTTCCTGGAAGAGGATTTTGTGGGACTGACTATAGTGGGATTTAATATTATTTTTTAATCATCAATAAAAATATAACTATTGATATATGTGTTTCAAAAACATTTATATATTCCCATTTTTTATACACTAAAAGTTCAATTTGAAATTTTTATCATTATTTTGGAGATATAAATGCATATTGGAAAGAGGAAAGGTAATGGGATTCATTTTCTATTTTTTCCTTTTAATATATCATGCATAATTTTACTCATATTTTTATTTGTTAATGTAGATCTCATCAATGACATCTTTTGGATGGATTATATATTCATTCCGTGAGATATGATTGATCATTGTAATTAGTGTGTCACGTTATTTTATACTAATGGGATCTCTTAGGTGGGATAAGAAGAGTGGAATCCAAGGTCCCTTAGTGTTTCTCCTTTTCACCTATAGAATCATATTTCTTTCTACCATTGGTGTTCTCCATGATGATTTTTACTCTCTTGATAATATTTACTCCATTGTTAAGGAAAACCTATTTCTTTACCTAAAAGTCCATTATTATATTCCACTAAATAGGTACTTATGGTTTTTTAGTGATCTATTTCAAGGAACCCTGTAGATTTATATAACTCCTTATCATATAACACATGATGAGATAAAAAGATAATGGTTTTCTTTGATGATATACTTATGATGGTATTTATTTATAACATAGTTTTCCATGGTCCTCTTTTATACACATTTCCAAGAAGGATGTTAATTTATTACATCTGTATGTTGACTATCAAAAACTAAACATGGTGAATTTTAAAGACAAATACCAGTTAGCCTGTATTTATAAAATATTTCATCAGTTAGAGATGGGTGATGTGGTTTTTTAAAATTGATAATTGGTTGAGTTATCATTATCACTGGGTTTGGGAGTCTAATATCATGATGAATGATTTATTAATAATGTATGAAAGATGTTAATATTTTGTAATTTTTTATATCCTTACTAAAACTCGTACAATATTTTTTATATATGGGAACAAGATTTTCCATCAATATATTAACACATTAATTGTGGTGTTTGTGGTAAATATACAATACTATTCTAAATTCTAGTGTGACTATAATAACCATATAAAATTGTATTTTGAAATCATGAGGATTCACCATCATTATGGAATGCTTTTGAAATGAAATATTTCAATCAATGAAGTGATGATCCTTTAGAACACGATTTAATAAAGTTACATTTATCATTATTGGGAAGGTAGATAATGTTATTTCATTGGAATAAAAATCAATAATCATCATGATATGGATCTTTCTAGGTTTATCTAGATACTATAAGTTGATTTTTGCAGGATTCTTATTGTTGGAATAACCATTGAGTTATATTACAAAGGAAGGGATGAAATTGACATGATATTATATGTGTCAAAAAATTAGGAATCGTAAATGATTTTGTAATCAACACCAATATTGATCATTCATTATCTTAGATAGGTGTATGTGGTATACCAATATTCCTATGGTTATGACTTGGGTTATGTGCTTATGTCTTAATGTATTTTTAGGGATTATTGTGTTCATTAGTTTCGGACACATAAGAAAAATTAAACCACTCATGATTTGGATCTCCCTGCTATTATATATGTGTTTATGTATTTGTATAATAATAGTTTTAGGGATAATTTAATGGGGTTTTAGACCACAAGTGTCTATGATATACCTTTTATAGAAGGATTTGAATCTCAGATAGAGACAGTCGTTGGAATACTACCAGACTTTTGATATTATCATCGCCTACACCCCCCATAATAGGAAATGGACTCAATGTCTCTATCTATAGAAATGTTCAATCTAAGGCTGTCTTGAAATCATATGATGAGGAAAAACTTCTGGTTTTATTCTTAGCTATATCTGAATGCATGTGATAATAATTCTGGTATGGTTCTAACTATCCCATAGCTGGAATTTTCTATCCTTGAGTCTTTTCTATTGAACTAACTTATGAATGATGATTTTGTATGAATTAGGAAAGCCTAATATTGATGGGAGATAATATTTAGTTGGAATTAGAATTCTTATGGTATTATAAATTACAAGGTTTATTTTTATCCCATAATTGTTGGGGAATTAAATTTTGAATGATTTTTATAGTTCATCATGAACAATTCAATATCATACTATAAAGTAGTATTATAACCTGATGTGGCATTTTTAGTGTCTAGGTATGAATAACAACATTGCAAAGTATGTATAGCACTGTTACTCCTTCTATTAGATAATGGTATAGAACCTGAAACATTCTACTCTTTTGCATACTATTTAGGTTCAATTTTCGAAAGTGGACTAGGTTTATGTTGAATTTATTATTAGATTACCATGGAACAACATTAGAAATAATTATATATAGTTGGTTATTGATTAGTTGATTAAATTATAACATTTTATTCTCTGTTTAGACCCCACCTATGTTGATGATTTGGGTAAGATATATATGAGTTATTTTATGAGGATTCATAGTTTCCCCTTTATTAATTTCATTTGTAGTGATCCCATGATTTCCTATAGATCTTGGAAGAGTCTTTATGAGGATATAGGTACCCATGTTTGATTCAGTCCATCTTTTTATCCATAATTGGATGTTCAGATGAAGAAGACTGTATATATTATGGATGATATGCTTCAGGCTTTCATGTTAGATTTTCGTGCATCATGAGGCAATCAGTGTGGGTTATTTGAGTTCACCAATGATAATAGTTACCTGCCTTTCATTAAAATAGATTACTTTGAGGCTACAAATATTCACCCATATAGGTGACCTATTTATTGGGTAGCGGTGGGTGAATCCTCTATCAAGGGATTTCATATTTTTCTGGAGTCATTAATAAGGATTTGGGACATACATGAATAAATTATTACAAATCATTGTCAATTAAAATCATAAGAGGATCATCAAAAGAATCCTTTTCAATTTTCCAATATTGAATACATATTTTCGAATGTTTATCCATGGTTAGGAAACCATGGACAAGGGAAATTGTATAATCCAAATCCAAGATATGTTTGGCCATTTGAGATCATTGCATATATTTTTTACATTTCATATCAATAGGTGTTACAATATTATTTTATTAACATACATAATGTCTTTCACGTATCCCTAATCAAGATGAAAATCTCAAATCGATCCCATAAACGAATTTGGGAGGAACAATTGTAATAGAATGATATTTATATTAATAATAAACCATTAGATATCTTTAATTCAAATTTAAAATAGTATGTGGGAATTATAATACACTTATCAAAAAATATAGATGAACATGTTATATCTTAATGAGACATGGCAGCTGAAGTCATCAGTGATGGAGTAGTGTCCTCAATACTTTCTTGAGTATCATTATTCATTGTGACATTTGAGTGATAGTAAATAAAATGATGGGGAGAATTGATTTATCCTTATATTTAATGTTCTGTTCATTTTGACCCTTTTATCAATATAGAAGGTATTAATTACTAGGTTGATGTACATTTTAGAAATTCTGTGAAAAATATTGAATAATGTATAGAAAACCTAGAAACTGGTGTCAATTCATTTGGTGAATTTATTTTTCATGTTAAAAAGGAATAAAAAGAAGAATAAATGAATGACCCAGTAGTAATTTTAAACTCTTCCATGACACAAAATGTTTTTCATACCATGAACCATGCATTTTAGATTTTATACTAAGGAGTTTCTTCTATTGTATACAACCTATCTAGTAAAATAACATTAGGAATCATATCTATTCAATTAAATTAAATGTGTTGATCACCAACATCCTTTCTCATTCACCTTCAACCTCTAACACCCAAATCCATGATATTCTCAATTTTATTTTTGGTGAATCCATATCTTATGGAATTCTCTAATTGCAGATTTAATCTTTGGGTTGGTTTGAAGATCCCCTATTTGTAAATGTGATAATTTTTCCCTTTTTTAAATTCCCCTTCAAATTTCAACTAGTTTTCAGATGAGTTACCATGATCTATTTATTATTTTTTATCCTTTTTCACTTACAGCTACATGTATTTTGAAAATTTCTTCTATAGGAAAGTTCTTATTTGAGTTATTGTGTAGTGGATCTAATATCCAGGGTATGTGTTGATATACCTTCTCCACCGATCATTTTTATAATTAAAACGTGATTCAATAATGTGATAAATTATTATTGGTCATATATTCATTTTACAAGATTTCTATTTCTTATAGTTTATGTGGATCCCTTCAATGTTTTTGTATGATACGAGTTGGTGGTAGGTGGTTTTGTCTCTAGAATATGTTTTATAAACCATGAATTTTCATTAATTTTTAATTAATTTTCAAAATTAATTAGAATTATTCTTTATTTTTTATTTTTTAATGTAAAATGTATTTTTGACAAATATTTGTTATTCCAATAATATTAGTTAAAGAAATGTGTTTTTCAATGAATTATAAAAAAGGACTAAAAAATTAGTTTTCGAATCATCTTGTAGAAGAATAAAGGGTTTTTTATTTATAATATTTAAAATCACTTTGAAATTTATATGATATATTATACACTTGGGATCCTTGGGTACATAGGTTGTGGGTGTAGTATTGGGACTCGCCAATTAGTATTTTAAGATGTTTTAGTTTTCTGGGTGATTCACCATTCTTTAATTAAATATACATTGTATCTTAGAACATTATTGAATTTTTAATGGATTATCTTTTGGGGGTGTTCCTATATTCCCAATACATTTATGAATGTAATTTAGGTAGTTTTTTCACAATATTTATTGATTGAGATTGTGGTATGAGTGATATGAATTTCCAAAATTAATGTTATCTATGGTGTGGTTTCCTTTGTGTTTTTAATTTCTACATATTTGTTTGATGTGATATGGTACAATAATTTGTTGATTTAAAAGGTTATTATACTAATTATTTCAAACTATCATACCTGATTTTGAGAATGACATGTAGAATGAGAATTATTTTCCAATCATAGGATATAATACTTAGTAATTACGTATCAGACCATATTTTCAATAAATCGAGTATATAAGAATTATTATATAGGGATGTGTTACAGAACAATGGGGTGAGTCCTTAAAATATTATTTACCTCACACCCTCCACACTACCTTCGGTGATTTTAGACCTTATTTTATCTAACGTAGGGATGGGAAATGTTCCACAATGAGGAGATGTTTTTTAGTAAGTTGGATATTGTTAGAAGAGATTATTTAAAGACTAAATACTTCATAAATAGCTATTATATCATTTAATATGAATATTTATTAAATTATACAATTACATTCCTTAGGGTAATAATAGTTTATTATATTTGGATACTTGTAAATAGAAAAAACAATTTAAAAAGTGAGATACACCATTTCCCACTATGTTATTAATAAATAACCCCCTATACATACATAGTATATTTAATGTATTTATTCATAAATTGTGTTATGGGCACAAAAACAGGGTGATATCAGATTATCAAAAAGGGTAAACTTGAAATATATAAACACAACATGATCATAAATGTATGAGAAAATGAGAATAAAATTTGAAATAAATACCCCTCATATCATAGATAATAAACAAGATCCATGAAATAAATCATGGAAATTAATAATAAATGAATAATACATGAATAAATTAAAAAATACATGAGATAATAGCATTTCCTTATAAAATAGTGTTGGGTCGAACACAATACCATATGTTACCATATCTCAAGGATACCCACCAAGACATTTATGATATTTTAGGTTTTGTATAACCACTAGTCTACCAAGTTTGGGCTTGGAATAACATCTCATGTACCCTCATGTTGGTTTTGGGATAACCTATTATGTATACATTAAGCACATATAATATAATGAATTTAAAAAATTAATTTGTGGGTGAAACAGGTCCCACCCATCATTGTTTATAACATAACCACCATAACATAATGGAAACAATACACAGTTTCTACACAAGATCATAAAATATTATTCATAAAATAATTCATGAAAACTATTATTAATAACACATTTAACATATTATAACTAATAAAATTAAAAAATAATCCTAAATCATTCATCATATAATAACCAATAAAATGAAATGATATTTAGAAAACATTAAATCATAGAATAACATGGGAATTTGAAATGGGAATTATAAACATCTCTTCATCAAAAATATACATCATAAAATAAAAAAATAACAATGTTTTACTTGGATTAAATACCCATTAATGTATAATTAATACCAAAGGATGTCATTTAGACGGATAATGACTTCAAAAGATAACTAGGGAAATTTTTTTAGGGAAAAACAAATCCACTTTGAGAAACACTTTTTCAAACATAAATCATTATCAAAACTATTTTCATTGAAAATAAACATTAAAAAATATAAATGATAATTCATAAATCATATAAAACATTATTGAGGAATATATACATTTAAATTGATTTTATTAATAAACTTAAAATAGTTTAAGATTCATTTTCTTTAAAAGCAACCATTGAACAATATAATGGAATCATTAAACTAATGTTTTGGTCCTGATGGTGGAAAATAAAATTCATTCCATAAGAATTAAAACCATGATTCGTTTCACATTTTTGAAAACAATTGGTATGTATATACACCTAATAGAAGAAGATATTTTTATAACATAACTTATGGCCCAATGATTTAAATTTGGGACAAAAAATCCATTACCATAAGTCTCGATATAATTTTTACTCAATTAAAAATCCTATACAATAAGTTTATGTTTACTATAAATATATTCCAAATTCATAATTCTATATATATATTTTAAATATATGATTTTTTATGACATTTTATTACCTAGTAATTAATAATTCATTATTAAAATCATGTTTATGGAAATAAATGCTTTTCTTTTTCATATATATTTGGATTTGGTATTTACAATAATTCTATATTTTAAATATTAAAATCATATCCAAAATTTTAATAATTATATAAATATCATATATATTTAGAATATATATATTTAGATTAATCTTTTATATTTAGAGATTTATAATGAAATACACTATTTATGGAGATGGTAGGTTGTAAGTAAAAATGAGCACAATTTGATTTTTTTTTGAAAAAAGGAAGATAAATAATCATTAAACGTTAAAAATTAATATTTATTTTACATATATTACATATATTTATTAACATTACCCTTATTACGTTCTATGCGAAGCATTATTGAATAACGAATCACCTTACATTATGAGGTGTTTGTGTGTCATACTAATGAGAGAAATTATTATATCACCCAAAGAATGAAGATTAATAAGTAATATGTAATATTAAAATTATAAAATATTAATTATTTTATAAATGTTATGTATATTTATTTAATTTATCCATGTTACAATCCCAACAAAAAAGAAAAACATATCACATTGGTATATGAGGAGGTAGTCCACCATACACAAGAGTGAAATTATTGTTTTATTATGGTATGGGTGATGATAAGTGATATGTTGTATAAAAATTACATATGTATAATTATATCATTATAATATTATATGGACATTATATCCATCATTAAATGAAGTCGTGATTTGTGGTGATAGAAAATAGATAACATCGATTTTCAAGGAGGTGGTCCCCTGTACACATGATTAATAGTTTTTTTCCTATTTATAGGAAGATAATATATAAATATAACATTTACTAAATTAAACTAATAACATATAAATATATTAGAGAAAAAAGTTATAAAACATTTATCAAAACAATATTTTTTAAGCATAAAATTCGATTTATGCTTTTCCATTTTATAGAAAACACATTAGAGGAATAATAAACATTATATTGAATATATAATATATAAATATCATTAATATAATTCCCCAAAGGTAAATTTTTTAATTTATCAAGGAAAAACATTTTTTGAGCATAAACATAGTATTTCATAATAACAATTCCTTTATTTTTAAATGGATCTTATTTATATATATAATTATTTGCCAATAGAGAATTAAATTTATTTAAATGTGTAAATAATAAGTTTTTATATATATTTTTTTCTTATTCGTACACACTATTCCAATATCTTGGATATAAAAATCATATTAAATAATACCATTTTAATATTATGTCAGGATTTATTAAAAATTGGAGATTCATGTAGCAAAATCATATGATGAAATTAAATATAATTGAAAAAATTCATAAAATTTTGTGGAGTTACATTATACCCCCATAAAATGAATATATAGCTCAAAATAAATATTTTTCATACAAAAAACAAAATATTCTTTTGACTTATTTTGTCCACAGGTTCCCATGTAGCTTCCCTAAGCCGATGGATTTTCTAAAAAACATAGGCCGGGTGAGTTGTCATATTTCATTTAAAGTTGTCTATATGCTCTATAATATGAATATATTATTCCTAATATTAATTATATTTCTCTTTATGTACATCCTCTATGGTTATTACATGTTATGAATCTAGTTTGTGCATCCCCAAGAGAGATACAATGAACATATAGTGAACCCTAGAAGGTTTAGAGGGAGGGCCAAGTGATAGGCTTCCATCATAGTATGCTGAATAATTTATTAGGAATTTATTTAGAAGTGGTTAGTTTTACCTTATTTACTACACATAGAAATTTGTAAAAACAAATTATCACTCACATCAAATTCCACACCATGATGGTGATTATTAGCACAACTTTTTGGTTGACTTTGTGCTATCCTTTTGTGCTGCTAAATAACTCTAACCTTGTATCATATTTTATTAGATATATATTTATAAAAAAAAATTTTTTCTCCAAATTTATTACATCACAATGGATACCTAACCCAGTTTACATATGGTAATTAATAAATACACGTTTTAATTATTAACATTAAAAATATTTTTGTATGAAAACACAATGAGGGGAAGGTGTTGATCCCAACTACCACTAAAATACTTAAATCAAAATCTTAACATATCCTCTAGTGTTTTAGATATTATATTATATTGAAAATATATATAATTGTTTTACACTATGATTAATTTAAAATCAATATCAATAGCTTCTAGAGTACATAACTAGAACTCTGAAGTAATCCTTGGATCCTGGTCAGACATAAGAAAATGTGGTACTTTGTGACTTCAATCTATATAGATAATTTAAATCCTAGAATACGGATACAATGTGAAATATTCTATGATAGTGATGAAGTGTACAGAATTTATAAGGTGACTGACCATAACCAATATATCATTGCTCTGTTTAGATGTTTTGAGGAGGTTGATGAAAAAATCCATGGTGAAGTTTTCCCATTTCTATTCTGATATGGATAATTATTGGAGCTTCCCAAAAAAAATGGTGACTCATCCATAACATAATGAAATACCAAACCCTAAGATACACACTAAAAAACATATTTCATCACCTTTACCAATCATAAGTACTAATACACATATTATAATGAGAGGCTTTATATCCTCATCACCCTTTGGTTATGTGTTCATCCCCCACAGCCCTGCAAGATGTGAGAGGCTGTCACCCAAGGTGGGTGTCTTCCATTTTACAAATCAATATTAATATAATTACAATGTATCAATTACTTATATTTTCATCAACATAAAATATATGAAAAAATTTATAGGTTACTAATACCTTTAGTGTTGTCCCAAAAAATTTAGAGAAATTCTTTCTCAAATAACTATTTCACTAAAACACAAATATAACAACCATTTTTTCATTAATATATCCAATAATACAATTATTCATAATAATAAATCATCAAATCACAACTCATAAAGGGTTTCTAGGACAATTAACATATGATAATATTAAAATTATAAACCAATTATGGTCTCTAAGACACTTAATTTAACATTTCATGGAGATATATGTGCTTTGAAAATTAACTGAATCCTTAGATGATTCATGATTCTCATAACCAAAATAACTTTTATAAAATACTTCTAGATCATAAATCATGAATCCAAATTCATTATTTATTTAAACCTTTATACTAAAAATAAACATTACAATTATTCAAAATCGATTCTATGGGAGGAATTGGTTCATCATTGCACAAATAGAATATCATATATGATCTCAATATACAATATTACTTGTAGTGGGAGATAATTAATTCCAATAATCACATCAATATCCTATAATGGTTGAAAACTATGATTTTAATAGGAATCCTTCATATAAAATAAAATCTAAAATTCCCAACTATAGATTTAGGAACAAGTGATCCGTAATTATCAAGATTCAATTTATTTGTTGTGAGGCATAAACATACCCTATAACCATTTCACTTATAAGAAAATTGTGTTTTATTATCCACATTAACCGTTAGATTATGTAATTTATTTATATAATCTAATAAATCCTTACATATATAGTATTAGAGAGTGTGTGGGGAATTAAATTGATCTATCTCTCAAATTTTATAATTATCTTACTTCTTCTCATAATTCTTTCTTTCCACTATCCTATGATATTCCATATAAATATTAAAACATTTACCAATTCCCATAATAAAACTACCTCCATTTTTTATACCACACTATTACCATAATTCAAATATCTTATTCATTAATATATTTTCATTAGTGCTTCATTTGAACTCCTTCATTCTTTTGTTATGAAAACCATGAGATGGATGGGTTAATACAATCTCTACATCCCCTTGGGTGTATGTCATGTGATTTATTGCTAGTTACCATTGTCTCGTATGGATATCTACCATTGGAGGCTTGGTTTTTAATCCAATGAATAATTTATCAACCACACATTCATCATGGATGTTTATTCCAAAAGTGTACCTCACAAGTCTTCTACAAATTTAATCATACATAAAAAAGGATTCATCATCCTTCTATTTTGGAAGAATAAATTCATCCTTCACTATTGTATAAATTTTATTGGAAATTCACTTTTTGACATATATGATTTTAATCACTTCCTACTATTTTATGTAAATTTCATAAATACCCATTTTATTCTTGAAGAGTGTCCACAATTTTATTTCTTCTCCTTAAAAAATTATCTCTAAATTAAAATTTTCATGTTGTGAATAGTAGAAAATAAATAATAATTTTTAGTGGATGTATGAAATTGACCAACGAATAGGGGATAAATAAAACAACTAAATGATTTTGGAATTTTACTTAGGTAGGACTCAAAATAATGATGTTCCCTCCTTTTATAATTTTTACTTTCATCATGATTCATAGCTTGTGAATGTTGTGTGATACTTGAAATAAGGTTTTTCATTCATGATTACTTAACAATGATTTGTTTAGGATGGAAATAATTTATTTACCCATCACATTAATCATTAAAAAGTTCACCTAATGTTCATACTATTTACTAAAACCATAATCATTATGTGAGAACAAATAAAAAAAATCTCGACACCATATAATCATTAAGAATCAATTTTATGATGTCTAAATGATGATAACTTCCATAAAATATATAGAGCCACACGATTAAAATAATTATTTCATGGTCATTATTTAAATAATTAATGATGAATTTTATTGTGTTTGAGAATTCAAAATTAATATCCCCGTAGAGTGTCAAAAAAGATTTATAGTAATGTCCATTACTGTATAATTTGTAATTCTTGATTCATGTTTGACATGATTTTTTTGAAGTTATTACCCCTATGAACATTCTGTCAAGAAACAAACCCACCAATAATATCCATATAGGGATTTACTGTTATGAAACACTCTTTATATCCTATACCATTATTCTTGTACATCTTTCTATACTTATAATCATCTTTATACATATCCTTATAAATATACATAAGTATCTATCCAATGATTCCTTATTCTATTTTCCAAAGGTAAAATTTTATTATACTAAAATAGATACTATAAAAACCAATGATTTCATATATAGAAATTAAATTTTTTATATGCATATTCAATCTATTGAACAAATACACAACTAAGGATTGAAATAGTTTTGGGCCATTGGAATACTTGAATCATTAACAACTTGTCCATATGTGAGCTACGTCATTACCCACAAATTTCTCCTAAACTAGAAACTATATTTGAAATATAATATATAATAACTTTATTCAAAACATAAGGAAAGGAATATTAATAATGGGTGTGCTATGATTCAAAGTAAGGGAAAATAAGAGATATTTGTATATAACAAGATCGTAAAGGCATGAGAACATGAAAATGAAATACAAAAAAAAACATGTTATATATCATAGATCATAAACATGAATCATGGAATAAATCATGGGTGTTCATAACAAATGAATAATAATTGAATCAATGAAAACATGCTATGAATTTATAACATTGAATAAGACATAAAGTTTTTGAAACAACAGAAGTATTGAAAAAAATATTTCAATGACACCTAGTATGGAATTCATATCATTTTAGGATTGACATGACCACCCATCTATATTATCTATGATTGTAATAACATTACATGTACCCTATTTTCAGTCATGTGATAACCTTTTATATAACATCAGATCCCATATAATGTAAACCATTAACCATTTCATGGGAGGTACATATAGCTCTTGACCATATTTGGTTATAACATAACCATTTCTTACAAATGAAAACCATTCATATGTGGTCCACAAGATCATAAAACATTAATAATTAAATAAACCATGAAAATAAATAGTCAATATTACACATTTATCGAACCAAAATTGATGGAAATAATTTTTTTCAAAAGTTATTCATTATTTAAAAACATGTGAAACTAAATATGATTCATAATACATTCCATTATATAAAAAATATTTGTAAATATTTTTATTTTATAAATATCTCTTCATCTTAAGTATAATACATTAAGAGAAACTATAAGAATGGTGTCCTTGGATTATATCCCTAGAAAATCATAAGTAACATCAATGGTTATAGTTATAGATAAAAATTAATTTGGAAATATTACATTTAACATTTCATTTGAAAAATAACCATCCAAATTTAAGAAGTATTTTTTTAATAAAAAACAATTTTAGAAATTTTTTCTTTGAAAATAACAATGGAAACATAGAAAGGAAATTTTAAAAATAATTTGAAATATATCATGAGGAAAATGTCATTTCAAATATGAAAAAAAGTAATAAAATAAAACATTTTGAAGATGTTTTCATTGAAATAAATCATCGAAACATATAAGGAATGAATTTAAATAATGAGTTGGGAATAATGATAGAAGGTAAAAATGATGTCGTAAATTATAAAACAAAGATATCATTCACATATTAAGTAAAATCTAAACACACACCTTTTAGGAAGTGACATGATTATTCCCTTTATATTATATTGTAAAAATAGTCATTCATGGGTAAAATTAATTAAAAAAATATTGTAAATAATGTAAAATAAATTGTTAAATGAATTTTATAAATCATTAATATAAATGAAATAGGGGTTTTACTGAATATATATATATATATATATATATATATATTCTCATTTAATAAAAATAATCGTTTTTTATCATCAATAAATTAAGAGTAGAAAATGAAAGGAAAAAATTTCTTATCCAGAAATAACGAAAGGAGATGAAATTTTAAAATTTTCTTCACAAATAGATCATAATATTTCATCAATAAATAATAATCGTAATCCATACTAAAAAACAATGACATTAAAAAATGAAACCACTATCACTTTGGGTTGTTTTTAATCACACTACTAATTAAATAAAAAAACCTAATGAAACATTTATTATCTTGAAAGAATGATATTCATGATATATCATGTTGATGGTAGAGTATACAGTCCTCATAAAGAAGATAGGTTAATAACATAACTTATTTTAAAAGGAAAAAATTTGATACAATGCATAACCATAATTAACAACTTGCGTTATACACAATAAAACCAATGTAATAATAAATAATATTTTATTATAAAAAATTTATTGTTCCATAGTTATATATATCATAGAATATATCATTTATTTATGAAATTTTATTAACTATCCATTTACAATTATTTGTTAAAATCACGTATTAGGTAACTATTGCTTTATATTTCAATTATGTTCTGATTTTGAATTTTCAACCATTTTATATTAATCATTCTTGAATCATATCAAAAAATTTAATAAGGATAAAAATTATATATATATTCAGTACAAATATATTTATAATAATCTATAAAAGGTGGAATTTTAAGTTAAATTCACTATTCATGTAGATGGAAGGTCGTATATTGGAATAAAAATTGTTTACATTTTCATACAAATATTGAAAAAGAATGTAAATAATAATTACCATTTAAAAAATAATAATTATTTAAAATATATCCCTAATAATTGTTAACATTATTATTATTACCTTTCTGGATAGGTATGGCTGAAAAAAATCATATTGCTTCATGAGGCGTTAGTCCATCGTATACACAAGTGATATTATCATATCCCCCGTAAAATGAAAATTAAGAATGTATCTGTGATATATTATATTACTTAGAATAAATAAGTTAAAAATTTCATATATATTTATTTAATCTATCCTTAATTTCATCCATGTAAATAAATAATTAATAACACATCCCATCGGTTTATGAGACTGTATTCAACTTTACACAAGAGTGATATTATTATCTATAAACATAGTGATTAGTGACAAAGAAGATGCGGTGTTATAACTAAATAGGTATAACTATATCCTAAATATATTATATAAAAATTACATCGATCATTATTTCTGTATGTGATAGGTGGTGATAGAATATTTGAATCATCAATTCCTGAGGGAGTAGTCCACTACACACATGATCAAGGGTTTGATTTCCAACATGGTAGAAGAGGAGACATATAAAAGTTGTTCCATTAAATTAATAAAACCATATATCATGAGAGAAATTTTTTTTATTATTTAAAAAAAGATTTGAATAAAATTATAAGGAGTTAGATTAAGAAACAAAATGAAAATGCTAGTTTAAGGACAACACCCCTTCATCGAAGAACCTTTCTATTTTTACACCTAAATATTTCAAATGGGTGATTCTAAATAAAAAAAGGCATTAATCATGTGTTATGTGAAATATTGAAGATATTTTGGTACATCTTGGCCCATATAAAATGTTTTACAATTTTGAATATGATATGAGAGGTGGTAAACATAGGTATGTGAGGTAGATGATACACATGGAACTTTTTTATGAAAAAGATATACCCACATTTTTATAATGGAATAAGACTAAAAAATTAGATATTATAAAACCTAGGAAGATATAAGGTCCAAATATGTAAATTTATTTATTTTTGGTAATTTTATAGAACATTTTAACTATTTATCATATTTTCATGACCATAAAAAAAGTGTTTTATCCTTATCCACAGTAATTAATTTTACTGATTTCACAATTGGAAAGTTAAACTATACCAATGGTTGAAAACCATTGGTATATAAGGGAAAATTGTTGGCATAAAATATACCAATGATTTGATAAACTTTTTGTTAGTCTGGCATAGAGATATATATAAAACAAAAGATTATAAATAACAATAGGTATGTGATGAAAAAAGTCACCGCATCCTAATAGTTTCAAAGAACTATTAGAAAAATTCTATACAAATAGTTTTAAACCATTGGTTTACAAAGCATTCTGTGTTTTATCAATGGATGAAAAACCATTAGTATAGTTCTTTTCTAACAGGTTCAAGAAACCATTGGTAAAATTTAGAAGTCTATTGATATAAAAACGGTTTTATAACTATTGGTACACCATTAAAATTTCATTCACCCCCTATACCAATGGTTTATAACCACTGTTATAATAATAAAATTTCTTTTAGTAGTGTACCAACTGTTATAATGTGTTTCTATATCCATCACACAGATTTCATAGCAGTATGCAGACCCCAACACCCAGAGAGTATGAAAAACCCAACACCCCGACAATATAAAAAACCTAATAAATCTGTAGTGAAGCCAATGCACCTAAGGCAATACCCCACACAGAATCCAATATCACCTGCACATAGAATCCAATATGCATAAGCCTCCAATATTGCATACACCAAACTCCAATAGACTTACAGTAACTCATATAAACCTATAGACACAAGCCAATACACATGCACAGAGAATACAATATTTTATACATGATATTCAATCATTGAATAAACTATTAAAAATACATTCCATATTCACCATAATATGAACCTTTTAGAATAGGACTATTAGTCCTAATAATTACATTCAAAACCCCCCTCCTTCCACATTACTAAATACTGAAACCAGGTAATAGATGTATCTGTTATCATTTATTATTCTCCATAATTTAACTATAGTATTTCCCTAAATTTTAACTCCAAAAAAATATTCCTTAGGGATAATGCACTCTTGATTCTAGATAAATATTTCAGGATAAGCACTAGTCCATTCTTGTCATTGTTTTCAATTATATTAACAACATCACATTAAGAAGAATAATCTTTCAACAGAACATACTAACTCTTTATCATAATTAATCTCTATCACAATAGAACCACCATCCTCTTATTTATACAAATTATAATATAAAAATTCATGTTGAAACCTATGTTTTGTAACAGTATCATCAAAAAACATTCATATGCTACTGAATCTGAAAAGGTAAAGGATTATGACCGTCTTCCATGAAATCATTTGTATTTATAGACTAATATCGATGTCAAACAATGATTAATTGAATATTATTATTCAAAAATAATTCATGAAAAATAAATATTAAAACCCAAACTCTTTAATAACACTACTAATTTTTGGTTGACATCGATTCATAAACATAAAAACCATTCTGTCATGGGGAACCCATTTTTCTTCCAACCAATCCCATCTTCCGAGTCATGTTAATTTGTTCAGCCAAAAAACTATGACCAAGAATTGATACCAATTTTTAGGGCCTGGTGTAGAATATCAATTTATAGAAGTTATGTATTACAATTTATAAAACTACTGTTATTCAATATTTGATACTGGGTAGTTGAGTCACTACATCCATCACTCCAATCCACCCCTGCTTCTAGTTGGGTCACCTCATTTTTCATCCAAAAAAGTGCTTCCATATGATGAATATGACTATGAATGAAATAATTCATGATATAAAAGAAAAAAATTACAACACTAGGAAATATTTGGTTTTGTTGATAGTAATATTCTATTCTGGAGGGGGTGTGGGCTGTCCAGGGGGGTATTTTTTTAGGCTGTCCAAGGGGGTGTCTAGGGGTGGGGGTGTCTAGAGAGTGGGGGATTCTAGGCGGTAGGGTGGTGTCTAGGTGTGGGGGTTTTCTAGGATGATAGGGGTTTTCTAAGGGGGTAGGGGCGTCCAAGGGGTAGGTGGGGGTGTCTATGGGGGGAGGGGTCTGTATATTGGGGGGTAACCATTGGTCGGGGTGTCCGGGGGGTGTCGAGGTGGTGGGGTGGTGTCCAGGTGGGTGGGGTGTCTAGGGGCGGGAGGGATGTCCAAGGGTGTAGGGTTGTCCTGTGATTGGAGGTTTTTTAATGTTGTTTGAGGGGGGGTCCACGTGGGTATGGTGTGTCCAAGGGGGTGGGGGTGTCTAGGGGTGGGAGGTATCTAAGGGGGGCTGTACAAGGGGTTGGGGATTTCCAATGTGTAGGGGGTGTGCAGGGGTGGGGTGGTGTCTTGGGGTAGGGTATTAGGGGGTTTTTCCATGGGGTAGGGTTTCAAGGGGGTAGTGTTGTGTTAAGTTGGGGGGGGGGGGCTATCGAAGAGGTTGGGGCACTATCTAAGGGTGTGGAGGTGTTTTACAAGGGGGTAGGGGTGTCTAATATCTTGTGGTGGAGGAATTTTCAGCGGGGTTGTTGTCACAACCCATCCCTTGGGGCCCATTTCATGACTACCCCAAGCCTTCCTTCCATAGGATACGAAATGGTGACTAGCACTGAAAGGCATAGTACCTAAAATGAGAAGGCATTGCTTTTAATCCCATAAAAAAAATTGTCCAAGAATATGGTAAGAAGAAACCAAGATGTAAATTTATATATTAAAATAGTGCTGATAGTAAAATGGGGCCAAGATACAAGCCCAACTATAAAGGTACATGTACAACTTAAAATACAAAATAACGGAAAGAAAATGGAAAACAGCTACCAGGTTATCCTATGAGGTTCCTATCTAAAGGGTAGGTATAGATCGCCTCCTCAGCACTCTGCATCTGTCTGTCTCCTCTGCGTCACGTCACACCGAAATGGTCCACCTCCATGAAGTGTCCCATTCTGGTTCCCTCATCCTTGATAAATGTTGTACATCATTTTCACAAGACACAACAAGGTGCGTGTGAGGTTCGTGCAGGGGTGGGTATAAAAATACATCGTAGGGACCCCAAGACCTCATAGGTATCCTAATGTTCAACAAAGGGAAACCAAAAAACAAGACATCAACTCTACTTGGATATATCCCCATACAAACACATATGTTATTAAAATATACACATCTCATACTAGAGGGAAGAATACAACAAGGGAACACCACAAATGTTGATTACCATAAAATTAATGTACCAAATAGCATAACCTCAATCCCAAACACAAGTTTAAGATAGGTCACACCAGGATTTATTCTAGGGGTAGTAACAAGTAACATCTTCATTCATAACGTTGAATTCCTTAGCTAATGCAGAAAATCTCCTCTATCGAGTACAATGGGCCTGTCGTGTCACACAAAGGCACTTCCCACTAAACTTGGACTCCTGAGTTACTCCTCCTATCGAGTACCTTGGGTCTACCGCATAACATAGAGGTACTCCCCACCATGGGCCTGCCGCGTCACACAGAGGCACTCCCCCACGTAGACGGCTGAGATACTCCTCCTATTGAGTACTAGGAGTTTATCACATCATAAGGTGCACTCCCCATCCCGTGTCTGCCACATCACATAGAGGCCCTCCCCAGTGGGCCTATCGAGTCACTCTGAGCTGTAATAGTCAAGAGTCGTCATGTCTCATCCAGTCGTAGGGTTCCGCACGTAGCGTGATTAGTAGAACCACTCCCCAGGCCATCGTTCATACCTCAAACACCCCTAAGTCCAGTGACGATGTATCCCAATGGTCTATCATGTCAAAAGGGACCCAATGCAGTAGGTTTCACGTCAATTGGATTCTCGGTCTATAAGTTATTAGTGTTTCTACTCCGAGGGCCTGGTTGGATTCTAGCTCGATACAACCAAATTCTACACCAACGATATCTAAAACTCAAGTGAATTGTACGAAAAGGACCTTCTGAATCCAAGGATCCCGACACCATAGACTGTTGGTCAAACAAATGCATGATTTTCATGTTATGGTCAAAAATGTAAAACTGGGTCCAGATGGGCCTTGGTCCGGTCCGACCTGGTTCGAGTGGACCCGACCCGGTCCGGGTCTGGCCCGGATAGCCTGGTCCTTGATGGGCCAGACCCACTATGCCGTGGTGTAGCCCAACACATGATGGGGTGGTTTAGCCAGGCCCGTGAATGTTGTAGCTCGTTGTCACAACTCGTGGTATGGCCCGCAGTGCAACCCATGGTGGGCAGGTGGTCCGCCCTAGCCACAACCCGGGGGGAGGCACCCCCCCAACAAATTTAATGGTATATTACTCATTTGATCACCATGATGGTATTCATAACTTCTTGGTGGTCCTTCCATGTGACCCTCGTCCAGCCAAATCGGCCGGCTGGTTCTCCTTCAAGCATCGCGACTACATCGCTATCCACCAGCAGCCTGCCGGGTGTCGACCACCCTCCAGCCGCCTCCACGGACAAACAGACATGACCACTTGCTCCACCAGTGGAAAAGACATGTGTAGCCCCTCCTCCATGTGGCCAGCTAGATTTCGGCTTCAACCATGCTCCACCATAGATGACTGGTCGCGGCCTCTTTCAAAACTGGTGGCACAGACACGCGCCGCCCTGCCTTCCCTAACGGCCGGTCGAGTACTGGCCGCCGCCTTTTTCCATCATCCAATACGACTTCGTACCAAGATTTAAAAATTAAACAGTCTCATATTTGCAATCCTTATGTCGAGCACACCATGACCATATATAGTGTTCAGTGAGACTTCATGCTTTTACCTTCAATAAATATTAGGCATTGAATAATGCACGAAGAATAAAAATAATGAGGTGCCATATTTCTGTGCAGGATGATTTTCATGTATTTTTCCCATCTTCCTTGTCATTTCAGGATATGAAAAATCTATAAAATAAATTCAATCAAAAATAAAACCCCTTCCTCAATAATGATGGTGAGTGCTTGTTTGTGGAAGCGGGTTAGTGTTCGTCATCCCCCATAACTAGCCTCCAATGACGTCACTCGTTTTTTGATCTCTAGTTCAGGGTTTCGATGTCGCTTGTCCCCTCCCCTTGGTACTGGCTCTGTACTCTATGGTTTTGATGTCACTGTACATTGTCAGTACATTGTTGATTGGTGAAGCATTGATGACAACTCTCCTCAAGCTATATATAAATAAGAGAGGGGAAGGGTGTGAAATGTTAATGGGATTAATAGATACAGATAAATTATGAACATTCATAATTCCCCAATAGTGTAGTTTCATAGAATTGAATGGTCATGCCATTTATTAGTTGGACACGTTGTTGGTCCCACTGTAATGCTCGTCTGTTGGAAGAATAGAAAAAAAGTTATTTTATTTATTCTATTAAAATGTTCCAAAAACAAATCTTATATATTGTCCTATTATGGTGGATGTTATGGTCTCCTGAAACGAATATCAGCACTATGAGTTCAACGGTGTCCTCAGATTTCAATTCTGAGCACTTGTTCAAAAGTTACAAAATGCCGCTTGCACGTTTACTAATCGTACCTAATAAAATGTTCAGAAAATTATTAATAGTCACCCTTGACCCACTCCGATCAATGTTAGGCTCTCTCTAAGTGAAACACACCCCAACGAACCCAAAATTACTATCAGATTTCCAATATGAGTTACCATTTAAATTTTTTGGATTTTACAACAAACTAATTGTCACATAATTATTTTATTGACAACCAAAAACTAACTCTAACTGATGGATTGTGCCGACCACTGTTAGTATCTACCTAAATAAAGCATACCCTCAAGAGTTCAGTTGTGGTATCAGATTTTTATTCCAAGTTACTGTTTGTGAGATATAATAATTTGAAAAACAAAACTTTATTTAATTATTTTATTTACGGTTATTCCATATTCAGGTTTTCATGGCGTAGGCTTGTGTATACTAAACATAAGTCGCACCTAGGGTAAACCCACAATCTTATGTGAAAAGGTTCCCTTAAATTTATTATCCATGTAACCATTTATGTGTAATTCAATTTTTTTAGGAAAACTGCATTCGCACGATAAATAAAGCTTAGCAAAACTTTGACGGATCATTCCGAGAACTCCAGGCCACAGAATCCCATGAAGTCAGATTTTGCAGTCTCAAAATAATTTCACATAGTTAAAAAATTTATGGAATTTTAGAAACATAACTTTCTCCCAACCATAGGGATTTACGTCCCTGAAAGCCACAAAAAATGTAAAACAACCAAAAGAGGTTATTGAGCATGAATATTAGCCTCTTACTCCAATGTTCATTCCTCGAGGTTCTTGTGCAACAAGAATACAAGAACTATACTTAGAGACTACCAATTAAGGAATTTCTCTTATCAATCCCCAATATCAACTGAATCCTCTGTAAATGTCACCCCATCATCGATGTCCTGCTTGTCGTGGTCAATGATGTGAGATGGGTCATGCACGTATCTCCTCAACTAGGATATGTGGAAGACACCATGTACCCTCCCCAACTTTGCTGGAAGAGTGAAGAAGTATGCTACATGGCTTATCCATCGATGTATCTGAAATGTACTGATAAAAATCATTGATAACATACTGGGTCAGCCAAATCTTCATAGTCTTCATCGAGGAGAGACTCACAAGAATACTTGTTCCCCCTCCTAGAACACCAAATGTCTCTGTATCCCTTCCGCATAGGACTTCTTCCTAAATTGTGTTGTCTTCACCTGATGACATGTGAGATCCTTGTACATCTTCAACACTCCAGGATGTACCTCCAGAGTGGACCTATGGAACTACCTCAACACTTCGTCATGTAACACATTTGATCGCATACTATGTCCTCAGAAGAGGATGACATGCTCCCCACCTTCCAAAAATCAATCAGGTTCTTATCTTGTGGATATAAGAGCATGTCGAGCCTTATAGTCTGTTTCCCCAATCTTCGCCTCCCTGACTCACTGTTGGAGTGGGCGAGTGAATGTCAAAGAATAGAGGTATGATTCTCCATCTCCATCCACAAAGGATATCTACAACATGGATAACTACTCTGTCATCTCACTTAGCAACTGTAGAACAGACCTCCTGCTGAGTGAATATTCTTCCATGTACCCCTTCACAGGAGTATAGACTATCTTATTTTCATTGTCCTATAGGATCTCTATCCATATAAGCTAACAACGGTGTCGCTAACCTATATAAGTTGGGTACTAATATCTAGTAGTACCTAGATAATGAAGAAGTCCCTCCTCCTTCAGTGAGGTAAACCTGGAAACATCTTTTGAAAGGATGTCCCCAACACATTGCAACTTCTGTTGGGAACAAAAAACTAAAAAATCCTACTGACCGGAGTGTATGTTTGGATGACTCAAAAGTGATCAGATGCACCCTACTATTCATGAGTTTATCCTATGATGCATGGGTTTTCTTTTTCATTGAGAAAGGAAAATCCTATTCCAATGTTGTTGGTAAACCACAACCGTATTTGATAATACAATCAATATGAGCATGAATTGTGGAAGTCTAGTCCATACCCAAAAAAATCATAAGACCTCGACAAAGACACCATGAATCTAAATACTTGCCTATAGGGTCTGATCACACTATCTTCATAGGTGTGATTATCATGTATCCTCTCAAAGGCATCTCCAGATGTGAGGGTCAAGTTAAAGGATTAACCGGAAACTCTAGGTTGTGGAAAATATTTGTGGAAGGAATGAATGATTAGAACCTATGTTTGTTTATATGGCATCTATTAGTAGACACAGACCATTCATTGAATCATTCCTAGAGCCCATGGGTTACACTCTTTGACCGCATGATGCTACTCACTTCCCCTATCCTCCAGCTCCCTGAGCCTGGTGGGGACTACATTTAAGAGTGGGTTGTAACATGTCAAAATGTACACCACCTCATGCTTCTCTCCTACCTCCACTCCCACATATGCAACCCTGTAGATTTGACTGTACCTATCACATCATCCTCCTAAAAAATTTTACTAGAACAATTCTCTGAGACTTGTTCTAGTTTCTTAATTTTACCTTACTAATATTCACTGGCTATATCTACTCATCCAAATAACATTCAACCACAAAGGTTCTCTTTATAATCCAATCATAGGTAAGAATCCATAATGGAATAGGGATGGCTCATACATTTATAACCACATCGCACTAAGTTGTATGATCCCCAATGAACTGATCATATAGTATTCATCGACTTCCATGAATGTTCAATACTCCTCGAGGAATACTCAACTACCAACATGTCATCTAGCCGAAGTTGTAGAAGCTCTAGAGAACTCCCAGCCACCTCCCCAAGCCATTCCTTAGTCTCTTGAAAGATAGGCTCGCCTTGGACCATGAGGGGTATATTATGTTGAAACTCATGTAAGGCACTAAGCGTAAATTTGTCCTCTACCAGCATAGCCAGTATTAATTGCTGGCCAACAGGGAGTGAAATAACTGGAATACTACTCGAAGGTACCATCATGGGAAGGATTCCAAGTACATATTCCTCATTTTCTTGGGGACCATCCTCATGGTAATGTGCTGGAAAATATCAATATCTAGAATCACTATCTTCACTACAGGTGTCTCAACTAGGTAAAAAACTCCTTCCACTACCTCCAACCTGCCCTCAGATGCCTGGGAATCTGACATGCCCCGAAACCTTAGAGGTCTCTATCACTGGAACCTGTGAAATACACTCCATCAATGTTAATCCTCTACTAGTGGGGCTGGTGGAAACACTCATCAAACTAGTAGTGGTTCTTCAAGTACACCACCTGAAGGTTCTAACAGCGTAAGAAGGACATGCATTGAGGCCTCATCATGCGGTGGTACTTCATCATGTACTCTATCATGAAACCTGGGTTGTTGTCTTTGTGGTGGCATCCCAATAAGGAACAGGTGCACCATGCTCATTAAATTATACCTGGTGAGATGAATCCAGATAAATCAAAAGGTAAACTTTTCAAAAACACACATAATCCATGTTTTCATGTGTTGAGTTAGAAGTTAGTCTTCAGGGTCCTGGTGTGTGGATATGTCAGCCGCCACACCAATACTGAACTCCCCAAAACTAAAAACCACACTAATAAAAAATAACACTATTTAACATAGAAAAGATCATATTCCTAGTTCTTCAGTAGAACCGAACTCCTCTAATACCACTTTGTCATGAACCGTCCCTTGGGGCCCGTGTCGTGACTACCTGAAGCCCACCATCTATAGGCCAGAGGCTGGTGAATAGCACCTAAAGGCATAATCCCAAAAATGTGTAGGCATTCCATTAAATACTGTAAAATCACATGGTCCAAGAATACGACAAGATGTGACTGTGAAGTAAACTGTTGTAGTAAAAGAGTGCAAAATGTTACAGGGAGCCAGAATACAAGCCCAACTATAAAGGTACAAGTACAACTGAAAATACAATATAACTGAAAGAAAAAGGAAAACAGATACCGGGTCATCCTTCGAGGTTCATACATGAAGGGTATGTATAGATTGATTCCTCATCAATCCACATTTTTCAATCTCCTCCACGTCACATCACGCTGGAATGGTCCACCTCCCTGCAACCTCCAGTCCTGGCTCCCTCAGCCTTGATCAATGTTTTACATCATTTGCACAAGACACAACAAGGTGCGGGTGAACCTCATGTAGGGGTGAGTATAGCACCACGCAGTATGGACCCAGTGACCATGTAGGTCTCCTAAAGTTCAACAATGGTAAACCACAAATAAAGACATCAACTCTACATAGATATATGACCATACATACACATATGTTATTAAGATATACACATATCGTATATGAGATAAGAATACCTCAATGTAATACCATGAAGGTAGATTAACACACAAGTAAAGTACCATAAAGCATAACCTCAATCACCAGCATAATTTTAATACAACTCACGGTTGGATTAATTCTAGTGGTAGTAATAAGTTACATCCCCAGTCACAACATCGAATTCCTCCGCTTCTAGAGAACTCCTCCTCTATCGAGTATAGTGAGAATGCCACATCACACAGATGTGCTTCCCACTTACCATCAACTTCTGAGTTACTCCTACAGACGAGTATCATGGGTATGCTATGTGACACCGAGGTGCTCCCCAGCATGGGTCTACCGCATCACACATAGGCACTCACCCTTGTGGCCTATTGAGGTAATCCTCATATCGAGTATCATTGGTCAAACGCATCACACAGAGGTGCTTCCCACCATGGTTATGCCGCATCACACAAAGGCCCTCCCCACTGGGACTGTGAAGTCACTCTAAGTGGAATGGTGAATAGTCATCATTTGTCAGCCAATCATTGGGTTCTGCACATAGTGCGCTTGGGAGAACCACTCCCCAAGGAATCAATCATATATAAACAATCCCAAATCCTAATTCAATAGTATCCAAAATGTATTTTTGTCAAAACGGACCCAATGCAATAGAAGACATGTCCATCGGACGCATGTTCTGGAAGTTATTAGTATTTCCACTCCAAGGACCCAGTTGGATTCAAGGTCCGATCCAACTCGGCCATAATTGAACCTTATCAAAAAATCAAGTGCAGTATACCAAAAGTACCTTCTTGATCCATGGATCATGGCTCTACTGATGGTCCGTCAAATGAATGCATTGTTTTTATGTTATGGTCAAAAAGGTAAAACTTGGTCCAGATGGGCCTTGGTTTAATCCGACCCTGTCAGACCGACCTTGCCCAAACCGGTTTGGGTCAACCTAACCCATTCTAGTTCCATCCTAGCCTATGAATGGGTCATCCTAGACCGGCCATCAACGGGGCTGGCGGGTTAGCACGACCCACGGTGGGCAGGCCATCCATCCTAGCCGCAACCTAGGGGGAGGTACCCCCTGGTAATCCGGACGGCCTGATGGTCATTCGGTCGCCCTATTCACAAGAGGGACTTCTCGGAGGTCCCTCATAGTGGGATTTGGCCTGCTATCGGCCTCCCTCTGGTCTCCACCATTACTGGCCTACATCTCCACTAGCTTTGCGGACATGCGCCACCATACTCCACCGCGGCTGACAGGCCATGGCCTCCATCACAACCGGTGGCACGGATGTGTACCGCTCTTCCCCCTCATGGTCAACCGGGTGCTCGCCACTTCCTTCTTCCATGATCCTCTGTGACTTCATTCCATGCTCAAAAAATTTGACGATCTCATATTCACGATTATTTCATCGAGGGTCCCATTTTCATGTAACGCGCTTGGCGAAGCTCTGTGTTTCTAGCGTCAATAAATATTTGGCATTAAAGAACACATGAATAACGTGTGAAAAATAAAAAGAAAGAGAATCAAGGATTATGTGTGTGATGATAGCTTTGTTTGTTTGGCCATAACCATCATAAATTTAGGATATGAAAAATCAAAAAAAAATTCAAACATAAATATAACACCTTCCTCAAGAACAGTGGTGAGTGCACATTAGTGAAAGCGGGTCGTTGTTCGTCGCCCCCCGTAACTAGCCTCCAACGATGTCACTCGTTAGTCGATCTTCAATTTTGGGTTTTGGTGTTGCTCATCACATTCTCCTGGTAAAGGCTCTATCATCCAAGGGTGTGGCATCACTACACTTTTTCAGCACATTGTTGCATTAAGAAGCAATGATGACCCCTCTCATCAAGCTCCATATAAATATGAGAGGGGAATCGTGTGCAACATTAATGGGATTAATAGAGGCCCATTAATTATGAACATTAATTACATAGAATTAAATGGTCATACGATTTATTTTCTTGACACATCTCAAGTCCCACCTCATCGTTTGTCCGTTGCAGGAATAGAATTAAAATTATTTAATAAAATTATTTTATTTATTATATTAAAAAGTTCCAAAAACTAAACTTTTCTCCAGACCTACTAATTTTAAATTGCAGGACTTATACAATGAATATTGGCATTGAGAGTTCAATTGTGTCCCCATATTTCAATTCCAATCCCCTGTTCAAAATCTACAAAATGCCGCTTACGCGTTTACTGAACGTATGCGTAAAAAAGTTAGGAAAATTATTTATAGTCACCCTCATCCGACGATAGTGAGGCTGGGCTATGACTAAGTGAAACACTCCCCAAAAAACCCATCAGTACTCTCAGATTTCTAATATGAGTTATCGTTTATATGTTATGGATTTTACAATAAAATAATTGTCACATATTTGTTTTATTTACAACCAAAAACTTACTTTCAGTGGATGCTTTCGCTGGCCAATGTTAGTATCAGCCTAAAGAAATCATACCCTCATGAGATCAACAGTCGACTCAGATTTTTAATCCAAGTTACCGTTTTTGATTTATAATCATTTGGAAAATAAAATAACATTAAATAATTATTATATTAATGGTTATATTATTTGGGTTTTTCTCACCGTAGGATTGTGCCGAATAATCTTACATCTCCCCTATAGTAAAACCACTATCCTTAGTGTAACAGTGTGCTCAGATTTATGACCCATGTAACCGTTTGAGTGTTATGGCACTTTTCAGAAAAACTACATACTCACTCTAATTAAATCATAAAAAAACTTCGACGGAACATTCTGGGCACTCCGGGCCTCAGAATCGTGCGCTGTCAAATTTTTCAGTCTTGATATAAATCAATATAATTAAAAAAAATAAACATAATTTTCAGGATGTTATAGTGGGGGGGGCTGTCAAAGGGGGTAGTGGTGTCTAAGAGTGGCGAGTAATATTGGGAATTACCTTTTTCATAAACCTATAACATTCCATACACATAATATGATAAAATTATTTAGTAACTATATTTACACACTTAAGAAGATATTATTTAGGATCTTGACTTCCATCATTCATATATAGACTCTTCCATTATTTATTTCTTTCATTTTTTTATAACTTTAAACATGAAAGCGATGATTATGGTTAATCTTAAATACAATAACACATTTTTATATACCATTTAACTAAAAATATAAAAAACATATTTACAAATATAAACCATATGCACAAAGATACTTAATGAAAACAAAAAGTATTAAATAAATTATTTTATCATTCAATATACAAAAATAAAATGTCCTTACATCAACCTTCTAAATATACAATTGATAATTGAATATATAAATTTTCTGTAAACATCTATATATATCATTAAAATATAGATTCTAGTGGGGATGCTCAGGGGGTGGGGGTGTCCAGGGGGTGGGGTGGAGTCCAGTAGGTGTCGGGTTGTCCAGGGGGTTTGGGGTATTGTCCATGGGTGTAAGGGGTGTCCACGGGTGGGGGGGGGGGTCCATGTTTTGGGGTGGTTTCTAGGGGTATGGACAAGGGGTTGAGGGGTTGTACAAGGGGCTAAGGATTGTTGGTCATAGTGGATACTCAAGAGGGGGGTGAATTGAGTTCCAATTAAAAATTTATGTATAAAATATTAGTATCAAAATCCAAAAATTCATAAATCAAGTTGAACTATAAAGATTATAATGATTGTAAAAGTTCAATAAATTTATCAAGGATTGATTATTTATCATTTAACATAATAAGAAGATTAATTAAGCTTTTGAAACTAACTTACTGGTTCACAATAATTACAAACACTTTCTAGTTCAACTATCAAACATACTTTAAAACAGATTTTACATTCAAAGTATATAGCAGTGGAATATTGAAAATAGTTTAAAAAAATTAAGATGGACAATAGTTTAACCAAGATGTTTTATCTCATGATGAGACTTTTTATTATAAAACAGTTTAGATAACAATTTTATTCACACCCAGGATCAGGGTTTTCAACAATACTCAGACTGTTCGTGTCCTCAGACCTCTACCACAGTTCTATGTGGGAAAACAACAGCAATAACACACAGGTTGTCCAAGTCCTCAGAACTCTACAACCATTCTACGTGGGAAACACATAGGTGTAAAGAGTATAGTGTAATTATTTAAATATACTCTAGTGCATCTTAGGAGTCAGAGTGTGTCAAAACAGATAGAAGAACATAATGCTTGTAATGTAAAGAAAACGATGATCAGAGCAGAGTAAGAATATAGATATGAGTTTAGAATGCTCTTGTGTGATGAAAATGCAGCTCTGGACACATTTAGATTGATGTAGATGATTCTTTGAATCATTATTTCGAGGTTGTCTAGAATACAATGTGTCGTGGTTTTGTTACTTCACCTCCAGTACATTTGTTCAGCTTGAATGCAAGATTATTCCGAGTGGATCATGAACCATCTCAATTAACTTCATTTCTTGATGTGTATGAGTGTTATCCAAGTTACTTTTGGTGTGTTATTCTATACATATACATATGTATCTTTTTCCCTTCCATACATTTATGTCTCTATGTGTCTCTATGTCTTTTTGAGGTAGCTCGATATTCCTTTTTACTTCTTCTTTTGTCTAGCAGTGGTAATGATTACCTTTTACAGGTACGATGTACTATTCCATATCATTCCGAAAACCCACATTAATTAGTATAATCTGCATTAAAATAATAAAATATGACCATTTGAAATAAAATTGAAAGATTTAAAAAATTGATTATGAAATAGCGTAACAGTAATTCATGGAAATGATGTCTCCATCACATAGTGTCTATGATGATCACGGTGTCTAAGTGTCACGGTGTCTCATGGTCATGGTGTCTTGTTCACGGTTTCTCATTCATTGTGTCTTGTTCAAGGTGTCTCTTTCACAGTGTCGTGTTCATGATGTCTCATTCACGGTGTCTGGTTCACGGTGTCTCGTTCACGGTGTCTCGGGCACGGTGTCTCATTCACGGTGTCTTGTTCATTGTGTCTCGTTCATGGATTATGGATTCACAGTGTCTACTTCAAGGTGTCTGGCCTAACGGTGTCTGGCTTCATGGTGTTAGAAATACATAGACAGTGGTGGAATCATGGTTTTTTAGAATTTTCAAAGTAACTATGTGCAGACATAAATAAAGATGACAATAGAAAGGATAAGACATAATAATTTGTTAATGAAGGTATTTTGAGAGTAGATAAAAGATAGTATAAAGTTGTTAAATTAAAAATAGAGCAATTAAGATCTTGAAAATATACTCTTAAAGCATGAGAACACATTAAAGATAAATACACATGATTGGATATAATTTATTGAATTTAACAGGTTTAATAAGAACTGAAATCATTAAAACATTATTAAATAAGATTTTTGATCATTAAAACAAGATTAGTACACGAGGAGTCCAATAATCTCCCCCATTCTGATGATCACAAAACCATGTAAAGTTAAAATGTATATTGGATGAAACTATAGAGATCAGATAAAATAAAAAGA
Organism: Viscum album; assembly: GCA_963277665.1. Classification (NCBI taxonomy): domain Eukaryota; kingdom Viridiplantae; phylum Streptophyta; class Magnoliopsida; order Santalales; family Viscaceae; genus Viscum; species Viscum album. The sequence goes on along the minus strand of OY728128.1, from coordinate 1,743,509,911 downwards.
TAAAAGGATAACATATAGAAACTTCTCACCATTTTGGGATTATAAAAAAAATGAAATAAGAGATGTTAAAATGTCATCATTCTATTTAGAGTAAATGAGGTTCAGTTCATCACAAAAGAGTAATACAAAAACAATAGAATCCCTATCAAAAAAGAGTACCACTATTCTTCATCATGGTATGGCATTCCCTTTTCCTTTAGTAGTATTGGAAGAAGAGGAAGCCATAGGGGTAGAAGCAGAGGTAGAAGAAGGTAGAGAGGTGGTTGATGAAGAGGGAAATGGAGACCTTTAATGTCTAAGGGAGCTAAGGAAGGAGTAATAGAAGATCTAGGCAGCTGTTGATCAATAATCCCAGGCCTGATCTGACTGAGTGCTTGTCTGATAGACATGGTGGTTTAGGCTAGTGTAGATGAGAAGGTAGGCAGCACATGTTTGAGAGGAGCAGCCACTGGAGCAACAATGGTTGTAATCTAGACATGAAGATAGGGCCTCAGATGTTTGATGAAATCTGTAATGATCTCTCGACAATATTGCATGGATTTCTCAAAATTTCCCTTATTCTCCATAAACATGTCTAACAGACTATAAAAAATCTGTGAACTTTTGGACATTGTTCTTGAATGCCTGAGTCAGAGGAGGAATCCTTAGATTTTCTACAAGGTAATTGAAAAGGTTTTTTATATCTATCTTGGAGAAAATTCCGTTGAAGTAGAAATCCACTTTATTAGAAATATCTTGTTGTACATTAGTAGCTATTTTCGAGTGTATTTGTACTAGGTAAATAAATTTATCACTATTTTTGACAACTTCAGTTAAAGAAGCCTTATTGAAACCACTATAGACATTCTGAAGCTCTTCTTTTATTACAGTTCTGAGCAGATCACTGTCCATGTAGGGATAAGAGGATTTAGTGGATGCTTTTACAGCTGTGGTCAGATATTTTAGTTGATTCAACAACTATTGAAGACACCATGTATACTCAATAGTGAGTTTATTCAGACTGGGAACATGTTCATTCATATCCTTCACAATTTTTTTTTTCCTTTCAACGACCTTTTTGTCTAAGGATTGTAGATGAGGTTAAAGCTAAGACACACAAGGTTGTGGGATTTGAGGAGCAGCAGGTTCTACAGGAAGAAAAAATGATTCAGTTCTCGAATGCAGCTCTCTCTGCATGTCTTCAACCATTCGTTTTTGGGTCACTACTTCAATACTGTTCATCTTATTTCCAACTCCCACTTATTGAATTTCATTGAGATTCATTGGATGAATTTTCCAGATAATCTTGTCCAATAATATTGAGGCATCGTTCTCAATTATATTTTTTACAGTAAGAGAATGAGTATTTATGAGTTTTTCAACTCCGAATAAGATAGTATCACAAAATTCCTTTAGATCATCTTCACATACATTGGATGGTTGTTAAGTTATGGGTTCATGAGTAGGGACTGTCACAGGATCAGATTCTTTCTCAAGTGCAAAATTGGAGATTGATTTCAACTGAATAATGGAGGAAATATCATGGATGGTTGCTGTAACCTACTAATAATGATTCACATCATCAAAACATGGAAATTTATACTGAGTGTATAGAGGACTTGACTCAGTTGGATGTGAGGCTTCAACATACTCATGATTTGGGGTTTTCTCCCCCTCAACTGATGGTTACTTCTCATGACTGAGAGACATAGGATCTTGGATTATATCCATAGACTCATCTCTGAGTTCCTCACTAATTTATTATCTAGATAGCTGAAAAGCAATCTCCATCCATTCTTCAGCAGAAGGAATAATTTCTGGAACAGATTGTTTCAATAGATGTTCCTCAAGATTGAACTCTTGCTATATAGGTAGCTCTTCCAATATAGGATGATCCACTATAGGCTCTCCCATGACATGATTTTCATATTATTTGGAATGTGAATCAGATACAACTTCGGGTTGAGTTTCCAAACCTTCAGCATCTTTAGGAGTAAGGACTTCGTCTCCCGGAACTACATGAGGAATAATAGTTCTGTCTTCCTCAACAATAACTGCTTCCCTAGGTGGCACTTCAGCCTCTTATTCCTCTTATTAAGGATACTCAAAATTCCCATATGGATCTAAACAAGGATCAGAGATGTCTTTTGGTCATGAGGGATAATCCACCGGATTTAATTTTACATTAGTTTTTATCATTGTCTTATACCCATTTCTTTTTCCAAGGATTCCAGTCTATTTTCATTCTTTTGATAGTAGCTTTTGAGAGGAAGTAATCATAGTCCATAATAATTTACTCATTAGGTATAACCACACCTTTTTAAGGAATCATGGGTGATATTAGACGAGAGTAAAACAAAGATTTATATTTGGATGTTACATGGAACAACTCACACATATGGTGAATAATATACTTGCAGAGGTTTATATTTTGTCCATTTTTCATGAGGTGAATAAAAAACACATCTTTATATTTTAACACAGAAAAATCACCATTTCTTAGACTTACCTGGTTCTGTACAAACATAAAATAATCCTTGTTTCTCCATCTATTTCAGCAGCAATTTCTCTCCTCAGGTTGCCATTTCCAGCTAGGGTCTTCAGGTCTTCTTCTAGATAAAAGAAAGCAGTTGAAGTAGGAGGTCCTCTCGGATAATCCACACATATTTATTTATGAGGTATCCTAAAACATGATTCCCACAACCTCTAAGAGAAAGAAAATCTCTATCCATTTACCCAACTCTTCACAATATACCCTTCACCAGAATCAAATTAGAGTGGTACTTATTGTTAAAACTGAGGTACTGACCTTGGATAGATGGGTCCACCCTCTTTTGAGAACCATTATAACCAGCCTTGTTTTTCTAACACTTTCCAAACCAGATACTTACTAGAAAGAATCCATTTCTAGTAAATTTATTTCTCCGGTACTACATCGCGATTTACCAAATTTTGATTTTAAGGTCCTTCTGGTATCATCTTAGGTGCAATCTTCTTTATCCTTCGAGCTACACTTCTCAAATGTCAATGATTATAGAGGTTTCATTCTTGGAATTCACTAATGGTTCAATAGAAATATGGGTTGGATGGATGAAGAATCATTTGAATAGAGTAAGTAGACGAAACCTTGAGTGAAGAAGCATATGATACTTTGTTTTATCATTTAGGAATACCAAACATCACAAAAATAGAAACACATGAAGATAAAGATGTGAAACATATAATTACCATGATGGGGGTTAAAAATACATAAAGAATTTTTATGGTGAGACTGTGAGTGGTCATTACAATGAGATAATATACGAGTTTCAGGGAGAGATCGTGAGGGAACATTTCGGTCCACGTTACGGTGAGACAGTAAACGTCAGGCCGTGAGTACATAATGCTAACGATGATACAATAAACATACAACATTAAGGTGAGACAGTAAAAATGAGATACATTAATTGAGAAACCGTAATCATGAAACAATAAATTATAAAACAGTAAGATACCAAAGAGTAAGATCTGAAACACTAACAAGTATGGTATCTATTTGAGGTTTATCAACACAAGTTCATGTATGATTTAGTCTTTTCACTCATAATTTAATGGTTTAGGGAATATTTCATCAAGTTGATCTTCATTATCAATGAATTCCAAAGTGATATCACATTTTTCATAATGATCTCTAAAAAAGTGATGTCTTAAATAAATATGCTTTATCCTTAAATGTGAAACAAGATTCTTTGAGTTGTTAACAGCACTTGTGTTTTCAATATTTATGGGTACATGTCTGAATTTATATCCATAATCTAGTAATGTGTGTTTCATCGACAATATGTGTGCACAAAAACATCCAACAGCTTTGTATTCTGCTTATGCAGTAGATAATGCAACAGAATTTTGTTTCTTACTACACCATGATAATAGTGACTTGCCTAAAAGGTGACGTGTTCAAGAGGTGCTTTTCCAATCTAACATACAGCAACTGAAGTCATCATCATAATAACTAACTAATTTAATTGATTTTCTATTAGGATATAATATTCTTCTATTGGGTGTATGCTTGATGCATTTGAAAATTCTATTTACAACATTTAAATGAGATTCCTTAGGGTTTTATTGAAAACGAGCACACATACACACACTAAACATAATGTTAGGACGACTAGAAGTTAATTAGAGGTAACATCCAATGATTCCTCTATAAGTGATTTGATCAACAGATTTTCCATCTTCATCAAGATCCAATATAATAGTGGTACTCAGGGGAGTGTCACTACTTTTATAACTATCCAATACAAAACATTTTAGAATATCCTTTTTATAATGACTTTGATTTAAAATTATACCATTTTAATTTTGAAAAACGTGAAATCCATGTAAATATTTGAGTTCTCCCATTAAACTCATTTCAAATTCTTTTTTCATCATTTTAGAAAAATATAAACATAAATAATTTTTCAAAGATCCAAAAATAATTTCATCTACATAGTTTTTAACAACTAAAACAACATTAGAAATTCATTTTATAAAAAGATTAGGATACTCTATTCCTTTTGTAAATCCTTTGTAAATAAGAAAGGTACTCAATCTGTCATACCATGATTGTAGTGATTTATTTAAACCATATAAATATTTTGTTAATTTAAAAATATGATTTGGAAAATGAGGGTTTGTAAATCTAGTGGGGTTTTCAACAAAAACATCCTCAGCTATATACCCATTTAAGAATTCACTCTTGATTTCCCTTTGATATAGTTTGAAATTAAAATGTGCTGTATAGGCATGCGATATTCTTATGGATTCATGTCTGGATACTAGTGAAATGGTCTCTTCATAGTCATTTCCTTCTACTTAACTATTTCCTTGTGCAACTAGTCTAGTCTTGTTTCTACCTATGTTACCAGCTTCATCAATTTTATTTCTAAAAAACCATTTTAGTGCCTATGGTCAAAGTGTCCTTAGGTCTATCTATAAGATTCCAAACATTCTTCCATTAAAATTGATCTAATTCTTCTTACATAGCCATCACCAAAATTTCATCATTGATTGCATCATTGATATTTTTTGCTTCAGGATATGAAAGAAAAGCCTGATGTTCAACCTAGTTTCTCATAAAAGCTCTAATTTGTGTCCCTATACATAAATATCATACAAAAGTATTAAAGGATGATTTTTAAGAGTCATAATTGGTTTAAAGAAGGTAGGGATTGAAATTTCAGTTGCATTTACAGGTTTGGGTTTTATAGAAGCAGGTTCTGGAAAATTTCTAGAACTGGTTGTCTTAACACCAGGTTCACTATTCTTGTCATTAAGGTTTATATTGGAAATATCATCTTCAAGATTTTCAAGAGGAGTCTTAGGTTCATGTGGATCAGTATCATCAAATTTGATGTGTACAGATTCTTTCACAAATTTGTTTATATTATTAAAATTCCTATTGGATTTAATTTTTATAGAGAAACCTAGGAAAATTCCATCATCACATTTGAAATTAAATTTATCATGATTATATTTAGTGTTAAGAATAAAAACATTTCATCCAAAAACTCTGAAGTAATTAACCATAGTCTTCCTATTGTTCCCAATCTCATAAGGGGTCTTCTTATTAATTGGTCTTATAAAGACTCTATTGATAATGTAACTAGATGTTTTGATAGCTTCTTCCCCATAGTAAATAGTTAAGTCATATTCATTGAGCATTGTCCTAGAAATCCCTTGAAGAGTCCTATTTATTCATTCTAGTACACTATTCTGTTGAGGTGTTCTAGGGGAAGAGAAGTTGTAACTATAGCCATTATGTAAGTAATAAGATTCAAACTCCTAATTTTCAAATTCACGACCATGATCACTTCTCAAGGTCTTGATCCTATGTCCACATAGGTTTTCTATAGACATTGAATATTTAACAATACAGGAAGAAGCTTCAATTTTGTGAGCCAGAAAGTATACCCGTGTGTATCTAGAGAAGTCATATACAGTAAAATTAACATTTATCTTCCAATTTATACTTGAAACCATTGATGGTCTAAAAAATTCCATGTGATCCAACTCGAGTGGTAGAGAAGTAGTATCATTTTTCTTTGATTTGAGAGAAGCATTATATTGTTTCCCTTTTGAAAAGGAATACAAACATTATCCTTTGGGAATTCATGTCTGGGACGGTCTCTAACTAAACCATTCCTAGTCATTTTCCTAAGGGAGTGTACATGGTAGTGTCTTAATCATATATTCCATAGCAAAGATAATTTAAGAAATGTATTTAAACAAGTTACATTTTGTATAGCTAAAGAATTCAAAGCTACAACATAAACATTTTCATTTCTTAATGTAGTAAATACAAAAAAAATAGAATAAAATACATTGCAAGAATAATTTTTAAATTTAACATTGATACCATCATCACACGACTTTGAAATACATATCAGGTTGTATTTCAGTCCATCAAAAAATAGTACTTTAGAAATTAAAATTGAATCAGTGTTACCAATCAAGCCTATGCCGATGATTTTTCCTTTTGATTTATCCCCAAAGGTGACATGTACTCCATGAACTTTGATTAATCTCTTAAATCAAGAGTAGTCTCCTATCATATACCTTGAACATCTATTGTACAAGTACATTATATTCCTAAAATAACATTTCAAGCATGATTCTTACAAAACAGATTTAGATAGGAGATAATTTTGGTACCCAGATTTTCTTGGCTCCAAAATGTTTAGAAAATAAAGCATTAGGTACCCAGATTTGACAAATGGATTTCATATAATCAATATATTTAAAAGATTTTGAAAGATAAACATTATTTGATATGTATCAATATGAGTAGCTAGTTGAGACATAATAATTTCTAGAACTAGAACAAGAAACATGCTATCCAGATTTAGGAATAAATCAATTCATTATAATCTGTCTCTGTCTAGGCTGATGGCCTAAACCAGTAGTATACTTTTGTGCAAATATTTTTCAAGAATTTGAGTTATAATATTCCTTCCATTCACGAACATCTCTTAGTATTTTCAAAGTTGCTCATTAGACACTCTGAGTTCATTATTATCTTTTAAAAATTGAGAATTATTTTCCTTTTCTATAATAAGATCAGATTTTATAGTTTTAGTGAAGGCATACGGTTTCTTTAATGACTTGTACATATCATTTAGCTCATTGCATGTATCATATAACATATTTCAGTATTCAAATAATTCAGTTTTAGACATATTATCCTAATTATCTGAATCATTTTAATTCCCAGAATAATAATCATTCAGTATAGGGGAAACATGTACCTTAGAAGCTTTAGTCATGCAACACATGTTGGAATGAGTCCTTTCATTAGAATCAGAAGTTTCAAATTAATTTGAGCTATCATCCAAAGAACTCCATGTTTCCTTCATGTAATTCTTATATTTTTTACCTTATAATCATATTTCTTCTCAAACTTCAATTTTGGATTGTCTGCCTTATCATTTCTTTTTTCTTTTATATTCATAACATGTTATCTCATAATTTTTGTCAGCATTACTCCAATATATCTTCCAATTACCTTGTATGTCACACTTAGCCTTATAGTTTTCTTTTATGAAAAATTTCTTCTTTCATTAGAATTTCGTGAATCTCCTGGAAATATGACCCATCTCTTCATCATTGTCTTAGTCATAATTTACACTAGTTGAGATTTTATCATTTATGTGAACATTCCCTTTGTTCTTGGTCTTTGAGAAAGTAGATTTAAATGACACTGAATTCTTATTAGGTTCATCATCTTATTCTTTTTTGACGTTTAGTTCTTCTTCATACATCATCAACTTTCCAATCACCTCCTTAATAGGCAGCTTTCCAATATCACATGATTTGCATATAGAGATAGAGGTTCCTCTCCATCTGTCTGGTAGGCATCATAGTATCCTCATGATTTTCTACATTGGTGGATCATCTTTTCCCAGTGATATCATTGTGTTGACTACCTCATTAAACCTGAGATACATATCTAAAATAGAGTAATCAATTTTAATATTAAAATTATCATACTTAATAGTGTATGTGTTTAGTCTCATTTCATTAACAATTGTTGTTCTCTCATGGAAAATGGCCAGAGTATCCCATATTTCATAAGTAGTCTTACATGGAGATATTTGATTTAATTATTAATCTTCTAATGCACAATACATATAATTCGTTACTTTATAATTTTTATTGTATGCATCTGTCATAGTTTCAACCCAAGTAGTTCTAACAATTTCAGGAATCTTATACCGAGTCTCTATGGTAGTCTAAATGTCAAATACAATACTTTCTAAATGAATTTTCATTATTATTTTCCATTGGGTATAATTAACACAATTAATGAATGGTGTCATGTTGGTAGCTACACCTTCTAATATGTTATCCATAGTACCTAAGTTATAAAAAGATACAAAAAATTAGAATTAACAGAAATTTTAAGATATTTAAGACACATTTAAAATCATAGTTGAATACTTTTCACAAACCAAGTATTTTTAAATCCTTTTATCAAAAACCATTGATACAAAAAAAATTTCAGAGTGGATACTCAATAAGGTATGAATTGATTTTCAATTAAAAATTTCTATTTAAAATATTTGTATCAAAATCCCACAATTCATAAAACAAGGTAAACTCCAGTGAATTTTTGAAGATTGTAAATGTTCAATTGGTTTCACAAAGATTTTTATTTCTTAGTTAACTTCATATGATGATTAAATTAACTTTTTAAACTAACTTACTGGTTCACAATAATCACAAACATGCTATTTCAACTATCAAAGTTACATAAAAACATATTTTACTTTCAATGTATATAGTAGTGGAATATTTAAAATAGTTTAAACCAAAATAAGAAGCATATCTATTTCAACAAGAGGTTCAATCTCAAGCTGAGACTTAGTCCTCTCAAACAGTTTATATAAAACATTTATCCACACCCTTGATCGGGGTTTTCAATAGTACTCAGTCTCTCTAGGTCCTCATACCTCTACCACAGTTATTTGTGGGAATGAAATAGCAACAACACATAGGCTATCCCGGTCCTTAGACCTCTACCACTGTTATACATGGGAAACACACAAGCATAATGAGTTTAGTGTGAGGATTTCCGTATATTCTTGTTCATCATAGGATTCAGAGTGTATCAAAACATACAGAAGAAAACACTACATGTAATGTAATGAAAATAATGATCACAACAGATCAATAATATAAGGAAGAGTTTAGAATGATCTTGGGTGATGTCAATGCATCTTTGGACTCATTTTGATTGAAGCTGATAAAGCATTGAGTCCTTTTCTGGATGTTTTCTGGAAAAAATATTGTCATGGTTTTGTTCCTTCCCTTCATGTACATTTCTTCATCATGAATGCGAGAGTATTCCACGTGGCACTTGAACCTCCTCATTGAATTCTTTTCTTGATGTGTATGATTTTTCATCATGTTTCTTTTTGTGTTTACTTCTCTGTATTTACATATTATCATTTTCCTTCTTTACGTATACATCTCAGTGTGTCTCTGTGTCAGTTTGTGGTAGCTTGATATTACCTTTTATTTCACTTGTTGACCTACAATGGGAATAATAACCTTTTGTAGGTATGAGGTACGATTTCCTATCATGCCAGTAACCCACATTAATTAACAGCAGTTTCATTAAAAGCACAAAATATGTCTGATGTAAATTAAATTTAAAGAAAAAAAATAGTTTAAGAAATAGTGTCATAGTAAGTCATGGAAATAGTGTCTCCTTCACAAGGTGTCTAGGTTGATCACAGTGTCTGAGTGTCACGATGTATAGTGGTCACAGTGTCTTGTTCACAGTGTCTCGTTCATGAGGTCTTGTTCATTGTGTCTCATTCAGGGTGTCTTTTTCATGGATTCTTGTTCACAATGTCTTGTTCATGGTGTCTCATTCACGGTGTCTCAATCACAATGTCTCATTCACGGTGAATTCTTCACAGTGTCTTGTTCACTGTGTCTGGATTCACGATGTATGCTTCATGGTGTCTGGCTTCATAGTGTCTGGCTTCATAGTGTCAGAAATACATAGACAGTGGAAGAATCATGGTATCTTAGGCTTTTCAAAGACACAATGTGCCAAATTAAATAAAGATGATAATATAAAGGATAAGATATAAGAATTTCTTAAAGAATGCATTTTGAGAATAGATAAAAGATAGTATACAGTATTTTAATTGAAAATAGGGAAATTAAGATCTTTCAAGGACCTTCTTAAATCATTAGAAAACATTAATCCTAAATACTCGTGATTGGATATAATATATAGAAGTTAACAAGGTTGAATAAGACCTGGAGTCATTAACACATTTTTAAATATGATTTGTGAACATTAAAGAATGATTAATACATGAGGATTCCAAATATGATGTAAAAGGTGGGGGCTGTTTGGGGGTGCTGTGGGTGTCCAGTGGGGGATGTACAGGGGTTGGGGGTTGTCCATAGTGGTAGTGGTTCCCATGGGTGTGGGGTGTCTAGGAGGTTCGGGGGTCTTGGGGGGGGGGGGGGCTCTAGGGGGTTTGGGGGGGTTCCAATAGTTAGGTGTTACTAGGGGTGGGGAGGTGTCTAGGGGTTGGGGTGGTGTTAAGTGGGGTGGGAGATGTCTTGGGGTTGGGAGTTGTCCAAGAGGGTAGGGGTTGTCCAGGGGGTTGGGGTGGGGAGGGGGGTCTTGGTGGTTGGGTGGTGTCCAGGGGGTGGTGGGGCTGTCCAGAGGGTTGGGGGGCTATCTCAATGGTAGGGGTTTCCAGGGTGGTGGGGGTGTCTAGGGGTGGGGGTACTATTGGGAAATATATTTTATTGGAAATATATAGAATTACATAAACATGTTATGATAACATTATATAGTAAATATATATACATGCTTAGGAAGATATTATTTTGGATCATGATTACAATCATTCATATATAGACTTTTCCATTGTCTCCATCTTTTATTTCATTATAACTGTAAGAATGGAAGTGATGATTGTGGTTAACCTAAAATAAAATTACACATTATAATAAACCATTTATCTAAATATCGAAAAACATATTTAGGAATATAAAACATCGACATAAAGACAATTTATGAAATAAAAAATTAATACAAAAATTATTATATCATTTAATATACAGAAAAAAAACATCCATACTTATACCTTCTAAATATACAATTGATAATAGAATATCTAATTTTTTTAAACATAAAATTATCTAATTAAAATACGGATTATAGTGGGGTTGTTCAAGGGGTGGGGGTGTTTACGGTGTAGGGCGGTTTCCAGTGGAGTGAGGGTCGTCCAGGGGGTGGGGGTGCTTTCCAAGGGGGTAGGGGGTGTTAGGGGGTGTCTAATGGGTTGGTGGATCTTTAAGGGGTAGGGGATATCTAGGAGATGGGGTTGTGTCCAAGATGGCTGTCAAGGGGTTTAGGTAGGGGTTGTGTCTAGGGAGTTGGGGTATTTCCATGTGGGGGTTGTCCACTGGGGTAGGGGGTGTCTGATGGGGGGTGAGGGGGTGTCTATGGGAAGTTTTTGCAACCACAATATAAAGTACTCTGAAATGAAAAATCTAAAAATCTCTCCAATGTTTTTTGTAAATCACTTGATATCTGTTCGGTTCCATATATCCAACTTCTATCCATTCTATAAAAAAATGTTGTTATCATTTATTTCTTCAAAAGAAATTCAATATAATTGAAGTTTCATCAAAAATATATTTAAGTAAACGAGAATTGTTCACATTAAATGAAACCAAAACTGACACGCTACTCTATATTATAATCATAATATAAAAGACCACAAAATAAAATATTTATCAAAAAATATATTTGAAAACTATACATTAATGTATAGGATCATGTACATTTATGGTAATAATTATAATGACACGACCTTAACCATTACATAATATTGAATTAATTGGTTAATTCAAATATAGGATCATTTCATGTTTAGAATTTTAGTGAATTAGTTCATAATATTTACATAACAACTTGAATATTATAGTATACAATTATACTTAGTATACATTTTTTCATAAAACAAAAACTCTTAAAAAATAGAGTTTTGTCTTGTTCTATGTTTTAGACAAAACGACATTCCTTGATCCAATCCTTGACCCTTATCATCTTTAAGTCCTATGGAATACATTTTAAAAACAGGGGATGAGCAAAAAAATAATTGTACGATATCTAAAATAAAAAATGAAAACATTACCCCATCAATAAATACAAAACAATGAAACCATACTTTTTAATCATAACATACCTCATGAAATCATATGATTTATGAACAACACATAGAAATCAAAAATCATAAAGGTAACTTGCTACAAAAAATAAGATACATACATTTTTGATATCACAACTACAGAGGGAGTCACATTTTTAATTCCCATCACAGTATATTCCCTAAATCTCTTAGGAGAAACATTATCGTTTACCTCTGTCATGTTACCAATTGCATTGGAGAACTATATTGGGCTCACCTGCCCTAGGTTTATCCAAGAACCACCCATAAACCTAAAAAACTTACAATATCTATAACATATTCATAACCCATAAAACAAACATAATGTAATGGTTGAAATTCTACATTTCAATCAAAATATATCATTTCAAAATATTAACAAAATCAATTCTTTAATCAAACCATTTTCACAACCATTTAAAATACAAAGTATAGAGATATTTGAAACAATGTTACCCATACCACTTTAAATATTTTGGAACAAATTTAAATTTCAAAACATTCATGTCAATATGAATAAATCCATAAAACCATTTTTAAAAAATGGACATTAATCTGAAATAATTATAAGAATAAACCTTCAAAACATTTAAAATGATATTTTAGATAAATAGTTTTTAAAAAAAACGAGAGACCCTAGAATATAAATTATTTAGGTACAAAATTTCATCTGAACATAGTGATATCATTAGAATAAAGATATTCATTATATTATATTCCAAAGGAAAGTATATACACCACATAATAGTGGATTGGTACATATCAACAATGAAGTAACAATGGAAATGTAGTTTGAAACGAAATCTCTTATAAAAAAGGTATCCTTAGATTAAGGATAGATCAATTACATAATTATCTGTGAAAAATAAAAATAAACCCAATATATGTTCATATTATGTGTAAAACTATCAGTGGTTATTCCCACATATTCATATCATGACATAATAAAGAATTTTATGTTTAACACAAAAATTGAAATTGGGTTAAGATGTTTCCTTACAGAAATTCGACAGCCTAATGACATCACTATAAAATTAAGAAAATAATTTGATGAGAGAAAAATTGATATATCATCACATGGGAAAAAATTTAAATCCATAAGGATTTATATGAACATATCCCAACATAAAAAGTAGTAAATTAATAGACATAACAAAAAATAATTCTTTTAGAATATCGGAGGGTGAAAGGTTCACTTACAGATTTGGTAAATTACGAAACATACACCCCATGAAACAAAGATCCCATAATGAATATGTAAATACCCATAAAATAAATTATATTAAAATAATAATACAATAATGTGTAGTACATCCACCACACAAAATGAAATAGTGGATAATATAGCATGAATCTCACAGGAATAAAAAGTGAGATGAAAACCCCTTACCATGTTGTAATCTATCGAGTCATATGAAAAAATTTAATAACAACAAAATTAATCATAGAATTCTATGAATATAAATTTAATAATGATAATATATATCATATTTATGTACACAATACACCACAAGCAATAAATAAGTGGTAAACAATGGATATCTCACAGAATTAAAAGTGGGATAAGAAATCCCATATATCGTGTTCAACTTGACTTGGTAGTTATTTAATCTCTAGAATAATAAACTAAAGTTAATTTATACTTTATTTATAACATTTAAAATTTTTTTATTACTTTTATATAAATTATTACCTTGCAATAATATTTAGATAATTATTTGAGGTCATATTAGACATTTTGTCGATGATCAGAATTTGAGTTAAAAATGGATATGTTATAATTAGAATTTTTCCATGTGGTCAATACTCCGTTATCTCCAGAATGATATTAATGATTTAGATATAATATATATAATATATATCTTGTATATACATGTATTTATATTATTACAGAACATTTGGCGATATGAAATTAAATGCATTGTTCATGGAAATGGTATGTCGTACGTAGGCATGAACGCTCCTTTCATTTCTATTTAATATTTAATGAAATGAAAACATAATGATACATAGGTATATTATAATTAAATAATAATATCATATATAATATCATTATCTCTATCCTTTATACATCCTACATAAGGCACTAACGAGCCATATCACTTTGAGGGGGCGGTAGTCCACACCTCCTAAAATGAAAATATCACGTTTACCCATTATGGAAACCATAAAGGTATGCTATATATGAAAAATACAGAGGCATAAATAATATATAAACATAATATATATCATATATAAATATTTTTTTATAATAATGGACACCATTAGAGGCGATATGAGTTAATTTAACAATCATTATTTCGGGAGGCGTTATATTACAATCCACATAAACATTACGTTCATTACACATTAGATGGTGGTGTGTGTAAGTGTAGTTATAATCCTTCTCATAAGAACATAGTGTATGTTGAGGAAACTTTTTATTTATAAAATAAAGTAATAAAATGTGTTTATGGGGTTGGAGATGTAAAATAAAACAAATGAACATAAGAGAAGACGTTACCTTTAAATTGGGTAACTCCCATTGGTTTGAACCAAAGGATTCTTGAATAATTTTCTTCCTAAGGTATGGCTTATAAGATTAGTAGAGGGATCTTGGAAGCTTATTGGAACAATGGTTTCAGGATACAAAGTATTGAACAATGTAATAAATGATATTGAAGTGAGGGCTTTTTATAAGGGAGAGGAGGGGCTCTTTAGGAATGTTTGAAACAATTATTTTATTATAACCACATCATAGGTTTGAAAAGTTAAACTATTCATTAAAATAAATTTTCATATGACTCAAGGTAGAAATAAAATAATCCAATAATAATTGGACAAGTTTTGGATATTTTTTTAATTGATTTAATCTTATTTATTTAAATCATTTATTAATGAGGTAAATATTGCAACATTATTATGTCTTAAATAATTTAATTTATTTGATGTCAAAAAATTATAAAAAAATAACATGATGTAGGAAATAATTTTATCCTTACAAATAATATATAAAGTAGAAAAGATAACTTATATAACCGAATGTAAAAATTGATTTACTAAATGATATTTGTTTGTTACATTTTTTTTCATTACATTAAATTAATTAACATAAAGAGTCATTATTACTTCCATGTGTCTCCATGGGTCCCAAATTAGACCCATGGATTCCAATAGTCGTCTATGTACCAGAAAATAGTATTAGGACACATGTTAGGGTAATTTAATAATAATATTATTTTATAATTTACCCTTTAATCGTGGTAAATAAAATATTTATTGAAGTAAATATTTAAAATGTCTAAATATAAAAGTTGCCAATTTACACAATTTAGACCTACTGATTTCGAATATAGAATCCATTTTTCCAAATTCAAAACACAGAATTGAAGAAATTAATTTAAAATTAATTTCCGCTGTCAAAACAAAAAGGCGGTTTTTAAGAAAAAATAATTATCAAAATATTGACACCTGTTTATGTAATATTTCAAAGTGAAATTAATTACAATTTAAATTTTTTTATTAAATGGTAAAAATATATTTTAATTACACTTTATAACCAATTAAAAAGATAATCTACCCATATAAATAAATTATATTAAAATTCACCTTTGAATTAAAATACTTTATTTTTACTATTAATTTAAAAATGAACATTTTTCGAAAAATACAAAAATATCACAAAAGTTAATTTTGGCCTCTTGATTCTAAATAATAATTTAATTTAGAAAAATATAACATATAAACGTGAAAGGAACCAAATTTAAAGATGGTTCTCCATTAAAAGGTGGTAAATCTGCCATTAAGTAAATATAAGAGTATTTATGCTTAAAATCAAAAAATTTACATATTTTACGCCTCTATATTTTATTTGATAAATGTAAAAATATTAAAAAACAATGTATAATAATATTGAATTTAGTTTTATTCATTCTAGAAAATAGAATGGCAAGGCTTTAACTACCATTTAAAATAATAATATTATATTATTAGTGTTCAACGAAAGATTTCAATGAATCCCATTGTTATGTATCAGGTACAGTGTTGATCATATAATCCCCATTAAAGAAAAGTTAATATTTAATTCATAAATATTAATAAATATGAAAATTTTCATGTTTTTTATTTACTTGGGATGTTACATCCTTCCCCCCTTTCTGATTTGGCGTCTTCTCAATTTTAATGTTGGGCTCAAAAACATAATTGAAAGTCCTACATCGGAAAAAAAAGTCTATAAATCTATCATTTTAGAATATAGGAAGAGAAGTAAAAAATTTACCTGAAACCATAGATACTAGGATTCCATTAAAACATGGATATGGAGGAGGAAACAAACAATAAAGTTCTTATGGAGAGTGATAGAAATCATTATTAGGAGAAAGTTAACCACCAAAAAATCACAAACTTGTGATGGGTTAAACAGTCCATGATTCCGTAGTAGGAAAAGTTAACCGAAAATGTTTTTTTAGTTATTTATCATTGTGTAATTTATTTATGAGATTAACTAAAATCCTATGGAAACATACTTACTTGTCATATAGACTCTCATATATTACTAAATTCTACCAAAACTCATCATTTCTAAAAAATGATGAGTAATCAGACAGACTTGGTCACATTAAAAGAGCAAGATTGAACCTCTAGAGTTTCAAATAATCCACAAAAGATTATCTAAATATTTCCCATGTCATTAGACATCAACCAAAAAAAAATGGTTAGTTTGATATTAGACAATACCCAAAAAAGACAATCCTTTATTAAAAAAATACTACTATTAATCTCCAAGATTCAACAAAATGTACCCAAACAACAAGAAAGATCATTCAATGTATAAATTTCCTTAAAATTATTCAAAATAATCAAAACTAATATTGAATCCCAATACTCATAAGGATTTAATACTATATTATTCTACATTAAATCACAACATTTCTCTCTAAATAGCATTGAATACTCTTAAATTCTCATACTGATGTGTAATTAACCTAATCACATATTCTCTTTGATAGGTTAGTCATTTCCATAATTAACCCAAATATCCATATTTCCAAAATAAAAAATAAATTCTTCCAAAAATAATATTTCAACTATTACTCCATAATTTAATTCCCATAGATTTCCATTTTCTATAGGTATATATTGTTCCCCAAAAGAGAGAATGTCTTTCAAAATAGCCATTATAACTTAATTACCAAATCATTTCTATAATAAGGATATCAATTTGATCAAACATAAGATCAAATTATTCTTGATCCATAAAATGATTTAATATAAATAATTATTCATATTAACTAAGGACTTCATGTAGGAAAGTGGTAAGTGATACAACATTGTCACCCTTCGGTTGTGGTTTCGAATCCTGTATCCTTGCCAGACCTGACGGGTTGTCACCCTTCCTATAGGTTGTCCTTTTTCTAGAACCATATAATTTTATAACATTCTAAAAAATGAGATAAATTTTTCAAAACTAACCATAACATATTTTAACCACAAAAGTTATCATTATATCACCCATTTCATTAGGTATCTCATTAAGAAAACAACTTCATTTTTTTCATATCTATTGTTACGTTGGTTCCTGCTAGATCCAACCATTTACTAAAACCAAAAATGTCAGTGTGTGTTTAATCATAAAATAGTCATATATAATCTAATAAGGAGGGTAAACACTAAAATATACTTATTAATGTTATCTAAAACTCATTTGATTTTTCTAAATAACCATGAATTTTTCTAATATGATAAACATTATGGTTATGTCACTTATTCTTATATAACACACTGCAATCTAATGTTATCTAATCTGGCCTCTGATACCAACAATAAGAACCCGACCATAAACATCACATAATCTTGAATTAAATGGATAATTAACATTGAGGATCCTTTCAGGTTTATAGTTTTATAGAATTAGTTAATAACATTTACATAACAACATGAATATTACATGTAGAAAATTCTACTCAGTATCCATTTTTTTCATAAAATAAATACACTTGAAAAATATAGTTATGTCTAGTAACATGTATTGGATTGAATTACATTCCCTTCATCCCATCCTTGACCCTTATTCATCTTTAATTCCTATGGAAAAAATTTAAAAAACATTCTATGGGCATAAAAATATCTGTAAGGGATATAAAATAAGGAATGAAAACATTATCCCATCAATAAATACAAAACAATGAACCCATACTTTTCAATCATAACGTAACTAATGAAATCATACTATTTATGAAAACAAATTGAAATTATAAATCATAAAGGTAACTTACGACATAAATAACATAATTACATTGTGGCTATCACAGCTATTGAGGGATTCACATGTGGAATACCCATGACAGTATATTCCCTAAATCTTTTAGAAGAAACATTAATGTTTACCTCCATCACGTTATCTAATGCATTGGAGAGCTATATCGGGATCACCCACCCTCAGTTTTTCATTATACCACCTGTATACGTAAACAATTCCCAATAGCTATAACATATTCATAACCAATAAAACAAAAAAAAATTAATGATAAAATTTCCACATTGCAATCAAAATATATCAATTTAAAATATTTACAAAATCAAATCTTTTATCAAACAATTTTCAAAACCATTTGAAATATTAAATGAAGAGATTTTTTAATCAATGTTTCGCAATGAAATTTGAATATTTTGATGTAAATTTAAATTTCAAGACATTTAATTCCATAGGAATAAATTATTTAAACCATTTTAAAAATATCTACATTAATTTAAAAAATTTACAAGACTAAACCTGTAAAACATTTAAAACGATATTTTAGTTAAAGAGTTTTTAAACAATGAGAGACCCTAGAATACAAATAATTACAGTATAAGATTTAATCAGAACTTAATAATATCCAAATAATAAAGGAAATAATGATATAATATTCCAAATTATAGTATATACACTATATAATAGTGGATTGGTTCATATTGACAAAGAAGTCTCAATGAAAATGTAGATTGAGAAGAAATCACTTATAAAGACAGTATCCTTAGATTAAGGATAAATAAATTACATTATTATGTGTTCAAAATATATATACACCCAATGTAAGTGGATATTAATTCATAAACAATAATACGTTTTTCACACATATTCATATCATGACATAATCAAGAAGTACATGTTTAACCCAAAATTGAAATTGGGTTATGAGGTTCTCTTACCGGAATTCGACAGCCAAAAGACGTCACATTCAAATTCAAAAAATATGATGATGAAAGGGAATGTACATATCATCACTTGGACATAAAATATACATCAACAAGGATATATAATAACATATATCGACATAAAAATATGTAAATTAAAAGATGTAACAAACAGAATTCTTTTAAAAAGAGGATGGTGAAAGGTTCCCTTACCGATTTGGTATCTTACGAAACATATACCCCTTTAAAGAATGATCACACAATTATTATGTATATACACATAAATTAGTGTATATTACACAAATAATATAATCATGGGATGAAAATCCACCATACAAAAGGAAATGGTGGCTAATATAGCATGAATCTCAAGAGAATAAAAAGTTAGATGAAAAACCCCTACCACGTTGTAATCAATCAAGTCATATAAGAAAAGATAATAACCACCAAATGAATGATAGAATACCATGAAAACAAATAGAATCGTGACAATATATATCAAATTGTATTACACAATACACCACATGAAATAAATAATTGGTGAACAATGGAAATCTCTTGGAATTAAAAGTAAGATAATAATTCCCTTACCTCGTGTCCAACTTGACTTGACTGTTATTTAATCGCATGAATAATAAACATATGTTTATTTTTATATTATTCATAATAATTTTAATGTTTATTATAACTTTTATATCACTTATTACTTTGCAATAATAGTTAGTTAATTATTTGAGTTCATATCAGACATTTTGTTGATGATCAGAAATTGAGTTAAAAATGATCTCGTTATAATTACAATGTGTCCATGTGGTAAATACTCCATTATATACAGAATTATATAACTTATGTAGATATCATATATATCATATTCATCCAGTATATATATGTATTTATATTATTATATAACATTTTGTGATAATAAATTAAATGCATCGTTCATGGAGATGGTAAGTCATTCATACACATTAAGGCTACTTTCATCTCAATTTAATATTTAATGGGTTGAAAATGTAATGATACATAGGTATATTAGAATTACATTATAATACCATATATAATATCATTAACTAATTCTTTTATACATCCCACATAAGGCATTAATGTGTCATATCAGTTTGAGGGGGTGGTTGTCTGGACTTCCTAAAATGAAATTATCTCGTTTATCCGTTATGAAAACCATAAAGGTATGATATAAATGAAAAATACAAAATCATAAAGAAATCATAAACACAATATATATCATATATAAATACAGTTTCATCATAATTTCCACTATGAGATGTGGTAGAAGTTAATTGAATAATAATCCTATTGTGAGGCGTTAGTTTTCCATCCATAGAAACATTATGTTCTTTAACCATTAGAAGGAGGTGTGTGTAAGTGTAGTTATAATATTTCTCATAAATACATCGTAGTATATTTATTATACTGTTTATGTTATAAAATAATGTAATAAGTTGAGTTTTGAGGGTTGGAGATGTAACATAACACAAAAGAACTTACGAGAAGCTCTTACCTTTATATCATGTAACTCCCTTTGGTTTGGACCAAATGAGTTTCTTGAAGTCTTTTCTATATAATTTAAGTCTTCTAGGATGAATATATGGATCTTGGGAACTTATTAGAGTAGATTTTTTACCATCAAAATCATTTTATATTGTGAGAAATTGGTTAGAAGTGAGGTATTTCTATAAGGGAGGGGAGGGGATCTTTAGGAATGATTGAAACAATTATTTTATTATAACCCCATTTTCATTTTCAAAAGGTAAACTCTTCGATAAATTCAATATTTAGATGAATCATGCTCAAAATTAAATAATTCACCAATAATTGGATAGGTTTTGGATATTGTTATAATTTTAATAATCTTATTTAATTAAATCATTATTTAATGAGGTAAATATTGCATCATTATTGTGTCATAAATAATTTAATTTATTTGACGTTGAAAAATTATTAAAAAATTCCATGATATAGTAAATCTTATTATCTTTACAAATTATATTTATATTATAATTTATAACTTATATAACCCCATGTAAGAATTGATTTACTAAAAGATATTTGTTCATGACTCTTTTTTCCTTTACATTAAATTAATTAATATAAAGTGTCATTATTAGTACCATGTGGCTCCATGGGGTCCCAAATTTGACCCAAGGATTCCCGTTGTTAGATATGTATGAAAAAATTAGGATTAAGATATATGGTTAGGTAATTTAATATTATTATAATATTATATTTTACCGTTATTTATTATTTTTACCCTTTAATCGTGGTAAATAAAATATTTACGGAAGTAAATATTTAAAATGTCTAAAAATAAAATTTAACTATTTACACAATTTAGAAATAATAATTAAAAATATGGAATCCATTTTTCAAAATAATAAACACAGAAGTAGTATAAATTAATTTAAAATTAATTCCCATTGTAAAAACAAAAAGCGTGTTTTTATGAAATAATAACTATCAAAAGATTGACATTTGTTTATATCAAATTTTAAAGTGAAATTAATTACAATTTCCAACATTGTATTCAATGGTAAAAATATATTATAATTACACTTTAGAACCTATTAAAAATATAATCTATCTATATAAGTAAATTATATTAAAAATCACTTTTTAATTAAAATATAGTATTTTTCACTACTCATTTAAAAATGAATATTATCATAAAAACACCAAAATTTCATCCAAAGTTAATTAATGTGTCTTGATTATAAAGAATAATTTTATATTATCAAATATAATATATAAAAGTGAAAAAAAATATTTAAAGTGGGTTATCCATTTAAAGGGGGTAAATCGACCTTTTATTGAATATTATTTTATTTATTCATAAAATTGAATTCTTTACTTCTTTTATACCTCTAACTTTTATTGGATAAATGTAAAAATATTCAAAAAAAACATGTATCATAATATTGTAGTTAAGACTATTCTTTCATGCAAATACAACATCTAGGTGCTAACTACCATTAAAAATAATAATATTATATTATTAGTGTGCAATGTAAGATTTAAAAGAAACTCATTGTTGCATATCGGGTATGTCGTTGAACATAGAATCCCCTTTAAATTAGAATTAATATTTAATTCCCAAATTTTAACAATTATGAAAAATTTCATGTTATTTATATACCTGGGATTTTACAATAATTCTCAGAAAACAAAATGTTTTGTGGATAAGTAACATAGTACAATAATATGTTCCATAAACCCATTTAATTTTAGGTATTATCAAATTTATACTCATCTAACAAAAAATTAACCACTAAAGAACAACCATAATTAATCATATTGATAATTCCACTAACATGTTATATAGGAAACCCATATTAAACTCATTATTGACACTTTTTACAAAAAACCCCATTGTCATTAGAAAATCCAGTCACACATAAGAATATAAATGTCATGTGAATCCTACATGCCACATAAGATGAATGTACACAATTCTCTTTCCTTTATGGTCCAAGTGCCAAAACCACACATTAAAATTTCAAATCAGCACATCATTCTTGGGTAAATATTTCAACTATAACATTGACAATCAAGAAGCACAATTTCATAACCCTATTAACCTATAATAGATTCCAAGAAAGTGCACAACAATACCTCAGGTGAACCTCCACAGATATCAAATATTATAAACATGTAGTGAATAATTTTGTGTGCATGATCATGCTATTTGGTTTTGTGATATATATAATCCTAGGATATGAAACCCTAATAAATGATAGATTTGGTAGATTAATTAGAATATCAAATTCAAGTATTTTATATTTAATTCAAATGATAATTTATATTCATCAATTAAAAGTATATCATATTCTATGGATTACTATGAAAACCATGATAACCGTTATATAATTAGATTATAAATCTTGTATAAATAATGTTATATAAATAAATACTTATCTACAATCTTATGTGTAGCCTTTTTTAAATTTACAGTATTAATAATGATTAGTAGTTTCTAATCCATAATCATAATAAATTAATAGTATCCTAAATAGGTCAATGTTACCCATGGAAAAAAGATTTCTATTATTATCTAAATTAAATGAAGTCACTCAAATGAATGTATATATATGTATTTAAACCTTTTGAAATACATCGATTATATCCATGGTAAGTATAAAGTGTCAATATAATTTTCTGAAATATATCCATTCTCTATTTTTATAGTTATGTAATCAAAATTAATGAATATAACACATGTTATTTGTATTCGTCATTTAGTTTTTGACCCATCCTTCACCCGATCAGATCCATGAATTGTCTTCCTTATATAATCTAGGGGACAAAGGTTAAATACTTCATATTTTTTAATAATTTATAAAAACAATTATATGATTAACATCATATCCAACTATAATTTGCATGGATTATAATTAAGAATATCCCCATATGAGTGTTATAGTATGATGGTTTACATGTAAGTAACCTTATTAACCTCAGCCCTATGATAAATAATTATTATAGGCTCAATGTAAACCAAATAGATACAAACATAAAATTATAGATAATTATGATAAATTAAACTAAATCCCATAGAAAATACCATATCTCCCCACTAATAATGGAAAACCAACTACACCACTACCATAAAGAGCCCCAATCCCATCATATGGTTCACTAGCTCTACATATGAGTTGCTAAAAATACTTCAAATAAAGTTTATTCACATAATCATGAAAGTTTATGTGTAGTGAAAAAAATGTAAATAAAATCAAATTGAAACTTTTGGGTATAAGATACCACTTATACCTCAGGTTTAGGACAAATAATGACAAAAAAAGAAGAAGAAGAGATGATAAACAGTAAACCTAAGGTACCTCTTACAGATTTCAAGTGTTGAAAAAAAATTCCTGATTGAAGATGGATTTGGTGGAATAATTTTTAGAGTGAGAGAGCACCTCTTTAAGTCTCTACGTTAGGCCTGTAATCTATCAGATGAGGGATTGAGTATGTTAAAAATTTAGGGGAAAACATTCTCAACAGTTTTAAAAAACTTTTGGGAAACATAAGATTTACCAATGGTCTGAAAACCCATTGGGAAAGGTTTCCCAACTCATATATTCAAATGGTTGGATAAAACCGTTAGTTAAATATCATCTAAAATCACATATTCCAATAGTTTGATAAACCAGTTGGGTAAAACTCATATAAAAATATCTATTCAAAAGGTTTTAGTAAATTGTTGGGATGGTCCTCTCAAAATCCATACTCTAATGGGTTAATAAAACTATTGGAAAATTTTGGTTGGTTTAGCCTCTACTTACAGTAGTTTTTTACTAATAATTTTGTGAATTTTTTTTTTAATTATTATATGAAATAGATTATTTTGATTTCAAATATAAAATCCATTTTTAAAATTCCAATCACATTAGTGTATGAATTTAATTTATAATTATACTCATTGACATCATGAAAAAGATGTTGTCCTAGGAAAACATTTTCAATGATTAATATTATTTTTAGACAAAAAATTAATATCAAATTGAAAAAAATGATTTAAATTGGATTATTAAATATATAATCTATCAAATTTTACTATTCAAAAATGAAAATAAAAAATTTATATTGTAAATAATTTAGATGAAAATATATTTTGATATAAAAAATAGAATTTACCACTATTCAATCATAAAGATAAATTTTTAGAAAATTTGCAGACAGTTATGCCATGTTAATTTTGAATTTTTTATTATAAAAGATTATCATTTCTTTAAAAAAAATATTCAATATGTAGAAATTAATTTTATTATATGTGATAAAAATGAGACTAAAATTCATTTTAGAAAAATCTAATTTTTAAATTTATAATTGGATATTATATTATTGCATGTATAGATCACACAAAAGATGATTGTTAATCATTTTCATGATTATATAATATATAAATTTTAATTTTATTAATTTTAAAAAATTGATTTTCATAATTTACAAAGGGAAAATGTGTTTCTATAGAGAAAATAGTATTTTATAAAATAGTTTCCATTATTTTCAAACGTTTCATATTTAAATTTTTAATCAATCGGTCATGAAAGAATTCATTTTATATTCATGTGTATTATTTATTATTTTATTATTTAGATAATATTATTCACACCCAATATTATAGTGTCTAGTAAAAAACAATCAACTTAAGTAATATAATTTTAAGAGCATGTACTGTTTTTTTAATGTCAGTGTTGTGTGTAGAAAAGATTTTAATGAAATTAAATTTAAAAAAAATATCTATAAAATCATTGATTTTTACTCATGAAACCCTGTAATTCTTAACATGTATACCATGGATTAGATATTTTTAATTCTATATTTTCCTTCATGATTTTGGGGATTTGATCCCTTGTTTCTCTCTTTCTACAATTGAAGGTATCATTCCTCTGTTCACTATTTCGTTGGAATAATTTTTATAGTCATTATTTACACACTTTTATATTCCATTTATCTTATTTAATGTTTGTAAAAGTGATTCCCTATTATCTTGTTCAATGAAATAGTGTTATTAGATAGAATATTGTGACAGAGAACATCATTCAAGTTTTACTACGACCCATATTAGAGCCACATTTATTTGGTTTTCTGGAATGGCCATGACATTAAAACTAGTAAATATCTATTAGATAGTCACATAGAGGTTTTTGGGTTATTTACATTAGATGAATCTGTACCAAATATAAATCAATATTCTATTATATATCCATTGATTAAATATATAATAATCCACATCATATTAACATTAACTAACCATTCAGATATTATCTTACACATTAATGTATCCATATAATTTTCTCTAAACATCACTCATTATGATCACAAAAAAGGTGTAATATAATAATAATGAATAACTATTACATTCTATAATACCAATTAGGAAACCCCCAAACCAATATATTGTTTATTATGGTGAAAATGTTTTCATAAAACATTATCTTCGAAATAAACATAGGTGAACCCATCTAATAATGTATTTCATAAATTCCATTAGTTAATCACGTCATCTGAAATCTAATCTATCAATATAATGAACATAATTTTTTTATTCTTCCAGGATCAATTACATAAGAAAAATATTTTATGATTTCTAGGAAAAATTTTCCATAATAAAACTACACTTTTCACCCTTCTATAATTCTCATAAGTTATACACACAGCTATAACCAAAGGAATGGACTTACAAAAAGGGGTGAGAAAAAACACATAAGAAGGAAAACCTCAACAACATTTCATCAGGTGTTAGATCAGAATAGTACGATAAATTAATATAATGAGATAAATATAATATTAAAAAAGAAATGGGATAATTCATATTCCTATTGTACCTAATAAAATGATCTGACCTCTTCAATGATAAAGAATATATCATTTAATAAGAGTGTAAAAAATGTTATAATTATCATGAGTCATGGTAGCATAACATAAGCATGTAACATAGAAATGTTTCAGAAGGGAATTAGTAGGAAGACAAAACTAGGCGGGTTTGAAATTTCCACATGATTCATACAATATAAAGGTCTTGGGATAATAACAGGTGTACCCTATCGGGAATCATCTATCAACATTTTTTACACTTTTTTGGAGTTAGATAATGCTCATGTTCCCTATTACCTACAAATCAATTTATTTATATTTTATATGAGTCAAATTAATAAAAATTGGTAACCATACATAAAAATATCCACAAATTACATCATATTACAAAATAATTCATCCCGCCTTCATCAGAACCAATGTGCCATGCCACAACCAGAGTTCTCAAATTCAAATTTCAAAAACATAAATCACTTTCCTGACCATGATCCAACAATCATCATTTTGATTTCATCCAATATCCCCCTTGAGTTGAATAAAACCAAAATCTCTCACCCACCTACATTCTGTCCATCATCATAATGATCATGCAGTCACCTCTATTATCATCGTTTATTGTTACCACCTCCACCGTTGTTGCTAGAGCTTCATCACCATCGTCGCTGGATATTCCATCACCCTAATTGATGTCATTATCACTCAACACCAACGTCCAATTATATGATTTATACCACCAACATCACCCTTCAACTTTAATATCATCTCCACACCAAACATAAAAGAATATACTTCTCTAAACCTGACATTATTGGCATAAATAGTACACCTGAATAGAAACCAAAGAGAGGAACCACCAATCACTACTCTATGGAAACCCATCCACTTTCACGAACACATATCAATGCCTTCATGGAAGATAAAATGCGAAAACTACATGTGTGGTTGCGAAGAACATGGAATACAGGGTATAGCATAGGTATCAAGGTATCCACATCAATCCTCGATGAATCCAAATCCATCAACGCCGCTAGAATCATTATCTTAAAACCAGAAATACATAAAACCATCGTTGACCATGAAAACACTAACATCTCCTCCATCCAACTTCCAAAACCATACCATGGAGTCCAAAAACACTCATAAATTATGAACAAGATATGGTCGAGTTTTATGGCTTCTTCATAAATATCATAGGTGAGGATGTACCTTCAATTCCAACAACAACGCTAGGCCAAACAACCTGGGATGCACATACAAAGACCGAACCTGGAGGTCTAATTTGATGAGTATTTAAGAAAGAGATGAGAAAAAAGGAATTTGAATCAAACCAATGAGAACATACAAGAATGAGTTAAAGGGAACACATATAGGGAAATGTAATGTTGTGAGAAAAAATTTGATGATCCTAGAAGTTGTGACATTTCAGAAGATTTGAAATAGGGATGAAAAGGAGGAGTGGAATTACTTTTGGTCTGTAGAGAAATGTTACAAGAGAAATCCCCAGGTAGAGTGGAAGGGTATAGAGGGAGAGTCTGGGGAGAAGGGGGCCATATAGTCATGTTCTCTATTATTATTGGGATACAATCAATGTGTCCTATTGTGCATTGGATATTATATGTGTAATATATTGTTTTTTTGGGATAAAACCCTTATAGCTTCTTAGGATTGAGGAAAAAACCCATGTATCATCTTGGGAATTAGTTAATAAATATTTTACCTCGTAAATATTGTTCTAAAATAATGTGTACCCTCTTTGTATTATGATAAAAATCCATTTACCCTCTTGGGATTTGGATAACAAATAATTTAACCTCTAGTGATGGATAAATTACCAACATTCCATTTCATACCTCATAAGATATAAAAATTCAACCAAATATTTATAGGCTAAAATATAACCCCTATCACTACCATTCGATAATATTTTTTTCAAATGTTTTCAATCATTCATCATAAAATTATAATCCAGTGAAAAAAATTATCTCAAATGCTATTATTGCGGAATCATCTAACAAGGTCTGATAAGTAGAATGGCCAATACCATAAATTCAATCACCCAAGTTGAACATTTTATATTGGAAATTATACGTTTTTTATAAATTCCAAATCCATTTAATATAATTCTATTATATATAATAAGAAAATAAAATATAAATATAGAAGACTGTTTTAAAAATAAATCATATAATTAAGGTAAAAATATTATGCCATGTGTCACTTTAAAAAAATATTTCATTATATAAATTGAAAGAACTAAATATTGAAAATAATTAATTGTAAATAAAGTACAATAATTGATTCCTTAAAAATAATATAATTACTTCCAAATTTCTGTGTGAAAATATTATTAAATAGTTTACTTTTAAAATTAATCTTAAAAAATATATCCTTCAGAAC
This sequence comes from Viscum album, assembly GCA_963277665.1. NCBI lineage: Eukaryota > Viridiplantae > Streptophyta > Magnoliopsida > Santalales > Viscaceae > Viscum > Viscum album. Next base: position 1,743,480,815 of record OY728128.1, on the reverse strand, counting down.
CCCCTTTTTAAAACAATTGATTTCTTTTTAGAAGAAAAAATATCACTTTAAAAAAATTAATTTTTTTTTATTTATAAAACCAAAAGAATATAAATTATTTGTAAAAAAATGTTATAAAAAAGGAATCGTCATATATAATAATACATAGAATTACTAAACAATGAGTTCATATGGAAAAAGTTAAAATGGGATTCTATTTTCAAAATGATATATATGGATAAAATTATTAAATTATTTACATATATTGTAAAAAAATTATATAGGGGAATGAAACCTTAATCCTGTATTTAATAATCGATAAATAAATACATAAAATTAATTTGAATATAAAGGAATAATATTTCCAACTATATAAAATTAGAGAATTTTAATTCACTTATGAGTATAAAATTTGATAAATTATTTATCATAAGAAATGAAATTAAAAGATTAATTGTAAAACATAAATAAATTAATGAATATCATTGAATGATTATTCCCACAAAGATAATTTTATCAAAAAAATCTTGATGTAAAATCATTCATCATAATCATTATTTGTAAATGCGTTTAGAATGAGCCTCTTATAGCCCTGGTAAGCCTCAAGAGAATATCCACTTAATGATAGTAACTTATATGGATCTATAATAAATTTAATTATCATTATAATTATGAAAATATAAATCCATTATTAATATTTATCCCACAATAATGAAAATATTCAGTGGATATAACATTAATCACAACGAATAATAATTATGAAAAAATTCAGTTTTGGCATTAAAATTATTTTAATAGAACCCCCATTAAATAGAGAAAATATATTAAAAATTAAATATAATAAATAAAGGATATTTCATTATACTATAAATCGATTTATTTTAATATTAAATATTTAAATGAAATTATGTTCTTGAAAACTTGTCTTGGAAAAAAAATTATCATGAAACACCCTAACAACTAATCATTATTTTTTATACATGAGGTAACCTAATATATAAATCACTAGACTTAAACATTACCTAACCTTGAGATAAGTAAAGTATTTCACATTTATTTACAAAGGGGATCTTTTATGGTATAGAGATTTAGGGAATTAGGTCATAACTCATACCTAACAACATAAATATTACAAGTAGAGACTTCTAATCACTATCCATTTTTTCATAAATCAAAAACTATTAAAAAAATGGTATAATTTCTTGTTTTAATAGAATAACCTATCCTTGAACCCATACATGACTCTATTCTACAAGAAGACCTATGAGAAACATTTAAAAACATTGGATGAGCATAAAAAGCATAGTAAGGGATACACAAATAAGGGAAACTGTTAGTCTTGGGAATACATGAACACCATGAATAATTTATTATAAAGTTATATATTTCAAATTTATGAATTAGTAAATACTCTTAACTGAATATAATCTGATTTTATTCCCTTTTTATAAGAAAATAATTACCATAAACCCATAAAATGTAACATATTTTACATAAATGCAACTTGGGACATAAATATACTTAAATGAAATAACAAAACGGTTTACTTCCACACATATCACTATATAGAATATCCATATGAATGACTTCCAAACACAATTAATTGGAGGTTATGAGATAACAACCCATTCATGATTTATCAAGGAATCCCCCATATTTAGTTTACCAAGTAACCACACATCATTTTGTATCATGTATCCACACATGATTGGATTATATTGTAACCACATATCAAATGTACAAGTACCATTACATAATTATAAATCATAAAATATGAAATTATAATAATTTCACTCATAATATTTCATTATTAATCACAAGTTATCAATTCAAGATATTGATACAGTAAATCATATTTTAAAACCATTTTCAATACCAAAACACCCAAAAAGGTATAATGTATTTCCTTTTTCCATTTAAAAACATTAAATTTAATATTGTAATCCAAATATCAAATAATGGTTTTGACATAGGAGGAGTCGTTCTCACCATATATGTAAAAAATTTCCTTTTTTCAAATGGAAAAATGATTCATAGAAAATATATTCCCATAAAATGAAATTAAAATACATAGAATTCATTATACAATGTATAAAACAAGGATGTGTATATTATCAAAATATGATTCAATGAAAGGATTTTGAGATGAAGTCCCTTACTATGATTTCGACTCATCACGTACAATTGTTATGTTCCTGAATAAAAAACTTAGGATAATTTATAATATATTGAGAAACATTTTTATGTTTATTATTTCTTTCATATCACTTATTTCAATGTTATAAAATCTATATAAATATTTATGATCATATTAGACATTTCATTGATATTCGGTACATCAGTCGAAAATGAACTTGTTTTGTTGTAAATTGTCCATATAGTCAAAATTAAACCATACCTAGAATATTATTATTTATTTAAATATAATATATATATCCATTATATATGTATTGATAATATCCATAATATTTGGAGATAATAAATTAAATGAACCATTAATGGAGGCGATATTCCTTGCGTAAACACGAATAATACTTTCATTTATGTTTCATGTTAAAATAATATTAATGAAATGATATAAATTTATATTATAATAACATTGTAATATTTATTTAATGTGTTAATAGTAGGTTTAATAAAAACATCCCATATACAATCCATATATAGAGGGAACAAGTCACATCACATTGAGGGGGTGGTAGTCTACACTTCATCAAACGAAATAATCATCTTTACAAATCTTGGAATTTATAAAGGTATATCTTAAAAAATTAAATAAGAATAGAGATAATATAAATATAATATATCTCATATATAAATATATTTCCATCATAATGGCCATTATGAGTGGTGGTTTGAGAAAATTGAACAATCATAATTTCCCAAGGTAGTAGTTTTCCGTAAACAGAATCAATATATTCTATATCCATTAGATGGAGGTTTGTGAAAGTGTGGCTGGAACCATGAGTATAAAAACATATAGTTAATTTTGGATCACGGTCTAGTTTTAAAATAATTTAATGAATATTGGTTATGTGGTCGGATAATTAAAATAAATAAAAGGAGTTTTAGAGAAGATGTTACCTTAAAATTGGGTAACTCTTTTGGATTTGATCAAAAAGCCTTATTTATCAAGAAGGCTCGATCATGGGCATAAAACCCATGACCCCAAAATTTATTCAAAGGAAAATAAAAGTTGCAGCAAACAAACAGGGGGAAAAGCTACAGTCCAATAGAACACGCCAACAAGAACAAACAGAGCAAATAGAAGATCACCTTTTTCGAGGACGACCTCGACCCCTAGATCCCCCCAGACTGGCCGGGAGGCGACCACGCCCACTCTACTGTCCAGCTTCCATTGCCATAGTCAGTTCCTCAGTATTTTATGATGCCTTAATACAATGGTAAGGATTATAGAGGAAATTTATGGATTTTGGGAGCTTATTTGAGTAGAATTTTGGTGGGGCAAGGGTATTGAGATGTGTGAGTATGTGGGTAGAGTTGGTAGCCTTTTATAAAATGGAGGAGGGGCACTTTAGGAATGTATTAAAATATTATTTTATTAAAAATTTATTTGTTAAATTATAGTGGTCCATAAGTAATATATTTTGAGTATAATATGATTATGGGTCTAAATAATCTCATCCAACAGGTTTTAAACTAGTTTAGGTGAAAAATGTTACCTTATCTTTTGGCTTTATCCCCTAGTTAAATAAATTAACACTTACCATGTCTTCTTGTATTTTTACTCTATATGGTTTATATGGTTACTATAAAATAACAAGATAATATAAATAGGATAATTAAGATCATTTGTAACATCATATAAGTAATTTGGCTGAATATAATATTTTTGTGAATATTATAACATTTAATAAAATAGTTTTCTTTTAAACTCGTTTTTGTCAATTTTGATACTATTTTGTAATTGATTTTTTGTAAAGTCATAAAAACTTGATTCATTCAAAAAAAACTACATTAACTCAAGTATAACATGTCCTAATAATCTATAAAATACATATATGGCATCACAATTTTCTAATTACGTTTATCTTAATATTTATAATACCAATTTATTTGAATCTATCATTAATAAGGTAATCACTACATCATCATTGTGTAATAAATAAATTAATTAATTTAATGTCTAAAATTTATAAATTAAAAAAATGATGGAAATTTTATTATATTTATATTTGTTATTAATATTAAATGTTCTCAGTTATATAACCCCACCATTAAATCATTTTATCAAAAATATACATGTTTATGTTATATTTATCATTACTTTAAATTAATTATTATAACATGTCATTATCACAACCAAGCGACTCTATGGGGTCCTGAAATTTCCCAAAGGATGATCATGGTTAGACATATATCTTCCAATAGGATTAGGACACATGATTGGGTTCATTTATATTTTTATGATTTCATTTTTACCCTTATTTACATGATTTACCCTTTAATAATTGTAAAAATAATAACTACTGATGTTACTATTCATAATGTCCAAAAAAGGGACATATTTACATAATTTAGACCATATGAATAAAAATATGGAATCTATTTTTATATACTCAAAATATATAATTTCAAAAAATTAATTTAAAATTAAACCCCATTTACCAAACTAGAAAATTAGTTATTTAAAAGTCAAAACCATTAAATTATTAACAAGTGATTATATCAAATTTCAATGTGAAATTACATCTAATGTCAAACGTAATATTAAATGATAAAAAATTAATCCAATTATATATTAATAAAAATTAGAATGAAAATCAATCTATATTAATTAATTATAAGAAAATTCTTTTTTGAATTAAAATACAATATTTTCACTCTTTATTAAAACATGCATTTTATCAGAAAAATACCAAAATTTTAACCAAAGTAAATTTTTATGTTATAATATATAATAAAATGATTAATTTGTAATATATAACATAAGAAAGTGATACATACTAAATTTAAAAATGGGTTTCCATTAAAAGGATGTAAAACGTCCTTTCAAAAATATTATAGTATTTTTTCAAAACATTGGATTCATTCTCAATTTATGCTGCTAAAATTTATAGGAAAAATGAAAAAACATTTAACAAACAGGTGCAATCATATTTTAGTTATTTAAATTTATTCCCACTGAAAGAATGGATAATATTTAACAACCACTTATAATAATAATAATAATAATAATATTGTGTTATTTTAGGGTATAACCCAATATTGTCTGCAACAGAATATTTCAGAAAAAACTCGTTGTTTGATGTCTATTAAGCTATAGAAAAAAGGTTCCCATTAATTTAAAATAAATATCTCATTCATAAATATTAATAAATATGAAAATATGTAATTCTATAAATTCCTATGCTATTACATCATTCAACCTTTTTGAAATTGCATCCGTATAATTTAAATTTGGTGTTGGTAACTAAATTATGACTTCTAAAAATACCTTTATTGCAATCAGACATCAAAAAAAGAGTTAATTAAACATAAACATTAAAATAATGAAAGAGAAGTACAGCGGTCAGATGAGATAACAAAAACAAGGATTCCATGATGGAAAACATGGATATGGAAGAAAAAATATGTTTTATGTTCTGATGGAGAGTGATAGAAAACGTGATCATGAGATAGTTAACCACTAGAAAACCACAAGAATATTATGTGTTATATGGTCATTGATTTCAATGTAAGAAAATTAAATTTAATGAATATTTTTTTAAGATAATTTTAATAATTTTGAGGAATTATTTTACTACATAGAATAATAACATAAGGAAATACACTAACTTGAGAAGTAGTGTTTCATCCTTAAATAAATTTCTATAAAAAACTCATATTTCCTCCAAACTATGAGTATTCAAGATAATTGGGTTACACCTAAAATACTAGAATAAACTTTTAGATAACCATGTAATCCAAATAAGATGAACTATATATTTCCCCAATCTATATAAACTAAGAAAAAACAAAATGGTTAGTACAAGATTAAATAATCCCCTAAAAATAATAATCTGCTATAAGGAGGAAGTCTAATTTTAATCTCAAAATTTCACTAGTAATACCCATGTTATACATAGACCAATAAACAAAAAAACCCATGAATATTACTTAGAATAATCCAAATAAGATTGAAACCAAATACTCAGAAGGATTTTATCACATAGTTTTCCAACATAAATTTTAATATTTATATCCAAATAACATGAACCACTAATAATTTACTATACCAAAAATAATTATCCTAAACACAGTTTCTCCAAGATAGGTTAATCACTTCCTAAAGAACTTATTTTTTATATGTCAACCATTAAATCATATATTTATCCCAATGTAATTAAACCTTTATTGCTCAAAATAAATTTCCATAGTGTAGTATTTAACTTAATCATATAGAAATATTAAAAAGTGAATGTAATCCGAAATAAAATTTGTCATATAATCCCCAAATCATTTTCAAATACTAATTATATACATTCGATAAAATTTATATCTCCAAATTCAAATTATTATAATTTGATAAGATCATTTGACAAAAAAAAAAGAATAATTCATGCAAACCAGGGACTTCACGTTAGGTAGTGGTAGGTAATGGGCCCATATTTCCTATCGGTTGCGGGTTCGATTACCAGGGCCTTTTCGGACATGACGGGTTGTCACAAATCCTATGGGTTGTCCTTTTTCTAAAACCGTATCATTCATATAACATTCTAAAATAAATGATAATATCATCCAAATTACTATAACCGGCTTTAACCTCAATTTTTTTAATACCTTTTATTTTTCATCCCAAACTGTAATAACCGTTAATCAACTAAAAAACAAGAGATCATATAGACCCTAAAGGTTATAAATTTTTTCCACAAATTAAAAGATCATTTTTACATGAATAAAATTTTCTCATATAAAAAATCGGTGTTAGGCACACTAAAAAAGTCTTCCATATTAATCTCATTGTCCAAATAGTATCAAAAATTTCAATCATTTCATCAATCTAAAATTTATTAGAACTCTTGAATCCCTTATATGTAGACTTCTTCATCAGTTATCATTCTTCATAATCCTTTAACTATGTTTCTACACCTTATTTATTAATACATCATTTTAATAGATCAAATATCCCCATCATTTATAAATATCATTCCAAGGATGCTTTTTTCTTTATGTATAATAAAATAAATCATACATTGAATCTATATATAATGATCTCCTCGATATTCACTTTCCCTTTCGGTATGTTTTCCTACATTGAAGAATTAAATGTTCACTCTAATTATATAATTTCGCTTTTCTATAGAGTAAGATGATTTTGATCATGAAATAACATGAAAAAGATACCATCACCTATATGTTTTTGAGAAATAAGTTGGAGTTGGATAATTCAAAAAATTTCTTCTAGGTGATTTAAATCTTAAAAAAGATGTCAAAATCATTTGAACGTGATTTTTCCATAATAGAGATGATAAAATCATTGGGTAGGGATAAGAAGTTTTTGCAATATATAATTCCTTCCATTATGACAAATGATACGTAATCTTATCAAAGTAATCATCACATAAACATGAAATAAATTATTAAAAAATTAATCCTTTAACAGGTAATGATAGCATAAAAACATTTATATTTATATAATCCATCAACTAACTTATAAATCCATTGTTGACGTTTTTATAAAATAAACATAATTTATCATAACACTCCAAATGTTTCAATATGATAAATACCATCCGGGTTATATTGTATCCTAAACATATACCCAGATAACATCGTAACCTCAAATATGTTCTAAACTGACCTCTGATGCCAACTGTAATTCCCAAGCCTTAAATATTAATTAATCTAGAGAGAAGTCAATTATTTCACATTAATTTAGATTTGATATCACTTAAGGTTTAGATCATTTTATAATTAGGTCATAACACTTACATAATAACATAAATATTACAATTGGACAATCCTAATGACTATCTATTTTTTTCATAATACAAAAAATATTTAAAATGAAACATGGTATCATTTCATGTTTTAAAAGTATAAATTTTAATTGATCCCATCCTTGACTGTATTAATATTTTACTCAGATTAAAAACATGGGATAGACATAAAACTCACAATATGGGATACCAAAAGAAGGAAAATATTTTGTCTTGGGAAAACATGGAAACCATGAATACATTATCAAAAAGTAAAACATTGCACCATTATAAAGTACTAAATACTCATCACTAAATATAAAATCATTTCATAACCATATTATAACATAAATATGAACATAAACCCATAGAAAGAAACATAAATCATATAAAGGAAACATGGGATGCATACATACATTAATGGTAGAACCAATCGGTTGACTTACACACATATCACTAAATGGAATTTTCATATGTCTGATTCCATACCCAATGCATTAGAGGTTATAAATTTACCACCAATCCATGGTTTATCACAGAACCACACATATTTGTTTTATTATGTGACCACCCATCATTGTTATATCATGTAACCTCACATCTTTTTTTTATCATGTAACCACCCGTAAAATAATCTTGAACAATTACATAATAAAAACATAGAATATATTTCAATTAATAAAATTTATGTCATAAAATTTCATTTGTAATGACAAGGAATACTTTCAAGATATTGAAATAGTAAATACACCTTCATAACAATTTTCAATATCAAAACCCACAAATAAGGAATAAATTATTTCTTTTCATTTTAGAAACATTAAGGATTATAGAGGAAGACAAATATCAAATAATTGTTATGGTTGTAGATGAGTCATTGTCGCCGTATACGTTATAAACATTTCATTTTGTCATTTAGTAAAACAATTCCTAGAAAAAATATTCAATTTTAATCAAAATAAAATTCAATGGTTTGATTATACACCATATAAAAGAAGTAGTTGTATATTATCAAAAGATTCCCTAAGGAAAGGAGATTGAGACGAAGTCCCTTACCTTGAGTTTGACTCATCACATACAATTGTTATGTTCTTTAATAATAATCTAGGGATAATTTATACTTTATTGATAAACTTTTTCATCTTTATTATTTATTTTATATAACTTATTACCATTTTAAAAAAATTACATAATTATATATGTACATACATGACATTTTTTTGATATAAGGTACTTGAGTTGAAAATGAACTTGTTTTGAAGTAAATATTCCATATAGTAAAAATTAAATCTATATAGAATTTTTTTGATTTAAATATCAAATATATCCAGTATATATGTATTTCTAATATAAATAATAATTGGAGATATAAAATGAAATGCAACATTTAGGGAGACGGTAGGTCGTACATACGAATGAATGATACTTCGATTTTTTATATTAAAATAATATTAATAAAATGATATAAATTTTTATTATAACTACATTCTTATATTAATTTAATGTATATATCCTATGTTTAATAAAACCATCACTTATATATTCCATGTATATCAGGAACGAGTCACATCGCTTTGATGGGGCAGTAGTCCACACTTCTTCAAAAGAAATTATCATATTTACCTAACATGGAAATCCAAAATATATGTTCTAATTAAAAATAACATAAGAATAGAGACAATATAATTATAATATATATCATATATAAACATAGTTCCATCATAATGTACACCATTTAAGGTGTAATATGTTCTATATCAATTTTATGGATGTCTATGTTTGTGTACGTAAAAAATATCACATAAGAATATACTAGTATATATTGGCCACTAGTTTTGTTATAAAATAGTGTAATATAGTGAGTTTATGGGTTGGATAATGAAAATAAAAGAAAGGAGCTTCGGAGAAGACGTTACCTCTAAATTGGGTAACTCCTTTGGATTTGAGCCTAAAGGATTATTGAGTTACCTTCTACCCAAGGTAAGGATTATTGTAGGAAGTGATGGATGTTTGGAGCTTATTTGAGTAGAATATGGGTGAGAAAATTGTATTTAGAGGTGTTGGTATGTGGATGGAGGTGGTGGACTTTTATAAGATTGAGGAGGAGCACTTTAGGAATGTATTGAAATAATATTTTATTTTAAATTTATTTTTGAAATTTAATAACACCAAAGTGATATATTTTAATTATAAATGGGGATGGGTCAAAACACTCTCAAAAAATCTGTTTTTGACAATATTTGGTCATTAATATAACCTTATAATTTTTCCTTGACCCTTTGTTAAATAAATTAACTCATAGCATGTCTTCTTGTATCTTTAACTATATGGATAAAATGTTTACTAAAATATTATAAGAGTACATAAAGTGGATCATTAATGAATCATTCAACATTATCTAATTCATTTTTAAAAATATAATATTTTTATGACTATTATATTATTTAATAAAATAATATTTATATAAATAAATCATTTAAGTCTATTTTGACACTATTAATAATTGATTTTTTTCAAGTCATAAAAACATGATTCATTAAAAAACTACATTAACTATAATATAACATGTCAAAGTCATCCTGAATTTTTTAATGCATCCAAATCTTCAAATTATATTTATTTTAATATTTATAATACCTTTAATTGAAATTATTTATTAAAAAGGTTTCCTGTGAATCATCATTATATTATAAATAAATTTATTTATTTAACATATAATTTTTTTGAATAAACTACCATGATGTAGAAAATATTTTTAGATTTCTAAGGACTATTTAAAGTAAAATTTATTAGTTATATAACCACAACGTAATATTGTTTTATAAAAATATATATGATTGTTGTATATTTATCTTTACATTAAATTAATTTTTATAACATTTCATTATCACAACCAAGTGGGTCCAATGGGTCTTAAAATAGACCCAACGATGATCATGGTCAGAAATATTGCATAAAATATGATTTTTACACATGTTATGGTACTTTTATATTATAATAATATTATTTATTACCCTTATTTATCTGATTTACTTTGTAAAAATGACAAAGAAACATAATTACTGATGTTGCTATTCATAATATACAAATATAAAGGGTTCCTATTTATGTAATTTGGATCTTATAATTCCAAATATGGAATAAATTTTTTAAAATTAAAACCACGGAATGAAATGAATTTAATTTAAAATAAATTCCCAATGTAAAAACTATAAAATATCTTCTCTAAAAAGTAAAAACTATCAAAATATTGATATTTATTTTTATGAACTTACAGTGTGAAATTAATTCCAATGAAGAACATTGGATTAAATTATTAAAAAGTAATATAATTAATCATTAAAAAAATTAAAATGAATGTCCTAATATACAAATAAATTAGATGAAATGATAGTATTGAATTAAAATGCATTATTTTATCACTATTCATTAAATTAATAATTTTATTAGAAAAATTCATAAATTCCAACCAATGTAAATTTTGATGATCTGATTTCAATGAATAAGTTAATTTTTTCAATTAAAACATAAATCAATGAAAATATAGATTTAAAACGGGTTCTCCATTAATGGGTAGAAAAACAATATTTTAAAAATATTAAAGTATATTATACTTAAAATTGGATTCACTCTCATTTTATGCCACTAAAAATTATTGGATAAATTTAAAAAAACATTAACAATCATGTGTAATAATATTATAGTCAGTTCTTTTCATTCCCACTAATACAATGGTTAGATGTTAACTACCATTCATAATAATAATATTATTATTGTATTATTTTTCTGTATAACTCAATATTCTATAAAACGTATGATTTTTGAGAAACATGTTGTTTTTGTCAAGTACTTTTCCAAAAAAAAAGAGTTGTATTAATAGAAAATTAATACTTTATTCCTAAATATTAACAGATATGAAAATGAATTATTCTATAAATACATGGGATGCTATATACTATATAATAAGAAGAACTATCTCAATAACCTATTTTAAAATATTATTCATTCAAGAAAATATTATTGAAAATATATATAATAATTTATTTCAATTATATCAGTTTTTTAATATTTATTTTTTATTAGATGTAAAATAATTTAAATATTTTTAGATCTAATTTCATAATAAAATTGTTAATTATTATTTAATCTTTAAAATTTTTTAATTTTTAGAAAATTATATGTAATGGAATATAATTTTTATATTTATTTATAATTTCTAAATATTATTTCAATATAATTTTATTTCTAACTCATAATGATGAAGTTGGTGGTGAAATTGTTTCATTAAATTTTTAATGAAAAAAAGTGTAAATATAATAAAACATTAAATGTTAATATAACATCTCTACAACCATATATCAAATATTATTTTCTCATAAATTTTCCATGAAAAATATTAGTTATGTGTCTATATTCATCAATTATATAAATTTTTATCCATGATCAAGTATGTAGTTAAACCAACAAGAACCAGAACAAGTTATAATATATTCTCGAGGATGTTTAAGAATGTGATTGTTTTGGAATAATATCTTTTATTTAAAATATTAAGGATAATATTCATATGTTTTTAATGAGGGGAAATAAATTTCAATATATTGGGATAATGAATAAATGACAAGATGAAAAATAAAATGCATCATATTCAATGAGGCTGTAGTCCGTATGTATGAATAAATGACATGTTCATTTTAATATAACTAGAGAAAGATAAAGAATAAATTATAATTTACTAAACATAATAATTTTTTTTATTTTAATCCACTAAATAACCATTTAGCCTTCAATTACATAATTTTTTAAAAATAGTGCATTTCTCTCATATAGGTGATTGTTATCTTGTAACATATGGGATAATTTAGTTTTCTTAAAAATTATAGAAGAACGTAGAAGTTGGTTATCCCCTGAACATAACAAATTTTAAGAATATTTATGATAATTATTTATTTTTGAAAATTTTTAATACTATATTAATAATTGGTAGAATAGTAATAAGAGAAAAATATATAGAAAAGGAATAATATATAATTTTTACTCACTATTTGAAAAATCCCCTTGACAAATTATTTCAAGTATTAGAGCGGTGGAATTTTGATAAATCCCTAACATATAAAAAGTATAATATATCATTTTTTTTAGTTATTTTGGTATTGTTTAGTCATATATAAGTGGAATGGGGTTTTAGGGGGTGGGGGTGGGGTGGTGACAGTTCCCTTTATATGTAAGGATAATGACCATTTTAAAATACTCTCTACATTAATATAATGTCCTCACACTATTCAAGGTAAATAGATAAAAATTACAGCAATAGATTGTAGGAAATGAAAATGAATATATTATTTTCAATCAGTAATTTTTTAAAACTTTTGAGTTATTTTATGTTTCATCAAACTTTTAATTTATTACCATAATAACATTGGGGATAATATTTGTTTTTAAAATTTGGTATTTATTTTTAATGGAAAATATTTATAATGATGGTTAAAAATAATGAACATTTTAATTCTAAATATTAGATTTATTTTACTATATTATATTTCTAATCATGGAAAAATATAATTTCAAAATTGGTGCACATAATGTGATAATATCTACTTTTAGAATAAAATTGTTTTTATGAATTAAAAGTTTCTATAGAATAAAATTAAATAAGTTTATGATTTTAAAATCATATATTGGTTTAAAAATTATTAAAATATTTAATTAATTAAATAACATAATTTTACCAAAAAATATTTAATGAATTGAAAAAATAAAAAAATCAACTAGAGAATATTATTTAAGTACATAAAATATTAAAAATTGTTTTTTTTATTCAACCTAGAAGTTTTGGAATATGTATTTCCCATTATAAATTACATATGTAACCAATTAATAGGTTGTATATAATTCCTAATATTTCTTATATAATAATACATTCATAATATTTGTAGTTTTCATAATAACATAATATTTCAATATTCTACTAAAAAGAAATTTTATATGAAAAATTATAAAAAACAACCCTAAAATATTTTTGAAAAGATAACCTGAAAATTTATTCTCATTTTTTAAAGTTCATCTTACAAAATTATATAAATTTATCATTTTCATGAAAATAAAAAATAGAAATAAAATATTCTTTGATAGTGAAATTATATTTTTAAACATTTAATGATTATAATAATATATATTATATTTATAATTCTAATATTGTTAATATTTTAGTACATATATTGCAATAATATTATAAAATTTTAAAATATAATTTAACCGGATAAAATAAAAAACACTAAAAAATAACCATTTAAATAAATTGAAATATAATTCAATATTAAATAATATAAATTTTTTTTCCTCTAAATTTATACCATTATTAATGTGTAATATCAATTTATCATAGAAGATTTATTATTATTATAGTTTACATATAAACAATAATATAATATATTGTATCTTATTTTTGTCAAATATTATTTATATGCGTATCAAATATGACATTTATTTAATGAAAAAGATATATCAAAATCATAAGGTGTTATATTATCCCCTATTAAATATATTTAATTCTTACAATTTAAATTACAAAAATAAAATTAAATAGTTAAGGGTTTTTAAATGATTGTCATGGCACCAAATTTTATTCTCTATGATATTTCTATCATTATATGTTAGGTAATATTGTAACAATATTTTATAATATTTTCTTCTTTTCTATTTTGATGTGACATACCTTTCACAAATTCAAATTCACGATCTAGTTACTAACCAAATTATAAATAATAGATATTTATGATACTATATAATAATATTAAAATCAATGATCTCATTAAAAATCAATCCTAAAATGTATTATATAATGAAACCTTAATTTCAACTTATCCAGCTTTTGAGGAAACTATAACAAATTAGATCGACCAATATATCCTTTTGTTTAATAATTGTTATCTCTAATCATATTTATTTTTATATATCCAACCATATTTGTAAATTACTACATCCATAAATTCCATTTAAATTCATCATAATTATTTAAAAGATAATTTGAACCGCCAAATCATATACCCTATGAGATTCTAGCTTTGTGTGTATTCTTTTCCCCACTCACCAATAATTATGTGATGAACGAGTTGACACACAATGATCCTTTTTCATACTGATTACTCATAGTTGTATATGTCCCCCTGCCACATGTATGTTGTTGTATCTAAATTGCAATAAAATATCTAGTGAACCACACAAGACCTAATTTACTAAAAAATTAATATATTAGTCTACATTGAGGCTCTATTATAGGGTAATTTTATTAATGTTATAATATCCTATTTTTCATAATATTTAATCTAATCCAAAAAAACATATGCACTCTTAAATACCAACTATGTTCCCTAGACTCACACTCATATATTAATAGATAAAAAAATATCTTGGGATATTGGTTTTGATACAATGATAGGATACTTGAGATATTCCTATATTTATTTGACATTATTTCATTATTATAAAAAAATAAATCATACAAATAATAACACAATTCAAAGAATATAAGGTTTAGTTTTCTTGAGGATCATAATTATGGGAAATTATCTTATGATACATGAAATATTTCTCCATATTCTTACCAATGTATAAACCTTGTAGATTTATCAGAATTTATACTCATCCCCATAAACTAGGTAATGAAAACATAAGAAATGGGTGAAATCAAACACTCAATAATGGAAATATCCTTAACATTACATTGTGGATATGATAAAATGAATATCGTTTTTGTATAAGGATTGGGGTCAAGCCCCATTATTAAAATTAGAAAACTACAAAACCTCTGATTTAAACTCGGTAAAAAAGAAACCATTTCATGCTAGTAGAGCCAGATTGATCAACACACTATCGAACCCATTACAAATCCATTTTATCTACATGAAATCCCTAAGGGAAATAAACTAGTACATATCCAATTAGCAAAGATCCAAAAACAGCAGTCCACAACCTTGTAGCCCAACACACTGTAGCTTCGCTCAGAGCAGCACTACCATTCCCACCACCACCCTGTGTTTTTTGGCTGACCATATCCCACATGTTCCAGAGGCCCACCTCCGAATTCCCCATCAGAAGATGATACTACCTATGATAAAACAGAGGACATCACTGGAGACGAATACCAAATTTTCCCGCTATCGTCTCAAATCACCACTGACTGGAACACGACCTGCCAAAGAACCCATCACCACCCGCTGATGATTCCCTATGATGACTATGCCACAACCAGCCAAATACCCTCACCGATGACACGTCATGACCAGCCAAAAACCATCCCCAACAACCCAAAACCATCGTCCACTAAAATGCCTCTCCATAAACTAGTTCTAAAACCATATATAGATGGAATGATCTCCACTTCTTAAGACTCCCCCCAAATCCACTGATGAAGGAACCGACCCTTCAACAACCATATTTAATAAAAAACTGACTCATGCTTCTAGTAAACCAACCAAAATACCCAAGGATAAGCTTCCACACCATATGAAGTCACCGAGGAGATGAAGGCTAGGTACTGAAACACAAGAGGAGAGCGGTCGACTAAAGTTGAGACACCATGATTTGAAATATCCATTTGGATATCTAATAAGATAAAAATGAGAAAGCATGAGAATAGGAAAAGTTTATTATTAAAAACTGTAGTGGATAATTAGATATTCTAATAAGATAAAATATTAATAAATGTACACATAATGTGACCAAACATTTACCATGTCATAGGAGTGTAGAATCATGTGAAAATATATATGATCTGTGGTATTATTTTGATGACCAAATATATTATCAATTGAAATTACGTTCATATAATTATTTCATATTGTATAAACAACAAAAAATCACTTTGATAAGGCAATAAATAATTATAAATGATTAATATGACATCCCATTTCCATTTTATTGGTTACAACCTCGACCTAATAATGAATTTCCACTCCTTTGCGATTGATAAGTTACTTATAATGGTGATGTCAAATATTTGTTGGAAATTCACTAATATCTATTCATTTTTTGTAGGAAGTAGAGAAGGTACATGGCATGTAACTACGTTATAGGTAATGTAATGTTTGATAAATGTATGTAGTGAAAGATGAAGACATGATGTGAAAATTTAGGCATTGTAACTATGAATTAAATGATGTATGTGGTTAAAAGGTTAGTTTTTTATTTGAGGCAATGGGTTTTTTGACATATATGGATCATTGGGGTTACACATCCATAAATAGGTTACAAAGAATTTAACGACCCACGTACAGTTTTAAAAAACAACATGAAGCTATTTTGTTTTAGTTAATTCACTTTTTATTCGTGGATCATGACATATGGAAGTTGGAGGACATTATTGTGATACTCAACCCCTTCTAGATTATTCCATTCAACAATCAATATCTATTTTAGTTGTGGTGAGTCTCTTTGAGTGAGTATCCTATTCGTATTTTAATTTTATTTGAATATTATATCGTCATTGGCTGGTGTTATTGGATCCATTGGTCTACGGTTGGTGATTCATATGAGTTTTTTCCTAGATTTATAGTGTAATATCATTCCAGAGGCTATTTCTTCTATTGGTCGTAGTGTGGCAGGCATTCTTCTTTGAGGTATGTATGTTTCCTCTCTTCCATTATCCTATTGTCTTCAAAATTGTATCAATCATGATGTGTATTTGATTTTATAGACTTCATTGACATTATTGGGTTTCTTGATTTTGGATTCCATTGCAGGAATGTGCGATATGATTTTGTGGTAGGTGGTTCTCTCTCTTTCCAATGATAATGGATCACGTTGTTCTTCTTTAAAAATTGATTGATATTTAAAATTTTCCAAGCCTGTTTTGTTTGTGTTGAAAATAATTTTCAATGAAAAATGGATTTCCTATTTATTGAAAATATTAATAGAAATGGAGAATTTTCAAAGATTTGAAATTTTCTTGATATGGTTTTGAATTGGAGTTCAAATAATTCAAATAAATTGTGAAAAATAGATCCTGGTTTACCCTGGTTACTTAAGAGGAATGTTTAGCTGGAGTCTATCATCAATTTTTTGGTTCTTATTAAGGTAGTTTGTCTTAGAGATTTCCAATATTTCAATATCCAATATTTCTGGAAGACCAATATTGAAATTTGTGTGGGATATTACACTTTGCTAATTCTAATACATACTAGTCACATTGTCCTTGGATTGGAAATTTTTCACCTGATTGATTTTGGTATGAGTAGTTTGCAAACTAGACTTGTAGTCTTCATTGGTGTTATATAATACTTGTTCTTCTACTTTCTATTGGTTGGATTTAAGAGTTATCCTTGATCTATATGTTTATTCTTCTGGATAATTATATGGAAAATGTTCGTTAAATTTATAAACCTTCTTTTTCTTTAGAGCTATGAAAAATGGAAATGTTTACCATGTGTTCAATGAAATTTCCTTCCTTCTTCTCATGGCATTTTTTTTAATATGCATACGGGAATTTTTATAAAAATTCTAGTTATGGAACACCTAGCTGGGATCCTACTTATCATGTTAGATCACACCCTACACACCTATCTGGTGGTGTATAGACCATTATTTTTCTTCTTGTGTAGGGAATTTCATGGCGTCATAGTGATGTAGTGAAGTTCATTTCAGTTAGTTGGGTAGCTCATGGTGAGATGGACGGAGTCCATCACACCAATTTTTTAAATAAGTTGTTTGGTTTTTAGTCCTTTGAATTTGGACTTGACTTAGAGTTTTAGCTCCTTTCATAGTTACCTATTTATGACTTCTTTTTAAGGTTATATAATATATATCTTGTTCTTCTTGCTCTATTACTTCTTGTTATATAAATATATATACATGCCATGTGGTTGTTCAGGTTGAACGAAATAGATCCCTTAATTTTGTCGTTTGAAGCCCTGGTGCTCACTACCACCCGGTGGGGATCAGGAAAACCCTTCGAGTATGTGAAAGATCCGGTCCGGTTCTAGGAATTAGGGTAACATAGGTAGGTACATTAAAAATTGTTATCAAATATTGGTTTTTCATCAAAAGTCTATGTCTCAAGACATCTATTAGACTAGATATAGGATTTTCATGACATGAGAGGTATATTGTGATATGTTCAGGGACACATATTTTCATATTGAGAATCATGTTTCCATATAACATTGGGATGTGTGCCTCTAGTATTAATTTACATTTAACAATTTCTATTTTTTCATAGGGATTTCTATTTTGAGATGATATTTTTTCTATTATCATATTGTTCATATGTTTCAGTGTGTAATAGTATTCCATCGAGACATCATCCATGAGTTCCTATGGAAGTTTTAGCTGATTCTCCTTAAGGGAACCCACCAATAGATAAAAATATTATTAGGAATATAGGATGGGAAGTCTGTGTTGTTGATTAATATGTACCATTATTTCATAAAAATGTTGTTGAGGTACAACCAAGAACTGGAGGGGAGGGAGATCAGTCATAATAATTATTGGGTGAGAGGCCACCATCCATTAAAGGGATGACTGAACCTCTAATGGAGGGGGACTAGATGGATAGGATCAATAAATTCTTCAAATTTCTGGAGACATATGATAATATCAGGATAACTTTCACAGTTTTTAGACTCGAGGGGTCCGATAAGTGATGTTGGGATTCTATTGTAAAGAAGAAAGACATGTAGATTGGAATTGGAATGGTTCCATAACCGTGTTCATTTAGTTGTATTTTATAGGATCCCTAATTCTATTGAAGACTCTGTAGTTCCTATATTTACAACAAACGGATCATAAAGGGGTCCAATAAGTGATGTTGGGATTCTATTGTCCAAGCAGAAAGACATGTAGATTTTAATTAGAAGGGTTCCATAACCCTATTCTTTTAGTAGTGTTTTCTAGTGTCCTAGATTCTATTGATGTCTCTATAGATCCTATATTTATAAAAAGGGGAGCATTTTGTGACATAATACACCAATGATTTTAACGATCTTGTTCATTTTTCCCCAAACGTGGTAAAGAATTACAAGATGAAGGTTCATAATTACCTATAGGGTTTGAAACAAGATATTATATAATAGGTGTTTATGCTGATGTTTAATACCTATGTGGATATGGTAGACATGTCAATGATTGTATAAATGTATATGGAAAGGAAGGTTGTATATTTTTTCTCTTCTATTTTATTAAGGGGAAGCTTAGTAGTGCACATGGGAAGAAGAGGAAGTGAAAAGATCATCATAGGAGTAGTGGAGATGGGTCTCAGCATTAAGACTCCTATGAAATATCTATTATAGTGGGTAATGTAACTCTGAATTTATATTATTGTGGAAAAGTTGGACACAATATACATTATTTCCCTATGATCCTGAGGATGTCCAATAATTGTATTCGCATTGGTCACTTGTTGTGTTTCTGTCAAGCTATAACTAAGCCTCATTATTTTCAGGGTTCATTAGTGTAAAAGGATTCCATGGTGCATTAAAAATTTTCAATGATAGCAGCGGATCAGCTATAGGCCTCAGAAGTGAAGCATTTTCACTTTGTAGATAAGAGTCCAGTGGTAGTTGATGTAGGTACGACAACAATGAGAGGAACAATAATTATTGAATCTTCAATAGAAATGTCTTTATTTGATACTTGTTCTTGCCACTCAATTACATCTTCAAATATTGTTAATGTTCTTAATCTTTTAATATACCTTATTCATTTTAATATAGAGTTAAAAACCCTTCTTGGTATGAGGAAACTGAATGGATTCAGGTGTTCTTGTTCATTAATGATAGCTGATATGAAGTTGGTCATGTATTTTATCATTCTTGGTCTGGATTTATTTTATGTCATCATCAGTATTGATTTCCTTGTTTCTCAACGATCTGAGGTTGATTATTTTCATCTGAGTGTTTTGTTTCTTACTATTGAAGGTATATCTTATTTGTTTTAGTGGTAGTGGGACATGATTTTATGTAGTGTAAGACCTTCTCGCACAAAACTCAAGAGTTTTTGTTGTTATTGTGTTTGAGCCCAATGACATTTATTCTGTTGAAGATATTCCATGTGTTGTTCATGTATTTCTTAATGTTTTCCCATAAAATTATTCTAGTGTTCCCCCAGATAGAGAGGTAGAGTTTATTATTGTTATGGTGCTAGGTACATATCCAATATTGATTCCTTTTTATCATAGGGAATCATCATAGATGAAAGAGGTCATGATTTAGTTTGATGATCTATTAGAAAAATGATTCAATCTCCCTAGTGTTTTGTCTTACATTACCCCTATGCTCTTTTCCCAGAAATAATATCATTCACTTAATTTATGTGTGGACTATAATAAGTTGAAACGTGTAATGGTTAAGATATAATATATTTTTCCATATTTTATTCTTTAAGAGCTGGTATTACCAATATGAATATATTGTTAATACATTTATACTAATTAACACTCCTATAAACTTTATATATTTGCTTACTCAGATATTACATCAATATCATGTCACTTTTTGGTAGTGTTCGTTAATGATATTTTGGTTTATTCAAAATCTAAGAGTGAGCTTGAGCACTATCTAATATTGGTTTAGGAAATTTTTAGAAATCACTCCTCGTATGGAAGGATTTTTAAATGTAGTGTATGGATTAGATATGTGATTTTAATAGGGTATATAATTTTCAATCATGGATTATCATTATATTATGAGAAGGTAAAGGTTGTTTTGTCATGGAAGGTACCACTGAATTTCGTTAAGATATAAAGATTCATTAATCTTGGTGGATACTACTAATGGTTATTCAAGGAATTATCTATTCTTGTGTCCCCTTTTCTTTATATTACCAAAAAATCCATGAAATTCACATTGTATTTGAAGTGTCAAATTTCATTCAATGAACTAAAAAGAGCATTCTGACATTGGGTCCAATTCTGAACTTTCACAATCTCTGTAATGGGTACATGGTGTTTTGCAATTCTTATAGTACTTGTTTGGGATGTATTCTTATGCATGATGACCATGTGGTAGATTATATCCCTTTTTAGCATTTTCCACATGAAAATAATTATCCCCCTCATTATTTAGATATTTTTGTAGCCATGCATGAGCTCAAATATTGGTGGAACTATCTCAATGGGGAGATGTTAAGAGTCTTCTATAATTGTAAGAGTCTGAGCTAAATCTTTTCTTTGAGGGAATTGATTATAAGATATACATGATGGGTAGAATAGAATTGAATGGTGTAATTCAATATCTCTTACCCCCCATGTAAGGGAAAAATCATGAAAATTCTCTTATCAAAAAAATACCACTATAGGAAATTATGGAATCGGAGGAAGATTGAAACCTTATGGGGAATTTCGATCAGTTTCTTTTGCATGCTTAGGAGGATGGTTTGGGTATTATTCTAACCAGTGTTAAGTTATTATCATCTATCATGAAGTATATTTTCCATATTCATCATCCAGATGATGAGTTTCAGAAGACTCAAGAAAGACTTTAGTATGGGGAGACCATTTTGGGTTGGTCTCTCTCTTTAGATAGTATTCTTATCTATTGGAGAATGATTGTCAACCCAGAATTTTTTAGAATTTTAGTCTTGTTAAATTATCAAATATCTTGATGGTCTGTACATCCAATCACTATAATGATTTATTATGAAATGAGGATGATATTTGGGTGGTCGGGAATGAAGTGACACATCGTGATGTTTTTCTATTATTGTTACATATTCCAATAGATAAAGGTAGAGCAAGTGAAAACTTATGGGTTCTTTCATCCTCTTCTAGTGCTAGTTTTGAAATGGGATGAGGTATCGCTACATTTTTTTTTGATTACCAGGGACTCCCCAATGAAGGAATTGTATTCAAGGGATAATAAAATATCCATATAGGAGTCATTGAGTTTGTTTACAAAAATAGTTATCATTCATCAGTATGAATGGCTTCATCGAGGCATTGTATAGACACCCATGTAGATCACATCTTTGTTAGGATGAGGTGGGTGATGTATCTTTAGGTTGAACATGTTTGTTTCAAGAAACATTTTTGAAGATTCATAATGTATATCAAGATTTGGTTATAGGACAGAGTCGATAGAAATCATATACAGATTGACAAAATCTACCTTTGGATTTTTCGTAAGGTGTCATGGGTTTCTTGAAAATTTTACCTTATTTGGTTCACCATCCACATGGAATACAGGAAAATTTGGCTCCAAGATATGTAGAACCATTTGAGGTCACTAAGAGGGTCAAAAAAATTCTTATCAGCTAACAAAGTTCGTTCAGTTGATTGGCCTTCATGATAGTTTCCATATATCCCAGCTTTAGAAATATCACCATGACCCCCCCTCGTAATCTATGTTTGGAATAAATTTATTTAGAGCCATATGTTTGTATCCTATATAATCCAATATAGATCATTGATTCTCAAATTAATGTATTTGTTTGGTAAGTTATTTCCTTTTGTAAGAGTTATATGAATACAAGGATCAGATTATCATGAGACTTGGTAACTCGAATCATCAATGAGGGAGTAGTGGCCTCATCACTTTCTAGGGATTACATCATTCTCATTACATTCCATGGATGGAAAGTAGTAATAGTGGGTAGATTTTAATATCATGTTAATGTTTTATAAGGTATTTACTTGACCTCATTACAGTTTTCCACTCATTTGAGATATGAAAGAATCTTATAATGGTGAAGTCTAAGATGTTATATACATTCACTAATAACGGTTGTTTTCAACAGAATAGAAAGAATTTACACACCAGTTAATTATGATACACATTGTGTAATGGTTTGTGGCTTAATTTAATGAAATATGACTTTATTATGTGAATGGTTAAATATATTTACCATGAAATACACGACGACATTTGTTAAAATGTCACCTTTTTTATCTTAGGTGATGAGTTTTTATCGTATGTGGATCATGGGGTTTAAAAGTCATGTAACTATGTTACACGATGTGTGGAAACCCACATAATGTTTTTAAAAATATTATGAATAAAATTTTCCTTATTTCCTTCTATGTTTCATTATGGATCTTGATCTAAGGTAATTCCAGGGAATTTTTGAGATACTCATCCCCTTATAGTTCGATTTGTTTGACACTCGATCTCTATTGTGATTGTGATGTGTATCTCCAGGTGAGTAACCATTCCATTATTTCATTTCCATTGATAAACATATCATCATTGGATATAATATTTGGATCCATTGGTCTATATTAGATCATTCTTCTTGGTTTCTTCCTATACCTATTTTGTTATCTCTTTCTGAAGTCATTTTGTTTTATTTTTTGTAGTGCATTGGGTTTTCTTCGTTGAGTTAAATAAGTTCAATCTCTCCCACTGACCCATTGTATTCTAAATTGAATAAATATTGATGTGGATTTTATTATAAGGCCTTCGTCGAAATTTTTGGTTTCATTGATTTTGTATTCCTTTACAAGCATGTGTGACCTGATTTTTGAGATCAGTGGTTTGGCCTCTAGCGTATTATAATGGATCTTTATATTTTTCATTACATATTAACTCATATTTAATGATTAACATTATTGTATTCTGTGTAATCAAATGAGTTTTAAATGGATAATGGTTTTTCCCTAGTTATTGAAAAATTGGATGGAAAATGGGTATTTTTTAATCATTGAAATTTTATTGATAAATATTTTAAATGGATTTCATATCGTTGAAATATATTATGATAATTAACAGTAGGTTTACCTTGGTTACTTAGGTAGATGATTTAGGATGAGGCCTTTTTCCATTGATATTCAATTAACAAGGATTTTTTCTTGATTATTTCCACTGTTTAATAGGCCTTTTGTTCTAGGATAACAATGTAGAAATTTTCGGGTATTTACTCATGGTGTTTTACTCTTCATCCTCGACACATTTTTTTTGAACTAATTTTTTGAAATTGATTGATTTTTGGAACCAGTAGTCTGTGGAATGGACTTGTAGTATTACGTGGTGTTGTGTTTCATGTGCTTCTATATTTTCTTTATTGGCCTTATATGTTAGCCTTGTTATGAATGTTTCTGCTTTTGGAAAATAATATAGAAAATGTTCTTTGTAATTGATATACCTGCATTTGTTTTAGTGTTCTGAAAAAGGGAAATGTTTATCGTGTTTTCTATAAAACTACTTTATTATTTATAATTCCATATTTCTATTTAAAATGGGAATACATGTATTTTTATATAAAGACTAGTTATGGAACACATGGGTGTAATCCTACAGATCATATTATCTCACACCTTTCACACCTCTTATGTGTTGAAAAGACCATTATTTTACTTCCAGTGCATGGAAATGAAAGATAAAACAATAAAGAGATGAGGTTGATGTTAACTATTTATGTAGATTGTTGTGATATGGATATAGTCCATCCCTACCATCATTTGGAGAAGCTCTTTAGTTTTTAGTCCATTGTAGTTGGAGTTGTCATGGATTATTTTTCTACTTTTGTACTTGGTTGTTTGTTATTTTTTCTTATAGTTATGCTATATATATCTTGTACATAATCAATTGATGCTTCTTGTTATATATATATATATATTCCATGTGTTTGTTTAGGTTATGAGATATCATTCCATCTTTTGTGTTGTTTGATGCTCGGGATCTTGTCACTCGCCCATGGCGATGATGAATCCCCTTTGGGTATTTGAAGGATTGGGATAGGTGAAAATTTGATGGTAAATTGAGTTAATTACATTTCAAATAATTATTCATATAATATGTATGTTTAGATATTAAGAAACTTATCTTGATGGAATAGTAACTAGAAAGATGGGACAATAACACAACAACTCTGAATACTGATCCATGCAATATAATAGTAACCTCTTCTATGAATGTATAAATAAAATATAGGCATATAATAAATGGCAGTATAGTATAACTATATCATATTATAAGTAAATAAATATCATAAAATGTTTTAGTTAATTGTTGGTACTTTTATAAATAAATATATTTTTATTTGAAATTTGAAAATTAATATAATTTATTAAATGATTTTTTTTCCATAGTTATATTGATCAAATAACATTCTATTATCTTCTGATTGTAAAATAAATTTATGAGAACTCACATAATTTTTTGAAGTGTTAGAAAATCTTTAAAAATTTAAATAACAGTATATTCCAAATTAACGATGACTCAAAATTAAACTTCCAATATTTATAATTTTTCAATAAAATTGAGATTATTTTATAAATCAAAGAATCAAAACATTATTTCAGAAAAATAATGCTATTGTTTGGGAATACATGAATTTTGGGAAAACAGTAAAATAAAATAATTTTCGATAAAAGATAAATAAATGATTATTTTGAGTTGTTGATGTAAGGATTATGTAAGACCAAAATTTAGAAATACCCTTCCTTATTTTAATATATTTATTAATAATATTCAATATATTCGTAGTCATGATTCAAAATAATAGATAAATGAATATAATAATTATAAAAACCCCTCTCGTTCCTTATAAATACCATTTGCACCTCTTCTACTCACTCCTTATAAGACAATATGATTAACAAAGTTATTCTTAGTACTCCTACAAATCCCCTACCTAATGTCCATAATCCCTTGGTCTCATCAGAATTTTATACTATTTTCCCTATGGCAGTTCCAAGGGTGAAGACATTCCAGAGGTAAAATCCTTTTTTCATATAATTTTCTTTTATTTTAAATTTCATTTTTATGCATATCCTATTATCACCTCCACCCATACAAGAGGAATAACAACTCTAATATAATTTATAGAATAAAATTTTATTATGTTAAATGAATAATTAATATTAATATCTATTTTATCTTCATCAAATATTTAACATGAAAAATTCATCACGTGTGTGTCGATTTACCACCACCATTGATGATGCATATTCATTTTTCACTACAACATTAAATTTTAATTAAAAAACCATTATTATATCTAAATAGTATTTTATCGTATATATAAAAACTTATATTAAGTTCTGGATGAAATATATAAATTTTATATTAATTAGAATTATATGAGTTCATGGTAGTCATAAAATCTACCCAATAAATAAAATCAATCCCATTAATGTTATATCAAAAAATATTTGTTATACCACATAAAAAATTGATATATAAGATAAAATTATCTTTTAAATGTTCATTAGTAACATATAATTTCAATTTTAAATTCCTATTAAAAATTTACATGAACATCCATAAATATAAACATATGTAATGATCAAGAAATCAAATACAATAAACCCTACCGAATGATGAAATTAAACACTATAACTCATAAAAATGACCATAAATTAACATATAAATCTTATAATTAGTAAAATATATGTGTAATAGATTATTTGTTTTTTAATAAATTAATCTATTTTTATTATCCTTGATATTAATGTTAAAAATGCATTCCAACACAATGTAATGGATTTATCACACCCTACCCTCTTTCATTGGGTTTTCCCTCCTTCAATCCATTTTCAGTATATATGTTTCTTTAATGGTTCTAAATTATTAATTATTTTTACTCCTATAATATTTTCTAATATATTTATGTTTGCAATATGTTTTTATGAAAAATCAAAATATTTTTCAAATATATATATTCCTTAAAAATGAATCATTTACTTATCATGATATTGATTCATCATCACTAAATATTTATGGTAATTATAACAAATATGTTATTCTATAATTCATTTGGAAATCAAAAGATTAATCATGAATGTATTATTTATAAAATTAACCCCATTCACATCCATGGGTTATTTTATGTCAATAATTAATATATATTAGATGTGGAATGCCTGATAATTTTAATTTTATGATATGATGAGTGTGAAAAAAGTTATATTGTAAATGTTAATGTTATGATGTAGAAAGTCTACATGAAATTATATAGAACTCTAATTTATTTGGTAATGTGATGTATCTAAAGAGGTAAATTAAATTATGTGGGACATGATTCTTGATTTGATCAGAACAATGTGTTGTAGTTCCCCACGGGGACATGGTGTTTCATTTTTATGCCTAGTCACATTGTATTATATTATATAATACTTCATCTCATTATTATGAGGATGATCTCATGATTATGATATAATAAGGTCGATTATACTCACCTAGGTTATGTTGATTCAGGTTTTTATCTATCCTTTTACTAGTCCTTTAGATCAACCATTTATTTGACGTATATACCCAGGTCATTAATTTCACTATGGAAAGAACAAGGCACTCTATGAGGATACATAACTAGGAATTAAATAATATTACATTATTAAAATGTAAACATATTATTGGCCTTAATTTTCCCAGAAACTAATCCTTTGGAACATGGTTTAATGAAACTAATATGTTGTTTATCTTTAAAATGATGAAATAGTAATGTAAGAACATTTAGGGTCACTATAGTAGGTATTAGATCACAGTTTAGTTAATTTGGAAATTATGATTAGAGAGTATTAGTGAAACCCCATAGATTGATGCTAGAAATATGTAATTACCCATGAATATTTTATTTTGAAAAATGTATAATCATAGAGATCCCATAAGATATACAATTACATTTAATTGAAAAAAAAATTATTTATTTAGGGCTTTTTAACATATATTGTGTTTAAACCATTTCTATTTTTTGAAATCGGTGGGTACCAGGAGAATCTAGGACATAAGACCATGATATGGACAATGCAATGAATTCTCGAATGACATAACCAATGTAATGGGAGGTGGTGTTAAAATTTTCATGGCGATTCCTACCAATTTTTCTCAGGACATGAACAATATCCCGAATAGTGTATAATTCCCTCCTTAACTAAAGAGAGAGAAACTAGCTATCATGTCTTGTATGTGGCAGAAACCACAAACATTTAGTGGATATTCTGATATATTGTCATGGAATATCTAATCAACTAAATGGATAATATCTTTTTTTTTTGCTTCACTCTTGTAAGTTGGAGAAGATGAATTTGTTGTTTATCATCTAGATAGAGAGGCTGATCAATGTTAGGCATTTATTAAGAACACAAAGCCGAATGATGAAACTAAAGAGATAGAGTAGAAAAACTTTAATATAATTTTTCTTCAAAAATAAATCCCTTGACCACTTCATACAATAGCATAGATATAATTCATCATGCTTATGAAAAAGAAAATTTAATGTGTACTAGACTATGGAGAATTTTTTTTCCAGTCAAGGCATTATTTGTGTTTTTTTTCAACAATGATGGTGAATTTGATAGATTCTTGAGGTTATTAAATTCCCATATTCTAAAGGATCTATAAATTTGATAAATTTGGAGTTATGATGAATTTGATGGATGTTCTATCAATGTTGTTATGGAGTTTTGAGAGTTTTCCATGGATATTGTTAAAGGAAACAGAAAACAGAGTTTCATGGTCAATGATTTGAAGAATAATATTGAATGAAAACTCAACCACCCACATGTAAAAAATTTGGGAAGAACTGTCATGGTAATTGACTCAAAAGGTCAGTGAAATTCATTATATGTGTGAGAGATGTCCAATAAGGTCCTGAATGTTGAAAATATAAGACGGTGTATGACAATGTTGTAGAGGAAAAGAGAGCCCCACCCCTAGTCTAATGTTTCAGCTATATAAATAAATGGCACTATATAATCTAGTTCACTAAACCTCGTGTCCTTGAGGATATTAATCTTAAAATACACCAAATCCAATGAATTATTGGAATGTTTATTCCATCAATAATAGTGAGGTGCAGCCTAAAAATGATGGGGTGACATGTATGTTGGTTATTAATTCAATAATAGAAAATATACTATTTTATTTTGGTTCAACATGTTCTTTTATATAATTCATGATTAATAGATAAATGCAATCACGACATAAAAATATGGAGGATAACATATCATTGAGAATAAAATATTGGGAAATTATTGCATAAAAAGTTTATAACTCATATCCCGTTAATGTTTTTGGACTAAACATCCTAGTTAATATGGTCTTAATTCTTTTGGTATAATGTGTTTCTATATTGGGCTTCAATTTTCTATCATTATTCCAAGTGGATATCAAATATATGGAAAAATGATAAATCTTCACATAACAAGGAATCCGCTAATTCTATACTAATATAAGAAGGAAATGAATATACATCATAGATATCATATCATTTGTGGATATTATTATCTTATGAGTAAGAATATAAATCTCAAATGATTGAGATAGAGGACAAAATCATGTTCAAAGACATTCCCAGTGTGATGGACATCACAGATGTGTTCCCTACAGAAAATCATGTTCTTTCTTATTTTTGAGAGGTTGAATTATCAACCAAACATATTGTTGGTTCTCTTCCTATGTCAAACAAACCATATAGAATGTCCTATATTAAGATAGAGGAACTAAATTAGTAGTTCTATGAGAATATAAAAAAGGGTTTTATACATATGATTTCTGCACTATGGGGTGTAATAGTCCTCTTTGATCAGAATAATGATTTATGAATTCCCTTATGCATTTATTTTCATGAGATTAATAAATCCTAATAAAGAATAAGTTTCCCCTTACATGGAAAGATGACTTATTCAATCAACTGTGCGGGGCCATGTATTTTCCTATAGTGGAACCTTGATCGGGGTATAACCAATTAAAGTTGTAGAAGAAATAAATTACCACAAAACCCTTTATAATGTGGTATGGGTGGTATGAGATCATAATGATTCACTTCAAACTCACTAATGATAAAAAAATATTCATAGACATGATGAATAGTGTATTTAGGTATCACCTATAATTTTTTATGAATATTTTTAATTATATTATGATGTATTCTATGATAAAGGGGGAACATAAGGAGGTTTTGAATAATATGCTATGGACTTTGTGAAGGGGGAAACATTATGCAACGTACAGTAAATATGAGTTTATGATAAAGAAAGTGCCATTCTTGGGGCATGTTATAGCAAGAAAAAGAATATATGTGGACTCTTCTAAGAACAAGGAAATCGAGGAGTGGCCCAAGACAAAATCTATAATAGATATCTATAGTTTCCTTGGCTTATATGGTTATTATCTGAGATTTATCATTAACCAATCATGAATTTCAAACCCACTAACAAAGCTTACATAAAAGGGAGAAATGTTTGTATAGACTAGTGAATGTGAAGCCTACTCAACAGAGATCATAAATAGTATTATTACTGCTCTAGTAATCAGACTTTTCGAAAGTGGTGAACTATTTTTATTATATTTTGATATTTTGAAGATAGACTTTGGTTGTGTAACACTAAAAATTGATATAGTTAAAGCCTAATAATCAACGAATATGAAAAGTAATGAGAAAAAAATCCAATGCGTGATATAGAGTTGGTAGCTATGATCTTTGTGAATAAAATATAGCCTTATTATCCCTATGGGAAAAAAATTAAAATATATACTAATAATAAGATCCTTAAATATATATTCATGAAAAAGGAACCTAATATGATTATGTACAGATGGTTAGAGTTAATCAAGGATTATGAATGCTCAATATAATACTATCTAGGAAAAGTGAATAGAGTAATAGATTCTCTATGTATAAATGATCATTTAACATTGTCAATGATGAGAAATTAATGGGATAAAATATTTATAGATTATAAATGTCTATACATAGGAATCAAAATGTAAGGAACATCACCAATATATTATCAAAGGATTTCTCAACCATACATTAGGACGAAAATAAAGGATTCTCAGAGAGATGAGGAGCAAATTTAGAAGAAGGTTAAAGCTCAGAGAAAGGACAAATTCTCAGAGTTGAAAATTATTGATGGAATATTAATTTTTTTTATTGAATATGAGTAGATTCCAATCTAATTATTATTAAATGGGTTTTTAATAAGGCACATAGCTCAAACATCTCTCACTACCATGGATGAACAAATATGTATGAATATTAATGAGAGAATTTTTTTTGAGAAAATTTGAAGATGGAGATCGCAGGATATAAATCAATATTCCTCGTATGATATAAATAGAAGGATTAAATGAAAATGTATAAGGTTATGTTAAAACCAATACACATAAAAGTATAAAAATTGGAAAACATCACCATGAACATTGTCACCAGACTTCTAAATAAACACATGTGAAATATTAAAATATTTGTTCTTTTGGATTGTCTCATAGAGACATCTCACTTTATTACAACTTGAGAGGACTTCTCACTAGATAAACTTTCGTGGATTCATATCAAAGAAGTGGTAAGGTAGAAAGGATTACCACTATCTATTTTATCTAGTTGAGAAGCGATACTTACTATAGTGTTATAGAAAAGTATCTACTATGATCTAAACAAATAGATGATCTTTAGTATGGATAAACATTCTCAAACTGATGGATGATTTAAGTGGAAATAAATGAAATTTGAAGGAATATAGAGAGAATATTCTATGTATTTCAGAAGAGGATGAGACCAATAGATACCTCTGCTTTAGTTCTCATGCAATAACAGTTTCAATATGAGAATCAAAATGGATCTAGATGAGTCCCTTTATAGTAAATGATATTGAACATTGTCATGTTAGAATGAAGATGGAAAATATAAGTTGATAAACTATTAAATGGTTGAATAATTTTGGAAATGGTGAAAATGGTTCAATATCACACCATGGTATCCTAATGATGACTGAAGATATATGGAAAAATTGACGATAAGACACAAATATTGACGACGGAGATACGATATTCTTCTGTATATCATCATGGAAGGGGATCAAGAGATTTGGGTTGAAATGAATGATTATTCCTAGGTACATCATCCCTACAGAGATTCATGATTGATTAGGAGTTGTGCCCTATCTACTGTAACTTTCACCTACTCTTTCTGAAGTACACAATATATTCCATGCATCACTATTGAATAAGTAATATCAAGATCCTTAACATGTACTAAATTATAAGGTGGTATAGTTGGAAAATGATATATCTTATAGGGTGAAGCTGATGAAGATATTAAAAAATAGAAATAGTGATATATATAAGAAGACAATTCACATGGTTATTGTACAATGGTGGAACCATTTATACTAAGAGGCAACATGGGAACTATAGGATGTGTTAAATCAGTTATTAGGGTGAAATTACAAAAGGGGAAAAATATAATGGCCAAAAAAATTATCAAAAGAAATTCCCTTATTATAATTAAATAAAATATTATAATCCATATAAAATCAATTTTATAATATTATAAATTCATTATAAATGAATAGTCAATGAAATAATATATATATTTAAAAATTAAGAAACCAATCCTCATTAAATAGTAATATATAAATTAGGAATAGTAATTCATCCAATATTATAGTAGACTCATATATAAAATTTTAAATATAATTTTAGAATCGTATATTTGAAAATATTATATAATTATATCATAGTATAAGTAAATAAATATTTTAAAAATCAATTGATAAGTGTTGGTAATTTTTATAAAACATAAATGTTTATTTATAATATTATATTTTATATATTTATTTTAATGAAATATTTTTTTTATAAAATATATTCATATATTAACATTTCATTGTCCTATAATTATTAGATAAATTTATGAGGACTCAATTTATTTTTCAATGTCTCTTAAAATTAATTATAACGTTAAAATGGGTATTTTCTAGGTAAATGATGATTAAAGTTAAATTTAAAAACTACATAATTTTTTGTTAATAAAATGAAGTCTATTTTTTAATTATACATGTTTAAAAATGCTTAGGGTGAGTTTTTTGGAATTTTTTAATTTTCAGAAATATTTGTTAAATAGTGAAATATTATAATTTAAAATAAAATCTAAAATCATGATTTTTTAGTCATTGTTGATGTAAGGATGATAAAATACAAAACCATCAAAATATAATTAATTATTTTATTATATTTAGTTTTAAGGTTCAATATATTCATATTATTATCCAAAATAAAAAACCAATGATTTAAATCTTTTGAAAAAACCCCTCTCCTCCCCTATAAATACCTCCCCTCACAAAATATTCTCCTCAAAACATCCAAGCCTATAAGCTTTTTCATTCTCTACTAAATATAATTCCTAATCTCGACCCCTGCATTGACTATAATTTTTCCTCTTCAAAATACCTTATCCATTCCCCTATGTATGTTCAATAAGATGAGAAATTCTAGAGCTAAAATCCACTTTCTTTTTATTTTATTTCATTTTTAATTTCATTTATTTTTTTATCATATAATCACATCCACTTATCCAAGAAGCAAGATAAATCCAATAAATTTTATATAATGAGATTTTATTTTGTTAATTTAATAATTAATTTTCATGTCTATTTTCTTTTCCTTTTATTCTAAAAATTTATATATGATTTATGGTGTGTCGATTTACAACCATCGTAGATCATGCATTTTCATATTTCTCCACCACTGTCAAGGTTAGTCATAAAACCATAATTAGGGTTAAATAATATTTTATAGTACATATTATATGTTATATAATATTCTTGAAGATATAAATTATCATGATAGTAAATAAAATTATATGAGTTCGTGATGGTCATAAAATCCACCAAAAAACAAATCATTTTAATTAACATTCTATCTAAGAAATAATCATCATAAAAAATAACCGAATTATATATACTATAATTTATTATTATTAATTACCATTAATAAAATATACTTTCAATTCTGAAAATCTATTCCAATATAAAATTAACTTCTTTATGTGGAAACAAGTTCACCAATCATGAATTCCATGAAAACATTCCCAAATGATGAAATTAAACACTATAATTCTTAAAATTGGATTTTAATGAACTTAATAAAATTATAATGAATAAAATACATTTCTAAGATATTTTTAATATTTTTCATTAAAAATATAATATAATTATCATGGATATTAATTTGAAAATATCATTCTCACCAAAGGAAAGGGAATTACTAAACCCAACTCTATTTATTTGTGTTTTCAATAGTTCACTCTATTTTCAGTAAGTATGTTTCTTTAATTTCCCTTACAAATAAATTATTTTTTCATTCACTTTTCATTGATAGAATATAATTTTTTTATTTAGTTTTATTTCAAATGCAATTATTTTACCAAAATAACTTTTAATTTAAAAAACTACATATTTTTATTATTGTGATATTTTTTCTAACTTACAAAGTACATATGATTTTTATTTCATGTAATTAATTTCCTATTTATTTTCAGGATTACAATTATTATTAATGAATATATAATTTTAATAAATAAATCCCTCTCCTATTAATGTGTTTTTTATGTCTAATATTGATATATTTTCTATGTGGAATGAATGATAATGTAAATGTTATGATGTGATGGGTGAACCTAAAATTATATTATGCATGGTAATGTTATAACATAATGGGTTCTTTATGAATTATATAATGTCCAATGGATTGGTTAATTTGTTTTATATCATGACAAAATGTGAACAAATCTTGATCATGATGTTAGATTTTTTCAAAACTATGTGTGGTAGTTCACTACTAAGACAAGATGTTTCTATTTTATGCATTTCCACATTCTATGATTTTATATATGTTTGGCCCCATGATTATGAGGATGATACCATGATTATGTGATGATGAGGATTATTATTATTATTTTAACCATGTCATATTGTTTTATGTTCTTATCTATCCTATTACTAGTATTTTTTCTCACCCTTTTATTTGACTTATATCATCAGGAGAAAAAATTTACTAAGGAGAAGACATGGGAAACTAAGAATATAGAAAAAATGTATTAAATACTATTTATGTTATGTTATTTAAAATATATGTTTGGTTATATTTTTCCCAAGATAGTAAAACATTAGATCCTGGTTTTGTTACACTACTATATTGTTTAAATTTAAAATGATGATAAAATAATGTAATAAAAATAATGGTCCCTATAATGATCACATAATAATACAACATAAAACTATAACCAAGGAGAAAGAATATGAAATAATAATTGTATATAGTTAACATTAATAACTAATTCTAATAAAATAGTGGGTATCAATATGGTTACCCTATTAGGTATGGTATAATAACTCATATACCCAATTGGGATTGTCTTACAACCACTATATACTCCTGGGATCGAGGGAAAAAAATATTTACGAGCTACTACTCATGATCACTATTGTTTATGGGATGAAAACATCTTTTCACTCATGAGATTTGGATACAACTAATATACTCATCTATGATTGGGATAAATATCTATATAAGTTATTGGAATTTTGTATACAAAAATTGTACCCATTTATTATTTTTCTACACCACACATGCCCATGGGATAGGGCTAATAACCCATGTACCCTCATGGGATTTGGATACAACACTTGTACACTTTTTTAGATCACCAGAAATAAAACATAAAAAAATTCGGTTGTGTGTGATACAATGATACCTATACATTATCATAAAATATGTATTTCATAATATATAATACATTCATCATATTATGAACTACCAGGGATATAAAATAGGTTTTATAATACTTAATAATGGTTTTGAGTAACATGACATCAAAAGTTGACTAGTGTATAACAAAAAATTAATCACTTACAATGTGTATTTCATATATGATTTTATAAGGTTATTCATAGATCATAAATCCATATTATCTAAATAAGTTGAAGTTAAATTTGAAAATGAAATAAATATATACAAGAGTGTCTAAAAATATATCATAACATTTTATAATATGAAGAATATAACATTAGAAAAGAAAATATATCATTCAAGGAATAAAAATTTAAGTATTTTCTAAATAATAATTCAAATGAAAATTTCCTTAATAAAACCACTAGGAAAAAATATATTTTTATAATAATGGTTAATTAATATATTTTGAAAAAAATTAATTTTAAATACAATCTTCAATAATGAATCCCTAACAAATACCATTATTAAATCTAGAAATTATTTTGTACTTATAAAAATATTTACTTTTGAAATTTTTTTAAAACAATTCCATTATTTTTAGAAATCATTAATAAAAAAATTTAAAACATAATAAAAAAATCAATAAGTAGAATAATTTTAGTAATTGGATAACACATTCACTGAGATATTGTCTATAATGAAACATTTTTCAATATGATAATTGTGTAAAATGAAAAAAATATATCAAATTTAATATGAATAATTTAGAATTTTATAAAAAGTATTTAATCAATTATTGAATCATGTATAATAGAATCGATAAAATTATTGTGTGAATAGAAGTGGAATATTCTTGACACTAATGAATAGGTGGGTTCAGTTTCACATATAAAAGTCACATCAGGTAAATTATTTACTATTTGAAATTAAATAAGTAGAGTAATCATAAATACTAAATAAGAACCAGTGGAGAATAAACTTTTTTAAAATCTTATAGATATATTTCACACAATCATTCCCTAATGGAATATTCATTCATAACTATCTTGACTTAATAATGAGTTCTTTATGATACTTTTTGGAATTTTGTAACCCACAAAAAAATCACATGAATGATAATAACAATGATATATCAATAATACCTTTAATACACATTAAATTAATGTTAAAAATATATACATATGGATTATATATACTATAAAAATAATTTTTTTTGATATGTATTAAGACTAAATTATGTAAAATGATATGGGGGACCCTATATGACATGAAAAAAAATTAATAGAATCCCATATAAAGTTAGATCATGGAATTAGACATTAAGTTCCAAGATAAAATGGTATTTTTGGATATTATATATAAAATAGTATTATAAAACCCATATAGATAATAAATTATAATACAAAATATATCTTAAGGAAATTAATTTGATATAAAACACCCACACCTGTAATATCATTTATGTAAAATTTAGCATACCTAATGTATTAAAAATAAAAAATATTAATAACTAATTTAGAATCAATATTCATAATAATAAACATTGATAATCATTATTTATTATATTTTATTACAAATATGTCAGTTACTTATATTCATATTCATTATAATATATTATTAACTTCGATTGTTTTTTTGTAAATTATTCATAATTGCGGTGTGGATTGTAGTATATAGATTCAGATGTAATGATTCTATAATCATTATAGGTATTTTAATAGATGTTGTGAAATTACCTAATTTTTTTTTATTACATTATTCAGGTTATTATTTGTGGCATCAAATTTTTTGATATTCATGGTTTAAAATTTTTTATTGAACAAAAATGTAGGTACAATAATAATTTGATAAATATTAATATAATAGATAATTAACCATAATAAATTATTATATATAATATTTATAATAATATTATTAGTAAATTTCCTATTATAATCCAAGATATATATTTATTTCACATTTTACATATGTGTTTTAAGCTGCCCAAACAAGAACAACCTATAATCTATATTTGGATACGATTATGAATGAGATACTTTTGAAATGATATCATTAAAATGAAGGAAAAATAATATTTTTTAATCGTTTTTCTGGTACATTATTTTAATTTTATAGACATTTAAATATAAGAAAAAGTGTATAAAAAATGGTACATTTATGGAAGTTGAAGTCCACATGTATGTATTGGTGAAACATTCGTTTCCATAGAAAAAGGGAAATATTAAGAATTTTTTATGACTTCGAATAATAAAACGAGTTATAAAT
The DNA here is from genome assembly GCA_963277665.1 of Viscum album. NCBI lineage: Eukaryota > Viridiplantae > Streptophyta > Magnoliopsida > Santalales > Viscaceae > Viscum > Viscum album. The sequence continues at coordinate 1,743,442,270 of OY728128.1, read as the reverse complement.
ATCGTGATAATCAATGAAATATCAATTTTAAACCATCATTTTTATGTGATATAAAAACCAATCCACATCGCATTTGGATGACATAGTCTACATGTAACACATACTATAGTTTTATGTCCAAATGATTAAGAGAAAGAATTAATGTGACTATAAAAAAAGAAGAAAATTATATGTATGATTCTAATGAAACATTCCCTATATGGGTATATTATATTATCAGGGGGTACAAGTAGAAGGAATGGAAATGTAATGGAACCAAATTACTTTATAATTTTATCACACTTTTTAGAAAATAAAATTTGAAAATATACTTATCCCCTTGAGAGGAGGAAATTTTAAAATACTCCAAACTATAAGAGGTTTCTATGAGTTATGGTTTTTTAATTGGGAATCTTATTCTAGTTATTTTTCCCATAGGGTGTGAGTAGAATTGGGGTTGTGATTGATCCTTTTATATGAAATTAAAATGGTTTTTTGGTAAATAATCATATCTTTAAAATTATTTCATGTCACTGTTAAAGGTAAAACAAATCCAAAAATGGAAAATAAAAGATCTTTTTGAAATTTAAATGTTTATTCTATTTTAAATAATTAATTTTGGAACGAAATTTTAAGTGATTTTATTTCTCGTTACATTAATTATTTTTTAATTAATAATAGTTTAACATGATAAGTAATTGTTATCCTTGAATAATTATTTTAATTTCAAAATTTGAAACATAAATATTATCTAACATAAATATTCACCTATAAAATGTAAGATATATTTTCAATAATTTTGATCAATATTTGGTCAATCCTCCTACCAATTTGGATTTCTACGTACCTTTTGTTGAAACAATATTTTTTTGTTTCGGACTTTTTATCATTTGGATGTCATTTGGTTTTTTTATAATGTGTGATGTTTTTGAGTTAAAATATTAATTTGATATATAAAATTAGAGATAAAATAAAATAGGAAAGTAAAATATATATTTTTACTAGAACAAAGGACATATCGGAAACCATTATTAACTAGATTGAGTATATGATATAGTTATGTGTTTAATTACATTGGACTATGTAAGAATATATATAAATATTAAATGGATGCATATGTGTAAACAATAATCTATATGTTATATTTGAGAGTAAAATGAAGATACATAAATTAGGTAATGGAAATTTTAAATAATATTTACATAAATCTATGAGGCTGATAATTTTACCATGAAAATATAAAAAGGTTATCTATATGATATGTAAGGGTTGATTTATATAATATATAAAGGTTTATCATATTCAAAAATAACAAAATTTACCTATATGTATGTTTAAATCTATATAACTGGTATTGGTTATTAGGTTACAATGTAATTATTATATGAATATCACTATGATACATTTAAGTATAAAAGAGAACATAATAAAAAGTATTTCCCATTATCTATAAAAATATACAATTTAAAATATTTCATATGGTTGGTGTTGTCATGAAAATATAGTGTTCACACTGATATTACTGACATATAATGATTTCAAATATATTTTGTAACATATCACTCTCTAGATATTTGGAACTTTTTAAATATACAATAAAATACCTATTTTACAATATACATTGGAAAATCATATGAAATAATTAAATTAATGTAATTAAACTATAAGAAGATGAATATTAGTTGGAATATGTGTTATGAATTTGAATTAAAAAATTACATGGATCTATTATAACAAGCTATATAGACTCTAAGAGTACCCAAAATAGTGGATATTATGATGAATAAATAATATGATGAAACCATGAGAGGTATTTTTCAAATTTGAGAAATTATAGATTGAAATGTGATTGGATTTTATTCTACTTAAAATAAAAATTTAATTAAATATTTTATATTAATATTATTGAATACTAAAAAGTAATGATTAGAGAATTATATTGAATAACCATTTCTATTTTGTATTTTATCTTTAATTATTATCATTGTGAGTTCAACTACTATGTTGACATTTAATTTTATGTAACATTATCATAATGCAATAAGAATAAGGATATAAGTGTGTGTATTCCAAGTATGAGATGTTTAATTATATTAATTATTGAAATTAAAATTCATTAAGGTATGTATTATTTGAAATATTAACACACTATTTATATATTTTCACAAGATGTTTCCTATATTGGGTCATCCAATTAATGTCCATGTGTCTGTGCACATTCATCATTTTATATTTTGTTTTTCTTATGAGTTAAAATAGTTACATATTCATGTGGTATTTTAAAATAATAATATAATATCATGTTAAAATTTAGATATACAAAATTGTACAGTCAGCTTATGTGACCCCCTATTAGGGTGTACATTTTATTCCTTCAGACAACAAAATTTTTATTAGAGAATTTTGTATTCTTTGAGAATATTTATGATTAAAAAATAACCATAGATATTGAATTGAATGATAAGGGAGTATGATTATTTAATGGAATAATTTATATTATGCGTAATAATGAATATATGTCTCATATATAATCTCTTAGATTTGTTGTCTACTAGGAAAAAGATCATGTAATTCTTGTATATATGAATACTAAAATTTTAATGAAATAAGTAGTGAAGGAAAATTTTATTGATGACGTAAAGGATCATAATGACATGTATATAACATTTTATTGTTATATATAGGTTTATGTTATTATCCTAAAAACAATGGATTTTTATAATTACATAATTATGTTTATAAAGGAGAAAAATTAAAAGAGATGATGTTGTTGTACTCTCTAAATAGATTTATTTATATGTGATGAGTTCAAAGAAAAATGTCCACCGATTCATCAACAATCATATAAAGGTGATTATATATATTTGAGGAGTAGGTAATGAGATAAAATATTCTTATTTAGTAATGAAGTACATATGTATATTACCATTAATATACAATAAAAACGTTTTTTCCTTATGAATGTAAATATTATTGAATTATCTCTTTGTGATCTATCCATAAATGTAGAAGAAGCTAATATCCAAGCAAAGAATTAATGTTTTTTAAAACACATGTCCTATAAAACATATTTCATATCTATATATAATTTATAGAATTCAGATAGTATATTTTGTTAATATATTAATGATGATTTACTATTTATTGATTTATTAAGGACAAATAAAGTTAATATAGTATTCAATAGTGAGATACCCTCTTTGTTTTTAAAATTAGAAATTTTTGGGTGAATCATTTCTAAGTGTCAAAAACTTTTAAGAGATAATATTATTATATTTATTTTAAAAAAATTAAATGATGAATTTCATGGCAAGAAGAATCATTAATTTAAACAAATTAGAATGGATTGTAGTTTAAGAGAAAGGTGTAAGTTAGCAATGGTGTAGACATATATAAGTTCGATCCTTTAAAAGGTGTAGATATTAATCTCATCATAGATAAAAAATCAGTTTTTATGGATAATGTAGTGAAATATAAAGTGAATAATATTAATAAGATCGATAATAGAGATTGTTTTATTTTAGATATAAATTCGAAGGAGGTCATCAGTAATATAATGTGAAATGAATAAAGAACCTAAATATTAGTGTATTACTAAAGTAATAATATTATTATGTTGGTTATATATAAAAAATTTGATCACATTAAAAAAATTGGTAAGAAAATTAAAATGATTCATTGAAACAAAAAAAATATTTGAACTACAAGTTAGATTATGAGAAATTGTCAATGAATGTAATGGTTCCTAGCTTATTACTCCAGCATAAATCTAATAAAATTGTTACAATCACAAAATAATTATTATCATAGAGAATCATTCATGAGTTTTAAATAAAAATATATAGAACATGAAATATTATATATTTTGGATTGTTCTCAGATAATGAAACAGAAGAAAGGGATTGATAAGGATCAATAATTTCTCAAAATAACCGTGTTCTCATAGAAGAATTTCCATTGAAAAAAGTAGTTGTGTGTATTATTCTGAAAATCGGAGACAAATAAAAAAAATATAAATGGAAAAGGGAATAAGATGATGAGTGATTATAATGAATAATCATTAATTTACCAAAAATCATGTATTTATTCAAAAATACTTTATATATGGGTAGAAGGGAAAAAATAACTAATGATGAGATTGTTAAGGATTCATAGGCTACACAATTTATTATTGTGATAAAGAATAATGTATTGTAAATTGCAATATATTTGGATATTACAAATGGACAATAAAAAAATACATCCCATTAAAAAAATAAAGGAATCAATTTATGTTATTTAATTTTTTCTACATTTTGGAATAAAGATATTAATTATGGGGGAATAAGTGGAATTTATTCACATAAAATAAAAAAAAACATTCATGTCAACCAAAGTCCAATCATTTTATATTTTCTTTACTAATTTGATGATTACAATATAACATGATTTCATAGGTAGTAAAATATAATAATATACTAAAATATATCTCAACTCCTTTATATTTTTCCTAGAAAAAAATAATGTTGAAGACAAATGAGATATCAATTCCTTATAAGATAACTTATAAATCCTTAATTAATACTAGTAATTAGATTATTGATAGTGTTTGTTCTACCCAAAAGATCATTAAAATTAATAATATCAATAATGTGAATAGAAATATTGACTGACATATTATGTTTTGAAAAAACATAGCCCTACTAATTAATTGAAGTGTAAGACTCTATTAATCATAAACGATTTTTGGAATATTAAAATTAGTTATGTTGATTTTTTCTAATAGTGTTTTTGAATGCATGTAAGTTAATGATTCTTGAATGGAAGTAAAACATAAAAATAAAAGTTGTAATATCATAGTGATGTGTTGATATTATATTATAAAAGGTTTGAAAATGAAATAGAATATAATCTTTTAGATATCAAGGAACTTAATAATCTCCATACATTAAATGGAAAGATTAGTCTATGACACTAGAGTCTTTTTCACAATAATAATCAAAGTATTGATATATTTTCATAGTGTAATGATATTTTTATAATTCCAAAAATGATGAGTAATATAATAATTAATTATAATTCATTCTTTTCGGTATATATTGTGATTAAAACATAACATTCACAGAGAATTGAGTATCAAATCTACAAAATCTTGACCACCTTGAACTATGTGGTCCAATAAGTAATCCCATTACTCATGGTGAGAAATTTTTCATTCTATTTATTGATAAATACAACATGATGGGATGAGATATTTTTATATAGTCAACGGTGGCTATATTAGGATACATAAAATGATTATAAAAATGTATGTTGAATAAAACTAGATGAATAAGTAATATTATATGATAAATTAAATGTATTGATTATACATCTATTTATGTTTGGATTTGTTTATAAAATATTATAATAAAGAACTGTTTTTTGGAATTAATGACTCATCAGTGGAATATAAGTGAGAAATAATTAATCAAAAAGTAAATATTATATACAATATATATATTTTCCAGATATGGAATATTTCACCACCAATGGAATGCTGACAAAGATATGTATATATAAACTCATAGTTTTAAATTAATTAGTCATTGAGAGTAGGAGGTGGAAAATAAAATGAATAATTGTATATTAACCTCATTAAAACATAAAAATATACTCATAATTAAATGATTATTTTATAATGAAGTGGTAAAAGGGAAAGTATGATGATTTAATGGATGAAAAAATAAATTTAGGCCACTCAATAGTGAATAAATAACATTAATATTTGAATAAATGTCTTAAAAAATTGTTTAATTAGGTAATGTTGATGTTGTTGAATATAAAATAAAATAACATCTATAAATTCCAAAAAAAATATTGATGTGATAGAATATAAAATCACATATTCTAGGGAATCATAACATTTATAAATTTATTTTGTTTCTGATATTCAATTAGAGTATGAACATTTCTATGAATGAAGATAATCGACATCTTAAATAAGAAATTTTAATTTACATGTTGATCCAAGAATAAATATTAGAGAAAAATCTAAAACAATGTATTACCAATTAACGAGAATAACATAAATAACAACCATGTTATTCAATTTATATTTATCATCATTTGATGAATCAATAATGTATTATCAATTGATGAAATTTTTGAATTTTTATTAAGATAATATTTATAATAATCAAACCTATGAATATATGGATAGACCTAGATATCACATTATGAATTGTAGAATTTTTTTTTAAAAAAATTTGTGTTTCCCAAAAATAATTATGGTCAGATTCATATTGATATACTCTCGCTGATTTATGTGAAGTTGAGGAAACATTTTATCTAATGTTAATGATTTAATCAATATAACATTTATTGGTAGTGGTTAATCAATATAAATTTTGAGTTTATCAAATATTTTTGAACATGAAATTTCTTAATGGATTCGTGAAAGAAAAAGTATATATTGGAAAACAATGTGGATTTATTACTATAAATGTTTATTAAAATATTTTAGTTAGAAAAGGGTTTTATATATTCTGATTAGTTCACCTTGGTATTAGATTATAAGACTAAATACTTATCTAATAATTTTAGTGTTCAATCTATGAAGATTTTATTACCCTTTCTATGTGAAAGTATTAGATGATTATTGTTTATATGGATGATTTATATGGATAATTTCATATATGAAAGAAAAAAATACAATTCAATTTATAGAAATGGATTTTATTCTCAAAATTTTAGATGTCAATGATTGGATAACTCCTCAAATTTTTGTGGGGGAATGTTCATCAAAAAGTGGAAGAAAAATTTATATAACCATTAAAATGTAAAATATATATATTAAATAAACTATCAATGAAAAATTTCAAACCAATTTCAACTCTAACATCATTAGTATTTGAAAATTTAATGCCCAACCAGTGAAATGAGGTAGAATACAAATTATATTTAATAATCATTTAAAGTTGATCAAATAATATATAAATAAATATTTATATACATTATTATATGTGCTTGATAACTTGATTTTTTTTTCTAATTAAAAAACATATGTTGGAATTTATGTGGATAATGAGTAATATCTTTGAAAAAATGAACTGTTTTTGTTTTTGAAAGGCGAGAAAACAAGATTTGTTTGCTTGTTTTGATGTCATCTAGGATAGATATGTTCTAAATAATAATTCACCAAGAGGAAAATAAATCATCATGGAAAATATTCTATTGGATAATTAAGTGAGAATAAAGATAACAAATCACTAGGCATTTTGGTGGAAAAACAAAATCCACATACCATGGTTTGTAGATAATTGATTTGAACTAAGTAATAATTATAAGATCATATTTATGAGTAGTGAAATCCAATACATATTTTTTCTAATGTCTAGAATTCCATAAATATAAAGCTAAATATAAATAAAATATAACACATATCACTGTGAGATCAAATTTTTATCTATAAGGGAAAAGGTAAAGAAAAGCATGGAACATTTAGTGATTTTTAGAACTCTAGGTTAAGTGGTATTTTTTTTACAAAACTACTCACTGTAATTATGTAGTAGAATATTAGGATGAAATTTTGAATATAATTTATTTCATTAAACTAAATATGTATGAAAACCCTCCTCCCCGTTGTAAAACGTTATTTGTATTTATGTATTATATTTATTTTATGTTTTCATTTTTTCGCGTATAATATGATACAAGGATGGAAAATAAATGGGATGGTAAAAAGGATGGACAATGGTTTTAGTAGAAAATACATACCACATTGTTTAAAATATAATATAATATTGTTTCCTCTAAAGGTAATTAAATCACATAAGCTTTATGAATTTATTCTTGTATTAGTGATAAGTTGTTTACATGGTGACATATTGATAAAAAAATTACAAAGCATAAGAATATAGTAAAAACTTGTCATAATGTTGTATTTTTTCAATTTCATATAATTATATATATTTTTAAATCTTTTATGAAGGTGGGAAAATAGTTGAGTGAGATAATGAAATTATGAGTTCCATTAATATAGAAATATGTAATACATAATTGTTACTAGAACATGATATATAAGGTTATACAATAATGGGAAGACTACAAAAATTTGTATGTTTTCAACTATGCTGGACTATATATATGGTGGATAAAATTATGAAGTGTTATTAAATATTTATAGATATTGTGTATGTGATATGATAAATTCACATGGAATTGTGTTTACTAGGTATAAGAAGATGGTAATGTATGTATATTTAAAGGTTACATGGTTTATACATAATAGTTACTAGTATGATCCATAAATTTTAGCTAAATGATACATAATAGTTTTCTATCGTGATATATAATTGCTTTTATGGTTCAATAAATGCACATTAAACAATACATAATGTTCCATTTGGATTAAATTTCATGGTTATTGATCCCTTATGTTTGGTAATCAAAATCTTTAAATGGTACATATGTGTAGATTGTAGAATATTTTATGTGGTATTTTTACTATTAATAATAAATTTTGAATTATTATGTGGCATGTCATGGATGTTTCTATTCTACCAAACATACATAATTATATGATTTAAAAAATATATAGAATTGTAACTAATTTTATTTCATTTTTCAATAAATATGTTTTTGAGGGATTTTGGATGATCTACTAATGAGAAATTTGAATATAATTGAAAACTATTGACATAAGAATAATTAACTTAATAGATTTAATGTATAATAAGTTAGATGTTGATTAAAATATTAGTGTTTAATATTAATTATGACTGTATATAGATTTATTGGAATATTATGTATAGACATAGAATAAAGGATATCATGAAGTAGAAGGGAGAGTGAACCAGTTTTTTAATTTATGGTGTAACAAGGATTAAGGAGATAATTGTGATTAAATTGTATTTAATTAAATGTTAGACGTGTAAGAATATAGTGTCTATGTATATCATTGATGATCAAGAATTTGGGTTAAGAGAATTTTAGAAGACCATGTTTTTTGTTTGAGGTTATGTCTCTAATTATTATATATTTTAGTACGGAAAATGCATAAAAATTATATAATGTATAACCATAATTGAATGAGATGAATTAAATTGGGGAATAATCCATGTAAAATTGATGAGAAGTGATATTATCCTAATTACTGTAATACCAAAGAAATATATTAGTGCTTATTTTTAATATTTACACATCATTGATTTGGGATCAATGTATTTATCCTATTATGGTATAACCATCTAAAATAACTATTTCTATACTTATTATTCATTCAATAATTGGTTATAATAATATTATATCATTGTGATAGATTCAAGATATATCTTAAAACCTGAAGAAGTGATCGATTAAAACATTATATGATAAGAAATTTCAATTTTTCTTATTTCATCCACTTTAGGATTGTATATTGGGGATTTCGGTCATAAATCAATTATATTTCTTATAAAAATAACCGATTTTTTCTATAAATTATCTATTATATATATAAATACCTTTTACTATAATCTTTAATTTATAATTTAGTTTTACAATCTACATCATTCATTTTACAAGAAATAAATCCTGAGGAACGCTGTAAAAAAATTACAGCTTAATCTTGTCTCTATCACCAAAAATTATAAATTATACATTTTTCATTATTATTATTAAGACATATAACCAATAATTTAATATTTTAAAATATAATATTTTAAATACTATTCAAATATTAACATTATGTACTAATTATAGATTATATAGTCATGCTGATTGGGAATAAACTATGTATAATATCAATTATTTAAATTTAGTTTTACAATTATTACATACATATGATTAGTCAACTGATGTGAAAATTTAAAATATTATTCAATTTTTTTATACCATCACAATTGGATTAGATTTATTTCTTATCCTAAAATAAAATCAATTTTATCTAATCACAACTCATAAAAAATATTTCTATAATGTGAAGTAAATAATAATAAATAAAAATAAAATAATCATTCATCATTGAAATTTGAAAAGAAAAAATTCCTTGATTAACTTAATAACTATATCTGGATTAATATTATATAGATAATAAAAATTCATATGTCCCAATAATTATATATTTTTGTTAATCATAATGAAATTTGTAATGGAAATGGGGTCATATTTGATTTTTTGGATTTGGAGCTACTTTCATTTATATTTTTTGTATTAAATAACTGAATTATAAACATATTAATAACATTAAAGAAGAATTTGGATATTATTAGTGATTAAAAATATGTTCTGTATATTTTTTGGAAAAAATTAGTTTTAATAAACTTCTAAATATAATAGGTGACATGATGTACCATGTGGGTGGAACAAGGTTGCAAAAGAGTTGGATAATGGGGTGTCTCCAATGGTTGTGACACCATGTATCCAATGGTACTGTAATGAGTATCTCATATGTCATTGTAGGATATTCAGTTGAAAAATGTATTTTTTATACTTTACATCCTTATATTATCATTTAACTGATCTTCCATTGAGATCAATATCCTCCGACAGTCTATTTTTCATCCTCTTTCCTTATATATATCCTCTTTCCCCCCTTCTTCTTGATCATATATCGAGTTAATCAATTTGATTTTATGGAAATTAATAAAATCCAACAATTTACTACCTTTCTTCTCTTCCCCATTCCATCATTCCATCCAAATTTCCCATATCACAATTATGATATTTAGAATGTATTAAACAACTGTGCAATGGAATTCATCATGAATTAAAGGTCTTTATCATTTTGTGGTAGAGGGTGTTGAGGATTATCATCCAAACATCAGTTAACCATACATTGATATGAGACGATTAAACTATGATTTTTCTTATGTATTTTATGAGTAGAATGTGCTATTAAATATGGTTTATGTTTTAAATAATTTTTTAATTTTTTGGTGATGACATTAAATGGACTTTATGATTCTTATTCTCATGAATCTTTTGATTTTTTACATCCATTCCTTTGGGTAATTAAGTGATTTGGTTTCCTTAGTCATCAAATTCTATTTTTATGTTTATAGGTTCTTACTTGGTATTTTTTTCATTAATAATCCATTTTAAATGTATTATTAGGATGTATTTCCCCTTATATAGATCTTTTAACATTAATTTTACAATATTAAAATTTATTTCCTTTAAAATTATCAATAAATATCATGATGTATTATGAAAATATAAAATAATAGATTTTAAATTTTTTTATTTGAATATTCTATTAGTGATTATTTAAATAATATAATGTTAGGTTGGATTTCGTATATTTTTATTTTATCAACTTGTTATAAAAAATATTTTTTTTGTCAATTCCTTAATTGATTTCCAATTGTTACTGTCGTTTACCAAAAAAATATTATACAGGTCGACCACATTTTGTTATTTTATGGGACCTCTTTGTTTCTAACTACTTATAATTTAATGATTGAGTTATAAGACAGTTAGAAATGACAAATTCATTTCATTTATATTTCCCCTGAATCCACGAAGTGATTTTCACACAGATAATAAAATTCAAACTTTATTGAAGAGTATATACATGTCTAAAGAAGAAATAAAATAGATCTTTATATGAAAAATGATTTCATTCACATGAAGATATTTATATTCTTAGAAAATTTTTCCTAGTTTTGGTGTGTATGGGTGAGAAAATCTTATAGGGAGTATGCCAAGGATTTCATATATTTCTAATGAAGAGAGTGTAAAAGTATAAAAAAATTATGGTTCTTTTAAAGAGTTCTCTATCCATTAAAAATTCTTTATATAATTAAATCGGTAGTTCTGTGTGCATCTGACACCATTTAATTCAATTTTACAGTTCATATGTTTATAAAATCATATAGATCCAATTTTATGGCTATTTTAAATTTATAATCATTTTGACACAATTTTTTCCAAAAAAAATAAGAATTTCCACTTATTAGGTAAGTAAAAAACTTGGTAAATACATGAGTCACGTGGTCTATATGTGATCATCATCATTTTAAAAAAATTTACCACTCAAAATCCATCATTGTAATCATTAATAAAATGACTAATGTCTCTTGATCGTATGGTTCCTTTTTGAATATACTAAACATTTTGAAATCCTTCATTATTTTTGAAAGTTAAGAGGTGGTCTTGTACCCACCATGAAGTCATTTTAAATTTTAAACATAGTATTAAGTCACATATAATCCATGAAACTACATATTTTTTTATAATAATTACTAAACATCACCTATATATATATTACACATACCAGATGGGATGGAACAATTGGAATAGATAATGGATTTGAGGGAGATAAAATTGCTTTAGATTTCTAATTTTATTAATTACCTCTACCATATTATTCCCTTCATGAATCAATCCTATAAAATAACTTTAGAAAGAAGTCATGTGAATCCCATTTAGGAGATATCATATGTGGATACCCCTTCATGATGTCTTATAAATATGATCTATATGAAATCCACATTAAAAATTACTATCTAGACTCTATTTAACGATACCCCTTCACGAAACAATAATGGTAACCCTATAGAGATTCACATTCAAAAAGAACTAAATGAATAACCAATGAATATTACCTTTCATAATCCAAAATATGGCCTTTTCATATTTGGATTACCCTATATAGATAGACCTATGTAGACACTTTGAAATGAGGAATATTCCATGAAACATCCATCGGTCAATATAGTGGGGGTTCTATCGCCTCACCCTACCAAAGCATACAGATTGGTTGTAGTCATTAGAATATGGATCGGTTACATTCCTACCATTATTGACCCTGAATAAAATTTTATATTTGTTAAATAGAAATTATGGGCATGGTAAGACTAGATTTTGGATTTAATATTGGTGACCCCAACCATGGTTTTAGTGAATTTCATTATCTAGGATACCTATAATGGATTCCAAAAAACTCTTTGAGTTAAGATACTTTTATTGGTTTATTTATTTTCCCTTAGTTTATATACTCCTATGAATACCATTATTATAAATAGTTTTATAATACATTTTTTTCATTATTTGGGACCCCACTAGTTAAAATCCCATAAATATACAACCCCATGGGTCACATATGTTGTCATAAATCTCAAGGAATTCCAAATAAGTCCACAAAGATAGCATCATATTATTTAATATTTTGGGGCATACCCATACACATTGTTCCTCCTCATTGGTGTGAGTAATAATCAAATATTCTCTTAACTAGTTACAAATACATATGATGATCCGAAATGTGTATCGAAATGAATAATCTCCACATAATACATGCTTAAGGGTTTTAAATGATTATTCCATTATAATGATCATGTTTCATTTTAGTAAAAAACTAATAATACATAATTATATATAGCTCTATGAATCAAATTGTATAACACATTTCCTTATAGAATGACTTCAAGCTTCATAGATCGGTCCAGACATAAGACATTCAAAAATACAAAAAAACTACGAGGTCGTTGATTTGTGTTAACTAGGATACATATGAATCCACTCTATGGTTATAACATTATATTCTCATAAATATATTTTCAATTAAACTATAAGAATAAAATGAACATTTTTTTTCATTCATTATACACCTCTTGATTCCCTCATATGAACTATTTGTTGAGATTCTACATTTGGATTACAAAATAGCAGTACATGAGAGAAAATATTTTATCTAATAATATATGGGTCTCCTACAAGGTGTATACCCAAAAATGATCTATCTATGTCCTATGTGAATCAAATTGGACCTCTATTTTATGATTATTATAAGGATAATCATCTTTATTAGGTGAAAAGATAGGGATACCTATTTCGATGAGTCATAGATGATCAATAAGTTATCCCAATTTTTTCACCATTATACATCATATCTTGATAGGCATGTCGACTTCTTTGACCCATAAAAACATTACAAGAATCTATAGCAAAATTTTTCACAATGTATAACTATAAAATACATGATAATTGTATAGTACACACATTATCATATGGTACATTATATTGTATTGGATTCATGACCTTCACATTCCCTTCCATGTTTCTTATAAAATTAATAACATTGTATATCATTCCCCATTAACTGTCAATAAACTTCTTGGTTTCTCATACAAATTATAGGTATTCATTGGATGTTTATCATGGTCCCGATATAAACTACTAAGTAATTACCACCTCTATTAATGGTGATAAATCAAAATGTATAAATCTATGTAGCATTAAAATATAAAACCAATATTTAACAAGATAATGTATTTTAAACACTAAAATATATATATGTTCACATAAATGTGTGGTTCACAAAAATCACTAGAGCATGGGTAACTAATCACATAATAGGGGTTTTAAAGGAATCATATTATATAAAAAATATATAATATAGAAATATAATGGGAAACAATTTCCAAAAAATGGGTGAGATGATCCCACACACACATCCACTAGACCAAATTGCATTTAGAATAATGAAAAGTAAAAATTATAATGAATGGATAACTTTGTAAATAATGCCTAAACCTACATTAATTTTAAACAATCAACAACATGAAATCTTGTAAATCATACCATTATAAATTTTATGGTTAATGGGATGAGAATCCTTCACCTAATAAAGTGATTGGCCAAACATTCTCTTATTATTAAAAATTATTTTATGGATATATTTTTCTCCATAAAAATATAAAGGAATTTTTTAGACATGCATAAAGATGTTTGGATCCATAGAAATCATATAGAAAAAAACCGATTGATTTTTGAAACATCTATCCAATGTGAATTTGATCATATTATAGTTTCCTTTGCATATCTACCTAATATAAAAATAATTGACTTCCATTATCATAGATTTTACCTCATTAGAACTAGTAGAATAACATATTAGTATATAATTAACATCTAAATGGATTTATCTAAAAAAAATTAAAAGTTATTTAATGTATCTATGAGTTAAATCACTACTAGTTATCATAGTAGTTATAATACACAAATATAACGGAATAACCAATTAATACTCAAACATATTCAAATTTCTATCCTCAAATATTCAAAATAAATATTTTTATTATTATAGGGAATAATAAGAGGATATCAATCATATACAGAAACCATAACAATACATTATAAAAAGAATTATATTGACCATTTTATTCATCACTTATGCCCCATCCATGAATATCAGTTTGAAGGTGTGTTAGCCTTTGAAATATGATTTATGGACCCAAGAATTAGAGATCATTAGGGGAATATAAACAATTTATACGGGGATCATGCCAATATAATTTCTACTCACTAAATATTTTAGGTTCATCCCAATATAAGGTTAGTATCTCATGTATAATATCATAACATATATATCCTAATGCGTATACATCATTAGTTTTGGTATTATAAAATATGAAATTCATTGGAAAAACCTATTACATACTATTAAGGGAATTTTTAAAATGATTTCCATGATAATCATCTCTATTTTTATCTAAAATATTTCATCAATCATTGATTATTATTAATATTCACATGAAGTAAAAAAAATCCTATTGAGGGATTCACATTGGTAAATGTCATCATTTTTACCCAAATGATGCTATTGACCTTGATAATTTGAATAAAATTAATAGTGAATGTATACAAATGCTTCCAGAAGTCTATGTAATATTACTTCATGAATGATGAAGACAAAAATATCTTATCTAAAAGACTAAATGAAGGAGAATAATAAAATCAGAACTGATTTTATTATTGGATCACCACCCATATTTTATAGTCATCATGATGAATCTATAATGTCCCCTTTAATCGAACTTCTTCAATAGTTGGTGATTTTTAAACCAAAATTCTAGAATTATGAGACCCCAACAACATGAGATAATATCAATTATCCAATTTAATTGAAAATATCTTCCACCAATGGGGTGACATAAATGAAAAATTATATATAATCACTTAAGTAATAACCAAGTGAATGTATCCATGGAATTATAGAATAATATCATTTCCCCAATATATTATAGTAATGGTTGATATAAACAAATCAATCTATAATATAAGACATAAAATGATTAGTTAGTTTAACCCTCATATAGTATTGGGAATCTAATATTCAAAAAATTGAATGGAATTATAGATCTAGATCTTTATCTGAACCATTTTTCATCCTAGTGTGCCCCAATATTGGCAAACACAAAAACAATATTTTTCAAATATCATATAATTCATGAATAGAAGGTCTTATGTGTTCACATTATAATGAATATACTATGAATCCTGTTACATGTTAATAATTTTCCAACACAAGTGATTTAAGATTTAATCATATTCATGTCATTTTAATATCCATTAATATTATTTATAGAGACACAAACAATATTTTAATGATAAGATATTTTTTTTCAAAATGAATAGGTTTTATTATTAACAATTTATTAACATATATTATATGGTTATATTTAAATATTGATATAAAAATTTAATAATTTTAATTTTTCTGAAATGAAATTATATTTTGAAATCAACATATCGTTATTACTAAAGTGTAATATACTGGTATTTTTCTTAAAATATTAATTTTCCGTTGAACAGATATAAATAATAATTTCCAAACTATAATATGTTATA
This sequence comes from Viscum album, assembly GCA_963277665.1. Lineage (NCBI taxonomy): Eukaryota > Viridiplantae > Streptophyta > Magnoliopsida > Santalales > Viscaceae > Viscum > Viscum album. The sequence continues at coordinate 1,743,425,716 of OY728128.1, read as the reverse complement.
ATTAAATAGGGTAATTTAAAATTCCCATTTTATATATGTGTATAATTAGAATAATTTATTTTCAAATAATGTTAATAATTAAAAATGAATCATAATTACAACTGATTTTGGTATAAGTTTATTTCTTGGATTAAAAACATATTTATCTTAAAAGCATTTTTTTCATTTTCCATTTCTATATCTAATTAAAATATTCCAATTATAGATATTTATTCATTAATAATAGATTCAATAACTAGAATTAGGTGGTAAAAAATTTTTAAAATAGTTTCCTTTTGTTTTTTGTTATTAGGAATATTATTCATCTAAATATTTCCACCTTAATAAGTGTAAATATGATATGTTTGGTTAAAAATAATATAATGATGACTAGAAATGACCATAGAACAAGGAATTAATCTATTAGATATGTGTAGTTTGAGTATCCTTTTTAATTATTTTAATTAATGAAAAAAATTCATTTTTCACAAAAAAATGTGTTAAATATTACATTATGTAAATAGATTGTCAACAATGTCACTCTCTTGAATTTATTATTTATACTATTTTTATATATTGTTAAAAAAAATATGTTCAGTTCTAAAATGTTGTTTGAAATATAATAATTTTATCATATTAATTTATATTTAATATTTTTTTATGAAACAATTATCTTTAATTAATATGTATCACCGATACAATTCTTGTGGAAGAAGCAGAAAAATAACATAATGAATTTTAAAAATTAAGTAAAAATATATTTTGGTGAGTTATAGTATCCAAATAATTATATAGATATATAAATAACATTGGATGTTTGAATAGATTTTATTTTTATTTCATTCATGTTATGTTTTTCCAATGTTAAACTATATAAACTATTGAATGAATATTAGAAATGTTATTTTATATTAAAGAATGTTTTATTTAATAAATTTTTATTCATAAAAATAGTAAATTTTGAAAAACATAATGTATATAGATGAATATGTCAACAAAGGTCCATTTCTGATCCACATTACCTTTTTTAATATAACACTCGACTCTATTATTGTAAAAAACCATAAAACTATTGTAACAAACAGCATGGTTTTTGGTTGGATAAAACCATATGATTTGTATGAAAATATTGAAATAACTTGAAAAATTTTATTTTATGATAATATTTTTAATCATTATAAAATTATAATTAAATTATATTAGTTTTGATAGTTTTTTCCATAGATATTATTTTATATTAATTTAATACATTATGAAATTCCATGAGTTCCCATCCTCTAATATATATAATTGAACCTCATCTTATGTCATTATCATACGATTTTTGAATTATATCTCATCCAATAACTAACCATGTATTTCTATATGATCCATTTTCATTTCCCAAAGGAAAGATGTTGATTCAAAAACCATTTTAGGAAGTATTTATGTGTATACCTAATGAGGTTTTATAAAGAAGTATAGTTCATAACCGAGCATTTTCATTTTATTTCATATTCCATCTCAGTAAAATATTCTCAAAATACTATTAATTAATAAATATTTATATTTTATATATTATTGTGACATTATGTTAATAGAATAACTTATATGAATATATCTTCCATCAAATGGGAACTTAAACAATCAATAATTTGTATAAAGGAATAACACCTCATGAACAAATCTAATTTTGTTTCCCTAACTGCCTATCATTACTGGTTACAAACATTTAATCAATATATATAAATATATATGTGTGATCTTCAAGAAATATTACTAATTCATTAAAAATAAATTTTAAACTTATTTCATACATTTCTATCCATTTTTAAATGATGATGTCCTCCACACATACAAGTGGACACCACCTCCATAAATTGATGAGATTAATTTTCCAAGACAACTTTACTTGGTGTCTATATATAAGGTTATATAAAATAAAAATATTAAATTTAATAAATTATGACCATAATATAATGGAAAAACTTATCTTCTTTCTTTCCCTATTTCTCATTAAGAAATGATAAGTATGACTCTTCGGTATACACGACCAACAGTCTCAATAATTATAAAATAATTCATCTTTCATAAAATTCATTCATAGATGCTCTTACTATAATAATTAATATATAAAAATGATAGTCAGTTCATGATTATAAATCTATATATTATGGTATAATGACCACTTTGACCATATTAAACGTTCAAAATTCATTTTTTATATGTTAGTTGAATATTGCCAAAACATCAGATGTGAACTTAATTTCTTATGTTACAATATATATTATGGTAAATAATAAAACAAAATGAATAATAAATTTGAAAAAAGATCATATTAAAATCATTAATTAATGTTCTTTTAATATTTAGGATGATACAAAATATATGTGATTTGTAATTCTTTATGTAAGGGTCATGTAAAATTAAAACCTTATTTTAAATAATTTAATGATTTATTTTTTAAAACATTTTTTTTCCATTTACTTGTTCTAAATTTTTTATTTATTTATTTATATGAACATAAATTTATTATAATGGAAATTATAGGTCTCATTTTTATGTTTTTGTTGATCCTATGAGTTTACAATTGCTATAAAAGGGGTAGGGTGCGAAATTTTGTTTCAAATGATAAGCTAAAAAAAATTATGTTAAATAAAAAATGATTACACTCATAGATCATATGATTATCAAAGAGAATAAATCAGAACCACATAGCATAAGGGTCTGGCCATAAATCTTACATAATATAGAATTAAATGAATAATTCATATTTAGGATCTTTTCAGATTTATAGTTTTAGATAATTAGGACATAACTTTTACATCTCAAAAGATTAAAAAGAAGACACTTCTACATTGTTTCCTTTTTTTACAAAACATGAACTCTTAAAAAAGGGTCATGTCTAGTTCCATGTTTAAGACATCATAACTTTTTCGTGATCCCATCCTTGACCCTATCCCACATTATGTCCTGTGAGAAACATTTCAAAAACATGGTATTCGCATAAAAAGCTCAGTAAGAGATACACCAAGAAAGAAAATTGTTAGTTTTTCAAAACAACAAGTAAACCATGTATACTTTAACATTAGTGATTCTTTTCACCTTTGTTAATTACTAAATACTCTTCACTGAATAATAGATCACTAGTTACCCTCTTATAAGAAAAAGATTACAAAAAAAACACATATAATGAACCCGTAAACTAATAAGGTAACTTGGGACATAAACATACTTAAATTAAATAACCATACAGTCTACTTTCTCACATATCACTAAACGGAATAGACATATGACCAACTTCCATACCCAATGCATTGGAGGTTATAATGTAACCACTCATCCTGGTTTATCACGGCACCACCGGTCATACGGTTTATCACGTAACCACCCGTAAAATGTCCTAATACCATCATAACACTTAAAATATTTCAAAAATTAATATTTCACTCATAACATTTCATTTTCAATCAGAAGAAGTAATTTAAATATATTAAAATAATCAATATATTTTCATAAACCATTTAAAAAATGATTTTTGAATCAATGTGTCCCATACCACTTTGAAGATTTTAATATAATTACAATTTTAATACATTAATTTCCATATAAATAAATACTCAAACCCATTTTTAAAAAAATGACATTAAAGATAACGATTTATAATAATCAGTCTGGAAAACATTTAAAATGATATTTTAGTTAAAGAGTTTTAAGCAAAATCAGGGACTCTGGAATACAAAAAATTAAGGAATAACATTTAATAAAAACATTATAATATCATGAGAATAAAGGGATTCATGATATAATATGACCAAGGATAGTATATACACCACATAAGTGTGCATTTTTTCATAACAACAACAAAGTCTCAAGGAAAAGTAAATTGAGATAAAATCCCTTATAACGATAGTATCCTTAAATTAAGGAAAAATCAATCACATAATTATGTGTGAAAAATTTAAATACACCCAATATAAGTGGATATTAAGTGTAAAACAATCAGAGTACATTCAAACATATTAATAGGACAACATATTCAAGAAGTGGAAGTTTAACCCAGGGAATTGGAATTTGGTTAAGAAGTTACCTTGAAAAATTCGACAGCCTAACTCCGTCAATTTAAAATTTAGAAAATGGGTTGATGAGATTGAAAGGGTATAAAATCACATAGACATAAAGTTTACATCAATAAGGATATAGAAGAACATATCCCAACATAATACGATGTATATTAATAGACATAACAAAAATATGTCTTTTAAAAAGAGGATGGTGAAAGGTTCTCTTACTGATTTGGTAACATACAAAACAGATGCCACATAGATGAAGGGTCATACAATGAAGATGTAAATACTCATAAATTAATTTATATTACACATATAACAATATTTAGTTGTACATACCCCACACAAAAGAAAATAGTGGCAAATATATCATGAATCTCACGGGAATAAAAAGTTTGATTAAATACCCTTATCACGATATAATCAATTGAGTTGTATGAAAAAAAGTTACTAACAACCAAAGCAATAACAAAATAAAATGAATATAAATTGAATAATGATAATATATTTCAAATGGAAGAACACAATATGTCGCATGCAATGAATAAGTGGCGAACAATGGAAATTTCATGGAATTAAAAGTGATATAAGAAAATCTCGTACATCATTTTCAACTTGACTCGGTCATTCTTTAATCTCATGAATAATAGACTAAAGTTAATTAATACTTGCATAATATCCTTTTCCCATTTTATAATTCCTTTTATATCAATTATTACCATGTTATAAACATTATGTAATTGTTTAAGTTAATAATGGTCGTTTTGTCGATATGTGGTACTTGAGTCAAAAATGAACACCTTATATTTTCAAGTTGTCAATGTGATCAATAGAAAATTATATCCAAAATGATAATCATGATTTAGATATCATATATATATTATATATCTATTATATAGATGTATTTTTAATAGTACATAACATTTAGAGGTAATAAATGAAATACACGGTTCATGGAGACAGTAAACCGAAAATACGCATGACCGCTAATTCCATTTATATTTCATATTTAATGGAATTAAATCATAATGATACATAGTAGTATTATAATTCCAATATTGTATCATATATAATATCATTAAACTTATCCATTATATGTATCACATATGGTATGAACGAGTCGTATAACTTTGAGGGTGCGGTTGTCCGCACTTCCTCAAATGATATTATCGTGTTTTCCCATAATGGATACCATAAAGGTATGTTATAAATGTAAATTACATAAGAATAAATAAAACATAAAAAATAATGTATATCATATATAAATTCACTGCCATTATAATTTCTACCATGAGAGGCGGTAAGGGATAATCGAACAATCATCGGTTCGCGAGGCGTTAGTTTTCCAACTATAGAAAAATTTTGTTCATCACCTATTAGATGGAGGAATGTATAAGTTTAGTTCATACCCTTATCATCAAAACATCCTTGTATATTTAGGATAATTATTTTGTCACATAATAAAAGAATAAAAAGAGTTTAGGGTTTGGAGATGTATAATAAAAGAAAACAATCTAATAGAAACAGTTACATTTAATTTGGGTAACTCCATATGGTTAGAACTAAAAGTGTCACGACCCCCTCCCCACAATGTGTACCCCTCCTGGGCTGACAATGTGAAAAGGGAGATAATGACCCCCGAGTCCCGCCTCCAGTAGGCCCCGGGTTGGCGACTAGCACCGAGGGTATAATAACATTTAAATGGGAGGCATTACCCTCTAAGAGAACACATGCAGAAGAGAGAGATATAATAGACTCCAACCAACTCCAACTCATAACTGAAATATAAAAAAACCCAAGTACATATATGAAATGTCATGCAAAAGTAATACAACTGAATGGGAAAACTAAAAGTACCCAAAAGAAAGTAAAACGGCAGCGATACGAGCCCGAACAACTCCTCCGACCACAAGCTAGTAGTAACCCGCTTGATCTCCACCCAGCTCCAAGTGACCTGAAAAAACAGTTTATATATACATAGGGTGAGTATAACAGTATACTCAGTAGGATCCTCCACAAGCCTCTTGTGCAAAAGTAAAGAAAGCATGCTAAAGCCCAGTGAACAACAAGTGAAACTAACTCGTCACCTAAACAGGTATACTATGTTCCCAACCTCACCATGGCTACTCTCACCAAGTAACGCATACAAGAATATAGCATATAGTAAAGAATATCAAGGGTACCCCACTACTACTTCCCCACTGGTTTGTCGCTTTTCCCCAGCGACATACATCCTATGCACCTCTCTCCAAAGGCTTGCCCGTAGACACCTGGGCTAAGATCCACAATCTGCACCTCGTGCACCACAAAGGCTTTCCCGTAGACACCCGGGTGAAGCACCACACCGTCCTCACAACCAAAAGTAACCAGGTAATTTCCGGGAGCCACCACAACTCGCATAACGTGTATCATACATCGGGTATAATACCTCAAGACATTATAGCCCATACTCCGAGTAAGGATCCTCAAGCCATCATAGCCTATACATGTTACACCTATAGTAGTCCATAGGATACTATATCCAGAATATATGCGTGTGAATAACCACAATCCATTAACGCCCTCTACACACATATATGGGGTAACTAACCGCTGTGCCTCATGGCACAAGTATCTACCAAGAGAAGAGAGCGGGGCCAAAGGGGGTAGTCATCCATTCGACCTCCCATCAGAATGTTAGGGAAAACACCCCCCCCCAGGGCTCAAAATCCCCGGGGTGTCAGTTTCCCTTACCGACAGGGTGGAGTAGTGTATAGAAACACAAAAAGTACAGAATATATATATAACTCACATCCACCCTATGGGAATTACGTAGTCTTAGATACAACTGCAGCTAACGTCTCTCAGAATCCATGCTGCTACTTCAAAGACTATGTATCCTATAAGCACACAAACATTTGAAGAGATTTATTAGATTACTCCGTTCTCATTTTATCAGTTCCATTGTACATTAATTAATTCTTCAAAAATTAATTAATAATGAACAGTTCCACATTAAACTGAATTGGCATCACATTCAAAAACTGCTCCTTTTTAGGATTCACATCACTATTAAATTCCAGTATCTCCATCCCCGTGGGTTTTCACCATTTAATCAAACATTCATTATAGAGTTACTTTCCCACATTCCTAGGAATTCTAGAAAACCATCCTATGCTACTAAACTCAAAGGAGGCTCAACACGGTGAGTAGATATACTACCCTTCGACTCTTTTCCATATATAGAAAGAGCATAGACCCATCCTCCATCGACAGGCTAAACACGGAAAGCACGTGGCATACCCCGTGTGTCTTCGCCTCCTTCAGAAAGAGGGTAAGCAAGACCAGCTGCCTTGAGTAGTGGGGAAAAAGTAAAGCAGATAAACAACCAAACCAATCCACCAACATCAAACCATCACATTCTTCTCATTCCATCACCCCTGGTGTCCTCCCCGACACCCACATGCATAAACTGATGCATCTCGCCACTCTAGGCGTCATCTGCTGCCATAACCACAAGGCCTCCATGCCTCCACATATCACAACAACCATCCAGGCTCACATCACAAAACAAGCAGCAGGAAAAGAATCATCATATCATGGGATTTTGACCCTTTAACAAACAAGAGGGTAACTCAGAACCCTTTCAGAAATTCCCACATAATCTGTTCTCTAATCCATATGGAATTGGAAGATTTGTCATTCGTAGGTTCCAATCATGGATACCTAATCAGCAAGCTATCACAATTAAATAACTGTGCTTACTTCCCTAATTTGATTATCCTCAAATTAGAACAACTACAACAACGAAAATAACCAGATTAATTTACGTGCCTCTTTATCTTTAGACAATTAATTAACAATTAATTCCGGCTTTACGTTCGTTATCAATTTCTATCATGAACGAACAAAAAATCAAAGAAAACATAGATATCACTATATCTAGGAAAACATGAGGCAAACTGTTATCACGGTATAAAGCAACAACATGCGATCAACCAATTATTTTAATCCGGTTCAAGTATTTAATTAGGTCAATTTCATTGTGATCCAAAGGGATAAATCATGCTAATTCTACGATTTCACATATACAATTAGAGAAGCCATGAATCCCCTACCTCAAATAGTTCCTCACATTCATTATCCACACAACAGGTCACAATCCTCCTCTCGTGACAACTGCATCCACCAGAGGATGCCACAGTACGACAGTACCAACCAACCCCAAGAAAAACCCATTAGAATCTTGGAAATTTCATGGTATAATTATGGAAAAGAGGATAGGAGAAGATGAACCCCAAAATAACGACGATACAATATACCTTATATCCACGACTGATCGACATGGCTCAGTTGCATCCAAAATAGAACAGAACCAATCCTAGGTGTAAAGATTGATTGTGCAACTCCTACGGAAAGGATTGAAAGGTTATAGCGTCTCTTAGATGAGAACAAATGGAAAGAACAAGGGAGAATGATATCTCGTCTCTTTTTAAGATTTAATGGGGCGATAGTTTAAGATCCGGTTAATTCTCCATTAAAAAAGGATCGCATTAACCCACACGGTTTGACCAAGTAAAACATTCCAAGCCTTAGGAATAATTAATATAGGATTTATGGAATTTAAAACGCCCTTAAGTGCCCTTAAAATAAGGCCTAAAAAGTATATTACGTCAAAGGAAACGTCAAAAGGGGGAAAACTGTAGGAGTCAGGAAACACTGTTCACCCATTGTTACTGTACATGAAACCGATATGTTAAACCGATCTGTGAAACCGATCTGTCACACCGATCTGTGAAACTCATCTGTCACACCGATCTATGAAACCAATCTGTGAAACCGATCTGTCACATCGATCTGTGAAACCTATCTGTCAGACCGATCTATGAAACCGATTTGTCACACCGATCTGTGAAACTGATCTGTCAGACCGATCTGTGAAACCAATCTGTCACACCGATCTGTGAAACCGATCTGTCACACTGATCTGTCAGACCGATCTGTGAAACTGATCTGTCACACCGATCTGTGAAACAGATCTGTCAGACTAATCTGTGAAACCGATCTGTCACACCGATCTGTGAAACTGATCTGTCAGACCGATTTGTGAAACCGATCTGTCACACCGATCTGTGAAACCGATCTGTCACACCGATCTGTGAAACTGATCCGTGACACCGATCTGTCAGACCGATCGGTGAGACCGATCTGTTACTGTTCATAAAACTGGAAACACTGTTCACAGAACTGGAAAAATTGGCAAAGTGTTAGGGATAAGTCCCCTTGACCTCCCGGAACACCTCCAACACCAAAAATCACAAAGTAATGGACCAGAGAGGTCAGTGCCATTACATTATATACCTCTCAAAACATTCTCGTCCTCGATAATTAAAAACCAACCTAGAAGAAAAGAGGGTCCGAACAACCACCCCATAAGATACCTCTCCGGGGGAAACCACCATGAGTTGTTCGAAAACTGGAACAAAACTACGACATCCGGGAGTATGGGAATAAACAATCCATACCCAAACAATTCATTCATAACATCACATGAAAAGTACATAAATACAACATTAAAGGTCCAACCACAAAGAAAACATCATTACATGAAAGGAGTTAAACATTAAACAACTCTGGGTACTGAGCATGTATCTGTGACTCACACTCCCAGGTACTCTCCTCCATGACACCGTGACGCCACAAGACACGAACTAAGGGGATAGTTCGCCCACGCAACACCTTCTCCTTATGGTCTTGGATCTCCACAGGTCGCTCCTCGAAGGTTGCATCATCTTCAATATGGATTTATCCCCAATTGATAACATGCGATTTATCATGAAGATAACGACGGAGCTGTGATACATGGAAAACATCATGTATCCGACTCATCTGAGGGGGAAGTGCTACTCGATATGCCAAAACTCCAACATGAGCTAACACCTCGAAAGGCCCAACAAACCGGGGAGAAAGCTTACTTCCACGACCAAACCTTCGCTGCCCACGACGGGGAGTCACCTTCAGAAACACATGATCCCCAACATTAAACTCTAAGGGTCTCAATATTTGATCATCATATGATTTATGACGATCATGTGTTGTCTTCATCCTCTCACGAATCACCTGTACCATATCTATTGTATTCTGCACTAGTTCTGGTCCGAGAATTGCTGACTCTCCGACCCCAGTCCAGCACAACGACGAATGACATGGTCGGCCATACAAGGATTCATATGGCGCCATACCGATGGTAGAGTGAAAAATATTATTGTAAGAGAACTCTACCAAGGGTAAGTGCTTCACCCATGAACCTCCAAAGTCAAGAACACAAGAGCACAACATGTCTTCAATAGTATGGATGGTTCGCTCTGTCTGACCATCTATTTGAGGATGAAAAGCAGTGCTAAGGCACAGTTGAGAGCCAAATGTGTTGGAGACCTCTCCACACCCTAGAGGTAAGACGAGGGTCCCGATCAGAAATGATCGTCCTAGGTACTCCGTGAAGCCTCAACACCTCCTTCAGATACTGCCTCGAAAAAACCTCCACTGAGCTCGACTCCTTGATTACTATGAAGTGGGACGATTTAGTTAAACGATCCACTACCACCCATATAGCATCATGTCCTCTCGGAGCTCGAGGTAAACCTGTAACAAAGTCCATTGAGATGTCCTCCCACTTCCACTGAGGAATATCTATGTGTTGGAGAAGACCACCAGGAACACGGTGTTCGACCTTCACTTTCTGGAAGACTAAACATCGAGACACACATTCTGCCACTGTACGTTTCAGCCCAGGCCACCAAAACTGACTCCTTATGTATCGGTACATCTTCGTCACACCAGGATGTACTGCTAAGGGTGAACTATGGAACTCTCGGAGAACCATCTCGCGCATCGCCAAGGGAACAAAAACCCTGCCATGATACAACACTCGGTGTTGTTCATCCTCCAACCAACCATCATGGGCCTCCCCACAAAAAACTCTGTCTCTCCAAACTTCCACCTCTAGATCACCCAACTGAGACTCTTCCACCTTCTGCATCAGAGATGACTGCACCATCATCTAGAAAAGACAACCTCTACCCCCAAATTCTCCCATATCAAGATGCAAATCTTCTAGATCTTCCATCACTCTCCAGGAATCACCAGATTCACGCACAACAGCATTACGTGACTTTCGGCTAAGTGCATCAGCTAAAACATTCCCTTTTCCTGGTGTATACGATATTTCAAAGTCGTATTCCTGCAAGAACTCCATCCACCGACGCTGCCTCAAGTTCAAGTCACGTTGGGAGAAAACATACCTCAAACTCTTATGATCGTTGAAAACCACAAAGTGCTCACCAATGAGGTAATGTCTCCACAACTTCAGCGCAAACACCACGATTGCCAACTCAAGATCATGGGTGACATAGTTGCGTTCATGGGGATGCAATTGTCGGGACCCATAAGAAACAACTGACCTTTGTTGCATAAGAACAGGAGAACTTACCAACTTCTCTTTTAGATACTCGAATGCTGCATGACACTGATCAGTCCATATGAACGCTTGATCCTTCTTGGTCAAAGCTGTCAGAGGAGTCAAAACTCGGGAGAAATTGGCTACAAACCTCCTATAATAGCTTGTGAGACCAAGGAAAATTCGCACCTCTGACACGGTCTTGGGGGATTCCCATGACACTACTGCTTCTATCTTCGATGGATCCACAACTACTCCCTGTTGGGACACAACATTCTCTAAGAAACGTACTTCTCGAGCCCAGAACTCACACTTGGACAACTTCCCAAACAACTGATGTTGGCGAAGAACTCCCAAAATGGCTCGTAGATGCTCTGCATGCTCTTCTTCAGATGTGGAGTACACAAAGATGTCATCGATGAAAACCACAACAAACTTGTCCAGGAATTCATGGAACACATCATTCATCAACCCCATGAAATCAGCTGGAGATTTCGTCACGCCGAATGGCATTACAACAAACTCATAATGCCCATGACGACAACGGAAAGCAGTCTTCGGGATATCATCATCCTTTACACACATCTGATGATATCCTGACCGCAAGTCGGTATTTGAAAACCAACTTTCACCCTTCAGCTGATCGAATAGGTCATCAATCCGTGGAAGAGGATAGCGGTTCTTTATTGTCACTTTGTTTAATCGACGATAATCGACGCACAACCGCAAAATGTCGTCAGCCTTTTTCACAAAAAAAACTGGTTCACCCCACGGTGACACACTTGGCCGAACAAAACCACACTACAATAGACCATCGAGCTGTATACGTAGCTCTCGTAACTCAAAAGGGGCCATCCTATACGGAGGCATAGAGATAGGAGACGCTCCCGGCTGTAGCTCGATCCCAAACTCGATCTCTCGTCGAGGGGGTAAGGATACAACCTCTTCTGGAAAGATGTCAGGGTACTCCTCTACGACCCTAGGAAACTCCAACTGTTGATCCTATGAAGAACTCATCATCATCCCAGCCATCATGGATGATAAGGATGAAACTCGTCTATAACTCATTCGATGATCTCTCTCACCAACAAACACCACTTCCTCTCCATCTTCATCAAAGATAACGACCTTATTCCGGTAGCAATCCACAATAGCCTGCACCGAATACAACCAATCCATGCCGAGTATGACATCATATGGTTGTATTCGTAAACATAGGAAATCTCCCCAAGAGAGGTGTTTCCCCAACACTAGCTCACAATCTCTACATACTTCAAACAAGTCAGCTCGACCTCCAACTGGCGTAGTCAACGCCAAGGGCACTGGAAGCCTCTCTACCTCAAGTCCCAAATCATGGACAAGGGTCGGTGATATAAAGGAGTGTGTCGCTCCTGAATCAAACAAGGCATACACCAAGGTAGAAAACAAGCAAAGGGTACCTCAGATGACATCTGGATCGCCAGGAGCTGGCAACGCTAGAGCATGAAGCTGACCATGACCACCTCCATGGCCTCTCTGAACCTGATGACGACCACCACCATGGTCGCGTTCTGCTCTCTGAGGACGGGGAGTGTCATGGGGCTGTCCTCTGCCTGCTCCATCTACCCTCTGATGATCTAAATCTGGTGCAACCTGCTGCTCCTGCCTTGGCTGGAACTGCCTCAATGGAGGAACCTGAAGTGGAGCACCTGGTGCATGATGACTGTTCTGAAAAATTGGGCACTCCCGCTTCCAATGACCACAACCACCATAAGAAAAACAATCTCCTGATCCCTTGGCATAGGCCTGAGAGTTGCTGCCTCCAGAGGAACGAGATGGGAAGGGCTGGGACCTACCCTCAGGTGAACGGAAACTCTTCTGTCCTGATAACCGGGAACCCCGGACCACAGCTCTGCTTCATGAGGAATCATGAAAATTCCCATCTCGTGACGATCTGGTCCTGGTAAAATTCCTCTCAACAACCTCTTCCCTCGCCAGCACCTCAAGATATGTCTTCATCATAAATGGGGTGACCTGGCGCTGGATCTCTGGATGCAAAGCCTCCTCGAAATGCCTCGCCCTGGCCTCATCATCTGGTAACAGGTCTGAAGCATATCCTAGAAGGTTCCTGAAATGGATTCCAAAATCTCGAACACTGGATCTCCCCCTATCGAAGGGTGAGAAGCTCTTGGCGACTGGACACCTTCACAGTCGATGAATGAAACTCGACTCTAAACCTGTCTCGAAACTCCTCCCATGATATCGCTGACTCCTCACGATCACCGAGGAACAAGAACCACCACTGCCTCACTGTGCCACACAGCATCATCACAACCAAGGACACCCAGTGTTCCTTCCGAGCACGAATCGAACTGAAGCCTATATCGACCTCCTCCAACCAGTCTTCTGTGACTGTATCTGAAATGGAGCCCTCGTACTTCTATAGACTCTGGCACTGAAACTCTAGAAGTGTCTTCTTCTAAGTGTCATCTTCGTCAACCTCTACTCGGTGGTGATCTTCTGGAATAGCCTGTTGGGCATCTTCTGCGCAAACCTGACGAGGACATCGACCAGGAGCCATACCTGTAAAATAAAAACTGTTAGAGCTCTTATGCCTGGAATATGTAAGACCCAACATTAATTAATTAAGTGTTTTGTTTTATTTATTTTAGGTTACCTATCCCAAGGTCTACCCATTCAAACACAGGCGCAAAGAATAATGATGCATGATCCTTTCCTAGGTCTCTACCCTGTAACCAGTATCACTTTGTTTAGTAGCCATCGTAAACTTAAAGGTCCGTGCAACAGATCATAGGGGGCCCTGAACGCCTATGTTTCTGCCGGTCTTTAGTGTTTACCCCACTTTCTAAACATGAATGAAACTGTTTCCCAACCATCCCATGCATCCTCACCTATGCCCAACTCCAAACTCCATCCTATCCCTCAACCAGACCTCTGATACCACTCTGTCACGACCCCCTCCCCACAAAGTGTACCCCTCCTGGGCCGGCAATGTGAAAAGGGAGATAATGACTCCTGAGGCCCGCCTCCAGTAGGCCCCGGGATGGAGAATAGCACCGAGGGTATAATAACATACAAATGGGAGGCATTACCCTCTAAGAGAACACATGTAGAAGAGAGATATAGAAAGACTCCAAACAACTCCAACTCATAACTGAAATATAAAAGAAACCCAAGTACATATATGAATTGTCATGCAAAAGTACTACAACTGAAAGGGAAAACTAAAAGTACCCAAAAGAAAGTAAAACGGTAGCGACCACGAGCCCATACAGCTCCTCCTCCAACCACAAGCTAGTAGTTACCCGCTTGATCTCCAACCTGCTCCATGTGACCTGAAAAAATAGTTTATATATACATAGGGTGACTATAACAGTATACTCATTAGGATCCTCCCCAAGCCTCTTGTGAAAAAGTAAAGAAAGCATGCTAAAGCCCAGTGAACAACAAGTGAAACTAACTCATCACGTAAACAGGTATACTATGTTCCCAACCTCTCCATGGCTACTCTCACCAAGTAACGCATACAAGAATATAGCATATAGTAAAGAATATCAAGGGTACCCCCTACTACTTCCCCACTATTTTGCCTCTTTTCCCCAATGACATACGTCATGTGCACCTCTCTCCAAAGGCTTTCCCGCAGACACCTAGGCGAAGCACCACACCGTCCTCACAACCAAAAGTATCCAGGTAATTTCCGGGAGCCACCACAGCTCGCATAACGTGTATCACACACCGGGAATAATACCTCAAGCCATTACACCCCATACTCAGAGTAAGGATCCTCAAGCCATCATAGCCTATACATGTTACACCTATAGTAGTCCATAGGATACTATATCCAGAATATATGCGTGTGAATAACCACAATCCATTACACCCCTCTACACACATATATGGGGTAACTTACCGCTGTGCCTCCTGGCACAAGTATCTACCAAGAGAAGAGAGAGGGGACAAAGGGGGTATTCAGCCATTCGACCTCCCATCAGAATGTTGGGGAAAACACCCCCCAAGGATCAAAATCCCCGGGGTGTCAGTTTCCCTTACCGACAGGGTGGAGTAGCGTATAGAAACACAAAAAGTACAGAATATATATATAACTCACATCCACACTATGGTCATTACCTAGTCTTAGATACAACTGCAGCTAACGTCTCTCAGACTCCAGGCTCTTACTTCAAAGACTAGGTATCCTATAAGCACACAAACATTTGAAGAGATTTATTAGATTACTCCGTTCTCATTTTATCAGTTCCACTGTACATTAATTAATTCTTTAAACATTAATTATGAATGAAAAATTCCACATTAAACTGAATTGGCATCACATTCAAAAACTGCTTCTTGTTAGGATTCACATCACTATTAAATTCCAGTATATCCATCCCCTTGGTTTTTCACCATTTAATCAAACATTAATTATAGAGTTACATTCCCACATTCCCAGGAATTCTAGAAAAGAATACTATGCTACTAAACACAAAGGAGGCTTAACACGGTGAGTAGATATACTACCCGTCGAGTCTTTGCCATCTATAGAAAGTGCATAGACCCATCCTCCATTGAGAGGCTAAACACGAAAAGCATGTGGCATAACCCGCGTGTCTTCGCCTCCTTCGGAAATAGGGTAATCAAGACCAACTGCCTTTAGCAGTGGGGAAAAGTAAAGAAGATAAACAACCAAACCAAACCACCAACATCAAACCATCACATTCATCTCATTCCATCACCCCTGGTGTCCTCCCTGACACCCACATGCATAAACTGATGCATCTCGCCACTCTAGTCGTCATCTGCTACCATAACCACAAGGCCTCTATGCCTCCACATATCACAACAACCATCCAGGCTCACATCATAGCACAAGCTGCAGGAAAACAAACATCACATCATGGGCTCTTGACCCTTTAACAAACAAGAGGGTAACCCAGAACCATTTTAAAAATTCCCACATAATCTGTTCTCTAATCCATATGGAATTGGCAGATTTGTCATTCGTAGGTTCCAATCATGAATACCTAATCAGCAAGCTATCACAATTAAATAACCATGCTTACATCCCTAATTTGATTATCCTCAAATAAGAACAACAACAACAATGACAATAACCAGATTAATTTACATGCCTCATTATCTTTATCCAATTAATTAACAATTAATTCCGGCTTTACGTTCGTTATCAATTTCTATCATGAACGAACAACAAATCAACGTAAACAAAGATATCACTATATCTAGGAAAACATGAGGCAAACCGTTATCATGGTATAAAGCAACAACATGCGATCAACCAATTCTTTTAATCTGGTTCAAGTATTTAATTGGGTCAATATCATTATGATCCAAAGGGATAAATCATTCTAATTCTACGATTTCACATATAAAATTAGAGAAGCCATGAATCCCCTACCTCAAACAGTTCCTCACGCTCTTTATCCACACAACAGGTCACAATCCTCCTCTCCTGACAATTGCATCCACCAGAGGATGCCACGGTATGACAGTACCAACCAACCCCAAGAAAAACCCATTAGAATCTTGGAAATTACATGGTATAATTATGGAAAAGAGGATAGGAGATTATGAACCCAAAAAGAACGACGATACAACATACCTTATATCGAAGATTGATCTATACGGCTCAGTTGCATCCATAACAGAACAGAACCAATCCAAGGGGTGATGATTGATTGTGCAACTCCTACGGAAAGGATTGAAAGGTTATAGCGTCTCTTAGCTGAGAACAAATGGAATGAACAAGGGAGAATTATATCTCGTCCCTTTTTATGATTTAATGGGGCGACGGTTTAAGATCCGGTTAATTCTCCATTAAAAATGGATCGCATTAACTCATGCGGGTTGACCAAGTAAAACATTCCAAGCCTTAGGAATAATTAATATAGGATTTATGGCATTTTAAATGGCCTTTAGAGCCCTTAAAATAAGGCTTAAAAAGTATTTTACGTCAAAGGAAACGTCAAAAGTGGAAAAACTGTAGGAGTCTCGAAACACTGTTTACCCACTGTTACTGTACATGAAACCGATCTGTGAAACCGATCTGTGAAACCGATCTGTGAAACCGATCTGTCACACCGATCTGTGAAACTGATCTGTCACACCAATCTATGAAACCGATCTGTCACACCGATTTGTGAAACCGATCTGTCACACCGATCTGTAAAACCAATCTGTCAGACCGATCTGTGAAACCGATTTTTCACACGGATATGTGAAACCGATCTGTCAGACCGATCTGTGAAACCGATCTGTCACACCGATCTGTGAAACCGATTTGTCACACCGATCTGTCAGACCGATCTGTGAAACCGATATGTCACACGGATCTGTGAAACCGATCTGTCACAGCGATCTGTGAAACCGATCTTTCAGACCGATCTGTGAAACCGATCTGTCACACCAATCTGTGAAACCGATCTGTCAGACCGATCTGTGAAACCGATCTGTCACACCGATCTGTGAAACTGATCTGTCAGAACGATCTGTGAAACCGATCTGTCACACCGATCTGTCACACCTATCTTTGAAACTGATCTGTGTGACCGATATGTCAGACCGATCGGTGAGACCGATCTGTTACTGTTCATAAAACTGGAAACACTGTTCACAGAACTGGAAAAATTGGCAAAGTGTTGGGGATAAGTCCCCTTGACCTCCCGGAACACCTCCAACACCAAAATTCACAAAGTAATGCACCAGAGAGGTCTGGGCCATTACAAAAAGGGTTTGTTGAAGTACCTTATTCCTAAAGTAGGTCTTATTGAAGGATGATAGGGTTGTAGTGAGATTAATTGTGTAGAGTACTGATGAGACAAAAGGCATGATAGCTGTGATGAATTGTTTAGAATTGGTCTCCTTTTATAAGGGGGATGAGGGTCTCTTTAGGAATGTATGAAAACATTATTTTATTATAAACATATCTTCGATTTCAAAAGGTCCAAAACACATTAAGGTATAATATAAGAAGACTAATATTCGAAATAACATCATCCAAAAAGAATTGTACAGGTTTTGGATATTATTTTAATCATTATAATCTTATTTATTTAAATCATTTATTAATGAGGTAAACACTACATCATTATTGTGTCATAAATAATTTAACTCATTAGTTGTCTAAAAATTAAAAATAAAATACAATTATGTAGGAAATATTTTTATCATTACAATTAATATTTATATTTGAAATATAATTTATATTACACCATATAAATATTAATTTACTCAATGATTTTTGTTTATGCCATTTTTTCCTTTACATTAATTTAATTAATCTGAAGTGGCATTGTTTTTCATAAGTGGCTCCATGGGGTCCCAAAATAAACTCAATGAAGCCCATTGTTGGCCATTACTTATCCAATATGGTTAGGACACATTGTAAGGTAATTTGGACTTATTAGAACATTTTTTACCTTGAATTACCCTATTTACCTTTAATCGCGGTAAATAATAGTCAAAAATTACTATTCACCCAAAATTATTTTCATCATATTCAACAAAATTTTACTTCTTGATAACAACCATGTATATCAGAAATTTGAAATTTGACTCATAGAAGTGGAAAATTTTCATTTAAATGAAAAAGTATGTTTTTTAACTACTACTATGTTGTTTCACTATTCATAAAAAATTATATGTTTTTCAAAAAAATACCAAAAATTCACCCTAAGATAAATTTGATATTATGAATTAAAAAATGATGTATATTTTAAAAAATTAAAAATATATAAGTTTAATTAATTAATTTTATAATCAATTCACTCTGTCAAAACAAATAACGTGTTTTTAAGAAACAATATCTATCAAAAGATTAACACCTGTTTATGTCCAATTTAAAATTGAAATTCAATACAATGGTCACCATTAGATTAAAAGGAAAATATATATTTTAATTACACATTAAAACGAATTAAGAAGATAATATAATAAGATAAATAATTTATATTAAAATTCACTATCGAATTAAGAAACAGTATTTTTCACTATTCATCAAAAAAATGAACTTTATCAGAAAAATATCAAAAATTGACCCAATGTAAATTTTGATGTCCCCATTCTAAAGAAATTTTTTATTTGGTTTAATAGAATGTATTAATGTGACCAAAACTATATTCAATGAGGTTTCTCTATTAAAAGGTGGTAAATCAGCATTTTAATGTAAATTACGATTAAAATTAGATTCATTCACATTTTAAACCTCTATATTTTATTGGATATATGTAAATACATTTAACAAACATGTATAATCATATTATAGTTATTTTTTTCATTCCCACCAATACATCGGCTACTAACATTTCAAATAATAATATTATATTATTAGTGTGCAACGTAAGATTTCAAAGATGCCCGTTGTTGCATATCAGGTACACTATCGAACATACCAACCCCTTTAAAGAAAAATTAATATTTAATTCAAAAATATTAATAAATTTGAAAAACTTCATGTTCTAATGGATAGTGTTGGAAAATATGATTAGGATAAAGTAAACAATAAGAAAATCACAAAATTGTGATGTGTTAACAGGTCTTTGATTGCCTAGTAAGAAAGGTAACCCAACAACATTTTTTTATGTCCCATTTCATAATTTTGAGGATTTTATTTACTATATAGAATAATAACATAAGGAATCATAATTTCTTGTCATATTGACTTTCATATTTTCTAAATTTCTACAACAAACACATCATTTCTCACAACGAAGAGTCTTCAAACTGACTTGGTGACATTAAAATCACTATAATATACTTATAGAGAATCACATTATCCAAAAAACATTAAATATATTTTATTCCATGTATTTGGACATTATCCAATACCAAAATGGTTTTTGTGAGATCAGATAATACACAAAAAGGATAATCTTTTACAAAAAACTACTCTTAATATCAAAAAAATTCAAACAAAACCCAAAGTTCAACAAAGACCATTTTATATACAATTGTCGATAAAATTCTTCAAAATAATCAAAAATAATATTAAAACCCAATTCTCAGAAGGATTTAATCACATTGTCTCCCAAGATAAATTCTAACATTAATCTCCAAATAACATCAGATACTCTTAAAGTATCATATTGAAAAGTAATTATCCTAATAACATATTTTCTACCATAGGTTAATAAATTCCATTTATAACCTAACATCAACTTATTCTTGATTCATAAAATCATCTGGCTAATAATAATTAGACATACTAACCAGGGACTTCATATAGTCCAGTGGTAGGGGTAACTCCCAATCGCACTTTGTTTGTGGGTTCAATTCCCACATCTTTGTCCAACATGATGGGTTTTCACGCAGTTTTCATGTCTTCATTTTTAAAAAAAATTATAACAATCCAAAAAATAGATAACCATAACATATTTTAACTAGATTGTTAATCTAATAACATTCATTTTTCATCCAAAAATGTATTAACCTATAATTGCATCAAATTCAAGGATCATATAAACCTAAGTGGTTCTTTATAACTATATCCACAAAAGAAAATATAATTATTCCTTGAATACAATTTTCATATATCAAACATCAAGGTTACACATACTATAAAAATTCTTCTAATGTAATCCCATCATCAAATAATCCTTAATAGCTTTAAGCATTTCACCATCCTAAAATCTATCATAACACTTGAATCCCTTATATGTTGACTTCTGACTCATTCAATGTTCCTCATGATCCATTTCCCACTCTTTTCCAATTTATTCTGAAATATTTATTTCTCACAAAAAATCATGAATCATATTCTAAGATTCAATAATATCAAAACATATGTTACGAACAAATCCATACCTTTCATTGGTCATTGTCAGTTTCTTTATCCTCTATTGTAATAGAATTAGGTATTGGTAAATATATATTTTTACGAATATGGTGATCCCATTGCAGAAACATCTTCGTAGGATATCTGTTTGTATAATGACCATGCACACCACATTTAAAACATTCAATTGATCCCATAGAAAGATCGTGATTAACTTTCCTAGGGTCAACTAGATGCTTCCCTTTTCCATTGTATGTTCTTGCTTTATTACCATAATATCCACATATATATCATCTTATAGTCTCTTGGAAACATTTTCCTTGGTTTTTATTAACACATCCTTAACAATTGGTTTTTGAACAGACTTACCTTTATTATTATTACCTAAACTTCTATAGGTATTTTTTTCTCTCATATACGATGCCTTCTAAAAATAAAAAGGTTCAGGTTGTCAATCACTACTCCATATAGTTAGTAGAGAATAAATATAAGAGTTCTCATTGATTCTGTCATTTAATTCAGTTTCTAATTCATAAAACCATCACAATTTTTTTAACATCCACTGTTACATTGATTCATGCTAGATCCATCCATTTACTATAACAAAAAATGCCAGTCTGAATGTATCAGTAAAATAATCATATTATATATTATGAGGAGGGTAAATACTATGATATAATTATTCAAGATATCTTAAACTAATTTTCTTGATCAAAACAAAACTATGATTCTTTCTAAAATCTTAACCATTATGGTTATGTCACTAATTCTTAAAGAATACCCATACCTCTACAGTTATCTAAACCATCCTCAAATACCGACTATAAGGACCCATCATTAAACCTTACATAATATTGAATTAAATAAAAAATTCACATTGAGGATCTTTTAAGGTTTATAGTTTTAGAGAATTACGACATAAATATTACATCTCAAAAGATTACCAAGTAGACACTTCTACACAGTTTCCATTTTTTTACAAAACATGAACTCTTGGAAAAAAAGGGTCATGTCTAGTTCCATGTTAATGATAGGATGACTTTTACATGATCCCATTCTTGACCCTATTCCACATTATGTCATGTGAAAATCATTTCAAAAACTAGGGATGAGCATAAAAATCTCGGTAAGGGATACACAAAGATGGAAAATGGTTAGTTTTTCAAAACAACAATTAAACCATGAATAATTTAACATATGTAATTCATTTCACCTTTATGAAGTAGTAAATACTCTTCCCTGAATAAAATATCACTACATACCATTTTGAAACCAATGGATTACCATAAAACCCTTATAAAGAACACATAACATATAAAGGAAACTTGGGACATAATAACACTTTACTAGAATAACCATACGGTCGACTTCCACACATATCACTAAATGGAATTTCCATACAGCCGACTTCCACACCCAATGCATTGGAGGTTATAACTTAACCACCTATCATGGTTTATCACGGCACCACCCGTCATATAGTTTATCACGTAACCACCCGTAAAATGTCCAATTAACATCATAACACATAAAATATTGAAAATATAATTTTTTCAATCATAACATTTTATTTTCAATCACAAGAAATAATTTCAAGATATTGAAATAATCAATCTATTTTCATAAACAATTTAAAAAGTGATTTTGTATCAAAGTGTCCCATACCACTTTGAAGATTTTAATGTAATTATAATTATAAAAAATTAATTTCCAAATATATAAATACTAAATAACATTTTTAAAACATTTACATTAATGATATAGATCTATTATAATCAATCTATAAAACATTTAAAACAATATTTTTGTTCAGGAGTTTTTAAAAAAATGATACACTCATGAATACAAATAATTGAGGAATAGCTGTTAATAAAAACATTATAATATCATGAGAATAATGGGAATAGTTATATAATAAGACAAAGTATATTGTATACTCTATATAAGAGTGAATTGGTGCATAAAAACAATGAAGTCTCAGTGGAAATGTAAATTGAGATGAAATCCCTTATAAAGACGGTATCCTTAAATTAAGGAAAACCCAATCACATAATTATGTGTGATAAATATAAACACACCCAATATAAGTGGATATTGAGTTCAAAAAAATCCGACGTAATTCACACATATTCATAGGATGACATATTCAAGAAGTACATGTTTAACCCAAGGAACTAAAATTGGGTTAAAAAGTTACCTTGCAAAAAATTGACTACCTAACGGCGTCACATTAGAATTCATAAAATGAGTTGATTTGATAAAAATGTTATTTCATATATTAGACATATATTTTACATAAATAAGGATATAAAAGAAAATATCCCAACATAATAAGATGAAAATTACAAGACATAACAAAAATAAGTCTTTCAAAAAGAGGAGGGTGAAAGGTTCCCTTACCAATATAGTAAATTAAAAATATATAGAATATGAATGAAGTCTCATAAAATGAATATGTAAATACTCATAAATGGATTTATATTACACAAAGAACAATCTTCGGCAGTACATACACCACAAAAAAAGTAAATAGTGGCAAATATAGCACGAATCTCATGGGAATAGAATGTGAGATGAAATCCCATTACCACATTGTAATCAATCGAGTCATATCACCAAAAGATAAAAACACCAAATTAATAAAATAATACCATTAATATAAAGATAATCATGATAAAATATGTCAAATATAAGAACACAATATTCCACATGCAATGTATAAGTGGCTAACAATGGAAATTTCACGGAATTTTAAGTGAGATTAGAAAATCCCTTACCTCGTGTTTGATTTGACTCAATAATTCCTTAATCTACTAAATAATAAATTAAAGCTAATTTTTAATTGATTATGTACCTTTTTCAGGTTTATAATTCCTTTTACATCAATTATTACCATGATATTAACATCATGTAATCGTTTAAGTTAATAATGGTCGTTTTGTCTATATTTGGTACTTGAGTGAAAAATGAACTCCTTATATTTTCATGTTTCCCATGTGGTCAATAGTACATTATATCCAGAATGATAATAATGATTTATATATCATATATACCTTATATATCTAGTATATAAATGTATTTATAATAGTATATAACATTTAGGGGTAAGAAATGAAATGCACCGTTCATGGAGACGGTAAGCCGTACATATGCATGAACGCTACATCCATTTCTATTTCATATTTAATTGAATTAAAACATAATGATATATGGTATTATTATAATTTCAGTATTCTATCATATATAATATCATTAAATAAATCCTTTATATGTACCACATATGGTATGATTTTTTCATATCACTTGGAGGGGGTGGTAGTCCGCACTTCCTCAAAGGAAATTATCGTGTTTACCCATAATGGAAACCATAAGGGTATTATATAAATGGAAATTACAAAATCAGAAATAAAAAAAATATAATATATATTATATGTAATTATATTTGCTTCATAATGTCCACCATGAGAGGTAGTAGGAGATAAATGAACAATCATCATTTTGTGAGGCGTTAGTTTTCCATCCATAGAAACTTTATGTTCTTCCTCTATTAGATGGAGGTGTGTGTATGTGTAGTACGAATACATATCATAAAAACATCCTAGTATATTTAGGATACTGGTTTTGTAAGAAAATAAAGGAATAAAAATATTGTAGGGGTTGGATAATTAAAATAAAAGAAAACAATTTAAGAGAAACTGTTAACTTTATTTTGGGTAACTCCCTTTGGTTTGAACCAAAAGGGTTTGTTGAAGTTTCTTCTTCCTAAATTAAGGCTTCTAGGAGGAGGATAGGGAATTAGGGAGCTTAATTGTGTAGTGTTTTTATGATTCAAAAGGCTTGAGAGGTGTGAGTAATTGTTCAGAAGTGGACTTTTTTCATAAGGGGGAGGAGGGGATATTTAGGAAAGTGTGAAAACATTGTTTTTTTATAAACTTATCTTTGATTTAAAAAGGACCAAGACACATTAAAGTCAAATATAATATGAATCATATTAGAAATAAAATCATCTGATAGTAATTGGACAGTTTTTTCATATTATTCTAGTCTTTGTAGTCTTATTTATTTAAATCATTTATTAATGAGGTAAACACGGTATCATTATTATGTCATAAATAGTTTTTTTCATTTGTTCTCTAAAAATTATAAAAAAAATTCCATGTTGTAGGAAATCAGTTTATTTTTCCAATGGATATTTATAGTCCTTAATATAATTTATATTACACCATATAAAAATTAATTTAATCAAAGATTTTTCTTTATGTCATTTTTTCCATTACATTAAATTAATTAATCTAATGTGTCATTATTTGTCATAAGTGACTCCATGGGGTCCCAAAATAGATCCAAGGATGCCCATGGTCTGCCATTACTTATCCAATAATGGTATAACATGTGTTAAGGTAACATTGAATTATTACCAAATTCATTTTACATTGACTTACCATATTTACCTTTAACCGCGTTAAATAAAAGTCAAAAGTTACTATTCACCAAAAAATTATTTTTTAGTCTTATTGAACTAAATTTTACTTCTTGATAACAGCCATGTATGTCAGATTTTTGAAATTCATCTCACATAAGCGATAAAAATGCATTTAAATTAAAGTCCATTATTTTAACTACAACTAAGTGGTTTCACTATTCATCAACAATTGATGTTTTTCAGAAATATACAAAAAATTCACCCTAAGCTAAATTTGATATTCCAAATTAAAAAATGATGTAGTTTTTAACAAATTTAAATCATAGAAGCTTCATTAATTAATTTTATAATTAATTCCCACTGTCAAATAAAATAACGTGTTTTTAAGAAACAATATCTATTAAAAGATCGACACTTGTTTATGTCCAATTTAAAAGTGAAATTGAATACAATATACCCCATTAGATTAAATGGTAAAAATATTTCCAATTACACATTAAAACTGATTAAATATATAATATAATTGTATTAATAATTATTATTGAAAGTAACTTTTGAACTAAAAACCATTATATTTAACTACTCATCAAAAAATGAACTTTATCAGAAAAATACAAAAATCATTACAAAGTAAATTTTGAAGTCCCCATTATAAAGAAGGTATTTATTTGGTCAAATAAAATGTATTAATGTGACCATAAATATATTCAAAGAGGTTTTTTCATTAAATGGTGGTAAATCATCTTTTTAATGTAAATTATTCTTAAAATTAGATTCATTTACATTTTAAGCCTCTAACTTTTATTGGATAAATGTAAATACATTTAATAAACATGTAAAATGATATTGTAGTTGGTTTTGTTCATTCCTACCAATACAATGGCTTGGATTTAACTACAATTTAAAATAATAATATTATATTATTAGTGTGCAACATAATATTTCAAAGAAACCCATTGTTGCGTATCAAGTACACTATCGAACATATCAACCCCTTTAAAGTAAAATTAATATTTAATTCAAAAATATTAATAAATATGAAAATTTTCTTGTTCACTATTTACCTGGGAGGTTATATATAGTGTCCAATTATATTAGTGTTATTATATGGTAACATAACTAGTCTGATAAAAATTAATGTAATAAAGTTAAATATAAACATTGTAAATTGTATACATAGTGAAAGGTAAAAATTTTAAAATATAGAAATATGTATGCTTAAAATAGTAATAATGACTTAAAATATTTGATACAAGAGTTAAATATTTTTCCACATGATTCTAGGTGGTCATAAACCCCACTAAAATTATCAAAAGATTTATACCTTTTGTAAATAACTATCTTTTCATAGCAGGAAATACCTCAATATAATGATCGATATAGCTCCGTCTTTCAATCCTTAGAATCCTTCAAAATAATGATCGACCTATACCATATTATCAAAAAAATACCTCCATATAATAGATCAGATTCACCATTATCCTATCCCTCATATCCCTCAATCAATACCAATATCATACTATGAATAAAAAAATCATTTTGTGGAATTTACAAATATCATAATTATTCATTAGAAATTAAACTCTCTAAATGTGTTAAAAAATTTGGAATGAATTTTTTGAAAATTCTATTATTTAGATGATTTTATTTGTGATTTCCCCATCTCCTAAGTCTTAAAATGGCCTTATATTTATATATAACCCACTATCAATCATATTTTAGTGTTAGTTGAATTATCCTCTGACAACATTCACATTGACAACTCATAATGTTTTGGATATTGAACCTAAAAAATATTCATTTCATGGTATGAGTTTGTTCATTTTATCCCAATTATAATGCTCTATTTTATTCCTTCTAATATATATATTTCAAAAAATTATTATTAAAAACATTGGATAGTTAGATGGGCTTTCTTATTATTTTGTAACTCGATGAAATGAATAATGGCCATTGTGATGTTTCAGTACCTTTGTCACTGGAATGACCATGGATTTTTTATTCTAATATAAAATAAATATTTATAACTACTATTTAGTACAATATTTTTTTCTAATATATTATACTCACCATCAGTTAGATCAATTTGATTGAAAAACATAAGTTTATATTGATTTTATATTTAACAAATTTATTCACTTTCCCTAGATTAATTCTTTCTACAAAATCACAGTAAGACAATTGGGAAATATATTTTACGTCAAATATTGTTATAATAATGTTTCTAATATTTCCAAATATATGGAAAATAATATTAGTAAGTAAATATATTGACTCAATAATAACCCCCTTTTTAGAAGCCCAAAACACAACACTTGAAATGAAAAATAATAACATTGAAAAGCATATAAACATTTTTTCATTTTAGGAATGTAAATGATATACTTTTCAAAATATTTATTATACATTATAAATCTCTCGAGTTTAGTTACACATTTATGATCCAATAGAATGAATTGAATGTTCATTCTTCCCACATTTATATGAGTATTTTTTTTGAGATTTCTCCCCCATTCAAAATTATCAAACTTAAAAAGTCTTCTTCAGAAATAAATCCCTTTAAAAATATAAAATTCTATCCCTTAATAAATTTATATCTATTTTTGATTAAATAATTGAATATAGAAGAAAATATACTTTCCTAAATGGTTGGAAATTTATTAACACATGAAACAATTTTTATATGATTAAAATTTTTACATTAATGTATAGAAATATAATAGGAATCTAAAAAAATTAACAGACATTAAAATAATGAAATTTGGATTAAATGGTCATTAACATTTAAAAGCCATTAAAATTATTTCTAAAATATTACATCAAGAGTTTAAATTAATGTTTCAATTCCTTCTTTAACTACTCAATCATGATCACATTCATCATTTTAACATCATCTTAATTCATCTAAGTTGCTACTTCCAATGGCTCTAGATTTACAACTATATCTCTTATTTATAACTAAATCCAAACCATATCCTTCTAGATTTCAAAATCCTCACTCATGTTAATTTTATACTCTTTTATAAGGAACAAATCTAGTTCCCATGTTTATATTTTGTTATTATCTACGTCTATGTTATGAACCTTTTCTTCCATGACATTCACTTTTTCATTATGATCATCATCCATGTTTCTAAAATATTATAAAAATATGAATCTATATAAGACATATATTGATCTCTTGTCAAAATATTCTACCATGTGAAGTGAATTTTTATTAATTTATATAAAAAACTCATAATGATCCTTCATATCAATGTTAACATTGTTGGACCACAATACTGATGGATTAGAATTCATTTTTTGTCCCATTGTTTTAGCATTAATGGATTTCATGTTTTCTTCAACATGATAAACTAATTATCTAAATTAAATCATAGATTTTTTTTCATTTAAGAAAAATAAATTTACACAGTTCAGTAATGATAGGAAGATATAGAATCAAATCACATAACTATTATAAATTTGGAAAAATATTTTAATATATTTTATAAGAAACTATTCATGTATAGTCTAATAAACATAAAAATATTTGAGGGGATTTTTCGAAATATGGGAAAATATATTTTTTCATTCTTCTAAAATATGTCTCCACCTTTTTGAAAAACTTTTCTATATCCTGATACATGTACATTATCTACTTCTTAATCTAATTCCAACTAGTCAGATAATATTGTATGAAATTTTAATTAATCTTCCACCATTTTTTATGATGAATTTTATTCCACATTAGATTTTTAATTTCACTCATCTAATTATTATGAATATGGATCTTTATCTGACTGAGAATGTAAAGGGATTGAATATGAAAATGAATATGATGAACTCTTTATTTCCATTATATATTATTGAAACTATATTTCATCAAAATCATTATCTATAACGTCCCAACCCATGAGCCACACGAGGGTGTACAATGATGGTTGTCAATATGACCTGAAGCGCACATCCTCGTATTATACAGTCATCCATCTAGCACTGATATTTTTGTATGTATACCATGGGGTGACTATACCCTATTTTTATACTAAAAAACAAGAAGAAATAGATAAATAAAGAAGAATCATATATAACAAAACAATTCCATTGTGAAAAGATAACCAAAATTTAAAATAAAATATTCTACTAAAAGGGAAAATATGTTATCCTAATATAAGTGTCAAATTTCCTAAAAAGGAAAATTGAAGAATAAAGACCTAACGAATCCAAAGAGGTCCCCAAGCCATATCTTGTTCCCTTATCCAAGATCCAACCCCAATCAATATCCTTACACAAGGACCAATCCCTTAACATTTCATTCCACAATTAATTATATTTGGTTATTGATATGGAATCCCATATAGGGAGCATGTACAACTCTATTTTCCACCACCAATGGTGCCTAAAATTATTATAGTCAAAAGATAGTGTATGTATTTTTATAAATAAATGTATAAAATGAATAAATAAATAATAATCAAATTATCATTTATTTTTTATTAAATCAAATTAACACCAGGAATCTCAAGGATACATGTACCTTTATACTAGGTTCATCTCATGTGAGATCCCAATGTATTCCCTAGGTAATATCATATATTAATACATACTTCTACTTGTGCCTTATTTTGAAGTATTCAAAGATGATATGATATATTAGTACCTGATTCAACTCATTCTAGAGATTGAAGTATTATCATGTGAGGCAATATCTCAGAGTGTCTTTGTTAACATTCTTTAAATTCACACATAATGTTCACAATTACCAATAAACAAATAGTATGTAATATGACAATTCTACCATTCTTAATTCTCAATAGAAATACAATGTTCCCTTTCATTTAAACATATGTACAATGTCCATGTTAAAATTTATAATTCTCATTTGAATGAAAAAGTTCCTATTCCTTTAATTACAAGTACAATGAATATTTTATTGTTTATACTTCTCATTTTAGAATGACCATGATCCAATTATTTCAAACATAATAAATTTAAAATTAATTATCCACCTCAATTCCAATATTAATTCAAAAATTAGTTAAATACATCAATACCATTAACTAACTACGTAATTAATTAAGTACACCAGAAATAATAATTAATTCATTAAATAAAAAATCAATAACAAAATTCACATCTTATATTTAGTTTTGAAGAATTAATTATCTCATTCTAAACCCCAACTCTTCATAATTAATTAAAAAATTATTTTTCTAGATCAGAATATCAAGGCCCATAATGAATTCATGAATAATTACCCAAGTCTAGCCAATTCAGTATCTCATAATTATTCCCCTGATTAATTTTATAGATAAAAACCTCTAAATCTCATAATAAACATCCCCAAATTAATTCTCTAATATTTTTTACACTAAATCTTATTAATAATTCTTCAATTAATCATTTAATTCAACCATGACTTGATAAATCAATCGGTCAACCTAATTATCCAAATTTCGGAATTAATTTCCCAAAGAATGCTATAAATTCTAAATATTTTCATATATGAATCAAATCCACAACTATGGGAATTATATTGTAGACCACCTACATCAATTGTTTGATGAACATTCGTTCAATAGAAATCGACAAAATATGAACAACACAACAATGTAAATATGAGTTCTAGATCTAAATCCTTAAATCAAGATTAATGATATAACGATATTAACAAAATAGATCTAGATCTAAAATCATAAATTTTGATCTCAAAAGTTCTGTTTAGATCTAAAGAAATAGAGGGTAAATTCTATGAGATGATCATCGAAATAGAGGTGAATTATTGGTATTGGCATAGGGATGATATCCACCTACCGTGAGAAGAGAGGATCTTCGATTCAAGCTTCATATTGTGAATAAAGGATGTTGTATAGCCTTTTAACCCCTAAATAACACTTCAAAACCATCCAAAAACATATTTTCCTGAATCAAGGTCAAATAATAAGTGCTTTGGGGGGGTATAGGATTTTAAAACAAATTTATTTTTGAAATGAAATGACACATATTATTTTCTAGGAAATGGTTGCATAGTTAGGGTAGACTGTGAAATTTGATTTTATCCCTCGCAATCATGGGTCCCACGATTACCTACTTTTGGGAACAATTATTTATGGGAATGGGCCCATAGTTCGGGTTGACCATGCACCATCCTTATGGACCTCAATATTGTGGGTAACACAGTTACCTCATTTTAGGAACACTTTTTTCTCTAACAATGTGCCAACAATGAACAACCCATTTTTCATAAATATTTCTCCAAACTCCACCCCAAATCACCCATGCCATTTCTCAAATAAAAAAACATTAATAAAAACATAATGTAATTAAAATATCACCTAAGATAACACTAGAAAAGTTCAGGATCTTACCGTCTCCCCACATTATAACATCTCATCGTCAATGTATACTTTAATGAATTTCTTTTATTCAATGAAAAGAGATCGATGAAATGAGATCTCATATTTTCTTCCCTTTCCCATTTTTCTTATTTGAAATGTCCATGTTTACATTACATATGAACTATCAGAATAATAATTCCTTGCAATACTTTCTAACTATAATCCAGCACACATATCAGAGGCTCCTCAAAGGATGGATCTATCTCTTGGTGAACCACATCTACATTGATCACATAAGAATGATTGAGGTGATACTAATTTAGTTTTGAAAAATGGAATACATCATTCATATCACTGTATTTTTGTGGAAGGGCCAATCAGTATGCTACCATCCCGATTCTCTCGACTACCTCGAATGTTCCAAATTACATTTTCTCCAACATTCCCTACCTCTATATCATGCAGTGACCTATCCAAGGAAACACTTGAAGGAACACATGATCACCCTATATAAACTAAATGGTTTATATTCATCGATACACATATTACTTATACTTACTCTGAGCTGTATCCATAAATTTCCATATCAACAGAACATGCTTTGATACCTCCTATACTAGACTTGGTCCCAATAATTCTGACACACCAGCTTCCATCTAGAATAGAAGTGCTCTTCACATACTACCATAAAGGGCCTAACATAGTTTAATATGTTTAGATTCATGATAACTATTGTTATTGTAAAACTCCACTAAATCCTTGTGCTTATACCAAGACCCCCCAAATTAAAGCACACAAGATTGTATCATATCCTCAAGAACCTATATATTACGTTTCAACATCCCATATATCCATTAATGGAAATACATAATCAATAAAACCTATGTACCATGTGATTTCTTCAAGCCTTGCGAGAATAATGACATAAATAATGAATTATAATTTGAAACTATAGTTTATAGAACCCCATATATACAATCTATCTCCCAAACACAAAGTTCTCACAAATTAACTACTATAATGGTTTCCCATATAGGTAATAAATGTGATACCTTTTTCAGTCGATCTACAATGACCCAAATGACATCCTTCATCCTAAGATTCATTGCAATACCCACCAAAAAAATCCATTGTAACGTCATTCCACTTCCATTCTAGAATAGGAAATGGATTTAATAATCCTCTAAGACATTTATGATATTACTTCTCTAGCTGATAGGTGATGTATTTTATAACAAACCCTACTATCTCCTTTTTTTCTTGGCCACCAAAACTATCGTCGTAGCTCATGGTACATTTTGGTCACACATGTATGAACCTCTCACTTTGAGGCATAAAATTATCACACGAGCTACTCTTATATTCTTGCAGGTACAACAACTCAATTCATAACATAGATTTTCTCATCCTCATCTATCCACTAGTATGATGGTAACTCCCTAGATTCAATGCTTTACCTTAAGGACAAGAAAATTAGATCTTTATGTTTTTTGTCCTTGATGTGCCTCAAATGTCTGGACTCTACTACAATAGATACATGATTCATCTAATACTGACTCTCCTGAACCACCACATGCATTTCTCCCAGTAATGGAATCATCATCCACTATACACTCAACTCGTTAATCATATTATTATTTGTTTTCCTTCTCAAAGAACCATCCACTATATTTTCTTTCACTGGAATATATGATAGTTCAAAATAAAAATACTTCATATACTCATCCAATCTCTCATATAGAGGATTAAAATCATCCTAGGAAAATATATACTTCAGGAGCTTGTGATATGTATAAACTGTAAACATTTTTTCAAAGGGTAGTATCCTAAACACTTACGAATATAAACCACTACTTCCAACTCTAGTTCATGTTATGGGTTGTTCCATTCTTGTGGTCTGAACCATCAAGACCCATATTCCTTTAATCAATCCCCTTACATCATCATATCTCTGAGTCTGATCCAAGAATCAACGCAATATACCTTGTAATCCTAAACCGAATCAGTTAAGATAAAATAATATTTATTTATTAAACACTCATTTAACTGCTCAAATTAATTATTTCATTCTTCCATCCAATCAAACATTTTCCCCTTCTTTTTTATTTCCAAAAGTTTTGCTACCAAACAAAAAAATTCTTGGATGAATCTAATGTAATTTCAAGATAATTCCAAAAATCATCATATATCCAAATCATTCTTGGGATACTCCCAATAAACCACTACCTAACCCATATCTAGGACTACTAAAACACCTTAATTAGTTGGCGTGCCTTTAGAAGTGTACCAATTCCAAAACTGAAACATAGATTTCTTTGTGAATAAGAATTTCAATTTCAATGTCCACAGGATGATGTCAAGATGTTAGGAATTATCATCATGAGTCATGGAGTACAAAAAAATTTCTTTCAAAAACCACGCCCTAAATTAGTCAAGATATGGGTGAAAGATCCTATTCATCAAATCCATAAACACTACCGGTTCATTTCTAAATCCAAACAGTATGACAACAAACTCATAAAGGTCATAACTGATTTTGAAAGATGTCTTCAGTATATCAGAATTATGAACACTCAAATGAGGATACCATGATCTGAAATGGATCATTGAGAACACACATGATCACTTAAACACGTCAAAATAATCATTAATTTGTTGAAAAGGATATCATTACTTCAATGAAATTTTGTTAAACATCCGATAATTGACACAAAAACATAACCTTCCATTGACCTTCATTGAAGACAATAACAGTGATCCCAAAGGAAATGTACTTGGATGGATAAATCCCATATCCTATAAATCTACCAACTAATTACTGAGCTCTTGAAGCTCATTCGTTTTTATTATATATGGTGTAAAAGATACTAGATCAGCGCCTATCATGATATCAACAGTGAGTTCCACATCTCTCTCAGGTGGTAGTATTGAAATGTATGTATGGAACTCATACATAAAATGATCCACTGTTGGTGGTTGGAAATATTTTCCAACACACCCATCATCAAGAAGTAGGCAAGAAACATGGTCTGTGAGCTTTCCCAGTTTCTGAGTAATTAGCCCTACTCGGACTTCCTAGATATCCCACTCTGCACGGTGATTTTACATGTCACCCTTTGGAGACACAAATGTAACTCCCCTTTGGTAACTATAAATGTGTTCTCATTATGAGACTAGATAGTCCATACCCATAATATGGTCAAATACATTAACATCAAGACTATAAAGATCCCAATGAAAATGACATTCCTTGACCTCTAGGGAACATACCTTTCATAGACTGATGTCTCTAGATCGTATTCCCAATAGTGTATCGATGGCTTTTAATACACTGAAAAACTCCACCTCTCAGCTCAATTAATTAATAGTTTTGTAGATGTAATGATATGAGAGATACTTGTCTTAAATAAGGAATTAGAAAAATTATTAGCTACTAGAATATTACCTCTCACGACCAATGGCCTAGACTTGCTCTATAAATGTGTATGATTCACTATATGTGACTATCCTGACCCTCTTCCACTTCATGATTTGTTACTCACCTAATTAGCACCACTCTACTTATATGGGGTCTCTAATATTAAAAAACCACATCCACTACCTCTACCACCTAGCCTAGTATAACTCCAACTACCGGACAAATATGGTGTAGAATCCCCCTTTTCACACTCTGTCTTTTCCCAACTACTTTCTCAACACCAGTTTGTTGCTGCAACCTGCAAAATTTCTATATGTGTCTCATTTTTCTAAAAGATTAACACTATACTATTTGTCATGGAAAATATCAATGATAGTGTCCGGACTTACCACACTAATGATAAATCACCCGAGTAAGGAATTTTCCAACTGACCATCCTTTCTGTGTGCTAAACCTTCCACTACCATAGCAAAAGTTGTCATAACCGTGCATCATGCTCTCAGAATTTTCACCTCATAAGCATCCTTAAAAAATACCTATCTAGTACTAGAATCCAACATCATGTTATATTTCACTATGATAACATGGTTTACCGCTTCGGTAAACTTCATTAATAAGAAATTATTGACTTGGGACATAATATCACACATAATTCCATCTTAAAAATATTTCTACATAGCTACCTTCTCTCCTGATAACTATAGAGAAAATAATTACTGATCAATGAATCATCCAGAAAAAATCATCAAAGACATGGTCTTGTAGGTCAGATTTATGATCTCTACATCATTCTTGTATCTCAATGTCTTTATAAATAAGTTCTCCAAGAACCTATCCAATAATTCATTCCCTAAAATATCAATAGGTTTTCTCATTGATGCCTAGATGTCCAACTATGGATTTTTTAATCTCCATAGCACATAAGAAACAAGGTTAACCCTCCTCATAGCTTGTGTCTCCAAATGGTCATGTATTGTCTCTATAGACATAACCCATAATTAAACTCCCATAGGTTCACCCTTCCTAGTTAAAGATGGATGGAGCCTCAAATAAAACTCCCTTGTCCACTCAGACATTCTTTTTAAACCCCACCACGGATCTCATTCCATCAATTACATGGAGTGAGAAAATTTCTCCAAGAAAATATCCTCTTTATCATCATTTATCACCAATAGTGCCTCATGTTTCTTAACTAGAAGAACATTCCTAGCTATTCCCCTCAGTCATCCCCTCAATGATAATCATAGATATATATTATATACAATGCCAAAGAAATGACTTTGGTATCACAATAAGACACATCATGTCTTTTCCCCACCTCTCACCACATAGTCAAACTAAGGCACAATCACTACCATTAACTGTAATACTCTAAGGATGTTGTTCTCATGGATAAAAAACTATCATAATCATGTTTGTGAATTAAAAACATGGTTTTTTTCATTTAGTATCATTTTTACAACCTTTTAAAATTCATGTTAGGAACCATTTTTATTTCAGTCATAGAAACAAGGAAAATATGTCAAGTTGAAAAACATACCCAGAACCTGTTTTCCCATGCGTGTTTAAAATGACTCATGTCATAATAACATTGAAGGCCTATAACGATTCAAGCATCTCAACTCTCAAGCCATTGTGGGCCATGACTAAATACTGCAAAATTCTCAGAAATAATAATCACGTGACACCACATATGTGGAACCTAAGGTGACATAGAATTTAACTATAAATGAGAAAACAATAACATAAGTACCACCTTGAGTACTCAGATTTCCCCACATACATGGGTTTATAGCTCCCATGAACTAGATAATTTCTAAAACCCAACTCTTTCTAGTGTCATTTATGCATTTCAACAAACAATTAGAAAATAGATAAAGAGTGAAATGTTGTCCTATGATACCTATTTGTAACATCCCGAGCTGTGATCCACATGACGGTGCCCTTAGATGGTTAGTAATATGACCTCATGCACATCTCCCCATATGCTAGAGTCATCCAACTTGCATCAAATGTCGGGTATATTAGTCATGGGGAGAATATACCCTTATTTATCGTAGTAAAAAACCAACGGAAATAGATAAAAAAATGCAACATCATATATAACCAAATAAAACATAGTATTATAAGATAACCAGAATGAAAAATACAGTATTAAGAAGAAAGGAAAAACATACAATGCAAATATATGAGTAAATGTTCCTAAAAATGAAATGTAAAAACAAAGACACCAATGAATACCAAGTGGGCCCTGAATCATGTCTGGTTACCTTATCCAGGATCTAACCCCAATAAACAATCTAATATTTTTACCTTTCCCTTAACATGTCCTACAACAATAAAGTCTATACAGGTACGAATCAGATATCCCGAGTAGAGTGTGAGTACAAATCTGTAGGCCACCAACAACAATGCCTAAAATATTCTAGTAAAATAACAGTGTAATAAGTTCAAAAATGAAAGGAATACAATGAATATATAAAAACTTATCACATTATCATTTATTCTTCATTTAATCATATTAACTCAAGGGTTCTCAGGGATAATCATACCTCTGTACCCGATTTAGCTCGTACTATATCCCATACTTTTTCCAATGTAATATGGAATCTTAATAACTACATAGAATCATTCTAGATCTCAACATATTCAGAGTGGATATGACATTTGAGTACTTGATTTGTCTTATGATGTATTTAGAAGTATTACCATGTAAGGCCATATCTAGGAATTCCATTTTTACTACTCCTTAAATTCATACATTGTTTCCAAATTTACAATTAAACATTTAAAAATGAAGATGACTGTGTTAAAATTATTACTCCTGTATAGAATGTTCATGTTCCCATTATTTTAATCATAAGTAAATTGATTGTGGTACCATTTATACTTCTCATTTGAATTAACATGTTCCTATTTCATTTCTCAGATGTAAAATAATCATGATACCATTTATTCATTTGATTTAATATAACCCTACTGTAGTTCATTCACACAAAATTAATTCATAATAAATTATCCACCTCATTTCCATTACTAATTCAATAAATAGTTTAATACATCAATATCCTTAATTAACTACCCTTTAAATTAATTATGCCCATACTATGAATTAATTCATCAATTAATTAATCAATAACACCATTAATCTCCCATAATTAATTTTCTAGAATTAGTTATCTCATTATATATATAAACACTTCATAATTAATTACACAATTAATTATCTAGATTCTAATATCATGGCAGATAATTACATCATGATTAATCATCTCAATCTGGGCAATTAAATATTTAAAAATTAATCTCTATATTAATTATATATATTACAACACAATAATCTAATAATTAATTTCCAAAATTAATTCTTTAATACGATATTCACTTAATCTCATGATCAATTCATCAATAATCATTTAATTCAACCATGATTGGATAAATCAATTTCTCAACCTAATTAATCCAATTACGAATTAAATTGAAAAATTATTCTTGAAATTATAATATTTATTATAGAGGGATAATATCCAATACTATGGGAATTATATTTTAGAACTCCTACCAAAATTTTTTATGAATGACTATTCAATAAAAATCCCAAAAATTCGAGAAACAAAATGATTTATATATGAGTTTTGGGACAAAATCCCTAAATCGTGATCAAGGATATCAATATTCTATCAATCTTGATCTAGTTCAACAATCCTAGATCTAGATATCACTAATTCTGTTTACATCCAAAGAAATAAAGGATAAATTCCATAGAAAATAAAATAACGAGATAAGAATGATCAGGATATGCATGAGCATGAGATCTACTTATCCGGAGAAGAGGTTAACATGAATCCATTATTAAAATCTAGATGAATAGAGGTTAGAGGGCCTTGAGACTCTTCAAAAAATCTTTGAAATCACCCAAAAACGTCAGGTCCCAATCCAAGGTTGAATTGGAGTTGTTTTTGGTGTTTGAGGTATTTTAAAACTAGATTTCATGTGATAATAAATTGTGCACATTTTTTTCTTGGCTAGGATGTCTGGTTAGGGAAGATCGTGCACTAACTGTGTGACCCTCACTATTCAGGGTAGCACTGTTACCTATTTTTGGAATTAAGGTTTTCTCTAACCATTCCCCAACCATGCACACCCCATGTTTCCTAATTGTTTCTCAATAATCCGCCCAGACGAACCCCAAGACATAACTCAAATCAAAATTAATTTAATAATAACAAAAATTACCTGTAATTTCACCCAAGATTACTCCAAAAAAGTTCATTATCCTACAACCTATTTATATTCTTTATATTTATATTGTTTTTATTTATTTTTATTCTTTATCTAGTTCATTATCTAAATTCAATGAAGTTCAAAGAATACATTTACCAACATTCATATCTATAAATCATTTTCCTTCTAATCATCCATTAGTACTTCTACAAGGGATGATTTATTAGTTACCTCTTTATTATTACTCATATCACCCAATAGAAGGACTTATTTGTGAAGAAAATAAGTTTCTATAAACACCAAACCTGAATTGGTATAAGGAAATTTTTTTAGTAATTTTTATACCCATAATTACTAATAATGGAGAAAAGAATATATTATATTATATGGAAAAATTTCAACATCTATCATGAATATATCAAACCTCATATCCTTTAATAATATCTTATTATATTTCCTTCCTCTTTTCATATTCTATTAACTAATACTCAGTAGGTTCTTTCATGGATACATATTCAAAAATATCATGCCTAAATAATTTATAATCGTGTTTCTTCTTAGCCTTATGATCCATTAATTCCTTAAACACATCATCTCTCATTTTATTCCCTTTCTTCAACTTTTTCATTTTGGATGAATAAAATTATATTTTTTACTTTAACAGCTTGTTTCTAATTTTGGATTACCTTTTTAATTATTTGGACCTTCATCAAACACATTACATTATATTGTTTCATCAAAAAACATAATCATGTTATCAATAGCATGATTCATTCTTATTATTGTTTCTTCACTAATCAGAGTCATATTTTACTTCTGGGGGAAAGTCTGTTTCTTGATTATACAGTAATAAATCCAATAGACTAATAATTTATTCATAAATTAAGGAAACATCAAAATATTATAAATCTTATAATATATTGTAATTAATTACAAAATAAATCAAATCAACATTCCAAGAATAATCTCCATCATATTCTATAAATAATCAAAATCAAGGATTTCTAAATCACTATGGGTATATCTATCAACCATTACTAGAATGAGATAAACTTTCATACAAAAAACAACAAATCATACATCCAATGAATGGTTCAAAACCTTTATGATTGTCTCATAAGAGGGAAATAAGTATGGTCCATCTATCATCTAAACAAAACACTCATGATTATCAAGTAACTTTCACGAAGAAATATATGCATCTCCCTCAAAAGTAACTTCCACAAGATCCATTACTTATTTATATGAGAGTTTTTATCACAGGAAAAAGAGTTTGAAAGTTTTTCATCCTTTTCATAATTTGATAGCTATTTTACTAAAGCGTAAAAAACACTAATTTTTTTTGGGAAATGTAAGTAAAATTCCTTATTTAAGAATCGGGTCATTATTTTCCTTCCATATTATATCAATAAGTAATTCTTCTAATAATTCTCTATTTATGGAATATCATATATTTATTTTAAAACATAATGTTATAGAAGTGGTGGGATAAAAGG
This sequence comes from Viscum album, assembly GCA_963277665.1. Classification (NCBI taxonomy): domain Eukaryota; kingdom Viridiplantae; phylum Streptophyta; class Magnoliopsida; order Santalales; family Viscaceae; genus Viscum; species Viscum album. The sequence goes on along the minus strand of OY728128.1, from coordinate 1,743,384,585 downwards.
AAAACATTACAGTGATAATTAAAGGGGTTACGGAAGTTGGTGATGTAATATATAAAACCTGATGTGGAGAATAGGGTGACCAACAAATATATAGGTATGTGAAGCCTCAATTCATATTATATAAATATTAAAATTGATTATATTTTAACTCTTTTTAATCCAATGATCGAGAGTTATTGAAATAATGTTTTAGAGGAAATTTGAAATCCTAATATTTTATGAGAAACTATTATTGAATTGATATTCATTCGGATTTGAAAACATTAACATTTGAAAAAATATATTTTTTTTAATAAAAAATGAATATAAACTAAAAAAATTTTAAATCAAGAAATACATAAGTAAATAACAAAAATACTAGATGATTTTTCACAAACCAAACCAGGATACCATCCAATCTGACACACAACCCGACCTGTGACCTTTTTCTAATTGTGTTCCCAGTCACCATGGGATGGAAACTAGTGCCTAGGATTCAAACACACCAATTTGGGAATTATTTCACCCACTAAAAATAATGACCAAGCCCTATAACATTAAATAATATTGAATTAAATGATTAATTCACATTGAAGATCATTTAAGGTTTATAGTTTTTGAGAATTAGGCCTTTCTATTACTTGAAAACTTGAATATTACATGTAGACACTACTACTCAGTATACATTTTTTTCATAAAAAAAACTCTTAAAAAGAAACATGTCTAGTTCCATGTTTTAGACAGCATGACTTCTCCATGATCCGATCCTTGAACCTATTGATATTTATGCCCTGTGGAAAACATTTTAAAAACATGGGATGAGCATAAAAAGCATAGTATGGGTTATAAAATACGGAATGAAAACATTAGCCCATCAATAAATACAAATCAATGAAACTGTTCTTTTCTATCACAACGTACCTTAAGAAATAATAATATTTTTAAATTACACATACAAATCATAAATCATAAAAGTTACTTATGGAATCTATATAAAACATAGATTGTAGATATCACTGCAATGTAGGGAGTTACAATTGGAATACCCATCAATGTATATTAGCTAAATATCTTAGGAGAAACATCACGTTTACAACTGTCACGTTACCTAATGCATTGGAGAGCTATCATAGGCTCACCAGCCTTATGTTTATCATGGAACAACCAGTATATGTAAACAATGCCCAATAATCATAAAATAATCATAACATAAAACATAAGTATAAGGGAAAGATAACATTTCAATATTCCAATATATCAAATCAGGATATTGATATAAATAATGATTTATCAAACCATTTTCCAAACCATGTAAAACATATAATAAAGAGATTTTTGAATCAAAGTGTCCAATTACACATTGAAACTTTTAAATAAATTATAATTTTAACACATTAATGTACAAATAAATAAATCCTAAATCCCATTTTGATATCATGGACATTAATGAGAAATATTTAAGAAACTAAATCATCAGAACATTTAAAACAATATTTTGGTTGAAGAGATTTTTTAACCAAAAGTGGGACACTTGAATAAAAATTATTGAGGAATAACATTCAATAATAACTTTATAATATCATGAGAATAATTGGATTCATGATATAATATGTCGAAGGACAGTATATACACCATATAATATTGAATTGGTGCATAACATCAATGTCGTCTCAGTGGAAATGTAAATTGGGATAAAATCTCTTATAAAGATAGTATCCGTAAATTAAGGATAAATAAATCACATAATTACATTTGAAAAATATAAATACACCCAATATAAGTGGATATTAAGTGTAAAGCAATCATAGGTCATTCACACATACTCGTAGGATGACATATTCATGAAGTACAAGTTGAACCCAAATAATTGAAATTGGGTTAAGAAGTTCCCTTCTAAAAATTCTATAGTCTAAGGGATATAAATTTCAGAAAATGTGTTGATGAGAAAAAAATGGTATCTCATCACTTGGACCTAAATTTTTCATCAATGAGGATATTGAAGAACATATCCCAACAGAATATGAGGTAAATTAAAAGACATAACAAAAAAGAAGTCTTTTAAAAAGAGGAGGGTGAAAGATCACTTAATGATTTAGTAAGGTACAAAAAATATGCCACATGAATTAAGGATCAAAAAATGGAGATTTAAATAGTCATAAATGAAATTATATTACACAAAAGTACAATCATCAGAGTGCATACACCACAAAAAAGAAAATAGTGGAAAATATAGAATGAATCTCATGGGAATAAAAGTGAGATGAAGCCCTTTTCCACATTGTAATCAACTGAGTCATTTGATCAAAAGTTAATAAACATCAAATGAATCACAGAATTCCATGAATATAAATATAACAATGATAAAATATATCAAATGGCAGTACATAATACAAAACATGCAATAAATAATGGAAATCTCTAGGAATTAAAAGTGAGATAAGAAATCTCCTTACCTGGTGTCCTACATGAATCTTATGTTCCGTGTTGTTCCTAAATAATTAGACTAAGTTAATATATAATTAAATAATAAAATATTTAAAGTTTATTATTTATTTTATATCGTTTATTATCTTTCTATAACAACTTGTTAATTATTTAAGTTCATATTGGATATTTTATCGATGTTTGGAACATGAGTTAAAAATGAACTTGTTATAATTAAAATTAGTCCATGTGGTCAATAGTCCATTATCTCCAGAATGATAATAATGATATAGATATCTTATAAATCATATATAACCAGTATCTATTTGTATTTATAATAGTACATAACAATTTTGATATAAGAAATGAAATGCACCGTTCATGGAGACGGTAGGTCGTACGTACACATGAACACTACTTTCATTTATATTTATTATTTTAATGTAATTAAATCATAATGATACATAGGTATATTATAATTACAGTATAATATCATATATAATATCCTTAAATCCATCATTTATACGTCCCATATATGGCATTAATGAGTCATATAACTTTGAGGGGGCAGTAGTCCATACTTCCTCAAATGAAATTATCGCATTTACACATAATAGAAACCATAAATGTAAGATATAAATGTAAAATACAGAAGAATAAAGAAAATATAATCATAATATATATCATATATAAATATAGTGTCATATTAATGTCCACAATTATATTTGGTAGGAGATAATCGAACAATCATCGTTTCGTGAGGCGTTAGTTTCCCATCCACAGAAACAATATGTTTTCACCCATTAGATGGAGGTATGTGTAAGTGTTGTTAAAATACATATCATAAAAACATCCTATTATATTTCTGATACTGGTTTTATTATAAAATAATGGAATAAAAATAGTTTAAGGTTTGGAGAAGTTAAATAAAATAAAATAAGTTAAGAGGAACATTTACCTTTAATTTGGTTGTCTTCTTTTGGATTAAACACAATTTACCTCTTGAAGTTCCTTCTTCCTATGGTAAGGCTTCTAGGTGGAGGAAAGGGATTTAAGGAGCTTAATTGGGAAGAGTTTGGATTAGGAAAAAGGCTTGAGAGGTGTGAGGAATTGGTTAGAAGTGGTGTCCTTTTATAAGGGATCAGAAGGTCTCTTTAGGAAAGTGTGAAAATATAGTTTTATTATATAATGATATTCGGTTTCTAAAGGTCCCAAAATCATTATAGTCAAAGATAAGGTGACTATTGGTTTAAATAAAATCATAAAATAGGAATTTTAATGGTTTTGGATAATATTTTAATCATTAAAATTTTATTTATTTAAATAATTTATTAATTAGGTAAATATTGGATCATTATTGTGTCCTATATAATTTAATTTATTTGAGGTCTAAAAATTTAAAAAAAATACATTAATGTAGGAAATATTTATATATTTCTATATAATATTTATAGTCGAAAATATGACTTATAAAACACCATATAATAATTAATTTACTAAAATATTTTTATTTTTATAATCTTTACCTTTACTTTTAAGTAATAAATGTATAGTGTCATTATCGCACTTAAATGGATCAATGGGGTCCCAAAATCTACCCATAGATGACCAAGGTCTTCCATGACTCATAAAATAAGGATTGGATAAGTGTTAAGGTAATTTGGAATATTTTAAATATTCTTTTTACCTTGAATTACCCTATATACCTTTAACTGTGGTAAATAAAAATCAAAAGTTACTATTGACCAAAAAAAATTTTTATCTTATTGGACCACATTTTAATTACTAATAAAAATGTTGTATGTTGTATTCTCTAAATTTAATTCACATAAGTGGTAAAATTTCATTTAAATGAAAAAGTCGGTTTTTTAACTACTACTATGTGGTTTTACTATTCATCAAAAATTTAGGATTTTTATAAAAATACAAAAAATACTGCCTATGTTTATTTTATATTCAGAATTCAAAAATGATGTTTATTTTGTCAAATTAAAAACATAAAAATTTAATTAATTAATTTTAAATTTAATTCCCGTTGTAAAAACAAATAGCGTGTTTTTAAGAAACAATAACTATCAAATGATTGACACTTATGTACAATTTCAAAGTGAAATCAATTCCAATGACCAACATTGGATTAAATGGTAAAAATATATGATAATTACACTTTAAAAAAAAATTAAAAATATAATCTAACCATATAAATTAATTATATTTAAACACTATATTGACTTAAAATACCATATTTTAACTATTCATACAAAAATGAACTTTATCGGACAAATTCAAAAAATTTACACAAGGTAAATTTTTTTGTCCTCATACTAAATAAGGATTTTTTTTTGGTCAAATAGAATATATTAAAGTGACAAAAACTATATTTAATGATGGTTTTCCATTAAAAGGTGGTAAATTGACCTTTTAATGTAAATCATGCTTAAAATTAAATTCATTCACATTTTAAGCATCAAAATTTTATTGGATAAATGTAAATTCATTTAAAAAACTTGTATAATAATTTTGTAGTTAGTTTTTTTCATTTCTGCCTATACAATGACTCTAAGTTAACTAATATTTAAAATAATAATATTATATTATTAGTGTGCAACATATGTTTTCATAGAAACTCATTGTTGTGTATTGGGTATGCTATCAAATATATCATACCCTTTAATGTAAAATTAATATTTAATTAAAAAATATTAAAAAATAAGAAAATGTCATATTCTTCATTTATCTGAGATGTTACATCCTTCCCCCTTTTGTGATTTATGTCCATGCAATTTTAAAACTGGACTCTGAAACTTCATTGAAAGCCCCACATCGAAAAAAAAGAGTCAATAAAACTATAACTTTAAAATAAAGGAATAGAAGTACAAAGGTTACTTGAGACAACAGATAATCGGATTCCATGAAATCATGTATATGGAGGATAAAATAAATCATCATGTTCTGATGGAGAGTGATATAAATATTTTGTAAGAGAATGTTAACCCCGAGAAAATCACAAATATGTGATGGGTTAAATAGCCTTTGATTCCCCAGTAGTAAAAGTTAAGAGATAATGTTATTGGTTTAAGTAACTTTTCATTGAGGAATTTATTTATGAGATTAATTAAAAATGAATGTAAACATACTTACTTGTTATGTAGACATTAATCTTTTACTATATTTTTCATAGAAACTCATATTTTCCCCAAATGATGAGTATTCAGGATGACTTTTTTCACATTAAGAGAACTATAATATTCTTCAAGAGAATCACATAATCAACAAAAGATTAAATATATATTTCAAATGTATTTAGACCTTAACCAATACCAAAATGGTGATCAATAGATTAGATAATCCCCAAAATGGATAATCTTTTACAAAAAGAACAACTACTCTTAATCTCCAAATTTTGACAAATAAAACTCAAATTTCAACAAATATCATTCGATAATCAGTTGTCAATAATATTCTTCAAAATAATCTAATCTAAGATTGAAACTCAAATCTCAAAAGGATCTAATAACATAGTCTTCCATGATAAATCTTAGCAATTATCTCCAAATAAAATCAGTTACTCTTGAAGTCTCATGTTGAAAAGTAATTAACCTAATCACTTATTCTCCATTATAGGTTAATAAATTATATAGATAACAAAAAATAGATTTATTCTTTTTTCATAAAATTATCTATTAAAAATAATTATTCATACAACCCAGGGACTTCACGTATTCCTGTGGTAGGGGATAAACACATGTCGTACATTGGTAGTGGGTTCGATTCCTGCAGCTTTTTCCGATGCGACGGGTTGTCACACAGTCTGCGTGTTGTCCTTTTTTCAAAAACTATATAATTTAATATAATTTCCAAAAAGTGTTAAATTTATCAAAAATAACCATAACATATTTTAACCATGAATGTTATCTAATAACGTTTATATTGCATCCAAAAAATGTATTATCCTATAATTTCCACAAATTCAATCATCATATAATCCTTAATAGTTCTTTATAACTATATCCAAAAACTAAAAGATAATTATTACTCAAATAAAATTTTCATATATCAAATGTCAGGGATACAAATACTATAAAAAGACTTCTAATGTAATTCCCATCATCAAAATAGCATTGATACTTTTAAGCATTTCACCATCTGAAAATCTACCATAACTCTTGAATCCCTTATATGTTAACTTCTTACTCATTAAACACTCTTAATGATCCATTACCCATTACTTTTAAACTTATTCTAAAATACTTCTTTCTTATAATCATAATCATGATTCATATCCTAAGATTCAATAATATCAATAAATATGTTAATAAATAATACATAACTTTTATTTTTCATTGTCTTTTTATTCATCCTTAATAGGAATTTCATTAGGTATTGGTAAACAAATATTTGTACGATCCTAGTGATCCTATTCCCGAAACATCTTTATATGACATGTTTTTGTATAATGTTCATGCACACCACATATGAAACATTCAATGGATCCCTAAAAAAGAACATCCTTCCCTTTCCTAGAGTTAACTGGATGCTTCCTTTTTCCATGGCTGGTTCCTGCTTTATAACCTTCATTTCCACAGCTATAGAATCTTCATGTCCCTTTGAAACATTTCCTAGGCGTTTCATTCCACATCCATGACACATAGGTTTTTGAATATATGTACCTTTATGGTTATTACCTGAACATCCATGGGGATTTGTTTCTCGCATATATGATTCCTTATAAAAATCACCAAGGTTCAGTGTGGTCAATCATAACTCTAGATAGTTGGATGAGAATAACCATAATAGTTCTAATTGCATCTCCCATTTCATTCAATTGATCATTAAAAAACTACCATAGTTTTCTTCACAAACATTGTTACTTTGATGCCTACTCGATCCAACCATTGAATAAAACCAAAAAAGGTAAGTGTGAGTAAAATCATCATATAATATCATCTGAGGAGGGTAAATACTAGGATATAATTATTCATGTTATCTTAAACTCATTCTCTTTTCCTAAAAAACTATGACTCTTTCTAAAATCATAACCATTATTGTAATGTCACTTATGCATAAAGAATATCCTAACCTCTGATGTTATCTAAACCGACCCCTGATACCAACTATAAGGACCCATCCTTAAATAATTACATAATATTGAATTAAAAGAATAATTTACATTGAGGAAATTTTCAGGATTAGATTTTTAGAGAATTAGGCCATAATAATACAAGGCAACATGAATATTAAATGTAGACACAACTACTCAGTATCCATTTAAAAAAAATAAAATAACTCTTAAAAAGAACATGCCTAGTTCAATGTTTTAGGAAACATGACTTTTCCATGATCCCATCCTTGAACCTATTTATCATTAAATCCTGTGGAAAAAATTTCCAAAACAGGGGATGAATATAAAAAGTTTATTAAGGGTTATAAAATAAGGAAGGAAAACATTATCCCATAAATAAATAAAAAACAATGAAACCATACTTTTCATTCATAAAATACCTTAATAAATCATAAGATTTATGAATAACACACATAAATCATAAATCATAAAGGTTTCTTATGGCATCAATATCAAACATACATTGTAGCTATAACAGCTACATAGGGAGTTAAACTTGGAATACCAATCACATTATATTCCATAAATTTCATTGGAGATACATCACGTTTACCTCCGTCACGTTACCCAATGCATTGGAGAGAAAACTCGGGCTCACCTGCCCTAGGTTTATCATGGAACCAGCTGTATACATAAACAATTCCCAATAACCAAAAAAAATCATAATACATAACGAAAATTTAAGGAAAATATAAAATTTCTATATTCTAATATATCAAATAAAGATATTGAAATAAATAATGCTTTATCAAACCATTTTGAAAACCATTTAAAACATTTAATTAAAATATTTTTGAATAAAAGTGTCCCATAATACTTTGAAACTTTTAAATAAATAATCATTTGAATAAATTAATGTACATATAAATAAAACCAAAAACCCATTTTAAAAACATGGACATAAATGAGAAATATTTATAGGAATAAATCTTCAAAACATTTAAAATGATATTTTAGATAAAGTGTTTTTTAACGAAAAGAGGGACACTTGAATACAATTAATTAAGGAAACATATTTAATAAGAACTTTAAAATATTATGAGAATAAAGGGATTCACTATATAATATGTAAAAGGACATTATATACACCATATAAGAATGAATTGGTGCATAACAACAATGAGGTCTCAGTGGATATGTAAATTGGGATGAAATCCCTTAAAAAGATGGTATCTGTAAATTAAAGATAAATCAATCACATAATTATGTGTGACAAATATAAATAAACCCAATATAAGTGGATATTATGTGTAAAACAATCATAGGTAATTCAAACATACTCATAGGATTACATATTCAATATGTACAAGTTGAACCCAAATAATTGAAATTGGGATAAGAAGTTCCCTTTTAAAAATATGATAGCGTAACGACTTTAAAATTAAAAAAATGAGTTGATGAGATAATAAGGTTATCTCATAACTTGGACATAAATTTTACATAAATAAGGATATATAAGAACATATCCCAACATAATAATAGGTAAATTAAAAGATATAAAAAAGAAGCAGTCTTTTAAAAAGAGGTGGTTGAAAGGTTCCCTTACCGATTTGGTGACTTACAAAACATATCCCAAATGAAAGAAGGATCGTACAATGTAGATGTAAATAGTCTTAAATGAAATTATATTACAAAAAAAGTACAATTATAGGTAGTAAATACACTACACAATAGGAAATAGTGGCAAATATAGCTTGATTCTCACGGGAATAAAAGTGAGATGAAACCCTTTTCCATCTTGTAATCGACTAAGTCGTTTGATCAAAAGATAATAACCATCACATGAATAATATAATTACATGGATATAAAGATAATAATTGTAAAATAAATAAAATGGTAATACAAAATACACCACATACGATAAATAAGTGTCTAAAAATTGAAATCTTGTGGAATTAAAATTGAGATAAGAAATCTCCTTACCTCGTGTCCTACTTGAATATTATGTTCCGTTTTCTTTCTTGAATACTAAACATAAGTTAATATCTACTTAATTAATAAAATTTTTAAATTTTATTATTAATTTTATATCACTTATTATCTTTATATAATAACAAGTTAATTATTTGAGTTCATATAGGATATTTTATCGATGTTCGGAACATGAGTAAAAAATGAACTAGTTATAATTACAATTTGTCGATTTTTTAAACAGTAAATTATCTACAAAATGATATTAATGATTTAAATATCATATAAATCATATATAACCATTATAAATATATATGAATTTATAAAATTAATAAAAATTTGGAGATAAGTAATGAAATTCACCGTTCTTGGGGACGGTAGGTCGTACGTACGAATGAACGCTAATTTTATTTATATTTATTATTTTAATGGAATTAAAACATAATTATTCATAGTTATATTATAATTCTTGTATAATTTCATATATAATATGATTAACTCCATCCTTTATATGTCCCACATATGGTATTAATGCGTCATATCACTTTGAGGGGCGGTAGTCCCCACTTTCTCAAATGAAATGATCACATTTAACCATAATGGATACCATAAAGGTTTGATATAAATATAAAATAAAGAAGCATAAATAAAATATAAAAATAATATGTATCATATATAAATACATTTCCATCTTAATGGCCACCATGAGAGGTGGTAGGAGATAATCGAAAAATCATCGTTTTGTGAGGCGTTAGTTTTCCATCCATAGAAATAGTATGTTCTTCACCCATTAGATGCGGTTTTCTGTTAGTTTTTTTAAAATACATATCATAAAAACATCCTAGTATATTGGGTATACTGGTGATATTATGAATGAAATTAATAAAAAGAGTTTAGGGGTTTTATAGGTAAAATAAAAGAAATGATGCTAAGAGAAACTGTTACCATTAAATTTGGTAACTTCCTTTGGTTTGAATGCAAATTACTTCTTGATGTGCCTCTATCCAAAGTTAAGGCTTCTAGGAGGAGTACAGGGGTGTTGGGAGCATAATTTGGCTTAGTTTGGATGATCCAAATGGATTGAGAGGTGTGAGAAATTGGTTAGAAGTGGTGTCCTTTTATAAGGGAGAGGAGGGGAACTTTAGGAAAGTGTGAAAATGTTATTTTATTATATAAGGATATTTGTTTTCAAAAGGTCCAAAAATCATTATAGAAGAATATAAAATGACTCCTGGTCAAAATAAAATCATAAAATTAGAATTGGAGAGGTTTTGGATAATATTTTAATCATTATAATCTTATTTATTTGAATCATTTACTAATGAGGTAAATATTGAATCATTATTGTGTCATATATAATTTAATTTATTTGATGTCTAAATTTTTAAAAAAACTAATATCATGTAGGAAATATTTTTATATTTCTAAAAAAATTAGAGGAAAATATGACTTATATAACACCATATAAAAATTAATTTACTAAAATATTTTTGTTTTTGTTATTTTGCCTTTACTTTAAATTAATTAATCTAAAGGGTCATTATCAATCATAAATGGCTCTATGGGGACCCAAAATAGACCCAAATATGCCCATGGTCGGCATTGACTCATCTAATATGGTTTGGACTAGTGTTAAGGTAATCCTAAATTATTAAAATATTATTTTTTATCTTGAATTAACCTATTTACCTTTAACTGCGGTAAATAATAGTCAAAAGTTACTATTCACAAAAAAACTTTATCTTATTGAACAAAATTTTACTTATTAATAAAAACCATGTATGTAATATTTTCGAAATTCAATTTAAGGAAGTGGAAAATTTTAATTTTAATGAAAAATTCTGTTTTTTAAGTATTATTATGTGGTAGCACTATTCATAAAAAAGTATAGTTTTTTCAGAAAAAGTCCAAAAATTCTGCCTAATATTTTTTTTTATTCCGAATTCAAAAATAATTTTTATTTTTTCAAATTAAAAATATGAAAATGAAATTAATTAATTTTAAAATTAATTCCCTTTGTTCAAACAAATAGTGTGTTTTTTAGAAACAATAACTATCAAAATATTTACACTTGTTTATGTCCAATTACAAAGTCAAATCAATTAAAATGACCAAAATTAGATTAAATAGTAAAAATATATTCTAATTACACTTTAAAAACAATTTAAAATATAATCTAACCATATAAATAAATTAGATTAAAACACAGTCTTGAATTAAAATACAATATTTTTCAATATTCAATAGAAAATGAACTTTATCAGAAAAAATCGAATAATTTACACAAAGTAAATTTTCATGTCCTCATTCTAAAGAAGGATTTTATTTGGTCAAATAGAATGTATTGAAGTGTCCAAAACTATATTTATAAGGGTTTCATCATTAAAAGACTGTAAATAAACCCTTTAATGTAAATTATGATTAAAATTAAATTCATTCACATTTTAAGCCTCTAACTTTTATTGGATAAATGTAAATACATTTAACAAACATGTATAATCATATTGAAGTTAGTTTTGTTCATTTCTTCCAATACAAAGGCTATGAGTTAACTACAATTTTAAATAATAATATTATATTATTTGTGTGAAACGTAAGATTTCAAAGAAACACGTTGTTGTGTATCGGGTATGCAATCGAACATAGCATCCCCTTTAATGTAAAATTTATATTTAATTTACAAATATTAATAAATATGAATATGTAATATTCTTCATTTTATGGGATGTTACATTAAAATTTACCATAATCATGTAACAAGAATAAAAATTCAGGGAAACATCAATCACCATTAGAAAAATAAGAACGAATGTCCAAAATAAATAGTTCCACACAAAAGAAAACTATACACCGAATTGGGAGGGGTATAAAATATATACCAACTATGAAAAAGCCACAACAAATATGAAAATCGCCCTAATTACACCTCCAAAAACACCAAAATGAAGAGGAACCACGAGAAACTAGTTCCATCATCACCACTACAGAACATATTTTCTTTAACGATGCAAAAAAAATATCTATACACACCTGATGGCATATATATGTTTTAATACAGTAAATTTTATGATGTAACACAAAATAGATTTTGTGTTATAAAATCATATTAAAAATAAACATTCTTATTTTTATTAAATTTAAACGAAAATAATTTTCATAGAAAACATGATTTGAAACTAAAATGGAAAGTAAAATCCACTATATATAGATGGTAGGTGAATCATATCATGAGAACCATGGGGAAAATCTAAGGAACATATGTTAGTGCGGGCCTAAAATCATCCTACATCAGTGATAAGGTATATCAATAAAGGCCCAAAACGTTCACATGTACGATCTACTAGAGGTGAATACATATAATGTTCTAATGAATAATAATCATAGTTTGGTTAGTGTTATAGAATCATTCATTCTAGGGGGACTCTCTATGATCCTAACAATCATCCTTGCATAGTAGGCTTAATTTTACTAACCTAGTTACCATGTATTCTATTTATGATCAATTTATATTTTTAAAGTCATAAAAACCACCTTTACCATATTCACATAATCTAAAATAGAAAACATAGAAAAAATTCACCACAATTCAATTTGGGAAACACAATTTAAATCATTACAGAAAAAAAAAATTTATATATGTTTTTCAGAAGTGAAACATTTTATAGAACCTATTTTGAAAAAAATCAATAAAAACCAAAATCATCGAATAATGAAAAATCTTGAAAACTACTACCTCACATTTAGAAACTCTTGGACCCTAATAGAAATCCATAACTGCACCACATAGAGACACTATAAAGGATATATCAAACCATAAACCTCATGATTTAAACCAATAAATCATGATTTAAACCTCATTAGGTCATACAACCTTCTATTGAATGATGAACCAATAAAAGAGTGGCATTGAACTAAGAATATCAATTAAAAATAGTAAATAATGAGAATACATACATTTTCATGAATATTCCATACCCAAACCACGTAATATTTTCATTACCAATAGATCCAATAAGAGATAGAGATGAACCTATGGCTGAGAATCCATAATGGAAGAGGAAGTGGGAGAATTTGGGTACAATTCAAGGAATGGAAAAAGATGAAATTTAGCATTCGTAATGACCATGATAGGATTCATGATTTTTCATCACTATTTTCCAAAATATGAGGTAAACATAAGTATCTATATTTTCAAATAGGAATGAGTCCTCCCAATTCCACAGAGTTGGTACACTCCCATGTGGTCAACCATGAACCATAGATAGAACCACTATTCTAGAATTATAGTTATCAACATACCCATGTGGCAGGATCTACTACCTAGTCGGTTCCACTTTCAATGGTGCACAACCTCTGCTGCGATTGTGAATGAATTATACTAATCACACACAAACTATGATCAAACCATATGGAACCTGATGTTGAGTAAAAAAATGCATATTGTAATAAAAAACCAAGTAATTATAATAAAAATGATAAAACAAAATCAAACAATAAATGACATAAAAATAATCTATAATCAAGAAAATTCACCACTCCATGAAAACCATAAACCATCATAATTTCAACTCAAAGTCATATTAGAGATAAAAAATTGGTGATATTCCTCAAACAAATATTTTTTCTCACATGTCTCATGATCTTCATTTATATGATAGATAAAAACTTGAAACAATAGTATGGAATTCCAATGATGAACACTCTCTTGGGAATCAAAATTTTGTATCATTCTCTCAAATGTAGACAAAATAGATTCCATCTCCAACACTTCACAATTTAATTCATGAAAGGGTTCCAAATTACACATCTTTATTATTGAAACATAGAACACATCCTGAATTAAAATAAACTGAGATGATAATGATGATCATTATTCCACCCTACCAACTCTCCCTAAAATCTCAAAATATATAATATATATTAGCCTTATCTTCCCTTATTTACCAAAAATTGTTGACTGATGTGTGAGGACACTTTTTAAAATGTATTATCATCGATAGATAATTCCAAGGTTCAATGATGTTTAATTGTATATTAGTTACTTCCACTAATCAGTATCAACAAATTTTTACCAGTCAACTTGATTTTATATGATGTCTCTTAAACAAGGATCCTCCCCAAAAATGAGGTCTCACCCCCTTCATCCAACGCACATCAATATGGAAAAACATAAATCTCCTCATATAGAGCCATTATAATCTATGATTGTTAACCATTATTATATAAAAATGTAAACTATCCCTAATGACCACCCCAATACCCAATGAAATCTAAAAATATTCTCTAGTCATTTTATCAAAATACAATTATGTGGCTCTATATGACTATCCATTTGAAGACGATATTCCAATTTCAACATTTCATGTGACCCCATTAACTTTTTAAGGCCTTACATGAAACAAGAGGAAAAAGGGGGTCCTTTTATAAATCCAAGGCTTATAAAACACCATAAATCCCCACTATATTCTGATCCTCCAATTTTCCTATCTCATATAAATTTTATGAATCCTTAATCAAAATAAAATATATTTATTTCTTTATAAGATCAATCAATAAAAAAATTGTACGATTTCCATAAGTCATATTAGGTAATCCAATGTTTAAATCCCTACAGTCCTCATATCAACCCCATATTGGAATGTGTACTTTGTGAAGCAAACAAGAGTGAATTTTTTTCTCTAATTTAACATGGTGACAATTATATCAGTGAGGTACATAGTCTTCTATATCGTATCTGAATACAAACCCCTAGAACAAATTATACATGTCATAAAATATCATGGTGGTCTCGGAATAAAAAAGCCACTGATAAAGGTGGCTATCGTACATAACCACCATCCATAATAAAATTACACCCCAAAGAGACCCATGAATCAATGTGGTCACTTGGAAGAAAATGAACAATCTCAAGTCATATCTCCACCATGAAGAAGATGTATAAATTACTAGTACCACTCATTTTGAGTATTATCTTTTAGAATTAGACCCATAAGGGAGGATGCTGACTAAAATTTGGCCCTGAACATACCTATACAATACTCTTTAGCCTCTAGGTTCATTTGGGAAAAAGCATTATCACTGTTAACTCATAAATGGACTCTATCAAATATTGCAATAGAACATTTATACTCAAGAATGATTTACCACATTTTATTTTCAAATAGTAAAGTAAATATCAAAATAAAAACTTGATGAAACTCCACCCAACTGAATTTACTTAATTTCAGATATTTTGGGGGGAATGTTGGAAAATATCATATGATCAGATTATAAGAAAAACTTCTCCTCCAATATTTAATGATTCCACATTTTTATGTCAAGCCACCATGCCAAAAAATTTATGTCTTTTCATCAGTAATTTTTTTTATATGTTTAGATTTTGTGAGCACCATATTCAACCATATGATGATCTTGGATCAACACACATCCTAAACCCATAATTAACGAATCTCAGTAAACAAAATACCCCTTTCCACAATCAAGATTTATCAAAATGGGGATTTGTTTAACCACTACAGAAGATCCTCGAAGGACCCTTGAAAATATCAACTCCATCCAAACATTACCACTTTCCTAGGTAATATTTTTCATAGGTAAATAAAGCCAAGATAAATCTACAATGAACTACCTCTATTACTCTATATGTTTTAAAATTTAATGATTTTAAAAATTCTATTTTGTTTTTAACATTACATCTATACTTAGATCTTCTTTGGTTCCACTAAAACCGCACATTGTGAGATCACATAATTGAGAAACCACACCTACCAAATCATTAAGTTACACTAATTAAACTAAACATTGATGTGGTGATATAGAAGTGTTCCCAAAATGGTCCTCAAGTTACCCCCATGGTATTCCTCATTCTAATAATAGACCAGTATTTCATTAAAAATAAAACAAAAATGAAGTTATGATACTTATGGAACAATATATTCATGTCTTCCATAATGACAACTATAGTATTTATCATCCCAAAAGGTATGACCAAAAACTAAAAATTATCACAACTTCATCAAAAATTTGTTTTGGGAACATAAACTTCTCTAAAATTGAACTCAGGATATCTATAATAGAAGTTTAACATAGGGAACCATCGTTCCCCCTTGAACTTGTAAAAAATTTCGCCAATATGGGAAAATTGTAATTTATTCATGATTGTTAGGTTATTTAGTTTCCAATAATCAATGAACAACCATAGAAATCCTTCAAGATTTATTCAAAATAGAACTGGGATGGACCAAAGTGAGTATCGTGGGGGAATTAAAAATTTGGATTCTAAATTTTCTAGTTATATATTTAACCCCATCAACTTGGTGGGGTCCATACAATATAAGGGAAGATATATTAGATTTTTCCCTAGTACCATGTTAATGGTGAACTCCACATCCTTCTCTAGAGGAAAACATGAGAAATCATGGGGATGAACCCCTAGAAACTCATCTTCTATAGGAGGTAGTCCACCATAAAAAATCTACCATAATACCCCCAAAAGTGTGATGAAATATAAAAACCAAGACGACCCAACATAAAAAGTGGAGGTCCTACACGTCTTGAAGAAGGATCACATTCTCCTTAAAAATTATCAGTACTCCAATTAGGTGCCTCAAAACTCAATCACTGAATAAATCATTCTATGTTAACATAACAACACACCATCTAATCTATACCAAGGATAACATCGAAGAGTTCTTTTTCAAAATCCAACAAATCCCATTCTAGATCGACCGATGCCTGAGTGAGTGTACATGATTGACATCTTGAACCCAAAATTATCTTACTAAAATAAATCATTACCAATTATATCACATATATCATAATTTAAATCAACAATTCCCTCAAATTATAAATGATAGTTGATAAAAAGGAAATATTGTAACACCCTGAGATTTTATGAAAAATATTAATTTAATTTATTTGATGTATTGTTTTGTACACTAGACCAAACATAGCTTCTACTAAAATAAACACCGTATTATCATATATTATACGCAAACACTATTCTTGGCTTTTGTTGCACGCAAGAGCATCCTTCCTTAATAGCGTGTGTTGTACGTAATACTGAGTTTCACTAAACAATGATATATTGTTATAATATTATAATGACCTAGCCATTATGAATAGTTGTATGTAAATTATTAATTTTATAACATTATAATTCATCTTACACATTTTATAGAACTTGTTATGATAACAAAATAAATTTTTCGGGTAAAATAAATATTGTTAAAAAAATGCAGTTTTACCGCCTTTTGACGACGCACGATCATTAAATTTATTTTTTGACATGTTTATAAGTTCAATTTGACAATATAAAATTCTTCTTTTGAATAATTATATAAAAATTTACTTAGGATAAATTTTTGATATTTTTCTAAAAAGATTCTTATTTTGATGAACAGTAAAAATACGCTAACTTTTAATTAAAAACAACTATTTTCATTGAGATAATTTATACGGTAAAATTATAATATTTAAAGGAGGTAAAGAATAAATAGAATATATTTTTTACCATTTAATATAATGTAATTCATTATCATTAATTTTACACTTAATTCATAAGTAAAAACATTTCAATCTTTTGTAATGTTTTAACATTTAGAACCCGTTTTACCAACGGATTTAATTTTGAATTAAAAACATCAACTTTTTTGTTTTGAATTTCGAAAAACTGATTCTATATTTGGAATAAGTATGTCCAAATTATGTTAATACGTTACTAAATATTTTTTGGCATTACGAATAGTAATGACGGTAAATTTTATTTACCACAGTTAAAGGTAAATTAGGTAATTAAGGGTAAATATTATTTTATAAAATTACCCTAAAACATGTATTAATATAATAGGATGATTATATTTTTCCCTAAATCGTACTTGGTTCGAAATTTAATCTAATGGAACCCACTTTTATTTGATTAAGACCTTATATTTATTTTATTTAAAGGAAAGTAAAATATGTCTCACTCAAACTTTAGTAATTAGATTATTTTTAATATAAGTTTATACATAATATAAATTCGATTATAAATAATCATTTGAAGGATAAAATTTCATTATTTATCTTGTTAAATATTTTTTAATTTTTAAGAAATTTTTAATTTCGTTAATAGCATATAAATTATTGATGTAGAAATTATTTATTTTGTGAAAAATCAATAATATAGTTTTTATTAAAATAACAATACCTATCAAAAAGACTATAAACTTGAATGAACATTATTGATGGAGTATATATGTACCGTAAGCACACAAGGGTCAATTTTTGGATGATTTGGAGCCTCATAATACATATGAGGACATTTATATTATTTTATTTTAAATGATGTCAAAGATGTCACCTTCATAATTTAATAAATATAAAAATTTAAATGTTGTATTTTTAATATGATAAATTCATATAAAAATATTATTTTGGAAGGTATTATATTTATCTTCATCATGGGATTTTCTTTTTAATTTGTATACAAAAACTATGTATATTAAATAATTATACAAAAATGTTGTAGTAATTATATTATTAAGAGATATACCAAATAAATGGTTTTAAAAATATAAAAAATAAATAATATATGAACAAATTAATGTTCCCCATGAATTTTTTGATGAAAATTACATGTTAGGAACATATTATATATATATTTTTTTACATATCTTCGGTGTGGTTTTTATTTAAAATCAAATAATGAATAGTGTCAAAATTGACACTATCGATATTTCATAAAAATAAAAAATTATTAAATTATTTAAAAATCAAAAAAATATTTTAAAATAACAAATTGAAAATTATATGGTTGAAAGGTCTATTAATTATCAAATTATGGGACATTGATAACATTTAAGTATGTATTTATAACAGTTCAAAATTTAGAATTTGATTACCACAAATAAAATTAAATAGATTAAATAATGATAAATCAAGTTGATAAGGTTTAAAATAAACATAAAACATGTCTAAATTTTATTGGATCACGATACTAATACTCTATATCATCTGATTTTTTAATTGAGTCATTTTTTGAGGTTTTTAAGTGGGTTTCATTTTATTATTAATTAATATTTTTAAGGGTTCCATAAGTGCCCCTCTCCTCTCTAATATAACGGTGCCTCCTTCCCTCTCCTCTTCACTCAATTTTGAGACTTCAAGTTCGACCAACCCCTGAAAATTTTCTCTTATCAACCTCTATAGTTATGTTATAGAGGTTCTGGTCTTCTCAAAATACCATCTCTAGTTCCTTAAGAGGAAACCTAAAAGAGGTCCATCGAAGAAGAGGTAATATCTTCTACCGATTCTGTAATGTTTCTTTCTTCATAAACATCGTCTTCATTAGTTGTTTTATTAAAACATAATAACATAAGTTTCACTAATACAAGTTATTATAAATATGAATCTACCCCATTTCAGTTTCTATCCATCCTACAAAAAATTATATCACCGCGCGTGCGTACGTACAGAATACCGTCTCCACACCGTGGTGTAATATGTTTTTCCACCAACACCTTACTCGGATAGGAATAATGGTGTAAATAATAACTATATGTGGTTATTATAATATCATAATGATTTTTAGATAATATATTATCCACTCCAATTCCATTCAATAATAATTGTAATGATATCATCGCTCGTGCGTACGTATGGATTACTGTCTCCATGAGGAGATAAGATTCATTCTCAAAGTAAATCATTCAAGAATGATTATAAAGTATATATAATAAATATTCATTAAATATGTGACATAATAATGATACTGTATTTATTTACATATATTTTTCATTTACTTAATTCCATTTAATTCAATAAGGCAACGAATACAGTGTTCTTGCGTACGTACGGCCTACTGTTTCAATGAACGGTTTATTTCATTCCATTTATTGATATATCATATATATTTATATGATAAATATATATATCATATAAAAATAATGTTTTAAATTCTATAATTATGTAAATCAGGATATAATTAATAATATCAAGAACAAAAAGTCCAAACACGTACGATAAAATATCCGATTTTACCCCAAACACTGCTTTAACACGGAATTGACAAAAGAACGGGCCATATAAAGTCATAAGTGAATCATATATGATAAAATAAATTTTATTATGGTTCTATTAAAAGTTAATAAATTTTCTTAAAACCACTATACAGGAGTTTTGGACAAGTACATAATAAATTGGCCTAAGGTAATGGATAATTTTGCAATCTCATTTTTATCCAAATTGCTTATACGTAAGTATTTACTGGGGTTATATTTTTCATCCATGTCCACAAAAATGTTTTCCCATTTATTTTTAAAGTAATTTTTACCCCTATTTGACTTTTATATTATGTTATGGAAGGAATCTATATTTTTTTTACCATATGAGGATCTTTTTGACACTTCTGGAAAAAGTACGAAGAGAATGTTTTTTAACTTATACGACATGAACAAAATTTAAAAGTTTCAGAATGCCTTATTTTCATGAATCATCATCTACAAGAATTCATGATTATTTTAAAAATAATCCATTTCATTTAAAATTTCATTTCATTTTTAGAAAGGAAAATTATTTGGAAGATGAAAGGAAATTTTCCTCTAGAATTCATTTCAAGTGATTTATCAAAACAATTTTCCATCTATGATGACAATATTTAAATTGTCATGTTTCAAGCATAATGTCTCTATTATTTATATGGTTTTATTTTTATTATTATGAAATGATATCCATTTTTTATATGGATTATGTTATGATGGGATGATATTTATGAAACCCATTATATTCATTGGGTTATGATGAATGATTTAGGTTTATTTTGTGGCACACATGAGAATGATTTCATTATGAGATGGGTGTGACCTATATATCCCTCCAATTCATTGGGTAAATATATATATCTCATGAGATACACATGACTGGAATGGCAATTTAATCTGGTTCAGTGATACATGACTGGAACGAGGAGTAAAATCAATTCAGTAAGGTACTTTGTCCACTATGATGGTATTGGCAGCAATGCATTGCATACTATGGATATCATATCATGTGCTTAATGGTTTTCCACAATTACATGTCTTATTTCCATTCTATCTTATCATGATTGATGTTCCACTACGATCTATGCCTTATGTACTAAAATGTTTTATGTCATTGCACAAGATTTTGATGTTTAAACATTATGTTCTTGTTTTCAAGTTCAAATGTATATAGTTTATTTTATTTTCTCCATACATACCCTTACTGAGAATTTGAGCTCATCCTTTATATGTTTTCTTTTTCCAAGGATATAAATAATGGTTTTCTATAAGAAAAGAAGGGGAAGATCTTTATGGGAGATGTTGAAGATCTTTCACCATGATTATAAGATTATGTTCCATGTTTCCAAAGTCATTAAACTATTACGGCCCTTGGTTTTTTGTTTTTTTATGTATTATGTATTCTGAAAAATTAATGTAATGTCCATGTATATCAAGCTTGGGTCCTTACTATTGGTATCAGAGGAATGGTTTAATTAACCATTGGATACTAGGATGCGAAATCTTTAGTGAGATCCCTAGAGATATTTCTTAGGTATATCTAGGGATGTCCGTAATGGTAAGTATAAGTATAGGTTATAGTCCTATAATTATGGTAAATATCATATAATTTAACCTATGATTTTAGATATTGAAGGTACTCCCCCTTGATTAATATTTTTTCCTCTCATACTATTCTTTTTTGGTTTTATAAAATCGCTGGAAAAAGGAAGATTCAATATAATGGAAGATATGATGGACAATGGAATGATATTCTTCATGAGAAACCAAATAAAATTGGATCTGGAAGTCCACATATAGATATTATGCATAATCAGCAATCTCATAACATGATCAATAATCTCAGCTTTGGTAAGTATCCTGACTCAGCTAATAAGAGAAAGATGGAGTTTCATGATGATCATAGAAGAAATAAAGTTCAATTTCACTCATGTAAATCATGTGGGAAGAGGCAACATGGAGACTATTTCAAAGGAACTGGAAGATGCTTTGTGTGTGGAAAAGATGGACACAATTCCAGTAATCTTAAAGTAAAAGGTTCAGTTAACACCACGGACAGGGATAATGGTATTTCTAAAACATCAACAATGGTTAATTGTTTTAAATGTTCAAGGTATGGGCATTATGAAATACAATGCCCTAAGGGAAAATTTCATGAATAGATTCAGCATGGTTGTATGGGTAGTATTTATGTTGATGATGATGAAGAGACTATAAATGGTATATGAGATGAAATAAGTGTTAAGGAATACAATGATGAAGCTTGGTCAATGTTTTAAGAAGGTAGTGGAATGATTGCATGTTTATCAAGAGTAATGATGTATAAGTAATTTCATGGTAATGTGGAATAAAGACACATCTAAAGATTGTTACACTATTTTTTATTGTAAATTATTTGAAAGTATATGTTTAATGGTACCGGTAACTATGAATGGTTATTCAGATAATTTTGGAAAGTACATGATATGCGCATAATGAAGGGACATGAAGATAATGAGATGTTGGATAGTATTAATGAGATCATGACTCATATAAGGAGAATATGATATAATGGTTTGAGTATATCCAAATTTTTGGATTTTGGTATATGAAAAGAGTTAACATTTGACAAAATTCATGTTTTCTATAGTAATTATTGTATTCAAAAGTTTAAAATGTGATCAACAAGATATATCTTATGATATATGGGGGATAAATGGTGGTATTCACGTGCTTGTTATGTGAACTTTCAATTAATCATTTTATTTATACTATGAGATTGGACATATGTATTTTGGATAAGTCTAATGATTGGAATGTATTATGTAGGACATAGGATTATATTTTTTAAGTATAGAACTTGTTCTTTGCTATTATTTTTGGAATGTTATAATAATGTAGTTTTAGAAAAAGGAACGCCTGCAAGACCCACGACAACCTGTCGCGTCGGACATGGTTTTGGGAATCAAAACCACAACCGAAGTGCGATAGGCCTTTATCGCCTACCACTGGACTACAAGATGTACCTGGTTAGTATACACTAGTTTTATTTTGTTATGAATGATGATAGATGAAGTATAAGTCCATTTTTGGAACCATATACGATTACTCTCACCATAGATGGACTTATGTATATAATTTTTTCAAACCTTATGTTTGAGACAGATGGAATGGCCTATTATTCTATCTCATGATCAGATAACACTTTTCAAAAGACAAATTAAAATTAATTTCCTTAAGAGATGATGTGGAAATTGTGCAATGAATGTGCAATGGTAATATCATACCACAATCATGTACGTATTTCTTTTAATTAAAAAATTATTCAACATTAGGGAAATGATCTTGAAATACAAAAATGTTGTCATATTTCCCTCATATCTGATCAATTAGATGGTACCTTATATAATCACAAATTTAAGTCTTTGTGATAGTTGACATTTTCATATCTATGTTCTATACAAGTCTTCATCAGAACATGCTAGTTATATTTCCATTCCATATCCATATTTTCACCTATGTTCTCCTATGGGGAATCCCAGTGATTAGTTAATTTGGGTAACCATTACGTTTCATAATTTAGTTTTTAATGTTATGTTTTTGAGTTCCTTTTTATAATGTGGGTTTCTTTTAATCAAACTTTCAAGTAGTAAACCATTTATATCCCCGGAGAATTTTGAGGGTGAAATTCATTTTAGGGGTGGTAGAATGTAACACCATGATATTTTATGAAAAATATTATTTTAATTTAATTGATTTACTAATTTTTACATTACACCAGAATTATCTTGTTCTATACAAAACAACGTATTAGCTTAAATTATACGAAAAAACTATTATTGTCTTGTGTTTCACGCAAGAGTAACCTTCCTCAACAACATTTGTTGTACGCAATACTGAGATTCACTAAACAATGATATATTGTTATAAAATTATTATGAACTAGCCGTTATGAATAGTAGTAACTAAATTTGAAATTTCATGACATTATAATTCATCTTACACATTTTATAGAACATGGTATGAGAACAAAATAAATTATTCGGGTAAAATTAGTATTCTTCAAAAAATGATGTTTTACCCCCTTTTGAGGGAACACATAAATTAAATGTAGTTTTTGACATGTTTATAAGTTCATTTTCACAAAATAAAGTTCTTCTTTTGAATCTGGTTATAAATATTAACTTTGGATATATTTTTGATATATTTCTGATAAGTTTCTTATTATGATGAATAGTGAAAATATGAAAAATTTTAATTAAAAACAACTTTTCTCATTAAGAAAATTTATATGGTTAAATAATAATATTTCATGGTTTTAATGTATAAAGAGAATATATTTTTACCATTTAATAAAATGAAAGTCATTAGAATTAATTTAACACTGAATTCATAAGTAAAAACATATCAATCTTTTGCAACGTTTTATCTTTTAAAACCAGTTTTCTCAAGAGGAGGATTATTTTTAAATTAAATACTTCAAATTTTGTGTTTTAAATTTTTAAAAATTGATTCCATATTTTGAATAATTAGATCCAAATTATGTTAATATGTAACGTTTTATTTTTAGACATTATGAATAGTAACTACAGTAAATTTTATTTACCATAGTTAAAGGTAATTAGGTATTTAAGGGTAAATATAATATTATAAAATTTCCCGAACACTTGTCTTAATATAATTGGATGATTATATTTTTCCCTAAATAATACATGGGTTGAAATGGAATATAATTGAACCCACATGTATTTGATTATGACCATTTGTTTATTTTATTTAATGGAAGGTGAAATATGTCTCACTCAAACTTTAGTAATTAGATTATTTTCAATATAAGGTTATACATAATATAAATTCTACTATATATACTAATTTTAAAGATAAAAAGTTCTTATTTATCTTGGTAAATTATTTGTAATTTTTAGGAAATATTTATTTACCATAATATCTTATACATTAATGATGTAGAAATTATTTATTTTGTGAGAAATCAGTAATATAGTTTTTATTAAAATAAAAATAACTATCAAAAGGACAAGAAAAATGACCAAATTTTTTTTTCGAGGATATATATATCATAATAATTCAAGGGTCTATTCATGGACCATTTTTATCCTTATAAAATAGATTAGGACATTAATATTATTTCATTTTCAATAATGTCAATGATGACACCTTCATAATTAAATAAATATTACAATTTAAATGTTCTTATTTTAAAATGATAAATTAGATTAAAGATTTTATTATGAAAATTTGTATATTTATCTTAATAATAGGATTTTATTTTTAATTTTTATGAAACAAATAAGTATATTAAATAATTATACAAAAATGTTGTTGTAATTATTTTATTATGAGATATACCAAATAAATGGTTTCAAAATTTTTAAAATAAAATATGTATGAAAAAAATAATGTGACCCATGAATTTTTTTTGATGAATATTACATGTTAGGAATCTATTATATATTTTGCTTTGAACATATTTTCTGTATGGGTTTTATTTAAATTCAAATAATGAATTCTGTCAAAATTAACACTATTGATATTTTATAAAAATAAAATATTCTTAAATTATTTAGAAATCATAAAAATATTTAAAAACAACAAATTAAAAATTATATGGTTTAAAATTTAATAAAGTATCCAATTATGGTAAATTGAGAACATTTAAGTATGTATTTATAAGAATTTAAAATTTTGAATTTTATTACCACAAAAAAATTAAATAGATTAAATAATGAAAAATCAAGTTGATAAAGATTAAAATAAACATAACACATGTCTAAATTTTATTGTTTCATGATATTAAAACATTATTTCCTCGAATTTTATAATTGAGTCATTTTTGGTGGTTTTTACGTGTGGTTTCATTTTATTATTCATTAATATTTTCAAGGTCTCTAAAAGTGCCCCTCTCCTCTCCTATATTAGGGCACCTCCTTCCGGCTCCTCTTCACAAAATTTTTATTCTTCAAGCTCATAAAAACCCTAAAAATTACATTTCTCAACATCTCTATTTATATTATAGAAGTTATGGTCTTCTAAAAAGTCCAAATCCAGTGCCTTAAGAGGAAGCTTAAAAGAGGTGCGTCGAGGAAGAGGTAATATGTTCTACCGATTCATTCAAGTTTTTTCTTCTTAAAATTCTTCTTATTTATTTATTTCATTATAAAGTAAAAAAATAACAATCACTAATATACTGATATGTCATTATAAATATGAAATAACCTCATTTCACCTTCTATCCATCCTACGGAAAACGAAATCACCGTGTGTGCGTGCGTGCGTACGTAACATCGTCTCCACATTGTGCTGTAATATGTTTTTCTACCACCACAATACATGGATGGGTATTATGGTGTAAAAAATAACTATATATGGTTATTATATCATCATACTGATTTTGAGATATTATTTTATCCACTCATATTCCATTCAATAATCATGGGAATGATATCATCGCTCGTGCGTACGTACGGATTACCGTCTCCACTATGTGATTAGATTTATTTCAAAGTTATCCATTAAAGAATGATTATAAAGTATATATAATAATTATTCATGAATGATATGACATAATAATGATATTATATTTATTTAAATATATATTCATTTACTTAATTCTATTTAATTCAATAAGGATACATATACATCTTTCATACGTACGTACGACCAACCGTCACCATGAACGGTGTATTTCATTCCATTTATCAATCAATTATATATATTTATATGTTGAATATATATTTTATTTATAAATAATGTTTTAAATTCTATAATTATGTAAATAAGGATATAATTAATAATATCATGAACAACGAGTCCAAACACGTACAATAAATGATATGATTTTACACAAAATGCTACATTAACATGGAATTTACAAAAGAACGGGTAATATAAAGTCATAATTTAATCATATATGATATCATAAATATTATTATGGTTCCATTACAAGTTAATAATATTTTTTAAACCAACTATACAGGAGTTTCAGAAATGTACAGACGAAATTGGACCTAAGGTAAGGGATAATTTTGTAATCTCATTTTTATCCGAGATTGCTTATACATAAGTATTTATGAGGGTTATATTTTTAATACATGTTAATAAAAACGTTTTCCACATATTTTTAAAGTCACGGATACCCCTCTATTAGTTTTACATTGTGTTTTGGAAAGAATCTTTCTTTTTTTATCATACGAAGAACTTTTTGACATTTCCGGCAAAAGTACATGGAGAATGTTTTTTTTAACTCATACGGCGTGAACAAATTTTTATAGTTTCATAACGCATTATTTTCAGGAATATTACTCCACGTGTATTAAGGATTATTTTCAAAAAAATCCCTTTATTTTAATATTTCATTTCATTTTGAGATAAAAAAATTTTTTGCAGAAGAATGGATATTTTCCTCAAAAATTCATTTCAAGTGTTTTATCAAATCTAGTTTCCCACTATGATGACATAATTTCATATAGTTGTATTTCAATCATAATTCCTCTATTATTTACATGGCTTGATTTTTTTATGATGAAATGATATCGATTTTTTTATATGGATTATGTTCTGATGGGATGGGCGAAACACATTTTATTCTTTGGGATATGATGAATGATATACGTTTATTTTGTGGCACAAATAAGAATGATTTCATTATGAGATGGGTGGGACCTATATATCCCTACAATGAATTGGGTAATTATTTATATCTCATGAGATAGACATAGATGGAACAGAAATTTAGTCTGATCTAGTGATATAGGACTAGAACGAGGAGTGAACTCGATTCTGTAGGGGACTTTATCCACTATGATGGTCTTGGCAGCAATGCCTTGGCTACTATGGAAATAATATCATGTACTTAATGGTTTTCCCCAATTAAATGTTTTATTTACATGATATCTTATCATGATTGATGTTCCACTATGATATATGCCTTACGTAATACCATGTAATATGTCATTGCACAAGATTTTTATGTTTAAACATTATGTTCATGTTTTTATGTTCAAATGTATATGGTTTCTTTTATTTTCTCCATGATTACACTTACTAAGAATTTGAGCTCACCCTTTATATGTTTTCCTTTTCCTAGGATATAAATATTGGTTTTAGGTTAAAAACAAAATGGTATGATCTTTATGGAAGATGTAGAAGATATTTCACCATGATTATAAGATTATGTTCTGAGTTTCCAAAGAAAATACACTATTACGGTCCTTGGGTGTTTATTTTTTTTATGTATTAAGTATTCTGCAATAGTAATGTAATTTAAATCTACGTCATGCTTGGTTATCTATAATTATAATCACCCCTATCAAATAAAAAAATTTATATTGATGACACAATATGAAGCGTACCTCTATTTGTTAAAGGAACTACATCATGTTTTGCTGAAAATAAGCCATATCATAAGGGTGCATCATTTCATACTATGCATAAGAATAAATTCTTACCTATGACTATAACTTAAGCCGAATCTTCTTAGATGAAGCTTTAGTCCCACTTCCAGGACCACCAAAATAGAAACCCAAATCCTTTGTTGGAATGGATTAGTTAGAAATTATCCTAGATAATATTAAACCAAATCCAGTATAATATGGATATTTAGGACTGAAAACCAATGGAAGTTCCCCATATGTAAACAAATATAGAATGTTCTATGTGGGTATGGCCACCTTTAACAAGTATGAACTGACATTCCACACTGATGACATTTAACTGATCTAGCATCTGTAGACGCAGACTGAACATGATGGGAAAGAAGGAACAACCTACCACCTCCTACAATTTCCTTCTCATATTGAGTCCACTTCTTCTTAGATAAAATGCTACTATCAGTTATATTATTTAATCCACTCCAGAATAACTATAATTTTTTTCCGGATCAGTCTCCACCCCCAATTCATGATCAAAAACCTCATCATAGGTCTACAATATATGAAATAAAACTTGGTATTATATATTTATTAGTAATCCCTTTTCAAACCACTGAGCCATTATATTCTCAATATAAACCACCTCTAGTGATAGATACACTAACTCATTGAAGCGGTTGGTATACACTAACATTGGCTTATCCCCCATGGTAGAGATCTAGAAACTCCCTATTTTTGGAAAAGGCTAAGGCCCCACAAAAATATTACTTATTAAATACTACCATTAATTTAATTCAACCCATCATCTAATGCTTCCTTACCTGAACCACTAAATCCCCCATATATAATTTGGAACTTCCAAAAGGATAGCGCACACTTCCCCTTAACATCAATAGGTGTAACAAGGAACCCAAACATCCTTTCAGTATTTTAAATAACATCCTATTCACCATAGGGGTCCATGGAAAATTGGATTTAAAGAGGAATGATCTTGAAAAGTCATAAGATTTGTCCCTTCCTACATATGTTTTGGCTTCCGAGACCTGTATGGGACAAGGGCCCTATGTCTGACCGAAGTCATGGATACCCCAATCAACTACATCCACTATTATCATTTAAAAATGTTGTGGAAAAAATCAATAAAACATATTCTAATTATTTCATAGTAATTCATCATGTATTCATATTTATAAAACAATGAATACATGGGAGAAAACATAAAAACACCATTATGAATGTTTACAGATTAATATTCCATAAATCGTTACAAATCATTTCCAAAACCATAATAAGAACAAGAAGAAGTTAAGAATTCCTCCTATAATCGATGTACATAAACTGTCTATAACCTATACATTTCTAATAGAGTCATAAAAGAATTCAAAATTATCATGGTGACAAACGACCTGTAACAAGGTGTGTTGGCCAAGCCCCACATTCACAATTTGAAACTAAATCCTTAAAAGACCATTCTCAGATCTATCCAGACTCAACCAAATAACATGACCTAAGGGAGGGTAAAACATCCTCTAATAACATTATTTCATGAAATAAATCGGTATTCCATATAATTCAACACTAGAACATTCCCATGACATGTCTGAAAGGGAATTATAAATCCTCATAGAATTGGAACTAATTCGTTGACCTCAAACACTTCTTTTTTGTTACTATTTCACCCATGAAAACTTTTGATAAATATAAAACCATAATAAAACATTAAAACAACATCAAAAAATCATAAGAAAAAGAATTACCAATATCCCAAATTAAAATATTTACAATGTTAAATAAAACACTACACTTAATTGTTTGGGGGGTCAACTAAAAAACAAACCAAAAACATATGTGAATCAAATGGTCCAACAAGCTCATGTCACCTCGACCAACAGACGAATTAATAGTAAACACTATCTACTAGATCCTCCACCACCACTATGAAACATATTTCATTTACCTAGAGAAATCATAAAAAGGTCTAAGAACACCTGAGGGGATATGTATGGTGTGAGCCAATGAAAATTATATTATCACCCATATAGTAAATACCATTCAATAACAATATAAAAATCAATATTCAATTTTTTTTAAAAAGAAATGGGAAAAAAATTCAATGAAAAAATCTATGAAACTAAAATAGAATTAAGGTCCACCGTATTATGATGGTAAGAATTGAATCACATGAGAACCATGGGTAACCCCTATATCACATGGGGTTGTGGGGACCATGAATCCTTATACCTCGATGATATGGAATAGAAACCAATACACATGACCATCCACTTCTAAAATCAATAAGAGAAAAATAAAACCAAATATCTATTAGTCTACAAATCATCATCATAATTTAGCTGGTGATGTAGCATCAATCCATCATGGAGGAACTTGGCCTTAGCCCTACCAATCCTATTAGAATTATAGACTTAGATTGTCCATACTAATTGAAACACAGCCAGTTTTATGTATGTAACCCTTTATTTATGATTTTTATGTATGTAAAGTATACGAGTAATGTTATAGAAGGTATATGGAATTTTTTAATGTTTTTGGTCCTTTTCTATATGTTAATAATTTGAGTAATGTTTATATAATCCATGAAACTCCTTTAAGAAACTGTGCATAGTGAGAAATAGAAAAACATGAAAGAGAAAGGGCTATATATGGTTTTTTAAAATCGAACAATAGCATAAGATAAATTTTGAAACACGAGATAGTGGGCCTTGACATGGTTGGATCAATGTTTGTAAACCCTATAATCCAAACATTTATGGTTTAACCCATGAGGTAGTATAGTATTTAAAATTTTCCTAACTATGTGAATAACAATTCTTAGGATAAACATGAGATCCAAAAAGTGTGGATCTCACCAATTTTACCCTCTAAATCACTATTTTTTCTAAAAAAACAACCTTAACTGGGGCTTATATTTGTCAATTGTTGAAGAAGCTCCCCCAATAAAATGATAAGTGATTTAGAGCTGTTACATGGTGCGTTGAAGTTCCATTCTTGTGGAAGGTCAACATTCATTGTGGATTTGGTAGTTTTATATAGATATAATTATCCACCCTCTCTCATTTTGTTAGATGTGCACTAGATGTGGGTAGATATAAGGTTGAGGATGATAAATATGTTTATAATTTGCCTTTTTGTTGATATGGGAATAAATATAAGGTTTGTGTGTTGAGTTTTAACTTAGTATCATGGGACTTAATGTTTTATTCAGTATTTTCATCATAAAACACGATGTATGTGTCTTCAGTCTCAGATCTTTTATTCGAAACTCAAATTATTAGTTCTATATTGATTAAAATGATTCAAATTGATTTTGTTATTTGTGTGAAGTGCATGTCATAAAACATAATTAGTTTTTTTTGGATTTGTGTGAGATTTTCAGATTATTGGGAAAAGAGAATTGATAATTATTTTTAAAATAATGAATTTAAAAAAGCTTCTTGATTTGGATTATGGAAAATTGGGTTTAAATTAATGTATGTTTTATTGAATTGTTTTTGTAATGATTATGTTGGCATGGTTATTTTTAATACATCATGTGTATGTTCATGTGGTATTATGAGTATTTGTTGAAATATTCCCTTGTGCCTAGTGACAAAGGTATAATGGCACGTGGAATTTAATTACCTTGTGGTGACAGAGAAGATCAATGAGAAACCACTCATGAGTATCAAAATATCATAATGAAGAATGCTTGTGTATATGCTTAGATGTGTGGATTGGAATGTGGTATGAAAAAGTGTAATAAATGAATTTTTTTTGGAACATTTATTTGATTCTTTCCTAGGTAATTAGTGTGGTTTTAGAAAACTATTTTACAATAAGACCTTTTTATATTTTGATAAAAAAATATTTTATAAAAATTTATATTTAAACTATTTTAAATAATTTGGATAATAGGTTCTATCCTAGTGTTGTGAGTAGAAAAGTCATTGAGGAAAATCTATTTAGTTAGTTTAATTACTCACCCATGATTTGGCACTTTGGTTCTTTTGTAGATGTTTTTTTATTGAGGAATGATAAATGGTAAAGAACCAAACATATTTAGCGGTAAATTATGAAACATGTGTTTTTGTGGAGTTATAGCACGGATAATGTATAGATATTAGTGTTTTCAGTAGAGTCTTTCAGTTTCTTCTTCTTATTTTTAACTTTATATTTTAGTCTTCCACTTTAGTACTTGGTTTTAGTTTGATTTTGATAAATGAAATGTTATGTTGTCTCCTATTTTTGTCAAGTATCAAATTCTTGTTGTTTGGTTATGGATTGTTTTCTTTTGTTGTTTTATTCATTAATTGAAAATATCTCCCCAAATGTATTTAAGCTTTCGACATTTATTTCCTTCATTTGAAATATTGTGGATTTTTCTTAAGGCCATATAGCAGAGTTTCCTCAACTTAATCCAATGAGGAGGGGTTGGATGTTATAAATTATATCAGTTTTTTCCATCCAATGTATATTTTAGGAATGTGGTATAAGGTTGGTCCATTTCTCATGTAAGAAGTATTCATTGGTTATTTTGGTGTTTGAGTTGACATTAATTCTTGTCTATTCCTTGAGTTAGGATAATATAAAGGATTGGGTTTTTTATAACATGAAATATGGTGCATTAAAAGATATAGCAAACCATTTTATACTAAAAATCATGTTACCATAGATTTGGGTACATATGTTATTTGGAAACACTTATAGGAATTTGAATCTAATGTTCATGGGTTTATCTAATGAGATTAGAATGGAATTAATTATAAGAATAATTTCCCACTAGGATTACAATTTTAATTACGAGTAATGATATATTATTTGCTAAAAATGTGTTTATTTTGGAAAAATGAAAAAATCGATTTCAAATTTATCACTTTTAGAAATGGAATTTTTGTGATATTATGAAAACAACATGATTTTCAAAATGATGTTGATATTTTTCAAAAAATGATTAATTTTTTAATGAACTATAATGATTGCAGGATGGGATGGAATTTGAATTTTTTTCAATTAGATATTATTGAGTTAGACATGTAACATTTCTATGTTTTTAGAAAATAGAACATTGTAGGTGTTCTTGACTAATATGGGAAGAAGACGTGGAGAAAGTCGTTACACCAGATCCATGGGTGAAAGAAAACTTGTTCATAGTTTTATAAATGTATTTAAGACTATGGATAACATAAATAAATGGGATGAGACAATGAAAGTGGATAATTTCATCCAATTCCAAAAACAATATCCACACATCATTCAGGGTGATTTTGAACTAAAAAAGGTATAGGTGTGTCTAACGAAGATGAATGGTATCATTGATTTAATTAGCACATCAATAGAGATAAATGTCAAGTTCATGATATATATGCTAAAAAATATTTCACATTTGTTGTAGGATTTATCACTTCACAAAAAAACAGACCAATGACTTTCATGGGAGGATTTTTAAGAATTTCTCAATAAACAATCATTTCCCACATGTTTAGAAATCAAAGAATGATGAAATCAGCCTGAAGAAGGGAAATATTTTTTTCAAAAAGTATACAGCTAAATTCATGAATTTAGTGTGGTTTGTGCATGAGAATTCTTATATTTTTTCTTAGAGGGATATTTTTTTATTCTAGATAGAGATATGATATTTGATCAAATATTATTATACTCTGAATTATTGATTATATAGAGATAGTGAATAGAGAGATGATGGAAGGAAGTAACACCTAAGTAGACATGGTAGGATGAAGTTCATTGATACCCATAAGAGATAGTGGAACTAAAATTATAGGGGAAATGGAAGAGGGACACCAATTTCTATGGTGGGAACCTGATTTTGGATCAAATGGATGGATTTTTGAATCATCCATCATGACCCATAATTAAATATGGATGTTTCCAATGTAGTTCACATGGACATAAGAAGCGAGAGTGTATGAAACTACTATGGGCATCACACAATTACAACAGGATTAAGTATCATCAGTGCTATTATTTTAGTTCTCCATGGTTGGGTGTTTTGGAAACTACAATGGTGTCGTAGGCATCATATGATTTGATATAGAGGGGATAGTAGAATCAATATGGTCAAAAAATGGATCTACCACTGGTGATTCTATAAATACCATATCCCCTCAGGAATTGCAATCTCAAAAGGGAAATAAGGAGAAAACTGATGCGATGATGCAATTATAAGGTGCAGAACACGTTATTGTGGATGGAAAACTAGAACCATCCATAGTGAGAGTTACTATAATTTTTAATTATCCCCATATGAATGTTTTGTTTGATTAATGTGAATTCCTTTACTTTATATGTTATTTTGATATGTTTTTTTTAAACATTTCATGATTACCATAGTGATAAAACATCAAAATGCTCTTGTTCAAAGAGAATGTGAATGCTCTAGATGTAGATCATTTTATATAACCATTTCTAGATCTGAGATGAAATGATATTTCTCTATACTAGAAAAGGATTTATATGATGTAATCTAGGGTATGGATACATTGACAATGTTTATGGCTCAGATCGTCAGTTATAATACAATCGTTAGTTTTGAGATTGGGGATAGACTCAAGAATATCATTGTAGTATAATGGAATGTGAGGACAAGTATAATGGTATTTTTGGTACCAAAATTGTAAACAATATCTTATTAGTTGGTGGAGATCAATTTGGAATCTATGGAAGAGATCAATAATATAAATTTTCCAGTAGTCATGGATTCATTTTCAGATGTGTTTCATAAAAAATATATATGGGTTACCACCAGTAAGGGTAGTAGAGTTTAGGATTTATCTCCTCCTAGGGGCCAGTCCTATATCACTTATATCATATAAAATATAACCAATATAAATATGGTAATTAATATTTCATTTTGAAGATCTAGAAAAATAGGGTTTCATTTAGGTTACCATGTCTCCATGGGAAGCACTGGTCTTGTTCGTAAAGAAGGGAAATAAGCACTAATGTTTTGTGTGGATTATTGTAATATTAACCAATATGTGATAAATAATTTATATCAACATCCACACATTGATGAAAAACATGATTAACTGAGAGGAGCAGAGTGGTTCTCCCAAATTTACTTTCATTCAATATATCACCAATAATGAGTTTAGAAGGAGGAAATTCCTAAGAAATCAGTTGGAAGATGATAGAGAAATTATGAATATGTGGTAATTCCTTTCAGTTTATTAAATGAACCATTGTTCACTATGGAATTCATGAATCATATATTTTAGTAATATCTTGATTAATTTTTTGAGGTGTTTGTAGATGGTATATTGGTGTATTCATGGACTAGGGATGAGCATGGGAAACACTTGGTGACAATGTAAGAAATATTGTCCGATAATTTTTTTTTCAAATTTATTTTTGAGTGATTTTTGGATACAATATGTTCACGATCATGGATGTTTATTTTCTAATTGAGGTGTTTTAGTGGATCTAGAATTGATAGAAGCTATTATCTCTTAGAAACCACTAAATTACATATTTGAGATACGAAGCTAACATGGTCTATTTGGTTAATAAATATTCAATTTTCATTAATTCTCATGACTATATTATCATATAAAAAATTAAAAAGGAATACTTGTCTATTCCAATTGAACGAGGAATGTCATAAATCCATCTAGAAACAAAATGTTCACCTGACCTCAGCACCTATCATTATATTTAGAAAATCAGTACAAGGATATGTTGTATATTTTGATACTTCTAGATCATGGTTGGGATGTGTTATCATATATTGAGACAATGAATTTTAAAATAGATCCATCATGTTAAAAGTACATGAAACTAACTACCCAACAGATAATTTGGAGATAGCCACTATAGTCTATGCATTGAAAATATCATTTCATTACCAATTTGGTGAGAAATTAACTATGTTTAGTGATCATATGTATTTCAAACATATTTTATGACAACATGTTTTGAATAAGAGAGAAATAATATGGATGAAGTATCAATAAATGTTTTACTTTGATTGGATATATAAATCATGAAAAGGGAATTCTGTGGAAGAAGCTTTAAGAAGAAATTTCATATGCTCAGTTAAAAAAAGGGCCTTTTGATGACTGGAAAATGATTTCCATCATAGCTAACATGCATGTGGAATTTAAATAATGAAGTGATTTTATGGTTTTTATTCTAGTTTCAATGGTACTGTATTTGTTAATAGTGGATAAACAGGAACATATGTTGGATTTAGAATGTCTTTTTTGAGTTCAAAACATAATGGTGGGGAGACCATTGAGTGGTGGAATATGGATGATAGATTAGGTCCATAGTTTAGAAAAGGGATGACTATACCTTTGGGATCTCAGTAAGAACATCTTCATGATAACTACCATCTGAGATCGGATTTCTACATGAAATATAGAAGATGTATAAGTAATTGAAAGCACAGTTTTGGCAGGTCAGCATGAAAATAGGGTAGCTGATTTTATTTCCTGATTCATAGCATGTCTAAAAGTAAAGGAAGAACATTAGATACTGGTAGGTACCCTATAGTATTTACCTGTTCATGTGTGGAAATTGGGGTAGATAGATATGTATTATTTACTGGTCTACCAAGAATTGTTTGGATACACAATTTCATATGGGTGATTATGGATTGGCTCACAATGCAGTGCCCTTTCATCTCTATTCATGAGACTCATCCAATACAGGATGTGCCCGAAATCTATTTCATATAATTTTTAATGAGACACAGCATACTATTTTTGATCATATTTGACAGATATACGACGTTCACATCTTGTTTCAGCAAATCCTTATAGAAACATCACGGGATGCAGTTGACTATGAGTACAACATATCATCCGTAGATGTATGGCCAGTAAAAATGAATGATAAAAACATTGGATGCCATTATTGCGAGCATATGTAATGTATCTTGGTGGAACATGGAAAGATCATGTACCCTAAGAAGTGTTATCAAATATCAATATCTATCAGGCCTCAATAAATGTTGACCTGTTTGAAACATTTTATGGGAATCCTAGTCATTCTAAAATATGTTGCATGGAAACATGTGGGAATTAAATACTTGGGATGTTCATAGTATAAGGGACAAAATTGAAGATTCAGTTGATAAGAAAACGAATGGATATGGAACAAAGTCATCAGAAATTATTTTTGGACCATCATAGATAGTAATGAACTTCTACAATGAGCTATCAGGTGTTATTTGGGATCTCTCTAAGACTTGGACACCATCATTTTGGGAAGCATGGAAAGATATCTCATAGATACATCGACCCTATTGATGTACTGGAACATGGTAGAGAGATTTAATATAGGTTGGAATTTACTCCATTGTTCAGTTTGGTACATAATGACTTCCATGTATGTCAGTTGAAAAAGAATTTTCTTGATCCTCGCCACAAGATCATATGGGATAACATTGAACTAGAGCCTGATTCTTCATTAGTGAACATTCCGGTTAAAATTATTGATAAGAATGAAAATGTCTTACTTGTAAAATGTATCATTCTATAGTAGATTTTGTAGGAAAATTGTTAGATTTTGGGGGATACAAGGGAATGTGAGAATAAAATGTAAGAGAAATGGTTTCAAATCATTCACCGTATCGATGATTTTATACTCTATAGAGACATAAATACCTATGTTTGGGAGAACGTTGCTCCTAAATCTTCAATTATAGACCACTTTAATTATTATTTTAATGTCTTTATGGTATATGGGTGATGTTTGGGACGGTTTTTGGGCCTAATGGAATATTTTTGGGGCCTTTCTATAGGTGCACGGTTTGAGAACATTTTTGGAAAACCATGAATCTATTATCTGAAACTGTGTAATGTGAGATAGAGTTAAAGGGGATAGATCATTATTTGAGCATGGTATTTCCAAATAGTAATACTGCTTAGGAGAAACCATGCTACCCTAGAAAGTGGTCTTCGGAATGGTTATCTAATTTTTTGGAAACCATGTTAACCAACCATGTGTAGTTAAATCCATGAATTGGTATCTTGTTCATGGTTATGACAGAGTTTCCCTAACTGTGTGACAAACCACACTCAAGATAAATATGAGAACAGAAAATTGTGGATCTCATTCCTTTACCCCTATAACTCTTTTTTTTCAAAAAAAACATCCCTAACTTGGGATTTCTCTCTCTCAAAGGTCGGATAACTTCTCCCCATCTAATTGAATGTGATATAGAGATGTTCCATGGTGTATGGATGCTACATTATGATGTTAATTCATCATTCAGGGTAGTATCTGGGAGTTTTCATTAGATACACATTTTCTTATCATTTAGATTCTTCGATCTGAAGCCTGCGTGTGTATATCTAATGTTTTTAATTCCAAATATGTTTAGATTTGATATTTTTGTTGATAGGGGAAGATAAACAAGTTGGGATTATAGATATTTTTCCTTTTTTCTTTGGATATTAAGTTTCATTTAACATTTTCATCAGTAAACCCTAGGTAGGTGGATTTAATCATGACTCCACTATTTAGAACATGAGGTCTTAGTTTTAAATTGATCAAATATGTTGAAATTGATTGTGATAATTGTGTTCAAATAATTCTATAAACCTTAATTTGTGATGGTTTGTGGATTTGTGTTAAATCATTGAATTATTAAGCAATTTTTATTGTAAAATTAATTTAAAATTATGATTTAAATTTTTTTCCTTAAATTTTATTTTGTAAAAATGTTTTTATTTATATGATATTTTATTTAAATTGGTTTGAAAAGTTTATATTGTCATGGTTTTTGGTAGTACATGGTTTGTGAGTTCATATTTCATTATGAGGATTGGTTGAAGTACGCCCTTGTGCTCAGTTCCAAAGGTGTCCCGGAAGATGGTATTTAATTACCTTATGAAGAATTGGTCGATTGACAAGAATATTTATATGAGTATGGAACTTTCATAATGAAGTATTCATGTGTAGATGTGTGGATGTGTGGATTTTAATGGGTTATGTCAAAGTTGTATTAATGAAATGGTTTGGCAACATTGTTTGGTTTTACTCCTTGGAAGTTGATTTTTTGAGAAAAAATTGTTTTTTGGAACTGGTTTATATTATTATATAATCTATTTTAGGAAATGTTTTGTACAATTTGTATTATATAAATTTGATAACATGTCTTGTTCTAGTAGGATGAGTAGGGAAGTCACTAGGGAAAATATACTGAGTTTCATTATACACCCCTTATTATGAACATTGTTTAATTTATAGATTTTGTTTATCGAGACACGAGAGAAGGAAAATTATCCCACATATTTATATGTACTTCATGAAAATTGGGTTTTTATGGAGTTGGAGCATGAATATTATTTGGATCTTGGATTTTTCATTAGAGTCTTCTAGTTTTTTCTTCCTCTTGTTACTTTGTTATTGTAGTCTTATACCATGGTACATTGTTGTATATTGATATTGATAAATGATATTTTTAGTTTTCATCCATTATTATCATGAATCATATGGTTTTTTAGTTATGTATTGTTTTTTAGTGCTTTTATACTGGAATGAAAATCTATCCCCCACATGTATTAATGCCCTTCAACATTAATTTCTAGCTATTGGAATATTGGGGATGTCACATACATCTATGTAGAACTTCCTCCTTGACTAAAGTAAATAAGGCGGGGTGGGATGTTTAACTTGTTTCTAAAGAATACATTTTTTCTCAATTTTCATTTATCATGTTATAAGAACCAAATCTTACTCATTCAGAAATTCCAAAATAGAAAACACACACAGAATACCCAACATTACAAAATTGTAAACACTTTAAATCTTGTACACACACCAAATCAAATTGGAACCACTTTTTCACCGTCCAATGAATTAATATAATAGATTTAGAAAATAAATAATTCACACCAAAAACAACCAAATATTCTAAATCAAAGAACCACATAGCAAAATCATGATAACTCATGGAATCTGATGGAATAAGACAACCACACCCTAAAACGACCCTATAAAAGAAATATAAAACCATAAAAAATCATTTACCCCAGTAAATCAATATTGAACCTACATTAGGTCAACTAACCCTCAGAAAAAATACCCTAGAAAGAGGAATGAACCATGAAGAATGAAGAAAAATTGAATTGAAGGAGGATAATTAGATTTTATCGAAGATTACACCAAAAAATCTCCCACGATTTTGATTTACAAAGGGGGAAGAGGAGATTAAAAAGTTCATAGGGATGAGAATCCTAATTGTGGAGGAAATGGGCGAATTTAGGATAAAAACAAGGAATGAAAAAAGTGAGAATTGAACATTTTTTATGATTTGGATAGGATTCATGGTTTGTGCATGAGAATTAAATAACCTTATAGGAACTATTTATCCCATATGTATAAATAGGAATTGGGTGTCATTGTTCTTGACAGAGGGTGCATTTTAATTCGGCTGACTGAGCACCTCAGACATATCCACTGGTCTGGGAACACAATTAGCGACACACACACACATCCAAGGCAATGCCACTCTCCTTGGCACACACTATCTCACGGGATGGCTCATTGTTTATTCTAATTGTTACCCAACTATGAACTAACTTCTATTGAATAATTTTTTTTACTAGAATCACATGGGAATTCTTATTAACCAATATAAGACCAAAATAAACATGAAAATATCTCAAAAATTAATAGTATTTCTGTCAATATAACCGGTCAGTGTAGAAAATTGTTGTTGGTATGAGTCATATATTCTTATTTATTATTTAACATATTCTTGTTATTATATAGTTTATAATAAAATTATTCATTGGATATTTTAAAATATTTTTTAGTCTGGGTTTTTTAATTTTTAAAACAATTAATTACATTTTTTAAAAGGAATTTTTTTAACTCCAAATGTTTTATAAAAATATTGGGGCTCTAGAATTTTTTAAAAATATTGAGACTGTAGAACAATTTATAAAAAACCTATGTTTGATTATATTATAATGATTATAAATGTTGAAATTCCTAAAATAA
This sequence comes from Viscum album, assembly GCA_963277665.1. Lineage (NCBI taxonomy): Eukaryota > Viridiplantae > Streptophyta > Magnoliopsida > Santalales > Viscaceae > Viscum > Viscum album. The sequence goes on along the minus strand of OY728128.1, from coordinate 1,743,342,795 downwards.
TTATCGAAAAATTAGTTTATAAGAAAACTATAATGGTTTTAGACAATTATCAACATATGTACATCCCCATTTTAAAAAAGTTTGTTAATGTACGGAAATTGGTAATCAAGAATTAACTATGAATAATAAATTGTTTTTGATCAGTCATAGATTCTATTTAATATATTAAATTTTTTGTAACTAATATGTTTAGTGAAATTTTCACCATATTGTTCTTCTGCTAATGAATTGTAAAATTATATCTCTTTTAAGAGTGTGATCCTGAAGGAAAAGGCGCATTGAGTCCACATTCTTAATAATTGAATGATGTGAATGGTTTTTAATTAGGGAAATGAAACATTTGCTATCACACTTAGATTGAGGTTTAGTAAAACCAATTACACAGTAAGTGGGTCGGTGTTTCATCCAACACATATGAGAAGATAAACATCATGTTGCCACACATTTTTCTTAAAAGGTGTCATGTGATACGGAGTGCTGTTCCTTACATGACCATGAAATTGAAACTTTTACAAAACATTTAAACTCATGGATGTACTTTATATATACATTATACATTGTCCATATAACTATCTGAAAAACATTATAGTTTAAAATTATTTCGAGATGAATAAAACAAAAACAAATTAGTAGTTCCCTTAATATAAAGAAAATTGTTTAATAGATTTACAATTATAATATTTTTTATAGACTTAATAAATAGTATTTTATCAAAATAAAAAAATAAATCTGGATTACTAGATGTTATGTAATTTAAACATAAACCATTCCTCTAAAATATTTTTAATCAAATGGATCCCTAGTATCACCATAATATAACATATTTTATGTTACAATAGTTTTAATAATACCTTTAGTACTCTCATACAGGAATTTATTATGAAGAACATTTTTATATATATACTGAGATATAATAGTTCCTTCTGGTTTTTATGAAATTGAAAAACCTAGGATTTATGTTTACTCTCCATTCCAACTACATTCAAATGTATATTTTATAACATCCACAAAGTAATCTATCAACAAATTTTAGTTAAACTAAATAAAATGTCACCACCATGGATTTTTAAAATGAAAATAGTATTATTATCTTAAATTATATTAATAGTTGGATCCATGTCTCCAATAAGAAATTATTTTCTAGAAAAAATAAAGTTAACATGTTATAACAACACCTAGGGGATTTTTTAAGTCTGTAAAGTTCCTTGGTTTGTTTATAAATAATTCCTAGATGTTTTTAATTTTTATAATCTAGTGGTTTGTCTACATAAACATTTCCCCAACCATATCTATCTAGGAAAAAACAATTTACATTAATTTAAATTAATTTGAAATTTAAGAATGCAATATAAGCAATAAGTATTCGAATAGTTTCATGTATTTATAAGAGAGAGTATGTTTCTTAATATTCTATTACTATTATTATGATTATAAACTTTAGTAAATATCATAGCATTATTTCGAAATATTATACCATTTTCATTAAATTTATTCTAAAAAACTAGTTTAACTCCAACTACTGATGTATCTTTATGTAATTCAAGTAATGTCTAGACTTCATTCCTTTCAAAATCATTTAGTTTTTTCTTCATTGACTTTATCCAATCCTCATAACCTAAAGACTAATTATGATTCAAAGTTTCTAATTTAAAAATTAATTCCTAATGTTCATTTTTATTTCCTAATCATCTTTTAGTCCAAACCTATTGATCTATGTATCCAATTATGTTATCACTAGAATGATTCCTAATAAAAAACTCATTTCATCGGTTTTTTAAAATTTGTTCTTCAAAAAAAGGATGGAAACATTATTTAGGAATAACATGATAAAAATATTCTTGAGTTATTTACTTATAAAATAACATTCTAACATATATTAACAAACAATATTAGAAGATACAGCTTGGGGTTGTTTGAAAACAATGGGAACTATTTCATCAGACAATTAATGTAATGTCTCCTCAATAATCGATTTATTTTTATTGAAAACATCATAGTACATACTAGTATTAGAGTAATCTAAAAACATTTCGTCCTTAGACACTGGGGGAAATTTATGTAAATTATCATTAGTATTCAATATGAATGCATTTCTTTAAGAAACCAAATTAATTATATTTTTTTCTCTCTAATAAAAACTCATAATGAGTTTTATTAATAAAAGGTCTCATTTATAATAAATATATAGAACATAAAATTGTACTAATAGCTGATGCCAAAATAAAATTCATCATAATATTCTATCAATATGGTTTTTGTTATCTCCCTATTAACGCCATTTATCCATTAAGAAATACTCTTTTTTACAGTGTTACATATTCTTTAATGTTATGTAGAAAACATTTCTTACTAAAAATTTATCCCAAATATTAATTTTGAAAATTTACACCTTGATCACTTTGAATACGTATCATGGAGTGTCTTTTTCGTTTTTAACACTACAATTTTTTTTAATTAACTAAATGATTCATATTTTATTTCAAAAAAATGGACCCATCTATATCTAGTGTGTTAATAAACCAAAAAATATACACAATATTTTCCACCAATACCATCCATTTATGTAGGACAAAAATAGTCAATTTTCCCAAACACTCAATCATCAGATATTAAAGAATTGTTATTATGATTAAAACCTATATTATGTTTCTTATAATATTGAAAATGATAAAAAAAATTATATGTATCATGCTAAGACCCAATATCTAATTAATAAGTCATTTCATTTTTTACTTGGATAATTTTATATGTTTACAATTTCTAACTTCTATTTCATAATTACGATTGATCTTCCAAAACACTAAGGAAATTTTTATCTTTACTTATTAGGTCATCTATGATTAAGCTATAAAATTTATTAGGATGATTAGAAAAAAGACTAAAATCATATTTTAAACATTGAAATTTTAATTTCTCATTCTTTAACATCACAAGATAACCTTCATCAAAAAAATTACATATGATTATAATTTTGTTCTTAAGTCCATGAAAAAAATAAAAAAAATTAAATAAATGATTTTACACGAAAAAAATGCTACCTATACTGATAATATATCTTTGAGTAATATCTTATTATATAATATTTCCGCATTCCACCCATAAAATATTTTGAATTAATTTCTTTATGGTCATATGTTTGGAGAAACCACTATTAAGTACTAAATATTATAATTTTTGGTACATTATTTATATCCATAAAAAAGAATGAATTTTTTTTCAAACAAACCCCATCATGGGTCAAATTTGGTCAAAAATTTCAATATTAGGTAAACATATTTCCCTAACATTAATATATTTAGTGAATGTCCTCTATTTATAAAAATATCGTTTATGAAAACCTAAATAATGAACATTATTTTATGAATATTCATTTTTCCAATGATAGACACACTAGAATTTTGTCAAAAGGGGGGAAATTTTTTTTAAATATAGTCATTATAAAAAATATATATTTGGTTAGTAAAACCCAATCTAGATATATTATTCAGAATTAAAATTTTTTATAAATATTATAAAATAATTTTTTCATTGTGGTAAACCGTGATAAATGTTTCGTCAATATAGATATTTAATATCTAATTTTGAGAAATTTTTTTTGTCTTCAGTAGTAAGTTTAATTGAAATATGTTATAAAAAATCAATATTTTAATTAGTTTTGTAGAAAATAGTTTACTAAAGATATTAAAAAAGTATATCTTTTTGTAATTAGATTAATCATGATCTTTAGAATGATATGATATTTTATTTGTTAATATTTTCAGCCTTGAATTTTACATTGTATGTTTTTTTGGGGAAGTATCAGGTTTCATTCAAACATTAAAGTTTTAATTTTCATGGAGCATAGAAAAACTAGATACTATTTAATAACAATTGTATGTGTTGTAATATTTATATGAGGAAGATTATTCAGTACAAGATATAGTGTTTTTTATTATTATCACCATCATGAAAATTTTCATTTCAATTAATATTTGTATGGGAATCTGCAGTTTTTACCTTTTCAAAAACAATAATTGTTTTTCAAAACGTATTTATAAAAATATGTTAGCGTTCCTCTATCTAGAACATTCATTTTCATAAGAATTTTGAGGTGAACTATCTCCTCCATTGGCACTCATATTGTTAGAATATTTTAAAATTATTACCATGGTTATTTTAATACTCCTTATAATATATGTTTGAATTCCCCTATTTATTATACCTCCTTTTAATCATATGAAATCAGGTTGAATGGGTGATGTATTCATTCACTCATAACATATAACATCATATTATACATTCTTGTCATTGTGATCCTTATAAATATTATTATATTTATTTCTAAATTCGTTCTAACCCAAAAAAAATTTCATCCTTTTAGGATGATTTTCATACACATTTTGAAAAGTTGTTGATAAACTATAATATGATTCAATGACTAATCTCTTCATCTTTGAATATTTAATAACATTTTTAGTGGACTGACATTTAGTTTAAACAGTTTATATTGTAAAAAATTTAAATCCACAATTATTCATTTTTATATTTTTTAATCTCACTTCAATATTCATTCATATTGAATGAGAGTTACAATAATATCATCAAGAGTAAAATTTGTAATTATCCTTGTATCATCCAATGTTGTTATTTATTATTCTCGTGTCGTATGACTGATATCAATAATGTTTTCAAAAAACATTCCATCTATATGATCTTTATCTATAAGAGACTATAAACTATTCCTAGTAGTCATGAATCTTCGAATCATTTTTTGTAGTTGATTTTCATGGTATGAAATTAAATTTTTGATAGCATTCCCTAATCATAGATCTATTATTCTCAAATACTATAGAATTTTACAAATGAGTACGTTATATATTTTTTCAATATTATATTTTCTTCTCCAAATAATTATATTTGGATATATATTCCTAGTTTGGGAACATAGTATATGATTATTTACTATATAATTTAATTGAAATTGCTATTTATCATGATGACAGAAGGTAATAACAATATTCATAAGAATTTTGTAATCACCAGTAACTATTAAAAATTTATCAACTCATGTTTTAATGTAAAATATTTTCATTTTTTCTCTCTAATTAATTTAATCACATTGATCAAATATATTAGTATGAAATGATTTCTTGTTCTGAAAATATGAAAAATAATACCTAAAATTTTAAATATAATATAAACTCTTTTATAAAACCAATTTTATTTCTAAAATAGTTAATAAAACTAGACAAACCAGTAGTTTTATAGGTAATTCGAAACATAACATGAATTTTGGATAACCTCAAATAATACCATTTTTTTGATCATAAGACCTCACAATGGCTATTAGGGGGGTTATTTGTAGTTCAAAATATTAAATTTAAATAAAAATAAATTTCTATAAAATAAAAAATGGCTAGAGTGTCATATTAATTTATGATCTGAGTGATGAAATCAGAACAAGATACTATTTTATTATGTTTGATTTATGAATCAGTATTAAAATCCATATGATAAAAACTAATGTTAGAAAGTTATATTTATAACTTCATTTTATAGTATATGAATAATGAAATTACAAACATGTAAAAACAAGAAATACATAATCATATATTAATAAGCATGTCATGCATGCATTAACAAATTAATTCACTCATTAATTTTATGATTTATGGTTTCATGAAACCCTAAATAAAGATATCCATAGTTTTATTCCTACTATAAAGGATTTTACTATATTACTAATAAATCCCTTGTTACAATAATCGTTATAAACTGACTTACTGTCCAAATAAGGCCTTGTTACGATTATTGGTCTATGTAATCATATCCTCAGAAGCACCTGATTAGATGTTTTAGATTCACTATAATATTATCCGTAAAAGCCCTCAATTAGTAACATTTTTTGTGAAAAAGACAACGGAAAAATTATCTATGAAATTTACCTTTATTATAATAATTTATTATAAATTATATTAACTAAAATATTTAATTACCTCAAAATCATTTGTTCATTCTGAGAAATATTTAGTTGACTTTATTTGTCAATGCACCATCTTCTATCTCTTAAAATGACTTCCTATTTATCAAAAACCACCAATGGTCATATTTATGAGTTAGCTTCAACTTACCAAAATAGCTTTCACATTGACAACTCAAAATGTATTATATATAGTACTTGAAAGCCAAGTCTTCCACAATCTGATATCAATTAATTTTTCACCATTGTAGTGCTATTTTTGTATTCCATATAACAGATATATCTTTAAAAACTATTATTATAAAAATTGAATTGTATAAAGGAATTAATTTTTTTTATCATTATGATAAACTGAATAAAGGTCACTCTGATGTATTAGTACCAATTTTACTCCAATCTTCATTAATTTTGGATGCTAGAGAGACAAGAAATAATTCAAAACATGTTTATATAAAATGGTTGTCCTGATATATTTGATTTTCATTATATCTGATGAATTGTATTGAATAAAATATTTTTATATTTGTTTTATGTTACAATTATTTATTAATTTTGTTTATAAGAATGTTTTCTATATAAAAATTTCAAAAACACTTGGGATATATATTGTCAATTAAATAGGTTTAAAAAAATGTGATTGCGTTTTAATAAATTGGGGAAAATAAAAATAGAAATTAAATCATTAAACTCATTATTTCTTTTATAGAAATTGAATAGGAATATTTTTACATATTTTATAAGAAATGTTTTGATGATAGTATTAGATAAATTCTCTACATCAAAAAATAACATGTTAATGGTTTTTTCTACCACTATAACAATTATTTTATGTTTGAATAACATTATAAGATTTCATGGTTTCTATATATAAAAAAACCCCTCATTCAAATTTTTTTTTGGTATTTGTAAAAAAAATTTATTAGTAGAATATATATTTTCATATCATGAAATGTTTTTTGTTAATGAAATATTGTTTCTATGAGTATGATAATGGAAAAAGAATATTACTTGTATTTTGACAATGTTATGGTTATTGGAAATTGTTTTTAATGATGGGTATTCCCTATATATCTCATGGCGATGGTTGATCTTGATATAAACCATGATAATGTATGAGCCCAAAATAGTTTTCCAATTCATTTGGCAATGGGATATATCAAAAAGGTTAGGTTTCTCCGAATTTTTTTGGAATTTAGAATCTATGTTATTACATTAGTAAGAGTGATTGAAATAGTTATATTGACATTTTTTCCCATTTTACCTAGACAACTTATCGGATCCTAATATGATGTTTTCATGAAATATTATCATTTCACGTTATAAGATGATGAGATTATGTTTGTAATAAATTAAATGCTACATCATATGGTGAAATGTGTATCTTTATAAAGATATTTTAATGAGACTTAAATTACTCAAAATAAAATTTTATTGTTTTTATTTCCCATATAATAATTATTATGAAATTTAAAATCAAAATATTTCGGTAGATATATTGATATCTAAGGAAAGAAAATATATTTTTTGAAGTAGAAGTTAATTTCTAGAATTTAAACCATTTTGATTATTAATGGTCTAAAATGTTTCTTCTATTCATCTTATATTTACATTACCAATATATTTTTTATCATTATTTGTATTCAAATTTTCTAAAAAGGATTTTATTTGTGATTTGGCACAAGGATGAATTCAAGATGAAAATTGGATGAATTTCCATGAAAATAAATTTTATATCATTTTTATATTGTCTAAAAAAATGGACAATGAGTGGTATATACAAATATTAGATTTTATGATTAATTATATAAGTAAGATGACCAATTTATCTAAAACTAAAAAAAATCATATCATTTATAAATAAAATAAATGAGTTTTTTTCTTAATAATAACATGTATATATTTTTTAAGGACATTCCATTATTGTTTGTATCAAAGGGAAAGTTTAGATAGATATAGATCATATTACAATTTAATAAAATACTGATAAAAAATAATAATTTTTTGTAACAATGATATATATTTTTATATTTGTATTGTTCTCGATCAGAATTATTTTTGTTCAGAATGATTTTCTATATTGGAAATTGGGTTGCTATAGTAGGAAGGCTCCCAAGAGTGAATAAAAAACAAATTTTGAAACCTAGACTAGTTTAGATTATAATAGATCATTTATTGGATCTGATGGATAAGTTTATGGGGGATATAAATGTTTTTAATATTCATTCTAGATATTTTCAAGATCTACTATAGAGGAACACATTGAAATTGGTGAATTATATTAGAAAAAAACATGACCATTTGGTTATTGTTCTTGACCAATTAAATCTAAGTAATTGATTAAATATATATAAAATATATTTTATGTCATAGGATCCTAATAAACTCAACAATTAATTCATCCTATCGAACACTTTGAATGTTAAAGAAATTAATCCTGGTTAATGGTTAATAATAAGAGAGATAGAAAGAGATTGAATCTATAGAATTTTTAAAATATAATAATATATTCTTTCAGAAATATTTTCTAAAATTTATTCAAAATAATATAGAATTGAAATTATTCATGATGAGAAAAAAAGAGGATAATTATGTGGATTCAAATAATGAAAGCATCATCCTAGTAAATCTTTAATAAAAAAATTTATCACATAACATGATAGCGATTTTAATTTGTTTTACTCAAAATTAAATACAATATATTTAAAATTATTGACCTCTCTAGAATCTAAATGATATAAAAAACTTGTTCATTAATAAGAGATGGTAGCAATAGAGTTTTTATATGATGATTTTCTCAATTTAATCTATTATAAAAACCAATACATGTGGTATAAACAATGGAAAAATATATCAAATAAATATGAAGTAATGTAAATAGATTTTTACAGTTTATGATATATTTTGATAAAAGAACCCTATGGACATTCATATGAAATATTGGACGTTCTTCTGTTGTAGTCTGTTTAGGAAGAAGGATTGTGGTTGTAAAGGAATTTTTCTTAGTATTAGTTGGATTTTTTATAATATGGTGGTACGATTTTTAAAATTTAATGATATAGTTGATTATTAGGATGTCCCTATGAAGAATAGTAAACATGATGGGATATAACATTACTATAATCTGGTTTGTGTAGTGAAATTCATTGAAACTACATCTTTGAACATGGGGGATTTAGAAGAAGTGTTCATATGTATATTACCGATTTACCTAGTTTAAGTTATTGTCTAGTTTGATTTGGGAAATACAAATAGTTTGATTTCTGAAAAAATTTACAAGTTAAATCAAAATTTCAACTCCATAACTGATGTTAGTAAATATTTTGAAAAACCTATTGGACGTACTAAATAAATTAGAATTTATAAATACCTACATATTTTTATATTTGGAAGGGGTTTCTCTAAAAAACATTTTCCTTCCTCATTATGTAATTTAGGTTGTTAATTATGTGTATTGGATTTTCACATTATCATAAAATGATAGATAACATATAAATATATGTTTTTTAATAATTAATTTTATAATTGAATATATGAGTCGATTCATAACATTCATAACATGAAAATAATAAAATATACTGGTAAGAAATGAAAATTAAATTCACTTCATTAATATTATACCAAATAAAGAAATTCTTTTTAGATTAATGATATGTTTGTAGAACAAGAATAAATTTTCTTTTCTAATGAGTTTCCTGTTGATATACTTGATTTAGAAGTTGAATTTACTACTGAATTAATTCCTATAGCTAAGACAATAGGAAAACACTGTTATCATGTTCCCCAAGAAGAGAATATGGAATTGAAAACAAAATTATAATAATTACGTCATAAACATTTCTTTCATCTTATTACATCACCATGGGGTAGTCTATGTTTTTTTCCTAAAAAAACATTAATATAAAACTTTGTATTGATTATGGATATTTAACAATCAATATTGCTAAAAATAAGTATTAATTGTCGAATTTTATCCCTTGTTTGATCATATTGAAAAAATATAATCAGTTTTTGATGGTTTATCTAATGTTTTGGAAATATCCAATGAATTTAATAGAGGATGAAATTACATAAATAAAATTTTATAATATTTATATAAACTATGAGTCTGTGTTTATTCCCTTTGGGGTAGAAATATTTCCAACTATTTTCATAGATTATATTTATTGAATTTTCACAAAATGTATGGATAAATATATGATTTTTTTATTGTTGATATTTTTGTTTAATATAAAAGTAAAAAATAAAAAATGAAAAAATAATCTATCGATTATTCTGAAAATCCTTAAATAAAATATTTTATTGGATAATTTTTGAATTTTTATGTGTTACATACATTTTCATTCCTCACATACATCATAAATAATGATTCTATAACTATTTACCTCACTAAAAATAAAGTTCTTGATGAATGGAAAAGACATAAAATTTTGATTGGGATTTACAATTTTTGGGTTAATAAGATATTAATATTTTTGAATTCCTTACATTGTTATGCATCCCACTAACATAATTAACAAAAAAAATAATTTAGGATGATCTAGAGAAATGGAAATGTTTTATATTTACAGAAATTTAAAATAATATTTGTGAATTATATGGTTATGAATTTCCACATAGAAATGATAATATTCATTCCTATAGTGACTCGTTATAGAATGAAAATTTTTGGGTTTCCATTCATAACGATTTATCAATTGATTATTAATCATTTTAATTAAAATCGGATTATAAAAATTATCATACATATGACCTTCAATATCTAGTTTTACTATTTTCTATAATAAAATTGAAAAATCATTTATATGTAGTAATTAGTGAAATATTCGTAAATCATAAATTATTGGATTATATATACACTAAGAATGTGTATAATATGAGACAGAGGAGACAGAGTAATTTAAAAATGGATTATAACTTCATAATTAATTTCTATCCAAGTAAATAAAAAAAGTGACCATTGAATTATGTTGAAAAGATAAATGTAAGATAAATATGCTATGTTTGGATCATGAATCTCTAGTTAACAATTTGATGAGTATTTGATTAGAAATTTTTATGCAGGAAATACCTCACTTTCATTCAATTGAATGTAAAATCATCCTTATTAGTCTAGATTATGCATGCAGAAATTGATGAATGTGGTATGATAGAAATGGTATAATTGATTAAGAATGGTATGTTTTTTGAATTTAATATCAAAATAAAAGGTGATTTGATATTCATAATGTAGATATATGTTTCATGGGAATCCCATTTGAGGAAATAATTATTGAGTGAGTCTCATAGATATATATTTTCTTTTAAAACTAGAATCCAATAATGCATAGAGACCATTGGGAAAATTTCAGGTCAGATGTAATAATGAAATATATTTTGTCTTTTACTATAATTTTTTTACATTTTGATTGGATAATATTGAATAAAAATTATTAAAGGTGATGCTTCAGGATTTTATAATGCTAAAATGTATATGAGATATTATTTCATTAGATTACAAGGTTTTATTAACGATGATATATGAAGTTAATAATCAGATTAGAGAATAATTCATCAATTAAATAAATATTCTCATTTTCTATCAATTTTAGATAATATAAAATTATAACATTTGTCTCCAAATTAGGTTACAAATATATTTATATTTTTTGCATTCCCTATTTCTATTGTATCTTATCACGATATCATACTTTCATCTAATATAGGGAATGGTCTATAAAACTCTTTTGGTACAAAATTATATTTCATTTAAACTTTTATTCCAAAATTAGATAAATAGCTTCAGAAAATTATTCATACATTAGAATATATTCTTTAATCTTGTTAAATGTATTTCCATGGAGTTTTGGATCAAAATCATTCTTATATATATATTACTGAAAGATTTTATTGTTTTATAAAAATGGAGCCTTTTGAGGAATTATTTGGAAATAAGTGTTAGAATGCAACATAATTGGCTAAAATCAAGGAAATAATGTTACAAAGTGAATAAATAGAAGTGGAAATGGTTGATAAGGTAAAGATGATTCAACATTACATGAGGATGACTTGTAAAATTAAAGGAAATATTGTAGATATCTACAGAAATGGTCATTCTATTGAGGTAGTTTTTCATATTTTTCTTATACACATTCCATGGAATAGTGTTATATGTTTTATGAAAATGCAATATTTTGTACATAAATTATTAAATTTTTTGTTGAAATCACTGAGATATTTGGTTCATTTTATTATCGCATGATATTTCCTATGAGATTATATTAAGAAAATCATGTATTTCTTGTTTAAATGTTATGAAAACATGTTCTATATTGTTCTCAACATTTCATAAGAAATCAATTTCAATTGAAAAAAAAAATTACATTATTAATATCCAAATTAGTTTAATGATTTTAGAGTGAATGTGTTGTATAATATGTTAATTGACCAATTAATGGGTTTTTTGGGAAAACCATATTGTTGGAGAAGATACATGAGATTCTAAATATGAAAGGATAGAACGATATCCCCACATTCTTAAGTAATAAATTTATTAATAAGGTTTCATTTTATAAAATATGTGGTGAATGTAAAATCCCACATAATGTTATAATAATCCATTTTCTTGTCTTATTAATATTCATTAAATAGATTATATATATATAAATTCTCTGTTATAATATAATGATATTTTCATATCAAAAAATGAATATTTGTAGTCTTAAAAAATTTATTAATATATATTATAGGTTTTTAATGAAATAATTTTTTTTAAAATACAATATTTTCAATTTTTAGAAATTAAAATCATTTTTGGAATGATCATATTAATTTTATTTGAGGGTAAAATCTTGGTATTTTTCATTGAAGATTGATTTTTCAGTGGATATTAAAAAAAAAATAATTTCATAAAACAATCATCTATATTCATTAAATAGAGTAATATAAAAGTCATAATTGTTCCCAAGGTTACATATGTATCATTAAATTATAAATAACATAGATAATTACAAATGAATCACCATTATACCTTATTTTAGTATGAGGGTATTTTTGGGATTAAATACACATTTCTTTAAAAACTATGTACTTTTTGTTTTGTGTTTCCATCTAAAAAAACTTATTACACTTCAAGAAATTTACTCTTCATAAATGGATTAAATATTTTTAATCTATTTGTCTAAATTTGGTTAGGAGGTCCCTATTTTTTCGTAAATTTTAATATTAACCATAGTAAATATTTTTCACCTCCATAAGGATCAATCAATTAAGTATGTTTAAAATAAATAAGGCATGTACTACAAATAACCCAAAACCACCCCATCAGTCTAGTTAATGGGTTAATCTATATCAACTAACTATACCAATCCTGGCATTTCAAGTATCCATGTGTCCACTTACTGTTATTCCACATCATTCTCTTCTGATGCATCACTCCTCCATATCTTCACATTGCTCCACCCTGCAGCATCTCCATTTTGCTGCCTCCCTCTCTCGCTCTCACCGAGAGTATCATGAGTCCTAACCTAGAGTTAGGGAGGACAACCCCGTCTATTGTCCTCCCTCTCTCGGTCTACATTCCATCTAACGCCCTTTGTCTCTGACGATATTCTTTTCCATGTTCATACTATAGTCACTGTGTTTTTTCTTTTTCCCGATCATAGGAGGGATTAATCTCTTCACGACCAAGGGATCCAAAATACTCCCCACGACATCATAATCCTCTTCCTGGCTTTCTGGTAGTTCTTCGTGCTCGCAAATTGAATTCCTCCTTCTCTCAATTTTATCATACGTCTCCATCGGGTTCAATCTCATCCTCATGTGTCCATTTAGAGTTTCCCCGCCGTTCATGTTCTCCCATCCTTCTTCCTGTCTCATCCTCCATCCCGCCTCTATCCTGCCTTCGGCTCCTCCCCTCACCACGATCTCAACCTCCACCAACATCGTCCTTACCTTGGACTACGACTCCCCCACTTTCTACCCATCCATATCCTCAAAAATCGTATTCTCCACCTACACTACCCCACTGAGTCGCTCTCCACCTCTGCCTCCACCTCTGTCTCCGTCTCCCCCTCCGACTCGCTCTTCTTTCATTTTCAGAACATGATGATCCTGATTGATAAATCGATCCTCAGTGAGCGATCATTTCATTTATTTTTTATTTTTTTCATGATAATGATTCTACGCCATTATAATTGAATTATTTTTTGGCATAGGCTCTAAGAGGAATCAATCATATGAAAAAACCAAGGGCTTGGTCACCGGTGATGGATTTCTTCCACCGAATTTTAATTTTTTTGGTAACACATTCTGTTATACAGTCCAAAACTCCCCCTAGTTTATCGATGATCTTCTTGATTAGTAATATAATTATAACAATGGTGTTGGGATTTCAATGTGGAATATGAAAAGAAGAATTCCTTTTGAGGAGTTACCTTGAGATAAAAACATTCACTAGACCTATGATTTCATCGATCATTTTTCTTCTATGTTGACAAATTCATTTTTTTACCAAAACCAAAATTGATTGGATTTTAGGTGAAGTGGATGCAGTAGTAACGAGATTAAACAAGATGGAGATGAGTATATGATAGTGCTATGAGTTGCCGAAAAAACATAGTGGATGACAATGATAAGGATATGGATGAGCCACAGATTGAGCATCTGTTGTAGACTACAGAGGCCCTTGGAAAGGACTTCTGGGATGAATATTGGATTCAATTTATTTTCTTGATACATGGTATACAATAAATTTTGTCACCTCATCATCTGTATTATAAATGTTTGATCCAACATTGATATCTGATCTAGGGAATCTGTATCTTCTTCCTCAATTCAGGGAGCTCCCTCAATGGGTTGTTTTAGGAAAGATTTCAATTTCAAACTCAGTTAATGTAACATTCATTAATTTGATTCACAATATAATTTCATAATCACAGGTGACACATTTCCTCTCTGTTGTGCTTTCCATGAATCCATAGTTCATGAAAAGGTTATTTAAAATTTGTTATGTGTAAAAACAAATACATTTTTACCTATCAAAATTTTAATATGTTTCCAATTTTCAGTATTTTAAAGCGAACCCAGACTACAATAATCCTGCCTATAACATAAGGAATAGAATGTAGATAGGGATGCGGGCTTAAAAAGAGAAGGTATCACGGGTTCATGACTTTTCATGTATTTGGTATTCCCATGGTTTCCATCAATTCTACCTAATCAATGACTCTGAACTGTAAAATTATTCAATCTTGCATGTGGAAAATGAAAATAAAACAACCCCGACTTCTTCTAAACTGTACATTGTTCGGTTTCATTCATTCTATAATATTTTTTCACAACATGGAATTTTAATCTTAAGACACCAATTTCATATCTTTATTATTCTTCATTTCGTATCATGAATCTTCCTACATTGAAACTTAATGCAATAGTAGGGATTTATACTAGCATATATGTTTTTATAAGGATGATTGTGGTGCAGTTTTGAAGCTTTACAACGGTCGGTGGAGTATAAACATCTCATGAATGGGGAGGATGTTGGGAACTTAAAATGGATTCAAGTATTCAATTATGATGAACAAATTTCTACATTCATATTTTAAAATCCATCTGGATTCAGAGTTCATGTCTTTAAAAAGTTTCAATAGGGGTTTCTTGACTTCATCTCAAGCGAGTACAGTTGAATAAAAAATTTCAAGAATAGTGTGAAATTCTATCACCTCTCATCTGACATGCTCCAGGATCTTGAACCTAGCAAGGATATTGTAAACATATCTTTGAAGAAGGTCTTCACAGGAAACATGGGCATTAAATCTAATCACCTTATGTATTAAATCTATTATTACACCTTTCAGTTCTTGATGATTTCTTTCACCTATGATTTGAAATATATGATAACACAAAGTAATCGGATCCTTTGATGTTTTTTGTGTATAATATCCATATAACTGATATTGAAACATCTTATTGTTATGTAGAGAGTTCCTAGGTAATAAACATGATCTGTTTACATTGGTTCACAATGTTTGTTTTATTCTTGGGTTAGATTGAAGGATCTTGAGACACTAGATAAGGTATCCTGTTTATTCTATGTTCTCCATATAATTAACTATAAATACCCTTAGGTCCTTTGTAAGTTTATGTTACTATAATCACTGCTTCTACATTTTAGGTACTACAATAATAGACATTGACAAAAGATATGAATCTTATTGACAAGGAAAATAGGTATAGAAAGTTATAGACAGTGCAAAAAGGCATAGATATTTCAAATAGTAAATCATAGGAATCCTTAATGAATTTTCCAGTAATGTGTATTCATGAATTCAATAATTCATTATTATTTTCCTTATTCTTAACACCTGGAACCAGCTGATGATGTACATACTGGTATGTATCTTATCATCTTTTACTATGGAAATCATAGTGAATGTTCAATCATTTTATGAATCCATACAATTTTCTACATTCATATTTCAAAATTCATTTTTATTCAATCTTTCTATCTTGAATCAGTTTCAATTGGGGTTTCTTGACATCATCTAAAGTGAGTAGAGTTGAATCAATAATTTCAAGAATACTATAAAATTTTTTCACTTATCATCTGAAATGCTCCCAAAAGATGAACATGGAATGGATATTTTATTCTTATCGTTGAAAAAAAACTTCACAAGAAATAGGGGAATAAAATCTTGTCACCATTTATATATTAAATCAGTTGTTACACCTTTAATTTATTGTTCACTCCACTAATGTAAAAATTGAAACTTTTTAATTTATTTTCTCAGTACATGTTAATATATCAAGAGGATCTAGAAATGTTTTTGAGTGTATAATTCAATTTTGACCAAATAAGTTTTTGTTCTCTATCTCCATTATTTATGGGATTATATTTTTCATTGAAATGCTGCTCAAGTTTATATAGATATAGCTTATACCAGATATTTTTTATAGTATAAGGTACTAAATCATTCACCAATTTTTCATATAGTTCATTCTAATAGGATAAGTAGTTTTTAATTTGTTTTTAAACAAATCATAGAGCCAAAATTTCCCTAACGACCTTACATTGTTAACTGTATTTTTTTTATTCTTACTTATATGACGTAAATTATTATGTATGTGTTTTTTCTATTTTTATTTTCAATGATGGATAATATGAATTGTATTCATTTCAATTGAGAATTCTTTTGGGGATAAAAAATGTATTTGATACCATACTCTCTCAAGATTGATGACTTTTGTGCAAAAGGGAGTCTCTGTTTTAATGTTACAATATTATTTACATATAGGTGTTTGGATAAAGGGATTTATATTTGAGTTAAAAAAAATGTAATGTGATGTAAGGTATTTTACATGGCCTTAGATAGATAATAAACCCATGAGAACTAATTGTTCTATTATTAAACATGACGCACTTTCGAGCTCTATGTCACATTTAAAACCAACAGTTTTACTATTTATAATGGTTTCAATGTATTACTGAAGACTGATAAGAGTTGGTTTAGTTGAAGGGTGTATATGTGCATATTTTTAAAATGGTAATAGATCATCCCATTATAATTTAAATGACTTTTTTGCAGCTTTGTGAATTCAATGTTCAATTGAAGCCTGTTTCACTAGAGCTTGGCAGAAGGATCCCACATTTATTAATTGAAGATGTCGACATTGACAAAGGATAGTACCAATGGTTCAAACATATTCTATGATTTAGAATGCTTATTCCTTAAAAATAGTGGCATAATGGGTTCTGTTCATTCTTTCTAGACAAATGGCCAATACATCTATGAAACAACTCATGTTATTTTTCATGTAAGTTTCATAACTCGATTTAGTGTAAGATCTTTTATTATATTAATTACATCCCAGATGGGTTTAGCCTCACAGGGATTGTTTTAACCTTTTATCAGTACTATCCATAACCTATTTTAATATCATCCATCTCTGGAAAATTAGTATTCTTTGGTAGATATTTAGTTTAAATGATGTTTGGACCAGATCAGGCCTTTACAGAGTTTATGTATTTGTCAATTTTCCATTCCTATAGTAGATTTCATCATAATTTGATGCAATTTATTCGTGTATTTGTTTAGCTCACGTGTTTAGACTCTTCCCAATTGATCCAAAACTATCCCTTAATGAGGAATATAATAATAAATCATCTATCATAATTTCCATTTCATAGATCCTATAGAATTGTTGTCCATGACTATGTTGTATGAAATTATATTTTTCATCATAAAATCAATCCAAGATAATTTACTTTTATCTTATTAAAATCTATATTTTATCACTTATTTATGATATATAACACTCCATGGGTGATTTCATATTTATTATTGGTTGGGGTAACTTTTGTTCTTTCCTTCCATATCCTTTGTTTTAATTGATGACATCTATGGTACATCTTCATCCATCAACTGTGAAGGGATTTAGGAAGGGGACATGAATTTTGAGTGAAGCGAGATGAGGAATTATATACATGTACTCCACCACATCCTGGACATGTTTTTTATAATTTCTAATTTTTTACATTTTTCACTTTATAACATGTAGTATACTATGTTTTAAGGTATTTTTTTATCACTGCTACTCACATCATAACTAGTATTAAAATATTAAGTGATGTCTATGTTTCAATAAATGTATTTTTGTTCTGTAAGAAATACAATTGTATGATTATTATTGATCACATTATTAGAGAGTATTGTTATTTTCACCATCAAATAAAATTTTTTCTATTCAAATAGTACTTTTAAATAATTATATTTGTGAAAATTACTCTTACATGTCTATAAATATTTGAAACAATAATAAATATAGTGATACATTTTAATAGTGTATTATTGTGCTATTTTACATTTTTCTGTTTTTCAAAAATAGTAAAAATATTGAACAACAATACCTATAAAAAATTTGAAAATAATACTATAACATTATTATAGAGTATTTTTGTTCAAATATGTAAGTGTGTGTACCATTTGGGATGTTATTTTCACGTCACACTATAAAATTATTATGTAAAACATCCCATCACATTGTGATGTGCTTTTCAAAATGTGTGAAACAATGTACAAATTGAATAGTAAAATCATACATATTTTTTGAAATTGTTCAGAATGTACTATTTTACATAGTTTCTTACAACAATATGTTTTTAAAATAACACATCACCCAAAAAGAATATCACACAAATAATAAGCATGTGTTTTTTACATTTCAACAGGTCCATTTATTTATATTTATTGACATTTACAAGACATTATTATTAATATTATGCTTATCATAGATGTGTTGTTTAACAAAAACTAACTCCGTGATCTATTTTATCACATTAAATATTTTTGTGATGTGTTATTTGAAATTATAAATAGAAAAAAGTGTATGTAACAATATAAATAACAGAGATGAGCTATTTTAAATCATTGAGATAAGAATATATAAATAACAGCTCATATAAACCTTTCATCTCTTCCCGAGGGGTTTCTCATATCCCGTACATATTTCCTCACTCCAATATTCAACGTTTCCATCTACTCAAGTCACCTTACAATTTCTTCTTAGGTGGTATTTTTTGATTGACTATGATTTTCATCATTCTAATTTTTATTTTATTATCGACGCATGTGTTCTCCCATAAATATTAATATATTAAATAGAGAATATCCACAAGGTGGTGTTTTCCATTGAAGGAGTATGGTATGTCTCCGATCTCTTTTTCCCATTTTGACAACAACCCACTATTCACTACTCTTCCTCTCCATTTGTGTTATTGTTAATTTCAATCATTTAGATCCATTTATGGGTTATATTTTTTTCTAGATGGATGCATTCATATTTTAAATCTCCGTTATATTGATCATCCGAAAATGATAAATGGTAAATTAAACTCGTCTATATTATTTTGGAGGTGCAAATTGGTTCTATTTGTGAGGAGAAATTTCATGCCGAATTGTAGTGCGATTATTATCCAATTAGGGGAACTATTCATTAATGTTGTTCTTACAAAATAAAATGTGCAACCCTTATATGTTTTGGTAATCACTCATTCAGTTTTGATTACATTTTCTATATATTGCATTCATTTTTTATATTAAAACTATGGACAAGCCCTTCCAAATCCATTTTGTGATTGTGCTTTCAGAATATAGAGAAAAAATTCCCTAGGCATTAAATTAAACTAGACCTATAATTCTATGAATCCAATACCTTTTATGAATCAAGGGTGTGGGTATGAGAGTTAACATCACAATTTATACATCCATATTTGGTATTGTACAAAATAATAATCTATTATTAATTTTTATTTTCTATTATTTTCCCATTCCATTATTTTCATCCAAATGCCTCTCGATGGATTTTTTTACTTAATATGCAATGTTGAATGATGTAAACTTTTGATTTGAAGAGTTGGAAGAGTACTAGATATAGAATTAATTCCTTCTAATTTTAGTTTAGTATTAATTACTTCATATTTAACTATTTTATTCATCTTAACTACACATAGCACCATTAGGTTTCTCTGTATTTCCATTTGTCTAGAAGAACAATCTCTTCAATTATTCCTCCAATTTCCTTCAACTCTCTCAAAATGTAACAGAGATTTCATTGGTTATCATCGTAGTTTTGTTATTATTTGATTTATTAATGGTTGTTTTGAAATAATGTGGAATTGTTTTTGGGAATTTGATAGTTACCTTCCTTTTGTTGGTGGGTCCATTTAGGTGTTCACTAGAATGAAAATACGGATATTTCTTGCATGGATTAGTTTTTTTGGTTTAAATGGTTTTCTTGGCCATCATTTTTACTCTGTAGTTATGTATTGTGGATGTTGTCTAGGTGTTTTAGTGATCCCAAAAATAGCATTGTTTTGGATAAATTTAATATTTTATAGGTTATGTATGAAATGAGGCTGATTAAAAACTGGGTATTATTCAAATGGTTGAATATTTTGATTTGATAAAATTTCAAGGGAATTTTGATTGTATCTATTTTGTCCTCAATGATTATTTATACACCAACCATTTCATTGTGATGTTAGGCCCTTCATCTCTATTTACTTCTTCATTACATGACATCACCCAACCTTATTGTATAACGCTTTGATTTTTTATTTTTAGTTACATGACTTTCAATCCCTCAATAAATTTTATAGTGATCATAATTTGAATTATTAATTTGAATCAATTTTTAGTTCATGAATGTTATTTCTCCATCATGGATACCCAATATAAATTTGTATTTCTTATTAATTCAACATAATATTTTCTACTATGATTATGATATTTGATATTAAAACATTATTTAAGTAAATAATTTTATATTTACATCTAATTATCCATCGGTTTTCCTCAAATAGTATCTATATTGTTGGAATGAATTTTATAACATCCTACATTTACATATTGTGATCTCTACATCCCTTTTTCCATATTGTTCTATATAAATCATGAATAGTTTCATTAAGTTTTCTTTTTCCTGGAACATCCCACTAATTCAATTTATTATTATTTCATTTATTTTCACATTTCCCATTTTTATTATTTGAACCACTTTCTTATATTTTATTTCTTTTTATCTTTTTCTTTCAGTGTCCGAATATTAGTTTTTCTGCATGAAATTGTAAATGAATTCAAATCTTCTTCCTCAAACTTTAAAAAATCATACAATTTTACCCAATCCTATTTCTTTGTCAGTATTTTAATGTTGTCTTCATATTCTATGCACTTATATTTCATTATCATACAATATTACATTCTAATTAAAATTTAGTCAACATCACAGTTTCTTCTCAACTTTTATAAATATTATTCTCTTATTAAAAGAGAAACCATTAATCGATGATGTCGTGCAATTGCACAGGTGATTACTAGTATATACTAATCCTGGATTTCCAGCTGCAACGTGTAAGATTCACATTCCTCCACATCATTTTTTTCCAAACGTGGAATTCCACTTTTACTCCACGTTTCCCCTCCATACGGTTTCACTGTAATTCACTACCTCCCTCTACCACTACCACTTAGGTATTGTGCATCGCAACCTTGCGACCACGCGACCTCACACCCTAGACTCCCCTCAAGCCCTCCCCTCTGTCATCCTCCCTCTGCCGGTCAACCTACAAACTGTCGACCAATGTACCCACCATCCTCCTCCTCCTAGTATCAACTCCACTCTCTGTCGTTTTCCATCTCATTCCGGCTGTCAGGAATCAGATCATCAAAACCTATGGTTCCCGCAAACCCTCATCACCGACATCATCCTCATCCCGAATCCAGCTTTATCCTCCTCATGAATCTGTGTTCATCCTCATCTTGGACCAATTTATTCTCCTTTTTGTACTAAAGTTCTCTGGTTACCAGATAATCTTGATAACCCTTCAACGCTTCATGTTGTTGTTTCATCATCAACCACTCCCTCCTACATCATCTGCCACCACATTCGGGTTATATTGGAAAACCAATTACTCCATTCTCAAATTTTACTGAAAATTAATTTTCAACCACCATGTCCACCTTCACCTACAACCTCACATTCAATGTACAATCCATAATATTTCAGCTCCTTAGTTCCATCGCCCTTCCCTTCCATCTCCAATTTGGAAACCCCTTCCATATTTGGCTTTTCCCGCAACCATCATGGTGGTCTCTAGCCAATATATTTTCAAACCTATTGACCTTTTCCGCAACATTATTCAGGTAGCCTACATAACCAGATCACCGTAATAGGTATGGTTTTATAAAATTATTCATATAATATTCCTTCTCTCTATCGATTTTTTTTTCAAATCTAACACTATTAACCTCCCTTTTGTTTTTGTTTCATATTTTTCTTTTAGATATTGGATCTAAAGATTTATAGAATGTAGGTTTTTTGTCACGACCCGTCCCAGTGGGGCCTGTGACGTGACTCCCCAAGCCCGCCCCCAATAGGCCAGGGGCTAGTGACTAGCACCGAGTAGGCATATCACTATCATGGGAGACATTGCCTATGTACATGTACACACACACATCTCCAAGCCCACAAATGATGAAATGTAAAAAACACTAAGGAACAAAAATGCATGCGTACAACTAAACCCAACCAACAGTGTACGACAACAGGTATAGTAATTTAAATGTAAACTGGGCCAGAAAATAACCCCACCAAAAACAAACAAACAAGAGTCTGAAAACTGCAATGTCCATCTTGTAAGCACATAAGATACTGGGACTGCTCCTCGTAGCCGTAGGAACACTTCGGCCTATAGGGAACACAAAATGAACGTTCATGTTCTGGTCCACCCTAGACATTGTCAAAAGGCTTCTCATCTGCACAAGACACTAGAGGTGCGGGCATAGCCCGTGCATGGGCGAGTATAACAATACTCATCAGACGGCCCCGAAAACCACAAAGCAATACACAAACTAAAGGTACAATCAGCTATGCACAGTATATGTCTACAAAACATATAGAACAAACTAGATATACTCAAAACCCAGACCTATGATCTAGAGGAAAGTCACACAACCACATACCCCCACTAGGGATTCTGTTCAATGATTCTGTGATGCACTCATTCAAGGAGAACACACTCCACGAGTATGAAAGCACTAATGACGTCCATCCGAGAATTGTTGCTCGTCGGGAATCGTTATGAGAGGTATCTTCACTCATTACAGGAGACACACTCTTGAGTCGGAAGGTCACGATCAAAGAGAGGCACTCATTACGGGAGACACACTCCTTAGTGAGAAAGATCATGATACTTCGATGAGGATCACTGCCAGGGCCATGGCGGATACCGTGATTCATTCAGATTCAGCATTTTGGTGATACACCAGCTAGGTAGAGGATCGACACCAGGTAGAGTTGGTCACGTCGATTACTGACTCTACCTAGGGTCAGGAATGGATAGAGGATCTCGCTCCTGGACTCTCAGATGGATGTCGACTCTATCATAGAAATTTCAGGTTGAAGGGATCATACTCATGTAGAATGAAACGATGTCTGACCTTCAATGGAACGAAAAGAAGGGGCACTAACCCGAAAAAAATATTTCTAGGATATGGTGAATAGGAGGACCATACTATTTTCCAAAAATTACACGGTATGTAAAAACGCTACACACCGTGTTGTCTGACCCCAGGTACTGCCCATGTATAATGGCCCGTGTCGTGAGGCTGGTCGTGTAGGAAAAACTAAGTACACGATGTGTAGTACGGTGTACACTCCGTGTCTGGGTAACTGTGGTTGGCTCCGTGTACTCTGGTCATGTGCCCGTACACGGTCATCAACCCGTGTGCACCAAACCGTGTAATCTCCACATGGGGTGACCCACGTTAGTGGCCTCACCAGGCAGTGTAATGGAGTACACGGTCATGTACTCCTTCCCGTGTCTGGGTACCCCCTGGGTACACGCCGAGTCTAGTGTAGCTACCTCTGCCATGCTGTACACGCCATGTTCTAAAGCCGTGTAGATCATCATGTGTCTGTGTACTACCCAAAGTACACGTCGATCTTCGGGGAAAGTCCAACACACCGTGTGACTGGGGTCACACGTCATGTTCTTCCTCACGGACCACGAAATCCTAGCCGTCGCCGCCAGTTCTACCTGGCGTGTTATTCGGAAGTACATGCCGTGAGTTCTGGAAATTTCTAGAAACGACGCCCTTCACCGGCGTGCCTCCCATGGTGCTCCGATCATAGATCTGATTGTCTGATCACTGAAAAACTTCAGTTTTTGGTTTCCCCGATACCACGAAGCTACTTACCTCATTTTCTGGCCTCTGATCATCCTGGAAAACATAATTTGATCTTACCGCATGAAGAAAGCTCGAAGAACGCCCTTTCCCGATCTGGTCCGATTCATCATCTGCCATCATCACCACACCTCCACAAGGTCATTTCGGTGTTGAAAATTTGATTTGGGAACGTTGTATCACAGACTAGATGCACAATGATCCGTTGTTCGTCACCCCGTGAAAAACGTGAAGAACGCGCGAGAAAAGAAGGGAAATAAATCCAATAAACAAATTTAGGAACGAACCTTCGCCACCATTCGTCACGGTGTTGATCCGCTCTCGTTAATAGACTTAAAAAAGCAGAAATCAACATCAATAAATAATAAGGATTAATTCCCCAAAATCATCCCAAATAAATCCCTCCTGCAAGAACACACGAATCCGCGGATCATCTTGTTTATGAATGATCCGTGTTCATGGATTAAACTAAAAAACGGGGAAAAGGAATTGAAATAAAAAACCCTTACCTTTCGAAATGATCGATCGTTGACGTAGGCGCCACACTGCCATTTTCGTAGAGATCCTTCAACGTCGTTGGCGTTGCAATTCGCATCCTCGATCCATCATCGTTTGTCACCGAGGGTTTGCTCCATCGTCGTGTGGATTCAGTAGAGGTACCTCTCACGTCGCCAACGATCAATAATTTATTAACCCATTAAAAAGGGAAACATGTCAGTATTTAATTACGTTGATGTATTTATGAGTCCAACTTATCATTAATTAAACTTCATGATGCGTCATTAATTTAGGATACATCTATGTCGTTTACCACGCTGCAGCAGATGCTTCCTTAAAAGAAAAAAAAATAAACTTGTGAATTAATTTTATTTCATTTTACTTTAAAACGTCTGGAAAAAATAACTTTTCCCTCGACCCATGCTGGTCATGGTTAGGCTTCTTCTTAGGTAAAGTACTCATCCAGAACGCAATGGTGCTCTCAGATTTTTAACCCGGGCATCTGTTTGGAACCATCCACAACTGCGCACAAGCACTGACTCACGTAACAAAAAAAATATTAAACCATTATTTTGTTCTTACTAGACCACGGAATGATGTGATATCTTCATGCCCAGTCTCGTAAAAATTCCATATAATATTTAAAAATTATAAACAGAAAATCTGAGGCATTACATTATCCCCACTGTGGTGCTTTACATCCTCGAAACACAAAAACAAGGTCTACTCAAAATAATGTGGGTACTGAGCATGAATTTGGGCCTCCAACTCCAATTTGATCTCCTGATGATTCATGTGCTACCAGCGTACACGCACCAAGGGAATCAATTTCCCATGAAGGATCCTCTCCTGCCGATCCTCGATCTCCACTGGGTACTCAGCAAAGGTCACTCCATCCTCAATGTCCAGCTCGCCCTAGTCGATGACGTGCGATAGATCGAGCACGTATCTCTTCAACTGCGACATGTGGACGACATCATGTACCTGATGCATCTTTGGTAGTAGATCTAGGTTGTATGACACCTCTCCAACTCTGCACGGTATCTGTACGGGTCAATGAACCTCGGAGATAGCTTGCCGCCCCGTAAAAATCTCTGTAACCCTAGTCAAGGAGAGACTCTATGTAAGACATGGTCTACCACTTCAAACTCTAGAGGCCTCCAACATCGGTCTGCATAGGACTTCTATTGGCTCTTTGCAGTCTTCATCTGCTCTCGGATGATCTACACCTTCTCTGTGGTAGCTCGCAGTAACATTGGACCCATGAGTGCCGACTCTACGGGGTCTTCCTGCAAAGAGGTGACCATCAGGGTCTCCCGTAAAAGGCCTTGAACGGTTCCTTACCAATTGTGGAGTGGTAGATGTTGTTGAATGAAAGATCCACCAGTGGTATTTGGTCCTCCCAGCTATAACCAAAGTCCAAGATGCAGGCTCATAACATATCCTCCAGAACCTAATTGGTCCTCTCCGTCTGACCATCATTCTGAGGATGAAACTTTGTGCTCAAGCGTATCTGAATCCCAAAAGCCTCCTGCAATTCCTTCCATAACTGGGACATGAAGCGGGCATCTCAATCCGAGACTATAGTCGAGGGGACACCATGAATCCGAACTATCTCCTGCACGTAGAGGCGTCTCAGGCCCTCTATGGAACTCTAATCCCTGATAGCTAAAAACTGGGTCGTCTTGGTGAGTCGGTCAACAATCACCCAGATAGAATCATGACCCTTTGATGTGCGTAGTAATACCATCATGATTTCCATCTATATTCTATCCCACTTCGACTCTGGGACATCCATGGGGTGAGCTAATCTTGCTGGAACCTGGTTCTTAGCCATCACCTGCTGGCATGTGACGCATCGAGAAACGAACAATGCTACTGCCTCCATCATGCCTGACCACCAGAACTATTGTTGGAGATCCTGGTATATCTTTTCCACTCTGGGATGTACTTCCAAAGGGGATTTATGAAACACCCTCAATACCTCCTCCTGGAACACCACGAGTACAACAGTGTGTCCTATGAAAATAAGTATGTTCTCCCCACCTTGTGAATATCCATTAGGCGCATGTCATGTGGATAACTGAGCACATAAATCCACAAAGTCGAGATACCCATGTTGTGCCTCCCTACCTTGTTGTATGAGTGGAGGGGTGACAACCATCTACTATAGGTAAGCTATATCCTCTCCATCCATGAAAGATAACTGTAACGCGGCAAACTGTTGTGTCGCCTCACTCAATAGATATGATCTCGACCTTCTTCGAAAGGAATCTTCCACCTTGTTCCCCTTTCTAGGTGTATAGATGATCTCAAAGTCATAGTCCTTGAGGAACTCTAGCCAACGCCTCTGACTCAGATTTATATCCTTCTGTTAAAAGATGTACTTGAGGCTCTTGTGGTCAGCGTGGACAATAAACCACTTGCCCATAATGTAGTGTCGCCACATCTTCAATGCGAAGACAACCTCTACCAACTAGAGATCATGGGTTGCATAGTTATGCCCATTTGGACTAAGCTGGTGCAAACCATAAGCAATCACTGCATGCCGCTGCATCAGGACACAACCGAGCCCGGTTTCTGATGAATTTTGAGAAAACTACATACTCGACACCCTCTTCTGGCAATCTCAAGACTGGGGCACTCATCAAACATTGTCTCAACTATTCAAAAGCATGTTGGAACTTCTGTTTCCACATGAAGGGTTTCCCCTTCCTGGTCAAGGCCATCATCTGTGCGGATATTTTTGAGAAATCAGGAATGATCCTCAGGTAATATCCTGCCAACCCAAGGAAGCTCTGCACCTCTGTTACGCTCTGAGGTGGCTCCCATGCTAACACAGCCTCCAGCTTGGCTGTGTCCACAACTGCTCCATCTTCTAAGATGGCATGTCCAAGAAAGTGGACCTCCTGAATCCAGAACTGGCACTTTGAGTGCTTCTCATAAATCTACTGCTCCTGATGTACATCCAGAACCATCCAACAGTGTCCCGCATGCTCCTCCGCTGACGCTTGGTACACGAGAATGTCGTCGATGAAGACCACTAAGAACCCGTCCAATTACGGTTGGATGATCCGGTTCATCAGTCCCATGAACACAGCTGGGGCGTTCGTCTCACCAAAAGGCATCACCATGTACTCATAGTGACCGTTGCGGCATCTGAAATTCATCTTCGGTATATCCTCATCCCACACTCGTATCTGGTGATACCCTGATCGAGGTTCATCCATCGTGAACCATTGTTCCCCACTTAGATGATCAAAGAGGTCGTCGATTCTTAGTAGTGGATACTTGTTATTCACAGTCACCAAGTTCAGGCGCCAATAATCCACACACAACCTCAGACTCCCATCTGCCTTCTTGGAAAACATGCCTGGGGCCGCCCAAGGCGAAACTCTGGGTCTCACAAAACCCTTTCTCTGCAAATCCTACAACTTCACCCTCACCATGCGAAGCTCTGTGGGAGCCATCCGATAAGCCGATGTGGAAATCGGTGTCGTCAAGGGGTGTAAGTCAATGCAGAAGTCAAATTTCTGGCTGGGAGGTAATCTTGGAACATATTTTTGAAAGACTTCCTCATACTCTAACACCACCGCTAGGAACTAAGAGCTCAAAAAATATACTGCTCCGAGTGTATGGCTAGCCAACTCATGAGTGATCGGTTGCACCCTCCTATGCATGCGCCCATTTTTTGTTGCTAGGGTTTCCTTTTCTCCAACAAAGGAAAACCTCTTTCCATCATGGTGGAGACACCGCACTCTTCACCTAAAACAGTCAATCTGGGCATGGACCAAAGATAACCAATCCATAACGAGAATGAAATCGTAAGGCCTCGACGCTACTACCAAGAGGTTCTTACTAAAACTCTCACCTCCAAGTGTAATAACACACTGTCTGAAAAGGAGTGTGATCGTCGAGTCTCCTCCCTTAGATGTCTCCAAGTGTAAGGATCGAGTTAACAGTTCTACATGAATCTCGAGGTTTGGTACAAGACATGTGTCAATAAGGGAATGACAGGAACCTGTGTCTATGAGTATGAAAGATAAGGTTGAAGAGACACAGATCGTACATTGAATCATCCCTGAAGCCCCTAGGTCATTTGCCTCAACCACCTACAGTTATCCTTGCCACTGTCCCCCAGCTCCATGAGCCTAGTGAAGACCTCCTGGGGGTGGTGGTGGATGTAAGTTGAAGCGTCTACCACCACCCACAGCTCTCCCTGCTCCTCTGCCACGTCCGCCACCTGGCAGGTCTGCCTGGGTGGTTCTCCGCCTCTTCCTCGGTGGTCCATCCACCACTTCCCTGTCAGTAGCTCAACGAGTCGAGAAATCTCTAGTGAGGTGTCCCCTACCATCACATGCATAGCATCGCTTCTCCCAAGGCTGACTGGATCTAGAATGAGAGCCCTAGACTGTCGATCCCCTATCATGGGTCCTCCTCCGATGTCTTTCATGTCCTGATCCCTACGTCTGACTCCAGCTCCCTGTCGTCGTGGTCTCTGCACCTGTTTTCCTACTGCTGACTGCCGGCAGCTGTCTCTGCTCCACTAATAAGCTTTCTACCACCGAAGCTCGCTTGAGAATTCCAACATAAGTCGATATTCACAGAGGCCTAAAAGTAGCTCGGATGTCTCATTGTAGACCTCGCTCAAACGTCTGAGCTCTGAAGTACTGATCCCTGACCATATCTATCAAGTACCTGGCAAGGTTGGTGAACCTAGATGAATAGTCAGCTTCTGTCATACTGCCCTGCTGTAGCTGAAAATGCTCCTGGATGTGCATAGATCTCAATGTAACCGGAGAGAACTCCTCCCTAAAGAGACGCTCAAACTCCGTCCCCGAAAGAGTCTCCTTGTCTTGAATCTGCATGGTCAGACTCCACCATCGTCCTACCAAACCCTGAAGAAGGCATGCTCCTAGGATCACCATTTGGTATGCTGATGTCCTCACTAGACGGAAAACACTGGTCACTGCCTCAAGCCAGTCCTTAGCCGCATGAGGGTCTGGCTCACCTCAGAACCTGACGGGTGTCTGTCTCTGGAACTCATGGAGCGCGCAATGCCTGCTCTCCTCACCGGTCGGCACTACAGGTACCACTGGCTGCTCCACTAGTGGTGGCATGGTAGGTGCACCACCTGGTGGCAATGCCTGGGGAGCTAGTCTCTGAATATAAGCCTTGTCACTGAGGGGGTCATCCTTGGGATCATGTTTTTGAATCCTAGTGGGTATGCATCACAGATGCTTCCTGTAAGGAAACAATATGTTCCATAGTCAAATAATATATCTGGATAGTTGACACAAAGGATATGGAAACCACAAAACATTCCTATATGATGCATGTACCTTTTTATTTCCCCACAACCAGTGTTTTCATGTACCGGGTTGAAAAGAATGTTATCAGAGTCTTGGTGTATGGATACGTTGGCTGCCGCACTAACACTGAGGTCTCTGGCCTGAAATCCGAACCCGAAACACTCAATACTATTACCCCAAACCAAACTCACAAAATATTGGTCCTAATGTAGAACCGACCACCCCTGATACCACTCTAGCATGACCCGTCCCAGTGGGGCCCACGCCGTGACTCCCCAAGCCCACCTCCAATAGGTTAGGGGCTATTGACTAGAACTGAGTACGCATAACAATAACATGGGAGGAATTTCCTATGTACCTGTACACACGCACACATCTCAAAGCCCACAAATGATGAAATGTACAAAAACACTAAGGAAGAAAAATGCATGCATACCACTAAACCCAACCAACAGAGTATGATGAAAGGTAGAGTACTGTAAAAGTAAACTCGGATAGAAAACAAGCCCACCAATAACAAACAAACAAGAGTCTAAAAATTGAAAAGTCCATCCTATAAGAAAAAAATATACTGGTACTAATGCTTGTAGCCGTAGGAACACCTCGTCCTGTAGGGAACTATGAATGCTCAGTCATGTATTGGTCTTAAATGGACTATGTCAAAAGGATGCTCATCTGCACAAGACACCAGACATGCGGGCAAAGCATGTGCAGGGGTGAGTGTAACAATACTCAGTAGAGGAACTCGAAAACCACAAAGTAGT
Organism: Viscum album; assembly: GCA_963277665.1. Classification (NCBI taxonomy): domain Eukaryota; kingdom Viridiplantae; phylum Streptophyta; class Magnoliopsida; order Santalales; family Viscaceae; genus Viscum; species Viscum album. Next base: position 1,743,311,543 of record OY728128.1, on the reverse strand, counting down.
ACACAAAGTAAAGGTACAGTGAGCTATGCACAGTATATGTCTATAGAACATATAGAAAAAACTAGATATACTCAAAACACAGACCTATGTCCTAGAGACAAGTCACACAACCACATACCCCTGCTAGGGATCCTGTTTGAAGATCCATGATGCACTCATTCCAGGAGAACACACTCCATGAGTCTTACAGCTCTGATGACGTCCGTCCGAGAAGTGTTATTAGTTAGGAACCGTCACGAGAGGTAGATTCACTAATTACGGGAGACACACATTTGAGTGGGAAGGTCACGATCAAAGAGAGGAACTCATTATGGGAGACACACTCCTGAGTGGGAAAGATCATGATACACAGATGGGGATCATTTCCAGGGCCATAGAGGATACCGCGACACATCTGGATTCATAGATTAGGTTATAAACCATCTAGGTAGAGGATCAACGCTTAGTAGAGTTGGTAACATCGATGCCTGACTCTCCATAGGGTTAGGAATGGATAGAGGATCTCGGTCCGGGCCTCTCGGAGGGATGCCGACTCTATCAAAGAAAAGTAAGGCTGAAGGGATCATACTCCTATAGAAGGAAAATATGCCTGACCTTCAGGAGAATGAGAAGAAGGGTCACTAACCCAAATGAAATATGTCCAAGATACGGTGAAAAAGTGGAGCATGATGTTTTCCAAAAAGTACACGGTGTGTAAAAAGGCTATACGCCGTGTTGTCTGAACCCAGGTACTGCTCGTGTACAACGGACCGTGACGTCAGGCTAGTCCTGCATGAAAAACTAAGTACACGGCAGGTAGTACAGTGTACACACCATGTCTGGGTGACTGGGGTTGGCTCCGTGTACCCTCTCCATGTGCCCGTACATGGTCATCAACCCATGTGCACTAACCCGTGTAATCTCCTCACGTGGCGACCGTGTTACTGGCCTCACCTGGCCGTGTGACGGAGTACACGGTCATGTACTCCCTCCGGTGTCTGTGTACTACCCAAATTACACACCGAGTTTCATGGAAAGTCAAACATGCCATGTGTCCAGGGTCACCCGTCGTGTTCTTTGTATCTGACCCCGAAATCCTAGCCGTTGCCGCCAGTACTACACGACGTGTCCTTCGGAAGTTCACGTCGTGTGTACTGGAAATTTCCAAAAAGGACGCCCTTTGCCGTCGTGCTTCCCATGGTGCTTCAATCATAGATTCGGATGTCTGATTGCTGCAAAACATCAGGCTTTGGTTTCCCCAATACCACAATGATGCTTCCGTCATTTTCGTGCCTCCGATCAGCCGCGAAAACATGATTTGATATTCCCGCATGAAGAACGCTCGAAGAACGCCCTTTCCCGATCGGGTATGATTCATCGTATTCCTTCGTCGCCACACCTCCACAAGTTTCGTGAGGTGTAGAACCTTTTATTTGGGATCGTTGCATCATGGAACGAATGCGCAATGATCAGTTGTTTGTCTCCAAATTAAGAACACGAATAACAAATGAGAAAAGAAGGGAAATAAATCCAATAAACAAATTGAGGAACAAACCTCCTCTTTCGTTCATCACGACATTGACCCCCTCCTGTTAATAGTCATAACGGAGTAGAAATAAACATCAATAAATAACATGGATTAATTCCCCAAAATCATCACAAAGAAATCCCTTCTGCAAGAACACACGAATCCACGGATCAATTTGATCGTGGTTGATCCACGTTCGTGGTTTAAACTCAAAACCTGGGAAAAGGAATTGAAATAACAAACCCCTACCTTTTGAAAGGATTGACCGTTGATGAAGGCGTCACAATACTGTTGTCGTTGAGACCCTTCAACGTCATTTCCGTAGTGATTCGTACCCTCGATACGTCGTCGTTCATCACCGATGGTTAGCTCCAACACCACACGGATTCGACAGAGGTTCCTCTCATGTTTCTAATGATCAACAATTACTTAACCCATTAAAAAGGGAAACATGTTGGTATTTAATTATGTGGAGGTATTTATGATTCCAACTTGTCATTAATGAGATGTCATGATGCGTCATTAATTTAGGAAACAACTCTATTATTTACCGTGCTGCAGTGCATTCTTCCTTAAAAGAAATAAAATAAACATGATAATATATATAATTTTATTTTACATTAAAACGTCCAAGAAAATAACTTTTTTCATAGACCCGTGCCGGTCAAGGTTAGGCTCATTCATAGGTAAAGTCATCATCCTGGACACAACGGTGTGCTCAATTTTTATCTCGGCCATCCATTTGCAAACTACCACAACTGCACATAACTGCCGACTCACTTAATGTAAAAAAAGTTTAAACCACCATTCCGGGCATACTGGACCATGGAATGATGTGCCGTCTTTGTGCTCGGTCTCGTCAAAATTCCATATAATATTGAAAAATTATAAACGTAAGATCTGAGACATTACATAGTTTGAATTTTATATGAGAACTTGATTATTATCACATTAATATTCAACATCTACTCATGAATCTGTTTTAGATTGTGAATTGTGTAATCAATCTGGGTATTAATCTTTCATTTTCATATTTTGAATTATATCAATTGTACATTTTTTGGGTTTATGTGAGATCCTCTGGCTTTCGTTGAATTTTTCTTATTCCCATCAAAGAAGGTTGCATCTAAAATTGCGATAGATTATATTTATTGGTATAAGTCTTCTTTTGACTTTAATTATAACTTATTTCAAGATAAACTCCATCAATTCTATAATTCACCATGTTTGTAGGTCATGAAACTATTTTTAAAAAAAATCCTTTTTTGTGATTTTATTCTATTTTCATCCATAAATACTGATTTATCCATGGATGTTTTCCATATATGAGGAAATTATATCTAAGCCTATACCAATGTTTTTTTGTTATGATTATCACCCTTTCCATAATTTTTATCTTGATATTTGTTTAACACATATCAGTATGATTTTATAGATTTTTTCTGTTCAAATTGATTTTGATTTGATGGATAGAAATTCATATATTGGGTTGGGTTTGGTTTTCCAAAAAAATATCACATTTCTTTTAAAAAAACAGGAAAGCAGAAACATAACATGTTATAAATATTTTTTTATCGTATTTTATTCAGTTAATACTACTGGATAAAACCAGTTATTGGTACGAAACATGTATCAACACAATGATTGATTCAATGGTTTTAGAGTGATCATATGTGTATCCCATGAAGATTGAACATTCTAATCTCTTAATATGCCTTGCTATCGCAACGTCAGGGAATTATAACATCCATTTTCTCTTCAGTGACGATCGATGTGGAATTTGAGGTTATGTTTATGCGGAATATTTTCCTAGAACTGTACAGCTCATGGTATTGTTCCTCGAAATTAGAAATTTTATGCATAAAATGATTTATTATATTCTTATATGGATTTCATTTGTGATTAATTATAGGTACAAATCTATGGTTCACACATTTTACTAGCCTACTGTCGGTAGAAGATAGATGTTGGGCTGGATTTGGAAAGCTTTCATGAAATCCAATGTTCCATAACTATAAGTATATAAATTTATATTAAATGACATATTAAAAGAATGTATTTCATGGTTACATTCTCTACATTATTAGTGTATATATCCCACTCCTAGAACTTTTCCAAGGATGTTATGCAGATGATGGATATGTAGATATATCCTACTCCTTTCAACATTTTCCGGGATGTTATGCAGATGAGGGATATTCTTGGGAATTTTTTTCTATGTTTTGTTCACTACTTTTTCATGGTTGGAATGTTGTGTTCACTTTTAGTTTATAGTGCACTTTTTCGTATATATTTTTTACCATCTCTAGAATGGTATATTTTTTCTATAAATTAATGTACTAATTGAAATTCCTTACATATTATTAGGTTCTTCTTCTATAACATTAATATTTTTTTTCTATATGTTTTTTTTATAGTATGAAATAAGTATCATTTTTTAAGTATCATTTCAATGTATGTAAATATACCTAGAATTCCTAACCATGCAACATTTATTGGTTTCCAATTTGACTCTAGGAGGATATACACGTTTTCATTATCCATGTTGTGTTGATTTTATGGCCACAAACTAATGATTCAAAAAAATACCCAGAATGATTCCACATCCCACCATTTAGATTTAAGAATTCAACTTTCTGGATCAAATCCCTACAATTTAATCATTATATATTTTTTCTTGGTTATTTTTATTGTTCTACCATCAATTATATAAAGATGAAAACTGGAATAGACACATAAAATTATATTTCATCACAGGGTAAACCATTCATTATTTACCAGAATTCAAGCATGAAAATTGCAAGATTCTAAATTTCTATTCTGTTTTATAAGATTTTCATCTTCTCATTCATCTTGAAATATTATATAAGCACATAGTCAAAGGTCAATATAGCTACTGCATCCTACCGTCTGGTATACCAATCACATTTTTTATGCATTGAAGAATCCTTTATTCTATACTTATGCATACTGCTATGGTACATACTGTAGAAAAGTTTTGGGAAAACACATTTTCATGTTATGATAGTGATCATGCTGGAAAAGGTTCTTCCAGTTTTCTGACTATAAAATGGTTCTTTTATGCATACAAGGATCATCTGTGATGGTTTCTTCAGTTTAAGTATGATAAATTTTATGATTTTTTTACTCTGGTATTCAGAAAATTCTTAAATTCTTTTGAGATCAGTTGAGAATTACATTAATAGAGTTAAATGAAACTGATCAATCATTCTTATCATGGAACATTATTTGAAATTCATATCATTCAACCTCATGACTTATTGCAATCAAACATTCTAATTGTCAGTAACTACAAGTTCCACTTTTTAATTGATGTCAATACTATATATTCATCATTGTAATTCTTATTGTATCTACTGAATGTAGCTGATTGAATGTTTTCAATATCAAAAATTATTGTAAGAATAGTTTCTTTTGACCATAATAGGAATAGTTTTGATATCATTGGCTCATTATATTTCTTTTAATGAAATAACAGAATCCACATTTTTGTAAAATATTATTTACTGTGGCATTATAGGAACATGAAAACGCATGATTTTTATGAGTCAGTTTCAACACTGACAAATGATTTGTTTCAACATATAAAAATTTGTCATCCATTCAGGTATAATGGTTTTTATCATCATTGTCTTTTATTTTCATTACTACATTTGAGTAGAAATTACCGATTTTATGTAGTTGCATTTATATTGACTGTATCATTAAATAATACTGCATTTCTTTTTCTCAGCTCAAATTGATAGATATAATATTCCTGCTAACTCTTTTGCGTGTTCTTAGATAAAATACCCACTATTTTACTACTATTTCGGTACATTGAAGCTACTATGTAGTATTTATCTCGTGAATTTTTTTATGTTTCTAATTATCATCAAATGTTGAAATTTTATCTTTTTTTCTGTCCGGGTAACCATTGGTTCACTTTAGGGACTAGCATTGAAATTATGGAATTAACCAATCTAAGGGTTATTCCACATGAAATTATTAGGAAGAAAGTTGTGCAGCTTCCCCAAATTTGCAGGTTACTGTGCCAGTGGCCACTTGTAGTTTCATTCATGCTCAACATCCGACATAAAATATGATATCATGGAATCCTTCTCATAGATGATCCTAAAACATCATTATATTTGTGATCCAAATAAGGATAGTGGAAAATGTTATTCATTTTAAATTGAACAATATTTCTTATTCAGTTTTGTGGACCATCTAATTACATATAAATATCAATATCATGACTGTCTCGGCGTCACCTTGTGGTAAACTGAATAATGAATACAAGAGGTAAAATACCAATTGGGTTGTGCTGGAAAAGTAATATTCCATTTGAATTTTAGTAGGATAAAATAAATAAATTATTGTTTCATATAAATCTCTCTATTGATCTATTTTCAAACAGCTGATGGATAAATAGAAGTGTTTTATGGGGTAAATTTACTAAAATATTGTGGTCAAGAAACATTCCTAGACTAAAGATATATATTTATATTTACTAGGATTACCTATGAACGAATCGGATGTTGTTTATAACTATTATGTACTAGATGAGGCCTTTGAAGAGAATTTTAAACAATGGAATGAATTTGTATAGTCCATTTGAGGACTAGCCCAAACTACAAAAAGTACTCTAGAGATGGGAGCTTCATTTACTAAAACTGATGTAGGATCACAATTTGTATCAAAGGTGAATCATTCACTAACTTCCTGATTTCTAATGACGCATTATCATCAAGTTAAATGTTTTAGTTGTTTTAAGGTATCTTCCATCAATGTGAATTTCTTTATTTACCATGGAATCATTTTTTGAATAATAAAAAATTACAACGATTTTGGGTTATATAAAATAACAATCATTTGACCATAGCCATATTTTATTCAATATTTTTTGTCTAAAAGACTTTTAGTAAGGTATATGTATATCATATGCAGCTTTTTAAAAGATTCACTATATAGAACATCATTATAAGCATATTTGGAAAAACACTTTTAGAGTTATATTCTTTATCAGTATTTTATGATTTCGTTATATTCTATGTAATAAATATTAATTCAGGGTTTCATTCTATGAAGTGCATAGTGATGTTGATCCTTTACCAGTACTCTTAGTGCCGAATTCCTTCACAACTTCCTTACAAGCAGCACTAGCAATACCAACATCATGGATAATAAGAACTATATACATGGTCTCATTGGAGTTCCCTTTACCCTATATAAAATCCACCTGGACAGCATGTATATTTTTTGAGTAAGGATCCTCAACTGATGTCATAGAGGGTGAATGATAGGTATGGATGAAACACACTGTCCTGGAAGCCTTGTCCAATGATAAAATTTCAAGCATGAGGTAAATGATTTTTTTTAATACATATCAAATATTGTATTTAATGTTAGTCATCATTCAGTTTTCTTGTAATTATTTTCGGGTATCTTGATTCCTCTTATGAAATTCTCTATCAGGTTGAAGTACTATACCAAGATCGGGTCTGCAATAGAATAATAGTAGAGCATGATAAAATGAATTCTTGTCAACAAGGATCCCAACATTGGTAGTTACAAGGATTCCATCATTGGTAGTTAGGATGCTATATTTTTTGACAAAGTTGTAGATTTAACTCCACTGTACACATATTCTAAAACCAGTACCCATTATTAATATTTTCACAAATGTTATTACAACGAAACCCTTATGTATTGAAATATTCTTATTTGTCCTTGGGTTTAATCAAATATGTAATATGCTACTATCACAATTTCAATTTTAATGATTCGATGTTGAGTTTCACAATTTCTTATTTCAAATGACTGATACATCATGTTTTGTGATTTCTCCATGGTTAAAAGAATGTCTCATTCTCTTTGATATATATTTAATTATACGTCATGCTTTTCTGTATCTTTTCACATCATGTTATCTCTTTTTCATTTCTTTTCATATATATTTTATGATAAATGATCGTAATTTCCATTTATTTTCATTATTATAAATACTTAAAGTAATATTTTTAACATATTTAAATTAATTATAACTATTAACTACTAAAACTATTAATACAAGTTATAAAATTAGATTTTAATTATAGTGTTGTGCCTATGGACGGGCGAGATGCTAGTTTATATTATCATCATCCAAGATTATAATTTATTTCAATTTTTTTCCATTTTTAGTTTATAGTTACATTTATTCTACATAAAAATAAAGTAAAATATGTCACCCTATTTCTTTGAATATATATAATATTTTGACAATATTCCAAAATTTGTATTTAGCGGCAATTTTTTTCATTTAGCGGCTATTTAAACAGCCACGAAATCGTTCTACGATGGTTTTGGAAAATCGCCACTAAATCCTGTGTCTGGAAATAATTAGCGGCGGTTTTTTAGCAGCAGTTTAAATATCTGCTAAATCATTTTTTTTAAATTTTTTTTTTATTTTGTAATTAGCAGCAGTTCAAATCGTCGCTAAATCGTTTTTAAAATTTTAATTCTTTTAAACTTTTTTAATATTCTATTTCATTATTTTTCGCATACTATTAATTAATTAATTAATTTATATATTTTCATAATTTACTAATTTATTTTAATAATTTATTTATTTATTTTTTAAATTCATTTATTATTTATTATTTATTTATTTATTTTCAATATTTTTTATTTTTTATTTATTTTCGCAATTTATGTATTAATAACTTGCACATGGCCATCCATCTTCATGCATAAGTCTGTATCCATGCCCATGCCCATGCTCATGAACATGCCCATGCACATGTACATGCAAATGCCATAAATATTAATTAATCGTTGGGTGACATTTGAACTCATGCCCATGCCAAATATATAAATTCTGCGTTGGGCGAGATTGAAACACCTTTCCTCTTGCTTATCCCCCAAAGACTTAACCACTCCACCAGGATCATCATGTGGTCAATAAATCGAATTAAATATACTTATACATATAGATATATATTAATTGTAAAAACAAGTAATACATAACAAATTGATAAAATCTAAATACTTATTAATCAAAAATTTATAATCAATAATCAGAAATTAATAATTAATACTATATACTATATAATATATAATATATAATATATAATATATAACATATAATATATAATACCTAATACCTAATACATAATACATAATATCTAATATCTAATATCTAAAATATAAATTATTATATATAGTATATAATAGATAATATATATTAGATAATATATAATATATAATATATAATATATAATGCATGATACATAATATATAACATATAATATATAATATATAACATAATATATAAATATGTAATGCATAAAAAATAAAATAACTAAAAAATAATAAATAAATAAATAATAAATAATAAATAATTAAAAATTAAAAATTAATAATTAATAATAACTAATAACTAAAAATTGATCATTAAGAATTAATAACTACTATTTTACATTTTATATTTAAAAATTTATAAATAATTTATAAATATATAATAAATTGTTAATTAATAAGGAATAAATAATTAATAAATACTGAATAATGAATAAATAAATAAATAAATAATATATGAATATCCAAATAATTATAAATTAATATATAATAAATTAAAGATAAATTAAAGAAAATTAATAATAAATAATAAATAATATATAAAAAAGAATAAAGAATAAATAAATAATAAATATATACATACATAAGAAATATATAAACAAATAAGAATAAATTAAGAATTAATAATTAATAATAACTATTAATTGATAATTGATAATCATAAAATGAATAATTATAAATTAATAATTAATATTTTAATTTTAATATTTAATATGCAATATTAAATATTTTATATTTGATAAATAATTAAAAATTATTTAAAAATTTATTAATTAATAATCTATATATAATCATAAATAAATATATACATACACAAATAGATAAGTAAGTAAATAATAATTAACTAATAATTAATAATTAATAATAAAAAATTATAAATAATTGACAATTATAAAATCAAAATTCTTAATTAATATTTATTACATTAATCTTAATATTTAATATGCAATATTTAATATTTAATATTTAATGAATAATGAATATTTAATTAATTTTTAATTAATAATTAATAATTAATAAATAACTAATAAATGAATAATAAACCAATAATGAATTAATATTTAGTAAATTACAAATAAATAATAAAGAATAATGAATAATGATTAAAGAATAAATAAAATAAGATAAAAAATAAATAATAAATAATACAAAATAAATAATAAAAAATAAATAATAAATAATAAATAAGTTAATACATAACTAAATAAATTGATAAATAATTAATAATTAATAATAACTAAGTACTAATAAATAATAATTTATATTAATAAATAATAATTAGTTAATTAATTATTAATAATTAATTAATTAACAATTAATAACTAAAAAATGAATATTAAATAAATGAATATAAAATGAATAATAAACTAATAAGAAATATGATATAATAAATAAATAATTATTAGATAAGTTAACAAAAAATATTTAATGTGGACAGAATATCTAAATAATAAATAAATAAATAAATAAATAATATTAAAATAAATAATAAATAATAAATAATTAATTTATATTAAATAAAAAATAAAAAATTAATTAAATTAATTATAAAATGCAAAAAACCTCTAAAACCCATAAAAACTCTGAAATGGTTCTAAAATATGATTTGATACTCTTTTTCAAGTGCCAAAACTAGTCCAATCGTAGATCGGGAAATGTGCCTCAATATGATATCTGGTACAAGCTGAATAGAAACATGGATCGAAAGATATAATGGTTTAAATTTTAAGAAATTGATGTCTACAACTAAAACCTCTATTTCGGAGGCCTTATAGGCCATTCTGGTGGAATAAAAAGGGGAGAAATACTCAATGTGTTGGTACCAGACCTCAGTAGTGTAGAGCTCGTCATAGGCTTCGATTTGTTATGTGGTTGAGCCCAAACAGACACTCGGATTAAAATTTATTTTCGTTTGATGTTCGAGTTTGATTTTTGACTTTTGAATTTTAAATATATTTTTTCTATTTGATTATCAAGCGATTTGAATCACACATGGTTTTTTATCATTAGATAAAATTTAATGTGACTGGTTGTGGAGCAGAAATGGACTCCCGAAATAGAAGTTATAGTCATTTGATGCCGAAGACAATTCTACTACTTATTTTTGATTTTCTTTCTGTTTAGAAATATTATTAACTAATAATTATAAATATTAATCAGTTGACACTTTATAAAAATATAAAATTATAAATAATATAATATTTTTAATTGTAAATAATAAAAAAATAATTCATAAATAACTAATAATAAATATTTAATAAAAATTCCAAAAAAAATTCAGAAATTTTTTAGAGGATTTTAAAAATCACTGCTAATTCACAGCTATTTTTTTAGAAAAACTACTTTAAAAAAATTAATTTTTTTAGAAGATCGATCTGAAAAAATTAAAAAAAATTAAAAAAAATTCACCCCGTTTTTTCCTAGCAGTTTTAAAAACCACCGCTAAATTTATGATCGAAAAAAAATTAACTGTGGTTTTTTAAACAACTGCAAAAACATTTTTTTCCTGTTGTGTGATGTGACACAAAATCTCTGTAGATTATTATGTGATCATACTCATACAAGTGATGCCTGTTAACAAGGGATGATCATTCAAAATACATATAAGGGAAAGGATCAATGATCAACAAGATTTCTTGATTTGGTGCATATTGATGTGTGTGGGCCAATTTCTCCAAGGTCTATTGAAAGAAGGATATTTATGTTCATTTCATTGATGACTATAGAAGAATGGAAAGGTTTGAATAATCACTGAAAAATCTGAATTTTTCAGTTTCATTACAAAATATTGATGGGAATGTGAAAAAATGCTTGGTTAGGAAATCTGTACGATTCGAATAGATAAAAGAAAAAAATTACAAATATCCAAGTGAAGGATTATCTCGAAAAACATGGGATAAGGAATCATGTTTTAGTAATAATAACTCTACAGTAGGATGGAGTAGTTTAGAGAAGAAATTAGACTGTCAACAACTTTTCTAGAACAATGCTCATTGAGAAAGACATTATGGAGAAATTTTGGAAAGAAGCTGTGATGAAAGAAGTATACAATAAAAAAGAGAATTAATTTGTCTGAAAGTGGAGAAGTATCCTTATGAGTTATGATATGGAAATAATCCTTCATTGAAGTACTTTGAAGTCTTCAGATGTAAATTTTTCATTCTCAATAAGGAGAAACATAGGATGTTCGATTCCTGTGGATATGAAGGGATATTTCATGGAGACTCAATGAAATTAAAAGAATATAAATGCTTCAATAATTAGGTGGGAAATATTACTAAAAGTCATGATTTCACTATAGTGGAGAATGAGAATAATCTTTAGCAACTACATGATTAGACTCAGGTGGAAAGTGATGAAGAGATGAGTAGGTTAGGAAACACTCCAGCTCCAGAGGATGATTTAGTAGAAGACTAAGATGATGAAAACAAATTATTTTCTACCCAAAGTCAAATGAGAAGAGCTAAAATTGATAGGCAAAACATAATTGGTGACCAAAAAGAACGAGTGAATTCATGGTCCATGAAGTCTCTATAGAAATCATGATACATATCACAGGTAGAGTCTAAATTCTTTAATGACTCTATTGGAGATGTGATTTGGCTTCAGGTAATGAATGAAGAGATTGACCAAATTGAGAAGAATTAGACATGGGAAATTGTTGTGACACCGGAAAATAGGAATTTCATACGAAAAAATGGACCTCTCATGAAAAAATGAAATAATATAGTGTTGTTATTTGAATCAAAGCATTACTGGTGTGAAAAGGGTACTCCCATAAAGAGGGTGTTGACGTTGATGTTACATTTTCAGTTGTTGCTAGCCTAAAGTCAACCATATTATTCTTTGTCATAGTATTGCAAAGAAAGTTAAAAAATATTCAGATGGATGTCAAGTCATCATTTCTAAATGGAGATCTGGAAGTAAAATTTTACATTGAAAAACCAGATAGTTTTCTAATCCATGAAGTTGAGAACAAATTTTGTCGAATGAAGAAGTCTTTATATGGTATGAAGAAAGCATCTTTCGCATGGTATTCTTAGATTGTCCATTTCTAAAGAAGCTTGGTTTCTAGTGTGGTAGAGTTGGTTACAATATTTATTTCAACAATGATAGCAGTAAATTGATGATTGTGCTGGTTTATATCGATGACATAATAATTTTTGGATCAGATGAAATGTAATGCATAAAGTTTTCGGAAGTCCGGAAAAGCATGTTTGATATATCGATGATTGGTTAGATGATGTTTTTTTCTGTGATTACAGGTGATGCAAAGAGAGATTTTAAATTTTATTTCTCAATGTAAATATTCCAAGGAGGTTTTGAGAAGGTTTGGAGTTGATAATTTCAATGATATGAAGACTCTAGTTACTACCTAGTTGAAACTGTCATGGGTGGATAAAGGCAGGGAAGTTAATATAAATGAAAACAAGAAAATCATTGGAATTCTATTATACTTGATAGCGACAAGGCTTGAAATATTATTTTCCACACGCCATGTAGTGGGGTATCCAAGAAATCCCAAAGAGATACACATGATGAAAGTTAAAATAATACTTCGGTATATCCAGGGAACTATTGATTTTGGTTTAATGTATAATGTAAATTCTCATCTATAGTTATTGGGATATACAAAAGAAGATTGTTCTAGATTAGTATATGATAGGAAATCAATTTATGATGGTTTCTTTTATCATGTAGGATTGTGAATTTCTTAGGTAAGAAGAAAGTAAGATTTCATTTCGTTGAGCACTACAGAAGCTAAATACATTGTTGCTACTCAAGATTTCAAACACCTATTTTAGATGAAGCAGCTACATGAAGATATGATAATTGAATTGAAATCTATGATTAGAATCCACTGTGATAATTCAAGAGCTATAAATCATAGCAAAAATAAAATCCATCACCCATGGACAAAACACATTGAAATAAAATATCATTTTTTCATGGAGAAGACGGAGGAAGGGAATCTGTAGGTGTAGTATACTCCTACAGAACAATAGGTTATGGAAATTTTAAAAAGTTCTTTACCCATAGAAACATTTGAAAGGCATAGACTGGCTCTGGGAGTCTAGTCGACTTCCAGCAATTGAAAATTTGTGGATGTGGCCCCCCTATCCATGAGGTAGGATGTGTTTTTCCCTAATATAATTATATGTTTTGTTTAATCTATTGAAAACAACCTTAATGTGCCATTATGGTTTAATGAAGAATGGGGAGAAAGTGTGAGTATTATAGAGGGGAAAGTCATGGGGAGAGCTATAATATAGGGAGAGAATTAAATATGATGATGTATAATGTGATATTTAAAATATTAGATATAAAGATAGCTATGGTCCATAATGAATTTTTTTTATTATCAGTATGGTATCATTAATTGGTTATTAAAAATAAAGTGATTCATTGATGAACATTTTAATATACTCATGTTTCTCATGCAAGCTTGGGTCATGGGGGCATAGAGTATATGTTGAGTAAATCCCTGATAACTATATTAATCGAATAAAGTGAATAGTGGATGGTGATGAAAGGAGTTTTTAATGAGGTATCAAAATGTGAAGAATTGTTATGAGAAGATTTGTCAACAAATCCAAACGAGAATATTTTTGGGAAAAAATCACTCGATGTGTCCTCTTGGTGTGTTCTGCGTGTGATTTTGTTTTTTGACAAAGCTAGATGACTGCGAGTGATTATGGTTTGTGTTTAGCAATGATAGATTTTTATGGTGGTGTAGTTTCCCAGTGTTTTCAAAATTTTCGGGTCTTCATATCGGGAATGTTTGTGAGGAATAGAGAACTGAATCAGAAAAAGAAGATAAATGTGGTGCTTTGGAAATGGATCACATATCAGGTACGAGAATTGTATGCAGCCACATATCAGGCAGTGGGAAAGGTACACGAGAGCAGTTCGCGAAACCAAAAACAACTCACAGTTGATGGAAGTGAAGAATGTGGCTGACTTGATGCCAGCGGAGGAGATATACCACGTATGAGAAAATGGAGTACACAGACCGTGTATGAAAAATGATTTGACGGAAGGATTGTGGTTTCCTGTGTAAGGAGGATCGATATGTGGTGGATCAAATATTTTTAAATTCATGTATTAATGGATACTGTAGATATCTTTTCCTATCTAAAAATCATTAATCCCACTAATTACGAAGAAGATCAAACATCATTAGATAACATATTTTTTATATAGGAATTCAGCCATGTCTGACGTAATTTTGTGGGGGAGAATTCAAGGAAGGATGAAGTGGTTTACATGGAAGAAATTTTGCCAATGGTTTTGTGGGAAATTATATCCTTTAAACGACATAATACACATAGGAAGAAGGTGTGGTACGCCAGTGGTTATCAATGGTAGTCCATGAACAAAGAACATTTCATAGCCAAAGGGTGATTCATGTAAGTGGCTTGTAGATTCAGTACGTAGAGGTGGCACATGATAGAAAAGTTATAGGCAGACGATGGGTGAATGGAGGTTTGCGAAACTAGAACTGGTATGTGAAAGAAGTGTTCTGCATAAAAAACTTGTACTCTGCACACGAGAGAAGAAGGTGGTTCATGATTTGAACAAGGAATCTTCCCAAAGATCCCAATTTGTTTGGGAATATAATTGTAGGTAACTAGAAGTACTCAATATGGTGTACTTTATCTATGGGTGAAAAAGTAACATAATAGGGGATACACCTATAGTTGATGATTCATAAATTCAGGAAAATGAAGGGGCTAACATTTTCATAAACTGTGATTGTCTTAAAGGTCTATAAATTGGGTGTGGATTCCTTTCCAAGAGTAGTGATCATAGGGAAAGGAAGAAAATGATCTTTTCTACTAGCAGTTAGCTAGAGAAATAGGTATAGGGAGTGAACTTTGGGATTGGTGTGAGTGGACCACAAATATTGTATAGGTAGTGAGACTACACATAGTAGATCTAGACCGAACATTGCACTAATTATTGGTTGAGACCCATAGTGAATTAGGTACATCGGCACATGGTCGTTGTATGATCCTTGGACATAGACTAGTGAGGGTGAACCAAGTAAAAATTGTTGTGTCCTCTGCATGATTTCATATATGTTCATATATTTATATGAGAGGAAGAGATATTTGACTTTTTTTATAACAACGAATCATGATCCCAAAGGGAAATAAGTTTAATCTGTAATACTCTTATTCACACTCCCCCCCCCCCCTCAGGGTTTTAAACCTAGTGGACCTAACAGAATTGTTCTATTAGAATGTGATTATGTAACTTTTAAAATTTAATTTAATAAAATTTCATATATGTCATATTTGTGATTTTAATAAATATAACATTTCTATATGGATTTATACTAAGTTGTCCTCTCCTTTAAAAATTAATTTAAAATCAAAAATCGTAATCTTCAACAACGTAATGTTTTTATAAATTCTTAGGAAATAAATTATTTCTTTAAAGGGTTGTATAATGGTTATGCGGTAATTGGTTAATTAATAAAAAGATAAAATAACTGATATCCAAAATATTAAAACAAAAATTATATGACATAATTAATGTCTTAATGAAATTTAATGGATGACCATGATATGTTAGGGATAAATTCAAAGATTTGGATCGATGTTATATAATATATATATATATATATATATATATATTCAAAGTCAATTTAATGAATAGTGTCTAAATAGGTATTAATGTTATATTAAAATAAATAATATTTTTTAAAATATTGTAAAATTTATGAAATTTTTAATCTTATCTAATTAATAGAGTTAAGTCTAAACATATTATTCATGGTCTATTTATGGGTGTTTTTCATTTTATAGATATTATATTGACCATTAAAAATATATATATATATTTTTCGTTATAAGAATAAAGGAGGATAAATAATTGTTAATGTCAAATAATATGGGTAGGAATATAATCTAAACTTGTCTAAAAAATTTTGGAAGAGAGTATTTGGAAATTTTTTTATATATGTTTTGAAACAAATCACATTGAATCTATTATTAATTGAAAATTAATAAATTTTAATTTAATTTTTTGAGATTTTTTTAATTTGACCCTCACCTGAATTATAAAATGGAACCACCTCTCTCATTTTTACACAGTAATACTAGCCATTTAGATCAACCAAAACCTACCAATTTATCTAAAAAACATGCACATTAATGTTCAAGAGGTATTGGTATTCCAAAAATACAAACTCTGGATACTAAAAGAATATATAAAAACAATATTCATCAAAAAAGAGGATATCAAAGAACATTTAACAAATTTGAAGTACAAGTTAAGGGTTAATTTCACAATCGCAATATTATATAGTATTTTTTATACATTAGTACCTATTGGGGAATATTTATCTTCTAGGACCATGTTTCATAAAAAAATTCCAAAATATGTTTACTATTCTTCTGAAATAGTTTAAATTATTTTTAATACATGTGTGTATTTTTACTAAATAGTTTGAAAGGAATATATTTCAATTTTTCCAAATTATATTCATTGTGAAATTTTGATGAGACATACGGAAATTATTTTTTTATCTTATACATAATGAATTTGTTTATCATACTCTCAATTACTTAATATCTTGAAGCTTCCTATAGAAAACTACAAGTTTATTTTGAAGAAAATTATTTTCTTTTAAAATTGAGGGGATCGTTAAATAAATGATTTCAAGTTAAAAATATGGGTATTTATCTTAATAAATACTCAATTAATTTTTTAGGTTTTTCTCCACTATGTCAATAGACTTTTACGAATCATATAACTTAATGATATTTATCTATTATGACATTAAAAACCTTATTTTATTGAATGGTTCAATATTAGTTTGAAATTGGATGTTCTATTTTGATTCCATTCATGTTTTAATGTTAATGTATTAAAATTTACTATAGTATTTTTTCAATAAAAATGATTATATTGTTTATGAGTCACCCCATTCATATGAGGAATGAATTGGATGTAATATGTTATGGGTGGGGCCTACTATATCCCCTAGATACATCAGTTGGTATCATGAGAAAAAACTGTTTTTGTTTTAGTTGAGGCCTTACACATTTGTGTATGGTGTCGGAGCTGAAGCCTTGATGGTATATTTATGATATTCATAATTATTAATTTTATCATTATGATATTAGTTATTGATATTCCATGTGATTATTAAATTAGTAGGATATACATGTGTTTACTTATATGGAAGTATTTGATTTTCATTCATTCATACCATGTTATTCACAATATTACATATAAATAGATCATTTAACATGTATAAGCCTTAAAAATAGGGTTTTTAGTATTTATTTATAATATCATCTCTAGTACGCTTAACCTTATAGAAAATATAAGCATATCCAGTTCTTATGTTTTTATTTTTTCTGTAATTACAATACATATATTATTACTGGTACATAGGGAAAAGATAAGATAACAATATTGTAATCAATGGTTACTCTATGTTGTTTTTAATATTTTAAATTGTAATGTATGATTCTTGTATGTAATTGGGTTTTCAAAAATTCTAATCCTATCGGTTCTTTGGGATTTGAATCTTGTATCTATACTAGTTTAATAAAGTGAGGAAAAGGTTCTGAGTCACTGATGTTGGGATCTTTAAATATGGTATCAAAGAATGTTTAGTAGAAAACATAGAAACTATATTTTTAAAAATATAGACAAGGAAAATATAACCCTATAACTGATATTAATAATGCTCCCCCTTAAACCAATTTATTAATTTTGAGATTAGTTGTACCTTAATATTAAATTTATGTTATGTGTTTTACTATGTAAAATTATGTATTATGACTCATAACCTAATCTACTGTATGGAATTTTTTAGAAATCGTGACTACTAGAAGTAATAAAAACTGTATCAATGCATGTAAAACATTTAGGGATTCCCTTCCTATGAAATATAATGATGTTGTAGCTAGATTTGTAACTATTCTAAATAACATATAATAACAATGGGATAACTGACTCATTTTATGAATAATTTCCTTACACGTATGGATAATTTAGATCCGCAAAGTGATGGAAAATTGTTATAAGAACTCATGAGGTAAAAACTTTCATCATTCAATGGTGATAAAAATCCATTTTTTTCTAAGTAGTGGATTAGTTCCATAGAAAATATATTTCATTCATTTGGATGTAATGAACGGAAGAATGATGTCAATTCCATTTATCATCTCTTAGGAGATGAAGATCAGTGGTGGTCATTAATTCAACACATGATTGAGGAAGAAATATATAACATGGAATTGAATGATTTTAAGGGAATTTTCTTATAAAAATATATTCCTCGTGAATAGTAAGAGGATATAGATATGAAATTTATTAGTTTGAGGAAAAATGAAAATGAAAATGTTTCAAAGGATGAAGCCAATTTTATATTGGTAGAAATACATTATGTGGATTATATATGAAATCAAAATACAAATATTGATCGATTTATTGATAGGTTAAATCCATTCCTCCAAAGGGAACTAGTACCCTAAATATGCCAATCATACCAAGATATACTCTCATATACTATAAATATAGAGAAATAATTCTCTATTTCTTAAAATAATAAGGAAAATAAAGAGAATAAGAGTGAAGATGAACACTCTAAAAATGAATTCAAGAAAATAGGAAGAAGGGACTATTTGACTTTTGATCCCAAAACAAATTTGGAAAAAACATCATGGAACATTCCCCTTTGGGATGGGAGCATGTTATAAGGGTGGAAAATTATAAAACCAATCTCGTGATTGTAAGGTCAAGAATGAATTCAGAAATGTGTTGTGTTTTTACTATCAGAATATGGTATAATATGAATATAATTTCACTAAGAGTCAAGGAAACTTTAACCAAAATACGTTATGGGAGAACGACCAACTTGTGTGATCACATATACCCATTCCAAAGTTCCTAATAATTAGGGGGCAGGTTCTTTAATCATATTCACAAATTTATATAATTCTTTATTTGATTCTGTATCATCACATCCTTTTATATCTTATTAATTTTTCATGAAAATTAGTCATTTAATTTTTTTAATAACGTATCTATAAATAAAATCTAATAAGGTAAGTCTTATTTCAACCATGATTTATTGGTTGGTCCCATTTAGGAAACATAATTCTGATTTACATACTAACCGTAACATTATACATAATTTTAACTTATATACAATCATTAATATGGATTCGATTTAGAGATATGACAAAGAAATTATTAGATGAAGAAGGAAATAATTATTTTTAAGGGTGAAATATAATTACTTATCATTAGAGTTATCAAATTCAACTTATTATTCTTATCTAGATCCAACAATAGTATCTCTACTGAATGAAATTTTTGGGGATGAATTGAAAAAGAATCTAGGGATGAAAAAATAAATCATCATATTGAAGATATACATATTGTAATTGAATAAATTGATGTATTTTGGGAGAAATTACCTAGACACCCCCCCAGAGCATAAAATTTATTTTTCTAATTATTTAATAGTGTATGCAACAACAATATTAAATACCACTATAGAATGGCCACAGTAAAATTAGTATAGTATAAAGAACAATTAGAGGAGATAAGTATAAAATGGATTTATTTTCCCTAGTGTTTCTCCATGTGGATCCCATATTCTCAATATTAATATGAAATTATTGATCTATGAGGCTATATCATTATTATAAGGATATCTATGTTATTATAATAATGAAAAATTATTCTCATCTTCTCATTGATGATTTATTTGATCAAATTTATGGAGCTCAATTATTTTCAAAGACAGAAATTCATTCCTGATATCATTAACTATGAGTAAATAAAGAATACATTCAATAGATATCTTTTAAGATGAAGTAGGGACTTTACTAGTTTACAATAATCATATTTTGATTTATTAATTCACCCATATATTTTTAGATCTAATGAACATTGTATTCAGTGAATATATTGATGATTTTATGTGGTATTCATTGATGATATTATGTTTTGTTCTAAAATCTATGAATACCATAAGAATCACATTCATATAATTCCTGAGACTATCTTAATGGGATGAATTATATGGTGAACGTAGAAAGTGTGAAATTTGGTTTCCATAAATTTATTTTCATGGCTATATTGTCTCCATGTATAGAATATCTATTGAACCTATAATGGAAAAGGAAATCCAATAATGGATTATACTAATGAGAATAATCATGGTAGGTTGTTTAATTAGATTAGTTGGAAACAATAATTATTTTCTTTATAATTTTCTAAAATTGGAAAACTCATTAACAAATATCACATGTATAGGGGTTAGGTTTATATATATAAAATAAACCCATGAGTGTTTTGAAAAATTGAAGAGATGATTGATAAATGCACTGACTTTGACATTGACATCATAAAATGGCGGATTTATGATTTATAGTTACTAATAAAGGAAATTACATGGTTTTTTACATTATTAGAGTGGAAGAGTCATTACATATAAATCTTGGAAGTTAAAAACTCATGAACAAAACTTTCCAATTCAATATTGTGAATTTAAAGCTATAATATTTTCACTATTGATATGAAGACATTATCATTATAACGAATGATGTGAGATATATACAAAAAAATTAGTTTGAAATATATCTTCTCATAGAAATAACTCAATATGAGGCAAATGATATAGATATATACTTAATGATTATGATTTCTTAATACATTACAACTAATGGAAGGAAAATATGGTAGAAGATGAATTGATCAGTAAGGATCATGGAGTTCTGAAAAAAAATATAGATTAACAGGGATCAGGTGTCAATGGATCATGTAAATATGGATTTAGAGATTAATAGGGATGGGGAAACATAAATCATCTAGAAATAGTTTCCAAAGAATATTTATTGGAAAAATTAAAATTTACCCAAGATGATGATAATAATTTCCATGATAAAATTAAAGGTATGAATGATGGAAAATATAAAGACTATGTATATAAAGATGTTATTTTGAAATTTGGAAAGAGGATTTATGTTCAATCTATACCCAATATGAAAAGTTGATTATTGGAGGATGTTCATAACTTTAATTTCTCTATATAGTCTACTTTCACTATTATGTATATATCATTATGGGAACAATTTTTGTGGGACAATATAAAGTAGAAAATTTATCATTATGAGTCAATATGATTTGTTTTTCAATAATTAAAGGTTAAAATAAAACATATCAAAGGTGTAATGAAACCTCTATCTATACATACATTTAAATTGGATGAAATTAATATGGAATATGTCACTAGATTACCAAAAACAATAAGAAAAGTTATAAGATATGGGTTAATTTTTATCACATTTCCAAATAATCACATTTTCTTAAAATAATGGGAGATTTTCCACTAGAGAATCTTTCCTGACTCTATATAAATGATGACATAAGACAACATGGTGAACCAATTTTAATTTTGTCCGATTATGATAGAAAAGTGACATAAATATTCTATAAAATTCATCAGATGACTAATGTTACAAAACATCTTTTATACACATCACCATAAAATAGATAGACAATTATAAAGGACAATCCAAACTTTATTATACATATTGAGATCCTTCTCTCTTAACATTCTTGGTATGTGGGATTAGTATTTTCCTTTGATATAATTTTTATATAACAATAACTTGTATTCAAGTATTAAAATGGAATTATATTAAATAATATATAGAAAGAGATGTCACAAACCAACTTGTTTGGATGAATTTGGGGAAAGGGATCTTGTTGGCCCAGAACATGTAGACAAAACAATAAAAAAGGAAAGTACTATTCAAACCCATATCAAAGTAGCTCAATGTAGGAAAAATATTATTGCTGATAACCAAAGGATGGTTTTCAAATTTCAAGTGGGAGATCATTTTTTAATGAAGGTATATCCATGGAGGGGTGTTATAAAAATTGGTTAGAAAAGGGAAACTAAGCCTCAAGTAAATTAACCCTTATGAATTTATATAATGACTTGGAACTATGAATTATCATTTTGGAATTCCACCTAGCCTTTCTAAATCACATGATGTGTTCTTTGTCGCTTTTCTAAGGAAGTACATTCCAACACTATCCCATTTCCTCTGTTATGATGAATTAAAATTGGAATGTGATTTATCTAACTATGAAAGTTGTATCATATTCTTAACACCACAGTGAAATATTAGAGAATTTAATGACTCAACTGGTAAAGGTACTATGGAAAATATATAAAACAAAGGAAGTTAAGTGAAAACCCGAGGAAAATAAAATTAAGAACATCCCAAATACTTTTATGATATTATATTCAAGAAATATCAAGGATGAATTTTTTGGAATAATTGGTGAACGTAACATCACATTAATTTATGTCATATTTTGTTTTTAAATAAATCTATGATCTTATGATTCATGCAACAACAAGTTCAAATAGAACATTATCTATTAAAAAGTGAATGTTATAAACTAGATGTTAAAATTGATAAAATGAATCGTATTAACCACATTATAGAGTTTATATATTATATACATTTAAATAAATGTCTTTAAAATTATTCCAAATAATTTTAAAGGCATTTGAGAATAATGAATTCAATTTTATGTATTTAAAGACAATATTTTTATAAGGCCATTTTTATTTCCTTTTGATGACACAATAGTTTTAAGTATATTTAAAATAAAATTATATTAATTTTATTTAAAAAATCATATTTTTTGAAATCATAATATAAATGTTTACTTTTCCTTAATATTTTTACTTTTTCTAATAAATTTTAATGTTTATATGAATAGTAATAAAATAATTTTTTAAATAAAAAAAATTACATTTAAAATATTTCAATTGAAAAATTATATTTTTAATTTTCTAAAAGTATTATTAGCTATATTTTTTATTATTTAATCTTGTTTAGGATATTATAATCAATATCACATAAAATTTGGATAAATAAAATTTCAAAATTTTAAACATTTTAACATTAAATTTTTTTTATTGTTTTACCATGATTAATTTTAATTTAATTTAACCAATTCACTATTTTGAATTTAGAAAAAATTATTCCATATTTGGAATTAAAATATACAAATTTATAAAATATTTCTCCTTTATTTCTAGAAAAAATCATAATAAACTTAATAATTTTAATTTACACACTGAATTGTAAATATTGTATTAATGGTTAAAAATTATATTTTATATTATATAAATTGACCCAAATACATGGTAAATTTTTATTTTCTGAGTTATTTCATCCATAATAATTTAATTTTTTGATAAATAATCATTTTTTTGACTGTATAATGTGGTTATAACCCTTATAATATTTTATTTCATCGAAAGTCAAAGTTGTCAAAATCAAGTTTTCAATAACTATATCATTTATTAAATGGTGTTATTCTGAGGGTATCTTTCACTATGAATATTAATTTGAAATCTAAAATATTTATATTTTTCATGGTAAAAAAATAATTAATTAATGTTTTTAAATTCATTAATAATGTTTATGAAATTATTATTTAACTTTTAAAATTATAAAATAAATGATATTTAATATACTAAAATAAATATCATTTTACAAAATTAATGTCACAAATTAATTTTCTAGATGAACATTATATATCATGGATTTATTAAAGGATCTTTATTGAAGTTATCTATTGTATTAGTATTTTTTAAAAGTAAATGTATGGAATAATATCAAAATTGAGATTAATGTTATATTGAAAATAATAATATTTACATATTTGATATAAAAGTTAAAAGAATCTAAAAAAATTTAACATATTTACATAAGTATTATAATGTAATCCATGGTCCATTTATGGGTTGTTTGGCATTTTGTACTATATATATTAAACTTTAAATAGTAAAAACACATGTTTTCTTGGTAAGAGTTAATGTGGATATGGAACAGATAAATATAATAGATAAGGGTATGAATGCGACATAATAAATGTCTAAAAACTATTATATGTGAGGATTTAGACCAATAATCATTTTATATTTGAAATAATTGTATTTTTATACATTTGTATTTTAAATTTAATTTATATTAGTTTAATATTTTGAGAGTCTCCAAAAGTGCCTCTCACCTCAATTATTAAAGGGCTCATCCTCCCTAACTTCATCATACAACTTTGATCCTTTTAGCTTGACCAACCCTACCAATTCTTCATCCCATTATGCTTATACTATTTTTTGAATGTTTATGTATTCCAAAAAGTCCAACTCTATGAACCATAAGAATATATCTAAAGATCATTTAAGAAGAGATGTTTAATTAACAATCAACTAAAAGAAAGCACATGACAATGGTTAATGTCACAATCTCATTATTATTTGGTATTGTTTATATGAAATTATATACTGGGGAATATTTATATTACTTATAAATTTTTCAAGAAATATTAAAAAATATTATTCATATAAAATTTCATAATGTTATTTTTACACGTGTTTATATTTACTAAACAGTTTGGAAGGAATCTTTTTTTTTCTTTCCCAAATTGGGTTCTTTGTGAATTTTGTAGAAACAATGTGAAGAGTACAATTTATTAACCTATAAATCTATTATATATTTTTATTCCTTTATAAATAATTAATGCATTGAAGCTTCCCTTCGAAGAATACATGGTAAATTTAAATAAAAATTCTTTTTTTACAATTGCAAGCCTTTTTAATTAAAATATTTTAATGGAAAACGGTATTTATCTTATGAATTTTTCAATTATTTTATTAGAGTATTTTATTCTATATAAACATCATTTATGTAGCATATACCATGCACGATTGATCTCTTATCATATCATCTACAAGATTTTATTTGTTGATTTATGATCAGTTTTACTATGGATTTTTTTGATATGATTCATGTGTTATAGTTAATATGTTGACATTGTATATACTTTTTTTAAAATATGAATTTATATGTTATTTATTTTTTAGTCCTTTCATACGAGGAATGAATTTTACATAATAAGTTATTGGCGGGGCCTATTAAATTTCCTTAATTCATCAGTA
The DNA here is from genome assembly GCA_963277665.1 of Viscum album. NCBI lineage: Eukaryota > Viridiplantae > Streptophyta > Magnoliopsida > Santalales > Viscaceae > Viscum > Viscum album. Next base: position 1,743,285,909 of record OY728128.1, on the reverse strand, counting down.
GGTCTCATGAGACAAACTAGATTGGGTATGGTCCATGGCATTACATATTAACATTTGGTGTCCTGGTCGAAGCATTGACGGTATGCTTATGATGTTTGGAATTATTCATTCCCTAATTATGATATTATATATTTATATTAAATGTTATTATTTTTGTTAGTATAATATTCATGTGATTATTTACATGAAATTTTTGGATTTTCATTTATTCTTGTCATATTATGCTAATAAAATCATTTAAATGGATTGTGTAATAGTTATTAATCTTTCATTAATATTTATGACTATTTATTCATAAATTATTCCATTATATGTGTACAATTAATGAGAATCATATCTCAGCCCTTTATTATTTCTTATTATTCCTTGGATTTTAATATATATATATATATATATATTATGATTGATATGTAGGGTTAATATAGAAGAATAATGGTATACTCAAAGGATTAAGTGTATTTTATTTTAATTTTTTATTTCTAATGTAAGATTTACTTATATAATATAGTTTCTAATAGAGATAAACAGATCGATCCTTTGATATTCTAATCATGTATTAAAGATAATGTAATAATGTGGGGTAGCATCCCTGATCTACTTAGGTCAGAGTCTTCACACTAGAGCTCTATGTGGGAAGGTCTTTCTTAGAAAAACCTCAAATACTACCCTCCTTGAATAACTCGTGGTCTAAAATGGGATTCAGAGAAGGAAACATTATTATTATTATATAAATCGATATCATAATGATTAAGAACAATCCATTTAGCTTAATAATGAAATCATATGGATACAGATCAAAAACATGGAAATCCCATACTAGATCAACATCAACTATCAAAAGTAGTGATGTTGGACTCTAAAACCCATGATAACTATTCTTCCCAATAGGTGTCTCTAACTCTATAAAGATAAACATGAGTTCCACATAAATTTTTATAATGTTAATAAAATATGTAATTATAAATGATTAGGATTAACATGTATTAAAAAATTATATAAAATATTAATCAATGTCAAAACCACTCAATGTAGTTGTACCAAATTCAACCACTACAATAAATTCATCCAATCTATAAATTTTTTTACTTATGAGGGATGTGTTGGATTCATATAGACATTGATGAATTTGAATATGATAAATTGGAATTTGGAGTGAAATATCCCGAACCATAACACGGAATTTAAATATCATGGAAGAACCTATGTGAATGGACCTTGTGAGAAAAAGAATTTCAGGACATTTCTAGGGTGAGATAAGAATATCATGTGTGCCTAACCATAGATCAGTAGTTCTATGTTATTGAATCACTATTAAAATCTAGTGATTTATTACAGGAGGCTCATTTCAAAGAACCACCTCCAATTACCAAACTATGATCATGTCACATCATCTTTTTTACCTTCACTCCACTGAAGCCACCAGTGGGGGTAAGGGAATGGGTAGAATAGAAAATACTTCCTTTTAAGTCCATATCTACCATCATGGCCCTATAAACTATATCAGAATTGGTGTTATGATTTACAATATACACTTGTGATCAGCTATGTATTAATAAAAATGTATGAAATTATGTTCTTTTAGAAGATCATTCCTCACAACCTTCTATGGAAAAAAAATTCAAACCCTGCAAAACTATTTGTGTACCCCGACATCGAATAAACTCACTAAAAAATGTAGAGTCACTATTGGAAATTCTCATTCATCAGAGGATTTTTCTATAACTATTGAAATAATATGGTCTTAAAACCCCTATATTCCATTCTAACATGTGCATCTTCATGTTCTATATAATCCAGTGATCACATGATTGGACTATGAAGTCTAAATGTTCCACACTTCACAAAGATATACACATGTGTCTCTAAGAAGATTAAAATTTTATCACTATTTCTAAATTAGTAATCAAATATATAGGTTTTATTATACTTATAAGTAATATGGTTTTATAACATAAGAATTCATACGAACGATCCCTATTTCCCACAACAATAATATATACCACAACCAATTTATCCGATACATGAAGTACATTCTGGTCACATAGGCAAAATCCCACATGATAGCCTGACTACTATTCTATTTCATTGGTATATTACCTTTAAGATAAACTCTTGTTGTACCCCCTGTGGAATACATGGAATATTTCTTGGATTCATGTTTTATACATGCCAAAAACTACATGAAATGGAAAAAAATATAATAGTACTAGTTAAAACCTAAATAACATAAGAAAAAACTAAGATCAATTTCCAAAAAAACATATGAGATACATAAATCCTCAAATCATATTGTAACTTGAGGCACCTTTAAGTAATATTTTTCCAATAACTCACTACAACATTCCTCTCAAGTCTCTGAAATCCAATCTCTTATCTTCTAGACATCCAAACAAAAAACTTATTTAGTAAAAACATTCTTTTGATACAAATTTGTTACATTCCTCCATGGAATGACCTAAAAAATATAACTCAAACCTATCATCTACACAAACAATGTGCAACACCCCAAGCTTCTACGGTACGCTTCTTTTTGAATAATTTGATAGCGTGTGTTGTACGCAACATCGAGTTCTAACACACCACAAAAAATCAAACTAGTCATTATGAATAGTAATGCCTACTTTTTGAAATTATATACATATTATATTTCAAAATGGACATTATTTTTGGATTCATAATAACAAAATTATCTTATGTTGAATTTTTGGTATTTTTCTGAGAACTTCTAATTTTTATGAATAGTTAAAAAAAACTAAAAAAACATTTTTAGTCAAAATAATTTATAGTGATAAATTATATTATTGAGTGGTTTTAAAGTATAATTATAATATATTTTTACCATTTTATCCAATGGTGTTCATTATAATTAATTTCACATTGAAATTGGACATAAACAATTGTCAATCTTTTGATATATATTGTTTTTCTTATAAACACACTATTTGTTGTGACAACGGGATTTAATTATAAAATTAATTAATTAAACTTATATGTTTGCAATTTTTTAAAATATACATCATTTTTGAATTCGGAATATCAATTATAGATTTGGGTGAAATTTTGGAATTGTTCTGAAAAACTTCAATTTTTGATGAATAGTGAAACCACTAAGTTGTAGTTAAAAAACTGAGTTTTTCATAAAACATAATTTTACCGCTTCTGTGAATGGAATTTCAAAAATCCAAGGGACATGGTTACTATCAAGTAGTAAAATGTGGTTCAATGAGATGAAAATAATTTTTGGTGAATAGTAACTTTTTACTTTTATTTACCACGGTTAAAAGTAAATAGGGTAATTAAGGGAAAAAAGATATTAATATTACCCTAACACATGTCCTAATTCTATTGGACAACTTTATATCGACCAAAAACAACCTTAAAAATAAAATATTATCATTTAGGTCCACATAGATTAGATTAGGAGATTTATTTTTATTTAATTCAAAGAAGAGTTAAAACAGTTAAAATCAATGTTTTTTTACTAAAACATTTTTAATATAGGGTTATACATAAGATAAATTCGATTTTAAGTATTAATTAGAAGGTTAAAATTATTTTATACATAATGATATTTTATTTATATTCTTTATACATTAAATAATTTAATTTATTTATGACACAATGATTATGCAGTAATTACCATAATAGTTAAAAAATTATAATAATTGATATGATAAATACCAAAATAAATATAATTATTGACTTTTTATGAATTACACTAATTTTATAGGTTACTATGGCATGTTAGGATTGACTTAATTAACTTTTTTCGAAGTAATCATTCTGTTATGATTTAAAAAAAATCAATTATTGAATAGTGTCAAAATTGACATAAAAGAGTTTTTAAAACAAATATTATATTATTAATTGATATTAAATTCCTAAAAATATAAGGTTTGTCCAAGATACTTATATAATTATAGTCGTATCGTTAATGGTCCACTTGGGGGGTCTCTTGGATGTATATAGTAAGTTTATTAACCAAATAATATAAAAATACAATGAGACATTGTAAAAGTGAAACTAATTAACTAAGAGTTAATACTTAATGATTTGGTTAATATAGAAACCCAAACCTGTCTAAATTATATTGGATGAGTTTATTTCGACCCATCCCCAACTTAACCTTTAAATAATCCACTTTGAGGCATTAGAAACCGAATATTAATTTATTATAAAATAATATTTCTAGCATTTCCAAAGGTGCCCCTCACCCCTCTTATAAAAGGGCACTCCCACTTCTCACTAACTCACACCTTCAATGCCTTTTGGGTCGGCCAAAAACTACCACAATACTCTCTAAACTTCCCTCAATTCATCCTAGAGGACTTATTTTGGTCAGAAAGCCAACATAAAGATGCATTCTGATCAAATCAAAAGGAAGAACCCGAAGAAGAGGTAATGATTTCACCACTCTTTTTCAAGTTCCTTTCTTCTTCCACTTCTTATTTCATTGTTATTACCATTATAAAATAATAAATCCAGTATATTATATATACGTTGATGTTATTATAAACATTTGAAAACCATATTTCAGTATTCTATCCATCCTTTGAATAACATGTCACCATACGTGCGTACGTACGACTTACCGTCTCCACGTCGTGGTTGAATTGTTATTCAATAAATTATTATCTGGATGGTTATAATAATGATGTGTAATTCATGTAAATAATAAATATAACATGACAATGATTCTTTATATATGATATACCATCCAATTAAATATTATTTTAATATCAAAATAGTGATATTGTCGCTCGTGCGTACGTACGGACTACCGTCTCCACAAACGCGATGAGATTCATTCTCCATCGTATCCATCCATTTCTAATTCTCATTTGATTATTAATAATAGTATCTAAGGATTTGATATCATTCTATATATGATTAAGATACAACATATCCATGACAAACACGGATTACGTAACAAAACATATAAAATAAAACGAATAAGTTAACACACGAGACAATGATATTACTAAGATATTATTAACAAATCAATGTTAAAAGATCATAAATGATATCATATTAATGTATATGATTCTTGTATAATTTAATAAGAATTATTTCACCATTTTACTGGAGTTTAACCTACCCTCAACCAAGGAAAAGTACAAGGTAAGGGATTATTTCGCAATCTCTTCATTATCCGAGGTTGTTTTTACATAATAGTCTACTAGGATTTCTTCATCATCCACATCCATGTTTCTTCAAAATGAATTTCAAAACATTTTTACTATTTACAATAATATGGGTTAAAATCATGTATACCCTTGTTATACTTTTTATAAGAGGTTTATAAAGGAATCTTTCTGTCTTTTTCCAAACAAGGTGCTTTTTAACCTTTTCGACAGAATTAAGGAAAGAATATTTTTTTAACTTATACGGTGGGTGTGGCTATTTTCCGCCGTTATAAAATCTTTGAAGCTTCCCTTACAATCTTATAAAAATATTTTCAATGAAAATGTTATATTTTATAAATATATGACTCTTAAATGATTTCAAAATAAAAACAGATATTACTCTAAAAAGAGTTTTGATTTCATCTATGTCAACATCCTTTGATGGATTTTACGCTTATTTGAAGTTGATTTATTATGATACAAAACTTATATATTTTATTGAATTTTTTTTGATATGTTTGACTGTGGATGTGTTATTTTTATACCATTCATGATTGATGGATGAAGTATTTATATTTCGTATGCTAATTTTAATTCGAATGTTTATGTTATGTTTAAACCTGTTCATATGAGGAATGCATTGGACTTAATATGTGAAGGGTGGAGCCCGCTATAGATCCTCGATGCATTGGTAGGTCTCATGAGACAAACTAGTGTCTTGGCACATGACCTTGGAAAAATATTATTTTTAGTCATGGCACGAGGCCTTGGCTATGTGGTTATAATAGTATTTCATTATGCATTCCATCATTATTAAAGTGGTTATTGATATTGCATGTGATTATTCGATTAGTAGAATATCCATGTGAATAAGTAAATGGAACTATTTTATTTTTTTCCATACTATATTGAAGCTCAGGTTTAAAAGGATTTTGTTTTAGTTATACATTCCCGTAAATGTTTATTATTATTTATGAAATTTCCGCTATATTGCTATCTTTACTGTTCATTAGAGCTCAACCCTTTAAATGTTTTATTTTTTCCCAGGATGTGAAGAATTAATTTATGAATAACCTTTAGGGATAGTATGTGAGGATATGAGTGTGGACTATGAAGAAAATATGTTGAGGTAGTTTTCATTTTTATGATGTAATGTAAACTTGTGAATATATCTAGTGTTTCCAAGACTACTAAACTAATCAGTCTTTCGAGAATTGATATTTCGTGGGATCATGCCAATGTTATGTAATAATGCACCGACTCTGGGTAACTAGGGTCGAGGCATTACAGTTTGTATTAGAGGATGTTTAGTACAAACCCTGGAAGATAGATTTAGATAAACTCTGATCTGAGAACATAGACCTAAGATGGACTTTGAGGATTACTATAGAAAAACTTCCTAGAATTTTGGTATTGTAGAGATTTTGGGAGTTTTCCGAGAAATACATCCATATCTGGATACGACCAGGTAGAGGCGGCTCTGACATAGATGTACCTAGAGGTAAAACCCAAAAACACCGCTTTTTGATAGACTCGAACGGGAACTGGTGCACAACAATGGGCTTGTTGCACTCTTGGTTATGACACTCCCGGGGGATATGCTTAGGATAACTCTCATTTTCATTAAAAATCATTATGAATGGTTTATGAGAATATACTTCATTAATGAAAACATTTTTATGATTATGGATTATATCCATAAATAGTTCAATTTATGTTAAGTGTTTTATAAGTATGGAATTATGTATTTTGATTCATAAACTAATTTAGTTTATGCCATTATTTATAAATGGCGCATAGTGGAAGAAATGGAAACTATATCAATGCACGCACTCCATGTAGGGATTTCCCTCCTTCTCAAGATAATTATAGTGGAGCTGGTGATGCAACTGGTGTCGATCAGCTAATCCTCATACTGGGACAACTCACTGAGGTTATGAATAATAACTGTACCTGTATGGAGCACCCTGATCCATAGCATGGAGGATCAATGTTAGAACGATTCATGGGAAAAAACCCACCAACGTTTAATGGGAGTACAAATCCCTTAGTAGCTGAGCATTGGATAAATTTCCTAGAGAAAATATTTCAGGCTTTGGGGAGTAGTGAAAGTGATAAAGTTATCATGACAATTTACCGCCTCACTGGAGATGCTGATCAATTCTGGTCACTGATTCAAAACACAATAGAAGATGATGAAGTATCAAATATGGAATGGACGGAGTTCAAAGATCTGTTTTTAGAAAAATACTTTCCTCGTCACCATCGAGTAGATATGGAAAGGCAATTTCTGAGTCTCAGACAAAAGGAGGATGAGAATGTCGCAATGTATGAAGCTAACTTTACAAGGATAGCAAGGTATGCAAGAGATTATATACGTATCCAAAGAAGTAAGATTGATTGTTTCTTTTATGTGTTAAACCCATTTCTCCATTGAGAATTAGTCTCACAATCCTTCTCATCGTACGAAGACATTGTCTCATGTTCTATGAAGACAGAAAAGGAATTCTCTAGGTCTTATGACTTTAAAGAAAAGAAAGAGAAGAAGAGATCTTTTGATCAATCTGGGAATGGAAATAAGGGGAAGAAGGGAAATGTTGAACATCCATGCTGTGGTAAATGTGGTAAGAAACACCCCAGTACGTGCTTGAAGGGAATGGGTGTCTGTTACAAGTGTGGTGAAAAATTCCACCCAGCTCGTGATTGCAAAGGGAAGAAGGAAGCTACCAATGTTCAATGATACAATTGTAGGGAGATGGGACATTATGAAAATGAATTTGCTAACTGTCATGAGAAATTACCTCAAAAAAGGCCAAGGGATCAAGGCCAAGCTTATGATATCACTACTGCTGAGGTAGAAGCTCCAAAAGACGTGGTGCCAGGTAATTTAATGGTTTCCTCATGTTTAGCAAATGCATTATTTGATTCTGGATCATCGCATTGTTTCCTATTTTCCCAATTTGCTATGAAAATTATATATTTCCAATTTGATTTAACAAGGGAGTTTTTAGTTAAAACTACTATGGGAAGTATCATTGCAACAAAGTTTTGGGAATCAATCCCCATTAGAGCACATAAATGTTTTTTATCTGCTGATCTCATCGTCATAGCTATGATTGAGTTTGATATATTCCTTAGTAATGATTGGATTTCGGACTATGATGCGAATATTTATTGTTAGAAGAAGGAGGTTATGATTTTTTATGATGATGATAAAGAACACCTTATCTATAGAAAAGAATCGTCACCACCTAATTCTTATCTAGATCCACCCCCAGTAGCTCAACTAAATTCAATTATTAGGGAGGACGAGAATGAAATGATTGTGGGTGAGGAAAGGAATGTTCAAATAGAGGATTAACCAGGTGTGAAAGAATTTGTAGATGTATTTCTGGAAGATTTACCTGGACATCCTCCAGAATGAGAAGTTGAGTTTTCCATTGATTTAATTCCTGGATCAAGGCCTATATCGAAGACCCCTTATAGAATGGCCACTATAGAATTAGTTGAACTAAAGAAACAACTAGAGGAATTGAGTAACAAAGGATTTATTCACCCTAGTGTTTCTCTATGGGGAGCCCCTGTTCTTTTTTTTAAAAAGAAAGAGGGATCTACGAGGTTATGTATCGACTACAACGAGATCAGTGATATAACAATAAAGAACAAGTTTCTCCTGCCTCACATTGATGATTTATTTGACCAACTACATGTACCTCAATACTTTTCAAAGATTGACCGTCGATCTGGGTACCATCATTTGTGTGTGAAGATGGAAGACATTCCGAAGAGAGCATTTTGAACTAGGTATGTGCATTACATGTTTACTGGAATGCCTTTTGGATTGACTAATGAACCCTCTGTATTCATGGATATGATGAATAGAGTTTTCAAGGAATATCTCGATGAATTTCTGGTGGTATTTATTGATGATATCTTGGTATACTCCAAAAGCTATGATGATCATGAAAATCACTTTCGCATTATCCAAAAGACTCTGAGAAGACATGAATTATATGGGAAGTTTAGCAAGTGTGAATTTTGGATTCAGGAGATTTCTTTTCTTGGCCATATTATCTCTAAAGATGGAATCTCTGTTGATCCTTCTAAGGCCAAGGAAATCCAAGAATGGCCACCACCTACGAGTATAACTAAGGTACATAGTTTTATTGGTTTAGCAGGTTATTATCGACATTTCGTCCATAATTTTGCCCGATTGGCAAACCCATTAACGTAGCTCACACGTAAAGGGGTTAAAATTGTTTGGACAAAGGAGTGTGAAGAATGTTTCGACGAACTGAAGGGAAGATTAGTCAATTCTCTTATATTGACTCTACTATCGGGTAATGATGGGTTCGTTATTTAGAGTGATGTGTCGAAGAAATGATTTGGTTGTCTCCTTATGCAGAATGATAGGGTTATTTACTATGCATCACGATAGTTGAAAATTCATGAACAAAAATATCATACTCGTGATCTCGAGTTAGCAGTTTTGATCTTTTCTTTGAAGATATAGAGGCACTACCTCTATGGTGAAAAATGTGAGATTTATACTGATCACAATAGTTTGAAGTATATTTTCTCACAAAAAGAACTCAACATGAGGAAAATGAGATGTCTTGAATTACTCAAGGATTATGATTGTACGATACACTACCATCCAGGAAAGAAAACATGGTGGTAGATGCTTTGAGAAGAAAAGATCATGGAGTTTTGAACAATATGATAATTGAAAGGGATCCAATTTTCATGGATCTAGTGAAGATGGACATAGGAATAACCATGGAAGTTGAAACATCAATTATTTTTCAAATGGTCGTAAAACCATATTTACTTGAAAGGATTATTAGTTATCAGACCGATGATGAAGAATTTCAAAAGAAGATTAAAGGTGTGAATGATGGGAGATTGATGGACTTTGTGTATGAAGATGGAATTTCGAAATTCGGGAAGAGACTTTGTGTTCCCGATATACCTAATCTCAAAAGGGAATAGCTAGATGATGCTCATAGTTCCAATTTCTCTATAAATCCTGGGAGCACCAAAATGTATAGAGATTTGAAGGAACATTTTTTGTGGAACAACATGAAGAGGGAGATTGCTGATTTTTTGTCATGATGTATGGTTTGTCAACAAGTGAAAGCTGGAAGGAAACAGCCTGGAGGAGTTATGCAACCTATTCCCATACCGGAGTGTAAATGGTACAATATTACGATGGAATTTTCCATGGGGCTACCAAAGAATCCTAGAAGGAATGATGAAATATGGGTCATTGTTGATCATCTTACCAAGTCAGCACATTTTCTTGTTATAAGACATGATCTACCACTGGAACGTCTAGCAAGACTATATATTGATGAAGTTGTGAGACTTTATGGAGTACCCCTATCGATTGTTTCTGATCATGATCCTCGTTTTACTTCAAGATTATGAAAAAGTCTTCAGAATGTCTTGGATACTGAACTTAATTTGAGCACTGCCTACCACCCTCAAACAAATGGAAAATCCGAATGAACTATTCAAACCTTAGAAGTCATGTTGAGATCCTGCTCACTTGACTTTCAGGGCATGTGGGATCAAAATTTACCTCTGGTAGAATTTTCCTATAACAATAGCTTCCATTCGAGTATTCAGATGGCACCATATGAAGCGTTATACGGAAAGAGATGTAGTACACCAACCTGTTGGGATGAAGTTGGTGAAAGAAAAACATGTATGCCCAGAACTGGTGGAGGAAATGATGGAAAAGGTGAAGGTAATCCAAAATCACATCAAAGAAGCTCAAAGTAGGGAGAAGAGCTATGCCGATAATTGAAGGAAAGATTTTGAATTTCAAGTCGGTGATCATGTTTTCTTGAAGGTATCTCCATGGAAGGGAGTCATACGTTTTGGTAAGAGATGTAAATTGAGTCCCAGGTACATCAGACCATTCGAAATTCTAGAACGAATTGGGGTCGTAGCTTACCGATTAGCAATGCCGCCAAGCCTGTATAAATTATATTTATTTAGTGGTTTTCGACCCATCCCCACCTTAACATTTTAATAATCTACTTTTGAGCAAGTAAAAACCGAATATGAATTTATTATAAAATAATCTTTCTAGCTTTTCCAAAGGTCCCCTCAACCCTCTTATAAAAGGGCACTACCCATTATCACTAAATCACACCTTCAAAGCCTTTTAGTTCGGCCAAAATCTTCCCAAATAGTCTCTCAACTTCCCTAACTTCATCAGAGAGGCATTACATTAGTCAGAAAGCCATCTTATGGAGCCCTTTTGATGAAATCAAAAGGAAGAACCTGAAGAAGAGGAAATGATTTCACCACCCTTTTTCAAGTTCCTTTCTTCTTCCACTTCTTATTTCTTTGTTATTACATTTATAAAATAATAACTCGAGTATATTATATATAATTTAATATTATTATAAACATTTTACAACCATATTTCTGTATTCTATCCATCCTTTTAATAACATGTCACCATACGTGTGTACGTACGACTTACCGTCTCCACGTCGTGGTGTAATTGTTAATCAATAAATTAATATTTGGATGGGTATAATAATGATGTGTAATTCATTTAAATAATAAATATAACAGGATAATGATTCTTTATATATGATATACCATCAAATTAAATATTATTTTAATATTAAAAGAGTGATGTTGTTGCTCGTACGTACGTACGGACTACCGTCTCCACGAACGCGATGAGATTCATTCTCCATCGTATACATCCAAGTCTAATTCTAATTTGATGATTAATAATAGTATATTAGGACTTGATAAAATTCTGGATTTGAATATGATACAACCTATCCATGAAAAACACGTCTTACATAACAAAACATATAAAAGAAAACGAGTAAGGTAACACCCGAGACAACGATAATACTAAGATATTATTATCAAATTAATGTTAAAAGAATATATATGATATCATATTATTGTATATGATTCTTGTATAATTTCATAACAATTATTTCACCATTATACAGGAGTTTAACCTACGCTTAACCAAGGAAAATTACAAGTTAAGGGTTTATTTTGCAATCTCTTCATTATCCGAGGTTGTTTATACGTAATAATCTACTGGGATTTGTTTATCATCCACATTCATGTTTCATAAAAATGTATTTCAAATTTTTTTACTAATTACAATAATATGGGTTAAAATCATTTATACCCTTGTTGGACTTTTTATAAGAGGTTCATAAAGGAATCTTTCTGTCTTTTTCCAGACAAGGTGCTTTTAAACCTTTTCGACAGAATTAATGGAAGAATGTTTTTTTAACTTATACGGCGGGTGCGGCTATTTTCCGCCGTTATAAAATCGTTGAAGCATCAATTACAATCTTATAAGAATATTTTCAAAGAAAATGTTATATTTTATAAATATATGTGTCTTATATGATTTAAAAATAAAAAGTGATATTACTCTAATTTTTTTTTGATTTTATCTATGTCAAAATCTTTTGATGGATTTTACACTTATTTGAAGTTGATTTATTATGATACAAAACTTCTATATTGAAATGAAGGTTTTTTGATATTTTTTAATGGGTATGTGTTATTTTTATACCATTCATGGTTTATGGATGAAGTATTTACATTTCATATGCGATTTTAATAATAATTTTTATGTTATGTTTAAACCTGTTCATATGAGGAATCCATTAGACATAGTATGTGATGGGTGGAGCCCTCTATAGCTCCTCGATGCATCAGTTGGTCTCATGAGACAAACTAGTGTCTTGGCACAAGGCCTTCGAAAATCATATTTCTAGTCTTGGCATGAGGCCTTGGCTATGTGGTTATAATAGTCTGTCATTGTGCATTCCATCATTATGAAAGTGGTTATTGATATTTCATGTGATTATTCGATTAGTAGAATATCCATGTGAATAATTAAATGACATTATTTCATTTTATTTCGGTCCATACTATGTTGAAGTTCAAGTTTAAATGTATTTTGTTTTATTTATACATTTCCTTAAATGTTTATTCTTATTTATGAAAGTTTCATCTATATTGTTATCCTTACTGGGCATTTGAGCTCACCCCATTCAATGTTTTATTTTTTCCGAAGATGTGCAGAAGTTATTTATGAATGACCTGCAGGGATAGTATGTGGGGATATGATTGTGGACTATGAAGAAAATATGTTGTTGTAGTTTTCATTTTTATGATGTAATGTAAGACTTCTGAATATATCTAGTGTTTTCAAGGCTACTATACTAATCAGTCTTTCGAGAATTGATCTTTCTTGTGATCATTCCAATGTTATGTAATAATGCACCGACTCTGGGTAACTGGGGTCGGGGCGTTACACAATGGGTTCTCCCAATCCCCAATGACTAAAGACTAGCACCAAGGAATCAATTATAAATTAGAGGGAATGAATTTTCCCAACAAAAAATAATATAAAGTAGAATATATATGTATATAGTAAAAATAAATTATGCCATAAAATAATTTATATTTGATAAACCAAAAAATAAATTGTAGAGATATAAATTATATGAATATTGATCTAAACACAAACTTTCATGTCCAAAAAAACAATAAAAACATAAACCATCAGCTGTTACTCAATTTTATAAATGTGAATTCACACACCATCTCACAACCATATAACATTACCCAAGTGACATAAACATCATCATCTCACAATATTACCATTTATTTCTAGTATCAAATGATTATATATGGTCTAAAAACCTCCAAACCTATGTGTAGGTTGTAATATAGAGATAATCAATAAGATCTCAATAAGATAATCCATATCAATCCTTTGTTCAATAGTAATAATATTCTCAATTATAATGAAAAAAATGAATGAAAAGAAGACAAACATTTCAATATGGAAGAGAAGGTAAAAATATCCCATTATCTATATTCTGAAAATAAAGGTAGATAAAACAATTAAAATAAAAAGTAATTTTTTTGAAAATAAAATTCATAAATATCAATTCAGAAATTTTAAAAATCTGTGAAAATGGTATATATGGTAAAGATCATGACATTTCATAATATAAAAAATCACATTACCATAATAAAAAACTAGTAACACATTACAAGTTTACTAGAAATATAGGGAATTGGGAACAAAGGAACATTCCATGAGTGAACCCCATGGCGGTGTCAAAATATCAAATCCTTAGAACAACATGGTATATGAAGTTGTAGAGCACCTCATGAGAAATCATTGATTGTATAAATGGATATATCCATTTAAATAACCTTTCATATAATTAAGTAGGGATTTCCATATTCTCAATGATTCAAATCAATTCAAACATGCTTTAAAATTCTATTTCTCAATCCATTTTTCATTGAATTGAAGCTATATTTTCGTTCTAAAATCATGTAAAAAGCTATATTTTATGAAATCCCCAGTTTTAGACACACATAAACCATTAAATAATTACATTTCATTTATAAAAAAATTAAATTATATCAAGATCAATTCCTCATCAACATCATATATTTGAGATAGAACCACCTTCATCAAACTCAAGTCACACGCTACATGAAACAACTTCCATCCACTCTAATATAAATGAAAATAGTTAATGGTGACCATATCCTTGACTCCCATATATAATAATTTATTTCTTAAATGAAATGGTCATTATATAGGATAGATCACAACATACCTAAGGTAATAGGCATTCCGCACCACAACCATCACATGTGATGGTCTCTATATTAAGACTATGTAATGGATCTAGATGGAATAAATGAGAAACATCAACACATGATCAAATATTCATAAAAACATCCCAATATAGAAACCAAAATTAGAGTATAAAGAAATCAGATAGGCCTCTTAATCAATGTGAAATGTAATAACCTTGCTATAGATCACGAAATGAACAAAGATATTCAAAAGATTAGGTGACTCCCAAAATATCCTAGAAGGAGGCATATATTTTATACTAGTGTAGAAAATAAATTTAAATGATATTCATGAGTGGATCCTCATAAAACCACTTTGCAGGTGGATTTTTATTGTATGTGATTAATTATTATCATAAATTTCTAATATTTTATTTTAAACTAAAAAATAAAAGCATGATAAATTACCCCGAGTGATAATATTCAAATATAAATAAGTTTTTTTTGAATAAAATATATTACACCATAAAATTGTTTCACACCTTATTTCTAGTAGAGAATATATGTAATAAATTATATATTTATAATGATAATTCCTTCTGTAGCCAATACCAGAACCAATCGCTCAGAAAAAATCCCAAATCTATTTGACGACCTCTAAACCCAACGAAAATGTTCATAAACATTATAATGAGACACTATTTTTAACCAGTATTTTTTACCACTGGGGATGGTGATGGAATAAATTGAAATTATAAATAATCTTATGGAATCATTAAATCGATTGCATTATACAGAAGGTCATTTAATTCACATGGCGGTTAATGAAATGTGAATGGAATAATTTTAATTAATGGATTCTATATTAAATTAACATAAATATAAATTTTAAAAGTAATTAATTAAATAAAAATAATAGAATAATTGAGTGTTTATAATATATAATGTTATTTGAGGTGGAAGTAATGTGTTTGAGTGATTGTAGTTTATGTTGAGGATAAGAATGTGAGGAGGTATAGTGACATATTTTGGGTTGGATTTTCATCCATACATCTAGTTCTATGTAATGTTGTTCAATTATTTGATATATCTCGATGTGTTGGTGAAAGTATATGTCATTAGGAGTATTCTAACCATGATTATAAAATTATGATAACAATGTTATCACAATTCCTATAATCAAATATATATGTTATAAGGTTATTATTTTTGTATAAAAATTATCATTTGGATATTTTTTATTAGGATATGTTCCTAATAATCTCATTTATTTTGGGGTTGTATCCCTCAATACCTTATATTGGGATAAATTTTTTTTACATGTGGATTGTTATATTGTCAGTTGAAAAAACCCTAATTTTTTGTATGTAATCATGAAGTAGGTATTCTACTTCATGATAATCTAATGTGGTAGTTTTAGTAAAGGTAACAAAAAAATAGTGCTCCTAATGTGGCTCAAAAGAGGGGATATAGGGTGGGAAGATGATATATTCATGATTCTACTCATCCTCAAAGAGTACAGAATAACCATGATGGTGGATTACATTAGGTTATAAGAGGTCATGGAGCATGTTGCAGTTATCTTTATACATTTTAATTTTCATTTTTGGGTGAGAAATATGTCATTATATCTACCCATTTATTGTATTCCTATTAGATTTTAATATTATTTTACTCTTGATTTATAAACTACCTCATATCACCTACCCAAATATTTTATTAAGAACTTATGCTGGAAAGGATTCTTGTTACCATAGACTTGAAAATACAATTAAATGTTCAAACATGTATGTATGATGTTTTTAGAGACTATGGTCTAGTTTTTGGGAATCACCACTCTTAGATAGACATCATATATGTTTGGATGTGTTCGTTTGATATCATTCTCAATATGAACTCTTTCAATTCACTGTAGGATGTTATGTTTTTCTTAAGGATTAATTTTATTAGGATAATGACCATGATCTTGAAATTTTTTTTAGTGAGAGAGACCATAATAAGGTTTAGATGCATGTTTATTCGATGGATTCTTTGACATGTGAACCAATATTGATTTCATTAGAGGTTCGACCAATGATGTTTCTCAAAGTTGTGCAAGAGTAACATAATATATTTCCTGAGGTGGTTATGTTGTTAACCCCCGATGGGAGATATATATTGGGATAGATCAATAGAATGGATATTATCCTATTTTTGTGTATTTTTATAATAAGTTTTCCTTATGTTTAAGTTATTTTTATGTATGGAACAATGATATTTTGTACTGATGTATTGTTCTGTCGAGTGTGATAAGTTGGTTTTATGTATTCATGTATTTGAAATCCACTAATTGTAACCTATATATATTTAGTGATTATTATCTCATGAACTCGGTGATAGTGAAAAAATGATATAATATTCCACGGATTGATGGTTGGAATTACCTTTTTGAATGATGTAGTTTGTTCTCTATGATCTATCAGTACTTATAATTTCATAATTTGTGGGAAACGATGATGATATTCCGAAGACTTCAATAAAATGTCCTTTTGGGAAATATGAGTTCATTTACATGATATTATATGTGTTTAAAACTAAATACATGTTAATTAATTTGATGGAAATAGTATTTAGATAGATTTTTTATCAGTGTTTTATTTTTTGAATATATCATTTTGTACTCTATATCAAAGGAGGAGAATATATAGTGTTAGTGTACTTCATTGGGAGTTCTCCATCATCGTCATCTATTCAAGAATATGTAAACCATGCGTTCTATAATTGGGTTGTTTATTTCATAGGTAATTTCTTATTCGATCATAGTGTATCAATGGTTCGTTCTATGATTAAGGTAGTCATTTCTTATAGAAAACCCAATATAGTTTCATAGGGGTGAAGTTTCCTTAGTTTGGAGTCTATTAAAGGAATTTTATTGATATTTTATTCTGAGATAAAATTCTTATATTATCCTTCACCAAAAATTATATGGTGTTCTAGTGGATAGATTTCATTCAGGACACTTTTGAGTACCTGAATGAGATATTGATCAACACTCCAATTCTATTTTTTCTAGAATATGGAGTTCAATTTGATGTTTTCAATGGTGTTTCTCTTCTTGGGTTTTTTGTCTACACGAGAAGTATATATTATTTATTTATAATGGGAATATATAGAAACATCCCCATGAAGATAATTATTCCCACCATGAAATTGGGTTAGTTTCAGTCATGTTTCCTATGAATTTGTAGTGACATTACATCATCGCCTGAAATATTTTGGTTTTTTCTAAGCATAACTACCTTAGGTATTATTTCTTCCTATGTGACCTACACTAATAAAAACAATGGTGGATTTAATTAATAAAATAGCTTGACAAGTTGATTTATCAAACACCAATAAAGGGTATTTTTTTAGTTGATTCACTAAAAAAGAAGCCATGTAGTTATATCAGGCAGGAATCGGGATATTAATAAAGAGTAATTGAATATATCTCAGTGATTCATCTTGATTAAAGAGTGGTTGGATATAGAAGATGAAATATTTTTATGATATGTTTTTCATATTATGTTTAGTGTGTCGAAGAGTCCCAACTGGTGAATTTTGAGGTGGATTACTAGAGTGACCAATTTTTTTTGGAGAATCCCCTGATGGTTATTATAAAGATAAAAAAACACATGTTTTTATCCCAAGGAGTATTTTTATCCAGATGGAGATATATGATGTGTTTCAATGTGAGTTTCATATCTCACCAATGATTGTAGATTTCAAAATGACAAATATATACTGAGATATGGGAGGTCAGTTTTGGTCCCTAGATTGATGTTTCTTGTTACAATGTTTGTGTTAGTGTCTTCTCTTCTAGTAGGTGAGGATCGAACACCAGGTTCCTGATAGTTTTCTCCATCTCCTAGATATTCCTTAGAGGAAGTGGGAGGACATATCCATGGAATTCATCACCATTTTATCTTGATATCTTGGTGGATTTCATTATACATGTGTGAGAGTGTATCATTTTAAAAAATCAACCCACCACATAGCAATTAAGGAGTTGATCTCTGTTGATTTTTTTTGATGTAGTATGTGGAGGAGCTGGTTAGACTCTAGAGAATTTTGAGAAATATCATCTATGATATTGATCCTCATGTTACCTCCATTGTTTGTATAGGTTTCTAGTATGCTTTTGGGACGCAATTATTACCTAACACCACATTCCATATGCATAGGGGTGGTTATAATGAGTGGATCATTCAGAATATTAAGGATTTTTTTAATTGTGTCCAATATTTTAGAGGTTTGAGGTGAATCAAAATCATTTTTTTCCTTTGAAAAATATTTTTATCTCCCATTTTGTATATAACTATTTGATTCTTCTTACAATTTTCATATATATTATCCAATGTTTTAGAGTGGGGTTAGAATGTTATAAATTCTCATGTTAGAACCAGTGGAGTGAATGATAGTGGTGATCTAGATGATTTGTGAGAGAATGAAGGGAGTTAATTATCATTAGTATTTATATTAAACTAAAATGGGGATTCCTATATAATTTTATTTTGGAGATCATATTTTCTTTAAGGTGTATCCTTCTTATGGAACATGACGCTTTGTACTGGGAGTAACTTTTCTCCCATTTTTATGGGCCATACACATTATTTGATCCTATGGGGTCTAATTTGTGTCGTATATAACATCGCACATAAATGATACTATTGCATAATTTATTCGATGTTCTATAACTCCACCATTAAATTTATAATGACTCTCTCAACTTCTATTAGTGAAAGATCAACATTAACGATGGTATTCCCTTTTATGAATAGCTTGTGGATATCCAGTACAGCTAGGAGATAGTGTTATTCAAGAATTAATCTACATTATTTTATGTCATTTAGTGTAATGGTGTTTTTCAAAAGTGAAGCATGTTATGTGAGTCTTATATTTATTCTTTGTTTCCCTTTTTGTTTGATAATTATCTCTTCTCTTGTAATGATACTTTTATTTGGTTTTTTACAAAAATCTTGTTTATATTGTGATTTTCTATTAATTTTTTAATTATTTGCTACCATGGAATTATATTAGTTGCGTATCTCCCATGTGGGTGTTTAAGGGTTGGTTATGTTATTTTCATAGTATAGAAAATTGTTCATATGAGTGAGGTGGTAAATCTACTATGATAGAATGAATCATGAGAGGTATTCCACAAGGTGGTTATTCGGATGAACCCTTTTCTATTCATTCTCTATAAATTTGGTTTAGATGTTTACGAATTTAATTGTATGGTAGGTATATTATATAAATTAATTAATCCTTATATAAAATTACATTCAATGTTTCTGAGTTATGTTTTCCATAAGGGATTCCTTGAGCATGATTGATGCAATTTTGGAGCTATAATATGAAATAATAAGATTTTTTCGATGGGAAATATAGTTCAAGATGTGAGAGTTCAGTTAGTGTCCCAAATAGTAATTCACAGCAGAGGAAAGTAAATTAAAAAAATTGGATTCAAGACTTAAACCATCAATTACCTATGTAAAAGGGTGGATAATTAGCATTGATCAATCAATCCTAGAAAAATCATGACAATAACATGAATTTCAGGATGAGAATTGATCCTGTATTATGGGATTATGAAAATATGTATTTTAATAGTCTTAAAACTAGAGCCACTCACGATGTTCAAGACCAATTCACATTCTATGTCAACATCTTTTAGTGTGAATATAATTATAATCACTTCATATATTATATAGGAAACTCTCTAATTCTAATCCAACTCTTGACAACAAAATATTCTTCTTTAGTACGTGTTGAAAACTTTTTAAAAAATTCCGATCCCCAATTTCCTGTATTTAATCTGTACTGATCTGAGGTGATTTTTATATATTTCTACCATTATTTCATATTTGATAGGTTTTATACCCCACATTATTCTTTTATATGTTTTGGATATTGATCTCCTTTGTTCTCATGGGGTTCCTTTATTGCTGTGTGGTGTGGAACCCATGTAGGGATATTGTTTCCTTATGGGATAGGTGATCAAAAAACAATTTTGTTTTTCAATTCACATTTAATGAATGTTGAAATCCTTGAGTTAGGGTTTTCATTACATTCAACATTATATTATATGAAATCATATATTAATCTTGTTTATCTCATAGGGTGATAGTTTAATGAAACATAATAATAAATAAATAGGAATGATGAAAACTAATTTTTGATATTTATAGATATCACTTATTTTGTCAACATGAAAATTGTTAGACTATTAGTTTATCAGATAGTCTGTAATAAATTAAAATGATTTGTTTTATAATATCTAGTAATCTTAGGTTTATCAAGTTTAATTTTTTTGACAATTATTGATGAATGTAAATTTTCTAATGATGTTGGATATTTAATTAAAGAGACCTAATTATTAAATCTAATATCTATTATGATTTGATGAAAATAAAATTGTATCTGATGCATGTTTATTAAATATTTCTTAATTATATTATTGCAATTGTTTATGGACCATAAATCCAATATTTCATGTTGTTTGAATTTAAAAAAATTGATAATGAAAATGTTCATCCTTAAATATTGTTAAAACTAGAAGTTATTGTTGAAATTGTGTTTAATTAATTTTTAGATTTTTAATATTTGATGACTCATAATACCTGGAGTTGGAACCTGGGATAAAGTAGTTTTTCAATACAATATGGTAAATAATTTATTTGATAATGTTAAATGTTTGGGAAGAGAGGGACCATATGCATGACAATGTCATATTCCTTTTTAGTTCCTTGATTCTCTTTTGAATCTTTTCCTTATTCAATAATTTTTTTGATTTCTCTAGTTGTGAGAGTTGTTATATGATATGATGTGATATGGTATGGATGATTGTCTAGAATGATATGTGTAGGGAGGCCATGTTTATGGATGTAGTTGATAACCATAGTGGAAAGATGAATGGTGATATTCATGATTAGGTCGGGGATGACATTGGGATTGATGGAATTGATATAATCTATGATTTAATGTTGTTATATTTAATAATAAATAATTACTTTATAATTAAATTGTTATTTAATTATTGGTTATTTTGGTGTATTATTTCTAAATCCCATTTCCTATTTCTTGATTTAGGTTATTATGCTTGGTCATGAATCTATTTTATGGTTTCATATGATGTTATTTAGAGAACATAGAATAATGTAATGATTACAAAATAATTAATTTTTCAACCAATATATTTTATTCTTAAATGGTAATAATATTTTGAAACTAATATGGAATCATGGAATCATGAAATCATTTAAATTTTTTTTGGGTTATTGACATCACTTGGTGGTTAATGAAATGTGGATGGAATAAAATTAATTAATGGATAATTAATTTGTTAACATAAAGTGAAATTTTATAAAGAATAATTAATTAAATGAAGCACATTGAATTCTTGTGTGTTTCTAGGATATATGGTTCTTTGTTATGGTAGTTGTGTGTCTGAGTGACGATTTCTATAGATAATCTTTAGGCTATGTAATCCAAGTATTGTGGTTGTGAGAAAAATTATATCATCTATTTTATATTATTTATACCCTCTGACACCCATTTTAGTAAGGTGAATGACACCTAGTGCTTTATCAGAGGGTGTATTCCACAATATCTATGTTGGGAAGGAATATACGGTTGAATACCACCTCAAGCCCCACTCTCTTCACCAAGTAGTATTATATCCTAGTATTCACAGTGGTTACCTTTCATATATATGTATATAGATTATTTTAATGGATTGTGGTTATTTTCAAAAACATGTATCTCAATATATAAATTCCAATAGATTATTATTGTTATGATTTATATGGGTTGCAATGGCATGAGGTAAAATACATGGCATGCAGGTAGTGGTGGATCATGGAAACTATTAGACTATAATCTAATGGTTTCGAGTGTGATGGTGTGAGTCTGTAATTTATGGGGTGTTTTGAATGTGATGAAAATATATTTTAATGCACATGTTACATGTTTTGATACTTATCCACAAGGTATTTTAGATTGAAAACATTTTTAGAGATATGGACTGTGATGTGTGACATTAGGGTAGAGCAGAAAACAAGTATAAAAGTGGTATCAGGGTAACATCTATTGATATTATATTATATGATCTCTTCTATTAAATTATTCTTAATAGATAGTCATGGTGAGTCTATGAACATATAATACAATTTTGGGTAATGATTTATCTTGCCTTGTTGTTTTCTAGGATTTAAAATTCCTTCTTTATGGTTTGAATAATAGGCATGGGGTTGGATCCTTCTAAGTATGAATATTCATCTCACCCTATATATATATATACGATATTTTTGTTTTAATAAATTGGTTTAATGCATGGGATATACATTATGATTTCATGGGTTGTTCGTCAACATTTAAGTGTGAGTTGTCACTATCAGGAATTATACTTTTTTTTATGTAGTTTTCTTACATGACTCAATTTTATATCAATAAATTGAAGCCATTTTAATATTTTACTTTTATCCTATGTAGAATATATATAGTTTTCTAATAATATATTATTTCTCAAAAGGGTTTAAGGTAAGGGAATCCATTTATGTATATGATATACCTATAGTTTTGTGTGGAAACATGTATCATATAAGTGGTATGACATGGGTGTGATTATCTATTGTCTTTAATTTTATACCTAAGATGTGTATCTATGGGGTAATGGGGTCATGGAAATACGTAATCCAAAAAATCATTAATAATGATATCATTTAACTATATCTTAAATCATTGAAAATAAATTTTGTCTCATCTAATTTTTAACATCAAAATAATAAATCTTTCAGATAATCGATAAATATTGTATCACTAGATCATATCCCATGTAGAGTAAGAGTACCATGAATTTATATTTTCATTGTTTAAAATACTTTTAAAATATTACATGGACATTTCATGAAGAAAATAACATATTCATTTTTAAATCACTTATTTAAAAATTAAAAAATTACAAATAATGAAAGAAAATATATTATTTGAAATGAACCACGTAAACATATAAATTAAACATCAATAAAGTTACTGGTAATGATTGTGGAAAATAATTTATTTTTTGTATATGTCAAAATAGAAATTCCATCCAGATCATTGATAAAATGTAGCTATTTTGTAAAATAAAAGTAATATTTATTTTAATCATTTATATAGAAAGTAATACATCTATAAAGATTAATTTAATATATAGATTAATAGTTTTCAAAAACATTCTACAAACATACTAATGAATATATGGGAATGGAAGAATAATAATCCAAACTACATTAAAAAACTGTTTATTTGACTTCAAAAGATTCTTTATAACATTTAAAGAACATTGGGAGGGGAAAATGGACATATAAATTTTAATTTTTAGAGATATAAATTAGATTATCATTACCGAATATTTTTATGATATGTTTCATATAATTTCATCATCATAAATTTATGCATAATAAATCTGGGTAAAAGTCATATTGTAATGTAAAACCCATATTTTATTAGTAAATATTGAATCAAAAAACCCATGAAATTATTAATATCTAATAAGTCATCAAATACAATTAATATAAATTGATTCAATATAACACCTATAAAAGTGATAGTATAATCACTACATTGAAGAAAAAATTGGTCAACATGGGATTTGACTAACACACAAAAATATGAGAAAAGGAACCCTTTTCCCTTTTTCAATATTCATTATAAGCACTCTATCCTCCTATGAAATAAATAGAAATTTATTATAACACAATAATAGAACCATATTTATATCTCTAATACTATATATTATATACTTAAAACATACTACTCTTATTCATTTATCTTTCTTTATTAAAATCAATGTTCTGTGAGACAATTTTTTGGATTTTTATGTCTGTTTTGATTCAGATGTCTTCATACTTACATCTCGATCACAGTTAAATCATATCTAAAATGTTATTAGAGATATAAATATCCTATATATTCATTATAAAATATTTATTACAATATATAAATGTTATATAATGAAAAATGAATTACACGGCTAATGGTTATTGTAATCCATACGTAAGCATGATCACTATTTTAATTATAAAATAAAATGAATGAAATAATGATATATAATATTTTTAAATTATATAATCATTATAATATCATATATATAATATATTTTTATTTGATCCATCCATATATAAATCAATTTAAGGTAATGATGAAAAATGAATCATATTTCTACATAGACGTTATTGTTCACATGTATCCATAAGCAATAAATTCATTTCTAATTGTTCAGAATAGTGGTATAAAATGGAAATCCAACATTCATAATAATATATAATTTTATTTTTTCACTGTATATTCATTATTTTTAGATGGATATAATATATTTTTATGATGATGAAGAAGAAATACATTAAAATTCAATAAGTAAGAAAAGAAACTCATCTTCTAGAGACCTCATTTGTATTAATAATTACACCTAGAAATGTTAGGCATTGGAGAAGACCAATGGATCTAGAATTATGGTAATTAATCTAAGAATGTTTTTTTCTTGGATTAGTACATTTAAATGGCTAGAAATTGTTTGATAGATGAAAATATATATTCCCTTTTATATGTGATGGAAAGGACACACAGTGAATTACTTAAATGATTCAAACAGAATATACATCATAATCATTTAATATTATAGTAAATGGATTAAGTTTTAAGGTATAAAATTAAAATCCTTGTGTCCATTCACCCAATGAATATTATACTTGATGATTCTATTTTTTAAACATTATATTTTTGGTTTACACCCATGGTAAGAATTTTTTACCTTAACTGTGGTAACATGTTTTTCATACATAATGAATATAAATGTAAGGAGGAAAATAAAAAAATGTTCTAGTTATGAAATTAATGACCATTTACCATAAAAACATCTTCTTTCGATAATTTTTATTTTATTTAATCATTTAAAACAATATTAGTTGCCATAAAATATCATGTAAGAATTTTTTGGGATATTTTTATTGAATTTATTTTCAATTTCATCATTACCATAATGTAATTTGAATATAAACACTATTTCACTAAATTATAGTTTATAAAATATTATTAAATTTTTTGAAAACCACATTTCTTACAAAAAAATTAATTTTACTATATTTAATATCATTTACCTAGATGTATAATATCGATGTGGTGTAATAGTATATGGTTACTATAAAATAACTAATAACAAAAAATAAATTATTTTCAGAAAAATTGTTCAAAATAAGAATTTATATTTAGACATAACTTCATTTCATCCAAACGAAAATATATACATGAAATTGAAATCAATAGAGTGTCCTTTTTTATTTAACGTTATATTAAAATAATTTAAATGATATAACAAAAATATTTTGGAACCCAATATCAATATTTTAATTTTAGGACCGATATGGTCAAACACCAGTCATACTATGAGAGAAATTTAAATGATAATATGGTTTTTAGGCGTAATCTCTTTGATTTATCCATGTTTCACCTTAACTGTCGTGAAAAATACATAAGATAGATTCTATTATTCATGAACAAATATAAAAGTTTCAAATTTATAAATTTTTAACATTATTCATTGAAATTTGGAATAAATATTTCATAATTACATTTATAGATGTGTAAGAAATAAAATTTTAATATAAATGTTAAAAACTCGATGAAAAATAGATTTTTGAAAAGTGTGTTTTCAATCCCAACAATAACATTATAAAAAAATATTACATTTTTTCTATAAAATAAATTATAATTAAATAAAATTAATGTATAATAATATTATAATAATATTTAAATAAAATAATAATGGGATTTTAATTTATTTATATGATTAGTATAGATGGAGGTTTTTGGAAAAACATTAATTTTAACTATTTAGATAAAACTAAATTACCCTAAAAGATTCATGAAATACTGCTTTAGCTAATATTGTCATAAGGACTTATAAAATTATATTTCATTCATAATATTAAATTTGAAGTATTAGTTGAAATTAGTTATAATTTCCACACACATAAATATTGTAATAATTATTATTTATGAAAATAAATTTCTAAAATATAAAATGACATCACTTAAAAGTTAGTGATTGTGTCTTATGAATTAATCAGTACATTTTAATTATACATATGTTTTATACATATTTATAATTTGGTATTTTCAAATCATACTATACATTTTAATGACATGTTATAATAATCATATTCAAATAATAATATTGTTGTTGTATTTTATAGTTCACCGAAATATATATTTTGGGTTTATTATTTTATCATGTTTAGTATTCCTTTCACAAAAAATTGTGGATATAATGAAACAAAAAAAATTATCAAAAGATTGTGAATATTTTTTATGTGTATACAATATTGGAAAAAAAGTATCTAATTTTAATAATATCTGAAGAGTTTAGTCCAGGGAAATAAAGTACATTTAAATAAACCATTATGTGTTAGAAAACATAAGACTTATATTGGTCAATGAGTTAATTAAAGGGACGAATACTAGACCAATAAAGGGCATATAACCTATCAATATTTGAAGTGGATCATAATGGTTAAGTAAAAAATAACCTTGACTCTATAGTTGTGGGTGTCATG
Source organism: Viscum album (assembly GCA_963277665.1). Taxonomy (NCBI): domain Eukaryota; kingdom Viridiplantae; phylum Streptophyta; class Magnoliopsida; order Santalales; family Viscaceae; genus Viscum; species Viscum album. The sequence continues at coordinate 1,743,258,557 of OY728128.1, read as the reverse complement.
TTAATGTTTTTATGAATTTTCTGAATTAAAATATTTCATTATATCATTAAATTTAATTTTTTTTCCATTTTGAGAAGATATTATCCCTCTATATATAAATTTACAAAATATTTATATAATAATAAATAAACTTTTTTATATTCTAAATTAAAATTTGTTAATTTATTAATGAGAGGGTGAATACAAGCTTCCGATAGAAATTACTTCTATTTGATGGGCCAATATTTATATTATTAAGTGGTATTTATCATGGATGGCATGGGAGAAACATTAAATCAATGATATTCCTATTGTATAAGATTATATCGATGTCTTTCTAAAAGAGTTTACTAGTCATCCTCTATATTTTATGGTTTGTTTTTCAATTGAACTCTTACATATTTCATCACTTTATTCAAAGACTACATATAGAATATCCTCAATTAGAATGTAGAAATCTATAAAAAAACACATTGGGAATCCTCATAAGGGATTCATATTCCCTAGTGCATCACTATAGGGTGAAATATGTTTTTGTTAAAAATAATGATGTATAAATGAGAATCTTATTGGTTTTTAGAAACATTACAATATCATGATTAATAATAATTATCCATTACCCTATATCAACGATTTATTATAATGATTCACGTATATTTCAAGGATTTTTTTAATATTGATATCATCATATGTGGGTAAAATTCATTATATAACCAAGATATCCTTGTGTATGAATTATGGACACTATGGATATATTATTATGTCATTGGGTCTTCCTAATTCACTTTATAATTAATAGAACGCATGAATAGTGTATATAGAGATTACCTTGATCATCTTGTGGTAGTGTTTATAGATTATATTATTATATACTCCATTAGAAATAAGAAAACATTATGATCACGTGATAATTTTTTAAGGCCTACGAGGAGATATAAAATATTCGGAATTCCACATGTGTGAATTATGTTTATAAAATGCATCATTCATTAGAAACAAAGTCACAAATAGGGGTCAATATGTAGTTCCTTCTATGATGGATGTGAGTAAAAATTTTCTAGGATAAATAAATGTTTCTGAGATCTATTGTTTTCAAGGATTGGGGATATATTAACATAAAATTTTGAAACATTCCCCATAGTTTTCTAATTCACTAACTATGTTAACATATTATGGATATATTTTCCATTAGACTAATGAATGTGGGTAATATTTAAAGAGAATAATATAAGGTTGGCTAGTGAACCTATACTCTCTCTATCCTATATTAAATAGGGTTTTTTATATATATCTCAGGTATATTAATGAATCATGTGAAAAAGTGACCATTCCAATACTTTATATATATATAGAGAGACTATTTGTATTTAATATCTATATATAAATTATTATTATATGGAATGGTGTAATGTATATAATAATAAAATAATATTAAATTATATATTCATGTAAAAATATTTTAATATGAGACAAATGAGATGGTTGTATTTGATTAATGAATATAAAATATCATTATATTTCTAGCCTATTTAATAAGACAATTTGAGTGAATCTTTGAGTTAAAATATTCACAAAAGATTATGAATGATATGGATCAATGAAAACCAATATTGATGGGTTTAAAATGTATATAACTGTATATATTGAAGAAAATTTATATATATTATATTTTTCAAATGATTTTTCAAACATATATCTATGTTAATAAAAATGATATGTATAAGGAAAATTTAATGATTTTAATGAAGGGGAAAAATGTTTCTAAATTAAGTTTTATTACGATGGAATGATATGTTTTAATAACCAAGTATGTGTCACTATTATACCATAATTGAAGATGAAATACAATATGATTCTAAATGAACATCATTCTATATTCATCTACGATGTGCAATGATGTATAGAGACAGTAAGGATCACTTTTGGTGGGATAACATGAAGACATCTATTGCAGAGTATGTATCTCATTTCATGGTATGTAAAAAAGATATCAATTTGTAACATGGTTAAATGGAGATGTTATGACCAATGTGCATACATAATTGTAAATGGGAAAACATAACGTTGTATTTCATTGTATGACACCCCAGACATCTAACAGGAACAATTTTATCTTAGTTGTGTTCAATCATCATAAGAATTTAGCAAATTTCATTACTAATAAATAATATGTCACTCTTGACCAGCATTCCAAAATATAAATTAATGAATTTATAAGTATTCTAGGATTAGAACATAATATTTTATATGATTGATAACAATGGTTTACATCACTTTTATGGAGATGTATTCCACAATCTATCGATATAGAGTTGTGATTAATTATTTCTAATTATCCTCAAACATATAATCAATATTAGGGAACCATTCAACCCATAAATGATATTCTAGTATCCTTTTGTTCATATTTCAAAGATGGATGGGACATGCAATTTATACTTCCCAAATTCACATAAAATAATATCTTTCAATCGATAATTGAGATAGATCCTTGTGAATAACACTAAGGAAATAAGTAAAGAAATATGACTTGTTAGGTTCAAGTTAGATAACAAAATATTGTGTGGCCTAATATAGTGAGGGATGTAGTATAGAATTTTAACGAAATTACATAGCATATAATGTCATATCAAATTCAACAAAAGTGTTACGATTAAAATCCTCTGTGAGAATAAGAATTCAAATTTGTTAAGAATATATTCCTATGAGTTTTTATATGCAATAATATTATAATATTCCAAAATATTGTAATTTATAACCCTGTGTATATTCGACAATGTGATATTCTTTATTGAGTAGGGTAAATATCTTATTACTCATTATATCCATTAAACCTCTCTCAAGATCATGATATCTTCTATATATCCAATTTGATAAAGAACAAAACTACTAATTCACATGTACAAAACATAGAGGTTATACCACTAGAGAATATTATTTTCTACGATGAAAAATCATTTTAACTCTTGTATTGAAATGTTATATGGAACAAGACTACTCACCTTATTATAGTTATATAATGGAATCATAAATTTGAGAAATATACTTGGGAACCAGAGGATTCAATGAAGAAAAATAATCCTTATTTATTTTAAAGTTAGTGATAGAGTTTTGAGTGAGAAATATATTTTAGTTTGGTAGTTGAATGTAACACCATGACATCTTATATGCAGTATATTGAAATAAAATATAAGTATTTGATAGAATTATTTTGAGGCAACCACAAATATAAATGTAAAATGATATATTATATCCCTTATAAACAAGTCATTGGATTGGTGGGAGTAAATATCATTAACCACATTATGAAATAAATATTGAAAATTTTTCTTTATCTTAAATGTATTGATTAATTCCTAAGAAATAATTTCTAAAAATTAATAAAAACAATTAATGATTCAAAGAACTATATTTTATAAATGTATTTGTTGAGGTGTGATGAATTATTATATAAAATATATATAAGTATTAAAATGGTTATTTACTTAAATATATTGGTAATTCATGAATAATCATGTATACATTAGTTATAAAATTCTTAGAAAAAAGATAAAATCATTTTAAGGTAAAATATTTATTTTTTATTAAACTATTTTTGCACGGGTGATGTGTTTTTATCATAATAAATTTTATAATATACTATTTAATAGTTATTTTAAATAAAATTTTATAATATATATTAAAAAACATTTCAAGATTAATCTAATAGTTTTGAAATGATATGAAATGACTATAAACTCATTTTTATGATTCAAATTAATTTTTCTGAAAAAATTGTTTCCATTTGATTTTGCACAATTATATTAAATTTTTTTAATTATATGATTTTTTTGATAAAATGGATACCATGTGTTCATAAAGTAGTTAAAAAAATTATTTAGTACACATTAAATTTTTGTAATGATGAATAGTAAAATGGTAACAATTGATACTACGGTTAGTGTTAAAACAAGTATAATGTGGAGTAAAACTATGAGATAAGGGTTAAACCCAAAATAATCTGGTATAAATATTAATTTTTTAAGATATTTATACCTTATATTATCTTAAAATAGAATATTTTTCCAATTAAACCACTTTCACAAGAAATGTTCTTTATATTATGTAAGTCTTTTAAGTAATTCTATCTGGGTCTCTCACATCTCATATAAAAATAAAACTATTCTCCTACCTTATTAGAAATTATCGATTCATATATTTAATCTAGCAAATAAATGAAAATCATTTAATATCCATCCCCTTAATTCATTATATTATCCTATGACACCAATATCATTCTATTATTTTGTATGATGTAAGTTAAATAAGGTCATTCAAAGATAAGGAAATCCTATTACCAGACTCATTCGATGAGTATTTATTATTCTAATTCACATAACTAATTATTATCAATCCTAAAGTAACTATTCATGTATCATAAATATAATTATATTTTATTATGATTATGGTATAACCATTTTCCACCTCCTTTCTTTCAAATATTTACTGAAAGTATCACTCATGAATTCATGATGACCATCACCTCCACATAGAGAGATGATTCATTTTCACATGATGATAATTCATGGTTTATTAATATGATTTTTTTAATGTTTATATTTCATATTTATAAAATAATTTATATTTTATAAATATAATATCTTATCAAACATATTACCTTCAAATCAATTAGAAAATGATAATGTGATTCATGTGTCTGGGTGGACTGCCACCTCCCCATAGTAACGTGATAATTTTATTCATTTCCTATTTACAGGGATATTAATAATTATATATTCAATGAATATATGTGATAATTACTATATAATAACTATAATTAAAAGGTTATTTCTTATTTAATTTATTTTTTCTATCTATCGAAAAGTGGAATCATCACATGGGCAAAAAAATAGACTACCGTCTCTAAGAGGTGATTAACGTAATTTTTAATCATTGATTTTCATGAATAATCATAAATTTTATATAATTAAAAAATATGGTGACTATGAAATTACTAAAAATTATAATTTATTGTAACTATGATTAATGTATAAGGGTAATAGCTGTGAACGTAAATATACAGGATAAATGAAGCACCTAACACCCAAAATGAGGAGGATAACAAGATATTGGGAATGAATATGTGATAAGATGTTATAATAATACTATTTATCTTGTTATATGAATTAATATTTTTCATATAGGTAATTATTAAAATTATAAATTTATTATATATGACTTTATGGAACATTTGATGGAACTCAGACTTGAGGTAAGGGTATCTCATCTTATTATTGTTTATATGATGCATATATCATGTTCACCATATATATTTTTCATGTGGTGTAAATACTACCCCTTTAATATTTTATGTAACGAATATATTTATATTAATGATATTTAATGTTTTATTTGATGTTATGTCTTTGATGGGGGTTATGATCCAAAAGCTACCAACGTTGTAAGGGTTTTGGATTTCAATATCACTATTTTTTGGGATTTATTGTGCTTAAATTTACAATGATGATATTATTTTATCTACACAACATAAATTTCACATAATTTTGTCTACACTAGTAATGTTTTTAAATTATAATTTTTTTCATTTTTTTTTCATTTATATATGTATCCAAATCTATATAAGAATGTTTTTTTAGAAAATAATTTTTTTTTCTATTTGATCGAGAATAATTTTTATTCATGTTAATATTTTTATTAAAATGTTAAAAATATTGTTTTTATTATTATCATATGATTGATTAATACCAATTTACCCATATTTTTTTCACATGGAGAAATTAAACAGAATAGTTTTTTCATTTTCATTATTAAGTAAATTTTGTCAAAACATTTATCATTATCATTATTTCAACATTTACTACACAAACATGTTTCCCCATTAATATAAATATACTTTTCATTGAATGTATCTTTACATTATTCCATGTCTATTTTAAAATAGAATATTTTCCCTAATATTTTAGTAATTAATATATTAAAAATATGTGATTTGAAAAATAAAAAGTATGTTTTCCATATAAAGTTATATAGGTGATAATTTTATGGTATTTTAATCTATTAAAATATCTATTGGAAATACTTATTCATTAATATGAATATTATTAGATGATACCATCCTTATTATTTTTAGGGACATTTATTTATTATGATAATGAAATATTATTCAAACTCCTCTTTTCACTAGATTATTCTATGAGGAACTAATAGTTTTTTCCTAATAATATGGTATACATATGAATAAATTTTGGATATGTGAGGGGTATTTTTTTTATAATACTCCATTTAAGTAGTTTATGAATAATGATTATGAGCTCAAAAGTTACAAGAGAGGTTATTACAAGAACAAAATTTAGTATATACGAGGTTATACAAAACCTATATATGGTACTTGGGTGGATATTCCTAGCCCAATGTGTGATGAATTTATTTGTAGAAACCCTAGAATAATTATTTCTATGATTATGATAATGAAACATTTTATTCATAATAACATGACAAGTTTTAATGATTATGGTATAATATAATAGATCATGATCTTTGACTCTAGAATGATTCATTTCCTATGAACGTACAATGTATTATTCAATAATTATGATATACTAATTATTTTTTATGATTTAAAATTATTAATATTATGTTCACAAACAATTATTCTCTTGAAATTATTATATATTTTTAGTTATTGATATCTTTCATGTTTACCCTCACTAAGAATTTGATCTCAACCTTTCTTATGTTTCATTCACGTATGTTATAAAGAATAATTTTATGGAGGGTATAAAAAATAAATGTATTTTATACGAGGAATTTTGTAACAGTTGTTTAATATGTTTCACTAAATATGATGAATGGTTATCTAGTATAAAATTACACTAATCCTGTATAGAAACTGATATTTTTTAGTTGTTATATGTATTGAATATTCGTCTAAAATGATATAATATTTTTATATGATATTCATGGGCTTCCTCGTTTATAATGTTAAGGTTACTATTACTAATTTTTATATTATGAATCTTACAGTATTATTACTAATAAAATGGTCGGATTTATAATGGACATATGGGTTTCCTACCATATATAAGTATCATATATATAATTGAATATTTTTTCACTTATATTTTCTCTCATATTTACATATATTTCCATTTTTTGAATAATTATTTCTTAGAAATATTATTTATCATCTCTATTTTTCTAGTGTGGTCATTTTAAGGGAAAACTAGTAACAGATCTTGATATTATTGTTATAATATTTTCTATTTCTGAAAAATATATCACTTTAAATTCTTATAGATACAATTATTCTCTAATTTTTTTACTCACATCAATAAAATATATTTTTTGGTTCTATCATGTGGTTATGTGATTTATATAAAACTACATTAATAATGTGAATCCTTTATTTAATTGAAATGGAAATTTAATTGACAGAAATTCTGCATCACTATATTCTTCTCCCTGTATTTAATTTTACACTATAGATTTTGTTTCACCCACATAGATGAAAACATATTTGGGTACATATGTTTCCTTTCATCCTCTAGTTCAAATTTTTGCTCAACATAATTATGGTTCTACCATAGTACTTTAATTAGGTTTGTAATTTTTTAACATTTATATTTATATATGTGGTCTATGTTATTCACTAGATTATCATTATAATAGAGATCAGTATTCGTATTTACATCTTCTAGATATAGTACATGTGGGGATATAGAATGTATTTCCTCAAGAGGAATATATGGAATATGTTATATAAGGTATAGAAGTTTAGTATGAGTTTTATTCAATAATCAAAAGCTAAAATGAAATGAAGAATCATGAAGGGTTCAATAAACCTAGTACATAGATTTACATTCTTATAAAATATCATGACTACGTTATATAAAAATATATGTATGACCATGTTTTATATAACCTCAAACTCTACATCTTAATGATGGTTATCATCATATATATTTAATCAAATATGAGTTTTCATGTTGTTTTGTTGAATTCTATTAACTATTCTACCACTTCCTAAACAATTTCAGGTCCTAGAATCTTATGTTCACTTCCATAATCACAACATGCTCATGTTTTACATATTTTCCCATAATGGGTTTCTTATTAATACATTTAGATGATTGAGTGGCAGAAAAAAAATTAGTCAAATTAAATCAAGGAATATTTTGATCTCTTATACATTTTATGTGAGTCCATAAGGATCTAACAAGTAAGAATGTTTTATAATATTACTCTTATATTAGTAATCATTTTAGTGGTGATAATTCATACTAATGTTCATAATAGTGTTTACATCATGTTGAATACTATTATAGATCTACGAGGTAAGCCTTTAATCTCAATCAGATTCAATCGGTGGTTGTATTCCTATAGTCTCACCAATAATCTAATGCATATTCATATAAGTTGGTTTTGTGTTAAGTCTTTAAGAATATAAATGAAGTGAAAAGTATTTATTAGATATTTTAAAAAAAGGTATGAAATTATTTCTACATAATGTTTTTACAAGACTTATTAAAACATCCATTGTGTTGTTTTCTTATTCCCAGGTATGTATGTGGAATTATTTTATCATTCCCATGAAATTTTACCCTTATGTATTCCATTACTAACATATCATTAACATTGAATTATATTTTCGGATCTTAATCCTCATATTTTCCCAATATTAATTCTTTTGGAGATCGCGAAACATATTTATTCTCAGTATGTCGATGTAGAATCTCCATATGTTTGCATCATTAATCAAATCCTTCTTTATCTCTCGATTTGATTATACACGTAGTAATAAACCTAATCACACAACTCATTCTGTAATGATATTGATTTCTATGGATTTAAATTTTCTTATATATTCCACCTTCCTCCATATCTCTAAATTATATATTTTATAATCCAATATTATATTAAAAAGGTCAGTTAAGAAATACTTTAACATATTTATGATGGTGTTAGTTTTTTTGTGACTTATATGTCTTTACATTTCATGTTTAATAAGATTGAATACTTCTCAATTTTCATAATTTTTTATTGGAAGTATCCTTTCTACATATAACATCATTCACTTTATTCACCTATCTAGGATGAAAATGTATTGAGTTATCATCTTCATTGATCTTCCTTGACCATCAAAAATAGTGAATATTTATATCCTTATATGTAAATATATATTATGGGATATTATGATATGTATATATTTCACTATTCTCCCCCTTCATATACTACCACCAAATCATCTATTTGATGCTCATTGTATCCAATTCTTATCCATATATTGGATAGTTATTTGGATGAACATTCAACTTTCATGAAGTGTTGGATATCACTTAATCAATTTACATCATTACGGAACATAATCAATTTATTGAAGAATCTCTATATAGCTAAAAATGTTCCCCACGGGAGGTTTGGGGGAGTATTTTTTTAATTAAAATTCCATATTTTAACTAAATTAAGCATCATTCTTATTCATTGGCCCAGAAAAACATCATTCCCCTACCAAATGTGCTTCAACACTAGGTTGAAAATCATGATATGCATCTCTTAGATCATTGATAGTAACCATATTATCTACCAAAACTACATATCTCATCATTAATATTGGTCTGGTCCACCACTAAATGATAATTATCCTAGAAGGATATACGTATATCCCACCCCTTCCGATAAAATTTCATAAAAATAACACTGAATCGATATAAAATACAAATTTATTAAAAATTTAATTTAACTATTACTTTTAAAAATTCTTTAGCATGAACTTTGAATGATCCTCCCAAACATATTTTCATTATTATTATATCAGAATATTATCTATGTAGAAAACCCCAAAAAATTAGAGAGAATCTCCTAATACTTTATTTATCATCTTCATGAATATTTTTATATCCTTAGTTTTTTTATAGGAATATATATGAACTCATAGTATACATACCTTGTTCAAAAGTTTTTATTGGGAAAATATTCCTTCTTCACCATTAACTGGTGATATCCCCACTAGGGGTTCATCAAATATATTTATATTTCCTCATGTAGATAATTAAAAAATATTCATCCCATTGAAGGGATACATTATTTTTGTTATGATCTGGTAGAGTTCTCTATAATCAATGAAGTGGTACATTGACCCATACATTTTTATGATAAAGTGGACTAGTATTTCCCATAATCATGATCTCAGGATTATAAAACCCTTCCATATATTCTCTAGTATATTTTTATTTAGTTTGTTTATCTAATTGGTGGATTTTTGGTATGGATTATCGGATATGGTTAGAGATACAAGTATAACATCATTTGAGAACTCATATTATTAATAATGAGGAAGACTGTGAAACATTATATGGAAGAAATCATCATAGTCACTTACGATGTCCATGTTTTCCGGTACAATTCCCTCCATTTTCAGAATAATTTTAGCTAGATAGAGTTATTTATAAGTAATTAATATTCATTGTTGAGTCTAATGTTCAAAAATAGATTCATACTCTTCCATAAACTTGTACTGAAATTGAGTATGAGCCACGATATATATAATGATTTCTCTCTAACATTATTTGATGTTAGTATTATATATTGAAATAAATCCATGACTAGTGTCGAATCACATTCCAGTAAATGATGTACAAAAAGATTTATAGGAAGGTTCTCTCTAAAATCATTGATGGGGGTGAGTTTAACACTTAAGATGTAATAACTTCCCTTATTATTATTCTCAATGGTAAATTAACCCCTATGTTATGTAGTTTTTTTGAATTGTTCTACTGAAAATGAAAAATATAAAATAATGTGTATAACTGGAATCAAATAATACATTTTCTTTTTCTTGAATAAATAAGTAGAATGCATATAATCACTTAAATATCAAGGTCTGCCTCATAATTAAAGATAGTATATGACCTTATTTTCTCTCAAGGGCTTGGATTTTATTCATGGTTATTATCTCTGTCTAAACCTTGATTTTATCATTGGATTAAATAGTGTTAAAGTAATTTATAGTTTAAAATTTTGATTGTAGCCGAAGGATTGATTGAAAATAACTTTTTTGAGTCACATTATATAGGATATTTTTATATATTTGGCATTGATTAGGATGAAGAGACTATTTTCTGTAGATTAAACATCTCCCCATTCCCATAATAATGTTTTTAGTAATCCTCATCCCATACATTCGATATGTGTTCCATGGGGTTTTCATTTCTCCATGAGATTTATTAATTGATCAACCCAAATTAAATTCATTTTTTTTCTTAATTCCAATCCCTTGAGATCTCTAGGAATCTAAAATATCCATATCAGTCATAAATAATAAATAAAAAATATCTTTATAGATTTCAATTCCTTGAATCCAAACATATTTTCCTAGACTTAGTTTAATCCACTAAAAATCTGGTTCACTTTCTATTCATTTTGGAAGACCAAATCATATCAATTATATAGAATCCCTGGGAATTTTTCCATATATTCCCCAAGAGTCATTTTTTTATATTATAAATAAATCCATCTACATTTTAAAATAAATTCTCTTTATAAAACATTAACCGAAAACTATTTTCACGAATCATTCCAATTACAAAGGTTCGATTTTCTCTTAAGGATTTTTTTTCAAGATCATTGTAAACAACTAATCGAATTCTCCATTTAGTTGATAATCAGTTATTGAAACCTTATCTCATTCAACGCATTGGAGGATATATAATATATTCTATATAGTGATAATCTATTGTTTTAGATGTGGAAATTATATGATATAGTAAAATTATGAATCATTTTTAATATAAAATGCTCAACCAAAACATAAATTTTCTTAGGATAATGAAGGAATTCTACATGATTCATGTTAATATTCATAACATGAGTTATTTTATTCACTACTACAATAATATTTAATACTTGTGATTTAACAATAAAGATTCTATTTATTTTTAAACTGATATCACATTCATTTCCAAAATATATTTATGTCATGAGTTTTACAGAATTAGGATAAAATATTACAACGTAAACTCATTCATTACTAGTGTACACTTATACACAGTATCCATTTTTTCCAAAAAAAAGATATTTATAATGAAACACAATTTCTCTTTACGAATAATCCTTATCGTTTTCCCTTTCATATCATTCTAATCCCTACTCTCAAAAAAACTCCATTGAAGGGATGAGTTCAGAAGCATCATTAGGGATATAAAAATAAATATAACAATTATTTTAGTAAAAATATGAAAACACATATAAATATAACCCTTATCTTTAAATTTCATTGAGTGTTTTAAATAAAATTTTTAAACATGAAAAACGAGGACACGTTTTTCTCAAAGAAAATCATTAAAACTCAAAGTAAGAAATTAAAATTCCTTTAGGTTAATTAGAGAACCATATACATAGAACACTTTAAAAATCATTTAAAAATCCATTCAATTAGAATAACCATATGAAATACATTCAATTATGATATTATAGGATTACCTGATGTTATCTGTGAAACCTCATGTTAAGATGTTATGGGTTTACTGAGCACCATCTAGGCCACACATAATTAAGCTATAATGGGATTTCATGACACTATATGGGTATCCCCATGTATGTGTTATATGAGGCTCAAATGTTTCCTATAATTCTCATGTACAATATCATTAATAAAAAATTCATCATAAAACCCTTTTAAACAATATTTTAATCCAATATAAAAAACACTCTTATATAAAGATAACATTTTCTCATAAAAACCATCATTAAATACCAAAACACTAAAAATAAGTGAATATTGTTTTTAATTTAAGAAAATATGTAATTACTCATTGGAATCTCAAAATTAATTATTAGTCATAATGGTTGAAAATTTATTGTCATAGTGTACATTAAGAATACAACCTTCCTTTTAAAATTAATCAAATTGTTCCGTATAAAAAAGGTAACATTATCCATTTTGAGAAAACATTAAATAAATTAATAATATTTATAATATTTCATTTTTAATACTTTTATCTCCATATAAATAAATAGGTACATTAATATCAATAATATTTACATAGAGAGAAATATTTTATAATTAAATCGTTAAACAATCATGGTGTCCCATAAAACATTAAACATTTAAATCATATTCGCTGTGAAATAAGTAAATTTATAAAAATAATAAAAACATGAAGAAAAATTAATTACAATATATTTAAAACAAACTATATATAGACCTCATTAGATTAGTTGGTTGTATAACATCAATATATGCTTCAGTAAAAGGTGATTGAGACGAAGTCCCTCACCATGAGTTTTCCTCATCATGTATGTCATTTATCATCTAGAATAAAAAAATTATGTTATGTATTTAGTTTCTTGATAACCTTTTACAGTTTTATTATTACTTTAATATCATATATTACCATGTTGTAACAATTACTTGTTTATTTATGTTCTAGTCGGACGTTTTGATAATATTTGTTACATGAGTCAAATCTGAATTTGGTAAGATGTCAATAGTCAAATTGGCCATTATTTAATCATTTAAAGAATAATATACCTAAAATAATAATAAATTTTTTTCTTTAATTACACTTTTAATTTCATTCATTACAAATGTATATAAAAATGAACTATGTTTTAATCATAATGATGGTAAGTTGTATGTAGGCAAGGGTAACATTTCCATTTTTACAAGATCATTAGGCAAAATAAAATAGTATTATTTTATCATAAAAAATTAACACAATAACATTTAAATAATATTTATCCTTCATAAACATATATATATCAACTATAATATGTGGTTATGAAAATAAATCACATCACTTTGTGGAGGTGTTAGTTCACCTATACGCACGATCAAAAATATCATTTTTATGTTCATGGAAATCTAATAAAATAAATGGTATATTGTTATTTTATAATGATAATTATGTCATAAATAAAATATATAATATTTAATTAAGTCATTTTAACAAATATTGAGATATGGTGATGGAAAACAAATTAAACCAGTTCGTGACGTGGTATTCCTTTGTACACAAGAACAATGAATTCTTTTCTAATTTGATGAAAGTGGTGATGTATTTAGCCAATTATATTAACCTCATAATGTATAAATATATAATAGAAATAATAGGTATTATTTAAACTTGGTTGAGTAATATTTTACAGAAGTGTAAGAAGAAATAAAACATAAATTCTTGATTAAGACAAAATATATTATTTGAATAATATTCATTTCATAAGACCTTAACACTACTATGATTAGTGTTATTCATAAAATAGAATCTCTAGAATGTGGTAAGGTATTCTAGGAATGGATTTGGGAATATATTGAACTAAAAAAATGTTTTCAGGTTTAGAGAATAGATAATAATGGGTTCCTTTTTATTGGATAGGGGATGAACACTCTTGGAATTCATTATATTATAAAATTAATATTAATTAATTTTATATTATAAATGGTTCCAAACAAGTTTCATTATAAATATTATTATTAAGGGTATAAATCCATCTATAAAATAAAAATAATATAATTTTTTACTATTTTTAATCCATATATTCTAGTTTTAACCCTTATTTAACCTTTTTAATTATTTTTGTCATATTATGTAATTTACACATTTATAGTAAATATAATTACTATAAAATTCAAAAAATAAATAAAGAATTAATTTATGAAATTTTTAGTGTTATACCAATTAGTTGGATGTTTTTTCTATTTTTGTTAATTTTATATCATTTAATAGAGTGTTATTTATTTTACAATATCATTAATGTCAATTTTGAAACCATTATTTATGTGGCTTTTTAAAAATATCATAATGACATAATATCATTTATCTAACTCTTTTAATATATAAATAAAATGCCTAATTCATCTATAAATTTTTTTAGATATTAATTATATGAAATTTAATTTAATTTAATATTTTTAATATCATTTATTTGATATATTTATTAATTAAACAATTACTCCATCATCATTGTATAAGAAGTTAATTTAAATATTTTTTCCCTAAAAATTATAAATAAGTATTCATGATGAACATAAAAATTATAAAATTTCAATATACTATTTATAGGTGAATAAATCTCTTATATTCTATCATGTAAAAAATATTTCACTAGTTAATAACAAAATAATGACTTCATTGACATTTCAATGAATTAAATACAATAAATGGATTAAATTTATCCATGTGGATCCAAGAGCTAATAAAATCCACACAATGAATATTTTTTGAATAAGAAATCATCCAAATAAAATTATTATAAGTTTTATGGTAATTATTATATTATTTATAATATTATTTATACAACTGGTTACCCAATTTACCGTAAATTGTGGCAAAACAAATTTTCAAAATATAATATTCAAATTATGTGCAGAATTAAAAGGGAAAAATTTACTAACTTGGAAATTTATTATTACAGTTATTGAATCCGTTTTTCCAAATTAAAAACACAAAAATCACAAAAATTAATTTTTAATTATTTTTGCTTATGGAAAGAGATGGCTGGTTTTATAAGTAAAAACTTCCAAATGATTGAAATGCTTCAATATCCTAATTAAATATGAAATTGTTTAAAATAATATAAATTATATTAAATGGTAAAATTTTTGATATAATTATTCTTTAAAAATATTCATATATATACATGAAAACTAAAAATAAATTTGACGAATATGTTGTTTTTAATGAAAATTTAGTATTTTTCACTATCGATCAAAAAATGAAACTTTTTACAAAAATACCAATCATTTAAAAAGATTAAATTTTTATATTTGTACATATTTAAAATAAGAATATTATTTGGTCAAATATAATTTATAAAATTATAAAAAAATTTATTTATTACAATTTCACCATCAAAAGGTGGTAAAACTACCTCTTTAGAAAAATAATTTTTTTATGAGTGAAATAAGATTTTTTTTCATATATATTTTCTAGAAAAGATGTTATATAAATTTCTAAATTTAAATTTAATATTATATATATATCATTAATATAATATAACAATTTTTTTATTTATTTATTGATATAAAACACACTTGTGCACATTTAAATAGTTCTTTAGAAAATCATTCAATTTGTTTTTAAAAGGGATTATAATTTCATTATAATTATTGTTCAATGAATTATATATACTTGTGTAAATAATATTTTCATCATTAAAATTACCATGTTCATATCCTCTTTTATAATGGATAGGTTATAATGATAATATTTAAATAAAAAAATTTAGTTGTTTGTTTAATCTCAACGTGGTGTATCATGTATGATATCAAACATAGTATTAATATTTTTTTAAATATGGATATTACCTTCTCCCAAAACCCATTTTGATTTTTTTCCTTGAAATTGTAATTTCAGGCTCAGTAGTTATGTTTTGAAATTTAAAAATACCTTTATGGAAATCCCGTATCACAACAGGGATTAATAAGACATCCACATTAAAAGTAAAAAAGGAACGTATGAAAGTCACTCGATATAACACTTTCAGGGGTTAAATGTACTAAAAAATTTAAATGGAAGATAAAAATTACTATCATGTTTTTATGGAGAGTGATAGAGAAAACTGTCATGTAAAATTGAAAAATTTCAGAACCAGTAATATTTGATTGGCTAAAATGTTACTAATTTCATAGTAAGGAAACAAAATAGATAAATTTCTTATAATAGAATTATTTTCATAGAGTTGCGGAGTTCTTTTTCTACATATACTAAGTACAAAAGTTAACATATTTACATAAAATGTATAGTTTTATCCTTTAATAAATTTCCACAAAAAACTCAATTTTTCTCCAAATGATGAGTATTCAAGTTTAATTATTCACACTTGATGCTCTAGAATCAACATCAAATGATTCATATAATACAGAAAATATTAAATCTGTATTTCTCATAACATTAGTAATTAAAAGAATTTCACAATATAGTATAATTTCCCAATAAGAATAATCCTTACCTGAAGAAAAAGTACTTTAATGTCCAAAATTCAATAGTAATACCAAAAGTTAAACATAGACCATTCTATAAATATTTATCCTTAAAATACCTAAAAAATATTATATTCTATTATTGAAATAATAAATTCATGAGTATTATGTTAGAAATATTATAAAGATAAATTTTAAAATTTATCTCAATTTAATATCAATTAATCATGATGTATTATACAAAAAAGTTATATCCCTTATAATATACGAGAATGATAATCCTTCCATAAATAACATGAATCATGATTACCAAATAATAAAAGTATATATTCTTCCAAAAATGTATTTATACATTTACTCTTCTTATAAAATTTCAAAATTTTACATTAACCATAATCTTATATGATTAAAAAAAATATACAATGTCTTTGGAATAACCCTAATACCTTAATAAAACATTCATTTCCCAGTCATAAGTTAATCAATTAGATAAAAATATGTTTCCAAAATAAACATATTATTATTCTATAAAATAATTTCATAAAAATAAAATTCATACTAACATGGGGTGTCATGTATTTCAGTGGTATGTGATGAACATTTTTCACCCAATGATTATGGGAGCAATTCTCATGACCTTTCCAGATGTAAAGGGTTGTTAGTAATCCTATATGTTTCCATTTTTATAAAAATATATAATTATTATAACATTACAAAAATATTAGAAAATAATAAAAAATAATCATATCATGTTTTAACCTCAATTTTTATCATATACTTTTCATTATAAATCACAAAAAATAATCACCCATTATTTCCTCAAATAATAAATGTCTCACACACTACCATTAGTCACTTTAATATTCATAACTTCATGCCTCAAAAGTGGGATTCTATGAAATTTAACTTCTGATAATGGTTACGATTACAAACCCATCATTATATCCCTAACTCTTAATAAAGCATCAGAATCTCTATTTTTCTCCACAACCAACATTAATAACAATTATAATTTCCCAACCATAAATATTTCATATTATTGTTAATTTAAAACCAAAAATCGTATTATTTTCCTAAATATATTTTTTTCATAATTTTTATAAAATTATGAAAAATATCTAACATATTAACATCATATATTACATGTGTACAAATATACACATTAAATATTTTTTCACCAAACTGAAGTCTTTAAAACAAAATATGGTTTCCATTTAAGAATAATTATCATAGTATTTTTGTTGATAACATCCTAGTTAGTAAAATATCATAAACCCAATGAAAATAATTTTTAAACATGGGATGAGAAAAAATCACTAAGGGATACAATAATTAATGGAACCATTATTAATTAAAACCATCATAACTCATATAACTTTCACCATTATCTTCAATTTTCTATGAGAATATTAAATAAAATCATTTCAAATGAATAACAAGCAAACACTTTGCTCAAATAAAATCAATAAAACCTATTTCAATAAATTAAAAACCTATTAGTTGAATTAGATAATCATGTACCTAAAATCCTTTCAAAACACATTCAAATAGAATAATCATATGGATTTCATCTAATTAATCTATTAGAAGTATACTCGGTGATATCTGAGCCACCAAAAGTTACATTGTAATGGGCTTACATGGTGCTATTTGGGCCACCCCATGTGATTCTAAAATAGGATAACATAGAAATATTTAGGCCACCCCATGTAAATTCTATATCTAACTCACTAGTTTAATATAATTCTCACATATTATATCATTAAGAAAACACTTTCATCAAAAAATCCTTTAAGAAATCGTCTAATCCCATATGAAAAAACATTCGACTAAAAATTCCATTTTTTATTATAAATCCACATTCAATAAAAAAAATCCAAAATATAAGGGAATTTATTTTATCATTTCAGAATATAAATAAGATTAAAAAGGAAAATATAAATTACATAATAGTCATGGTGGCGGGAAATTTGGTGTCACGGTGTATGATAATAATAGATCATTCCTGTTTTCATTTTTTAAAATATTCTATATAAAACAAAAAAGAATAATAATTTTGAAAACAGTTTAATGAAATTAAAAATATAAGTAAAATTTTCTTTAAAAACCATTTATGTCAATTTAAATAATCATGTAAAATAATTTCAAGAATATTTACATGGATAAAAATATTTGACAACTAAATCATTAAACATTCAAGGATTCTCGTACCTCATTTATCATTTAAATAATAAGCCCCATGAAATAGTAACATGAAACAAAAAATTAAATTAAGTGATTATTAATAAACTGATTATATGACAATTTTATTGGCATGTATATAAATGACATGAAATAGATTCGGTGTATAACATCAAAAATGCCTCAATAAATGGAGATTGAGATTAAGTCCCTTGACTAGAGTCTGATTCATCACGTATGTTTTTTATCTTCAGAAAAAATAACTTATATTAATTATTTACTTTATTGATAACGTTTTTGTTGTTTATTATTTCTTCTATATGACTTATTATCATGTTAAAACAATTATATGATTATTTATTTTCTCATGATATGCTTTAATGTAGTTTGGTACATGATTGAAAAATTTCATTGGTAAGTTTCAAATTGTAATAGTTTTCATTCAAGAATAATATCTAGAATAATATTCAAAAAATAATAATAACATTTACACACCAATTATACTTTTAAATAAATCTATTGAATATGTGTATGAAAAATGAACTTTGAAAAAATCATGGAGATGGTAAGTCATACGTGCGCATAAGAAACATTTCCATTTTTCAATTATCATCATGTAAATAAGGTAAGTAATAATTTACCTATATAGAATGACCATAATATAATTAATATCATATTAATCATTTAACTACACTTATATATCATCCATGTGATGTGGGATGAAAAATGAATTGCATCACTTTGTGGAGGTGATAATTAAAGTGTACTGATCAACGTCATTATCATTTTTATTTTCATGGAAAGGTATTAATGTTAATGATATATTTTTATTTAATAATTATATATATGTCATTAATATAATTTAAAAACATCAATTCAGTAATTATATATAGTATTGATATATAGTTATAGAAAATGATATATATCGGTTTGTGAGGAGATAGACCTTTGAACACCAGAAATATTAAATATTTTCCCCAATGATCGAAGTGGAGATGAATTTATGTAGTGATATTAACAAAACAAATATCATAATATTTAGGATACTATACATAATATTTCATCATGGTTGGATAAAGATTTATGTAATTGAAAGAATAAATAAAACAAACATACATAATTAAAACAATACTTTTTCATTATTTGATCTCCTTTTATTCAGACCTTAAGACAAGTAAGGGTCTTCTTCTACCTAAAATAATTGATATAGAATTTTCATTTGGATTATAGGTAGGTATTTGGAAAGATATTTTCTTGATACAAAAATTTCTTGATGTGTGATGACGAAATAAGAATGGCTTCACATTTATATTAAAGTGTTGGGGAACACATGGAATTCTTTAAATTATTATTTTAATATAAATTAATTCTATACTTTAAATGGATCCATATTTATTTATATCGAATATAGTATGATTATGGGTATAAATACTTTAATTTAATGAAATTTAGATAAGTTCTGGAAACTTTCAAATCATTATCGTTTATGTTTTAACCTTATTTATTATTTTTAATTCATATTGTTATATCATGTATTTTAAACATTGACTGTTAATATAATTACCATAAAATTAAAAATGACCAATAAATGAGTCATTTATAAAATTTACACACTTATACCAATGAATTAGATAAATTATATACTTTTATCAACTTTATATCATTTAATAAAATATTATTTATATTTAAATATAATTAATGTCAATTTTGACACTATTCAATGCATTACTTTTTAAAAATATAATAAAAATGTGAAATCTTAAAACCAACTATTTTAACACATTGTTAACATTAAAATTAATTCTATAAAATTATTGAAGTGGTTTATTACATCGATTTTATTTATTATAATTTTTTTATTTTTTATTTGACATTTCTATTAATTATACAAGTACTACATCATTATTATATAAACCATTAAATTTAATAAATAATACATAAAAATTAAAAACAAATTTTCATTATGAAGATAAAAGTTAATGATTTTAAAATAAAATTTAATGTAGGAAATATCTCTTATATATCCTCATATTAACATTATTTCACTTGTTAAAAAAAGTTTGAGAATGGTGACTTTCATTGAAATAAAAACTATAAATGGATTAAATGCATCCAAGTACCTCCAATATCTCACAAAATAGACCCAAGAATTTTTTTTACATAAATAACTTAGCTAAATAAAATATAAATAATTTTATGGTAATTTTTCTATAATTTATAACATTACATTTACCCTTGATTCCCTGATTTACTGTAAATAGTGATAACAAAAATTACCCAAGTTACTATTAATTTTTTGCCCAAAAAAAGAGGGAAAAATTTTCTAAACATAGAAATTATAATTCCAAATAATGAATCCATTTTAAAAATTTTAAAAAAATAATTGGATTAACATAATTTATAATTAATCTCGTTGATGGTGCGAGAAAGTTGGTTTTAAACGTAAACAACATCGAAATATTGAAATGTTTTTATTTGAATATTAAAAGTTAAATTAAATATAAAGAACTAAATTAGTTAAAATTATTATAATTTTATCAAAATATATATTAAAATTATTTAAAAATAAAATTTAACAATATATATCAATTTTATTAAAAATAAATTTTTAATTAAAATATATTATTTTTCACAAGTCATTAATACATTAAACTTATTAAAAAAATATGAAAAATTTAACCCATGTAAATTTTTATATTAATCATTAAAATAATATTTTTATTATTTCAAATATAATTTATTCATGTCTCAAAAACTAGATATAAATTGACCACTCCTTTAAAAGGTTGCAAAACCGCCATTCTTAACAAATATTAATTTTATGAATGAAATTGGATTTTTTTCTTATATAATGTCTAAAAAATAGATAAGATTAACTTTTTCAATAATTATTTAATAATATCTATATATTAAATTAATCAATATAATATAATAACATTTATATTTTTATTTACTTGTATAATACAAACATGGTACATATAAATAGTTTTTCAGAAAAATATTTACTTTTCTTTTAAAAAAGATTTTACATTAATTTATAATTAATAGTTAGAAGAATTTTATATATTTGTGAAAACCATGTTTTTTTAATTCCATTAGACCTATTCAAATCCTCCACTCTAATAGCTAGGTTATAGTGCTAATATTTAAATAATAATGTTTGTGTGTTTGTTTATGCTCAATATGGAAAATAATTTACACTATCAAACAAAATATATATTTTAATTAAATATGTCATATAACAATATTATCCTCAATAGTAATGTCCCTATTAGGATTTTAGAACATTATAATTTAACGAACTATTGATAATGGTTTTTATAGAGTTCGTGAGTTTGCAAAATCATGTCCCCATGAGGATAAAACAAGGTGTGCAATAAGGGATATGATTTTCAATAGGTGTATGTAATTTTAATTCTCAATGGTCCATAGAAACCCAATTACTTCAAGTACTAGTATGCAGTCCAACTATGACATAGCCTTGAGTGAGTTTTAGATCCCCGTTGATTGGAAAATGGCCCCATAAATTCAAAAATAGTCAAAGGAAATGATTTCTCAAAAATTAATAGAAAAAAAATTTATAATTGTGGAAGATAATACAAAAATAATTCGATATTAAAAATACTCCACATGGATAAAATAGTACTTCTGTAAGATATATAAAAATCTTGATGGGAAAAATTATCCAAAAGATGATATGACATCTATTTCGACAAAAACACGAAATCATTGTGTAGTGAGTGTATCACAACTCCACCAACACCCCCAATTAACCAAGGTCTAAAACATAAAACACAATTTCCAACTTCAAGTGGATCCTTCTTTTTTAGGAATTTTCATTACATAATTTGAAAATAATCAAATGAAAAAGTTATTGTGTGATAATAACATTCTAGTAGGATTTTTCCAAATGTTTGATATTCAATTAAAAAAATATAATAATTACGCATTAATTTAAATATATATATGAAATTGAATTTTATTTTATACGCGTACTAAAAAATTATATGTTTATCAAAATAGGATCAAAGAAAATTTCAATATAATAAAATGGAATTAATAAATATGTTTAATAGACACTATCATATACTAATCAAATCAAAGAAAATAGCATTTCATGTTCCTATGATTCATTAATAGTTTCCTCTAGGATGCTCACAATATATAGAAAAACATCACAGATCATTGTTTATGAACATGCCAATAAATACTAGGATATCATGATAGAATCTATTAGCACTACTTTTGGGAAATCATATTAAAAAAATAGATAGTTGTTTAATCATAAATATATTACCAGGGAGTTAGATTCTTATAATGAATGTCCTAATAACCCACTAAATACCCAATCTCATATCTTCTTTAAATCAATAAATAATGGAAAAATCTATCAAAGTAATTATATTTTTCAATCCAAGTTCAACTTCCAATTTTTTAATTTCAACATGTCTTTTCAATTTTAAAACAAAATAAAATGTTTTCATCAATTTCATGATTTTGAAAAGATTCCTTCATTTAAATACATTTTTTTAATATTAATAATGAAATAATTTCTTCAAATCATGTACTCAATTAAATACCTTTTTATTATAAATCAACCTAATTTTCCAATGTAATCGAATGTGATTTTTATTTTAGAAACCCATCTATTTTTAAATAAAAAATTAGGTCTATTCGGTTCAATGAATCAATTGTAAATACATTTCAAATAAGAAATGAAAACTAGAATTTATATTGTATGTAATAACCTTATATAACCACATACCATTAGGAACACAGTTGATAAAAAACCTAAATGGGAAACACTAATAGGTACTTGATGGAAATCATATTAAAAATGAAAAACTAGAATTATAATAATTCAAATTGGTTATTATATCAAATAATATCATGAGGATTAATGAATCTCAAAGGAATATTGAATAAGTGAAATGATGGTTCTACATCAAATTGATTCCACATACTAGATAGTGATCAGTCAGATTAACCAGCACAACAGTCTTATTGGAGAGTGGTTAAAGATGCCAAAATCCTCTCTAGATATCCTCAATAAGAAAAATGGTAATATTATTTTCAATTAAAAGATTATTATATTTTATAATATGGGTTTAAGGACTCCAATAATAATTATTAGAGGATTAAAAACCATTTTCAAGGATTCTTGATTTTGTTCACATAATTATAGATAATTGTGGACCAAATAGTGCACACTTATTTGACCTCTGGATAGCTCTTCATGGTTAGACCACATGGTTACGCATGCAATGTGCCTACTATGTTCTCCCTTCATCAACTATGGACACTGGTTCATCATTTGGCTGCAAAAATGGGAAACCATGTTTCAATTGTTCTCTCCACTCCATTCCAAGCCTCAAAATTTAGGGGGTTTCTTTCAATTTTTTATAACCATCCCCCCTTTAGAATAATATTTCATGGAAAATGTTTTTTTTTCAACTCGAATGGTCATCTCAAAACATGATCCTACTATAAACACCACTAATCATATCCTAAAATTTCAAAAAGTCCCAAAAACTAACATGGAAGAGGATCTACATAGTAGATGATCAAAAAAACTGTTCAAAATACATGAAGTATGATAATGGGATGTTAAAATATCTACACCACAATAACATTATGCACCCAAAAATCCAGCCATAAACAATATATATCAAAGATATATTAGTCCACTTCTCTATCATTAGTGACTAATTAATAAATGTTTAATGTGAATCAAAACCATTATATCAAATAACATAAACCAGGAGTAAATTCATTCCATGAATAACCATTATATAAAAAAAACCATAATGGTTTCTCTATCATGGAAAAATCAGGTTCTGAATCATGTCCAGCATTTCTCATGACATTATACCTATTAGAGAGATACCTTCTAAAATAATAAATATTTAACACATTGTGAATAGATGTATGATGAGGTGGAGAATTCAATGGGAAATCCACCTATATAGTCTTATTAATGGATTAATATAGTCACAAAAAACCTTGTGTATTCCTTCCATATTTCACATGATTTTGGTGACCCATCCGGGGTGAAATAGACAAAAAAACAAGTCAACATCATATGACTCCAAAGGGAATCGATCATGGTTAAAATTGATTTATTTCAGCTTCAATCCATCACTATTAAATAATGAAATTGTATCATTTCCATCATCTCTTAAACCATGATAGTTTTATCTAGAAGTATTTCATACACTCCAATCATTAAAATGGATATTTACAAAGATTTCAATACAAGGCATCAAAATGTGTCATATTGATGCATGAATTTTATCTACTATTATAGAAAAAAATAACCTCATTCCAATTTATAATCCCATGCTCCATTAAAAATAATATTAAATTAAGTACACATTTCTTCAATAATATATATATATATATATATATATATCTATTTCTATTTTCCCAATAATCTATTGATGCTTTAAAATTATCAAACTAACATGGGATCCCATCACTACCTCTGGGCCCCTCTCGAATTGGGGAGTAAACTATGGATCCATATCAAACACTATAATGGATGGGACATCATAAAATATGATTCTCTCCTTCATGTATAGATTATTCATGTTCTCAACAAAAATGTGATATGAATGGTGAAAATGAGCATATTTGGATTTTTTATCGATCACAACACATATTATATTCTTCCCATGAGGTGTATAATTCAATTAAACTATGAAATACTTTAAAATAGAATATCACATGAAATCTAGAGTTTGTATAGGCTAAAAAATCCAAAGGTTTGTGGTTCTAATCCATGAAATTCAAAATGATTTAACAATGAGAAGCATAATTAGCAATGTTTCATCTCATACATGGACACTAAAATCATCACAAAAAATAATCAAACATCTTCTTAGTACCAAGGTGTATCTACCACTATGAATTATGGAAGAACCCCCAGCATACGTTTTCATATTATAAAAGGTATGAAATCTCCTAACTAAAATTATAGTGTACACACAGAATATAATGACCACCTTCCTATCGTCTTCCCAACATAAAGAGAATTGCTATATCCATATAAGTAATAAGAGTGTTTCTCATCATAAATAATTATATCAAGAAGAGTATAGATCAAATGAAATATTTAGAACATAATTTTGGCCTAATCATCACAAACTCACTTATTAATTATATCCAAGATATCCATCAGATTGTAATCATCTGATGATTAAATCATAGATATGGTTGGATGTTTTCTTCTCAATGAATCATCATAAACATTCCCCTTTATAGTGGTGTAGTAATCATTTAAATAGGAATATTATAATTACTCCAAAAATTTCATCTGGTGAAAATTCAATATTTTTTTGAGAAGATATAACTCAATCATTGTTGATCATAAATTATGGTAAACCATACTCCTAAAATTTAATTTTACAAAATCATTAATGTATGAATCAAATATGTAATTTTGAGGTCAGGTATAGGATAATTTTTCTAATGTGGATTATGATATTGGGAAAAATATTTCACCATGTGATTATCCTACATGATAATGAAACTTAAAATCAAAGCTGGTGTGATCGACCACATAGAACTGCCCATCATCTAGGAGGGTAAAAATTCAGGATGAATTTATAGGTATCTTCATCTCATTAAATGTTTTCAAGAATTTTTACTTCCAAAATAACATTACACCTTTCCATGGGAGAGCAGTCATTAAAAAATATAACATCATATAATATTTAAAAAAATTCTAGTAATACCCAATTAATACAACGAATCTCTAAATATAAAAAATATTATTCTTTTTTCCCCATGACATGACATCTTTTACATTCTCAAGATCAAAAAAGATGAATTTTCTAAGACAACATATCCTATTAATGTCACTTCATGTATCCAGATATTAAATTTCAATTTCTTTTCATAAATATAATAATCTCCTATAATATATATAACTAGTCTAAAAAAACTCATGGCCCTGTTCATTTTAAGAGTAAATCGTGATATCATCACTAAATACCACCATTAATGGATCACAATTCTTGTATAATATTCAGAAAATCTACTCCATAAAATCTTTAACTCCTTTGGATATAAAAAATTCATAATATGATACTCATAATGGTAATATGAACTACTAAAGGTGTTTTATATAATATAATATTATTTAATTATCATTTTTTGTTATCATGACCAAAGATCAATCATTAGTGACATAATGAACCCTTTAAAATCATAAAATAATAATTATTCTTAGTAAAAAAACATGTTCAATAACCTAACACGATTGTGATTTTGGTAATAAACCAAAAGTTGATATATTCCATCCAATGTCCTTTAAATAAATTCATTCTTCCGAGGGTGACACACATGGGTGAATAAATCATTTATCAGAAAAATCATTCATCATATTATTTATATACTTAATTTTATAGAGCTTTTAATGGTTAGAATGAATAGAGATAGGTTGGGTACCAAATACCATGAAAATATTTGACTTTAGCACCATCTTGAGTGGAAATATAAAAATGAAAAAATAAATTATATTTGGAAACTCAATTACCATGGGAGTTAGATAAAACTCGAATATTATTAATCTAGATCAAAATAAAACACATATATCACCCTTACCAACTCCAATAGAGGATTTCTATATATAATCAATATCAGTTATAATTCTCCCTATAAAATATTGAGCATCCCATTATGCTAATTAACATATATAGAATGATGATAAAAATCAATTCAAAATTTATCAAAACTAAACCAATCCCTATGAAGAATGGAATCTAAAAAATTATTACCAATAACTAGAAAATCCAAGGTGATCTTGATCTATAAATTAGAAAAGACACACTAAGGGTATCACAGTCCTTGATCATTCTTCATTTGAAGTGCTGTGGAAATATCCATCAAAAAATACATATGCTCTCTATGAAGGTTTATAAAATTCAAAATAAGAATCGACGTGAAATAATGATAATCGGAATTTTAAAATAAATAACTTTCTATGGATGAATCCTTTGTTTTGTTACCTTTCATTTAAGCAATACCCACATTAATTTCTACTAGTGACTATTTCATTGTGTGAATAAGTAACATTTCGTAATCATATGGCTATGACCAATGGAGATATGAAATCATCTGATTAAAATGAGTACTTTTAGGCATTGATGAGACCATTTCCATGTGTGGGGAATAAAGGGAGTTAATGATCATTTATATGTGGTCTATGTTACCTTATCAACAATAGATCATTGGATACTTTATAAAAAATATATTTTAGTTCCTATCTTTCAAACATTGAAATATAGTCTAATCAACACTGCCTGAAACTATAGATGATATGGATAATTTCTAATATCTATATCACCATGAGAATAAACATGATTCCTCTTTCCTTTAATGTAACTAACAAAAGTACCACTAGATATAGGAAAACTCCCATCAACCCAGACATATGTGTCAGATAAAGATCAATCCAGTACGTCTTCATAATAAATGATATTTGGCATGAAAACCTAAGAACATATATAAGATAAATTATTAATATATAATATTAATACATTTGTTTTCTCATTAATCAATACCTAAAGTGATATATAAATATATTTCTAAAGAATTTTTTATACTAATCTATGGTTATATCACCTTGTAAAAAGATGATAAAATCTATATAATATAAAAAAATATATGTTGATATAACTGTTCTGTGAAAAGATATATAAATTATTTCCACTCAAATACCTCTTTCTTCTTCATCATAAAACTAAATTCAAACTAATCTCACATTGAGGTTCTATCATGAAGTAATTATATTTCACTTTTATTATGTCTAGAATTTCAATGAACTTGAAAATCTTGTCAATGTTTTTCAAACTATCATCTTACACTTCAGGATCATTTAATACTTGGAATGGTTGTGGTTTCTTATAAAGAAACTCTTGATCGTGATATGTATTTTCTTCTCTTATTGGTTCGACAACAAGACCCTAAACATGAATAGGTGATGCAACATGTTTTAGAGCTTTTACTACTTTAACAACTATCTCAAAAAGGTTCTAATAAAATAGATGATAACCATAAAATGGTGTATTAGTATCCCCCTCTATAGAGATATTCAAACTTATTGTTGGGATCATGGTACTAAAAACTATTAGTAGGCACCACAAAATCTTTTTCAAATATACTTGTATCATAAACATCATATGGAGATATAGGGATATCAATTCCATCAATCTAAATTCAAATTTTCAATGATTTTATATACTATGATAAATTTTTGAAAAATACTATAATCAAATCAATATATTCCTCAAATACACTTTTCAAAAAAATACATGGTATCTTAAGGCTCACTATAATTAGAGCTAGAAAAGATATTTCTTATAACTACCCCTTATGTGTCCACCATCCCTCCTTCTATTGACCAGAACATCATATTCTCTATAAAAAATTTAAATGAAAGGCACTAAACATGAGCCGCTAACACCATTTTTTCATGAAAAACCAGATTATTATGTTATGTTGGTACTTGATCTAGCTCTAAAATGGAATGAAGGGAGTTCTGCATCCCCACAGGTTTTTGAATACATCTAGTTAACCCAAAAATGGTCATATATAATTATTCCACCCCATAAATCGACGACCAATATATTAGAGTAGACTATTAAAAAATTAATATGTTTGTATTCTATAAAATATATAAGTATAATATATTACAATAAGAAGACATGATAACATCCAAATTGAAAACACTATCGAAAATATGATATAACATAAATCAAGATGACAACTTTGAATCTCTAGGTAAAGGCTGGAATATAGTTCAACTATTCACCACCATCACCAAAGGTCCCATGCAAAAAGCGCACCCACCACCTCAAAGTGGCACTATTTCTATTAATATATATAATATAAATAAATATAAAAAATCATGATGGAGATGATAGGGTATGTGAAAAATATACAAGTAGTATTTCACCATATGATACATAAATAGTTCCAATACAAATAAACCAAAAAAAAATTAATTCAAATAAGGAAAACAACATGATTTTCATTACCACGTTTATCTCTCCAATCCCAAATTTCCTAGAACAAAATTTAATGGGAGAAGGATCATTGTTTTGAAAAATTTTATTCTCACCATTCATATCCACAAATAAAATAAAAAATCTCAAAAAGTCAATAAAAATAACCCTTGTCAATATACAAAAAAGGATGATAAAAATAGGGTTTCAAAATTACATAAAAGATAGTGGTGGGATATTATACAACAATACCATTCAATATTATTCTCCCTGTGTAGTTCGGTTTCAAACCTACGTCGACATGTAGTATCTAGATTGAGATTTCATTGCATAGAAACCACATGCTCTATAATTTAATAAAATATCATGATGTTTTAAAAATAAATGGACTTATCTATATGGTTTTTAATGATGTATTCATCTCCTAATACTGAAAAATAACTTGACATTTATCTTATATGAAAAATAGGGATCTAATAATCTTAAATTTAATATTACATAATGTTTAAAATAAAAATCCAATAAACAAAACCCAGGGAACCGAAGTCCAAGTTTCTCATGTAGACTATGTTCCTGACACAAAAATATAAAACCAAAATAAGTTATAAATATTTATTTTATTTTAAATTACGTTCTTGAGAATCTTTTTTATCTTCTAAAACAAAATTGTATAACCTAAAGAATTCATAAGAAAATAGAGTGACCTATAAATCCTTGTATGTGAATGATCATGATAATAAAGTATAGCGTATAAGTAAAATGGTTTAATATGATATAATTAATGTAAATTATGGATTTAGTGGAAACAAAAAACATGACATAATCAGAACATGAGTCTTGCCTCTAAGACAACATAACATTGTAAAAAAATCACATTGAAAATTGTGATTACTCTATATTTAAACAGATAAAATACCATGAAATATAGACATCACTCAATGTAATGGACCTATATTTGGGAGAACTAATCATAATATATACAATCATATTTTATCCATATAAGGGAATCTAACCTATGAAATATGAATTTTAAATACCCATGGAAGGTTATGAGATTCATAAAAATTACTGAAAATTTATTCAAAGGATATTTCATTAATATTAAAAATAGATAAAAGTAAAAAAAAATTAAGATATTTATATTTCATTCAAGAAATATAGTTCTAAAATATGTATTTTTTTGAATAAAAATGCTATTAATGTATACAAAATTGGGTAAATAAATTAAATTATTAATAATTTATTTTTAATGAATTGGTATAATACGTTCAATGAAAGAATTAATACGGTATTTTCATTGAAAAAATATGTAAAACAAAAATATTTAACAGTAAAAACATTTATATTATATTAAATCATGAATGTGTAAAATAATTTAACTGTTTTACGAATAGATTGTGGGATAAGAATATTACACTTAACTGTGTTTGATATTAATGAAGGTACTAAAAAATGAATGTATGGAATTTATTACACTAATATAGAAAGTTAGAATAAGGTATATATATATATAATATAAATATTTACATAATTGTAAATAATTCCATTACGTTAAATATAGTGATAATTTTACAAAGGCACTGTAATTAATATATATATGAAAAGAGGGTGATTAAGTAGGCTCTCTTACCTAGGGTCGATATTTTCTATATAGTATCACATAAAAACTAAATAAATAATTATTTTTATAAAAAAAATTATTTATAACGTTATTATACTATATTTTAATTTTTTAAAATATTTAATATTATTTTAAATTCATTTAACTAAGATATCATTTATGTTAAAATGGTACCAAGATCATTTGTTTCATGGTCCCATGTTTGCTTTACTTGTATATAATAATGGAAGTTATTTTTAATCCTAATAAATAAATATATAAGATTCAATAAATTATTTTATTATTATTATATTATAGAAAAATGGTTTTAAGGGTAAAATAGTATTAAAAATACACATGGATGATAGATTTTAATTATTATCATTATACAATTAATTCACATTGGAAGACTTTATTAAATAATGAACTTATTTGATTTATATTAATATTATTGGTTTGTGTCGATTAAAATAATTAATTAAAAATATTATATAAATATTATATCATTTTAAACATAATAAGTTATGTTATACCTACAATGAATTTAGTGGAGAAACAATATGATTTAGATTGTTTATGGAGATTAATAACATATCATAATTTAAAAAGTGTTTTCCATTTAGTATGATATGTGAAGAGTTTGGATAATAAATATTCAAATAAAAAATAAAATTATAGTATAATTTTGATACTGGAGACATTATTTAATTTGAATTTTATTTTTTATAAGATAAATGTGATTAAATATTTATAATCATTGATTATAGTAGTACCTTCACCATTGGATGTCTCTGAGTAGGCTACCCATGACGGCTCTTTAATGTTGTCTTTTGGAAAGATAAGAACTCTTTTAAAATGTTGATAAGGATTTGGGAAATAAAGGTGTTTAATTTTTAATATATAAAAGTCCTATAATATTTGATTATAATGGGTTGAGAGGGGTTGTATTTATAATGGTGGGAGAGGGGTGTTTTTGAATATAATATTCATTAAATTTTTTATTTTTGGTGAGGACTATCAATAATGATGAATATTGTGACTAAATATATTAATTTTGGAACTTTAGTTCAATTTAATGGCTTCCAACATTATACCTTAATCATTAATTCATTTATTCAACTTATAATGTTAAATACCATATTTTTTCCTATTTCACAATTCACTAAAAATTTATTATTTTAAAAAAATACAAAACCTCCAACATAAAGAATTTAAACTGTATAGATTACAAAAATGAAGTAAATTTTATAAAAAAATTGTTTTAAATATGTGTCATATATGTTTTAAATAAATCAGCTGTTTATTTGAAAAAAAAAAATTTTAATATTATATTGAAATCTATGGCCCCTTGAATTTTTTTTTGTGATCTCATAAAATTATATCATCACTATAACAAAACATAATATAGTTTCATATACACATTTTATAAAAATAATATATATTTTATATTTTATTATTTATTAAATAAAATTTATTATAATACATATATTTTACAAAAATACCAGTAGTTATTTTTTCCATTAATATATTTTTATTCTTATAGAATTTTTTTTATATTTTCATTGTATAAAATAAAAAAATATTTTTCATTAGTGTGGTTTCAATTCCAATAGTCAGGGTAAAATTCCAAAAATTCTAATTACTATACCAATGGTCATATTTATATTATAATAGACATATTTGAAATAGACAAATGGGTTATCTACAATCTATAAATACCTCATATTTCATTAATTCTTAATTCACTAATGTTTTCTATTAACGATATATATTATATCGTTCTAAAAATTAAAACTAAATTTATAATATCTTGTTTCTTCTAAAAGTATTTTTCATTTGTGTAATTATTTTATGGGATCATGAAAAAAAAATATTCATATTACAGTTTTCTTATTTTATATTTTTCCCCCCATTGTAATACCTTCAATTTGTATGGTTATATTTATTCACTAAAATTAAAGTTCCTAAAAAAAATCTGTTGGTCCTATCATTTGATTCATATGAAATATATTATACTCCATTACTAAATATCATGAAATTATATAATTGTGGGTGATATTCCATTGAAATACAATTATGGGATGCCACAGCTCTGTATTATCTAAAATCATATCATTCATTCATCATCTGTGAAACCCTTTACACTTTTTAATACATAATTTTTGTTTTGATCATATTTATTCACATATTTTAATGATTCCATACCACATAATGTTTTATGTCTACTTTAATTAATAGTTGTTCAATTGTTTCTCGCTATCTGACCCCACAATCATATGTAGAGGAATGGATAGTGGGTGGTATTAGTTTATATTTAGGTGTTATTTTTGAAAAATCATAATGTGTATTATCTTTAATAAAACTGGGACTTAGAATATATGATTATTATATGGAATAAATTAATAATAGTGAAATAAAATTATTCTTTTTTTAATTATCATTGATGTTAGTTTCATTGAATTAAATTCTATTAAAGGCATGTTGATGAAGATGTAATAGAAACACCAATGACAGAATAATAATGCCTTTCTTTTAAGACATTGATGGTTATTTCACACACCACACTAGAAACCCTGATATTTAGTAAATATTAAAATAAACAATACTATATAAGAATGAGGTAATTTCATTAAATTTAATTAATAATCCATTACATCGTGTATCATTTAAAAATTTCAATATATAATGCCCA
This sequence comes from Viscum album, assembly GCA_963277665.1. Taxonomy (NCBI): domain Eukaryota; kingdom Viridiplantae; phylum Streptophyta; class Magnoliopsida; order Santalales; family Viscaceae; genus Viscum; species Viscum album. Next base: position 1,743,224,178 of record OY728128.1, on the reverse strand, counting down.
TGAATGTCTAGAATACATATCCACATATAAATAACACGTGAATGTGAAACTATGAAGACATAAATTCATTTATATGTAAAACTGCTGAATTTAATTGATAAATTAGATTAAAATAATCAAGATAATTAATTACTTAAAATCAATGTTATATTTTTAACAATACCCCACCTGGATAGAATTAATTAATTAAAAAATAAATTCTAATAATTAAAACAAATAAAATTACAATATAATGTTGAAAATATTAATATAAAAGAAATAGTAACTAATTACAATATTATTTGTACATGTATTAATACTCATTTAAAAACCGATTTATAATCATATAAACAAATTAAGAAAGATATATAATTATTTTAAGGTTTAATGAATTTATTAATGAATTTCTAAATATATATTTCTAAAAAAGACAATAGTATGAAATAATTTCACCAAAATGCATCTATAGAGAGTTACAAACCCCTAGTAACCTAATACATCAAAATTATCAACCGATTATATGGAACTGATAATCTCAAGTTGTTAAGAGTTTTTTTAGTGGATCATCTAACACACTTTGTTGGATGATATAAATTTTTTTTGAAAGAATTTAAATATTTACCCTTATCAAAAAAATCATGTTATATGAAAATAATTCAAACTAGTATTTATAATAATTATTATGATATAATATCATAATATATGTATTATCACAAGAGATCACGAGTGACCACTATATTTTTCAAACATAATAGTATCTACCTAATAAATGACATATTCTTATTTTAGGGTATGTGTGATTATATGTATACATCTAATGATCTTCCAAAAAAATATACCATCCATCACAAAAAAACTAATGGAATGTTTTTGGTTTTCGAGGCAAACAAAAAAATATAACTCCAAAATAACGAGGAAATAAATTTTATCATACATCATATTGGTCAACATAAAATTTTTAATTACCTATATATAACAAGAGGCCCCTTTTCACTATTATATTTGAACATAAATATATATTACTCTTATCTAGACTCAAAACATAAGGAAAAAAATGTAATATTATTGATAAAACACATGACAATATATATAATTTAATATAACTAAAGTTTATGACAAATTATTTATATCATGTTTCCATAATTCAGTTATTGGTGAATAAAAAATAGAGTAGAATATTATATTAAACTATATGATTATCTTTTCATTATATCCATTATAAGAAAACAATGTTATACCACGTGACCTGTCAAAAAAATTAGGATGTGAATAAAATTCCCCATGGTATTTTTGTTCAATGTGGCCATTAATTTTATCTATTACAAATGTTTAATAAGATTAATGTCTGTATGTATATTATAGACATAGAAAAAAATGAATCCCATTGTTTTTAAATTAAAATTCACCAGTCTAAATGTTAATTTATCATTAAACAAGTTATATCAAAAATTATATTTATAAAAATATAGTTTATTAGACAATATATTTACAAAGGCATAATTTCAATGATTTTATATCACCAAAATATATTTTATCAAGAATATTTTCTATGAGTATATAAATATATTCCAAATATATAATTGCCACACAAAATATTCATTCATCATTTATACTGAAACAAATATTTAATGTATATAAATGATTGGAATATATTGAATCAATGTACTAATTCATGAATGTGATTTAATTGAAACATAAATTCATGTTTGTGTAAAATTTATTGGTTTAATTGGTATATCAACATAAATTAAATATTCAAAATGATTAATTAATGTAAATGTAAATTATCTTTTTAACATGGTTATCAACCTCCAATATCATTTTTTATCCTAGTTTTAATTATTCATTTGGGATCTTCTTCGAGTTTACTACATCCCAATAATTGCACATCCTTAATATAATTTATTCTAGACACTAAAATACATAGAGGTTGTATAGTTAGGAGGATTGAATCCAAGAAACATTCATTATACTATGATAGAGTGCATATCTTCTAATAGGTGAAGTCTCCTCATATTTATCTCACATTTGGGATACCTTCTTTGTCCTTGAATTATAATTTACCATATAGTAGTCCCTATAGCTTGTTTTTTTCATTTTTCGTAGGATATTTTTATCTTCATATTGATTAGATTCATTTCCTTTGTTATTTTTTTTATTTACTCCCTTTTTTATATTACTTATTTTTAATAGGGTTTTCTCAGTGATAAACCGTGGATATGATAAAAAGTTCATCTTTTTATATGTTTTCTTGTTTTGATTCATTATATTATTGTGTTGAAGAATCAGCAGGACCATGTTGGTGTTCGAATATCAATCTTACATTCAAGTAATTTCTAAAATTTGTGTGTCTCTTATAAAAAGAAAAAAATTGATGTTAGTGATAAAAATACCAACACTAAAAAAAATAGTTAATTTGGTTGAAAAAATTATTCTAATTTTAATTGAATCTTTTTCAATAAATTTAACTCATGGAAATAAATATTCTTCATCCATAATACCCATCCTAGTTACCTTCATTAATTACCTACAAAATAGAATATATTATATCCTTAAAATATATTTTATGATATTAATAATTTTGGAAATTATGAATATATTCAATAAATGGGAAACCATAATGAATATGACATCCATTTATAGAAATAACTAAATCCTTAAGCCTCAAAATAAAAAAATATATTAAATAAATATTTTTACAAAAGTATCAGTTAAAAACCCCCAATATCACCATGATAAATGATGTAAGATATTGTTATATAATTTTTTTTAGAAAAATAGAAATTAAATTAAAATCAAAATTGAATATCCTGAAACTAAAAAAATAGTTAAAAATAACAATATATTGGATAAAATAATGTACATATATCAAAAATAGTGATGTTTTAGTGTTCTGAATCCTTGAATATATTCAAATCTATGGACAATACTATAGTTGAATTGATCAAATAGTAAATGAATATCCTCTGTAAAATAGGGGCAGATTCCATCCAATTTACAAGGAAGAAAACAACCAACTACGTCTAGTAAATTTATGTAAGACGCATACAAGAGACTGAAAAATAAAACATTGGGATGCCTTGTTTTCTAGTAATTAAAATAGAATTATATAATATTTTACAAAAACCATCAATTACATCCCCTTATGAATTTGTTTACATGTCTCAAGAATGACTCTTATCAATAATAATTGGACATTCTATATAGCATTTTTCAATCTAGAAACATAGTCATAAAGGTTTCATATTAATTAATAGGTAAGAATACTTTTATTTAAGATATAAATGCTCCATATAAGAAATAAAATTTCCTTTATACATAACAAAACCCTTGGAGAACCCTTACAAAAAATGAAACTAGAAAGATTTAAACATTTATTTGAATGATAGAATTAATCTATTAGGTTATCCATTTACATGAAACCAAAATATTGGGAACCTTGATTGGTTCTGCATTGAGCATAAAATTATCACCCTCTAAAATATCATAAATACCGTAATAAAATAGTGTATACACCTTTGTTTTAAAAATTAGATTCAAGATAATTTTTTTAAAAACAATAATTGATTTTAACCCTTTCCTATCCAACCCTAAACCATCATCCAATATTTATTAAACATACAAATTCAGGTCAAACCACCTAACCCATTAATCTGTGAAAAAAGTTATTTTTTATAAAAGGTAATAAAAAAATCCATTTAATCCAATATAAGTACAACATCTATAAGAGTGTATCAACTTATTTATATTTTTTATTTTGGTTTTTTTCTTATTTATTGGGGAAACATAAATCTATCACATCAATATACATATAATGATCGAATTATCAAAAATATTTTATGACCCCTGAATTATATTTTGAGTTTATTGATTTATATTTTCACAAAAAAATTAAGGGATTTGAAAAATTCATTACTAACTTTTGGAAACCTATTAATATAAATTTCTACAATAACCTAATTAATATATTAATAAAATTAATAAATAATATTACCTTAATTATCCAAAAAAATTGCATTCATTTTCTATTTACTCTAATAAATGAAAATTTCCACCAAACAATACTGATTCAATTAGTAATATATTGAAGTCATTATTATAAGATTTATTATTTCATTTTTTACTAATATATGTTCCTAAATAATATAAATTATTAACTATTACTATTGATCTAACAATTTCAATAAAATTAATTTTCATATAAATAATTTAATAAAAATACTTAATGTATGTATCTATATTATCTACATTCAAACATTAAAAAAATTAACTTATTTATACGAGCCACATTTATATTCTTCTTTTAATACCTCATAGAAAAAAATAAAAATAAAACACTATAAAATTATATATTTAAGACATGGCGGTTTTGAAACCCATGATGTAATTCACCATTGTTATTTTATAGTCTCATTATTTATTTTTAAATTTCATGAGAAATTTGTATTTTATAGGGTGTTTATAGGTTTCTTGGTTTCCTTAAACATGTATATTAACAGAATGAGATAAAATTAAAATTTGGGTCATTTTTCATTAATTATCTCATAGTTCGGTTAACCATGAATCATATCTATGAATGTTTTTGAATTTTTTTGTGTTTCTCTCAATACTTTTTAATTAGGGATCTCATTTCATTACACATTCTATTAAAAAATATCCAAAATCTCCATAACCAAAACCACCAACCCTCTTTTTCTCATTCCACAACCTTTCTCCATTGAATGTATACGGTGTCTTATGGTAATCCTCATATCTACTGATAAATCTTTCATCATCTATCATTTCAACCCTTTATTCATACTTATTAATTTTTGTAGATAATAGGTATTCCCCCATTTGATAATATTAAAATGGTACATTTCCACTGTAATTGATTCTCATCCTCTTTTGAGGCATCTTCTTCCTCTCAATTATTGAAATAATATCTCTTAACCTCAAATTAGATAATTTCCTATTAGAGACTATAAAAATTTACATTATACTTTGAAACAATTTTGTATTCCCTATTTAAATTTTAGTTTTTTATGTATAAAATATATATTTCATGATTAATGTTTTCATTGTGATTTTCTTTTTTACATTAAATACTGATTTGATATAAAGGTTGTTTTCCATTTTTAATTTGTAAAAATTTGTTTAGATAATGTTTTTTTCTATATTTGATTGATGAAATTATTAGAATATTATTCTATTAAATTTGAAGAAAAATATAATGTGTAAGGATTCAATAAGATTTATAATTTATGAATTAAAAGATATAATATCTTTTTTTATGACAAATGAGCGTTTTATTTTCATGATATATTTCATATGATGTTATTATTGACATAATAAAATAAAATAAAATGTTAATTAATTTTTTTCAAAGAATGATGTAGTTTTATGTTTTTTTTAATTTAAATGATGAGGTATTTTAAATTTATAATTGTTTTATATCACAATGTCATATATATTTATATAATAATGTAAATATTTCATTATTTTTTTTCAGCCTTCATTTATCATCACAACGTATACTATCATATGATTATTTTAATAATGACTCCCAATAAAATGGGTCTTGAATGAAGGATATAATTTGATAATTTCATCCTGTGGATGGCTCGTTTGAAGAACTAGGTGTTGGGTCGGTTTGATTCTAGTTTAATTAACTTTTAATGGTTAATTTGAACTTGAATTAACACATAGTGGGTGACATAGATATATGAACTTATATAATGGAGACCTTGAGTAATTGGGGATACTGATGTATCCACCAGAAAGTTGGTGGGTAGCTATGTGCACCAAAAGCCCAGCTGGTGGGCCTACACGGGGTGTCGAGTGAAAAAACAGCTCCCTAACAGACCATTACCACCTAGCTGATGGTGTTTTCTTATTTGTGGTTATGTGATGGAAATTTTAGACATTATTCCACCGATCCCCCTGTTGGTTAATAAGAATATACTGAATTTTTATGGTCATTTCATAATGAACATATCATATGGTTATCATAAGATTTTTTTGAAATGTTTTGGATATATATAGAAGTCCGTTTTAAATCCTAGTGAAATCATAACCTTTTCTTCAATTATGGCCACTTTCTTCCATGTATAGTGGTGGATCAGTATTTTTTCATCATTGATGATCCTATTATGAAGTCATATTCCTTAAAAACATTTACCCCTTAATTATTCTTGAAACCCTTGTACATTGATCATCATGGTTCCTGAATGATCTTTGGATTGATCTTTCCAAATGAATAAGGTAAAAATTCCATTAGATCCTAAGTGAATTTACATGTTCAATTGATATTGTTATCGCCATATATTTATTATATAACATGATTATTAACGTGTATCATTGGATAGATTGTCAATTAAGGTGTTTCCCATGATGATATTTTCTTTTATATTTCATAAAATTATGTTAAATTAGTCCATGTGTCATCTAATTGATTTGTGGTACATTTATTATCTTATAACTATGGTTATGATAGGAGTGGCTCAAACATTATTAGACAATGTAAATAATTAGTACTAAACTTGGTTGATCTTCTTTAAAAGGTTCCAATATAAGTATACAATATTGGTCATTGTTGTGTTGTTGTATGATATGGATTACGACTATAATGACATAAGAAGTATGTTATACAACTTTGATGGATGGTTGGTTGAGGTTCAAAATAGGATGTGATATCTGGCATATCATTCGTCATATAAAAATTTCTCCATTAAATGTTATTTTATTTGTAATAAATTAATTAATTGTAGTTTATTTATATCTATTTATTAGTAATTCATTTCTATCTGTTGGACCTCTTTAAATTGATGTTTTATAATGGGACATGGACTACTTAGACAATATTTCTATGATTTTTTATGTTGGGATTTGAATCCACATGAGTTAGGGTGTTTAATGTACATGACCCTATGGATTAATCATAGTTTATTATACTGTTTTATGTTGTTAAAAACTCATTCATGGTTTGCCTTGACATTCTTCTAATGCCAATAAAATAAAAATGAACACATAGTAGGTTTCTCTAAATTATTGATCATGTCAATTAAAATAAGATACCAATGTCAACAATTAATTAGATAATTTATTCCATGAAATAAAAAATTTAATTAATATTTATAATTAAATTTCAAGGTCCCAATGGCCATTTTAAAAACATTTGTATTGGTTTTTCCCTATCTACTAATGGAAAATGTTTGACTGGAAATGCATGACTATATTTTAATTAAGACCTTTTGGGGGTGGTTAAATGTAATATACATCAGGGATGCATTTGTATCCAGGTGAGGCTTACTTCATTATTTCTAGAATGTTGGGTATGTGTGTATCCTAGTGTGACTTATTCATTATTTATTTCATGTGTTCTGTGTGTATCCTTGTAAAACCTATGAATTATTTCTTCATATAGTGTATATGAGTATCCCCTATGAGACATGTGCTTTATATTGATTATAAGTGGATGTGTTAGACTATGTGATCTTATTTCACCTGATATTTGAAATCAATCAATGTGGCATATTTCATTACATGTTTCATATTTTTTTCATGGAAATTTATTGTGTGAGTGGTGAATCTAGGTTGGTTTAATGTGTTATAAATGTCTTTAATGGAAGGAGTTGTTATTACAATACATGGATGTATATATTTGACTAGTTTTATAATCAACAATTGTTGTGATTATCTATAGAAAATTTAGTAGGATCAATGATTGTGTATGTCCCAATAGAGGGATTTTCATTAATGGCATGTTGGCTCATTGACAGGTGGGATTTGGTATTCCATCAATATGGTTGTTCATAGAAATGTGGTTGTCCAAGTTCATTGTACCAACACTCTACATTCCATCATGTATGTTTCCACAATAGGTGGAGTCGGTCATAGAGGTCCTGGAATTTTAATTCACCTATTTATTTTGTTGATTGCATTGTATTTTTTACTTGATCAATTGTTATTGTTTAATGACTATTATTGATTCATAACACATCCATTTGACTTCATAGAATGATTATATTTGGAACCATGTTGGTAGTATCTTATTTAATTATACTCACACCATTCTTGGGAATCCATGGCACATTGGTACCTGAGAAACCCTGACAGGTTGTTAATATTGGTTGGGATGAGGCCAAAGATGATCATTTATATGTGTAACTTTCTACGAGTTCAGATACAACGATGAGGTGAGTCTTTTTGTTACATACCTGCTTGGTATTTTTTTCTTTCACTTGTACGATCAACCCATTGGGTTATCAGTGACATGTTTCTAGTAGTGATAGTTATGTCTTTTGTCTCCAAATTCATACATACAGTTTTTATGTTTATAATCTATTCTTAAATTGATTATTTATTTATTACATATTCTTTTATTTATTTTTTATTGATTTATATTATTTAGGGTAAAGTATCCTAACATTTTCACATCATACCCTCTCTACTAATAGGAAGCTTATAGTATATGGGGACATGTACTTGAGGTGATGTGGCCTTATGGATCCTACCGAATGATTCAGGTCATGATGTTTCGAAATTATATTAGATAATATACTTTCTTTTTTATATTTATTAGAATTCATAAGAAATATGAAATTGCAATGTGTGGGAGATTTTAATGAAACTATGTCTAGTGGATCAAGAAAACCTTTATTGAGGTAAGCCCATTTTACCAGGACATGTGATTTGTGTTCTTGGTTTTTTCTATTATGAACATATTTTTTCATCCCATGTGACACACATGTATTTTGGGATTTCTAATTTATATTTATTTGAATCGTAATCATATCAACAAGAGGAGTTATAGGCATAATATTTAGTATTTAGGTTCTTTATGAAATATTTGTTTCTTATATGTTATTGTATTGGTGATGGAGGATATATCTACGTAATGAAAACAAACTGTACTATGTTTTCACACATGATTTCTTGATGAAATTCTATTCGGAATAACCCATAGGGTTTTCTACCAATAATATTTGGTTCTCTATTATTATGGTGCGGTTCACCTATGCTATTAATATTACCATGATGAGGAATAAAATGATTATACTTATAATGGTGTAATTCTTCTATGCATAAATGGTTCAGTGTGATTCTATGGTATCTTCTAGCTGATAATGGAATTATTAAATATAATAATATTAGTATAAAATAAATAAGTTGGTTTAATTAATTTTCTTATTTTATCTTCTGTAGATTTATCCATCAATATCCTAGTGGAATTCATTTTGACAGATCTAGTCATCTTTGGTCATAACATGGTTTCTCTATGATTGAATCCATCATGAAATACCTAGAAAAATGTACTTATATTATTTTCTATTTCTTGTGACCGTTAGTGAAACCATGTAAATAATTTAAAAGTAATTTCTTTAATTATAAATGTTTCTTTCATTCCTAATGATTTTATTTCCTATTCAGCATGATGGTAATAATGGTGATGGAATTATTTATTTTTATATCATCATGATTAATTCCCTAAAGGTAGTTTTGGATGATAAAAGTTCAATTTTCATGTGAGTAACATTTTAAAACATTAAATTATGGTCTTTTGGGTTCCATTACAACCACATAGTGTGGATAACATCAATTTATAGTATTATTGATATAAGTCTTGGTTAAGAGTTCTTAGTTTATTGGGTGTCAAGGATAAACATACACGCCTCTTTGGTTATTAGTTTATATTTAAACATAAATTTAATTCTTAGTGAAGGTATAAGGTGGTAATACCTCTGAGGGTCAAATTATATGTGTAAAATCAATTCCGTTAACTAATATAAATGTGTTGGTTGGTGCATTGTAAATCTTGGTAGTAAGGATATGTATTCTCAAAAGAAGAGTGTCGTGGGTTCTTTAGTTGGTATTGTTGATGCCCTATCATGGGAATAAATGAAGAGTAATATAATTATATCTTATAGGTTTTTGACTGATGGTGTAATCACTCTATACTGAGGAAATATTGTGTTTTATCATTCCTTGTTCAAAATTCCATGGTGTGTGAGTTTTCATTAAGTAGTTTGGCGGATATGGCTGTATCGATGGAATGAAAAAGGTGAACTAACAATTTAAATTTTTTGGGTTATTAGGAGGAACCTAATAGAGTGGGTGATGGTTTTTCATTGAATAATTAAGTTTACAGTCATCCTTATAGTCATAAACTTTCATGTTTTGTATGAATCTCATTGGTCTTGGTAGTTAAAATTTTTCTATGAGAGGAAATGACTTCATGGTAGAAGATAAAAAAGGAAGTGATTGTGGTACTATTATTAAGTAAAACTATAGTTGTTTTATATGGATATTTTTTCATTTTTTTATATATCCTGATGGACGGAATCATACTCATCACATTTAGATGTTTCTAACAATGCCTAGGCTACTCATAAACATAATCACATTGAGAATGAATCGATGGTTTTAGTGAACTAGGTTTTAACAATCCAGGTGTGTATATGAAATGCGCGGCCGATTGTCACCTATCGACCGGTCAAAGTTCCGATGCTCTGCTAATGTGTATAACAGCACTCGGGTCGAATCCTCAGTGATGGTACTTTATAATAGTCGTTTGTTTTTAGTTAATTGTATTCTGATTGGGGGGTTTGTTTGTAGAGCTTATGAAATAATTTATGGATGATGTTTTATTTAAAAAATTGATGAAGATTGGGGTGAGTTCATCATTAGGTTAGTTAAGCTTGTGATATCCTTGAGCTTTGCTTTATATTGCATTTAAATTAACACCCATGTCACAAGATGATGTTGATTAGAATTCCTAAGTGTTAAGGATTTAAACCAAGCCTTAACTTAACATAAGGTTATAATCTCAACCAGATATTATTTATGGTGGTGTATTTATGGTTCCAATAATCCATGGAAACCACATGTTAAACAAAACAAGTCATTAATCCATGACATGTTAAGTCCAACATACACAATGTTAATTCAAATAATATTCATCGAGCAGAAGCTCTCAATCACTTAACATACCTAAATTATAACTCTCCCAAATGAGATATTTACTCAGCCATTTGGGTGTTTAATAATATAGTTATAATGATTATAATTATAAATTAGAAAGAGAATAAAAATAAAGGGATAAGAAAAGAGTGGTACGTCGACAGACACACATGAACAATGATGACAATTAAAAACGAAAATTCGATTAAATGAGGAAGCTAAATAAGGGAAGGGGATTGAAATGAATTTAAACTATTTTAATAAAAGTAATATTAAAATACAGAAGGTGGAGGAGAACAAGATATATTGAAGAAGAAACTTTCATTAAAATAGAATTACAAAATAAAGGACTTACAAAATTACAAAAATGAAGGACACAAAAGTAAGTGAAAACAAAGTGAGGAAGAAAGGTATCTCAAGTAAAAAAATGAGTATGGCAGGTCCTACCAAGACTTTGGCAAGGCCTTGGTCGTTCCAATATAATCTCCTCTCTTCTGAAATGCCAACCCCTCTCACTTAGAGAAGGGGAGAGTATTTATAGCCCAAGGAGTGGACTGTTTGCATTCCCAATCTGTCCCTACATTTGAATCACCAATTTGGCTATTCAGAAATCCTAATTTTCAAATATCTCCTTCTTCAATGTTGTATAAATTACTGTTGTATGACTACTCTCAAAATTTGGAGTCATTTGGACTTAAGGATCAAAAGTTATGGCCGGTTTATTAAACAAAGTTAAACTGTCCATTTAAATCCAGTCTTTCTGAAGTCCATAATGTGAAAGGGTTTTTGAATATGAAGATGCCTTCAAATCCGAATGGTTTCATCAACAAAGTCGGCCACCTATATATCCTATTTCACACTGAAAAATCTAAGCTGGATCTGACGCTTAAATAATGAGATATTTCATGCATACTATACTGATTTTAATTCTCGTCCAGAATGGTGGGTTGGACTTCAATGCTTTATTTGGGCCCAGTAAATCAATCTTCAAGGCTTGTCCAGTTTGTTCACAGATTCATTGGTCTTGTTTTTGAGGACCATATGACCCTTCAAATGGCCGAATTGGCCCATGGTACCTTCTAATTAAATGTTGTCTATTGAAAGTAGAATCCTAAAAAACAATAACCACACAATTTGGATCAGTATAGTTACAGTTATTATTAATACATTAAACTGACTCAATTGGACTACTTCTAAAAATGCTCAAAAATTATACTTAATATTAAATCCTTAATATTTCACACAAATTATGCACATTTAATATAAAATAAGTAAAGGGGGGATATAATAAGTCATGAAAATATTAATAACATCAACTCCCCCACACTTAGATTTGTGCATGTCCTCATGTGCAACAAATATAAAAACATGACAATATCATTTTCACTCATCAACAAATATTAAAATTTTGTTTTCTCCAATCAGGGGAGGTTTAGACTATTTCACTCATCCTTTTTGAAATCCACCACAAGTTGTTACAGAAACAATGTTCCAAAACTAATTCAAATATCAATGCTCAAATTTAGAAATAGAGAATGTGGACACTCAAAACTCACACCACTCAAGATGATAAAATTTATTTGTGGAGGTTCACTCTTTCACCAACCAAAAGAGAAAATATTAGAGTTTGAAAAGAGCTCTCATCTTCCAATCCCTATCCAAAGTGAACAAGAATCAAGAGGTCTTTTTAATGGGTTTTTTCTGTGGCTATGGGACGGTAGGAATATAATGTCCAAGAGAGAGAATAAGAGGGTTAAAATACTAACATAGAAAAACAATGCACAATTTGTTTTGAAATAAAACATAGAAGGAAATGAAAACACATATTTACAAGGGAATTATTGTGTGAAGAAAGACACAATAGAAGAAGAAAATATGAAGGGGATGAAAAGATGAAATATTTACAAACCACCAAACGTCTCCCAATGATATAAGAATATAATGCAAGTGTTCTTTTTTTTCCTTTTTTTTCTTTGTTTTTTTGAAAGTTGACCTTGAAACAGAACTCACACTCATATCCCAACCCATGTTTGATCTCCACATGACACAAATTGTAATAGTTATAATAAGATCAAAGGTTGAGGATGAGTGATTTCTGACCTACCCAAGACACAACCCATTATATCAATTTTTTTTATTTTTGATTTTTTTGATTTTTTTTTGAACACTTTTCAATATCATTTGTACAATAAACTCCCAAATCCCACTGAATGATAACCTCCCCCACCCCACACTAAAATGGATGCCTTCCCTCAAGCATATGATAACACACTAGAATGTAAGGAAATGATACCCAAAAATGAAATCCATTCCCCCACACACACTTAAATTTCAAAAACTTATGCAATGAAAATCCATGTTGATATTAGGTGGGATAAGGTATTGGGCTTGTAATGTGGATATCAAAGAAAAGGTTTTCATAGGCTTGAAGGGGCTTTCAAAAGGAGGATTAATGTAAGTGTAATGAGAGGATATTTGGATATTGTGATTTTCATGTGGTTTAGGAAATGCCTCTATCATATTAATGCACACTAAGGCAGGAAATTCAGCTCGAAGGTCTACATACTCAAGACTCACATATGGGGGTGAAAACACACATTTTGAAAAGATGGCCATAGGTGGACTTGGCATGAAAGCAATTGTTTGTTCTAACAGTTTGGGAAAAGAATTTTCCAAATCAAAAACTGAGCATTCAAAATTTGTTAATTTTGACACAAAATTATTTATCCAAAGTCATGATGAAAATACAAAATTATTGAGATGAAAATATGTCTGTTAACTCCCCAAAATGGTTGGAAAAAATTTCAAAACACGATGTTGAGTAAGCATGACTCTTTTTTTGTAGTAATTTTTTTTTAAATAATTGTGTTTTTTTTGGTTTTTTTAGTTTTTAAGGTTTTTTTAAAATAAACACCCACACAAGAAAGAGAAAAATAAAGGGTTTGATGAATAAAGTGGTAAAAAATGAAATAGAGGGGAAGAAGAAGAAAGAGGTAGAGAGAGGAAGAGATAGAGAGAGCTAAAGGGAAAGAGGTGCCCCTGGTTTGGATTTTGTGGGTTTCCATCTCCATCCAGTGGTGGGTCTACTGTGGATCCAATGGAAGTAGATTATGATCCAGGATTTTGTGTCCTCTCAAAGTGATTCTTCAACCGATGTCCATTTACGGTAAATTTATTTTTGGAGGAGGGGTCTTGGACTTGCACTACAGTAAATGGGTAAACGATAGTAATAACAAAAGGAACTTCCCAGCGAGAATTAAGCTTACCTGGGTGAAGCCAAAATCGATAATTGAAGAGAATTACCTTTTCACCTTCATGAAATATATTTCTCATGATTTGTTTGTCATGGAGTACCTTATCTTTCTCTTTGTACATATTGGAATTCTCATAGGATTCGAGTCGAAGCTCCTCCAGTTCATCCAATTGCAACAATCTTTCTTCCCCATATTTTTCAAGATCAAAATTACATGTTTTCACTGCCCAAATGACTTATGTTGTATTTCAACTAGTAAGGGACATGCTTTACCAAAAACTATCCTAAAAGGATACATCCCAATGGGTGTTTTATAGGCAGTTCGATAAGCCCAAAGTGCTTCACCAAGTCTTTCAGGCCAGTCTTTTCTGGTGGGTTTTACAATTCTCTCAAGCACTCTTTTCACTTCCCTATTAGAAAGTTCAGCCATTCCATTTGTTTGGGGGTGATATACAGTTGAAGTTTTATGTACAACCCCATTCTCTTTTAGAAGAGATTCAATGGTTCTATTAAAAAAATGGGATCCTAAGTCACTGATCAAGGCACGTGGTGTTCCAAATCTTTGGACGATGTGGGTCTTTAGGAACTCACTAACAGTATGAGCATCATCATTCCTAGTGGGTTTGGCCTGAACCCACCTTGAAACATAATCGACCGCAAGAAGAATGTATGATAATCCATTAAAAGGGAGAAATGGTCCCATGAAATCAACACACCAAACATCGAAGATTTCACAAATGATTAAGGGATTTTGGGGAATTTCATTTCTTTTGGAGATTATGCCAAACTTTTGGCATGTGGGACATGATTGACAGAACTCATGTGAGTCCTTGAAGAGGGAAGGACAGAAGAATCCAGAGTCTAGGACCTTTTAGGAGGTCCTTTATGGTCCAATGTGGCCACCTCTGGGAAGTAAGTGACAGAATTCTAAGATGGAAGAATATTCATCTTCATCAACACATCTCCTAATTACCATGTCTGCCTCAGTTTTCCAAAGTTTATTTTCTTCCCAAAAATATTATTTTGAATCACTTTTCAACTTCATTTTTTGTTCTTTTGAAAAAATTTCAGGAAAAACACCAGAAACCAAGTAATTTACAATTGGGGCATACCATGGTATTTTTGGAGTGATAGATGAATGGTGCTCAGTAGGGAATTCAGGATCGATGATTTCGGAATGAGAAGAATTAGAAATTCTACTCAAGTGATCAGCCATAGGGTTTTCTTTTCCAGGTCTATCTTTGATTTCAAGGTCAAACTCTTATAGAATTATAATCCATCTTATTAGCCTTGGTTTGGAATCACTTTTCTTGAGTAAGAACTTAATAGCATAATGGTCTATGAAGATGATGATTTTGGCACCTAAGAGATAGGACAAGAATTTATCTAAGGCAAAAACAACTGATAGAAGTTCCTTTTCAGTCACAGTGTTGTGAGACTGAGTTTCATCCAATGTTTTTTTAGGAATAATATATGACATGAGGAATCTTTTCTCTTCTTTGACCAAGAACAGCCCCAACAGCTCTATCCGAATCATCACACATTATCTCAAAGGGTAAGGACCAATCTGGGGGTTGGATTATCGGTGCAGATGTAAGAGAAGTTTTGAGTTCAAAGAAGTCTCTCTTGAAAACCTCATCAAAATGGAAGGTGACATCATTTTGGAGCAACCGAGTGAGTTAGATGGAAATTTTACTAATGTTATGGATGAATCTACGATAGAAACCGGCATGACCGAGGAATGAACAGATGTCTCGAACAGAAGTGGGTGGAGGAAGTGATTGGATCACTTCAATTTTGGCAGGATCGACTTCAATAACATCTTTTGAAACTATGTGCCCTAGAACAATCCCATTTGTTACCATGAAGTAGCATTTTTCAAAATTTAACACAAGGTTACACTTGACACACTTTTGAAGGACTAGAGAGAGTGAATGCAAACAAGATTCAAATGACTCACCATATATGGTAAAGTCAACCATGAATACTTCCATGCATTGTTCTATGAATTCTGAAAAGATGCTCATCATACACCTCTGGAATGTTGGAGGAGCATTACAAAGGCCAAAAGTCATTCTTCTATATGCATATGTTCTAAAGGGGCATGTGAATGTAGTCTTTTCTTGGTCTTGAGGTGCGACTGGGATTTGGAAGTAGCTGGTGTATCCATTAAGAAAGAAATAGTGTGACTTTCCGGCCAATCTTTCTAGCATTTGATCAAGGAATTGAAGAGGGTAGTGATCTTTTCGTGTTTCAACATTCAATTTTTGATAATTGATGCATACATGCCATTTGTTATTTACTCGAGTTGTGACTACCTCCCCATGTTCATTTGTGACAAAAGTTATCTCACCCTTCATAGTTACAACTTGAATTGTACTAACCCATTCACTATCAGAAATTGGGTAGATAATGCCATCTTGAAGAAGTTTGGTGATCTCTTCCCTAACTACCTCAAGGATGAGTTGATTGAGTCTTCTTTGTGGTTGTCTAATTGGTTTGGATGATTCCTCAAGATGGATGTGACATTGCAAAGGGAAAGGTTGATTCCTGGTATGTCATCTAGGGTCCACCCTAAGGCCTTTTTGTTTTCATCTAACACCTGAACAAGCTTGGACTCCTCGGTTTCAGTAAGGGTGGCAGAGATAATGACTGGATATGAGTGATCATGGAAGAGGAATGCATATTTTAGGTCTGTAGGAAGAGGTTTCAGATCAGTCTCATCATTAATTTTTGGGTTAGGAAACTCAGAAATGGAGGATGGGACTTCTGTTGCTTCATATTCATTTTTCCCAATACAGTCCAAGGTGGAGCAGTTTTGATCAGAGTTGAGATGGTATTCAAGAGAGTTTTCAAGATCCTCTAAATTGATGGAGTCTGTGAATGAATGGTCCACATCAACTTCACCATTTATGACTTGGTTAATCCAAGTGCAGATTTCACAAGATCCTTTATCATTAGAACATGAATAACATGGTGTATTGGGGTTCGATTGACTCTTAGAAGTGTCCTCAGAAGAATGGATTGAGAATGTAGAGTGATCCTCAGATGGGTATCGCATGGCTTGGAAAATGTTTAACTTGACCAGTTGGTCACCGAATTCCATGGATAAGATACCTGAATGGACATCAATCACGGTTCTCGCATTCATGAGGAATGGTCTTCCTATAATTAGGGGAGATCGAGAAGAGTTCGTCTCACCTTCCATGTCAAGGACATAGAAATCAGTAGGGAAGATAAGATCATTGACTCAGATAAGGAAATCCTCAATTATTCCCTCAGGACTGGCTATGCTTCGATTGGCTAACTGAATGACAACACCCATTGGGTGCAAGGGACCTAGACCAAGGTTAGAGAAGACTGATTTGGGCATGAAATTAATTGAGGATCCTCGGTCTATGAGTGCGTCATTAATGTTGTAACTTCCAATTTGGCATGGGACTGTAAAGGTCCCTGGGTCTTTGCACGTTATGGGAATAGACTGCTAGGTGAAAACATTTTCAAAGGTCCTAAGTTGCCTCTTGTGGGTGCACAATTCCTTAAGAAATTTGGCATACTTAGGAATTTGTTTTATGGCATCTAAGAGGGGAATGGTGACTTCAACACGTCTAAACATGTCGAGAATTTCAGGATCAGGTTCAAAGGACTTCCTTGGTTTAGAAATGGATTGAGGAAAAGGAATTGGATTCCTAATTGGAATAGAAGGAGGTGAGGGAATGGTTTCAGGTTCCTTTTCAAGTTTCTTTTTATTTTCATTTTCTGGGTCAACATTCAAAGGAGAGTTTGAGGATTTATCTTGAGGCATAGCAAGTTTCTTTCCTGATCTAAGTGAAATTTCACTTACATTACCCTTGGGGTTGGGTAATGGTTGAGCTGGGAGTTGGGAAGAATTTGATTGTTGTTGCTGGCTCAGGTGGGATGCAAGTTGACCTATTTGAGTTTCAATGTTTTTAATGCTAGAATAGGTGAAGGAGGCAAGATCTTCCACTGCACTTTCCAATTGTTTCTTGGAAGAAGAATCTTGTCCCTGGTTGGGATTGCCTTTATTTTGGTTCTTGGGAAATTGATTGTATTGGTTTTGGAATGGGGAAGGCTCACTAGGATAATGGAATCCAGGAGAAGGATTGTTCCTTTGAGTTCTGTCATCCACGATCCATCATGATTACAAACTCATTAACCTAACATTGGTCCCATTCCATTATCATGTCCTTTAAATATGAAGTCTATTTAGCTCCGGATTAGGAATATATAGTAGGGATTGAGTACAAATGAGAAATAAACCATCAATGGATGCTAAAACAATTTCTTAACAATAGTAATTTATGTATGTGTATAAAGAATAAGGTATAAAATATATTGTAAATATTTTTCACATAAATTTAAACCTTGATTAACCACATATGTATTCAGGTTCACAGTGACACTAGAACAAATCATACTCACTTTATCCCATGACACATTCTAAACCATCAATAAAAGGGTTATCACATTTTATTATTTCATGTTCATTTATTAATAATTTAATTTTCAATTTCACATTCATACATTGGGGGCCTATAACAGAAGTCTGTCTCCATGTGTGTATTTCGTGCATCAGTCCCTATCCCACAATTCAGTGATCACATGATATCTATATATATATATATATCAGGGGCCTAGATAATCATTATAGTACCATGAGATATACATATTCTTCAAATGTGATAATTGAGTTGTCGGATTGGGACTACTACTCCTAATACCAACATTGTGCAAGACGGGTGCTTTAGGACCCGATGTATGAATGTGAATGTGAAATTGGAATTGAAATGATTAACGAAATACCATGATATACTGAAATTTTGTAACCCTTTGGTGGATAGATAATAATCTAGAATGAGCCAAAGTTGTTATTATTGGTTCACGTGTCACCATGAACCCGGTGACCTATGTGGTTAATTAAATAATAATTTAACATGAAACAGTTTAATTTATCATTCATAAATTATTCATTAATAAAACCCATACACTATTATAGAATATGCATATTTTAGATGATATTTGTGGGGACCTACTAAATTTTACTCACACAATAATCATGCTACCTTATCAGTAAATGTATATACTACATGATTTCATGATCGGATAAGGGAAGATCCCTATGTTAGATGGATGAGGTGGGATTTGGGTTGGGGCATGGATGATGGAATCGAAGAGAATGTTGGGACCACATAATTAATTTTTAGTGTCTTTATTTTGGGATTTCATTTTACACATGACACTAATACAACCATACATATTTACTCTCTTGGTTTGTGTTTATTTTCCATCTTATGGATTTA
The DNA here is from genome assembly GCA_963277665.1 of Viscum album. NCBI lineage: Eukaryota > Viridiplantae > Streptophyta > Magnoliopsida > Santalales > Viscaceae > Viscum > Viscum album. Next base: position 1,743,204,684 of record OY728128.1, on the reverse strand, counting down.
TTAATGATATGTTGGTTGATTATTAGTTAGTGATTATTATAATTTGGTTATTTTTGATTTGTTTTCATAGTTTTACTTCATTGGTAATGTGGGTATAGTCTCTTCACAATACAAATTAGTCCCCTCTGGCATATGGGAAGGTACACCTAAAGTCACATAACTAACTGGCTAGGGGCAGTAGCATGTGGAACCCAGGTCGTGATGTTAAAAAGTTGTATCCAATGGGTTCTATTTCATTTTCCTTTTTTATTTCTGTTATGTAATACTATAATGTAGTCTATGATTATTATATCCCTTGTTATAATCATTTGAATAGGAGTGTCAAGCACTTGTGTTGGGGGAAATCCAAGTACCTAGCGTGGGATTGATGTTCATGAAGTTTTTTGTTTCAATTCTCTATTATTTCACTAAGATTGATGCACATTTTCAATAATGGTATAATTTTTCTATTATTTTTCATCATTTACTTCTAAGGAACAATATTTTTTAAAAAAATGCATTATTCTAGGAACTCATGAATTTTAATGAAATGCATCATTTTAATAATGCATGAAAAATAATGTTTTTAGCGAATTGTAAGGAAAATTATATTCTTTATTATGAAATTTTATAATAATATTGTTCCAAATAAATAATTGATAATTTTTAATGATGATAAATGAGGAATTTTTTAAAACTGATAAACAATTTTTGTAAAAACGTTGATTTTTAGAAATTGACTTACACTTTGTAACCAATGATCTATGTAAGGGATGAAATAGTTTAGTGTTAGTTCCATTGTTTTAACCGTGTGGTAGGGTGTGGAGATGACTTATTATGATTTTATGTGATTATGTATTATGTAAATTTATTATTTATTAGTTATGTATCTTGGTACGTGTGTTTGGAATTGAGATACATCCATAAATGATGATTTTTATAGGACAATAGGGGGATATGGATTGAAATGATGCCCTGATAGTGGGTCTAGAGAATATGATAATACTAGGTAAAGGATAGGGTAAAAGATAGGTGAGAACATTTCTCACTTTATCCATTTTAATGAAATATACCCAGTTTTTATTTCTAAAAATTTGTATGACCTAACATGGGATTTCTAGTTTCGCTTTCTTATGAAATTCACTATTGATGGTGGACCTAGGGATGCTGAGTTTTAGATTGATTATTTCCAGATGATCCTTGACATCATAGTGAATCCAATAGAGCATATAGTCATATAAAATTCTTATATGTTGTGTTGTTCTATGAATCACTGGTGTGATATTCAAACTCAGGATGATAATCTAGGGAAATGGTATAGAATAACATTCTAAAGATGTTCCTTGAAAACATTTACCCAAAGAAGATTAGATAAGAGAGGGAATTTGAGTATTTATGGATGAACCATGAGAGTTTTTCTATGATGTTCTATGGTGATCACTTCAATGATTTTAATCATTTTGTTCTATCATTTTCAATGGATTAGGAAAATATGGAAAGAACTCTTCAGGATGGGATTCAATGTGATATAAAGTCTCCTGTTTACATCATTTGGATGAATAAGTTTTATGAAGTGGTGAATCAAGGATTTATTTCGTAGGGAACCTGAAGGAGGCTTCTAGTAGAATGTAGGTGGTTTTGACTAGATGAACTAGATATATGTCTTCCATTAGTAGTAATGAATTCTTTGGATATCTCATCCAAGGAGATGAAAATAGTGTATCTAATTGGGATAAAATAATCAGAGTGGTAATTGATTATAAACCCAACAGTGTGTATATCTGGTCACATTTTATTCTAGTGTACCTAAACACCAGTGAACTACCATTCTTGTAATAGTACGGGTCACATACATAGGTATTTTAGAAGCTCCTAACTGATGGTTAATGATAAAGGAGCTATATAGAATAGGGGTACTATAAGGGGTATTATACCCTAAACCATCTAGGAGGTTGCTGTTATTCTAGATGTTGTGGTCAGGTGGTGGATGTGGTACTTAGGGGAAAGTGTGCCCGTATTAGAATAGTGATGAATCTCAGGGGACTCTAACTACAAAACAATAAAGAGGGGTAATAAAATTGCATACAGATCAGCCTATACATGTTGATAGTTAGGTAGGTCTATCGAAAGACATGGGTACAATTATTTTATATTCTATGATTTATAGTTCCATATTTGATACCAGATCCTCTCATTATTTTATATATTCACAACATGTCAATGGATTGATTAAGATGATGGTGTTTTTGAGTGGTATGCGACAATAAATACATATTTCAAAGTATTTTATATTAAATGGGTGTTCCCACGAAGTTGGGAAGTGTCATTTTCTTTGGGAACTCTACATACGTGAAATGTATGTTATTGACGTGATTTTTTAATGGACTAGTTAGTAGAGAATCGAGGCCACATTAATTATTAATATATGAAATTGATCTTTACTTCTCTTGAGGGAAGCAATTATGTTCATTATGGGGAGTGATATATCCTAGTAGGGCATGCGGGTCTATTTCATCAGCATATAGGGAGATGACATCCCAATTTCAAAGTATTTTTGGATGAAGGGTGTGATTCATGATGTATTTCCACCCATAGTTGACCTATTTTAGAATGTGTATCCTATGGACATATTAAGGATTCCACTAGAGAGGAATATCATGTTTAAAAAATGATCCCATTCTCAGAGTTGTTTTAGTTTTAATTCCACCGTACAAACAGGAGCCAACATATCATCAAGATCTTTAGACTTAGCTAGATTAATTGATTGATAAGGGATTTATACATACATATATGTAACCATGAGATTATAATTTATTAAGATTTTTTATATGATATTGTGTTTTTGTATTGATTACTAGATGCTGAACCCTATGGCAGTGAAAAATAAATATCTTATTCTATATATCGATGATCTATATATACATTAGATAGGATCATATGTATTCTCCAATATTTCCATGAGGTCGGGATATCATCAGTTTTGAGTTGTACATTCTAATTTATTTCATAGTATTATCAAAAGTATTCATGGATTATACGATTTCTTCATGATGTCTTTTTTCTGATGAATACTCCTTCTACGATTATAGCATTGATGAACCTAATCATTCACCCATAGATGGATCATTTTTTGTTTTTTTGGATGATATCTTGTTGAACTACAGGACTCATTACTATATTTACAAACATCTTGAGTTTACCATATGTATGATTAGAGAGTATTAGTTATATTTCAATATATTTAATTTTCAATTCAAGATCAACATGGTACATTTCATGGGTCCTATAATCTTGGAGAAAGGTGTTTCATTGGACCTAGAGGATTTTTTGGAAGTTATTTCATTAAAGAAGCCTAATTTGTTTTTGATATTCAACATTTTCTAGGTGTGGAGGGATTTTATCAGGTGTTTATCTTATAATTATTCTAAATGGAAGCACCACATACATGATTGAAAAAGTATGGAATAAAATTTCTATTGTCTAGATCAAGTGAAAATTACTTATAGGTGTTTATGATGATCTCTACTACTGTACTGATTTTTATCCTACCCGATTCGGGTGAGGTGTATACTGTGTCTTCTGATGCATCCTGGATCAAAATTGGAGTATTATTGATGCAATGAGATCATGTTGTGGATTATGGGTCATGATATTTGATTACACATGAATATAACTTCCCTAAACGTGATCTTGAGTTGGCTACAGTTGTTTATTCCTGGACTTATTAACATCATTATCTATTGGGTGAAAATATTATTATTTATAACAATCACAAACGATTAAAGTAAATATTCACAAAGGATAATTTTAATATCTTATATTAGAGGTGGTTTGGGTTTATGATTTCCTTTTATTAAAATATAGTATATACACATAGTAATATAAATCATGTTGTTGACACATTGAGTAGGAAGACATAGATATCAGTAGTTCAGGAGTCCAATTTTGAGTGGATGATGACGAAATTGCTGGATGAGATACATATAACTATATAATATGATCAAGATATAATGAACATTACATCCTTATCTAATTATTCATCTCTTCAAATATATATCAGGTATAGGTAGTATAAGGAATTGGAGTGTGTTTTATTGAGGAAAATCCTTGAAGGTTGAGAGTCACATTCAGATTGAACTATAGATGAGGAAAATATCATCAATGGTAAGAACTATGTTGGTGTGACTATGAGTATGTGATAGGAGATTATCAGTGACTTTAATTCCTTAAAGTTGGATGTATACCCCTGTTTTACTAATATCTTCTATCACTTTCATTGACAGTAGTAATGTTAGGGCACTAAAATAGATATTATAGGATTAGTGACACGATGATACGCCTATCTGGAGGTGAACTTTGATATTCCATGACTTGGTTGTATATTAAATCCCTTTCCAATTCAAGAATATATTTGGAATGATGTTACCATGTAATTTTTTGTGGTCCTTCACATAATCGTTTATAGAATGAGGCCATATGTGTAAATTTAGATTTATTGGTGAAATTATCACATTCTCTACATATCTGAGTGATATTCACAGTGGATCAGTTAGTGGACATGTACATTCATTTCATTGACTTATTACATGGGGAACTTCAAAGTATGTTTGATATAATGAACAATGCATTACATCATGTGTCAATAAAGGCTTTCCAAAGGTTTTGGTCTCCAAAGTATTCCTGAGTATGGGTTTCCACCAATTAAAAAATGGGTAGTAAAAACATATTATTCATGTGCTAGATGACATTTTTTGAGCATGAATGAAATAATTTGGTGGGTATTGGGATAATCACTTACGACTAATTGAGTTATGAAATAATAATAGTTATCAGGTCGATATTCAGATAGAATATTATGAAGAATATTATAGTAGGCTATGAATATTTCCTCAATGATGGCTAAAGACATTTGATCTAAATTTCTGGGATTGTTCCTTGTAGAAGAGACAATAGAGCTGGTCCAGTTGATTTAGAAATGTATGGATGTGGCTCATAGTAGGAAGAATTCATATGTTGATCCGCATCATTAACCTCATGAGTTTAAAGTGGTTTATCATGTATTCCTTTGGGTTTTACCTTGATTAGGACATCATAGTATTTATATGTAGGGGAAGTTGGCATCTAGGTCAGTTGGACCTTTTGATATTGTAGACTGTATCAGTATGGTGATATGTTGATTGGTTCTTCTTGATAGGTATTGTGTTATTAATTATATTTCTCATGTGTAATAGCTTTGTTAGTATCCCCATGACCCTTCTTTTTTATGGATATATATGATCTAGATCGTGATACTTATGCTTCTTTTGAGGAGACTCCAATTCATATTGTGGATTTCACTGAGATGTAATTGTAGGGAAAGGCCATGATGTCAGTATCAGTTATATGGTATAAGTGAAATTTTTAGGAAGAAAATGGGGGATGGAAACAGATATGTGGGATTATGGGACTAAAAATTTTACACTAGAATCTTAGTTTTTCTTGGGATTATATCATGATAAAGAGTTGTAAAAAGGTAGAGGGATTGTTAGATCCCAACCATTCTGAATATCACTCATACATTTTTTCATCAATAATTATAGACGTATTTTAGTATTAAATTATTTTAGTCCATTATTTGGTCAGTTCAAGTGATTTTTCAAAACATTTATATGGGTTTTGGGAAGTGCATGTTTAGGGCACAGTTTTTCCGAACCATGTGCATAAACCAAGCACACATTACATCCCAAACAAGGGGTAAATTCATGGTTGGGGAATGGTTTTTCAATCTATTCCTTACTTAGGAGAAACATCTCACCTAGATTGTATAGGATTGTGGATATGAATCACGGTTTGGAAACCCATGCAGCCATGCCCAAGAAACTGTGTATGTATAATTTCAACCACCAAATATTTTATAAATTTTTTTGGAACCCCTATTTTTCATCCCTATTTATTCTTTTCTGAATAAAAACTTCATCCATTGTTATTGGTGCCTCCTTGTAAAATTACATGTCTCCAATAACCAATTTTGGAGTGAATCAAGGAATTGGTGGAAGGATTTGACCCCTATGCATATATGTAATATCTTCATTCTTGGTTTCAGTTCTCTATAATTTGTTTCTCTATTTTATGGATTTATGATTTCCACTATTTGGAATGATTTTATATTAAGGTATTGATTGATCTGTTACATTATATTTTTGTCATCGATTTTGATCCTATATCTCTTATTTAATTGTGAAATTGATAGTTCAATGCCATATTAAGGGTTGCAGTTTGGAGAATGTCCATAAATGATATTGAGGTAGGTGGTAGAATTGTCAGTTTTTGTAGTATTGATTATAATTGGGATCTGAAATTGTGAAATTAAAATTCACATATTGGAATATTTCATTTTAATTTTAATTAATTAATTTTTTTCCAATGGGATTGATAAAAGGGTTTAATAATGAGTTTATGAAACTAATATAATAATGGGGTTATAAATTCAGTTTAATGAATGATTATAAATGTTGTTAATAATGGATAGTGAATGTGGAACTTTGGTTTGTAAAATTTGAGAATTATGTGAACAACTAGTTGTCAGTCATGTACTACTTCATAAAATACCCATGTGGTGCCAAACTAATCCTCTAAGCTCTCGATATATATATATATATATGTTTATTTCATGTGATAAATGAGTTGTGGTGTAGGGACTACTGATTCAATTTTATACATCGTGCTAGATAGATATTATATGATCCAAATGAATGAATTTTAAATTATAAAACCAATAATTAATGAAAACCCATGAATGATTGAAATTTTATATACATTTAGTGGATTGTATAGACTTCAGTTTTCATCGATTCAGGTAGGATTGGTTTGGGATTCACTATGGACCTAGAGACCTATGTGGCTAGTTACAGAATAATTTAATGTGAAAATTGTATAATTTTCATTTATAATTTATTTTTTATAAAACTATATATACTATAATATAATAGAAATTGTTTTAGATGCAGATTGTTGTTTCCGAATGGGTTTTACTTATACCCTACTTGATATTCCTAATCAGTAAAAGGATATACATCATGATTCATAGACTACATAAGGGAAAGATCCTTGTGATAGATGAATGATTTGGGATTCATGATGGAGTATAGATGAGGGAATTGGAAGAGGCATTGGGACCCACTTTTGAGTTATCAGTACTATTTATTTCATGTTTTCATTTGAAACATAACTTTGACTCCACATTAAATATTTATAGACATGGTTTATCATCATCTTCCATGTTTTGGATTTATTCATAAGATTTTGGTTGATTATTGGTTACCTATTATTATCCTTCATATTTTTTTATTTCCATTTTGGCTACTTTTTTAAAGAGGATATAGTCTTCCATGTTTTATATTAGAACCTTGATGTTATTTCGTAGCATGTAGTGTATGGGAGGAAAACCTGAGGTCATGTAACAAACTGGAATAAAGATGCGTAATGTGTCACCAATTCTACGAAGTTATATTTCATGTCACTATCATACTTCTATGACTTTTCTTCAGTCTATAATGTATCTATATTTAATGTGCCGTCATATCTGGGAGATATAACTCATTCTTCTTTGATCATATATTCCTTACTCATACAATGGAGGATAATTTTTTCATTCATCATTAATGAATGCTAAGGGTAATAAATAGACCTTATAATAGCTATTTGTGTTAATTAATCCTTGATTATATATCATTTGATCATCATGGGCATTAATTGATCATTTGGGTGATCTTCCTCAAGGAATAGGTTGACTATACCATCAGAACATGATGAAATTTTATAAGATCAATTTAACTTAGGATCGATGTGGATTGGGTATGTCACATAATAACAAATGAATATTATTAATGGTTATGTTAATAAACATTAAATCCCTTTATTATCCCTTCATATTTTGAAAAATTCAATTAAATTTGGTCGTCATATCATTGAATTAATTTTGGTCTATTTCTAATCATTGAACATCGAGTGTGTTGAGAGTGTCAAAAAATCCAATCGATAACATGTGGATGATGTACATCAATAAGTTTATCTTATTCAAATGGAAAAATTATTAATATTAAATTTTATATGTTTGTGTTAATAGATAATGGTCTTTTCCCTTAATTGTGATCAAATTATGTTATGGACATTGTGTGGATGACTGGAGGATCCATCAATGAGATAATATCTTATAAGCCTATCAACATGTATGACTTTCACCTATAAATTTAATTTTTCTTTTAATAATTTAATTAATTATAATTATTTGGGATTCATGGGAATGACCAGGATATCATTGAGAATGTTGGAATCTGAATGGGCTTGGATGACTCAGACAAAGCGGATGCAATTTTCTTTTTTTGGATATGACTCCAATTGAGGTAGGTGGTTCTATATACACAATGATAAGGCTTGTCCATAGCTTATTTACAAGTGGTATAAAGCTACAACACCCTTGGGAGAATGACCGTAATATTTTCGTTACACCTAGAAATCTAAATGGAACACTCAATAATATATTTTTATTTCTTGATCAAGAAAACTAAAATAATAGACCAAGTAAATTTATTAATTATTTAAATTATTTTATATATTAAATAATTTCATTAATATGTGTAATGCACAAACATGGTTAAAAGTGACATGTTGGACCCTAGTGTATTTGATTGTTGTCGGGTTGGGAATTGTATAGGATTGACAAGTTAATAAATCTATAGTTTTCATGGATCTCTTTAATGGAATGGTGGAATTTAAAATTCATGTGGTGTACATGTTGAGTTCAATGAGAGATATTCTTGACATCTTGTAGGTGGTGTAAATGAGTATTCCCATGATATATATTCTTGATTTCCAAATGTGGTGTGCATGTGTATCCCTATGATATGTATGCCTAATTTCATTCATGTGGTTTTCATGAATATACCTATGGGTATATTGATTAATGTTTATCACATGTGGATGTATTTGGTTACATGATCCTATTTTATGTGATTTATAACATCATTATTGCGGTATATTTTTTTACATGTATATCTATATTTTGCAACACTTTAGTGTATATGAGGTGAATCGTGGTTTGAAAACTATGGTATTAAGGTTCATAAACGTGGTTGTTCCTGTTCATATAGATTGATATTAATAAATGAAGTGTTAGTCGATCGACAAGTGGTTTGATCTACAAATGAACATTGAGTTGGGTAAAAAGGGTCTAAAAATACTTAAATATTTCCATGGATATGTCATTATAGTGGTTTTTATAGATTAATATTAGGCTAATATATTGGTGGGAATGATTAATCCATCCAATGGGATGTTTATAGAAAACTGGTTATTCGAGTACATCGGGAAAATAAATGAATTTCCTTCTAGAATGGTGTTGAAGATAGTAAAGATTTATTAGGGGAACTGAAATATGAATACACATTTTTATTTTCTTCTTTCCATTATATTTGATTGAATTGATGTTTTTATTTTTCACTCACTATTTTTTATTCTTATTAATTGAAGAAACACAATATTTACTAGTCATGTTTGGAACTGAACTGGTGGTTTCCTTCTACGTTGTACCCACACATGTTTCATGTGTTTTTGGACCATTGGTGTATGAGATTCCCTCACATATTGTAGTTCTAGGAGGGGATGAGGCATCAATTTATCATTTAGTGAGATAGATCTATATGATTTTGGATATTTTAATGATTTTAGGCATGGATTTTCAAAGCCTCTCAATCATTTTTTATTTTCTATCATGTATGTGATCAGCTTGGTGGGTGATCAATGACTTGTTTTCAGTTGTGATTTATATGTATAATATTTATACAATCATTTATATTTTTGTATCTTTATGGGTTCCAATTAGTTTAATTTCATATTGATTTTGTGATTTGTGATTTATTTTTTGTTTTTGTTTTCTAATTGGGGATATAGTCTCCATATATTTCCACCTCGGACACTCCTAGCTAGTTAGTAGCCTTTAGTGTATAGGTGATGTTCAGTGGAGTCCATTTATAATTCTAACTCAGACATGATGATTTAGGTTGGTATGTTAATCCTTAGGTTTCATAGAGGTAATTTAATGGATGAGTACTACACTAGTTGAGATTCGACACTGTCTATTGTCACATATTGTATTACCACTGCACTAATGGGGGGTTTTCCATACAAGGAGGATATATTAGATATAATTATCTCCAAATGCATCAAGAGTAATTCCCTATCCATATAATGAATTCATCATTAGTTATATGAAATATTGTCACTTATTAACCTATTTTCTTGTCCCCTATTGTTCATTGTTTTAGAGTTTTGTAATTCAACATTCGTTGGGTATTTTCTATTTATACTTATGATATATTTTATGTTATCATATCTTTATATCCTGTGAAATATTATACATGTTAAACTATTTCTTGTTAATTTATCTATTCTTTATCTAAGGGTTCATTATATTGCTACGTGTTAGGTTACGGATTTTGGTCCTAGAAATTTCTAATTTTACTGGTATTTATATGACGGTTCACTGATTTCTCATAATCACAAAAAATAAATTTTATCAATAAAATATATCTCTACAAATAAATAATCCTTCATATTTTAAATGTGAACATAAAATTTTACTTTAAAAAAGGTTCTCATTTACTAAGAAATGGTCCCCTCAAAATAATAACACATTGTGGTCGATTTCCATATGATATGTTTAATGAAAAAAATGTTTAAAATATATTCATATTTTAATGTGATAAAAACTAAATTATCATTCATCCAATTTTTTTGAAAAAAATTTAAAAAAAGTCACTTTTCTATATTATTTTGAAATTACTACTTTATTTCTTTCAATTCAATTATATATGTATGGATTGTGTGGTAAAATAATAATAAGAATTCTTTTATCACTCTATATATATACTCTTTATGTGTATGTGGACCTATTTTCATCTTATATTAGTAAGAGATCATTAATATTGATAAAATAATTAAAATGTATTAAGTTATTGTATATTAGTGGTTAAATGTAAAGTACAATTTTCAAGAAATGTGTAGTTTTATTTCAAGTATCCTTTAGTTCATGAATCTGATTTTATATTATAGTAATGTTATTTGTACATTCAAACTTATTCCTTCCTTACTCATCAAACCTATTAAATTTTTAATATATATATATATAGGTACATATATATTATACATGAAATATTGTTATCTATTAAAATATTTAATATTTTGGCTACTTTTTTCCCATGTTTAGTGTTATAACATATGTTATATTGAATTAGAAAGTATATTCTTATCACTTATTATTAAAAATATATATTTGAATATAATGGGATATCTAATTTATAAAAGTTCATTACAAATTCAATGTTTGAATCTATTATTATGTTCCATATCATCATGGGAAATAATTTTTAGTTGATAAAGGTTGATCCCCAACACGTATTTCTTATTTGAGGGGATAGGTAATACTATTCAATCCTAGAAACATACCACTTCAGGTATAATATCATTTTATAAAATTTTGGATTATTATAAACTATTAGTATAGGCTAGTTTTGTTTTAAGATTGTGCAAAATAAAAGTGGATCTTCCAAACGCGTGTGTTATGACTGGGAGAATGTCTGGGTGACTTATTCTCCTTCTAAACCTTCAAATTCCATGGGTAGTCAGTCTTAAATACATTGAATTTCATAATAATGTTTAATTATTATTATTTTAATATATTTTTATTCAAACCAGTATTAAAATGTTTTATATGGATAATTGATGAGTTTTTTAATAGTTCCTAAAATTTCAAATAAAAAATGGATAACTTCTTGGTGTGTACAGTCAGCATTCATGGGTTAAAGAACATATGTGGTAGTTGTATGATTGAATTTCCACGGATCTTGAGAATGTGCATGGTATGCTATATGTTTAGGGTAAACATGATTCCATATCATTCTTCCATGGAAATTCACGTATTTTTTTAATTCATTTTTTTATATATTATTCCATATTATATTTTTCATTTATTATTAGAGATATTTATACATATTGATTATATTATATCGGATCATGTAATTTATTTTATTAGATGTTATTTTTCTATTAAATTTCAATAACTAATCTTTGTACACATAGTGATTTAATTAAATATGCATGAATTTACTATGAAATTTATTAAATAAAAAAGGGTGATGTTTTGTGTGATTTCCCATCATAATATACATGGTATTTAAATATTATAATGAAATTAAAATATATTTTATAAAACCTTTTATAAATAATTTCACGGTTTTTTATCTAACAATTTTATTTAAAAAATGTTTTTACAATAAATTCAAATCATACATTTGGTGAGGTTTTCTCAAAATCAGTATGGATAAGTTGGTGTTGAATATCATTATTTATATATATATATATATATTATTATTATATTTACAATATGGTGGTGTTTCATTAGTTAATTTATATTTGATTTCATATTTTTGAATCATGGAGTATTTTTTTAATCATATTTTTGTATATTGATATTCCAGAGTCATGCACCAAGAAGAGTGTCAATAAAGTCTCCAAAAAATGAAAAAGGTAGTTTTTTGTATGGAAATTTTCTATTTTATCAAATATCTGAAGAGTATGTTGTCCATATTTTACATGTTATAGTATGAAATATAGGTTTGAATCCACTCAATCTAATGAATGGATTCAATAATTTTAGGAGTACAATATTCCTAACATTAAAAGGTATAAAAAATTCCAATAAGAAGATGAGTATGTCGAACCTTGTGTCTATATGTGTTATAAAATTTATGAAAAATTTAAATTTTAAACACTAAAATATGAATTATTTTTTATTAATAATTCAGATTGTTGTTCAAATAGTATGAGCATATCCCAAATTGTTTTTTGGATACGGATAAAAGACTTTGAGCTATTTTTTCACATGTGAAACTCATATATTTTATGTTGAATTTTTTGTTTTTTAATGTTTCATACCCTGTCATATAGTAATCACATGTTAAGTGAATAACATGTAGGTAAACTGGGATATTTAGTTTTTCTTATGGTTTTGGTGAAATTTATTTCATGGTAAAAAAACCATAAAAAGGAAAAATTAATGTTTAGGAGGGATTTGTATGGTTGGTATATGTTTTGAAAACAATGAATCCAGACTATGTTAGGGATTATAGTTCAATCCAATAAAGTTGCATAACTAGTGTACTATTTTTAGAACCATATTTCTTCCATGATAATTATCATTTAATTAAGAATAAGAAAATAACTTTTTTTAATATGAGTATTTAACCATCTCTCCATCCTACTACCCTATTGCATACTGTGGACCAGGGAGATACCCCACTCCCTTATACATCTTGATTTCCCCACAAAGTTGATCAATTTCATAGAAATTATAAATTGATTTTTTATGAGTACTAACCTATTCTCTATCTAATATTTTATCTCCAATTTCCCCTATGATTTTGTATGTTTAGGATTATGATTAAGTTAATTATTTCATTGGTATATGGTGAAATAATTCTTATATGTTGAGTATTTTTATTGGTGTTGATAGAGGATGTTTGTTTATGATGAAACCATTTTATTGATAACTAATTTGATGGATTTAATTCCGATTGTATATTATTTTCTTAATTGGAAGAGATTATCGATTGAATTAGGTGTGTAAATTAGGAATTTTTCAAGTGGTATGAACATATGTTAGTTGAGATTAGAGCACACAATGATGAACATAGTTTTAGATACCTTATTTCATTGGGTAAGATTAATGATAATTATTCCTAATTTAATACAATTATCAAATTAATTGTAAATTTTTCTAATGAATTTATTTAAATGTTATTTCCTAATATATGTTATCTTTATGTTGATATGAGAATTGACAGGCCCTATACTAGATTTTGTAGTGGTGGATAAGCTATTTAAATTGATGATAACTACATAACTTGTATGTAATCCCTAATCATTTCTCAATGGTTAATGTAAGTTTGGATTCGCATATTGTACTTGGTATTTCCACTCTAGGAATCATTTTTTTAATAAAAGAATTCATTCTATGAAAATTATTAAGAATGATTTATATGATTCATGATCTTAGATAGACCCTTAGAAAATATTAGATGCCTCAGACATGAACATTATTCATCAAAATTATAAATATGGTCCATTAATGATTATATCTTGGAGGAATATAAATTGAATTTAATTATATGAAATTGTATATATAGTTATCTATTACCTTAAAAACCTATGAGCAGAGAAGTGTGATCAGTTTAGAATGGGTTTCTAAATAATTCATGATGAAAAGGGATATATTCTACATCCATGGTTTATAGGATTACACGAATGAAATATTTTTCCACCCCCAAATGTTTTTTAGTACCTTTGTTGGAATATGTTGAGAAGTTTTATAATAGGTTTGATGATTGGATAGACCTTGCATAGACTTAGGGAGTGAGATGGGAATTTTTTTTATCAACCTAGTGTGATGGTGTTAGACATTAATAATGAGTTCAGTGAGTTTATGATATAATTATGAAGAACTTTTTTTCCTCCAAGTGACATTATTTACTTAAGATATTTGTGTAACACCATAAAATTATAACATAATTACATTTTATTTGGCAATGTTTATAACATTAAACACCAAGCATTGATGGGAATCAAACACCCTGTAACCTAATGATATATTTATTTTTAAATATATATAGTTTGTTAAATAGTGTTAGTTACATGAATTTTTTTATCTCTAATTACATGGAACAAAGAGTTAATTTTATAGCATGTATTATACACAAGATCTAGTTTTATCGAACATCTATAAATTATTAAAATAATATTATTTAATATAATTGTTCTAAAATATCTATTAAATAGTATGATAAGAAAATTATTAACAAATATTTTAAAATATATAGTTTAAAAATATTTATTATCTATAAATATATTACATATAAAATTAAAATAATTCAAATAAAAAGAAATGATTTCGGAAAAGCGGTATCTTTTCTAAAAGACTGTTTAGTTGTAATTTTCACAAATGATTTAAAATTAATTTTTTATCATCTATAAAATTTATATGAAAATATTAAAATAATTTTATAATTCATGATATAAAAAATTATCTTACTGTGATATTTTTTCATTTTTTTAGAATTATCATTTTTTGATGAATAGTGAAAAATTACGAATTTAAATTAAAACTCCAATTTCAATTAAAAATTTTATAAGGATAAATTTTATTTTGAATTTATTTTAATGTAAAAATGATTAAAATTATAGATCTATTAATCTAATTCATTTAATTTTAATCATTGTTAGATTAAATCTACATATATAAACTATATAAATTTTTTTGCATTTTCACATTATGAAAAAAAATTCTCTATGTCTATAGGATTAATATTTAATTAATATTTAATTCTTATGTGAATAAAATTTGGAAAAAATGATTCAATATTTGTAATCATATTAATTTGTAATTTATTATAATATCCACATAATATTTGAGAAAAATGAAAAATGTATGTGGTAAAAATTAATTACTATGTTTAAGTTAAAAATTTGTTTACAGATAGTCAAACAAAACAGTTTAGGGTAAAAATGACCAATATAACATTCTAGAAACTATTCTTCAGACATATATATACCACTCCATATATAATTTTAGATAATGGTTCAATTTGGACCCTGTTACACTTTAAAAATGTGGGATTGTCTAATTTTATTCATAAATAGCTAATGTCCCCTCACCCCCACTAAGAAAAGGACACCCCCTCTCCTATATTATTAAATCCTTTAATACTTTTTTTCATCCTATACACTATCAAATAAAATCCCAAATTACCTATAATATCCTTATTATCATTATTTTTTCATAAATTCTTCTTAATAATGATTTAGTTAAAATATAATGTGGATACTTGAAGAAGAGTTAATGTTATTCAAAAAGAATCATTATTTTATTTCATTATCCACATCATTAAATTATTATTAAACAATAATGATATAATATAATTCAGATATTACATACATAGTTATTTTAATATGATACTTTAATGATGTGTAACCATATACACTTTCATCAAATGGGTTACAAAATCATCTTTAATGTGTAGGGAGGATTACTGCATCGCGGACCAAAGTCTTTTATTTTTCCATTTCCACCACACATGGTTGGGTATTGTAATGGGTCCAAAGTATATATATATATATATGATTAATAACATATTTATAATTATTAATTCCCTATTTAGTACATTTATTTTTAACTTCAATTCCATAGGAGATATGATAACGTCAGTTGTGCGTTTCGCAGACTACCACCACACGGAGCAATGGGAGTTGTCTTTCACTAATACATCACACAGAGGATAGTAATGATAAATTAAGGATTATATGTGATATAAAATAAATAATTATGATATCAATAATTTATATATAATTATTTACTGATAATATATAAAACATTATTTCAATTATTTTTACTCTTGAAAACCTGATAACATCGTTCTTGTACGTGTGGACTACCACCTTCATGAGGTAATGTGACTCTATTTTCACCACAAAACCACATGGAAGATTAATATAAGAATATTATATAGTTTATATGATATTATGATCATTATATAATGGTAAAGTATTACGTTACATCTTTTAATAATTATTATTTAATAATAGATGATTCAATCAAGCGTACATAAATCTTATGACCTCTATGATCATTACGTACTTCATTTTTAAAAACCATCATTAATGATTTTTATTAAAAGTAATATTATTGTAAAAATATTATAAAAATGTTATTATTATTATGTATATTGTATACCAATATAATATGTTCAATAATCAAATCATTCATTATGAAACATGCCTAATAAAACAATGAAAATAACACCTGAAACAATAACTATAATGAATGATTAATAGTGATTGGTAGCTAATATGTTCTTAATAGATAATATATAAAATTATAGATGTTAATATGGTTATGTTATAGGTTATTTAAATTTAAAAAACATCAATACATGAAGTTAAATAACAGTCAATAAGAAGGGAGCTTATGTTAAGGGATTTCAAAACTCAATTTCCCTTCAATGGGTAAAACATGTACTTTGTGGATTATGGCATGATAATATTATGTGTGTAATGAAATTTTATTATATTATGTTTTATTTCAAAAAACGTTATATGTATATAATTTTGATACACATATTGGAACCATTTATTAATTATTACTACAATATTATGATCAATTTAATGCTTATTTCACAATCTCATTATAATCATGATTATTTTTATTCAATATCGGTTGAAGGAAATAAAATGAGCATTCTATAAAAAAATAATTATTTATTATTATTATATTGTTATTTAGGATATTTTCTTGAATTATTTCAATTATTTTCCAATATTTTTTACATAAATTTATTTGAAAAATGATTTCAAGAAAATCTGACTTCATTTTTATCTTCGATCATAAATATGTTTTAATCTAAAACAATGTTTTCTAAAAATGTTTTCAAAAATAATTTTTCCTTGTTAAAATAAATTATAAATAAAATATTCACCAATTTTTATAATTTTAATTTTTTTTTCTAATGAGTATTATGCCATTTTCAAAATAATTTCCATTTTCATTTTACAAAAAATGTTAAAATAATCTTATTTTCATTTTCTAAAAATGAACATTCATAAACATTTTGATAATCATAATATTATTTTCATTTTAAAATTTACTACATGTAAATAATTACCTAACTTCAATTCCATCATTTATTTAATTGTTACTTTTCCCATTTATAATGATACTTTCA
Source organism: Viscum album (assembly GCA_963277665.1). Taxonomy (NCBI): domain Eukaryota; kingdom Viridiplantae; phylum Streptophyta; class Magnoliopsida; order Santalales; family Viscaceae; genus Viscum; species Viscum album. The sequence continues at coordinate 1,743,186,898 of OY728128.1, read as the reverse complement.
AATAAACTGTTCTAAATATATATTTTCAAGGAAAAGTTTTTTCAAAACATTTATATAGATGAAAAGGATATTTTCCTGAGAATTTATTTAAATATATTTTTATGTTATTTCTGTTCATAAATAAATAAAGTTCATTATTTATCAAATATTAAAATTTTAATACCATCTTTACACAAACATTGGATGGTTCATGATTATGTTTTACAAGGATTGTATTAACATTCACTTCCTTTTTTCATATTGTTGAAATCAACTTCTTATTGAAATATTCAATTTTTTGTCATAAATATATATTAAATTTACTATAAATATAAATATTATTTATCATTAGTGCTATTATTTATTAAAATATAAATCACCTGTATATAGGGTGTTTATGTTGAATTTTATTTGATTAACATGGGAAATATTAATAAATATATATCCTTTATCAATATGGATATTTAATAAAAAACGCTATTTATCAATTAATTAGAGTGTTATATATATGAGTAATTATTATTAAATTTAACTTAGTAGTTGGGTACCAGTTAATAGAATCCCCACAATTCATGGGATTTCCCTTATGGAAAAACCTATTAGCCAAATCCTAGGAGTTTGAAACCAGTAATTTTGAACAATATTGTCAAATTTCATGATTGTAGTACATTCTAAACTGTATTGTGAAATATGATGATGTTAAAGGTATCATGTTCCTAGAAAACATGATTTATGTTAATTAATAATTTACTATATTTAGAATTTGGAAATTTTTAACCATGAGAGTTTCATTATTATATTACCTATTTATGTGGTTCCTTCTAAAAAATTGATTAAATAAAATGTTTCACAGATATTTTCTTACTATATTCAATCTCCTATATCTTATCATGATAGTAAATTTATTTAAATGGAATTTGTTATTTAAATTTCAATGTATATTATGTTTATTTATTCATTATAGATTTTGTAGTATTTAACACTTACTAAGCATTAGATCTCAGAGTTTTTTCCATTTATTAGGAATCCACGAAGTATAATATAATTGTTATAAAATAATTTAGTAGAGGGAATAATGATATTTATAAAATTATGTGGAAATTTTTATATTAAAATATAACAAAATAAGAGTGTGTGTATCTAGATTACCAAGACTACTAATCTTTCCAGTCCTTCAGGATGTGATTCCTAATATCTTATATCAATTACTAAAGTAGACACTAGCTCTATGTTATTTGACTCTTGGTATCTTTAATGAGTTTTACATATAAAATACCATTTTTGGTATGTAGATTTTTATATAGAATAGGGACCATTGGTGGGTTCCTTGGTATTACTTTATCCTAGGACAGGGGAGGTTTAGGAAGGAATGTCTCACTAATAAAAAACAGTCACCTTAGAACATGATTATTGATGGTGATCACTTGTATTAGATGATAGGATGAGATATAGTATTTGAAATTGATAGGATAACATTAGAGACAAAATATATGATTGGTTATAAGTTATACAATGTTGTTTTTATTAATGTTTCTAGAGAGAGGGTGCACTATTAATGTGTCATTTGACACTATAAGTTTTTTGATAGGATCCATATTCTCCATGGAGTTATGGATTAATTATTTCCATGTAGGGGATTGCCACACCCGTAAATTTATAGAAAATGGTACTTATATCCTTGAAGGGTGTGGGTATTATGCTGAGTTCCACGATGATAAATAGTTTCTAAGAAATAGATAATGCATTAATGACTTTCTTAGTGATGTGTTTCCTATTAGAGATAATCTTTTAATGATAACTACATTATCAATTTTCAATATTGGGTTTTTCAAATCTCTATGTTTCTATACGATGATATGATTTTCTTAACTAGGATAGTCTTTCTCGGAGTTCTGGTTGAACAGTTTCTCTATTGTTATGTGTTACTCTCCTAAGATTTCAGATTATGATACACCTTTCTTTATCGGGTGATTCTACTCATGGGTTCTTTATTAACAACTAATTGTCTCCAATTAATGGTTATGTATTCCCTAGTTTATAATGGAAATTTGTAGACTCATGGAAACTATGACACTATTTGAAGTGGGTATTCACAATCATGGATGTAATTTAATTACCCAAGGGTCAAATATAATTATATTTTTTTGGTTTAACAATATATTTATTTTCTAATAATTTCATATAGACGTTGTATTAAATAATGGATATGGTTGGGAAATAAAGTTTAGTTCCATACTGTGATGTACTTCTACCCTATTTGGTGGGAAATTACACTTCAGTTCGCAATAAGACACCATAATTTTTGGGTTATGGTAACCTAGAGTCCAGATGATGAATGAATGGGCTATAATTTCTTAATCTGGATTGGAGAATAAAATGTGATGAGGCTTGTATATGTTATTAGAGACTCTATGTATTTATTTCCTTTTTTATCAAATGCATTTGTGATTAATTGATATTTATGACTATATAATCTCTTTTTTATATGGAATTGATATATTTTTATTCCATTTTCTATGTAATATTTTTTTGTGATATATGATATGTGCTTATTTTTTATTTTTGTTTCAATATTATGAGGCTATAATCCACCAATTGTAAAACCTTATACCCTAACTATTACTCAAAAAGCTATGTTGTTCAGGGAGGTTTTATTTACATCTTGTAACACTAATGTTTTCAATATTAGTATGTGGTTATGGTATGAGGTCATTATAACATTCATGAAGGTTATTGAAATAATTTTTATTCTCATATAGATACAAGATATATTCCTGATTTGGTTATCCACATTAATTCTTGAATATATTAGTTTTATATGTTGGAAGAATATTTTTTTGGTCTAAACCACATAACGAAAAACTATGGGCAGATTTTAAAAAAATGTTATAAAATAATTCATACAAAAAAAATAAATTTAGTGTAGTTGGTAGTTTATTATATATTAAATAGAATGATAAAATGGTAATGTAGTATACAGATCATTTCTATATCATATTATTATACATACATGATCTAATATTATATTTTTATTTGAAGGCTCAATGTTTTTAAAGAGGTTTTGATCAATTTATCTCATCAATGATATATTTCTGTGTACAATGTACATATGTGTAGTTAATGGATAAAAAATTGAGGATAAAAATAATATAACATTCTAGATATGAATAATTTAATTTCATACCAAAAAGTGGAGACATGTAAATATAATTAAATAAGGATTATTTGGATCCTAGTCGCTGATGTGGGCTTGTATACAAAACTATGTATATTTATGATTTTTGTGTTAGTAACTATAAATATTCTATGTATAATAAAAATTATAATCAAGGGAATAAAAATATTTCATACCTGAATAATTATAATAAAAAACTCATGATTTTAGAATATATTTCTTTTTAAAAAATTTTATTCCTATGATAGCTTCAATTACCCACAAGACCAAGCATTAACAAACTACAACATACAATTAAAATATTATCATTTAAACTAGATCATTATAACATTTCCATTAAATTTTTATGTATTAATAGGAATTATCATATTATGAAATATATAATCTTCATCATAAGAAAACTAAATATTAATCCAAATGAAAAATGTTTAAATTTTTTTATGATGATAATTTATGCTCAAAAAATTCATTTTCATAAAAAATGATTTTTATTGCATTATTTTCTTTTAAATTATAATTTATTCATTATAAAATTACAATTATTAGTTTAAAAATTAAAATAAAAACATAATCATTACCGCAAAATTATTTCAGGGTAAATTTTTAGAATTCCTATGGATATTTTTTTAGTAAACAGTGAAAACACTTTTTCTTGAATAGTCATTTATTTTTAATTAATAATCCCAATAATATTATGAATATTATACTAAATTAAAATTTCTACCTTATTTTGAAATAATATAATTAATATCATATGAATCATCATTATATGGTATCTTGAAATAAGAATAATTTCAGGCTTAAAAAAGAAATTTTTTCAGAAAACCTTTTTTTTCATGGAATTTGGGATACATATAGAATAAATTCTTACAAATTATAGATATCAAATTCAGTAAAACATATTCCATATTTTGAATTATTATAATTAATATTATATATTAATTTTAACACCAATTTTTGGAAATAATGAATAGTAATAATAGGGGAAAATCACTATAACAAAAGGAAAAGTCGGGTTCACTTAGTTTATAACTAACTGATAAGTCCACCATATTTCTTCCTTAACTTAATTGGATGAAGGTATTTTGACCCTTCTCACCTTTTTCATAATATCCAATATTTCATGGGAATAGTTTCCTTGAATGTAACAAATATAATATTTTAATAAATGAAAAAGAAAAAATTACATTCTCTAACTTTTAAAAATCTCATTTATGTTCACGCAAGGACCAAAGAAAATTGTTAATTAATATTAATGGTCATTTTTATAACAATTAAATTATATTAATGATCATAATTTAAATATAATTTTTAGTAATTATATAATTACGATAAATTTTTCACATCATCAAAATAGTATTTCATCAAATAATAGAGAAATTTAAATAAATGATCTAAAAAATATTAATGAAAATATTATTTTATTAATTATTAGTGTATATATAAAACATATTTGGTATGTGTGAAATAAATATTTTTTTTTAATTTCAACATTTTCTTGGTGTTCATAAATTCAGTTTATATTAATTGGTTGAAATTTGAAATTGATGATATTTAATGCTAAATAATATTTTAGGATCAATAAATTTTAATTAAATTATTCATAAATCAGAAAAATCATATATTTAGCCACGTGAATTAAATATGGATTATTATATCGACCATCCTCCTATTATGAGTTATTTTTTCAATTTATTATAACATCATTAACCCTTTAATATGGAAATATTTGTATCCATGGTTAATGCTAAAACATGTTTTCTATGGGTTTAATCTAAATTATACATTATAAAACACAACTTAATTTTGTCCAAGATTTATTGGATGATGGTATTTCAAACACATATTACAATATAATTTCATTTCTAAACATTGGGAAGATCTTTTCTAGAAGAAAACCTTTTTATTTTAATATTTCATAAAATTTCAAAAGTTCCCATCACCTCACATACTAAAGCGAAGCACCTCTTCTCTTTTTTCAAAATTTTAAATCCTTTTTTGGCTAATCCCTACCAATATCCCTTACTTACATCCCACACCAAATTATTGATTCCATGTTTTGATTATAATACCCCCTCATAGAGGATTGTTTACATAAATAGGGTTACAAAATGTTGTTAATATGTTAATGGAATAACCTACATCTTCCACTTTTCCATAAAATTGAAATTTATTTCATCATTTGTGTGTACGGAGGAATACCGGCCCACGAACTGATATAAATCATTTTCCATTATCACCTGGAATGGATATTTATGATGTTAGTTTTATTGAATATAAATTTTATTAATTACATATTAATCATTTTGTAAATTTAATATATCCTCTAATTTAATTTACTTTCAAATAATTTTTAAATGATAACGTTATATGTTCTTATGATTGGAATACCACCTCCATGAAATAATGTTAATATTTTTTCATTTTTACATCACGTGGATGATATATTAAAATAAATTTAATGAAATGTGTTTTTAATTAATTTATAATAATCATAATAGAAAGATAAAATAATAATTACCTTATTTTTATCATTATTAATGAATAATAGAAGCATTACTCATTTGGATGTACAACCACCAATCTATATAAAGGTATCATAATAAATTTTTAATAACCATAATTCAAAAATGGTTTTATATGTAAAATGGATGTATTAAAATGATAATTATTTCATGTCTATTATTCTAGAGATGACTAAATAATTACCTCCTTTACCATTTCTCACTTGATGTAATTTTGGTCTAATGATCTGAATATCATCGAAATATACAATGTGAACTTAATTGACTATATCATTGAATATAACATTGTATTAAAAAATGGAACAATAATCATTAAAAATATTCTTAATAAAAAATAAATAACCTATAATTATTATTCAAAAACATAAAGAACTTATGTGAAAAGTCAGACACAATCTAAGAGAATTATGTTGTAATGTTATAGTTTTTTGACAATTATTTTGGTTAACTTATGAAGATAAAATAATATCGTCGATATATCATGAAAACATTAAATTTTCAATGAACATAGTTATTTTTTTAATGAAATGTATTACTTTAATTTTTTTCTCATTAAATACAACAGATACTGAAAAAATAGTTTTAAGGAAAATGTAGTTTAATTTTCTCCTTGGTCAAAAATTCATTCGCTTCCATTTCAATGTTTTATAAAAAATTAAATAATAATTTCATTATTAATTTCTGTTATTTTAAATTTATTTTCTACCCACATTATTCTTTTCAAAAAATATTTCAAAATAAATATTCTTGTTTTTTTCCAAGCATTGTAATTTTTACTTTTTAGAAAAATTGTGAAAGGAATATTTATCTTATAATATACAAGAATAATTGAATTTCTTGCCTGCATGACCTCTCAATGATTTAAATTTTTATTTACATGTTTCCAAGTATATTTATAATAAAATATTTTCATTAATATTTTGTATATTTGTAAATTCTAAATTAGTGATATATAAAAAAAATATTCCTCAAGAACATTTCCAAGGGAAATTTTCAAACCAGTTTCAATCTTGGATAGAATTTATTAATAATTTATATCCTCTATTGAAGGTAGGATTCATTTTTACCAACTGTTTTATTTATCTTGATAGATTTCAATTTTCAGGACAATATTATTATGACAATAGTTCATTTTTCAAGGGTCATTCTACGGTGAATTGATTAATTTGTTATCAAAAAAATTATTTTCTAAAGGTTACGCCGTTATTAAATATTTATAAAACTGATTTATTAATCAAATTTTATGATATAATGTATATTTAATGATTTTATAGCACAATCTGTTTGGTTTTCATTATGTTTTGGGTTGGAATAGAATTATATATCTCTATATTTTATTTTTTAAAGTTGCAAATATCATATGAAAAATAATACTAGAATAGGGAGGGGAATAATTACAATAAGGGACACTAACCACTATAATAGTATTGGTAGTAAACCTTTACTACTATTATGGTTTGGGATGTAACCCTAATATACAAAGTCGGTCTTGGAAGTGATCCTAAACTACTATGTAAATGATTTTATATTCTTATTTTTAAACCAAAATTCTATCTCTTATGAGAATGGTATAATCTTATGGCTCTCGTTTTTTTAATTACATTATGATTTTTGTCTTATGAAATGGAAAAATTTATGTCTTCATTCAATATTACGGCCTATGTTATGTATAGTTTAGTTTTCAAATATTATTATTATATTCTTATACCCTTTTCTCATTTTATATTTATTTAATCTATTTTGTCTTTCTTTATTTCTCTTATTGAGCATATGAGCTCACCCGTTTTTATGTTTATATTCCCCATGTTATAAAGAACATTATTAAGTATGATATGTTTAATGTGGGTGATAGTAATAAAATATTTATGGGTGATGATGTAGTTAACTTAAGAAATAGTTATTAATGATTCCATGTTTCCAAATACACTATAACAATATGATTATGGTTTGGATCATTATGTAATGTAATGAATATTTAACTTAATAAGATATAATATCAATATATTAAAAGTATGGGTATCTATGTCTGAAATCATTTTGAGGTCATATCCAATTATTTCATTTTTAATGGTTTTATAGAGGTAGTTATCAATGTAATATTTGACATAGTTTTATCATGTAATAAAAAAAATCATTCTCAAAGGGATTCTCACATGGGAAAGATGTCTAGATCTCCAAAATGTAAAGATATAAGAATGATAAGGATATGGTATCAGTCAGGTGTTGGTCCTCACACCCAAACTCAATCTATGTTATAGAGGGTAGTAAAACATATTCCAAATGCTTTAAATATTATAATTATCTTCTTTTATTAAAATATTTATAATTCTTTATCTATATTAATTGATTTATTAGAGCTATATACATTTATTTGTTAGAAACATTTTTCAATTTATTTTCTAATTTGGGAAATATTAGGAGAGATAATCAATATTTTTTGGGTACGTGGTTCATGTATATTTTTATATATATTATGATATCTACATTAATTTATTAGACATAACTTGTTGATGTTGTTAAAAAAACACATGATGTGTTTTTTTATAAGTAATTTTAATCTAATAGGTTTACTTACTATAGGAATTATAAATATTTGGGAGATCATCACTGAATCGTTCGATTTTCCTAATATTTTTTTTAATTTATATATTTTTTGTTTCTCATTTCCACACTTTTAAAGGATTGTGAGTATAGTATTGAAAAATATGTGAAATTAATCTTCAAAACCCACCCAAATCTATATGTAAATTAATAATTTAATATATATATATATATAACACAATCTATAATTTCCAACTTCATTGAGAAATATCTTCATTGATTAATGTCAAGAATAAGATCTGGTCACTACTAATACCATCTCCAAATCCAACCCATGATAAGTCCCATAGGGTGTTACCTATCCCTACAATCATTCTCAAGTTCCAGGGTATCAATAAATTAGGGTTGGTAATGATACACCTGAGTATGAATGCATAAAACCTTAAAAATAATCAATAATAAGAATCTAAAATTTTCATGCCAAATAAGTATCAGCAAAACCAGTTCTATATAAATGGTTTTAGAAAAATTAAAATAGTTCAAAATAATAATAAGAACAGAATAATTTAATCCATTACTATTGCACATGACTAGGGGACATCACCCCCATGTCGTCTCAACAAAACTGCACCATATGAGTGGACTAACAACACGAACAGCCTTCACCCAAGGCTTTTCCATTAACTGAGTAAAATGTAATGAAGTACACTTACACCCATGAAGTTTATGTAGGGTTTTATCCTAAACTAAATAGTATATCACCCAAATATTCCGAATATTATGAAATACATGGTGAAAATTCTAGGAGTTTTTATATGTATAGAAAAGTAGTGATAAATTCCAAGAAATGCACCATCCAATTGAAAAATATTTTCAAATTAAAAGATTAATAATGTTAAAAAAATTTAAGAATACTTGTTAGATACTTTAATTTATATCCAAAATCACCCTAATAAAATGGAAACTACCACAAATCCAATGAGCACCAAAAATGGAAACACCCATAGGAACTAGATAGTCTCGGGACCTATGTACCTCATACCTCGATGTAATGTAACCATAGAAAAATATATTATCATGCACAATGATATTGTAGGGAACATACCCATAACATATTGGTCCCAAATCATCATTGATATATCATAGTTAGAGTTTTCATTATCAATTTTCTCAGTGAAATAGGAACAACACCCATCTGATTCACTAGTCGTGCTAGTACATATCCTCCCACAAAGGTACCCGATCATTTCCATTTGTGCTCAAAAAATTTCATCATGCTAAAACATCCATTTACATAAAAAAACACAACTAATGGTAACAGACAAAAAATACAGTATCTTTACACACTTTATTCCACTTAAAACACAAAACAAAACATTTTGATTTTCAATAAAACAACCTCTCAAAGTGTCATATTGTTTTTCACCCAAAACTCATTGAAATATACACATTGAACACTATATACAAACTTTGAAGTCACCAAAGAAAATATTTTATTCAATAATCTTCATTTAAACCACTAATTTAGTTATGTGTTAGCCCTGTTTGAATCAAGAAGTTATATCTTTTAAAAAAATTATTTCCACACAAACATGGCACTTAAAGTCCATTTTCTTTACAAAAAAAATTTAAACAAACATTCACAGAAACAAACAAAGAGATTAACCCTTAAAAAATTATTTTCAACCCTAATATAGTTCTATATATCAAACTAAGTAATCATAGGGAATCCCAAAATGAACCAATAAATGATTTGTATGAAAACCCCCCAATTTTCTCATAATATTTGCACTCAAAATTCACTTGCATTACAAACACCACTAAAAAAATCATAGAAAAAATAAATGAAATAAACATAAACATATCATAATCACAGAATATTGGTCATAAGGATTGCGTGAACATTGGAATCACATACCAAATTTGTTAAAACGTTGAAACCCTTTGGAAAAAATTCAATCGCACCACCACCACACATCAATGGACACATATCAAGGCAAAAACCAAAATAACAGTCCGATAAATCCATGATAAAACCATATGTTCGAATCCAAACATTCCATAAATTTTAAAAATAAATAATAATTGGAAGAATCACTAAGAAAAAGGAATCAAAACCAAATGAAAATTGCAGGAAGAGTTATGTAGACCCACTCGCTTGAGGTATCTCGAATAAATCGCCCAAAGTACACCAGTATCTGAATTTCAAAACAGAAAAAAATGAAACTGAGGTTCAAATAATTCTGATAAGGTCATGTGATAACTAAAATGGGGGAAAAGAAGTAATAATCGAAGGAGTTATGAATGAATTAAGTTGCCTCTTCAAATCTAGAAGAATTGTGACACCTTAAACTATTTCGACCTAATCCACAAAGGAAATGAGATCCAAAGATTGGTAGAAGATAATGGGGGATCCTAGGTTCATTGGGATCAGTTGAGAGGTGGAATCTCTGTAAAATCATTAAAATGGAATAAGATATTGAATAATCAATTTTTTATAACTTGAAATTGGATTTCAAGATATCCCAATTCCTCAAATAAAAACCCAAATACACCCTGACTATGCATTACTAAAGGGTCGGAATTGCTATTGGGGTTTTAATATGTTAGGGGATTCCATGTAGTATTTGGAATAGATGAAAAATGATGAAACATTAAGGATTTATAAAATAAAAAAAATTATTTTCAATCTCGAAATGGTGTCTTGGATTGGCCCGAATTTTGAAAACCCGCCATTTCCACCAAAAATCCTGGGAAACCCCCAATACAAATCAATAATGGAAATTAAATGTAAAATAAATTTAAAATAAATCATTTCTCTTACAATTTAATTATCATAACTATTAAATATCTTTTATAATGTTATATTTTTCAAATGTATTATCCTTACATTCTAATATTATATCAATTATGTAGTGTAATTCAAAGGATATGAGGTAAGTTATACTTTATTTGTAAACTTTATTTTATTAGGATTCACCTTAAATCTCAATAAATTAATTATTTGGATTCTTATGTTAATTAGTGTCATAAATATTTTAAATTCTTTACATTTATAATTTTTATAAATTAATTAATGTTGACCTTCTTGGGAAGAATTTGGCAAGGTATTGGGTATTTTGACATTTGGAATGTAACTTATAAATGTGTAATTTGATACTAACAATTACTATTATTTATTTTTGATAATTAGAGTGAAAATTTTGAAATTTTTAGGATTTTATTATATCAAAATGTTATAGAATAGGGATAAATTATTTTTCCATAGTAACTATGTATATATATATTTTTAATATAGTATCATTTAGTAGTTAAATTCATGGATATGTCAAACATGTGACTTAACCATATATTCAACTATGTTTTTATATTTTTAGTCTATTACACTTTTTTATTTGATAATCTTACATCTTTCAACCATTGTGTCAGGATTTGTATAGACTCTCCATGGCCAATTCCCACTCCCCAAACATTTTGGATTAATAAAACTTTTATCTTTAATACAAGTGATATAGTAAGGTAATCCCCTAATACCATATTAAATTATAATTATTTATTCTTATATAATAATTTAATACAATTTTATTAATACCCCTAGCTATATCAACAACTACATTTCACCATTAATGTAATCCACTTGACTTTCACCTTATTTTAGAATTAAAATTTATCAAATAATATATATTATTCATCTCTATTATTGGAAGAACATATTTTGAACTCAAATTTCTACAATACCAATAGTTAAATCTATATAATTAATTCATACTATGTAACGATTTCTTAATCCCCATTTAAATTAGTGATTTCATAGCTACATAAATAAATTACATGCCAAAAAGTTTGCCATAAATATTTTATATTATTTTTATAAAAAACTAGTCTAGTGTAGATATTATTTTTTCATTTAAATGGTATAAAAGTCAAATAATCTAAATATTATCAATATGGGTACCTAGGGAAATGTCTAGAAATAATTTCTCATAAAATAACCAATGATTTACAAAAATATTGATTCTTTATGATATATAATATAAAAATAATATATTTATTATTATGTTTTGAATATAAAATTTAAAATTTCATCATTATGTGTTTTATATATTGTTTTGATTTAGAATTAAAAATATTAAATTTTTTATTCTTATTGTATTTCAATAGTTATTATTGGTTTGATATAGTTTATATTGATTTATAAAAATGAGTTATTTTGATTTTAGTATTATTTTCAATTACTAAAGGCCTTCTTGGAAAATGAATATCAATTTTCATTATGAGATGTTTAAACATGATGGAATTTAAAATTGGTGTTAAAGTTTTTATAAATATTTAATTACAGGATGTGAATCATTCATTATTAAAAATAAATTTGAATGTTTTGTTAATTATAAAAGTGTTTGGAGGGGATCTTGTTAGTTAAGTGTGATATTTTTTGATTTATAATATTGGGTAAATATTACCATACATTGCATTTTTTCTCACCTCGATTTATAGTATTATTAGAAGAAAGGAATAGATAGGTATAAATTCAAGGCATTATTGATATACAAGTTGAAATAATTCACTGTCTAATGTACACCATATGTGCAATCATTGTTATGGTTAGGGTATTTTCTTCTAAATGGTGTTGTAAGAGAGAAAATTGAAAATTAGTATATTTATAATCTTATACTACCCATAAGATGTATTTATCCTTATTTAATTATAATATTTTTTTTACCATATAACATATATAGTTTCCTCTTAATGATCATTTTATTATAGTCGCATGATTCAACTATAACCTTTTATTATATTGATTTTCACTATTGATATTAGTAATTTTATCAAATAATTTTACTCAATATCATATTACATAAGTTAAATTATGAAAGAACATGAAATGTTAATAATAAATCAATTTAATTTCATATTAATATTCATGATTATATCATTTGTAATTATATTGACAAAAACGATTAATTTAATTTTTCAATCAAAAAGAAAATGTTTTAATCGAAACAAATTTCATTCTATATATTTATGATTTTTTAAATGTGAAAAAACATAAATTTAAAATATTAATTTAATTAAATTGATATAATTTTAATATCAGTTAAAAATAATTCTTATTTAATTTTTATATTCTATTTCAAATAATTATTGAACTTTAGGTGATTAGTAAATACACTAATTTTACAAATACTATTACTTTTATGAAATCTTCATGACTTCATAATGAATTGAAGCATTAAGAATAATTTAATATAGTATATATATATATATGTGTGTGAGATGAAATATAAATCATTTTAATGTATTATTTCAAAAATATAAAATCCATTCTTGATATTTTGGAAATCAAACTAATGTTTTTATCCTAATAAAAACAATTTTTTTGTACTTCATTTAAATCATGAATTAAAAAGGTTAATTGTATTTTTTTGGTTTAGAATCAAAATATGTACCATTTTATTTATATAAATCCAAGTAAATATTTTGAAGTCAACATTATACATCATTTTGGTGTAAAATCATTATTATTCATAAAAATTGAATTTTTCAAGAAATTAATTTTTGTATCATTTTGATAACTACTATTATAAGTTATTATCAAAACTATATAAATTGAATAAAAATTGGATTCCATATTTTTAATATTTTTGTCTCAATTTGAAAATTAGTTAAATTTACTTTTTTTCATATTTAATAGCTACAATCAAAAAATAATGTCACCCTAGTAATGTGGAAAAAGGTAAAAGTGGGGAGCTAAACTAAGATATAAGGATTAAAATATCACTAAAAATTATATAAATTTCATATTAAAAATTTATTTTGAACTTAAAAATTCTTATAATAAATATTATATTAAATTTAATCCATATAATATGAGAAGTACAATTATTATTTTTCAATATTCATAATATTTAAACTGGGTTCCCCTCCTCTCACTCTTATAAAAGGAAACATACTCTTATAATATATATACACATTGAGGACACTATAATGAACTAAATTTCATCCCAAAACATCCCAAATATCCTTCCACATAATAGACACCCTGGTCTCTCTTAAATTTCAATCTAATAAATCATAATGATTGAGACAAAACATGATATCAATAGAGGATGTATAAGTCTTAACATAATTATTTCATATTTAATTATTATTTAACCTCATTAAAATCTATTATAACCATAATAATATAATTTAATCATTATATATAATTTAATTTAATTTTATGATGTTAATGTAACCAATATTGTTTACCTCTTTTTCATCCAATAGAGAAATATAAATGTAGCCAATGTGTTCGTGTAGAATTCTTCCTACACGAAACGATCTGTTTCATTTTTCAATTACCACCACACATGTATAGATGTAATCATAGATTTAATTAATATGTATGATATTTATAATAATTATCTTATTATATTAATGTAATCTTATATCTCCATTATTTAATTTTTATTAATTAATATAAATTAAAATGTTTCCCATGCGTACTTATAGACAAATTACTAAAGTAAATGATGTATTTCATTTTTCATAACTACCGTAAAGGGATAGATATAAAATTATTTTTTGTGCATAAAATGTATAATTAGATCATTTTATTGAATTTGGAGATGATGGAACCATATCCCCTTTAACCATAGTTAATTCCCCAATGTTATTTTTTAGATTATAAACCGGACGACCTTAAGATATCATATGTAAATGTTATGATTTAATAATTCAGTAAAACATTTTATTAAATGAAATAAAATGAATCGTAATAAGGGAATGAATATTAAGATTATTCTTATTCAACTGTATAATTAAAAAAAATATTATTAATTAATGTAAAATATGTATGTTATGATTCGACAGATGGTGTAAAAGGTTTTCTTTAAAAACAAGTTTTAATGTTCTCCTTTAAATGTCTAGTTTCATATATATATTCATTAAGATATTTTATGGATTTTATTTTCTATACATAAATGATATATATAGGACTTTTACTAATAATATTTACTTTTTAAAAAATATAATAAAATATAATCATTCATATTTTACCAAATATGTTATTTTTGAATTTCTTTAAAAATGTACACAGAGAATGATTTTTACATTTACCACACGACTACCTTTTTCAACCACATAATAAACTTTTCATTAGCATGTGTATACTACATTTTTATATGGTTTTTTAATAAATATAAAACCTTAAATTTTCAGGTAATATTTGATTAAACATTTATTAATGTGTAAAATTACATTTCATTTAGCTTATGATATTCTAAAAGTTGTTTTATTTATTTCATTATGGAATGATAAATAGTTTCATACTTTAAATGAAGAAAACTATTCATGAATGAAACTATAGTTAAAGTGTAAGATCTTTTTTGTCTAAAAAGTGTATTTTTTATGTAAATATTCACTTTGGTATGTGATATTTTTATTATTTCACTAAATTTATAAAGAAAAAAAGATCATAGAAATATAAGAATGTGAAACCCATGTATTAATTCATTTATTGATGGATGTATTATATTATAAGAAGAAAATTATATTATCATTGAAAACTATTTGTAATTACTAGACTTTAGGGTGATATTAAAATAAATGTCTATGTGATTCTAATTTATGGTTAAAAATCATGTGACAGATTTTGAGGATATATAAATTACCTCACCAAATTCATGTTTATTTTGAATGATTTTTATAATAGAAATTGGCCAAATGAGGTTAGAAGGGATTATGATGATAATATCCTATGAAATTGAAACCTAAAATTATTTTAGTTGGAAAAGAGTATTTAATGGTTGTGCTTACTCAACTTACACATTGTAGTAATAGGGGTCTTCATGATAGAGAGAGAAAACATTGTCTATTAAGAATAATGACTATAGTGGAACATTTTATGAAATATAAACCTATATATTTTGGCACATCATCACACAAGGTAGTATAATAAGAATGGATTAATGATTTAGTGATGATATGCAATGTTTTGGGATGCACATATATTTAAAATGTAACACTTTCCATTTACCCTTTTGAAGGAGAAGATGAATAGTTGTGGTTATTAATTAAAAATATAAAAGATACGTTTGATTTTATTACTATGTATTTCCCAATATAAAAGGATATTTTCCTTGTGAAATAATATCCTAAACCTTCTTGACATAGAATAAAATATTAATTCATGGACTGTAAGAAATATGAGGATAATATTGTTTCTAACTACAAAGTAAATTTTACAAGATTGGTTGGGTATGAGTCAAAGTTTATCATAGAAAATGATAATAAAATTGATATATTTTATTCTTGATTAAATCCACGTATGTGAATGGAATTGGTTATTTTTTATTTTATAATTTATTAAGAAACTTTTGGATTCATGGATAATGTAAATATGTTTTATTTTGATTTTTATATCGATAAATATTCTTAAAAGTACTAGTAGAAAGTAATGGGAATAAATTCATCAAAGAAATATAAAATTATTAAAATTAAACTACATAGTTATGATAAGTGTAGAAAGATACATTATGTTGAATATGTTATTATATTTTAGTGGTTTTTATAATTTTGATATGTGGAGACATTTGGATAGTGACTACAAATAAGTGAAATAGTAATACTCAAAACATTGATGAAATTCCAAATGAAATTGTTTTATTATAATGAGATGATCCATTATACCAACACTTTAAAAATTAAAACTATAAATAATGAGGAAACTTCTGTACTGTTAAATGAATTAGTGTTAGTTACATTACATTTATATTTTTATTGTACAATTCTATTATTTCATTTGGGATTTAAAAAAATTATTATTCGTATGTTTTCCTATTAATAAGAAATATCAACTTGAGAGATGAAGAAAATAATTTGGGTAGAAACTCATGGTGGATGTATTGAATTAATATATATTTATGTGAATATTGTTATTATTATTATTATTGTAATTGTTTCTCTAGAATATCTCATGTTATTTCCCAATGTGGAGATTTATGTTATTCTTTTTATGGATTGGATTTTAGTTTTTCATGATAATATATATTATAGAGATAATGAATTTATATGAATTTATTATACATACATTAAATTAATATATTAAAATTGGTTTATAACTATAATAAAATATCAAGAACTTAATAAATTGACTTAATATGGGGTTGAAATTTATTTCAAACATTTCATTTAAAAGATTAAAAAATTTCATCATAGTCATGTTCCCATGCTGAATGAATTTTTAGATGTATTTTTTGATCATCTTACATTTTTTTATTCATTATTGAAAGGTTGTACTAATTTTTTAATAAGTTCCTTAAGATAATATAATATCAAAAACAAAATATAATGACTCATTTGGAGAAACTATAATTGAAACTATAAGTTACATGAATTACTCAATAAGGGTTTCATCAACCCTGTCATTTCACCATGGGGTGATCCTTTATTAAAAAATATTCTTATATGAGCCTTTATATTGATTATAGAGAACATAATAACATTAATATTAATAGATTTTATAATTCACTTAATATCAATGAATTTTTTTATAAAGTCATAGGTGATTAGTATATTTTAATGATTGACATTAGACAATGTTTCCTAAGATGAAAGTGATCGAGAATGACATTTTTAGGATGTATTGGGGTTTAATCAATGAACATTATGTTTTTATAGTAATTTATTTTATGTTAACAAATTCACATATTATATGTTTCATCTAATGAAAAAACATTTCAATGATTAATCGTATATTTTTTGTGATATTCATTGATGGTATTCTATATTATTTAAAAATTGACGAGGAACATTAAAAATAACTGAGGATTGTCCTAAAGATATTAAAATAAAATAATATTTTAAGAAAATTTAGAAAATGCAAATTTCTGTTAAAAAAATTTCTTTCCTCGGGAATATGCCATCTAAATATTACATAACATTTTATCAAAATTAAATTACATTTTTGGATGGGATAGTACCAAAATATATAACTAATATTTTTTGTTTTTTAATTAGATTGTTTTTATGAATATTATTTTGTAAAATTTTCTTGGTTATATATCCCACAAACAAAGTTAACTCTAGTACTAATAAAATTCATCAGGATAAAGTAATCTAAGTAAAATAATAAGGAATTGAAAATAAGATTAGTTAATGTTCATCATTTGTCCTTCCATCGAAAAATGATGAGTATTTTGCAATGATACATCATAGAACTTCCTTGATTGTGTCATGATGAAAAAATATCATGTAATTTGATATGTACCACATAAAATGAACCGCAATGAGAGGAATTATCTAATGAATAAACGTTAGCATGTAGTGGTTGTTTTTGCCTTATAATTTTTAATCATCTTCTATAAAGGGTGAAATGTTAGATATAAATGGATATTAAAATATTTAAGAATATATTAATCTAAAATGATTTGAATATTAGGAAAACAATATTGCCACAATGTATAATTTATTATGATTCAACGATTCAATATCATCCAATTAAATCTAATAATGTTTCATAGTTGTTGAGTCAAAAAGCTAATGCATTATTAAGGATGATAAATTTAGATTATAGTCTTTTATTTTATGATTTAACGAATTCATTATTTGATGTTTCACATGGATAAACGAATTCAATTTTAGATTAGGTATCAATATAATAATTCTTGTATAAAATGATTAATAAAACTAAGAATAAATATTGTGTTTTAAAATGAACAATAGAATTGGAAATGTAATGTAAATTTCTTGAGTCTAATGTTGAAAAATAAGGTATTGATATATTTAGAAAGATTTTATGTCTTCCATGTGATTTCTTATTTTTAAATAATTTTTAATTTCATATCAAAAATCAATATTGTTTGTTAACACATGAAGAACTAATATATAAAATCTTCTTCATAACAATTGTTTTGGGAAATAAATAATGAAATATATTTTTTATTTTACTATGATATGTTTAACTTTTCTATAGGTAATGGATGAATGAAAACTTCCAAATGGGATTCATTATTCATTTTTAGTTCTAGGATGTAATTTAGAGAAGATATCTATAGATTTCATAGTGTTATTTTCAATGATATCTTGAGTTAATAATTATTTTTACATTATTAATGATAATTTATCTTTATTTTTGTATTTTCATTCTATTTAAGAATCTATGTCATTAGATAATATTATTAAACTCTATATTAATGAGTTAATGAGGTTACATAGAGTTCCTCACTATATTATATCTTATAATGATCCAAATATCAGGTCATTTTTTAAGAAAAAAAATATACATACATTTCCCATTGGATTATCAGTGAAGTTGCGATAATAATATTTAATTAGTGGAATATTCTTATAAAAACAATTTTCATTATAATGTACAGATGGAAACATTTGAATAATTTTAGGGAAAATAGTATCAGTATAACCTACCAATATTTTCATAATATTTATTAAAAATAAATTTCATTTTTTTGATTGTTTTTGTTATAAATGACATCATGTTTTAACAAACTGCATTATGCTATTAATATATTTATTTAAATGTGACTATTATAAACTATCTATTATATTTGGTGGTAAGAATAGTCATATCCAAATTTTTTAAAATAATTATAAATAAATTATACAATGCTAATATATTTATAAATATGTACTTCATTCCTGCTAAAGTATTTATATGCTATAAATAGCCTTGTTTCTCAAACCATTATATTTATTGATTTTTTAAAAAATTAAATAAAAAAAATTCATTGTTTTTGAAATTTTATTTTAAAATAATGAAATAATTTTTGTAATGAAATGGTAAAAATTATCTTTAGAATAATTGTTTTGAATTTTTAAAATATATTAATTTTTCAATGAATAGTGAAAAATTATTATTTTTATTAAAAATAATCTTTTTGTTAAAATAAACTTAAATGTTAAATATATTAATTTTTTTATTAAATGTAAAATATTTTAATATTGTTATTATTAAATAAATTTTGTCAATTTGAATGAAATATAAGCTGATTTTTTATTTTAAATCATTCTATTTTTATGAAAAAATTCGCTTTGGAAAACCACTTTTTTATCATCTATTCATGTTTAACTTTGAATTAATATTTTCCACTATTGCAAATAAAATATTGAAAAATATATTAAATATTTAAAATTATATTAATTAATATTATATTATAATCTTAACTTATATTTTTACAAAATAAATTAAAAAACCATGAATAAATAATTATCGTGGTTTGAGCTAAATGGGGATTATTGGGAGGGTAAATAAAAATTATAGTGTCTATAATTTTCTAAAATGTTTCAAAAATGTCATATTATAACCATATTGAGACTATAACGTCTATAATGATGGATAATGATATATTTTTTCCTTTTTTAATAATTAAATTTGAGGGACACCTATTTCTTTTAAATAAATCATGTATATCCTCACCCCTACTTACAAAAAGGACCCCCTCTCCTCTTCTCTTAACACATAAATAATCAATTTCTTAAGACATTAATTCCTAAATAACTTCATTAAATCCTTACCTAAATTTTATAGGACTTGTTATTGTTATTAAATCATCCTAATAATTCTTTACATATAAACTGAATGATGTCCTCCAAATAAGAGGTAAAATTCAAAAACTCTAAATTTTTTTCATCCTCTGTAACGACCTGAATCCGGAGCCCCTCCACTGGTGCCCCGTACCCGGCTCACCACATGACCTCAAGCACATTTCCCCAAATTCCAGAGGCTGCCGACTAGCAGTGAGGGCCTTGGTAAGTTATTGGGGAAACTATGCCCTCATTCGGTAAGGTATACAAGGTAAGAAAAACAACAATAAACAGTGCAAGCAGTAAAAAACATGCAACAACTGGATCCCAATAGCAGAAACAATAACTATATATAAAATGACAATAATTATGCAGCAAGTACAAGTATCTAAGGAAAATAGAAAACACAACAACGTGCTAAAGTACAACTGATAACCAAAGAGCAAGGAAAACAAGAAAAACTCCTCAGCATCGCGAGCCCTGGCTCGGTCCCATGATCTCCAGCTCCAGTGAAATCAAGAACCTGAAGTAGAAGGGTGCTTGGCCTTATCAATACCTGCAGCAACATAGTCTTCTTGGTCCAAAAAACATGGCTCAAACAGGGTGTGAGATAAAATCCCAGTAGGAAATCACCCAATGATTTATGCCTAACAGTCAATGAATACATGGCAGTAACAAAAAAAGAAACAGTAAATAGGAAAGCACAAGAAACTACAAACCACAGTTCTAACAAAAATAGTGCACAAGTAAACAGTCAACAACAAGAAGGAAAAAAGGAAACCCTCAAGGTATCTCTCATAGCCTAACCCCTATGGTTCAACCTATAAGTACCAACAACCCTCTAGGATGCACACACAGTCTCACCCCACTGTTTCCACTATGAAATTAATAGACTCTCTGGGGAAGCACTCACTGTCAATTCCCTATGTAGTCTCATATCGTGTTAAAGGCTCTCTAGGGAAGCAATCAACGTTTATTCCCCCTGTGGCCCGCGTCAATTAACTATAGAATCACTGAGGAAGCACTCATTATCAATTTCCCATGTGGTCTCGCATCGTATTAAAAGACACTCTGGAGAAGCCCTTTCTTCAATCCTCCCTATGGTCTACTAGTTTATTTTCTCACAGTCCTAAGTGAAAATAAACATGCATAGTGTGCATGTATCATCCAAGTAAACCTCATGATCTACTTGGCTATAATTCTAAGGCTCAAGAACATAATAAAGTAGTAGTTCCACTATCCTAAGACTATGCATGGAAACTGGAAAAACACCAAACAAAAAAACATGGAAAAAAAACATGAGCACAAAATAAATCACTCTACTTACAAGAATAAACATCTACTACAACAATCAAGCAAAGCAGGCAAACAACAGTGAAAAAATAGGAAACCCAAAATTCCCCGCCCAAGGGAATTTGTGGAATTTTCACAAAATACTCATCAACTTTCTACAGAATGGCACAAACCACCTACCTCGATCCAAATATATCGATATACATGAACCACGACGATTGACTCCCCTTAGAACGTCGTAGTTCTGACAAAACACACAAAACTCTCACCCCACGATAACTCGGAAACGAAGAGGAATGAGAAAACAAAGCTCAAGAAAATGGAAGGTCTTACCGCTACAATTCCAACACAATCGACCATGCTCGAATCAGATGACGGATAAAGTGGTGGGATCTCGTCGAAGATTCGTCTGTACGGGTCACTCTCGGATGAACGGGACCTAGAAAGAAGTATTTCTGTACGTTAGGCGATACCCCTGTCCGTTTAGTGAAAAAAAGTACATGGCATGTATTTTTAAAGTACAGAGCCTGTAGTGGGTTTTTCCCTACTCCACCAAAATCGGCATCCACGTCACCCCTACAAACTGTGAGTGTAGCCCGGGTACGGGAATCACACGGCTTCGAGCCGGGGAAGAGTACACGGCGTGTACTATGGAAGTACACGTCGTGTACATTGAAAATTTCCAAAATGTTCATTTTTCTTAAAAATTCCAGAAATAGGAAAAACGCACTTGAAAGGAAGATCCAGGTTCGTACAAACTTCCCCACATAAAGAAATTCACCCCCGAATTTCCCTAACGTGGCGTAGAAGAAGACTCCCCAAATAGATCTTTCCACTGCGATCGTACATCAGTCTCCATTTCCCAAGTTTCGTCCTGTACTCGCCCATGCTACCATAGTACTCGTACCAATGGAACAGACCACCCACAGAGAACCTTCGTACTACGAATGAATATCCAGATAGGATGATCCTCTAACAATGCATCCGTATTAAGCTCGACTTCCTCAGTTTGATAGACTTGAGATGGTTCAGAAAAGTAACTTCGGAGTTGAGAGACGTGGAAGACGTCGTGCATGGCCTAATACCTCTGAGGTAGCTTCAACTGATAGGCGACCGGCCCAACTATTTCCAGAACCTCAAACGGCCCGATGTACTGCGGTGAAAGCTTACCATGTCCCCTAATCCCTCTGTGTCCCAACCTCTGTGCGACAAGTAGAAAAACATGACCACCGACCTAGAACTCCAGAGGTCGTCTCCGCTGATCAGCATAAGAATTCTGTCGAGACTGTGTTGTATCCATCCTCTTCCGAATAATCTCTATCGGATATGAGGTCTCCTGAATGAAGTGAGGTCATAGAAAAGCAGCCTCTCATGCCTCCATCTAGCATAAGGGTGATTTCCATGGCCTACCATACAAAGCCTCATATGGTGTCATCTGAATTGTCACCTGGAAACTGTTGTTCTAGAAAAACTCCAGCAGAGGGTTATGCTTCTCCCATGAACTTCCAAAGTCAAAAATGAATGCTTTGAGCATATCCTCTAGCACCTGGATCGTGCACTCGGATAGGCCATCGGTCTTGGGATGGTATGATGTACGCAAAAGTACCTATGTTACCCAAATCTTTCTGAAGTCCTTTCTAGAACCGAGAGGTAAAGCGTGAATCCCTATATGAAACAATGAAGTGTGGAACTCCATGAATAAGAATGATCTCTCGGATGTAAAGTCGCCCCAGATCATTGCCACTGAAGGTATCCTTGATTGGTAAGAAGTGTGTGACTTTCGTAATCTTGTCGACGACAACCCAAACAGCATCGTTCCCTCGAGGTGACCTTGGTAACCCAGTCATGAAGTCCATTGCGACATCATTCCACTTCCACTCTGGAATGGGTAACTACTGTAAAACGCATTCTGGTCACTAATGCTCCGCCTTCACCTGCTGACAAGTAGAACATCTCATGACAAAACCAGCAACATCTATCTTTATACCTGGCCACCAATACTGGCGATGAAGGTCCTGATACATCTTGGTGACTCCAGGATGAATTTCCCAAATAGAGGAATGAAAATCCCGCATCAGCTCCTCGCATATGTCTGCTGGCACCCATACGCATCCCTGGATATGCAAGATCTCATCCTTGCCCACTATCCATCCTGGAAGAGGGTCCCCTCCTAACACATTCTCCCATAAGACTAAGCCTTATGATTCTGATAGCTACCTCATCCGTACTCTATCAATAAGTGTAGAGGTAACAGCTACATAACATAAGAAGTTCTATCTCTGTCTTTCGTCAACATCCAGATACATCTTAGAGAATAGAGCCATTAGCTGCCACTCACTACTGGCCTCCTGAACTGCCTGAATCTGAGATCTCCTGCTCAAGGTATCTGCCACTGTATTTCCCTTTCCTGGCGTATAGGAAATCTCAAAATCAAAATACTGAACATACTAGACCCACCTACGCTGCCTTAGATTCAGATCACACTGAGTGATGATGTACTTGAGACTCTTGTGGTCAGTGAAGATCACAAAGTGTTCTCCCAGCAGATAGTGTCTCCAACAGCATAAGGCATGAACAACATCATCCAACTCCATATCATGCATAGGGTAGTTCCTCTCATGTGGCCTCAACTGCCGAGACCCATATGAAAAGACTCCATATCCGGCATAAGCACATCTTGTAGAATTATTCCTGATGAATCACAATAAACAGTGTAGCTCTTTCCTGGCTCTGGCAAGACTAGTATCGGTGCTGACGTCAATCCTCCCTTCAACTCTTGAAAGGCCAACTCACAAGAATATGACAATAAGAACTTCAACTCTTCTTGTTCAGACCTATTAAAGGTGCTGCTAGGCGTGAAAAGTCGTGAATGAAGGGTCTGTAGTATCCAGCCATCCTTAAGAAGCTCCATACCTCAAAGACGTTCTTTGGATGCTCTTAGGAGACTACAACTCTCACTTTCTATGGGTCCACAGATATTCTTGCATCTAAGATGACGTGGCACAAAAAGTGAATCTGATCCATCTAGAAGTGGCACTTTGAGAGTTTAGCATAAATCCAATGCTCTCTTAGTGTACTCAAAACAATCTCAAGATGTGTGGTATGGTCGTGTCGAGTGTGAGAGTACACTAAGGTATTGTCCACAAAGACCATGACAAAGGAATCCAAGTAAGGATGGAACACTCAGATCATCAGTTCCATGAAAAATGCAGGCATGTTCGTGAGACCGAACTACATGAATGTATACTTTTATAGACCATACATCCTCCTTAAGGCTGTCAAAGGTATATCTGATGGTTTAACGTGAAACTGATGATAACTGGACCTCAAGTCGATCTTCTAGAACACTCAGTCTCCTCAAATATGATCAAAGAAGTCATCGATCATCTGCAAGGGATATCAGTTCTTGACCGTCAACTGGTTCAGTATCCGATAATCCCCACAAAGCCGAAGGGTACCGTCTTCCTTCATCACAAACCGGACATGCGAACTCCAAGGAGAAGTACAGGGTTGGATGAAACCCTTTGCATGCAACTCCTCTAACTGCTTCTTGATCTCCTGCAACTCAGGTGTAACTATACTATTGGGAGTAATGGACACCGATGCCGCTCCAGGAACGAGCTAGATAGAAAAGTCCACCTCATGCTCGAGAGGAAAACCTGAGAAGTCCTCTGGAATGAAATCCATGAGGTGATCCACTACTAGAGGAAAGACCAACTGTGGAGTCCCATAATCATCCAGAAAAAGTCTAGAAATCGGGGCTATCACCCTTCCTAGCCCATGATGCTCGAGTCCTTCTCAACTCTCCTGAACATCCCATTCGACTCAATGAAGAATGGATTCACCCTCTGGTGAAACAAAACTCACTCTACGGCAATAACAGTCGACGACTGCCTGGAAGGGAACCAAACAGTCCATCCTGAGAATGAAATCATAGCCTGATATCTCTAGGAAATAAATGTACCATTAGAAACGATACCCTACAAACTCGATAAGGCACTCTCTACACTGACACACACTAGATCTCTTCATCCATAAAGGTGTGCCTAGTGTCAACCAGTCGGTAGAAGAAAAGATGCAGAGATCAAGGCTCTCCACGATAGAAACAGAGAAAAAACTATGCGTAGCACCAGTATCGAAAAGAGCTAAAGATAAAACTGAGGCCACTAAAACCATACCTCGAACTGTAGAAGGGTCGGGATCCTACTAATGATAGGACTGCTCTATAGAAAAATACTGGACTGCACCGCGGTCTTGCACCCCTAGCTGACCACTCTGATTTGATCCCCCATGCTGGTGCTGAGGGACTGGGGGCTGACTGCCACGACCTCGACCTCCACCTCAGCTTGAATGGCCAGAAGAACTCCAGTTCCCCGACTGGTGAGAAACTAGTGGGGCTGCTCCTGAACGAGGAGTCATGGAAGAACCCCGGTCACCAGCTGCTGGTGAGAAAACCTTGCAGAAACGCTGAAGGTGACCCATCTTGATGCAATATTGGCACTCCATGGGGTCCATCTGGCACTACGGCCCCGTGTGCCTTGACCGGCCACACTGGTTTCATGTCACATGACTGCCTGACAATGCATCACGCTTCCTTGGGTCACTGCGCGTAGTCTCTCTACGGCGCTTCTTGCTGTCATCTGGAGGAAGACTATCTCTAGTATCAGAACCGCCCTGGTTCGCAGCTCCAGAGTCTCTTAGATTACGCTCTGCAATCAGTGCCTGGTTGATGATGGATGTGATGGAAGTCAGCTGGAAGATGTTCACTTGCGAGAAGATCTCCCTCTGGAGGCCATCCTCAAACTTCCTTGCTATGAACACCCAACTTCCATTCTGGTGGGGGGTGAAACGCTGCAGCTCGGTAAAGCGAGAGGAATACTCCATGATAGAAAAAGTACCCTTCTCTAAGCTCATGAAATCCCAGGCTCGATCGGCCCTCAGGGTCTCTGGGTAGAATTAGTCATAGAACCCGTGCTGGAACTCCTCCCAAGATGTATCATGCTATTGACCCTCCAGTGAAATCACGTCCCACCACCTCTTGGCGGTGTCTCAGAGCATGTAGGTGACGATCTTGACCTACCTCTCTCGAGGTGTCTCCAGATTCTCTAAGCTAGTTAGCATGGACTTTGGCCTTGACTCTACAGCCTGACGTCCCCCTTCCCCTGAGAACGTGGGAGGATTGTGCTGCTGAAAAACTTGTGTCATGTCCTCCATAGCCATGGCAGGAGGTGGAGCTCCATGGAAGACCTACATTATCCTCAAGAAACCTTCCCTGAACTGTGCATCAGCACATGCAACTGGTATAATAGCTAGTGCCAAGGTTGGCTCGACTGGAGGATCGACAGGAAGCCCCTGATCAGCCCTATCTGGTGTATGATCACTGACTGATGACAGACGTATGACCGGAGGACGTCTCGGAGGCATAGCTCTGAAAGATCAAAAGTATACCTTAGATCAGAAAATCACGAACAGAGGACAGAAGAGGACAAAACGGAAACAGGGGATGAAAACACACAAGTTTACAAAACTTGACTACAATGCGTTTAAAAAAACTACACGATGGGTCTTATTAAACCACTGACATGGGCGTGTACTCCTTCCCTACAAGTCATGTAACACATCAATCAACACGGTGTGTTGACCCAACATACGATGTGTATTTGAAAACTATTCCCCTGCCCGAGTCTCTTTATACGGCTAACCCACAGGGTCCGACTCAACCTGAGACTACACGGCGTGTTCTTAACACAGACGATGTGTAATAGACAAGGCTTCGATGGCTCGTTTTTGTGAAACACACAACCATCTACATGGCTGAACCTTACACGGTGTGTTCCAAACAAACACGACGTGTATAGGTGAAGGTGAAATTGTCCCGTGTTGTTCGTGACATGGTCGGGTACCTGAGCAAGATTACATGGTGTGTGCCTGAAAACACACAGTGTGTCTAAGAGAAGGTCACACCGACCTATGTTGTTCGTGACATGGTCGGGTGCCTAGAAGGAACTACACGGTGTGTTCCATTACAACACGGTGTGTGCTATTCGAGCTTCCCCGACCCGTGTTGTTAGTGACACAGTCGGGTACATGGATCAGTACTACACGACGTGTGCCTTCCATACACGGCGTGTTCCTAAAGTTACTTTAAAGAAACCATGTTCTACTCACACGGTCAGTAACACAGCCTGAAAACTACACGGCGTGTATCCAAAAAGTACATGCCGTGTATTCTAGGTTTTTCTGGGCAATAGACCAGAAACTGCACAGAACCCCAGAAACACTAAAAACAAGGAAAATAGGTCCAAATTCTGATTCATGAGGGTCCATACACCCCGCGAATCAAATATTGGCATCTCTTGTAGTAACATACAAGGGAAAAAATCTCCCTAACATAACAGTAGAGATTCTATCAAGCATCTATCAGAACAGCATGCATAATCTACACGAAGTCTATCACAAGAGAATACAATCGCAATTGCACCCAATATGGGATGGAAAGAATTCTTGGCATGTAATTTTTAGAAGTGCCTATATGATGCATGAGATGGAATACCCTCATCTCATTGGGTTGTGATAGAAATAGAATCGAAATATCAAAACAAAAACCACACAAGTCAGGCGGATCACTCTAGGTGAAAACATATCAACCGTAAAAAATCAAAACCAGCAAACTGTAATTAATGAGGTAGTATGGATTTTCCCTTTACACCGGTTAGCTACTCCAGAGAACAGCTTCATACCAAGTACCGATTTCGTCCTATCCCTGGATAAAGTCTCCAAAGAGTAAAGCAAGAGAAAAGAACCCCTCTGATACCACTTTGTAATGACCCGAATCCAGAGCCCCCCCACTGGTGCCTCGTACCTGGCTCACCACATAAACTCATGCACGTTTCCCCAAATTCCAGAGGCTTCCAATTTGCAATGAGGGACTTGGTATGTTATTGGGGAAACTATTCCCTCATTCGGTAAGCTATACAAGGTAATAAAAACTAAAATAAACTGCGGATGCAGTAAACAGCATGCAACAAGTGGAACCCAACACCGGAAACAATAACTATATAGAAAATGACAATAATGATACAGAAAGTACAAGTATCAAAGGAAAATAGCAAACACAACAACGTGTAGAAGTACAACTGAAAAAAAAGTGCAAGGAAAAATAGAAAAACTCCTCAGCATCACGTGCCCCAGCTCGGTTCCATGCTCTCCGGCTCTAGTGCAATCACAAAACTGATGTAGAAGGGTGCTTGCCCTTATCTATAACTGCAGCAACATAGTCTTCTTGGTCCCAAAAGCATGACCCAAATAGGGTGTCAGATTAAATCCCAGTGGGAAATCACCCAATGATTTTTGCCTAACAGTCAATGAATACATATCAGTAATAAAAAAAGAAACAGGAAATTGGAAATCCCAAGCAGCTACAAAACATTGTTCTGACAAATAGAGTATACAAGTAAACAGCCAGCAAGAGGAAGGAAAAATGTAACCCTCTGGGTAGCTCTCAAATCCTAACCCCTATGGTTCAACCTATAAATACCAGCAACCCTCTAGGAGGCACACACAGTCTCACCCCTCTGGTTCCGCTATGAAATTAATAGACTCTATGGGGAAGTAGTCACAGTCAATTTCCCCTATAGTCTCATATCGTGCTAAAGGCTCTATGGGGAAGCACTCAATATCTATTCCCCCTATGGCTCACGTTGAGGAACTACATAATCTCTAAGGAAGCACCTATCATCAATTCACCCTGTGGTCTCGCGTCATATTAAAAGACGCTCTGGAGAATCCCTTTCATCAATTCTCCCTTTGGTCTACTACTCTACGTTCTCATAGTCTTGATTGAAAATAAACATGCACAGTGTGCGTGTATCGTCCAAGTAAACCTCAAGAACTACTTGGATATCATTCTAAGGCTCAACAGCATAATAAAGTAGCACTTACACTATCATACGACTAGGAATTGAAACTGGAAAAAAGCCAAACAGGAAAAACAAACATGGAAAAGTAACATGAGCACAAAATAAATTACTCTAATTACAAGCATAAACCTCTACAATAGTAATAAAAAATGCAGGCAAATAGCAGGGGCAAAACAGGAAACCCACAATTCCCCGCCCAAGGGAATTTGTGGAATTTTCACAAAATACTGATCTACATTCAACAGAAAGGAACACACCACCTACCTCGATCCGAAAAGATTGATATAAGTGAACCATGATGATTGATTCCCCATAGAACATCGTAGATCTGAGAAAACACACAAAACGCTCAACCCACGATAACACAGAAACGAAAAGGAATCAGAAAACGAAGCTCAAGAAGAAGGAATGACTTATCACTGCGATTCCAACACAATCGACCATGCTCGAATCGGAGGACGAATGAAGAACCGGGAGCTCATTGAAGATTCGGCCTTACTGGTCGGTCTCGGACGAACATGACCTAGAAGGAGGTATTTCTGTGCGTCAGGCGCACCCCCGGTCCGTTTAGTGGAAAAAAAGAAAGTTACATGGCATGTATTTTTTAAGTACACGGTGTGTAGTGTGTTTTTTTATAATCTGCCAAAATCAGGCTCCACGTCACCCCCACACACCTTGTGTGTGGCCCGCGCATGGCCAGCACATGGCTTGGAGCTGGGGAAGTGTAACACCCGAGACTCTTATGTGAAATATTATGTTTTTATGTTATATAAATCATCAAAGAAATCTTTCAATACACACAACACTATCTTGGCTTGCATTACACGCAACCGCGACCTTCCTCGATAGCTTGCGTCGTACACAATACCGAGTTTCACTAAACAATGATATGCTATTAAAATATTAATAAAACTAGCCGTTATGAATAGTAATAACCAATTTTTGAAATTTTATAAATTTTATTTTTCAAAATGAACTTCATTTTTGAACTCAGAATATCGAAATTAGCCTAGGGTGAAATTTTGGTATTTTTCTGAAAACTTTCAATTTTTGATGAATAGTGAATCTACTAAGTGGCTGTTAAAAAAAACTGAATTTTTCAAAAAACATAATTTTACCGCTTCTGTGTGTGTAATTTAAAAAATTTGAGAGACACGGTTGATGTCAGTAAGTAAAATGTGGTTCAATGAGATGAACATAATTTTTTGGTGAATAGTAACTTTTAACTTTTTTTACCACGGTTAAAAGTAAATAGGGTAATTAAGGGTAAAAATGATTTTATTATTACCCTAACACATATCTTATTTCTATTGGACAATTTTAATTCGACCAAAAACATACCAAGGAATAAAATATGACCATTTAGGCCCACTTGGATTAGATTAGGACATTTATTATTAATTTATTTAAAGAAGGGTTAAAATAGTTAAAATCAATGTTTAATAACTAAAGAATTTTTAATATGGGGTTATAAATAAGATAAATTAGACTATAAATATTCATTAGAAAACTAAATATATTTCCTACATAATGGTATTTTATTTTTAATTTTTAGACATTAAATAATTTAATTTATTTATGACACAATGATGATGCAGAAATTATCTTATTAATGAAATATTGACATAATTGATGTTATAAATACCCAAATATATTTAATTTGAGACTTTTTATGAATTACACTAATTTTCTAGGTTAATATGACTTTTTAGTATTGATTTAAGTAACTTTTTTAGAAATTATCATTCTGTTATGATTTTCACAAAAATCAATTACTAAATAGTGTCAAAATTGACATAAAATAGTTTTTAAAACAAATGTTATATTATTAATTGTTATTTTAGTCCTAAAAATCTATAGTTCGGCCAAAATACATAGATAAAGTTATATATATTAATAATAAACAACTTGGGGTTCGTCTGGCTTGATATAGTAAGTTTATTAACCTTATAGTATAAGAACACGAGAAGGCATGGTAAAAGTGAAATTATTTAACATAATGTTAATTCTAAATGATAAGGTTAAAATAAGAACCTAAACTTGTCTAAATTCAATTGGATGAGAGAATTTCGACCCATCCCCACCGTATCCTCAAAATAAATCAATTTGGAGCTATTTAAAACCTAACATGACTTTATAATAAAATAATATTTTTAGTTATTCCAAAGGTGCCCCTCTCCTCCCTTATAAAAAGGCACCTCCTCCCTCTCTTCCTCACACCAATCTGAGCCTTCAAGATCGGCCAAACCCTAACATTTTCTCCTCTCCACTTCCCTGGAGACATCCTAGAGGTCCTGGTCTTCTTCAAAGACCAATTTTAGTGCCCTAAAAGGAGGTCTCAAAGAAGCACTTCAAAGAAGAGAAGGTTCGGACACTTACAATGCAAGTCGGACCTAAGGTAAGGGAAAATATCACAATCTCACTTTTATCCGAGATTGTATATACTTTGGTATTTACTGGGGTTTATTTTATCATCCACATCCATGTTTCCTCAATATGTAATATTTATATCCTTATACAATAGTTTATATCCAATTTTACCCTTCGGTGAGTTTTTTAGTAAAAGATATGAAAGGAATCTTTTGTCGTTTTGCGTACGAGTTACTTTTTGACTTTTCTGACAAAAGTACGAAGAATGTTTTTTTTAACTTATACGGAATGAATGTATTTTTGAAACATTATTTCCAAGAATCTTCCTTTAAAGTTTTCAAGTTTATTTTTAATCAACCTCTTTTAGTTTATAATTGTACGACATGTTAAGAAAGGAATAGTGTTTTTGAAGAAGAAAGGATATTTTCCTCAAGAATGGTGTTCAAGTGTTTTATCAAAATTATTTTCCATCTAAGATAATAAAGGGTTTCTTTTCTATCTCTATTATTACATTGATTTTATTATGTTTTGATGGAATTATATTTATGAATTCATTTATCTTATAAGAATTGCTTTATTATGTCACGATGTTTAAGATTCCCATTTTTATTACATGGATTATGCTATGATGTATGGTTTATGATTTTGTGGCACACATAACAACGGTATCATTAAGAGATGTGTGGGACCTATATCTCCCTCCAATTCATTGGGTAATAATTATATATCTCATTAGATAGACATGGCTGGAACGGTGGGTTATACCGGTTCAGTGAAACAGGACTGAAACGAGGGTGACTCGGTTCAGAAATGGACTTTGTCCACTAAGATAGTCTTGGAAATGAGTCTTGACTAATAAGAAATTATTATCTATGATTAGGTGTGTATGCCACAAAGTTTCAGGTTTTATGTTATGATTATTGGGATTAAATTTCACTTCTATGATTTATCCCATGTTATGATATTATGATCTCATTTGCAGGATAAGATTTCCAAAAGTTATGTTCTTATGTATATGATGTGATTGATATTTCTTTTGTTTACCCTTACTGAGCATTTGAGCTCACCCTTTTGTATGTTTTATTTCCCCAGGTCAGGAAGAAGGTTATTAAGTAGAATATTCCAAAAAGGGACTCTATATATGATGAAATAAATTGGAGGCAAAGTAGATGCTTTATGAACCAGTTGTTTATGTTTCCCAGTTTCTAAAGACACTATACCTATACGTTCATTTTGTGATTTTGTTATATGTTGTAATAAGTATGCTTCAATTTTGAAGTATTAACAATGTATGTAAAGTGTGGGTCGTTATAGTTGGTATCAGAGGAAAGGTATAGTCAACCATTGGAAACTAGGATGTAAAAGCCTTAGTAAGAACCCTAAGGATAAGTCTAAGCATAGAACACAATCTTATTGTTTTATAAATGGCCATGAAAGACCTAGGATAAGACCTTAAGTGTGAAATTTTATTCTTTATTATGTGGTTTTGCTATTATAATTAGTGTTTCTCACACTATTCTTCTTTGTTTTAGTCAATCGCTGGAACTCAAAGGAACCGTGTTAATGCGGAATGCGACGGGTAATGCAATGATTGTCCCCCTGAGTAACCAAACATTATGGGAGCTGGAATGAAAAATCTTGTAGTCATGCTCACACAACATTCTCAAGCTATGAATCATGCAGGACTTCTAAACGAGCAAAGGAAGGAGAAAAATTCTGTTGAATCCTTCATGAGACAACGTCCACCTTCATTCAGAGGGTCAACTGATCCATTAGTTGATGAACAATGGATTAGTACTATTGGAAAGATATTTTCAGTTCTTCAATGTTCTGAGCATGATAAATTCATCATAGCAGTGTATCGTTTGGAAGGTGATGCTGATCAATGGTAGAATCTTATTAAAAATATGAGGCAAAGGGATGAAATTGAGTCCATGGAATGGGACGAGTTCATGAACTTATTTTTCAATAAGTACATCCCTCGTATTCTCCGAACAAAGATGGAGAAAGAGTTTCTTGAATTGAAGCAAAAGGATGATGAATCTGTTGGTACCTATGAAGCAAATTTTACAAGACATGCAAGGTACGCTTCTGGTATTATTATCCAACTTGAGAGTAAGATCGATCGATTCTTTAGTGGCTTAAAATGAAGTCTTCAAAGGGCCTTAGCCATAATAGACATCAATAGCTACGAGGAAATCGTTCGATGTGCTCTCAAAGTTGAGATGGAGATTGGAGTAACCCATCAGTCATATGGGTTTGATAAGAAGAGGAAAATGGAAGTCAAAGGAAAATCTAAAGAGAAAACTGAAAAGAAGATGAGCTTTCCCTTATGCACAATGTGTGGAAAGAAACATGGAGGGAGTTGTCTTAAAGGGACAAGTAAATGTTTCAAATGTGGAAAGGAAGGTCATAAGGCATTTGAATGCCGCGATGATGGGAAGAAGATGTCTAATGATGCAAACAAAGGAAGGGATACACAGAATGAACCTACTACACTTTAATGTTTCAATTACAAGGAGATGGGGCATTATGCCAATCAATTCCCAAATCCAAGGGTTTATGATGATGGTCGACTTCAACAAACTCTTAAGGATAAAGACAAAGGAAATTCACATGCAATTTCTATAAGCGATGTGGAGTACGATAATGATGTGGTGAAAGGTACACTTACCATACACTCTAAAGTAGAAAATGTTTTATTTGATTCTATATCCACCCACTCCTTTATTTCTGAATAATTTTCTAAGGATATCACCTTATTACCTCAACATTTAGATGTTGAGTTAGATGTGACAACCGCTAAAGGCACAACAGTCGCATCAAAAGTTTATAATTCTTCTCTGATTGAATTTTGTGGGAATGTGCTTCCTACAAATATTGTGATCCTTCCTATAGTGGAATTTGATGTTATTATTGGCATGGATTGGATTTCTCTACATGGAGCTCATATCAATTGCCAAAGAAGGGAAGTCACATTTCATATTCCAGATCAATCTATGATCGTCTATCGATGCAAGGATGAACATAACCTTCCGGTGGAAATTTCTTCCATTTTATGGGTATTGATTCCACTAAATGAAGGTTATTTATCTCAAATGGTTGGTGTGAAACTCACGATTAAGAATATGCCCATTGTACGAGAGTTTGATGATGTCTTTCTGGAGGAATTACCAGGTCTTCCACCGAATCGTGAAGTTGAGTTTTTAATAGAACCGTATCGGGTGCTTTGCCTACTTCAAAGACACCTTATAGAATGGACCCAATTGAGTTGCATGAATTTAAGAAGCAACTCCAAGAGAATCTTGATAAGGGGTTCATATGCCATAGTGCGTCACCTTGGCGAGCAGTTGTTCTGTTTGTTAAGAAGAATGATGGATCAATGAGACTGTGCATTGATTATCATGAACTTAACAAGATCACTATCAAGAACAAATATCCTCTCCCATGCATTGATGACCTATTTGACCAACTACGTGGAGCTCAATACTTTTCCAAGATTGATATTCGTTCAGGGTATCATCAATTAAGGGTAAAAAGGGAGGATATACCAAAGACGGCTTTCCGTACAAGGTATGGACACTATGAATTTATAGTGATGCCATTTGGTCTTACTAATTCCACTTCTATCTTCATGTATCTGATGAATAGAGTCTTTAGAGACTGTCTTGATCAATTTGTGGTAGTCTTTATAGATGATATTCTTGTCTATTCAAAGAGCAAGGAAGAACATGAAGATCACTTGAGAATTATATTGAAGACCGTGAGAAAGGAGAATATTCATGCCAAATTTACCAAGTGTGAATTTTGGCTTCAAAAAGTTGAATTTTTGGGTCACATAATCTCAAAAGAGGGGATATCTATGAATCCAGAAAAAACAGAGGTTTTCGAAAGATGGTCGAGACCAACAACAGTAACTGAGATCCGAAGTTTTTTTGTTTGGATGGATATTATCGACATTTTGTGAATGATTTTTCACGATTATCTAATCCACTCACCAAGTTGAATCGGAATAGAGTTAGGTTTTTCTGGACGGAGGAATGTGAAGAGAATTTCAAGGAGTTGAAAAGAAGGTTATCGAGTGCACCTATGCACACGCTGCCTTATAGTGGAGAAAGGTTTGTGATCTATAGTGATGCATCCAAGAAGGGATTGGGGTTTGTTCTTATGAAAAATGATATGGTGATAGCATATGCCTCACGACAGTTGAAAATACATGAGCAAAATTACCCAACTCATGATTTGGAGTTAGCTGCGGTAATCTTTGCATTAAAGATTTAGAGGCATTACCTTTATGGTGAAAGGTGTGATATTTATACAGATCATAAAAGTTTAAAGTATATTTTCACACAAAAGGAGCTGAATATGCGTCAAAGAAGATGGTTGGAGCTGATTAAGGATTATGACTGCTCAATCCATTACCACCCTGGGAAAGAAAACAAGGTGGCAGATGCATTAAGTCGACAAGACCATGCTAGTTTATCCATGATAAGGATCACAAAAGTTCCAATATTTATGGATTTACAAAAGATGGATCTTGGAATTATAATGAAAGGGGAAAATCGTATCTTTCTCAAATGAATGTTCAACCATATATACATGTGAAGATTAAATAGACACATAAAGAAGATGTCGAGTTACAAAAGAAGGTAAGAAATGTTCCTGAATTCAACCTTGATTGTGATGGGATAATAAAGTTCAGGAATCGGGTTTTTGTTCCTCCCATCCTCGAATTAAAGAAGGATCTACTGGATGAGGCACATAGTTCTTCATTCTCTATTCGTCCTGGAAGCACGAAGATGTATAGGGACCTGAAAGAGTAATTTTGGTGGGATGGCATGAAAAGAGATGTTGCGGAATATGTCTCTCGATGCATGGTTTGTCAACAAGTTAAAGCTGAGAGACAGAAGTCTAAGGGGATGTTACAACCATTACCCATACCCAAATGGAAATGGGAAAACATTACTATGGACTTTGTCACATGACATCCTAAAACATCCAAAGGCAATAATACTATCTGGGTCATAGTTGATCGTCTTACGAACTCTGCACACTTCATTGCTATTAGAGAGGATTTCTCTCTGGATCAGCTTGCTAGGATGTATGTAAAGGAAGTGGTAAGATTGCATGGAGTACCACTTTCTATTATATCTGATCGGGATCCGAGATTTACCTCGAAGTTCTGGCGAAGTCTTCAGTATACTCTGGATACAGAGTTGAGTTTTAGCACTGCTTATCATCCTCAGACAGACGGTCAGTCTGAGAGAACAATTCAAACTCTAGAAGATATGTTGAGATCTTGCTCTATGGATATCAAAGGTGGTTGGGATCAACACCTACCTTTGGTGGAATTTTCTTATAATAATAGCTTTCACTCCAGTATTCAGATGGCTCCTTATGAAGCTCTCTATGGAAAAAAAAGCAGGGCTCCAACTTGCTGGGATGATGTTGGGGAAATAAAGCTTTTAGGACCTGATCTTGTTGATGAAATGGTAGAATATGTCAGATCTAGTCAACAACACATAAGAGAAGCTCAGAGTTGACAGAAAATTTATGCTGATAGCCGAAGAAAAGACATAGAGTTTGAAGTGGGCGATAAAGTGTTCTTACGGATATCTCCCTGGAAGAGAGTCGTGAGATTTGGAAAGAAGGGGAAGTTGAGCCCTAGATATATTGGTCTATTCGAAATATTGGATCGTGTTGGGATGGTAGCTTACCGATTGGCACTTCCACCAAATCTCTCTCACGTTCACGATGTGTTCCATGTATGTCTCCTGAGAAAGTACATACCTGATCCTTCACATGTACTTATCTTAGAAATTGTACCGCTGGAGCAAGATCTTTCTTATGAAGAACAACTGATAGAGATTCTTGATCGTAGCGAAAAATTCATATGAAACAAGACCACTCGATTGGTGAAAGTTTTATGGAGGAACCACCAATTAGAAGAAGCTACATGGGAGTTTGAGGATATGATGAGGGAGAGGTATCCTCATCTGTTTGTTACAAAGTGACGAATTTCGAGGGTGAAATTTTGGTATTTTTCTGAAAACTTTCAATTTTTTGATGAATAGTGAAACTACTAAGTGGCTGTTAAAAAAAACTGAATTTTTCATAAAACATAATTTTACCGATTCTGTGAGTGAAATTTCAAAAATCCGAGAGACACGGTTGATGTCAGTATGTAAAATGTGGTTCAATGAGATGAAAATAATTTTTTGGTGAATAGTAACTTTTTACTTTTTTTACCACGGTTAAAAGTAAATAGTGTAATTAAGGGTAAAAATGATATTATTATTACCCTAACACATGTCCTAATTCTATTGGACAAGTGTAATTCATCCAAAAACAATCTTCGGAATAAAATATGACCATTTAGGCCCACTTGGATTAGATTAGGACATTTATTATTAATTTATTTAAAGAAGGGTTAAAATAGTTAAAATCAAAGTTTAATAACTAATTCATTTTTAATATGGGGTTATACACAAGATAAATTTGACAATAAATATTCATTAGAAATCTAAAAAGATTTCCTACTTAATGGTATTTTATTTTTAATTTTTAGACATTAAATAATTTTATTTATTTATGACACAATGATGATGCTGAAATTATCTTACTAATAAAATATTGACATAATTGATGTTATAAATACCCAAATAAATATAATTTGAGACTTTTTAGGAATTCCACTAATTTTCTAGGTTAATATGTCATGTTAGTATTTATTTAATTTACTTTTTTCGAACTGATCATTCTGTTATGATTTTCAGAAAAATCAATTACTGAATAGTGTCAAAATTGACATAAAATAGTTTTAAAAAATATATTATATTATTAATTGTTATTTTATTCCTAAAAATATATGGTTAGGCCAAATGACTTAGATAAGGTTATATATATTAATAATAAACAACTTGGGGTTCGTTTGTCTTGATATAGTAAGTTTATTAACCTTATAGTATAATAACACAAGAAGACATGGTAAAAGTAAAATTATTTAACTTAATGTTAAATCTAAATGATAAGGTTAAAATAGGAACCTAAACTTGTCTAAATTCTATTGAATGAGAGGATTTCGACCCATCCCCACCTTAGCCTCGAAATAAATCTATTTGTATCTATTTAAAACCGAACATGACTTTATAATAAAATAATATTTTTAGTTATTCCAAAGGTTCCCCTCTTCTCCCTTATAAAGGGCACCTCCTCCCTCTATTCCTCACACCACATTGAGCCTTCAAGCTCGGCCAAGCCCTGCCATTTTCTGTTCTCCACTTCCCTAGAGACCCCCTAGAGGTCCTGGTCTTCTTCAAAGACAAATTTTAGTGCCCTAAAAGGAGGTCTCAATGAATCACTTCAAAGAAGAGGAGGTTCAGACACTTACAAAGCATGTCGGACCTAATGTAAGGGAAAATATCACAATCTCATTTTTATCCGAGATTGTTTATACATTGTTATTTACTGGGGTGTATTTTATCATCCACATCCATGTTTCCTAAATATGTAATATTTATATCCTTATACAATAGTTTATATCCAATTTTACCCTTCAGTGAGTTTTTAGTAAAAGATATGAAAGGAATCTTTTGTCATTTTTCGTACGAGGTACGTTTTGAATTTTCTGACAAAATTATGAAGAATGTTTTTTTAACTTATACGGCATGAATGGATTTTTAAAACATTATTTCCAAGAAGCTTCCTTTACATTTTTTCATGTTTATTTTTAATCAATTTTTTTTAGTTTATAATTGTACGACATGTTAAGAAAGGAAAAGTGTTTTTGAAATAGAAAGGATATTTTCCTCAAGAATTGAGTTCATGTGTTTTATCAAAATTATTTTCCATCTAAGATAATAAAGGGTTTTGTTTATATCCCTATTATTACATTGATTTGATTATTTTGTGATGGAATTATATTTATGAATTCCTTTATCTAATATGAATTGTTTTATGATGTCACGACGTTTAAGATTCCCATTTTTATTACATGGGTTATGCTATGATGTATTGTTTATGATTTTGTGGCACACATAAGAATGGTATCATTAAGAGATTGGTGGGACCTATTTCTCCCTCCAATGCATTGGGTAATGATTTTATATCTCATGAGATAGACATGGCTGGAACGGTAGGTTATACCGATTCAGTGAAACAGGATTGAAACGAGGGTGACTCGGTTCAGAAATGGACTTTGTCCACTAAGATAGTCTTGGCAATGAGTCTTGAATAATAAGAAATGATTCTATATGACTATTTATGTATTCCACAAAGTTTCAGGTTTTATGTTATAATTGTTGGGATTACATTTCACTTCTATGATTTATACCATGTTATGATATTATGATCTCTTTTGCAGGATAAGATTTCCAAAAGTTATGTTCTTATGTATATAATGTGATTGATATTTCTTTTGTTTACCCTTACTGAGCATTTGAGCTCACCCTTT
Source organism: Viscum album (assembly GCA_963277665.1). Classification (NCBI taxonomy): domain Eukaryota; kingdom Viridiplantae; phylum Streptophyta; class Magnoliopsida; order Santalales; family Viscaceae; genus Viscum; species Viscum album. The sequence goes on along the minus strand of OY728128.1, from coordinate 1,743,146,122 downwards.
TGTATATTTTATTTCCCCAGGACAGGAAGAAGGTTATTAAGTAGAATATTCCAAAATGGAACTCAAGATATGATGAAATAAATGGGAGGTAAAGTAGATGCTTTATGAACCAGTTGTTTATGTTTCCCAGTTTCTAAAGACACTATACCTATACGGTCCTTTCGTGGTTTTGTTATATGTTGTAATAAGTATGCTTCAATTTTGAAGTATTAACAATGTATGTAAAGTATGGGTCGTTATAGTAAGAGTACATGGCGTGTACTAAGAATGTACACGGCGTGTACTTTGAAAATTTCCAGAAAGTTCTTTTTTCTTAAAAACTCGAGAAAAAGTAAAAACGCACCTGAAAGGAAGATCCGGGTTCTTACATCCTCCACCTCCTCCAATTATTCTTAATCTCTGATGATATAATAAACAAAATATTTCCTAGTAAATTATATTATATTGTGTTAATTTAAGGAACTATATTCATATCCACTTTCATCAAATAGTAAATATAACCCTCAATCATATATATGGTGGACTACAGCCTCGTGAACCGATGTATTTCATTTTCTATCATCACCCATCATAAATTTATATAATGATTTACTTAACACACACACACACATACACAGATATATATATATATATATGATATTTATCAAATCATTATACTTCAATAATAATTATATCAGTTATCCCTTCTCACATTCCATTCCTTGTGAATATTATAATGTTGCTCATGTGTACGATGGACTACTGTCTTTAAAATCTATGTTTTTATTTCAGATACACTTTATGTTTAAGTAAATAAGAATAAATTTAATGAAAATTATTGATATATATTACATAATAAAGGACCATATATTTTTATATATTATTTATCTTTTTTTCATTCCATACCTCATGAAAATGGGAACAATATTCATGAATGTGGATGGTCAACCATCTCTATGAACTGTGTAATTAATTTTCTCTATAAATTTTATTTATTACTATAATTTAATATATATTTAATATATAACATTTTTTAAATTATTTATATGTTATATCAATTTTTATATGAAATGTAAAAAAAATTCAAAATCAACACATACATGAAAAAACAAAGCGGTTCTTACCTGAAATAATATTTTAATATGAAATTGAAAATAAACAGGTGATAAAAGGTCATAAGTATATAATAAGTTGTTTTATATATATAATTATAGATTTATAATATATTTATAATAATCCTATTTTAAATATATAAATTTTATAACCAGTTATAATGGAATATGGGACTTAAAGAAAGGTATTTTTGTCTCAAATTATTTTCTTCGGAACATAGGTGATGTTATAGACCTTTCAGATTTTATGAGGTTTATATATAGACCATTTAACATGATATATCATGAATATTTCTATTCCCATTATATTTAATGTTACATTTAAATTTATTATTTCTCAACACATATGATTCAAATAATACTAATGTGGTAAAGGATTTAATTTACAATTTCATTGTTTTTTCATTTTTTTGTCATTAGGTTTCTAATAATGAGTTATTATGATATAAATATAAAAGACTCATGAATTTTATTCACATATAGTTATTTAATTGTGTTAAATGTTTTTACTTAATTATCCAGTCTTTATATATTCAAAATTCCCAATTATTATTTTAAAGTAAAATAGACATTATTTCTCTCTTCAGTTGAAACAGTTTTTCATCAATGAAATTGTAATCTATGAATGCTATAAATATGGTTTTTGATATTCTCCAATAAATATTAAAATAAATTATAACCCTATTTTACATTTTTTAAAAATGGTCTAAATTTAAACCTACATCATTTTTTGAGCAAGGCACTCTTGACTTTTAACCAAAATTATAAATGGAATATTAATGTTTACATGTATGTTAGGAGTGTTGTTTTATATTATAAGGGACACTCAATAATTTATAGGTCCTTTTAAAATATTAAAAAATATTTCATAATAAAAAAATTCTTTAATATTTGAAAAAATATTATATTTTAAATAAGTGTTTTCAAAATAAATTGGTATTTTTCTCAAGACATTTTAAATGGTCTTTTTATACAATTTATATTCATAAAAAATAACAACTTTTGTGTTTATTGAGTTTTTATAGGGAAACCGTCCAATTTTACTATCAAATTTATTTATCTATGTTTTTTTATAATTATAATGACAATATTTTTAATAAAATATTCTTTTCCATGGATTATACTATAGTGAATTGATGATAGGATTATTAAACCCATTTCATTTTAATGGGTTATGTTATGATTAAATGTTAATGGAAATCCTCTCATTTATATGGGTTATGATGTGGTTATTGTTTTAGGATTATATAGTACAAAAAAATATGTATTATGTGATGTTTGGGACATATATCGTGCATCAATTCATTAGGTAAAAATTCATAGCTAATGAGATAAAAAGGATTGTGTGGGGAGTGAAATGATTTCAGTAAGGGGATTTTCCCTCAATGGTAGCCTTGTTAGTGAAATTTGAATAAAATTATGGTTTAGTGAGTTAACTCGTTACACTTTAATATTTTTTCAAAATATCCATTAAAAATAAATAAATTGATTTCAATGATTATGTATATTCCAAAAATTCAGGATTTATGCAAATGTTATGGTCTCACAGGTCAAGTTCATTGTTTTTTTATGATTCTTGTCTTATGAAATTACATAATTTATACTATTTCATGTTTTTTATAAAATATGATTTGTATGGTGTGGTTTTGAAATTTCATTCCCCTATTAATATAACCTTATGCTCACTTTATGTGGATATATCCCTCGTTTACACTTACTGAGCATCTGATCTCACCTTTTGTTATGTTTTATTTCCCAAGGATATGAATAGAGGTTCAATATATGATATGTATAATAAGGGTACTATTTGTGAATAATATAGTTGGAGGTGATGTAGGACACCTTTTAACAAGTTATTTATGTATTTTATTTTCCTAAGGTATTATAACAATTCAATTCTTGCATAGATTGTAATATTTTGTAATGAGTATTCCTATATTAAGATATAATATATATTTATGAATACTGAGCATTATTTATGGTTGGAATCAGATTAGATATTATTTATCCTTTGGAAAGTATGATGATAAATATTTATTGAGATACATAAGATTATATTTAAGGATAATACTAAGGGTATCTCAAATTATATGAAAATTTTCTAGATTTTTGGTGACGGATAGAGTGAGTGGTTTCTAATAAATTAAACCCTTTTCTGAATACTACAAGCAGATTTATATCTAGAACTATTCTACCAAGAGGTAATAACTCCAAAAATGGAGCATTTATCTGAACTTGACTGTCACCTATGTTATCCAAACAATCCTTGTTTCACACCTCTTTTGAAACTCCTATGGGATATGTTTTCGAAAATCACAATCACAATAAAGAAGACAATAAAGTATTTGAATAATGATCAATAATGCAATTGGTTAAACCTAATGTTCCATATATTTTGAAGAAGTTTTGTTTATTTAAACATCATATGGATGATTTTCCATGATTGAACACTCTGATCAAATGTTTTTGATAGTCAGTATAACTATTTTAGTTTTAGTTTTGTATTTATGATATAACGATGATGGTGGTGTGGAAAATGGTATGATCAAATATTTAAGTACCATATTTCATTTATTTCCTATGACTTACTTTATTTCATGAAATTAACTATTGAATATTAATTCATATCTCTTATTATGAGATGTTCAATTAGCTATAAAAATCCTTAATGGAATGATGATGCAATATCTATTCAATAATTATTCAGTAATAAATTTTGTGGAAATGTGCTTCCTATAAATAATTTTATTCGTTATCTCGTTGATTTTGATGTTATCATAGGCATGGATTAGATTACAATATGTAAACCCAACATCATTTTTTAGGTATGGAAGTCGTGTTAGCTATTTTAAACCAACCAAGGATACTCTATCATAATGATGATATATATGATCATTTAATGGAAAAGTAATCCATTATATGGGTCTATATTTTTATTCAAAATAGGTGATTATAAAATATTTTTATAGATTAAGTCATCACTTATGATATTCATGTTGTGATGGAGTTATTTTTTTAAAGAGTTTCTAGTCTTATGTCCAAACATGATGTTAGGTATTTAGTATAACTCATACTTGGTGAAATGCCCATTTCTAATTATTCTTATAGAATATCCTTGATTGAGTCATAGAAACTAAATAAAAATACTAGGAGAACATTGATAATGGATTCAATCATTTGAGTTTTTCACCTAGGGGTGCATCTACTCTTTATCTTAAAAAATAATTTCTGGTTTATGTGACAATGCACTATTTATTAGGAGCTTCACAAGATCAAAATCAAGTATAAGTATCATTTAACCCATATAGATGAATTTTTTTATTAACATCATAGATCTCAGTACATTTTCAACATTGAAATTCATTACATATATAATGAATTGAGATTCCGGAGGGATGATATACTGAGTATAGAATTTTATATTTGGTATATACACTTGGATTATATCTCATCTCAATGTTATTTATTTATAAAAGAAAAGGAAAACAACAACCAGTCCGAAACCAACAGGAAAAAAAGAAAACAATATCATGGGTGTATGAATTAATGTAATCCAAGGGCGTCCCCTCTCACAAGTTCCTCTCCCTCAGCTTTGAGAGTGCTCCTAACATCGAGGCCCAAAAAGACCGAATTATGGGACGCAATGGAGGAAATATGATCAGCCACTTTGTTACCCTCGCGCTAAGTGTGAGACACATTGGTATTGCTTATCAGGAGGCCTTTTCATTTTCTATTAGCATATGAGATAGATCAAGGGGTATTACATGTACATTGTAGATCATTGAAGAAGACCATGCAATCTTTCTATGCTTCACTAATGAGAATATTATGTTAGGAATACAACATGAGACCAGAAAGCATAGCAAGAGCCTCAGCCTGGAGAGAGTATCTACACCCATACTGTGTTGTAAACAACATGATGAATGTACCCTTGTATTCACGGGCCACCCCTCCACCCCACATGGTGCCTTACCAGAAGGAACCATCAGTGTTCAGCATGATACCCGTGGAAGGAGGCCTCTAGCATACCCAGCGACCTACACTAGCACTGAGAGAAACATCATCACCCGATATGTTCTTTTTAAGAGGACGAAGCGTGGGAGTCTGCCGTAGCTGGTTGTTTGACCTGAGGAAATCAATGATCATACTTCAGGTTCTGATAATAATGGATCTCCTAGTCTGGAGAGCTCCATCATGCATGGCCTTATTCCTTGCTTAACAGATGCACTAGAACCTGATAGTTAAGATAGCTTCCCGAGCCTTTCTCTCTGAGCGCCGTTCTGGAGATCCCTAGAACCATTGATCCAAGAAGGTAACTTTAGAATGTAACTACCCATTATAAGTAGTGATACCTCCAAAGAAGACCCACACCGCATGTTCCCATGTCCCTTCCAAGAAAAGGTTGAAAGAGCTCTCTTCCTTAGCATGGCATCACATACATCTTGAAATAGTAGAGATGCCAAGCTTTTTGATATTTTCATCAGTCGGCACTGCACAGTTCCGGATGCGCCAGGAGAGGAAATTATACTTGTAGGGAATTTTCCTACACCACATGGTCTCATGCCATGGTTCTGGACTGTTGTAAGAGTGCAAAGTTTTCCGAAACATTTTGGTTTTAAAAATCCCTGAAGTTGAATGAGTGAAAACACACCGGTCATGCTCCATATTCAACTCAATACTCTCATAGGTTGCTAGCTAGTCTTGGTTTAACACTGCCTTGATAAAGGTTGGAAACCTTCCTGCCTCCCTAAAAGAAATATGGGGGGTCTGACAACCAGGAAATCTAAGCCTTGAACTAGCCTAATTTTGGTACCAAAACACGATATCCCCGTTACCTATGACCCAGCGTGATAGGGGAAGGAGGGAGGGAAGGAAAGCAGCAATCATGGACTAGAGGGGAGAGCTGTAAAGGTACACAAGAGTAGGAGCATCACTACATTGAGGGCACATTACCCTTCCCCACAAGGACCTACCCTCTAAAGCCTCCCAATCCAGTTTTTCATGCATGCACTGAATGGTGTCAAAAAGGTTTCTCACATCAATACCTCCATCCCGGATTGGCTGGGCCATTCTCCTCCAAGAGTCCTGGTGACGTTTACCTTTAGATAGGACATCCCAGAGAAAACCAGCAAGGATCTTATCAATATATTAATAACTCCCTTAGAAACTTTGATGGATTCAATCACGTGAATAGGAATAGAAGACAACATGCTATTGATTACAGTGATCCTGCCTCCGAATGATAGAAATCTGTTCTTCCAATTGAGTATTATGTATATAATTATCTTCATAATGTGATAAAAATCATGGATGTGGATTCTTTGAGGGTAGATAGGTGAACCATGGTAATTAAGAGGAAAGCAGCCCCTTTGCATGTCCAAGCTGTTATCTAAGGTTACCACACGCCTTGCCTCATAGTTATTGGATATGAAAAAGTTTCTCATGGAGTGGTTGATGGGTTGACCGCTCCAATGGACATATTTCTCCATCACCTTAATGAAACTTCGGACTGATCGTAAGCTCCCATTCTAGAAAACCAAGGTTTCATTAGCAAACATGAGGTGAGTCAAGCTGGAGGGGAGTGTACGACTCCGATATGGAAGAATCTTCCCTTGGTTCCTGCTCCTGTTAAGTAGGCAACTAAGCACGTCCTGGGCAACAATGAAGATGGTAGGGGATAGAGGGTCCCCCTTCTGAGGCCTCATGTGGCCTTGAAAGAACCATGAGTCTTCCCCATAAAGGAGACAACTAGCCATGAAGAGCTAAAACGTCTAAAGATAATGTCAATGGCCCGTGGAGAGAAACCCATACCGGTGGATACTTTATTAATGATGCTCCATTCAATTCTATCGTAGTCCTTGCTCATGTCCAATTTGATGGCCAAATTTGAACCACGGGATTTGATGTTAATGTACAAGATAATCTCCTGGGCCAAAGCTATATCCCCACTATATTCATGGATTAAATGAATGGAGCCTTTTGAAATTACCTTAATCAGTTTCTGGTACTCATTATAGAAGATATTTTAATTTATTAATATAGTATGTAAGGGCATAAATATCATATGATAATCTTACTAAACTATATAAGGAATGATAAAATATATGTAAAAATTAAAAAGTGAGAATTTTGGAAATAAAGGATTTCATTTTTTGGTAATATAATATCAAGGGAGTGTATATCAGTGGATTCATCAACGATGAAAGATATTGATTGTTTTTTTATCCCCAACATTGTGATTTTGATTTATAGTTTTCTTGTTGTAGATGAATAACATAGATAGTTTCTTGATAATTTCTCAAGACTAACTAATCCACTCACTATGTTTTCTCAGAATGGAACCAAGATACGTTGGATAAATGAATTTCAAAAAATATTAAATTAAATGAATATTGGATTGATCAGTGCACCTATTATTACATTACCCTTCAATAGATAAGGTTTTATACTCAATATTTATGCATTAAAAAATGGTCTGGGATTAATTTTCATGAATAATGGATAGGTTATAGCTTATTCCACATGACAATTGAAGGGTCATGACAAAAATTAATCTACTCTTGATTTTAAGTTCATTTTTATATTTCATCATTAATAGTTATTGAGTAAAAATCAGTATAGAGAAAATATTGATGTAAATATTAATAAATAAGGATAAATTATATATTCAGGTAGAAGAATAATACATTGTGCCAGGGAAGTTGGCTTGATTTGATTAATGATTTTGAAAACACAATACATTTCCATATTTGGATATTCGAAAATGGTAGATGGTGATTTGATTCAAAAGGATCGTGCTATCTTATCCATTATGAGGATAGAAAAATATGTAATATAAATGGATTTATAATGTAATTATATTAAAATATCAAAGGAAAGAAAATATTATATTTATAAAATAAATGTTAAACCATATATCCATTTGAGGATAAAAGTGGCACAATAGGATGATATGGAGATAGAAAAAGGATATGAGAAATTTTCCAAACTATAACCTTAATCATGATATAATGATAAGGTTTTGGAATATTTTTTTGTTATATTGATACCATATTTATAAAAAAAAGGTTTTTCTAGAAAGAATATAGTTCTTCATTATCTACTAATCATGGAAGTGAACATATATATAGAGATATAATGGAGTATTTCATATGGGGTGGAATGATGTTAGATATTATAGTTAATGAATCTCGATGCATGGTAAATGAATTGGTTACGACAATGAGAAAAAATTTATAATGGGATGTTATCACCATTATCCCAACTAGAGTCAAAATTAGAAAACATCACCATGTATTTAGTCATTAGACTTCCCAAAAAATATAAAGGGTGTAATTATTATTGGTTTATATTCAATAACTATAAAAAGTATTCATACTTTATCATAATAAAATAATATTTCTCTATATGTTAGTTTTGAATAATATAACTTAAGGACTTTTTAATGTTTCATGGAGTAATACATTGAATTTTATTTGATTAGAATCTAATGTTTACTTCAATGTTCTAGTAAATTCATCAATAAGTTGTTGTTGCAAAGTTGAGTTTCATAATTATTTATCATCCTATGATATATGGTTATTTAGAGACAACAATCCAAATACTACATTATATATAAAAATATTTTTCTATTCATTTTAATGGTGTTTGGGATTAACAACATCCTCTGGTTGATTTTCCTTACATCAACATATTTAACTCGATTATTTAAATGGATCCATATGAATGTATCCCGGGAATGAATTACAGAACTACAATGCACTAGTTTAATGATAAATAAATAAATCTATTGGGACTATAACTAGTGTAATAAAATGAAAATAATGATAGATCTATTCAGGTAACACATAATGAAATCACAATGTAGATAGAAAATTTATATTGATAATCGTTGAAAAGATCTAGAATTTTATAGTTGTGGGATGTTGTTTCATTGAAATTATTAAGGGAAGAAGGTGATTATGTTTGGAAATAAAGGAATAAAAAATTCTTGGGATATTGAACACTTTGAAATTCCTGATCATATCGAGACTATAGCTTATCTCAAGGTGATTCGGTAAAATTACACATAGGATCATGATGTGATCCATTCATATCTCATAAGGAACTAAATATGTGATCCATCACATGTACTGAACTCACTATTCATACCACTAGATCATGGTCATTATTATATGGAATAATAGATAGAGATTATGGATTTTATATAAGATTTTCTACAAAACAAGACAACTCACCTAGTGATTGTATTGTGGTCAAACCACCATCTTCAGAAAGCTAAGTGGGAACATGAAGATGTGATAAGGATGAAGTATCCTCAGTTTTTTATAACAATGGGATATAATTTTAGGGGACAATTATTTTTAAGGGGGTTCCATATAACACTAAGAGATTTTAAAAATTATTTCTTTCCAAAACAAATATTTTCATTAATAGAATATATGACATGTAACATCAATTTCTTAAGAAACACGATATATTATAAATAGTATTATTTAGACATGACTATTATATTCTAGACATAAATTTTTTAGTAATAAATGTAATAAAAAGATTTTTAAAATTATGTATAATGGTATTAGAAAAATGTAAAATATTTATAAATTGGTGGTTAATTTTTAGTATATTATTTATATTATTTGAAAATAATTTATTTCTAGAATGATCTTTATTTAATTACAGGAATAAGAAATAAACGAAAATTACATTTTTAGAAAATGTATTAGAAAAAATATTATTTATTTTTTGATTTAACTTTTCAGACGTATTTTTTGTTTAATTTTTTAAAATTACATAAAAATATTAATTTTTCGATGAATAGTTCAAAATTAACAATTTCAATTTAAAACTACCTTTGAATATAAATAATTTAAAATCATTAATGTTGAATAATTTTTTCCGTAAAAGTATCATTAATTTTATTATTTTATTAAAAATCCTAATTTTCAATTTAAATTGTATTCATGTTGATTTTTATGTTAACAATTTCTATAATTATGAAAATTTTCTCTTTGGAAAACTTTTTTTTCATCATTTATATGGGATTAATATTAAATTAAATTTTACTATATATTGGTAGAAAATATGAAGGAATGGATTCCATAATTTAAATCAGAATATTTAATCTTATATAATTATTTCAACATTATTTTTTCTAAAATTAATAGTCAAAAATGTAAAAATTAATTATCGTGGTGAAGGTTAAAACTATTTACCGGGAATTCACATGAAATCATAGGGGTTAACATGACATAAAATCTTTTCTAACTAAATTTTATTAAAATATTTAAATCTTATCACCTTTAAGTGTAGTCAATGATGAATTTTGGAGTCTTCTTTCTGGTCTATAATGTTGGTACACCTTTTTTTATTCATAAATTGCTTTTATATCCACTCCCACACATATAAAAGGGAACCCCCACTCTTATCCACTATAAACATAAAAAATCATTTCTATATTGACCAATCCCTACCCAAGTATCTTATTTAATTCCCTCCATAGATTCTAGAAGCATTATTTTAACTATGAAACCATCCTAAGAATACATTAGGTTTAATCCTAACGCGGTTCTCTAAAGAAGAGGTGAAATTAAAAAACCTATATTTTTTTCTTTTTTCATCCAACACCATCAAATATTATTTAATAATGATTATAAAATAATATTAGTTTCTACCAAAAAATATATTATATTATTTAAATGTAATATCCAACATCCATCAACTCTTCCATACATTGGGAAATAAAACTGTCAATCGGCTGTATGGTGAACTACCACTTTGCAAAAAATGTATTTCATTTTCCTTCACCACCTATCCTATACACATATAATAACATATTTAACATAAGTATTTTTTATTTAAAATATAAATATATAAAATTAATAATGAAATCAAATATACATTTTTTACATTCCAATCCATGGGAATACAATAATTTCACTTGTGTGTAAGGTAGACTACCACCTCGAAAAACAGTGTCATTTTCTCACATACACTATGAATGGAAGGTAATAATGATATTTTTTAAAAAAATATGTGAGATATATGAAATCATAATTACATTTATGGGATGAAATATTATTTACCCTCTTTTTCTAAACCATTGAGAACAAAGTAACATTGATCATGTGTACATATAGTCTACTATCTCTATAAATGGCGTAATTCATTTTCTATATATAACATTTGTGGATTACTCTAAAAGCCAATGTAATGAATAAATAAATTTAATTTATATCATTGTTAAAATTATGGATTTTATGGATCCCTGATCAAACTAAATGAAATTAAAATCCTAATAAAAAATAGACATGAAAAATAAATTATTTATTACCCAAAATGATATTTTGGCCAAGAATTATTAAAAAGTGGATAAGAAAAGAAAATAAGTAATCATATATGGTATGATATATATATATATATATAAGTATTTTTTGAATATATATTTCTTAAACCTATAATTTTTATATATTAAATTCTTACATGTACAGATAATTTTGAGACTTAAGATCAGATATCTTTGTCTCGAATTTCTTCTTTGGGGAATATTTTTTGTTATACACCAATATTATTTTCTGAGGTGTATATATAGTACCATAGATAATATATAACATGAATTTATTTATTCTCATTATATTTAATTTTTCATTTAATGTTAGTCTTTCATGGAGATAACAATTTAAAATATTTTGAAGTGATAAAGGATTTGTGTTATAATATCATTTTGTGGGATTTTTTGTTATTAAGTTTATGATTATGATATCTTATGATCTGTGTTTCATTATGTATCCCATGTTTAGGTATTTATCTTGTCACTTTTCATTTCCATCATTATTTGTGAGCCTTTTGGGACACCCATGGATGAATATCATTTTTGGAGGAAAATGAAGTAATTTTTGGGGATGTATATTTTTTGAGTTAATAGATTCCTGGAATAAATGTATTAAATGATTTGATATATTATTCAAGAGTTTATAAAATATTGTAGTTTGTTTATTTTTTTCAATAGAAATTAGGTTTAATTCACTGGATTAAGGAAAAATGAAAATCATGCAATGTTTTATTCACGTTGTGTATTGGTTACCAAGAAAATTTTGTGATCCCCTTGCACATCATGAGATTTTTTTACATGATGGGATAATTGTTTAAATTTTTTTTATTAGGTACTAGAAAGAATTCATGAGATGACACAAGTATTGAATATTATATATCATGAAAGTATATTCCACACATTTCAATGTTAAAATTGATATTTGCAAATTGATGCAACCAGTTTTACAGCATAGTTCTGTATTATGGATTACAAAACATGAAAATGGATAACACACAATGTATTATCCACAGCATTCGTGATTATAGAACTGAAAAATTGAGTTTTTTTAATATTACTATAGTAATCTACCATCTCAACCTATGATATCGTTCATGTGGTTGTGGAGACCTATGATCTATCCAAATCATTTTATTTAGCAATATATAATTGTTGTTGTTACAATGCATTTTTGGAGGTGAGTAAACCATTTTTTATTCATTTTCAATGATCTCGATAGATCTATGTGGTTTCGTGTTTGTATATATTGATATATAATGATAATATTATTTATTTCATCTATATCCATAGTGTGATCATCTTCGGGAGGCTATCTATTGTGTTAGTTTTGGTGTGGTATGCAATGTTCACTGAGGTATGTCGTGTTGTATACTATCCACCGCCCACATTTTATATAGAATTGAAGTTGAGCTGAGAGGATTTACTATAGGGCCTCTGTTTTTTCTATTTCAATATTTCCTCTAAGTGAATCTCATTATGGGTGTATACAAACAATGTTTGAGGAAAATGGTTTTGTCTTTATCCAATGTAGGATGAATTTCATTTCTCTTGTTTTAAAAATCTTTTAATAAATTAAGTGTCTTGAATGGTGGATTGATTTTGGATTATAGAAACAGTATTTTGTTAAAATGTGGGTTTCACATATTTTGGTAATGAAATGGGTATTTTTTATGAATTGAGAAAGGTAGAAATTTTACCAAAAATGTATTTCATGAAATAATTTTGAATTTAAAACACATGGGAAGCCTTGGGTACTTAGGAAGAAAGTATAGCCAAGATCAATTGTCAATGTATTCTCAGGGGTTTATTTATGGTGTTTCATTCTATTTCATAGGAAAATTCTTCTAGAGGTATGATACTGAAATTATTAGTGTATTAACTCATGGTGTGTTTCTTTTCTCCTAAGGCATGTATTGCAAGGAAATTATTGTTCACTAGTCATTGATTGTCGTAAGAGTCGTCTATTGTCCAGTCCTATAGTGATATTTGGAATGATGTTAACTATGATTTGGATTTCACTATTTCATCATTTAACAAAAATGTATTTTTTTATGATATGTGATAAATGATTTTCCATGATTTGGTTTATTTTGAATTCATTCACAATAATTTACTTGGATTATTTTTTCTTATGTGCAAAATGGGTAAATTAAAAAAAATACACTCTTTCGAGGTAAAAACTATAAATTTTTAATCATGCCTCGTTTTATTTTAATTTTATCCTGTTTAGTTTATTATAAAAATATTTTTTGTGAAATTCTTGGGTGGGAACATACAGAGAACGTTATCTAAAACCATGTGCACCGCTTCAATGGTGTGTAGACCTGTGTATATCTTTTGATGGTGAGAAAGGAAAGGTGTTACATTAGGGTGGATAGGTTACTAGAAGTTGCATTAGCGTAGCTAGTTATGAGATTGTGGGGGATTTTCTGCACAATAATATTGATTATTCAGTTTATGATTTAGTTTTACATTGTTTGTGGACATATAAAATGGAATAATCTTCCTATTTTTGAGTTATATAATTTCGATTATCTTCTTTATGTTGTTTCATATATTATCTTTTCACTATTTCACTACCTTATATATATATATTCAATGTATTTTTTTATTTTATTTATATGAAATAATTTCCTCTAGTAGTTGTTTGAAGGTCATGGGATAGTCTACCACCAATGGAGATCCGGAAAATAATTTAGAATGAAGAAATATAAGTAGGTTACCGAAATTCTGAGATTATTCAGATCTATTTCGCCACATTATAGTATCAATGTTTTTTTCATCAAGTTTAATTTTCGTATGACATTTGGCATATAAAAGATATTATTTTTGGAACATGAGAGGTATGTTGTAGTGAGTAAGTAGATAAATCTTAATGTGATGAGACTCAGTTACCAAGGGATGTTGGGATGTGTGTCCCCTATTTTTTTATTAATCTTAATGTCATATTTTTAATATGGCTTTCTAGTTTTAAACGAAATTTTTTTCTAATTAATATTCTATTATTTTTGATTCAGTATGCCTCTATGACATATTTGATGGTTACCTAAAGATTGTGTATTTGATGCTCAGTAGGGGTATCCACCTATTGATCAGAACCATACCATGTTTATTAGGAATCCCTTTCATGTATTCAACAAGAAACATCATCAAGACCATAGTATAGTTGTTGAGGAACAACCAATTGTTATAGGAGAAAAGGATTGATCGTTGTAGTTAATGAACGAGATGTCACAATCTTCTTTGTGTATTAATGCAACTCAAGAGGTGTAGGATTGTCTTGATAGGATCAAAAAAATAATTGACAGCCTGGATATTTATTAGAGTATCATGTTGACATCATATATGAAGGACCCATTAAGAAATGGTTGGATTACATAGTACATATAGGTAGTCTTTTGGGGTTGGAATGGAAGGTTTTAAATACACTCTTCCTATAAATTTTTTTCCATAGTCACTTATCATGGTGAAATCTATAGAGTCTATATATTTTCAGATGGGATAGTGTTTGCTGTTAGAATGCACCAATTGGTTTTATAATTTTGTTCATTTTCCTCTATTGGTAGTAAATAATTATCAGCTAAAATATCATAAGTGCCTATAGGTTTTTCTACTAGATAACAGATAGTAGGAATTTATGTTAAATCATTCGACTAATACAAAGACAGTATATAGGGATATTTTTATCAAGAAGAATATGGAATGGATATTTCGTTACTAGACCACTTTTATTCCACCCCATTGATGATTTACTGTATTTAATATATATAAAAAATTAATAAAAATTATAATTGTAGGGGTGATGGAGGTGGTTCCATGTGGAAGGCCTCCTGTACAACTTCATTTACAGCTAGTATTATGCCCCTATAATACTATTATTATAGAAATGATGGATTGAACCGACACTATTTTCATGATCCTATAATTATTTTTAACAGTTATGGATGTTATGGAAATCTATAAAATTTCTTTCAAGATAATCCTATGCCTCAATATGGTCATGGATTTCCACCTCAAAAGGCTACTGCATAGTTTTCACATGCCTCAATGACTATAAGGATCTATCCACATGCCTCCATAGTGAGTACCATCACACAATAGATGATCCTTTAGTGGGGGAGAAAATGGGTTCGTTAAAGGAGAGAGGTACCATTGTTATTAAATATTAAGTTGAAATTTCTTAATTTTATACAATTCCTTACCACTAATGTATATCTAGTTTTATGTTTATAAGATTGATAATTCAATGAAGATCATTTCATTTGTTATAGAGTTATACCCACCTCTTGTGAAGAGTAAAGAGGAAGGTATTTTGTATACATCTTGTTTTGTGTCAATTGGTGATGCAGAGATTGTCTAGTATTTTATCTTTCTTGATCTAGATCTATTTTATTTCATTATTGGGATTGGTTTTCTTATTTCACAACATGATAAGGTTGCATGTTATCACAGTAATGTCTTTTTAAATGATGGTGATGGTATCTTGTGGGTGTTTTTGGGAGAGTATCATCTGATGCATAGTCATGAAGTACCTTCCCAGGCCAAGCATAGGGGTTTTTTATTATAATAGTTAACCCCAATGATGTTTCTTCTAATCATGATGTTTCCAAAAAAATATCATGATTTTTCTGAATGATTTCTCAAAAAAATTCTCCATTAGTCTTTCAATGAGGTAGGTTGAGTTTATGATTTATTTGGAAATGGGTTCATACCATATATCAATACCTTCTTATAATATGGCACCATTTGTGCTATATAAACTCCAAATTCTATTAGATGATGATATAGGTAAAGGTTATGTTATACTTATTATTTTTCCTTGAGAATCATTTGTTCTATTTACTAAGAAGGCAGATGGTTCACTCTATTTTTTGTGCAATATTTAATGTTTATCTATATAACATCTAAGAATAAGTATTATTTTCTTAATGTTCATGATTTTTTTGATCTGATAATGTGGGAAAAGTATATATCAAATATTTATCCTTGGTCAGTTTATCATCATCTCATGTTTTGGGATTCCAATATACTAACGAAATATTCCAAGAGAAAGTTTAGGCATTGTGAATTTCTAGTGATGACATTTGTTATAAAAAATATTATTCCATTAGTATCTTAGCACTTTTTAATATTTTTCTTGGATGATATTTTATTTTATTAGAGATCCATGAATGAGCATGATCACTATTTCGATTTTGTTCTTGGAGTCTTGAGGAGTCACTCTTTTGGTGGAAGTGTTCTTAAATTTAATTTGTATATACGTGAAGTTATTTTCATGGGGAATGTTATTTTTGATAATTTCATATCAATAAGTGCTAATATGGTAATGTATTTTTTTCTGGTAAAATATCCAGGGAACACCTTTGATATTAAATGAATCCTTGTCCTTACTATATATTATTGATTTTTTGGAATGCATTTTTCAATATAGGAATCATCATTTATTATTCATACCAGGAAGGTGGTGAAATTGATATGGGTGTAAAGTTTAATTATTATTTAAATAAACTTATCTGAATTTTGAAAGTGGATCATATCCGGATCTTACCTTACCTGAGTAAATGGTATTGGGTTTTTTGCAATAATTCTAGATCTATTTTTGGTTTCGTTATTACGATGGATGATCATGTAGTTTATTACAACTCTTATTAATTTTGAATACATTTTATGAATTTCCCCAAACATGATTTTGATTTTTTCATGGTTTTTCATGTTCTTAACTGTTAGAGGCAGTATATTTTTTACGATAGGTTCATGATCTTTTCTGGAAATATGTTTCTGAGATATAACTTTTCTTATAAATAATTGAATATTATCTATAGATGGTGGTTTTAATACAATAATAAAATTGAATTCAACATTTCCTAGACACTGGGGAAGTTTATTCTATTAGAAATAATCACCATCACTGGGTATTCAGGAATCAATGTAAGAGTGTAGCCTTATGTGTCTCTTTACTCATTTTTACCTAAGTGGTTGGGAGTATATTTCAGGTGTGGTTCAAGATAGTATTATGTTATCATTATCTATCCATGATTCTATTATACAGATATAGAATTATGATGAAAAGTTATGAGTAATTATAAATGCCCTTAATTTTGGGGACATTGTATATGGTTGTTCTCTCTCGTTAGATCATATACTCAATTTTGGGGATCAGTTTTTCACACCCACATCTTTAAGGTGATTAGTGTTTTTTAATGGATCATTTCATCATGGAACATTAATTTGAGAACACTAAAGTTATATGACGACATTATATGGTGATTCTGGTGGCCATGTATAATGTGAGATATTATAGATTACTTGTCTCACTATTACACATACCAATATATAAAGGAATTGTATTTGAAACCATATATATTTATTCATCCTCTTATGATCTGAGTTTCAAAATTGAATATGTTGTTCAGGGAAATTTATTATAGATTTCTAATGACTCCTCATGGTATTAATGATATTTTATTGGTGATTAGTCAGTTTACAAACACATCTCATGTCATTGTGATTAGAGACACTAAAAATGTTGAATATGTATATAAGAAATATATATAAGATAGTGTGGTTACTCAAATTTCCTCTTGACATTATTTTTTATAGGTACCCTAGGTGTACATTGAGGTTATTAATGATTTTATATAGGTGATGTAGACTCAGGTCAGGTTGGGTATAGCATACCACCCACAGATAGATAAGTAGAAATAACATGAAATTCCATTCCAATAGCATATGTTCAGGTCTTATGTCATGGATTTTGATTAATAATGGGATATCCATTTGGTACTGGTTGAGTTTTCTAATAAAAACATTTATCTTGCACCATCATGAATGCCTAACTTTGAGGAATTTTGTGGTCTCCAATGCATATCACTTCATTGTTGGGAGGAGGTGGTGAGTATGATTTGGTGGGAATGAGTTTCATTTAGGTTACATCATTTATGATTATGGATATGTGTTGGAATTTTTTTACATCATAGATTCAAAAAAAATATTTTTTGGAAAAGTGGATACATCCTTTTTATTTTAACATTTGTGATAGGTTTTTCTTGAATGTACCAATTTTGTTGGGTCATTGTCATATTTGAAATCAGGGAAACAAGGATTCTAGATATCATGGACCGTTTTTCTCATTATGAGTCTTGGGAAGGATAATTTTTAATTTTTATTTCAGGTTTAATTGATAGGTAGTCATGTTATATTATACATATTTCATAATTAGATATATCTCCATGATCCCTCTAATTTTTTGAGTTAGGAAATGATTGAGTTAGAGCAATACGTTTCTATTATAAATAGTGGAGATCACAGAATCTCAAATAAATTTTATTTTTGGGAAGTTAATTCTATTATTCTAACTATTATAGAAGCATGGATCATATTGTTACTTGACCTGATGAGTGTGACTTGTTTATTAGGGAGTATTGACCATATCTCTGTTCAACAAATTATTATTCCACTTGACTTACCAATGATATTAAGTATTATGTTTGATAGTTTATAATATCTCATTAACCACATTCATGTATTTATTTTCTCTCTTTTCATTCACATATTTATTTAGGTTCACATTGGGGCCCTAATGATGGTGAGATTTTTTTGGGAAAATAACCTAATGTTTTTTATGTATGTTTTTTTAAATTAATAGATTCCATGAATACGCGTGTTAAATGTTTTAAAATATTCTCCTAGATTTTCTAAAATACATCAGTTGGTTTCAAATTTTGAATATAAAATTATTTTTTTATATATCAGTTAAATTCACACCATATGTAGTGTCTTCATACCTTTTATTTTTCACTGGGAACATATTGTGAGTTTAGTTCGGAACATGAACCTCTTTCACATTGTGAGAAGTTTTACATGATGTATAATGTGTTTCATCAATTTTTTATTAGACTCTCTGAAGATTCTGTGAACATGTATAAGGCGTGAAGAGGAAAAATCCCAAAATTATATTACATTAAATTTTATGTTAATATCTGTATATTATACTTGAGGTGATGTGTTTTTCAGTGTATTTGCGTTTAGTGTATCACATGACATGAAATGAGATTAAACATTATTTAAACCTCACACGTTTTATTTTTAGGGAACTACACAGCCAGGTTTAGCTTCATTTATCGATAATATTATACCCTCTCTATTAAGGATCTTTCCTAAATGATTTTGGAGACCTAATCTCCATAAAAACCGTTCCATTTAGAAATTGACCAGTATTTTGGATGTCGTGATCATAATTGGGTGAGTAATCTATTTTTTTCATTGTTTTTATTGATAATGGTAGCACTGTTGTGTTTTATTATCCAATCCATTAATTTGTTGTGATAATGTTATTTATTTATTCATGATATTTTGTGTGATATTTATTTTAAGACAACCATTGTGTTTTTTGTGTTATGGAATGTGATTTAAATTGAGTTATATTTTGTTTAATCCTCTTTAGGGATATATTTTCTTGTTGAATCTATTCTAGGATGTGAGAAATGATTCAAGGGCCTCTTTTTATCATTTATTTGTTCATTATTAGTGGATCTCCTTGTTGGAGTGTGGAACCCAAGTTCAATGTAGGTGGTTTCAACTGAAACATTTGTGGGATAAACAAAATCCCTTTATATTTATTATTTATATTATATATTTAATCTAATGATTAATTGACTGATTTTTTGTGTGGAAATAGGTTCGTTATAAGTGATGGTTTTTCCTTTTTTTGAAAAGAAAATGGCATGTTAATATCATTAGAAAATGGATTTCAACTCATTTAATTATTAAATTTTTTGAAAATATAAGATATGGGAATCCTTGAATACTTAGATTGGATGCATAAAGTTGGTCCAACTTCCATAAAATATTGGGGGGTTAAGTCATGTAGTGTTCAACTATTTCCAGGGCTCATTTTTCTATTTTATTGAAAAAGAATTTATTTGGTTATTTACTCATGGGGTATTTCTCTACTCTATAGCCAAATGTTCTATATTATTTATTATGCTCTAGTTATTGGTCATTGTATGATTAGTCTACTATCTTATCATATAGCTATCATTAGAGTGATTATACTTGTGATTTGGGTTGTAATTTTTTATCATGTACTACCAAAAATTTTATATGATATATGATAAATGATTTTCTATTAATTGATATATGTGAAATTATTTGAAACTATTTTATATGGATTATTTTTTATAGTATAGAAAAATAGGAAATTATAATATATTCCATGATTTAGATATAAAAAGGTTAAATTATTTATCATCACATGTTTTCATTAAAGTTGAACATATTCAAATTATTATAAAGAGAGTTTTCATGGATCACTTGGGTGGGATCCTACTAAGATGGTTATCTCAAAACACTTTGTACCCATTTGGTAGTGCGTAGTCCTTTTTATGAATTTTGATGTAGGGAAATGAAATGCACCACAACGAGATTGTGAGGTTTCAATTACTTGTGTCTGGGTAGTCAATAGTAATATGTTGGGAGATTTCACATGTTAACACATGGAGTAGTTAACTATGTTTAGTTGTACATTGATGTTAGAATTTTTTTCTTTGGGATGTTGATAATATTTTGGGATATATCATTTCAACCATATTCTTTTAGTCATGTAATTTTTTTATCATCTAAAATTTCACTCTTATGTAAATATATATATATATATATATATATTACAGATTTTTTTCTTTAGGTTTGGATAAATCATTCCCTTTTGTTTTTCTTTTAGGCCCAGGTGATAGTTTCTATCCTATTGGGATCAACAATGGCCTTCTGGTATGTGGAAATTTTATTCGGGTAATAGGAATGAGAATATAATCTGGTCAGGTTTTGCAATATCTACCTTACAAGAATATCAGAACCTTTTTTAACTCTTCTTATTTATTAAAATTAAATTTATTCCTTTAATTTTTCTCTATTTGTCTAATAATTTTTTTCAGAATAATTGGAATGCTGAAAAAATTTCTCTCTTTATATGAAAATTCATTTTCTTATATATTTATATATTTTTTATAATATTTTACAAAATTTTATTAGTGTTCCTCAGTGTATTATAAAAAAAATGAACAGTAAATTATTTTTTACAAAATGGTTTAAATGGATTCATATTATCGTTTTCTGAAATGTATCTCTTGACTTTTTACAAAAAATGATAAATGAATATTCATTTTTATATGTATAATCATACTGTTTTTTTCTATCATTGTGACTTCTCAATTATTGAAAGATTACATTAAAATATTTTAAGGTTGTTTTAAATAAAATATTTTCATTAATATTTGAAAAAAATTATACTTCAAATTTCTATTTTAAAAATTTAATGGATATTTTTATGATGAATTTATTAATTATATTTTTCTGTAATTTATACTCATGGATATCAAAATAATTTGGTTATGATCATATTTTATAGCTAGAACAATATTATTTCCCCACCATTATTCTTTCTTATTATGTTTAATGATTAGGATATAAATATTTTAAGAAAAAATCATTCCCTTTCTAGGTAATATTCCTTGATTAATTGATGTAATTATTTCCAAACCCATTATATTTATATGGTTAATGCTATAATAAAACCTTAATGAAATCCATATCATATTTATGGTTTAATATATATTGAATTTATTATTATTATATGGAACAAATTTATGCATTGGGTGATTGGTGGGAAATAAATATATATCTATTGCTTTTGCAAAAAATTAAATAGGGGTAGGATGGGGATTTAATAAAATATAGTACAATAATATCTCTTCTATGAGAGTCTTGTTGTAAACCTTGACCACCATGATGGTTTTAGGAGTAAAACCATTCCACTATAATAGTATTTTAAATGACCCTTCTATAATAAGGAAATTATTATCTATTTTTATGCTTATTACAAAAATCTATGTCTAATTCCAATATTCTTAACTCATGGATCATGTTATTTGATTTTTTTTATAATTCATGTCTTGTGAAATACGAATATTTATGAAATCTGTCATGTTCATGATATATGATAATTTGGTTATAGTTTTGAAATTTTATTCTCATGTCACCATACCCTTATTCTCATGTCATGTTGATATATCTCTTATTTACCATTCATGGGCATTTGACCATCCCTTTTATTACATTTTCGTTCCCCATGTTATTAAGAATTGTATTATATTTGATATGTTTATGAATGGTGATATTCATTAATAACATGTTAATAGATGATTTAGTTCTCCTATATACTAGTTATTTATGTTTATGTTTCAAAAGGAACAACACATTATGATTCTAGTGTGGACCCATATATTATATAATGAATTATAACCAGATATGAAGTAAGATATATGTATAAAAAGTGAAGGTCATTATAATTAGACTCTATTATGTTGATTATAATTTAGAGAAAATACATTTTGGGACCATAGTGAATATAGGTGATGGTTGAGAACGTAAATATGATTTAGATCCATATATTGGAAGCTTATAGAATGCATAAGAGTTATGCTAATAATCAGAGGAAATATTTTTCATTTTTACATAAGAGGTAGCGTTTTTATAAAATTGTGTCCCTAGAAATTCATACTTCAATTTAGAAATAAATGAATATCAAGGACATGTTTTTTTATCTATATGAAATTCTAGAGAATATGGGATCATTTTCCTTTAAATTATTCTTACATTTATGTTTTATAGGTACATGATGTGTACCATGTTTTTTAGTAATGGAAAATTTTAATTTTTTCATCTCATGTCTTGATCACTGGAGTATATTGGTTAGAATATAATATTTTTATTGAAGAGAATTCCTCTCATACTCTATATTTTTATAAGATGTTATTAAATAATATGTTAAACCATTTAATTAATAGTTTATGGACCAACCATATCACTGAATAAGAATCATATAATCCTAAAAAGGAAATGAGTAGAAAATATTCCTACATCATTAAGTATTGAATATAGAAACCACTAGGTCATCTCTATGGAATCATACTGTCACTTTTTATTTCTTTATAAATATTAATATATATTTTTTATTCATTTGGTTATAAATTAATATATAGAAATATGATTAGGATAGTTATTGAATAAAATAAAGGTAAAAGTAAATTGTGAAATCAATGTATTATTTATATTAATCCCTATGAACATTCAATTATTTCAATATTAATATTTTATTCAAACTTAATATGCAACAATGAATTTATTATATATTATTTAATTAAATCACCCATTATATATTTTTCAAATAAGTATCTATTGTATAATAATATCATGTGAACTAGACCCTATATCCAAATTTTTACAATAGGTATGACTCATACTGTAGAATCATACTACTATAAGTAGATGCTTGATTACAAGTGGGGGTGAATTGAATGTTTGAAAACATTTGTTTTTAATCTAATGGAAAACAATGTTTAACAAAGTTAAATATGTTAAATCCCTCGATCCTCTTTTAGTTCAATGAAACCAAATTTCTTCTGATCCATAAATATGTATTCGGAAATGAGAAATAAAAACAAATTTCTGAAACAAAGATTATACCTTAAAGTGTATATATACTTTTTTAATAGATTAAGGAAAATAAAATAAAGTATAAGAAAATTATACTTTCCTTATTTATCAAAATACATCAGAAATAAAACATGAAACAAAAAAAGTAACAAGTAGGAAATATTTTAACCCAAAGAGTAGGTTATCCAACAACCTTTGATAATAGTCCATTGATTTATACTTCCAATAAAGCCTGTGATAGCCACACTAGGGTATGTCCTTAATAAGAATATCATAATTTTTCTTATTATCCCTACAAGCCCTCAAAATGTTAAATTAGTTAATACATTTGTCTTTATATCCTTCAAAGCCCTCCATTTTACTCAAATATAATTAGAGTCAAACGAAGCTAGCTGAATAATATTCTCACAGCTGAACAAGATGTTTATGATACACACAAGAAAAGAGAGTCTTTCTCCCTTTAGAAATCACCTCACAACATTTAATATATAGGTCGATCATCATATGGATATTGAGATCATTCAAATGAGATACTATTTATATGCAAAACATCAGCAGTTGGCCCCCTCCACTAATGGTCATATTTTTCATTAAATTGTGGAGGGACCTGTACATGTGTCACTCAACTAATGGTTAGTCGAAAAAAATATAGGACATCATTTTATACATAAAAAATAAAGTGTAATGAAAAAATAATTTAGCTTAAACAATTCTAAATATATGTAGTCTAAGGAAAAATATAATTCAAAGTCTAATCATATAAACTATATGATTTAATAATACATGGATATTTGGATTATGTTTTACAAAGAAATCAGAATCGGAATTCTATAAATTTCGGAGTCCGAATTACATTGAATTCCATGTTTTAATTCAAAGGAATATTGATTTTGAATACTCAAGAATTTAGAGTCTGAATTTAGTGGAATTTAGATTTTGAATTATATGAAATTTGGAGTCTCGATTATGGGGAATATATAGTCTAAATTTCAATGAATTCGGAGTACAGATTTTAAGGAATTTGGAGTCTGAATTTTAGATATTTTGGAGTCCAAATATCAATGAAATGGGTGTCTGAATTTCAGATAATTCAGAGTCTAAATTTCAGAGAATTCAGTCTCTAAAAATAGAAGACTCTATATCCAAGGATCGATAAAATTTTTAGGATTTTTATAATGATCCAAATTTTAGACATAGTAATAAAATGAATTTGGTTATGATAGAATATAATATGAGGTAATTAAACTCAAGTTGAGGATAATTTATTCTTAGAGAATGTAAATTTTCCATATGAAAATAATCTTTAGGGAAAGGTAAATTGACTTGAGATAATGTTTTTGGGATTTTCAATACATAGATGAATTGCAAAGTCATGAGGAAACCATATTGACTCTACAATATCAAACTTTTTGGAAATCAGAAACTACCTTTCGAAATAGATTGTAAGGAAATAGAATATTATTTTTGAAATTTAAATGAAAATGTATCACCCTTTACTTATGAATCATGATGGATATGACTACGCCCCCCCTGCTTTGGATTTTAATTTCCTAATAATTGTATTATTAAATTATTAAGAGTTATTTTACTTTTTATTGTATAAGAAAGTCTTTTTTAAGTAAGCCCCCTTACTTAAACTCCCCTTTACTTTAGTCATTATCTTCATTATACTTAGTATTCATTTGACCATTATCCCCCCCCCCCCTTTGTGGTATCTAAAAAGGAATAGTCAGAATGAAAAAAATGTTACCAAAATGATTAGAACAATACAAAAAAAACAAAATCTAGACAAAAAAATTGCATTATGATTGGAAAAATTGATACGAGGAAAATACAACATCTATATGGTAATACCACCACAAAATCCATAGATATATTCTCTCATTTTATTTTCTAGAATTATAAAAGGATGGATAATCCCCATTCATATTTTTTCATTATCTTTAAATTGTGTACATGTTAGACCTATCACATTCCAATCATAAATATACCGCTTCATTATTCCCTTCTAGGAATAATCCCAAAGGTCTCTATACATTTTAGTGATGCTGGGAAGAACAATAAATGGAGATATGTGAGATTAAATTATTAATTACAAAACTTTGAATCATATGGAAAATAAAAAAACATTCAAAAACCCATGAATATTTTTATATCAAAATTATGTTCATGAAACTTTAACATGTTGAAAAATAGAACCATTCCATGAAAATATTTATCTTTTTGTAATACATAATTCTGTCTGATAAATATGATTATACAAACACATAAACCATGAGAGATGGAGTTCATGTATCCACAATTTATATACCAAAATTTAATAAATCATTAATGGTAAGACCATGATCAAAACATATCATGGTTCATGGTACAATATCTTTTCATATCAAGGTATTAGCTACCTTATTTTCTTTACGTGTATGAATGTGAATTGTGTGATCAGAATCATATATCAGTTCCCACAAACACTTATACCTCATGTCAAACTATTTATGTGTGAGTATATACATTTAAATTTTATAATATGTATATATTTCACACTTACCCCATGTAAAAGTCTCCCAAATATTTTAAAAGTAAAAATAACCAATGTAATATCATAATAATTCTTTAGTTAATTATATTTATTGAATTCAAATTTATGGGAAGAATCTTCAATTTTCAAATCAAATATCATTAAAAACACATTTTCCATATATAAAGTATCACTATTAAAAATATATCTATTTATTATTGGTATGTCTAACACAATATTATTGACCAATATTATTTTAAATAATATAAAACATTCATCAAATTTCTTTGTATAGATTAATTTAACTCCTTTTCATGTTAAATAAAATAGTGGGCCAGATAATCAAGTAATGTTTTTGAAAACCCATCATTAGTAACCTCTATATCAATTAAATAATCTAATATCTATGAAATTTATATGTTTTCTTTATTCATCCACCACTTTAGTTTTAGTATGATCCACAGTTTCATGAGTTTTTTTTAAAATTTCTCACTGAATGTAATTTGTTTTATCCCAAAGTCACTCACACTAAATTTCATATTCTACTTATTCAAAGTTAATGTATAAAAAAATTATTATATTTTTGTGATTTTCTTCATACCATTTAGAATAACTCATAATTTCATCAATGGAATAAGCTAAAAATTTGTCCAAATTATCTTAAAACCACTATTCATAAGTTCTATAAATTCTAAAATTTAATTTATCAACCCCAAATTCATAACCATATATTTATAATGGATATATGAATTATGGAATTTCATCCTAATAATATCTTCATCCATAACTTTATACTTGTTCTATGAGACATGAGATCATTACATAAAAATAATTGAGGACCTTTGTGCAAATCATGAAGGTTATAAAAATGAGGTAATAGATACATGGAATTCACATTTATGTTATTGTGTTCTTTTTACTCATTGTAAATCATCAAGGAACAATCCATATTTTTAACAAACAAACTAGAAGTTCTCCAGAGTGAAGGGCTATGGTGGATGAACCCCTTATCATATAACTCTTACAACTCATCCTTCTATTCCAACAGTTTTAAGGGGCTATTTGATATAGTTGTTTTGATATTATCCTAGAACCAGGCACTAACTAATATCTAATCTCAACATTATAGTCGGAAATAACCCCAATAAAATCAATAGGATATACATCTATAAATTTATTTACTGTATAAACATAAATAATTTGTATAGAAATTTCTATTTCAATAACATGTGTTAGAGAACATTCACTCCCAAATTTAAAAGGTTTCTCATATTTTTAATATTTTATCAAGGTTATGAGCAATATTTTATTTAAAAATTGAATCTTAATCTATTTTTTTTAAGATATATTTAACTATATTGTCTGTCTTAGCATAATAAATAGAAATCCAATCCATACCTTAAAAACCCACAAACACTATTAATGGAAAGATAAAAATATTGAAGTAAAACCCATTACATATAAGATGATAGGAAGTTTACTAAAAATTCAAGTAACATTAATAAAACCCACATGATTTCCACCAAATTTTATAACGTTATTTCATGAGTTAGTTTTTAAATTAAACTTGTAAATTTCCAAGAAATAAAATAATTGGAGAATTCGAAATCAAATAATAAATCTGAAAAATATAAAAAAACATATAATTTAACTTTCAACCATTATATTGAGGTCAAGAATCTATTTTAGTAGTATAAAAAGTCATTCCACATATTTATAGTTCTGAAAAATATGATTCCAACTTGATCAACTAACATCTGTAATCCATTTTCATAATAAACCAATTCATTATATATTAAACATATCGCATATGTGTCACAATTTGTTTTCTGATTATGTTTTTTTATCAGAATTATTTTTTAAGCAATTCATTAGACAAATGAACCTGAATAAAACATTGGAAGCACATTCTTTATCTAATCAAACATTATTTAAATTATATTTTACAAGATATAGAACATTTAGAACAGTTGGGGGGTTACCTTTTTATTTATTAGTTCACTTCTCATCCATTTCATGATACCTTGATAACAACATACCATTGTTTTCATGATGTATATATGAATTAGAAAAATAAATCATAGCTTAATAATTACAATTAAAAACCACCTAAAAAATTATATTCATTAGATGAAAATTATTTTAATAAACAATGTTCCAAACAATGTAAAGTCTATAAATTTTATTCTCATGGTTTAGAATTAAATTTAATGAATACCAGGATAACTAATAAAAAATTTCTTCTTATATGACCCTGAATTCTTCTTACTTTCCTATTAACTCCAATATTTTTGTTTCTATAATATATTCATGATTGTTATGAAAATAATTCTCAAGGAAGGTAACCTTGAAGATCATCCACTACATGTAATTCATTTTTTATTTTCCCCATATAAATCTTAATCAGAAACCACCACCAATGGGATTCCCTATAAAAATAAAAAATAGAAACAGTTGCCTTTTTATATTTGGTACATACCAAAATATAAAATATATTACATAATTAATTAATCCATCCTTTATATTTCATAAGTTTAAAATAAATACCAAAATCTAAAGGTTGTTATTTCAGGAAAGGATCCATTATAAACATGATTCTCTAATGATAATTCTATCACTATATTTCATGGGTTCCACCATTAATATCCTATAAAAACAGAGATAAAATTATAATAATATTATATATTATCACCATTTATGTTACTTATTTTGAAGGAAATTATCCACTAAATTACTTCTTACTTAAACTTCCCACTTTCCTTTATGGAAAAAAATTTATAATAATCATTGATTATATGAATCAACAACGAAATATTGAAATTATATATCATAATAATACTAACATAAATTTGAATCCCTTAAATTTTTCTTTTAGCATCACATTATCCTCTTAATAAATATAAAAAATTTATCTGATTTAAATTACAATGCCTCTTAATAAAATTAAAAAAATAATTTTATGATTTGTAACAAGGGTTAATCATTAAAATAGTTCTAGGACCATTTAGGATTAGTGTTATATATTTTTTTAAAAAAAGTTAAAAAATAAACATTTCATTATAGTGCATATATTTTTATCAATAACATGTTCTTAAATCTAGACAGAAGTTTTTTTGATTATTCTTCTTATTCTTTTAAATGATGCATATGTATGGACATGTTGTCTTGTTTACTCAACCAAAGATACTAAAAAGAACTTTTTAAAGCATGGAATGAGTATAAAAATTATTAAGGGTTAAAAAAATAAATTAACCCCATTTTCCAATGAAAAATAAAAAACACGATTTTTTTCTTTCTTCTTAATAAGTCATTGAGTTCATAATAAAACATATCAACATGATAAAATCAACTTTTAATCATGTGAAAACATTTAAAAATAGTATAATAATAGAAAAAAATGGAAGTATTATATGATATTTGAGAACTCATAAAAAATTCTTTAAAAACAAATCATTATAATTAAAATGATTATAATTTTTTCCCTTCAATAAATCAAATAATATCAAAAAATATCCTTTTTAGGAAGGAAATAACAATCCTTGTGAGTCAAATTCATTACTCATGATCGCTAATTTTTAAACCATGATGGAATATCTAGTTCCATGTTAATTCTATAGCAACATTCTACTATGATCTCTCCCTCATTTTTTTCCTTTAATGACAAATAATTACCCAATGAATTGAAGAGCTATGTTGGGGTCACCCAATTTTATGACCTATATTGATATCCCTCATCGTCAAGTATAATAGTAAACTTCCATATCATGTAATTTATATTTTTTCTAGCACATATCATTATAAAACCATTTATTAACTTTTTTGAAACCAAAATAAAAAAACACATAACATTTTTTTCAGAAATATTCAATGAAATGTCAGTTTATTTTGAAAAGAAATTATGTGAATTATTTCTAGAATATCATGAATATTGTATTCATTGAAATAATGGGAAAATATATAGGTATGGTTATAATGAATAATATCTATGACATACAGAAAATACAGTCAAGTACTATCTACAGAAAAATGCTATTTCTTAGCCTGAATGACTATAAAACTAGTTGACAGACTGCTTTCCCCATGGACTCAAGCGCACGTGAACATATGTTAGAGAAATAAAACTATAAGTTAGGGATTAATGGGTTTTTGAGACTATACCCTCATGTTATGATTAGCACAGTGGTATAATAATAAGGATAAAATAGAAAATATATTAAAAAATAATAATAAGTGACAAAACTGGGTAAGATAAATATAACGACTATCTAAAAGTGGTCACCACCAAATATACATTGATTTATGCATTTAATATGATACTAACACAATAACACAATACAGATATGGTATAATACCTAAATAAATTAATGAATGAAAATCCCCAAGGCCACCTCTAGGATCATCTGGAGTACTAGCTCTGTCATGTAATCCAAACTCCCCAGAATAATGAACTACAAAGGAAATTAACCAAGGATCATGATCCCACAGCTAATGAGATATGATTTACTTTCATAATGTAATGGTGGCCTAATAAGGGTGTGAGATATACTCAGTATTCCACCACCAAGGTTGTCTAAAGCATGATATAGTATTTCTATATAATATATTCTAGTGTGTAGGCATGGTAGGTAAATCTATATAAAATAAAAGAAAACAACAACTTAACCATAGGATCCAAAGGTAAACCTATACAACCATAGCTACTATGGCCTAATAATTAATGTATCTTAACTAGGGTTAGTTAACACAAATTGTTTATAATGTAATGAAGGTTAATCAATACTATACAAGAGGAAATGATAGATCCCAATCATGTGATTTGACATAAAGAATGTGACTATTAATTAAATTAATTATCAATCACTATAAATTGGAACATCATTAATTCTATGTAATGGATTCTTAATCCCTTCCAAGGAGAACATTATAATAAAACCCAACTATCAAACCATGAGGGTAACGAATTTCTAGATCCAAAAGAGTCCATCCATGGTAATCCATAAATGAAATCCCATGTATCAATCCCTATATAATTTAAATCATGTATCCTCTAATCTTGTCCCGTGTATCTCATAACGGGCTATCTGTATCACTTGAAAAATGATGTGACCATATTTCCACCAAGCTCATGCACATGATCTCCCTGTGGAACTGGCATCGCTCATAGAGAGGTATGCAAACCATACGATGAGCCTATCTATAATATTAAATGTATCTTAGATGACATAAAATGTCACAAAAATATATGAGACCATCATTCGTGTTCCATAAAAAGGATCAAAAGTATTTCTCAAGGTTTAAACCATTTATCATATCGTTTAAAAATTTATCTTCTATTTAGAAGGAGGTATAATCCATCTAATGATTTCAATTATACCATTAATTAATCCATATACCCAAACATTCAATAACCCATCACAAGGATATTATAAATGGACCATGACCACAAACTAGTCATTTAACTAAATATGTATTCCTTAACAATATTATGAAATTCTAATCATTTATTTAATGAATTATGGCCAAGTGGTCTTCCTGGGGTAGATAGAACCAAACATGAAAATGTAAGAGGTCGGCCAAGCTCAGATGAATGCCATATAAACCCATGAATCTCAAACCATATGATTGAGAACATGACAACATAAATTATGGTTATTCACCAAGGAATGAAATAGAGTGTTATTTCATCCTCCACATTTTTTTAAATCATCCCTTTTTATTTTGGAAGAATTTTTACGACACTTTCACCGGTACATGTCCATCCATCTGTTACTTGGAGGATGATGCACAGCTATTTCCCAACATTCCCTCTTTCCAAATGTGGAAGAAATTTTTTCCCTATTCAGGGATGTTTTCTCCTCGATCGAAATAGGATAATGGGATGTTAGTTCCCCCTTCCATGGATTCCTCCTTAGAACTCATTACCTAGTCTGGGTCTGACTCATAGATTTGAGTCGTGGTTTGTGAATTCCAATCCTAGTTCCATATCATTATGCACGCCAGTTAATTACACTACTTCTGTCAGAACATTCAATGGGGTCTTAACATGGTAGCAACCTTCGATCATAGTAGATGACAACAACAGGCATGTCAGGGCGTATCTGGATTCATTGAAATTGGGGAACATGTATTCCTCAACAAAAGAGGAAATCTCAATGGTGAAAAACATGAGGCATCCCACATCAATCTCATGGGATCTTTTGCCAAAGTAATGTCTCTATTGGTTTCGTCAGCATCCAATTCTCAACATGTGGTATGCTTTTAGTTTAACGTCTTTTAGAGACAGATACGCCAAAGGTGTGTCTTCTGAGGTTGTCCTCAGGCATCTCATGTTTAACATATGGTAGGTCGTGAGTTTAAAGTCTTGTAGAGATGGTTGGAGAGTGATCAAAGCTACCCATAGAGAGAAATAATATGAGTACATCCCTGGGGGATCACATAGATTTTTTTCTATATGGATGCATCTGAACTCCCAATGAGAGAGGACCCAGGGCGGTGTGTCCCATAAAGGTAAGATGTCACACCATGAAGGTTTATTTGGATTCCACTGAGGGTGTATCAGGGATAGTGAACCCCAGAATGGGGGACACAAAGGTTTTACATTGGATGATATTGATTCACAGAGAGTTTTCCTATATACCCTATGTTGACAATAGAAATCAATACCCACATAGTTCGTAGGGGTGATGATTCATAGTGTACACAGTGGAAAATGAACCAGATTCATATTGGGGATTTTTCATGGTTAACAGCCAATCAAAAGATGGGAACTCTAGGTTTGATGGTTATGTATTTTGTAGAACATATGCATGGTTAACTGCCGGAAGGAATGGTGTGATCCCACTAAGATGTGGCATCCAGATTATGAATCAGGATGGATATTTATTTTTTAGAGTATTGGATCAATAAATGAAATGTAACTAATGTGCGGAAGAAAATGATATTGGTCATGATCCACGAAGCGACATCCTACATATCCCTATGGCATGGAATCAAAGTCAGCATAGTTTAGTGAGGTGATGGGACACCTGAAGAGGTGACCCATGAGAATAGACGTATGGATGGGACCAAGAGTAAATAGAACCTTTGAGTTGGGGAATGATCTTCTCAGAACACATAGGTTCGAGGGAGAGACCAGGATGAGACATCGGCGATGAGATTGAACCATTGTGAGACTTCCTACATATCTTTCCTAAGAGACAAGGATCAAAGTGCACATTGTTCTGTCATAGGTGAGAGAATAGCGGTGTACGCAGAGTATAACGACATGATGACATGCTGGGGATTATGCATGGTGCAAATCCTGTGGTTGTTTTAATGCCACTAGGACGAACTAGAGATGTGGGTCCAAGTGAAGGGGACTACAACATCTTATCGTTGGATGGGGATCACAACGACTTATCGCAGTATGGAGATCAAAATGGATTACTATCGATTTGAGAATGCAATGACTTACCGTCGATTGGGGTATCCAACAGATTACCTCTGGTTGGGATTGAACCTCATGAAGGATTCTTACGTACCTTTTCTATGATACAGGGATCAATACCATGTATTTAGAATGTGTATAGATTAACGTCTTGTGGGAAAAAGGGGAATAGAGTTTAACGTCATGCAGGTTGAGGCTGGATCGAAGTGAAGTGGTCGGGACTGATTGTTGTGTTGGGATTAAACATCAGGGAGGCTTCCTATGTACATTGCCTTGGAAAGGATCAAATTCCACGTAGTTCTAGAGAGTTTGGTGAACCGATGTGAAGGGGTCCATAACAATAGGTGTTGGTCTTGAACCTTGGGGAGGCATCCTACATACCTTTCCTTGGAAAGGATCAAATTCCATATAGTTCGGAATTGATTGGTGAACCAACATGAAGGGGGTCAAGACTATTATCTGTTGAGCTTGATCCTCAGGGAGGATTCCTATGCACCCTACCTTATAAAAAATCAAACTACACATAGTTCCAAGATGGTTTGGTGAACTGACGTGAAGAGGTTTGGACCAATATGTGTTGGAAATGAACCTATGGGAGGCTTCCTACAAACCTTTCCATGGAAAGGATCAAATTCTACATAGTTCTAGATGGTTTGGTTAACCAACATGAAGATGCAGGGACTAATAAGTGTTGGTATTGAACCTCATGGAGGCTCCCTACATACCATTCATTGGAAAAGATCAAATTCCACATAGTTTATAATGGTGTGGTGAACCAGTGTGAATATGTTAGTTCCAATAGGTGTTGGACGTGAACCTTAGGAGGGCTGCTACGTACCATGACTTCGGACGGATCAAGGTCCTTGTAATTCAGAATGGTTGGGGATTACATGCTAAGGCATCATAGGATGGATTCCATGGTCAATGATTACTCTATTACCACGTGAGTCATGCTCGATATGAGAAATAGGAGGCAGCAAGGACCTGATGATCACGAAACAAAGGTGCATCCATGATGGGTGATGAATGAGGATTATACAAGGAAGATGCCCATGTGCTGCTAAGGAGCAAAAATGGTGAATGGGGATTACACATAGAAGCTTACCATGTTCCTCTAAGGAGTATAAATAGTGAATGAGGCTAACACAAGGAAGCTTCCCTGGTGCCACTATGGAGAGATAATGGTGGATGGGACTTACTTAAGGAAGTTCTCTGAGTGCCACTATGTAGTAGCAACGGTGGATGATGATTTTGTATGGAAGAAACCTGGGTCCTTCTAATAAGAGAAAATGGTGAATTGGGACAACACATGGATGATGCCCAAGTGTTGCTAAGGAGAAATAAAAGTAGATGGGTCTTATGCCTGAAAGCTTCCTAAATGTCACTAAGGAGAAAAAATGGTGGATGGGGCTTAAACATGAAAGTTTCCCGAGTTCCGCAAAGGAATGACAATAATAGATGGGGCTTACACATGGAAGCCTCCTGAGTGCCACTAAGGACTGACAATGGTGGATAGGTATTACGCATAGAACCTTCCTATCTGCCGCTAAGGAGTATATACAGTGGATGGGGATTAAGCATGGAAGCTGCCCATGGGCCGCTAAGGTGAAAAATGGTGAATGGGGATTACACATGGGAGGTGCCATGGTGCCGTTAAATAGCAGAAACAGTGACTGGGGCTTACACATGGAAGCTGCCTATAATGTGTTCCTCATTTCTATTCATGAGGGAATCCCAACTCACTTGTGGGTTTAGGTATATAATTGAGACCTACCCCTATGAACTAGTGAACAAGAGGGATGACACCAATGGCATTGGAATCAATCCGAAAAAGGTAGATGAAAAGAGTGATTCAAATTATTGACAATCAGAATGGGGTGAGGGTGGTTTTATGATGAAGGATAACTTTTGACTGTGTTCAAATCACGACATCCATGTTGTTTTATAATGAAATGTGGACAAACAAATGATGGTAGGATACTGACCATTTTTTAAACACAGGACCTGACATGAAGATTCATCCAAAAAATTAAATGGTGTTGTCCCAAGATGGTGGGTGAGGAAATGTGGTGTGGGACCAGGAC
Organism: Viscum album; assembly: GCA_963277665.1. Taxonomy (NCBI): domain Eukaryota; kingdom Viridiplantae; phylum Streptophyta; class Magnoliopsida; order Santalales; family Viscaceae; genus Viscum; species Viscum album. The sequence continues at coordinate 1,743,110,187 of OY728128.1, read as the reverse complement.
ATTACAGGGTAAGTTTAGATATGAAAGAGTTTGATGATTTTAATGACGGACACGCAAAGTGTCAGGTGGACTGATGGAATCGTTGAACTGATTCTAACACTTTTGAAATTATGACACTATAATCATGGCATGAGTCATATTTTATTATCACATAAGGCATCTATTATTTGGAATAAGAGTCATCCTATTATTGAATGATAGGACGGGCTACATTTTAAAGTCATGTATAGAGGACTATTGGAATATTATTCTTGGTGTATAAGGAATCTCTTGTTTAGAGAAAAAGGCATACTATGTTATGCACATATAGTTTATTATAGTTTATAGTCATATAAATAAAACTATTTTTATCTTATGATTGGAGCATAAGGAATCTCTGGTTTAGATCAAGATGGATCCTCTTTTTTCACATAGGGTGTACTACTATTTGTAGTCTTGTAGAGAGGACTATTGTAATCTTTTGATTGAAGCATAAGACATCTCTCGTTTAGAGCAAGTGGAATCCTATGTTTGGAACATAGGGTGTACTACAAATTTTAGTCATATATATTGGAATATTGGAATCTCATTCTTAGATCATAAGGAATATCTATTTTGGAGAATGAGGAAACCTATGTGTGGCACATAGGGTGTACTATATTTTATATTAATATAGACATGACTATTGGCATCTTTTTTTGGCGGATAAGGAAACCCTTTTTTGGAGTAAGAGGCATACAATATTTGTCACATAGGGAGTAATACAGTTTATATTCATGTATATAGGTCTATTGGATTAAGGTTCCAAGAAATTTATGGTGTGGGGACATACACAAGAGTATCCCTTTCTGGTTCAACCTAGCATATGACCCAATTGATTGAGTATGGATGAGTTGCATAAGGAATGGTTGGACTCAAGGTACTCAAGGAATTGAATATGATAATCTCAAATCATGACATGTGCATTGAACCAAGAGGAATATGTCGACTCAAGGTATTTCATGGAGTGTGGATGAGTATCTCGAGTCACGGTATTCCTTAGGTGGAAGGTGAGTGCGCATAAGGGAGCAATGGAAAATTATGACATCCCAAACTGAAAATTTTGCATTGAAACTCTCCAATTTTCTTTAGGGTTTGTGGAAAAAGTAAAGGGACCATCCCAAAGGCAAGGGCTACAGCCCAGTACTGATCCTGAGTGGGGGTGTGGGGGTGGAGACCCTGTAGTAGTGATAGGTGGGTGCAATGGTAGGATCTTTGTGAAGGATAGGGCTTCATAATGTAGCTTTGTGGAGGAAAGGTGATCATCGATCATGGGGCCTCCTGATGTAGGTTTGTGAAGTAATGATTCTCACAAAGAATGGAATCATGTATCACGGACTCACAGAGCATAGGGGATCATGGAGAAAAAGGGGATCTCGTTGAAAAGCGGCTTGTGGAGCTTTCAGAAACCCTAAGGAGCTCCCTCCTCCAAAAGAGAATATCCCTTTGAAAAGGGAATCACTTCAGGGAGATTATGAGCTCTGCAAAATGGGATATTTTCCACCCAAGGGGTGGCATGACTATTATTATGAAGGGGGGTGAGTTGAGAATTTATTGTCTATCGAGGTCGGCGGAGCATTTTGCGGAGCACAAATTCATGCCACTAAGAGTAAATCAGTCCGTGAAGTAAATCACGCTCCTCAACCGGAGGGAGTTCACTAATTTTTCTTTTAATCACTAATTCTACCATAATCAACCTTTGAATCACTCTTAGAGGCTCTAGTAAGGCTCCTATGCTCTGCGATCATAGAGGGGGCATCACGAATGGGCTTCACGAACCAGTTTCCCATCCCAACGTCAAATGATCATAACTCCTAATTTGTAACTTTGATCCGGCCCAACAACCAGTCAAATTGATGTTTGAAAAATGGGATAAGATCTTGGATCATGTATGGATGCACATGGAATATTACGTGGATGCATTTTCCAGTTCCAAAAATGATAACACACCTCATCGAGGGGTTTTATTTGAAAAAAATTTAATTTTTTCTAAACAGTCATGTGAACACACATAAGGGTGGTTCAATAATGAGGTTAATGACAAGAAATAATGTTCAATTAAAACACAATGTCTATAAGATTCATGGAATTGGGTTTTAGAAATTAAATATTATATGTAGGAGGTGTCTTATAGCGATACTGGTACATGACACGATGACAGACATTGTAAAACAATAATACTTTGATGGAAAATCTATAAACCACATATCACATACATAGGAATACCCACACATCCCATATCAAGGATTTTCTTTGTTCTACTTCAACAAAAATAAAAAAGGACGAATTACCTGAAAATAGGGAGAATTAGGCCACACAAAATGTAATATAAGGAGTTGAGATAAACAAAGAAAGAAGGAGAAGAGATTATTATACATACTAATAGATATACAATGCACTTCATGAAAATAAATTGGATGGTGTATGATGGAGATCTCACTTTATCATGTAAGTGAAAGGTGGACATCAAGCAGGATCCCCTTGGTGCACATGAAGGAGAAAAAAATTTGGAGAGAAAACAAAATGGATGTATGTGAATTTAGGATATTTACATTTCCATTAATGAGGTACATGGTTTGGAAACAAGGTTTGATAAGCAGTTCACCAACCATGAATGTTCCATTGCCCCATAAGTGTTGGTCACATGGCTCATGCACACAATTTTTTAAAACATGTGTTATACCTCAGTCAAATAGATTGTGAAAGATGTAAAGGCCCAAATCCTAGTTCAAATGTTTTTAGAAATACTTTTGACATCATTATCCCCACTAAGAATGATACACATTCTCTTATTGAACGTTTTTACACTTTTAGACAAATGGTGCACCACTATCAGCCTTCAATGGATATGATATTTCTGGTCTAGCACTAGAGTAACACATTGGGACACATATGAAACCTCCCATGAATTTAACGAATTATAAAAACAACACAATAGAATGTTCCAACACTGAAAATTTCATTCCAAATATTGCATTTAGGAATTCCCCATAAATAAAATGATAAATTTCAATTTCAATTGGAATTTCATCTGGTCCAAAATCATAGGACTCTACAATCTCACCACCTAAAAAATTGTCTTCCTTGAGATGAAATTGAGGGAAAATGAAAAGAAAACCTAACATACTCATGTCACGACGTATTGTTCAAATGTTCATGTTGGGTTTGTAAACTCCCAACACACCTCTAAGAATCACCATAATAATATGGTACATAATTCGTTGAATTTTGGGACAATTCTTGTTTTCTAAACAACAACATCATGATTGTGCTTACCCAAACTCATCAAACCGATACATGATCAGTTCATGAACTCTTTCAACATCCGTCATATGGAATATCCCACAATATTTTTTATCATTTAAAATCCAAACCCAAGTTATAATATCTCTACTACTGGAATAGTATATATAAGAAGTGGAAATGTGTTGTAACGACGCTCACAAAACTATTCTTAACTCGCTCAAAAGGTCGATTACAAATTCTCCTCATTTGATAAATTCAAGCAATATTTGCTTGAAAATAATCAGGAAAAATTTACATCACACCCATCTAACATTGACATCATTCCTAGAATAGTTCCTTATAAACCAAATTCAATTGAAACTATAGGGTAACTATTTGATCCCCTCCTCACCAACTTTTCTTAAAATGCTCATCTTAGAGGACCAATGTGGCAGAACACGAACAAAATTCCATTCCCCAAGGAACCTCACATTTACATTAAATACATTAGTTGAAGCTCATAACTATAATCCAATGACATCTCAATCCCAAATTCTCAATTAAATAGTCATACCATGGCATTAAAATGTTGTATACTCGATCTAGTACACTTGGATCGTCACCCTATAATCAAACAATTTGATCCAAACTAAAGTATAGGGTAACCATAACAGATCATCTAAGGTATTACATACACTTATGTTTATATGTGAGGAATTGGTATAAATTTGAACATCCCCATATCAAGAACACATTCTACCCACAAAGCGGTATCCACTGGGCAGTCAGATCATGCAACAAATTGTGGTCATGATTCTATCCAATACATTCCTACGGAAGTACCCAATTATCTATTAAGCCAAATAATTCTTAAATAACAACCACACTTCCAAATGCGCAACTATAATGAATCCTATTTGTCTATACTATAGGGTATTCTAATCATTATCATGGAATATAACTGAAAATCACTTATTATACATAGAAACTTTCAAGGTAGGAGACATGATCAAATCTAAATAGGAGTACATTATGTGGGTTAATGTGAGTCCATAATTGATCAAAGACAATGCTATTGTATCAAGACAAAGTGTTCAACGTGGCTTTAAATAATAGACTATAAATTAAAGGGATAACCATCAAACCACATCTAGTCGACTCCCCAGAAAGGATCTCATTTGAACCTGATGATGCATTTTCACCACAAGATAAACAAAATGCCTTTATCTTTAATCGCATCATGTGATCGCTCATGAAAAACAATCAAATCTCAATCAGACTATCGATGTGTTGAATGGTTTTGTAAATTTACAATAGATCCATAATTTTGATGCCTTTCAACAACCAAAAGATTTCAATCTCACCAACCACAATGGAATTTAAATCAATACTGACCGTTTAAAAATAGTATTATCATGGTTGTTTTGTATTTACATATAGAAAATTCTATGATACTACTGACATGATTCTCCCAACCATAGGAACGTCCTTATCATCAAAATTGCTGTAAATAAAATATCATCCCACAACACATGCTCCGTTGCCTACTAACTATTTTTCCTAGAGGTACATGAAAATATTAAATTAGTGTTCATAAAAATGTATAGAAATATAGAAGACTAAAATTGAAATATATGATCTATATTTAGATGTACATGTATCTCCCCTCTAGAGTTACTCCCACACTCACCATAACATTGGGTGTAAAAATCCAAAATGATTGACCAACTTTTCAATGCATGTAATCCAGGTAGAACGTCATATCAACTGTTGGGATGAATTTTCATTCTTTAGACACTCATTTCACCCAACTAGTGAGATGAATAGTGGTCAAAGTGTAATGAATAAAGAATAAATGATTAACACAAAACAAAAATGGTTCTTTTTACCATTTAGAAACATGACGAGTACCTCAGGTACCAATGCATACTACCCCAATATTACATTAGAAAATGATATATCCTTGATACTCTATATTCACATAACATCCCTATGATTTCATGTATTTTATTGACCATTTGAAAGAACTAGTTAATAATATAACTATCCCATAGGAATTCATAAACTAGCTAAAAACATCTTGATTCATCCACATCCGAGGGAAATAAGAAGAAGGTTGACATGACCTACCAAGTGGTTGTCCATGCCATATTCCTGTATAACCTTATGAAACTATGAATTACATGATATTCATACCATTTAAATGGTTAAAGTACCACATAACAACCAATCCAAGTAAAGGTTGAATTTTTTAAAATGTGGTTAGAACATGGGACTACAACACTAAAATAGTACCACATGCCTAAAAAGATTCAGAAGAAACAAGTAAGGGATTTAAAGATCTAAGGGAGCTGCATATAACAAGTCATCCCCTTACAAAAGAAATAAATGTTGTCCCACAATGACATTACTCCTAAAACCGTCACAATTATTAATGAAATTTTATTTCTTTCAGCTATATATGAAAAGGCATACGAAATCCTTGAAAAAGAATATCACATATGCATTTCCATGTTGATTCTCAAGGAAACATCTAAACTACCATTACACATGGGTTAGACTGAGAACGCCTATTAAGTTTCCATTTTATTTCATTAAATTCATTTCAATTTTATTCATTAATAATTTTGACTTTTTTTAATTAACATCAACCATTATTTTGTAATATAATTTTTACAAGGTATGTTATTTAGCAGATGTCACATGAGAGGCATGAAAGTTCTATGAATCACGATTTTAAAAATCAGTTATTTAATTGAAATTCCATAACATTAAGTAATTTTAATTTATAAACTCCATTTTAAGCATCATCATTCTAAATATAATCTTTATCAATTAGTTTAGTTAATGATAATGCCAATTCCTATCTTATCAAAAAAATCCATTAGGATATAGTTATAATTTTAATTAACTATTATCAATATTAATATAACTCAAAAGAAAAAAATTTATTTTTATTAATTCAAGAGTTACTAGTCATGTAATATGACACCATATACTTATATTTAAAACCATATAAGTGGTTGTGGAAAATTAAATTGACCATCACTACACAATTCAAGTGTACCCCAATGGGTTTTATTATTTGGAAAATCAATAAGGGATGACCAATGAGGGTCCTAAACAATATATACTGGTTTTATCAAAATGCATCCACTCTTTATCAAATTTTTTTAACATATATAATGTGTTTATTTCACATGAAAAAATAATCATTAATGAATTAAAAGGGTCGAGCCAAATCCATCCCTTAAAAATTCCCCAATTGACCCACTTGGTTTCAGTTTTTCCTTTATAAATTTTACTGTATGAGTCGTCCTGCACAAAAGATAAAATTTACAGGACTTTAAAATGAATCCAATTTATTTTAATGTTCAAATTAAATAGATATTTCATTTATAATACAAATTGTACTAATTTACATGGTATACTACTAATGGTGGTTTGACTATATAGGTAACCACATTCTAATTTACAATGTTCCCATACACTGTAAATTTAAATTTCGATCACATTTAATTGAAACCGATTTGGTCCATCCCATGAAACAAATGGTTCATGGAACAACATATCATGATTGGATTGTCAAAAACTATTTCACCATCTATATATTTCATAAAACCCCATGTAGATTGATGATACGATATCTTTGAATAACCATTGTTTCATAATTTTATCAGGTAAAATGGTTATAAGAAATAAATAAAATTAATCATTGTAGATAACAATACTAGTATGGTATTGGAGAAAATAATACTAAATAATTATGTAAATAATGTAAGAAACAAGAGAAGCATGAACCACAGAAGGATGTTTCACTAGAAACCATACCAAATAAATCTCACATCATGCTATAAAAAAAGAATGAATTTGAAATACGTATCTAGATATAAAACTAGGAATTTTATTAAAATTCATTACATGGAATTTCAATGTAAGGAAATAACACACAAGGCACAACAACTATTTCAAATATCCTAACAAAGAAACATACAAGGAATGGTATATAAATGGAATGTGAATCACCATGGGAATTTGATGGGGAATTTAATGCTACATCCTTTACATACTAGGGTATGGTAAATACTAAAAATATTATAAATTAATAAGAAACAAAATGTAATATATTAATTGAAGTTTAAATGATAATCCATTCTAATAATGAACAACACTATAATCAATTCCATCCCATGACACTCCCTGTCTTTCTTGTACATGGGTTGATCCCTCCTGGACATTATTATTCCCCAAGCACTAACACAATCCAAGTCTCTTTTATACCATCCCACCATATTATGGAAAATCAAAAAAATATCTGATACCACTTTTAACATCTCTACCCAACAAACTATAAGCTAGAGTACTCATCACATAGCCTCAACCGCGCCTCCCCATACGCTATAGTCTACCGACTAGCAATGATGATCTAATAATGATTTGGTTGGGGGACTATAAACTAATGTTTAGATTTACACATCGGTATAATAGAAAGGATATAATAGAAAATAGTAGAATTATTAAAAAAATATTGAAAAAATAGAGGATGATAAATATGATGACTAAACGAAGAAAAAAATATATATATAAATATATTGATGGATTCATGTTAGATTATGTTACAAAATAAAATCTGGAAGATATGGTAAAATAAATATCATAAAAAATAATGAAAATCCCCAAGGAGAACTCCATGATAATCATATGTACTATCTTTGTTTTGTGCTCTTAACTGCCATGAACAACACATGACGTAAGAAATTATCTTTGGATAATGATCCTACAACCAATGATATCTACTCGAGTACCCCAGTGCTATGGTTGCCCAAGGAGGGTGTATGGTATACTTGGTAGGCCACCACCAATGATATATAAATCTTGATACAGTCTTTTTTTGAAACTTTTGACAATTTTCAGTAATGACAAGTAAAGTTATATATAAATAAAAGAAACCAAAAATGTCATTTATGGTTCCAAAGCGAATCAAATCTAACCATAATTGCCTTAACCTATAATGGAATCTCAATGGATAAGATTCAACCATTAAAAATAATTATAATGTGTTGAAGAGGCATTAATAATTTCCATAAAGAAAGGACTAAGTTCAGGCATGTAATTTTTCCTAGGATATGAATCCTTTAAATTAATATTTAGTCATTTCATTTAATATAAAGGTTAATCTCTTGCATTAAATGAAATATAATCCTAGATCCATACAAGGTGAAGAAAAAAAATTAACCCAAGTATCATACCATGACTGTAAAAAATATCCAGAGATGAATGATTCTGTCCATGGTATTCAGTAAATTGAATCCCATGTATCACTCTTAACATAAAGTAATGCATGCCAACTCCAATACCATCCCTAGTATCTCACAAAGGGGTCCCAGTATCAGTCGTGTAATTGTGTAACCATCACTCTAGCAATCTCATCCACGGGTTATCCCTTGGAGTCTGGTATATCTCATATAGAGGTATGTAACCTACATAGTCATCCCATCTATGACATAACATGTATCTCTCATGTTGTACAAATTCCCAACAACCCATGAGCCCGTCCTTGGTGTTCTGTAAAATGGAACTCAAGTATCACCCAAGGTTTAAACAATTTATTTAATCATATAAAAAGTTATCTTCTATTGAGGGGGAGGGAAGAATCCATTAATAATTTGTATTATACTAAGTAAGAGGACATGTACTCAAACTATCCATAACGGATCACAATGATGATAGAAGAGGGACGTGCCCAAAAAAATGTCATTTAATTTACTATATAATCCTTAATGATATTATGATGTTTTAAGTATTGACTTAAATAATTAGGACTGTGTGGTATCTCCATAATAGATATCACCATACATCTAATGGTGATAGGTCTGCTAAGCTTGCATGCATACCACATAAATTCATCATTCCCAAAATATAGGAATTAGACCCTGAACACATAAATGATGGTTAGGCTGGTAGGGGAAAACTTATTGAATTATTTCATCCTCCATATTTTGTTTTTCCCACTTGTATTATTTTATAATACAATACACCTCACTGATGTTTTTTATTAGAAAACAATGTATTAATTTTTAAACATTCATGAGCACACCCTTAGGTTTGTTTCAATTATTAGGTTAATGAACTATAGAAATGTTCAATTAAATTACATAGTCTACTAGATACAGGGTATTAAGATAGGAAAATTAATCAATGCATTTATTAGGTGTCACATATAGATATCAGTGTACAGAATAATGGTGCACGTTATAATACACAAACACTATAATGATTGGAATGGTTATAAAAATCCACAATGGTTTAATTAAATGTTCGGTTATGTAACATGGTTAAAGAAAACACATGAATTTATTTGATTTTATTATATTTTATCTTATTTAAATGACCATTAATCATTTTAAACATTAATTAATAGACATTTAATAGTGGTCACATGATTCATATAAATATAGTATTTTAATAAATGAAATTAACAATGAGAGAGAATGTGATCTCTTCATCCAGTTGGACCAGACCCTATGAAGCCCCTTTATCAAAGCTTCTGAGGGAGATATCCTCTTTGGGATTTTCCCATGACCAATCCCCAAATGAGATCATATAACATAAGCATGAACGAACCCATTTATGAGAGACGTTCATGTATATCGAGGTCATGACCCAAACCATGTATGATGAAAAGAACCATCAAAGTCTCACCCTCATGCACCTTACTCAAAGGGGTTTTTTTTTATTAAATGGATATCTATGAATAAAATATAAATATGGGAATTTGAATTATTTTTTATATAATAATGAATATATTTTCATCATATTATTGTTACTTTATAAATTATTTTTATTTTGATACAATTAAACTCAAATATTATTTTTAGGTAATATTCAAATTCATTTAAGTAATTTATTATGATAAATAAATGGTTTTTTTTAAAGTAAATAATATTTTATTAAAATATTAATAATAAATATTTTTTATTATATACAAGTGATCAAATAAATTTTTTCAGGTCAAATGTAAATCTTATGGGTTAAAAAATTGTTATTGTCAAAGAAACCCATCATTTTTAATAAATGTCGATTAATATTTTAATAGTAAAAAATAAAAATATATATATAGTTATTTAGATAAAATTATTATTATTTTCCTATTGAGAATGTTGAAATTTTCCAATTCAACAATTTTCATACTTTTCCATGACTTTCTTTTTTTTTGGGAAAACATTAAATATAGTATTAATATACATTGTGTATTTTGAACACATAATGACCCAAAATTTATGTAAAAATATTAAAAATGAGGTCCACTACCATATATATATATATATATATATATTGAAAATAATTTTAATTTATGTTAATTCAATAAATTTTATAAATCTTTCATGAATCCTCCAAAACCATTAATATATTTTATGATTTTAAAATAATTTCATAAGAGTATGACTCACTCTAGATGATAAATGATTATATTTTATTATGTTCATCAATTATAAATATAAAATAATGAAATACAATCCCATTTTTAATATCCCATGTTCAAAAAACCATTGTATGTTATGTAATTTTGGTAATTTTTTTGGAGAATACAAAACCAATGTTTCAAAAATAATGAAGAAATCCCAAATAATTTCCTATAAAAACCCACCATTATCCAATTTTTATTCACTATAAATCATTGTATCACATCATTAATTTTCCCTCCTCTCTATAGAGTCCTCTAAAGGTTCCCCCATTCTCTCAAGAAGCTTCTCCAAAGTATTTTGAGTCACACACTCAATAAATGGATCCCCACATTCTCTTATTTATTCAAGATTCTTTATTATATTACACCTTCTGTTTAAAATTCCTAATATTTGGGTATGACATAAATTTCACTAATAATTTTCATTTTATATCCAAATTATTATATACCCATTCCTCCCCCATTAACCAAATTTTTGAATTTTTATGTTACATCGTTATGCAACTGAAATTTCCCCGTGATTTTCCATGCCAAAACAATTGTGTATTGAATACCATACCCATTTCCTTTCAAGAATGGTCAACATTTTACATTTATCATTATTTGAATTGGGATTTAAATTTATTTATTCCACACTCCTTGATCATGTGTTACAATATGATAATGAATGAATCCATGTTGTATGATCTATTTGGTACACATAAGCAAAACAATGAAATAAAAATGACGAGTGCACCCAGAATTATATATTTTACTAGTGCAATAGGTAATATTTAGTCTCATGGGACTTCATGTTTGTATAGAGAGTGATCTTGATTCTATTATGGTTCTTCTAGTATCATGATTTAAGGAATTTATCCTTTCCATATTTTTATGATTCATTATTTTATGTTGTTTCCACATTTTCCATATTATGATTATCATGTTATATCATGACTTATTATTCATGTTTCTATTATGAAATATTTTATTTCATATTTATTTGCCTATTTTATGAAATTTATCACCATATTTCTTATTTATTTCATTACTGGGATATATAAATCATCATTTTTTATGTATCTCCCCATTTTATACCATACAGTTTTAAATTCTATGGAATTTTAGAAGCATGTTTAGGATGTTTTCAACAGATTTTATTTTATCCCCTATTCATTATGTTATTATATGTACTTAATTGATAAATAAACTAGACATAATAGTCTTTTAGTATTTATTATGTGTACATTTATGTAATAAATCATTAATCATTGTGTAAAAAAGAAAGTGGTTGTTATATTTGGCATCAAAGGAAATGATTAGTAATTTTTGGGTTTAGGATTACAAAAATGTAGATAAATACTTACGGATAATATTATGTATAAGAAAACATCTATAATCATTGTAAAGAATATACCAACTTGTTATTAATGAAAATACATCCCTGTTCAGATACTATAAGTTGATGTGGCTCTGGAATGGATGTTCATTGGGGTAAAACCCAAAAACATTGTATTCAGCTAAAATCAATCGAGAACTGGTGAAAAAACTGGCCTTGTTGCACAATTGGTTTAACACTCCATGGGTGATATTATTTTATAACATCATAATCTCATGAGAAACCATTATTAATTGTACAAAAACAATCCATTATAATATATATTAGGAAATGAATCATTGATAACACACATTGAATCATATAAATTTATATGATAAGAAATCCATGTAATTTATAATTCATATATTTAATTTCTTTGTTTTACACTTTATGTGTTCATAATCATAAAAATAATAATCCATATTTTTCCTTTTATTCTATTTAATGTCTCAAAAATTGAGGAATCATGTAAACAACCAATGTAAAGGGAAGTTTGGTGAATGCCACCAATAATATGTCCATCCAAATATGAGAATAAATCAAAAAAATTATAATGATAATATCTTAGAGGAATAGGGTTTTGAATAGAAACAACGATAAAGAGGTGTATTAACCCCTCTATGAGATAACAAGTAGTGATTGAGATATTTATATTGAATAGAACACTGATTTTCAATAGACCATGTTATCCCATAAACATGAAATAATGAATCAACTCAATTGATAATATATTATACAAACATCACTGTTTAGATAAAGACACATTTCTACTATTTTTATAGTATGGGGGATACGCTAATCAATGGTGTATATTGAACTAAAATATGAAGCATAGAGAATATATAAAAGCGATGATTTGGATGTAATTTGGGAAATTCTTTTTCGATAAATATTTTTTTCACACTCTTTGTCAATAACTAGAAAGAAATTTCCTTTTCCACAAGGAAAAAAGAGAAATAATATATTTTTCATAAGAGAAAAAGATCAAAATACTTTCATGATGCACCTTCATATTTCCCATTACCACTGAATGTAAGGTTTAATTCTTATTTGGTGGGACAAAACCATGGATACAAAATTCCTTACTGATCCTAGATTTTGATATCAATAATGAAATGTTATGGTGTACCCTTTAAGTCTAAATAGTGTTCGGTGAATCATAATTGTGTCATGGGGAGAAGACGAGGGATGTGGATTTTTATTATGGGTTTCTGATAGAGAAATATAATAGTACCAAAAAATTCAACATCACACATGTCAAATGTGTGTAAAGAAGAACACAAGAAATTTCATAAGGGGGATGATGAATTTAATTAGGTTCCTAATGGATGGGAACCTAGAAATATATTTCTGATAGGATAAACCCACCAATTCAATGGGGTAAATTAATGCTCCATCCATCCCTTATTTCATTTTTTATTGCTTCACCTGCAAGGAAACATGACACTTTGAAAATTAATGCCCTATTATAAGGATTTATGAAGACAACCAACACTCTCCATGGAAGTAATGTTTATATTTTCCCATCTCAGCTGGTGAGGAGGATCCCAAAAATGAAGTAGTGATAGTTAATCTACTTATATATTTAGTTTTATAAAATTTAAATTCTGATTCTTGTAATATGATCTCCTTCATATCAAAAAAGTTTACTATAACTATTCAAACACCACCACAATGAATGGAAGTGGATTTATTCATGATAATGGAAAATGGGGAAATTATTTCATCCCATGTATATAACTCCACACATGTCATAATTTTTGGGATAATATTTATAGTGAACCATGGCATACACCATTTAGCATAATTTAATGCAATTCTAGTTATGGATTAGATTTCACAATATAGAGCCAACATTAATTCCCACAAAAAGGAAATCACTCTACATATCAGGAATCATCCTCTGATTCTGTATAAGTGCAAGGAGTGGGATAATTCTTCGTTATCCCCAACATCACAATCATTAATATTATTTCCCTATATGTAAGCATATCCATATCAAATGATTATGTCTAAGGAAAGAATCATCCTTAAATATATTCTTATTGTGAGTTAATACACTGATGAGTTTCCCTAGGAGTTGCCTCATCTTCCTCCTAGCATATGAAGATAAATTTTAAATCGATCTTATATGAGGGGAATTAAAATTATTCAATACCCTGTTTATATTATCTTTTATGGAAATTGAGGAGATGAAGAAAAAAATATAATAGAATCTATATAATGGTTTCATACGCCCAACTATATAACCATGGGTGAACCTATGATATTTTTCAAAAAGAAAGATCAGTTAATACACCATTTAATTTATTTTCATGAGCACAGAAAGATCAATATAAAGAATAAGTATCCCCTTTCTCAGATTGATGAATTTTTTAATAAACTATGTTGATCATAATATTTCTTCTAGGTGGATCTATGGTCAGGATATTACAAAATAAGGATGAAGAAGGAGGATATTCCCATGACTAATTTTCATATTAATTATGAGTACTATGAGTACATAATTATGACTTTCAGGCACACTAATTCTCTAATAATATTAATGGATACAATGAATAGATTTTTTAGATATGAACATGAAAAATTTGAAGTTGTATTTATATATGATATTCTAATATACTCCAAAACCATGGAGGATAATTAGTTGCATCTGAGCACAATTATAAAGACCTTCCGAAAGGAGAATCACATTGTAAAGTACAAAAAATGTGTGTTATGGTTCAAAAAGATCTCATTATTTGGACATATGATCACAATAAATGTGATATATATGGACCCTTCAAAATGGATGTAATTGAAATATGGTAGATGCCATTTCCTGTGAAAGATATTCATAGTTCCCATAGATTATCATTGTAATACTATCGATTTTTGAGATATTGATCATGATTTTAAATCACTCTAACCAAGCATTAATGGGAGGAAATTAAGTTTATTTTGAAGTGATGAATGTGAAGAGTTCATTAAAGAGGTGAAAAAGAAGGCATATCCTAGCCCGTGTGCTCACACTACCCAGAAGTGGAGGACATTTCATCGTATTCCTCAATGATATAATGAAGGGATTGAGTTTTATATTAATTCATAATGATAATATCATTGATTAAGATTCATGGTAGTTGAAATTTCACAAACAAAATTTCCCCACACATGATCTTGAGTTAGATACATTATTCATCACTTTGAAAATTGGGAATAATTATCTCTTTAGGGAGAACAATGAAATATATAACTATCAAAATAGTTTCAAATATATATTCACAGAGGAAGAGATTAATATGGGCCAAATAATATGGTCAGAACTGATCATGGACTATGAATACACAATTCAATACCATCATTGTAAAAGTGAATAACGTGTTAGACTCTATATGCTTAAAGGATCCATCAATTCTATCATTAATGTGAATTGAGAGGGATATTATCTTTTTATATTTGGAAAAGACGGATATGGGAATCATAAAGGGAGGAATATTATCAATAATTTCACAAATTATTTCATAACCATCCCTTCTAAGAAACTAAAAGAAATCTAATAGAAATGATGACTGAATTTAGAAGAAAGTAGAAACTATAATAAACTGAAAATCCTTAGATTTGAGTGATAATGAATAATGAGTTGAATGATTTGGGTCACATCTATGTGTACTATTTGGAAAATATCCTTCAAGTTGTTCTCTTGGTATGTATTGGGCTTGATTTTGTATTTTTACAAAACTAGATGACTGAGAATGAGTATGGTTGCTGTTATCCAAAGTAGAAGTTTAAGGTGATGCAGTTACGCAGTGTCTGAGAAAATAAAATGCCTTAAAATTGGGTTTTTTTATTTTAGAAAATGATCGACATTCACATAGGGTAATAAAGTACATAGACCCTGAATCATGGTTCAAGGATTTCAGTAGTGGTTCATCGAATGTTTAGGGAAATTAGAAAAGGTCGGGATCCATGATGCGCAAGGTGCAAACCATGTACGAGAACGATTTGTAGGGAGAAAACAGTTTTATAGGAAGTCATGAGGTACACAGAAGGATATGCAGTACATGGTATGGATTATCGATCATCAAAATGGGATAGTGTCTTGAGAATCCATGAATGGAGCCTTTCCAGAAAAAAAATATCGTTATTTGGACCACTGTGAACGAAGAAAAGCATTACGCCGAACGTGTATGGAAATGGTTCTTGAAGGATCAATACTTGGTGAAGGATGTACCAATTTGAATATTTGGGTAATCACATATTAGAATTTTTTTAGATATATTTTCCTTTATAATTATCTCCCATAAAATCATTACTTTGAGTGAATAACAATAGATAAAATCATCACTCTAAGATTTTGGTTATCTCTGAAACTTGTTCATGAGGGAGAATTCTACGAATGGTGAAGTGGTTCGTGTGGAAGAAATTATACCAATTGTTTTTGTAGGAAATTATATCCCTCAAAGGAAGTGGTAAATAGAGGGATATTATCTAGTATGTAAAGGCGAAATTATTTTTAGAATCATAGGTAATAAACAAACAATAGACGGTTTGCAGAAACAGTGATAGTATATGTAGTAGAGACGATATGTAAATGAGAGGTGGTATACAAAAGCATAGGATAAGCGATCCATGATGGAGGATGGTTTACCAAAGTGGAAGTAGTTTTCAGGGAGGTGATCTAAAAAACTACCTGATAGACAATATATAGAGGAAGCGAGGAGGTTTTCAAAGGACTCAAAGAAGCTTACAAAATCCATATAATAGTTTGTGAACATAAATTCTTCTATCTTAATGGTATACGTAAAAGTGGAATTCATCTATTGGTGAAAAAGGAACTTCAACAGAGCATCTATCTATAGTGGAGGATGTGTGATTTCATGAAAATTAAGGGACCTTCATGTCCATACATTGTGAGTGGATCGCTTCCAAGATCAGTGAGTAAAAGAAGTGTGAAATAGTGATCCTCCCCATCAATAGTGAGCAAGAGGAAGAGAAATATAAAGTGACCCTTGGGAATGAAGTGAGCAGAGCATATTTCTTATAATGCTAGTGATCCTCTGCAAAGAATATTTGGACCAAACCATGTAATTGGTAGTGATATATAGTGTATTTGGTACCTCAGAACATTGACGGTGTGTGTTCTTTAGATGTAACCTAATGAGGGAGAACCAAGTAAAAATTATTGAGTCATGTGCATGATTTCATTTTTGTTCATATATTTCTATGAGATAAATTGAGATGTGTGTTTTGTTTAATGAAAAAATAAGATCCAATTGGGCATTAGATTCAATCTTTCATACCATTTCTAATCCCCATATCTTGGTATTTGACATATTGGTCCTAATAATTGGTATCAGAGAAAAAGGTTAAAAGATAGTGATTCTCTCTTATTAGATAAATGGATGTGTTCACTCATAATGGAATTCCAATATACAATGGTAACAATTTCTAAATATGGAATAGTATGATGAAGCACTACTTCTGATCATTATAAATGGATGTCTTCACATTTGATTTGCATAGAATATCAACTGATATCAATAGTGGTGCAATATCAAAAGCTGAAAGAAGATAGTTGGATGAAAATTATAAAGGGATCATTGCTTTAGAAGGATCCCTATCAAATGAAATTTACAATAAGTTGATGTCATGTAAAACATCACATGTGGGAAAACCTGTTTAATATCAATGATTGAAATTCAATGGTCATATATTCAATGTTAAAGGTTTTTTGGAATAAGTATCAAAATATAAAAATGAACCCAAAAGAATCAGTTGATTAATTCATTAATAGGATGAACCTTGATGGGGAAGACATTCATGGTCTTGGAGAAGTCATTGAATATTTAATTATTTTCAAGAACATCTTTAGTAATCTTCCACATTTATTTAATCTGAATGTTTAAGTATTGATAGAAAAAGTTCTAAAGAAAATGATATCGGAATGCTTGCATAGTACTCTTGTTGCATGTTTAATTATAAATGATGATAATAATGATATGGAAAAGGGAAAGTCCCAAGAAGTGGAATTCAATACAATGAGAAATATATCTATTAATGATGGTTATGATGATGAAAATTTTGATGATGTCATTTCCTTTCTCTCATAAAATCAACAAAGAGGAAGATAAATGTTCAAATGTAAACATCCAATTTCATGTTTCTGATTCGGAAATATTCGACATTTTTTATTAAAGTAACCTAAGAAGTTTGAATATGATGATTATGAAAATGATGAAATTCCCCAAAAGAAGTATTCATCCAATAAAAAATGTATGACAATTTCTAAGAGAATGTTTTTCAAAAAGAATAATGTGCGTTCAGAAGAATAAGAAAGTTCAGAAGAATCTGAGGCGGAAGAGTTGGAGAACTATAAGGATAATGAGTTATATGGTTTGGTGGTAGTTGTAAAAAATTACATAACAAATAAATAAAGTGATAATTAAGAAAGATATTTTAAAGAATGTGTGGTCCTTCAATATTAATTAAAATCTTCTCTAGAGGAGATTGTTGTTTAGAGAGACAAAAAAAAGATAAAAAACAAAGTGGTTCTTCTTGCCCAACTGTACGTGTAGTGGTAGGAAGAAGAGAAGTCTGAGATAAATGAAGAAATTTAAAAACTAATGCATTCAATTCAATAAAACTCCGAAAATATTGTTGATTATAAACTAATAATTGAAGAACATAAAATATAGATCAAGAGTTTAACAAAAATTGAAAAATAACGAATTAAAATATATCTACGAACTTGAATAGGAATTCATTGGTCTAAAATGAAGTGTTAAATATCAAGAAAAACTATTGACTCTAGGTCCAAAATTAGGAAAATAGATTACACGGGAAATAGAAAAGATGAAAGTAAAAAATGGTTTTTCAGAAAGATAGATGAATTAGTCAAATTCAAATAATAAGGCTGGTATATGGCTTGATCGAAAAAATAAAGCAGTAATGGTTGATGTCAAACCACAAGAACCTACTCTATGAATGATGATTTATTTGGATATGAAGCAGTATAAGAAGATTGAAAGAACCCAAGGTATAAATAGTGGTGTAGTTTTTCCACACATTAATATACTTCACATAACATTATATTGTTGTGTTAATACGGGACACACACAAAAAGTTTACTCCATAAAAAGGTGGTACCAAAGGGAACATGAAAAATAGAGACAATAACACAAAGATCAATTTTCTAGGTCATCATTTGATGGTAACGTTTTTAGGTGTGGATGATTCAAGCACATGGAAAGATATCACTCATCAAAAATATAGAAGAATGCGTTGAAGAAGTCTAATATTGGTTATAAGTAGTAGAAAGATGTACCATCAAATGAGATGAAAAGTAAAAATTGATTTTCATCCCTGCAAGAGTAAGCTAGTCCATCATATTCCAAGGAATGTCCTGAGTACCAATCCATATAAGGTATGATTTCAAAAAAAATATCAAAAATAAAATATCCGAGTAGGTAGTAGTCGCATAAATTGTGTTCAAGGCATCAAAATGCACAGAGATATGAGTCATTATTAGTGGATGTACCACCCATTTGATAAAACACAAGGATCTAGTGATATGAATCAGGTATGATAAAGAAGGTATCAAAATGTTTGGTAATGATGAAGGGTTAATAATTATTGGATCTGGGAAAGATTTTTTTTGGAAAAAGACTTGGGACGTTCAGATGTATTATTTGTTGAAGGTATTAGTCACAAATTATTAAGAGTATGTCAATTTTGTGACATAGTACATTTGATATTATTTTCTATGAAATTTTCTGTCATCATGGAAAAATAGGTTATTGTTGGATTAAAGGTAAATAATACAAAAGGTAATCTTTATCTCATGAGAGGAGAAGAAGATATATTTTTCTATCCAAGTAAAAAGAATGTATATTGTGGAATAAACATATTCTCCATGTGAGACAAATGTCCTTGGAATATTTAGTGAAATATGATGCTTCACAAGGTCTCCAAAGATTATCATGTTATCATACCCATATGTGTGATGCCTTCCAACAAGAGAATATCATTCGAAATACATATAAAGAATAATAGAAAAAGACAACAAGATTGCTAGAATTGGTTCATATTGATGTTTGTGGACCAATTTCACTATGTTCTCATGATGGGAGGAGATTTTATGTCATTTTCATTGATGATTATATAATACTGACATGGGTGTCGATGATTACCCACAAGTCTGAGGTGTTTAGTTTATTTATAAGAAATCGACAGAAATCAGAAAATATGCTAGGTGAGAAAATTTAGAAGGTTTGGATAGATAATGAAACAGAGTTCAAAAATAGCCAAGTGGAATATTATCTAGAGGAACATGGAATAAAGAATCAAGTTGCAATACTGAGAAATCCATATAATAATTGAGTTATTGAGATAATAAATAAGATTTTTGACAATATTGCTAATAAATTCTCCTTGATAATGACCTTCCAAAGAAATTATCTAAAGAAGTAGTGATGAAAATAGTCTACAATTAAAACATATAGTTGATATGTTTGAATGAAGTGATGACTTTGTATGTGATAATCTATAGAAAGATTCCATAATCGAAGTAATTTCAATTCTTCGTATGTAAGTGTTTCATTTTGAATAAGGATAGAAACAAGAAGTTTGAATCCTATGGATATAAAGTGATATTTCATGGCTACTCTATGAAATTATAATCATATAAATTCTTCAATAATAGGATAGGAATGATTTTTGAAATCAAAGATGTAACCATAGTAGAGAATGAGTAGAATATTTATCAAATATATGATCAGTATCATTAGTATTTTGATAAATAAATGAGACGATCATGGGATCCCATGTTCAATAGGATGACTTAGAAGAAGAATCAGAAGATGAGAAGGATTAGGATAAATTTTTATCTATGCAAAGATAGATAAGATGAGCTGAAACACATAGAAAAAATATAATTTGTTATTATATAATGCCAGTATAGACATGGAGGATAAAAACTCTACAGCAAGAATAATTCTTATCATAGGTAGAGAAAAACTATTTTTGGGAATTAGTTGGCGAAGAGAATGGGGTTAAGGTTATTAATAGGGAGATTGAACAAATTGAGAAGAATCAGACATGGGAGATTTTTTCGACACCAACATATAATAATTTCATTAGGACAAAATGGGACTTTCACAACAAAATTAATGAAGAATGTCCTCTGATTAGAAACAAATCATGACTTGTGTGCAAAGGTTACTCCATCATATAGGGTATTGATGTTAATGAATCATTTGAACCCGTTGAAAGATAGACTCAATTAAATTATTCTTGGCCACAGCAGTGCAACAAAAGTTTAATGTTTTCTATATGGACGTAAGGTCATGATTTCTGAATGGGATTATAGAAGAATAAGTTTATAGTGAGAATCCAAATGGTTTTGTCATTCATGAGGATAATAATATTGTTTTTCAGATGTAGAAGGATTTATATGGTTTGTAGCATATACTAAGATTTTTGTATTCAAGGCTAGACCGGTTTTGGAAAAACCTCAGTTTATAGCATGGGGGAGTTGATTAAAATCTATTTGTCAACCATGGATGTTTTCTAATGATGATGATGCTGGTATATGTTGAGGACATAATATTTGGATTTTCAGATGAAGTTCAATGTTGACAGTTTTCTACTTTCATGAAAAGTGAGTTATAAATTTCAATGACTGGTGAAATAACAATTTTCCTTAGTCTACATGTGACATAAATATGGAATTACACATTCATTTCTCATTCCAAATATGCCAAGGAATTTTTGAGAATGTTTGGAATGGATATATGCAAGGAGACGAATGATCTAGAGGCTACCCAGATGAATCTGTCTCATGATGATGAACGAAGAGTGGTCAATGTCATATAATAAAGGCAGATCATTGGGAGTTTCTTGTACGTAATAGTGATGTGACCAAATATTGTTTTTTCAATGTGTCAAAAAACATGATAACAAATTAACCCCAAGTAAAGATACATGACTGTAATAAAAATAATACTTCAGTATTTCATGGGCATTATGGATTTTGATTGATGTATAATGACAAATCTCTGGAAGAGATACTAGAATATACATATGTAGATTGGTCCCATTTAGCAGATGACAGGAAATCAATGCTAGGAGTTTAATTCTATCATGGAAGTTTTTGAATTTCTTAAATAATCATGAAACATGATTTTAATCAATTAGCACCTCAAAAGATGAATATATTGTTGCTACATAAGCATACACACAATTATTAGGGATAAAGTAGTATTTTGGGGATATGGGAATTGATGTGAAGTCTATGATCAGAATCCATTATGATAATTCAATTGCTATAAATCTTATAAAAAATAAAGAATATCATTCATGGAAAACGAACATTGAAATATAGTATCATTTCATCAGGTATAAGGTAGTTCAATGGCTTGTGATGTTGGAGTATGTGCCTGTATAACTATATGTTGTAAATATTCTTGAAAATGACTTACCCAAAGAATCATATGAAATGAATCGACTGGATATCATAGGTTATTTGACTCCCACACTTGAAATAGTGTGGATTCAAATCACTTCATATCCTTGAGTAATGGTGTGTTTTCCCCTTAATGCGCTAATTTGTGTTCTTACCCAGTTGTTCACTACAAATGAATGGCCTCTGTGTTCATTGATAAATGGGGAGAAATTTTTCTATTAAAAAGAAGAATATTTTTTAGTCGAGACACATGGAGAAGCTGATAGGTGGAGCGATGATATAGGGGGATTTAAAGTTGTCAAGGGGAAGAAGTGATATAGTGGAAGTATTATATCTAACGATGCTAAAGATGATCAATCAATTGATAAATATCACGATAGTTGAGGTTCGTGATGAAAGATGAAGAGTTGCATTTGAATAGAATGAAGTGATTCCCTGATGAACTTTTCATTATACTATTATTTCTCATTGTGAGCATAGATCATGTGGGCTTAGAGAATGTGTTGAGTAAATACTGGATCACAATATTAATTACACAAATAAAATGATAATATAACTTGTATGAAGTATTAATGATATACCAAATTATGAATGTGTTTTAAAAAAACCCAGTGGGGGATATTATTGGGAAAAAATCCCTCAAGATGTACTCTCATAATTTTATGGGTGTGATTGTTTTTGTTGAAAATGAAAAATGTTTGTGATTGAATATGGTTAGTGTTTTCCAATGTAGGTATTTAAGGTGGAACAATTTCTTAGTGTTTTTCCCAATTTTTGGGCCACAAAATCGATAGTTTGGTTTTTGGAAAAGGATGAATTCTTCTTATGGGAACACAGTACGTGGACCATGAATCATGGTTCATGTATTGAAAAATTGGAATACGAAATGATGAAATAAATCGAAAATGGTAGGGAACTGCAAAGTGCAAGATATAGACCTTTTTTGGAAAATGATTGTGGGGAGATAATGGTTTGTGAAAAAACCATGTGGAACACGAATGTTTTGTGATATGAGGGATGGCTTATCATTCAAAAAAATGATGTGGTGATTTGAGAACCTAATAATGGTGTTTTTTGAGAAAATTTTACGGTGATTCGGTCTGCCGTGAAAGAAGAATGATAGTACCCAGAATCCATGTGGAAATGGCTTGCAAACTTAACAGTATGTAGGGAAAGTTGTAAAACATTAATGATTTGGGTAATCATGGATTAAAAAAAAATTATTCAATTTTCTTATATAAGGAATGATAATCACATAATTACATAGATCTAATTCCATTATAGAAAATAATCACTCTATAAATTCAGCTAAGTATGAAAGAGGTTTGCAAGGGAAAATTCTGCGAAGGGTGATGTGGTTTGTGTGAAATAAATTATACTAATGGTTCTTATGGGGAACTATATCCTGGAAGGAAAGGAAGAAATTGTTGATGCTCATATCGGTCACAGAGTCCAACAAAACAGAAATGGTGAATACCTTATGCACAAAGAGGGCCACCCTTTGAAGAATACCAAAAATTGGCTAAGGCACAAACAAGGAACCCATTTGGAGGGAGTCATGCAAGTTTCTGGCAAGCCACAGAAGTCACTTTTGTGCCACCTATGGGCCACGCAAGTCACATGTGCTCCCTATTCTTTTTTCACCCAAGGTGCTCGGTGGACAATAAATATCCCCTGTGGCCCCCCCATTTGAGGGATGGATTTTCCAAAACTCAGATTCAAGCTCTGGTCGCCCAAGTCTTCAACTCAACTCTTCCGAAAGCTTTTAAGGTATCTTTTTTCCAAGAATGGAATACTTGAAGTAGTATGATAAGGATAAAGTGTTTAGAATTCACCAACACTTGCGTGCCTAAGTGTCCAGACCTCTTTAAAAGTGGAAACACTTGCGCGCCGCCCAGTCCTTTCAATGAAACTTGCGTTCCTCCATTTTGGAAACATCATTTTATAATACTAAAGGCTTGGGTTATGTCTCGCCCATGTATTAACCTATAAATTATTTTTCACGCAGTAGAACCCAAGCCGTGAAAGTAAACATGTGAAACCAAGACTTATGGTCCAAATAATTTGCACATCCATACAATCATGCCAAATTTATTTGTGTTCCTCTCTCTCGTTCACCTCTCCTCATCAAGATACTAGCCATCGAACACCTTTTAAAATCCATTTATGGCATGGTTCCATTGTTGGATTCCTTATCTGAAAGGAATTATGTGATAACATCTCCCCAAACCTCATGACATACAAGCTTTATGTCACCATAGTTAGAGGTTTCCTAAATATCCTCATCCTTTAAGATGAGAAGATCTTTTGATTTTGGGCCTCCTTATCAAGAGTAAGACCCATGTTACAAGTCCCCTTAACCTGGGCCTCCTTATCAGGAGTAATCCATAGTCATATTTTCCATAATCATTTGTCGTCCTCATCAGTAGTAATGCCCAATATTAATTTCTTTTGATTTGGGCTTCCTTCTCAGTAATAAACCCCAATCAAAAGTCCCTCTTAATATGGGAATCCTTTTCCGGAGTAAGACCCATGTTAAAAATCCAAATCTCCATAATGTACAAATAGCATTATAGACACTGCTATTGGGATTATTTCCTAATTCCTGGTCTTCATCTACTGGGATCATCTTACATATGTAATCCCCACATCATTTCTCAAGACATCATCTTTCGTGGAATCATCGTAAAGATTACAGATACCTCTTGTTTCTCACACTGATCATGACTCACTTCATCTTACAGTGTAAAAGTAATCATGAAATGTCTTTTTGGGACATTAACCATGCATAAAAACCATACTTCTTATCGAACTAAGTGGGTTCGGATTTCATTTTGACAAGGATATGAAGGTATCCCATCTGCAGGTACGATACCAACTCTAAAATAATCCCTACCTTATTGAATGACACTAAACATCATGTGCCACATTGAGTGGCTTTAAAACCAGTATGGTCATCATAATGACCAATATATTTCTATGTAATGTATTGAAGGATATCATTGACTAAGAATATCTAATACATACAGATGATTCTCCATCGATGAAAAACCTCAAATCTGTATAAAAGATTCTCTAAATCTTATACATATCAATAATTGATTACTAATTCTAAAGGAAAACTCATTATCATAATTGGAGAATTAATAAGGATTCGTGAAAATAACTTAAATCTATAAGAGAGTCCCAGAGTAGGTATTATTTCCCCCCCAAAAGGTGTGATGAGCCTGACCTCGCATTCTCTCGACCAATGGAAATTCTTAAGACTCATTGGTCCACAACGAATGAGCACCAACCATTGTAATGTATGTCCAAATGGATATATAATCATTGGATGTTTCTGGTTCTACGAATAAACCTATTAGCAACTGATTGGAATGTTTTAACCACAAATAAACAAGGTCATCCCATTTTTTAGAAGAAACATAATATAGCCTGTATGGGAACCCCATTTGATGGATGAATTTTCTAGAACTCATATTCATGATCTGGTTTCCCAAGTATTGAACTCAACTCTTCCAAAACATTATAAGGTAAATTTTTACCTATAATGGAATATGTGAAGGAGTAGGATAATGCCTAAGTGTTTCGAATTCACCAACACTTGCATGCCTAATTGTCCAGACCTCCATAAAAGTGGAAACACTTGCTTTCCTCTCAATCCTTTCAATGAAACTTGTGTGCCTCTCTTTTAGAAGCATCTTAGGATAATTATAAAGTATTGAGTTATGTATCACCTAATTATTACCCTATATAATCTTTTTCACCCACGTGAACCCATGTCGTGCAAGTACACTTGCACGACCATGAATTGTGCACCAAATAATTTGTGCCGCCATACTTGTCCGCCAACTTTATTTGAATTCCTCTCCCATGTTCAACTCTCTTATTCAAGATATAATCCCTTGAACATATTTTCAAAGACATTTATGGCATGCTTTCTTTTTTGGATTCCTTATCCGAAAGGAATTATTTGAGAGCCTCTCCCAAAACCTCGTGGATTACATGCTTTATGTCACCACGGTTAGATGTTTCTTATATAGACTCATCATTTAAGATGAGAAGATATTTTGATTTTGGGGATCCATCTCAGGAGTAAGCCCTATGTTACATTTCCCCCTAACCTGGGCCTCCTCCTCAAGAGTAGTCCCCTATCATAGTTCCCTTAAACATTGGGCATCCTCCTCAAGAGTAAGCCCCAATCTTAATTTCTTTTGATTTGGGATTCTATCTCATGAATAAACCCCAATCATAAGTCCCTTTTAATTTGGATTCATTTTCAAGATTAATCCATGGGTTAAAACTCCACATCTCCATAAAGTTCAAATACCTTTACAGACCATGCTCTTGGGCTTCTTTCCTAAGTCCATGTCTTCATCTACGTGTGTAGTCTTACATACTTGAGCTCTACATCATTTCTCATAACAGAATCTTTTGTTGAACCATCGTCAAGTTTACTAATACCTCTTGTTTCTCACACCACACATGACTCATGTGAGCATAGATTGTAAAAATAATCAAGAAAACTCTTTTTGGGAAATTTATAATGCATAAACCCCATATTTCTTTTCCAAAACTACATGGAATTTAATCTATTCCATAAAAGTAGAGTATGTATAAGCCTTTATAAGGTTGAAGACCACATTTAATTAATTCATTTCCATCCCATATTATGTTAAATTTTTTCTTTCTTATCAAAATACATGGGTTCTGATTCCTTTTTAATAGGGGTACATAGGTAGCCCATCTGCGGGTAAGATCCCAACTCTGAAATAATCCATATCTTCTTGAATGACATTATACTTCAAGTGCCACACTGAGTGGATTTAAAATAATTATGGTTATCATAATGACCAACAGATTTCTAAAGAATGTATAAAAGGATAACATTGTTTAAGAATCCCTAATACATACAGACGATTCTCAATCGATGAAAACCTCAAATACATATAAAAGATTCTCTAAATCCCAAACATATCAATCATTGATTGAAAAATATAAAGGAAAACTCATTTTCATAATTGGTTAATTAATAAGGATTTGTGAATATAAAATAAATATATAATAATGTTTTGGAGTAGCTAATAATTCTCCCCAAAAAGGTGTGATGAGCCTGACCTCCCATCCTCTCGACCAATGAAAATTCTTAAGCCTCATTGGTCCACAACTAATGAGCCCATACATTTGGAAAGTAGGTCCAAATGGATATAGAATCATTGGATGTTTCCGGTTATATGAATAAACACATTATAAACTAATTGAAAAGTTTGAACCTTAAGCAAACAAGGTCAACCCCATTTCCATAAGAAAAAATGGTGAACCCGATGTGAATCCGTAGCCAAGTTAAATGATGTTTTACTTATTTGTTAGGGCCCTATTAAACTCAATGTGAGGGCCAAAAAATCAATCAATAACATATGCACTCATCCCAAAGATATAGTATGGCCAAATTTATCTTGATTATGTGTGCTATATTAAATAAGAAAAATTTTCCAATATCTTTTTGCAACACAAAATGGATTCTTTAATGTTCACACCTAGGAATACCTCTGCCGCTACTCCAGTTGGATCGTTGTCTGCTCTGAGGAAGAAATAACCTACTCAAAGTTTTCAATTCTTGGTCTCGAATGCGTTGGTGAGGTAATACCGTCAACACTATACTATCCTGATACTGGTGGCTACTCGACAAGCCCTCCATGTAAACAACTCACCCTAGTTGTCCGGATAGCAATGACCAGTGGTCAAGAAGTAGGTGCTGCCAACCATAGTCTCCAATAATTTTGGGTCATTATCCCTAGAACACAACAACCAATACCTCCCATATTACAGAGAAGTGAATAAAGAGGTCACTAAATTCCTCAGTTAATGAAGACAGGAGTCCTTCTAAAGGACTCCCCCTAACAATTTCTGCCAGATTCGTGCGGTAGTGCACTCCCAACATGATAACGGTATCACCTCTAGGTATTCAGCTCAGGATCCATAGACCCGAGCACAGAAGACAATTCACCAGAAGAGAAATTCGGCCAATATGGAATAGTTTATTACCTCTTCCCCCTTAGGATAATTCCATCAATCTCAGTTGATGGAAAACAATGAGCAGGCATATACACTCGTCGGTTATTATTTCACTGCCCGGTAGAATCGTCTGGCAGTAACACACCAATCCCGCCAGACAAATCTGACAGAGTACTATAGGCAGTCACATATACGTGTTTATAATTCATCACCCAGTCAATAGGCTCATCTGACTGCATCCAAAGAATCTCGCTACCCAAATGTTGTGACCACCTGTAAACAGACACATACACCTGCCTATACTCATCAATTCTGTTAGCAGTCTCGTTTTCCAGTATTAAAGGATGTTCATCAATAATATTTGGTGGAGAAAACTCAGTAGGAAAATACACATGAAATTCCTCAAAATAACCAATAGTATCATTTGGTATCATCCAGAGATGTCAATTGGAAATCCCTAATGACAAATAGAATGCAGACAAAACTTTCTGCCCCCACAGATGAGTACTGTCAGAATTCACTGATAGGAAAAGGAGGACATGAGTAGGAACAAACACCTACTCCAAATATGGAATGTATATATATTCTAGTTCTGGAAGCTCACGTAACCAAGCACATTTTGATTATGGTGAATGCACATAAGAAATTCTCTACCCATATTCTGAATACCTATCACAATATTATAACAACTACAGCAACATCACAGGGAACGAAACATAAATCAATACCTATCAGTGGAGTGAGTCATCAACATGTCACTCAGGAGCAGATACACTCCTCTATTCCATTCCAGGAGAGTCATGGGGTATACTCTATGATGTCATACAAATAATCAAGTCAGGCACATACACCCTATTTAAATGGAAATAATCAAACTAACCTGACCATTTCTATTGGGCAGGCACATGCACCTACACATAATAACCACTTTCATCAACTAGTTGTTTCTAAATTGAGTAAGAATGTGTCCAGGTAAAATACCCATCCAACACAGTTGAAAAATCAATATCCAATCTGCAATAAATCCTTACTCAATGCTGGAGTTCTTGAAGCCCTCAGACAATTGTCTGTTTCAACTCCAGATTCTACTCTCTCATTTCCAGATTCTGGAAGTAACAAAAATAATTCTGAAGTTCTTCATCAGACACTTCTTCATGAAGGCTTGCTTCATGAAAATTCTATCAATCTCAAAGTATCATCTTCATATGAGTGCCACAAAAACCCTCTGTGTGGCTAGAAGAACATGGAGAAAGAGGTGTCATCGTTTGATGTAACCCACCATGGTGTCCCTCCCCATGATGATGAATTGAGCTGTGAAATTACTCTCTACAATAGTAATTCACATTTCCTAGAAAATGTTTCAATGGAAAATGTAGTAATGAGAATGACCACTAATATTGAGGCACTTTCAAATGTGACGCCAGTCATGTTTGATGCCTT
Source organism: Viscum album (assembly GCA_963277665.1). Lineage (NCBI taxonomy): Eukaryota > Viridiplantae > Streptophyta > Magnoliopsida > Santalales > Viscaceae > Viscum > Viscum album. The sequence goes on along the minus strand of OY728128.1, from coordinate 1,743,080,226 downwards.
ACCACTAGCATGTGAAATACTTTCTCAATCAAGAGATTGTCCGGGGTGTAGGTCATTATACAAACAACCCATGGGTAATTCATCTTTTAATCTGACAAATGAATTCTCTACCAATCTTGTTGAATATGATGAAGCAACCAAGAAGAACCAGCTTTGGTCCAATTAGGTAGAATAATCTTCATCAAATGTCAAAGAGGATGTGCTGAATACAAGAAAAAAACTGGTGAATGGTGAGATACTTGTCATGTTTTGGCCTTTGAATGACTCTCATTATGATATTCCAGAAACATTGATAGTCGATTGATTCATGATTTTCATCTCAACATGTTGAAAAATAATTTTCACATAATTGAGAAAATATTATCTTATGATGAATATCAAAACCGTGTTATGGTAATATAAGGGTTTCAAGGCCAAATTGACTAGGCATCTCTCTCAGTTTCTTGACATCCAAAGGGTGAAAAACAATAGAGATCCCTACAACGTATATACATTAGCGCATTAAAAAGGTTTCTCCAGTTAATTACCAATTCCTCATATAGTATTCATATCAGGGGATTGGGTGTTCATGGAGCATTACATTTCACTATGCTCTCCTATCAACAAAGCCCGCCAAAAGTGGTCTCATTCAATGTTATTGCCCATGGTTGGCCACATCTAACTGGTTTTGTGTGTAATCAATGGATTTATCAAGAACAAGACTCAACTAGTTCTTCCAAAAGACATGCATATAAACAAGAATTTTTCACATTAAACTGGAATCAAGCAAATGATAATATCGAACATGCTTCTCATTTAGAGCATGCAAATCATCAGGTGACAAATGTGTCTGAAATAATGCAACCATCATCTGAGCCATGTGATTTGAATTGATGTAGGATGATGCAGTCTTCCAATTTTTGGACTATGATCTGAAAATCAGGAGTGATTTTAAGAAAGTTACAGATGTAGCAGCTCAAGAGGCACCTCATCTTTCCAGATTGGGGACTCTTTTAATCCAACCATCGGAATCAATAGATAGAATTCAAGGAGTTGACAAGGAAAAATAGGAATAGCCATAGTCCATCAGACTTTTTCAAAATCCCATTCCTTTCATCAGTGAAATTCAGTCTTCACTCAATTACGTAAAAAGCCACAAGAGGAACATAGAGCTGAATTATATGGAAATTCCCTTCAAATTACTGTTAATAAATAAGTTATTGGGGGATCATCCAAACAAAAGGCAATGTCCCATAAAGGACATGGACGAAGATAGTATCACATAAGGGCTGAAAGAAGCGCTGTAATGAATTATGCATCGATAAGTGTCATCAGTGTCTTTTTCACAAATCCCCCATAATATGAGGCTCACTTAGAGAATTCAGATGAAGAAGTTCCTATTCAAGAGGATGTATACATAGAAATTAATGAAGGAGGTGTGCATACCAGAAGACCGAGGGTTTCCCAGGGGCATGACAATCCTTCTGGTAATTCCCTTTTATACTCCAGAAATGCACAATCCAATGAAATGGGTAAATGTCAGGATATATCCCACACTTCCATTGGAGAAGGCCAATCACTCTCATTAGAGGAAAGGTTCACATAGACGGAAAAATAAATGATGGAGTTAAGGAGGTAAAATGCAGAACTACTTCATGGTAGTATTCCACCAAATCATGCTGGATTTAATCAATCAAGGGAATTTGTTGTAGCTACTGGGAAGGATCAAGAATATCCCCCTTTATAAGTACACCCTTATAGGTCCAATACTATGGGTCATATGCGATAGCAACCACCAATACTACCATTAGTGGCACTACCGGTAGCCACACCTATCTAAATTATAGTTATTAAATATGCTCAGGTACAAGCTCAACTAGATGTTTCTCAAAAAATAATGACTACCATTGAGTCATTAACATCTTGGTTTGAAGCTATGGATGGAAATCATTCACAATTTCAACTAGAAAAGAGATCTTACCCTGAATGCATGGATGAAATTCCTCCCCCATAAAATTTTGGGAATACCAATTTCCCAATTTTTAATGGTGGAGGTGTTCATGAACAAAAATTAACAAATTTTGTTTCTCATTGTGATCCTTTGATGGGAACTCCTCAACATCAAGAAGCATTTAAGCTCAGGTTTTTTGTGTTGTCATTAAAAGGACCTACTTTTGTCTAGTATACAAGTTTGAAATCGCATTAAATTATTGGATTGGAAGATCTCTATCAATGATATCATCTTCAATTTAGATTAACATTACCAAAGATGACACTTTTTATCTTTCCAATTATAAGAAAATGGAAAACGAAAGTGTTTCAGATTTCATTTCTCCCTATAAGGGATTACCATATTCCTTATGTTTTACAATCCCTCAAGAAGAGTTGTTTCCAATCTGTGTGGAAAATATGCGTGCTAAATTATGCACACCGTTGATCCCTGTGAAATACACATGAGGGTTTCGAGACCATACATCAATCACTCAGCAGATATAAGACTCTCTTATAAAGACTATGTAAAAACTCATGTAATTCCATTAGTTCTAGGAAGGACAATTGGGAACGTAGAGACTGTTAAAGTTATACTTAAACACGCACTTGTACCAGCTTCTACTTCAAAACCTTCATCATATTGGAGGGCTCCACCTCTTGAGCATCAACAAAAATGGCAACCCTGTCACGATGATCAATAGGATCAAAGGAAAAAATAGTTCTAGGACTTAAATAATAGTTTTTATTCATTCCAGAATGAACATATTCTTGGTTACATCATCATGGCTCTAGAAAACAACCTGGTTCAGTTGCCAAGGCCCAAAAGTCCGAACAAGGAAGGAGATGAAGACCTCCCCAAATATTTTCCATTTCATCAGATATTGGGTCATTCTATTCAGAAGTGTTTTTTCTTCAAAGACATCCTTCAAAAGATTGCAGAGTCTGGACACGTTATACTGAAAGGTTCTTTAGACCAGTTATCATGTGTTAGTGCTTCTGATCTAGAGGAAAAAGGCAAGTGGAATCAAGTAAAAAGTAAAAACACCCAGAAATATGTTGATTGGATGTTCACAAAAATGATGAACCGAACTCATGGCATTTTAAAAACTCAATTTACCCAACCAATTGTGTCTTCTTCTATGACTTACACAAAAAAACTCCCTTCATCAGAAAGAGAATCCTCAAAGAAGATGCATAATTTGAAGAAAGAAGAGTAGTCAGAAGAAGACGATCTCATGTCACAACCTATGTTATAGTTGACTATGGTAAATTTTATGCCATTTGATTTAAAAGAATGGGCACCACCCTACCAAATAGTACAGCCTGAACTGGTTCTTTAGGAAAAATCTTCATCAGATGAAGAATTGATCTGTGGTTTTTTTAACATGATTCATTTAATGGATCCTTATTCCAATGAAAGTTTCGATTATGATGAGCCTATGTTCCTTGTACCTAACAGAGGAATTAGAGGAAGAGGCAGATGTATTGGATACATGGGAAGATGTGGATATTCTAGAAGCCAGTATTTCAATACTAAACCTACTAGAACAGTATATGCGGTAGAAACTCGTGGAAAATACCTTTAACGGGATCAATAGGAACAACAATGTTCATCCACAAATGGAAGATTCAGTCCTAACGTAGTTATTTGGAAGACTGATTAGAGTTCTCACCTACTTCTTCTCAGCAAATAGAAAGACCTAGTCTGTCTAATCTACTGAAGACAGGTGTGCTTCCAATTTCAGCCCGATACGAGATGCATCTACTACCTAAGCATCAACTTCCAAGGCACCTGAAAAACCATATTTTCATGATGCGAAATAGTGAAATTTAGACCAAAATACTGATTTCTTGAAATATTTGGCCCATGTATCAGCCATGTTAAAAATTCTGGATTCCTTGAATCTATCAAAAGATCTTCGAGAGGTTCTTATTGAGGCTTTGTCATGTCCTCAATAATCGGAAACTGAAATTACTGTGGTTGATGTCTACCATATAGAGAATGATCCTACAGAATTCCATACAATGAAATCTTTTATAGATAGAGATGAAGATGATGTTGTACATGGACATATCAGACCTTTTTATCTATCTGGAAAAGTTAATGATATAGACATTTCAATACCTTTTATTGATATTGGATTAAGAGTCAATCTCATTCCAATTCATACACTTTTTCGATTAGGCATCACTGAATCGTGTTTATCTCCTTCTACATTGATGTTACAAGGATATGATAAGAATGAACAAGATCCTATGGAAGTGATTATACTCCGAATTTAGTTTAGAGACCTTGAGTCTAATTCAAATTTCATGGTTGTTCGTCTATACACAGCCTTCAACATTTTTCTGGGACGACCTCATCTACATCAACATGCGGTCGTACCTTTTTCGTGCAATAAATGTCTCAAATATTGTTTCAAATTTCAAATTGGGACACTGTATGGTGACAAGGCCCCATTCAAAACATGTGAATCTCAATAAATTGAGGCAGAATGTTATCACATGGATGGAAATAAAAACTCCACAGTAAAGAAGGTCACCAAAATTAATGCCCCAAATGGTTTGGAAAAGATTCCAATAAACCCATTCATACATGTGAGTACAGATTATGTGTTTCCTATCAGTTAAATTTAGAGGATATACCTAAATCCAAACACTCTTATGGAATCTTCCATAATGTCAACTACGGCAATCAAGATAAAAAAATGGGAGAAATTGTTGATTCACCAAGAAATGATGAAATCTTAGATGGAGATGTCTTCATTTCATCCCGCTGAAATCCAGAAATTTTAAACATCATCAACCAGGTTAGAAGAAATTATAGTGATACAAGAGGGAAAAAATTATGTCTATTCTCAATCCATAATCTCATCACTATTACCCTAGGAATACCCTTCATCATCAATAGTGTCAAAAATGGAATCCTCTTCTACAAGATGTTCAAATTTTAACATCTCCCATGACTATGGATATTCTGCTTCATCATCTACTAAGCAAGTAGAAATAGAAGATGTAACATATATTGAATAAGAAGAGGAAGATCTCAGAGATTCACCCCCATCATTTGAATAGGGTATCTCTACTACTATGGAAGAACTAAGAGAAATAAATCTAGGTACAAAAGAAGATCCACGCCCAACTTTAATTATTGTATCCACGACTCTTGAAGAGTAAGAAATGTATACTTCATTTCTAATGAAAAATCGAGATGTGTTAGCTTGTAATTATAAAAGAAATGAAAGGTCTTGATCCTGATGATTCCACTCATCATTTTGGTTTTCCTAAAAAACACCAAGGATTCAAGAAAGCCGCAAGAAGAACACACCCTACTTAGGCCTCCAAAATTGAAGGTGAAGTTGATAATCTTATCAATGCTAACTTCATCAGAGACGTTTAGTATCCTAAATCGTGGGACAATATTTTCCCTATTAAAAAGAATAAGGGAAAATGTTAGAGTTCTCATTAACTTCAGATATCTTAATCGGCATTGTGCCATGGAAGATTTTCCAGTTTCGATCACAGAACTCTTAATTGATGCAATAGCTATCTACAATGCTCTTTTATTTCATGGATGGTTACTCTAGGTATAATCAAATATGAATGTTCCCAGAAGATGAATAGTTTACAACCTTCAGAGCTACTGAAGTTGTGTTTTTCTATCAGGTAATGACAGTTGTCCTGAAGAATGCAGGTGCAACGTATCAACGTGTCATGCACCATATCATCAAACCCTTTTAAGTAAATTTTTTTGAATATTATGTCGATTATTTGTTATTTAAATCCAGAAAACGTTATGATCACTTGGCCGATCTTGAAATCATATTCAACAAACTTCGACAACACAATTTGATGATGAACCCCTTGAAATGTGGTTTCGTAGTAACCTCAGGAAAATTTCTCGGCTTTGTTGTATGCCATTGTGGGTTTGAAGTTGATCCTTAGAAGAAAAAATCAATCCTTGACATGTCACATCCTAGAAATTTGAAGGAATTAAGAAGAATTCAAGGACACTTGGCCTATATTCAGCATTTCAATACCAATTTGGCCGAACACTATTTACCCTTTACCAGATTAATGAAGAAGGGAGTCACCTTTCAGTGGACTAAAGAATTTCATGAAGCATTTGATATCCTCATGAAATATATATTGATTCCACTGATAGTAATGCCTCTTGTCGAAAGAAAAACACTTATTCTCTATGTGACAGCTTTAGAGCGATCATTTGGTGCCTTCCTTTCCCAAAAAAATGATGCTGGGAATTAATAAACTTGTTACTATCTTAGTCAGACTATTCATGAGGCTGAAACTTGATATTCAATTAATAAAAAGTGCTGCATATCGTTAATCATTGCAGTTCAGAAATTGAGACACTACCTGCAACATCATGTGGTCCAATTGTTATCTCGAAATAACCCGCTAAAATTTATCGTTAGTCCTCCATGCTTACAGGACGTTTAGAAAGGTGGTAAGTTATTTTGTAGCAGTTTGATATCCAATATGTGTCTCAAAAGAAAATAAAGGGAAAATATATGGCCGATTTCCTTGCTGAACACCCATCTATAGAAGATACATCTTTGAATATTTAACTACCTGATGAGGAAGTCTTCTTTATTCAAGATAATCCTCAACCATGGAAAATGAACATTGATGGTTCCTCCAAAATTCCAACATGGAAGAAAGTAGAAGATCATAAATTCAACAAAGTTGGGTTCGGAATTGTGCTTATTTCCCAAGAAAAGGCAGGGCTACCCTACTAATTCTTATTGTTGGTAGGTGGTACAAACAATGAAGCATAATATCAAGCTCCCATTGCAGGCTTGGAATTAGCACTTCAGGAATAGGTGAATCACATGAAGGTGATAGGTGATTCAGATTTGGTAATAAAAAAAATTAATGGGGGATTATGCCATCAAAAAGTAAGAGTTAATCCTTTTGTGTGATTATGTTAGAGAGTTAATGGTGAAATTTTCCTCAGAACTGACATTTCCTTATGTCTCGTGATCACAAAATTCCCATGATGATGCACTGGCTAATGTACCCACAGCCCTGGTAGATCTATATCAAGAAAAAATTGTCTTCAGTATGGCCCATCGTCATGTAGTTCCACCTTTTGTTGAAATCATAATAGAGGATATCAATGAAATAAATCCCATTTCTGGGCCATATGGTCATAGTATACAATTGATGAAACCTATTAGGGAATGCCATTAAAATGGAACACTCCCACCTGATAGATCTAGGAAAGAACATGTCTAGAAATGTGTGGTCAATTCTACTCATTATGATATCCCAAATCACCAAAAATTTCTTGACATGTGATGTTTTGATGGAATTCTATTCAGATGTATTGATGGTGAAGAGACAATGGCTATCATTAATGAAGTACATGCATGAGTTTGTGGTGCCCAGTAGTCTGGACATAGAATTTCCAGTCAAATTCAAAGGATTGGATTCTTCTGGCCTTCAAGGATTCAATATTGTGTTGATTTCACTTTGAAGTGTTATTCTGGCCATGTATGTACCAACATCATTCATCAACCCCTAGAGATTCTTCATACATCTATACACTCCTAGTTGTTTTCTACATGTGGAAATGATGTAGTAGGACCTTATCCTCAGGTTACAGCTAATCAGTTTAAGTATATTCTTACTGCTACTGAATTCTTTTCCCAATGGGCATAGGAAATACCACTCAATGAACTATGTGTTAAATGAATTGTTTGCTTTTTCAAGACTAAAATCATCAAAATATTTGGTGTTCCTCTTACCATATAGACTAATAACGGAACCAACTTTTTTTCATCCAAAGTATGAAAAATTGTATCAAGAATACAATATCAGATCCAACCATTCCACTCAGTATCATGCAGTGTCCAATGGTCAAATAGAGGCATTTAAAAAGACTATTTTAAACATAATTAAAAAAATGGTGGATAAAGATAAGAATTCATGGTTTGATAAACATTTTCATGCACTATGGGCTTATCAATCTACCACTCGCACTGCTACACGATCAGCTCTATATTCATTTGTATATGGAATGGAAGCAGTCTTTCCTTTTGATGTCCAATATCCTTAGCTTAGAATATCCATTTGTGATCAGTTATCTACATATGAAAAATCTCAAAAGAAATTGGATTAATTGTAATGACTAGATGAAAAATGATTGTGCACACTACACCATCTAGAAGTCTATCAGAATCGAATAGCACGAGCTTTCAATAAAAACATTTGTCTTAATTCATTAATTCATGGAGAATTGGTATTGGTCCATAGATCCCCAATGATACTGGGGAAAAACTTCCATGATTGATCCAAATTGGGAAGGACCGTAGTCAATACATAGGGTCTACCCTAATAGAGATAATTATTTAATATCAATGGATGGAGACCTCATTAAATCTCCAGCCATTGCATGATTTTTTAAGAAGTATTTTGTGTAACACAAATACACCCATTGTCCTTACTGCAGGACATTAAACTGTATAGCTCCCTCTATCGTCCAACATGGTGTTAAACTATGTCCCCTTTTTCGCCCCACATGACGTTAAATATTGCATCGTCTGAGCTATAGGACATTAAAATTCCATGAACCCCATGTCTGTGACACATGAAATTAAATTGTGATCTCCGAATGGACAATTATCTTTTAAACACTATTTCCATACATGCCCCGGGCAGCTAACCATGCATAATCCCCGTATCATCCTTCGTTGTCGAATATTTCATGACACGATCACCAGATCAGTTGCTGATTACTGTTTCTCACACTGAGCATTACTCACGTGAGCCTATAATATGCTTCTACCAGACATTTTCTCTTGGCTGCTAACCACTCTTAAGTCCCATCATCATATTCGGGTTGCTAACATAAACTACACCCTGATCACCAAATCCCTCTCAATTGAACTACTCAGACATTGATCCTTGCCTCCTAGGTCGGGTACGTAGGCAACCTCCTGATGTTCAAACATAAAACCACATTCTTCACATCAATTCACCTTCATCCCTTATGATATTGATTCGTAATTCCCTTGTCAAACATCTTATTAATATCCATTCACTTTCATAATTCATGACATTAAACTATGTTTGTCCCATCGTCCTAGCTATATGACATTAAACTATACAGTTACCCATTGTCCTTGTTCCAAGACATTAAATTTCATATCACTTATCCATGCATATGACCTTAAACTATTTATACTTTTTTCTTATAAGACAATAAAACTACAACAATCCATGATACCTTCACCCGAGAGGAATCATCGTTGACATGGTCTCCAACCATGTCATGTTTCAAGAACAATGTGTATCATTATTCCAATCCTCATGGGATACGTAGGAATGCTCGAGCATTCCTTGAGTCTAGCCCCGAGCCTTTGGGCTGATACCCAAACTCCACTTTTGGTTCCTTGGCTGAAAAGACCCCCTGGGAGCACGTGGTCTGATGTGAAACACCCTGGTCTTTATTCGCATTAGATTTATAACAAATTCACAATGTGTCTCCCTCAATGCGTTCCGAGCTCTATGATCCTAAACTAAGATCTTCCATGATCTCGTCCTGCATGACGTTAAACTATATTTCAAGAACTCAGTGTGGCTTGATTAACATCCTAATGAGATACATAGTGACATCCAAAATTTCCATTCAGGACCCAGACCCAACATTATCCAAATAATATTCATGATCTCTATAACCCTTTTCCTGACTTTTAGTTCCAAAATATCTGAAACCTGAGAGTTATTTTTCCAAAATATGAAACATGTGCCATTAGTCGGCCTTGCATAAGTTTTCTACATAATAGATCTGTCAGCCCAAAAGATGCTACTATTTGACTATGCATCTTATTCCCCAGTTGGCCCTGCATAATTTATCCCCCATAACAGGGTTTTCAAGTAGTGGTAACTTAATTCTTGGGATAAGCCACTTTTGTACATATTGGTCTTAACAGAGATATGTAAGGATCTAAAAAAATGGTAATCCTTAACATATTTGTTCAATAATCGTTTATATGATCTAAAAATATTATGTCCTAAAATGTTTCTCTCTCTTGTTTTAGTCATATGATTTAAAACCTCAGATACCATTTTTCCAATGTTTGGCTCAGACCTTTGTAGATGCCACCTTTCTCCAAATATTTGAAAATTATGTTTGGAAATATCCTCTCCATGATCAAATACCTTTCTCCATAAAGAAAACTCTGTTCTTTGGAATATTTGAATCCCCATAAAACATTCTTTGTATTTTGGTGATTGAATGTCAAATTTCTAAGAGTTCATTTTCCCGACTATGCAGCATGTGCCCTTAGGTGGCCTTGCATTAGTTGTCTACATAATGGACCTGTCAGCCAAAAGATGCTACTATTTGACTATGCAGCATATTCCCCAGTTGGCCCTACATAATATAGCCCCCATAATTGGTTAGTCAAGTAATTGCTACTTCATTCTTAGAAAAGACTTCCTCTAATTCATTTAGATATATCACCATGTCATTCCTTAGATTCAAAAATTTTCAAGTCAAAGATTACAATTTTTCCCTCCATATGTGAATATGATAACATGTTTCCATACTAATTATCAAGAATTGAGTCAATATCATCTATTTGGTCAAATATATTCAACCTTAAATATTATCATTTTCATATTCCATTATGCATGACTTTAAACAATTAATATCAAAAGACATGGTACTCATTAAATTGAGATCCTATAAAGGGTACTCTAAACAGAAGTCGAGTACCAGCTCTCTAAACATACATTTTGTATGATTTAGTCAATATTAAGAAATTAAAAGATAAATTTGGTGAGGTTGTTTATATATACCTAGTAAAAAACAAACTATGATTATCAGACCCATTGGATTAGGTAAAAATAAAGAGAAATTCTACTGATCGAAGATGAAATGTTTTTCATTGATGAACATGATTAGAAAAACATCCACAGACTGGAGACTCTAAACTTTTTTTCATAAATTATAGAAGACTTTCAACATGACTTTTCATCTTTTTCACAGCATCTCGAGAATCGTCAGCAACCACTTGAAGACCATTTAGCCAACCACCTTCACTCTCATCAGCTTGACTAATTGCTTCTTTGGCATCTTTGATGGATTTTATAACATCCTCTTGGACTTCTTCCAATGAATTATAAAGTTGGTCATGCTACCCAGTAATAGCATCTCACTCTTGATGAAGGTGAATCTTCTGGACAATCTTCTCCATGATATTTTTCTTCAATTCCTTTATCATTGAAACGTAATCATCCTTATCTCGGGAAACTGTAGCTTGAAATTCATTGATATTGATCTGAAATCTAGCTCTGATCAGGTCTTGACAACACCTTTTCTCTTGCTCCCTCCTTCAAATGACTTGTTTCACTACTACGTGGATTTCTGGATATCCAAAACTGCCATGTCCTAGCATTATGAACATGGATGAATGTCTAATAATTTTCAAAGGAAGATCATCAAGAGGCACCTTATATATTACCTTCCATATATTTTTCCATGCCATGCACGAAGATAATTGGATCACCTTTTGCACCTCTCTGTGTGTTTAAACATCTCTATGACAGGGAGGATCATAGTCTAGGATTAATGCTCTTAAACAAGTTCCGTGTTCTGCTCCTTCCCTAACCATGGCTACTTCAACTTTTGTGACTATTTGGCCTGAGGCTAAGGCTTCACCTCCAGATCTAGCCATTGAAGTTGACAGCCCTATTTGGTCAATTGAAAGTATGGTTAGTATCAAAGGAAAATAAATTTTTATTTATTTTCTTACAGATTATATAAGCCACAAATATCATAATCTTATACCTAACAGTAGATCAGCAACTTGTGAGGACTCCTATCCATCATTCATAGCTTCAATTGGATTTTCAGGATGGGTTTCAGGAGGGTCTTCCATGTAATGTTCCACCTGAGCCAGTGTTTCTACAATAATAGGTTTGACATCAATATCTACACCCTTTCAAGCATTGTTGGCTAAGTAGTCTCATCAGATAGAACTGTACATTTTTAACCAAACATGGTTAGAAGTGTAATCATGAGAAGATTAAAAAGGGTACATTATGAAACTCACATCCAGTTGATTCTATAACTATATCTCCAAAATCTTATAAATCACATGGTAATATAACATAGTCTAATATCTCATCAATGTACATGCCAAGATTCATCATTTTATCCAATGATGTCCCTGATCCCATGTTAGTCTCAGCAGTGGGAGCACTCGGTACGTATTCTTCTTGACTTTCATCTGGAAATCTCTTACCCCAGATAGCTTCATCAGAAACTATTGTGGGGTTAGCTTCAGTAGTTACCAAATGTTCTGATGCATGTGTAGAACCTAAAACATCATATAATGGAAGTCAGTTGCTGTCTCATTAAATATTCTATGTAGTATTGTTAATTTACCAGATGTATTTTCTCTCCATGGGTGAGAAAGAGGCGATGGATCATCTGCTATCAGTATTTCTTATGGAACGTCCATTTGATTAGGAACTTGAGGTTGTTCTCCAACACCCTTAGTTTTACTCTGAGGATTGTCAGTACATTACATTAAATGGGAAACTGAAGAAGCCCCTGCAAAACCAAGATGTTTGAGAACCATTTCATAAGTGAAGATTCATGACAAACAGAAAGACATACCACTACTGATGAAGCATTTGACTGTGGTCTTATTTCATGGATTCTTTTTATTCATGGCCTTTTGGGTGGATTGGCATCATCATCTCCGAAAATAGGTATCAGAGACAACAATTATATTTTTAACTCTTCATCCAAGGCTTGATGGCCTGAAGATACTTCACCAGACTCATGGGTAGATTTAGTGGCTCTATGAGTAGTTCCACCAGGGATATAACATAGAAAAGGGATTTCAGTGGGTCTTTTCTTTAAAAGTTGTAGGATAAATATGATTATTTCCTTAAATAACAGATCTTTGATTAAGTTCAAATTGAAAAGGAAATAGAAATATGAAAAAAAGGAAAGCATACATCTTTAGGAGCCACGTAATCACACCACTCTTCATCTAATTATGGACCAATCCCCTCAGTGGTACCATGGTCCATCATTTCCTTCAACTGTTTAGTGACAGGAACTGACTTATCAGTTGAATATATGTTCATTTCCATCTCTTTGATGTAAACCCTCAATTCATTAGGGTTGTCCTCAAAACTGATGTCACTGGAAGCTTAATGATTCCCCACTCTTAAGATATCCAGCCCTTCACATAAGTCCATCCAGCCGATTTTTGCATCACAATATAAACTCTGCCATTTTCAGACAGCCTATGGTCATAAATATTCAGAATGTGCACCAGAATGCTATAAGGAGGGTCCTATAATCTGAGACCAAAACTTCATCTAGCTCCTGCAATCACAGATAAATGATAAGAAAATGAATCCTGATTCTATATAAACTAATGGTGAATAATTTCTTCAATGATATATATCACCATGAGTCGATTGAGTAGGTCTATTGACTCTGGCAGGGAGACTATATCTGGAACGAGGCTTCATTGACGCATTTTGTGCCTCATCATTCCCATCTTGGGAATCCAATGAATTAGCCTTGTGTGAGGAACCTGATGAATTAGCTCCGGGTGAGGAAAAATCACCTTCCAAAAGAAAATATTCTTTCCTAATACTTCTCTTCTTTGTCCCCAGCTAAGGGACTAGATGATTCAGTACCCCTCTAGGGTATGATGCTACCCATCTCTCGGCATACCATGTAGTTAATTAACATGCCGCTCTAATAGCTGGTAGATCAAATACTGCCCCATTATTTTCCATTGATGTTAGCAACCACAGTTGATAAGGAACCATAAGATGCTTCTCTAATATGTCATACACTGGAGGGGAAACTGTAATTTTCTATATAAATTTGAATTGATGTGTGAATCAGTATGGAGAATAGGCCTTGCAGATAATTTCTCTATCAATCCTCATGGCCAGTGTACCATCTCTACATGACAGCATGTATGCCCTTAACTCCATTCCAATATCAACAAATCGCCCTATTGGAGGATTCCCCTGCGGAAAGAATTGAAACTCCTTGAAAATTATCAGCCATATTTTGATATCATAAGTGTTGAGGGATAAGGGAGAAATTCTAGAAATGGCCTGAACAGATGGCCGAAAAGATCTTCCAATAACCTATACCCCACTTTTTATAGCATATTTCTTGATGTGAGTGGTGATCCATTGCCATAAAACATTGAATGGACCAACTATTATTAGTGGATACATACAAATATAAACATGAAATAAGATCGTATGAATATTTTCCAAAACTGGGGTGGCCAACCCAACCATCTTACTTCCAGCCAGCTTGGCTGCAATGACAAAGGTCCCCAGCCTCATGCATCCTTCCGAATCCAGAACTGGTAAAAGGTAAACATTGAGCCACAAATCCAAAATTTCTACTAGATGGGTCTTCCCTGGAATTGTCTGGTTCACTTCATAACCCCACCTATCAAACTCTCTTGCTTCTAAAATTAGCCAAAATGTGCTCGGATCACCCCTCTTTACTGATCTAGGGCAACTAGTAGGACGAGAATAGGAAGTTCCCTCATCTTTCTTCATAATAAGAAATATTTCCATCCACTCCTATGGATAGATATCTTTTCTGGAGCGGGTTTTAATGGTGTTGGTATTTTTAATCTTGTGGAAAATTTTCATTAACACTATAGAAATTGTCGAAGAATTGTCCGAATCTTTCCAGGTCACCTTGGGGGGGATGAATTCATCATATATATCTCCCAAAATTGGATCCCCTGAAATCTTATAGACATCCCACAAACTGATGACTACTTCTCAATTATTTAGATGGAAGGAATTCATTTCCAGGCTCCAATGACTGATTAACTCCGGCATGAAATTTTCATTCCTATAGAAATATTTCTACCCAGACCAGACGAATTCATATATTTCAGCTCCCATTAGATCATCGACAAACTCTACACAGGTTTGTCGCACCCAATATTCCCAAATCCATGTCGGCTTCACCCCTCCTCCAGGACAAAATTCCCAAATCTTTTTCCATCTCTTGGATTGGTCCATCTTAGAATTTCGAAAAAAAAGCGGGATAGAAATGCAGTTACAGCTTAGGATTCTGAGGCATCATATTTGGAGAACATGGGCTATGAGGCATTATGAATTCCTTCTCCACTGTTCCAACATTTGAAGATGATCCCGAAACAGAGACATTTTCCGAAGAGAAAGTAGTTTATGTCTGAAAACATTAATGAGGAATATAATTCTTTGCTTTGGGAACGTTGAATCCTTGTAGATGACCATGTCCATATAAATGAATGTAGATGCTCTATGGGAAATTGGAATGATATTTCTTCAAGTACTTGGCCAAATCCCGGAGAGTGATATTGAAGATAACATAATAATCATTGATTACAACATTCATCTTGTCATCTATTATCTTGCTAGAAAACAAATTAGTTGATCCAATTATTCTGGGAGCCACTGAATCTGCACAAAGATCAAACAGATGAAGCTTAAAAGTGTGAAAAAAATCTTGATGACTCAAAACCGAAAATAGAAGCACATCTGCAACGAGTGATCGAGTTTCCGGAAGTTGAATGACTTTTCACGAGAGTGAGTATGTATATATAGGTTATCCAGACCACCTGGGTTCCATACTTGCATGCCCTAGAATCTGTGTTCAAAACATACACACCACACACCCTAGTTTCTCTGGATTTACCTCAGAGCCAGACCCTCATTCCTTTTTTGATCCAACTCTAAGGGGCGGGGGACTTTTTTTATGCTCATTTCTGTTACAGAGTCCAACAAATGGAAAAGGGGAATACCATAAGCACAAAGAAGGTTACCCTTTGAAGGACATCAAAAATTAACAAAGGCATGGACTAGGAACCCATTTGGAGGGAGTCGTGCAAATTTCATGCACACTACGGATGTTATTTGAGCGCCACCTATGGGCCATGCAAGTCACTTGAACACCATATTGTTTCACCCAAGGTGCCTGGTAGCCTATAAATAGCACATTTGGCCCCCCCATTTGAGGGAAAAATTTCACAAAAACTCATATTCATGCTCTAGTCACCCAAGTCTTCAACTCAACTCTTCCAAAAGCATCTAATGTAACTTTTTTCCTAGAATGGAAGACTTGAAGGAGTATGATAATGTATATGTTTTTAGAATTCATCAAAACTTGTGCGACTAAGTGTCCAGACCTCCTTATGAGTGGAAACACTTGCGTGCCGCCCTACCCTTTCAATGAAACATGTGCCCCTCCCTTTTGGAAACATATTAGGATAATACTAAAGGCTTGAGTTAAGTCTCTCCCAGGTATTACCTTATATATTCCTTGTCACCCAGCTGAACCCATGCCACACAAATACACTTGCATGGCCAAGACATGTGTGCCAAATTATTTTCATACCCATACATGCGTGCCACCTTTATTTTTGTGCCTCTCTCCCGTTCACCTCTTCTCTTCAAGATATTATCCCTCGAACACCTATTCAAATCCATCTATGTCACGGTTCCTTTGTTGGCATCTATATCTGAAAGGAATCCTATGTGTACCTCTCCCAAAACCTCTTGAATTATATGATTTATGTCACCATGATTAGAGTTTTATTATATAGCCTCATCCATTAAAATGAGAAGAAATTTTGATTTTTGGCCTCCTTCTCATGAGTAATCCCCATGTTACATGTCCCCTTAACCTGGGCCTCCTTCTCTGGAGTAATCCCCACTCACAATTTCCTTAAACCATGGGAATCTTCCTCAATAGTAAGCCCCAATTATAATTTTTTGGATTTTAGATTACTTCTCAGGAATAAACCCTAATCATAAGTCCCTCATATTTTGGGATTCCTTTTCAAAAGTAAGCCCCGGGTTAAAACTCCAAATCCCCATAAAGTACAAATACCTTTATGGACCCTGCTCTTGGGCTTCTTTCCTAAGTCCTAGTCTTCATCTACTTGGGTTGTCTTACATACATAAGCCCCAAATAATTTCTAATAACAGAATCTTTTGTGGCACCATCATCATAATTACTGATTCCTCTTGTTTCTCACACCGAGTATGAGTCACGTGAGCTTAGAGTGTAAAAATAATAATGAAATCTATTTTTGGTCCATTTACCATTCATAAATCCCATATTTCATAACCCAAACTACATGGAAGTTGATCTCTGTCTTAAAAAAATAGTATGTAAGAAGCATTAATATGGTTCAAGCCCATCTTTAATTAATTATTTTCTATACCATATGACATTAAACTATATTCTTCTTATCCAATTACATGGTTTCTAATTTCTTTTTAACAAATACACGTAGGTAGCCCATATGTGGGTATGATCCCAACTCTGAAATAACCCATGTCTTTCTGAATGACACTAAACTAAAAGTGCCACATTTAGTGGCTTTAAAACCGGTATGGTTATCATAATGACCAAGTGATTTATATATAATGTATTGAAGGATACAATTGACTATGAATTTCTAATACATATAAATTATTCACCATCGATGAAGAACCTCAAATACATATAATAGATTATCTAAATATGAAACATATCAATCATTGATTACTAAATCAAAAGGAAAACTCCTCTTCATACTGGTCAAATTAATAAGGATATATGAACATAAAATAAATCTATAAGAGAGTCCCAGAGTAGGTAATAATTCCCCCCCAAAATGTGTGATGAGCCAGACCTCCAATCCTCTCAACCAGTGAAAATTCTTAAGCATCATCAGTTCACAACAAATGATCACCTACCTTTGAATTTAGGTCCAAATAGATATTGAATCATTGGATGATTCTTGTTCTACGAATAAACCTATTAGAAATCAATTGGAATGTTCGAACCATAAACAAACAATGTCATCCCCATTTCTAGAAGAAACATACATAGAAGAGGAAAATGTGATATACAGAGGGGATACCGTGTGTAGAAGAATAGTCAATATATGAATAAGATAATATTTGAGGAATCAGATATAGTCCACAACGAAGGCACAATTTGTGTAGGAGAGGTGGTATATAGAAACAAAGGAGAAGAGGATCCGAATGAGGACAGTTTGTGGAAGTGGAAGTAGTCCATAGATATGTGATCTGTGAAACATACATACAACAAAGTATTTGAAGTAATCAAGTAGGTTCATGTAGGATTCAAGGAAGCTTAAAAAAACACTAGAATAGTTCAAAAAAGTAATTTTTGTCAACCTAAGTGTACGTGGAATAGTAGAATTATTTTATAGGTGAAAAAGGAACATCAACAAAGCATATATCTATAGCTGAGGATTTATAATTTCATTAAAATTAAGGGAACTATAATTAAATAATATTTGAGTGTATCTTTTCCACGAGTAGTGAGAAAATTAAGGGAATAATTTTGATATATCACACTAGTTGTGAGCCAATGTAAGAGACATAGGGAGTGACCCTAGAGAATGTTGTGAGAAGACCCTAAATCCTGAGAATCTATTTATTCTGGGCATATAAGATCTATCCCAAACCTTTTAATTGGTGGTGAGATTTAGTGTATTTTGTACATTAGCACATTTTCATTTTATTCTCATTGGACATAGCTTAGTGAGGATGAACCAAATAAAAATTATTGTGCACATTGCGTGATTTCATTTATATTTATAAATTGCTTTGGGAGAAATAGAGATGTATGTTTTTTTTGATGAAGAGACAAGATCTGAAGAGGAATTATTTTTGATCTATCAGACCTGGAATCAACCCTTAGGGTATTTGACCTCTTATACCAAACACGCACCATAAAACAGTAGTTAAAGAAGGAGTTTTGGATAATTCAAATTGTTATACCTTCTATATCCATATTGGATGCACAATGATTTATCAAGATCTCTGAGAGCACTATTTTTGGGGAAATATGAATAAGGATTTCATAGAGTACATATGAAGAAGTCTTTTATGTTTTCAAGTGGATGAGCAAAGTAAAAAATCCAAGGGGATGATTCAACCATTACCCATACCAACTTGAAAATGGGAAAACATAACCATGAAATTTTATAGTGGTCCTTTGAAGATATAAAGAGGTAATAATGTTATCTTGGATGTGGGGGATTTTCTTTCAAAGATTACACATTTAATAGAAATTATTGAATGTTACTCTCTATATCATCTTGCATTGATATAAAAACTAGAATGGGTAAGGTTGCATATATTACCACTATCAATTTCATCCGATATATATCCAAGATTCACCTCCATGATCTGGTAAAGCCCCCAACATTATCTATATAATTAGTTGAACTTCAACACGAATTTTCACCCCCTAAATAATGGTTAATCTGAGAGGACTCTCTATACACTCTAGGACATGTTGAGAGAATTCTGAATTGAAATAAAAGGATTATAGGACCAACATCATCATCAAGTAGTGTTATCATACAATAATAGTTTCCACCCAAGAATCCAAATGGCTCCCTATAAATCACTTTATAAGAAGTGGTTTATAAAACCTACATGTTGGGATGAAGTTGGGGAATAAAAATGACTTGGTATAGAAATGGATGAGAAAATGGTGGAAAAGGTTAAGACCATTCACAATCACATAAATGATTTTCAGAGTCTACAAAAGAGCTATGAGGATAATCATCAATGATACCCCTAGTTTGATGTTGGAGTCATGGTATTCCTCTATATATCCTCCTACACGAAATTGATGAGATTTTGAATGATGGGAATGTCTAGAAAAGATACATCTTCCCCTTTGAGATGCTTGACCGCATCAAAGTAGTGGAATATTTACTATTACTCCATCCTAGCCTATTTCATGTGCATGTTGTATTCTACGTATCCCTATTGAGAATGTAAACACCAGAACCCTCACATGTACTCTATTTAGAGGTGGTACCATTTGAGAATGATCTCTCATATGAAGAGCATCAAGTACAAATATTAGATCACAGAGACAATGTTCTATGAATGAATAAAATGCACATGGTAAATTTGTTTTAAATAAAACCCACATTTGATAAACTGTCATGGGAACTAGAGAAAGTGTTAACATAGAGTTACTCTCTTCTGTAATTTTTTGATAATTAAAACATTGTGGGGGAAATTTCATTGGGGGATATTTTAAGGACTCGAACAGTTATAAATAAAATTTACCTTATGGTTTTATTAAATGTTTTATTTTTTAATGTGGTTATTGAAAACAGATTGAATTATTTTGTTTTATGATATCCTGTCACATTTAAAAGGCCATTATTCATCTATACTGTCTATAAAATTTTCAACAAACAACAATAACATGGTTAATATAAATATAGTGTTTTAATAAATCCAATTGACATAGACAAAATATGTTTTTTCCATAACCAATATGATTTTATCTTATAAATCCCATTTATAGAAGATTTTTGGGGATGAAACATTTGTATTATTTTCCCTTTACCAATCCTAATCTGAGATACAACAACTTATGCATGATCAGAATCATTTATCGGAGATGTTCAAGGACATCGATATCCGGACCCAAACCATTTATGTCGAACCACCCCATGAATGTTTCACCCTCATAAACCTTACTGTTAGGGAATATTATAGAATATTCAAGGGATATGTATCAAGACCATATAAATATGAATATATACATTGTTTTTCATATAATAATTAATAAATTTTCCTACTAATATTTTTTAATTTGTAAATTTTTTTTTATTCGGATATAGTAAAACACAAGTTGTATTTTCTGGAAGTATCCAAATGTAATTTTTGATTTTATTTTGATGAAATAATATATTTTTGAAATAAAAATTATTTTAATAAAATGTTATAATTAGATAATTTTAGTTAAATAAAAAATATAATATAGCATTTTTGAATCGAAAATTAGTTTTTATAAGGGTTTGAAAATAGTTATGGTTGAAAACCCAACATTTTCAATAAATATCAGTTATTATTTTAGAACTATAATTTCACTTATTTATAAAATTATTTATATAAAATTAATATTATTTTTGGAATCATAATGTTGAATTTATCCATTGGTAAATTCTATATAATTTTCTGAGAAATTTTAATTTACATGTTAAAATTAAATACTGTATTAATATACATTCAATACTATGACATCATAATTACCCTGAGGTGATATAATAAATGATATATATGGTATCCTCACCCAAATATATGTTTTTAATTTAAAATAATGTGATTTAATGTTATTTCATTAATTTTATGAATCCTTAGAAACCATTAATATATTTTAATATTTAAAAATCATTTCTGTAAGAGTATGACTCACTTCCAAATAATTAGGGGTATTATTTTATTATGTTAGGTCATTGGCCCAATAAAATAATTAAATCTACTACCATTTTTTCAAAACCATGTAAAAATTCCTTAGTAATTATTTTGAATTTTTGTTTTATTACATAGAGTGCAAAAGCTAGGTTTGAAAAATAAAAAAGATATCCCCACTCATTTAATATATAAACCCACCCAAGATCCCATTTATCTTCACTAATTTTTTTACATGTATTAACTATTAACTACCCTATATGTAGTCCTAACAAGGTTCCGCCATGATGTCAAGAATGTTCTTTAAAGTATTTGAAGTCACACACTGATGTAAGGGATCCTCACCATCCCTTATTTATTCATGTTTAATTATTATATTATACCTTTTATTTTTAATTCCAAGAGATGGGATATGAATTTCAATTTCACTATTACTTCAATTTTTTTTTCCATATTATGATAGATACATTTCACTCTCATCAAACCATTTTATGAATTTTGATGTGACACTATTAGCTACAAAAAATTCACCTTGATTTTTCATTCCAAAACAACAATATATTGAATACCATACCCATTTAATATCATCTATATTTACAAATATAAAACTATATAAAATTCAATTGTGACTTACACATATTTATTATGAAACACTTAATTGTGGGATAAAATATTCTAATGAATTATTCTATGTTGTATGATCAATGTGGAACAACTAAGATTGAGAATGAAATAAATGTGATGGGTGCACCAAGAATTATATAGCTCTCCAATGCATTGGGTAATGTTTGGTTTCATGAGACATAATGTTGGGATTGGGAGTGAACCTAATTACATAATATGAAAATTTAAATCATTATGTCTTAGTGGTTATCCTTTATCTTTTTTTATGATTTAGTGTTCTAAGTTGTTTCCACATTTGTGATGCTATGATTATCAAGATATATCAATACTTATTATCCATGTTTATGATTCTAAAACATTCTATTTATTATTTATATTCCCATCATCTAACTTTTATCCCCTTATTCCAGGTTTATCCCCTTACTACGATTTTTACAACACCCCCTCTAATGTATGTCATCGTGTTATCCAATGACGTTTTAAAATACATTTAATTTAAGAATCATGTCAATGAAGTTTTGAATATTGTTTGTGTATCTCATGTTAAAGATTTTATGATATGTAAGTAATTAACAATGACACTCGACTTCTTGATCTTATAGGTTGTATTATATGTAAATTAATGTAATAAATCACTAATTAATGGAATATAATTAATATGGTTGTTGTAAATAAATTAAAGAAAATGATATAGACAATATACCTTAGACATATGATGACTCACTCAACCATTATCTAGGCCTAATTCAACATGATTTTACAAAAACCAATGTAATGAAATAAAACCCAAATGAACATTTTGAATTAGTTCCTACTAAAATTGTCATAAAATAGATGATATAAAACATCAAATAATGGGATGGGAGTAATAATATTATTAGGGGATCTCCAACACACATGATAGTGTTTGAATCAGAGTTTGGATGATGGAGATCTATTTATCCCAAGGAGATTAGTGGGGGATCTCAATAGGTATCCCCCTAGTGTTCATGAGGGAGAAATAAAGAAGGGAGGGAGAAGAAAAATGATTTAGTGAAATTTAGTAAATTTAAATCCCCATTAATGAGAAACACACTTTGGACGTATGATTGGACAGAACATGCACCAACTGTTCAATTTTCACTTTCCATGAAGGAGGTTTCATAGTTTATGTGCACATATTGGTATACTATGTGCAAACCATGCATTCGCCCACTATCCAAGACCTATAATAAGCCACACATGCATAATGCCTGGTTCACATGCTTTGATAAATCTTTGAGACACCCTCATCCACAATGAGTAGGATTCAAAGTTTCTACTAGAGGGCCTCACAATTTTAAAAAAACGGTTCACCACTATCTCCCTTAATTAGATTTCAGA
Source organism: Viscum album (assembly GCA_963277665.1). Classification (NCBI taxonomy): domain Eukaryota; kingdom Viridiplantae; phylum Streptophyta; class Magnoliopsida; order Santalales; family Viscaceae; genus Viscum; species Viscum album. Next base: position 1,743,056,994 of record OY728128.1, on the reverse strand, counting down.
TTTTGAGTATAGTTTAACTAGAACTGAATAGAAAACCTATGATACAATTTGATCCTCCAAACAAGTATATAAACACCATAAATTATTGTAAAAACTCTCATAATTTCATTCCAAAACATGGTTTAAGGAATGAACCATTAAAAATGATAAAATTTAATTTCCCTTTGAATTTAATATAATCCAAAACATGGGACTATATAAGAAACAATATTTTTGTCTTTGATAAAAAATAAAAATTATATGTTCAGTAACCTAAAATAATTATTTTTTAAGGACTTCCAAATAATATAATAATTATTCAAAATTAAAATTTAAAAATATATTTTTTAAAATAAAACTATTATTAGTGATTTTTTAACAACATTGATCTTAAGAATAATGATTTCAAATGAATAAATTAAAATTGGGTTTTAATGAATTTGATTACCATAAGTCTTATGGTTCATACATTATCCAACGCATAAAAATAAAATTATATTTGTTATTTAATTTCATAAGAAATTCTTTTAGGTAAACTATGTTATAATTATTATTTTATTTCATTTTTCACCATGTTTTATGTGGTTACAGAAGGGTTTAATTTCATGTTTGTCCTCTTAGGTTCGTATGGTTAAAAACATCGATATAACTTTGGTGTATTGACCATTATCAAGTATTCATTTGTTCTATCTTATCTGGAATCAAGAACATGTTATAAATAAAATTTATATACATTAAATATACATCATCCTTATAAATTTAAGGCGGTCAAGAAAAAGTGATCAAATTTTTTTTGATGATGGTAGACCTAACATATGCACAAATGGTGTTTTCATTTTCCTACTAGAAGAAAAAGAAAAAAAAATTTACTTTTTAAAAATAATATATATGATATATTATAAAATTTATTAATTATTTTCATCTTTATTACAATCCTTTTGAGTTTACAATGATAAATTAATCACACCGCTTCATAAATTTATTATTTCACCAATATACATGACCTTTGTTTCCATTTTCCCATAGATGGATGAAAAAAAGTTAAGTTGTTTCTTATCAATAAAAATAATATTTTGTCCAAAAAATAATAATATATATTCATTTGATCTAACATTTTAACCACCCATATAAGTCTGTGATTATAAAAATACTCTTTTTTGGTGGAGGGGGTAGTCCACATGTGCGTACAAGAGAAGTATTGATTTACCATGGAATGGAAAAGAAGATGAAATAAATCAAAAAAATAATAACATTACAATACATGGAAAAAATTATGTTAATATAACTATGTGTTTAAATAAAATTTTAAGTATGAATAATACTAAATAAACATAAGAACACTCGGTCGGGAGTTATATCTCTTTTTTAGGGATCCTTTTTTGGTATAAAAAATAATCTGTATTATATTGGTCCTTTGGTGCGACCAAGAATAATAAAAATGAATAGGTAATTGTTTAATGTATTTTAGTTGGTATTGAAAAATCTAAATAGATAAATTTTTTTGATCATGAGGCCAGAGGAGTTTCTCTTTTATAAGTAAGGGGAGTGGCTCTATTGTAATTATTTAATGGTTTTAAAATAATATAATTTATTAATCATTATAAAGTGAAACTAAATAATTATATTTTATAATATAATGTTATAATTTTATATACTATATAATATAGAATTAAAAAAATAGTTTTTCTTCCTGATAAATTTTTTAATCCTAATTAACCTATTTTACTCTCTATATTATTAACAGATATCTACCATTACAAATATTCATTGAGACCAAAAATAAAATTAAAATCATTTTTAAATTTGAATGGACATATTCCATATATGTAATCTAGTTTTCAATATTCAATATATATAAGTGGAATAAATTTAATTTAATGTAACAACCCCAAATTTAACTAAAAATAAACTTTTAGAAAATAGTGTTTTGAAGACTAAAAATGAATTTACAACAAAATCAAGAATAATTCAGATTTTTATAGAATTAATTTGGATATTTTTAGTCAACTTTTTATAACGTTACATTAAAACAAATTAAAAATATAATTATAATTTTTCATATTTTTTTAATGAACTTCTTATTTTTTTAAAAATTGTTATTTTTATATCTATTCGCCCAAATATCATTCCTTGCAAAAAAATCTCAATAATTCATCCAATGATAAATTTAATAAGATGATATAAAAAAATATAAAAAAAATATCAAATTAATTTACTAAAATTTCAAAAATGAATTTTGATATAAGCCATATAGTTCATGAAATACAATTATGGTTAGAAAATTATATCAAAGTATTGGGTAAAAAAAATTATGATTTGTATATTAAATATTAATCCATAAAATATAATCTTGAAATTAATAATATGTTAAACCAATTTTTATTAATAGTACCTATATTTTAACATATAGTCGTTTATGGTTTATTATAATATTTTTAAATTAATGATAAAATAATAAAATGTATTCTCACTATTCACATAAAATCAACTATTTATGAAAAATCTAAAATATTCACCCAAATGATAATTATTATGTTTTGAATCCAGAAATGAAGTTCATTATTCCAATTAAAAATTATAACATTTATTAATTTAACATTAAAATCTGTATATTCATTATAATGGAAAATTTCATTTATATAAAAACAATTTTCAAAATACTGATTTTTTTTATTGTATTTTCTATTTAATTATTAATTAAATTAATGTTAATATATTATTAATAATAAGTCAATATTTTATCATTATTTATCCATATTAAATTTAATTTCCTCACATTTAGAAAAAAATAATAGTGCATAAAAAGGAAACATTTAGGAAAATGCATTTTGAGCCAAAAATTATCTTATTAGCTATATAGAAACACATATTGAATTTTGTCAACATATTAGTTTTAAACACTCAATTCATTATATCTATACATATGTCATAATTTGGTTACCTATATTTATATTAGTTTTTTAAATGACTATTTTATAATGGTGGTATAAAATTTGTTGTTCATATTGGTTCGGTGTTGCGTGTTAAGATTTATATTGAATATATTTGGATATAATGGAAAATATATTTTAAAATTTTATGGTTTTACATTAACTCATAAATAAATTTCTTAATCACAATTTTTAATCATCACATAATAATAAAATTAGTAAAATGTGTCTAAAAAAGGTTATAATAGAAAATATAATTTAAAATGTGGTGTATACTGTAATTTCAGAGGAAAAAATATAAAGCCTACAATTTTCCTTAATCATTTTGATGAATCCCATCATAATTACATGGAAAATTGTTACACTATTGCATCCATTTTCACAAATGAAGTATCTCCTAATTCCTTTCATATGTTTCAATGCATTTTTCTTGTGACATTTTTAAAAAGTAAAAAACTGAATAATTTTTCCTTCATCACCTCTATAACCCAAGAAAAAATGACTCTCCATCCTCATATAATTTGTTGTGTTTGGGAATTCAAATATAAACACTCTGTCAGTAATAATTCTTGACAGTCTGTTTGGAATAATTACTATACATATTTCTTAAACAATTTTCCTATTTTATTGACCATTAAGTAAATCACTAAATTATACATTGTATCCATTATTAACATGGTTCTTCATAACTATATATATTACTATAATTAAAAGAGTTAACATGAGTGATGAATAACCATAAAAGAATTATGAAAATTTAAAATTCATTATGTCATACTCTATGAAACCATAATGTTAGTTTATAGTTTGTTTTATTTATGTTGTATCAATCTTAGTATTGTGGGTTATTTATTTATATTAATTCATAGAAATAACAATCCTAAATTAAAATGAACTTCCATACATTTTTATTAACCCTAAAACCATTAAAATATAATCCCATAGTTTTCAACTCAATCACTATCTATACAGTCAATTATCAATTAATATATACCTTAATTTGTGATTATCTATTTTTTAATTTAATTTATCTATGGGAATTCCCCTATATGGTTCTCTAACTATTATATTTAAGTCCTACATAATTTCTGATATGGTGTGTATTAATTAATCAAAGAACTTAAATTGGGAGAGTTCACTTGGGTGTAAAATCTTATACCCACTCCTCACAAACTAGGTGAATATTGAGTTTATACAAAACCAACACTTTTTAGGTTTATCATCCATAAGGGAATATATTTCACATCCACATACACCTTCTATTATATAAACAGGGATGCAGATTCTTGGAGACCATAATATGTATTTTTTGAAAACATTTGATGTGTTAGTATACATAGATAGAATCACTAGGTTTTTTTTATTATTCTCATTAATCATATTCATTAAGAAACATAACTTATTCAATATTACAACAATAAACTTAAAGTTTTTCATGTACCTTTAATGTTACAATCATACATAAACATATTAACCCATGACTGTATCCATGGGACTTTCCCCTTAACCGATATTTTAACCTACATAATTATTTAATCCTTACTCAGATACTAACTATAAAAATATAAACATAACTATCCCAATACTAAATTATTTTTAGAAAATATTTTATTACACAGATTACAAGGATATTTTAGGTTAAGAGTATTAGATAATTATACAAATTACTACCTAAAAAGACCATATCTATATTAACTAATAAACATTTTACCCACTATATAATACAATATATAGTCCTTAATAATTCATCAATGTCTCTAATAAATTATCCACACATTCAAATTAAATATATATAAAATATGTAATACATTTCATTATAACCAGCACAAATGGAAACATAATAATTTTTAGATCAAATTCTTATTTGGGGAATGTGTATATCATAATCTATTATAGAATAAAAATTCATGAATATTATTTTGGGACCAAAATGATTAAAAAAATATTCTTTAAACCTAAATAAATGATTTTCAAATCGATCTACTAATTTCTTATCAATATAAATTATCACATGGATAACAATGAAAAGTATCAAAGTAATAAAATGCACAATATAGTACCTATCAAAGCCCAGTTCTATGAAATTACCATATATTAAAGCCTCGTTCTAATAAATATACTTCTTTTCAACACTGAATCTAATATATCTTGATAAATTGTGAAAAGACACCTATAACCTTTACTGGATTGGGATTTCACTATAATGTTTCCTTAAAAAATATTCTTTATATCTTGATCCATAACCTAAAACAAACATAAATGAATATGTTATTTGTTTATACTATTAATATAATTTAATTGATTAATATGGTGTGAATATGTGTAAGAGAATTATAATATATATTAATATATTATTATATATCAAGGTAATTATATTCAAATTTTCTCAACTCATTATTATGTTTAAATATCTATCTTTTTTACACTATGCTTTGTATTAAAGAAAACTATTTATGTTATTATTAAATGATTAATTTAAAAAAAATATTTTAGTTATATATTAAATTTATATTTATTATTTTTTTGATAAATTTAGGAAATGTAAGAATTGGTTTTAAATAATTTTATTTTCCTATAAAAACAGTTTCTCTCTATATATTAATATTTTTTTAAAATGTAAAATTGAAATTTCATGAAATTAATTTTTTCCTGAAAAATAAAGATCAATTTCATATGTAGTAATTAATTATTAATTTAAAATGATTTCATTAATTTTTATTAAAAATGTTAATATTTAGGTGAATAGAGAAAAATAATATTTTAAAATTTTAATTAATATTATGAAATTGTTAGTATAAAATTATTAATTGAAGATTGAAGACAAATTTTTCATAGAAAAAAAATATATTTTATATGTTCATTTATAATTTTATTAATCTTATTTTAATTAGGGAACCCATATGTTTCATTTCGTAACATATTTTATATTTCTATAAAAGTGTTTTAATATATTCAATATTTAGTATTTAATTTATTGATCACTTTTAAATAATTAATATCATAAAATGTTTTAAGAATATGGAATCATTGGAACCAATTATGGGACAAGGGAAATTTAATTTTGGGGTATAAATGATTAGTAACATTGTGTAATAATTTGTTATGATTATATGAAATAAAAAATAAATAGTAAACAAAATAATATGGTAACGAGTTTTAATTTGATTAAAAATTTGTTTGGAGTAAGTGTTTGTGGCCTATGTTTAAATTTTATCTTATTTGATCTATTATTTATATATTATGGTGTCAAATTCCTTCATATTGAATTCTTATTATTAAATTTATCAGGTATTTACAAAAATTGTAACACTTTTCATTTATAAAAGTGGAAATCATCTCCCCACTTTCCTTAACAAGAAAACTCACTTTGTTTAAGGGACAATCTACAAAAACCTCTAGTAAAAAAACTTATAAATATTTAAATTGTTTTTATCAAAATATCATCCCTTATAGGATTAACCCCCTTCATAAAGTATACATTCCAAGAAATGATGTATAAATTTCTTACATCTACACTTTAATTTATATGTATTTATGTGAAAGTATTTCACCTCAAATCATATTTAAACATGTAAAATTATAACATGATTATCGTTAGAGTAATATTTTATTATTATAATTATGTTATAATAATTAGCAACATTTCCCTTTTCTAGGATAAAAAATGAACCTCTAATTCCTTCATTGTGCGGATGGCCGCCACTGTGACACTATGCGAGTTTTTTTTACATAACCAACATACTAGGATAGTCTTAATATATAATTTAATATATAATATATAATATTTATGATATATTTTATATTATAAAATTATAAACATTAATATTAACTTACCTAATTATTTGGAATTAGATATTATTTCCCATGTGTATGTGTGGAGTACCGCCTCCACAGAATGATTAATTTCGGTATCTCTTTTCAAAAAATGATTACATATATGGAAATTATAAAGGGTTTAATAGATAAATTTTATTTTTATGTAATTATTTTTATCATAAATATAAAAATTGGTAAACCTAAAAACAATATGAGGATTAACCAATTGTGGTAAATTCAACTATCTAAAACAACGTTCAAAGAGAAAACAATGATTTCTATATACTATAAAATAACATCATATATGTAATAATATTATTATAATTAAATTAAATTATGATATATCCCACCTAAAAACAAAATTATATCATTATTATTCTCTTATAATAATATTATAACTAAGTCACTTCATAATCATCCTAAAATTATGGTTTTTTCTCTTTTATGATTGTTTAACCACCTACATGAACAATGCTATATATTTATATCATGTATTACCATGGGGATTTAATTTATATTTACATGTGATATAAATAATTAAATAAATATTTTTATTATGGTTTGATAATATTAATATTTTTGTTTAAATTATTATTTATGAAAAGTCCAATCATTTACTATTAATCCTTTTATCTTTTTTAGAAAGAGATTAATTTTTAAATATTATAATAAAAAATCCTATATAATGAAATCATAACATTATAAATAATTTTTAAATATCAATTCAAGAAATTTTTATTATTTGTTCATGATGAAATTTGGGATAATAATGAATAACCACGCTAGGATTGCAAAATTATTTATATATGATTAAGATTGTTCACACCTGATATTGAAAACAAATAGTAACTAAAAAAATAAACATGTAGATAATAATTATAAATGATGTTTATAACATGTTATGTATATGAAAAATGGTCTCAAATAGGTGATTATGTTAGTTTCATTTCCAATAAAGAAGGTTAAAGTTCATTTCCACTATGAAAAAATTAAGGTCTGGGATTCTTTTTTCAAATTCCCACATCGAGACATATTTCCTATTATAGACAGTGTATTATTTCAAATGGTGTAACAACCATAAAATTAATTCGTATGTTTTATATTAATGGGATTTTTTTGATCCTAATCATGATATGTTTTAAATTTATTTCATTTTAAAATATTATAATGTTAAAAATCAGTTTTTGATTAAATTTTTAATTGAATAATATCTATATGGTTTCCAATATTATTTCCATGTCAGATTAATTTTTGAAAAAATAGTCCATCTACTGAATTTTTGTTCTATATAAAATGTCTCAAAAATTTCTATTGAAACTCGAATTGTTTTAAAGGATCCCTAAACATTTCATTTCCTCTTGAGTCATATTTTTTTTCCATTTGTTTCATATAATTCAGACTAAACCTATCACTTTTTCTCAATTAGGAACCTTCATTCTTATTATCCTTATTCATTAGATAATTTACATGTGTCCATATATATTAATTAATAATTTATTAATTTCATATTCTTCAACATGATTATCCATTAAAATTTCAAAATAATTATTAATGGTTTTGATATGGATAGTTTTTGTAACAATGTGAATATATCATCTTTTTAATGTTTATGTATTGACATGTCATTCTCTTTACTTGGTCATTTAATGTGAAGACTTCTATAAAAAATTTCTTATTTTATACTATAAATTATTTTATTATATTTACATTCAATATATATGTTAAAATTTATTCAAAAGAAAAATTATATTTCTTATATATAATGAAATTTTTTTAAAACAGTTAAAAATTATTTTTCATCTAATTCATTAACCCTGACATACCATGTGATTGATCATGGATATTATGTAAATGTATCCTTACAAAATATTTCTCTATATGTGTAATTCATTTTTCAACTCTATAAATTGAATGATCCATTATTTTTTTCTCTTTCCTAACTATCCACTATCAATCAGAATAGTTTTCTTCACATTGTCTTGTTTAAATACCTATCTTTATGTTTTATTGATACACGGGAACTGAACTAGATTAAATTCATCAATTGATTCGTCTAATTATTATCATAACCATAAAAAATCTATATTGTTTAAATACAATATTCTTTATAATATTGACTGAATGGGGTTTATCTAGAAATTTACCTGATTTCATTGGATACCCACTTATTTTACTTGGATTTATGATTTTATGGTTATTAATGAAATTATAAATTATTTCCTTTTTTGAAAATTATATTATTTACATTCTTTTTTAAGATGTGTTTAATCAAATCCATTTTGATTCCATTGGTTCTTATTATTTAAAATATTAATTATTTTCCCTTGAACCTTTTATAAAAAACATTTTATTTATATAGTTTCATTATGATGTGAAATGTGACTGATTTTCAAGGGGAACTCATATGTATGTATGAATAATAGGTTGGTATATATTTCACCCTTAAATTATTTTTTTAATAGTTTATATGTCATGATATATGTATACAAAAATATTCCTCTGTTTCCTATGTTTGATCATATATATTGTCTCCAATTAAAGTAATTTATCATTATAAAAAATTTTATTCCATATTTTAATGATCTTATAGTTTATGATTATTCTTTTTTATATGTAATGATTCCATAGATCATTATTATTTAATCATTATTGTATTATATTATTATAATCCTTATTCCATGATATCTCATTTGTAAATTTTTTATAATTTTCGAATGTACATTGATTATACCCATTTTCTAGTATTTTTCTCACCATTAATATTTGATTTTTAACACTTCTTTTTACCCTTACCAAGAATATATGTTCATACATTTTATTATTATTTTTATTTACATAGGTGATGATGATAAATTTTTTTTTAAAAATTATAGAATAATTATTCATGTGGAGAATTTGTGGGTGATATTGGGGACTTATTGTGTATTATGCAGTTCTATATAGAATAGTGAAAATGTATTATTTATACAAAGATCCTATGTTCTTTTTAGTTAATATTTTGTCTTATGAAATTTGAACTTTGAACATAATGGACATGGAAATGTATTGTATTGAAATTTTTTCATTATGTTATGTTGATAATATGGTCACATCTATGGGATATTATAGTTGGTACTAGAAAAGAATTTAGATAAATTTTGTGATTATGATGATATTAACTGAGGAGAAATTGGGATAAATAAAATTTTATAAATGTATTTATGTTACGTTTGATTATATTTTCAATGTAATAGATAACATTATAGATAGGTTAATTATATATTTCTATGAATAAATATTTTAACATTAGTTAATACCTTGAAAATAGGTATTAGTATTGGACGACATCCTAAAATATTTCGAAATAAGAGATTACGTGGATTTCCATTCAATAAAATTGAGGTTAATATACCACAAGGGGATAAAGTATCTATAATTGATGTACCTAGAAAAAATAAATATTAAAATGGTGTATTTGGTATTAAATAAATCACTTCCAGGTGTATGAAAAAGTGGTCTAGTTGTACACCTAGATGGACACTACTGGGGGATATGCTTTGGTTAATCATGTTTTCATTATGAACAATTATAAATGATTTATTTTATAATTATATTAAATGGTTGGGTTAATAATTTCAATAAAACCGACTATAAATCAATGTTGATTAAGATAAAATAATCAAAATATTAAATTAAGGTCATGTTAGTTAATATTGGGTTTCCATGTGTATATGATCATTTATATTAATTCAACAGAATATATCTCTAATCATTTAGGATTTTTTATTTGGTTGAAAAAGGAGCCTAAAAATTTAGCAGAGAAAGGTAAGTATCTATAAACCACTATGTATTATATCTTAATAATGAATCATACTTAAATAGTTGATAATATTAGTATAGTTTTGATAGGATATAAATTATTAGTATCCAGTCCTTTACTAATGTAATAAAGAAGATATCTTAATAGAAACTAACTCTTAAAAATTTTATCAATTTTAACTAGTGACTGATATTTCTTAATGATATTCTTGTATATTTGAAAATATTTGAGAGTTATGTGAGAAATATTATTATTTTTTAAAATATTTTTAAGGATTGGAATCATATATTAAGTGGTATAATTAACATTTGAAATGTGATTTTATGAAAAGGTTGTGATATTTCATAAATAAGGGTGAACAATTGATTTTGGAATTCATAACTCCTAGGAATTATATATTAATTTTTTATGATTATATTTTTCTTTTTGAGTTTTAAAAAGAAATTTACGTAGTCTTTGTAACCATAAGAATGATTATTTATTCATGATATTCTTTATGAAGGTCATTGCATTTTTAGGATTGTTTTAAATAATATATGGGGTATTATTTTATACCATTTTGTCATTAAATATAGTGATATTTTATTAAGGGATATATGAGTTAAAAATTTTTTATTTATTTTATATTAAAATGGGTTTGGTAGAACTCTTTTATGTAGAATATATGATTATGGTATAAACATACTTGGTTATGTGATTGTATTACATGACAGTTTTGATTGATGTGTGATAATTAACATGATTCATCCAAAGTGGGTAAGGTGGATGTGAAATTTGAGGTTATACATAGAATATTGAATATTTTAAGAGTAACATGTCCTAATTTATTCACGGATTAGTAATTGAAATTTTTAAAATGTAGTTTATTTAAGGGAGGATAATTTAAGTACATGATATTTTATTCTACATAATCTTTATATAAATAATGTGTTTAGTAGATTTCTCCACCCTAAACACCAAAGTAAAAAAACAATAATATGTTTATAAATTTAAAACATATCCATTTAATAGGTATATATTAATACAAGTAATTTAATTATGAAATATATTGATATATTTATTAAAATAATTTTTATTTTATAAAAATTTACTTAATTTATTATTGTGTATACGAATCTATCATATAATTTTTTCTTATATTAATTAAATAAAAATAAGTATAATATTAATAAATTATTATTTTATTAAAATATAATACTTATTTATTAATTATAAGATTATTATTGTTTTATAGAAATTGATAAGAAGAACAACTATTATTTAAAATATTTATTTTACTATAAAAACATGTTCAGATTATATTTTATGCCTTTCATTAAAAAATTAAAAATAAAACAGTATAGAAATTTCAATTGAAAAAATAAATATTTTTTGTATTTAGAATTTAAATATTTTTTTAATATGATTTTTTTCTAAAAATATTTTTTTAGATGAATGGTGAAAATACCCCTTTCAAAAATAAAATGACTTTTAAAACATTATTAGCATATAAGAATGTATTATAAATTCATGAATTATTTCCCTAAGACCAACTATATATTTTATTTGTTCATTTATAAATTTACTAATAAAGGTTTTAATTTACAAACCCATATTTGACATTTTATAACATAAGATATATTTTTCAAAAAATTGGTTAAATACATTTAAAGTTTAGCATTTTAAAATATATCTATATCAGTTTTATAAAATTAATTTATAAAAAATATTCTAAAATATGTAATTATAAGATCCAAATTATAGAAGGGGTCATTTTATTTCTTTCTATAAAGGATAATTTATCATTGAAAAAAATTAGTTACCATGGTAAAAGCTAAAATGGTGAATTTAAATAAAAAATTGTAATGGGATGAAAACATGTTTAAAACATGAATTTTAATGTATAATTGAGGAATATATCAACATTATAACTTATTTTCATCATTAAATCTCAATTTCTAATCCACATTATTTGATATTTACATCCCATTAATAAAAATATTTTGGTATTTATAACAAATTGATCCCTTTTCACTTATAAATGGGTAACTCCCCCCTACACATCCGCTCACACCACAACCCAGTTATTTTATCCCTAGATCATACCAAAACTATCCCAAACAATATTATCCACTTTTAAGATGTTCATTTCTTCTAAAACTGCCATCCCTTAATGTTTTAACCCTTTCAAGAACTATATAATCCAATAAGCGAGGAATGGATTTCTAACCGCCCCTATCAAATTTCTATTTTTCATGTTAAATTATTCATCCTCAAATTTAATTACAACATAAAAATTTATTAAATTTCTATAATTATTATACTTATATTAAAATAATAATATGCTATAGGAAATAACCACCTTAACTTTTACTATTAAAAAATCAAAAAATAGGTGTCCATGCATTGTGTGAGCAACTGTCTCCACGAATAGTGTGCTTCATTTTCCATCACCTACATATGAGAATGATTGTAATAGAAAATTAAATAAATATAAATATGATATTAATGACCTATTTTATATTCTAAAATTATAAACCGTACTAATCAATTTAATCTTTCTATAAAATATTAAATCATCATTCTTGTGTACATGTGGACTACCGCCTCCATGGAATGATTGATTTTAATTTTTATTTTCATAACAACCCTACTTGGATAATCGTGAGAATAGTTTTCCAAATTAAATATTTTTTATGAAATAATATATTTTTTAGAAGTTAAAATTGATAATGGAGAAAGAATATGAACAATAATGGACAATGGTATATTCTACTATCCAAAAGAGTGTTCTAAGAGGAAAGAAAATGATTTCTTAATAATATAAAATAACTTCATTGATTTTTAGTTATTCTTATAATTATTTTAAATTATGATATATAATTCCACTAAACACTAAATAATATAATTATTCTTTTGGTATAATTATATTTTAACAAAATCACTTAATTTTCTTAAATTTATTATTTAATGTTTATTTGGATTGGTTTATCCTCCTAATCAAATAACACTATAATTTTTTTTCCTAGATTACTATGAGAATTTTCTAGAAATTTAGTCTATAATAAATTAAATATTAATTTTTAATGAATGAAAATATGAAAACATTACTTGATATTTATGTAAACACCCTTCAATCTGTAACAATCTTCAAAACATGCTCATCATGGAATTAATCATTAATAATCATAGAAAAAACTCTAATTGAATAAAATTATTATAATATTACTAATTTTAAAATGCCAATTAATGTGAATTTTATTGTATTGGAGTGATGAAATTTGGGATAAGATTTAGTAACCAAAACATTATTATAAAATAACATCAAAATGATAAACATTACCCACACCTAGTTTCAAGGATAGATAGAAACAAATTAATATGCAAGCGATTAATTATTATATTTGGTGTTTATAAAAATATTATTGATATTAAAATTATTGTAACCCATATTTCTCTTACATGAATATTACAAAATTTTAATGATAAAAACATAAAATAATTACAATACATGATCTTTAGTTTTAGTGTCATAGGAAAGTTATTAACATACATAACATTTAAAATATATAACATAAAAATTATTCAATTCATTTTTATCGATATTCCTATTGGAAATCATGTACTCATTAATATAATTAATCTCTTGAGGATATACATAAAGAAAACCGATGAGCTAAAAACATAGTAAGATGATAGATTTAAACATGAACCAATATATAATGTGTGAAAATAAACACCATCATTAGAATATAAGCATGGAATAATCAACATAAATATGAGATGAATAATCATATGAAGGTATGGAATATTAAAATGCATAAATATGAATCATCATGTCTTACTGCCTAAATACCACACATAGTTGTGAACAAAGTTTCCATCATGTTCACACATAACATATATAAATCATCAGAACTTCAAAATTGTGAACAAATATAGAATCATGTTCATGCATATTTCACATTATCTGTTAACAAACATCACATTATCTGATTCATTGGAAGGATATAGAATTTTTGGTGCAATTGCCACGTCATAACATTTATATAATCATGTTTTCCACATAGAACATATATCAGTCATGGACATAAAAGAACCCCTATAAAGGAATGTGTTTCAAATCATAAATCATACATTCTTCAATAATCATTTGGATTAATAAAATGGAAAAACATATTTTCTATATGAATCATCACAATTTAGTGAAGATAAAACAATCTTTAGAGGAGTCAATATGTGTTTTGGACAGAAGATTTATTTTGATAAATAACTGTATTTGTCAAAAAAATAAGACTAGAAACACGTATATCCAAAAAATAAAAGGGAATGAAAATGAAATTCTTTTTTTTGAATTTTAAAAGGACATCCATATTGAAATTTTTATTGAAATATTAATAACCCCTACGAGAAAGAGTTGGGTTTGATAAATATACCTTAACTTATGTATTATTGATTTCATAACATTAGTAATATATATAAAACAATTCCCATAATAAATTACTAAATCGATAAATTCTTATACATTTATTTTTTTATTATAATTTTATTATGTTCTTTTATACCCATTTTGATGAGTTATAGAGTTTAATATCATCGTTTTCGAGTTTTTTTTCTTGGTTTTCATGATCGTTTTACATGTATATATGTATTGAAGATCATGTAAAATGAGATAAATTTACCATAATTTAAATTATATATTATTAATGAACATGAAAAAGGTGAAATGGTCTTATATATTTTTCCCTTGTATTAGTATGATCCATTAGATATAACGTTAATGAAAATTATTAGGATTAATTTTTCGATTTTGCATTCATCATGAATTAGTTTTATTTTATTATTAAATATTATATATAAATCATTGTTTTAGAAAATAAAAAAATTTCATTACAAACAATTTAAAATATTTTTCAACCATTATAATTTTGTATTAACATCAATGAATGTGGTAAAAAAATAAAATTTGTTGTCCATGAAGCAGATAAATCAAAATCTAGTGGACGATGTTTTCATTTTTAAAATAGGATAGGATAAGAAGTTTGATGGTTGATTATTTCATTAAATTAATAAAATATCAGTATATAAAATAAATAATATTTATAAATACACATTTATGAGGGGATGGTAGGATATAATAAGAAAAAAATAACTTGAAAAGAAATTAAATGAAAACATAAAAGGATTTTACCTCTTTAAATTTTTGTCATTGGGAGCTTATTTTGGGAAAAAACAATTTGGTATTTTTTTTAGAAAAAAGACTCCAAGAAATAGCATATAGACTTTGGAAGATTATTTTAAAAAATTTATTGATGACTAAATGTTTTTTGGTTTGAGGATTAGTAGTGGTGAGGGGTGTTATTTATTGTGGGAGGAGAGGGGTATTTTATTAATATATTAATTATTTTATTATTATGGCACAAGAAAATCATAAATGTTGAGACTTAACACTAAATATATTAAATAATGATTTATATTTCTATATTATGGTTATTACATAATTATGACCTAAAATATCATGTATTTCACTCGTATGGTAAATTATTGTATTTCATTATTCACCAAAAATTAAATTATTTTATAAAAATTCAATAAACTAATCGTCTAAAGCTTTTTTTGACACTTGGAATACAAAAATTAAAGCCATTTTATTATAATTATTTTCAGTATTTGATAAATTTAATTTTTAATTTAAATTTTCATTTAGTTAGAAAATATTGATTTTAAAATTGTAATTGAATTTATGATACGTTGAATATTTAATTAAGGTCTCATAAAATTATATTTTAAGCATAAGAAAAAAAATATAAATTTATGAAAATGTTTTGGGAAAAAAATTTCATTTAAAAACATTTTATTAATTATAAAATTAAAAATAATCATTTACTCTTTATAAAAATTCAAGAACTTAATTTATCATTTAAAAAATATATATTTACTTATAAAGAGATATAAATAGGTCATATTTTAATTTATAAGATACCCAACCATAATTTATACTCATATATGTGAGGTTACTATTCTATTGTTCTATTTAATCTTCTTAATGGTTACATAACTATATCAAGGTTTATGTAAGTATTTTACCGGTATGGGTTCCCTAATCTAAAGAAATACCTCTTTTTTAATTTATTCTTAACATATAAGGTTTTTATTTTGTTTTCAAATATATCTTTATGTGGTTTATATTGTATGAAATATTAATAATAAGGGAGTTTCCACTAATAATATTTTGAGTTGTTACATTATTCCCCCCATTTAAAATTTCTCACTTGAAATTTTGTTTTAAATTCTTTTTTGAAATCAGGTGAGGTTACTTCTCCTTAATCATATCCTTTGGTTACCTTGGTGCCTATTTTTAATTATGGTTCAAGTATAATACTTTGAATAGGTTTTTATTCAGGATTCATAGAACATTACCTCTATGGTCTAATATCTTTATTGGCTACACCTCATAAGAATGATCATTTTACAGATATACCACCTTTGAATAAGTTCATGTGAGGGATATGGAATGTACTCCCTCAAGAGGGATGCAAGGAATATATCATGTAGCCAAGACTTGGTTGGTGGAAGTTATAGTCCGTAGGATAGAACTCCCAAATGATCAATAATCTCAAAGGGGATGGTGTACCTATGACTCAAACTTTCTTTCTTCAAAAATCTCATGATTCTAGTCAATTTAGATTTACTGAAGAATACCATGTTTAAAATCATAAACTTCAAATCTAGTAGATTATTTTATAAATAAAGGTTTTCTAAAAATTGGGATCCCTTGATATTCTACTAAATATTTTTCTCCATTAATACCATTTCTTTGAACATTTAGGGTCTTACAATCTTGCGTTCACCAAATTTATCCCAACATTCTAGTGTTCATCTTCTTTTCTAATAAAGAGATTCTTAAAGACCCATTTGGATGCCTGAGTGGAAATTTTTTTGTATGAGAAATAAAAATGGAATATATTTGTCCCATCCTTCTTTTAAGTCCATACAACATGCTCTCATTATTTATTTTAGTTTTTAAATAGTCCACTATGATTGGAAATTTGTTTGAGCATAATTGTTTTTTCTGATGTTTAGCACACTATTTAGGAAATGTTGGAGTATTTTCCGAAAACAAAGAGGTTAATCTTTTATCTCAATCAAATACAATCAATATTGGTACTCCTTGCACCCTTATTAATTATATGATTTGTAAACATATAAGTTGATCAAGTGAGTAGTTTTATCAAATCATGAAAATTTTAGGGGTATTTATAGGACAATCCCCAACAACCCATATACAATTGTTTCCTCTGGATGTTGTTGGAAGTCATGTGATAATTTTTATAGTTTTGTTTTCCTATATCCAAGCTAGTATGGGTCACGGTTACATCATCCGATTATATTTTATCCTTTTAGTGTTCACGTGTTCATATACAATTCAACCTGATGTATATTCAACAATATCCAGGTTTATATGGTCCCACAAAAATTTTTCTCAAAGATCTTGATATATCATTGTGCTCCCTAGGTGGATAGTGATGGTAGATCTATGTGCTTAATTTTGAATTTCTCTCTTTATCTCTTGATTGGATGGTACACATATTCCCAAACCAACTCTTACGAGTCATTCCTCATCAATTTTAAACTCTAATGATTTCTTATTCCTAATAGATTTCACTTTTTTTAGAATTTCCACATCATTTATTTAGGAATCCTTTTTTCTCTATAAGGGATTGTTGAGAAATAATTTGATAAAGAATTTATTTTCTACCATCCTTAATGGTTCTCATTTTCATCCTCTACAAATCTATGAAAATTGGATCCATCTCAATTCATATTATTGATAATGATTTAGGATCCTTTTTTCTCAGGGAATACGCCACTTTATCCTATTTACTTTGATTATAGTTCATTCATCAGTTATAATTTTATATGACCTAAATCCTTCTTCATTGGTGCATATTAAACTCATTCTCGTTGAATATATATTTGTGGCTCTTGTAATCATAATATTTGTCACAATTCTCCACATATAAAAAATCCCACCATATTTTTAATGTACAGATCGTACTTGCTTACTCTATATCATGTCTAGGATATGTTTTATCATAAATTTTCAAATAAATTGTGGAATTGGATATAAAAATTTAATATATAAATTAGTCCATATTTTAATATATTCGTTTAATCGCCTTTGTATACACTAAATTGATCCTCACTGGTTGGAAGTGTGAGTACTGGTGTCTTGATAAACCACTTTTTCAACTATTGAAGAAATCTTAACATTCAGTAGTTTAGAAAAACGTTTCTCCCTTAAGATTCATATTAGATACTTGGTTTGATAATTGTGAAATGTACTTCAAAAATAATCAGAATTACCTAGCTAGACCAAGGAAAATATTGATCTCTATTACATATGGTGTCATTTTTCACTCTTCGATTTATATTATCTGGGAAGGGTCCACATATATTTATTTTTTTATTATAACATGCCCTAGGAATGATACACCGCCCATATAGAATTAAAATTTATTTTACTTTTAATATATCTTATCCCATTTCGTGGTATTTGTCATAGTATTAAAATTGTCATCATGTTCCCTCTTTCTCTCAGAGTATATTAGAATTTCATCAATAAAGATTACCGAAAATTATTCAATGTAATATATAAATAATCCATACAGTATGTTTATGAATATTTCATGATTTTTTGTGATCCCAAAATGCATCACCATGAACTCATAATTTTTGTACATTATTTAAATGGATTTCTTGGGAATCTCTTCATTACATGCATTTAATTGGTGATATCTTGACCAAAGTTGCATCTTAGAGAAATACATATCCCCACATAGTTGATAAAACAGTCCATCTATCTATGCTAGGGGACACATGATCTTTATCATGATTTTTTGAGACAATGATAATAAATTAATAGGTATATTGATCTATTGTTTAACATTACAAATATGAATGGTTCACCCATTGGTGAATAACTTGGGCATATAATACCCTTGTACACAATATATTGTAACATCCTCTTTGGTTCATCCGACACAATGTTGTACATAGTATATGATTTATTTGATATAGAGATAGATAAGGGAATGTGTTCAAATAATAACTCAACCTATTGATCAGGAAGAAGACCAAAAAATTATTTGAAGAACACATAAGTGTGGTTCCCCACAGTTGAAATGTCATCAAGAATAATTCTATCATTTTTCTCAATCATAAGAGCTAGATATGAATTCAAATAATGAAATAATATCCATAATTGAGATGATAAATCTTATAGATATTCATCCTCTTCCCAACACATTTTTAGAATTATAGGATACCTTCAGGTGTGAAGATTTATCTCGCTTTTCTGAACGTTTAGGTTGGATTTCTTTAAATATATCCAATCAATGGAAAATATAAAATCAAACTAAAATAAATGATGTAAGACTATATTTTTGGGGAGTTTTAGTCCACAAGAATTAACAAGGGAGGAGTTTTATACTTGGATGAAATAATTCCCCCATTTTCTATTATCACAGGTAACTGAACCTCTATATTTTGATGTGATGTTTTAATATATCAACTAAACATTCATGATATGAATGAATGCATAGAACCATAATGAAATAGTATATTCACAGTTATTTAATGAATAACTAGTGTACTATTTAGAATGAAATTTTCATGCTCCACCAAAATATTAGTGATAGAATAATATATCCCGTGTACTTTTGGATTTTTGGCTGATGATGTTGATGAACCTTATGGATTTTTGGTTTAGTACAAAAACATTCATAGTTCCATTGATCCCTATAGTCGAAATGGTGATCCATGGTTGGTTCTCTCCATTTCTCTAACACATTTTCAAGCTTCCTCACGTATCATAAATATTCTTTAGCTCAGTTGGCTTCTCCCCCACACTTGAAGCATTTCATCATTCATTTGAGGCAATTCTCATGATACTTCTTCCACAATTTTTGACATGTGAGTGGTTGAGTATTCTTTCCAACTTTTTCATTATATCCACCACAATGGAATTCCATATTTCATTTCTTATCTACATAGAAATGGGAACATTCACAGAACTTCATTTCCACATTGAAATAAAATCTAAATACATTGTCCCAACTACCTAAGTCTTTAATTTCTAGAGCATTTGGATGTTATTGTTTTAAACATCTAAAGAATCGGTCTATTATTCTATTAGTTTTGAAAACAAAACCAGATTAATACTCTACAAGCCTTGTGAAATTACCTTCATATTTCATAACAGACTCAACTTCATTCTAATTTATCTCTATGAATTATTTCTTAGATTTTTTGGACGATTTTTATGTGAATACCTATTTTGAAATATTTTGTAAAATCCTTACCATATTATCTATAAAATTTTATCCCTCATCTATGTGTTCTTAATCAATGGACCACTATTTTTGGAATCTCAATATAAATGAGAAAGCGCCAATGTAAATTTATCATTCTCATAACATCAAACAACATAAAATACGATTACATGGATTTGAAACATTGATTTTTGAATAGGGGATAGAATGATACATTAAGCATTGGGGCTCATATTAGCATAAAAGACATGATATATAGTTTCTCCATCTTAGGGGAAGGAAGACATTACACATTACTCGCGCTATTGTTCTTAGCCTTAAAAATTTGTGTGATAATTTCTTAGAAATATTTTATTGCACCTCCCTAGGCATTGGGTATGTTATTTAAGAAAACATACCATTATCCCTCACACTGGTTTTTGGCATGGTTTTAACTAATTCACACCATGTTATAAAATAGAAAAGCTTTACAAAAAATATAAGTTAAAAAGTTTTTAATCAATAATTTATTATTTCGTGAAACTAAATATAAAGGCATATCTTGCGGGCACCTATATTTATACATTTTCTAAAAAAAATATTCTTCGGTGATTACAAAAAACATAGTCTCATTCTAATGGTTTTCACTAATGATCTTTAATTTTAATGCAGAAATTAGCTAAACCATGCTCTGAAACCAACTTTATAAACCCTAGATTTTATTACATTACTATTATATAATTCTATAGATAAGAACACCAAATACTTACAATCTAAAATCCAATGTTTTAGTGACTTGGTAAAAATAGGACCATAAAAACATTTAAAAAATAAAACATAAACATTATTTGATTCCTTCGTCTCTAGAATCTATGTGGCCCTCATATACTTCATTGTAGAAATAATCACCTGAGGATATACATCAACTAATGGGGTGATCTAGAAGCCTAGAAAGAGGATAAATAAGGACATGAATCAATATATAATTGGTATCATCCTATCATAATAATGGTATCATCATCATCATAATGATAGGAATCATTAGATAAATTCATGTAATTTGGCTATGCATAATAAATAAACATCATTTCTTAGTGGTTGAGTCATACACATAGTTGAAAAAATAATATAGCACCATGTTCATGCATATTTCACATTATCTATAGAGAAACATCCCATTACCTAATGTGCTATAGTGTTATATAATCCTTGGCTCACCCATCACATCATAACATTTACATAATCAATCTTTCCATATAGAAATTATATAAATGATGGATATAAAATGAACCATGGAAAGGAATGGGTTTAATGAAAAAAATAATACATTAATGAATATAATTTTTGATTCTCAATATTTAAAAAATATTTTATATATTAATCACTACACTTCAGTGAAGATTAAAAAATCTTAAGAGGTGTCAAGATGTGTCATATAAAGAAAAGTTCATTTAGAAAATCATTTTATTTTTTCATAATATAATGGTAGATACATGTATATCCTAGAAAATAAAAAATGAAGGAAAATGAAATTAAATTTTAGGATTTTTAAAATAATTTTCACAATGAAATTTTTAATAAAATGGGAATATCTCAATGAAAAGGAGTTAGGTTCGAGAAATCCTCTTACCTTTGGTTTGAATGGTTTCTTCAAAATAATATCCTAGATAATTAAATTAAATACATTATTTTTCTAAATAAAAATCCTCTTATACTTATATATGACTCATTATAATTTTATTAATTTATTTTATAGCAATTTCAATGAGTTATCTATTATAATTTCATCTTTTGTGAGTGTTTGTTTTCTTATTTTTTTGATTGGTCCACTTGTATATATGCATGTATGATCACGTAAAATGAGAATAATTATTCCAAATTAAAATTATATGTTATTAATGAACATACAAAAGTTTAAATGGCCTTATTTATTATTTTTTAAATGTATTAGGATGATTCATTAGATAAAATGTTAATTATTATATAAAAGATTAATTTGGTAGTTTTTCAATCTTCACAAACTAGTTTTGTTTTTTTATTTAATATTTTGTATATATCTCAGTTCTATAACATAAAAATGTATATAAAAAAATTCTAATTTTTTTTCAAACATTTTAACATTTTTATTTTCCATATTTTTATGTGGTAAATGAAAATGAAATCATTTTATCCCTAAATGTGATAAATCAACACCTACAAAATACATTTAAATTTTTAAAATAAAATTACATATAGAAGAGTTTTTCTAATGGATTATTCCAATTAAATAATAAAATTAATGTTTATATAAGATAATTTAATTATCGTTAAACTTTTATTATATACGGTGAGTAGAGAATAAGAAAAAAACATGAAAATAAATTAAAATATAACTAAAGAGGATTTTACCACTTGAACATCTTATCCTTGAGAGACTATTTAATGAAATTGTGTTTCATATTTTTTGAGAAAAAAGTCTCATAGAAGTGGGGGATAGAATTAGGAAGGAAATTGGGAATAATGGTTACAAGATTCATCGATTTGGTGGTTTCATAAGAAGTGGTTGCTTTAATAGTGGGAGGAGAGGTGTATTTTTTAATATTATATTCATTTTTTATTATTTTGAATCAAGATATCCATAGTGATAAACAATATCACTAAATATTTTAAAGAATTTATAAGATTTATTTATTATGGTTTTTAAGTCATCCATTTCTAAACAACGACTCAAACAATAATGTATTTTGCTTATATTGTAAATAATGTATTTCATTTTTCACAAAAATTTAAAATTTTTAGGGAAATCCCAATAAAATCATTGAAACCATTTTTTTATGTGTTTAATTAAATAGTGAACTCAATTTTATAAAAATAATTTTATAGATGGAAAGAATTTTAAATTTTAACTCAAATTAAATTTTAGGTGGGAAATAATGGTTTTAAAATTATAATTAATTTTATAACACTTAAAATTTAATTAAGCTCTCATAAAATTATCATATAATAATTAATAAAAAAGATATTAATTTTTTTAATCCAATTTTTGAAAATTTATTTTCTTTTAAAACATTATCTTAATTATAAAATTTAAAATAAAAATTGACTCTTTATAAAAATAAAAATGCTTATTTTATCATTTCTAAAACATTTCATCATATATAAAATGATATAAATATATTATATTTGTTATTTATAAGATACCCAAATTTTATTTACACATTCACGGGAGAGGTTACCATTATATTTTACAATTTACTATTTATAGTGGCCATGTAATAATTTCAAAGGAAAAGTTACTATTCCAACAGTATAGTTTTTATAATTTATAGAAATACCTCTTATTTAATCCATTATTCATTTATAATGATTGTATTGTGTTCTCAATTTGATTTTTTGTGCTTTATAATATATGAAATAATTTAAAGAAGTCACATTCCATTGAAATTTTTTTGGATCATTGCAAAAATGGTTCCTAAATGGTTTATATTAACATTACTTTTTTATATCAAAGTTTGGAAAACATTACAACTAATAATCAGTTGAGGGAAGTGTTTCTTATCTCAAATTATCACCCCAAGAGAAATATTTCATACTTTATACCATGATTTTATTAGAATTTTCTATATTCATTGTAAATAATTTATTTTACCATTTTATTGGGTGTTTTAGATCCATATCATTTTCATTTCTAAAAGGATTTTGATTGAAATATTTGTAATATAAAATAGAATTTTTGATTAATAATTTACTCAAATCATAAGTGTTTTATTTTGAATAATATAGTCGTGTTATTATTTTTTTTGAAAGATTCTATGTCTATGAAATATATGTTATTTATAAAACATATCATATTTTTTTAGATATTAATATTTTTTAATTTCCCATCAAATGATCATTTCCCCTGGACTCCTATTTTTACCGAAGTTGTTTCATTTATTTGAAACAGAACACATCCCTTATTCTCAGTTAAGAACCTCAAATTTTCTATATTTGTATTAATTAGACTCTTTTTAATTTTAAATTATAAATAAAAATATAATTTATTAAGGAAATTATACAAACCATTAAATTTATTTAATATTTAGGAAGAAATTTTCAATTTTCTTGTAGTCATCATTTTCATGAAAATAGGAAAAAAAATTCTTTTAATGTTTATGTCTAAATACATAATTACCCTTTATCAGTTTTTATGGAAGCTTCCCTTTATGTATTAATAGTTTCTATGAGAATTATTTTCACATATTTTTATAAAATATTTATTTTATATTTCATTCAGAAGATCATGGATATCTCTTATTTCCAAAGTGATTTTTATAAAAAACCTAAAAATAATATTTCCTCTCATTCATAGTCATTGACATATATTATGATTGATCGAGATATTAT
Source organism: Viscum album (assembly GCA_963277665.1). Lineage (NCBI taxonomy): Eukaryota > Viridiplantae > Streptophyta > Magnoliopsida > Santalales > Viscaceae > Viscum > Viscum album. The sequence continues at coordinate 1,743,031,813 of OY728128.1, read as the reverse complement.
TTAAATAATACCTCCCATTAAATATATATATATATCTATATATTGTATTTTTATTCTCTACAAAAGGAATGATCTACCAATTTATTTGTCTTTTCTATCCATCAACTGTGAATAACCCTAATTTTTATCCCCATTGAATATTGTTATAAATACAATGATTTCCATTTCTTTGATTTAAGTATTTTCACTAAGCTTTAAATCAATGATTCATTGTCAAATAATTATCATTTCCATATACCTCATATATATATAGTGAACACACTATATTATATATTATATTTATTTAATGGTATTTTCGTAGAAAAATAATTCATGACATTGGATACCCATTTAATTTTCTTTGTTTTATCATATTATAATTATTTATCAAATAATTAATTATTTTATTTTTTGAAAAAACATTAATTGTTTTAAAATACATTTTATTTCAATGGATTATTTATGATGTATTGAATGAAATTGATTTTCATTCCATCAATAATTTACCTGTAAAAATTAATAGATTATTGTTTAAATTTTTTATGAGACAGACATTATTTCTGTGGGTTATTCATGACATGAAAATTTCATGAATACCATGTTTTACTAATATATATGGGTGGATGATTGGTGGGCCTTATATCACCAAAAAATGTGTTGGTTAACTATTTATATATGTTCACATATGTATTAACAAGTACATTTAGTTTCTGATAATCATGGGAACTGAAGGTATGGATCAAGAAATTAATGTTTCATTGTAATAATTTTTGTTCCATAGTTTAAATATGTCATGGTTTTATTATTTTAATCATTCTTATATTATAATATCATGGCGAATTATTATTTAATAATTAATTTATTATTTTTTTATAAGACTTATTCTATTATATATGACCTATTATTTAATAGGTATAATTTTCTTATGTCTATTGATTATACACATTTTCTCATCTTATGATCCCTAATGATTTTATATTTCTATAAATTATGATTAACCATACTGAGAATCTAAGCTAACCCTTTTTCATATATTGAAAATTCCCTATTTTATGAATATAGGATAATTGTGATTGAAATAAAAGAGTTTCTTTTGTGGAAAAGTTGAGTAATATGTTGATGAATCGTTATTTGTTTAGTTGTTTTTTATATAGTCAGAAAAATATACAACTGATACAAAGAGATTTGATTAATTTTGTTAATATTGTTTTTCTAATTATATAAAAAATTCAACCTAAAAGGTATTTTTAATTTAATACATTGAAATATTTTATTTATATTTTATGGATGAGATGATCATGTATACAAGGTATTATAATAACAAATCTTTTTTCCCTCAAGAGACCTAATGGTGAATTGAGGGGATATTAAATGACCCATAATAATCTAAAATTAATTCATCAAACAATGCAATGAATAAACTATACAATACAAAAATATCCTTTCTTTTTAAATAATATACATCTATATTGATATAGGAATTACATGGATTTTAAATATTTCCCTAATTAGTATATGGAATATTTTCTACATAATAATCACCCAAACTAACACAATATTGAGTAATAGTTATAAGATTAAATAAATAATTTACGCAAATAGAGATGGAATTAAATTATCATCATATAATATAGGAAACCCATATTTAAAATCCATAGTAAAAAATGAATCCTGAAAGAAAGTTGAGTAATGAAAAGACTGTTATAAATATCAAAAATCAATGATGTAATAATAATGAAAAAATGAATTCTTGACAAAGGATTATAAATCTATAAAAATGTCATTTTATTTATAATTTTATATAACCATTGGATAAAATTAATCAACTCAATATATTATGGGTTCAATAATAAACATTTTAACTCAAAAAAGGGGATTTATCTTTGAAAAACATTTATAGCCTCAATAAAAAATTAATTGAATGCTCTCGAAAGAGGTATAGTGAAATTTAACATCAAATACCACTAATATAAGTTTAATCATGAAATAATATATAATATAAATAGTAAATAATACATGTATATGAAAAAAAATTCCTAATAAAAATCATGTCTCAAAGAAAGAAAATTAAGTTGAAGCACCCATACGAACAATATATTAAAGATGTTGGAAATAATAGAAAAGGGATTTATCTCATATAAATTTAAATCCATGTAATATAAAAAATAATTTAATCATAATAATATATTTTTTAGAAAATATATAATATATAATAATAAATTTAAAGAAGAAGAATCAAAACTCAATGAATACAAAATGAGTTACAAATTCCATTACATCAACATTAAATTTTAATTGAATACACATGAATTATTGGAAATTATATGGATTTATAAATACAATATATTTCATAAAACATTATAAAAAATGAATTCTATAGAAAACCTTTACTCGAAATATTGGGGAAATGTTTTGAATAAACATCATATTGCAGTGAAGATAAATTAAGATGCAAAATTGATTACATTTATTATTATATAGCCACATATTATATAACACCCTATATAATAAAAATTGTTATCTTAATCACATATTTTAGAAACATATTCATAATTATAACATTTTATAACCTCATTTATAATAATTTATTATATATATTTTGTTTGAAATATTTTATCTCTATCGATGTATATTATAAATATTGATTTTTTATTTATTTGTAATATCATAATAGAAGTGTTAATTAATATTTATATATTGAAAATTAATCAGAATAAGATCATTAATATTAGAAGAATATAATTTCAAAATGACTTGTAATTTTATTATTTAATTTTATAAATATTTTAGCAAAAAATTGTGATAATGAAATTAGGGAGGATATTGTTTTTGTGATTTTCTTAAATGGGGATTGTTTCTACATATTGAGTTTAATATTAACACTTCCATTATATATAAAAAAATATTCACATATTATTTTTCAATATCACTGATATTTTTGTTTCCACAATAACCATTGTTAGAAATTTATAGCATTTATCATGTATATGTATAAATTGACATAAACAAGAACAAGCTCTAATTTTATTATTAATATTGTTAAGAAAGTTATTAAATTTGAATAATATCCTTTTAACAAAATAATAATAATATAATTGAATGTTTATTTTATTTTTTCACAAAATATGAAGATATTATATAACAAAAAGAGAGTGAAATACAAACTATTTGACATTCATGGAGGCAGTAGTCCACACATACTCACGAGTGACACATTCACATTATATATAGTGAGGGGAAGATATGGAGTAATTTATGATATTTTAATATTAATAATGTTATAAATATCATATTATTTCATTAAATACACTTTTATTACAATCAATGTAAGTTAGTGATGAAAAATCAAATATGTCATTCTTTGAGGTGGTCGACCATGTGATGACGTCTTCTTGTTTTTGAATAATTTCCAGGGTAAGAATAATACTTATATTACATTAGTATAATAAATTTATCTCATATAATTTTTTAGCACATGAAAAGACCATACCCAAAAGCATAGGTCTCTTATATAATTAATTGAAATTCTAGATCACAAAAGTCAAAAATAGAAAATTGACATTTATATATCAAAAGAAGAGGTAAAAGATCATCAATAACCTGACTAGACAAACGCATGATATTTCCATCCATACCCTGGTTGGAATTCTTCTCTGAAACTGAATTATCCTTTATGTTTGCATGATTCAAAATGTATTTGATGGAAAAACATTAGTTCCAAAAAATAATCCTCCAAAAGTTTAACTTCCCTAAATGATTCTCAGAACATACTCTGATGGCCCAAAAAATAATAGAAGAGTAACATTTAAACAAAATCATGCCACATAAAAGAATTGAAGCATGTTCAATAAACTTAATTACACCCAACATTTTTACTTCATGTGTGATGAAAAACACAGAAGAACAATATATGCAGTCTAAAGTATCCCCATCGTGATTTTTAAAGATATGCCAATAACCCGAAAGACCCGTGTTACTCCATGAATATAATCAGTACTAATATTATTCCATCCATTGAAAGGAGACTACCAGAAAACATATAACATTCCATATGATGGATGAAAATTTACACTCATATCAATCCCCCTAAACATAGGGAGATCATGTATATAGTTAATGAAAACTCACTTTTGGAGTAAATTAGCTTCATTAATAACAAACAATAGTTATGAAAGGGAAACATTATAAACAGACCTAACGTGGTTATATAGCTACTTGGTGTGAACATGCTAGATAAGGGAGATTTGATCTGTTGAATCAACCCAAAAGAGGTTCATTATATTTGGGGATTGTTGATATAATGAACATATATTAATAAAAAATAAAGCCGATAACCAGTGGGGATCATAATTAATTTTTATTTTACCATTATTTCATGGATATAATATTTTTTAGGATTATAAAATTAAAATAATTATGAAATCATTATTGAGAACCTTACCTCTTTATATATGTCTTCTCCCTTGGGTAAGCCCTCAAGGCTCATTAATTTGGTCTTTTAGAATGACAAAGAATTCCATGAAATCTATATATAGATAATGAGGTAATAGTAAATCATTTTGGTTGAGGTAATTCATTATAATTTGTGGAAAATTTGGGTGAATTTGAACGCCTGTTACAGGTTAAGGGAATTCCATTTTTAAAAAATAAAAAATCATAATATAAATGGAAAACATTGTTCACATGTATAGTAGACAAGAACTAAAAAATATTTGATTTTGGGATGTTTAAAGGTAGATTATTCTAAAATAAATTATTTTAATAGATGTTATAAAGTGTTTTACTCTAATATTTTTTACATTTACTGTTTTTTGTTTTTACTTGTTTAATTAATTTTTACCTAGGTAATTCACATTTAATGGAATTGAAATAAAAATTGAACTAGTTAACTATTTTGAACCCATAGGTTCAAAATATGAAATATATTTAATAAAAAAAATTATGTAAGAAATATTTGTAACACTATCATATGTAACATGTAAAAACTAGTTTTTTAGAAGTATTATATTTTAAAGCATAAGTGATTTGTTTAAAAAAAATAAATGTTCTTGATTTTAGTAAAATTAATTGTTTTATTATTAAAAAATTTTATTTTATATTTCATTGAGAAAAATTAAAAAATATAATTCCACCTTGTGAAAACATAATTAAATATACAATACTTAAATTTTTTATTAGAAAAATATTACTTAATTTTAAAAATGATAAAAAATAGTTTCCAATAATTCAAACTAGTTTTTTTGAATAAATTATTTTACTCCAAAAATTATTATTTTCTAGTGATTTTATTAAAATATTTTTAATCAAACATATTTTATAATAATGTCATAAACACTAATATATAATTTCTAAAAAAATTAATGAAAAAATTAAATTAAAAATAATTTTTTAAAAAAATATTATTTTAAAAAATATTATTTACTAGGATACATATTTATCAACTATCAATACCCATTACTTGTTCCAATATGCATGACAAAAAAAGTGAAGTGAATAATAATAGATAATCAAGATTACAAATTCCAAAAATTGAGAAAATAGGGCGACTAATCAGCATAATCGATTTAACCATCAGCAAAATTTCTAGAATAGAATAATGATATTGAAAATTATAGTAAAATAAAACACAATCAAAACATAATCCCTTATATTGAACAAACACTGAGATTGGTTCTCAATTTTTAATAGAGTTGAGAAGTGAATAATATGGTAGAACACCTAAAATGAAAAACATCGATAATTTAATTATTATGGAGAAATAGTATATAATAATTTTTTATTAAACTAATACATCAGCTACACTCAACATTATCCTACTGAAAATGGATATCCATTGGAATGGAAGATGCAGTAAATATTTATAAGGAGAATCATGAAGGATTATCACTCTAAAAACATACTCTAATTTTTTTAACTTATTATCCCCATTAAATAGAGAAATTTATATTTTTGTTATTATTGAATTTTGTACATATATATCATTTACTTTCACCCTAAAAATTTAATCCTCATTCACCATAAGATGTAGGAGGTATGAATGATTAACTCCACGGAATTATTATATCTAGGTGACTATTATAAATCCATTTTTCCATGTACCAATGAGTTTATAGACATGACAGAGGTAAAATAATACATGTAAAATGATAATTATGTTTTTACCCAGAATTATATAAATCTTCATGCTTAATTTATCCCTAATTATGGTCCACCTTTTTTATATATATTTCCATATTCGAAAGTATACATATATTTTTATAGATTTCATGGCCTGAATTATGGGCTTGTTTTGGGCCTCTAGATGTTTAATTAACATTTATGTCCTATTGAAATAAATTACAAACATGATATGTGGAATCCTACCTAAAATTATTTCAACAATTTAAATCATTATGAATGTATTTAAGGAAAAAATACAATATAAAATTTAAAAAATTTAAAATACAAAATTAGGACTTTTTTAAATTTTTCTCAAATTACTATAAAAACATTAAAATTTAAAAATATGACACATAATATCAATAAGTTATGATAAACAACCTTAAATTTATATATAAATACTTGTAAATATTAACTTCCTCACACACTGATTGAAGATTGATTTCATAGTTATCCGACCTTTTTTAGGTTGATTACTCTAAGGTATATGTTTACTACTATTACATCCACTTACCAGTATATAGATAGGGGTGTAATTTTTAGAATAAATCCGAAAAAACACATCTCCAAAATGTTGTATTTTTTCTATTCTTAGATTCATTTATAGGGTTTTCAATGATTTTATCTCAAAATATTCTAAAAATAACATAATTAATACAATATTACTACAACAAACCTAATGGTTTATCAATAAATTTGATATTATAATCAACAATAAAAATATGAACCCATGATTGTATCTATAACATATATATTATATTAAATTTAAATCTTAATATCTAATGTCATATAAAAACTTCTTTATTACTAAATGTAACATCATAGAAATAATTCCTAAATAATTACATGATTTATAAAAAAATAATGTAATAAAAGAATTACCATCACCCTTTTGGTTTAGAATTACAAAAAATTAAGACAAATTAATAAATAATAAAGTACAAATATTTCAAAACTAATGAAAATTATTCCCACTATATATTAATTTTTTCATCCATAATAATTCATCAACATCTCCAAAAAATTCTCTAAACATCATATTCTCTTGGAAAAATCATGTGTACTACATTTCTTTATAACCTATGGAAATAAAGTTATCATAACGAGGATGTCAAATTATCAGTAATCTAAAGAATATAATTTAATTAATAATATAATAACCAAGAATAAATATATTTTTTTGGTTAATTAAAAATAAAATAATTCAATTTAGTTGATAATATGGACATGAAATAAATCTATGGATGATATAACATCATAAAGAATTACATGGGAATCAGTCCATGTTTTATAGTGATAAAATTTATATTTTAAAACAATATATTTTCATATTATATGAAATTAAATTATATTAATTCCATAGGCCATGACATATACTTGTTTTCAAGACCGCAACTATGACATATAAAAAATGCATAGGTGTACACCAAATACCCAAACTAGTTTATCTCATGAGACATATCGATGAATTAAAATGATTTTATTCACCTCACCCCTGAATTTTTGGAAAATGAATTAATCATATGATGTAATGAATAAAATATAAAATACATTAAAATTTTCTTTATTAATAAATAAAAAACACTAATAAAATATCAATTATAATGATTTTAGATATTTCACAAATTGATAAAAGGGATAAATTTCTGGGTGAGAATCCCTCAAACTGACACTATATAGAGAAATGAGTATACAATTAATTCAATAATATTCTCTATAGATGAAATTAATATTACTATATTCATTGAAAAAAAATAATACTATATTATAAAACCATTTTCAAAATGGAATCATTATGGCTTAATAAATGAACTTGAGTTGAGAAAAAACACCATACGAATATAATAATAATTAAAGTAATTATCCTTCAAAATGAAATTCATGATAAAGAGTTTGAAACCAAAATAAAACACACTGCATGTAAATTTATATAATTATGTTATAAAATAACCATATTTAATAGTGGGGGATTAATTATAATCATTTTAACTCAAGAATGGATATTGACTTATAAAAAACTCTTAAAAAGATAGAAACAAATGAATTGAATGTTATTGAAATTGCTATCATGGAATAGAACATAAAATACCATGAACATGAAAGGGATAATCATATAATATATAATATAGTTTCTAAATACACTATGTAAATGAAAATATGTACATTAAATAGAACTTGTCTCAATAGAAGGATTTTGAGATGAAAACCACTTATGAATATAAAAATTGATTAAGTGATATTTGAAAAGAGTTATATAATATAGAAATGTAAATAAACATAATTAAAAGATTAATTTACATAATATAATATTTTTGCGAAGAACATACCGAATTTATAAGTATAATTTAATGAAGAACAATCATAACTCAATTAATGAGAATATTGTTAACAAAAAACATTATATCATTTTTATCATATGAATTGAAAACCCATTAATGGTAGAACATGTGTATCATTTGTAAATACATTATATTTAATGAAAATTAATGTTTATAAATAAATGTAATATATATACACCATAAAATTCAAACATGTTGTGAATATTCTAGCAACCATGATTTTCTTAAATAACTTTTACATCATTTTAAAGATAAAAAACATAAAAACATTAGACAAAAAGGATCTACACGTTTAGTTTCTTGGTAAAACAAGGGTTATAAATTACAATTAAATAATTAAACATTTATTTAATTCCATAATCTCTATCTCTTTATTGTCCCTTGAATTATCCTTAGTACAAGTAGTAACCTAAGGATATACATAAAAAAGTGGAGAGATAACAACCCAATAAGATGATAAGAACATGAGACAATATAACATGGGATGAGATTAATCATAAATTAATAATAATTAATAAGATAGGAATCATTAGGTAAAGTAATGGAATGTGGAAACGTATAAGAAATGAAACATCAATTCATAGTGGCCATGTACCACACATAGTTGTGAACAAAGATAGAATCATTTTCCCACCTATTTCTATTTACTTATGAGGTTCTTCACATTACCAAATTTATTGGATTTTCATATAATTCTAGAAACACCCATCAGATAATAACAATTAAATTGTGCTATATAATTCTTGGTACACCTATCCTATCACAACATTTACATTATAATGTTTCCCCATAGAACATATATCAATATTGAACATATAATAACCTAAGTAATGTAATGGGTGTAATTTCAAAAAGCACACATTAATAAAAATTTTGATCCCAAATTAAATAGGGAATAAAATACATTACGTATGAATAAACAATCTTGAGTGAAGAAGAAACAATATTGAAAAGAAAATGATGTTATTTTTGAAAGAAGAGTTCTTCTAGAAAACATAATGTTTTTCACAAACTCAAGTAGAAATAATATATATCCCAATAAATAAAATATAATAATGTAGAAATTTTTTTAACAGAATGTCCATACCAAAAATGGGATGAAAGAGGGAAAACCCAAAGAATAAGGGTTGCATTCAAGAATTTCTGTTACCTTGTGTTTGAACGCCTCTTTTACTTTAATTCCCTGTATAATCATATTATATTTATTAATTAACACTCAAAAACCATTTATCCATGAAATTTATTCATTATGGTTTTATTAAGTAATTTTATCGGACTTTGGATAAGGTATAGAGTTTAAATTCATTGTTATGGCATGTTATTTTTATTAGTTTTCATGAACAGTCCAATTGTAATCATGAATAGAAGTTTGTGTAAAAATTGTAAAAACATATAAAATTTCTATTACATATTATTAATGATATTATATAATTTTAAATAATCTTATAATGAATTATTCATATTCCATGATGATGAATCATTAGATAAATATTAATAATGGTAGTTTTAAATTAATGTTGGTAGTTTTTTTATCACAAAGAACATGTTTTGTTTTATAATTTAGTCATATGTATATAAGTTAGTTCCATTACATAAAATGGTTTGAAAAATAAAATTTGTAGTATTTTTTACACTTAATTTTTTTATTTACGTCCTTGAAGGTTTTTAAGGAAAATGAATGTGTATCGTCCACGATGTTAGTAAATTGGTACATCACTGGATATGAATTTATTTGTATAAACAAAGAGAGAGTGGGAGGATTATAATGAATAATAATCCATTAAAATTATAGAATAAAATTATATCAATCATAATATAATTATCATTATATTTTGATCAGATAAGTTGATGATAATACAAGAAAAGAAATAAAATTTGAATGGGAATTCATAGAAAATATATAGAGGAATTACCTCATGAATTCTCCTCTTGAAATCCTCCTCAAGGAACCTAGGATTGGTATTTTGATGAGAAAAAGAGATCCTAGATTTGGGGGATGGTCTAGGAATGTGGTATCAGGAGAACGATGACAATTATTGATGCTTTAGAGGGGTAAATAAATGAGGTTGTGAGTGGTTGTATTTAAAGTGGAGGGAGGGGTGTTTTCTCAATATTAAATTAATTAGTTTATTAATTTCCCTCAAGACAATAAATAGTGATGATTCCATTACTATATAAAGTAAATAGCGAATTTGAGTTCTTGAATTTTGTGCTAACATCACCCATGATGTTAGTAATTCTGTATTTTACTTATAATGTATTTATATAGTAAATTGCCAAATTTTACTATTGATCAAAAATTCAAGTATTTCATAAAAATATCAAAAAATTTACCTAACTTTTTTTGAAATTTTAGAATATAAAAATGAACTCAATTTTATGAAAATAATTTTCTATATAAGGGTAATTTTATTTTTTTAATAAAATAACCATTTACATGGAAAATATAGATTCTAAAATTAAAACTAATTTTATAACACCGTGAAAAATTCAATAAGGTATCATTAAATTATTTTAAAACCATTAGACATAAACCAATTATTTATGAACAAATTTTGTAAAAAAATATTTTCTTTTAAATTATTAAATTAATTACAAAATGGTTCTTAAATATTTATGACTTATAAAAATACAATAACTTATTTAATAATATTAAAATATTTACTTACTTTTACTATGATATAATTACATTATATTTTCAATTATAAGATGAATAAATTGTATTTATACTTTCATGTGTAATTTAAGTATTCTTATGGTCTGTTTACTATTCATTAGAGTCATATTACTATTCCTAAGGTCAAGTTACTATTTAATCAGTATTGGTACCTTAACTCATTGAAACACTTCTTATTAAATTTATTATTCATTTATATGACTTTTATTATGGTCCCTTAGTGGTTTTATATGCTTTATATATTATAATGTTAATATAAAAAAGGGAAAATTTTCATTGATAATATTTCGGCTTTTTGAAAATATGAAGCATATCTCAGTGAATCAAAATTTAGATTAAAAAACCCTCTCCATTTTATCTCTTAGTCGAACATGCTCTGACACCATGAATAAATAAAATATTTAATATAATAATATATTTAATAAATTTATTTATACCTATGACCTCCTAAATAATTAATTTTTAATCATTTATTAAAAATATAAAAGATAGTTATATTTTATTTTCTTCGTAAGATTATATTAGAATAGAATATTTTTTTAGTAATACTTTCATAATGGTTGTGTTTATACTTATTTAATGATTCAATTTCTCTAATTTAGAGTTAACTAGAGGTCATATAATAAATTATTATAATGATCTATAATTATATAAATTAATTTCAAATGTATTTTTAGTACAATTCATTATATTGAAGTTGGTGATGATATTATTGACGTAATTTTAATGGAAAAGGGGAGATATATTTATAATGGCTTCCAAATTAACATTAACTTTATATAACGAGAAAAAATTAATTATTTTTCTATTATTGTTCAATATCACTACTATTTTTTTATTTATTGTTCAATGATAGATATTTATAGAATTGATCGTGTAATTGGTTATACTGACCCAAACATGAACAACATATAATCCATGGGTGAGTATGGTTAATAATGTAATAAATTTGGAACAATAGAATTATAAAATAAAAAATTATTATATTTTAATTTTATTAAAAAAGTTAACTAGATTTTAATATATATTTACACATTAGAAAACACAATGTGAGAAATGAAATATGTCACTTTTGAGTGTTTGACAGTTCACGCGTACACATGGTTGATAAAATCATAATACATAGATTGGGAGGAAGATAGGAAATAGATTATAGTTTTATGACATCACTAATTTAATATATTTCATATTAATCTTTTAAATATAATTTTATAACTAGTCGTATATGTTGCTGAGATAAATCAAACATGTCTTTCAAGAACGTGATGGTCTTCATAAATACATCATTATTTTTTATATTGTTTCCATGGATGGTATAAAATGGATATTACAAAAATATATTAACATTTTCCATATTATTTATATCAATTTTCTTATATCATCCTAGATATAATACGTTTCTGAGTTATAATAATAATATAATTAAGAGAGCTCTACTGAGAACTTTATATCTCCCTTTGGATGTTCCCCCTTTGGTAAAATGTAACAACCTAGAACCCAGACTCATGGAATCAGTGCCAAAATAAAAAAATATACATTTCCTAATTTGATTTTGATTATTGTGACCAATTTTTTTATCCATACCTTATATCATCAAAATGAATAATTGTATCACTAACATCCTCGATGACCTTTTAGGTTTCGAGCTTAAAAATTAGGACAAACTCCCACATAAACAATTAAAATTACAGTAAATTATTATCTATATCATTCAACATATACATTATTATTTCACATGACCACATCATCATCATCCATATTAAACCCTTATATAAATAAATAATTAAACATAATTCATTATAACCATGTGAAAAGGAAAGATGATAAGGGTGATTTCAAATTCTCATTAGAGGAAAATGTATGAATAATTAAATAAGTTTCATTAGTGATCGTATGAATATCAAAATGGTATGATACCATAATATTTGTGAATGATAATAAAATAATAATATTACTATCCACAAATATCTATATCATCAAACATGAAAACATAGAATGTATATTTATTAAAGGAAATACTTAAAATATTCAATTACCATGATCCACGTGATATCACTATTGATCAAATTAAATGTCATAAAACATATGAATCATAGATAAAACATATTATTATCTTGAAAAATCATCTCATAAAAAACATACATATTCATTATATGACCCTAACATATTTTAATAACCACAAAAATAACATCCAATATAATACTCTGGATAACCAAATCATTACATAATTCATCAGAGTTCTATTTAGGTGTACCAATATTATAATATATAATGGTTTCTCCAAGTGATATCTGGATGAACCCATTATCTATAATGTCCAAGAACTAATTAAATAAGTAATTAAATTTTTATTAAATTTCATAATAACTTATAGAATAATATTTTATTCTTTTCAAAATTGGATCAACCTGTTGAAAATAAACAGCTTCCATTAAAATCCCTTTGAAATAGTATTAATCCATCCAATGAAATTATGAGGATTGTATAAAAAATTATCTCCATAATAGGAAATGTAAAAAACAAGTATTGTGTAAATTTATGAATAGAAATACCATTTTTTATTATTAAATACATTTTGAGAAAAAAAATAACCTTTTCATTTTAAAAATAAATTTTTAAAACATAAATCATTTTGAAAATGCATTTCATTGAATATTACTTTGAAAAATTATAAAGGATGAATTAAAAATACTTAAAAACCTTTAATGAAGAAAAAATACTTCGTTATTCAAAAAAACAACGGGTCAATTTTTCTTGAAAACAGTTTTTGAAACTTTTATTTGAAAGGAAAACATTTTTCTAACTAAAAGATTATTTTTCTTAAAAACATTATTTTTAACATTTGATTACATATAGAGGTAAATGAGTTGACAAATTTTATTTTAATGAATTAAAAATGGGGAAGAAATATCATGAGAATTATGTATATTTAATTATTAATATTTCATCCTTGGAGACTTAATCATAAATAATATTGATAAATAATGAGATTGTAACTTCATCCTTGGAGACTTAATCATAAATAATCCTAATAAATAATGAGACTCTAACATGAAAATCATACCACATTAGAAAATTTTGAATCATAGTCAACATGAATAAATATCAATAAATTAAACATATAATATCATGAAAATTCATAGATTCATGATATGACATGTCAAAGGGGAAGTACATACACCTCACAAAATGATATAGGTGTATAACATAACATACATATCAAAGAACTAAAATTTACACAAAAATTACTTCCAACATTAATAACATGAAATTGTAAACCCCTTGAAAGATATACACTCAAATTGTTATATAATTTTCAATAACATTAATGTAAATATCCATAAAATAAATTAATGGTATGTATATATTCAATAAAATAAAAATTAGTGGTGAATTTGGAAAATATCACATTGAAATAAAGGTGATATGAGATAAACCCATTAAATTTAGTATCAAATGTTAGACGTGTCTTTACCTTCCTGAATAATAAGGTTATTTTAATTATTTAAATTAGTGAGAAAAATTTACAAGTATATTATTATTTTATTTCATTTATTAACACGTCATATATAATTACATAATAAATTAATTTTATTTCGGATGTTTTGAACATATTCATCATGTGTGTCAAAAATGACATAGGTGGGATTACTATGGTCAAAGATATATTAATTTAAACATATCTATAAAATAATTATGAACTAATTTTAACATTTATACATCAATTATAAATTTTAAAACCATCATGAAATTTTATTATGAAATATAAACTAATGTTACGATCATGGAGACGGTAGGTCATAAGTACGCATGAATAACATTTCCATTTTCAATGATCATTTTGGAAATAAGGTATGTCATACTTTAACACTAAATAATGATATTAATATCATAAATAACACATTATTTAATTATATATACTTTTATATATCATTCTTGTGATGTGGTGGTGAAAAAAAGACAAACATCACTTTGAGGTAATGGTAGTCCACACTTCCACGAACAACATTATCATTTTTTTCTTGTGAGTGAAAAGATAAAAATAAAAGGGTTTATTATAATTAAATAATTATAAAAAAATTAATTAATATCATAATTATTTCATTTATATCAAGTATATTTTTTATCATTACCCTTATTACTTTCCATGTAACGTGTTAGTGCAAAATGAATCACATCGCTTTACGAGACGGTAGTCTTCCATACACATGAGTGACTTCATCATAACCCTCTTAGAATGGAATTTAAAAGGTTAAATAATATATAATTACTAAATATTTATGATTATATTATATATTTTTTATATAAAATTTCAATCTAACATTATACCAAATTGTGAGATGTGGTAATTGTAAATTGAATGGCATCATTTATGGGACGGTAGTCCTCGGTATTGATGAATGATGATTTCATAACCCATTTGAGGGAGTTGCATGTGTTATTGGGTATTATCAATTACATAAAAAATATAATTATATTGGAAATTATGATTTTACTATATCAGTATGTATGAATAGAAATTTAACGAGGTGGATAACGAAATAACTTAAAATTTCTTATTGAATAATAATACATATTCATCAAGTATCCTCTATATGTTTTCATTAAATCCTTACTAGGATGTATTTTTTCTAACATTAAATCATATATTATGGGTTTAAAAAATTTGGGAAGTGATTTTGGCCAGATACGGTCGTTCCAACTATATTGAGAAGTGACAAGTGAGGGGATTGAATTCCATTTATAATGGTGGAGGAGTTGAATTATTTAAATACCAAAAAATATTCAATATTTAGAGGTAAATTTTACAACATTATCATTTAAAAATTAAAATGAATTTATTGGATAGAAATAACTGTCTACGCAAACATAAAACCCATAAAAACACTTGTTTTAAAAATTTTCATCCAAAACATAAATGTTTCCTAACATTTACAAATTTAATTTTTTCTATGATAACTATTATTTTGATCGATATAAACAAATAATTTAACACTATAAATATGGAGAATATTATTTTAATATTTTTTCCACTTTAAAAATAATTATGTTAAAATAATAAAATTATAATTCTATGTGTGTTAAACAATAATTTTAACACAACTACAACTAATGTAGACAAACACTACTTCATCTTAACCAACCTGCCAAATATTTTCTTTTTTAGGGTCGAATATATTAATTATAAATGAAAATTCAGGCATTAATGGACAATATTTAATAATTATTAAAAATTAAAAATCACCTAGAAGAGTATAGTTCTTTTTGTAATTTTCATCAATTTAATAAAAAAATTATATTATATCATTAATTTCAATTTTGACACTATTAACTAAATTTGATCTTAATTGCATAAATACAACATGATAATACTAATATAATCAATACATACATACCTTAAATGTTATATTCATATAAAGAAGTTCATTTAACAAAATTATTCAATCAAATAATTTTATTTTTAAAAATTTTAATATCATTTATTTTAATTAATTTTATAAAATAATTACTATATTGTCTTTTAAAAAAATTAAGGTAATTATATTACATATTCACATTAAAAAATTACCATGATAAAAAATATCCATTTATGTTTCAAATAGTTTTTTATAACTTAATATAGGTTTTCCTTCTCCCTATCCCAATGCATTATATATATTGAAATCAAGAAATGTTCATGTTTTTTCATTTTTATTACATAACTTATTATATGAGTAAATGTTAATGGAAATTGGGAATAAATTTCCATATGTTTTATAATTTTACTTCCATGGCCTAAATAATCTCCTAAAATTCATTTAATACAATAATTTTGGTAATATTCACTCCTATTTTTTTTGTTTCACCCCAAGGAAAACACATTTTTTCCTAACCATAGTAATTAATATAATATATTTTAACAAATAATTATGGTAAAAATTTATGATTAAATTTTAAGATAATATAATTTTTATATTAAAAACAAGGAATCATTTTTCTCAAATTCAAATCTCATAAGGTTAAAACATATTTTAAAATTAATAGTGTAGAAATGATGAGAAATGTAATTTTTAATGTGAAAATGCATCATAGTTCATAATATTTTTATATATATAATCAAGATAAAAATTATTCCAATGAACTAAATTAGATTAATTGATGTATAATTGAACTAATTATACCTTAAAAAAAATTTAATATAATTTTTCTTTGTAATTAATATAGTTTAAAAGATAATATTCAATTTAAATTCATTATTTTTCAATATTAATGAAAAATGAAACATCTCATAAGAATGCCAAAATATTAAATTAATATAATATTGGTATTCGAAATAAAAAATTATGTTTATTGTTTAAAAAAATTCAAAATATACATAAATATTATTCTTAATTTTTTTGCACCCAACGCGATTAAATGGTCTTCTAGAATGAAATATTTTTCAGAAAACATTTTCTTTTATTTAAAATATTTATTATTTTATTACTAATATATAGTTAAATAAATAAACAATTTTAAATTATATATTTTCAATATTTATGTAATATATTTTATTACCTTCATTCCAATATCTAGGAAATAACTATCATATGAAATAAAAACATTAGAACTATATTTTTTATTAGTAAGACTCGGTATTTTGTATAAAGAAATATGTCCAAGAAAATTTTTATTCTTTCTAAATAAATATATTTTGGTGTAATGTATTTTTTATGATATTGAAAATAATTAATTTGTTAAAAATATCGAGGTGCTACATACCATACCCATTTAATAAATTATGTCCCTGAAATTTATCATTATCTCCGTAAATAAACAATGGTCATTTGAAAATACTTTTGTTCTAAATACACTTAATTAAAATAGTTAATAGAGAGTCATCTTAATACTAAAGAAAGATAAATATAATGTTTATCTGGAGTAACACATATTTGGGTTTCCAAAGAAGAAAAACTTGGTGGAAATGGCTAAAAGGTGTGAATAATTATAGAGAGTGATTGAGGTCATTGATCAAAAGAATAAGAATGATCAATAAAATTTTAATTGCCTAAAACCATGATTCATGGATGATTGAAAAGATCATTGTCTTTTCAAAATGGAAGGTACTAGTATAAAAATATTATTTTAAGATCCTTTATTTGAATAATTCCTTCATAATCAATATAAAATTCATTCCCTTTATTACACACTTAAACATGATTTATCACATAAAATTTCTCTTAATACATCTCCGATGATAGATAGGTCTAGTTTCTTTGGAAATTAGGAACAGTACATAACAACTTAAAAAATTAAATGCGACATGTTTATTTTAAACATAATAGACATGACTGACTCATTCTTTCATACTTAACACTGCATCAGATAACCTGAGGATATACATAAGAAATGGGTGAGCTATAAAGCCCAATAAGGGACTAAAAATGGAAAATAAAATAAAAAAATACAATACATTTTATACAATTGAATTATCAATGTATAATAATAGAAACATGAACATAAAGTCCAGTTATAACATGATTATCATAACATGGACATGTGGGAACACCATAAAAATGATATTTCCATGATCCAAGGCTCACTAAACATGGATTAACACTATCAAACTCTAATGGAAATCTAATTATTATGAGTAAAAAGAAATTTCACATGGAATATCAGTATACTAAACATAACCCAATGCATTGCACCTCTATTAGGAGGCACCCTTCATAATCATTTCGATCTCATGCTTAAATGTGCCACATAGATCATAAAACATGGATTCCATAAACATCATCATTTATTACAAGATAAAATAATAGGGAGTAAATACATAAAATTATAAAATAAAAAAATATATTTTCATAATGTTTAATAACCTTGATAGATAAATTGGTATCATATTCACTATATGATGATTTTCGTAAGGAAAATCACGGAGCAATTTTGGAAGCATAACAGCATGGCATAAAAATTTATAAATTTTTTTTATGAGATAGAAATATGTATATCATAATATATACATTAAATTGAAAATAAGGTGGAAAAATAAAAATATTTCCCAACATATGTAATTAAAAAATAGAAGGCGCAACATATTAGAGACAGTTAAAGAAAGACGAGAAATATAATAACTCTTATGAAAATTCGGCATGGTAAAGGGACTACAAGAGAGGGATTAATGTGAGATAAAATGATCTCGAATCACAAAAACATAATAAGAGATGTTTTTTTGAGGTGAAAAAACATACCCCATCATTTTTAATTAAAAATAAAAGGGATTAACAATATTAAGAAACATGGATAAAAATGAGAAATGAAGGAATGTGAGGATCCCTCACGTGAGTGTGTGACTAAAAATGAATGAAGAGAGGATTATTGAGATCTTAGGGCACCTTGGGAGGATTATAAATAAGTTATGGTAGAGTATGTACATTATACATGGATTTTTAGTGATTATAAGTGGGATCTTGGTTGGGTTTATATAGGAAATGAGATTGGAAAATTTTTTTAATATTTCACAAACTTTGGTTTTGGAATCTATATAAATAATTATTCAAAACCGAAAAAAACATCACATTTTTTTTACCTTGGTTTTTTCTAAATATATGTGGAGAAAATTATTTTATATGGAAATGGGTTGAAGATATTAAAATACATCCCTTGCTTATCTATAGGTGAGTCACACTTTCAAGGGATGATTTTAAAATCTTAATATATTGTATATGTCTTGAAAGATTCTCTAATGAATTATAAGATAAATAAAACAAAAATAAAATCACATTATTCTAATAAGAAAACATATATTGGAGATAAAATACCCATTATAGTATTTATTACATCATTTTGGGGTCATCATGATGTCATTAAACACATATTTTATTTATATGATATTTAATTTTTACCCAAAAATATGACTGTCCCCAAAAATTATGAAAAATTTAATGTTTGATAATTTAGATGTCCTGATAAAAAAAATATATTTTTTATCTGAATATTTTTCTAAATATCCTAATTTTCACTTTTAAAATGAAAACCAACATTTATATAAAATTCACGGGTTCTTATAAAAACAATTTTCAAACCTTAATATAAATTAAATTTGAAATAATAAAAATTATATATTCATTTATTATTCAAAAAATAAATTTGATAATAATATTTTATTAAAATATTAATTATTTCTAAAATTCATTAATTCCATAAAATAAATTCGTTAAAAATACAGTTTTAATTTTATCATATAAAAAATATTACTCTTATCAAAATAATAAACAAATAATTAAAATATAAATAATTGATATAATTATAATTTTTAAGAAATGTTTATATTATTGTTAATAAAAACCTTAGCTTAAAATAATAATGTATATATTTCTAAAGAGTACAATTTTTACCCAAAGAGTTAATTTATCAAATTCTTCATTTTTTAAGGAAGACTATACCGATAAAAATATTGATGGAATAAGACATTTATTTATAAAATTCGGTTACACAACAAGTAACTAATAACTTATTACATAACACCTTATAACACCCACATAATATCTAAGGGTATGGTGTGTGATGGTGAAAAACACTTGGGGTGGCTTTGATAACATCGCCTGATTGGTAATCTCTATTAACATGAAATTCTTCCATAGGTGATTCTGTTAATGTTTAATGTATGGAAGATCGAATTGTTGTTGGTAAAGAGCGAATCCTAGTTATGCTAGCTATTTTCCATGATCTGAAAATGAGCATCATATGGCCGGATTCTACGGGATGAGGCCATCCTCCTTTTTGTTTGTGTTGAAAAGATTTTTTGAATCCTTATATTTGTATTAGTTGTGTGATTAGTGTTCAAGATCTATATTATCAATGGTAATGATACATAACAGTCATTTTAACCCAATTAAAAAAATGTCATGTGTTTTCTATATCCATAAGTCATTAAAGGAAATGTAATTTTATTCATAAAGTATCAGGTTGTTATAACATGCCTTAATTAATATATTTCACCTGTGAAATTTACTTTTCTCCACTAATATTTATGAGGATAACTCTATTTCATTAATTCATCAGGTTCCCATATTTCTTCTTTAAACTTGTGGCTTCTCCATAACACCTTCATGAGGGGAATTGTCTTATTTTTTAGATCTTTTTAGCTACGATCTCAGATCTTAACCTAATTATCTTCATAGGAGAGGTCATTCTCCTATGGTACCACCTATGGATTGAGTACATGTGATGGTTCAAGTATGTAATTTTTCAAGGGTGATGCATGGAATAGATTTTAAACTTGAGACATACTTTGTAGGAGTTCAAGTCGATAGACCACTTCTATGATGTGATCAAGGATCTCAAAAGTTCTAGCATACCTTGGACTAAGAATTCCATTCTTCTCAAATCTCATCACAATCTTCTATAAATATATGAAGAGGAAAACCATATCTCCAACATCAAACTCTAGATCTCATAGACGATCGTCCGAATATATATTTTGTCAACTCTGAGAAGCTTTTATGTTATGTTGGATGGTATTAACTTTCTCCACCATTTCATTGAAAACTTATGGACCTAGAAGTTTTATATCCTCAACTTCATCCCAACTTGCTGGTGTTCTGCACCTCTTCCTATAAAGGGCGTCAAAAGGGGACATTTGGATGCTTGAGTGGAAACTATTTTTTCAAGATAACTCCCTTAAATAATGATATTGGTCCCATCCAGTATTTATTTCCATTCATCAATCTCTAAACAAGTTCTCATGTGTTTGGATAGTCTATTTATATTGATCATCAGGTTGAGAATGATAAGCCGTACTAAATTTCCGCTTAGTACTCATAGCATGTTGGAGACTCTTCTAGAACATAAAGGTGAATCTTGGATCTAAATCCAATACAATTGATAGTGGTAATCCATGAATCCTTACCACTTATTTGAGGTATATGTGTTCTATTTGATCCAATAAAAAATCCACTCTAATCACAATAAATATTGCAGTCTTTAAAAGATGATAAACAATATACCATATAACATTGTCTCCTATGGATGTCTTCACTTGTCTGGTGACAAGGTCTAGGGTGATGTTCTCCCATTTCCATGTTGGTATATCTAATAGTTGAATCATACCATAGGACTTATGCCTCTAATCATTCACTTATCTGACATAATATGCACATTGATGGATACATAGTGATATCCTTCTTCTTGTTTTCCCTGAAATAATGATCTTTATGATCTTAATACATCCTTTTTCTTCCTGGGTGAATGGGGAAACTTGAACAATGCACGTCATCCAAATATTATTTCTTTAACTATAGATTTCATGGAACACATAGTCCTGAAACAAATCTCATAATTCGCTATTCATTAACATTGAACTCAATGGATTTCCCTTTTTTATAGTTTCCATTTTCATCTGAATTAAAATATCATACTTTTGATCATCCATTAAACTTTTCAAAATTGATGGGTGATCCATCATTTTTGAATGGATTGTTGATGTTTCCTTCTTTATGATTCCCATGTCCATATTTATCAAATCTAAGACTATTGTATCCTTTTCAAATCTCCTCAATGATATATTCACTAGATCCTTTCTACATAGAGTATTTTCCACCTTTTTCGATTTTCCAGGGTAGTAATGGATTGAGGAGTCATAGTCTTTAATTATCTATAACCATATTCTTTGGCGCATATTCAACTCTTTTAATATGAATTTATACTTGAGTCTTTTGCGATATGTATATATTTTACATTTTTCCCAAATAGGTAATGTCACCAAATTTTCAAATCGAATATCACTACAATAAACTCTAGATAATTTTTTGGATAGTTGAACACGTGAACTATCAATTGTCTTGCGGTATAAGCACTGAATTTTTTATTTTGAATCCACGCATATCCTTGATCCTAGTTCAATGAATCCCTGAAAACCATAATTGTTCTCCAGATGTGGGTACTATGAGAATGGGCATAGTGATATGAAATTATTTCAACTCCATGAATATTTCTCCACATTCATCATTCCATGAAAACATTACTCCATTTTGAGTTATTTTGGTAAGAGGGTTTGACAATCATGAAAAATTTATCAAAAATTGGTGATAATATCTGACCACCCCATGGAAGGTATGAAAATGAGTCACAGATGTGGGCCCCAAAAATCCCTCAATAACATTTGTCTTGAAGGGATCTATAGATATCCATTTTCTTATGATGATATGCCCTAATAATGAGACTTCCTTCAACAAAAACACATACATGTTGTACTTTTCATAGAGATTACCCTTTCTCAAGGCCTCTAGTACAATTCATAAAGACTCTCCATGTTCCTCCTTATTGTTGGAGTATATTATAATATCATCTATAATACTACCATAAATTTGTCTTGGTAATCTCTAAAGATACTATTCATCAATTACATGAATATTTATGAAGAATTAGTGAGTCTGAAAGGAATTACTGAAAATTTATAGTGTTCGTACTTTGTATGAAAATCAGTCTTATGTATATCATCTTTCTTCACCCTTAATTGGTAATATCATGACCACAGATCCACCTTGGAGAAGTATTGTGCCCTCCGTAGCTGATCAAAAAAGTTATAAATTCATGGAAAAGGCTAATTTTTCTTTATCGTGATTTTTTGAGCTAATGATCATCAATTCAAAGGCACATTGACCCATCCTTCTTCTTGACTAAGAGAACTGTTTCACCCCATGGTGAAGCACTTGGACATATAAACCATTTATTTAGATTCTATTGAAGATGTTTCTTTAGTTCCACAAGATCTGCATCATCCATTCTATATGGTGTCTTGGATATTATCAATGCCCCAGGTATGAGATCAATCGAGGATTCAAAATCATTTCTAGGAGGATGACTAGAGAATTCCTCAAGAAACGCATCAGCGAATTCCCTCACAATAGGCATGTCTTAATGGATTATTCCTTCATTTGACCCAATAATATGGGTAATATAATTGTGGTCATATTTCAATAATATGCACATTAAGATAATGGTTCCAAATAGGATTCATCCTCCCCCTTGCACTTGTACGAAATCTGGGGTCGACTTCCTATATGGAGAGTGATTTCCCAATCACGACAATTAATGATTTCTCTATATGGTGAAAGCCAATCATTTTCATTAATTAAATAAAATTCCCCCACAGGGAGAATGGTGAAGTTTATTGGGAATATAAATACAAAAATTATTAAATGTGAGGAGTTATATACATGGGATGCAATAATTTCCCCATTTTCAATTCTCACCAACATCTCTACATTCATGATTTGTGGTGGTCTCTTGATTGTTCTACCAAACATTTAGGATATAAAATAATGTATAGAACTCTGGAATATAACCATACCTTTCAATTTTTGATTTTGGTTCTACATAATCCTATATAGACTTTGGGATGAATATCTTATACAATTAAACACCCAAAGGGGAATCCAGTGACATTAAAGGGGAAACTTGTAAATTGTATTTATTTACTTAACTAATGAATTTATAGGCTTCATTCTATTTTATCCAAGATCAATTTCCAAGCATATATTATTAATGGAATTTTATGGTTCCCTAAATAATGGATCATACTAATCTTTTGAATTCATCAATGAATATCCCTTGGGAGAGTTGAACCAAGAGTGCAGAAAGTTACCTTGTTGTTCACAAGTTCCCATTTGAGTCTACATCAAAACGATGATTTTGGGTTTTCGTACTTGATACATATGTTCCATAATCACCTCTACTTGTTTGTATCATTATATGGATATATTTTTATGATAAACCACATACTCTATACTCAGAAAAATTTAGGGATTATTTTCTTATACTCAGTGTTATACCTAAGTCATTCACTGAAGTTTTATATCCCTATTCCCAAAAATAACTAAACCTATACATTGATACCAACTATAACAACCATGCTCTTTATTATAAACTTAAACATGATTTATTACATAATCATTCACTTAATATAACTACATGGATCTAGAGGTCTAGTGTTTTGGGAAATTAAGAACATTACATAACCACGTAAATCATGAAATAAAACATCTTTATTTCAAACTTCATTGACATGACCGACTCATTCCTTCATACATAACACTACATGGGGTAACCTAAGGACATACATATGAAATGAGTGAGATATAAATCCCAATAAGGGAGTAAAAATCCTAAAATGTAGAATAAAATAGAAGTTATGAAATAGAAATATCAATTTACTATAAGGGAAGCATAAACATAAATTCATGATATAGCATGATTATCATAACATGAAAATGTGGAAACTACATACAACATGATATTAGCATGATTCAAGGATCATTGCAAAAGGATTAACATTAGTAAACCATAATTTCACATGAATTAGCATTAGTAAACCATCATATCACATAGAGAACCATGATACTAAAATTTACCCAATGAAATGGAACATTATCAGGGCAAACAATTCATAAACATTTCAATCTCCTGTTTGAGTGTGCCACATAGATAATATAAAATATATTCACTCAAAATCATCATTTAATAGAAAATAAATAAATGTGAAGTAAATACATAAAATTATATAGTCAATATGTATATGTTCATAATGGTTAATACCCGTTTTAGTTAAATGAGAATGGTATTCATTACACAATGATTTTGGCATGGAAAATCACAGTGTAATTTTGGCTACCTAACAACGTGACATACATAATAATAATAAAGATTGATGATTGAAAAGGGGGTATATAATAGTATATTAATTAAATGGATAGTCAGTGTCTAATATATATATATGTCCCAACATACATTGTTTGTAAATATAATGCATAAAAAAATAGAGAAACATGAAGAAAGAGGATAAATGGAATAACTCTCATGAAATTTCAGCATGGTAACAGGTGTACATGAGATGTATTAATGAGAGATAAAGAGGTATAACATAATAAATACATAATAATGGAAGTTTGGGGAAGGTTCTAAAAAATACCCCATTATTTTTAATTGAAAATAAAGGTTGTATCAATTTAATGAATCTTGGATAAAAATGATAATATAAGAAAAGTTAGGATCCTTTATTTGAGTGTGTGACTTAAAAATCATGAAGAGGGGATTATTGAGAGATTGGGGTGGCTTGGGAGAATTATAGAGAGGGTAGGCAAGATTAGTAAAGTTCTAAAAGTATTTTTAGTGAAGATAAGTGGGATCTTGGGGGGGGGGGGTTATATAGGAAATGAGAGGGGGATTATTTAATATTTCACAAACATAGGTTTTCAAATCTGCATAATTAAATATACAAAAAAAATATCCCATGTTTTTTTCCGATGCTTTTTTGAAAAATATGAGTACAAAAAATTAATTTGATATGAAAAATCAATAAATATATTAAAATATTTCCTTTTATAATGTGGAGGTGAGTCACACCTTAAAGGAAATGATTTTTATATCATAAAATATTGTATATGTCTAGGATAATTCAGTATAGTTTTATAATATAAATAAAACTAATATAAAATAATATTATTTTAGTTGGAAAAAATATATTGGGCTGCTAATATATATTATAGTATTTATTACATCTTTTTGGGGTCATTACGATGTCATAAAACATATATTTTATTTATAAGGTATTTAATTTTTACCCAAAAATTCTTCTGTCTCAAAAAATTATGAAAAGTTTTCCATTGGATACATTAGATATCCTGATTCCAAAAACAATATTCATTTTATCTTAATAATTGTTTTAATATGTGAATTTTCACTTTTAATATAAAAATTATTATTTATTAAAAATTATTTGTTTTTGAAAAGAAAACAGTTTTCAAACCTTATTAAAAATTACATTTAACTTCATAAAAATTATATACTAATTTATTATTCATAAAACTAATTTGATAATAATATTTTATTAAAATATTAATTATTTCAAAAATTCGTTAATTATTTAAAAACAAATTCTTTAAAAATACACATTCTATTTTATAGTATAAAAAATATTAATCTTATCAATCTGATTAACTAATAATTTATACATCAGGAATTTATATATTAATAATTTATAAGAATAATTTATAGTACTATAAAAAAATTGTTTAATATATTAATATATATATTTCTCAAAAGTACCATTTTCACCTGATGATTTAATTTATCAAATTCATCATATTTTTAAGAAAGGCAATTCTCATAAAGTAATTGATGGAATAAGACATTTATTTATAAAATGTATTACACAATAATTAACTAAAACCTTATTACATATCCCCTTGTAACACCTGTATATGTCCTAAGGGTATGGTGTGTGATAGTTAAAGACTCTTGGGGAAACTTAGATAACATCGCCCGGGTGGTAATATCTATTTACTCGAATTTCTATTATAGACAATTTTGTTCAAGATTAACTTGTTGAATATTAGATTGGTATTGGTTAAGAGAAAATCCCAGGGATACTCCCTAATTTCTGAGTTATAAAAAAAGATATTTTTATGGATCAAGTCTACTAGATGGGTCCATCCTCTCCTTTGTCTGCATCGAATGTATTTCTTAAAACCTTAGATTTATATCAATTACGTGATAACTATTTAAAGGCTATATTAACAATGGTAATGATAATTAATATTAATTTAAAACCAATAAAAATTGTGATCATATGTTTTATAAATCCATAAATCATTAAAAGGAAGGGAATTTTATTCATAAAAGATCAGTTTGTCACAATCTTGAGTAAAAAATATAGACATATACATACATAATGAGTAAAATTTCATCATATTTTTTCAACTTCCACCCAAATATCATATTTTTCTCTAAATGATCTGTATTAAAGGTGAATTAGTCAGGGATGTGTCAATAAAATCAACTTTTAATGACAACATAACCACAAAAGGGATAAAAATCTATTCCTCCTTTATTTATACACTAAAAACCAATGTGGTTAGAAAATGGTAAGATAATTCCAAAAATGGTTAAACCATCATAAATTAATATCCAAATATCAATAGTAATACCCAATTTTCTAACCAAATAATTCAAAATATTATAATCCTTATAATTCATCAAATCATTTTCAGTCAAATTTCAGAACCGAAAGAATTGAATGACATGATCATATATTCTTCTAAGATAAAAAACATTACTCCTTGGGGAAAATCCCATATATTTCTAAAATGAACGTATCATTACATAGAAAAATTTCATACTAACCATTACATTATGTAGGCTAGTGATATGAATTATTGAAATATCCTGACCATTTCTTGAGATGACTCTGTCATGACCCGTCAATGAGGGGCTCATGCCATGACTACCCCCAAAACCACCTCCCATTGGTATGGGGTTGGTGACTAGCATCGAGTAGGTAAATCCCATGAATGGGAGGAATTAGACAAAAGTGCCTATATGCATGCACACATCTCCACCAAAAACTATAGAAATGTAAAAACACTAAGTAAACAGTGCATGAAAAATACTATATCCTACAACAAGAAGAAAATAGTGGATGTAATGGAATGTAAATAGGGCCAAAAAGCCCACAAAAATGAGTTCATAACCAAAATTACAACCTCTAAGAAGAGAGGTATTGGGAAAGTTGTCTGATTTGTAGGAACACACCTCACCTGGCTGGCCTCGCTAAGCACTGCCTAGTCTTGATGCAGCTAGGACACTACCAAAGGGTCAATCACCATCACAATACACAACAAGTGCATGAAAAGCTTATTCAGTGTTGAGTATACAATACAAAATAGGACACCTCGAGATCCGAATGGAATACCACAAAAGAATAACACAAAGTAATACCACAACATAACTATTTAGTCAATTATACATATATATATTCCTATAGTATATATAAAAACCATATCTAGATATACTCAAATAAATTAAAATAAGTATAAAGGTGATACTTAACCAATTACCAAGAATAGGATTCGGCTCCAAAAATGCTCATTCAAGAATAACTCACACCACAAGCCATGATATCATCAGAGACACTCACGAAGAGGTATAGCTCATTGGGGCCTCATCCAAATGAGAACACATTAGTCCTGGAAGACTATGATACATAGATAGGGAATCCTACATAGATAATACAACTAACCCAATATAGATCAACCAAAAACATTGGTGATCCATCCCCGAGAATTCCACTAACCCTAATGATGCCGCTTAATTGATAGAGGTCCAATGACCTACTCTCAGAGGTTATGTTGATTCCATAAAACTCCACTAGGGGTGTTAGAAGATCCTCCTCCAATCCCATGGAGGAATATAATATCTCTATCTGGGAATCAACCTCTTGAGACAACTAAAATCTTGTAATGTGGATGTAATATCGTACTGAATCCCCAAGGGAAGGGCAAGGGGAAAAAGTCTCAACATATACTGGTCTATATACAAAACTAACCACATTATCACAAAAGCACCATCTCAACATCAGGGTCTCAACTATGTAGAAAACATTTCAAATGGATCTACCATTTGAAATTTTTTCCAATTCGATTCTTAAAAGAGAGAGGTTCACTGGGCCCATGGACCGACCATACTATTGGTCCACTAACCATGGTGGTAAAACACCGTTGTTGATCAACCCCATGGTCTACCATCCCTTGTCAACCACTATATAATATATTGAGCTACCAAGGTGGTTGACTGCCATGGTAGACCGTGCAACCGCCCAGAGGTCCGACGTGGGTTCGACACAGATTTGTCCCAGTCCGCTGGGTCTGACCTGGCCCATTGGGTTGGAACCTACCCACTGGGTCCGACCCATCTCGTGAGGTCGTACCTGACACATCCCATTATTCCTGACCCATACCACTGGTGCACATGCCTCATTTCCCGATCGACATAGTCATTGTCTCCACCCCACATGTTTTCTAGAACAACTGCATTTTGCGGCCACCCATGATTTCTAATGGCACAATGTCATTCCACCTCTAAGTCCCCAGATCTACCTCTTTCTCCCACTGTCATTGCCACTGGTCTTCACGCCATCTTCAATCATTGTTTCCTTACATCACTAGACCATCTCACCAGACCCACGCTGATGTTCCCTTCGACGGTCCACCGATAAACCTATGATTCTAGTAATTCAATACAGTTTTAGATCTAGGTTCATTAGGTCTTGATCTACACAGACCTGGCTTCCCCGGTCAGTTTTCCTCCTACATGGGTGGTTGAATTCATTCGAAACCACCCAGTAAGTTGAACTATGGACACAAGAGTCTTGTGGTGAAGAACGTGAAGGAAGAGGGAGTGAAAAGAACAAGAACACCCAAACGGAAGAACCTCAACTTTTATTCGAGTTGGACTGAAATTGAATCCATTAGAAGGATAAACAAAGAGTAATTTATAATAAATCTCTAGATAATCCCATAGATAATATTCCAACCCAAACTAATGACTGAAATGTAGACAAATATATTCTTATATTGAGTAATGTTCATCATGGAAATCATGAAAGGAGAAAATAACAAAGAAACAACAACCCTACCTTTATTAAGATTAGTCGATGATGAAGGATGATTGTTGTGTCATCATCATCGGTGAGGTTACATCAAATTAGTTGTTCATTGATCGCTGATTCATCATTTTTCACTGTTTATTTGAGAGATTTATTTCTCCATGACTCATAGGGATTATAGGGTTATGGTGATAACCATGAATTCCTGAAATGTTTCAATAATAGAAAATTCATTTTTTCAAAAAAAAAATTTATCAAAAAAATTTATACAAATTTTCTCCCTCCATGAAATTTTCTACATATGACTCCTGATGAAAAAATTTATAATGTTCCTAGGGTAAATAAACTACATTGAGCTTAATGGTTCCCTCATAGATTTGATCTGAGCAACTATTTAAGAGTTATTCTACTTTTTAGAAAAAATTGTGTCTGTGTTCTATTAATAGTTTAATATTTTTGAAACTATTGTTCTGGGAAAATCATGCCTCACAATCACACGTCTTCTCAGAACCTACTCTCAATATAAAGCCATATAATAACTCTTAACAATAAAATGATTATATGAGATGTTACATTCTTTCCACCTTAGGTCTTTATGTTCCCAAAATATAAAACAATGGATACTCAAACAAATTATTGTAGTGGGCACAAATATGACTTTCCCAGTCCCATGTTCTATCATATAAATTCCTATACTGCAACAAGACACACACAAAAGTAATAAACCTACCAAATAGAATCCTCTCCTACCAATCTTCCATCTCCACTATGTACTCAGCAAAAGTTTCCACATCCATGATGTCCAGTTCACCCCAGTCGATTATGTCCTATGGATCATTAATGTACTTCTTCAGCTACTATAGATGAATGATTTAATGTATATTATCTAACATTAGATGTATATCCAAGAGGTATGCCACTTCCCCAACTCTATATAGTATATAGAAACGGCCAATAAACCTCAGATATTTCTTTCCACCACAGCCAAATCTTCATAATCTTCATCAAGGTGACACCCAAAAGAACACGTGGTCTCCTTAATTAAACTCCAAAGGCCTATGTATCATTTCAACCTCATAAATATTAAGGATATGTAATGTCTTCATCTTCTTTTGAATGATCAACACCTTATTTGTAGTAGCTCACACCAACTCTGGGCCTATGAGTGCAGACTCTCTTGGGTCAGTCCTGTAAAGTGGTGACCTACACTGTCTCCTGTAAATGGTATTGAATAGTTCCAAACTAATGGTGGAGTGATATCTATTATTGTATGAATACTCCACCAGTGTTAGGTGATCCTCCCAACAAAATCCAATATCTAACATTCACACCCACAACATGTCCTCACAAACCTGAATTGTCCGCTCAGTCTGGCTAACCATCTATGGGTGAAAACACTATACTTAGGTGTTACTGGGTCCCGAATACCCCTTTAAATCCCTTTCACATCTAGGATGTAAATCAATGATAACAATATAAAACTATCATCTATGGAAATTCATGGATTCAAACAATCTCATGCACATAGAGGCAACCCATGATCCTTATGGGACTTTGATATTTGATTGCCAAGAAGTGGGTTGACATTGTGAGTCCACCAATGATCACCAAGATGGCATTGAGTTCCCTAGTCATATGTGGTAAACCGATCATGAATTCCATAAATATCCCATACAAAATTCATTTCAACACCTCAAGGGGTTGAGATAAACACACTAGAACCTAGTTCTCAACCTTCACTTACTATCAAGTGAAGTATCAAGAGACAATCTCTACAACTCCCTTATTCATTCCCAGACACCAAAACTATTGTTCGAGGTCTTGGTACATCTTCTACACACCAAGATGTACCACCAATGGGGTGGTGTAAAACTCTATCAAAACCTCCTCCCATAATGCCAAAGGTAAAATTGTGCACCATTTTAAAATAAAAATATGCTCCACAGTTCGAATATCCATAAGGATCAAGTCCTATGGACATATAAGCTTGTATGGTCTCATAGTCGGATTCCCCAAACTGTGCCTCCTTGATTTTATGTATGATTGGTGGTTTGAAAACCTTCACCTAGAGGTATGTTTCTCTATATCTATCTATAAAGGTTGACTACAATGGGGATAACTACAATGAAACCTCTTTTAGAAACAATGAACTGGATCTCCTAGTAATAGCATATTCCACCGTGTTACCCTTATGAGGAGAAAATATAATCTCAAAGTCATAGTCCTAGAGAAACTATAGAAATATCCGCCATCTCATGTTCAAATCCTTCTAAGAGAAGATATATTTAATACTATTATGATTTGAGTAGATGATAAAGCACTCTCCCATTAGGTACTATCACCAAATATTCGATATGACGACAACCACTGCAAGCTGAAGATCAAGGGTCTCATAGTTCTGCTCATGCAGCCTCAAGACCTATGAAAAATTGGCAATAATCGCTTATCCCTTCATCAAGACACATCCAAGCCGAATCCCTGATGCATCATACAATAACTATGTACTCTAATCCTTACTATGGTAACTTTTGCATATGAATGCTCGTCAACCTCTACATCAGCTCCTAAAAGAACCTCTGTAACTTCTCTATCCACAGAAAAATTTTTCACTTTCATGTAAAAGTTTTCATGAATAATGATACCCTATAGAAGTTTGGTACAAACCACTGATAGTACCCTTCCAACCCAAGGAAACATTGTACCACGTGAGCACTATTGGGTGGCTCCTAAGAAATAACTACCTCTACCTTTCATTGTTCCATTTAAACTCTATAATCTAAAATAAAATATCATATAAAATGGACCTATAAAATCCATAACATACTCTATAGGAGATTTTTGTTTAGTTGGTTCCCTCGAAGTGCATCTAGGACCATCTTCAAGTGTATCGCATGATCCTCTTTGGACGCTGAGTAAACTAGGATATCATTGATGAAGAACACCATGAACCAGTCTATGTACGGATGAATGATCTCATTCAGGAGTCCCATGAACACTATTGGCATGTTTTTCACACCAAACGACATCACCAAGTACTCGTAGTGGCCATAATGACATCTAAAGTCCATCTGTGGTATATTCTCATCTCATAATCACAACTGGTGATATCCTTACCAAAGGTCAACCTTCATGAACCATCATGACCCTTTATACAGATCAAAGATTTCATCGTTCCTTGGAAGTGGATAAGTGTTCTTAATACTCACCTAATTCAAGCGTTGTTAATCCACAAATAACAGCAAGATCCCATATGCCTTCTTGGATAACAATACTAGGTCTTCCCATGGTAAAATACTAGGTCTCGTGAAGTAGTTCCACTGTATGTCCTCTATCTACACCCTTAGTCAAATAACACTATGAGGTACATTCTATAAGCATGTGTAGATATTAGAGTCATACTATGTTGTAGATCAAGGAAGAAGTCTATTTCCTAGTGGGAAGAAAAACCAGGAACATCTTCAAGAAAGAAATCCTCATACTATGCCACCACTATAAGATAATAAGGACTCATATCATCTAGTGAACCATGAGTGAGTCTAGAAAAATAATGTGTAATTGGTTTCACTCTCCTATTCGTGATTCCATCATGTAATTCATGGGTTTTATTTTTACCAAAAATGTAAAACTGTGTTCCATCACTGCGGACACACCACACTATACACCTAAAATAATCAATCTTAGAATGAACTATGGATAAAAATTCCATATAAATAATGATATCACATGTCCACGATACCACTACCAAGAGATCCAAACCAAATCTCTGACCTCCAATAGCTAGGTCGCACTATCAGCACCATTATGTAATCATCAAATCTCTTCAAGTAGGAGGGTCTATGTATAAGGGTCGAGTAAACAGTTTGACCAGAATCTTCGATTCCTAAACAAGGCTTGCGTAAAGAATGGAATAAATAGAACTAGAATATATGAAATATAAAACTATGGAAGAAATGAAATAGATCATTACACGATTCATTGTAGGATTTTTTGGGTCATAAGTATCCACTTCCTGCAACTGGGTTTGTCCCTATCCACCAGCTCCCTGAGCATAGCATTTACCACCTGGTGGTGATGGTGGTAATAGGCCAAACCTCCAACCACCTCTTACTATCATGTATTATCCTACTCCAAATATATCACCCTACAGACCATCCTTCTCTTGCCTCTACCAATACCTTGGCAGTCCCTCACCCATCTCTCAATCAGTTATACGATTGGTCAAGAAATCTCATTCCATATGTACCTAAAAACAACATTAGTAACACCTTATGTCCCTAGGCTGATAACAACCTCATTGGGAGCCCTGCATCGCTGATCATGAGTCTTGGGGTAATCTCATGAATTTTCTGACCCATTTGGGACCCTTCGACTTCCATTGGCTACCTAAATCCAAGGTCACAGATACCTAGTTCCCACTAATAGCTCCAACTACCAGTGTCTTCTCCGTTAAAAAACTCATAACTATCATGGCCCGCTCTAGTACCCTAAAATAAGTAAGAATTTTAAGTGATACCTTTGATTACATGATTTCATCGAATAATCCCTTATAAATGTTCTGATGTCTATAGATCTGGTCTTGCACCATATTCATGGAGTAGCATGAAAGATCAGTAAACCTCGATGAATACTCCCCCATGGTCATACTTCCCTAGAGAAATTGCTGTAGATCCTAAATGCATACTGATCTCAACATTTCTAGGTATAACTCCTCCCTAAAGAGATGATAAATGTCTTTCTAGGGGAGAACTATCTTGTCATGTGACTGAATCAAAAATCTCCACCATTACCCCATACATCCCTGAAGAAGACTTGTAGTGAGGACTTCAATATGGTCAATAGGTGTCCTCACACAGAGGAAAAACGGGTAACTACATATTTAAAATGATCAACCAATTGGTGGTCTAGATCACAATAAATCCTGGGAGTTTATAACTTTGAATATCATGCAACACAATCGGTCTACATACATCCTCACCTACTAGTGCTGGTAGAAGCTACTTCTCTATGGGTGGTTGTATTGATGACAAACCACTTAGAGGTGATATCATTAGTAAAACCCTTGCACTGATTCCTCATAAATTGATGGATCATCCTCATAATAACACAGTAGAATCAAGACTAGATATCTACGTGGATAATACTGTAATGAAACAATATGTACCAAAGTCAATATAGTATATTCGGAGAGCTGAATCAAGAAGGAAATGGAAAATACAACCATTCCTATATGAAGTATGTACCATTGTTTTTTCCCACAACTAGTGTTTTCAGGTACCGAGTTAAAATGAAGGTAATGAGAGTCCTTGTGTATAGATATGTCATCCACCACACCAACACTAAAGTCCTAGTCCTAAAATAAAACCTCAAAACACTTAACACTCTTTCCCTAGACCAGCACACAAACTCCCAGTCATAACCTAGAACCAACCAGCTCTGATACAACATTGTCACGACCCGTCCAAGAGGGGATTGTGTAATGACTACCTAAATCCCACCTCCAATAGGGAAGGGGATTGTGTCTTGCATTGAGTAGGAATATCCCACAAATTCTAGGAATTATCCAAATGTACATGTACGCACACACACAAATCCATGCCAAAAATGTTGAAATGTAGAAACACGACGTAATAAATGCATGAAAACCACTATATCCCACAAACCGAGTACAACAGTGAAAGTAATGTAAAGTAAAAAAGTCCAGAAAAATCCCACTAAAAAGATTATATAACCAAATTTCAATACTATAATAAAATATGTATAGGGACTACTGTCTAGTCCATAGGAACACACCTCCCCTATCTAGCCTCACAAAGTACCACCTGGTCCGAGTCCACCAAGGAACCCACCAAAGGGTTGATCATCTACAGAAGACACAATATGTTCAATATAATCTCTTTCAAGGGAGAGTATGCTAATACTCAGTAGGACACCCCAGAACCACAAAGTAATTCCACAAATGAATAGCAAAAACTAATACCACAAAATAATAATACATTCATCTCTACACATGTATATGTCTATAGTACATATAAAAATAATATATGTATATAATCAATCCAAGAAACAACGTATAAAGTTGATCCATAACCTATTACAAGCCATATGATTATTCTTGAAGCATGATCATTTAGGGATAACTCACTCCTTGATCCATGATATCATTAGAGACACTCATGATGAAGTCTAGCCCATTTGGGCCTCACCAAAATGATAACGCATTAGTCTAGGTTGACTATGACACACATATATGTGATATTTCCTAGTGAATACAAGTAACCCAGTCTAGATCAACCCGCAATGTAGGGGACTGTCCTAGATAATACCACTAACCCTACTAATGTGACCCTTTAAATGGAGGACCAACACCATGCCCTCGAATGTTATGCTGATTACAAAAAAATCCATTATGGGTAATATAGGTTCTTACTCCAGTCCCACTAATGATTACCATAACTGAATCAATGAACTAGCCTATAGAGGGGACTACAATCTACTTATGTGAATGTATTTACAGACTGAACCCTCAAGGAAAAGACCTAGGGGAAACCCCTCAAACTATATTGGTCAATACTAAAAATCAATATATTATATCAAAATTATTGTCCCATTGTTAAAGTCTCAACATCACAGATATCTATAAAAATGGACACATCATTCAAAAATTATTCTAGATTAAAGTTTTAGAGAGTTTTGGGTCACTGGGCCTATGGATTGACAACATGTTTGGTCCATTTACCATGTAGGTTGAGCACCGTGGTAAATTTATCCGAAGGTTTAACATCACCAGATGACTCTGAAACCACCCTGGGTGGACCAAAGGTCTAACCTGGATCCAACCCGATCTACTAGGTCTGTCCCAACCCAATAGGTTTTGACCCAACCCATGGGGTCTGACTAGACCTACTAGGTCTGATCAGGCCCATCGAGCTTGGCCCCGCCTATTGGCATGTGGTCCGCCTGGACTGTCCCATGTGGCCGATGACTCCATTCCATGCGACTGCCACCACATCGTGTTTTGCAGCCACCCTCAATGCCATGCATCCCCACATCGCATGAACTACATGTCCCCAACTTCGCTTCCTTTACATGTGTCCGCCACAATGATTTGTAGCATGTGGTCATCGCTACCATCTCCTGTGACTGCTACCATGGTTGTCACTATCTCACATCGTAGGACTGCCATGCCAGATCCACACTTTACCAATTCCAATGGTCCCTTACGTGGACCACCGATCAACCTCTGATGCTAAAAAATATAAACGGTTTCAAATCCAGGTTCCTCATGTCCCGATATAGACATATCTGGCCTCATCTGTTAGTTTTCATCTAATCTGGTGGTCCCAACTTATTCGTAACCACCTGATAATCGAACAACATCCACATGGGTCTAATGGAAAAAGTGCAAATAATGGGAGAGAGGAAAGCACAATAATAACATAAAGAATTAATAATGGCCTTTTTTATGTCGACCTCAATCTATTTCCAATATTAGGATAAAAGAAGTGGAATTTAAAACAAATCTATTGATAATCCTGTAGATAATATCCCATCATGCCAAAACAATTAAAATATAAATCAATATATTCATGAATTGACTCACATTAATCATGTAAATCAAGAAAAAATAAAATCAAAAACAATAAACCGCTCAACCTTGATTTTGATTTATCATTAATGAAGGATGATCGTTGCATCATCAACATCAGTGAGGTTTCTTCTAATCAGCTGGGCATGGATCTTCGATCCATGACCCATTATCATTTGATCGAGAGGGATCTTTCTCGATGTCTCATAGAAATTCCATGGTAATGGTGATAATAATTAATTCCTGACAAAGTCAAAATATATAAAAATTCATTGTGTTATAAATATTTTTTTATAAAAATATATTATTTACAGTTTCTCCCTCTGTGAAATTTTCTAAAAATGACCTCTTCCAAGAAAAATTATGTCACACTTAAGATAAAACTACTTATAAGAGCTCAATGGTCCCCTCAGATTTTAGATCCTGGAACCTGTTTAAGAGTTATTACACTTTTTTTGAAAAAAAATACACACATTCTATTAAAAGTATAATATTTTTAAAAAAAAAATTGTTCTAGGAACATTGTGTCTTAGAATCGCATATTGTCTTAGAACCTAGTCTCAAAATTCAACAATATATTTTCTAAAAATAATACATGAAAAAATTGATACATTACTTTAATGTTCTGGATTTTCTGTGTATTATTATTAAATATTATATGGAAATAATTATAGACTAGGAACTAAGATGGTGTGTAATTATGAGGCCTGGGTTTCCCAGAATAATTGTTTGAATAATACTAAAATATTAATTGTCATGTACACATAGTTTTCCTGAAGAAGTGGAATACCTTATATATGGGTAATCAGATTAGAAATTTGATGGCACCATTTTGTTCGGAACAATTACTTCTCATTATGCATGACCAGACATTTGTTGGCATGGGTCTTCTGTGAAAAGTAGTATTGGTGTTTTAAATAATAAAATAAAATAAAAATTTGTTTTATTTTTCATCTTTGTATATATTATCATATTTATAAGAAGCATTTAGGTAGGGATCCATGTTTAGAATCATAACCTTATAAATTCTTTGGAGGATCTAGAGAGAATCCCAATAGAATTATCTCGATGCCGAATGACAAGAAAACATTAAATCCAAGATCAATGAATGTCATTCTAGATGGATCTCTCCATCAGCAATGATGTGGAAACCAATCTTCTTCAACTAATGATACAATTATCATGTAGGTAATGTTATTTTTATTTCTATTTCCGTATTCATGGATTTAATTACAATCCAAGACTATCCCTCAAAAATATTTATCCGCAATTTGATCATTCATGTGAGATAAGAATTGATTAAGAGATATGATCAAGGATGTTTATTATTTTGATTTGAATGTTGATAATTATTATTAGAACCGATCTAGGAAAGAACAAACAATAGTCGATGTTCGTTTCCTAGGTCTGTTCCATGTGAATATTCTCTCCCCCATTTTGTTCTACACGTTCATAATTCACTGTGGGGTAATGAACAAACGGCCATTCACCTACATTATATAGTGAGATGATCTGAAATTGATGATCTAGAAAAAAGACGACCTAACAATGGTGTGATAATGATGAAAATAGAAAATTGTATCGAATCAAAAGAAACCATTCTTAGAGCGGTTTTCACCAGAACATATCAAAATGGCATTCCAAGCTAATAAAACACCTGAAACACCTTGATTTGTTGACAGGTTGATGAGGAAACCTTTGATTTTATGTTTAGAGGTGAATGGATCACCAAAATGAGATCCAAAATATTTACCGAGGTGCGTGGAGAATGAAAGTGGGATTCTGAAAAACTCTAAAGAACACATTCTGTAATCCAGGACTACATGGGGTGTTAACCTCACTAAGAAGCGAAAAGGGTTTCAGGATATAGTAAATTTTCACACGGAATGTGATCCCAATCACAGGGCTTGTGGGACCTTCCTAGAGACTCAATGTGTAGCTTTGACGATACAATGACATTGAGTGGGGAACATGGGGGAGTACACAGTGTGTACTCCCCTATACAACTTGGACTAGACCAAGTACATGGACTACCTCATGAATTGGTACATAGGGAAAGATACTCAGGTTCACACCATGTACTGGAACACGACCAGATTACACAGGTGAACCCCAGGTGGAAGTACACAAAGTAGACCCTTCTACCTAGCATGTACCCATCTTCTATATGACATGTTCTGATGGCACGAGCCATTGTTTACGGGTAGTACTCGGGGTTAAGGGACGATGTCTGTTACTCTTCTACACATTATTTATCCCATTTCTACATGTCATGAGAAAATTTTACACTATATCATGGAATGATTCTGTTAGTGTTCTTTCCCCTTATCTATTCCCAAAATATTGGTGGGTATCATTTCCGAATCATAGTAGTATGATCCCCTTTGCATGACTTCCTAGATAGAGCCACTGGAATCCTCCAAGAGGGCTCGTACGAGATCCTGTATTCATTATTAGTGCCCTAATAAGTGAATTTGGTATTGATATGACAAACTTCAACGGGTTTCGATCCTCTACATAGTGGTTTAATCCCAATGGAGTTGTTGGTAACACCCCTTGGCCCTATATGTGATCCATATCTTTTGTATCATATCTCTCAAATCATATATATCTGCATATCTCTCTCATGATGGTTCCCAAAAAACAATACATCTCTGATGGAATTCATCAGTGTTATAGTACATAGGAGAGTGTTCTCCCAGATGAGTTCATCATGGAATCTTTGAACTGGATCCCTAATGTTGGTATGCAGTAGTTGTGACTTCCCTGTATATTGTTTGTCTTTGTTGGAGTATATCTGTATATTCTTATTATATGTGTTGTAGACATATAATGTGTAGAGATGACTGTATCCTTCCTTTTTGTATTGTATTTTGGTTTTAGGGTGTCCTACTGAGTATTTTTATACTCACCCCTGAATGATATTTGGCTGCATTTTTCATGTCTTGTGCAGAACAACGATATTTTGAAAGATTCCTAGGAGGACTAGGACCAATACAATATTTGTGAGATCATTCAAGATGAGCTGTGTTCCTATGACAATAGACAGAAGTCCCAGTACCATTCCTAATAGGTAGAACATCAGGTTTCAAACTTCCATTGGCGGGAATGTATTTGGATTTGTTTCACTTTACATTACATTACTTTCATACTCTATTGGTTGAGATATAGTGGTATTCATGCTTTTTTTCTTAGGGGGTTTTTACGTTTCATCATTTTGTGGGCTTGGGGAAGTGTGTTTGTGTGTGTACACCTAAATTGGAAATGCCTACCATGTTAGTGATATACCTATTTGGTGCTAGTAACCATAGCCTGGCTTATTGGAGGCAGGATTGGAAACGTGTGGCATGAACCCCACTTTGAGGTTTCATTACAGCATGGTATTAGAGGTGGTCAGTTCTACTGTATGACTAGGAGTTTGTGAGGATGTTTTGGGGAAAAGGTTTTACATGTTTGGTGTTTAGTTTTATTGCTAGGGACTCCATTCTTGGTGTGGTCGGTTGACATATCCATACACCAGGACTCTGAAAACCTTCTTTTCAACTCAATACATGTGAATACTAGTTGTTGCGAAAATAATGGTTCATGTATCATATAGGAATTTGTTGTGGTTTTCTTTTTCTTCATGATTCATCTCTCTTGATATACACATTTACTGTGGTATATCCTTTATTCATACAGGATTACCAAAGATGCATACCGTCTAGGATTCAACATCTCAATCACGAGGATGACCCCCTTAATGTTGTAGATTCAATATAGGGAACCATTTAAGAGATGTCACTTCTAGGTTCTACACCATCCATACCTCCACCCATGGAGTAACAAGTGGTACGCACAATACAGATAGATTAGTAGGGCATGATGAGCATGATTGATGAGTTTCAGAGACACAGAACCCTCCTGATCCGAGATGATCTCGAATCATAGGTGTATAAGGACTAGCTTGAGGTGGGGACGCATGTTTTTAGTCTATTCAAGACACTAGAGAATCATATGGTGGCCTTGGAGGCATGCTTTTAACATAGATCTGTGGGGATATGGTGGTGTTTGGCTATCCATACTCACGACGATGCAACTATTTCATGGACAGAGTTCAAGTGCCTCTTCATAGAGGAGTTCTCACTAGTTACACTAAGAGTTGTGTATATAAAGTAGATTTTTCAGCTCCAACATAGTAGCATAATAGTGGGTGATAATTCACTGAGGTTCACCATCCTTTCAATTTAATTGAATGATATGGTTATAGATTGGTACTTTAGGGATCATACCTTTGAGCAAGGACTACATTGAGACATCTAAGCAAGCGTTATCCCTTTATTCATTCTAATATAT
The DNA here is from genome assembly GCA_963277665.1 of Viscum album. Lineage (NCBI taxonomy): Eukaryota > Viridiplantae > Streptophyta > Magnoliopsida > Santalales > Viscaceae > Viscum > Viscum album. Next base: position 1,742,989,334 of record OY728128.1, on the reverse strand, counting down.
GATGGAGTGCATGAGAGAGATTTAGTGGTCGAATAAATATTGGCTATGTTGATGAAACCAGTGATAGTCAATAGTGGATGAGCAAGAGTAGAGACATTGGTAGAAGGGATCCAACATCATCCCTAGGGACCAAAAAATTGGAGACATTTGAGGAGGAAGTCCTTGTATAGATAATATATAGTTCAGGGATAACATGGTGGGTCCATTCAACCTAGTGTTAAGGCAGTTTTATTCTAGTGATGATTGGGGACATCTTTCATGAGATTATTAGACATGCCACGATGCTGGAAACGATATTTTTTATTTACCACTGAGGTAGGGATACTGACTAGAGTAGGTATATCAATAGTGTGGTAGATATGTAATAAGATTTTGGAGAGAATGAGTAGGTGAACAACATTTCAACATGATACCACCACCACACCAAGGTGATCCACATCATCCTTATGGAGCTAGATGATAGGGGAGGGGATAACATCTTATAGTTGAGGCCTATGACCTAGGTGCTCCAGTAATGATTCATGATATGATCTGTGTAATATCTAATTTAGTTGTAGTACTGATAAACATATGGTCAATTCATTATATTCATACAACATATCTTTTTTGAGGCCTAGAGATTCCTATTGAATAACTCTACCATTTCTATAAGAGCCACCTACTTGAGAAGAATGAGTGATCACACATTTGTGCCAACAGTGTAACTTCATGGTTAGAGTTGGCAGTTTTGGTTGGGATCTCTTGGTAGATGTTTTTAGGATTTGTGATGTTATTCTTGGTTTGTATTGGTTATCCATAGTCCATTCCTAGATTGACTATTTTAGGTGAAGGGTGTAGTTTGTCCATAAATATGGAATGAGGTTTTAATTTGTTGGTGAAAACGAAACCTAGACAACACAGAACGAACTCATGTAGAGGATGGTAAATCCAAGTACTCATCAGTTGGAAGGATTTACGATTAGTTCATTGAATGTTATGATTTTATAGTTCCCAATAGTTGAGGTGGAGTACGAGAGCATCTTCACTAATGATGTTCTAGGATTTCCAAACCATCGAGATATAGACTTCTAAAAATTTTTACACCCTAGTATAACACCGATATGTACACCAGAATATCAGATGTCGTCCACAGAGTATCATGAACTAAGGGTGCAGTTGGAAGGATTACAGAAGAAGGACTTCATGATACCCATTTTTTCACACTGAACAGACCCAGATTTGTTGTCCAAATAGGAATAATGGGTCTTGAGGTTGTTTGTAGACATACTAGACCTAAAATATGTGACTTTGAGGAACAAGTATCCACTATCGATGATATATGAGATATTTTTTATCATTTGTGAGTGGAATGGTGGTTCTCAAAGGTTGACCATAGATCTGGATATCACCAGTTGTGAGTTCTGGATAGGGATAAAACAAAGATGGCCTTCAGATGTCATTACAGCCACTATGGTTACATAGTGATCCTCTTTGGCATGAAAAATGACCTAAAAATGTTCATGGGACTCTGAACTAGATCTTTAGCCTTATTTAGACCAATTTATGGTAGCCTTCATCTAAAATATCCTTGTTTATTCACGTATGATGAGGATCACGTGATATAAATAAATATGGTATTGGATATACTTCAAGAGCACCAGATTTATGGAAAACTCTCAATGTGCCACTTATAGATTCATGGAGAAAACATTTTGGGGAATTTATATCAGCTGATGGAGTGTTTGTGGATCTGGCCAAGGCTGAGGCAGTGTCACCATGGGAGGGACATAGGAGTATGAAATAGGTACGTCATTTCCTTGGGTTCATAGGATATTAATGGATTTTGATATATGTTTTCTTCATTATATCATCACTGATGATTGATTTGGAATAATGGTTGAAGCCTTTCATGTGGATAGTGAAGTTCCAACATGATTTTTAGCAGTTGAGGTAGAGTTTGACGAGTTCTCTGATATTCATATTTCTAGAGGAGGGTGTCGAGTATGTAGTGTTCTGTGATGTATCAGGGACCAAGCATTATTGTGTCATGATACAAGGAAAATTGATGCTTTCTTATGACTCACTCTCGTTGAAATCACATGAGCAGAACTATGCAACCTAGGAAATTGAGTTAATAGTATTAATATTCCCATAAAATATACGGATACACTACCAGATGGGTGGAAAATTTATCAATTACTATGATCAAAAGATTCTCAAGTATATGTTCTCTTAGAAGGATCTGAACATTTGAAAAAGTTAATGTATAGAGTTCTTCCTCAACTATGAGATTTATATTATCTATACTCCTAGAAAAGGGAACACGGTGGTAGAATATCTCAGTAAGAGATCTAGTTCACAATTTCTGAACAATTCATATGAGTAGATGATGTCATTACAGTTACCTTTATTAGATGGATATCGGGAATTTTACTTCAAGTCGATGGTTATCACCCCTCCTATTTTAAAGTGATTTAGGGAAGCACAACTTGGAGATACTGACTGTGAGGCTCTATGTGATCATATATCCACTGTGCACGCTTTTGAGATATATTCAAAAGGTAGGTAGAACATCTTCCTTTTCAGAGGACATACAATAGTACTGGTGGTGTTTGGATAGGAGTTCCTGAGGGAGTACTATACATCCCATTTGGCGGTATATCTAGAATTTGAGAATATATACCAGGACCTACGATGTTAGTTTGGGTGGCCAAAAATGAATAAGTGTATTGCATAGTTTATCTCTATGTGCCTCAAATGTTAGTAAGTGAAGGATAGGAACCAATTTTCAGTGTGTTTCGCTCGACCCCTTGAGGTTCTAGAATGAAATTGGGATGGGATATCAAGGGGATTTGTAATGGGTTTACAATGTATGTACATGAGACACAATTCTCTATTGGTGGTCATTGACTGAATCACCTAGTTGGTCCATTTCCTAGAAATCCATGAGAAGATTTTTGTAGATATCTTTGGTCGCCTCTATGTTCAAACGATAGTTCACATCCATGGAGATCCATAGAATATTATTTTAGATTGAAGAGTCTGTTTTACATCCTAATTGAGGACATGATTGTTGGAGGCGTTTGGGACCTAGTTACGCTTGAGCATAGCATTTCACCAACATATAGATGATGAGATAGAGTGGACCATTCATGTCTTGGAAGAAATTTTGTGATCTTTCATACTCATGGAGTTCACATAAAACAACAGCTTCCATTCCACCATTAGTATTACATCATTTGAGGATTTATATGAGTGACCCTGCAAGTCACCACTTTTATGTACTATCCCAAGATAGTAGTCACTCATGGGGATGAAGATGGTGTGAGCTACTATAGATACGATTTAGAACATCTAGTATTGTATTAATACTTCATAGAACCATCAAAAGTATTAGGTTGAAAGGTGGTAGAGTCCCTTTAATATTGATGAACAAGACTATGTATTCCATTTGGTTTCGCCTCAATTGGAATTAAATTGATTTAGTCAATTTGGAAACTTATCTCTAAGGTTCATATTCCCATAAAAGATATTATATTGGTTTTTTGAGGTGGAGTACCACATAGATATTCCCCTACAGTTGGAATAGGTACACGACGTCTTCAATGTGTCGCAGTTATGGAGGTATGTGCATGACATCACACATCATCGACTAGGGTGAGCTGGAAATAGAGTACGGACTGTATTTTTTGGAGAACACAGTGGAGATAGAGGATTGGTACGACATGATAATTTATGAGAAAGTGATTAAATTGGTTTTTTTCTTATGCCATAACATGAATATTTAGGATAGCACATGGGAGTGGGAGGGTCATACGCATACTTATTACCCTCATCTATTTGACTAGCCATTGTTCACGCTTATCAAAGACATGAAGCCCCATCCTGGGGAAAAATTAATGTCCCTAATTTTCCATGTATTTTTTAAAATTTTATATGGATTAATTCGAGACCAGGTGCAATGACATCATGCAATTACAAAGCCCAGTGTTCCCAAAATAAATTTTTTTGATAATATTACAATATTAATTAGCATGCATAGACATTTTTCTTGAAAAAATGGTAATATATTATATATGTGTTCCCAATTAGAAATATGAGGGCACTATTGTGTTCTGAATAGTGACATTACCTTAGGTGTGACTTAACATCAGCCGGTGCATTTCAGCTGTGAAAAGTAGTTTTTGGTATTTTAAAGAAAAATATAAAGTATTGATATATTTTATTTTTCAGTTTCATAGTGACACATCAACTCTTCATTTATTATAATCCATTAGGTAGAGATCTACGGTTAGATTTATAATCCTGGAAATTTCTGTGAGGCTCTGGAGAGTATCTTTGGAGAATTTTTTTGTCAGAGAAGGATGACAGATCCTTGGATCAAAGATTTATGGACACAGTTTTTGAAGTATCCCACCAAATTTGATAATTTGACAACCAATATTATTTATATAATGTTACAATCCTTAGGTAGGGTGTGTTGTTTTATATCTTTTTCCCTATTTCTGGATCCTGCGATGGATGTAGACCACCAACTGAATAGGTCTATCTATTGTTTGACCGTTCTTGTATGAAGGGTTTTGATTTTGGGAAATTATCGGGGATTATTATTGTATTGGTTTGATTTTTGATCATTTTTATAGGAACAGATTGAGGTTGGAATGAACAACGATAAATGTTCATTTCTTGGGTTTGTTCCTCGTGAATCGTTTCTCCCCTATTTTGTACTATGTGTTCTTCATTCATTAAGGGGATATGAAATAATTCTTATTGTTCCTTAATTCCTTGAAACGATGATTGAAAAATAAATACTTGAAAGTAGGATGACCCAATTGAGGTATGACAGTGATGAAGATGAAAGAATTAGATAAAATTGCAAGAAACTATTCTTTGAGCGGTTTGTATAGTAATGGGTCAAAATATATTTATGAGCTGAAAGAGGACCTAAAATAGCTTGGTTCATTTTTAGGGTGATGACGATAACTTCTATATGAAGATTCCAGGTGATCAGATAATAGAATAGGTGTTTGGTAGATAGATCGAGGTGCATGGAGGATGGACACTAGAATCTGGAAAACCATCAAGAAAAAAATGTATAATCAAATATTACATGTCATGTGGACACCAGTAAGAAGCATATAGTCTTTCATGATATATGAAATTGTCACATAATGTGTGATCCCAATTACATGGTAAGTGGTCCATTCCTAGAGAATTATCAAGTATCTCAGAAGACACACAGACACTGGGTGGAGTACCTAGGTTGCCTACAGGGTGTGTACTCCCTAACAAGACATGGATTGGACCATGTACACAGACTTCCCTATGTACTGGTACATGGGAAGAGATGCATGGTTTGACCATATGTACTAGAAAATGAAAATAGTACATGGGTGGAACCCGGATGGGAGGACACAACATGGGACCCTTCTACACAGCGTGTACCCATCATCTACACAACATGTTCTGATGACATGGGTCATTGTACATGGGAAGTACCTAGGGTCAATGGAAAAAGTTTCTGACTCTACTATATTCTCTACATCTCTTTTCTACATGGAATGAGCCACTTTTACACCGTATATTTGATAGGTTTCAGTTGGGTTCTTTCCCTTTATTTCTTCACTAAATATTGGTGAGTATCATTTATTACTATGTAGAGTATGATCCCTTCCATAAGGCTTCCTAGATACTGTCGTAAAAACACCCATGAGTACCGGTTCAATATCCACTATCCATTCTTCGTTCCTTAGGTAGAGTCCTTATTATTGACGTGGACAACCTCACCAAGCTACAATCCACTACTTAGTTGGTTAATGCATACTGGGTTGTTGGTATCAACCCATAGAACTGGCTCTTACACTCATCTACTACATCATATCTCTCTCTTCATACATATTTTTGTATCGCTCTCGTGTTGGTTCCCGTAAAATAATACTTCTAGGTTGGACGTCATAAGTTCTATCAGAATCAGGAGTGTGTTCTCTCAGATGATTTATTTTTGTAATCGTTAATCAATATCTCTAGTGTTGGTATGCAGTAGTTATGACTTACCTCTAGATAACGTGTCTGGGTTTGAGTATATCTAAATATTCTTGTTATAAGTGTTGTAGAAATATAATATTCAGAGATGAATATATCATTATTTTGGGTATAGAGTTATTATTTTAGGGCGTCCTACTGAGTATTTTTATACTCATACATTCATAAGCTTTGCTTACAAATGTCAGGTCTTGGGCAGATTAGTGACCTTTTGATAGTGTCCTAGGTAGACTTAGAAGGGATGGAACTTTGTGAGATCCGGAATGATGAGGTTTGTTCTTATAGTGATAGATAGCAGTCCCAGTACCGTTTATTATTGTTTATAATTGTGGCAACATGAGGTTTTTTTTGGGATTGTATTTGGCCCAGTTTCACTTCAATTTACTTTCTGTTCATACTCTGTTGGATGGTATATAGGGGTATGCATGCATTTTTTTCTTAGTAGTTTTTTTACATTTGATAATTCAATGGGAATTGAGATGTGTTCATGCATATACGTATATAGGTAATGTATCCTCTGTTAGTTATATTCCTACTCTGTTCTAGTCACTAGCCACTAGCCTATTGGAGACAGGTTTGGGGAGTCACGTCATGACCCCCACTAGGACATGTCATGATAGTTACAAAATCAATATTTATTTCTTGTACACTATTGATTTTTCTATGTAAATTCCTTTTTAATTTTACCTTAGGGTTTGTTTGGGTGGAACATAGAAATTTTAGAAGAAGCTGGGGAATTTCTTTGTTGGTGCATAGCATTCCAAAACTATGTGCCCCAGCCCAGCAACGTGCAACCTAGAGAGTGGGGATTTGCGTGGTCAACACAAAGTCTATCAAAACGTGTTCCCATTTTGGATATACTGTTACCCCCCCACCTAAAAAAGATTTATAGTTAAGTAAAGTGGTTATGGTAAACCATTATCCCTAACTAACAAAAAAATGCATGGGAATTAAATTTACTAGGAATTTAGACACTAAAACACTAAAACCTTCATAACTCTCCCTATTCGACCCCCATTTGAACCTAGACATTCTTCCTTGAATTCAGAGCCTTCTGAATGCATTCAATGCCTTCCCAAAAACTATTATTTATTAATTAAAGCACATATTGATTATTATCACCCCTCATGGGGTCTAAATTCTGCTTTCATTCAATGTTGTTTGATACTCATGTTTTTTGTGATTTCTATTTAGTAATTTTTCATTAATGAATTGAGGTAGGTTGTCTATAATTCAAATCCCAATGTCTTGATTGAAATTATGTGCATCTAAATTTATAATTTCAAATATATTTTTATTATTTTAGTTTGTGATTTAATTATTTTAAATTCTGAATTATTTAATTAAGGAAAAATGAAAAATTACGAATTCTGTAATTATAGAATGAAAATAATTAATTATGGAATTAATTATAGGATAATGATATTTTTATTCAAATATTTTATTGATGAATTAATTTTTAGATTATTAGGATGGTCAAATATGATTAATTAATTATGAAAATAAATAAGTGAATTGATGTGATATAATAATTTTGGATTAAGAAATTAATTGGGAAGATTAATTAATGGTTTATGAATTAATTTGGATGTGAAGGTAAATTAATTATTGAAGTAATTTATTGGATTGAGATGATTATTTAATTATTGAGTTAATTTTTAGTGTTGAGAAGATTAATTAATTGTTGATTTAGTTAATACGATTGATAAGATAAATTAATTATTGAGTTAATAAATATAATCTATAATATTAAATAATTTTCATATTAATTAAAAATATTGATATGCTTAATTAATTACTGAGTTAATTAATAGTGTTTAGATTATTATTTATTTATTTCTTTAGTTAATAGGATTGAGAATATTATTTAATTTTATATTTAATTAATAATATTGAAATTATCAATTAATTATTGATTCAATTAATGTGACTGAAAAGATTAATAAATATTTTAGTAAATTAAAGTGAAATATATGATTAATTAGCAATTGAATTGATTAATGAAATGATGAGTGATAATAATGGAATTCATATTAGAATTAAGTTCTTGAAATTTAATAATTGAATTATAAGATATAAAATGAGATATAGAGTGTTTGTAGTAGAATTATAGTCCTTATATCCTTTATATATAGTTTACACTATAACTTTGGAGAATGAATGAATTGAGGTTCGACTGTCCTCGAATCCCAAGGTGTTTAGGTACATAAATAAAGAATAATTTGATAATGTGATAACTATTATTTATGCATTTTCAATATTTAATTATACAATTTTATACACTACTATTTATAGGATATTATTTTAGACACCATTGGTGGTGGCCTACAAAATTGTTTTCACACCTTACTCAGGCTGCCTGATCGATACCAGAATAGATATTATGATTTTACGATAAGATAATGTTAAAGGACTCATTTTAGGTGGATGAGTCAAGATGATACATGGAAGTGGGAACCAAATATGGTTCCAGGCCCTCTTAGGGGTCGTTAGTGTCTTTATTTTTTAGTATTAATTTTGTTAATGGAGACATATTTTTACTTGAAATGTATACTATTTATTTATGATATTGTATTCCTCTTTAGTAATGTTATTATACTATTATTGTTATGGTTATGATATCATTTAGTTCTACAGTTTTTATATTTTATTTATTTATTTTGGTGTATTAGTATTATAAAAGGGTATATATGATAGGGACAATATTTTAAATAATATTATAGTGAATTTGTAACATCCCAAGAGTTTTTTTATTTTTTTCTAATTAACATACTCTTTTGATATTATTCATTTCACACAACACTGAAAATAGATTTTCACTAATTCAATCATTCCTTTCACATGATTCCAACTGGGTCAATGCTGCACACAATCCCATATTGGAATACGTTGTATGAAACAAGGCGGATATCATATATTATGCAAAAGATTGACCGTCCTCGATTGCATGCATAACATGAATGACCAAGTGTTATCTAACTATAATATATTACTAATAATATTATTATTATGAGATATATACTAGCTGTTATGTTTATGGATATTAATAATATCAACAAAATTATAAAAATATGTTATGTTCACAAATATAATATGAGTTTATAGGTTACCAATTAATGAATATGAAAACTGATTGAATGTAAATGAAAATTTCATGATAGCCACAAAACTATTTTATCCAACTGAATTAAATTATTTATAGTTTTTATGTTATAGTAATGTAATAAAAAATATATATATTCAATAAAATAATTTTCATATGCATCCAATAGGAATTATAGACATAATAAAAGAACAAACACAATTTTGTGAATAAAAAACCTATTTTTTTTATAAAGGCAATCTTACCGCCATTTTAGAAAACCCATATTAAAGCCTATTTTTATGAAATTTAAATAGTTAATATGTCAAAATAAACATCATATTTTTAATAGAAACATAAAAATTATGTTATGATATTTTTTAGTTTTCTATGAAAGGATTCATCTTTTATTGAATATTTTAAAATGATGGATTTTAATTCAAAACTAATTTTTCATCTAATTTATTTATAAGGATAAATTAGATTTATTAATATTTTAATGGTTCAGATAGAAATTATTTTTATCAATTAATAAAATTTAGGTTATTGGAACTAATTTCACATTGAAATTGGATATAAAAACAAAGAAAAAATTTTAACAATTTTTTTCATTAAAAACCTGCATTGTTGTCCCATTGGAGAGATTAATTTTAAAATAATTTAGCCCAACCTTATGATTATTATTTGGAAAAATGATTACATGTTTGAAATTATAATAATATATAATTTATAATAAGGTAATCATTTTTTTATGAAAAATATTAGTGAAGTTGATTATAATTTATTACATAGGTTATGAGAAAAATTAGGTTAATAAAGTATCAAACCTTAAATTTAAGACCCAAAAAAACCTGGAAACATGTCCAACACCAATTGTTTGGAAATATTTAGAACTTACTATAAATATTCTCTAACTTGGTCTATTATTGGATCCAATTTAAATATTAATAACATGGGTTGAATTCTCTATTAAATTATTTACAAGAGTTCCACTCCACCACTATAAAATAACATAACCTATACCCATTCCTGACACCTCTCAAACCTCTTAGGTTTGGCCAAGCCCTACCCAACCCACTTCCTAACATTCATAAAATTGATATTTAATCCCCTATTTGGGAATAAATATTGTCAATGATACATTTGGCACTAACCAATAGGAGTTACCGAATTAATAGGTGGTTTAACCAAGTACAGTGAGATTCAAGATCCATGGTAAGGGGATTTCAAGTCACATTTAGTTTTTGTTAGATAAATGATATAATTGGCACTCTTTCATCTTGTGTGGTGTATATAATAAAAATTATTGTATTTGATGTATATTATACATAAATTTATGGGTATAAACATATCATTTTTATAATCCTTCACTCACAGGGTTTATGTCCCAAAAGATACCAAATAGGTAAAATGGGTTTGTCTCAATTTTCCTTCTTTGAGACTCATATTTTTCTATGCACCTAAATTCATTCTTGAAGTTTAATTATTTCCATTTCACATGTTATATTATTAATATAATTTTCATTATATATTATTCTTCATGTGATTTCATTTTTTTATATGGATAGTATGATCCCAGTTTTCTAAGTTATAAGAGTTTATTGAGACAATTTCATCACATATCGATACTGTTTATATTTATGCATATTTTGATTAAATATTATGATCCATCTCTCAGTAAAATTCATGAATTTTTTCCTAATATGGTTAACTGTGTTATAATCATGTATTGTTACCATATCTCGACACATTGGTACATAAGATAGTTAAGAATGCATTTTTAATGAAGCACAACCTTACCATCTCTTTGGTCTGAAAGATATGATTTCTAAAAAGGGTTCACATGAATATTTTACCAACTTCTTAAAATTTTTAAAATACATTTTTACGCTTTTTTTCTTTTTCCAATCTCTTCAAATGAATCTTATGGTTTCTTTTCAAACAATGAATTGTTATATCACTTTTCTCGTATAAAAGTAAGGTTCTCTTTACCTTGTACAACATGTATGAATTCACCGATCATCATTACTTTGAATATTTGTTTTAATTGATAAAAGTTTAAACATTTATAAAATATATTTAAATGTTATTTTAATGTAATATTATTTTCAAATTGATTTCAAGCCTTCTTTATATGTTTTCAAGGTATATTCTAAGAAAATGATTTTTAAATGGTTTTATATAATAAAAATAATTTTTAGAATAACAAATTATACATTCCTCATGAAATTATTCAAAATTATTTTCCATCTACCATGAAATATTTTGATATTACTCATGACCTTATGGGAAATGATATAAATTTTCATTTCATATCCTTCATATGAATGGGTTATGCTTAATGTCATGGTCTTTATGAAACCTGTTTCTCATCACAGGTTTTATGTTTATGTAATAAATTTATTTTTCATAGGTTATGCATTCTTAATGTTTTTATTAAACCTATATATTTTCATAGGTTATGGTTTGATGAAATTATAATGAAACCCATTTCATTTCATGGGTTATTATTTAATTATTATAAAACATTTCACTTTTTATGGGTCATGATATGATGGATGTTATAATTATCTCATCACATATTTATAAGGTATTTTATTATGATATGGGTGGGAACTATATCTCCCTCCAACGCATTGGGTAATGATATATGAATCATGAGTATAAATTTTATGTGTAAACATAATAAAAATTTTACAATTTTAAGCATGGACTGGGTTATATGTCCATAATTTTATTCAAAACCTAATTACATGTTCACAATGTTACGAGTCAAACTGATTACATGTTCACTATGTTATGAATCGAATTAGTTTCATGTAAAAAATGTTATGCGTGACCCTGATTTTAGGTTCAATATTTTATGTATGGGCTTGGTTTCATTACCATAATTTTATGTGTGGACCCAATTACATTTTAACAATGATATGAGTGAACCTCATTACATGGTCATAGTGTATGCATGGACTTGGTTTCACAGCAAAAAGGTTATGCGTGAACCAGATTAAATGTTCAAAATGTTTTGCATGGACCGAGGTTTATGTCCATAAGTTTATGCATGAACCTAATTACATGTTCACAATGTTATGAGTGAACCTGATAACCTGTTCAAAATGTTATGCATGTACCTGGTTTCATGTCCCCAAGATTACATGGGAACTTGATTACATGTTCACAATTTTATGAGTTAACCTGATAATCTGCTCATCGTGTTATGAGTGAACCTAATGACATGTTCACAATGTTATTTATGGACTTGGATTCACGTCCAAAAGGCTATTATTGAACCTTATTACATATTCATAATGTTATTTATCGACCAATTATCATGTCCACGAGTTGATGTTAGGTCTGGATTTTGCCACAAATTCTTTGATTTATTCTTATGTTAGGATTTCTGGACTTATGCTCTTAATTTTATTATGATAAATGTATTATGAACTTATAATATTTATTATGATCTCTAAAATTCCAGGTATAATCATAAAATGTTATTCTTGTTTTCCATACCCTACTTTTTCAAGTTATTCGTACACATATAATTTATTTACCCTTTCTGAGAATCTCATATCACACCTTTCATTTGTTTTCTTTCCCTAGGATAAAAAAAATGGATTTAAGTAGAAGTACTAAAGGAGTGAATATTTATTGAAGATATAGTAGACCTTCCACCAAAATAAAATATTTTATTTCCATGTTCCAAAGACAATAAACTATTACAATCCTCAAACATGTGATATTTTGATGTACTAAATATTCATCTAATATAATGTAATATCCATATATGTTATGCTTCTGTCACTATAGTTGGTATCAAAGGAAACATTTAGTAATCCTATTGAAACTAGAATGAGAAAAAATTAGTGATAACCCTATGTATATTTCAAAGGATATTTCTAGGGATATCTCTATGGAAAAGTATAAGGATGAATCAATATTTTGGAAAATGACCTAGAATTCTGGTAACGGATAGAGTGACTAGTTTCCTAGAAACAAATCCCTATATGGATACAATAACATGATGGTGCACTGGAACAAATGTACCTTGGGGTAATAAAATCTACAAGATGTTTCAGGCCAAACTCAGGGTAATTTGGTACCTAAAGATGGGCCTTGTTTCACACCTAGTTTGACATTCCTTGGGGATATTATTTTTTAATTCACAATCTCTTCACAAACCATCAAAAAGAACTAAATAAAATATAACACTGAATAGCCTAGGGTAAAAGTAATGTGAATTTTACTATATGGTAGAAGCCATGATTTCGACTTCCTATAAGTATTTTATCATGATTATATAGTCTCCTTTTATGATACAACTTTCTCACCATGTGCTTTCTAGTTATATTCAATAGAGAGAACTGTATATAGCAATTTTAACATTAAATGTTTAATATGTGGAATGTATGAGCATTATGAAAATTGATTTCCCAGATGGTGATCACATAAATAGAATCAAGATGGTGTTATGGGTATTGGTTATACTTCTAAAGATAAAGAGACCAAAAAAACTTGTGAATGGTATGTGATTTTCTCCCATTACTGATTACATTAGACATAAGAAACATGTTGGGATTGGGGTTAAGGAACCTTAATACATGGTTTATATTAAATATTCTAGGAAAGTGGTATTAAGGATTAAGTTGATGAACCTTAAGTGATGGTCTAAGAATAGATTTTGATTAATGAATTAGTTATGTTTTGTAATTCAAAGATTATGTTATATGAACCATTAAATATATAAGTATTTTCATTTTATGTTTTCTTTAATGAATAAAAAGGAAATGATGAATAGTGATGAGGACATAGAAAACTTATTTCATTGGACGGTGATATTTCAATTAAGGTATGGTATACCATAATTAGTGTATGATGTTGAGATAATGATATCAGGATAAGAATATTTTGGATATGAATAATTAAATTTTATGGTACAGATTACCCTAGAATTGATTTTGGAAAATGTTCTCTATGTAATTATGAATGAATTATACATATTCTTGGATTTAAATAATGTATATGTTAATCATTGGAATATGAAATCAGGAAATTTTTCCAAAAGGATTTATGCTAATTTTGGTTATTACCATGTATCAAGAGAATATATGGTGAGGGTATTCACATGTTTGAAATGAGAGAACCAAGATATACTTTTTGTTATATCAGGAAATCAATTTAAAGATGATATCATGAATCTCTTTCTAATGTTTTGTTTGTTCATCATGTAGAAGGTTTGTAAGGTTAAATGTTCATGAAAATATTAAGTTAAACATCGGTGGATGTATTTATGCACTGAGTTTTTATTAAAAACATTAGTTAATAGGGTAATTAGTGAATAAAAATATTTCAAGATTTTCCCCATTTTAAATTTTGTGAAAAATAAATAATGTGTGATGGGTTACAACCAATAAAATATGGAAAGGTTGCGGGTCATGAACACATGAATGTAAGATGATAAGGGTTCCACACCTATGATTAGCCTACGCAATTTCCTGATTAATGTATATTTAATTGAATTGAATAATTATTTATGATGAACCAGTACTATTACTTTTTATATTAATGGATGTTAATTTTGAAAGGATAAAAAGTTAGAATTTTTAATTCTTATATGGTCCTTAAGATCCATTAAATGTATATTTTTGGGCATTATGTATCAAAAATAATTTCTGGACATTCATTCCATGAGGTAATAGATGTATTAGAAATTTCTCAATGAAAAAAACAAAAAGGAAATTTTTTTATAAAAATTTATCAACAGTTACTCAACAATCTAATATTGATAAAAAATTATTGTACTAAATCCTTAATTTTTTGTTGAGATGATTGCCTTTTAAAATGTAATTGATTTATGACTTTGAGGCCTTCAACTATACTTTGACCAATAAATTGTTTGTGACTGATGTCCTCAAGAAGTCCCTGTAAATATTTATGCTTTTACTCCATGTCCAATATTTACTCCCAGCCTATTTTCTCATATGTGGAAACCATGTTATATATTAAATTGTGTAAACGTTATGGTTCAAAATTTCCCTTATTAAGGGATGTTTTAGTATCCATTTTTATAATGTGGGTTTCTATGAATGAAAAATTCAAGAATTAAACCATTGATAACGCAAATGAATTTTTAGGGTTAAATTCATTTTATGGGGGATATATGTAACAACCTGAGATTTTGGTGTTTTTTTGAATTAATTTAATTATTTCATATAATTCATTTCATGAATAACTAACAATATATTTTAAATATATAGATCATTCCTTTCATAAATATTCAACTTGGGATATGTTACACACAGTCCCAATTTGGCATATGTTTCATGGAACAACATGGAAGACGTAGATTACACCCAAGATTAAACTACCTCAATTGCTTGAATAACATGCAAGGTAGAGTGTTATCTAACTACAATATATTATTAGAAATTATATGATAATGAGATATAATATAGAGGTTATGTTGATGGATATGAATAATGTTAAATAAATTTTGAGAATTGGTGGATTATGCTAATATAATATGATTTCATAGGTTACCAATTATTAAATATGGAAACAGATTGAATATAAAAGATAATATTATTATAGTTGGAATGACATTATAAAAAAGTAAAATAAATTAATAAAAATTAGTAAGTGATATTAATTTAATACATAAGTAATATCTTAAATATTTTTTTATAATAAACCAATATATTTTATAATTGTAAGATAAGATTAAACCACATTTTATGCATTAAAATAATATTTTTTATAAAGGTTGTTTTACCACCTTTTAATAGAGAACCAATTTTAAATAGATAGTTTATAAAAATTATATATTTAATATATCAAAATAAATATTATCTTTTGATGTGACATATTAAAATTATATTAGGATAAATTTTTGGTATTTTTATAAAAGTTTTTAACTTTTAATGAATAGTTAAAATACTTGATTTTAATTCAATTTTTGTGAAAATAATTTATTTATAAGGATAGATTATATTTATAAATTCTTAAATGGTTTAGATAGATAATATTTTTATCAATTTTTTCCAATATAGTTCATTTAAACCAATTTCACATTGAAATTAAATATAAAAACATAGAAAACTTTACAAAATTTTTTACTTTAAAAACATCCAGCATCGTTCCACCAGTGAGATTAATTTTAAATTCATATCTACAACTCCTATTATTAGAATTTTTAAAAATTGATTCTATATGTAGAATCATAAAAATTTATAAGGTATAATAAGAAAGAAAATTTGACCAAAAATATTACTTAAATGGATTAAAATTAATTATATCAGTTATAAGAAAAATTAATTTAATAAAGTACTATACCATAAATTTAAGACCCAAAATGGCCTAAAAACATGGCCAACACCCATTGAATGGATAAATTTAGACCTTATCATCAATTATGTATACCTTTATCCAATATTAGATCCTCTTGAAACATGAAAAATGTGTTTGGAATTCTCTCTTCAAATATTAACAAGTGTCCCACTCCTCTACTGTAATGGGCCACCACCTCTTCCCATTCCTCAAACCTCTATAACCCATTATGTTAGTCCAAAACTAGCCTAATACTCTTCCCAACAATCCTCACTTAATCCTTGAAACCTAACTTTGGAATGAAATAATCTCAAGTAATCCTTTTTGCACAAACCAAAATGATTTACCTGATTAATAGGTTGTTTGAAAAAGTACAAGGAGAATAAAGAAACAAGATAAGGGGATTACATCACAATTTAAATTTTCATGAGATACATGTCATGTTTTACACTATTTGAAAATATGTGGTGTATGCACTACCCATTATTTTATTCTATGTATATTTTATATAAATTTACTGGTATAAACATATCCATTTTATGATCCTTCTTTCATGGGGTTTATGATCCAAATGCCTCCAAATCGGTAAAACAGTTTTATCTCAATTTTCCTTCTCTAAGACTCTTGTTTTGTTATGAAAATAAAATATTTTTCAAGGTTTATATATTAACATTTTACATTTTATATCATGATATTTTATGATTCATGTCATTTTAATTTCTTACACGGAGAGTAAGATCCCAAGTTACCAAGTAATAAGAGTTTATTGAGACAATCTCATCAATTTTTCTGATTTTTTATGTTTATTCTTATTTTGATGAAATATTATGATACATATCTCAATAACATTCATGATCTTTATTATCCTCTAGTTAAACTATGATATACACTTGTATTGGTAAAATATCTCTACTCTTTGGTACATAAGATAATTAAGAATATGTTGTTAAGGAATCCCTGATTATATCTTCATAATGATATGCATGGAATTGGTTTTACATCCAAAAGGTTATGCGTGAACCTCATTACTTCTTCACAATGTTAATCATGGACCTATTTTCATGTCCACATGTTTAAGAATGACCCTGATTACATGTTCACAATGTTATAGGTGAACCTAATTTCATGTCAACGGTATTAGGCAAGGACCTAGATTCGTGTCCATAAACTTATGCATGAACCTCATTGCATGTTCATAATGTTATGAGTGAACCAAATTACATGTTCAAATTATTTTTCATTGAACTGGTTATATTTCCTTAAGCTTATTCATGAACCTAATTACATGTTCAAAATCTTATGAGTGAACCCTATTACATGCTCACAGCGTTATGCATTGACCTAGTTGTATGTCCGTAAGTTTATTTGTGAACCTAATTACATGATCAAAATGTTATGAATGAACCTGATTACATGTTCACAATTTTATGCATGAACATGGTTACATGTCCATATGTTTATGCACAAACCCGATTACATTTTTACGATGTTATGAGTGAACCTGATTACAGATACCAATGTTATGAATGGACATGGATTCACGTCCAAAACATAATGAGTGAAATTAATAACATGTTCACTATTTTATGTGTGGACCTAGTCCACATATTGATTTTGGGGACATATTTCTTGTCATTAACTTAATGAATGAACCTGTTTCCACTAATACATGTTCACAATATTATAAAATAATGTACATGATAGAAATTCCTTGCATTATTCCTATGTTAAGATTTCATGAATTGTGATATTAATTATATTATGATCTTTTTCTTATAAACTTACAATCTTTATTATGATCTCTACTGTGTAGGGTATGATCTACAAAAGTTATTCTCAATTTCAATAGCCTACTTGTTCATGTTATGCTTACACATTTCCTTTGTCTTCCCTTACTGAGTATCTTAGCTCACCCCTTTTATATGTTTCCTTTATCTAGGTTAGGAAGAATGGTTTTAAGTAGGAGTAAAATAGGTGTAGATCTTTATAGGAGATGTTTTCTTTCTTTCCCATGGATAAAATATATTGTTTCGATGTTTCTAAAGACACTAAACTATTACAGTTCTCAAACATGTATTTTTTCAATGTACAATATATTCATATAAATTGATGTAATATCCATGTTTTTAAATTTTGGGTCTTTATAGGATTCAAATATTTTAATTCCCACCAACGTTTTTTATGATATATTGAAACCTTTATTGATTTTAGTGGTATTTTTAGGTTAATCGTAAAAATGGCCCATTTTGTATTTTTAACAGTTTCAAATTATTATTATTATGACCATAAAATTTTATATACTTTTAAAAATCATGAAATTATTTATTTTTAGTTTTCTATATAACCTAGAATTCCTTTCATTATACTGCACCTAAAGCTAAATCCATTATTTGAAAGCCCAAAACAAGATCACAAGTTGGGTCATGAAAACTACTCATAGATATAGAAATTATTATTTAGAGTCATAAATCCTAAATGGGAAGACAAAATGATCTAAGATTTGACATCGATATTTGATTGAAATTGCGGAACAACTTTCATTATGAGTTCTATGAATTAATCATCTATTTTCATGGTAATTAATGAATGATAATCCAATGATTTGAAATATGGAGAGTTTTTAAATGGAGAATAAATTATAAGATTAAAATGAACATAAATCTATATAAACATAGAAAAATATTATGATATTTTTTGGGAAGATGGAAAATAATTTCAAGAACAACATTCATGAATGATTAAATGCATTAATTGTTGATTTAATGGGGAAAAATGCCAAAAATATCATAGGACCGATTCGCGAACAAAAAATGCCCCTCCTTGCCAATAAGAAGAGGTTAACCCCTCATTTCCAACCCATTCAGGGAAATAGGTAAGGGGTCCCCAAAGAGAGGACTATATAATACAGTCTTCTCTGACATTTCTTCTTCTTCTTATTTTCACCTTTTTTAGTGTTCATTTGTCTTTTAGATTTTTAATAAATTCATGAATTCTTAACTTTGTTCCATATTTTTATTATTCTTATTTTCGTTATCTTATTCTATTATTTTTCTTCTTACCACTGTGACCCCTTACCCTCAGATATGATGGACTGACATGAGGCTTGTCTTTGGGGAGGTAGGTAAAACTTCCATTTACTCTGCACTTAAATTATTATGTTTTGTTATGTTTTTGATGATCAAGATTGTTGTTCGTTGTTGTGGTAGTTTTCCACCACAACACTGATCCCAAACTCATTTATATTCTTTTATAAAAAAAATTCACTCCCTTATAATGGATACAATCTCTTCATATGATCAGGTTGATCCATTCAGAAGATGAAATGACATGCAATGGAGCTAGGTCCTAGATGATTTCACACTCTAAATCATGGTGTAACATTAACATTGATTATACGAGTAGGTGTAATTAAGATTGATATATGCATTCGAGATTTCAATCCACTAAACAAAAGAATAGTAATTCATGAATGTGATCCTTGAATTTAATTATCAGACTAAATCTAAAAAAACAAAGAGAATAATGGAACCCAAAAATCAAACTATAAAAGCCATGTTCATTCTTTACAAATTTCATTCTATTATTTCATGTTAGTTTAATATTTTATTGTATTGAGATTTCATTACCTTATTATATTAAATGAAAACAAAAAAATTGGTTTCGATTAATTATATTATGTGAGTGAATAACTAATAAATATACTCAAGTGAGAAGACCCTAGTCAGCCTATCACGACCTGCCCCTCGAGGCCCATGTCATGACTACCTCATTCCTACCTTCCATAGGTTAGGGGATGACGACTAGCATTGAGAGGCATATCCCAATAAGGGGATGAATTTACCTTAATCCTGTACACACACACACAAAACCCATAAAACAAAAATTAAAGCTGAAACTAGGATACCAACAACAAGTATGTCACACTAGGAAGAAACAACACCTGTAAAGGTGAATCTAAAAGGAAAAGGGGCCAAAATACAAACTTAACTGAAATGGGAAAAGGTATATTAAAAAAGGAATTATAACCTATGTGGTCATCTACCAAGGATCCTTTCTGAAGGGTAGGCGTAGCTCATTGTCAGATGTCGTTGAATTGTACTATGTCTATAGATCCACCTATGAGAACCACCTGGACTTGACTCTCTAAGATCTAAGTCAAAGATGTTCACTGACTGAACAAGACACAAAATGTGTAGGTGAATCCTGTGTAGGGTTGAACCTAAAAATAATCATTAGAGACCTTGAAACTAACTAAGGTCTCATAGAAATCCACAATGGAAATCACAAAAGAATGCACAAAGATTAGAGTCAGTAGAGTTATCTCAACACTGGTATAATGTAAAGTGTTGATAGAAAAACCAACAATTTAAAACACTCAACATTAATTACTACAATGGAATTCATCCCAAATGATTCCATTAGGATAGATTTTAGACCTACACCTATTGAGTAGCTGAGTCATGAAGACTCATTGATAGTTGTGCCACGAAGCATCACTATGTATTTTAGTCATAGAGTCTCACTAATAGTTGAGTCACATAGTCTCGCTGGGTAGATGGGTCACATAGTATTACTCCTATGTGAGTTGTTTAGTCTCATTGGGTTGCTGAGTAATGAATTCTTGCTGATAGCTGAGTCACTAAGTCTTTCTGGGTAGCTGAGTCACAATGTCTCATTGATAGTGGAGTCACAGAGTCTCATTGGGTAGTTGAGTCCTGAATCCTTGTTGGCCAACATCCATGAAATCTTACATTGATGATTTCATAATGATTTAACCAACACGAGGGTTCCAAAATCACATACAACCCGTCAATAGGACACCTGATTTGAATGTTATTAGTGATTAAGTAAACATGGGTTAGTTGCATCTGGTCCTAGTCCGACCCAGTTGGACCGACCTGACCAACCCGGCCTGGGGGCCCCAACTTACTCGGTTGGATTTTACTGACCCAAAAAGAGTGAGTACAACTTTGGGTTTGTTTGGATGGTTTGGCCAGTTGGTCAGGACAATTAGGCCTCGCTGGACGTAGCCCGATTTGGTCGAGGGTGCAGCTCATTATGTCTCCCGAAGACCCATCATTGTCGAGGGTCCATCCTACTGAGTTGCCCGGTGACCCGGTCTCATCCTGGCCAGCCTGCTAGGGAAGGTTCCACCCACTGGGGCAGGGTCTGACTTGCCTTATACTAGTTCTACCTTCGGAGGGCCGATTCGCCTAATATCGGATGCATGGCATGTCCGGGGCTGTCACATGGTTAGTCAAACATAGTCGCCCAATGGGTCTGCACATGGTTATGGGGCACGTTTTTGGAGAAAATGTGGTCCTCGACTGCCTGGTTGCATCCACCTCCACCGGCCACTGGTATAGCCGGCAGACCTGTTTCTTTACCGAGGCCCAGGCCAACCACGATGCTCCTATCGGTGCACCATCGTGGTGTTTCGCCACCTTCCAATGGCCACCACTGGTTCCAGTGCATCTACAGTGTACTTCGTGGAGCACTGGGTCTGTTCTGGTGTTCTGTTCTTCATGCCACAACCGCTTACAACCTCTAGGAATTTCCATCATTCCTACAATGGCCTAGAATTCTTCTTACCACCATTTCGAATACTCTTCGAGGAATAGCACACAAGGAGGACAGGCATGGACCTTGTTCATCTCTCTCTGCACCCTCCTCGTTATAAAATTAAAAAAAGTGGTGGCTTGGGATTACAGTTCTATTAAAAAAAATAATTAATTTTTGGATAGAAACCCCCAGATAGACAACCTCCCGCACGAAATTATGATCTGTAGATCAACCTATTTGTGGGTTGACGCAAATTCATCAATTTTAAAATAAATAACGGGAGAAATCAAGCACAATGAAAACTCCTACCTTGATCGATGTTCATCGTTGAAGTGCTCTACCCTCAAGGATTCAAGATCCATAGGGGTTCGTCATTTCCTCATCAAGTTATTCGTAAAGCATTTATGTTTCTAGTTATCATGTAACTGTTCATCACTTGTCATTAGAGGGAATAATTTTCATAGGATCATCAAAAAATTTCACAGTTTAATTATAATTTCTCTGACGCATTTACACATTAATAGAAAACACATTTCACCTTCTCTATTACCCTGAATAAACTCTTCATTATACTTCAATTAATGCATTGTTATGATACACAAAAAAGTGCCATTAATGAGATTTATTTAATATTCATCGTCACCGCACCGCATTTCTACCATCCGCTCCTCAATGGTTTCAAAAAAAAATACTTTCTTAAGTTATATTATATATTTATGAAAAGTCCAAAAATTAACTTTTCCATCTGAACCATGCCAGTCGAAGTGAATTCCTTTCATGGTATATCACGGAATTCTATGTGCAACGGTGCCCTTGAATTTTTGATCTAAGAAATGGATTAAATGTTACAAAAAACCACATTCACATTTACTTAAATGAACATAAAAATGTTCAGAATTCCATTTCAGGATCATTAAGCCTCATAATCATGTTTCGTCAATTCATGTGGTCTCGAACTAATTTCATATAATTTAGAAAAAATTTACATGTAAATTCCAAGACATTACATTCTCCCCACCAAAGGTATTTACGTCCCCAAAAGAAAAAACAAGGGATAATCAAACCAATGGGGGTACTGAGAAGGATTCTGATCCTCTCGGTCACATGTTCTCTCCTACAAGTTCATGTGCATCCATCGAACACACACTAGAATAAATGACCATCCATGAAAGAACCACTCCTTTCAATTATCTATCTCCACCAGGAACTCCGCAAACATATCCCCATCGTCAATGTTTATCTCTCCCTAGTCGATGACATACTGAGAATAATGCACATACCTCCTCAACTGTGACATGTGAAAGACATAATCCAATCGGTGCATTTGTGGGAGATTATATAGGAGGTACGCCTCCTCACCAACTCTACTATGAATCTGGAAATGTCTAATGAACCTCATAAAAAGGTTTCTTCTCCGACCAAAACACTGCAATCCCCATTGGTGTGATACTAGAAGGAGAACATGGACCCCTCCTCAAACACCAAAAGTCTCCATATATAGTCAGCATAAGATTTTGGCATACTATGTGTAGTCCTCATCTGCTCTTTTACAATCTAAATCTTCTCTATGGTAGCCTCTACCAACTCTAGACCTATGAGGGATTACTCCCCTAGGTCTGTCCAGCATAGAGGTGATCTTCAAGTCTCCCCATACAAGGCCTTAAACATTTCCATGCCCATGGTGGATTGGTCTCTATTTTTGTACAAAAATTACACAAGTGGTAGGTGGTACTCCAAACTAAGACCCAAATCTAGGAAAAAATCATGAAATGTGTCCTCGATGGTCTATATATTCTTCTCTGTATGATAATTAGTTTGTGGGTGAAAAGATGTGATCAAGCACAGTTGAGTCCTGAATGCCTCCGGAAATCCCAATCACAACCAAGATGTCAACTGAGAATCACAGTCTAAGACGATCCTCTAAGGAAACCTATGATGCCTCACTTTCTCCAGGATGTAGAGACTTCTAAATCCCCCTATCGATACTTTCTCTCAGATGTGTAGGATGTTATCCAAATTGGTGAGTCAGTCAAAAATCATCCAGATATAATCATGCCCCAGGATATTGTGGTAATCCCATCACAATGTTCATTGAGATACCACACCACTTCCACTCTGGTACCTTAATTGGTTGTGCCAAGCCTGCTGGGACCTGTTGCTCGACCTTCACTTGCTGACAAGTATGTCATGATGAAATATACTATTCCACCACTTTTTTCTTCCCTGGACACTAGTACTAATATTAGAGGTCCTGGTATATTTTCTCCACACGAGGATGTACAAGTAAATTGGATTTATGGAATTCCCTCAACTCCTCCTCCTACAATGTCACTAGTACTAAGGTGTGTCCTTTGAAAATAATGATATGATCTCCACCAATTGAAAATCCATTAAGATCCTATCTTGAGGATATCTGAGAACATCGGACCTCAAAGTAAGAATCCAAAATTTATGCCTCCCTTACTCTCTATAAGATTGGGGGAGTGAAAGTAATTGACTAAAGTTGTGATGCTCCATCAAAATCCATGAAGGAAAACTACATTACGGCTAGTTTCTACATCACCTCACTCCGCAGCTGTAAACGAGACCTCATATTGATTGCAACTGCCACCATTTTCCCCTTCCAAGGAATATAGACTTTCTCAAAGTCATATTTCTGGAGTGAGTCCAGACATCACCAATTTCTCATGTTTAGGTCCTTCTGTGAGAAAGATATACATGAGACTATTATGGTTGTAGTAGATGGTAAATCATTCACCCATCAAGTTGTTTTTCCAAATCACCATGGAAAAGACCACTGATGCTTAATCTAGGTCATGGGTCACATTGTTCTGCTCAAGCAGCCTCAATTACCATGAGCCATAGGCGATCACTAATTTCTCTTGCATTAGAAGACAAACCAATCCTATCCTTGATGCAATGTAGAGGACTACATACTAAGACCGTATTTTTGTAGTCTCAAGATAGTGGTACTCGTCAATCTCTGCCTCAACTTATAAAAACTATGTTGGCACTTTTCTCTCTATGTAAAGGGTTGTCCCATTCATTTAATGGTTTATAATAGTGTTGTTACTCTAGAAAATTTAGGGACGATCCTCTAGTTGTATACAGCCAACCCCAAGAAACTCCACACCTTGGTCATGCTCCTAGGTGGATCCCAAGTAAGAACTGCCTCTATATTCATTGAACCCACTATAAATATATCCTATAGGATTTCTTTTTCTAGAATGTAGACCTCCTAAGTCCATAATTGGTACTTTGAGATGTTATTGTAATGTTTGATCTCTCAGAGTGTATCTAGGACTATCTATACGTGTGTAGGGTGCTCCTGCATTGACAATGATTACACCAACATGTCATCAATGAAGACTACAACGAACCTAGAAAGGTAAGGAAGGAATATTATATTCATGAGTCTGATGAAAACTACTGGGGAATTGGTCACACCGAATGGCATCACTAAAAACTCACGGTGGCCGTACCGACATCTAATGTCTGTCTTCGGTATGTTCACGTACCATATCCAAAGATGATGATATGATGATCTGAGGTCAATCTTCATGAACCTCCTTGTTCAATTTAGCTGGTTGAAGATGTCATCAATCCACAGTAGTGGATAATTATTCTTTATGGTTACCTGGTTCAGGCACCATAATTCCACGCATAGCCTCAAAATCATGTCTGCATTCTTGGAAAACAACACTGAGTTTGCCCATGGTGAAATGATGGGACTCATGAATCCCTTCACATAAAAGTAATCCAAATATACCCTCAAATCACAAAGCACCACAGGATCCATCTGATATTCTAGTGTGGATATCAGTGACATCACAGGGTATAGATCGATGCAGAACTCTACCTCTCTATGGGGAGTTAGTCCTAGGACATCATCAAGAAAGACATCCTCATACTCGTCTACCACTATAGAAATCTTGGAATCCTCTCATCCACCACACTGAGTTTGAGGCTAGCCAACTGGTAAGTGATCGGCTACACCCCCCCTGAGAATGTCCATCTTGTGCAAAAAATGTTACCTTCTCAGTGGTGAAAGAAAACATGGTCCCATCCTTACAGACACACCACACTATTCACCTAATACAATCAATTTGATAATGGAATGTAGAAAACTATTTTGTACCCAAGATGATGTCATAAGGCATCACCACCACTACAAGGCTATCCCAGCCAATGTTCTTACCTCCTATAATAGTCTAACACTACTAGAACCAATGTGTAATCACCAATCCCTTAAAGTAGGAGTCTCTAATTGTAAGGATTGATCAAACGACTCCAATAGAATCTATGATCCTTAAAAATGGCTTGTGGAAAGGAAAGAATGACGGAAACATGTTCTTATATGAACTAATGCTAATGTGGACTAGACACATATCATACATCTAATAATATTTGGATTGAAATGGTCATAGACCTCCATTGCATCAAGCTGGCGCCACCCCTATCCATCTGCTCCTGAATCTCATGGTGGACTGCCTGGGGGATGGCACTGGTAGTACCTCATAACTCCTCCCACAGTCTACTACTCTGTTAGCACCAATCCTATATCCTCCTTTATATGGACCGCCCTATTTGACTCTCTACCTTTGCCATAGTGTCTCCTCGACTACCTTTTGACTATTTGTATGACAGGTTGGGCAGTCTTGAGGTATGTTCCTCTAGTCCATCAGAAAATTGTCCATCACATACACTATTCATAAATGGTGAGTGTTTATTTTTAAAGATATTGAGAATACCCATACCTAGAGATAATGTAACATGTTGGTGGATTTATCGGCCTCTCAAGAATCACTAGATTCCATGAGTGTCATTTTTTCTATTATTTGACCCCCCCCCCCCCCCGCATGTGTAAATCTTGTTTGGGATGACTCCCTATGCTTGCACTATTTTATACTTCTCTTATCTATATGGACCATGTTACCTATATTTCTGAAATAAAAATTCATATATTTGGATGGATGGATATGTTCCCTATACACCACACGTGAATCAATACCTATTCCTTTGCTGGTGTCCACTACTCTGCACTACTGATCCAGTATCTCAGGGTAATCCCCTGGAGGGTCTGGTCCTCTTAGACCCCTATGTTAACTGTCATATTCCCTCTATTTAGGACTCCCCTACCTACCATTAGGTGGTAGCTCTTAAAGACAGTGTAGGTTATTCGAAGAATTTTTCTACCATAAGAGCTCTCTCTAGTACCCCCAGCCTACATAGGGATGTTGAGAGTGATAATATTTACTCTTATCTCTTATCTGATCCCATGTACAATGGTTTGGGCCTTAATGAAAGGGTATCACACCATATAAAATGATTTTTGGGAGAGGTATTTAATCCTTTTAGAGTACTCATCCATGATTAGGATACCCTACCATAATTGGAGCAGCTCCTGTATGTGTACTGAGCATAAGGTCGTGAAAAAGAACTACTCCCTAAAAAGGTTCCTAAAGTCTTCCCAAGTGAGAGTTCCCTCCTATTACATTTTTAGGGTAAATCTCCATGATCTACCTACCGTGACCGGTAAGTGGCTAGCATCTAGAACCACCATCTGGTCTGAAGGTGTCCTCACCGAGAACAATATTTTTGTCACATCCTCCAGCTGATCCCCTTCTTCTTGACTATCTTTCTCATCTCAAATCCTCTGAGGCATATGGATCTGGAAGTCAAGAAACACACTCATTCCACATGCATCCTCTACTAGAAAGGTAGGTATCAACTTCATCTTGACATTTGGTTGTGCATATGGTACACCACTCAAGGGGGGACATCTCAAGAAAATGTCCCTACATTTATGGCTCGTCACTCGGTGGTCCATTTTCATGATCATTTACCAGGAACATTACTAGCTCTCTACAAGGAGGAATCTTAAGAGAAATTAATATGAACCACAGTTAGTTAATTATACCTGGTGACCGTACTCTAACTCAAATATATCATGAAAAACATTTTTTTAAAGATGCAAGAAACCATGGTTTTCATGAACTGATTCAAAAAGCAGAATTTAGGTCATGGTGTATAGTTACGTCGGCCACCGCACCAACACTGGACTCCCCAAATCCGAATGTCAAACATGGAACATTTAACATTGTTTACCAAAATAAATCAATAAACCTTCATTATTTGAGATAGAACTGACCACATTTAATACCACTCTGTCATGACCCATCCCCCGGGGCCCATGCCATGACTACCCCATGCCCACATTCCGTAGGACAAGGGATGGAAACTAGCACTAAAGGGAATATCCTAAAAAGTGAATATATTTCATTTAAACATTTACAAACACACACACACACATCCAATAATATAGAAATTAAATCTGAAACTGGGATACCAACCACAAGTATTCCACAGAAGGAAGAAACCACACAAGTAATGGTGCAACCGAAAGAAAAATGGACCAGGATATAAACCCATCTGAAAAGGAAAAAAGTATAGTAATAAGGAATTAGAATATCCAAAGGTCATCCTCCAAGGATCCTACCTAATGGGTAGGTGTAACTCATAGTCAAAAGTCACTGATGGGTGCTGTATCTGTAGATCCACCTATGATCACTACTTGGCCCTAGCCCTCCAAGATCCCAATCAAATATATTTGTCGTCTGCAAAAGATACAATAGGGGAGAGTGAAGCCAGTGTATGGGTGAGCATTACAATACTCAATAGGGACACCTAATCCAACTCGAGTATCATAGAATTCCAAAATGGAAATCACAAAAGAATGAAAAAATTTTACACTCACTAGATTCAGCTCGACACATGTATAACATAAAGTGTTGATAGAAAAACCAATGTTTGAACACATTGAAAATAAATTACTACAAAGGCACACATACCTGATAAGTCTTATAGGATAGCTAGGTCCCCTAGACCTATTGAGTAACTTATTCACAAAATCCTCACTGATAGATGAGCCAAAAAGCCTTTCTGAGTATCAGACTCACATATTCTTGATAATTGATGAGTCATAGAGTCTCGCTGGGTAGCTGAGTCATGATGTCTCACTGATATATGAGTAACAGAGTCTCACTGGGTAGCTATGTCAAGAAATATAACTTGTAGCTGAGTTAGAAAGACTTTTTGGGTAGCTGAGTCATGAATTCTCACTGATAGTTGGGTCATAAAGTCACGATGGATAGGTGAGTCAGGAATCCTCACTGGGTCAAAATGCATGAAATATTACTCAGATGATTTCAAATATACCGCCCCCATTATAAGGGTTCAAATGTTGAAAACATATTATCAATCATATTCCCTATTTAATAGTTATTATAATTTAATAAACAGGTGACAGTTGTGTCGGGACCCGGTTTGGCCCTAACCAACCCAACCTGGGGGTTCCACCTACCCCCAGTTGATTTGATAGACCTGACCTAAACCGGATTGATTCTGGGTAGATTTGGTTATCCTTGGTAGTTGGACAATACCATTGATCCACAATGTACAAGAACTGGATTGGCCATGGTTCTAGAACACCGAGTTACAAGGCAACCTGTTCATGGTCGGAATGGCTCGTTGGTGTAGGTCCTGCCGGCCTCCAACCTGATCCACCTTTAGCGGACTGGTTCCCCATAGCCAGGATGCATGTAACATCTAGGGTTGTCATGGGGCTGGTCAAAACCTACTACTGAGGGGGTCTACACACAGTCTGGGGATCACGTACTTGGTAAAACTGAGGTCCATGGCTACAGGCCACACCACCGACGCGGCTGGTCGGCCGTGTATGCCTCCTCTAGCCTCCATCACAACCGATGGCCCTATCACTATTCTGAGGCCCAGGCTGTGACTGGAGCTCCTCTAGGAATGTCATCCCACACCCGTGGCCACCGTCGGTTTCCAGTGTCGATGTCGACAGGGTACTTCACATACCACTCAGTCCACTCCAGTGGTCCGTTCTTCGCACCGCTTATGCTTACAGCCTACAAGGAATGACATCCTTCTTGAAAATGTCATCGAATTCCTCTTGTTTTCATTTTGAATTCTATTCCATGAATAACACACAAGGTAGATGGGCTCAAGCCTTGTCCGTGTTGACCTGCTCCATTCATGTTTGAAAATTTAAAATATCATATTCTTGATATTGTAGTTCAATCAATAAAATAGTTATATCCAAGATTAAAATCCCCAGAAAGACACCCTCACACAAGAACACACAATCAAATGATCAACCTATTCATGGGTTGATCTAGGTTTATTGTTTTTTAGAATAAATAATGGGGAAACACAAGCACAATGAGAATAACTACCTCGAATGACATTTGTCTTTGATGCGCTTTTCCATCAATGATTTAATATCTGTTGGCGTTTGTCACATCCCAGTCCCATTCTTCATAAAGAATTGGCATTAATATAAATCTTGTCAGTGTTCGTCGTTCGTGATTGGATGGAATCCCTTTCATAGGTTCATCTATGAAATTACATTGTTTGATTCCGTATTACCTAATGCATTATCCCATTAAAAGAAAAAAATCACAACATTTATTTTATAATACGACGTCGCGTTTCTATGGTTTAATTAATTCTTCATTACATTGTACATAAATAGTACATTAATGAGATTAATTTAATGAACCTCGTCGCCACACTTTAGTTCCACCTCCCATCACTCAATGGTTTCAAAAAACAAAATAAAATATCTTTTAAAGTTTTTTTTGAAGATTATGAAAATTAAATTCTTCATCCAACCCTTGCCGATAGAAGATAGATTATTTCTAGGATAATCTCTGTGTTTCGTGATCAATGGTGCCATCATATTTTTTTATCAGAGCACCAAAATAATGGTTAGAAAAACATGATTTCACGTTTACTTAAAAAATCATAAGAATATTAAAAAAATTCTATTTTGGGATCAACAGGCCTCGGAATGTTGTGTCGTCATAGTGTGTGGTTTCGAACTAATTCCTTATAATTTAGAAAAACATTACATGGAAATTACAGGACATTACACATCCTCTTTGTTTCACTAGGAAAACATTGAATTTTTTTCCTTGGCCTATGACGGGAATGCGTCAAAATTGATGTCACTTATATGGATCCAATCAATAGTATTCTAATTTATTATTTTTTATCATTGAAAATAAACATTCTCTTTTTTATTAAAAAAACATATATTTTTTCAATGATGTATCCAAACTATAACTATCCTACATAGGAATATTACTCTATGTGAAATATCATGAACCGAAAGATGATGTTACTGATCTAGATGACCAGGTTCCAAGGATAATAAATAATATGAATGGAATGGGAAAAAATTGAATGCTAATTTGAATATATTTTTGTATTAATGGATCAAACCGACTCTAATCCGGATATAGAACCAGAGATAGTGGTTGAACAAATTTCACAACATATCATTGAAATTGATGAACCAGATGAGGTAAATATGGAGGTTACTAACTATTCATTCATACTCACTTCGACCATTTAAAGGAGATATATATAAAATGGACTTCTCTACCAAGATACATGAGGGAGAACAATAATAAATTGTTGAATTTTGTATTGAATGTGAGGATCAACTTGATCTTTCCAAACCTTTCAAAGATGAAGAAAGAGAACCCTTAAAGGAAGACACCACCCATGTAGTGAATTTGGAAGTACAGATGGAGGGGCCTAACTACATACCACCACCCATCAATGATAAAATCCAAGAGACAAATTCAATCAATGAAAAGATTTAATATGAACCACATTAAGGAGATGATACCTTTTTGAAATGAAACTCATTTAATTTTATTGAAAGAAATTTTGGTATTTCCCACAATATTTTTGAATGTTCCGAATTAGTTGAATCTTATTATGCCTTAGTGGATAATGAGGAAAAAATAAATTTCACTTATTGAGGAACACCTAGAACACCATGAGGAAATTTGTAAGTTACTAGAGGGTATACAGTAATAGATCATAGTGGATATTTTATTGAACATGAGATGCAAGTTGTGTATATTAAAAGGGATAACATTAAAAATTATACATTGAATTTAAATTTTGAATCCCCCTATGATTAATCTTTTCATAAATAACATCTGGGGAAACCACTAGATTATGAAGAAAAAATTTCACAAGTAGCAACAATGATGGAGGTTCAATACATTATCCTACCGTCACCAGGAAATATGTTCGATGTTGTGAAGGAGGAGGGTCATGTATACTCTATACATGGAATTATCATAAAAAATAACAATAAAATTGATTCTAGGAAAATCCAAATGTGGTAGCTCATTATAAAGAATCCTCAATGACCATCAGACATTGTATTATAGATGGTACAACACTTTAGAGGTAGTAAAAATTTAGGGCCCATATAGGGGAACCATACCAAGAATTATCCTTCTACTTCTTTCTAGTAATTAAATTATAAATCATACGAATTTTGATTTAAAATTAAGTATTAGGATTTAGTAGAGCATGTAACCCACTAACTCTTATCTTTTTCAGATTAAATTAAATGACCATTGTTCTTAATTGTGTAGTATTAAATTTTTAGTTCCATTATGGCACAAAAATCCACAAATAGCCACGGTGGAAAGAGTACTATGCTTTATTTAAATTTTTATTTCACTTATATTTTTTATATTTTAATCTCCTTACATTTGTTTCTGAGATTCTAAATTGAGATTTAAACTATAAATTGCATTACAACACTTGAAATATGATTTACTTGACTTATCTAAGATACAAAAGTTTCTTAAGAATCCTGTTATTATATGTTTTGGATATAAACGACAATGAAATTTAAGGAGTAAAATATAGAATTCAATTATTAAATTGATGTATGGATATTAAAATGAGGACTCGTGATTTAATGGAATTAGTGGATTTATGTAAATGAAATTTACCTATCATTTTTTAGGAATTGAGTTTTTTAAATTCTGGTGAATTACATTTTTATTATTATTCATACTGTGATTGATTGTGTCAAATCATATTTCCCAATGCTAAGAGGATTTCATGACCAATTACTTTCTATTTATTAATGACCATATTTCTTGAGTGATCTTAGGACATGAATGTGGCCAAAACATGAATTTGAAAGTTTCAAAGCTATGACTATGCAAAAACACATTTAAAATTATTGATGAATATTTTAGAAAACCATTTATCCATAAAATACCACCTTTAGATCCATATTAATTTTTCCTCTCAAGACCATGAATGGACATTATAGTGATGATCCACATTTCAAGACAATTTTATCTATTACTACACTACTCTTGATATTTTAATGATATTTTAAAGTTAATATATGAGGATAAATAGAATAATGTTGGAAGGGATGTTATACATTCTAAGGAAAATGTTAAGGGGTGATATTTTGTGAATTGTAAAAGGTTGTAGAATCATTCTATAAATCCCTGATCCCAGTTACCCAGAGTTGGGGCATTATTATGTAACATTTGAATGATCACAAGGGATTATATCCTGAATGATAGATCAGTTTAGTAGCCTTGTAAGTACTAGATACAAATATAAGTTATACATTACATAATGAATTTAAAAACAACAACATTTTGTCTCCTATTAACACATTAATCACTTATACTATATACCTATAGGCTATTAATTATATACTTCTTCTCATCCTAGGAAAAATAAAACACATAAAGGGGTAAACTCAGATGGTCAGTCATAATAACAATATAGCAGAAACTATCCTAAATAAGAATAATCATTTAAGGAAATGTATAATACTAAAACAGAATAATTTTATGAATAAACATAAACAAGAAAAGGAAATGAAAAATCAAATAATTCCATTTACTTATTCATATGGATGTTCTACTAGTCAAATAATCCCATCTAATATCAAAATCCAATTTGATAATGATAGAGTGCATAATTCTGGACATCATAACCACATAGTCAAGGCCCCATGCCAAGACTAAAAATAATATTTTCTCAAGGATTTGTCCCAAGACACTAGTTTGTCTCATGAGACCTACCGAAGCATCTAAGAGCTATATCAACCTTTACCCATCACTTACTATGTCTGATTCATTCCTCATATGAAAAGGTTGAACCATAACATAAACATTTGTATTAAACCTAGAATATGAAATGTTAATAATTTAACCATAACACATGAATGGTATAAAAATAACACATACATAGACAAAAAAATCACAAAACCATTAATAAAATATTGAAGATTGTATCATAATAAATCATCTTAAAAAAAGTATAAAATCCATCAAAGAATATTGACATAGATGAAATCAAAACTATGTGAGATAAATATCTGATTATATTTTTAATTCATTTAATAGTCATTTAATTTTATATGAAAACTTCTATTTTGAAAATACTCTTATAATATTGTAAGAGAAGCTTAGAATGTGTTATAATGGTTGGAAAGTTTCACACCCACTGTATAAGTTAAAAAAACAATCGTACATCAATTCGTTTAAATGGTCATAAAGTACTTTGTTTGGAATGCGACAAAAAGATTCCTTTGAAAACATTTTATAAAAATTCAAACAAGGTTATAAATTAATTTAACTCATGATCTAGTATTTAGTACAAATTGTTTGAAATAAATTTTAAAAAAACATGGATGTGGATGATAAAGAGGTCCGAGTAGATACTCACATAGAAACATCCTCAGATAGTAAAGAGATTCTAAAATTAACCCTTACATTGTAATTATCCTTGGTCGTGGGTATGTTAAAATCCTATATAATATTTAAATCATTGTTATTAGATTATAAAATAACCACATACATAATTATTATATCATATATGATCTTCTAATATTGCTTTGTCAATAATATTTTAGTAGTATCATTGTTTCATGTGTTAACTGATTCATTTTACATTATTTGTTTTATTACGTAAGTCTTGTTTTTTATGGATCAAATGTATTTGATTAATATCCATAGTGATATATAGTTCTTAAATACTGTTTTTAATCATAAAATTAAAATTATTCTTGAATGGTTATTATTGGGAATAAATCTCATCGCGTTCGTGGAGACGGTAATATGTCGTATGCACGAGCGAAAATACTGTTCTATTGATGGCGAAATTGAATGTAATTGGATGATATATCATATATAAAGAATCCTTAACAAGTAGTATTTATTATTTAAATGAATTTTACTCATTATTATAACCATCCAAATAATGATGTTTCGTATAACAAACTACACCACGACGTGGAGATTGTAAGACGTACTTACACACATATGGTGACTTTGTCATTCGTATGATGGATATAATAATGAAAATGTTGATAAAATATTTATAATAACATAAAAATATGTAGAATGTTCTGTATTTATTATTTTTTTATACAAATAACAATGAAGGGGAAGTGGAAGAAGATCATAACTTTGAAAGTGGTGGTGAAATTATTTCCCCTTCTTCGGGTGTTTCCATTTGATTTGATCTAAAGGGATCCATAGGATGGATAATGATCAAAGTAATGATTCTAGGTTAATGTTATGGTAGTTGGAAGGATATTTGAGTAGGGTTTTGATGATCCAAAGGGCTTTGGAGGTGTGATTTTGATAGAATCTAAAGTACACTTTTATAAAAGAGGTGAGGGTCACTTAAGGAAATGTCTGCAATATTATTTTATTATAAAATTATATTCAGATTATAATGTCTAAAAAATGATTTATTTAGAGTATAAATTGGGTATTGGTTCCAAAAACTCCCAAAAAAATAGGTTTTATATATGATTAGGTCACCCTAATAACCATATCTTTTAGATTAAACTCTTAGTAAAATAGTTTAACTATTACCATGTATTCTTGTATTATTATTATAAATGGTTAATAAACATAAAATAAAAATAAAATATGACCCAAAGTGGTTCATTATTGATATATATAACCTTATCAATGTCCTTTGACATAAACATATATTTTTAGGAATAATAAATCAACTCATAATATAGTATTTGTTTTAAAAACTCAATTATGTCAATTTAGACACTATTTGGTATTTTGTTTTTGCGAAAGTCATATCAGCTTTATCACTTCAAAAAAATTATTTAATCAACCCAAAAATGGAATATTAACCTCGAAAATTATTTTAATTAATAAAAAGTTTCAATTTACATTTATTTGGATATTTATAATATAATATTTTTTAATCTTTCAATAATAAAGTAATTACACATCATCATCGTGTCATTAATAAATTTAATTAAATAATGTCTAAAATTTATAAAAAAAATAATATTATGTAGGAAATATTTTTTGATTTAAAATTAATATTTACAGTCTAATTTAACTTATGTATAACCCTATATTAAAAATGGTCATTTATTAAACATTGAATTTACCACTTTTAACTCTTATTTAAATAAGATAATAATAATTGTACTAATCTAATCGAAGTGGACCAAAAGGAACATATTTTATTAATAAGGTTCATTTTGGTTTAAATTCAGTTATCCAATAAAATTAGTACATGTTTTAGGGTAATTATAAAATCATTAGATACCTTTAATTACCCTATTTACTTTTAACTATAGAAAATAAAATTCTAATGTTACTATTTGGAAAAACTTATTTTCATTCTACTAAACCTCATTTTACCAACTGATTTCAATCGTGTCTCTAAAATTTGTGAAATTCAATTCATAGAAGTGGTAAAATCATGTTTTATTCAAATTTGAAAAAGTTTTTAGAGGGTGGTTAAAAGACAGTAAAATGTTCAATAAAAATTTATAAATATTATATTATTATAAAATAACTCCAATAAATTACATTGAACTTGTATAGGTATTATTTATCTATTTTGACATAAAATAAATTTACAAAATTTAATAATTATTTAATAAAAAATTAGGTTTTAAATAATAACGTATTGTTTTTCACTATTCATCAAAATTGATAGTTTTAAGAAAAATACCATTAATTCACCCTAAGATAATTTTGATATGCTGTATCTTACAATTATGTCCATTTCAAAAAATAAATTTAAGAATTTTCAAAAAGTTGGTATTACTATTCATAATGGTTGGTTTAATTGGTCATGGTGTGCAAAAACTCTTCGTTGCGTACAACGCAAGATATTTCATTATTCAAAGAGAAACATATCATGGAATCTTGGGGTGTTACATTCTTCCCTCTTTCAAATAATTTCATCCTCGAAATTTCTCTAATACTCCTACATAAAATGATGTTAGGGGTTCTTCATCATAAGTTCCTTAGGGTCCCATGTTGCCTCTTACATCTAACGTTTTCTCCACAAATCTATTACCAGATGATTTTTCTGGTTTCTCAACAATTGTCCTATAGTATCAAGAATCATGATTGACTCTTCGAAAAAAGACAAGCCGGGTTCTAGTTCTATTTCTTCATAGGTGAGTACATGCGTTGGGCCACACATGTATTTTCACAATAGTGATATGTGGAACACATCATGATGTTTGGAGAGACTTGGAAGAATTTGCAAATAATAAGATACAACTCCAATTCATTATAGAATTTTCAATGGTTCGATGTACCCATGACTCAATTTACCCTTATTACTGAATTTTAAAACACCCTTCCAGGGAGATTCCTTCAATAAAAACATGATCTTTTATATGAAATTCCAAATACTACATTCAGTTATCGACATTGATCTTTTTCCTACTTGGAGATGCTATGATTTGGGTTTGGATAATCTTATACACTTACATTGTTTCCTCAACAAGTTATGGGCATACATGTTTTCCTTCACCAACACCATCCCAACATGTTGGTGTGAAAAATATCTTTACATATAACACTTCATGTAGTTCCATTTTAATACATGAATGTAATCTATTTCTATTAGAAAATTATACCATAGGTAAATTATAATCCAAAATACCGTGAAAATCATGTGAAAATGATATCAACATGTACTGTAAGGTTTGAATAATCTGTTCTGATTATCCATCATTTTGAGGGTGGTAGGAAGTACTCAATAAAATAGTATCTAGGGCCTTCTGAAGACTTTTCTAGAATATTGATGTAAAATGGGGATCATGATCAAAAAATATAGATAGGGTTACTCCATGAATTCTTACAACATCATTAATATATAGTCCTGCTAGATTTTCAAGTGGTAAATCTTCTATTATAGTATGAAAATGTGCTGACCTGGTAAGATGATCAACAATGACTAATATTGCTTCATTATTCAAGGAGTATTTCTAATCCTCAAGACAAAGTCAATCATAATATCATCCCATTTACACTCAGGTATGGGAAGAGGTTGCATGAATCCTCTAGGATGATGTCTTCTAGATTTCACTTATTGAAAAACCATACATCATGAAAAATAATAAACAATCTCTCTCTTCATGTTTCTGAAAAAAAAATTCCTTCAAATCATTATACATCATGGTGCTACAAGGGAGTATAGGGAAATTTTAGCTTTGAGCATCATCCAACAATTCACTTTTTTGATCATGTATGTCAGGAACATAATGATTCATCCCAAATTTAAAAAGTCCATCTTCATATATGATTTCATTCAATATGTCATCATTCACAACATTAATTTTGTATTTAAATTCTTCATCATCAGTATTAAAAATTTTTATAATATCTAGTAAAGATGGTTTGGCAACCATTTGAAAAATTATTGATGTTTCACCTTCCATGACTATTCACTTATCCATCTTTAAATGTTCCATGAACAGAGAATCCCTTTCACCTCTCATCTTATTCAAAACTCTATGATCCTTTCTAAAAAAAGCATCATCAGCCTTATTTGCCTTCCCCGGGTGGTAGTGTATAGTGAAATCATAATCTTTTAGTAGTTCAAGAAATCGTATTTTCCTCGTGTTGAGTTATTTTTCTGATAAAATATACAATATACTCTTGTTATCATTATATATTTCAAAAAAAATTACATCGAGATAGTTTCTCCATATCTTCAATGCAATGATTACAGCTGAAAACCCAAGATCTTGAGTGGGATAGTTTTGTTCATGAATTTTTAGCTTTAGTGATGCATAAGAAATAACTCTATAATTATTCATAAGGAAATAACAATGTCCTATCTTTGAAGCATCACTATAAATAACAGACTCATCATTCCCCAATGGTAGAGACAATATAATATCATTGACTAATCTTCTCATCAGCTCATTAAAACACACTTCACACTATATTTTCCAAACAAATATAAACCCTTTAACTGTGAACTTGGTTAATGGGTTTTCCAATTTGGGCAAAATTTTGGATGAAACGCCGATATTAACTTGATTAGCCAACAAATCTACCTACCTCAGTTATACTTGTTGGTGATGGATATTCATGGATTTCCTTGGAATTTAAATGATCGATAGAGATTCTATCCATAGAGACAACATGTCCAAGAAAATATATCTCCTAAATCCATAATTCACACTTTTTAAACTTCCTAT
The DNA here is from genome assembly GCA_963277665.1 of Viscum album. Classification (NCBI taxonomy): domain Eukaryota; kingdom Viridiplantae; phylum Streptophyta; class Magnoliopsida; order Santalales; family Viscaceae; genus Viscum; species Viscum album. The sequence goes on along the minus strand of OY728128.1, from coordinate 1,742,949,972 downwards.
ATAATTTATTTCTTATAAGAGTCTTTAGAATTTTGCGCATGTTATTTTTAATATCATCATAGATTTTAGAGTATACTGTGATATCATCAATAAAACCAGTATAATGTCATCAAGATATTTCTTGAAAACACTACTCATTAGATCCATGAAGATAGAGGGTGAATTAGTCCTTCCAAAAGTAATTACTGTAAATTTGTAATGCATATACCTATTTTGAAATGGTTTCTTCCGAATTAATTCCATGTTCACACACAAGTAATGATAAATAGATCAAAATTAAATCATTGAAAAATATTTAGCTCCATGAAGATGATCAAATAAATCATTTATGTGAGTTTGGGGATACTTATTATTATTTGTTATAATGATGATCTACCTGTAGTCAATGCCCAACCTCATAGATCCCTTAATTTTCTTAACAAAAATAACTGGGGATCCCCATAGAGAGACACTAGAGAGAATAAATCCATTATTAATCAATTCCTCTAGTTTTTTCTTTAGTTCCCATAATTACTTAGTGTTCATTCTATACGAGGTCATAAATATGGGACTTAAACAAGGAATTAAATCAATGTAAAATTCAATTTCTAGTTTTGGAGGATGTCCTATTAATTCCTCTGGAAATACATTAACATATTATTTTATGATATTTATGTCCTATATGTGATCATTCCTTCGCTCACCCATTTTAATTTCAATCCCTTCCTCCCTAATAATTTAATTTAGTAGATCTAATGTTGGTGGATCTAGATGATAATTAGATAGTGAGGTCTCTCCACTAATGTTAATGCACTCTTTATCATCATTGTAAATTGTATCCAACTTCGTCATATAATAAACATTGACATCATGGTATGAAAGAAAATCCATACAGATGATTATATTAAATTCAATCATTGGTATGATGATGAGACCTGTATATAAATTATGTTTATATGCTCTAATGGGACCTGATTCACAAAACATTGAAGCAATGATACTTCCATTAAGAGTTTTGATAGGAAACTCCCTTGTTAAATCAAATTTTAAATATCTAATTTTCATCTAAAACAAGGATGTTATGAAATAATAAGATTATCCATAATCAAATAATGTGTCAGTTAAATTTTAAGAAAACATTAAATTACCTGCCACCACATTATTCTGAGCATCAAACTCAGTAGTAGTGATCACATAATATTGGCCTTTCTCCCTTAGAATTTTATGAGGTATGTTTCCCTGATTCTTAGGACATTAATTTTCACAATCACCCATTTCTCTACAACTATATCATTCAAAATTTACAGCCTCTTTCATTCCCTTGCGATCACAAACATGGTTTCCCTTTCCATCGCACTTGGAATAGACTCTCATTCCCATCAGGCAAGTGTCAAGGTGTTTCATCCCACATTTACCATGGGATGAAAATTAAACTTTTCCCTTATTCACCTTATTTCCATTTCCATAGTGTTTAGTATATATCTTCTTCTCTTTCTTTTCATTAAATTCATATTACTTAATGATTTTCTTTTCATTCTTTATAGCACATGAGACAATATCTTTATACGCTAAGATGGATTGTGAGAATATTTCATGATTGAGAAATGGTTTTAACCAATATATTAATGGATAAATATTACACATTGGGTTAGGTATATAATATTATAGATTCGTTTATAACCTTGTAATTTTATCCTCATAGATTGTGATATTCTCTTCCTCCTTTTCCCTCAGTCTCAGAAATTTTCATTCCATATTCGCTCGATTGTCATATGGAAAGTATTTTTCTATGAAATGTTCTTTATACTCCCTCTATTCAATATTTTATACCACTTTATCCTAATTTTTGTTTTGAATTAATGACCACCATTGATATATATCACCTGTGAGATGATTAATTGCCATGAAATTTTTTTCCCTTTCGCTATTCCACAAACCATTAAATATTTTGTCCAAGGAACTTGTCCATTTCTTAGCTAAAAATGGATTTGTAGTCCCATTGAATATTGGTGGGGTTTTCATCATGAAGAGTTATAACATTGATCTTCCACATTGTGGTTCAGGGTGCTCCATACAGTTAAGGTTATTATTCATAACATGAGCGATTTGTCCCACAATCGTTATAAGATATTCATCCCTGGTTGCATTACCAGCTCCACTATAATTATCTTGATTTGGAGGGAAATTCCTACATGGATTATGAGTGTTGATACAGTTTCTATTCCTTCAACTCGGTGCAATTTCTAAACAGTGGAATACACTAGATTATTTTATGAATCACAATAAATAATTCCAAAATAGTAAAATACCTAACATTAATTGAATTGTTTATGCATATAGTCGATAATCATAAAAAATGATTTATTTGATGAAGTATATTTTCATAAATCATTCATAATGGTTTTTGGTTAAAATGTGAATTAGACTAAGCATATCCCCCATGAGCGTCATAACCAATTGTGTAGCAAGGCCCATTTTCATGTACCTAGATACCCATGGTCAAGCCCAAAACACCTTATCAGAGTTTTCAATCCTAGGTACATCTATTCCATAGCTTCCTCTACCTGCTCTTATCCATAAAAGGATGTATTTCTTGGAAAATTCAAAAAAACTCCTCATTAAAAAAATACTATGAATTTATTATATACCATTCCTCAAATTCTATCTTACGGTTATGTTATGTAATTAGATTTTTTCTAAATCTAACTTCCATGGTTTTCACTAAACTTACTTTGATAACAACTGTAACATTGATCATCCATGCTACGGTAAGGTTATTATTCATAACCTAATTGAGTTGTCCCAGTATTGTGATTAGCTGATCAACACATATTTAATCACCATCTCCACTATAATTATCTTGAGCAGGAGTGAAATCCCTACATGGCGTGCCTGCATTGATACAGTTTCCATTCCATCCACTAGGCACCATTTCTAATCATTGGAATAAACTAGATTAGTTTATGAATAAAAATACATAATTCCCAAATTATAAAATACTTAACATAAATTGAACATTATATGGATATAATCCATAATCATAAAAATGTTTTATTTTAGGATGTATAAACTCATAAACCCTTCATAATGGTTTTTAATGAAAATGAGAATTATACAAAGAATAGCCCTCACGAGTGTTGTAACAAAGCGTACAACAAGTCCCAGTGTCATTCACCAGTTCTTGTTCGAGTCTAGATCAAAAAGGTGTTTTCAGGTTTTTCCCCTAGGAATATCTATTCCAGAGCCACCTATACACGCTCGTATCCTGACAGGGATGTATTATTTGAAAAAACTCACAAAATAACTAAAATACCAAAATTATAGGTAGTTTTTCTATACTAATACTCAAAGCCATTCTTAGGCTATGTTCTCTAATTAGAGTTTATCTAAATCTAGATTCTAAGGTTTATACTAAACTTTCTCTGATACTAATTGTAATGCCCTGACCCTAGTTACCCAGAGTGGGCGCCTTATTACATTACATTGTCATGATAAAAAAAGACCAGGTATTGATAGACTGATTAGTTTAGTAGCCTTCGAAGTACAATATATATTCATAAGGTTTGAATTAAATCATAATATGGAAAACTAAAACAAAATTGTTTCCATGGACAACACTGATATCCCATAGACTATCCCTGCAGGTCAGTCATAATATACTTCTTCGCAGCCTGGGAAAATTAAAACATAGAAAGAGGTGAGCTCAGATGCACATTAAGGATAACAATATAGTAGAAACTTTCATAAATAAGCATAAACATATAAGGAAATGAATAGAACTAAAAAAATCCTTTTCAATATAAACATCATCATGATATGGAAAATATAAATCAAAATATTTCCTTTTACTAACTCACGTGTATATTATACTATTTGAATAATCACATGCAATATCTATTGCCACATACATAATGATGGAATTCATATTTCCATACATTCATAACCACATAGTCAAGGCCTTATTACAAGACCAAAAATATGATTTTATCAAGGCGATATGCCAAGACACTATTTTTTCTCATGAGACATTCCAATGCATCGAGAAGTTATAGAGGTCTCCACCCGTCACGTACTAATTCCAATGTATTCCCCGTATGAAAAGGATAAAACATAACATAATCATTTGTATTAAAACTGGAAAACAGAATGTCAATAATTTTTCCATAAACCATGAATGGTATTAAATAATACATCAATAATGAAACATATCACATAAACTTCAATAAAATATGGATATTTTCTATCATAATAAGCCAACTTCAGACAAACATAAAATCCATCAAAGGTTGTTGACATAGTTGAAATCAAAACCTTTTTAAAGAAATACCTATTTTTCTGTTAAAATCATTTAAAGGTCACCTAATTATAAAAGAAAACATTTATATTTGAAAATATTCTTATAATATTGTAAGGGAAACTTTGACGGTATTATAACAACAGAAAATAGCCACACCGGCCTTATTGGTTAGAAAAATCATTCTTACCCTAATTTTGTGGAAAATGTCAAAAATTACGCTGTTTGGAAAACGATGGATGATTCTATTGAAACCATTTTATAAAAAGTAAAACAAGGGTATAAATTACATTAAACTATTTTATTTTTAATATTAAAAATGCTTTGGAATACATTTTTAAGAAATATTTATGTGGATGATAAAGAGGACCCAGTAGATAGTTACAAAAAACAACCTCAGATATAAAAGAGATTGTGAAATTAACCCTTACCGTGAACTTTACCTTGGATGAGGGTAGGTTAAAATAATCTATAATGGTGAAATAATTGTTATTAAATTATACATGATTGATAATCATTAATATGATATCATATATGATATTTTAACATTACATTGTAAATAATATCTTAGTATTATCATCGTTTCGGGTGTTAACTGATTCATATTCCTTTGTATGCAATGTTAAGTAATGTTTGTTAGCGATAGGATGTATCATATTAATATTCAGAATTATATTAAGTTATTGGAAGTTGTTTTTAACCATCTAATGAATATTAGTTTCTAATGGATATGATGGTGAATGAATCTCATTGCGTTCGTGGAGACAGTAATCCGTACGTATGCACGAGCGACAATATCATTCTTTTTTATATTAAAATAATATATAATTGGATGGAATATCAAATATAAAGAATCATAATCCTGTTATATTTATTATTTATATCAATTAAACATCATTATTATACCCATCCAAATAGTAATGTATGGAATAACAATTACACCATGACATGGAGACGGTAAGTCATACGTATGCACGTATGGTGACATGTCATTCAATGGATGGATCGAATAATAAATATGGTTGTATAATATTTATAATAACATAATAGTATATTGGAGATACTGAAATTATTATTTTAGAATGGAAACAACAAATAAATAGGAATTGAAAGAAGAATTGAACTTGAACGAGGTGATGAATGATTTACATCTTCCTCGGGATCATCCATTTGATTTCAACAAAATGGCTCTATAGGTTGGCCTTCTGACTTAAAGTATTCCTTTAGGATGAAGGGAGGACATTTTAGAGGGTATATGGGAAGGTTTTTTCCAAGCCAAATTGCATTGATGGTGTGAGTTAGAGAGAAGGGGGAGTGCCCTTTTTTAAGAGGGGTGAGGGGCACCTTAGGAAAAGCTAGAAATATTATTTTATAATAAAATAATTTTCGGCTTCTAATGGCTCAAAAATAAATTATTTAAATGTTAAGGTTGGTATGGTCCAAAAACCAATCATCCAATAGGTTTTTGACAGGTTTCGGTCACTATATTAACTCTACTTTTTATATTTAACTCTTAGTCAAATAGTTTGACATTTACTATGTCTCTTTGAATTTTTATATTATATTGTTAATAAACATATTATAAACATCCAATAGAACCCTCAAGTGGATAATTGATTATTCAAATATCATCATATAAGTCTTTTTTCTGAACCATTTAGATGAATAGAATATCAAATAATAATATAATATTTGTCTAAAAACCCTTTTATGTCATTTTTGACACTATTTGAATTTTTTTCTTATTTCATAACAACATTATTACATTAGGAAAAGTTCATCTCAACAACACTAACATGTCATATTAACATAGAAATTTATTTTAATTCATAAAAAGTCTAAATTACTTTTATTTGGATATTTATAATATCAATTATTTTAATATTTCATTAATTAGGTAATTATTACATCATCATTGTGCCAAAAATAAATTATATTATTTAATGTCTAAAAAATATAAATAAAATACAATTATATAGGAAATTTTTTCTTTCTAATGAATATTTAGAGTCAAATTTATCTTATGTTGATCCCTATATTAAGAATGGTTTAGTTATTATATTTTTAGTTTAACACTTTTAACTATTTTTTGAATTAAATAATAATAAATGTACTAATCAAATCCATGTCAACCTAAAGGATCATATTTAATCCTAATGTATTTTTGGTTGTAATTACACTTATCCAAAAGAATTAGGACATGTTTAAGGGTAATAATAATATCATTTTTACCATTAATTACCCTATTTACTTTTAATCGTGGTAAATAAAAGAAAGAAGTTAATATTCACCAAAAATTATTTTCATCTTATTGAACCACATTTAAATTACAAATGTAAACTGTTTCTCTCTGATTTTTAAAATTTAACTCACATAAGTGGTAAAATTAAGTTTTATTTAAATTTTCAAATTCTCTTAGGAGGAGGGTAAAAGACAATAAAATGTTCAATAAAATTTTTATATATATATAATTATTATAAAATGACTCCAAAGAATTACATTGATCTAATATATGTATTTTGTGTCAATTTTACCCTAAAAGAAATTTAAATATAATAAATTATTATTAAAATAAATATATGGTTTAAGCTATAACTCAGTGTTTTTCACTATTCATCCAAAATTGATGGTTTTCATAAAAATACAAAAAATTCACCCGAAGCTAATTTTGATATTTTGAATCCATAAATGAAGTCCATTTTGAATGATAAAATTTATAAAATCTCAAAAAGTGGGTATAACTATTTATAATGGCTAGATTGATTGGTTGTGCAGTGTTGGAACTCAAAGTTACGTACAATACATGTTGTTGTATTATTCAAAGTGAAGCATACCGTTGAAGAATGGGGTGTTACATATACTATCCATGGTGGTAGATGAAGTGGATGTGGTACTTTGAAGTAATAGTGTATGCATTTGCAGAGTGTTGTAGCACAGGGAAGTCAGACAATATTATAGGGATAAGGGGAATGATATTTTTATGAGGTGAAGTGTACACTTGGCGATAGTGAGGTGGGACTATAGATAGTTATAGGAAATATTATTTTAGATTCTACATTATCTAGTTTCTTATTTGATTTAGGTGTCTCTATTTCCTTTTTTTTCTACACAACTTGTGAATGGTTTGAGCCTGGTGGTGGAGTTTCTGAGCGAGTTAATGATGATAGATACATCTTTGGGAGTGAAGCCTAGGGACATCTTCTTGTGCAAGGGACGTTCTCTCGAAGTTGGATAGGACCATTTTGCATCAGATATCCACATCCTATACATTTCATTCTTTAACCAATGTCTAGTTAATGAATAGTTACTGAAATATTGATTCTATATTTTCTTACCACAAGAGATTAATGATTACATCTTCTAAGGAAGACCAAATTTGTCACCATGGAGAGTGGGATATCTGATCAAGCTAGGTAGGGCTAATTACTCATCAACTAAGATATCTGACAGGCCAAGTTGTAGTCCAATTATATATTATGGGTTTGTGAAACATAATGACTTTTCACCCATAGTGGGCATATTTTAGGATTTTGTTTCCTAAAGACATCTTAGTTTTTCCACCTATGAGAGATGAAAAATTTACCAATGAGATTATTATACTATATGAACTATTTGATATTCCCCAATAAAAAATTCACAATGAAAATGATTAAAGAGCTAAAGATTCATCTATTGGAGTTTATGGGTAAGGGTTTATCCCTCCGAGTATGTCACCTTGGGGATCACTAGTTTTGTTTGAAAATAAGTCGGATGATAGTTTGCGCTTGTGTGTCGACTAACAGAAGTTCAATCAAATGTTAGTGAGTAATTGATATAATTTTACATGAATTAGAGATCTTTCTAACTAGTTTTGAGGAGCTTGTGTGTTTTCCATGATTGAAATGGGATAATTGTAATATTAATTGATATTTTAACCATCCAATATACCTCATATAGCTTTCAAATTAATGTTTGGACTATATGTGTTCGCATAGTGTTATTTGGGTTGAAAAATTCACTATTAGTGTTTTTAGTCAGGAAAAACATAACATTCCATCCATATTTGGATTATTTTGTTATAGTGTTTATGGATGAACTCCTGGGGTACTCTATGACCCTTTTCGATCACACCCAACATCTTTATATATTTTGGTGTACACTAGGAATTTCAGCTACATGTCAAGCTATCTATGTGTTAGTTTAGGACTGATCATGTAAGCATCATTGGACACATATTCTTAAAGGAAGTTGTGTCTATAAACCCAGATAAGGTGTAGGAATTAGTTTCTTGGGAGAATCACTAGAATATATTAGATATTCATAGATTTATAGGGTTATCTAGATATTATATAATATTAATAAAGTACTAAAATCGATTGAAATCACTGATTTCCGGCTTGAACAGGAAGGGGAAAAATATTATACAGTTAGAGTCATGTGAGTATGCTTCCTAATATTTGAAGAATTTATTTATATTGGCACCAATCTTATCTTAACTGAGCCAGGTGAGTTGTAAACCATGATTCATGAATCTTCTGTTTTAGGGATTAGAACAATGATGATGGATGGATATTGAGTCGTATCATATGGGCTGTGATAGCTGAGGACAGATGCACTAAATTACGCCTTGTGTGACCTCGAGTTGGCCATGGTGGTCTATGCTCTGAAGTGTTGGTATCATTTTTTTTGTGAGAAGTTTATGGTGTTTACTGATCAGAATATATGAAGGTATATTTTCATGCTACAAGATTTGAATTATAGGTAGCTGAGATGAGTTTAGCATAAGGAACCTCGTTATTTTGAACTAGCCTATACACCAAATAATAGAAACAGTGATGTCGATTCTTTAAGAAGAAAATCAAAAAACGAGGTTGTTTGATAGTCTAGTGCTGAGTGGGGGATGATTACTATACTAATTGAGATTCATGTGGTGGTTCAGTATAGTTAGGAGAAGATGGATCTAGTATCAGTTTCAGTGGAGTCTACACTTTTGAGATGGATTAGTGATAGGAATTATGAGTGTCCAAATATTTTATATTTTAGTGGAATCCTTATTTGGGTAGAGACACCTTAAGTCTGGTTGATATATGAGGAGAAGAGTATCTATATCATGAATCTTATTTTTTCCCTATGATCATGTGGGATGAGTTATTGTGGAAACATCATGAATCGATGTCAGTGGATCATCTAGGTAAGAAAAAAATTATCGTGAACGATGATGATAGTTTGGGTGGTTTATCATGATAAAGGAGATAGTTGGGTTCATGACATGATGTTACAAAAATCAACAGGTGAATGTTAAGAATCGATTACCTATAGGATTTCTTTTTTCATTGCTAATTCTGAAGTGGATGTGGGACTGGATGAATATTGACCTTGTGGTCGGTCTCTTGAGGATGCCTATGAAGAATGTATTTTTGGGTGATGGTGGATATACTAACATGGGTAGCACATTTATTGCTTATATGGGATACTTTATTAGTGGATATGTTTGTAGACTTGTATTTTCTAGAGATATTCAATCCGAATGGGGTTATATAGATTATAGTTCCAAATCATAAATATTATTTTACTTTTTGTCATTGAAAAGGGGTTAAATAAGGCTCTAATTAAACTGATTTTTCATAGCATGAAATTCCACCCCCTGATAGATGGGAAGTCAAGGAGTACTATACATGTTCTTGGGGATATACTTCTGGTGACTGTCATAGACATTGGTGGGTCATTGGATAATTACATAATGTTAGTGGTGTTTTACTATAATAATAGTTATCAAGAATATTTATAGATAGGAACCAAAAAGGATCTCTATAGTAGGCCATGCCAATCACTTATATTCTAGATAGAGTCATGTGAGTTAGAGTGTTTGGGATTGAATCTTGAGTTGGATACACTGGACTAAGTATAGCTTATTCATAAATTTATGGCTATAGATAGGAGTATGTAAAAGTAATATTCTAATAAAAATAGATGACCCATAGTGTCTAAAAAAGGTTATCATGTATTCCTTTTTTATCTCCATAGTTAGGTCACCGTAGGATATAGAGATAGGAATAGCTAGTGCCCAGGTTCTTTGGACTATTTGAGGTTGTGGAAAGAATCAGGATGGTGGTGTACGGATTGGCTTGTCCATAGAAAAAATATGTTATGCATGAAGTTTTACATGTGTGAAAAATTTGGTGGTATCACCAAAAACAATATCATGTCATATATATGGATGAGGTTGATATTGAGATAAATGTTGCAATTGAGGAGCATCTGATATGTGTGTTGGATCACATTTGAACGTGTTTTGGGGAATGAATGTGTTAGTATTTCATGTATTATAGAAACATGGATTTGTGAAAAAAGAAATATGGGAAAGAGAATCAAATATGATGGACTAGTGACCCACTATTTTTCAGTCGGAATCATTTAGATGCTTTAGAATACAACTCAAAGAAAAGCAATTATAAAGATGTGATAATTCATTATCCCAAACATTTATAGAGACGACTCAACCAAGATTTTTGTTACTCTTTTTCTTTGTCATATTACTAATTTTTTGGGTTTTACCATAGGGAATGTTTATATGGAATTTGGATTTCTTTTATGAAATGGGAATGAATATGGTTCAAACATGGTTTTCCAAAACAGTGTGCCCCAACCCTGTAAGCCGTGAAACCCTAGAAAATGGGAATTTTCAAGGCTGGTGAATGGTCTGTCAAACCATTCACTCTTTTAGGAGAAATAGTGAAACCCACCCCCCTAAAATAGGCACAATGTTAATTCATAATGATAGGGTAAACTATTCACGCCTTAATAGAAAATAATATATCTGGAATTATTTCACCCTAAAATATATCATAAATCATTTGGACCCCCAAAACCCACCTCATCCGACACCTATTTAACCCTAGACATTATTCCATAGATTCATAGCCTCCATGATGGATTAAAAGACTTAATTAAATCAATTATTTTCAATTATAAGCCCATATCAAAGAACTTCACCTCTCTATGGTGTTTAATATAGATCTCATTTTATAACATTTTGATGCTCAAACATTGGGGATTTCTGGTGGGTGATCATTTTTAAACGAATAGAGGAAGGTGGTATATAATTAAAATCCCAAAGTCTTGATTTCTTTTATATATATTTAATTTTATAACTTTTATTAGATATTTATCAATTTATTTTGTTATTGAATTAATGAAAGTGATGAATCAATTAATTTAGAAAAAAGTAGAAATTGGGGACATGGAATTTAATATTTATATTAATTAATTATCTAATTTGTTATAGGATAATCATTATATGAATTGAATAATTAATTGATTAATTTATTTTGGGATAATTGGTATGGTGTATTTTGACTAGTAAATTTATTAATTAATTAATAAAATTTATTTGATAAACTAAATATTGAGTTAGTAAATATTTAAAAAGATTAATTAATATTTGATTTAATTAATGAGTTAAAGGGTATTATTAGTAATTGAGATAATTAATAGTGTGAGATGATTAATTAATAATTTAGTTATTTAATACGATATAAAATATTAATTATTTAACTATTTAATTAATAATATTGTGAATATTAATTAAATTATGATTTAATTAACATGATTTAGATGACTAATTAACTATTGATATAATTAATATGTTTGAGATGATTAATTAATTTTTGAGTTAATTAATAATATTGAGATAATTAATTATGTGTTGAGTTAATTAATAATATTTATAAGATTAAATTATTTTTTAGAAAAATATAAATATTTATAAGAACAATTAATTGTTGATTTAATTAACAATATTTATATCATTAATTAATTTTTGAGTTACGAAAAGAGTTTGAGATGATTAAATAATTTTGGAATTGATTAATGAAATAATGAATGGTAATAATGAAATTCATATTTGAGTTGATATTTAGAATGGTAAAATTGGAATTATGAGATATAAGATGAGATTTAAAATTGTAATAGTAGTATTCTAGGACATGATATTCCTTAGGGATAGTTTAGACTCTATAATGGGCTAAAGTAGTTATTAACTCTATGTTTTCCTCAAAACCCCAGGATTATATTTTATTCAAATTTTATTAAGTAAAAAATAATTTTTTATTGTGATAACTTCTATTCATTCATTTTTCATATTTTTTATAAAAATTAATAAACATTTATTGTCTTGATATTCTTTAGACACCATTGTCAGTGTCTTGGGGAGTTGTAATCACATTCAACATGGTCTACCTAACCTTTACCCAAATATATTTCACGGTCGAATGATAAGAAATGGGAAAAGACCTTATATTAGGTGGATGAGATGGTATTGATTATGTATGAGTAACCATATGTGGTTTGGGACCCTCTAGGGAGTCGTTAATGACTTTATTTTTGATTTTTCATTTCGATACAAGAACCATATTTAAACATGTAATATCTACTTTTAGATTTGATATTTTATTTCTATTTGGTCATCATGTAATAATTTTGTTATTATAGTTATGATATCATTTGGTTATATAGTTGTTATTTTATATTTATATATTCTGATTTATTATTATGATAAAGAGGTTATTGTATCCCCATGATCGATTTTAGATCCTCGCTGAATGTCAGCAGCCTATGACATACAGAAAGGCATGCTTGAGTTCATGTAACATACTAGATTAGGACACTGGTGTGTAGAACCCAGTCCCAGAAAATATAGTTATAAACTTCTTCCCTTCAGTTTTAGGTTCAATCCATGTGGCCTTTCCAAATGTGGTTTGTTTTTATTTATAATCCACACTCCTGGATTCCATTCTAAAATTGTAATATTTACATTTATGGTTTTAAAGATGATATTGTGACCCATTTTTTCCATCAAAACCCTAAAACATTAAAATGAAAAATTGGACCAATTGAATCCTAAATGAGATTCTAGGATTATTGGTTTATATAATTAAGAAAACCTCCTACATAAATAATTCATATATATTTAAGTGAAAATTTCCCCGATTTAACACATATTTTGTTCTTTCACTTTAATAAATCATCGCCATCTAAATGAAATCAATTATAGTCACTAATAATTCTACCTGACACATTAAAACCTAGTTGAAAGGAAATATAACAGGGGTGAGATCAACATTTATGTAAGGAAAAAAAGAATTATCAAATGAATTTAATTTGTGGTCCAAATTATAGAATAAATGTACGATGACATAATAAAATTTAAGGAGTATAAAAGTAACAGATTCCAATCCATTAATACATGAATCATCAATCATAAAAACACGGCATGGTTCTTCATCAAAGGAAAGAGTCATAATAAACAATAATCATAATGTATTTAATATCAATATTGATCAAATGAAACATCTAAAACCAATATAATGCATAGATAACACATATTGGTATCTTTGAAAATCATCTAACTAAAACCTTACAAAAACCATACATAACCCTTATATACTACAGAAATAATATAGATGACTTTCAAAATAATTATTCATATAATATAATAATTAACCATTGCATTAGAGCTTCATATGGGTGCACCCATCATATAAGCTATAACGGGCTCCCCCAGAAAAATTTGGGTGAACCCATCATTTATGATTTCTAAGAAATAAATAATTAAAAATAATATAGATATTTCATTTAATAATAACCCACTAATATTTCCTTTATTAGTTTTATAACATTATCAACCCCTATAAAATAAATGAGTTCTATATCAATATAATTCAAATAATCATAATCCATCCAGATATATATTGAAGATATAATCAGCAAAAAATACTACCAAAGGTATTACAAAACACAAAGGGTTTTTGATGTTAATGAATGAAAATACCATTAAAATAAAATTAAATAATTTTTTAATTAAAATAATGAATTCATTTTGAAAACCAAATTTTTAAACATATAACATTTTTAAAATAATTTCAATTGAAAATAACCTTGAAAACATAAAGATTATGCTCAAAAATTAGTTTAAAAATTTTAATGAAGAAAATAACCTTTCATCCTTGATAAAAATTATAAATATTTTTTGAAAACATTATAAGAAAACATCGTTATGGATGATAAATAGATTTTTATTAAAGAGGTTATTTTTTAAACTAATATTTTTATGATCTTTTGAGTATACAGAGAGGGAAAATGAAGGGAAAAAATGTATTCTAATTATATATATATAGTAGAAGAAAATTCATGTGAATGATTCATAGTATGATCATAATATTTCTACATTGGATTCTTAATCACATAGAATCCTGATAAATAATGAAATTAAAACATGAATCTCTTACCATTATAGAAAAAATTGATTCATAATCCATATGAAAAATATAATTAAATTAAAAATTTAATAACATGAAAATAATTATATAGATGATATAAAATTTAAACGCCGAATTATATAAACCTCACAAATAATACAGGTGTACAACATAACATACGTCTCTAAAAGGAAAATTGATTCCAGAAACCCCGAACCCTTTTCTAACAATGAAACCACGAATCCCATGAAATTGAGACCCTAAAATGGACATGTAAATCCCCATAAATTTATATTTCATAATCATAAAATAAATTAATTTGTATTATATACATGATAAAAAATAATTGTTTAATTTGGCACATACCGCACAGAAATAAAAGAGAGATGGGAAAATCCCATTATTATGAGTTTGACTGGTCTTGTGTGTCTTTATATTCCTAAATAATAAACATAGGTTAATTATTTAAATGATTTATCACATTTTTAAAATTTATTATTACTTTTATTTAACTTATTAAAATGTTATTTATAAATACCTAATAGATTAATTTTAAGTCAGATGTTTTGACAATATTCACCTTATGTGTTAGAACTTACATTGATGGTTTAAAATGGTTAAAAAAGTATATATTTGAACATATTCAGAATTATAATCATGAAATA
Organism: Viscum album; assembly: GCA_963277665.1. Taxonomy (NCBI): domain Eukaryota; kingdom Viridiplantae; phylum Streptophyta; class Magnoliopsida; order Santalales; family Viscaceae; genus Viscum; species Viscum album. The sequence continues at coordinate 1,742,934,799 of OY728128.1, read as the reverse complement.
ATTTCCATATTTTCAGATCAATTAAAATTCTGAAACCCTTCATTAAATGTGATTATGAAAAATGAATCGACTTTATGATCATAGAGATGGTCAGCCATATATAAACTTAATTAATGTATACATTTTCATTGATCATTATAGAATGATGGTATGAAAAATTTTATCTTTAAAAGATGATAATAATATCATAAATAACATAAAATTTAATTATAAAATATTTTATATGTCGTTATTTTGATGTGGTCATGAGAAAATGGAATCACATAGCTTCTAGGAGGTGATGGCCCGCACAACCATGAATGATATTATAATTTTTTCTATTGATTAAAAAGGAAAAAAATTATATATTATAATTTCCTAAGGAATAATATGTTATTAAAATCATAAACATGTCATTTAACTCACATATACGTATTATTAATATCATTAATACATTCCATGTATCACATTCATGAGAACCAAATCACATCGCATCGTGGAGCGGTAGTATGTTGTACACATGAGCGAAATTATCATATACCTCATCATAACCAATTGTGAGTTGTGGTGATGGAAATATAAGTGACATCCATTTGTGAGGTGGCAGTCCACCGTACACATGAACGATGATTTCATAACCCATTTCATGGAAGTGTGAGTAGTTGTATGTTTTAATCATACCATAAAAATTATAAATATATTAATACCATTAGTAGCTTTTATGTAACACATTAATCCATAATCATAATTAATTGTGAGTTTTGGTGATGTAAAAATAAGTGACATCCAATTGGGAGGTGGTATTCAAACATACAAAACCATGATGATTTCATAACCCATTTTATGGATGTGTATGTGGTTATATGTTATACCCATAACATAAAAAAATATAAATATAAATAATTCATAATTTTATTTATAACTTCCATGTAACATATTAGTCCATTAATACCTTCAATGTAACACATTAAGAAATCATCAAACCCAATTGTGAGTTATGGTGATTGAAAAATAGGTGACATCCATTTGTGAGGTGGTAGTCCACCGTAAAAACAAATGATGATTTTATATATGTGTTATTAATACCATTAATACCTTCCATGTACCACATTAGTCCATCATCATACCCAATTGTGAGTTGTGGTGATAGAAAAATAAGTTACACTTATTTGTGAGGTGGTAGTCCACCGTAAACACGAATGATGATTTCATAACCCCTTTCATTGAAGTGTATGTGGTTTTATGTTATACCCCTAACATAAAAAATATATGTATAATCATTTTATCTATAATTGTAAGAGATTAATTTTATATATGTTTTATTAATACCATTAATACCTTACATGTAATACATTAATCCATCATCATACCAAATTTTCAATTGTGGTGATGGAAAAATAAGTGACATCAATTTGTGAGGTGGTAGTCCATCGTACACACGAATGATGATTTCATAGCCCATTCCATGGAAGTTTATGTGATTGTATGTTATACCCATAACATAAAAAATATATTTATATTTAATATAATTATGTTATTATATCATCAATGTATAAAATTAATTGAATAAGTAGGTAAATAAATAAATAAAACACTCATTGAATAACATTACATATTCTTCAAGTATCCTCATTAGGTTTTCATTTTGGCCTCCCTAGGATAGATTTTTTCCCACTTTAATTCTTCTATTATGAGGTTAGGTATGTTTATATGGTATTTTATAAATATATTTTTCATGTGAAATGGATTTATTGTTGTGAGAAAGTGAGGGGATATAATTCCCTTTTATAATGATGGAGGATTAGAATCCTTATAAATACCCAATAGTATTGACTATTGATAGGTCTATAATACCACATGTTCCTCTAAATTTGAAAAATAATTGATTATGGATATATTATGGTCGGTTAAAACATACATAACGCACAAAAAATAGCTATTTTAAACATGTCCTTTCTTAATAACTATGTTTTTTAACTTTTCCAATTTAGTTCTTTCTATGGTAACATGTATTTTTATCTATCTAATTAATCAATTATGAAAAAATATAAATGGTAATATAAGATTATTTTTAACAAATATTTAAAAATAAGATATCCAAATTATAAATTTAAAAACCTATGTGTGTTTACAATTAATTTTAACACAATCACATGCAACTCGCAAAAACATCGATTTAACATTAACCACCCTAACATAGTTTTCCTAAATTAGGGGTCAATATATTAATTATAAATGAAAAATTCTTCCACGAATGAAGAATAGTTGGTATTTTAAATTATTAAAAATATCCTTTTAGAATATACAAAATTTTGTAATTTTAAATCATAAAATAAAACAATATTTAATATAAAATATCAAAAATGTCAATTTCGACACTATTTACTTACTTTGATATTAATAACATCAATAAAATAAGATAATTCCAATATAATCAGTACATAAATACCATAAATGTTATATTAATAAAAAAATGATTGAAAATGAATTATTCATTAAAATGTTTTTATTTTATGTTTTTTAATATCATTTATTTTGTTTTCCTTTTAATTATTTAATTACTACATTGACGTTTCATAAGAATTTAAGAAAATTTCTTTATCTATAAAATAAAAAAATATAGAATGATGAGAACTAATAATTTATATTTAAAATAACTATTTATAACCAAATATAATTTTTTTGATGTCCCTATCCCAAATCGTTATTAATGCTAAAAATTAGGATAGTTCATTTTTTGTATTTTTCTAGAAGTAATTTATTATATATGTAATTTTCAAGGGAAATAGTATTTTTTATTGAATTTTATATTCATGTTATATATAAAATAATACAATAAAATTTTGATAATATCATATTTCATTTTCAGTATTATCATTTTAATTTGACCTGTAGGTAAAATAATTTTTACCAAAACCATTGTAATTAATTTTAAATGTTTTCACTAATACTTATGTTAAAAAATTATGTTTACCTTATTAGATAATATAAATTTTTATTAATACAAATATCTAATCCATTTGTTAAAATTAAACTGAAATAATTGGACAAATATAATTTAAAATTAATTCTACTAACGCAATGAGAAATACAGTTTTCAAAGGGAAAATATTCTAAATTTCAAATTTTTTGATATAAAAAATTAAATATGAAAATTATTTCACTGAAATAAATTTTATTAAATGATGTCTTATTAAACAAATTATAATTTAAAACTAATTTAAATTAGAAATTATCATTGTAGAAAATTTGTCCAAAAATAAAATTCTTTATTAAAAATCGGTATGTTTTCCCTATTCATTAAAATATTATTCTTTATAGAAGAAATATTATGCAAATGATAATTTTAGAATTCCACTTGATGAAAAATTATTTTTCAAAAAAATCTAAAATATGTAAAAATTAGTATTTTAAATTATATGTGCTATGCTTGATTAATCCATCAATTTGAATAAGAACTATTTTTTAGAAAACATTTCTATTTCTTTCAAATGAATATTATTTTATTACTAATAAATATATGACTAATTTATTATTTTTAAATATATATGTTTATATGTTAGATAATCTTATTCATTTCCTCCATTACAACATCTAGGTGATAACTATAATTTCTAATAATAATATTAATATTAATAGTATATTGTAGTTCAATAAAACATGATGTTGTTTTTAATCTATGATATCAATGAAACATGTTTTTGCATTTAATGAAAGACAATAAATTGTACTTTTTTTATTGTGATATTGAAAATAATTTTATCCTTTTAAAATATCAAGTTGTTAGATAAAATCATAAGGCTAATTGATTTGGTATTTTTGTAAGGCCAAGGATTCTAAGACATTGTGAGTGAGTGAATGATAAACTATGCCAAGTTTTTTATAAGTATTATTATTTATTGTTAGTGGAGAAATGGGGTTCTGGAACACACATTTTATAGAAGAAAGTAATACAAAATTTTGAAAATATAAATTCTTATGAAACTTATAGCACATGTTATAGAGGGAAAGTGAGAAAAAGTTCACAATAATGGAGTGGGGAATGAGTTAAGGTCAATAATACATAAACCGTTAATTTTTTAAATTTTTAACGTTGTTTTATGTGGTTTTATCAATGATTATTGAATTTTACATATTTTTAGTTTACCATGGTAATTAATTTTAAATTAAGTACCTTTCTATTAATGCCTAAAAATGAAAATTGATAATAATATGATACCTAATTGTTTAAATTAAGAAATAAATTTTATTAAAACAAATTTAATTAATTTGGAAAAATTACATTTAATATTTTCAAATGTAATGTTCGAAAAAATGTCTGTAGAAATAGTTTATTTCTAAGCATAAATGTTATGTTTTGGAATATATAACCAATTTTATTGTTTTTAATGAAATTAATAGATTTATAATTAACCAAATGAGAGTAATGTGACGTTAAAATAAATATCAAACATATTCCACTTAATGAATACTATATTAAAATGAATGCAAAAAAAATTTAGTAATTTGTTTTCTTAATTGTCAAAAGAAACAAGGGTTTTCAAAATATTAACATAAATTTTTTAAATTAACCATCCCACTCCTTAAATTAATCATCGTAATTTTAAATGTTTTTTATATTTAAAAAACATACATAATTCATGCTAATATAATAAAATAAATGTTATATATATAAAATACAGTTTCCATAGTTCACCTAAAAATAAATTTTTTTAAAAATATCCCAATAAACCACTAAGATAATTTATCAATATTGAATCCAAAACTAAAGATAATTTTTTCAAATTCAATTTCAAAATTTTAGTCATTTAACTTTTAAATGGTAATTATAAATTTAAAGACATGTTATATTTATATAAGATGGTTTTAATATTAATTATTCTTATTCTCCTTTACAATTAATTAATATTCAATTTTTTTATTATATTATTCATACATAAAATATAATTTTCTATTATTTAACAATATTATATTTTGTTTCATAATTTTTTTTAATTTCATATTTCATAAAAAGACAATTTTTTGGAAGATTAATTTCTTAGTTGTATTGTTGATTAAACAATTTAAAAATTCATAGCTAATATATTTCTTGTATCTCAACCTCGATCAGTTTCTTTCCAGGACTCTCTTTATGTTTGGTGATCAATTACACTCTCCCCTCAATTACTGGATCTTTTCCAAGTTGTTGCAGCCGATATTTTTCAATTTTTTTTGTTTTTTCAAAACATAGTGATCCATGATAACTTCTCTTTCATGGTTAGATATTCTTTATTGGCTATACTTTCTACTGTTCATGAGGCATTCACACCGAAGAAGAATTTATTATTTAACTCAGTTCATGACACGTATATTCTTGGTAGGATAAGTGTTAAAAGTACTTTTCTTCATTCGTTTGATACTTTTGAGATATTTTGATAGGAACCTTTTATTGTTTATATAGAAGATAATTCTTATAAATCATCAAGAATCAATCTGAAGCCCTTTGGATATAGTGCTATTTTCATGGATCGTCAAGGGGGATTATTTGGCTTCTTTCATTGTACATGTGGTTTTGCATCTTTAATTAGAGAAGTGTTTCTTGGAATTATAGTTATGGGGTAAGAATCCAAGAGTTGAGGAAAGAATATATTTGGTTTAAGATTTACTCTACCATTATTATTTCTACCATTAAGATTGTATCATCTCATTTATCATAGAATCCCACTAATTGATGGACCAAATGTTTTGATTCTATCTTCTTAGTGGATTGTATCATCACCCATATTTATCGAGAAGTTAAATTAGTGGATGATGGTCTTATGAATAATTTAGCCAATAGAATTTCTTTTTTATGGTTTGATCAGGTACCTAATGAGCATCTACCATTTTTTAATAGGGATCTAGGTAAATATCTTATTTTCAGGCTCGTGTAGGACAGATTTTTATATTTAATAATAGAACCTTGATTATCTAGTCAAGGTCTCATCTCACTAAAAAAATCCATAAGAATATTTATTGTTATTTCTTCTTTAATGAAATAAAATATTTCTCAAATGGATTCCATGTCAAAATTCCAAAATAGTGAGCAGTAATTTAGGGTTAAAGTTGTGAATCCGTGTGGTTTATCTCTAAGAGAAGATGAAATACTTTTCTAGAGGTTAAATAAATCATTATATGTGTCGAAATAAGATTTATACTCTTTGAATTATGTGTAAGAACAGTATTTAATGATATTGAAATTCAGAAAATGGGTACTAGACCATAACATATAAAATGGAAAAAAGGTGTCACTCATTGTTATTATTTATAAAGATGATATTATTTTTTTTGGAAATGATGGATAATTAATATTATAGTAATCCAATAAAATTAAGGTGTTATTTGAAAAGTTCATTCTTAGTGAGATAAATATTTTCTCGGCTTATACATTTCTAAAGATAGAGATCATAACATTCTTTTATAAGAAAATTATTCTAAATAAATTCTTAAAAGGATTTTCATTTAAGATTTAGGACTAGTTATTACTCTTATATTAGTAGAAACCATGTTTTAGAAAGATGAGAATGGAAATTATATGAATAAAAAATAATTTTTAAATATGATTAAAATTATATTATACATAACATATTCTAGAAAATATATATTCTTTCTTATCATAATTTGTGCCATATATAAAAGATTTCAAAAAATTTAACATCTTTTGGATGATAAAATTAACCTCGTATACATTAAAATGATAACTTATTTTTTGTTGAAATACAATAGTAAATGAAAGTTAAATCAGTATTGATATTCAAATATAGACTTCTTAGGTAGTGTTCATGATAGAAAATCTATATATTGTGATGTGTTTTTTTCTCAATGATAAGTTTATTTAATTTTCACATAAAGATGTATAATTCATTGGACATGTGCATGACTAAGGAAGAGCATGTCTTATCATGATTATTTATCACCCAATTAATATAGATGAACACTAATTTAGATCACCGTTTGGTGAAAATGTGGTTTCCACTTATCTTATAGTGTGATAATAAATGTACCATAAACTTATCAAAGAAGAATATTTATCATTTTTAAATCATGTAAATTGATATCAAATATCAATTCATCATGTATGATGTGGGGGAAAATCAGTTAATGTTGTTAATTATTTTCTAATTTCAAGGAATATAGAAAACATGTTCATAAAAACATGTGTGATGTATGTATTTGAAACATTGTGGTTTTAAATTGGAGTTAAATCTCCCCAATCATTTGGATATGGTATGACATTAAATCTACTCTCTCACCTTGTGAATTGGTATTTGTTTATAATGGTGGATATGTGACAATAAAAATCATCTATTGTTTATTTCTATATATAGTTATAAAGTGTTCCTATAAAAGGGAGGAACATGGGTGAATGTTTAGATATATATGTCCCTCCTATTCAATGATATCATTTATTTATGGAAAACATGATATAGTTATTCAATATTTTTATTTCATTCAAAAAATTCCCTTAAAGATTCTTATTACTATTTGATAATGATTCATTTATATGTTTTTTATGTATTAATATAATATGTTTACCTTGATTTAAAAAAATGGTTGTATTTTTTAATATATTTTCAAAATGAGTTGTTTTTCAATAAGTATGATGTCGATATTGTCTGTTATGTTTAATTTTCACCCCAATGCATAAATAATTTTCAATAGTAATTATGATTAATAGTGTAATGTTATAAAATTAAATCATTTACATGTAATAGTTTATGTATATACACTATATAAGATATCATTAAAGAGGGTTTGAGGTGTTTTAGGTAAAATATCATTGGTTTGAGGGGGTCCATAATAGAAGATAAGCATGATTGGAATTTCTAAACTATGGTCTAATGGAAGATTTATAAGGTATAAAACCCAAAGACTATGGCATCTCATTGTCGATTGAATTTTTTCTTTCGAAAAATCCAATAACCCCAGAGTGGTATGGTCAATTAATGTTTGTTCATGTAGTCTATCCACATGGAATATTAAAACACATTCCTGGTCCTAAATAAAATGTGCAGTTGATCAAGAATTTTACACCTAATAAGAAATTAAGTAAACACAAGTTTTTAATGAATATTCATAGAAAAAGTTGGATTAATTTTATTCATATATTCCATGGAAATTAAAATAATGAATCTATATAATATTATATTCATCAATTATATATCACAAAGAGATGGTGATTCAAGAAGAGGCCTCATCATCAGCTCTTAGGTGATGTAATCAATAGGGATGATTTCCAACACACATATATGGAGTCCACATATAAATGAATAATGTTTCCATTCAAGTGGATATTATTCTAAAATATCAAATTATGTGAATTGTTTGGAAAAATTTTAACCATTGATATTATAATATCAATTGATAATATAATGACTGATGACTTATGGTGATTTACAATAAATCCTCGACACCATTTTAAGATAGTTGAATAATTATAAATAGGAGGATTTAATTTTACCTATAATCATGATTTTTACACATAAACTATTGACATAATAAATTTAAATTTATTTAATGAATATATATTTTTTAGTGAAGGAAAATTTATTGTTTATACATTTTGTGGAAATACAGGAGTATATTTTTTTATGTTTCAAAATGGAAAAAATAGAGATAATTTGGAAAAAATATGTTTTTCTTGGTCACTATTACATAAGAGTTTAAATAATGTTAAAAAAGAATTACCCTTGTGTAAGTTGGGAAAAAGTAGGTATCTCATTAAAAACATAGTCAAATTCATAAACTCGGAGGTAATTTCTTTTTTTTTTTGAAAGCTCCCCAAATTATCATTATTAAATGGGATGCACTTACAATATAAGGATAATACGGTGTACTAAAAGTTCATGGTTATCCCCTACATGTTGGAATCCACAAGGATGTTTGTAGTGGTCTTTTTGATATTCAGTAATGAATCTTGTAAAATTTATTATTCATTTTCATTTTGTTCATGTTTTTTCATTTATAATAACTTTTTCTCAATAATTAGTACCTAATATTTTTTGACATAAAAACATGAAATATATAACAACTCAAAAATTCACACCCACAATAATAGTGAGTTTATCCATCATATTGTTGAATTTTAAAAAATAAATAATTATATGATAATAATTAGATGGTTTTATAAACACCACAACATTAGATATAATAGTTTTTATGGGAGTAATCAAACCCATGTTCAGATTTCAACGCTACAAGTATAATTTTTCAATATATTAGAAATTAGAAGTCCTATTTTTTCTAGTTACATCATCAATCACATCTTAGGGTCTCTTTATGGAAATGTTCCCAGATACTCTATCACAAATTATAGAAATAAAATCACATAAATATGGTATACAACACAAATCATATCATATGAACCAAAAAATATATCATGATAATAAAAAACTCTTTTGTTACCCCATGACTCTACTGTAATAGTCATTAAAAAAGAATCCATTTATCTAACAATATATGAATATATCCTCTTATGAGGTGGATTTTAAACTACCCCACCCATCAAATAATTAATAAATGGTGTCCTATTTTTTATTAATTGCTATTATATAACCTAATAACAACCATTACAGATCACTCATCAAAGTATTATTAATGTCCCAAAGTAAACATCCATGTATCCAATATAACTGAAACTCTAATAGCATATATTAACCCAAATTATATCACTCATGTTTCCAATAAACATATTATTATTGAAATAATCATTAATAATCATTAAATATAATATGATATATATAGAATATATAAAAAAATATTAATAAAATACATATTCTTTCAAAATAAATTACTACCGACCCTTGGTCAAACCAGCCAAAAACATTTCTTATTACCCAATTCTCTTTACAATCCATTAAAAAAATTCCGAACAACTATTATATAATCCATTCCTAAATAATAAGTTTATTTAATTACCGAATCGAGCCAATTTTACATAATATAATGAAAAAAATACTTCCAAAATCAGTAATATATATTAAAATCTCATTAAAAACCACTCATGTGAAATCACATTTTTTCCTTCAAAATACCATTTCAAAATAAAACATTTCTAGTAAAATTTTATATTGAAGAAAATTTTAAATAATTCAAAAAAATAGATGAATTAAATTATAAAAACAATGAAAAACATTATATGGGACACTAATATCTATTCTAAAATGGTGCCATAATATTAACTATATAGAAATGTTATATGATACGTTGGTTTCTATTAAGCTGATACGAGTTTGTATCATTTTATTGAAACATAAAATGTCATAAAATGGATATTAAAAATTATAATATTTAATATGATAATGAAATAATAATTTTAGGAGTAATTACATCTAATAAAAATTCAAATACTCAATGAAAAAATGTGACATGCATTATATGGTATTTCAGTTATTAATACATGCTCCCACTAACCATCTATTTTTAAAATGATCATATATCACTTTGAAAGGATAAATATATTTGTTATTTAATAATACATAAACAATAACATAATTTTACTAGAATAATATTTACCCACTAAGTGGAATAGAAGCACTGAAGCTCCATTAAAAGGGGTATATAAGATCTATAATGGAATCGTGGACCTCATATATGTAAAATCCATAAATTTATAATCCTAATTAATATATAATTTCACTTAATTTCTAAAAAACATTATGATTAATCATTATGAAAATCACTTATATTGTAGTGGTGATAAATATAATTCTTTATTCCTATATCAACATACTCTACCAACCATAAAATAATACCCTTTAATAAGAGTGATTTCAATATACTCTATTGAAATCACATCTCAAATCCCAAACTCATTCCATCCATATTAGGGAATAATGTTGGTGTTATAGGAATGGAATAAGAAATATAACATACTAAATAGATTCTTTATGAATGAACCTCTAAATCAATTTCCCTCTAATGGGAAACAGAAGGGAACTAAGTGTGTATATGTTAATAAAAATGGATTCTCCTAATACACCACTAAATCCTAAAACTAAAACTAGATAACTATGTAATTATTATTTTATATTGAATTAAAATAAATAATACTATGTTCCACTGGATTGATTGTCACTACCCGACCCTATCCGGGCTCAAGCCGCAACTACCCCAAGCCCGCCTCCATAGGCCAGGGGCTGGCGACCAGCGCCGAAGGCACAAAAACTTGGGGAGACCTTTTCCTAAGCACCTGTACACACACACACAGCACACTCAATGCAAAAGTGCAGAGTAAAAGAAAAAGCAAGCAATGTAAAGGGAAACTTCTATATATATAAACCGCAGTGTGCATCAACCTCTAACAGTACAGGGTACAAACTGAAAAGAAAAGGGGAAAAACATGTTCCCAACCAAAAAGTGCCACAACCTGGCAACAGGTAGACAAAAAGAAACAGCTGACGGGTCTCCCACCTGGAACCCGACCATGACCACCGCACGCGGTCCAAACTCCCAAGCTCCTACACTCCACTGAAGTCACGCTCCACCTGTCCGTCGTCTGCAAGGGCACACCAAGTGCGGGCAAAGCCCAAGAAGGGGTGAGTATAAAAATACACATTAGGATACCCCGAAGGCTCGAGGGATCAACAAAGGAGGTACCTAAGGGTGAGTAGTAGAGCGAAAGGGGACTAGAAATGAGTACATCCAAGGGTGCAGTAAAGTGTAACAGCTTAACCCAACGAGAGAAAGGTAGAAGACTCTTCCTAACATAAGGAGCTAGGAACAGTGAGAAGGTACACTTCTCGTTGAGCTTTCGCTGCCTATAGCAGGAGAGTAGACTCATCCAACCACGAGAAGCTAGACATGGAAAGAACGTGGCATACCCCGCGCGTCTTCGCCTCTCCTGGAAGGAGAGTAGCCAAAACCCAAGGAGTGGGTACTGGTACGAGGAATATACATATATATGCTCTACCAAGAAGCTTGAACAAACTCGTAAGGGGATCTTCGTCCTGTAGCTCAGCCCAAGAAAAAAAGGGTAGCCAACAGCCCCAGAAGAAAGAGCATCGATGCCCAGCATCCAGCACGTCTGCCCTGAACCGCAAACCAAGGGGCTCAAACCACCGCACCTCGACACTATCCACATTGGGCGGCACTAACTCACCCACACGGTTTTAGGTCGTGTCACAAGGATGCGTCTCAGCGGGGGAAAGTGCCCCTCGTACTTGAGAGTTCTAGGTAAAGTCAAACCACACCTCGTCACTGCCCTGCAGTTGAGAGGTCTCCTCAAGACAAAGTCATTCTATCACCAACCCGTACAACCAAGGGTCATGCTCCGGTAAACATGGAGGAAAATCCACAGACTAGCCTAGTAGAAAAGACTATGTCTAGAATGCCAACAAATGACCCACTTCCCAGCCCCGTTGGAGGGTAATTCATAACCAGATATTGGGTGACCCACTGCTCAGCCCTGCTAGAGGGTAAACCCTAATACCTCGTCAGGCGACCCACTGCCCAGCCCCGCTGGAGGGTAAACCATAATAATATACTCGGTGAACCACTGCCCAGCCCTGCTGGAGGGTAAACCATAATAATATACTGGATGACCCACTACCCAGCCCTGCTGGAGGGTAAACCATAATAAGATATTGGGTGACTCACTGCCTAGCCCTGCTGGAGGGTAAACCATAACACATCATCTGGAGACCCACTGCCCAGCCCCGTTGGAGGGTAGACCTAGAATAAGTCGACAGGAGACCCACTGCCTAGCCTTGCTGGAGGGTAGACCTGGAGCTAGACGACGAGTGACCCACTGCCCAGCCCTGCTAGAGGGTAGACCCTAAGAGGTCATCGGGTGACCCACTGACCAGTCTTTGCTGGAGGGTAGACCCTAATAGCGTTGGATGACCCACTTCCTAGTCTCTGCTGGAGGGTAAACCCTAGAAGTCAGTGAGAAACCCACTGCCCTGCCCTGCTGGATGGTAAGCCCGAGGAAGTCGATGAGTAACCCACTGCCCAGCCCCGCTAGAGGGTAAAACACAAAACTGCTCTGGTCATCTCTACAGGAGGGTATAACACTGGCCAACCGAACACGGAGTGGGTTTCGCACAACCATCCAACTCCAGAACAACTCTCCCAAAAGAGGTTAAGTGTCTACTCCAGCACTGGGTGTCACTAGCACTGCTATCGGCCAATCCATCGCGAGCGAAACCCGGGGGAGACCACTCAACCCTACTGGTCAAACAAACACACAGAGGGACCATCTACGCCGCGAGAGGTCCAAGTACGTGAAGAAGAACCCAGTACGCACTTGGGGCCCACACGATGTGTGGCCCCAAGTCAAACCCCAACCAAGCGCACAAACAGTCTCAGGTACAAACTGCACGTACCTCCAAGCGCTCCCGTATACTCACAGAGTATACCTCGACTCCATCCCAAAGGCTATCGTGCACACGGCACCCAGTGTCAACGCGAAGGCATGACATAACAACTCCACCTCGAAGGCCCATGCACGGCCAACCACATCTCGTGAACCATTTACATCACTCTCCCAAGAGTGCGCGATCACACGCCAAGGGTCCGCTATAAACAAGGTAGGGCGAACCACCACTAGAGCACCTCTAATGCTCCACATTTAACAAGATCGCGCAAGAGGCTCCACACAACCAAATGGATTGAACTGTTGTAATCCTCGTGGAAAAACACGTGAGATAGACTACTTACTCGCCTCCAACGGATATCCAAGGGAAAAGTCACCAACACCGCCTCACGCCCGAACGGCGTCCCGTGATCCCGAGACTTGGCCCCGAAAACAGTCGGGTGCATCGCACCATTGCGTTCCCCTCGGGAAAACACGTCAAAAGCACTACTCACATGAGTGAAACAGATATGTGGAGAAAAAGGAGCATCCCGGCGCACCGCACCAGTGCGGTGCCACGTGGGACCCGAATCCCGGTCCAGAAACTCAACGAACGGATCACCCCGTTGCGATCCTCGGGAAATATTACCGGAAATGGACTACTCACTTGTCCAAAACGGTCTCCTGGTGATAAAGATGGAGATACCCATCAACTCCCGAATCGGCCCTCGCGGGACCCACAACATCGTGTGTAATTACAGTGGGAAGACTGCGCCAACGCGTTACCATCGAAAAAACACCCAACATCGACTTCTCGCACGCCCTGAACGGATGTCAGAGGAAAAAGTCACTAAAAGCTGCACGCAGCACCAAAAGACGGGTCGTGGGGCACGCACCTCAACTTCGGCCTCAACCCATGAAACCACCCTGGAAACCTCCTCCTCGACGCCAGGGTTCCAACGCCACTGACGGCGCTTAAAACGGACGTCGGACGTGTCTGCGCCGTCCGAGACACGTTTCCCCCGGAAAATTACAAACCACTAAAAGACGCGCCGCGCCTCTGCGGCCCCTCGTTTCTGGAATTAAAGATTCCCAAAAACCATCTCAAAAAGTTTTTCTCGTCGATACAGTTCCACCGCCGTAGACGGCGCGTCAAACGGATGCACCGTTTGGAAGTTGCTTCATTTTAAACGTCACCGGACGTAAGAGGGTGGGTGGTCCGGACCGGTCCGGCCGGTCCCCACCCCCAGGACCGGTTCAGGCCGGCCGGCCCGCGGCTCAGCCGGCTGAGCCGCTGTGGTCCGTGGCTCACCCGCGCGGACCGTGGTCCCCCAAACCGGACCGGCCCGAAGGCCGGTCTCTCTTCCATGCACAGACCCACAAAAGAGGGTCCGCTGTCTGCCGGCTGGGGTCAGCGACCCCGGTCTTCCGCGACCTTGCGCCCCCACCGGCGCTCGCCGCCTCCCAGCGCTCCCCTAAGCTCTGACCCGGTGAGCTCCGCCTAGCCCCGCCGACAGACGCTGCACCAGCTGCCGGAGTCACGTGCCCCACCGCCTGGACGAGAAGCCGCCGCCTCCCTTCGCCTTCGCCGCCGCGCCTCGGACCGCCGGAGCACCCCAAACCAGCTGGGATCATCTTCAAAACCCGCAAACTTCGGCGATCAACCCCGGCCTCCTCCGAGCTCAGATTGTGATTCCGAAAGAAGCATCAGAAAGGGAAAAACCCATACTATGCTACCATGGCCTTTTCTCGATAATCTGACAGAGTTTCGATACAAATAATTGAGCTCAAAGTAGGTGCGGTGAAAGAAAAATGCAAATGACAAATCCTACCTTGTGGGTGTTGCCCGGAGCTTCGCCGCAGAATTGACACCTTGTTGGAGCTGCCTCGCCGAAGCCGCCACACCGGAGGTGGAGGAGGAGAGGGAGAGGAGGGGCTGCCAGGGGGAGGGGAAGGAGAAGATGGAGGGGTGTGTTAACCATTTAAATAGCAAACGCTTAACCACCCGCCCGTCGGCCCGAACCCGAACCCTCAGCAAGGTCGAGGATAAGCCACCCCTGAGGTAAACACGAATCTCTGAGCGCAACGGTGGTCTCGGAATTTTAATCCGAGACCCCGTTCAAATGTTATAAAATTTAACGTCCGAGGCCGCCAAATTACGAAAACGCCCCTGGGGCCAGTTTTCACAAACGGCCCGCACCCGCGAAAATTATACCCCTCCTAGGGTAAATGGCACGCTATGAACTCAAAGGTGCTCTCGGTTTTCCGATCCGAGACACCATTTAAGAGATACTAGAATTTTTCTATTAAACGAATTAATTAATAAATTAATTAATCCGTTTAACGTTCCAGAAGCAGGGAAGGGGTCCAAACGCCCTGCGACGACAAGTTTGATGACGTTCCTAGTGTAAACACCCCATTCCGAACCCATCCGTACACTTGGATCTCTGATCTAGAACTCCTTTAAGGATTTCTCCCATTTATTTAGCGTTTCCAGTGCGAACGCGCTGAAAATTTAATTTCGGCCACTACGGGGCTCGGAATCGCACGCCGTCTGAAGGCACTGCTCTGGAATATTATCAAGAATATTCCAAAGTCTTTCTCAGAAAAAACTGAGTTCTTACATTGATGATGGTTTTCATCGGCCACCTAGTGGACAAAAAACCGTAGAGACAATAAAAAATGAAACACAAACTACACATTAGCATCATAAGTTATACTCATTAGAATTGAGATATGACACCCTTATTGTATTCCACACACTAAAACATCAAAAAACATACCTTCAAATATAATTATAAAAAAATAAATCATAAATTTATTAAATACCATTGAAAACTTTGTATTTCTAAATTGATTGACATATAATAACATGGGATACTAAAAAGATTTATAAAACCTAGTATAACTCGTATATAAGGTCATTTTAAATCTAAAAAATGTTTCACCGTTATTCCAATATTCATTGTCATTGAAAGCCAATGTTTTATCTTATATAGGTTCTTTATTATTTCTATTTTTATTGATTTTTCTTATCAATCATTGGAAAATATATCCTCTTATGGAATTAAGTTACTCAGAACTAATATAACACTTATAAATTTTATTTAATATTTCTTTAACCACTATATAGATTTTGAAAATTCAATTTTTTTTGTTACAAATAGACATAAAAATTATACAAAACCAATCTTTTAAAAAACATATAGTATGACTAAAAAATTTAGGTTTATTTAAATTCAAAGCCAACACCAAAAATGTATTTTTAAAAAGAAAAATGACATGACCCGTCCTCGGGGCCTGTGTCGTGACTACCCCAAGCCCGCCTTCCATAAGCCAGGGGCTGGCGACTAGCACCAAAGGTGTAAATCCCGATAACTAGGAAGGCATTGAATTTATAAAAGTAAACAAAACACCACTAAGTACAAGCAGAAGTAAAACACTAAGTACAAAGAGAAGTGCTGAAAATTAAATTGGCCAGAATACAAAACCAACTGAAAGTACAATTACAACTGAAAAAAAGTACAACAGCTGGAAGAACAGAAGCGGCTCCTCACAACGTCCTCCTCCGATCCTACCTGAAGGGTAGGTATAGATAGCGCAGATCCTCAATGCTCTCGCTCATCAAACCCCTCCGAGTATCGTCTCGCCGTGAAGTCCACCTCCGGATACTGACTTGTCGGGTGGTCCACCTCCGGGTACCGTCGAGTCCTCGAACACTCGGCCTCCGTCAGCACTGCCCATCATCTGCAACCAACACAATGAGGTACGGGCATAGCCCATGCAGGGGTGAGTTAACGATACTCAGTATGGACCCCGAGACCCTCATGGTCTCACTAAAACCAACAGTGATAACCACAAAGAAGATCTCAACAGATAACCTCTACTTAGGTATATGCCCATACATATACCTAAGTTATCAAGTAAACCATATCAATCATGAGGAAACAGAAGATTATGAAATCTTCGAACAACCACTACCCAGGTATATGCCCATACATATACCTATGTTATCAGGTGACCCTTCTCAATCATGATGTAAAAACAAAGGTCAAAGATTCAACTCAAACCAGGATTTTAATTATCGAAACCGTAACTGCTGAAGAGCCCCGTCTCTAGAGTGTACAGTGGTCCTTTCATGACTCCGAGGTACTGCTCAATATCCTAAGACTACAAAGGTACTCCTCCTGTCGAGTACCGCGGGTCTGCCACCTCACAAATTAGTGCTCCTCCACCATGGGTCTGCCACATCACACAGTAGTGCTCCCCCTCATAGCCTATAGAGGTACACCTCCTATCAAGTACCGCGGGTCTGCCACCTCATACAGTAGTCCTCCTCTGCCATGGGTCTTCCACCTCACAAAGTAGTGCTCCCCACTGGGCTATGCTAGTCACTCCGAATTGAATCGGACAAGCAGTAATCGGTCACAGCCAGCTACACGGTCTCCGTACTCTGTATGATCGTCTCCGGGAGGGTCCTCTCTACGAGCTACAGGTCGATACTCCAAGTATAACAAGTAACATGATGAAGTATCTCAATGGACGACCTCGTCATAGTGGTCTCAACGCAATAGACAGCGCGTCAATCGGACCCCCAGTCTGTGAGTTATTAGCCTTTTCGTCCTAGGGGCACGGTTGGTTTTGTGTGCGAACCAACCCGTACGTATCTTAACTGTACCCCAAATTCTCATAGGGTATACCCATAGGGACCGTTTCTCAATAAGATCACCAACGCCACTGACGGTTCGTCAAACGGACGTTCGGTCTGAAAGATATCAGCGTTTCCGTTCATGGGGCCCGATTGGATTTTGGGTACAATCCGTCACGGCCATACTCCAACTGCATCCAAAACACAGGCTATGTATGCCAAAAGTTCAGTCTCATCAAGAGGAATTCAACGAGATAGACGGCGCGTCAATCGGACGACCGGTCTGTGAGTTATTGGCTTTTTTCGTTCTAGGGGCCCGGTTGGTTTCATGAGCAAACCAACCCGACCGCACTCCGACAACATCCAAAACTCGTGCGTAGTAAGCCAATTGTTCTGTATCATCAAGAGGAAACCAACAAATTCGACGGCATGTCAATCGGACGTCTGGATCTCAGGATATAAGCGTTTCTGCTCTGAGGGGCCGGTTTGTTTCGTATCTGAACCTACCTGGCCGAACCCAATGTTCTCCGAAACCTTGAGTGTAACATACTGAAACGACCGTCTCGATCCAAGGATCGCATCACAATTGACGGTGCATCGATCGGAGGTCTGTATCCCATGTTATTGGCGAAAGACCGAAGAGGTCCGAAAACGGGGGTCTGGGCTCGGCCCGGCCCGGCCCCACCCCCCTAGGTCGGCCGAACCGGGTCGACCCGAACCGGGTCCGGGTCTAGCCTGCGTGGCCCGGCCCGGCCTGGGCAGCCGGCTGGCCTCGCGCTGGCGCGGCGCGACGGGTGCGGGGGGTTACAAACCCCCCCCGGTTCTCGACCTGGCGCGGCTTAAAGCCGCGCCACCTCAAGCCCAGAACGCCCCGGCCGTTCCGGTTCACGTCCCACCGCCGCGACTCAGCCGTGGTGGTTTGCTCCAGCGGCGCGCCACCACCGCCTTCTTCTGACCACCGGACGCGCTCCGGTGGTCCGTTTCGCCTGCCACTGTCACCAACAGTCCTCCAGGGACCCGATCTTTACTGAGAAGGAATTCAAACGCCATTTCGGCACGATTCGTCATCGCCCGTCGATCCACACTCAACCTTCAAAACTCATCATCTTCGTGGTTTTCCGGCACGGCGCGACAGCGCCGTTCCCCTTCGCCGCGACCCGACATCGATCGCGGATTCATTCGACCTCAAAGGCGTGGCGCGACGGCGCCACACTTCATCGTCGTGATTCTATAAATTCCAGCATGGTGCGACGACACTGCGTCGCTTCCATTTCATGCCACGTAGATAACCAACAAAATAAAAGGGGATGAGGTTCGGCTGTGTTTGTGTGGTCCGACCTCCTCCGTTATTTTGATAACATTTGGCTGTTGATATCAATGAACGTCTAAAATTATTCAGGACCTGAAAACCAAACCCCTACCTTGCAATGACGTCACACGTCGTCGAGCCGTGGAAGAGGCAAGCGTCGCGGTAATCGGAAGTCACGGAAGATCGGTGTCGATTCCATTGACGTCATAGGGTGTGTCATCGTCAATGGCGACGTTCCCCGCGGTGGTGTATCCTCCCTTTATGCGGAGGAAGAAGAGGAGAAGGCACGTTGTCGGTGATCGCCCTATGAAGAATGCGGCGTCTCGCTTCCTTCGACGTGGACAGAAGGTGAAAGATGTGACGATGTTCTTCGTCGAAGCTTCGGTGTTCTTCACGTTCTTCAACAAAGGAGATGAAGCATTCATCTTTGGAGGAGGAAGTTCTTCAAAACTCAAATTCTCTCTTCCCTTTCTCATAACAAAACATTTCTAACCAAAATAAAATAAGGCTCCACCCTATTTTATTTACACATGCCATGAATTCAAAATTACAAAATTCAAAACCGACACACTTAATTAATTGATCTTGATTTGTCAAATTAATTAATGTTTAGGTGGCATGAATTAAAGTGGGAGGTGAGGCGGAGAAGAGTCACTTAAGTTAAAGTGGAGTTGCAGTATTAAAGTGGGAGGTGTGTTATGGGAGGTCAAGGGGGTTATTCGAAGATCAAGGGAGGTTAGGGTCTCGTGTGGGCCCCACCACCCTCATAACTTCTCATGGGTAGTTCCCTAACTTTCACTCAAAGGATATACCTACTTTTAATAAATAAAAATTGTAACTCAATTTTAATTTTATCTTCCACAAATTTGTAACAACTCCTCCCGTGAAAACGCAACTTCGAAAATGATCTTCTTAAGAAATTATCGGCGCTGCGAATCCATTGGTGCTTTCGGAATTCTATTTCGAGCACCAGTTCAAATGTTAGAAAATCCCGCTCATTCGTTCACTGAAAGTACTCGAGCTAAACTTAGGAAATTGATTTCGGGCACACCGGGCCTCGGAATCAGGCGCCGTCAGAAACTGTGTTCTTGTAAAATTACAAAGAAAATTAAGAAAACATTTTCCTTGAAATTTCCGTGTCTTTACATTACTCCCAACTCAGGGCTTTATGTCCTTGTAAAGCTTTAACACAGACAAGGGTTACAAAAGCAGTACTGAGCATGCATCTGAGCCTTCCGCTCCCATTTTCTTACCTAGAGGTTCCCGTACTGCTAGTGAAAGTGCTCTCGAGGAATCGACCGTCATCGTAGGACCCTCTCTTGTCGATCATTGATCCCCACTTAAACCTCTGTGAAATACACCCCATCGCCATCATCCAGCTCCCCATGGTCGATGATATGTGAAGGGCCAGGCACGTATCTCCTCAGTTGAGATACGTGGAAGTCGTCATGCACCTGGTGCAACTGAGGTGGATGGGTCAAGTGGTAAACCACCCCACCTACCGAGCTGAGGACCTAGGAATGGTCAACTGAACCTTGGAGATAACTTGCCGCCATGGCCACATCTCTGTAATCCTCTTTGAGGTGAGACCCGTATAAGGACGTGATCGTCATCCACGAACTCTAGAGGTCTCCAATTCCTGGTTAGAACTAGAACTCAAAACGACTGCTACCCTGAGGGTAAGTTTGACTGACTAAAGAGTGATCAGTCGTACCCTCCTGTCCATGTGTTTATCCTGTGCTGCATGGTGTTTCCTTTTCTCCGTCCAGGGAAAACCCTTTCTGACATCGTAGTTAAACCACAACCTTTTTGCCTAATACCATCAATTTGTGTATGAACTGTGATTGCCCCGTCCATACTCAAACCAACGTCGTAAGGCCTCGACACTGCCACCAAGAGATTTGAACTGAAACTCTCGCCTCGAGGGTCTAACCACACTGTCGGCGTATGTGTGACTATCGAGTCATCTCCCAAGGTATCTCCAGACGTGAGGTTCAAGTCTACGGCTTACCAGAAAATCTAGGTATGGGACAAGATTCGTTGAAGGAAGGAATGATTCATATCGACATCTGTTACTACGACATCTAGTAGTGGATACTGACTATCCCTTGAATCATTATTAGAGCCATTGGGTCACTCTCCCTGAACGCAAGCATCTACTCTCTTCCCCTGCCCTCTAGCTCCCTGAGCCTGGCGGGGACAACTAAGGTGGGTGGTTGTAGTATGTTAAAACGTACACCACCACATGCAGCTCTCCTAACTCTGCCTCCACGTCTGCTGCTTCACAGACTCATCTCTCCTTAAAGCTTCCACTTCTTGAAACATTTAACATGCCCGAGTATCTAGGACTGGTTCCAGTTTTCTGTTTCATACTGCACTGTGCAGTCTTCATCCACTCCTGGATGATCTGCACCTTCTTTGCCTACGATCTGAAAGAGCTTCTAAAATTTCTCCTTTGCCGAAAAGAGAAACTTGGTCTCTTCCCCTGGACGAGCCATGCCCATTGCCTAATACAGTGAATCCTAACTTGAATGATGCATTCATTCCATGGATGACGTCGTAAGGCCTCGATGTAACTACCAAGAGATCCAACTGTCACTCTCACCTCCAAGGGTCGAGTCACACTGTCGGCATCAATGTGAGGTCACTGGATATCCTCAAGTATAAATCTCGAAAGTGAGGGTCATGTTAACAGTCTTAACAGGGACCACTCAGTATCAACCAATAAAAAGGAGAGGAAAGAAAACATCACAAAGATAAGTGTCTTTTCATTATTGCAGCTCATAGTACAAAGACACGAATACAACAGCAACATGGATCTAGAAGTACACGGGACGTATCCACTAGTTCTACTCCTGTCCACCAGCTCCCGGAGCTCTACTGCCTTGTCCACTACTCGGTTGTTGCTCAAGCTCTCGTCACTGCTTCTGCCTCGGTGGCTCCTCCAATGCCTGTGGATCGACTGTGCGAGGAGTCAGACAGTCACGTTCCATGTGACCCTTCCTACCGCAGTAGAAACACTGTCCGTTAATGGAACGTCTGGCCCTGAATCCACCCCGGGTGCCCCGCACTACTGATCCTATAACCCAATGTCGCCCACCAGCTGGTCTGGTCCTCTTGGACCTCTGCATCATCTGCTACTACACACAGATGACTCGGCTACTGAACGAAAACCATGTGGCAAAGGCAGAATCTCTTGTACATGCTCGGGGTGTAGAGTTACTGGCACAAACTCCACCCTGAATAAGGTCTCAAAGTCTTCCCATGTGAAGGTCATTCCGTCGCAAAACTGGAACAAGTGGCTCCACCACCTTCCTACTGCTTCTTGAAGGAGGCTGAAAGAAATGATCACCATGAAGTCTGCTGGCATCCCCACTAGCCTGAAGACTCTCACCACAGCCTCCAGCCAATCCTCAGCCGCCTGCAGGTCTGTCTCTCCCTGGAACCTGGGTGGCCCCCGGCACTGGAACTCGTGCAGCATGCTCAAGTGGCGTTCATAGCCTACTGCTGGGGCTGGTGGCATCCATTTCCCAATGTATGATAGTACCGCTGGTGCCTCCACTGGTGCATCATCTGCAAGAGGGCCATGTACTGAATCCTCGACGCACAACAGGCTGTCAGTACGCACATCCCTCTGGGCTCTAGCTGTTCATCCATAAAAAGGCATCCTGAAAGAAACAACGTGACACGGTCAAACGATTATACCTGGTGAGCTGACCTGGTTTGAGCTGACATTTAAAAACTTCTGGAAACACACACGCAATCAGTGTTTTCATGCACAAATTCGGAAATCAGTTGTCAGGTTCCTGGTGTATTGATACGTTGGCTGCCCGCACCAACACAGGACTCACTGAACTAATGACCGCACTCGGTACCCATAACACTATTACTTCGAAGAAAGAAAATATCAGTGTTATAAGTTCTACGGTAGAACCAACTCCTCTGATACCAATTGTCACGACCCGTCCTCGGGGCCCATGTTGTGACTACCCCAAGCCCGCCTTCCATAAGCCAGGGGCTGGAGACTAGCACCAAAGGCGTAAATCCCGATAACTGGGAAGGAATTTCCATTATAAAAGTAAACAAAACTCCACAGAGTACAAGCGGAAGTAAAACATTAAGTATAAAGAGAAGTGATGAAAATTAAATGGGCCAGAATACAAACCCACCTGAAAGTACAACTACAACTGAACAAAAGTACAACATCTGGAAGAACGGAAGCAGCTCCTGGGACGTCCTCCTTGGATCCTACCTGAAGGGTATGTACAGATTACACAACTCCTCAATTCTCTCACTCGTCAACCCCCTCCGAGTGTCGTATCCCGATGAAGTCCACCTCCGGATACTGACTTGTCGGGTGGTCCACCTCTGGGTACCGTCCAGTCCTCGAACACTCGGCCTCCGTCATCACTGCCCATCATCTGCAACCAACACAACGAGGTGCGGGCATAGCATGTGCAGGAGTGAGTATAACGATACTCATTAGGGACCCCGAGACCCTCAAGGTCTCACTAAAACCAACAAGGATTACCACAAATAAGATCTCAGCAGATAACCTCTACTTAGGTATATGCCCATACATATACCTAAGTTATCAGGTAACCCATCTCAATCATGAGGAAACACAAGATTATGAAATCATCTGATAACCACTACCCAGGTATATGCCCATACATATACCTAAGTTATCATGTGACCCTTCTTAATCGTGAGTTAAACACAAAGGTCAATGATTCAGCTCAAACCAGGATTTTCATTATTGAAACCGTAACTGCTGAAGAGCCCCGTCTCTGGAGTGTACAACGGTACTGTCACGACACTGAGGTACTACTCACTAACCTAAGACTGCTGAGGTACTCCTCCTGTCATGTACCGCGGGTCTGCCACCTCACACATTAGTGCTCCTCCGCCATGGGTCTGCCACATCACACAATAGTGCTCCCCCTCATAGCCTACAGAGGTACTCCACCTGTCAAGTACCATGGGTCTACCACCTCAAATAGTAGTGCTCCTCCGCCATGGGTCTTCCACCTCACAAAGTAGTGCTCCCCACTAGGCTATGCTAGTCACTCCGAATTGAATCGGACAAGCAGTCATCGGCCACAGCTAGCTACATGGTCTCCGTACTCTGAATGCTCATCTCCAGGAGAGTCCGCTCCATGAGATACAGGACGATACTCCAAGTATCACAAGTACCATGATGAAGTGTCTTAAAGGACCGCCTCGTCATAGGGGTATCAGTGCAATAGACGACGCGTCAGTCGGACGCCCGGTCTGTGAGTAATTAGCATTTTCATCCTAGGGCCCCGGTTGGTTTCGTGTGAAAACCAACCTGGCCGTATCTCAACTGTACCCCTAACTCTCATAGGGTATACCCATAGGGACCGTTTCTCAATAAAATCACCAAGGCCGCTGACGGTTCGTCAAACAGACGTCCGGTCTGAATGATATCAGCTTTTCTGTTCTAGGGGCCCGGTTGGATTTCGGGTACAATCCAAACTGAACATAATGAAACTAAATCCAAAACTCAGGCGAAGTATGCCAAAATATCCGTCTCATCAAGAGAAATTCAACGAGACAGACGGCACGTCAATCAGACGCCCGGTCTGTGAGTTATTGGATTTTTGGTTCCTGGGGCCTGGTTGGTTTTGTGATTGAACCAACCGTACCGCACTCCGACGGCGTCCAAAACTTGAGCGGAGTAAGCCAAAGGGTCCGTCTCATCACGAGGAAACCAACAATGTCAATGGCACGTCAATCGGACGTCTGGAACTCAAGATATAAGCATTTTCGCTCCGAGGGCCGGATTGGTTTCGTATCCGAACCAACCCGGCCGTACCCAAAGTTCTCTGAAACCTTGAGTGTAACATAACGAAATGACTTTCTCGATCCAAGTATCGCATCGCAACTGATGATGCGTCGATCAGAGGTCAGTAGCCCATGTTATGGGTGAATGACTGAAGAGGTTTGAAAACGGGGGTCTAGGCCCTGCCCGGCCCATCCCAACCCCCCCTGGGTCGGTCGAACCAGGTCCGGGTCCAGCCCAGCTGGGTGTGGCCCAGCCTAGCTACGCGGCCCAGCCTGGCCTGCGCAGCCCGGCCCGGCCTGGGCAGTTGGCTGGCATCGCGCTGGCGCGGCGCGACGGGTGCGTGGGTTTACAAACCCCCCCCCCCGGTTGTCAACCGGGCGCGGCTTAAAGCGGCGCCGCCTCAAACCCGGAACGGCCCAGCCGTTCCGGTTCACGTCCCACCACTGCGGCTCAGCCGTGGCGGTTTTCTCCGGCGGCACGGCGCCATCGCCTTCTGCGGACCACCGGACGCACTTCGGCTGTCCGTTTCGCCTGCCACCTTCGCCAACAGTCCTCCCGGGACTTTATGTTTACTGCGAAGGAATTCAAATTCCATTTCAGACCGATTCGTCATCGTCCATCGATCCACAGTCAACGTTATAAACGCACCATCTTTGTGGTTTTCCGGCGCGGCGCGACGGCGCCGCGCACCTTCACCGCGGCCTGACTTTGACCGCGGATTCGATCGACCTCAGAGGCGCGACACGACAGCTCCATGCTTCTTCATCGTTATTCTCTAAATTCCCGCACGGTGCGACGGCACTACGTCGCTTCCATTTCAAGCCACGTAGATAACCAACAAAATAAAATGGTAGGAGGTTCGGCCGTGTATGTGTAGTCCGACCTCCTCCGTTATTCTGATAATAGTTGGTCGTTGATATCGAAGAATGTCTAAAATTATTCACGACATGAAAACCAAACCCCTACCTTGCAAAGACGTCACACATCGTCGAGCTGCGGAAGAGGCAAGCGTCACGGTGATCAGATGCCGCAGGAGATCGGTGTCGATTCCGTTGACGTCGGAGGGTGAGTCATCGTCAATGGCGACGTTCCCCGTGGTGGTGTCTCCTCCCTTGACGCGGAGGAAGAAGAGGAGAAGGCACAACGTCGGTGACTGCCCGATGAAGAATGCGGTGTCTCACTTCCTTTGACGTGGAGAGAAGGTGCAAGATGAGACGACGTTCTTCGTCGAAGCTTTGGTGTCCTTCACATTCTTCAACAAAGGAGATGAATCATTCTTCTTCGAAGGAGGAGGTTCTTCAAAACTCAAATGCTCTCTTCCCTTTCTCTTAACACAACATTTCTAACCAAAATTAAATAAGGCTCCACCTTATTTTATTTACCCATGCCATGAATTCAAAATTAAAAAAATTCAAAACCAACACACTTAATTAATTGTTCTTGAGTTGTCAAATTAATAAATGTTTAGGTGGCATGAATTAAAGTGGGAGGTGAGGAGGAGAGGAGTAACTTAAGTTAAAGTGGAGTTACAATATTAAAGTGGGAGGTGAGTTATGGTTGTTCAAGGGGTTATGGGAAGATCATGGGGGGTTAGGGTCTCGTGTGGGCCCCACCACCCTCACAACCTCTCATGGGTAGTTCCCTAACTTCCACTCAAAGGATATAACTATTTAATGAAATTAAAATTGTAACTCAATTTTTA
The DNA here is from genome assembly GCA_963277665.1 of Viscum album. Lineage (NCBI taxonomy): Eukaryota > Viridiplantae > Streptophyta > Magnoliopsida > Santalales > Viscaceae > Viscum > Viscum album. Next base: position 1,742,908,040 of record OY728128.1, on the reverse strand, counting down.
TTTTATCTTCCACAAATTTGTAACAACTCCTCCCGTGAAAACGCAACTTCGAAAATGATCTTCTTAAGAAATTACCGGCACTACGAATCCATCAGTGCTTTTGGAATTTGATTTCAAGCACCAGTTCAAATGTTAGAAAAACTCGTTTGTTCGTTCACTGAACGTACCTCAGCTAAACTTCAGAAATTGATTCGGGCACACCGAGCCTCGGAATTAGGCGACGTCAGAAACTGCATTCTTTTAAAATTCCAAAGAAAATTAAGAAAAAAATTTCCTTAAAATTTACAGTTCATTACATTACTCTGACCTCAGGTCTTTACATGCTCGTAAATATTTTAAACAAAAAAGGGTTACAAAAGCGGTACTGAGCACGAATCTGAGCCTTCTGCTCCCATTTTCTTACCTAGAGGTTCCCGTACAGCTAGTGAAAGTGCTCCTGAGGAATCGACCATCCTTGTAGGACCTGCTCCTGTCGATCCATGATCCCCACGGGAACCTCCGTGAAATACACCACATCGCCATTGTCTAGCTCCCCATGGTCCATGATATGTGAAGGACCACGCACATATCTTTTCAGTTGAGATGCGTGGAAGTTTTCGTGCACCTGGTGCAACTAAGGTGGATGGGTCAAGCGGTAAACCACCCCGCCTACCCAGGTGAGGACCTAGGAATGGTCCACTGACCCTTGGAGATAACTTGCCTCCTTGGACACATCTTTGTAATCCTCATCGAGGTGAGACCCATATAAGGACGTGATCGTCATCCTCGAACTCTAGAGGTATCCAATTCCTGTTTAGAACTGGAACTCAAAACGACTGCTGCCACGAGGGTAAGTTTGACCGACTCAAGAGTTATCGGTCGCACCCTCCTGTGCATGAGTTTATCCTGTGCTGCCTGGGGTTTCCTTTCGCCGACCAAGGAAAACCCATTCCAACGTTATCATTAAACCACAACCTTTTTGCCTAACATCGTCAATTTGTGTATGAACTGTGATTACCCAGTCCATACTCAAACCAACGTTGTAAGGCCTCGACGCTGCCACCAAGAGATTCCAACCGAAACTCTCGCCTCGAGGGTCTGACCACACTGTCTGCATAAGTGTGATTATTGATTCTTCTACCAAGGTATCTCCAGATGTGAGGGTCAATTCTAAGGCTTACCGGAAACTCTAGGTCTGGGACAAGATTCGTTGAAGGAAGGAATGATTCATATCGACATCTGTTACTACGGCATCTAGTAGTGGATACTGACTATCCCTTGAATCATTCTTAGAGCCATTGGGTCACTCTCCCTGACCGCAAGCAACTACTCTCTTCCCCTTCCCTCCATCTCCCTAAGCATGGCGGGGACAACAAAGTTGGGTGGTTGGAGTATGTTAAAACGTACACCACCACATGATGCTCTCCTAGCTCTGCCTCCACGCTTGCTGCTTCGCAGACTCATATCTCCTTAAAGCTTCAACTTCTTGAAACATTTGACATGCCCGAGTATCTAAGACTGGTGCCAGTTTCCTGTTTCTTACTGCACTGTGCAGTCTTCATCCGCTCCTGGATGATCTGCACCTTCTTTGCCTACGATCTGAAAGAGATGCTAAAATTTCTCCTTTGCCAAAAGGAGAAACTCGGTCTCATCCCCTGGACAAACAACACCCATTACATAATACAGTCAATCCTGACATGAATAATGCATTCATGTCATGGATGACATCGTAAGGCCTTGATGTAACTACTAAGAGATCCAACTGTCACTCTCGCATCCAAGGGTCGAGTCACACTTTCGACATCAGTGTGAGGTAACTGGATATCCTCATGTACAAATCTCGAAAGTGAGGGTCAAGTCAACATTCATAACAGGGACCACTCAGTATCAACCAAACAAAAGGACAGGAAAGCAAACATCACAAAGATATGAGTCTTTTCATTATTGCAGCTCATAGTACAAAGACACGAATACACCGACAAAATAGAACTAGAAGTACAAGAGACATATCCACTAGTTCCGCTCCTGTCCACCTGCTCCCGGAGCTCTACTGCCTTGTCTGCTGCTCGGGTGTTACTCAAGCAATCGCCGCTGCTTCTGCCTTGGTGGCTCCTCCAACACCTGTGGATCTATTGTGCGAGGACTCGGACATTCATGTGCCATGTGACCCTTCCTGCCGCAGCAGAAACACTGTCTGTTTCTGGCAGGCCTGGCCCTGACTCCACCCCGGGTGCCCCGCACTACTAATCCTATAACCCGAGGTCGCCCACCTACTGGTCTGGTCATCTTGGATCTCTACATCATCTGTCTACTTCCCATAGATGACTCGGCTACTGATTGAAAACCCTATGGTAAAGGCAGAATCTCCTGTACACACTCAGGGTGTAGAGTTACTTTCACAAACTCCACCCTGAAGAAGGTCTCGAAGTCTTCCCATGTAAAGGTCATTCCATCGAAAAACTGGAACAAGTGGCTCCACCACCTTCCTACTACTTCCTGAAGGAGGCTGGCAGCAAAGATCACCATGAAGTCTGATGGCGTCCCCACTAGCCTGAAGTCTCTCACCATAGCCTCTAGCCAATCGTCAGCCGCCTGCGGGTCCGTATCTCCCCAGAACCATGGTGGCATCCGACGTTGGAACTCATGCAGCATGCTCAAGTGGCGTGCATTGCCTACTGCTAGGGCTGGTGGCATCGGTGGCCCAACGTATGGTAGTACTGTTGGTACCTCCGCTGGTGCCTCAACTGCAAGAGGACCCTGTACCAAAGCCTCGTCGCATGGCAGGTTGTTAGTAAGCACATCCCTCTGGTCTCTAGTTGGTCATCCATAAAGAGGCATCCTGAAAGAATCCACATGACACAGTCAAATGATTATACCTGGTGAACTGACCTGGTTTGAGCTGACATTTAAAAACTTCTGGAAACACACACGTAATCAGTGTCTTCGTGCACAAAGTCGGAAATCAGTTGTTAGGGTCCCGGTGTATGGATACGTCGACCACCCGCACCAACACTGCACTCCCTGAACTGAAGACCACACTCGGTACCCTTAACACTATTTCATCACAGAAAGAAAATATCAGAGTTATAAGTTCTATGGTAGAACTAACTCCTCTGATACTAATTGTCACAACCTGTCCTCGGGGCCCGTGACATGACTACCCCATGCCCGCCTTCCATAAGCCAGGGGTTGGCGACTATCACCAAAGGCGTAAATCCGGATAACTGGGAAGGAATTGCCTTTATAAAAGTAAAAAAAACACCACAGAGTACAAGCGGAGGTAAAACATTAAGTACAAAGTGAAGTGCTGAAAATTAAATGGGCCAGAATACAAACTCAACTGAAAGTACGACTACAACTGAACAAAAGTACAACAGCTGGAAGAATGGAAGCGGCTCCTGGGACGTCCTCCTTGGATCCTACTTAAAGGATAGGTACAGATAGCGTATCCCCTCAACGCTCTCACTCATCAACCCCCTCCGAGTGTCATCTCACCGTGAAGTCCACCTCCTGATACTGACTTGTCGGGTGGTCCACCAACGGGTACCGTCCAGTCCTCGAACACTCGGCCTCCGTCAGCACTGCCCGTCATCTGCAACCAACACAATGAGGTGCGGGCATAGCCTGTGCCGGGGTGAGTATAACGATACTCTGTAGGGACCCCGAGACCCTCAAGGTCTCACTAAAACCAACACGGATAACCACAAAGAAGATCTCAACAGATAACCTCTACCTAGGTATATGCCCATACATATACCAAAGTTATCAAGTAACCCATCTCAATCATGAGGAAACACAAGATTATGAAATCATCGGATAACCACTACCCAGGTATATTCCCATACATATAACTAAGATTTCAAGTGGCCCTTCTCAATCATGAGTTAAACACAAAGGTCAAAGATTCAGCTCAAACCAGGATTTTCATTATCGAAACTGTAACTGCTGAAGAGCCCCATTTCTGGAGTGTACAGTGGTCCTGTCACGACTCTGAGGTACTACTCACTAACCTAAGACTGCTGAGGTACTCCTACTGTCGAGTACCACGGGTCTTCCACCTCACACATTAGTGCTCCTCCGCCATGGGTCTTCCACCTCACATAGTAGTGCTCCCCCTCATAGCCAACAGAGGTACTCCTCCTGTCGAGTACCACGGGTATGACACCTCACACAGTAGTGCTCCTCTGCCATGGTTCTACCACCTCACAAAGTAGTGCTCCCCACTGGGATATGCTAGTCACTCCGAATCGAATCGGACAAGCAGTTATCGGTCACAGCCAGCTACATGGTCTCCGTACTCTGTATGCTCATCTCCGGGAGGGTCCACTCCACGAGCTCCAGGTCGATACTCCAAGTATCACAAGTACCACGATTAATTATCTCAAAGACCACCTCGTCATAGGGGTCTCAACGCAATAGACGGCACGTCAATCGGACGCCCGGTCTGTGAGTCATTAGCCTTTTTGTCCTAGGGGCCTGGTTGGTTTCGTGTGTGAACCAACATGGTCGTATCTCAACTGTACCCCGAACACTCATAGGATATACCCATAGGGACCATTTCTCAGTAAGATCACCAACGCCGCTGACGGTTCATCAAACGGACGTCCGGTCTGAATGATATCAGCTTTTCCGTTCCAGGGGCCCGGTTGGATTTCAGGTACAATCCAACTCGGCCATACTCCAATTGCATCCAAAACTCAGGCAAAGTATGCCAAATGATCTGTCTCATCAAGAGTAATTCAATGAGACAGACGACACGTCAATCAAACGCACGGTCTGTGTGTTATTGGCTTTTTCGTTCCGGGGGCTCGGTTGGTTTCATGAGAGAACCATCCCGACTGTACTCCGACGACATCCAAACCTCGAGCGGAGTAAGAAAAAGGTTCTGTCTTATCATGTGGAAACCAAAAAAGTTGACGACACGTCAATCGGATGTCCGGAACTCAAGATATAAGTGTTTCTGCTCCGAGGGCCCGGTTGGTTTCGTATCCGAACCAACCCGGCCGAACCCAAAGTTCTCTGAAACCTTGAGTGTAACACACCGAAACGACCGGCTCGATCCAAGGATCGCATCGCAACTGATGTTGCATCGATCGTAGGTCTGTAGCCCATGTTATGGGTGAATGACCGAAGAGGTCTGAAAACGGGGGTCTGGGCCCGGCCCGGCCCGGCCCAACCCCCCCTGGGTCGCCCGAACCGGGTCCGGGTCCAGCCCAGCTGGGCGCGGCCCAGCCTGGCTACACGGCCCGACCCAGCCTGCGTGACCTGGCCCGGCCTGGGCAGCCGGATGGCCTCGCGCTGGCACGACGCGACCGGTGCAGGGGGTTACAAACCCCCCCCGGTTGTCAACCTGGCGCGGCTTAAAGCCACGCCGCATCAAACCCAGAATGGCCTGGCCGTTCCGGTTCACGTCCCACCTCCGCGGCTTAACCTCGGCGGTTTGCTCTGGAGGAGCGCCGCCGCCACCTTCTGCAGACCACCGGACGCATTCCGGTGGTCCATTTCGCCTGCCACCTTCGCCAAAAGTCCTCCGGGGACCCGATCTTTACTGTGAAGGAATTCAAACGCCATTTCGGCCTGATTCGTTGTCGCCCGTCGATCCGCACTCAACGTTCAAGACGCGACATGTTTGTGTTTTTCCGGCGCGGCGCGATAGCGCCGCGCCCCTTCGCTGTGGCCCGACATCGACCGTCGATTCGTACGACCTCAAAGTCACGGTGCAATGGCGCCGCTCTTCTCCGTCATGATTCTCTAAATTCCCGCACGGTGCTACGGCACTGCGTCGCTTCCATTTCAAGCCACGTAGATAACCAACACAATAAAAAGGAAGGAGGTTCGTCCGTGCCTGTGTGGTCCGACCTCCTCCGTTATTTTGATAACAATTTCCCGTTGATATCGAAAAACATCTAAAAGTATTCACGACATGAACACCAAACCCCTACCTTGCAAAGACGTCACACATCGTCGAGCCGCAGAAGAGGCAAGCATCGTGGTGATCGGACGTCGCAGAAGATCGGTGTCGATTCCGTTGACGTTGGAGGGTGAGTTGTCGTCAATGGAGATGTTCCCTGCAGTGGTGTCTCCTCCCTTGACGTGGAGGAAAAAGAGGAGAAGGCACGTCGTCGGTGACTGCCCGATGAAGAATGCGGCGTCTCACTTCCTTCGACGTGGAGAGAAGGTGCAAGATGAGACGACATTCTTCATCGAAGCTTCAGTGTTCTTCACGTTCTTCAACAAAGGAGATGAAGCGTTCTTCTTCTTCGGAGGAGGTTCTTCAAAACTCAAATGCTCTCTTCCCTTTCTGTTAACACAACATTTCTAACCAAAATAAAATAAAACTACACCTTATTTTATTTACCCTTGCCATGAATTGAAAATTACAAAATTCAAAACCAACACACGTAATTAATTGATCTTGAGTTGTCAAATTAAATAATGATTAGGTGGCATGAATTAAAGTGGGAGGTGAGGAGGAGAGGAGTTACTTAAGTTAAAGTGGAGTTACAATATTAAAGTGGGAGGTGAGTTATGGGATTTCAAGGGGGTTATGGGAAGATCAAGGGGGGTTAGGGTCTTGTGTGGGCCCCACCACCCTCATAACCTCTCATGGGTAGTTCCCTAACTTCCACTCAAAGGATATAACTACTTTAAAGAAATAAAAATTGTAACTCAATTTTTATTTTATCTTCCACAAATTTTTAACAACTCCTCCTGTGAAAGCACAACTCAAAAAAAGATCTTCTTAGGCAATTACCGGCACTGTGAATCCATCGGTGTTTTTGGAATTCAATTTTGAGAACCAGTTCAAATGTTAGAAAAACCCGCTCATTCATTCCCTGAATGTACCCCAGCTAAACTTCGGAAATTGATTCTGGGCACACCAGGCCTCGGAATCAGGCGCAGTTAGAAACTGCGTTCTTGTAAAATTCCAATGAAAATTAAGAAAAAAAATTTCTTGAAATTTCTGGGTCTTTACAAAAAATATCATCACTAAAATGATATATTATTATCAAATGTATTATTATGAGATATATGTCAATAATGTAACCATATGAGACATGGTAAATGAATGATTAGATAAATCATCAAAACATTACCAGTAGTTATCACCATGGTTTTGGAAATGTTAACCTTGAAAGTATACAATTTTTTTTAAATTAATATATTTATATAGATTACATATTTTTTCATTCAATAATAATTTTGGTAACAAATCAATGAAAAAATGTGTTCTTGAACTCTCAACGAAATATTTTGTGATAAAAAAGTAACATAATGAATATTTTACTAAATATTACAAGGGAACATGTATTTTACTCTTAATATTTACATCACTTATCTTATACCTTATTGTAAAATAAAATATTAATTTTAAATTCTATACAAATTAGCTAGTGTATTATATATTTGTAACCAATATTATCATACTATTTGATCACGTTTATAATATAATTCCTTATACAAGGTATACAATTTTTAGTTTAAACTATTCTTGTACCCATTTTTGTTTAATTGGAACTAGTTAAAAGATTAATTTATTTATTTGGGTCAAAATTAAAGAAGCTCTAAGGAGATGGCCTTTTGTATCCTGACTGGATTAGATATTATAGTGGAATAGAGTTTACTTTTCAGCATTATCTTTATTATAATTCATGTGATATATTTGTTTTTCTATTATAACATTTAGGATACAATTTTCTGTAAAATATTTTATTATTAATTTTTAAACCATTTATTTCACTAAATATATATTCTATATATTTTCTAAAAATATTTCTACACATAATAATTTACTATATAGTTTCTTTTATCCATTATTCTCAAAACTAATATCCATAATAATAATAACTATTAGAAAACTTAGACCAAATTATTATTAGTTTTTTCAAAATTTTATTATATTTATCATATATTTTTTCTATTTTTTACATTGATATTTTAATACTTCAATCAACCTTACCTTATTAATTTTTCTATCCTTTTAAAAAATTACAATTTATGTAAGTTTTATAATTATTACTCTGGTACTATCTCGTCAAAGTGTTATTATATTTATAAAAATTTAGAATCCTATCAAAAGTATAAAATAAAAGGTTTAAAATTAGACTAAATAATTATATAGAAGAAACTACGAATATTATAAATATTAAATGAAAACCTTCATGATCAATAATAATCTATATAATAGGTAAATAATATAAAAAATTAAGATATTATTGAAATGTATATTGAAATATTTACTATAAAGGAAGATGATAATTCTATTTTGAAATAAATTTTATGAATTCTATTTATATTGTATAATTCATAAAACAAATATATCCAAGTAAATTATTTAGAAAAATAATAAATGAATATAAAATAGTTATGTATAATTGATCTCTTCAGCATAGAAAAATGTCTTATAAGAAAGATAAATGGTTTCAGATGGTAACCAATTTTTAGACATCCTAACGGAATTAGATTCATAAATGTATCACATACTCAAAAACATTATAGATAGATAATGAATCCCAAGAAAAGTAGATTTCTCAAATGAAAATATTTTATGTAAACTAATATAAATCATACAAGATGAATGTTAGTGATATCATAAAATAATTAAAGATACAAATAATATTCCATAAATCAAGATTACTATGATTATTGGCACTGTAATGAAACATGAGACTTGTTTAAAAAGGGTTGATTAAACTTATCAATTGATAGTGAATGCACATTTATTTAATCACAACAATACTATAAGAACTCTTACCAAGTAATGTGAATTATATATAATAACAGATTAAATTTAAAAAATTTATAGAAAGTAATATTGATAAATATGAAGAATAAGATTAAGAGATTCATGTGATGATTTCTAGGACTAGAATGTATCATGCCTAATGAATTAAGATAAATAAAAATAAATAAATATAATAACTTTTGGTGAGTATATAAATTTAACAAACATTTTCCTCAAAGTCACTGTCCAGAATATTTTTTGAGGATACAAACTTAAAAAAATTCTAGGATATGTATTTTAATACATGTCATCACAAGATAAATAAATTTCTATTTTATCCAATTTTAATTGATATTTATTAAAATCAATTGAATAAAATTATATTAATCATTAGGAACATATATTTTTAACAAATGTTATTTATATTTAATAATATGAATATTCATAGAATGATAGATCAAAAATATTATAATGAAATATTTCTTACCTTCTTGTCCATTAGTATATGCGATCAAATTTTAAATTAAATAACTCATGATATTTAACAAAAAACTAGAAACAATATTTTATAATCCTTTATCTTTTATAAAATACCTTTAAAAATTATAAATGATTACTCTCAAATCATTTTAAATAAAAATAAAATATATAGTAGTTGTGATTTTTAATAAAATACAATGTAATTACATAAAATGGAATAAAATATTTTTATAAATTTTATTTTTATTATTTAATAAAGCAGTATTAAGGATGGTGGAGTTTTTGATAATGAATAAGAAATAACATTATAAGGCACAATCAATTTCACTATGATTTATTTTAAGGTTAGTTTAATAAAAACTATGTTGAAACAAAACAATATTTCTTCAAAATTATGAAATTTTTATTTATATTAATCCCTAATTTTTTTCCAATGTTATTAAGTTTGAGGAAATAAAAATACTACACTGTATTTGGTACTAATTATTCCATGATATTTTAAATAATATTAAACCTTGATGAATTTTTTGAAGATTTTATAGTCTAGGTTTTTATTCATGTCATAGTTATGGTATATAATTTTATAAAATAATTTCATTTCACCTATATATTTTGAGTTATTCCATAATATATTTCAAATGCACATCAATGCACTCAAAATTATTATAATATTTTAGATTCATTTATAGAATATGTTATAACTTACAAGGGAATATGTTAATGAATACCTTTATGTTCCAATGGTTTCAATTATTTTATAATTTTTACATGATCTATATATTTTTTAAATTTAAAAAAAATTAATTTAACTCTTTGGAGTTTGGTCGGCTGAAAAATATTGACCTTATTTAGCATTTATGATTCTCTCATAATGGGGAGGATACCTTCTTGGATATTTGAGAGAAATATTTTAGTGAAGTACTCTATTGAGTGATATTTTATAATAATATGGAGGTTTGTATCTAATTTATCGATCTAGACAAGGAGGATAAAAAATAAAAGGTGATCATTAACATAATGAATATACAATAGAATGTAAATCCATTAGACTATTAATAATTGTTTTTATTTGTTGGTAGTATACCTACGATCTTTATTAATTGAGATTCATTCTATGTTTAGATTAAAATATAATTCCATTTCTACAATAGTTTTAAATAGATTTGCATAGTTTGACCTACCAAATACATATAAAATTAGTGTTCATAGTACTTTTTTTGTAGATAAAATTGAAATTATTGAATTATACTTAAATATAGCTAAATCATGGTAAACCTTGTCAAAATAATTATGTCAAATGATTTAATCATATTCAAACATAGTTAGGAACAGATGTGTGTTTTTATTAGTCATGAAATATAATATTTTATAGTAATATTTTAATTTATCATACCGAAGTCCAACAATGGGGTAATAATTCTTATGTGGGAGAAAAAAATAGAAACATCGTAAATCGTTTTAGATTTTAAATTATATTATATATAATGATTTTTTCCAAAACATTTGTTCTCACTGATTTTAATAAGCAATTTTAAATTAATCAAAAGGGTATCCTAATATTATGTTGGGAAAATTTTAAAATTTATAATGGTCTAATTAAGTGGTATTTTAGACCAATTGAAATGGTTTTGAATGTGGTTTCAATACATAGAAATTTAATAAACCTATAAGGAATAGTAATTATAAAAATAAATCCTAAGTAATTAGATGATGATTTCAAATTACATAATTCTATAAGTGAATGTTGTTCAATAAAATCAACATGGGGATTATATCATATAAATAGTGTGAGATTCCAAACTATAGGTTCATTAAAAATAAATATAAATACTCCAGGATGCACCCAAAAGTGATTTTTGATTTAGGGAATATTATTAATTTGTTTTCAACAGATGGTGATAAGAATTATGGTATTTATGAGAAGTTGTTTTTAGGTGTTTTGAAATAACATATGGGTTTATAAAAAAATATCTATTTTTATCTAATATATTAAATTATATTACTATGAATGATATTAAAAAAAATCTTAAACACTCCTAAGACATCATTCTTGTCTATTTTTATTCATAGTGATATATATATATGAATTTTAAATATTCTAGCATATGAAGTTCTTGTTAGTCTTGCAAGACATCAGGAAAAACTGTATAACTTCACTAATCCTCATATGAAATTACAATTGAGGCCATATGACTATGAGGAATATTATATAACTTCAATAATCAATGAATGACATTACCAGTAGGTTCATATTAATTATTTCTATCATTAAACATTCTATCAACAAAAAGAATTTAGAATGTCCATATTATATTCATAGTGTATCACAATATAATGTTACCTTGTGAATCTCTATAAATATAATATCACTTTTATAAATTCAATAAGATATAAGAGACCAAACATAAAATTTATAATGCCTTATTAAATCAACATAAGTTTTTAAAATTAATTTCAACTGATTCTTTACCATATAGTAATTTTCAAATATCATTGGATCAATTTATATATATGATTCAGGCCAAAATTTAGGGTATTTTCAGTGATACATAAATTGAAATATTCAAAGGAATTTATAATTAGATATTTTTATAATGAATTATAATTTGAATATTTGAAATTATTTTTTTTGATCATGATACTATTTTAAAGAACACGTATTTATATGAATTGAATGAAACCAACACTAGGGGAGTTTATATTTTCATTATGAATTAAATATTCCAAAAAGTTTTTGAATATAAAATTAAAATTAAAAAATTTGTAAAGATAAGGGTGTTACAGAAATTAGCTGAAAATATAAGAAACTATATTTCCTGAATGAGTGATACAAGCACATAAGGACATGATATTCACTCCATTTTCGTATACTAAATAGTATAAAGAAATATTATTCTATTATCTTTGATCATGCCACATCCATTTTGGAAGGAAGGATATTGGTTTGTAATTTCATGATTTGATGAATGAATAAATCAGCCAAAATATCATGAGGACAGGTCGATGTGAATGTTATGTCATTGAAATCATATAGCTAGTTAGAGTACATTAATAAAAAATAGAATTACTATTGATCAACCATGCATGATTTTTTGATGATCTGATTCATTATAGATACAAAAAATAACCATTAAAAAATTTGGTTTCTAACTAAACAATAACATGAGTTGAATAGTTGGGAGTCAATGATTCATTCACACATAAAGAAGTAGATGATTCATTCTTTAAAGTTGTGTCGAAATTGATATAAATTGGTTATCACTATAAATTATAACGATAATAAAATCAATGACTCACCTGATGGTTGGTCACAATATAGAGATGGATCCCACACTAATGTTAAATATTAGAATATTGATTTTCTGATTTGTCTCTTTATTATAATGGAATAAATTTGAGGATAATATTTTCATTGAGTTAATATGTAATTTAAAAATGTAGGGGTTATAAATAAAAATAATAATTTTGTACTATTGATCCACTACATCAACTGTGACACCATAATAGGATCAAGGCTCTATAAGTGGTATAAATGCAAGGTTGGTTCCCATAATATTAATCACTTCCATGGTTAATCATGAAAAAAAGAGTTCTATAAATAGAATAAATTTGCAACTTAATGATGGAAATAATATTCATGAATTAAATAATGAAAACCTATATTATATATTATCACCATGACTTCAAGTGAGTAATTATGTGATAATTGGATATCCTCTAATTTAATAGACAATTCAATGAAATATTTTAACATAGAAATACTGAGATATATGGGATGGAAATTAAATTAGAAATTTAATCCTTTTATAAACAAATATACCCCCAATTTTATGAGACTACATACAACTAAAAATATATTAGATATTATTGAAAATATTTATTAAGGAAACATAAGTATCATAGAACCCCAATTATATATTTGTACAGTTAAATATGATGATGTTATAATGGAACAATAAGATACTATTGATGGGTATTTCACAAAGGTAAATGAATTAGTTTTTCATATCATTGGATTTAGAGATAATATGGATGATTTAGCTATTATAAAAATGATATTGAGAAAAATTCCATAAAAAAACAACACAAATTTTTTTATTATAGATCATAGAGAACACATCTCTATTTATGAGTTACAAAATAATTTTCTTAATGATAAAATTAAACAAAAACAAATTTTTTAAAAGGTTGCTAAATATGAGATATCTTATAAAACGATGAGTTGGATACATATTTTAGAAATTAATTTGAATCATCGCATGAATATGAATAACCTAATTAGAGTGATGAGATTATTAAAATGGGTTTAGATTTGAGCTATAATTTTTTTAAATGAACTAAGGAGAAAACAAAGGGAAAATTCAACTCAAATTATTTAACTATGGAATATTTTCACACATGTCATCTTATTTTTCCTAGACAAAGATGATTATAGTGTTTGATGATGACTAACATGAATAAAACCATAAATGATGGTCTAAAAAGAGATCTTCCAATTTTTTTACCTAATATTATTAAGGAGTATGAAAATTTCCTGGAATAGAGAATATAATCATGTTGAGTACTGAAAATTAATATTTTCCAAAATCTAGTCATTCATTTAAATATTCTTCTTGTACTGATAACAATTTCATATAATTTCGTAAAATTTTTGAATTCATCTCATGTAGTGGTGAAGAGGCAAGACCAGGAAGCAATATGTAGTATATATTGAAAACATAAAAATATTTGTTCCTCTAAAGAAAAACAAAATAAATCAAATAAATTATGAAAAATATTATAAAATTGAACAAAGGTGAATATGTGATTTATAGAAGATACAATTATCTTATTGAGGTAATAAGAAACAAAAAAGTAAAGGTGGATGAGAAAAAATGAATCATATACCAATTTTTAATATGTTTGTTGAAAACGAATAAATTCCTGCCATGGATAAATCATGTTGTGTAATGTCTCAAAAGACACATTGAAATTTGATTACTTACATTGAAAAATATATTGAATTTAAATATAATTCATGAGAGGTTAATCAAATTTTTTTTATATTAATCCTCATAAAACCTGAAATAAACATTTTTGAAAATTTGAAATTAATCTTAGTTTACGGTTCATGTTTTAAATTCTAAATTGGGAAAACATGGTTAGAGAAAAACATAAAGATGTTAAATCCCAAATTAAAAATAATTAATAATAGCCATAATATGAAATTCCCCTCAAATATAAAGAAAACTGTGGTTTATTATATAGATAAATAGTAAGAATATTTATATGGATGGGGTAAATACTTTCCATGAATAAATATTTTCAGAAGCTTTTATTAGTGATGTGATGACTTTGGGAAGAAATACTTTGGCTTTGGGATAATATTTCTCACCCATGTAAACAATGGTATAAATTAATATTTATTCACACTAAAAGTTTGACTAAAACTTTTACAATAAAACAAAATAGATATGATATGATATTAGATGTACCTGTCCATTACAAGTATGATAAACTTGAGTAGAACTATAGAAAATGTGACTAGTAACATCAATATAATGAAGACTATATGATCATGCTTCAAAATAAATAGAAACATATTGCAAAAGAATATAAATCACCAAATTATAGAAATAAATAAAATTAATTTATTGGGGAGGTTATTTCCAAAAAAATAAAAGGAGAAAACTAAGGATACTAGGTAGTGTAGGATCATCACAAGTTATTTGGAATAAAATTATTCTGAATAATGTAAAACATCATGGTAGTGGTGTAGTAGATTTTGGTATAGAGAGATATTTAAACTTTTAAGGCACTAGAACTGCTAAAATTAAGCACAAAAATTTGATGTTAGTAGATTTCGTGTTTGTTGATAAGATCATACATAATTTTTTGTGTGTAAAAATAGTTTTTTAAGAATTTAATGTGGTTATATTCAAGGAAAATTTGTATCTATTTAAATCATTAAATATTCGAAAACGATTACAGTAAAGGAATAAATCAATAGGAATTTATGTTAGGTTGGAGACCCAACAAGTCCATCATACTATAGAGGAAGAGAAGAAAATAATCAATAAATTTGAAGACTTGTCCATATTGGATAAAACAATTTTAGTAGTCTATAAGGGGAATGGTGTGCACGATAATCTTGAACTATGTAATGATATATATTTGGTTTTTAAACCTTGAAAAAATTGTATAATGGTAAAAGGAAATCATTAAATAGTGGAGAAAGAATCAAAATAGCCTCCTGAAATGGTTCACCCATATTTTTTTGGTCACAGGAGACACAAATAAAAATGATGTGAGATGTATTTTACCACATTAATTGATGATTATACATGAATTATAGGTTTTTTATTTTTTAAGAACAAGTCATAAATAGTGAACATTGTTAAGATTTAAATTAGGTAATTTTAAATCGTCAACAACATTTATATCAAAATATTGTGAAATAATAATGGGAATGAGTATATTCGAAATGAATTTAAATCTTACTTTGTAAAATATGGGATTAAAAATCAATATAGAACACCTTATACTAAAAAATTATGGGGTAGGTGAGATGGTGAAAAAAGTAATTATGGAAATGGGAAAACTGATTTTTGATAAATATATAAGATTAGTGTTCTTATGGAGGGAAATATCATACATTAAGGAACATAATAGAAATAGATGATTTATTATGCCAAATTGATATGTGAGATAACATAAAATACAGTATTAAATTTAGCCTGTAGTGAGTTATTTTAGGGTTTTTAGTATGCATTCCTCCATCAAAATCAATGACATACATATAGAAACATTTAATAAAATATCTATGGAAGGTATGTTTCTTGGGTACAAATATAATGTAAAACAAAATATATGCTAAAATAAATGGATTCATATTGTGGCATAATTTTATAATGAGAAATAATTTAAAACAAAACCATAAATATTTTTATATATATAGAAACTTTTGATGAAATATTTAAATAATAAAATTATAAAACCGGGTAGAATAGTTGAAAAAAACATAAATTTGACCATAAATAGTTTATATGAATTATTCCTTGAATGATGATGATAAAGAGTCTTCCATGGATGAGAAATATAATTACTAATGGGTAACAGAACATTTGAATATAGATAATATTATTGGAAATTTATCAGCTACAATGAAAACAAGAATGAGATTATAATGTGAAAACCAAATATGTTTATCTCACATGTTATTCTTTAATCAGTTAATTAATATATTCAGTATAAATATTGGATTGATTTTCTGGATAATGAGATGAATAAAAATAAAAATAATGATACATCCGATATCTTTTAAAGACACATTAATATTACTATATTAGAAACAAATATGTATTCATGAAAAGATGAATAATCATAAAATGGTTCTAAAAAATGAAGAAACACTAGTATTTAAATGTTATTCTCATTTTAAGGATAATATTTAGAATAAATCATTCATTCAATTATAATATTGGATGTTATAAGAATTTTTTTATTGTAATGAAAAATAGGAAATGAAAAATCTATCAAATTTATATCAAATCAATCAATTTGAATAGAATACATGAATAAATGTTGTATATTGAGTAGGCTGAGTGTTATTTTCTTGATAATTATTTCTCAAGGGTGTGTAAAATAAATAAATAATAATAATTTTTATGATATTTCCATGTTCCTGATATTCGATATTCAAAATATTTTTGAATGAGTTGGGATTCACATGTGAAATAATTGACAGTAACTTGTACATAAAATAAATATAATAGGATATTCTTATTATTGTTGTGCATGTTTATGAAATATTATTATTATTTGACAAAAAATGTACATGAAATGAATCTACCAAAAAAATGAATCCAACATTTTAAGTAACCATTCATGGTGAGATGAGATTCTTATTAGAATTGAGAAAATTTTATATTTATTTCACTATATATGTATTCTATATATATTTCAAAGAGGTTTTAGATAGAGAAAAAAAATACACTTTCAATACCCATTCTTGTGGAACTAAAGTTATCTAAATAAATTATAGGTGATAGTTTTTGTTAAATAGAATTCAAGAAACTAATTGGAACCAGGATTTATCCCATAACATTGTGTTTATATATTCAATATACCATTATTATTTTTGCAATATATTTTAAGTAAAAAATTAATTCACATCTTATAGATAATAAAATATAAATTATATATATCAATGGGACTATAAACTATGTGATATTCAATAAGTTGTGAAAATATTTTAATTTGGACGGATTTACAAATACATACTGAAAAAATTATTATTATGAGAAAAAATACACCATGAGGAGAATTATCCTCTTTGGAGATTTATCTATGATTTTTTCACAATATGAAATAGAACCCAAAATCATTGAGTACTATAGAGGACAATTATTTCGATTTGACTAGATTTTTCACGCTAATGATTTCAATGATGGAGATGTTGGATGAATTATGGGTGAAAGTTTAATGAACTCTCAGAATTTATAGTGATAATATAAGTGTTAAACCAATCTAAAAAATTTAATACAACGCACAATGTCGAAGAATTTATATATACATTTCTAAAATTTTAATACATCACTCATGGTCCAATAATATAGTTATTATATTTCATTTCATTAAAGAGATGGTGGGAAATGGAGATGTCAATTTGGAAATTTTTTTACTTATTCTATGTTGGTTGATATTTTCAACAAGGATATCCGTAATAATATATTTGAGTTATTTAGGTTGAAAATTAATTCGTATCCCCTCTCACAAGATTTAATGATTTCAGGGTGACCCCCTCGGAGCCTTGGGTTAGTTTTCAATGTACGAGTAATAAGTATATATCATTTATATTATAATGTATATATTTCACTTTATAAATAGTATATTTATATTTTAAAAGGGTTATATTTTCATTTCAATCCTTATCTATTGATAATTTAATAGTTTTTTTAAATTTTGAATATTACGTTACGGGGTGGTTGGATTGGTCAGTTCATGGTGTTGGTGAGGGCACACAATCATTATTTAAAAATGTATCTCATAAATGAGAGATGGTGTTCTCCAAAAAAATGTTACACTCACCTAGTGATAAGATGTTTATCAAATAAAAATTACTATTATTTTATAACTCTTGGATGACAATTTATATTTCATTATGATTTTATATAAAGTTAAATTTGGATTGAAAACAAATATAATGGGGATATTGAAGTTCCCTTGGATATTTTGATAAGGTTATCAATAATTTTAACTAATATATATATATATATATATATATACATTTGAGTGTATTTTATATTATTGGTGGTGGTTAGAAATGACTGAGGATGTTTTAAGCATGTTCTTTGATTGTTTAGTGGAATATGGAATTATATTTCTATGTATAACAATTGTCTTGGTATTAGAGTTTCATAATACTTGATTATCAGAAATATGACTTTATAGTTAGATATGATTGAATTTAACAAATGTCCAAAAATGAATTTTATGATGATATTTTTAGAAATTTATAACATAAGATATCAGTCTTCTAACTATAAAATTTTTAACAACTTTGTTTGAATTGTGTCTGGCATCAAACACTACATCAATATAAAAAATTGATAATGTTTATACATATTTCATGGTATATCATAATTCATTGAATATGTGTGAGACTCATTGAAAAATACATAACATCTACAGAGGTTATAAGACTTCATAGACCAATAATAAATCTTATAAATTGTTAAAAAATCACCATTTTTTTTTGAAATTAACATCATATAGTGATTGTTAGTAGATTAATTCAAAAAAAAAATATATGGCTTAATCATCACCAAGATTCAAGATTAGTTATAATGAAATTTTTAATTATATTTTAATATATATTTTTATAGATATTGATCAAGGATAATTTTTTGGGAGATTTTAAAAGTTAATACTTTCCATTTTTTATAGCTATTTCATAGGAATATTTTAACTGATGGTTTTCAAGCATTCAAAATTGAGGGACTTTCTATTTTTGTAATGAAATTAATATCAGTTCAAATTTAAGTAATATTATAATAATAAAATAAATAAAAAGGGGTTTTTATGAATATAAAATGATATTACTCTATTATAGCAAAGGGATATTAAAGAAGTTATAAATATTAAATTTACTCTATCCATGTATTTTTATAAGGTATACAAAATATAATTCAATTTCCATTAATAGAGAAACATAAATATATATATATATATAAGGAAATTATTTCACATATTAAATCCCCTATGAATGAATAAATTATTATGATGATCATGAGTAGAATCCAAATTGTATTCTATAATATCAAAATCATTAAGGTAGTCAGGGTCCTTTCCAAAGATGCCTTATTCCCTTGATGTTCAATATCATTGGATTATATGAATATAATATTAATTTTATGGTGAAGGAATAAAATCTAATTATAGGTGGTTATAGTCTAAACAATATTGAGAAATTAATAGTTATAATTAATTAACAATTTCTGACATTGATAATTGGTAACATATTCACAATATATGTGTTCTAATTATTAGGTATTTATAATCACTCAAAATTATAGTGATAATAAAATTTGGGACTTAACTAAATAATGAACATAGTAATAATTAAGCACTTATATTTGGGTCCAACCATGTATAACTTCTTATTTGTTGTATTTCCTTATTAATCTTTCATATAGGTGAGGAGAATGGTTTTATTATATAAATCGAGAATTAAATCGATCATATTGGTTAAATATAAATTTGAATTTTTAAAAACCAATTCTACCACTGATTCACTCACCCAGCCCCACAAAAAATGAATCCTCATAAGATCTTGGGACTATAAGTGCTATCAAATCATGATTTTCCACTGAGATTCTACTCTGAAAAGATCAATGATATATAATCTTAGTTTTTTAAGTAAAATTTTCATTTCCATATTTTATGAAAATATTTTTTATGGGTGGAATAATAAAATTATCTAATATTTTCGTTCACAAGGATAAGAAGTGAGTGATGTTTTTAATATAGAATATCCTCTAAAATCAATATATAGTGCTCTGAAATTTAATGACAAGGGGATTATTTAGATATATTTGAATGTTGAAAATAATGAATTTTCATCTTTATTAGACAATCTATATACCAAATTTATGGTATGAAAATTTTCTAATGATATATGGGACAATATTGATAAAATTTATAAGGGAAACATCAATATAAAATTTGTCAAATTAAATTTTTGGATGGATAAATTTGATGATAACATGATATAAAAATATGAGGATATTGATATCATTTTATCTATGTGAAATGGTGTTTTTAGTCTACTAAGAGGATTTAGATTTATGTAGTAGGATTCAAATATAAAAAAAATTTAATCAAAAAATAATAGTGGGGTTAAATACTAATATTTTCTTTAATTATTGTATAGAATAAATCACTTCTGATAAAGAGAGACATGTCGTAAAAAAGATGATGAAGAAATTTATTTCTTATATAATTATTAAGAGTAATATTTTTCAATGGTATATATATATTTCAAGGAATATTTTTAAATTATTAAAGATATATCAAGTAGTGGTTAAGAGGGTTGATATGAAACCTATATGAAAAATATATTGAAAAAACATGATGTGTGGATTGAGAGAATAATAAAACATAAAAAATAAGTTAAATATTTCATGAATAAATATTTATACTCAATTTATGTAAATTTAAGATTAAAATTTAAGATATTAATCATTTATAGAAATTAAAATCCTTAATGTGAAGTATTATGAGAATGAAAGAATGATAAAATAATATAACAAGAATTCATATGAATTTTAATAAATCCCAAACCATGATTAATCATGGTTTCTGAATGATAAAAAGTATTATTAAAAGTGGAAGTGTTACTTTGATAATGATTTCAAGTAAATTATAAGTCACTATAGGTTTTAGAGAATATATTTTCATCAACATATGTAAAATTTCAACTTGTAGTTTCTTTAAATATTAAATTTGTCTAAACTAATAATACTAGATTTAAATATAAAACATGGAAAAGATATCTCTATAAAATTATAAATATGAATATACACGAATCATATATAGTTTAGAAAATAATAATAAGAAATTCATCTCTAAAAACAAAAAAAAAATTTATTCAATGATAAATTAGAAAGAAAATTTCCATGTTCATGCAAACAATTTTCCGAGAAGAATGCGTTTAAAAATATATTATTTGGGTTGTGGTGTATATGGTAACAGAGCCAATGATTTTAAGTGTGATATGTCTCTTTAGAGGTTCTAATGAGGGTTTTAATTAAATTATAGATACTCAAATATTATTAAATACATATGGTGAATAAGGAAAATTCAATATGTGAGAACAATGACTATAAAAATATAGAATCATTATAATGAATGTGAGAGATATATGGAAGAGGTAACTAGAAATATCATTGTACATACGATTTTATAACAATTATTCTAGGTGAAATAATAGATTTATGATGAAAAAAAAGACATCAAATTGGTGTGATAATTAAAATTCATTGATTGTGTGGTTTGATCTCAAATATAGTAAATAAAATATTCCATATATCTATAATAGTGGATACTCATCAAAAATTACATGGATCAAAAATAATCTGAAAATTTTAAAATAAAATTATTTTGAGGTAGTAAATTTTGGGAATGTGTGATCTTTGAAAATCATAGAAAGTTAAGCTAAAATTGTATATAAAAAAAAAGATAAATCCAGATGAGGTTTTTCCCATGAAGGGAAAAAAATTTATTTGACTGTATGTAAAAATATGAATAAAGTTAATAAAAAATCTACAACATAAATTACTATATCATAACAAATATTAATTATTAAGATATAATTATAACTAAATAAATAACTAGTAGGAATTTAAATCAGATTTTAGATCATAAAAATTCATACTACCTTCATGGTATATAATTAAATAATATTTTCATAGAATAATTGCATACACTGGAAAAAAATCATGGTTGTAAAATATCTTTAAAAAATATTGTGAGGGATCATCCATAATTATTCTAGGATATTTATTATGATTCTATAACCTATTAAAAATATATAATATATAAAGGAAAGAATAAAAGGGTAGAGAAATATTGCTAAGGCCTTATGAAATAGTTTACTCAGATTAGTGATGACCATTATATATAATCCCAA
Source organism: Viscum album (assembly GCA_963277665.1). Taxonomy (NCBI): domain Eukaryota; kingdom Viridiplantae; phylum Streptophyta; class Magnoliopsida; order Santalales; family Viscaceae; genus Viscum; species Viscum album. The sequence goes on along the minus strand of OY728128.1, from coordinate 1,742,885,685 downwards.
AAGAGATAACTTTTATGTAATTAATTTAAATATTATTATTTCAATTATTATAATTTATTTATAAAACATAATTCACAATAAGAGTACATGTTCAAAATTTATATAAAATAATTTAATAATGATCTTGGTTTTGACATCAAGAAATTGAGAACTAGAAATAGGAAGATGTAATCTAGAAATAAATTTTGATATTACCTTGGATTTCATGGGATTAATTATTGATACATCACTTCTTATATAGCCATAGAAATGTGATTGAATAAATAATGAAAATAATAATTTACTATATTTTAAAAATAATACTTATTTAATTTGAAAAATCAATTTTTTTAGGGATGTGTTTTCCATTATTATCCACATTCCAAAAATATAATTTATTAAAATAAACTCAAATATAATATCTGGTGATTTTTTTTATAATTGGATGCCATAAGTGAGTTATTTCATGGTTTTTGAAGGTGATGGATCCTCAAAATCAAAAAATAAAACCTAGGAAAATACAATGAAGGAGTTTAGGATGAAATATTTCTTATATAATTGAAATGTTGTAGTTATTTGAATAAAAACATCACATGTGGGTATAATATTATGATGTTAAAATCAACTAAAACCAACCTAAAAACCGTCCATGTATTTCAGTTTTTAGAACTAATTTTAAATGACAACCATTATTAATGTATGATGAATATAAAAAATAATATTGATTTCAATCATCAAATATTTGATGAGAATTATTATAAAAATGATGATAAAAATAAGTATACATATGATGAAAACTATATGTACCTTAGGTTGAATAGATATGAGAATATTGTGGATATTATTAGATCTTATTCATCTCCAATGAATACTACAAGTATTATTTAGTCTAAAAATGAAAGATATTTAATATCATATATTGAGACACACTCAATGAATAAGGATTATAAATATAAATAGTGGATTGAGGTTGTAGAATATGAGCTATATAAAATAAAAATTAATTCTAATGGGATATTATTAGAAGACCCAACAATAAAAATTCCATTTGAATGGAATTTTTATTCAATAATAGAATAAATTTTCAAGGAAATCATTCTATAATTAATGTTAGAATTGTATATGAGGGTCATTCGTAAGATAGAGGTGTTTATTTTTTGGAAAAAGAAAATTTACAGTAGCAATATAGATGGATATAAAAATGTTTCTTGTATTATGAACTATATAGTAAATAGAAAGTATATAAAAATAGATTTCATATATATACCTTTCAAAGGAAAACATGAAACATAATTGTATATTGAAGAGAATGGGGTTTTTCTCCTTGATAATTATGAATTTAGGAATTATAAATTTCATATGTAATTATAGGGATTAAATAAATTCCTAAGATAATTGTATTAAAGGGTTTATAACTATTTGAAAGAGTTGAGATTCTACAAGAGAGATCTAGGAAACAACATGAACATAATATAAATGGAATTAGGTGCACTTATTATTATTTTATATGGTTATGAAATCACCATTTCAGGTGACAAATACATTTCATGAAATTAGTTTTACAAACTATTAAAACAATTATTTGATATTTCTATGATTATTTAGCTACGATACATCTTGGGGTTACATTTCATTCAAGTATAAATGTTTATTTTCATATCCAATGCGATGAACTGTTGGAAAAAATTGTGATATCTAAATTATAGGAATAGAATACAATGACAATACCCATTCATTTGGGGTTGAAATTATTTAAAGATGACGTATGAAGAGGTCTAAATAATATATAATTCATAAAATAGAAAGAAAACATTAATTATATTGAATTATAAGTCCATGATATTGTATATACTATGATTATTTGTTTTATTAATCGGACTGACCTAAAAGAGTAACATGTTATGGATATAAATTTTTATATAATATATTTAAAAGAGACTATGACCTATGATGACTTCTATAAGAGGTTAATATAGTTGAATATATAATGATTTCCAAACATAGACTTGGAAGGTGATTGAGATGTTATCAATTATAATTCATATAGAATTTTCATCTTATAATATATTTCATTGAGTTTACACTATAAAAAATATAACTCATAAACATTGTGTACTAGAGAGGAAAAATATGATGATGATACTATTGTTTTAACTTAATTGAATTATATTAGACAATAGTTTGATGATTTGAGGGTGAAAGTTGAAAGAAGTTTTAGAACTAATTATGATAATCAATATTCTAGACACCACCCTAAAACTATTATACAGCACTAGTGATTCATTCATATAAGTATCAATATTCATTTCATTAAAGGGAGGTTGTCCAATAGAGTCATAAATCTAGAATTATTCATATTCAAGAAAAGTGATATAATATTTTCACCATGGTTTCCCTAAGATTATATTTTGGTTTGCAAGGATGAACACTAACTTTCAATCCTTCTCACACAAATAAACATATTTTGGAAGATCTCTATGAGTGTAATATTATATTATATAAGTGGGGGAAGTAATTGTTAACTTGTTATGAGAAAAAGTGAAATTTCCTTCTAAAAAATAAAAGTTTTTACATTAAAATGGAATAAGTTTATTTAAACTCTAATCAATTTATTATTATGTTATTGTGTTCATTATTTAAAGGGGGAGTATTTTTATAGTTTTAATTGTGTGTTTGATGGGTTGACCTTATCACCATTCCAAAAAAGTTGTTTTCAATAAGATATCGAGTTCTCCAAAAGGAACTAATCTAACCATTGGTGTGGTGTGAAGATGTTTACCACATGAGAAACACTGCGATTTTATGTCTCTTAGAAGAGAAGTTAATTTTCATTGTTATTTTATAAAGTTTTTAATAGGGGTTCAGAAAAAAAATAGGGATTTAAGTTCCGTCAAATTTATTGACAATGTATCATTTTTATCAAAAACAAATGGAGAATTATTGTGTTCTGAATGAAAAGTGTTTTTCAGGTGTTATGAAATATTTTGTGTGGTTTCGATATGTTTATATTATTATTTAGAGATATTTGTAATTTTTTTATATATGAAAAAAATATTGTTATTAATGTATTGTAAGATTTCATGATCTAGAATACGACATGAAAGTGAGTTTTATATGGCATTGAAAAATTCTTGCGTACAATTTCTGAGTAAATCTTGTAATACTTTTAGATGTGGTTTGATGATTTAGTGAGCTATGTCAAACATTATATGTTGTTTCTTATGAATTATGTTTGATTTGTACCATTATATTATCATTTTACTATTGGAATGAGAGTATCACTTTTTTAGTGAAATTTATGACTCTTATGTCGTGTGAGACACTGTGTGTGTGACTTCTCATGTAAAGAGTCCATAATTATTTTGTCAAAAAATATAATACATATAAATTATAAATAAAACACTAAAACATGGTGTAATTAATATGATAAAGTAAATTTTTTTACTGTAACCCAAAAATATAGTTGACTTGGTCAATAACCCTGATTCAAATCGAATTCTAGGATATTTTGAGTAGGATTTAAATGGGTATTTTAAAAATGATATATCATGATCAATTTTACTGGAGATTTCAAATTTTTTATTTTAAATTATTATTTTTAATCATTATGCTAATTTTTTAGATCCTTTTGAATAGATAATTGTAAAAAACCAAAAATATGGAAGCTTCTATTTACTATATTAAAAATAATAATTATAAAATAATAAGATTGAAAAAATTAGAAAATAATTAAACAAATATTATTTATGAAATAAGAAAAACAATATTGACTAAATGTTATATAATGATATTGAGATAAACATAAGAACCCAAGATACAATCCATATATTTATGATAAACTGGTTATGGAAATATGATCTTATAAATTGTGATCAAGGAAATTGTTTCATAAAATAAAGTATATTTTTTTCACACATTCAAGCTCACAAGAATGAATAAATCTTTCGGGAATTAATGAAGAGGATCCCTCAAGTATGCTAATATATTTAAATAATCTATGTAGTCAAGGCCCATTCCTAATATGATCTCATTCATGATATTCAGTCATATATGAAATTTTATATGATCTGATTCACTCTTTATCAAAGGAACAAGCATTCAAGAATAGTATATTCATGTATACAAAAATGTGTATCTAATAGTGGGATGTGGATGATATCATTCCAAATAGATAAGTGCATGATATATGTTGGAATATTTCAATCTAATTGTTAGGGATTTTTAATCTTTACAAATTACATTGATAGTAATCCACACCCCTTAGTGTTACCCTCATGGTATCAATTATCAACACACCCAACCAATAATGATGAATATTTTTTTAATAGGTCAACTTGATTATGAATAAAATGTATTGAATTGGGTAAGAGTTTATTAATGTCAACAAAATGAATTGACTAATTAGAATTTTCCCAACTAAAATTATTTATATGGATTTCGTGATTGAAGATAAGGATAACAATTGGGTTTTTCTAGATGACTTTCAATGTATATTTATTGTATAATAGATTATAAGGAATTAAAAAAATCACATAATAAAGGAGAGATCTATGCATGTTTTATTTAAGATGATGAAAAATGAAAATAGAGAAGATTATTTAATAGAGAAAGAAATTAATTAAGTTATTTCAAAACATTTATTGACTATCTAAAGGTGGTATGTATGTTATATAAAACAATATTCTCATCACATTATTCTTATTTTTAATGTTTGGTAACCTTAAAAATGTCTATCTAAATAACTATTAATATGAAGCTGATAATCGAAAACCATTAGAGAAATCTTCTAGATACTTAAAATGATTGAAAATCACCAAGGTAAATTTCATAAAAAATATTAATATTCCATTACAATAAGGTATTGACTCAATATAATTTGAATAAGATGATTATTTTAACAATAATTAACTCTTTCAATAATTTTTTATGGTTCTTATCCATAGACCAAAAGGATTGATAAAATGTAAATGTGAAGAACCTAATGCTGAGGGGTTTTTATCCTCAACGGAAAACTCATTGTTCTATATTAATAAATAAGTGTTTTTATGGATAAGAAAAATATAAAAAATATTGTTGTATGTTACCCTATGATCTATATCTTTCAATAATAAGAGTAAAATGATGACTTTAAGATTATGATAGAAAATCAAAAATCTAAAAAATCACTGATCCTTATAAGTGTTGTTTATCTCAAGCCCATCGTTAAGTATTAATGTAACAAACTCATCTCCAAAAAATGAGATTATATATTAACTTTATTTTATTGTCAAAAGAAACTAGGGATAACATTACTAAGGATTGATAATTTTAATAGTCTTAACAAACTAGTTACAAATGTGATTTCAAATTTAAATTCAAAATAAAATATAAAACATAGTAAAAGTAAATTCTGTTTATCCTCAAAACACAAAAAATGACTAATTATATATATAATATCTAAAAGAAATGAAAATAATTGTGAGATAAAATAATTAGTAAGGTTTACATACAATTAAAGCTATCATGAGTAAATTTGACATAGTCAATATAGAAAAGTTAATAGTAGAAAAAAATACCATTTAATCGATAACTTAATATAAATGGGAATCTATTGATAATATTAATGTGATAATCTCATGGATAATAATAAATTAATTTATAATCAAATAAATGAATAATACTAAATTCCTTGATCATGGACTTTTCAAAGATATTTTAAAATATTTGTTTGTATACACCAAACCCTATTTAATAAGGCTATAGAATTGGTTTTTATCATGAGCATCTCAATGATTTGAGGGTATATTAATAACTAGGACCCATACAAAACTATATGTCCAATAAATTTTTTATATATCATGTGATCAATTTAATTTATAAATTTAAACCTTATCAATAAATATCTATATTTAGTATAGAATTCATAATACTATAATTATCTGAATAAATTCAATAACAATCATTATAAGAAAAATTTTATATAAATGTTATATGGTTAAAAATAATAATCATACATATGGAAAAAAAGAACATTTATATTGATTATAAATGTAATTTTCAATCAAATATGTTTATATGAAATTGAATGTTTCAAGAGACAAATAATAAAAACACGAATAATTAAGATATCATAGATGACCCTTAATATTTCATGAATTTATATTTTGTAATAAAATAAATTATTCTATATAATATAAAAAAATATAAGAGAAAAATATGAAATATATTTTATTAATTAAATTTATTTATAAACCCATTTAAATTTTTTATAAGAAGGAATATATAATAAAATGATTATATAATTTGGAGATTGAAAAAATGGCTTGGAGCAGTTCTGTGTGGCTCATCTCACTAATGTAGTGAAAAGGATTTTTCTATGAAATAAGTGATAAATATGCGGATTATGGACTTCAGGGGAATTTTTTAGGTGTTACTCGTAATTTGGAGGTAGTTTCACCATGGTGCCTTCGCTAGAGTATTACTCTGCCTACCAGGTGGTGGTTGTGGATTGTATATCATAGCTATGGAATAGTTTCATGTAGGTTATTTTTAACTGTTATTCCAATTTCATAACCACTGTGTTGAAGAGAGAGACTATGGCACAGCTCCCTCTCGGTTTCCTAGAACATGTTGCATAATGGACCTAGTTGTGCTACGATATCATTCCCCAATTTTTAGATCCATATAATGGAAGTAGCTCCAAAAAATATCTAGCTTTAACTATTAAGACTATAACAAGTTATTCCCTCTACATTTTAATATTTTTCATATATAAGTAGGTCTTCCGCATAGTCCTAGAGATTACGTAGTGGTCTTATGTTTTCCATACCACCTATTCATGTTAATTCCACAAAACCTGATTTTTTCCAACAATTTTTATCATTTTATGGGTGACCCAAGTGTGTCTTAATGGGAACATTTTATCCCATTTCACTAAATTTCATCCAATTCCATTAAGGATCTATTTGTGGTTGTTTTTAGTAATTTTAATCCTTGTTCTCTTCCAGTTTCTCAATTTTTCATCATCTGAGAGGGGATATTGTGCGGGAAAATGTTGTTTATGTAGTATATGGGTAACTATATTTTGTGTGGTGTTTGTTTTAAGTTGAACAATATCATATTCAATATTTTTGTGATCGGTGGTGGACTTGATCTTAATCCTATATTTTATAACAAACCATGAATATTCTTTTCAGTTAAGGGAAAAAATATCTCATATCTGGTGTATCATGAGGGATATGTATACATTTCCTAATCTATGGGAACATGGTTTTCATCACCATTATAAAAATTAATGAAATAGTTAACTGAAATTTAAGGGGTAAGGAATTATTTTTATTATTGTATATATTTTGATATTATGATATTTATATTATCTATGCTTGTTATACCACTAAAAAACATTTTTGGTGGGAGCCCTTTATTATTCTGAATTGATATGTGGTGTGAAGCTCATGATGCGTGATTTTTGTGAAATCAACATAAATAAATGGTTAAAGACTAATACACAGATAAATAATTGTTTTCACCTAGATATACGGACTATGGAATAATTATACTAAAATAAATAAGTATATGTAAAGAACAACCCCATTATAAGTCTGAAAATTGATATGAGATGATCTGAAAAGTATTGTGGTATTTGAATTTGTTGTATGTGGTCATGGAGTTGGGGATCTTGATCTGAAGTTGTTTTTTGGTTGGTTACGAAATTAGATTTTTACGTGTCTTGTGTAAATGGTTGTGATGTCTATAGTGGTTGTGGATATGAAACAGTGGTGATGTTCGATCTCTTTTTCACGATACTTTGGGTTTTTTAGTTTTTGTCATCAGTAATATTTAGTGTTATATATATATATATATGAAATAATAGAATAATTTGATAGTAATGAATTCAAATTTAATGATAATTTTTAAATTGAAATGGAATGGGATGTTTTGGTTATGGGATTGAATTGTGTAATGAAAAAATTATTGTGGACGTTTTCATTTAAATGGAAAATGTTGAATATGATGTAATGGAATGAAATAATGAAATGAATGTGGTGGAAAATAAGTGAATTTCTTGGTTGTTAAAAATAGAATTTTTTGGTTATGATATATATATGTAAATTGGAAAAAACTAAGAATGTGGATGAAATATGGCTTGCTTCTTATTCCTTGTTGCAAGATTTTTTATATTTAGTGGTGGTAGAAAATTTTGAGGTATATTTAGTATTTGTGAAAATTTTATGAGTTTTTTATTGACACCTTTCAATCCCAATGGTTGATATTTTATTCTAGGATATTATATACATTGTATTATAATGTGATTTCTATATTCTCCCCCAAGTCATGTAACTTTTTCAAGTAACCAAATGTATTTTGGGTGCTTTCATTACATCATAGTGGTAATGAAGGATAGCTATCTACCGGGTCTTCTATTCCCCCTTCTAGACATTGTTGGGTTTATAATACTTAATTAATATAAGTAAAGAATTTCTCTACCATTGTATAATATGATATGGTGCGATGGACTATTTTTATTCATGTGGGCTTTGTTAAGATGATATGTGATGATATGACCTATGGTGGGGTTAATTCCTGGTAGGATGAGGGTACGAGGTTGATATCCTCCTTGTTCACGATACTCTATTAACATAGTTATGGGATGAGATGTTATGTCATGTGGATTCCTAGGTTTATATGTGATATATGAGATATTATGTGATCGATGAGGTGTTTTTGATTTGGTATGTGATGTGATGGAATGTGATCTGATTTGATATCTCATGTGTCTATGAGTAGGTAGTGATACAAAAGTGGTCAGACCACCAAGATGTATGATGTTGGAGTGGTGTGCTAGAAAATCACTTGGAATGAGGTATAGGGTAACCATTATTTGATATTTCTTATGTTATTATACATTGATGAGTTATTTAGTGAGCTATACCAGATGATATAAAAGTTCAATTTGACATATTTATGTGTTTTTTGATCTTCTCTTAACACCCTTTCAAATTGGTATGATTCCAGCATATATGTATGAGATATATTGGGTTTCCTTCTTAATATACTTTTATTCTCACCCCATATATATATTACTATTTTAATGTTTCTATGAGGACTATATGGACAATAATGGATATTATTATCTTGGACCTTTTGGTAGTTGTTCGGTATTTTCCATATCTTTTCCTTTGGGTATTTGTTTGTAGAATTTTATCTATATCTAATTACATTATATATGAATTTGGGGTCATATTGGTTTTTATATTTTATATTATGTCATAGAGTTGATTTATCATTGATATCATATCTCCAAGTCTTATTATTATAATGGTCAACGCCTCCCATTTATGATATTTTTATACCGTCAGGGATACGTATCAACAGAGGGCATAATAGAGGGGATACATCAGGGGTCATTATCTATATTTTATTATTATCATCTAAGGTGGAGTATCATTCTATGGAGGGGTTTAAAAATTTAAAATCACAAGTATAACATAAACTATGATTAAAAAGGCATTTAATAATTTAAAAGGGTTTTTGTGTGATAATTTTGAAAAATATGTACATAAAAGAAAAATATACCCAATCAATAATAAAAATAAGATCATATTTTCGATTAAGTTATTATTATCTTGTATAAAGTTTCAAAGAGTTGAAAATATTAAAAAAACAAGGAAACTAAATAAATATCTATATTATAGGAAATTTTTTTATTTTATGAATGGTATATTGTTATAATCTTTCAATGAAAATATATGTAGTCCCAAAAAATGAGATTGTAAAATAAATTTCATAACTCATTGTTAATTTCTAAAATTTAACTCCCTAAAATAGTATATTTGAATTGAAAATTTAATTCAATGAATAATTATATGTCAATGTTTTGTAAATAAATGGGCATGTATATACACCATATAAAAAATAAGTTCATAATACCAAATAAGTCTCAATGGAGTTGAAATTGAGATAATATCACTTAAAAAGATTGTATCATTAGAGTGAAATTTAATACATGAACTAAATACGTGAAAAATAATTTTATATATTAAAATAAAATATAAATAAAAAATTAAAAAACTAAATTTTCATTTGCACATAATCTTTGTACCTGTGGTGTAACTTAATGAATTCAAATTAAATTAAGAAATCCATTATCTCATCTTCCATATAGTTGAATGAAAATAAACCTAATATATAATATATTTATATATATTAGGCTAATATAAAATAACCAAACATAGAAAAATAATATCATATATGATCCAGTTATTCCATTGTATTGCTTGTTTATTAATAATAATTCATTATTATCATTATTTCTGGTGTCAAATACTACGTTTTTTCATGATTGTTTTGATTATTAATTTATTTTCATTGTATCTTGATCATGGTTTTACTATGACCCAAATTATAATGAATATATTAAATTCATTTATATTAATTATAAACATATTTCAAGTCTTCTAGAAAAAGGAACCATTAAATATTCATCACACTGTTTTATGGAGGTGGTAGACCACACATATTCATGAGAAAAGTTTCCATTTTTAAATTAATGGAATGGTATAGAATAATATCATATCGTATTTTTATTGTGCTAAAATTATTTCATAAATATCATAAATATCTTAATATATTCCATCATCTTTTAAAGCCATGGGAGGCGGTGATGGAAAACCAATTACATGGATGGGGTTTCTTATATTGGTTTTTCTTTTTCGGGTGCAAGATCCTCATGGTAACATAGATAGCACCAACATAGCGTGTTAATTATTGAAGTCATATTCCAATCAAACTTTCTCTGACCTCAAATTCATTTACTCCCCTATATGTCGGATTTGGAGCGATTATCCTATGTGGTTTTGGGATTTACGATTGGGCTGTTGACGTATTTCCCAGAGCTCATGATTTGGCTCGGATTTGTTTATGGTTTCTTGTTTAAAACTCATTTAGATACCTCTACCATTACTATCCCTAACCTAACTTTTAACCCATATATTATTCTCCTTTTCAGATCTAGAGTGATGGGTACAATGAGGTTTTGGGATGTGGGGTTCAGATGGCCAAGGTGTATCTTGCACGTTCTGTGTAGTGGTCTTTGGTGGTAGTTTTGGAATCATGATGGTTTAGTTTTGGGATCCTTATTTCAATTTTGTCTTGTTTCGGTGGGGTACTTATTCCTAGCTTTAGGTTCATTTGGGGAAATTGGGGAATTTATTACAATGTTTTACGTTAGCTCAATGATCTCTAATTACCTTGATTTTTGGTTCACTAGGGGAAAAATGATGACTGGGTCATTTTTTACATTGAATATAAAGAACATTGACATGATCCAAATATTTGGGAAGAAACCTCGATGGTGGTGATAAGACTGTTATGTGGTCAGTGGGTTTTATGATTATGGTTGTATGCGACAAGACCTTGGATGATACAAGAAATCATTGACGGTGGTAATCTAATACATTGTATTTTCATTGGGTATTTTTGAATTTGGTATCCTATTTTCTCTATCCCAATGTTACCACTTATCCATAATGTGGTTGTTTCGAAAACTGAATAAAAAGTATTTTTCAATTAGTTACAATAGTCTAATTTAGTATACATGGTTGATGGTTTTTTCCCACATGATAGAGAAGGTGATGAGAAAATATTATTTACTCAAAAAAATTACAAATAAGTAAATGGAATATACAATTTATTATATTTAAATTGTTAGTTTAAAATATAAGGACATAAATAATAATAAACATAATGATTCCAGTTAAGATGACTTCTACATTATTGAAAGGGGTCCTCCAGATCGTTTATTAAGGACTCTAGGGTTGGTCTATTGGGAATACCAGAAAATATAGAACATGGATAAATGTGTTGGGGTGATATTCTAATAGGATTGTGTCTAGATATATGGATACTTTTTAGTGAATACATGATGGGAGGATGTACCATTTTATAATTGAGGGAGATGAAAGACATAGAATTTTTCAAAAGAATAAAATATAATAATTTCTCAAAAAGTTAAATGGATCAAAAATTAATCATATAAAAATTGTATAAGTTTATTGTAGATATAAAAAATACTATAAGGTTTTATAAAATATTATGTGTTACCGTAAAAGTATTATCCATTTATTTTTAACCTTCATTAAAAATTAAACTCTTACTTGATGTCATTAATATTTACTCTAGTTGCTATTTAATATATGAAAACATTTAGTAAAAATTAATAAAAAATATTGATTATTATAATTAAAAATATGGTAAGAATATTAACATATTAAATTTCTATAATTTTCATGATTTAATTTTTTATAATAATGTAATACCTAAATGTAATCCCATTTTAGAATAATGTGTTTTTAAGAATAAAACAGAATTTTCATTCATTCAATACCATTTAAATACACTCAAATTATTGTTAAAATATTTTCATGAATGTAAAATCAATAAATTTTTTTAATACAATTAATTAATATTGATAAATTTAATTCAACATGATAAAATAAAACTGTGTTCTTAAAAATTGTTTTTAATCCAAAAAATGAGCTTATACAAAAATAATGTTTAAATATGATTACTATGTAAATGATTATATAATTTATAATTAATGGATAATTTTTTTACATTAATATCAAAATCAAATAATAAAAATTGTACTTTTTTGGAGAATAATTGTTCATTTTTACAGAAACAAAAAAAAATTAGTGTTCATTGAAAAATAATAATTTTATGATAAATTAGAGAAATTCACAATAATCTAAAATTAAAATGATGAATTAAAAGATTATATTACATTCTTATAATAAAATTTTAAAAATACAGTAGTATCTAATTATAATATACCAAATAATAAATTTAAGAAAACTTTTTATGAAGTATTAAATACCTTTAATAAAAATTGTGTATATATTTAATGTTTATTTATCAATATTTTGGCCTTATTTAATTACTTTATAATATTTTTTATAATTTGGTTATTACTATTAATAGGTTCTAATTTAAATTATATGTCATAATTTGTCATGGTTCATTTTAAGCTTGGTGTTTTTTGTCATGAAATCTAATGACTATAGTATTATTTTGAAGTAAATTTTTTGATGTGTTGCAATTACACTATGTTAATAACTATTTTGAACAAAAAAGTGGAGAAAATTTTAACATGAATAAAATAGTACTAATTTATGTTCACCATATTATCCATATTTATGATCTTTAGGAAAGTCGTATTTCACATGGAATGGCCTGAGGAAATTCAATAAATGAGTTATTGAGGAGGGGAATAGAGATCTCTCAAATAATATTATGTATTTCCTAAAATAACATTGTTTTAATCATGAAATAAATGCATAGATGTGGATTTACATGAAATTAGAGTTTATAATGGTTGATACATGAAAATTATCCACAACTCGTAATGGGAAGATTGATTTTAGGGAGTCCCAAAATATCGTTGGATCTCCCATCAATATACATAATAATATATCTTTATGTAGTTTTTATTATTATGAAAATATAGGGAACACCTAAAATCTATTGTAGAAGGGTTACATTATTGGAAATGAGAAAAGGATATAGGTGACATTATTCCAATTTTCCTAGGGTTTTTTGATGGATACTATTATTTGTGTTAACAGTATATATAAAAATAATTTTTTCATATCATGTAGAAAAGTTAACATTTCAATGGATTCATGATGGGGTATGATTAAATTTCTAAATTTTTCATTCTAAAAGATATAAAATAAAAATAGATATTTTGATTTGAAAAATGAAGAAGGGCTATGTAAAGAACCTAAAATGTTATCAATGGAATTTCCATTCTAATAATTATTTCATATTGTATAAATCACATAAATCACATATAATCCCCAATTAAAACACTATTTTCTTAAATTAATAATGAAATAAATAGTATTTTTATAAATTAATGAATGTATAATAGTGTAATATTAACATGAAAGATTGAATAATTATATGGAAATTGTGAATAGTAATATGAAAAAAATAATTGTAACCTCTATTATGAAATTATAAAAAAATTAGGCATATAATGAATTAAAATATAATATACATATATCATGGAATATGTAAATGAATGTTTTAAAAATGATTAATTATGTGCTGGTTTTTTAGTGAAACATAAATGTTTATTTTAAATTTTATAATTAATATAATGATTTAAAATAAAATTTATTTTCAGGAAGTATCTTCAAAAATTAATATTTTGTTTCCATTTATTTATAGATAATTTTATTATAACTTAATTAATTTTTCAAAGTTCCATAAAATTAGTTAGAATTTTAAAATCTGTATTTTATAATAAATTAAAAATTTAATTAAAATTTTATTTTCTCATATTAAGAAAATTATTTATATAAAATTGAGTATATTTTTTAAATATAAACACCAAAAAATATTTGGGGATAGTTTTTAGTTTATTTATAAAATAGTTGAATTTTTTTGCATAATGTAATGTGGTAATTTAGAGTATTTTACATTAAAAGTAAATAAATGAGCATTTGTGCCATGGTTGCATCATGGATAATGAATGTAGCCATTATCTTAAACTAACATTTTCTAGTTTCTATAAAATGTCACAATAATGCTAATTATTTATAGTCATGATGAAAAATAATAAACATGTGAATAAAATAATAAAAAACAGAGCTCTTCACCTACTATAAATACACCCCTCACCACCTCCTCTCCTCACACATTCTAAGATTGGAACAATACTTCTATTCTACCAAATTACTCTCCCTAACAAATTCCCCATGTTTTGGTATTAATTTTCTAACCAAAAGACAATTTTCAACTACCTTTGGGAGGTTCTCAAGGAGATGACAATCAGGAGGTAAAAACCACCCTTTCTCTCGTTTAAATTATTTTATTTTATTATCCTTTCATAACCTATCCTATAAAAAGTAACATGATATTTCTTGTGTCATAGATATAATAGAATGTTTTTTTGATAATATAATATCCATCATCAATTCATGTATCCTCTCCTTTTATTCTAAAAATGAAAACATCGCATGTGAGGTATCGATTCCCAACATTTCGGAAAAATGAGATTTAATTTTTCATTACCACCTTCAAGGATGGTAATAAAACCCTTTATATTGTATAAGAAGATTATAATATGTGTTTTAAATCTTATTTAATGTTCTGTATCTATTATATTAATATATAATTCAAAAAATGATACTAATTTGTAATGGGCATAAAAAGCACTAAATAGAAATAATCATTTTTATCAAACATTTATCTAATGAATAATTCTCATATAAAATTAGAAACTAATATTTAGTACCATATATTTTGTAGATATAAAATAATGCAATCTAATGTTAGTTCTGATTTTTTTTCATCCACCTGAAAAGAAAATTCATAATTATACACAAGTTCACTGACCATAAAATCATGAAACAATTAAACCAATACTCCAAATACAACACATTAAACAATATAAGTTAATAAATGGTCATAAATGAACCGAATAATATTATAATAAATTAAATACATATAGAAGTGGTTCACAATTAATTAATTAATGTATTTAATTTAATTTCTGAGGTCATTAAGTAAAAGGTCAAAACAATTTCATACACAAGGTATGTGATTCTCTCCAAAAGCCCATTTTTTATTTGGGTTATGATTTATCTCTTATTAAGAAAATTAAATTTTTAATTATTCTTTTTTAAACCTCCAAATTTTCATTTTTATGTTATAAAAATATTCACCTAGCTCAATGATTTTTTCTTTAATGGGTAAATACATCATTTTTAATGTTTCCTTTTTAATTCCTCTTATTATGCAAGCTTGATTAATGGGAAGATAAAAATTTCATAAAAATATTCATGTACACTCTATATTCTATTTCAATCCAACAATAGTTTTATAAAATTTTTCTTTTGATTAGAAAAAACTAACTTTTCATTTTTAAACACTCTTTTTATATATTTTTACATATATTGGACATCAATTTCAATTATATATTTCAATTTTTTTATGGATTTAAATTTATAACAAAAATATATTCTTTTTATGGAAACCATTATGATATCCTCTTGGTTGAGTTTTATGACATGATTACGATACTGTTTTTTTATATGTATAGCCATTATGTTTATACCTCGTGATTGATTCTTAATGTGTATAACATATGTATGAACATGTTATGATTGGTTCACTTATATTTCACTTAAATTACTTTGGAAAATATTTAGATTAATGTGAAATCTTGTTGGGACTATGAGTAAACATGATTCTTTGATGGGACGTTTTCCACCATGTGAAATAATATAGGAAGTTATCCTTAACTCATGATTATGTCATGATATATTACTATCACATTCCTATGTTTCCTAGATTAAATGATCCAATTTTCTATATGTAATTATTATATATGTTTATTCATCACACATGAATTTTTATTTCATCATGTTACTCCTACTAATCCATGTGATATTCTTTATTCTTATATTTATTCCCTTATTGGTTTTTTATCTCATCCCTTTTATCAATGCATTCCCCATGTTATCCTTTGTATATGTAATAACAAAAATGATGTTAAGATCACATTATGAATGATTAAAATAAATATTTTTTATTGTATTTCTATGTTTTTAGTTTTATGTGCCTAATCATCAAAAGACACTTGACGTTACGATCCTTGGTTTGTATATGATAGTTAATTATGCTTAAAATCATTTAATAATACTTCTAAAATGATAGGGTCATGATCATTGGTATCAATGTATTTTATAGTTGTTTTTGGAGATTTGGTCTACAGTACATTAGTAAGAACCCTAGGGAGGATTCTATCACCATGGATAAAATAGATTTAAACATAATGAATCACATGTTATGATATACCTTGAATCAATAAGTTTATCATTCTATGTTCAATGTTTATTTATTATATTATTATGATCTATGTATTTAGGTCACCCCTAATTTTTTCATTATTTTTTAGTTAATAGCTATAAATAAGAGAATGACCCTCATCTATTTTCACCATATTATGTAAAATGTTATTTTGAGGGTGAAATTTAATAAGTGGTGGAAAATGTATTAGACCCAAGATTCTATCAACTAAAATTATCTTTTTATAATTATTTTAATATATTATAAATCACATGAATCACATTAATATCTTAAAAAAATTATTTAAATAAACTAATAATTAAATATAATGAATTTATAGAAATTACAGAACCGATCAAATGGAATATTAACATGACAATTAATATTGTAATATAACTGTTATGAAAAGTAATCCGTCCAATAAAATATTAACAACTCATATAAAAATATAAATAAAATTTAAATATTTTATTAAAGAAAATATAATATATTTTTATCATAGAATAAGTAAAAAATGTTTTTAAATAATTATAATTTAAGTTTGGGTATTTTTGATAAACATAATTTTTTATTTAAAATATTATAATTAATATAATTATTTGATACAATTTTTATTTTTAGAAAATATATTCATAAATTAAAAAATTAATATTTAATTATTATAAGATAATTTATGAGAACTTAATTAATATTCCACAGTGTCATAAAATCGGTTATAATTTTAAAGTCGATATTTTTTGAATAAATGATAATTTTATATTAAAATTAAAATTTTCATATTATTAAAATAATTTTCACAAAATGGTGTCAATTTTTTGAAATCTGTAGGTCCATAAATTTTTTGGGTGATTTATTTTGTGTTTTCTAAAATAGATTATTTTTTGTGGATTGTGTGATACGGTAATTTACGATATTTTAGATTATAAGTAAATAAATTATATTTTGGTAATAGTTGAGTCATGGATAGATAAAGTGTCTATTATCTCAAACTAAAATTATATTGTTAATTTACATAGTCATAAGAATAATATTTATTGACCATATTTTGCCAAAATAATATACAAGTCAATTAAAAATAAAAAACACCCCTCTCATCCCTTTATAAATACCACCCCTCACTGCCTATACTCCTCAAATCTTCTAATACATAGTTATTTCTTATATTCTACCCAATTCCTCTCAATAACCTATTACCCAGATTCAGGTATTTCTGGTCTCAGCAAAAGACCATTTCCAAGTGCCTTAAATAATATGTCAAGTAGATGACACTCAAGACATAAAATGATCCCTCTTTCTATTTTGATTTCCTTTCTTTAATAGCCATCCATCATATATAATTTAAAATGTATCATTATAAAAACAATATAATATATAAACATCAATAATACATTGTTAATGGAATTTCAATCAACAAATCTCTTATCCTCTCCTTTTTTCTACAATTGAATACATCATCTCTGAGTTGTCGATTCACCACATTTGTGGACAATGCATTTTCATTTTTCATTACAACCTTAAAATGATATTAGTAAAAGAGTTTTTAAAGTTAAAAAAGATTATAATATTTATATTAAAACTTATGTAATGTTCTAGAAACATTATATAAACAAATTATTAAAGAAAACAATATTAATTCATAATGGTAATAAAAACAACCAAAATGTTATACATGACAAATTACATTTATTTAAATAAATTAATACCATATAATTATAGTTCTAGAGATTTTATTCAACATGATAAGAACATTCATAATTATGCACAAGCGAACTAACCATGAAAACATGAAATGAACACTCCCGAAGTGATTAAATCAAACATTATAAGTCATATAAATAACCATAAATGAACCAAATAAAATTATAAAAAAAATAGATTTATAATATGTTATTTATTAATTGATATATGCGTTTAATTTTATTATCCATTAAATTAGGTACATGAGAAAAACATATTCATACATAAGGTAAGAGATTCACTCTAATCCACAATTTTTTCTTCCGGTTACGCATTCAATCTTTTTACCCTAATGTAATTATTAATTATTCTTATATAATGATCCTAAATTCAATTTTAATTTCCCAAAAATATGTACCTATCTCCATTATTCATTATTTCATAGAAAAATACATGTTTTATAATGTTCCCCTTTTCAATTATTCTTGATATGCAAGCCCATTTAAAGGAAACATCCCAATTTGTTACCCATTTTCAAGTAGAGTCCATAATCACTTCTAATCCACAAATATTTTTATAAAATTACATTTATATCATTAAAAAGTATCTTTTTTCATTTTTGATTTTATTAAAAACACTTATTTTTTAATGTTGAAGTCTCTTCTATATATTCCCATAAACTGCACCAAATGTTTTCAATTATAATGTTTTTAAACCATTCTTTAACATATGTTCACATCTATTGGAAATAAACTATTAATATATATATGCTAATTTTACATTATTTATGTACATGTATGATTTAAATCCAATATTTCATGGAAACCATTATGATATTCCTTTATTTAGACTTTATTACCCGTTTAAGATGCACATTTCATTCTATAGGCAACCCTTATATTTATTCATTAGGTTTAATTATTCATACCGAAGTCATATGCATGAATATGATATTATGGGTGCACCCTGATTGATATCTAATTCAATGGATAATTTTTTAGTATAATGGGATGTCATGTTGAGATAGGGAGTAAAAAAAATTCCTTAATGAGACTTTTTCTACCATGTGATATAGTCTTGTATATTATCCTTGATTCATGTTTAGGTCATTTTTTATATTTCTACCAAAATAATATTTTTACATGATTAAATGATCCCATATTCTAAATATTATGGTGTTATATGGTTATTCATGTTTTATTCTTTTTAGGTTATCATGTTATTCCTTCCAACCAATGTGTTATCATTTACTCCTATGTTTTTTTTCCTCACTAGGTTTTCTAGCTCATCCATTTTTTCAATGAATTCCACATATAATCCAATAAATATGAATGATCTCAAAGGAATCAAGTAGATCATTAATGATTATTAATTGTCATAAAATTAAACGATATCCATTAGTTCAGTGAAAAAGACAAAAACTCAAAATAATTATTATCTTTTCATATAATAATCTGCATGGTTAAATTAAACACTATGTTACTCTTGAAATTATCTTTATACCCAATGTATTGTATAAAACATTTCATAATCACGCATAAAGTAAAAAATTCATAATTGCTGATGGTTTCAAAGAAAAACATGAAATCTATTCCATGAAAATAAACATTTCACTAATACAACATCATAAACTATCCTTCAAATAATAATATAACTTTATTACCAAATGACATAAAAATATTTCTATAAAACCATTGATACCATAAACATGAAATATATCCTTTGTCTAATTAAATAATCACATGGATAATTAAATATCATTTTATAATGATTAAATGTATAATATTGATTATCATATTGTTATCATCAAAGCTCAGTTCAAATTCATCATATATAAATATTTAATGGATATTTTAAATGACCAATATTGATAGTCTCGAGATATCTACAGATTAAGTTATTGGATATACCAAGATCAACCCTTCACTTGTATAAAGACCCGGAAATTACAATGAAATTTTTTTATAAATACTTTGGAATTTTATGAGTCTCTGGTTTCTAACGGTCCCTGATTCTGAGGCCCGATGTGCCCAGAATAAATTTTTGTTGTTTTGGTCGGGTACGTTCAGAAAACGTATGTGCGGGTTTTTATATCTTTTGAACCTGTTCTCGGAATTGAAATTTTAGGGCACGGATAAACTCATAGTGCTGATATTCTCTTAAGGGGACCTTTACCACAGGTGTGTTTTGTCTTATTTTGTTGTTAAAAATTGGTGATTCATTAAGACGTAAATAAAATTGTTATGTTTCAATTTTATTAAAAGTGGAAGTTAATTCCTCCAATGGAAAGTTGGTGGTGGGTCCCACACCCCACCTAACATCCAATGGGTGGATATAACTATGGGTGTTGGGGCCCGCACGATCCCCTAACCCTTAAACTCTTCCATTAACTACCTTAAACCCCCATGAAACCCCTTATTAATCATTATAACTCTCCACATTCTCCCTTAATTAATTATCACCTTCCACCCATTTATTATGCCACCCCAACCAATTAATTACTTCATTAATTTATTGGCGCATGTCATTTTGAAACAATATTAATTGCATGGAAATTCTTTTTCAAAGTGAAAGGATTAATATAATATTTGTTGGAAAATATTGGGGGGGGACATTGGAGAATTAGAGGAGAGCTTTATTCTTCCACAAAGAATTCCATGCACTCTCGGCAAAGAATTCTCCACGACTTCCCCTATATTCTTCATCCTCCACGTCAAGGGAGAAGACGCTGCTCACGAGAAGCGTCACCTAAATCAACGACTCTTCCTCCAACTCTGACAGGACGACATTGTTCCCCATGACGCTATCTTCTGCGACGCTCGACCACCACGATGCTCGTCTTCCGCAGCTTGTTGACATGAAAAATCAATTGCGAGGTATGAGTTTCGTAAAATTTATAAGAGAATAAATTATCTAGTTTTTGTTGAATCCTTTGGAATAAATTTGACCAATTGATACCACCTAATGTTGAGGGAGCAGGATGAACGAACATGGCCCGACGACCCTCCGATGTATTACTTATTTTTATTCTCGGTAGAGGCGCGTTGGAAGAGGCGGCGAGGAACGAAGGCGGCGGTCGTGTGCTACCCGTGCACGGAATAACTATGGCCCGCAAACGTGGGCCACTCGGCTAAAGAAGAACCGGCTGACCAAAGCTGTCTAGGCTGGTGTAACCATGGCACCCCATGGAAACAGACTACGGAAGACAGCGGCCTGCATTCCGCGGGCCACTCGGTGGATGAATCGGCCGGCAGGCAATCGATCAGGCTGGGAAAACTCGTGGTTCCAAGAGGGTGTCATGCTGAAGGAACCGTGGCCCGCCTGTGATGACTACTCATTCCAGGAAGACCGACCGGACAGGTGGGCATCGCCTCTTGGCACCGCTGGTTCGGGAGACCCCCCCCCCCTACCCCCACAGCGCTCGGCCACCCGGGCCGAGCCGCGGCCAGCCGGGCCGCGCCGCGTCGCGCTACATCGTACGGGGTCATGTTGCACCGCGCCGTACCAGGCCGCGCCCCGACGGGCTGGGCCGTGCCCCCTTGGTCTGGACCATTCACTTCACCGAGCTTGCCTGACCCTCTTCCGGGTCGGACCAGCCGAATCGGGTCGGGCCGCCCGCCATCCCACTAGGCTTAACGGGCCTGGCCTATTTTCACTTAAACTGGAATAACATCAAGTTCGTGCGTCCGATCGACGCGTCGTCTGTGGAATTGGGATTATCGCGAAGATATGGATTTTTTTTCGATACTCTTAGTGTGTTTTTGATGACTTTGAAAAAATGGTTGGGTTGGTTCGAAATCAAAACCAACTTGGCCCTCAGAGCAGAAACTCATATAATTTAAGGACCGAGCATATGATTGAAGTGTCGTCAACTACGTTGGATTCCTCTTGATGAGACGGTACTTTTGGAGTACTCCACTAGAGTTTTGGATGCATTTGGAGTACGTTCGGGATATTTTTAGCTTAAAAACCAACCAGGCCTCTGAAATAGAAATGCTAATAACTCACAGATCGAGCGTCTGATTGACGCACCGTATATTGCGTTGAGACCCCTATGACATGACGGGCCTATGATATACTTCTTTGTGGGACTTGGTGACACCTGGAGTACTCACCAGTAGATCTTGGATAAAATCCTCCAGCAGACGAGAATACGGAGTACGAAGACCTAGTAGCTGGCCGAGACCTGATGACTACTTGTCTGATTCGTTTCAGAGTGAGTTGACTAGCCCAGTGTGGAGCACTACTATGTGAGGTGGAAAACTGAAGGCGGAGGAGCGCTACTATTTGAGGTAGTAGAACCACGTTACTCGACAGATGGAATACCTCTGTAGGCTATGAGGGGGAGTGCTACGGTGTGAGGCGGTAGACCCATGGCGGGGAGCACAAATTTGTGAGGCGGCAGTCCCTAGGTACTCGAAATAAGGAGTAACTCAGCAGTCTAATGGTAGTGAGTAGCACCTCGGAGTCACGACAGGACTACTGTGCTCGACAGCGGATAAATTCTCTAGAATCTATGGTTTAGACATCATTAATAAAATCCTGATTTGAGATTAGACAATGACCTTTGTTTTTTCCTCATGATTGAGAAGGGTGACTTGATAACTTAGGTATATATATGGGCATATACCTATGTAATGGTTATCCGTTGAAATCGTAATTTGTGGTTATCCTTGTTGGTTTTTGTGAGACCTAGAGGGTATGAAATTCCCTACTGAGTATTTTATAATCACCCCTGGACGGGCTATGCCCGCACCTCGTTGTATTGGATTCAGACGAAGGACAACGCTGACGAAGCCTGAGAGCTCCGGGATTGGACGGTACCCAGAGGTGGACACTTGTCGTGACGGTACACAAAGCGAACTAATATATGTGTATTGCTGAGGAGGCTTTCTGTACCTACCCTTCAGGTAGGATCTGTGGTAGATGATCCAGGAGCTTCTAGTCACCATCCAGTTGTTTTTTCATTTTCAGTTGTACTTTCTTTTAGTTGTAGTTTTACCATTTTGTTGGGCTTTTATTCTGGCATCTATTTTAATTTCAACATACTTTTCATCTAGGTTTACTTAGTTTTTTCTTTTTCTTGTACTCTGTTTTTGTGTGTTACGTTTATAAAGGCAATGCCTTCCCAGTTTTTAGGTAATTACGCCTTTGGTGCTAGTTGCCAGCCCCTGGCCTATGGAAGGCGGGCTTGGGGTAGTCATGATACCGACCCTGGGGGACGGGTCAGGAAAACATAGTAAGTCCAATTGTTTCATGACTTGATATATATGAAGTGAAAATGATACATAATCAACATAAACATTCATATAAAACAACTAGTATGAGAAATTTCAATATTTCCATTTATCAAAAAATATAACAACTTTTTCATTATCCAACTATACAGATAGTTTGGATGGTATCATTAGATGATATCATTGAAAAATAATAAAAATCATAAAATTATTTTGTCATAGATAAAAATACAACTACATTACAATTCAAACCTTTCATTAAAAATATGAGATAAATAATATTTTTAATTCATAACATTTTGAATAAAAAAATTTAAAATATTTTGAATATGATTTTATTTTAAAATAAACGTATAAATTTTAATATAATATTCGAAGAAAACAATGGTCATGATGGTGGGGATATTTAATTATATAATATAAATTAAAAGATTAATTTTTTTAATTTTATTTATAAAAATTCAAAAGATAGTGATATGAAAATAATTTTAAAATATTCCCTTAAGTCTTCTGTAATGAATTTCTAAACTAGCAAAAAGTTTTCTTTAAAAATATTTGAAATTTCTATAATAAAAATATTGAATCATCAAATGATCATGAACATATATGAGAGATATTTTTAAAGTAAAACAATAAAATATGGTTTTAAAGTCCCTGAATGTTTTTCATGTTGTAATGATTATTTTAAATATAAGCCTTTATGTTTTTTGGGTTTAAGCATTATTTGGTTATATTTTTTATGATGTGAATAGAGCATTGGTGGGTGGGAGATTTTTCATTTCCAAAAATAGGCCACTCCACAGTCTTATTGTAAGTAATTATGGTTTCTAGCGACGACTATACAATAAAGACTAGGGGGAAATGTGTATGTACAATATATTGGATGTATAGAGAAACAGTAATGGTTTATTCCCATAATGATCTAACCACACTAATGTTGGAGGCCGTAGTGAGGGAACACTGTTTTTGGCACACACATACGGTAGGTCAGCAGTTTTTATAGTGAGTTGAATAACTCCATAACCATATTGGAGGTCATGGTGGAGGATAAGAGAATTTTTAAAATTTTAAAATTGTTTCCTCCTTCCTTCGAATGAGATTGTGTCAAAGTGAACATGCATGTGAACATTATGAGGGAGATTTAATGCAATATTTATCACTTCTTCTTTTATTAATCGATTCAAACCTTCTATCCTTATCAATATCATTGAGTTAGATGATTTCCATATGGCCTTATAAGAAATTTTTGGGAAAGGATTTGAATGAACCATATTTTGAAGCTATAGAATTTAGAGATTCATTGTATTAAAATCTTATTTGATAACATTTCTAGAAATATAAACTTGTATTTTGGAGGCTTCTCTTTTTGAAATAGATTCATAAGTTAGTAGAACATATTAACTGTTATTTCCAAAGAGAAAAATATTTCACTTTCCTTCAGTAAGATATTATGACTTCCATTGATTGTAATTTTCAATGGTTTTATTTATTTTTACCCATTATGTTGATTTTTTCTTGATACATGTTCTCGAACCAATGTTGTTTTAGATTGGAATCGGTTCAAAGAACTCTTTTCATGTGATATTGTTATCATTGGTGTACAAACATAGTTCAGGTGATGATGCTTTGATAAACACTAATATTGATGTATAAAACCATGATATATGTAGTTATTTACTATGTATAAGTAATGTATGTTATTGTTAACATGATATAATGTTGTTTTTTTATATTATTTTGATCTTGATTGAGTTTTGTCGCATGTTTTCGCATGGGTAGCCCATGAGAACATGCTTGAGTTTGATTGTGTGTGTGTGTGAATCCTATGAGACCTATTTTTATGATGGATTATATATATTTGTGTGTTTGGATATTATTTCATACTCATGATATTTTATGTTTCACCCATTAATGTTACACTCTATTTACATGTGTTGAATATGGTATATATTATAATGTTTTTATTTTATTTGTTGTTCCAACATAATAAGTGGACTCTTCATAGGCCGATAACCCTAGAGGGAGATCATGTTTATATGTATAATGTAATATTATGATGGGAATGAGATAGATTATAGGGAATGATGTCCTTGTGGGAAGACCTTGGGGTATGATTATATTAAGTGATCTGACTAGAAAGTAGAAATTGGGTCATGAAATTCTATTGGGATCTAATCCAGGACATGTTGTTATGATATGATGGATTTATGTAATGATCTGAGGTAGTATTAGGAAATGATTCCGTATGTAATGAATCATGAGGGAGGTGGGGATTTCCTAAAAACGTATCATCCCTACAGTGGAAATAAATAAATTTGGTGACCTAGTTGTTAACTCGAGTTCACAATTGCTTTTTTTTAAATTTCCAAAATGGTGTTGATGAAGTTATTTCTAGGTGGTTTTAGAGGATTTAAAAAATAACAGACACAATATATTTGATTTTATTATTTCTTACATGGATATTTATTTATTATCATAGGATACAATCTTATGTTTTTTTCACTTTTCTTAAGTATTCATTGGTGGTGCCTTACTAGGTTATCCCCATACCATTTGTGGGAATGTCACAACCTTCATAACCTTTATGATCATAAATTTAGGAATGTAAAATTAACCAAAGACAAGGAGATAGATGATAGTGTATCGTGATTAAATTTTATATCGATATCGGATTCATAGTAATTTTCTATCATTATATTTAATTTCCAATCTTTTTCACACTCTTGTTTGACCAATAAATTTTAGATTCATTGTTTTATTATTAAAAATGACTTGATATACTTTTCCTTATATTATTATTGATTTTTATATAATTATCTATTCTATTTTTGTTTATTGAGAGTATATTTTCACTATTAACTTCATTTAAACCACTATTACTAGTAAGAAACATATTAGGTACAAGGAGTCCATGTGGAAATCCATATCTGATCGAGTGAGTTGGGTCATAGCATTAAAAAGTGGTATCAAAGTAGGATTTCTCTCTTTATTCTTGTATAATATGTTTTGAGACATGTTTTAAAGTATTTAGGATGTGTGGAACTCAAGAAAGGGAGTTTAATGTGTGACCAAAAAAGTGTAATATACTTCTTTATTACCATTATTGGGAAAACTATTGCAATTATTGTTTTACAAATTTATTTAGATCATAAGAATATATATTTTGGTACTATTTTATGGGATTTGGGTTCATTAACGAATCTTTATTATGAATGTAGGACCACCTATCATGTGTGTGTGTTTGTGTTTCTAGGTACTTGTTGAGGGTTTCATGGTATTCTTTTATTAAAATGAAGTGATATGTTCTGTTTTTTTTATTCATTTATTTCCCTAGAACTTATATATATTTATTTTAGAATTTTTTATTTTACCCTAATCATGTTTTCTCTTTTTTAATCTATATATATATGATTTTGACTGACATGCATGTATGAAAACCATTAGTAGTACTAATACAGTTGGTCCTTCTAGTTATGGAAAAAACCATAGGATATGATTCTATCGAAATACTTCATGTGTTCCGTATAAATAAATAATATATTCTAGTAAATATTTTTATCCATTATAAACATTCATTTGGGAGATTATATAAAGTCAGCATAAAAATTCATGGTTGTCCAGAACACTCCCACTTGGGAGACCTTCTAGTACTACCACAAGTCACATAGGATAATGTCTTTATGGATTAACATTCACCAACCCCATTAGATTGGGTAAAAAGGAAATATCATCTAGGAGTCATTATAATAGTGAAGACTCAATGAATAGGTGTTTCCAATACAATGTTAGATTATACTAGGGTTTTTCCGATTCAATAAGCTCTATCATTCCATGTATCCAACGTCCATCATGATGCCAAATAATTGATTTATAAAACTAATAGATTATTCCATCTTTTGGATACTCCATAAGATCAATTGGTATGGTTTGTTTCATTCATTATAAATGTACCTTCAAGTAGGTCAGGGGTGTCATGATCTAGGTTGGGAGATGTAAAGGTCTCTATTAGATTACATTTGATGAAAATCTCATCAATTTGTTATTTCTGAGAGTATTTATGTTGTACCATGCTCATAATTTTCTAGAGCTTCATCAAGAATCTATGAAGGTTTCTAGATACCAAAAAATAAAGAAAATATGTCTACAAAGTCTGATATTATATTTTATATAGGTATGAGATTTAAATTCTGTAATTTAAAACTAATAACATATTCATACATACTTCATAGGGACCTAATGATCACAAAGACTATGGAGGAAGATAAAGCTACAAGTTTTCTTTTATCCTTCGTTGGACTCCCTATTTATACTACTGAGAGTAATAGTAGAAAATTGGATGACTCCTTCCAATGAAATGATAAAAAGAAGTGATTATTTTAATAATATTTTATTGGATAATGAGGTCCATAGTGCTATAAAGAAAGAAAGAGTGGGACTTATAAGAAATAATTCAAAATCCAAGGATAATGAGTCATAAATGTATAAATATATGACATCAATAGAATTTATGCTCAAAGGAATCATAAAGTAGGCCTTATGGAGGTCTAAGTCAGATACAGGCATAAAGAAAAGAGATAATCTGGGGTCCTCAATATCAAGGCATGATCCCTCAGAGGATAATGACTCAGACAAGCCATGCATATCAGGGATATGGTCATGAAGCTATGTTTGCTTGAGTGTATTTGATTTAATGTGTTTTAAATGACTATGAAAAATGGAATATATTCCATTAAAAGTACATTACTAATTATATATACAATTTCTATGTCCATGTTTGATATTAGTTATTCCCATTTTTTTATCTTCTAAAAGTTTTATATGACTTGACTTGCTGATCATGTTATTTTTGAGTTTCATTCTATCAAAATACCAATGGGGATGAATTTGTATCATTTAAATGGTTACCAATGTGTTAAATAGTCATTTTAAAATATGGAAATATATGGGATTACATGATCAATTGGATTTCTAGATTTGTTAAGATCTTCAAAAGGAATTGGTGGAATAGTAATTGGGTGTCTAACAACTAGTATTGGAGAAGAATTTTGTTTACTATGAATGAGGGGGAGAAAGTTTTTTAAACAATGAATGGGATGATGGAGATGGTGTAGTGGGATGAGGCCTAACTCGTGTAAGAGCTGTTATAGAAACATGGATTAGAATGGATTTTGTAGATAATCCATATATAACCTCTATATTTCCCCTAGTGGTGCAAATGATTTAGTATGTCTTTATACATGAAATTTTTGGTCTCCCTACTGAGAGGAGAATTGAACATGGGATCAAACTCATTCCAATAGAAATCTTTATTGCTTCCCCCATATCACATGGTTCCATCTGGTTTGATGAAATCATGGTACAACATAATGAATTAGAGGGGAATTGATTTATGAGATTGAGGGAATCACCTTAGGGTGTTTTGGTGTTACCCTCAATGAATCAACATTGAATAATTTCTTTATTTCGAAACTATAATTTTTTTTTAAAAAAAGTTATCATGAAGAATAGATATATGTTATTGTCGATTTATGACCTATAAGATCAATCATGATGTTCATGGTGGTTCTCCCAATTGTATTATTGTGAAGCCACCACTAGATTTGGGTCAGAGAGGAGGATATTCCCAAGATAATGTTTAGAATTATATATGGATTCTTTGAGTACATTCTCATTCCATTTGGGAAAAAATTGATCCATTAGTGCTTACATCGTTCATCGATAGGATTTACCATCGATGTCTTCACTCCTTTATTGATAATTTTTTAGAAAATATCCAAATATACACTAAGTCTTTAAGAATGCATGAAATGTACCTTGAGATCATATTGTGCACACATATAGTGAATGAGATTATTTAAAAACTATCATATTTTCACTTTTGGATTCAGGTGGTGTGAATACTTGGTCATGAGATCATTGAGTTAGGGATTTATTTGGAGAAGAGAAAATCAAGGTAGTGTTTTCTTGGGCACATCCTTGGAATATACATCAGTTAAAGAGCTTTCTTAGTTTATCTGGGTACTATAAATGGTTGGTAAAATACTTGTATCATTTGGTATCACTTATGACTAGGATTAAAAATATATGACTACATATTTAATGGAATGATCATTGTGAATATTCATTCCTAGAGCTAACGAGATGATTGAAAACATCATCTATTCAGATGTTTTCATAGAATATAGTTAGATATGTAGCTTACTATGGTACCTCAGGTGTTTTCATGTGACCTATACTAATAGATAGAGACCAAATACATTATAATGGGTCAATTCAATTGTATCCCCATGATTTAAACTACACAATGCTTGACTTACAGTTTTTCGTTTTTGTCTATGCTCTGAAGTGTTGGTGACATTGTATCTTCGGTGATATCATTTATATAGACACAAACCATAGAATATTCTAATATATATTCTCATAGAAATATTGTAAATTAAGGTTTAGGATTTGGGGGGAGTATCTATACACATTTAACTTTGATAATTCCAATTATCAGGGGAAGTTTAATTTCATTGTATATTATCTTAATAGTAAAACTCAAGAGATTCAGAAACATAGAGAGCTTCCTTCACAATTGGAATGACATATGATATGTTTAACAATGGAGCATCCTACTGATTTAGAAAATCATAATTATGTAATTACTTGTGAACCATTTATTATTATATTATCTTTAGTGGAATATGTTAAAAAATCTAAGAGTTAGGTAGTGAATGTGTGGTGGTGTGGGAATTATATGTGGTAGATCATTATATTATAGGGTGTATCATCGATGAAAATTGTGTGATCAATGTTTTTTAGAGGTTATTAGTGAAATCTTCTTTCAGGTATGATATATTGAGATACATTCATGCCTAAAAGTTACTAGTGCATCTATGGTCGATGATAATGTACCTTTAAGTTTGAATTTTTTTATGGATAAGTATGATAAGAGGTATCATTGGGTTTATTTTATAATGCTTTATCTACAAAAGGATAAAGGTTGAGAATTAGTGTCTCGATGTTTTTTTAGACACTTCTATTGCCGATGTGTATGTTCATTAATGTAATGATGAAAATGAAGATAGGTTTTCCTAAAACCTTGAGGAGTCATTATGTCATTTTGGTGATCATTGATCTGCATATAAACGAATCCCATTTATTTTTGATCTAAGAGACTCACCATGTAGATTAATTGGGTATGATATATAATTGATGTATTGTATGATATCATGTAGTTCATTAATGTAAATTATCAAATCGAGTTGTGTATTTTACAACATAGTTTTACAATGCTTCTAGAATGCTTTGTGCACTCAGTTGAATTTCAGTATTGTCTATCATCAACAGACCGATAACATAGTTTAATATATTGACTTATGTGGTACAAGATATGCGATGAGAATACAATCTAGACATCTATAGAGCATGGTATGACCACATAGTCTTAGTGGAGTTCCCATATAGAAATATGTTCAATGAATATATTCTAAGGAACCGTTTGATGATATATATATGTATGATCAATTCATTCAACCTTATATTAGAATGAGGTGGTTGAGGCAGTATTTTTTGTTACAAGTATGATGTAAGAGACCTATAATAGCATATATTTAATAAAAAAATAGTTGTTTTCCACTCATATGTTGTAGTATTCATATGAGAACTAGATTATATGATATTTGAAGTTCACTATTGATGTTTGTTTTTTCTATGGTCATCACATATATTATGGAATAGATGTTTTAAGAAATAGGGGATGTTAGTGGAATGGTCTTTTAGAATGTTTTAAATCAAATAAATTATTATTGGACTAGATTATTGAATAGACCACCTCTAATGTTATTAAGTAATTCATGATTTGTTCTACGGTTTTTAGTATTGGGGGTACATTTATGATAATTTTCACTTGATCGACTATGAATATGTTTTGTTCAAACCAAAATAATCTTTTGTGGGGAATTTTATGTGGATCGTTCACTAGTGTCAGAAGGTGATAAGGGGAGATTTTTTAGTTAGTTCAAGTTATATGAAATCATACATGATCTAAAGGAATAATGGGAGATAATGTTTTTTTTCATAGTTTCTTGAGTTGTTCTATAATAAATACTAGATATGCTTTGAGAGGATGGTAATACCTTAAAGGATATGTTTAAAGACTCATATTTCGTTATTGTGGTGAATCCTTCTTTCCATAAAAACCATTTATTTTATTGGTTGATCCGAAATTTGGTAATTTCATGTTAGAATTTAATAAAATCTATGTGGTTTGGTGGTCTTTTTGGTTCAAAAATGTAGATACCACAACATCGATGTAGGATGTAGTGTTTTTTGGTGATCTATGGACAAGACAACTAGTCTAAAAATGTTGTTGTCATAGTTGTAGTGTGTTGGGTAAGAACCTATGGGAAAACCCATGGAGACCCCAATAAGGCTATGGTGCAGGTCGTAGTGATGTTAAATAGCTCAATTATTTTCACAATCCCATGGTTAGTAACCATTTTTTTCAATGAGTTCAATATCACAATGGATACAGTGGACATCATGGTGACAATTGAATGAATTTAGAAATGGAAAAAATTATCACCTTCTTCATTGGATATTCAAAATATAATAGGGGAAATGTGTTAGATCATTATGAGGGATTTTTATTACATTATTATTATAGTCATTCCTATATTTATTTATTTTTACTTCCTCCCCATGTAGATTCAAGAATTCTAGATGATTTCTAGATGACCTTCCTATTTATATTTGGGAGATAATTTGATCAATCCTTCATGTTGAATCTAGTACATTGGTAGATTCATTATATAAGAATCCCCTTAATTAAAAATTCTCGAAATGAAACCTTGGAAGGTAGAGTATTAACTTGTTGAACAATATTCCAAAGTTCCTAACATTTAATCTCTCTTCAATGTGCAAGATTGGTGGATTTAATATTCCATAAACTAGACATGAAGACTATCATTGATGGTAATTTTCACTAGTTTAGTATTTTTTTACCCTGAGGATTGATATATTTTTACGAATCATTCTTAAAACAATTTCATGATGGATTGAATTTTTTTAGGAACTATTGGTGTGCGAGCTAGTTCTTGTTGGTGTATGAACATGGTTCGAGTGATGGTGCTCTTAACGAACATTGGGGTTGACATTGAAAACCATGAGGTAGGAACACATGTGTGTGTATTAGCATCATGTGATACCCATGTATGAGTTTGATAATAAGTGAGTGTGTGTGTGTTTTTTTTTATTCTATTTATTACTACCAATGTGATATATTGTTCCTTTGTATGTTATTCCACATTTATATGTGTTGTATTTATTATATGATACATTATTATTATTCTATATATGGAAGAAGATTTCCAGGAAGAATGTCATGGCTTGGTATCCCTAGAGGGGGAGTGTGTTCAGATGCTACATGTAAAATTATGACAGGACTGGGATATATGATGGGGAATGATGGTCGTGTGAACTGATCAAGGGGAATGATGGTATAATATAATTTAAACCTTAAGGCGATAGTGGGTCATGATATTTATTAATCCCCTGACTCAAGTTACCAAAAGTTGGTTCATTATTATATAACATTTTCATGATCACAAGTGATCAAATCCTGAAATGCTGATCAGTTTAGTAGTCATGGAAGTACAAGATATATTCATAAGTTTTACATTTCATCATGAAATAAATACTTCATCAATGTTTTCCCCCCTTTTTACACACTTATATCCTTAGAATATCCCTACAGGTCAACCATAAAATATTTATTCTCATCCGGGGAAAAATAAATCAAAGAAAGGGGTGATATCAGAATCTTAGCTAGGATAACAATATAGAACAAAGTTTTATAAATAAGCATAAACATTTTAATAAATGTATAAGGCTAAATCAAAAGCATTTTAAACATAAACTTCAGCATAATATGGAAAAGATAAAATCAAATAACTTCATTTACTTATTCACATGGATATTATACTAGTCTAATAATCACATGCAATATCAATAGCCACCTTCATACTGATGGAATGCATAATTCTAGACATCATAACCACATAGTCAAGGCCTTGTGCCAAGACTACAAATAATAATTTTTCAATGCCTTGTGCCAAGACAATAGTTTATCTCTTGAGACCTACTACTGCATCGAGGAGAAATAGCAGGCTCCACCAATCACGTACTAATTCCAATGAATTCATCATATGAAAAAGATTAAACATTACCTAAACATTTATATAAAAACAACCATATGAAATGTGAATAATTTATCCATAAAGCATGGATGGTGTAAAAATAAATCATCCACATTCAACTATATCACATAACCATAAATAAAATATGGAAGTTTTGTATTATAATAAATCAACATCAAACAAGATTAATATCCATCAAAAGATTTTCACATAGATAAAATCAAAACATTTTTGGAGAATTATATATTTATATTTTGAAATCATTGAAAAGTCATGTAATTATAAATGAAAACATTTATTTTCAAAATATTTTCATAATATTTTATGGGATGCATGGACGATGATATAATGGTGTAAAATAGCCACACTCGTTGTATAAGTTAAAAAATACATTCTTACCTTAATTTGGTCGAAAAGGTAATAAGGTTCCTTGTTTGGAAAAGAAGGAAAGATTCCTTTCAAAACATATATGGTAAAATAAGTGTAAAAATGAATTTATCTCATATAAATGTAAATATTAAAAATGTTTTGAATTATATTTTTATGAAAACATGGATGTGAATGATAAAGAAGTCCCAGTAGAAACTTACTTAAAAACAACCTCAGATAAGTTAAGAGATTATAGAATTAACCCTTACCATGTACATTACCATAGTCTATGGTATGTTATTCTTTTGTATAATTATAAAACATTTTTATTAAATCATAAACTAACTATATACATAAATATGGTATCATATATGATACTCTAATATTTCATTGTTAATAATATTTCAGTGGTATCATTGTTTCAGGTGTTGACTATTTCATTTTCCATTATATTCTTGATTATGTAAGCCATTTTTTATGGATAGGAAGTATTTGATTCATATATAGAATGATATTATGTTCATAAAATTTTTTAAATCATAAATTTAAAATTATTCTTGAATGATTACGATGGGAAATGAATCTCATCGTGTTCGTGGAGATGGTAATCCGTAAGTACGCATGAGTGAAAATATCATTATGTTGATGGTGAAATCGTATGTAATTGGATGGTGTATCATATATAAAGAATCATTAACGTGTTATATTTATTATCTAAATTATTTATACTCATTATTATAACCATACAAATAATGATGTTTTTTAATAACAAACAACACCATGACGTGGAGACGGTAAGCCGTACGTACACACATATGGTTACTTAGTCCCTTATATAATGGATACAATAATGAATATGGTTGTAGAATTCTTATAATAACATCAACTTATATATAAGATACTAGAGTTATTATTTTACAGGGGAAACAACAAAGAAAGAGGAAGTGGAAGAGGAAAAGAACTTGAAAGAGGTGATGAAATATTTACCTCTTCTTCGTGTTCTTCCTTTTTATTTGATAAAAATGTTTCTCTAGGATGGCTTTATGACCAAATAAAGGCTTCTATGAATAAGATAGGAACTTCAGGGGGATATTTGGGCTCTGGTTGGCCGAGCCAAATGGATTTGGGGGTGGGAAATTAATAGAAGGGTAAGTGCACTTTTTTAAGAGAGGAGAGGGTCACTTTAGGAAAATATTGAAATATTATTTTATAATAAAATAATTTTTGGTTTCTAATGGATGAAAAATAATTTATTTATAGTATAAGGTGGGGATGGGTCGAAAAAACACTCATCCAATAGGATTTATATGGGTTTAGGTCACCATATTAACCTTATCTTTTAGATTTAACTTTTAGTTAAATAGTTTGTCATTTACAATGTCTATTTGTATTTTTTTATTTTATGGTTAATAAACATACAATAAACATAAAGAGATCCCCTAAGTGGTTCATTATTAATCTATATAACCTTATATAAATTCTTTTTCCAATCCTTATATTTTTAGGAATATTATATCAACAAATATTATAGTCTTTGTTTTAATAACTCAATTATGTCAATTTTGACACTATTTAGTATTTGATTTTTTTTGAAAATCATAAAACATGATTACATCCAAAAAAAATATTTAATCAACAATAACATGTAATATTAACCTATAAAATTATTATAATTCATGAAAAGTCTAAAATTACATTTATTTGGATATTTACAATGTCAATTAATTTATTCATTCTTTAATAAGGTAATTACTACATCATCATTATGTAATAAAAAATTTAATTATATAATCTATAAAATTTATAAAAAAATACTATTATGTAGGAAATATTTTTATCTTTCTCATGAATTTTTAGTTTCGAATTTATATAGTGTGTAACCCTATATTAAAAATGGTTTAGTTATTAAACGTTGAATTTAACTCTTTTAACTCTTCTTTAAATAAAATAATAATAAAAGTCTTAATTTAATCAAATTGGACCAAATGGGATCATATTTTATTCCTAAGGTTCTTTTTGGTCGAATTAAACTTATCCAATAGAATTGGGACATATTTTAGGGTACTTATAACATCATTTTTATACTTAATTAATCTATTTACTTTTAACTGCGGTAATAATAGTAAACTTGTTACTATTCACCAAAAATTATTTTCATCTTATTGAACCAAATTTTACTTATGTAAATTTTGTCTCTTGAAATTTTTAAATTCAAATCATAGAAGCAGAAAATAAAATTTATGCAAATTTGAAAATGCTCCTAGGAGGTGGGTAAAAGACAGTAAAAAGTAAATAAAATTTTTATATATCTAAACATATTAAAAAATGACACCAATGAATTAAATTCAACATATATAGTTATAATGTTTATATTTTGACATAAAATAAATATAATTAAAGTAAAAAAAATGAAATAAAAAATTAATTTTTACCAATAATGTAGTGTTTTTCACTACTTATCAAAAATTAAATGTTTTGAGAAAAATACATAAAACATTCACTCAAACCTTATTTTGATATTCCAAATCCAAAAATGAAGTCCATTTTGAAAGAAAAATTTTAGAAAATTTCAAAAAAGTGGGTATTACTATTCATAACAGCTTGTTTGATTGGTTATGGTGTGTAAGCATCTCAATGTTGCGTACAATGCAAGCTATTGCACTATTCAAGTGGAAATGTATTGTGGAAGCTTGTGGTGTTACATTATCCCCTCTTCAAAATAATTTCATCCTTAGAATTTCTATAATATTACAGCATTAAAATATTCTAGTGGATCTTCATCATAAGTTCCATGGGTTCCCAAGACGCCTAAACCATCATATGATTTCTCCATTGAACTTTTACTAGACGAGTCGTCCAGTTTCTCAGCACTTGTTCTCTGTTATCATGAATTTTGACAGGCTCTTCACAATAAGACAAATCAGGTTCCAGTTCAATTTCCTCATAGGTGATAACATGCATTGGGTCAGGCATGTATTCTCTCAACAATGATATTTGTAACACATCATGAACATTGGAATGACTTGGAGGCATTTCCAAATGATAATCTACAACTGCAATTCATTCTAGAATTTCGAAAGGTCTGATGTACGTGGGTATCAGGTTACCCTACATACCTATATGTATAACACCCTCCATGGAGATAACATCAAGAAAACACGATCTTCTACCTGAAATTCCAAATCCTTTGGTTATCGACATATCTCTTCTACCTACTTTGTGAGACTTTAATGTGGGTTAGTATAATCTTTACTATTTCCATTGATTCCTCAATAAGTTATGGGCCTACAAGTTTTCATTCACTAACATCTTCCCTACAAGTTGGTGTGTGAAATATCTTTCCATATAACTCTTCATATGGTCCAATATTAATACTTGAATAAAAGCTATTATTGTAGGGAAATTCTACAATATATAAATATTGATCTGACACACCTTGAATGTCAAGTGAGCAAGATCACAACATTACTTCTAAGGTTTAAATAGTCCTTTTTTATTTTACATCGGTTTGAGGGTGGTAGGAAGTGCTCAAACAAATTTTAGTATCGATGGAATTCTAAATACATTTTCGTAATCTTGTTGTAAAATAGTGATCACGTTCAAAAACAATTGATAGGGGTACTCAATGAAGTCACAATACTTTATTAATATATAGTATTTCCATATGTTAAATTGGTAGATCATATCTTATATCATGAAAATTCAAGGACATGGTAAAACGATCAAAAATGACCCATATTGCATCATTTTTTCTAAGAGTCTTTTGTAACCTCATGACAAAGTCCATCGTAATATTATCATATTTCCACTCAGGTATGGGAAGAGGTTCCATGACATCTACAAGCTGTTTCCTTCTAGATTTCACTTGTTGATAAACAATTAAACTTGACACAAAATAAGTAATCTCCCTCTTCATGTTGTCCCACCAAAAATGTTCCATCAAATCTCTGTACATCTTGGTGCTCCAAGGTTGTATTGAGAAATTGGATCTATGAGCATCATCCAACAAAACCCTTTTTATATCAGGTATATCAGGAACACCAAGTCTCTTACAAAATTTTGAAATTCCATATTCATATAAGAAGTCCCTCATTCTCCCATCATTCACAGTTTAAATCATATTATGAAACTCCTCATCATCATTCTAGGACCTATTTATCTTTTCTAGTAAAGATGAATTGGAAAACATGTGAGAAAGCATTGATGTTTTACCATCCATGGTAATTCCCATATTTATCTTTACTAGATCCATGAAAATAGGATCCCTTACAAATATCATCTTTTTCAAAACTTCGTGATCCTTTCTACTCAAAAAAATCTTCTACTATATTTCCCTTCCCCAGGTGGTAGTGTATAGTGCAATCATAATACTTGAGTAGTTTAAGCCATCTCTATTGCCTCATGTTGCATTCTTTTT
This sequence comes from Viscum album, assembly GCA_963277665.1. Taxonomy (NCBI): domain Eukaryota; kingdom Viridiplantae; phylum Streptophyta; class Magnoliopsida; order Santalales; family Viscaceae; genus Viscum; species Viscum album. The sequence goes on along the minus strand of OY728128.1, from coordinate 1,742,846,986 downwards.
CAGATAAAATATACTTCAAACCCTCATGATTAGAATAAATATAAAAATTTCACCATAGTGATAGTGTATCAATACATTCAAAGAATTGATTACTGCTACTAAGTCAAATAATGACTAGGTTAGTTTTGCTTAAGAATTTTTAGTTGTCGTGATGCATAGGCAATAACTCAATCATTCTTCATAAGGAAACAACCGAGTCCTTTCCTTGGAGAATAACTATAAATAAAAAACCCTTAATTCCTTGATGTTAGAGTAATGATATGAGAATTGACTAATATTCTCTTCATTTATCAAAACATTCTTCAAACCCTTTTTTCCAAACAAATTTAACCCCATTATGTGTGAGATTGGTTGACGGGTTAGCCACTGGGGGAAAATTCAAGACGAAATGTTGATAATAACATGTTAAAACAATAAAACTATGTACCTTAGTTATACTTGTAGATGATAGCCATTCTTGGATTTCCATGGTCATTGAAGGATCAACAGAGATTCCATCTTTAGAGGAAATATATCCAAGAACAGAAATATCCTAAATCCAGAATTCACACTTTCTAAATTTCTCATATAATTCATTTCCTCTAAGAGTCCTTAAGAAAATTTTCTTTTTTATTTTCATGATCTTCATAGATTTTTTATTATACAAAAATATCAACAATAAAAACCACCAAAAATTCATCAACATATTCCTCAAAAACTCTATTCATTAGATCCATGAAGACAGAGGGTACATTAGTCAATCCAAAAGGCATTACTCTAAACTCGTAATGCATATACCTAGTTTGAAATGATGTTTTTGGAGTGTCTTCCTTCTTCACACACAATTGATGATATCCAGATCAAAGGAAAATCTTTAAAAAATATTGATCTCCAAGAAGTTGGTTGAATAAATCATCAATGAGAGGTATGGGAGATGTGTTCTTTGTTGTTATAGCATTGATCTCCCGGTATTCAACGCACAACCTCATAGATACATCTTTCTTCTTAACAGAAATAAATAGGGGATACCCATGGAGAATCAGTAGGGAGAATAAATCACTTAATATTCAATTATTCTAGTTGTTTCTTTAGTTCCACTAATTCAATAGTGGCCATTTGATAAGGGGAATTTGATATGGGCCTTGAACAAGGAATTAAATCAATGGAAAACTCAATTTCTCATTCTAGAGGATGTTCAGATAATTCCTCTAGAAACACATCAACATAATATTGGAAAATAAATATTTCCTCTATTAGAAAATTATTTTCCTCACCCATAGATATTTCATTCTCTTCGTACCTAATAATTTAATTTAGTAGAGCTAATAGGGTGGATCTATATAAGATTTAGGTGGGGATGTTTCTTCTAAAAAGATAAGGAACTCATTATCATCATCTAGAATTATGACCTCGTTCTTCTTAGAATAAATTTTCACATCATGGTTTGAAATATAATACATTCCATGGATTATATCAAATTCAATCATGGTTATTACGATGAGATCAGTAGATAAAGAAAATTTATATGATCTAATGGGAACTGATACACATAACTTTGTTGCAATGATACTTCCCTTGGGGGTTTTGACTGACAACTCCCTATTTAAATCAAATTGAAAATATCAAATTTTATTAGAAAAATGGTAAGATACCACACAATGTAATCATCCAGAATCAAATAAAGCATTGGCTAAACTAGAGGAAACCATTAAATTATTTTCCACCGTGTCTTTCAGATCTTTTGCCTCAACAGTAGTGATCGCAAAATCTTGGCCTTTCTCCCTTAGCCTTTAATATGGTATGTTCCCTTGGTTCTTAGGATATTCATTTTAATAATGTCCATTTTTTTATAATTGTAGCATTTCACATTGACAACCTCTTTCTTTCTCTTGCAATCATGAGTTCGGTGGCCTTTTTTACAGCACTTGTTACAGACTCCCATTCCCTTTAGGCAAGTACATGGGTGTTTCTTCCCACATTTATGATAGGGTTGATATTAAAATTTTCTCTTCTCCCACTTATTTCCATTTCTAGTGTTTTCGGCAGATGACTTCTTCTCCTATATTGATTTCAAGTCGTAAAACATGAAGAATTCTTTTCCTGTCTTGATAGCACATGAGACAATATCTTTATATGGTAAGATGGACTTTGAGACTAATGATCTCCAGAGAAATGGTTTCAACATATCAAATAATCAATCAATATTACTCTTTTGGTAATGTATTTAATCTGTTGCATGCCTTTATAACCATGTAATGTTAGCCTCATACTTTGTGACATTCTCATCCTCCCTTTTCCTTAGACTAAAAAATTTCCTTTCCATATCAAATCACGGATCATGAGGAATTTATTTTTCCACAAAATCTCTTTAATATCCCTCTATTCCATGTTCGGTACTTTTTCATATTCAATTGTGTTTTAGATTAATGACCACCATTGATCTGCATCTCCCGTGAGTTGATAAACTTCCATGACAACTTTTTCCCTTTTGCTACTCCCCAAAGTATAAAAAAAATTCTCTATGGAATTTATCCATTACTCAGAAACTAATGGATTTTTACTCCCATTTTTTTTGGTGGGTGTTTCCTCCTAAAGAGGTCTAATATTGACCCTCTGCATTATGGATCAGGGTGCTCCATATAGGTAAGGATATTATTCATAACCTGAGTGAGTTTTCCCAGAATGGTTATAAGCTGATGAGCACCAGTTGCCTCACCACTCCACTATAATTATCTTGAGTAGGAGGTAAATCCCCACATGTATTATTTGTATTGATATGGTTTCTATTCCTTCCAATAGGCATCATTTCTAAACATTCGCATACACTAGATTAGTCTATTAATTGAAATACATAATTACAAACCTGTATAATTCTTAATATAAATAGAACAATTTATGTATATAATCTATAATCATAAAAAAATTCATTGTAGAGGTATATACTCATAAAACCTTCATAAGGATTTGAAATAATAATGATACATATCTTAAGAATATCCCCGGAGATTTTCCTAACCAGGAATACAGCAACGGCCGTTCTCGTGCACAAGTTCTCATTCTGGTCTAGCACAATGCAGTGTTTTCAGGTTTTACCCCTAAATACATTTTTGATAGAGCCACCACAACCTTCATGTATCTAGGAAAGGATTTGTTTCATGTAAAACTCACAAAATATTTATAAAAACAAAATTCTATGAAGTTCTTCTATACAAATCATCAACATCTTTCTTAGGGTAAATTTCTCTAATCAGAGTTTTTCTAAATCTAGATTCCATGGTTTTTACTAAACCTCCACTGATTCAAAATGTAACACCCCAACCCTAGTATCCCAGAGTTGGTGAATTATTAAATAACATTGGCGTGATCAAAAGGGTTCAAATCCCAAAAGACCGATCAGTTTAGTTTCCTTGGAAGTAGTAGATACATTCATAAGTTTAACATTACATAATGAAATAAAAACATCAACAACATTTTGTCCCCTTTTGAACAAAATTATTTCCTTACCCTAACATTGTATGTTATCCATAAAATATTTCCTCACATCTTGGAAAAAATAAAACATATAAAGGGGTGAGATCTGATGCTCAGTAAGGAAAAAAATATAGTGGAAACATTGATAAATAAGTATAAACATTTAAGGTAATGTATAAGACTGAAAAAATCCTATTGAAATTAAACTTCAGTATAATATGGCAGAGATAACATCAAATAATTCCATTTACTTATTCACTTGGATATTCTACTTGTTTAATAATCACTTGAAATATCAATATCCACTTTCATAATGATAGAATGCATAATACAAGACTTCATAATGACATAGTCAAGGCGTTGTGCCAAGACTACAAATAATATTTTTTCAAGGACTTTTTCCAAGGCACTAGTATGTATATTGAGATCTACTGATTCATCGAGGAGTTATATCGGGCTCCACCTCTCACTTAAAAAGTCAAATGAATTCCTCGTATAAAAAGGATTAAACATAACATAAACATTCATATAAAAATAGCACACGAAATTTCAATACATTATCCATAAACCATTAATGGTGTAAAAATAATACATCAATAGGAAAACATATCACATAAAATTCAATACAATATGGAAGTTTCTTAACATAAAAAATAAACTTTAAAATGGCTTAAAATAAATCTAAAGATGTTGAAATATATGAAATCGAAACCTTTTTAGGGAAATATCTCTTTTTATTTTGAAAAAAATTTAAATGTCATATAATTATAAAGGAGAACATTTATTTTGAAAATAATCTTATAAAATTTTATGGGAAGCTTTGACAATGATATAATAGTGGAAAACAGCCACACCCACCATATAAGTTAATGAAATACATTCTTACCTTAATTTTTTCGAAAAGGTCATAAAGTACCTTGTATGGAAAATGATGGAAATGTTTCTTTGAAAACATATACATTAAAATAATGGTATAAATAACTTTAACCCATATTATAGTAAATATTAAAAAAAAATTGATTGCATTTTTAAGAAAACACAGATGTGGATGATAAAGAGGACCCAGTAGATACTTAGGTAAAAACAACCTCAGATAAGTAAAGAGATTGTATAATTAACCATTACCTTGTACATTAACATAGTAAAAGGTTTTTTAATCTTATGTATAATAGTTAAAACATTTTTATTAAATTATATAAGAAAAATATAACGAAATATACAATCATATATGATCCTCAAATATTGCTTTGTTGAAAATATTTCAGTACTATCATCATTTTGGGTGATAACTAATTAATTTTCCTTTATATGATTGGTTATGTAAGCCATATATGTTATGGATAGGATGTATTAGATTCCTATAAATAATTATATTATGTTCATAAACTTTTTTGAATCATAAAATGAATATTATTCATTATTGATTATGATGGGGAAAGAGTCTCATCGCATTCATGAAGACGGTAATCCGTACGTAGGCACGAGCGACAATATCATTATATTGATGATGAAATAGTATGTAATTGGATTGTATATCTTATATACAGAATAATTAACATGTTATATTTTTTATTATCATTATTTATTCTCATTATTATACCCATCCAAATAATGAAGTGTTCGAATAACAAACTACACCATGACGTGGAGACGTTAAGCCGTACGCACGCACGTATGGTGACTTTGTCATTTATATGATGGATAGAATAATTAATATTGCTGTACCATTTTTATAATAAAATAATATTATATGTAAGATGATGGAGTTATTATATTATAATGGAATCAAAAAATAAAGCAGAAGTGGAAGAAGAAAAGAACTTGAAAGAGGTGATGAAATATTTACCTCTTCTTCAGGATCTTCATATTGATTTTATCTAAAGGGCTCCATAGGATTTCTTTCTGACCAATGGAAGGCCTCTATAATGAATAGAGGAAAGCATGGATGATTTTTTGGCAGTGGTTAGTCAATAAAAATGGATTTATTGGTGTGAAGTTAAGTGAAGGGGAAATGCCCTTTTATAAGAGAGGTGAGGGTCACTTTAGGAAAAGTTGATATTTTATTTTATTATAAAATCATATTCATTTTATAATGGCTCCAAAAATATTTATTTAGAGGATATGGTTGGTATTAGATGATGAACTCTCAACCAATAGGTTTTAAATAGTTTTAGGTCACCTATTAACATTATATTTTAGATTTAACTCTTAGTTAAATAGTTTTTCATTTACAATTTCTCTTTGTATTTTTATATTATATGGCTAATAAACGTACCATTAACATCCAAGAGAACCCCAAGTGGAAAATTATTAATATATATAACCTTATATATGTCCTTTTGCCGAACCATCAATTTTTATAAATATTATATCATTTAATAATGTAGTATTTGTTTTAAAACTCAATTATGTCAATTTTAACATTACTTACTATTTGATTTTTTTAAAACTCATAAAAGAATTAATATTTCAAATTAAATTATCAAATAAATAATAACATGTCATATTAACATATAATATTATTGTAATTCACCAAAAGTTGCAAATTAAATTTATATGGATATTAATAATATCAATTATTTTAATGTTTATTTAATAAGGTAATTAGTGCATCATCATTGTGTCATAAATAAATTAAATTATTTAATGTCTAAAAATTATAAATAAAATCCTATTACGTATGAATTTTTTTTATATTTCTAATTAATATATATAGTTCAATTTATATCATGTGTAAACCTATATTAAAACTTCTTAAGTTATTAATCATTGAATTTCACTCATTTAACTCTTCATTAAATAAAATAATAATAAATTTCATAATTTAATCCAAGTGGACAAAAGGGGATAATATTTTATTAATAAGGTTGTTTTTGGTTGAATTAAACTTATATAATAGAATTGGGACATGTGTAAAGGTAATTACAATATCATTTTTATTCTTAATTACCCTATTTAATTTTAACCGTGGAAAATAAAAGTAAAAAAAATGGTATTCACGAAAAACTATTTTTATCTTATTGAAAAAAAAATTACTAACTGATTTCAATAGTGGATCTCAATTTTCTGAAATTGAACTCACAGAAGCTATAAATTATGTTTTATGGAGATTTCAAAATTTTCTAAGAGGTGGGTAAAAGACGGTAAAAAGTTCAATAAAATTTTTTTATATATAAACTTATTATAAAATGAATCCAATGAATTAAATTGAACATATATAGGTATTATGAATCTATATTGACCTAAATTATATTTAAGTAAAATAAATATTTATTTAAATAAAAAATTTGGTTTTAGCCAATAACACAGTGCTTTTCACATTCATCAAAAATTGAATATTTTTAGAAAAATACAAACAACTCACCCTAACCAAATTTCGATATTATGAATTAGAAAATGAAGTCCATTTTGAAAGATTAAATTTATAAAATTTAAAAAAGTGGGTATTACAATTCTAAATGGCCATCTTGATTGGTTGTGGTGTTTTAGAATCTTGATGTTGTATACAATTCAAGACATTGATTTATTCAAATGGAAACATACCATGGCCGATTGGTGTGTTACATATTCTTTAGTGATGTAACGTTGGACATGATGGTGTGAAACAACAATCATTTTTCCTAACATGTGGTAGTGTAAGGACATTATAACCTCCTATCTTAATATTTGAGATAGATGGGGTTTAACTTGAGACTCATTATCAATAGGGTTTTTTTGGTTACATTTGGTGATGTTGTGATTGACATTATCTCATGTGTTATATTACAACTAAATTTCTGACATGGAACTATAGAAGGTATGGTCAGGGGTTTGTAATTGAATAATTAGTGAAAAACCTCTTATTTTATGATTTTAAGATTTTTTCTTGTACATTTTGTTATTATTATAAGGGAATTACATAATTTTCCTATTCAGTAACATTAAAAAACGCATTTGTGGTGTCCTATTGTGTTATACACATAACATACATGGGGAAGTTGATGAGCATGAAAGCTTCATGATAAGGGATACTAAAAATGGAATGACCCAAATGGAATGGAGCTAAACAAAAGAGCTAGGTGATTGGAGTCAGAACAGGAATAGAATCTGGAGTGATGTCCCAGTGTAATATTTTCTTACTTTTCCTTATCACACTATTTTTCACCATCCACATTGGGGGTATTTTTTTATTTTTTTTATATGACACGATATATATAGAATTATATTATTTTATAAATTTTTATTTTTTTGCATAGTTTTTTTCTATGTTTTTTATATGGAGGGTATAGTTACCCCAATGATGGGATTTAGACACTCACTACAAGTTGGTAAACACTTGAATTTAGGGATCCACGAAGAAGGTCATGCGACACCCCAGGTCAAACATGATAATGTGGGTCAAAGCATTACCAGATTCATGGTACCATTATTTCTTAAATATTATTCATGATATAATTATAATAATTATATATTAAATATAATTTTATAATTATCTAGGAATTTATTATGTGAAACAAGAATCAAATCTCTTTACAGAGGTAGTAATCCACATGTACTCATGAGCGACTTCTTCATGTTTTAATGGGTACTAGGGAAAGAAGATAAGAGATATGTTATCTTTCCAGAATAAGAATTACTTCATGATAATTATATATATTCATTAAATCAATCTTAATAACTATCCTCATGTGGTAGTGATGAAAAAATTAAAAAAATCACTTTGTAGTTGATGTATTCTACAAGTACGAACAAACAACGTTTTAATTTCTTATAGTATTGAAAATTAGATGAGAAAGTGTTATTCAATAAAAATAAAAACATTTTAGTATATGGAAGATACAAACATTATCATATAAACATGGTTATAAAATATTTTAAGTAGGTGTAAGAATAAACAAAAATAAAAAATCTTGGCCAAGAGTTATACAATTTATTTAGAAAAATTGGTTAGATTAAACCTTAATCCTTCTAGGTTTATCATTTTTTAGAAAGAAACCTCTTTTATGTAGTGTAAGGTTTATAATGAATTATTTAATATCATAGATGATATAAATCATGATTGGATTTTTTGGAATTTAGGACAGGTGGTTCCCTTTTATAAGTGTTTTAGGTGGGAATCATATAAATATATGAAAAAGTAATATAAAATATGTTTCTTACACATAAAAATGGCTCCCTAGTTCCATATATTTTTTGTATAAATTTGATAGATTATAAATTAATACAAATATTAAAATGAAGATAATTTTAAAGGGAATTTCGAATCTTATCTTGTAGGTTAAACCCCTCATTAACCCTTTTAACCTTAACCACGATGACTAATTTTTCAGTATCTATGTGTTATTTATGTAGTTTTAAAAATTTATAGTGGAACATTAATGAAAAATTAATGAAATTGTAAAAAAACCCCTTAATATTAAATAAATATATGAATTTTTTGATTTTATAATGATTTAATAATTTTTTTATAGGTCAGAAACCATTTACTATCATTTTTAAGACAGTTGAAAAAATTTGACATTAAGGACATCAAGATAATAATAGAATTAGAATATAAATAAATTCACCATTAAAAAAATAGTATAGTTACCTATCATATTCTTGGAGAATAATAGTTGTTCTATAAAATAATAATTGTATTGTGTTTAAATCATTTAATTCAATTCTCAATTGCTTGCATAAGAATTTTTTCGAGATTATATAATCCTTCAAGGATATTATTATAGATCTAAATTTCAAAATTTAATTAATACCATAAATATAGTTTATTCATCAAGAATTTTTTCATCTATATTAATTTATATATAATTTTTTCCATATCTATATTAAGACAGCATAATATGTGAGAGAGAATTAAATTTTGCAATTACTGTTAACATAAAATATTATTAAATTATATAATCAAAGCCAACTAGTCCCAAAATGACAATTTTTTAATGATATGACAACGATGGTATAATCTCACCAATTTAACGATATAAATACCATTTTTTTATTTTGAGAACTTATTAAAAATATTAGCCTTGTCTACGCCTTTTTAGTATTTAACATGGCGATAATTTTTTTTGATTACTATTCATTATGGTTATATATTACGTAGACCTTGTTACATATTTTGTATACGATCACACCAAATATTCATATAAATTTTTTAATTTAATTTTCTGATGTTAAGAAATGTATTATTTAATATAAGTTTATAAAATGAAATGAAAAAAGGTTTTTAGAAGAAAAGTAAGCCTTCTTAAGCCTTAATATGAACTTTTAAAAAATAATATATAATTTCTATTTAAATAAATTAATTAGATAAATGAAAATCAAATGGATATTATATCACTTTAAAATGAAATACATAATAGAATAATAATTTTAAATTATATGATTAATTAATAGAAATGTATGTTTTCCAAAAATTGATATTTTCATTATCTACTTAAAATTCATTATTTTCATAAGAATAAAATAATTTAGCTCCAAATTATTTTTAACATTTATATTTTAAAAATAATGTTCATTTTTAAATATATAATATTGATATGTAGTGTTAGTTTATTATAATATTCATGAACAAAATTCCATAAAACCCATTTTTGAAGAAAATATATCTTTCATGAACACAATGAATATATATTTATTACATATCTAATAACAACCATTAGATGAATTTTATTTTATTTTATTAAAAATATTCAATTTCAATTTCATTGAAATCTTTCATCTATATTGACCAACGTAATTTAATTTTGAAAAAATTACATTTTTCACATAAAATCATTTTCTAAAAATTCCACCTTTATTATTATGTGGTTTATTATAAAATTGAGTTATTATTTCATAAATAGTATTTTTGTGTTAGGAAAGAAATTCTACATATAATTAATAATTCGGTTACACTAGTTCATACCCTCGAATCCAATGATTAGTTTATAAAGTTCATAATTAAATAATGATGATTCCATTGTATAGTGTGGTTTGTTTAAGCTCGTTATTGTGTGAGGTACATGATATCAGACATAGTATTCACTAATATAGAATTACATTTTATAATATTAGGGAGTCGCATTCCTCCCCTCTTACAAAAATTTTCTCCTCAAAATTTGAATGTGTTATTGATAATTTATTGTATCTCTATAATGATATAATATTAAAATTATATATTTTCTGGAAAAGGATTTTCTAAATCAAAATTGGGAAAAAAGTATATAATAAATATTTTTGAAACCATGTATGTAACATTATAAGAATAAAACTTGTGAATATATAATTAAAATATGCTCATGATATTAGATTTTTATTGACGCTATAACACTTGATAGATTTATCTTCCTCTTATTTGAGTTGAGGAATTTGTCTTCCATCAAAATAGATAATAAAAAAAATTACATACAAGATTTAATTTCTTCCATTACGAACAATTTCATCCTTCCATTGTGTTTTACGAAAATTTCTATCTATGCTTCATCTCATTTGAAAAATAACTATGAGATGTTTTCAAACATGGGGTATTAAAATTAAACTTTAACAGATCATAAGATTCAAAATAAGAATATTTTATATTCATTATTCCTCTATAAAATTATCAAAACCAAAATTATTGGTATAAGATAAAATAGTATTTAATATGAATAAACCTCCATACCACAAAAATTAAACTACAAATTCCACAAAATTAAATCAATAAATAAATAAGATTAAAATTATTCCCAAATATTTCAAAGCAAATTCAATGCCCAAGAAAATAATTATTTTTTCAAAAATATTCTTCATTAATAAATTAATCATTTCCACTAAACAACATTAGTAACTCATAAATTCATATACCAAAAATCAATATTCCTTAATCATATAATCTAAAAAATATATCAATATTTTTTATAAATAAATTGAATCATCATAAATCCATAATAAAATCATATGTGATTTCGAAATTATCCTCAATAATTATTCTGAATAAAATTATATCATTTAGAATAATATTTTAATATCCCTAAACCCACACTCCCCGATCTGGTTCTTAAGCTATAGTTTTTAAATTTCATTTATTGATACTAATAAATGCTAACCATTTTTTCCATTTTAAACTTACATCATCAAAAGATGCTCTTGGATAACTTATATAGTTATGTAAATTTTATGTTTAGCTTTTTAAATAATTAATATCACCTATTACATAAATAATATTGATTACTTCATGAAATTGTTTTCCCACTATACGGACTTATCATACGTCATATTCAGTCCTCCACATATCCGCAAAATTTTACATAAGAAACCATTATAGACTCAAATAAATAGTCATAACATTTCAATTACATAGGGAAAAGGAATAATAATAATGGTGACGTCAAATTCTATATAACAGTAAACTTAAGCATTAAAAATTTAATTTCAATGTTGATAGTCAAATGAGAAATACGATATGAAAAAATAATCATAGTGAATAAGAATAAACTAATGAAAATTTGTACCCATAAATACAAGGATAATCAATCAAGAAACATGGAATAAATATTTAACAAAATTATGAGTATTTGGAATCAATAATAATGATCCATGTTATTTCAATATCAATTAAATAAATTATTTATAACCCATGAGGATAACAATAAAATGTGGTGGTATCATGGAAAATATTCATATCACTCTTATATGATGAATAACCTTTATAGTTATAAATAGTGTAACCTCATGGTTACACATTGAATAACCATCACAGTTACACTTGGATTAACCATGACATTTATTGTTAAAATAACCATTATCGGTATACATGGATTAACCATCATGATGAAAATCCAACATAAATATTACCTAATACATTTGAGGGGTATCCTAGACCAACCTATACCTATTTTATAAAAGAATAAAAAATCATCAAATACAATTTCAAATAACCATAACATGATTGAATTACATGAAACATTAATTTCATTATAAATCTCATAGAAACAGACATTATTCCTCTCATACATTGATTGACTTATTGATAATAAACATGTTCCATGAAAATAACTTAAAACAATCATAATACTTCCATAAGAAAAATGGATATTGCTCTATTAAAAATATCCCCACTTTAGCATTTATCACATCAAGGGTTGTTTGAATTAATGAAATAAAATCCCTTTAAAATATAATGAATACAATTCTCTAGGATAATACCCTTTTCACATTGAGAAATGATTTTAAAAACTAAAAATTCATAATATATTGTGAAAATGATTTTATTTTAAATTATTATTTAAAAAATAAAATGAAATATTAAAATAATATAATGGCCATGATTGTGGGAAAATCATTTTTCCTTTAGGAAATATTAGGAAATTTCATTTCCAAAACCTCTTCAAATATGGTAAAATACCAATTGAAATAAATATTGGAAATAATTTATTTTTTATCAATATTATTCTTGAAATCATTTTAGATAACATCGGTATACAAGATAAATATTCCTTATACATTATCTGTATCACTTCTCAATGAATTTATTGATATTTATTTAATTATTAATGGAATAAATGGAAAATATAATTTGAACCCACATTCATAACAAAATGAGAGTACCATTTAAGTAGATCAAGAAAATAACAATTTATGGTTTCACCACAAATTCCCTAGAATATTAATAATATTAACAAGAAATTAAATTATATCACAACATAATTTTTACTTTCTAACCATTTCAATTACAATCCCCATGAAATAATATCATCAAATGAAACGATTAATAATAATAACATAATGATATTCATGATATTACATCGAAAATGTGATTTATATACAACTCATGAAGGATTATAGGTGAATATAATAGACAATTTTCCTAATGAAATGATATTTGAGATAAAGATCCACTATAAATATCATACAATTGTAATCAGAATTAATCAATGATGTTATTATGTGTAAAGAATCTAAATCCTAGAAAAAATTAAATAAATTATAAAAAAATGTATATATCAATTCGATCATAATAATGGAATAACATATTCAATGAAGCATAATTATAATACAACGAATTGTAATTGAGTAAAGAATCCATAAACCACATAGAATATTTTAAATCATACCCCCTTGGATAATTTAAACAAAAATCCATATTAAAATAACATTAATTATGAAAAATTAATTATATAACATTTATAATGGAAATATTTTAAACATATAAATTAAATTTGGTGAATAATAATAAAATATTCCCCAATAAAATAAAATTGAGAAGAAATCCCCTATATCATGTCCAGACATTAGATGTATTTACATTAAAAAATGAATAATAAACATATATAAATTATCAAATATTTTTAAAATATTTTTCAACATTATTGAATTATAATTAACCCAGTATTGATTTACTAAAATAAAATCTTTAATTACGTAATTAGTTAAGTCTATATCAGTTTTTTTGTGGATGTTTGGTTCATAATTTCGAAATGAATTTAGAATGTTGACCATGGTCTAATGGATCATAGTTCTATAATCTATAGGGTGATTATAATGAAATAATAATTATTTTTATACATCAATAACACTATTAAAACCAATTATGTAATATGATTAGGAGCAATGAACTACATTACAATAAGAGAGACGGTAGATTGTACAAACAGATGAGTAACATTTCCATTTATTAACAATTTTTATGGAAGGAAGGTATGTATTATTTATTATTACCATAATTAAAATAATAAAAATAATAATATATTAATTATTCAAATATTCCTATATTTATAATCCAACAGATGTGGTAGTCTACATGAATGCACGAATGGAGTTATCATTTTTCAGTGAATGGAACATTATGAAAATAAATGATATATTATAATTTAATATTTATATATATTCAATTAATATCAAATATATAAATATATATAAATATATAATCCATCATCATAACCATCCTTGAGAGTTTCTACTAGAAAATGAATTACATTGGTTCGTGAGATGGTAGTTCGCCGTACACACAAATAATGGATCCCTTTCCCTTTTGATCGAGTTTGGAGATAGATGTTGGTTCCCAAATTAACATAAAAATTTATAATTATATTTATGATACTTATGTTATTAATTTTTCATTTTTTAACAATATTATACGGTGTTGTATGAAAAAATAAATAAATAGTGCACTGTTGTGAACAACACTTATTTTCTAATCTACCTATTAGTGATAACAAGAAAATCTTCCCAAATATAGTTTTATAATGAAACAAAGGACTCAATGGTGTTTTAAGGGTTTTAAAGAAAGTATTTGGGTTTTTAATAAAATGGTTCTTTACATATGGAAAACATGAAATAAGTGGTTCTTATTTATAAGATATAAGAGATGCAATCTTGATGTTTCTTAAAATATTAAATTATTTTTAATTAATATTTATTTGGAAATATCTCCAAATTGAGATTATTACAATATAATATAAAAATAATATAAATAAATAATTTTAAATAAAATTTGGACATGTCTAGATCACATTTTAACCCTGATATTTTTCTAACAATTCATTATCCATTTTGACATTTCTAGTGATATAAATGTTTTTTACTCATTATGGGAAAATATAGTTATAATAAAAAGAATAAAGGCCCATAAATTGACCATGTATTATTTGAATAACCATATAAAATAATTTTGGTTTTATAAAATATTTTAAGGAATTTTAAATCATTTAATAATATATTATTTATTATAAAATCTAATTAATTTCAATTTTAGAACTATTCAATAATTTGTATTTTAAAACACAAATACAACTATTTAATTTGAATAATAGGTATTGAAATATCTATAATATTTCTTTTATTATCTATAATAATTTTGGAACACAAAAAAACCAAAAAACAATATTATTTATTGAGTTTATAAAATCATTCTATTTATTTTTTACTATTTTCATTAGACTTATATGAGTGTTTCACAATAATTTAACCAAACTATTTATGAATGAAAAATTAAATATAAATTAAAAACATTTAAAAATAATTCTTATTTTATATTTTAAATTATAACTGAAAATATACTCAAATTATAACTATGCATTAAATTTAAATATAATAAAACAAAGAGAAATTCAATTTAAAATTTTCATTATATATAATATAAAATTGAAAAAAGAATGGAGAAATGGAGAAAAATTCCATATATTATAAACATGAATTATTACAAATTTGATATACTAAAATAGTAAAATTAATGAAATGATATGGGTCATTATTTAGTCCATACAATTTTATTTTTAATCATAATTCCTTATTTTACCCTTTAAAGTGGTAACAAAATTACTAAAGACACAATTTATAATGACTAAAAATTAAAGGGCCTTATTTAAAAATAAAAATCCCAAATTATAAAAAATTCTTCCATATTTCATGATTCATAAAATAAAGTTGAATAATTTTATTTAATAATAAAATAAAAAAACAAAATAACGATAATTTTTCATAAAAAATTCATTTCCTAGTATAACCATTTTTAAATTATATCAAAGAATAGAATTAAATTAATACCAACATTCAGATAATTTAAATCTGAATTAACTAATAAAAATTTAAAACAATTTAAAAACTGAATTTGAATTTGTAAATAATTTAAATGAAAGTACAATTTTTAGTAAAAAATCTTTATTTTTCACTATTTATTTGAAAATCCAACATTTCATTAGATTGTATAATGTTCACCATAATATAATTTTTGATATAATGATTTAATAACTGGATAATTTTCATATAATATCATATAATTTTATAGAAATAATTACTTTTTTACCCACCCAAACAAATCAAATAAAATATATTTTTTGAAGGAGACATTTTTGAAGAATAAAATTTCTTTTCAAAAAATATATTGCATATTATCTATGAATTAGTCAATAAATTTTTATTGATTATAACCTTGAATTATTTAAAATAATGTATTTATCACTATTCACACCCACATATTTAAATGATAGGTTATAATGTTCATGTTTAAAAAATAATATTTTATTGTTTATTTAGGCTTGATGTTTCATGTTGTATACTCTATCGAACATATTTTTATTTTAAAATCATGAGGTGTTATATTCAACCTCATTAAAGAAATTTAATCCTTGAAATTTGAAATAAAAACATTATTAAATGATATAAAAGTATAAAATTTCATTTTTGAAATCTAATATCATAAAAAGGGTTATTAAAACATTAACTTTAAAATAGAAGATGAGAAATAAGAAGGTTATATGGAAATAACATATGATATGCTTCCAAATATAAGAGAATTAATAGGAGGTGAAGATATAGATATGGTATAAAATCATAGTGACCAAATAATTATATAATGTGATATAGATCACTAATTAGTAAAAAGTGAATGATATTGGGAAATTTAATGACCACAAAAACATTATCCAAAATTGTATCAAAATAACCATCAAATCATTTGAAATTTAGGTAGTATGATATCCTCTTTTTCACAACACTTTTACTAGATTCAAGTAATTTAGTTTCAATCTATATGATTGTGAAAAAAATATATACTTAATTTAGATGTATAATTTCTTCATTTAATAAATTTTCTACACAATGTCTTCTTTTTCTCAAAATGATGATTTTGAAGGTGAATTTTTCTATCATGAATCAGTATAAACAACTTCTAAAAGATCTAATAATCCAAAAAAATATAAAAAATATATTCCATTTTCTTTGAATAAAAATAATATCTAAAATTATAAGTAACAGTTATGATAATTCCCAAAATGAATAATCCTACATATGAAAAACTAAATAATTAATCTCTAAAATACAATATTAATTCCCTAAGATCAAACTAAATCATTCCATAAATAAATATCCTTATAATTAATCAAAATATTCTTGAGAAATCATGAACACCAAAAATATTATCTATTTGAACAGATATTCTCCAATATAAATTTAACATTTATCCGAAAATAACATTATTCACTCATAAAGTCAAATATAAAAAAAAAGGCATATTCCCTAATCATAAAATATTGACAATGTGATAATAAATTCCATAAATAAACTAAATAATCCTAAAGACACATTTTGATCATATATTCTTACAAAATATAATTCAATATTGACGCGTTGAATTATATTTCATGTTTTACAGAAGGGATACACACACCTCTTCCGAATAAAAAAACTCCCAAAATATAATATGTCACATTAAAATCTCATCACTAAATACCTCAAAAGAGGCGTATAAAAAGTTTGAATTATGATAAATATAAAAATTCTATCGTTAAATCCAAAAATCATAAAATAATAACGATGTATTTGATAGAGTATGTCATTTGAAACAATTGTCTTATACAAAATTTAATATATATTTCTTAAAATTTAATACATTTGATAGCATGTGTAACATGAAAACCATAGTCTAATTGATCTAATATCTTGAATAACATTATATAATAGATATTAAATTTGTGGGAGTCAATAGTACTAAATAATTTTAAATATAATGGTTATAAATTTATGATAAATATGATGATAATAATTTAAAGGAAAAGAAAATGTTTTCTAAAAATGTATTTTTTTCTAAAAGAATATTTAGTACCACATTACACACATAATTTAAATTAATTGTTAAAATTTTTAGAATATTAAATTTTCAAACCAAAAACAATTTCCCAAATCAACATAACAAAATTAGATTGGGGTGATGTTTTATAATTTCTTGTAATAGTTTACATTTTTTATGAATACTGAATAATAATTAATTTTAATTGAAAACAATAATTTAAATTACATTTATTATAATTTTAAAATATTATTTAATTTATATAATGTAAAAATTTCTAAAATAATCATATCAATATTATATTTGGGTGATTTTTTTGAAATTTTTGAATAGTTTTACATTTTTATGAATACAGAAAAATGTTGAATTTTAATTCAAAAATATTTTAATTTTAAATTATTTATATTTTTAAAAAATATTTTTAATTCTTTAATGTAAAATTAGTAAAATTATATATCTATTAATACAATTTATTTCAATTTAATCATATTCATATTGAATTTGGATATAAACACCATGAAAATGTTTTAACATTTCTCTTTGAAAACCTGATTTTTCATCGGATATGTAGGATTTATTTAAAATTAAATTATCCCACTAATGTGAATGGATTGTTGAATTTTTTTCCAAATTTTGAGTCATAATAATTTAAATTATCTAGTTTGCTAAAATTAATTTTTTTACCATAATTAATATTGAAAATAGAATAAATTAATTATCACCGTTTAGGTAAAAATAGATGTATGCAGATATTAAACTGAAAAAATATGTTATAAAATGACCTAAAACATGTATAAAATATTTTTTATGTCCTTATTTGTACCCTGTAATGTTTTACCATTAGTATAATCCATTTTGGACTCTTGTTTCAATTCAAAAATGTGGTTGCAATTTTTTCATTTAAAAAATTAAATGTGTACTACTCACCTCACATATAGAAAGATACTAATATCCTCTTTCCTTAACAAATACGAACCCATTATGTATATCTAATAAATGAAAAAATCCATTAAAAACATAAATTTCCTTATCTTAGAATAATTATTTTTATTATAAAGACATTTTTTTAATACTTTAGCTATAATCATAAAGTGGTGGTCGAAGAAAAGATAAAATTACTAGCTATATATTTTTATTTTTTTATTCTTCCAACTATTTAAAATATTTTTATTTTAATATTATGTACCAAAAAAATAACTCTATTATACTGAGAAGTTATTATTTTAGGGTTATTTATTATATCCATCTTCACTCCTATTAACTAGAAAATGATAACATCACTCGTGTGTATGGAAGGCTACCACATCACGAACCGATGTGAATCATTTTCCCTTGACACTACTCATAGTTGGATACGAATATGGATCTAAAGTATATATATAAAATTTATAACATAATTATAACTCTGGAATAATTATATCATATATTTTTTTACTTGCCTTTCCATAGGTGTATGAAAAGGTTGTTTGTGTGTATGATGGACTACTGCCTCACAAAGTGATGTGATACGTTTTTCACTAACACATTACAAGGAATGTAATGCGAAAACATTTAATAAATATATGTGAAATAGATGACATAATTATGATATTAAAAAAATTTATTATTATTAAAATAAAGTTAATCATTTAATTTCTTAACATTTCAATTAATAAAAGAGGATAACATCATTCGTCGTTGTGTGGACTACCGCCTTCACAAAAAGATGTGGCTCTTTTTCATAACCACACAAAAAAAATTATATGTATAAGTATATTTAAATAAATAATATAGTACTTATAATATTATTATCTTTCAATAAAGATAAAATATCACTTATTGTTTTCCATAATTATCATTGAAAAATGGTAATGATACCCATGTGTACGTATGGCCTACACACTCAATGATCATAATGTACTTCATTTTGAAAAAAAATTCCATTATAGGTATAAAAATTAAAATTCATATATATATATATATATGATAATTACTTAATTAATTTTATGTTGTCTATTATGGAATTATGGTATATGAACAAGAACTAGAACTTTTACAACATATCATGAATGAGAAAACAAAGAAATTTACACAAGAAACAATGAAACTAATGAAATATTAATAATTAAAGGGTGATAAGATGTTATAATAGTGACATATATTATATTATAAAAATTTATAAGGTTCATTTATAAACTAATAACATTCTTAAAAACATTATATATATTTTTAAATCATGTTAAACCAAAAAGAGAAGTGAGGTAAGGGACATCAACATAATTTTTATTCATTGATGAATATTGTAATATTGTTGTCCTAATTTATTTTATATGGTTATATAAATAATCTTTGACATTTAATATCCTTAAAATTTTATTCTTTATTGTATTTTATGATTCAATTTGTGTTATTTCTTCCATGGAGTTTTAAAATTAAAATTATTAAGTGTTAAGAATTTCATAATTCATTTTTTTAAAATGGGTTATATTATTTCATTATTTTCATCAATAAATATTTCTGTATTGAATTTTGACTAATTTATGTTGAGAATAAATTTTTTGGTGGATTTAAATTTTATATACATAATAGATTCATTGGATAATTCATGCTTCAACATTATGATTTTGCAAGGGTTTATATCCCAATATCATATTAATATGGAATATTTATACATGAATTTACATTGAATGAAATTATTTAATAAATGTTTAATAAATTATTAATATTATCCCCATTTAGTAATTCATGACCCTTTTCAAATAGTATTTCCATTCTCCTACTATTTGACACTTAAAATTATTATGAAAATGTTATTAGTAAAATCTGACTTAATTTCTCTCTTCGGTCAAAAATACTTTTTCTTACGTAAAATATGATTCTAAATAAATCAAAAAGGTTTTTAAAATTGTAAAAAAATTATAAAAGAATTTTTTAACCATATTTTATTTTTGTGAAAAACAAAAAATTTATAGAATCATTATGTCATTTTCAAATACAAGGACCATTTGATTCTTAGTAAAAATGTTAAAATAAATATTTTTTTTACATACTCAATGTGTATGGAATTAACTAACAACACGACCATAAAATGTGTTAAATATTTGTTTTTAATGTTTCAAATAATATTTTCAAAGAAAATTATTTTCAATTTTTTAAAATATTAATTTTAAAAAAAAATTAATATGAAAAGGATTTTCCCTTATTTTTTTAAAGATATTTAATGGAACTGAAATTCATAAAAAAACCCCTTTATTATTTCTATTATTAGTATATTTTACATTGGTAGTATAATTATTAATTATATGGATTATTTCTGGTCATTTTATATAAAGAAGGTATTGACATTCACATTATTAATTCATTTTTTTAGTCATTAACATTCCCATGAAATATTCACAATCCTTTAATGATTGTACATTACATTTGTCAAAAATATCCATATTATCTTTATTGGATATGTTTATTTCATAAATCATATATAATTTATACATACTTTATTCTACATTTAATGTTATTTTTTATAGGGAAATGATGAAAAATATATATTATGTGCTCAATATATATTGGATGATAAAGCACATTTTTCATGAGTTAAATAGATTATTAATTATATGATGAATACTCTGTACTTGTAGTTAAGGTGTTTCCTATAATTATATATCCCCTTGATGCATTGAGAGTCTTATGGGAGGAATATGTACGCTAAAATAAAACAAGTTTCTACATATAGTTCCAAACAATCTTATGAAAGGTCCGTATAGTGTAATTATTATGATACCTAAGAACATTATATCCAATAATTAAGAATGTACATTATTAATATTTTATTAATTATTATCCATGATGTTTTCACAATGATATTTTCTCTATAAGAATTTCATTTTAGTTTAGTGAATTAATGGAATGTTTTTTAGTTATTTACCTTTCCATATTGATTATCTCATTTATCATTATGTTATCCATGTAATTTATTAAATAGAATGTGTGTTAGGTTATTACCATTCCATATAGATTATTCTTTTTTTATTAATTATAGATTCTTCTATACTTAAACCTAAATTAGAATTTAAGCTAACCATTATTTTCTTTCATTTCTTATTAGTACATGAAGTACACTATGATTGAAATGAAGGGTTTTTCACGACAGAAAATTTATTTTTTCTAAAATAATTGTTCTAATTTTCTTCAAATGTAATGAATGATTCAAGTATATATCTTTTTTACTAAGACTACTAAACTATTTTATTCTTTGAGATGTGTTTCCTTGTACGTTATGCCAATGTAATAATGAAAATGCTGACACTGTTCTACTAAGGATGGGGTCTCTATAGTTGGTATCATAGATATTTTTGTAGAACAATTTAGAACAAAATTTACGAAAACACAGATTTTGGATCATAACCCTTCGATATACTTGGTGTATATGTATATAAAAACATCCCAATGTTATGGTAAGGTTTATATTATGTGGTTTTTTCTAAAAATTCATCTGTGTCTTGATAAAAAAAAGGCATGGATCTGTTGTATTTCTACCTAGAGGTAATAAATCTAAAAAAGGAACATGGAATTGACCTGATACCCACCTCGTTCCAAAAACGGTCCTTAATGCAAAAAAAACTTTTAATCTTATATGGTATAATCATAGTATAATTCAAAATCTCTTTTCAAAACACTGTAAAGGATTTTAATAGATGATTATAATGATTGATATAGGCTAAACCTAAGGTGTAATGTATTGAAAATAAGGTTTCATGATTGATAAATATTATAAATGATTCTATAGTTATACATCATTGATTATATTTTCTTACACAATTCCTTTTATTTATAGTCAATGGTTGTTACCTAAAGAAATCCGTTTCACATTGAATATAAAGGAAAAGTTCGTGACTATGATCGAACACTTATGATAATAAAAATAGTGAAAGATGGTATTATTATGTTTATTTATATATCCTAAAATATGTATTAAAACATAAACATTAACCATATATTGGAATTACCAATGATTATATGAATTGAGTTTTTAAGATATCGAGTAGTGGAACCCAAGTAGGAAATAAGGCTAAATTCCCATCATGTAAAAAATATTGAAATAGGCACCCAGGATTGTGTCTTAATGGTATGTAGTAATGCATTATGTATGTAAATAAGAGATAAATACATACAATCATTAAGGAAAAATGAAAATAATGATAAACGGATATAAATCGCACCATCAGGAGCCATTTAGAGCTCATTGTCTTAAAAATGGGGAACCATGGAATTATTTGAATAAATTACCTCTTCTAAAGGATAACCAATCTATGAAGGTAGAGATAATGATGAAGTAAAATGGAATAAGTGTTTTTATATCATGAATCAAAAATAAATATTTTAGTAGTATTTTTACAAAATGTATTTTGGTTATAATAATCCTGAAATATCAATGGATTCTGTAAAATTTTAGAAGAATATATATCCTTATTAACACAAGAGTTATTTATACCATCATGGGTTATTAGTTTAATTTTTATCATAAGATAAAGTATTCAAACCCATTTTTAGAATGTATGTGTTTGTAGATTACAAAGAATAAATATATTTTATGGAATACATTTATGCAAAAAAACATTGGTTTAATATTTGTTTTTGTAAAAAATTTATTTCAAAAATATTTCCATAAATTTTTTGGATAATTTTATATTTATTGATATATTATATGGTCAATATTATTACTAATGAAATTCTAATAATAGTCAAATAATATTATTAGGAATTAAAAAAAATATTTTTATAGAAAAACTTAGTAAAAAGGTTATTTAATGATTAATTTTTTTCATGGATTTCCATAATTTATTTTTTGTAATGTTAACGTTATTATATAAAGATAGTTTTAGATGAAGTAAAACCTATGTAATTTATAATAACATTTCACTTCCATAATGGTCATGGTGATTGAATCCACAACCAAATGATGATAAAGGATTTACACCTACCCCTGGACTACATGATGACCTATTTAATATAAGATTTTTTTGAAAATTATTTGAGAAATAAATACTAATGATGGAAAAATGGTGTTACTATTTTTAAGAAATTAATTTGTTGTATTAGATAACTTTTTATAACTATATTGATTTGGGAAAATACTTACAATCAGATTGAAATATTTATCACTCTTTACTGGACATTAAGATCCATTAATAGTGATTTCTAGTTATTCCAGAATAAAAAAATTATTTTTGGATGTTAATTTCATGAATTATGAAATTAATTCTAACATTATTGAGGAGAAACCAGTGGATGAAATTATTCCTATAAAAAAATAAAGTAAGAATATTTTTTAATATTAATTTACGGAAAATGAATTACTTAACTATATGAAAATGATCTAGAAAAAAATTCAATTAAATTCATACACTAAGAATCCAATGGTCCTTATAACACTACAGATTTATATATTTTATAACCTCCAATTTCCATTGATCACTCACATTCTTGTGATCAATGACATCTGTCAACCTCTCTAATTATTTATGTTTTTATTAAATTTTTGTATCATCACATTCCACCAATGTTTAAATAAATATAAACCTAGATATTTTTTATTCCAAATGAACATCATACTTATATTTTTCTATTTTTAAAAGATATTTTAATAACCCATTTTACAATGATGGTTTTCAAAAAAGATTTTCCAAATATCAAAACATTAATTTATATGTGAAAGATGAAATTTTTATGATTATTTATATTTAAAGTGTATAATTAAACCAAATAAGTATAAAATAATAAAAATCGATTCTATAGCATCTGTTACATGTAACACCAATCTTAAACAACCCTTGAAATATATTTATTTAAATTTAATAGTTTTTATTGCATGTAGAACACACATCCCTAATAATAAATGAACCATAATACAGAATATTGTTAAAACCTAGGAATTAAATATTTTATGACTAGGAGAAATTAAATTATTAATATTATAGTTATTTATTTATTAGAATTCAAATAATAATCATTTAAAAAAAATAAATGTCTTCTTAAAATTTGTATTTTTTTCTAAAACATGGTTTAGTAGTACTTTATAAACATAATTTAAATTAATTTTTACCAATTTTATAAAATTTATATGAAAAAATAGACTTCATTTTTTAAATCGTTATATCTTAAATAGGCGAGGTTCATTTTTCTGGATTTTTTGAAATGTTTTTTTGGATGAATAACGAAAAATGATGAATATTAATTAAAGAATTCATTTTTAATTAAATTATTTATAGAGACAAATTTTACTTTAAATAGGTGTTAAAGTAAAATTATTTCAACTATATATGTGTATATATATATCCAATTAAATTCATTAGAATCATGTTTATATTGAATTTTTATATAAAAACAAGAAATCTTTTAAAAAATTTCTCTTTTAAAACTAGTTTTCTTATATGTTTGTACCATTAAATTTAAATTAAGATTTTATACTATAGATAATGATATTTGAAAAATAAATAAATTATTTTTAATAATATTAATTAAAATTTTCTAATTATTCCAAAATCCTTTTTATGGATTCAATAATGAAAAAAGTAAATATTATTCAACCACAATTAAGGTAAAAATTGATTTACCAGGGATTGAACTAAAAAAATAGGTGTTAAAATAACATAAAAACTGGTCTAAAATATTTTTATTTCCATATTTTAACCCCATAATGTCTAAATCTCTATATTACTCCATTATTTTGATTTTTCATGTGAAAAACATCGGTACACCATTTTATTTTCAAAAATTACAAGAGTATGACTCAACTCACTTATAAAATGCCAACCCATTATACTCTCTTCATCACACTTTAAAACATGTTTGGTTCTGCCAATAAAAACTGAATTAATTCCCACCATCAATTAAATTTACAATGAATAATTCTATTGGTTAAAAATACATTGTAGAAATACATTAGGTATAATCAAAAAGAGGTGCCCCAGAAGAGTTAAACTTACTAACTATGTGTTTTTATTTTATTTCTTCTCTGGAATCCTTAAAATATTTTTCATTTATACTTTTATAATAAAAAATATATCACATATTCTATGATGTTATTATTTCTAGTCAATTACTTTTATCCATCTCCACTTCCTAAAATAGTAAATGATAATGTAACTTGTGTGTACGACAAACTACCACCTCGCAAACTGAATGACAAGTTTTCCCACAAAACCTCTCATGATTGTGTTTTTTGATGGATATAAATTTATATTAGATATTTTAAAATAATTATACCAATTTATCCATTATAAAGTTTATATACCTATTAGGTTCCTCTCTATAGTAGATATGATAACGTCGATCATGTGTATGGTGAACTACTGTCTCATGAAGCGATGTGATTCATTTGTCACTAATGATTTACAAAGGAGTTAATAAGGAAAAATTTTATGAATATAAGTGATATAAATGACATAATTATAAAATACATGACATCTTTATCGTTATGAAAAGTAATATATCATCTTATTTCTTATCATTTAACTCACTTAAAGATGATGACATCATTCATGTACGTGGAGACTACCACCATCACAAAGCGATGCGACTCTCTTTCCATCATCATACTACATGGGTAATATATATATATATATAAGTATATAAAAATAAATAATAAATTATATATTTGTATATTACCATTCTATAATGATGAAATATTTTTTCCAAGTTTCCATAATGATAATTTAAAAATTGTAACAATAACTATTTGTACGTACGACCTACCATGTTCATCATTATAACATACATAATTTTTTGAAACAAAAATTTATTATTTGTGTTAAAAGTATAATTTCTGTATAAATATTATAATTATATGATTATTATTTTCTATATATTATTTAAATATATAATATTCTAATGAACTAAAACATTCATTAAAAAACATTAATCTGAAAACGAATAAATTTATACCAAATACAATGAAAATAATGAATGGTTAATAATTATTGTGTGATATGATATATTAATATGATCATATATGCTATTATAAATATATATATAGTTCTTTTACAAACTAATAACATTTTTAATACCACTATACTGAATGTTGAAGAACTCTAGGGTCCCAAAAATTCAGCATAGGGATGAAAAATACTCCAAAATGTTTGGAAACGAAGATGGATGCATGTTTGATTGAAAATTTGATAAGAAAATGGAAGAAATAATATTTTACAATTGTATTTGTCCTGACTATGTAGTTATTATAGGTAATTTTTTGCGAAAGGAATGAGACACGAACCATTCGATACACACAAGGCCTATGATGCACTGGCCCGCAAGGTGTCGACCAAAAAATGAAGCAGTTCATGGTGAATTTCCACCGTTGAATTGATCCAACTATGACCTGTTTTAGTCAGTGAGAATATGTTTGATGTACCCCCCGCACACCATCCATATGAAATGATATGGTTCACAAATGAGGATAATTCGACAACGTACCGCACCTCTGCAAACTATAGTTGAACGAGTCTTCTATAGGTAAATATATCTCTCCATGGGCATCCGGAAAAGGTGCCACACATACCACTGATATAGATTCCCCGATATTATATAAAAGGACCAAAAGTGAAATGAACCCCAAGAGAGGTATGGGAAACACCTCTAGGATAGGTGGAAAGTGGACGAGAAATGTTGATGGTGTGGGAGAAATTTATATCCCACACGAAGCAGTTTACGAGACTCCATCTAGTATCTGAAACCTTTAGAGGAATCTATCCTGTGAACCATATGTAGAATCTAGTTTGCAATATTCCCCCCTATGAACCATATTCAGATAACCCTCCATTGATAACTAGTGAACCGATAAAAAATATAATAAAAATAGTTTTCAGACACCCATATATGAAAAATGGTTCAATAACACCCACATGAGAAAAATGGTACGTGAACACCCATATGTTGAATATAGTATAAGAAATTCCATATTTATAACCCAGTATGAAGATTTTTCTTGGTGGCCAGCTCTTTGACATACTATCCTACGTGGCTAGCTCATTCACGAACAACATCTTTCACGAATAGATTGTTTGCGGCCAGCTCAATTGTGGCCAGCTCTCTATAGAAAATAGTTCCCACCCACCGGTCCATATAAGGGTGGATGTGGCACCACACCCATGCTCAGGATCAGTGTCAGGCTGCATTCCCATCTCTCTGGCCATGTCCCTTCATGACTTTCTTTGACCCCTGTTATAAAAGGGGAGTCATATCGCAAACATTTTGGGTCGGGTCGTTGACATTTTCCATTGCTCCATTATGTTGTCCAAACACCCATATTTTAAATACCATCAGAAGAGAAATTCCTCATGTGCCTCTTGAAATCCCTATCACCTTCCTCCTATATTCGGTTGACCCAAAACTCCATGTAAAACCACAGCCTGAATGTTTCTTAAATGCCTGAACACATCCTTTCTATCTATCAAACTCTCTGTCTCTAGTGATTCAGGATCCTCATAAACCATGATGGGTATCAGAATCAGAAGGCTGGTGTCCTCTATAATTTTTTGTTTGACTATGCACATCATGCCATGGTGGCTCTACATATAAAGCCTATAATGAGACTGCCAACCGATGTCAAATTCATCCTCAGGAGAGTGCTTTCCTACCTCTGTACGCCTCAATGGGTTCTATTCCCCATATCATTTATCCTGATCTGAGAATCCCTAGAGTCATGGTTTAACCTTTCCATCTGTCTCATGTTGGAGGTATGTCAGAACAACCCAGTCAGATTATGCTCCATCTAATCATAGTACCTTCCCTACAAGGTCCAAAATCTATGACTTTAAACTATGAGTTATCATCCTGACCACATGAAGTTAAACATTACGGTATAAGTCCTTCACATACATCATTAAAATATGACTCCATCATCCAAACAATATGACTTTAAACTATAGTATACTGGGTGATTGCGTATCTTCATAAACATGGATGACCAATAAAAGAGGAAGGCTAGTGTCCTGAGGACACCTCTACTTGATTATGCACATCATTCCCTGGTGGCTCTACATATGTTGCCCACAAAATTGGCCATTAACAAGAGGAAAATTAATCCTAAATAGAGTATTTTTCTAACCATGTACCCCTCAATGGATTCCATGCCTCATATCATTTACCTTGATCCAAAATTCCTAGAGTCATGTTTTATATGTTCCTTCCATATATTGATCAAGGAATGTTAGAAACTCCAATCATGATAATCCTCTAGTTAATCATCATCTAATATATATGACTCTAAATTGCATTATACCCCATGTGACATTCAAAGGGGCCCTACCACTGAGTTCAGTCCCCAATCATCTGAGGCTGGGCTACATGACCTTTAATTCCATTTCACATAGAATGGTTTATTTATCTGTTCCCTCACCCACCATGCATCAGCCTCTTCTGCCACAAGCTCTCCCTCCCCCACCAACAGGAGAAGTGGATTTTTCATTGTTTAATCATCTAAATCCTCTTGTTTCTAACACTGAGCATGAATCATATAGGCTCAGAAGTTTATGAGGATTATAACATTAGAACACTTCTAAACTATGAGAACTCTGATTCATGGTCAAAACAGGATACGCAGGATGCCTTCTAAAAGTCACGATCACAAATGGGTTCCCATCCATAAAGGGTCCACCCTATCACGTTTGTCAAATGAGAAACCATTATGCATATGCCCCACACATCCGTACTACATGGGTTCTGATTCCGCTCCATATGATATATAGGAATCAATACTTTTGGGATGGATCCCAACATCAAGTCATTTTCATCCCTCCAGGATGATGATAAACACCCAAGAGCCTTATAATATTATTCAAGTTAGCATCACCTCCATTGCATCAAATATATGCATTCTTATGATTTTTTTTGCAAACCAAGGGTAGCCCTTGGAAACATTATACGGGAATGAACCAAGGATTCACGAACATATGAACATGACATAAATCTATAAGAGTGTTCCAAAATAGGCAAAAATCCTTCCATGGAATGGTGCACTGAGCATGACCTCCCATCATCTCGACCAATAGAGTCTTTAAGTGTAGTTGGCTGAATCATCTGCCGATGAGCACCTGCCTTTGGATACAAGTTCCACGAATCATCGATTCTAGGGCTCTTGGGAATTATTGGATCCTCAAATAAACCTGTTGGAGACCATCTGTGGAAGTTACATTTGAGAAGGACTGATTTCATGAGTAATTAACCCCCACACAATCACCCACTATGAACAACAATTCTCAAAAGGTTAATCCAATTTTCATTAAAGGATAATGATTTTGAATGGGTCTATACAAATAAATGGTAAATTCAACAATAACCCGCCTCTATAGAAAAGGATACGAGTGATGATCCTCATTGGCCATTTCCACATTGCCTGAAAATGCACCACATTAGAGGCGAAAGAAGAACGTTTACCAAGAAGGAAGCATGAGGTAATTATATTTGACTCAGATTCTATTAATTGGGGGAATATTATGATTTAATGATCATAATATATTTTATATGATGTGTAAAATTCATATTTTAACATTTAATATCATGAATAACACATTATTCATGGTATTTCAACATTAAATTAATAAGGATAATGAGTTTTATCTCTCAATTTATTTCATGGGGTTATATTAAAACTTATTTGTATTTTGTGATTATGTTTTAATTGAATTTTAAATACATTATATTGTATATAAACTTATTTTATGTGGATTTACATTTTATAAACATAATTGATTCATTGGTTAAATCTCACTTCAACTTTATGATCTTCACATTGGTTTATTTAACAATCTCATTTTAATCAGGATAGTTTATAATTAAATTTACATTGAACAAAATTATTTGAGAATTTCTTAATAAAACATCATCCTCTAGTTGTTAATGATCCTTTTCTATTAAAATTTACAATTTATCACTATTTGGTATTTAAAATGATTGATAATTTTTTATATTAAAGTTTGACATAATTTCTCTCTTCGGTCAACAATCCTTTCTCTTCCAAAACAATGTTATCTAAAAATGATCTCAAAATGTTATTTACATTCTCAAATTGTATTTATTAATGATATTTTTTACACTTGTTTGACTATTTTACTGTTTTTTTAATCTAAGATTGGATAATTTTCTAATACAATGAATGTTTTTTTTACTGAAAATGTGAATGGAATCATTATTTTAACATAAATGGAATTCATATAATTTCCTATCATTAGGGACACTTAATGTTAAAAATATTCTATTGTAATTTTCCAAGATTAATTTCAAAGAAAATTATCTTCAAAGAGTTTTGTGAGCTTTTAATTAAAAAATTTTATTTTCAAAGTGGAATGGTTATATATCTAAAAAAATATTTAAAGGCCTTTTTATGTTATTTTTATTCATCAATGAAAAAAACAATTTATTCTTAATCTAATGGGTATATTATGGGTTGATATTATACTTATTTTTTATTTTCTATATATATGATCGTTTTTTACAAATTAATTTATTGACATTCACCTTCTTGATTAATTTTTTTAGTCAACAACTTTTAGTTGAAGTATTCACTTAGATATGACTATTAGATATTAACACTATGAAAAAAGTCCATTTTATTTATCATGTATTTGTTTATTTAATTAACATTAAATAATTTCTATATATGGTGGTTTATATTGAAATTTAGTTTTTTATCTATAGAATTATTGTTAAATTCATATTCTTCAAACAATGCATGTACTTTATGATAAGGAAAATTGTATAGGAATTAAATCAATTATTCAATATATTAATATTGTTTTGTAAATGAAGTGATGATTGGGTCTCTGAATTATATATCTCATCAAAACATAAGTAGTTTAATGAGTTGAATAAGAAATATAACATTAAATTTATTTCTACTTGTAGTTTTATTCTGTCTAGTGAAAGGTCTTAACGACAATGCTGTCTATATGCCTAAGATCATGAAATCCGACAACATATTATATACATCATTAAGAATTATGTTATTATTATCCATGATTTTTTATAAGGATATTATCTCTAGGTGAATTCCCTTCTAATTTATTATTTAAATGGCATGTATTATTCATTATTTACCTTAACATGTTGATTATACCTTAGAGAATAATGATATCCAAGTTGTTTAGTTAATTCCATGGGAGTTCAATAATATATCATACAATATTGATTATTCTCAATCGATTAATTGTCGTTTATTTCATACATAACCCTTATAGAGAATCCAATCTCTCTCTTATTTTGTTTCCTTTCCCAAAAATCCATGAATTTTATTATGATTGATATAAATGGATATTTAAGTTGAAATAATAATATTCCTAAAAAATTGATAAAATTTATGTTTTGAAATGTAATAATATACTCAATTATGCATCTAGTTTACCAAGACTACTAAAATATTTAGTCCATAAAGATGAAATTCCTTGTATATTATGAATATGTAATAGTGAAGACACACTCTTCGAGATACGGGGATTAGTGTCTCTATATTTGGTACTTCGGAGGAAGTTTATTAGAATTATTGGGAACTAGATTTAGGAGAACCTGGATTAGGTATCGTAACCATATGATACAATTTGTGGATATATATAGAATAACATCCTAATGTTTTGTAAAGGTAGATATTATGTGGTTTTAACTTGTAATATGTCTATGTCTTAGTACTACAAGTGGTATTATTTCTTGAAATGATATACCTTGTGTTAATAACTATAAAAAGGTTTCATTGGAATGGCCCAATAATCACTTGGTGAATGATAATGGGCTTTACAAGACACATGGTATGACACTCATGGGGGATAACCATAACATATTTAAAATTTTCTTTTAAAACAATTATAAAGTATTTTAATATGTGATGTCAATTCGTAGAATATTTTAAACTTAACATAACTTATATTGAAAATAATATTTTATGATTTAGATGTTCTATAAATGATTCTGCAGTTTCCCACTATGATTATTGTTTCTCACACTGTTATTTTTTGTTATAGTCAATGGCTAGAACAAGACGAACTCTTGTAAAAATTGAATATGATGGAAAAGGTGGTTACTGTGAGCAACCAAATGGGAATATTACTAGAGTGAAATATATTGTGATTATTCCGAATTATTTATCCTAAAATATGTTTAATAATTTACACCTTAACTAACACACTAATTCACAATTGAAAAGAATGATAGATATTCATAAGAACTCGATTAGAGGAGAACATTCTGGAAACAACGGTTAATTTTCCTTATATAAGAAATGTGGAAATAGATTCCCAACAATTTGTTTCGGTGGAATAAAATAATAATTTATGTGGCAAAAATAAATTTATAAAGCAGTGAATTGTTAATAAAAAATGAAGAGTACAATAGAAGGATATAAATGTCATCCTACATATCCATTTATAGTTCATTGTAGTACATATGGGGAAATTGATCATTATTTGAGTGAATTTCTCTCTTCTAAAGGTTAGAAAATATTCTAAGGAATGACTATTGCTGAAATAAAATGGTTGACCTTTTTTATGTGTCATGAATCAATAATTAAATTTTAGAAGTATTTATGAAACTGGTATTTTGGATTTATAAATCATGAAACATCTATGGATTAATAAATATTTACAAAGAATATATTACTTTATTAAAATAAGATATGTGGATACCATCATGGTTTATGAGTTTAAGTTTGATCATAATATGATTTCTCACCGAATTTTTAGCTGTTATTCAAATGGAATTTTCATTGATTAAGTGTCATGAACTAGGTCGGGCATCCAAAAACCCAAAACATATCCCCACCCATGGAAATTGATGAGAGGTGTTCAAGACTCTCCTCTGATTAAAATCCATTGGGAATCAAATATATTTTAGTTGGAATGCTGAATACCAAAAAACTAGGACCATACACAAACAAAAGATCACGTTGCATAAGAAGAAATAACATAATATTAATAAATACATTGATAGGATCTAAATATAGTACCAGGTTAAAAAAATAGAACTATGAAATGAAAATAAAACCAAGACAACATGACATAATATACATGTGAGAACATTGTCATCTCCAACCACAAGACCAGCCCACCCCAAAGGAATACTGGAACCAGAAACCTAAACATGCAAAACAACATCAGTTTAACAATGCAGAGTGGCACAAGTATGGTGTAAGCATAAAAAATTAGTAGGTATGAACTAAAGATTCAATACATTTTCATCCCAAAAATAGTCCATGAATATTTTCATTACATAAATTTAAAAAATTGGGTTTCTCCGTTTTATGGAACCAAATAGAGCATTTTTTAAGATAATACACACAACACATTCTTCATTTAAATATAGATTTCCATTTAAAATAATTGTTTATAAACCCAGTCCTAAAAGAATATTCTATGAATAACCAAATACATTACTAGATAATAAGGTAAATGGTAAATGTGAAGAATGGTGAATGTACCAAGTAGGAAACCAACTACCACAAAGGAAAAATAAGAACATACAAATTTTAATCACAGAGATTTCTTAAACAAATCAAGATGTAATCCCATGAATTTAAAGGTTCAGACTCACCTATTGGCATATGGTGCATCTCTATATTCAATAACCAACTGGAAGTGTCAAACTAAACTCACTTGTGGAATAAACCACCTAGCCTCTTAGAAAATCCAAGGGGTACCAACATGTCTAATCAGGTTTGATAATCAACCGTCAGTCAAACATATAGATGGGCCCTAGAAATCCCATGATAGTAGTATGCGAGGAGTGAGGTAGTCCCCAAACATGTTGGAAAATCCAATAACAAATATATTTCACTATTCGTTCCTAGAATAAACACTTACTCCACCTATGAAATGACCCTCTCCTTGGAGGGACCCACATAGGGCTTACAATAACACATCAAACAATTGAAAAGTGCCAACTAGTAATATGAATTACATGAGTTTAGAAACCATTTTAAAAATTTGTATAAAATAAAAACAAGGCCATTACATTTCCAAAAGAAAATTCATTTCAATTTTTTCCCAAAATCAAGGAAAAACAAAAGACATCCATGAAAAGAGATAAAGAGGCCTTTATCTCAATAAATTTATAAACCACATTCCAAAATTCTAATGCAAACATAAGATATAAAACACCTTTAAAAACATACATTTAAATATTTTTGAACCATGGAGCAATTTAGAAAACCTATAATTGTTTTAGGAATCCATTTTTAAGGATGAGTCTTGGAAAGAGATGAAAATGTGGAGATTCATTTTTTTAAACTAGGTTTAAATGGGACATTTTTCTAAAAGAACCCATCATCATTTCTAAACCAATTCATATTTTCACCTTGTGCATATATTGATGTGTCCACATCAAATTTCACACTCAATGTGTAACCAAATTACACCAAATTATAATTTATGAATTCAATGTATCTTTAAAACCATTTTACACCTATCTATCAAACTATAAAAGGGAAACCGATCGAAACACTAATCCAAATTCGAAATGAAAACCAATTACTGAAGCATAAGCAATGAAAAAAACAATCCCAAAACACCAAATATCATATTTCAAAACCATTTAAAATATGATCAAATACCTAAAAAATATTTATAAATAGCAATAGCTTGAGACACCCATTAAACCCACATTTAACCAACTTTTCCAATATGTAAACAACATTAAAAATGAAACAAAAACATAAAATTCATGTTTAAAATAATTTAAAAACAATTTAGGAAAGCCCAAGGACAAATAGTATGTTTCAAAATGTATGATAATAGAAAAACATACCTCAATAATGTGTGAATGTCAGGAAACACACAGATAAGGAAGAACAATCCTGAAGGGGCAATCCAGAGATACTTACATCAAGGAAACACTATAAACATATCAACCTTATCCTATAGGGTTCTTTTAATAGATAACCCAACTAATAAAGAGCTGAGAACCAATATGGAAAGAGAATAAGAGGATAATATTAATAGAAAATTAATAGAAACTTACCATGGAACCCTATAGAGGGAAACCATGGAAGGATAGACAATCATGGGGTGGTTAAAAGCCCCTATAGTTCTCCATAGTCAAATGGGGGAGGAAAATCGTGAGATGGTTCTAAAATATAGGAGGTGATATATTTGAATTTAAACATTTTAAAAACATGGGTAAGTTTCATGTTTTGTCAATATAGTCTTCAAGACTATGCATAAATTGTGATTACCCTAATAAAGGGGGAGGACACCCACATGATTTGTCCACATGATTGGGTAAACCATGCACCGACATTGCAAAATTCATTTATGAAATTTTAGAGCCACCCCACATTCTAGTTAAATGGGTATTTCTAAATTTATGAAAGTTGTTATCTTTTCCCCTAACACGAGATACACACTGCATAACTTCTCATGGACCTCACACATTTTGGAAAAAACTATGTTTAGGTCATGAAAATGAATCTGTGCAAGAAAAAATTAAACTATTATCTCTCTCAACTATAATAGATTCACGATTATCCCTAAAATTGTTTTCACAAACCATGAAAATAGAAAAAACTCACATAGAACCAAAATATCCCAAAAAAATTAACAAGGACCTCAACCTAAAACTCAACATAAAGATTCAACATATTGAAAATTATATAATTAATGAAAATACATGGTCAAGGTGTGATAATTCTCCCCATTATAAAAACATTCTTCCACTAGAAAGTCGCAAGGATGAATGAATAACGACACTTGATCTTGTATAACAATGAAATCAAATAAAATCACTATCCTAAATGTTGACATCTGATTCACAAGTCACAGCCAGAATCCACTAGAGTGAAACACCAAAAATGGAACCATAAGAAATAAAATAAGAGGGGAGGGTTCTCCCCCCCCATAAGAACCCAACCATCACAAGAGCACCAACACATAGAACTTTTAACAAGGATCAAACCAGAACATACAAAACATAATAAATTCCCAAAACAAGGGGATACACATAGAACAAACTCAAACCAATCTCTTGGCTAAACTCAATTTATTTTTTCCATAAGGGAAATCCTTCTCCAATGTGATAAAAAAATTAGATAATTTTCCACAAAACCAACCAGAAAAGCTCTACTAGTAAATGTGAAACTAAAAAAATAAAAGAAATTTTTTTCATTAATCATGTCATGGTGAAGTGAATTTATAAGAATATAGATATATAAAAAATGGAATTCAACACTATCCATTAAAACACTGGTGAAAAAAATATGGGCCAAGGAATTTCCCCACATTATGATCCCCGAATGTGTGAAAACCATTACACAGAGTCCTATGGATGGAGGCTAATGTCTTGAAGCATCTTCCTCCCCAAAGTCTGGAGATAAAATCCTTTGTTTACTACATCCTCTTCTACAAACTCCACTTGTATAACTTCTCCCAGTGACATAAATAGACACATAATTTATAGTTCTTAAAATGATCACAGTAATATGGATTAGAATACTCTATTCTACGAAATTGGAAGAAAACATGTGCAAGGTACAAAGAAAGAGATGTTAGGATAGAAAAAGAAGACTCCTTAAGAATCAGTTCCTCTAACACACATGTCTCACTAGAGGGGGAACCATCATGAGAGACCAAAAAAATAGGATACCAACTAGTCATCATTAATATCAGGGATCTCAGTCAACTTGGAATGCCTCATCCACACACCACTTGAAGAGATATTCACCAAATGAGATAATTATTCCCATAATGTATGAACAATGACCATAGATGAAGAGATGATATTCTAACTAATCCTATAAATCTATATCTAGAAAAAATGTACCCAAATCGATGATGTAATCAACTTAGGCATCCACAGTCTTTCGACCTTGTTGGATTCCAAAGAGTTGTTCATAATTCATTAGCATCACCTCCTTCAGAATTAACCATTAGTTTAATGGGGTCTTAAACACTTCCCAATTAATAATTAATTGCCATGATAGTGTGACTCTCATCTTCCATGGATCCAAAATCAGACCCCCAAAAGAATTGGAACCAACTCACACCCTCAGAAAACCAGAAGTATAAAAGGTTATCAATGACACCTTCAACCTATTAAATCCATTATGAAACTTATAATGGCCATATATAACCATAATATATGTTTAACAGCAACGAAAAACTTGACTCTACCATTATGTATGAGTATATCTAGGGATGAAAACTAGAGAAGGATCACTGGGATGCTCTTGGATATTTTCTAGTGGAATATTCTAAATAAGATAAAAAATATTTATCAACAAAAGTCCAAAACTCAACCAAAATGAACATCCCAATAAAAAATACCACAATCAAAAAGAAAATATTATTACAAAAATACATAACAATATTTCAATAACCATCAACATAATTCCAATTTTCAAAATTGTATACTTTCAAGACCATTTTACAAATACCAAAACACATTTTCTAATATATATCAAACACCAAATTCTTGTTTTTTAACTAATCAAAATTCCCTAATATAACATTCCCTTTTATAGATATATTTTTTTGAAAAACAAATTATCTTCATTTCAAAATCATCCAACACCAGCCAAAACCAAACCAAAACACCACTCACACTAGACTCATGTAATAATGAACTATTATCAATGCATAACCCATCAACATGGTTAGTGGGTTATGCAGTAGGAAAGTTACAACCACTAGGAGGACATTGAAGTATGATCTCAAGATTCACGTGGATCACTAATCCATGTTACCCCATCACATATCACTAGTTTACCTCCATATTCATTCCCCACCCACGCAGCCAAAAATAAAAAAGACTCAAATCCCATATTAACCCTAGAAACTCAATGATCAGAATGAGCTAGAATTGTGACACTCTTTTAAAACATACCTATCATGTTCCAACAATCCTACACTCCAATATACTTAATTTTCCAAATAACAATTGGATGATATTATACAATTCTTCGATGAACCAAGATGGTTTTCCATACAACCCAACAACCTACATGAACCTTGAAAATGCCAAATAAGAGTTCCTTATCTACTTAGGATGGCAACAAGAATCGAGCATCCAGGATAATGCAGTGGGAACAATGTAGCCCAAACAACCTAAATCAACGAATAAAATAGAGCACACACCGTAATCCAAAATAATTTAATCTCAATAAATACAAAGACATGATTTAGATATAATACTAGATGAACAAAATAGAACATCAAAATGAAACTAAAACCAAAGAGTATTGACGTGATATAAATGACACCACACAGTCAGCACATACCACAACATTAACCATCTCCAATGGAAAACCCACAACTGAAACCTAAAAATGAAAAATATATCTGGCCTACTGATTCTGAGTTTCTCAAGTAGGGTGTGTGTATAAATAGAATTTGGTAAGATCCACGGATTCCATAAATTTTTTTTCTCAAAACATTCCACAAACAATTTTTTCAAATTCATTTATAAAATAGAGTTTCATCATTTAAAATAACCTATCACATGTTTACCTTTATTAAACACCCAATAGACCACTTTAATATTTTCAATGAAGATTCCCATTTAATGAAATCCCCGTTTATTAACATAGTCTCAATACAAGATAATATTAATGTAACAAAAAACATTACTAGTTAATAAAATAAATGGTACAAGTATATTATGATTAATGTAGAAATCAAAAAACCAAATACCATATAGAAAAAATAAGAACATAAAAATAATAATAATTGTAATTTACAAACCATGCCTTGAAGAAATCCATGTACATACTCAGTTTGGACTCACCTGTAAGAGTATAGTGAAGCTCCATAATAAATAACTAGTTGGATTCTCTAAATTATCCTCACATGTAGAACAACCCATGTGGCCTCTCAGAAATTTCAGGTGGTACCAAATAGTCTAATCAGGGTCAATAATTAACTGTAACATGACCCTATAGATGATTCATTTGAATACTATGATTGTATTACATGGTGAATAAGGATGTCCTCACATGCGTGGGATAAGCCAATAACTAGCACATGCCATCATGTTTTCCCAGCCCAAATTGTTACACCACCTATGTGATGACCCTCTCCTCAGAGGGACCACAATAAGAGATACCATCACATATAAATATATTCATAAGTTCAATCCAAACATATATATCATATTATTTTTAAAACCATTTCCCAAATCATAAAAAAATACTAACCAGACCTTTAGATTTCCAAAACCATTGTCATTTCCAAAATCTATTTCCAAAACCATGGAGAAAATGTAAAACATCAATGAAAGGTTTCAAAACGGCCATTATATCAATTCATTACCAAAACACATTATAAAATTCCAACTAGTCCACGATCTAGCAAATACCTTTACAAACATACTTTTAACCCATTTTATTCCAAAGAACCATTTAAAAAAACTTATTATTTTGGATAATCCATTTGAAAGGATGGGGCTGGGAAGGAGAATAAAAAAATGATAAGAATTTTTTAAATTCATTATCAAACATGGATTTCATCTAAAATAAGCTATCATTATTTTGAACCCATACATATGTTCACCCCATGAACAATTATATATCAACACATCTAGTAGTACACTCAACGAAATACACAAAATAATGAAATTCCAATTTATGAATTGAAAATATCATTATAACTACATTACATATAACTATAAAACCACAAAGAGGAACCAAATCGACACACCAAACCTAATATAGCATGAAAAAATATACCAATTCATAATAAAGTCCAAAAACAATCTCAAAACACCCAATATAATATTTAATGAATAATTGGAATTTTGTAAAACACCTTGTATAATTTTATATATTTAATTAATAAATTAATCCATTTAAAAACAATTTCCATTATATTTTCCAACATGAAAACATCATAAATATTAAAAATAACTGATTAAAATAATAATTGACATACTTTAGAAACAATTTATGAAATCCTAATAACCAATGGTATGTTCTAGAAAATAAAATAGTCGAAACACCTACTTCAATGATCTGTTATGTGAATGTAACTCCCAAAGAAGGGACAACATGTCTCAATTGACAACTTCCACAGAAAAATATCAATGAAAAAATCCACATATCAACACTATCCTCTATGGTTTATCTAATATAGATCCAAACCATGAAAAACCAAGACCCTTGAAGGGAATAGATGAAGATGTTAAAATTTACCCAAAACATGGAGAGACTCTCCCTATAATCTTAAATGATCCTCAAAAATGGAATGACATCAAATGAGGATGGTCTTGGAAGCCCCAATGGTTTGACATTTTCAAATGGGAGGGGGATCTCGAGTTTGGTTAAAAAAATAAGAGGGGAAGGATTTTAATTTAATCCATTCATGAAGTTAGTCAAGTCATGAAGTGTGGCTATATGGCTTTCCAAATCATGCACCAACCATGCACACCCCACTGGAGAAAGAGAACACCAACATTGTTTGGCCACACAATTTGGGAAGTTGTGTTCCAACCATTAAAAATTTATCTATCAAATTTCATATCCACTCGTATATTCTTGTATTAGGGTTCCTCTAACAATGTTCAAGTCGTGCGTTTTTTCCCTGACACTAGCTACACACTATAGAGTTTCTCATGGGCCTCACATGGTTTGGATCAAACTATTCATGGTTTATTCAAATAAAACTATGAATGAACAAATTGAACTAGAAACACCTAGTGTGTTAAAAGGCCGCATGGTTTTCCCTTGAACCATGAACATAAACCATTTATAGGACAATAACTCACTCAGAAACCACAAAAATAAAAAAATATCACAAAGACCTCAACGTGATCATGAACAAAATGGAAAAATATCAAGAAATGAAAAAATATTGGAAAACCCTTTATTAAGGTGTGACATTATGGTTATTTTTTAAATACATTATGTTAATGAAACCCATTGATCTAATATATGTTTTTATAAAAATATTATTTAAGAATGAATTACCTTACATTTTTAGGAATAAATTTAAAGGTATTAATAACCATTATGGTTAATATTATTATTAAATACATTGTAATAATAGTAAAATAATATACATACTCTTTAACAAAATATGTTCAATTGAAAATATTTGTAAAAAGGTTATTTAATGATAATTTTTATTTAAATGATGACTATATTATTTTTTGGGGGAAATAATTTTGGAATTATATTAATATGGTTTTATAAAAAGAAAAACCAAAATACCGAGTGACACCCTATCATTTATCAAAATTGCATGTGGCCTAAACCCATAGTTAATGGAAAATATGGGTTTATTGTCTACTACTAGACTACATGTTTTCATATTTAATATGTCATTGTTTCTATAAAAATTATTTAAAAAATGAATATTAATTCTGAGGTAGTGGTGTAAATTTTAAATTTTAGAGATTAATATATTATATTTCATAACTTGTTCAGACTATAATGGTTTTAGAATGATGTTGGAGACAGATGGAAAGACTTTCCACTCTTATCACGACCATGAAATCAAATAAAAATTAATTTTTATGCTCTAGGGATAAAAATTAAATTCTAGATATTAATTTATTGTTGTAAGAAATTAATTAGAAATTTATCGAGGTACAGCTACAGGATAAAATTGATCCTATATAATATAAAGATATATTGTAAGTATATTTCTGTATATTTTTAGTCAAAAAAATAATTTTCCAAAATTCAGAAAGTGATCTTGAAATGAAACATTTTTTATTTTTTATTCATATCTAATGAATCATATTTTCATTAAATAATCATATATTTATGTTTTTAAAGACCTTATATGTCCATTCATCATTCACTTTCCTATGATCAGTGACCACTATAATTATACATAACTAAATATCAATTTCTTCCATTTCCATATCTTTACTCACCACCAATGTTATCCTATATAGAAACCTAGTTACGAGTTACATAATATGAACTTTTAAATTACAAGTCGATCTTATTGAGATGATATTTTATTAAATCCTTTTACAAAGTGCATTTTCAATAAATGAATTCTAAAATTCTGAACATGAAATTTGTATCTAAAATATCAAATTGGGAGGGTGAAATTTATTTAAGGTGGGGGTAATGAAACACCCAAAAATTTTAAAATATGAAAAATTAATTTAATATAGTATGAGACATGAACCAATGAGCTTAAATTCCCATTAATATATTACTTTATATTTAATTTATTTGATATCTTGTTGAACAAACAACCCCATGTCCAAATAACCCATAATATAGTTTAATATTATAAACTAGATGTCAAATTAGGGTGTATGAATCATAATAACTATATTTTTAAAATTATTCTTATCTATTTATTATAAATATATAAAAATAATTTAAAAGAAAAGGAAATTTTTTCAAACAAAATTTATTTTTCTAAAATATTTCTTTGTCAAGATTTAACCTCGTAATTTAAATTTAAATTTTATGAAGTGATATTTTATAAGTGTTTTTAGATAAGTCAACATCCTTTGATGAATATTATACATTTTTTGGTATAAAATTTAATGATTCCGTTCACTTTATTTATATTGATGGCTGATGATCATGTTGTTATATTACTCGAGTCGCAAAAAAATAACATTTGAATGATTTTTGTTCAATATGATTGTTTATATTGATTATGTATTGACTTATTATTTACTAATTTCATATGATTAATTCATTAAACATATTAACTGATGGGATGGGCCCTTTTTAGGCCCATAAAACATTTCTAGTTATTATAAGACAAACTAGGTTGGGTATTTCTCATACTCCTTATATATTTATATAGGATGTCTTCTCACATTTCCTTACAATTAGGATAATGATGTCCAACATTATGAATTATTTCATTTTGAAACTATTTTTTATTATCCATGTGATTATTTGTATTACTATTTCTTCTATGGATTTAGTATCCCTTTATGATATATATTATATGGAATATTTTATTAATGCTTGTATATTCATTTTTATTCATGTTTTTATCCTAATATAGATCAATTGTATGATTTCCCTTAATATGTGGTTGTGATCTCACCCATTATTATGTTTTCCTTTCCCTAGGATACCAAGAAGGGATTTATGATTGATATCAAGGATTTAAAAGAAGAAATTTTTTAGTTTATTTAAATTCTATTCAAAAACCATTGTGAAAAATTTGAAAGTATATTTATAATTTCAAGATATTGCTAAAGATACTAATGCTATGATTTTTAAACTATTTATACATTAATATTCAATTTATGTTAATTTTTACAAAAAATTTATAATTATAATTCATAATTATATGAGATAATTTATTATGATCCGTTATTTAGAATTATCACCTAGTGAACAGAATGAAAACTATATAAATTCAATTAATCTATGCATTGATTTACCTAATATGTATGATAATGATCTTGAGTGGGATATGGAGCTATAAATGAACAGATTATTATTATATTGTGGTGTCTGACTCAGGATTCGACCAATAATCATCCCATATAGAGCAATATAATGAACCCCAACATTGTGCATGAATTTTGAACCACTTCATGAATCAGTATATTATACCATTAAATGGGATACTAATTCATTGGTATAGGAACAATGTATAATTTACATATACATTTAAATATAGTATTACATTATTAAATTCATATATATACATCAATGTACTATCCATGTATTG
The DNA here is from genome assembly GCA_963277665.1 of Viscum album. Taxonomy (NCBI): domain Eukaryota; kingdom Viridiplantae; phylum Streptophyta; class Magnoliopsida; order Santalales; family Viscaceae; genus Viscum; species Viscum album. The sequence goes on along the minus strand of OY728128.1, from coordinate 1,742,802,430 downwards.
AAAAGTCTACTTTCTTGGAAGACTAGGTACATACAACTGAAAAAATCGATCTGAATAAAACATTTCATTTTATAATCGTAAAATTAAGCTTCTAAATTCCAATGTGCTCAAAAATTCCCAAAGGTTACCCTAGGGAGCAGATGAAAATATTAATGTGATAAATATCCAAGTAAGGGAATAACCATAAGACCAAAGCATCAACACATGGGATAGAAGGCATGACATGATGATATAAAAATCCATGTATCATATGGAATCATAACATATAAACAAGGAATCATATAGACATGGAGTTATAATATTGTGGTAGAGATAGGAAACACATCTTTATCATGATTAAATGATAACCACCATGAATATACCACATCGTATCACAAACCATGGATAATCACCAAGGTCGTCGCGGATGGTCGCACAAGCCAAGGCTTACTGTGAAGACCATTACACATAACATCCCATGAGACTCAACTTTTTCCACTAAATTAGAGTTCTATCTGGTGAAATCCATATTAGAATGTTCATGAATATTATTTTCACATTAATAATCATACACAATCAATAATACATAAACATATGGGTACCCATGGAATGGAATGGGTATCCTAATCATGTCATGAAGCATAACGAATGGAGTATCATACAAGTGTCCATGAAAGAATGTAAGAAATAAATACATAGATATTGATAAGTTAATATAAGAAAATATAATTATAAGTGATGTCAAACATAATTGACAACATTAAAGAAGAGTTTTTAAGGAATTTGGCATTTCAACATTTTAGTGTGGTTTTAAGGAAAATACTAATAAGGATTTAAAATATGAAAGGGAATAATATTTTATATAAGACCATAAGGGATAAATTAATGTTTAAATTTTAAAAAATTGGTTTTATAAAAATATAGGATCCTTAAAACATATTATTGAGGGAACTTGAAATTTGTTAGTAATTTGTGAAATTCCCCTAAAACACCTTTTCTTATCAGGAGGTATTGAGGATGGAATCACTTAAAAACATTTATATCCCATAAGGATAATGATTAAAGGTTCATGATAAATTAATTAGGTACATATACTCAAAATTTATAATAATAGAATAAAAATATAATATAACATCATTTTGGTAAAAGGAAGATAAGTCAACCATATGGAACAAAAGAGGTTCGGGTGGAATCTGTTATGGATTATCAGTATGGTAATGGGTGTACATAATAGGGATTAATGAAAGCAAAATGGTATTTTAATCATCTGTAATTCATGAGTTAAGTATGGGGGATGTTATAAATAATACCCCATTATTAGGTATTACACATAAAAAGGACATTACAAAGAGGAGATTCATGAATATATTTTAGAAGGAGAGGATCCCTTACCTTACGTCCAATGTTGTTCTAAACTTGATATTAATGATATGAATAATCTAATTAGTTTAATTAATAATAAATTAAATAAAATATTATATATGTAAAATAATTTTAATAACGTTTTATGTTTATTAATGATATTTTGTATGAGATAAGTTGTTTAGTTCCATTTTTTGGGTCTGTTTGTTTTCTCGGTTTTTACGACAGATTAAATTATTTTCATGAATAGAGAATCATGTAAAATGGAGATGGTTGTTAAAAATTAGAGTTATATTTAATTATTAATCATATATAGGGTTACATGCTTTTAAATTTTATTTGGTTACTTTAAGTTATATTGAATCATTTTATAAAAAATTAGTGATAACCTTTTGGGTTTATTAGCAGGTTTTTATCATTATGAAATCATTTTGCATTATAATTCAATATCATGTGTACAAAATGTGTATTGAACCTTTTATAAGATTTATTACATAATAATATGTTTCAAAAATAAGTAAAATAGTTTCATGACCATAATTAATGTTGGTAAAAAAAATTGAAAACCCATCATCCTTAAATATGGTAAACTAACACATATTTGATGGTGTCTTTACTACTATTATAAATGTAGTGTAAAAGTTAGATGATAATAAATTATTCCATTATAATAAAAATATTTCATTATATATATGGTAATATATTTTCCATAACATTTGGAAGAGGATATGTAAGGATATAAAAGTAAACAAATAAACTTGAAACGAATGTAAAATTATTGAAAATAGGAATTTACCACTTGAATCAATCTTCCTTTAGAGTATCTTAAGGGGAGAGGATTTAGTATTTTTAAGAGACAATAGAATTTTAGAAATAGGGGAGAATATTCTAAAGAGATTTGGGAAGAATTTAGTCTTGGAAAAAGGCTTGATAGGAGTGAAGGGAAGAAGTAATGAGGGGTGGTATTTATAATGGAAGAGTGGAGGGTTTTCAGAATATTTAATTTCTTTGTATATTAATTTCCATAAAGAAACAAAATAATTATGTTCCCATGACCAAAAATAGTAATAAATTCATGTTATTTCTAACCAGTTGGGCTTACCTCAGAATAAAATTATCAATGACTCTATAAATCTTGTATTTATCATAATTTGAAAATTATTGTATTATACTAAACATAAAAAAATCAAGTTATTTTGAAAAATCTCAAATTTTCACCATAACCATTTTTCAATCATTAAAAATAAAAAATAAACTCCATTTTTTAAAAATATATTTCTAAATATTATTAAATTAATTTTTAATTAAAATCAAAAATTACATAAAAAATACATATTTTAAAATTATAAATAATTTTATAATGATTTCAAATAATACACATCGTCTTATAAAATTATAATAAAACAAAAAAAATAAAAATTTTAATTTATGATCACCTTTTAAGAAAATCAATTTCATTTTAAAATAATTAATTAATTGTAATTAATTATATATGACTTACAAAAAGTAAAAATACATTTACTATGATCATATTATCACTTAAAAGTTGCGTAACATTTATTAATACATTTGTGGGTGAGGTTACTATACTTTAGGATGATTTACTATTCATAAGGGTCATATTACTGTTCATAATGGTAGGTTAGTATTTATAAGGGTAGGTTACTACTCAAAATAAATTATGCTTGTTCCATTAGACCCCAAAAAATATGATGAATGCTACCGTGTATGTCAAATTTTTTATATTCAAAACACTGAAGTAGAAAAATTGTGTTTAGTGGCCACAGAGTATTTAATATCAAGATATGTCATTTGTAATGAGAGTATACTATAAGGTATAATTATAATAAAGGAATTACATTGATAAAACATTGGTTCTTTACATTATTCCCCCTTATTAAATTCCACTCTCAAAATTTTGATTTATATTCTTAGCCATAAAAAAGTATGGATATTTTCCATTTATTTCCTCCTCTAGTTTCCAAGTTTCATTTTCATAATTATGTTTCCTCCATGGTACTTTGAACTAGTCAATAGTCTTATTATCTAGACCATTATCCCTACGATCCTAGATATTCAATAGATGTTCCTTGTAAGAATGATCATTATCCTATTATACCACCGCTGAAGGGAGCACATGTGAAGGGTTTGGTATGTACTTCATTACAAAGGATACAAAAATGATGTCATGTGCTTTCAACATGATAGGTGGAATTTCTAGTCAATAAGCTACAACACAAAATCAATCAAGTATCTTGAAGGGTCTGATGTACTTGGGGTTATGCTTTCCTTTCTTCCAAAATATTAGGGCCATCTTCTATGGAAATAATCAGAGAAATACCTTGTCTCTAACATTGAACTCAAGGTCTCACCAATGGTTGTCTGAATAACTATTCTGTTGAATTTGGGCTTCCATGATATGATGATAAATGTTTTTCACATTCTAAACCATTTATTCAATAATTTCATGTCTTACCACCTTATTCTCACTGACTTCATCCCAACTCAATGGTGTACTACAAACTTTACCTCATAGGACTTCTTATGGTGCCATTCAAATGCTTCAGTGGAAACTATTGTTATAGGAGAATTAAACTAGTGGAATATTCTGGTACAATCCTCCTTTAAATCCCGTAAAACCTTCTATCGACATACCTTCTAGTGTCTAAATATTTTTATTAGATTGGACATCATTTTGAAGACGATTAGTCGTGCTGAAGTCAGTTTAGTTCAAAGACCTTGTTGGAGACTTTTCCAGAACTTCAAGGTGAATCTCAAATCTCTATCAGATATAAAAGATAGCGGTGCTCCATGTGTCCTAATGAAATATTTGAAATATATAAATGAATGATAATACAATTTTAAGTCCTCTTGAGTCATGATAAAGTGATATGTCTTTGTAAAACGATCCTGAATGACCCATATAGCATTATTTCCTCTGGAGGTCCATGGATGTCCAATGAAAAAGTCCATGGGGATGTTCTCCCACATCCATGTTTGTATGGGTAATGGTTTCATCATACCTTTATAATTCGATCTTTTAGCCTTCCCCCATTGACATACCAAGCACATTTATATATATTCTACAGTCTCATTCTTCATAATTTCCCAACAAAAGGTATCTTTGATATCTCGATACATCATTGTGTGCACTGGGTAGATAGAGAAGGTCGATCTATGTGCTTCATTCAGATGCTCCAACATTATATCTGGATAAGATGGTATTTATAATAATGACCCAAATCTTAAAACTCCTTACTCATCAATCAAGAACTCAAATGATTTCCCATTTATAATGAATTTCTCCAATATCTCACTTTTCACATATTTTAATTGAGCATTCATTATTTTCACCATGAGGGATGGTTGATAAATCATTTGAGAAAGGATTTATTATGTGTTTCCCTTAAATATTCCCATTTACATTCATTATATATCTCAGAAGATTGGATCCTTTAAATTAGCATCATTGATAAAGATGCCAGATCCTTTCTACATAGAGCACCTACCACCTTGTTTTCCTTTTCGTGATGGTAGTGTATTGAGCAGTCATAATACTTCATAAGCTCTATCCATTTTCAATGGTTCATTATTATCTCTTTTTGTGTGAATTTATTTTTGAAACTTTTATGATCATTATATATCTCACACTTATTCCCATAGAGATAATGTCCCAATATTTTTAATGCAAATATCACAGTCGCCAACTCCAAACCATTCATAGGATATTTTGGATCTAGGATTTTTAGATGCCTTGTGGTGCAGGTTATCACTTTGTCATTTTTCATAAGATCATATCCTAATCACTTCTTTAAAGATTCCAATTACACTAGAAATAGTTCTACACTAGTTAGGAGTGTGATTATTAACACAATGATAAGCCTCTATTTCAACTTCATGAAGTAGTCTTTAAATTCTTCAGCCCAGCCGAAAATCACTCTGTTCCATGTAAAATTGTTCATTAGGTTGGACAATCATGATAAGTACTTCAAAAATCATCAATAATACCTAGATAGACCCAGAATACTATGGATCTCCATTATAGATGATGGCATGGTCTACACCTCAATTCCCATTATCTTGGATGGATACACAGATATCCCATTATTGGTGATAACATGACCTAATAATGATACTTCCACTATAAAGAACTCATATTTGTTATACTTTTTATAATACTTATCCCTTTGCAAAGTCTTCATCACTTTATTCAAATTCACCTCATGTTCCTCCTTTCTCTGGCAGTAAACCAGAATATCATTGATTAATACTACTACAAAATTTTTGAGGTAATCTATAAAGACTATATTCATTAAGCCCATGAATATTACTGGAGAATTAGTGAGTTAAAAGGTCATCACTATGAAATCATACTGTTCATACCTCATTCAAAAGGTGTTCTTTTGAATAACTTCCTTAATCACCTTGAAATGGTCATATCCCAAACGAAGGTCCACCTTATAGAAATAACTGGACCCACAATTCTGATCAAACATGTCATCATTCCATGGTAGGGGATACATGATCATTATTGTGATTTTATTGTTGACAAAATAATCAATATAGAGGCGCATTGATTCATCCTTCTTCTAAAGAAAGAGGACTGACAAACCCCATGGTGAAGCACTCAGGCATACAAAACTCTTCCCATGATTACCTGGTAACTACTCCATCAGCTCTTACAGCTCTATAGTGGCCATTCTATAAAGTGTATTTGATATACGAAGAGATCCTAGAATAAGATCCATTGAGAACTCAATAACTCAATCATAAGGATGACCATGAAACACTTCAGGGAATACATTAGTGTAATCCCTCATGATGGGTATATCTTTGAGTGACATTACCACCACTGTCTCAATTGTTTCAGCAAGAAATTTACTCTCATAAGGAATTATTATCCACACATGTGAAAATGATTTTAAATAAAATTCACCTGCATCCGTACACTTGTATCAAATTTGAGGATGCTTTAGAATTTTAATAGTGATCTCCATTTTCGAATAGTTAATGTTTGTTTTGTATAAATATAGCCAATTCATGCCCAATATAAACTTTAACCCAACTAAAGGAAGTACAAAAAAAAATTTTTGGAGGTTCAATCCACAAAACATTACCATGGCAGTGCTATAAACCATTGATACAATAATTTCCCCACTATATGTTCTCACATTTAACATATCCTCAAAATTATGAGAAGGTGTTTCAATAGATCTACTAAAATTTAAAGATATGAAAGACTGCATCGAATCATAATCAAATAGTATGTTATCTATTCTTGAATAAATAACTAGAATTCATGTTACCACATCATTGTATGTCTCCAACTCAGTATTAGTGATAGAATAAACCCTTCTTTATTGCCTTGGAGGTTTTGTTTATTTCCTCCAAAAAACCTTAGCTTAGATCAATTGTTCGCAAAATGCCCAGGTCACTTACAGTTGTCACACTACACCAATGGATGATAATTTATCTGAACCTTCCTTTATTCATCCACATTAGTAAGATTTTTCATATCCCATCAACAGATTATAGCCAAATTTTCCAATATTTCACATTTGATGTAATTTTTTGTTCCCTTTAGATTTTTCCCAAGATGATTCTTCCTAAAATTTTTATATGTGGGATAATCAGGATTCTTTCTATAATGAAATTTATTTATGGAAAAAATGACATTAGATTAAATTTCCCACTTTTTTCACTTGGAATATAATACCATTGAGAGTCTCCAATCTCTATTTCAACATAAAAGGAATAAAGAACAATATCCTCATACTTGTCGAGGTATTTAATATCCAATTCTTTTAGTAGAATAAAATTTATTCCACTAAATAAGCTACCCACCTTTCATTCAATGTTCATGGAAATGACAGAGTTGTACCTTGAAATCCTTGTAATGTTTTATTCATATGACCCGATTGACTCATCTTCCCTTTATATGAGTTTGAGGAACTCTCATTCCATCATAAGATGGTGTGTTCGGGGATAGTATTTATTAAAAAACATTCTCTTAAATTCCTTCCAACCCATGGAATAAATTTCCTCTCCGTGATTCTTATTATTGATTTGTTTCCACCAATGATCATCTTCCCCATGGAAAACAAAGAGATCTATTATGAATTTAACTTATTTTATACACTGGATTATAGTAAATACATTTTCATTGGTGTTAATCCACTATTCTGCAAGGGGAGGATCTGAAGATCCACTAAACATGGTATGTTTTTTCCACATGAATTATTCAATGGAAACATTCACTTTCTATGGAGTATGATGGTGTTCCACATGACTCATGTTATTATTCATAACATAATCCAGCTAAGAAAGTATTGTAATGATGTTTTGAGAAATCGTTCCCATCATATCTGGCTTATCATTAGGTAAATATTCACATTCCCTATAAAATTTATTGTTGGCTCATGTTTTTCTATTTCCTTCTTTTAACAAAGAATAAAGAACATACAAGTAAAGGTCTTCAATACTTATTCATTGATCACAAAAAGGAAACATTGAAAATATTCTACATGTTTGAACCCTTTCATCACCAACCACTAGAACAGCCCACTCCAAAGGAAAACTGCAACCAGAAACCTAAACATGCAAAACAACTTGAGTTTACCCATGCAGAGTGGCGCAAGTATGGTGTAAGCATATAAAACATAGTAGGTAATAACTAAAGATTAAATACATTTTCATCCCAAAAATATTCCATGAATATTTGTTTTAAATACATTTAAAAAATTGGGTTTCTCCATTTTATGGAACCAAATAAAGCCTTTCATTTTTAAAAATAATACACACAACAATTTCTTCATTTCAAAATTGATTTCCATTTAAAAAATAGTTTATAAACCCAGTCATAATAGAATATTATTTGAATAACCAAATACATTACTAGATAATAACAGAAATGGAAAATGTGAAGAATAGTAATTGTACCAAGTAGGAAACGAACTACTAAAAAGGAAAATTAAGAACATACAAATTTTATTCATGGGAATTTCTTTAACAAATCAAGATTTAATCCCTTGAAATAAAAGGTTACGACTCACCTATTGGTATATGGTGAAGCTCTATATTCAATAACCAACTGGATGTTTTAAATTATACTCACCTGTGGAAGAAACCACCTAGCCTCTTAGAAAATCCAAGGGGTACCAACATGTATAATCAGGTTTGATAAGAAACTATCAGTCAACCCTATAGATGGGATCTATAAATCCTATGATAGTAGTATACAATGAATGAGGTAGTCCCCAAACATGTTGGAAAATCAAAAAACAAAAATATTGCATTGTTCATTTGTAGAATAAACACTTACTCCACCTATGAAATGACCCTCTCCTCAGAGGGACCCACATAGGGGTTCCTATAACACATCAAATCATTAAAAAGTGTCAACTAGTCCTATTAATTACATTAGTTTAGAAACCATCTTAAAAATTTGTATAAAATAACTACAAGGCCATTACATTTCCAAAAGAAAAATAATTTCAATTTTTTTCCCAAAATCATTGAAAAACAAAAGACATCCATGAAAAGAGATAAAGAGGCATTTATCTCGTTTAATTTATATACCACATTACAAAATTCCAATGCTGAAATAAGCTATAAAATACCTTTAGAAACAACCATTTAAATTATTTTGAACCATGGAACAATTTAGAAAACCCATAAGAGTTTTAAGAATCCATTTTTAAGGAGGAGGCTTGCAAAGAGAAGAAAATGTGGAGAAGCATTTTTAAAACTAGTTTAAAATGGGACATTTTTCTAAAAGAACCCATCATCATTTCTAAACCTATTCATATTTTCACCTTATGCATATATTGATGTGTCCACATCAAATTTCACACTCAATGTGTAACTGAATTGCACCAAATTATAATTTATGAATTTAATGTATCTTTAAAACCATTATACATCTATCTATCATACTATAAAGGGGAAATTGATGAAATCACATATCCCAATTCAAAATGAAAACCAATTACTAAAAGCATTACCAAGTTAAAAAACAATTCCAAAACACCAAATCTCATATTTAAAAACCATTTAAAATTTTATCAAATACCTCACAAATATTTATATATAAGAATAGCTTAAGATACCCTTTAAACCCCTTTTTAACCAACATTTCCAATATGTAATCAACATAAAAAATGAATCAAAAACAAAAAATTGCTGATTAAAATAATTTATAAACAATTTAAGAAATCTCAAGAACCAATAATATGTTTCATAAAGAAAGATAATGGAAAAAAGCTTCCTAAAAATGTGTGAATGTATGGAAACTCACATATAAGACAGAACAAGACTCAAGGGGAAATCCAGAGACACTCACATCAAGGAAACACTATACACATATCAACCGTATCCTATAGGGTTCTTTTAAGAGAGAACCCCACTAATAAATAACCGAGAACAAAGATGGAAAGAGAATAAGAAGATAATATTAACAAAAAATTAATAAAAACTCAACATGGAACTCTATATATGGAAAATTGGAAAGACAAACAATGGGGGGTGGTTAAAATATTCTATAGTTCTCCATTGTCAAATGGGGGAGGAAAATCATGAGATGGGACTAAACTATAAAAGGGAATATATTTGAATTTCAACATTTTAAAAACATGGGTAGGTTTCATGTTTTGTTTATATAGTCTTCCAGACTATGCACAAACTGTGCCTACCATAATAGAGGGGGAGGACACCCACACGATTTGTCCATATGATTTGGGAAACCATACACTGACATTGCAAAATGCATATATGAAATTTTAAATCCTCCCCACATCATTGTTAAATGGGTTTGTCTAATTTTTTTCATGTTGTTCCTTTTTCCCCTGACAGTAGCTACACACAACACAGCTTCTCATGGACATCACACATTTTGGAGAAAACTATTTTTAGTTCCTGAAAATGAAATTGTGCAAGAAAAAATTAAACTAAAATCTCTCTCAACTATAATAGATTCACGATTATACCTCAAATTGTTTTCACAAACCATGAAAAGTGAAAAAACTCACTTGGAACCCAAATATCCCAAAACCATTAACAAGGAACTCAACCTGAAACTCAACATAAAGATTCAACATATTGAAAATTATATAATTAATGAAAATCCCTTGTCAATGTGTGATAATTATCCCCATTACAAAAACATTCTTCAACTATAAAGTCACTAATATTAATGAATAAAAACTCTAGATCTTGAATAACAATGAAATGAAATAAAATTACCACATCAATGTTGACATCTTAATCACAAGTCACAGCCATAATCCTCTAGAGTAAAACACCAAAAATGGAACCATAAGAGTTGAAATAAGAGGGGAGGGATCTCCCCCAATAATTACCCAACAATCACAAGGGCACCAACACATAGAACTTTTAACAAGGATCAAACCAAAACATTCAACACATAATAAATGCCCAAAACAAGGGGATACTCATAGAAGAAACTCAAACCAATCTCTAGGACAAACCTCAATTTATTTTTTCCATAAAGGAAATCCTTCTCTAAAGTGAATAAAAAAATAGAGACTTCTCCACAAAACCAACCATACAAACACTACTAGTAAATGTGAAACCAAAAATATAAAATAAAATTTTTTCATTAATTATGTCATGGTGAAGTGGAATTTATAAGAATATATATATATATATATATAATGGAATTCAACAATCTCCATTCAAACACTAGTGAAAAAATATGGGCCAAGTAATTTCCCCACATCATGATCCCAGACTGTATGAAAACCGTTACACAGAGGCCTATGAATGGAGGATAATGTCTTCAAGCATATTCTTCCCCAGAGTCAGGAGATAAAATCCTTTGTTTTTTACTTCCTCTTCTACAAACTCTACTTTTATAACTTCTCCAAGGGACACAAATAGACAGATAATTTATAGGTCTTTAAAGGATTATAATAATATGGATTCAAATACTCGATTCTACCACATTCGAAGAAAACATGTGAAATGTATAAAGAAAGAGAAGTTAGGATAGAAAAATGTTAATATTTAAGTATCAGTTCCTCTACCACACATGTCTCACTAGATGGGGAACCATCAGGAGAGACCAAAAAAACTAGGATACCAACTAATCTTGATTAATCTCAGGGATCCCAGTCGACTAGGAATGCCTCATCCACACACCACTAGAATAGATATTCAACAAATGAGATAATTATTCCCATAATTTATGAACATTGACCCTAGATGACGAGATGATATTCCAACTAATCCCTTGAAGCTATCCCTAGAAAAAATGTAACCACATCGATGATGTAATCCACTTAGTCCCCCATAGTCTTTCGACCTTGTTGAATTCCAAATAGTTCTTCATATTTCTTTAACATCACCTCCTTAGGAACTAAACATCAGTTAAATGGGGTCTTAAACACATCCCAATAAATTATTAATTGTAATGACAGTTGGATTGTCATCTTCCATGGATCCAAAATCGGACCCTCAAATGAACTCGAAACAACTCACAACCTCAGAAAATCAGTAGTTTATAAGGTTATCAATGACACATTGAACCTATTAAATCCATTATACAACTTCCAATGGACAAAAATAACAATAATATATGTTTAACAGCTGTGGAAAACATAACTCTACCATTATGTATGAGTCAATCTCTGGATGAAAACTAGAGAAGGATAACTGGGATGCTCTGGGATATTTTCTGATGGAATATTCTAAATAAGATAAAAAATATTTATCAACAAAAGACCAAAAATCAACCAAAATGAACATCCCAATAAAAAATACCATAATCAAAAAAGAAAAAATTACAAAAAAAATACATAATATTCTTTCAAAAACCATCAACATAATTCCAATTTTCAAAATTGTAAACATTCAAGACCATTTTTAAAAAACCAAAACACATTTTCAAATGTATATAAAACACCAAATTCTTATTTTACAAAAAATAAAACTTCCCAAAAATAACATTCCCTTTTGTAGATTTATTTTTATGAAAAACAAATTATCTTCATTTCAAAATCATCCCACACCAGCCAAAACCATACCAAAACTCCACTGACCCATTTCTCTTGTAATAATGAACTAGTTTCAATGCATAACCCATCAACATAGTTAGTGGGTTATGCACTAGGAAGGTTCCAAAAACTAGGAGGACATTGAAGTATGCACTCAGGATTCACATGGATTTCTAATCCATGTTACCCCATCACACATCAATATTTTATCTCCATAATCATTCCTCACCAACACACCCAAAACTAAAAAAGAATCAAAACACATATTAACCCTAGAATCTCAAGAATCAGAATGAGATAGACTTGCAACAATCTTTTCAAAAATAACTATCATGTTCAAACAATCCTACACTCCAATATACCAAATTCCCTAAATAAAAATTGGATAACCTTTTAAAATTATTCGATGAACCAAGATAGGTTTCCATCAAACCCAACACCTGACTGGAACCATGAAAATTCCAAATAAGAGTTCCCGATCCACTCCGGCTAGCGACAAGCATCAAGAATCGAGGATAAATCAGTGGGAACAATATATCCCAAACAACCTAAATCAACCAAAAAAATAAATCACACAACGTAATACAAAATAATTTAATCTCAATAAAAATGTAGACATGATTTAGATATAATACTAGATGAACAAAATAGAACATTAAAATGAAACTAAAACCAAATAGTAATGACACGATATCAATGACACCACACGGTCACCACTAACCACAACACCAACCCTCTCTAATGGAAAACCCAAAACTGATCCCTAAAAATGAAAAATATATGGGGTCTACTAATTATGAGTGTCACAAGTATGGTGTCAGTATAAACTACTAATTATGTAAGATCCACGGATTCCATAAATTTTCTTTCCCAAAACATTCCACAAAATTTTCTTTGAAATTCATTTAAAAAATAGAGTTACGTCATTTAAAATAACCCATCACATGTTTACCTTTCTTAAACACCCAATAGAAATCTTTAATATTTACAATGAAGATTCCCATTTTATGTAAACCCAGTTTATTAACACATTCCCAAAACAAGATAATACTAATATTGAAAAAACATTACTATTTAATAAAATAAATGGTACAAGTATATAATGATTAATGTAGAAAACAAAATACCAAATACCATATAGGAAAAATAGGAACTTAAAAATAATAATATTTGGAATTTACAAACCATGCCTGGAAGAAATCCATGTACATAATCAGTTTGGACTCACCTGTAAGTGTATAGTGAAGCTCCATAATAAATAACCAGTTGGATTCCCTAAATAATCCCCACAAGTAGAACATCCAATGTGGCCTCATAGAAATTTCAGGTGGTACCAAAAAGCCTAATCAGGGTCAATAATTAACTATATTTGACACTATAAATGATTCATTAGAATACTATGATAGTAGTACATGGTGAATAAGGATGTCCTCACATGCATGGGATAATCCAATAACCAGCACATGCCATCATGCTTTCCCAGCCCAAATAGTTACACCACCTATGTGATGACCCTCTCCTCAGAGGGACTACAATAGGGTATACCATCACATATCAATATATTCATAAGTTCAAACCGAACATATATATCACATTATTTTTAAAAACATTTCCCAAATCAAAAAAAAGACTAACCAGACCTTTAGATTTCCTAAACTAGAATCATTTCCAAAATCTATTTCCAAAACTATGGCGAAAACATACATCATCCATGAAAGGTTTCAAATGGGCCATTATATCAATTCATTACTAAAACACATTCTAAAATTCCAACATGTCCGCAATCTAGAAAATACATTTACAAACATAATTTTAAATCTTTTTTTTCCAAGGAACCTTTTAGAAAAAACTTAATAGTTTGGATAATCCATTTGAAAGGATGGGGCATGGATGGAGAAGAAAAACATGATTACAATTTTTTAAAATCAAGATCAAACATGGATTTCCTCTAAAATAAGATATCATTATTTTGAACCCATACATATGTTCACCCCATGATCGTATATATGTTAACAAATCTAGTAGTACAATCAATGAAATACTAAAAATAATGAAATTAAAATTAATAATTGAAAGTATCATTATAACTACATTACAGATAACTATCAAACCATAAAGAGGAACTAAATCGACACACCAAACCCAATTTAACATGAAAAAATGTACCAATTCATAATAAAGTCCAAACACAATCTCAAAACACCCAATATCATATTTAATGACTAATTGAAATTTTCTAAAACACCATGCATAAATTTATATATTGGATTAGTCAAAGAATCCATTTAAAAACCATTTCCATCATCTTTTCAAACATGAAAACACCATAAATATTAAAAATAACTGATTAAAAGAATAATTGACATACTTTAGAAACAATTTAAGAAATACCAAGAAGTAATGGTCTATTCCAGAAAATAAAATAGTGGAAACACTTACATCAATGATCTGTTATGTGAATGTAACTCCCAAAGAAGGGACAAAATGTCTCAATTGACAATCTTCACAGACAAATATTAATGAAAAAAATCCATATATCAACACAAACCTCGATGGTTTATCTAAGATAGATCCCAACCATGAAAATACCAAGATCCATGAGGGGAATAGATGAAGATGTTAAAATTGACAAAAAACTGGGAGCAACTCTCCCTATAATCTTAAATGATCCTCAAAAATGGAATGATTTCCAATGAGGATGATCTTGGAATCCCCAATGGTTTGACATTTTCAAATGGGGGGGGGGATCTCAAGTTTGGTTTAAGAAATAAGAGGGGAAGGATTTTAATTAAATCAATTCATAAATTTAGTCAAGTCATGAGGTTTGGTAACATGGTTTTCTAAATCATGCACCAACCATGGACACCCCACTAGAGAAAGAGCACTCCAACATCATTTGGCCACACAATTTGGGAAGTTATGTGCCAACCATGAAAAATTTCTCTATCGAATTTCATATCCACTCCTACATTCTTGTATTATGGTTCCTCTAATAATGTTTAAGTCATGCACTTTTCCCCTGACACTATCTACACACTATAAAGTTTCTCCTAGGCCTCAAATTGTTTGGATCAAACTATGCATGATTTGTTCAAATAAAAATATAAAAGAACAAATTGAACTATAAACACCTAGTGTGTTAAAAGGCCACATAGTTTTTCCTTGAACCAAGAAAATAAAACATTTATTGGACTATAACTCACTAGAAACCCACAAAAATAAAAAAAATTAGAAGGACCTCAACTTGATCGTCACCAAAATGGAAAAATATCAAGAAATGAAAAAATAAAGGAAAATCCTTTATTAAGGTGTGACATTAAGGTTATTTTTTAAAGACATTATGTTAATGAACCCCATTGGTCTAATATATGTTTTTATAAAAATATTATTTAACAGTGAATTACCTTAATTTTTTAGAAATAAATTTAAAGGAATTAATAACCATTATGGTTAATATTATTATTAAATACATTGTAATAATAGTCAAATAATATACTTAGTCTTTAAAAAAATATGTTCAATTGAAAATATTTGTAAAAAGGTTATTCAATGATTATTTTTATTTCAATGATGACTATATTATTTTTTAGGGAAAACAATTTTGGAATTATATTAATATAGTTTTATAAAAAGGAAAACCAAAATACCAGGTGACACCCTATCATTTATAGAAATTTCATGGGGCTTAAACCCATAGTCAATGGAAAATAAGGGTTTATTGTCTACCACTAGACTAAATGTATTCATAGTTAATTTGTCATTGTTTCATAAAAATTATTTGACAAATGAATATTAATTACAAAGCAGTGGTGTTAATTTTAAACATTAGATTTTAATATATTTTATTTTATCACTTGTTTAGGCTATATTGGTTTTAGAAAGTTGTTGGAGACAGAAGTGAAGACTTGCTACTCTTATCATGACCATACAATATATTAAAATTTAATTTTTATGCTCAATGGATAAAAATTAAATTCTAGATATTAATTTATTGATGTAAGAAATGAATTGGAAATTTATCAAGGTACAGCTACAGGATAATGATCTTGAAATTAAACATTAATCATTTTTCATTCGTATCTAATGAATCAAATTTTCATTAAATAATCATATATTTATGTTTCTAAAGACCTTATATTTCCATTCATCATTCACTTTCCTATGATCAGTGACCTCTATAATTTTACATAACTAAATATAAATTTCATACATTTCCATATCTTCACTCACCACCAATGTAATCCTATATAGAAACCTAGTTATGAGTTACTTAATATGGCCTTTTAAATTACTAGTCTTTCTTTTTGAGATGATATTTTATTAAACCCTTTTTCAAAGTGCAATTTCAATAAATGGATTCTAAAATTTTGAACATGAAATTTGTATCTAAAATATCAAATTGATAAGATGAAATTTATTTAAGGTGGGGATAATGAAACACCCCAAAATTATAAAATATGGAAAATTAATTTAATATATTATGATACATGAACCAATGATCTTAAAATCCCATTAAATATATTTCTTTATATTTAATATATTTGATAGCTTGTGGAACAAATAACCCCAAGTCCAAATGAACCATAATATAGTATAATATTATAACCTAGATGATAAATTTGTTGTGTACTAATCATAATAACTAAATTTTGAAAATTATTCTTATCAATTTATTATAAATATAAAACAAATAATTTAATAGAAAAAAAATGTTTTTAGAGAAACTTTATTTTTTTAATATATGGTTTTGTCAAGATTTAATCACGTTATTTAAATTTAAATTTTAAGCAGTGATATTTTAAGTGTTCTTAGATAATTCAACATCCTTTGATGAATATTACTTGAGTCAAAAAAAATTACATTTGAATGATATGTTTTCAATATGATTGTCTATATTGATTATGTATTGACTTATTATTCACTAATTTCATATGATTAATTCATTAAACATATTAAGTGATGGGATATGCTCATTTTAGGCCCATAAAACATTGGTAGTTAATATAAGACAAACTAGGTTGGGTATTTACCATACTCATTATCTATTTATATATGATGACTTCTCAAATTTCCTTAAAATTATGATAATGATGTCAAACATTATGAATTATTTCATTTTGAAACGTTTTATTGTTATCCATGTGATTATTTGTTTTATTATTTCATATAAGTATTTAGTATCCTTTTATGATATATATTATATGGAATATTTAATTAATGTTTGCATATTCCTTTTTATTCATGTTTTTCATCATAATATAGATCTATTGTTTGATTTCCATTAATATTAGGATGTGATCTCACCCATTATTAAGTCTTCCTTTCTCTAGGATACCAAAAAGGGATTTATGATTGATATTAAGGATTTAAAAGTGGAAATTAAAGGGCTCTCACTATAATTGGTAAGTAGTATTTCATTTTATCAGATGTAATGTGATAATAATGTATGTATATAATCTTCCATTGATACTAGACTATAATATCATTTGGTATTTCATTTTTTTAATTTGGATCTAACATAGTAAATTAACCACAAGATCTGAGTTATTGATGTCGGGGTGGTAGAGTTGGTATCAAAGGAATTTTAGTATAACCCTTTTGAACTAAATTTTGAAAAACATCGGTTAGAGAAAATAACCCAATGAAGTAATCTAAGGATAATTTATATATAAGATAATGTCATAATGTTTTGGTAAATTTTAGAATGTGAGGTTTTCCTAGAAAATAAATACATGTTAGGATACTAGATATTGGATGTAGTGGTAGCATAATTTCACCTCAGGGTAACAAAAATAAATGAGGTGAATTTGGTATAAAATCAATCACCATGAGTCCACAATGAGTGGGCCTAATAACACACACCTTTATAGAAACCCATGCACGACATTTTTTGGTTTATTTAAATTATATTTAAAAAACATTGTGGAAGATTTAAAAGTATATTTATAATTTCCAGATATTCCTAAAGATACTAATGTTATTATTTTCAAACTAGTTATACATTAATATTAAATTTATGTAATGTGTTTCAATAAAATTATAATTATAATTCATAATTATATGGGATAATTTACAATGTTCTGTTATATAGAAATATCACCTAGTATACGGAATGGAAACTATATAAATTCAAATAATCTATGTATGGATTTACCTAATATGTATGATAATGAATCTAGAGTGGGATATGGAGCTATAAATGAAGAGATTATAACTATATTGTTGTGTCTGACTCCAGTTTCGACCAATAATCATACCATATAGAGTAATATAATGAACCCCAACATGGTGCATGAATGTTGAACCACTTCATGTATTAGTATATTACATCATTCAATGGGATACTAATTCATTGGTATATGAACAATGGATCATGTCCCTAGACATTTAAAAATAATATTACATTATTTTAATCATATATATATATCAATGTACTATCCAAGGATTGAATTGTCTATTGTCTTGGAAGACTAGGTATATAGAACTGAAAAAATCGAACTGAATAAAAATTTTCTTTTTTATAATCATCAAATTGGGCTCCTAAATTACAAATGTGATCAAAAATATCCCTAGGGTACCCTGGGGAGCAGATGAATAAAGTTATGTGATAAATATCCCAATAAGGGAATAACCATAAGAACAAAACATCAACGCATGGGATAGAATGCATGACATGATGATATAAAAAGGACTGTATCATATAGAACCATAACATATAATCCAGGAATCATATAGACAGGGAGTTATAGTATTTTGGTAGAAACAAGATACACAACTTTATAGCGATTCAAGTATAACCACCAATACTATATCACATGGTATCACAAACCAAGGCTAATCTCTAAGGCCGTCGCATATGGTTGCACAAGCCAAGGCTTACCGTCATGACCATCACACATAACGTCTCATGAGACTCAAAATTTTTCCACTGAATAAGAGTGCTATCTGGTGAAACCCATATTATAAAGTACGTGAATATTATTTTCACATTATGAACCATACATAATCAATAAAACATAAACATAAGGGCAGGCATGGAAAGGAATGGGTATCCTAAACATATCATGAATCATAATGAATGGGAGTATCATACAAGTGTCCATGAAAGAAAGGATGAAATAAATATGTGGATACTTATAAGTTAATATAATCAAATATCATTATAACTGATTTCAAACATAATTGAAAACATTAATGAAGAGTATTTAAGAGTTTTATCATTTCAACATTTTAGTGTGGTTTTAAGGAAAATACTAACGATAATTTAAAATAGGAAAGGCAATAATATTGTATATAAGACCATAAGGGATAAAATAAGGTTTAAATTGTCAAAAATTGGTTTTATAAAAATATAGGATCCTTAAAACAAGTTTTTGAGTGCACATGAAATTGGTTAGTAATTTGGGAAGTTCCCCTAAAACCTGTTTTTTTATCAGGAAGTATTGAAGACATAATCACTTAAAAACATGGATATCCATGAAGGATAATGATTAAAGGGCCTTGATATATTAATTTGGTACGTATACACAAAATATATAATAATAACATAAAAATATAAGATAACATCATTTTGGTAAAATAAAGATAAGTCAACCTAAAGGAAGAAAAGAGGATTGGGTGGAATCCCTTATGGATTATCTTCATGGTATTGGGTGTACATAAGAAGGGTTAATGAAATTTAAATGGGATTTTCATCATCTATAATTCATGAGTGAATTATGGAGGATTTTATAAATCATATCCCATTATTGGGTATTACACATAAAATGACATTATAAAGAGGAGATTCTTGAATATATTTGAGAATGAGAGGATCCCTTACCTTAAGTCCAATGGTGTTCTAACCTTGATATTAATGATCTGAATAATCTAATTAGTTTAATTAATTAAAAATTAAATAACATATTATATATGAAAAATATTTTTTAAAACATTTTTATGTATATTAATGAACTTTTTATGGGTTATGTTATTTAATTCCATTGTTTGGGTCTGTTTGTTTTCTCAGTGTTTACGACAGATTAACTTATTTTCATGAATATATAATCATGTAAAATGGAGATGGTTGTCCATAAATAGAGTTATTTTTAATTATTAATCATCTATAGGGTTACATGGTTTTAAAAATTTTTTGGTTACTTTGAGTTATGTTGAGTCATTTTATAAAAATTTAGTGATAACCTTTTGGGTTTATTAGCAGTTTTTGATCACTACAAAATCATTTTGCATTATAATTTAATATCATGTGTAAAAAATGTGTATTGAACCTTTTATAAGATATATTACATAATAACATGTTTCAAAAACATGAAAAATAGTTTCATGACCAGAATTGATGTTGGTAAAATATATTGAAAACCCATCATCCTTAAATATAGTAAATTATCACATATTGGATGGTGTCTTTACTACTATTATAAATGTGGTGTAAAAGAGAGATGATAATAAATTATTCCATTATAATAAAAATATTTCATTACATGTATGGTAATAAATTTTTCATAACAATTATAAGAGGATATATAATGATAGAAAAGTAAAAAAATAAACTTGAAAAGAAAGTAAAATAATTGAAAAGAGGAATTTACCTCTTTAATCAATCTTCCTGGAGAGTATCTTAAGGGGACAGGATTATGTATTTTTAAGATAAAAAAAATTTAGACATGGGGGACAATATTTGAGAGAGATCTGTTAAGAATTTAGTCTTGGAACAATTCTTGATAAGAGCTATGTGAAGAAGTAAATAGGGGTGGTATTTATTATGGAGGAATGGAGGGTTTTCATAATATTTAATTTCTCTGTTTATTAATTTCCATAAATACATAAAATAGTAATGATCCCATGAACAATAATAGTATTAAATTAATTTTATTTCTAACCATTTGGGCTTACCTTATAAAAAAATCATCCATGACTCTATAAATCTTTTATTTTTCATAATTTGCAAATTATTGTATTATACTATTCATAAAAAAATCAAGTTTTTTAGGAAAATCCCAAATTTTCACCCTAACCATTTTTAAATCATTAGAATTAAAAAATGAACTACATTTTTTAAAAATATATTCTGAAATATTATTAAATTAATTTTTAATTAAAATAATAATTTAGATGAAAAATATAGATTTTAAAATTATAACAAATTTTATAATGTTTTTAAATAATACACACCGTCTTATAAAATAATCATAAAACAAAATGAAATAAATTTTTAAATATTTGATCACCTTTTAAGAAAATAAATTTTATTTTAAATTAATTAATTAATTGTAATTAATTATATATAACTTACAAAAAGTAAAAATACATTTACTATGATCATATTATCACATAAAAGTTTCATAAATTTTATTTATACATTTGTGGGTGAGGTTACTATACGTTCGGATGATTTACTATTCCTAAGGGTCATATTACTGTTCATAATGGTAGGTTACTATTTATAATGGTAAGTTAATGCTCAAAATAAATTATGTTTGTTCCATTAGACCCTAAAAAATATGCCGAATGCAACCGTGTATGTCATATTTTTTATATTCCAAACACCGAAGTAGAAAAACTGTGTTTAGTGGTCACATAGTATTTAATATCATGATATGACATTTTTAATGTGAGTATAATATATGGTATAATTATAATAAAGGAATTAAATTGATAAAACATTGGTTAATTACATTATTCCCACTTATTAAATTCCACCCTCAAAATTTTGTTTTATATTCTTAGCCATAAAAAAGTGTGGGTATTTTTCCTTAATTGCCTCCTCTAGTTTCCATGTTGCCTCATCATAATTATGTTTCCTCCATGGTAGTTTGACCTAGTCAGTAGTCTTATTATCTATAACATTATACCTACAATCCAAGATATTCAATAGATGTTCCTTGTAGGAATGATCATTATCCTACTATACCACCTCTAAAGTGAGAACATGTGAAGGGTTTGGTAAGTTCTTCATTACGAGGGATACAAGGATGATGTCGTGTACTTTCAACTTGATAGGTGGAATTTCTAGTCAATAGGCTACAACACCAACTCAATAAAGTATCTTAAAGGTTCTGATGTACCAGTGGTTACTCTTTCCTTTCTTCCAAAATATCATGACCTTCTTCTATGAAGATATGCTGAGAATTACCATGTCTCTAACATTGAACTCAAGGTCTCATCAATGGTTGTATGAATAACTATTCTGTTGAATTTGGGATTCCATGATATGATGATAAATGTTTTTCACATTCTACACCATTTCTTCAACCATTTCATGTCCTACCACTTTACGGTCACTGACTTCATCCCATCTCACTGGTGTTCTACACATTTTCTCACATAGGGCTTCGTATGGTGTCATTCAAATGATTCAGTGGAAACTGTTGTTGTAGGTGAATTCAACTAGTGGAAGATTTTGGTACAATCCACCTTTCAATCCCTTAGAACCATCAATCAACATACCTTCCATTGTCTAAATAGTTTGATGAGATTGGACATCAGTTTGAGGATGATATGTCGTGCTGATGTCAGTTCAGTTCATAGACCATGTTAGAGACTATTTCAAAACATCAAGGTGAATCTCAAATCTCTATGAGATACAATAGATAGAAGTGCTCAATGTAGCCTAATTACTTATTTGATATATATAAATTATGTTTAATCCAATTTTAGGTCCTACTAAGTCATGACAATGTTATTTGTCTTTGTAAAACGATACAGAATGTCCCATATAGAATTATTTCCTCTAGATGTCCATGGATGTCTAGTGACATAGTCCAAGGGGATGTTCTCCCACATCCATGTTGGTATGGGTAATGGTTTCATCATCCTTTTATACTTTGTTCTTTCATCATTCCCTCATTGACATACCAAGAACATTTATATATATTCTCCAATCTCATTCTTCATATTATCCCACCAAAAGTTATATTCGAGATCTCGATACATCATTGTGCTCACTGGGTGGATAGAGAAGGTTGAGCTATGTGCTTCATTTAGAAGCTCCAACATTATATCTAGATCAGATGGTAAATATAATCATGACCCAAATCTTAAAACTCCTTACTCATGAATCATGAACTCAAATGATTTCCCATTTATAAGGGATTTGACCCTTTTTTACTTTTCACAAATTTTATTGAGCATTCATTATTTTCACCATGAGGGATGGTTGAGAAATCAATTGAGAAAGGATTTATTATGTTTTTCCCTTAAATATTCCCATATCCATTCTCTGTAAATCTAATAAGATTAGATCCTTTAAATTATCATCATTGATAAAGATTCCAGATCCTTTATACATAGAGCATCTACCACCTTGTTTTCCATTCCATGATGGTAGTGTATTGAGATGTCATAATACTTGATGAGATCTATCCATCCTCAATGGATCATTATAATCTCTTTTTGTATGAATATATCTTTGAAACTTTTATTATCTTTATATATCTCACACTTATCCCCATAAAGATAATGTCCCAATATTTTTAATTCAAATATCACAGTCGCTAACTCCAAATCATGCGTAGCATAGTTTTGATCATGGATTTTCAGATGCCATGTGGTGAACGTTATCACATTATCATTTTCCATCATAACAAAGCCAAATCACTTCTTTGAAGATTCGCATTACACCAGAAATAGTTCTCTACTAGTTTGGAGTGTGATTGTTAGCATAATTATGACCTTCTATTTCAAGTCCTTCAAGAAGTATTTAAATTCATGAGTCCAAATGAACATCACTTCGTTCCGTGTCATTTTGGTAATTAGGTTGGAAAATCATGATAAGTACTTCAAAAATCATCAATAATACCTAGATATACCATGAATACTATGGATCTCCATTTTAGATGATTTCATGGGCTACACCTCAATTTCCATTATCTTGGAAGGATACACAGATATCCCATTGCTGGTGATGACATGGCCCAACAATGATACTTCCTCTATCTAGAACTCATATGTATTATACTTTGAGTACATCTTCTCCATTTGTAAAGTCTTTATCACTTTATTTCAATTCTCCTCATATTCCTCCTTTCTCTGGAAGTAAACCAGAATATGATAGATTAAGGCAACTACAAATTTTTTGATGTAATTTCTAAAGACTATATTCATTAAGTCCATGAATATTGCTGGAGAATTAGTGAGTTCAAAGGTCATCACTATGAAATCATAGCGTTCATTCCTCATTCAAAAGGTAGTCTTCTGAATATCTTCCATCATCACCTTAAAATTGTGATATCCCAAACGAAGGTCCACCTTAGAGACATAATCAGCCCCACAATTCTGATCAAACATGTCATCATTCCAAGGTATGGGACACTTGTTCTTTATTGTGATTTTATTATTCACATAATAATCAATATAGAGGTGCATTGATTCATCATTCTTCTTAACAAATAGGACAGACACACCCCATAGTGATGCACTCAGGCATACAAAACTCTTCCTATGATTCCCTTGTAACTACTTCTTCAGCTCTTACAGCTCTACAATGGTCATTCTATAATGTGTCTTTGATATAAGAAGATATCCAAGAATAAGATCCATTGAGAACTGAACCTCCAAATCCTAAGGATGACCGTGAAACTCTTCAGGGAATACATTAGTGTAATCCATCATGATGGTCATATCTTTGAGTGAGATTACCACCTTTGTATCAATAATTTGATCAAGAAATGTACTTTCATAAGGAATTATTATCCACACTTGTGACAATGATTCTAAAGAAAATTCACCTTCTTCCGTACAGTTGTATTGAATTGGAGGATGCATTAGAATGTGAATAGTGATCTCCATTTCCTAACTTTTTATGTTGGTTTTGTATAAATATAGCCAAACCATGCCCAATATAACCTTGAGCCCCACTAAAGGAAGTACAAAAATATTTTTTTGTAGGTTCAATCCACAAACAACTGCCAGGGCAGTGTTATAAACTATTGATGCAATAATTTCATGATTATATGTTCTCACATTTAACATATCCTCCAAACTTCGACGAGGTGTTTCAATAGTTCTACTAAACTTCAAAGATATGAAAGAATGCATAGAACCTGAATCTAATAGTATGTTCTATATTCTTGAATAAATAACTAGCATAAATTTTACCAAATCATTGTCTGTCTCCACCTCAATTATTAGTGATAGAATTAACCCTTCCTTATTTCCTTGGTGGTTTTGTTGATTTCCTCCAACAAACATTAGCTTAGATCAATTGTTCGCATAATGCATAGGTCACTTACAATTGTCACACTACACCAATGGCTGAGAATTCATCTGACCCTTCCTTTATTCATTCACATTAGATGGATTTTTCATATCCCATCAACAATTTTTAGCAATATTTCACAATATATTACATTTGAAGAAATTCTTGGTTCCCTTTAGATAGTTCCCACGATGATTCTTCCCACAATATTTATATATGGGATAATCCGGATTCCTTCCATCATGGAATTTATTTATGGAAACACTGACATTAGATTCAATTTCCCACTTTTTTGTTTGGCCTATAATACCATTGTGAGTCTTTAATCTCCATTTCAACGTAAAAGGAAAAAATGAATAATCTCCTCATACCTATCGAGGACTATAATATCTAATTCTTTTAGTAGAATCAAATTCAGTCCACTAAAGAAATTACCCACCATTCATTAAGTGTTCATGAAAAATATAGAGGTGTACCTTGAAATCCTTGTAATATTTGCTTCATATTCCCCGATTGACTCATCCTCCTTCTACATGAGTATGAGGAACTCTCCTTCCATCATTAGATGGTGTGTTTGGGGATAATATTTATTAAAAAATATTCTCTTAAATTCCTACCAACCCATGAAATAAATTTCCTCTACGTGATTGTTATTATTGATTAGTTTCCGCCATTGATCATCTTCCCCACGAAAATCAAAGAGCTCTAGTATTAATTTCTCTTATTTTATACACTCTATGATAAGAAAATACATTTTCATTGGAGTTAATCCACTATTCCTCAAGGGGAGGATCAGAAGATCCACTGAACATGGTAGGTTTTTTTCACATGAAGGATTCAATGGAAACATTCACTTTCCATGGAGTATGATGGTGTTCCACATGATTCAAGTTACAATTCATAACTTGATTCCACTAAGAAAGTACTGTAATGATATTTGGAGAACTCGTTCCCATCATATTTGGCATATCATTAGGTCAATATTCACATTCCCTATAAAATTTATTGTTGGATCATGTTTTTCTATTTCAGTCCTTTTACTAAGAAAAAAGAACATACAAGTAGAGGGCTTCAATACTTATTCATTGATCATAAAAAGTAAATATTTAACATAATATACATGTGAGAACCTTTTCATCTCCAACCACAAGACCAGCCCACTCCAAAGGATAACTGGAACCAGAAACCTAAACATGAAAAACAACTTGAGTTTACCAATGCAGAGTGGCAGAAGTATGGAGTATGAATAAAAAAAATCAGTAGGTAAGAAATAAATATTCAATAAATTATCATCCCAAAAATAGTCCATGAATATTTGTTTTATATACATTTCAAAAAATTGGTTTCTCCATTTTATGGAACCAAATAGAGCCTTTCATTTTTAAAATAATACACACAACACTTTCTTCATTTCAAAATAAATTCCAATTTAAAAAAACTATTTATAAACCCAGTCATCAAAGAATATTCTATGAATAACCAAATAGATTATTGTATAGTAAGGGAAATAATAAATGTGATGAATGGTAAATGTACCAAGTAAGAAACAAACTACCACAATGGAAAAATAAGAGCATACAAATTTTAATCATGTGAATTTCTTAAACAAATCAAGATGTAATCCCTTTAAATAAGAGGTTCAGACTCACCTATTGTCATATGGTACAGCTCCATATTCAATAACCAACTGGTTGTTTTAAAATATACTCACCTGTGGAAGAAACCACCTAGCCTCTTAAAAAACAAGGGGTACCAACATTTCTAATCGGGTTTGATAAGCAACTGTCAGTAAACCCTATAGATGGGCCCTATAAATCCCATGATAGTAGTATGCGAGGAATGAGGTAGTCCCCAAACATGTTGGAAAATCCAATAACGAACATATTTCATTTTTCATTCCTAGAAAAAACACTTACTCCACCTATGAAATGACCCTCTCTTCAGAGGAACCCACATAGGGGATCCCATAACACATCAATCCATTAAAAAGTGCCAACTAGTCCTATGAATTACATGAGTTTAGAAACCATTTTAAAAAATTTTATAAAATAAATACATGTCCATTAAATTTACAAAAGAAAATTAATTTCAAATTTTTCCAAAAATTAAGGGAAAAAAAGACATCCATGAATGGAGATAAAAAGACCGTTATCTCATTTAATTTATAACCCACATTCCAGAATTCTAATGCTGACATAAGCTATAATACACTTTTAGAAAAGTCCTTTTAAATAATTTTGATACATGGAACAATTTAGAGAACCCATAAGAGTATTAAGAATATATTTTTAAGGATGAGGCTTGGAAAGAGAAGAAAATGTGGAGAAGCATTTCTTAAAAAAGGTTTAAATGGGTTATTTTTCTAAAATAACCCATCATCATTTCTAAACCCCTTAATATTTTCACCTTGTGCATATATTGATGTGTCCACATCAAATTTCACACTCAATGTGTTACCTAATTACTCCAAATTATAATTTATGAATTCAATGTATCCTTAAAACCATTTTACACCTATCTATCAGACTATCAAGGGGAAACCGATCAAAACACCAATCCCAATTTAAAATGAAAACTAATTACTGAAGCATAACCAAGGAAAAAAACAATCCCAAAACACCAAATATCATATTTAAAAAACATTTTAAATTTTATCAAATACCTCATAAATAATTATATATAATAATAGCTTAAGACACCCTTTAAAACCCTTTTTAACCCACTTTTCCAATATGGAAATAACATAAAAAATGAATCAAAAACATAAAATTACCGATTAAAATAATTTAAAATCAATTTATAAAATACAAAGAACCAATAGTATGTTTCATAAGGGAAGATAATGGAAACACCTACCTCAACAATGTGTGAATGTGAGGAAACTCACAGATAAGGGAGAACAAGCCTCAAGGGGCAATCTAGAGACACTCACATCAAGGGAACAATATACACATATCAACATTATCTTATGGGGTTCTTTTAAGATAGAACCCAACTAAGAAATAATCGAGAACCAAGATGGAAAGAAAATAAGAGGATAATATTAACAAAAAATTAATAGAAACTCACCATGGAACCCTGTAGAGGGAAAAATGGAAGTACAAACAATGAGGGGGTGGTTAGAAGACCATATAGTTCTCCATAGTCAAATGGGGGAGGAAAATGACGAGATTTGGCTAAAATATATGAGGGGACATATTTTAATTTCAATATTTTAAAAACATGGGTATGTTTCATGTTCTATCCATATAGTCTTCAAGAATATGCACAAACTGTTCCTACCCTAATAGAGGGGGAGGAAACCCACACGATTCGTCAACATGATTTGGGAAACCATACATTGACATTGAAAAATGCATCTATGAAATTTTAGAGCCTCCCCACATGCTTGTAAAATGGGTTTGTCTAGATTTTGGAAATTTGTTCCTTTTTCACCTGACACCAGCTACACACTGCACAACTTCTCATGGACCTAACACATTTTGGAACAAACTATTTCTAGGTGATGAAAATAAAACTATGCAGGAAAAATTTAAACTAGAATCCCTCTCAACTATAATAGATTCATGATTATCCCTCAACTTTTTTTCACAAACCATGATAAGAGAAAAAACTCACTTGGAACGCAAATATCCCAAAACCATTAACAAGGAACTCAACCTGAAACTCAACATAAAGAGTCAACATATTGAAAATTTTATAATTAATGAAAATCCTTGGTCAATGTGTGATAATTCTCCCCATTACAAAAACATTCTTCCACTAGAAAGTCACCAAGATGAATTAATAACAACACTTGGGATTGAATAATAATGAAATGAAATAAAATAACCACCTCAATGTTGACATCTAATTCACAAGTCACATCCAGAATCCTCTAGAGTAAAACACCAAAAATGGAACCATTATAATTAAAATAAGAGGTGAGGGTTCTCCCCCCCCCCCCATAAGAACCCAACCATCATAAGGGAACCCACACATATAACTTTTAACAAGGATCAAACGAAAACATACAACACATAATTAATGCCCAAAACAAGGGGATACCCATAGGAGAAACTCAAACCAATCTCTAGGCTAAACCTCAATTTATTTTTTCCAAAACGGAAATCCTTCTCCAAAGTGAAAAAAAATTAGAGGCTTGTCCACAAAACCATCCATATAAGATCTACTAGTAAATGTGAAACCAAAAATATAAAAGAAAATGATTTCATTAATCATGTCATGGTGAAGTGGAATTTATTAGAATATAGATATATAAAAAATGGAATTCAACACTCTCCATTCAAAAACTGGTGACAAAATATCGGCCAAGAAATTTCCCCACATCATGATCCCCAACTTTGTGAAAACCATTACACAGAGGCCTAGGGATAGAGGGTAATGTCTTGAAGCATCTTCTTCCCCATAGTAACGAGATAAAATTCATTGTTTGCTACTTCCTCTTCTACAAAATCCACTTGTATAACTTCTCCAAGTGACCCAAATCGACACATAATTTATAGGTCATAAAAGGATTATAGTAATATGGATTTGAATACTTGATTATACCACATTGTAGGCACACATTTGAATTTTATAAATAAAGAGATGTTAGGATAGAAAAATGAGACTCCTTAAGAATTAGTTCCTCTAACACGCATGTCTCACTAGATGGGGAACCGTCATGAGAGACCAAAAAAACTAGGATACCAACTAATCCTGATTAATCTCAGGGATCACAGATGACTAGGAATGCCTCATCCACACACCACTCGAATAGATATTCACCTAATGAGATAATTATTCCCATAATTTACGAAAAATGAAACTATATTATGAAATGATATTCCAACTAATCCTTTGAAGCTATCTCTAGAAAAAATTTATCCAAATCGATGATTTATTCAACTTTAGCCCCCATAGTGTTTCGACCTTGTTGGATTTCAAAGTGTTCTTCATATTTAGTTAACATCACCTCTTTCGGAACTAACCATTAGTTAAATGGGGTCTTAAACACTTCCCAATAAATAATTAATTGTAATCAAAGTGGGACTCTCATCTTCCATGGATCCAAAATCGGACCCTCAAAAGAACTCGACACAACTCACACCCTTAGAAAATTAGTAGTATATAAGGTTATCAATGACGCCTTCAACATATTAAAACCATTATGAAAATTACAATTACCATAAATAACCATAATATATGTTTAACAGCTATGAAAAACTTTACTCTACCATTATGTATGAGTCTATCTATAGATGAAAACTAGAGAAGGATCACTGGGAAGCTCTGGGATATTTTTCGGTGGAATATTCTAAATAAGATAAAAAATATTTATCAAAAATAGACTAAAACTCAACCAAAATGAACATCCCATTAAAAAATACCACAATCAAAAAGAAAACATTTCAAAAAAAATACATAATTTTCTTTCAAAAACCATCAACATAATTCTAATTTTAAAAATTGTATACTTTCAATACCATTTTCGAAATACCAAAACACATTTTCTAATCTATAACAAACACCAAATTCATGTTTTACAAAAAATCACAATTCCCTAAAATTACATTATCGTTTATAGATATATTTTTCTGAAAAAAAAATTATCTTCATTTCAAAATCACACCACACCAGCAAAAACCAAACCAAAACACCACTCACACTAGACTCCTGTAACAATGAACTAGTGTAAATGCATAACCCATCAACATTGTTAGTGGGTTATGCACTAGGAATGTTCCAACCACTATGAGGACATTTAATTATGCACTCAAGATTCACATGGATCACTAATCCATGTTACCCCATCACACATCACTAGTTTACCTCCGTAATAATTCCCCACACACACACCCAAAACTAGAAAAGACTCATATCCCATATTACCCCTAGAAACTCAAGGATTAGAATGAGCTAGACTTTCGAAACTCTTTTCAAACATACCTATCACGTTCCAACAATCCTACACTCCAATATACATAATTCTCCAAATAACAATTGGATGATCTTATAAAATTCTTTGATGAACAAAGATGGGTTTCCATCTAACCCAACACCCAGCCCAAACTATGAAAATTCCAAATAAGAGTTCCTGATCCACTCGGGCTAGAGACAAGCATCGAGAATCCAGGATAATGCAGTGGGAACAATATAGCCCAAACAACATAAATCAACCAAAAAATAGAGCACACAATGTAATCCAAAATAATTTAATCTCAATAAATACATAGACATGATTTAGATATAATACTTGATGAAAAAAATAGAACATCAAAATGAAACTAAAACCAAAAAAGTAATGACACAATATCAATGACAATACACGGTCACCACTAACCACAACACAAACCCTCTCCAATGGAAAACCCAAAACTGAAACCTAAAAATGAAAAATATATGGGGACTACTGATTCTGAGTGTCACATGTATGGTGTGAGTATAAAAATCTATTTATGTAAGATCCATGGATTCTATAAATTTTCATTCTCAAAAAATTCCACAAACAATTTTTTGAATTCATTTAAAAAATAGAGTTTCATCATTTAAAATAACCTATCACATGTTTACCTTTCTTAAACACCCAATAGACCACTTTAATATTTTCAATGAAGATTCCCATTTTAAGAAAAACCAGTTTATTAAAATAGTCCCAAAACAAGTTAATATTAATGTAACAAAAAACATTACTATTTAATAAAATAAATATTACATTTATATAATGATTAATGTAGCAAAAAAAATACCAAATACCATATAGGAAAAACAAGAACATAAAAATAATAATAATTGGAATTTACAAACCATTCCTTGAATAAAACCATGTACATAATCAGTTTGGACTCACCTGTAAGGGAATAGTAAAGATCCAAAATAAATAACTAGTTGGATTCTATAAACAATCCTCACAAGTAGAACAACCCATGTGGCCTCTCACAAATTTCCGGTGGTACCAACAAGTCTAATCAGGGTCAATAATTAACTATAACTTGACCCTATAGATGATTCATTGGAAGACTATTATAGTAGTACATGGTGAATAAGGATGTCCTCACATGTATGGGATAAGACAATAACCAGCACATGCCATCATGCTTTCCCAACCGAAATAGTTACACCACCTATGTGATTACACTCTCCTAAGAGGGACCAAAATAGGGGATACAATCACATATCAAAATATTCATAAGTTCAATCAAAACATATATATCACATTATTTTTAAAACCATTTCACAAATAAGAAAAAAAAGACAAACTAGACCTTTAGATTTTCAAAACCAAAATCATTCTTGAAATCTATTTCCAAAACCATGGATAAAACATATAACATCCATGAAATGTTTTAAATGGGCCATTATATTAATTCATTACCAAAAAAACATTCTAAAATACCAACTTTTCCACAATCTAGAAAATACCTTTACAAACATACATTTAAACCATTTTATTCCAAGCAACCATTTAGAAAACACATAGTAGTTTGGATAATCCATTTGAAAGTACGGGGCTAGTAAGGAGAAGAAAAACATGATAAGAATTTTTTAAAATCATGATCAAACATGGATTTCTTCTAAAATAAGCTTTAATTATTTTGAACCCATACATATGTTCACCCCATGAAAATATATATGTCAAAACATCTAGTAGTACACTCAAAGAAATACAGAAAATAATGAAATTCCAATTTATGAATTGAATGTATCATTATAACTACATTATAGATAACTATCAAACCATAAAGAGGAACCAAATCGACACACCAAACCCAATTTAACATGAAAAAATTTACCAATTCATATTAAAGTCCATGATAAATCTCCAAAACATCCAATATCATATTTAATGACTAATTGGAATTTTGTAAAATTCCTTGCATAAATTTATATATTGGATTAATCAAATAATACATTTAAAAAAATCATCATCTTTTCCATCATGAAAACACCATAAATATTAAAAATAACTGATTAAAAGAATAATTGACATATTTAGAAACAATTTAAGAAATCCCAAGAACCAATGTTATTTTCTAGAAATTAAATAGAGGAAGCACTTACTTAAATGATTTGTTAAGTGAATGTAACTCCCAAAGAAGGGACAACGTATCTCAATTGACTATCTTCACAGACAAATATCAATGATAAAATCCGCATATCAACACTAATCTTTATGGTTTATGTAATATAGATCCCAACCATGAAAAAAACAAGACCCTTGAGGGGAATAGATGAAGATGTTAAAATTGACCAAAAACTAGGAGTGACATTCCATATATTCTTAAATGATCCACAAAAATGGAATGACAGCCAATGAGGATGATCTTGGAAGCCCCAATGGATTGACCTTTTCAAATGGGGGGGGGGTCTCTAGTTTGGTTAAAAAAATAAGAGGGGAAGGATTTTAATTTAATCAATTCATGTTGTTAGTAAAGCCATGAAGTTTGGCTACATGATTTTCCAAATCATGCACCATCCATGCACACCCGACTGGGGAAAGAGAACACCAACATCATTTGGCCACACAATTTGGGACGTTGTGTGCCAACCATGAAAAATTACTCTATCAAATTTCATATCCACTCGTACATGCTCGTATTATGGTTCCTCTAACAATGTTCAAGTTGTGCGCTTTTTCCCTATCACTAGCTACACAATATTGATTTTCTCCTAGGCCTCACAAGGTTTGGATAAAACTATGCATGGTTTGTTCAAATAAAACTATGAATGAAAAAATTGAACTAGAAACACCTAGTGTGTTAAAAGGACACAAGGGTTTCCCTTAAACCATGAACATAATCCATTTATAGGACAATAACTCACTCGAAACCCACAAAAATAAAAAAAAGTTCACAAGGACATCTACTTGATCATCAAAAAAATGAAAAAATAATGTAAAACACTTTATTAAGGTGTGATATTGAGGTTGTTTTTTAAGGAAATTATGTTAATGAAACCCAATATTCTAATATATGTTTTTATAAAAATATTATTTAAGAATGAATTACCTTACATTTTAGGAATAAATTTAATGGTATTAATAACCATTATGGTTAATATTATTATTAAATACATTATAATAATAGTAAAATAATATACATAGCCTTTAAAAAAATAATTTCAGTTGAAAATATTTGTAAAAATGTTTTTTAATGATTATTTTTATTTCAGTGATGGCTATATTAGTTTTTGGGGGAAATGATTTTGGAATTATATTAATATGGTTTTATAAAAAGGAAAACCAACATATCGGGTGACAACCTATAATTTATCGAAATTGCATGTGGATTAAACCCATAGTCAAATGAAAATACGGGTTTATTGTCTACCACTAGACTATAGGTTTTCATAGTTAATATGTCATTGTTTCTAGAAAATTGATTTGAAAAATGAATATTAATGATGAATGAGTGGTGTTAATTTTTAATTTTAGAGATTAATATATTATATTTTATAAGTTGTTTAGACTAGATTGGTCGTAGAAAGTTGTTGGAGTCATAAGGAAAGACATTCCACTCTAATCATGACCATAAAATCTATTAAAATTTAATTTTTAAGCTCTATGAATAAAAATAAAATTATAGATATTAATTTATTGATGTAAGAAATGAATTGGAAATTTATCGAGGTATAACTACTGGATAAAATTGAACCTATATAAAATAAAGATATATTGTAAGTATATTTCTGTATATTTTTAGACAAAAATAATAATTTCTCAACATTCAAGAAATTATCTTGAAATGAATGATTTTTCATTTTTCATTTATATCTAATGAATCAAATTTCCATTAAATAATGATATATTAATGTTTCTAAAGACATTATATTTCCATTCATCATTCACTTTCCTATGATCAGTGACCACTATAATTATACATAACTAAATATCAATTTCATCCATTTCCATATCTTCACCCCCGCCAATGTTATCCTATATAGAAACCTAGTTACAAGTTACTTAATATGACCTTTTAAATTACTAGTATATCTTATTTAGATGAAATTGTATTAAACCCATTTACAAATTGAATTTTAAATAAATGATTTCTATAATTTGAACATGAAATTTGTATCTAAAATATCAAATTGAGAGGATAAAATTTATTTAAGGGAGGGATAATGAAACACCCCAAAATTATATAATATAAAAAATTAATTTAATAGTGTATGTGACATGAACCAATGAGCTTAAAATCCCATTAAATATATTTCTTTATATTTAATATATTCAAGAGCTTGTGGAACATACAACCCCAAGACTACATGAACCATAATATAGTATAATATTATAACCTAGATGTTAAATTAGTGTGTATGAATCATAATAACTAAATTTTAAAAATTATTCGTATCTATTTATTAGAAATATAAAACAAATAATTTAAAATAAAAATAAATGTTTCCAGAGTAACATTATTTTTCTAAAATATTTGTTTGTCAAGATTTTACATGGAAATTTAAATTTAAATATTATGCAGTGATATTTTAGAAGTGTTTTTAGATAATTCAACATCCTTTGATGAATATTATACATTTTGGGGATAATATTTAAGGATTCCATCTACTTTATTTATTTTGATGGCTGATGATCATGTTGTTATATTACTTGAGTCGCAAAACAAATTTACATTTGAATGATTTGTTTTCAATATGATTGTTTATATTTATTATGTATTTACTTATTATTCACTAATTTCATATGATTAATTCATTAAACATATTAAGTAATGGGATATGCCCATTTTAGGCCCATAAAACATTAGTAGTTATTATAATACAAACTAGGTTGGGTATTTATCATACTCCTTATCTATTTATATATGATGTCTTCTCACATTTCCTTAAAATTAGGATAATGATGTCCAATATTATAAATTATTTCATTTTGAAACTATTTATTGTTATCCATGTGATTATATGTATTACTATTTATTCTATGGATTTGGTATCCTTTTATAACATATATTATATGGAATATTGGATTAATGTTTGTATATTCATTTTTATTTATGTTTTTTATCCTAATATAGATCTATTGTATTATTTCCCTTAATATGAGGATGTGATCTCACCCATTATTATGTTTTCCTTTCCCTAGGATACCAAGAAGGGATCTATGATTGATATCAAGGATTTAAAAGAGGAAATAATAGTGCTCTCATTAGAATTGGTAAGTTGTATTTCATGTTTTCGGATGTAATTTCATAATAATGTATGTTTATAATATCCCATAACTAAAAAACTATACTATCCTTGGGTATTTAATATTTTTAATTTGGATCTAAGATAGTAAAATAACCACCAGATCTGAGTTATTGATATCAGAGTGGTATATTTGGTATCAAAGGAAGTTTAGTATAACCATTCTGAACTAAATTTAGAAAAACATCGGTAAGAGAAAATAACCCAATGAAGTAATCTAAGGATAATTTATGTATAAGATAATATCATAATGTTTTTGTAAATTTTATAATGTGTGGTTTTCATAGAAAATAAATGCATATCAGGATACTAAATATTTCATATAGTATTAACATAATTTCACCTCAGGGTAACAAAAATAAATGGGGTGAATTTGGTATAAACTCGATCACCAAGAGTCCACAATGAGTGGGCCTAATACCACAAACATTTATAGAAACCCATGTACGACATTTTTTGGTTTATTTAAATTCTATTTAAAACCATTGTGGAAGATTTGAAAGTATATTTATAATTTCAAGATATTAATAATGATACTAATGTAATGATTTTTAAACTAGTTATACATTAATATTGAATTTATATTATGTGTTACAAAAAAATTATAATTATAATTCATAATTATATGAGATAATTTAGAATGTGTCGTTATTTAGAAATATCGCCTAGTAAACAAAATGGAAACTATATAAATTCAAATAATCTATGTATAGATTTACCTAATATGTTTGATAATCAATCTAGAGTGGGATATGGAGTTATAAAGGAAGATATTATAACTATATTGTGGTTTCTGACTCAGGTTTCGACCAATAATAGTCCCATATAGGGAAATATAATGAACCCCAACATGGTGCATGAATTTTGAACCACTTCATGCATCAGTATATTAGATCTTTCAATGGGATACTAATTAATTGGAATATGAACAATAGATCATGTCCCAATACATTTAAATATTATATTTCATTATTTTAATCACATATATACATCAATTTACATTCCAAGGATTGCAAAGTCTAGTGTCTTGGAAAACTAGGTATATAGAACTGAAAAAATGGAACTAAATACAATATATCATTTTTATAATAGTCAAATTTAGCTTCTAAATTCCAATATACTCAAGAATATTCATAGGGTACCCTAGGGAGCGGATGAAAAAAGGGATGTGATAAATATTCCAGTAAGGGAATAACCATAAGAACAAAGCATCAACACTTGGGATAGAATGCATGACATGATGATATAAAAAGGCATGTAACATATGGAATCATAACATATAAACAAGGAGTAATATAGACATGGAGTTATAATATTGTGGTAGAAACAAGATACACATCTTTATTATGATTCAAGGATAACCACCAAGACTATATCACATGGTATCACAAACCAAGGCAAATCACCAAGGCCGTCGCAGATGGTCGCACAAGCCAAGGCTTACCGTCATGACCATCACACCTAACATCTCCTGAGACTCAAATTTTTCAACAAAATTAGAATGATATATGGTGCTACCCATATTAGAATTTTCCTGAATATGATTTTTAAATTAATAATCATACATAATCAATAATACATAAACATAAGGGTTCCCATGGAAAGGAATGGGTATCCTAATCATGTCATGAAGCATAATGAATTAGAGTATCATACAAGTGTGCATGAAAGAAAGTAATAAATACATACATGGATATTTATAAGTTAATATAAGAAAATATAATTATAAGTGATGGAAAACATACTTGAAAACATTAAAGAAGAGTATTTATGGAATTTTAGCATTTCACCATTTTAGTGTGGTTTTAAGGAAAATTCTAATGAGCATTTAAAATAGGATAGGAAATAATATTTTATATAAGAAAATAAAGGATAAAAAATGTTTAAATAGTAAGAAATTGGTTTTCTAAAAATATAGGATCCTTAAAACATATGTCTGAGTGCACTTGAAGTTGGTTATTAATTTGGGAAGTTGCCTAAAACAAGTTTTCTCACCAGGAAGTATTGAGCACGGAATCACTTAAAAACATGTACATCCCCGAAGGATAAAAATTAAAGGGTATTGATAAATAAATTTGGTACATATATTCAAAATTTATAATAAGAACATAAAAATATAATATAACATCATTTTGGTAAAAGAAAAATAAGTCAACCTAAAGGAAAAAAGAGGTTTGGGTGGAATCCCTTATGGATTATCTGCATGGTATTGGGTGTATATAAGAGGGATTAATTAAAGATAAATGGGATTTTAATCATATATAATTCCTGAGTTAATTATGGGGGATGTTATAAATCATACCCCATAATTAACTATTACACATAAAAGGACATTACAAAGAGTATATTATTGAATATATTTGAGAAGGAGAGGTTCCCTTACCATAAGTCCAATGGTGTTCTAAACGTGATATTAATGATCTGAATAATCTAATTAGTTTAGTTAATTAAAAATTAAACAACATATTATATATGTAAAATATTTTCTAAAACCTTTTTATGTATATTAATGAACATTTTTATGGGTTAAGTTGTTTAATTCCATTGTTTGGGTCTGATTGTTTTCTCGGTTTTTATGACAGATTAACTAATTTAATGAATATAGAATCATGTAAAATGGATATGGTTGACCATAATTAGAGTAAAATTTAATTATTAATCATATATATGGTTACATGGTTTTAAATATTATTTGGTTAATTTGAGTTATGTCAAGTCATTTTATAAAAATTTAGTTACAACCTTTTGGGTTTATTTACAGTTTTTGATCACTATGATATCATTTTGCATTATAATTTAATATCATGTGTAAAAAATGTGTATTGAACATTTTATAAGATAAATTACATAATAATGTGTTTCAAAAATAAGAAAAATTGTTTCATGACCAGAATTGAAGTCTGTAAAAGAAATTGAAAACCCATCATCCTTAAATATTGTAAATTAACACATATTGGATGGTTCCTTTACTACTATTAGAAAATTTGAGTAAAAGAGAGATGGTAATAAATTATTCCATTATAATAAAAATATTTCATTACATATATGGTAATATATTTTTCATAACATTTGGAAGTGGATATTTAAGGATATAAAAGTAAACAAATAAACTTGAAAATAAAGTAAAATAATTGAAAAGAGGAATTTACCCCTTGAATAAATTTTCTTTGAGAGTATCTTAAGGGGAAAGGATTTGGTATTTTTAAGAGACAAAATAATTTTATACATGGGGGAGAATATTCGAGAGGGATTTGGGAAGAATTTAGTCTTGGAACAAGGGCTGATAGGAGTGATGTTAAGAAGTAAGGAGTGGTGGTATTTATAATGGAGGAGTGGAGGGTTTTTATAATATATAATTTCATTGTTTATTAATTTCCATCAAGAAAAAAAATTGTGATTATACGATGAAAAAAATAGTAATAATTTCAGGTTATTTCTAACCAGTTGGTCTTACCTCAGAATAAGATCATCAATGACTTTATAAATCATGTATTTATCATAATTTTAAAATTATTGTATTATACTATTCATAAAAAAATTCAGGAATTTTAGAAAAATACTAAATTTTTCCCATAACCAGTTTTCAATCATTAGAATTAAAAAATTAACTCCATTTTTTAAACAAATATTTCTATATATTAATAAATTAATTTTTAATTAAAATCATAATTTACATGAAAAATATAGATTTTAAAATTATAACTAATTTCATAATTTTTTTAAAAAACACACATCCTCTTATAAAATTAACCGAAAACAAAATGAAATAAATTTTTAATTTATGATCAACTTTTAGGAAAATAAATTTTATTTTAAATTAATTAATTAATTTTTATTAATTATATATGACATACAAAAAGTAAAATTACTTTTACTATGATCCTATTATCACTTAAAAGTTGCCTAAATTTTATTTATACATTTGTTGGTGAGGTTACTATACTTTAGGATGATTTAATATTCTCAAAGGTCATATTACTATTCATAATGGTAGGTTACTATTTATAAGGGTAGATTACTGCTCAAAATAAATTATTTTTTTCCATTAGACCCCAAAAAATATGTTGAATTCAACCGTGTATGTAACATTTTTTAACTTCAAAACACCGAAGTAGAAAAATTGTGTTTAGTGGTCACATAGTATTTAATATCATGATATGTAATTTTTAATGTGAGTATACAAAAAGGTATAATTATAAGAAAGGATTTACATTGATAAAACATTTTTTCATTACATTATTCACCCTTATTAAATTCTGACCTCAAAATTTTGATTTATATTCTTAGCCATAAAAAATTGTGGGTATTTTTCCTTCATTTCCTCCTATAGTTTCCATGTTACCTCTTCATAATTATGTTTCCTCTATGGTACATTGACCTAGTTAGTAGTCATATTTTCTAGAACATTAACCCTACGATCGAAGATCAATAGATGTTCCTTGTAAGAATGATCATTATCCTACTATACCACCTCTGCAGAGAGCACATGTTAATGGTTTGGTATGTACTTCATTATGAGGGATATAAGGATTATGTCGTGTACTTTAAACATGATAGGTGGAATTTCTAGTCAATAGGCTACAACACCAACTCAATAAAGTATCGTGAAGTGTCTAATGTACCTATAGTTATTCTATCATTTCATCCAAAATATCATGACCATCTTCTATAGTGATAAGCAGAGAAATACCATGTCTATAACATTGAACTCAAGGTCCCATCAATGAATGTCTCAATAAATATTCTATTGAATTTGGGCTTCCTTGATATGATGATAATTTTTTTTAAATTCTACACCATTTCTTCAACCATTTCAAGTTCTACCACCTTACACTCACTGACTTCATCCTATCTAACTGGTGTTCTATAAATTTTCCCACATAGGGCTTCGTATGGTTCCATTCAAATGCTTTAGTGGAAACTATTATTCTAGGAGAATTCAACTATTGGAAGATTTTGATACAATCCACCTTTAAATCCCTTATAACCTTCTATCAACATACCTTCTAGTGTCTATATAGTTTGATCGGATTGGACATCAGTTTGAGGATGATAAGTTGTGCTGAAGTCAGTTCCGTTCTTAGACCATGTATGAGACTTTTCCAGAACTTAAAGGTGAATCTCAAATCACTATCATATACAACAGATAGCGGTGCTCCATATATCCTAATCACTTATTTGATGTATATAAATTAAAGTTAATCCAATTTTAAGTCCTCTTAATTCATTGTAATGTGAGTTGTCTTTGTAAAACGATCTAGAATGACCCATATAGAATTATTTCATCTGGATGTCCATGGATGTCAAGTGACAAAGTCCATGGGGATGTTCTCACACATCCATGTTAGTATGGGTAATGGTTTCCTCATCCCTTTATACTTCCGTCTTTTAGCCTTCCCTCATTGACATACCGACCACATTTATATATACTCTGCAATCTCATTTTTCATACTATACCACCAAAAGTTATCTTCATGATCTCGATACATCATTATTCTCACTGGGTGGATAGAGAAGGTTGAGTTATCTGCTTCATTCAGAAGCTCCAACAATATAACTGGATCAGATGGTGCATATAATCATGACCCAAATCTTTAAACTCCTTACTCATCAATCATGAACTCAAATGATTTCCCATTTATAATGGATTTCACCATCTTCTTAATTTTCAAATATTTTCTTTGGGCATTCATTATTTTCTCCATGAGGGATGGTTAAGAAATCATTTGACAAAGGATTTAATATGTTTTTCACTTAAATATTCCAATATCCATTCTCTGTAAATCTAAGAATATTGGATCCTTAAATTCTCATCATTGATAAAGATGCCAGATCATTTCTACATAGAGCATCTACCACCTTGTTTTCCTTTCGGTGATGGTAGTGTATTGAGCAGTCATAAAAATTGAGGAGATATGTCCATCTTCAATGGTTCATTATAAGCTCTTTTTTTGTGAGTATATATTTTAAACTTTTATGATAATTATATATCTCAAACATATCCCCATAGAGATAATGTCCCAATATTTTTAATGCAAATATCACATTTTCCAACTCAAAATCATGTGTAGGATAGTTTTGATCATGGATTTTCAGATGCCTTGTGGTGTAGGTTATCACATTATCATTTTCCATTAGAACATAGCCTAATCACTTCTTTGAAGATTCACATTACACCAGAAATAGTTCTCCACTAGTTAGGAGTGTGATTATTATCCCAATGATAAGCCTCTATTTCAACTCCTTGAAGCATTCTTTAAATTTTTGATTCTAGACGAACATCACTATGTTCTGTGTCAGCTTGGTCATCAGGTTGGAAAATCATGATAATTACTTCAAAAATCCTCAATAATACCTAGATAGACCCATAATACTGTGGATCTCCATTTTAGATGATGGCATAGGCTACACCTCAATTTCCATTATCTTTGACAGATATACAGATGTCCCATTGTAGGTGATATCATGACCCAAGAATGATACTTCCTCTATCCAGAACTCATATTTATTATACTTTGTGTACAACTTCTCCCTTTAAAAAGTCTTCATAACATTATTCCAATTCTCCTCGTGTTCCTCATTTCTCTGGCAGTAAACTAGAATATCATTGATTAATACTACTACAAATTTTTTGAGGTAATCTCTAAAGACATTATTCATTATGTCCGTGAATATTTCTTGAGCATTAGTGAGTTCAACGGTCATCAATATGAAATAATAACGTTCATACCCCATTCAAAAGTTAGTCTTCTGAATAACTTCCTTCATCACCTTTAAATGGTGATATCCCAAACGAAGGTCCACCTTAGATAAATAACCGACCCCACAATTCTGATCGAACATGTCATCATTCCAATGCAGGGGACACTTTTTGTTTATTTTGATTTTATTTTCAACACAATAATCAATATAGAGGCACATTGATCCATCCTTCTTCTTAAAAAAGAGGAATGACACATCCCATGATGAAGCACTCAGGCATACAAAACACTTCCCATGATTCCCTTGTAACTACTTCTTCACCTCTTACAGTTCTACAGTGGCCATTCTATAAAGTGTCTTTGATATAAGAAGAGATCCAAGAATAAGATCCATTGAGAACTCAACATCTCAATCATAAGGATGACCGTGAAACTCTTCAAGGAATACATTAGTGTAATCCCTCATGATGGGAATATCTTTGAGTGAGATTACCACCATTGCCTCAATCATTTGAGTAAGAAATGTACTCTCATAAGGAATTATTATCCACACTTGTGACAATGATTATAAAGAAAATTCACCTTCATCCGTACAATTGTATCAAATTGGAGGATGCTTTATAATGTGAAGAGTGATATCCATTTCCTAACAGTTTATGTTGGTTTTGTATAAATATACCCAATCCATGCCCAATATAACCTTGAACCCCACTAAAGGAAGTACAAAAATATTTTTTTAGAGGTTCAATCCATAATAAATTACCATGGAAGTGTTATAAACCATTGATGAAATAATTTTCCCATTATCTATTCTCACATATAACATATCCTCCAAATTTTGAGGAGGTGTTTCAATAGTTATAC
Source organism: Viscum album (assembly GCA_963277665.1). Lineage (NCBI taxonomy): Eukaryota > Viridiplantae > Streptophyta > Magnoliopsida > Santalales > Viscaceae > Viscum > Viscum album. The sequence continues at coordinate 1,742,758,130 of OY728128.1, read as the reverse complement.
TGAACTTGAATGATATGATAGAATGTGTAGAACCAGAATAAAATAGTATATTCTCTATTCTTGAATAAATAACTAGAATACTTGTCACCACATCATTGTATGTCTCCACCTCAGTATTAGTGATAGAATAAACCCTTCCATATTTCTTTGGAGGCTTTATTTATTTCCTACAACAATCCTTATCGTAGATCAATTGTTCGCTTTATTCCCAAGTCACTTACAGTTGTCACACTGCACCAATGGATGAGAATTCATCTAAATCTCCCTTTATTCATCCTCATTAGCATGATTTTTCATATCCCATCAAATGTTTTTACCCATATTTCGAAATATTTCACATTTGAAGCATTTCATCATTCCCTTTAGATAGATCCCAAGATGATTATTTCCACAATATTTATATGTGGGATAATCAGGATTCTATCCATCATGGAAATTATTTATGGAAACACTGACATTAGATTCAATTTCCCACTTTCTTTACTTGGCCTATAATACCATTGAGAGTCTCCAGTCTCCATTTCCGTGTAAAAGGACAAATGAACAATCTCCTCATACCCGTCGAAGTCTCTAATATTCATTCCTCTTAGTAGAATAAAATTTAGTCCACTAAAGAAGTGACCCACCTTTCATTCAGTGTTCATGACAATGACAGAGCTTTACCTTGAAAACCTTGTAATGTTTTCTTCATATGCAACGATTGAATCATCTTCCTTCTACATGAGTTTGAGGAACTCTCCTTCCATCATGAGACGGTGTGTTCGGGGATAGTATTTATTTACAAATATTCTCTTAAATTCCTATCAACCCATGGAATAAATTTCTTCTTTGTGATTCTTATTATTGATTAGTTTCCACCACTGATCATCTTCCCCATGAAAAACAAAGATCTCTAGTGTGAATTTCTATTATTTTATACAGTGGATAATAGAAAATAAATTTTCATTGGATTAAATCTACTATTCCACAAGGGGAGGATCAGAAGATCCACTAAAAATGGTAGGTTGTTTCCACATGAATGGTTCGATGGAAACTTTCACCTTCCATGGAGTAGGATGGTGTTCCACATGATTCAAGTTATTATTCATAACATGATCCAGCTAAGAATGTACTGTAATGATGTTTTGAGAACTCGTTCCATTCATATCTGGCATATCATTAGGTCAATATTCATATTCCCTATAAAATTTATTTTTGGCCCATGTTTTTCTATTTCCTTCCTTTAAGTAAGAAAAAAGAACATACAAGTAGAGGTCTTTATTATTTATTCATTGAGCACAAAAAAAGATATAGTGAACAGAATATAATGAAAAGGTAAAAATATTATAGCATAACATCAGATTACCAAGGTTTAACTATAGGATTTCCTTTGGACTATTTGTTATATTATTTTCTTATGGGATTTTTTATTCCCACAATAATGGTTTTTACTAAACTCATGAGTTTTCTTAATCATATCCCTTCAAGATTATCAAACCAAGAGTGCAACACGGCTTGTTGTCGTGCATCAGTTCCTATTTGGGTCTATCTCAACGAAGTGTTTTTTGGTTTTACTCATAGATACATTTGTTCCAGAGCCACATCTACCTTTTTTTTCTAGAAAGGGTTGTATTTTCTTAATAGACCACTTACTCTATACCTACCAAAATTTAGGTTTGTTTTATTATACATAGTCTCATCCTTAAGGTACATACTATTGTGCCCTAATCCTAATCTCAAAAAAAACTAGACCACACTTTGAGGAAATCTATAATTACCCATATCCTTTTACATATAACATTACATGATTTTAAGTATATTTTTACATCAGATATATGTCTAAGGATCATAAATTCTAGTGTCATTGAAGACTAGGTACATAAAAATGAAAACATGGAAATAAAATAAAATATTTATTTATATAATCTTAAAATTGAGCTCCTAAATTCCAATGGGATCATAAATATGCATAGGGTACCTTAGGGAACTCATAAAAAATGGGATGATCTAAATATCCCAATAAGGGTATAACCATAAGAACAAAAAATTAGCATATGGAATAGAAGGCATGACATGATGATATAAAAAGAGATGTATCAAAAGGAATCATAAAATACAAACATGGAATCATTAAAACATGGAGTCGTAATAAAGTGTAGGCAACATAAAATATGACTTTATCATGAGTCAAGGCTAACCTCCACGGCCATTTCACATTGTAGCACAAGACATGATTCATCACCAAGTCTATCCCACATGGTATCGCAAGCTAAGGCTAACTACTAATATTGTCACATATAACGTCACATGAGACTAAACCTTACCCAATTAATTGGGGGAAATATCTTGGTTTACTTGTATTAACATGTTCATGAATATTTTATCCATATTAATATTGACACATAATAAATCATTCATAATCAGAAGGGTACTCATGGAAAGAAATGGGTATCATAATCATGTCATAAAGCATAACGAATGGGTGTATCATACAAGTGTCCATGAAATAAAGGAATTAAGAAACCTGTTTATATTAATAATGTAATATTAGAATATATCATGTAATGTGATGTCAAACCGAATTGACAACATGATAGAAGAGTATTTAAGGAATTATTTCATTAAATCATTTTAGTGTAGTTTTATGTAAAATACTAACGAGCATTTAACATAGAAAAGGGAATTATATTTTTTTTAATAATAACAGATAAAATAATGTTTTCATATTAATAACATTGGATTTATAAATAAAATTTTTCCTTAAAACATATTGTTGTGTTTACTTGAAATTTTTTATGAATTCAAGAAGTTCTCTTAAAATAGGTTTTCTTATCAGGAACTATTGAGGATGTAATCACTTAAAAATGTTTATCCCCAAAAGAGAATGATGAAAGTGTCATGATATATTAATTTTTTACATTTAAAAATAATTTAGAATATTCAAAGAAAAATTATATAATATCTTCATTTTTATAAACAAATGATAAGGAAACCAGAAGGAACAAAGGATTATCAGGTGGAATCCCTTACAGATTATTGGCATTGTATCATGTGTTCTTAAGATTGATTAATGAGAGATAATGGGGTTTATCATCACTGATAAATCATGAGGAAATTATGTTAAGGTTCTAAATCATACCACATCATTAGGTATTACACAAAAGCAAACATAACATAGAGGAGATTCATGAATAAATGTGAGAAATAGAGGATCCCATACATTTAGTCTGGTGGTGTTCTCCACTTGATATTAATGACCTCAATAATCAAATTAGGGTCGTTAATTAATAATTAAATAAGCTATTATAATTTTAAAAGATTTAATATAACCTTTTAAAGTTCATGTCTGACCTTTTTAATCAGTTAAGTGGTTCAATTTCATTGTTCGAGTCCGTTGGTTTTCTTGGTTTTTATGATCGGTTTAGTAATTTTCATGAAAATATAATCATGTAAAATAAGGATGGTTATCCATAATTTGAGTTACATTTTATTATTTTTCCTACAAAAGGATAAATGGTTTTATATTTCATTTTGTTACTTAGAGTGAAGTTGAATCATAAAATAAAATGTTGGTGATAACTTTTAGGGTTTATTGGCAGGTTTTTATCACTACAAACTCATTTTTCATTATAATTTAAAATCATGTGTAAAAAAGATTATTTAACCTCAAATAGGATATATTACATAATAATATTTTTTAAACATAAAAAAATGTTTTCATGACCTGAATTTAAGAAGGTAATAGAAATAGAAAAACCACCGTCCAATAATGTGGTAAATAAATACATATCAGATGACGTATTTACTACTAGTATAAAAGAAGAGGAAAGTAAAGATGATAATAAACTATTAAATAATCATAATAATATTATAATACATTCAAGGTACTTATGTTTTCATAACATTTGGATGAGTATAGGTATGAATAGAAAATAAAACAAATGAACTTGAAAAGAAAGTAAAATAATTGTATAGAGGAATTTACATCTTGAATCAATCTTCCTTGAGAGCCTCTTAAGGGGTGTGGATTTGGAATTTTTAAGAGACTAACAGAATTTGGACGTGGTGGAGGATATTGGAGAGAGATATGAAGAGAATTTAATAATGGAAAAAAGGATTTATAGGAGTGAAGAGAAGATGTAAGTAGGGGTGGTATTTATAGTGGGGGGATATGAGGGTTTTCAATATATTTAATTGATTACATTATTATTTTCAATAAAAACTTGAATTAATGATGATTCCAGGACAAAAAATAGTAATAATATCATGTGATTTTGAACCAATTGGTATTACATCAATAAAACTTCATCCACGACTCTATAAATCATGTATTTATCTTAAATTGGAAATAATTGTATTTTACAATTCATCGAAAATTCAAGTATGTTAGAAATATACATAAAATTAACTCTAACATTTTTTTAATGTTTAGAATTTAAAAATGAAATATTTTTTCAACAATAAGTTTCTAAATATGATTAATTTAATTTTCATTTGAAATCATAATTTAAATGAAAAATACATATTTTAAAACAATAACTGATTTTATAATGTTTTCAAAAATTAAATAATGTCTTACAAAATTATATTAAATGAATAAGACAAAAATTATTAATTTATGAACACGTTTTAAGAAAATAAATTTTATTTTAATTTAATTAATAATTTTTAATTAAGTATTTATGGCTTACAAAAAATACCAATACATTTACTATGATCATATTATCACCTATAAAAAGACTAAATTTTATTTATACATTCATTGTTTTGGTCACTATTATTATATACAATTGAATATTCATATGGGTTATATTACTATAAATAAGGTTATGTTACTATTCATATGTTTAGGTTACTAATAACCAAAAAAATAAGTTTGTTCCATCAGACATAAAAAACACATTGACTGCAACCTGTATTTCAGATTTCAAAAATTCAAAACACATAAGTTGAAAAATTAGGTTTAATAGTCACAAAATATTTAGTATCATGATATGTTATTTATAATATGATTATAATATAAGTAATAAATATAATAATGGAATTACATTGATAAAACCACGGGTTATTACATTCTTAATTTATGAGGTAACAAAATATATAATGTTATAATGGTAGATTTTAATGTTAATGGTGATTCTAATCAATGGTGTTCATTTAAAGATAACACTAAGATGATTGGGGAAATAAATAGTATACTATGGACTAATTAAAATGATATATTATTCAAAAAAATTACTTTCCTTATGAGAAATGAGTTGATACAGAGAAGATATTCTTGAATCTGAGGAAAAATAATGTAAAAAATATTTCTTAATATAAAGATAACATTATAATTATAGAAACTCACACTTCCAAATAAGTATGTAACACAATGAGTAAGGTTGATTGATTATTTTTTGGGATAAAGTCTAACCTTGATAAGGAATTAGTCTCTCAAAAATATATATTATAAGAGGATATAGTGCAATGTTCTATCAAGATAGTTAAATAATCCTTCAAGTATTCTGTTTTCTTGAAAATCAAAAATAGAAGTGGTTATTTGAGTATAATAAAAAATAAAATAAATAAAAGGAAGAGTGGAAGAGTGGAACTTCAAAAATGTAGTAATTATGGAAAGAAAAATCATGGAGCCTATTTTATAGGAATGGGATTTTCATTATATGTGATGAGAAAGTCCATCAGGATCATGATTGCAAGGGCTAGAAAATAGAATCTACTATTAAATTATTCATAATTATGTTTATGGGTAATTAATTTAATGAATTCCCCAAGAATCCCAGTAAATTTTCTTAGAAAAGTAAAAGGGAGAAAGACCATTCCTATGAGATCACTAATGATTATGTTAATGTTTTTATAAATATATTGGTTTTCACATTGATCATATCTACAAATTTATCAAATTATTTTTTAGATTATTCATTTTCACAAACTTTTTTTTCTTTCATGTTTTCTAGAAAAATGATATATTTACCTAGAACCTTAATAAGGGAGTTCTCAATCAAAAATACTTATATAAAAATTACTGCAATAAATATATATTAGTTAATAACCATTATTACACAAAGACTAACCTTATTTTAAAAAATGATTATTATACCTATGGTTTACTATGATATAATACTTTATAACAACCAACACTTTTTATACATAAATAATACATCTTATTATATGAATATTCATTATATAAGATTAAGATCCATGAAAAAAATAGTATAGTATTACAGTATTTGGAACCTTGGATTAAAAAAATCATATATACAAGATATATAAATCATCACCCACAAATTATTTCAGAATTATAATACTTATTAGATATATTATATTGAATCCCATTCTCCATAACATGGGGAAATGAATGAAAGGAAAGGGTTAGATTAGAAGCTCATTAAGGGTAAAAAAGGAGACATCAGTGATCACATAAGCATAACATGGGAACAAGGGTATGGGATGCATATTATATATCATTATCATATTTCATAGAATAAATATTGGTAGTTTATAAGAAATGAATCATAATGTAATTTAAGAGAATTATCTATGAGAGCATACAATTTGTATAAGTCATAAGATTGTATCATACACATAACCATTGAAAATGATTTATTTAGTCCAGTATCACTGCCAATACTATCATATTATATTTTTTAACTCCCCATTCCATTATATATTTAGTTAAGGTCCACTCATAACACTATCATAGTGTACATAGTCCCTTACTAAGCTGGGTTCACTCCCCATTCCATCCCTTATTATTTAGAACATATCCATCTTTACTTAATGAATTAGAAGGATATATAATTCTATTCCCACCCAAAACATAATGAAAATCATAAATATATTTGAAAATATATCATAAAAAATATATCATAAAATAACCTATGGAAAGTAAAGGGTTTTTTCCTAGAATAAGTGGTAGAAAAGAAATGGTTTTCATAAAGGCTTTCATCACAACTTAATTAAAATTTGGAAAAGAAATGGATTTTATCGAATAATCTTTATATTATAATCATAATACATCTAAATAATAAATTTGGATGGTATCATTTTCTCATATCCTCTATAAATCATAATAAAAATAAAAGGATGTTATCATAAATGAAAAATTCCTTAAAAGGATCACTAGAAAATGTCTTGAGTAAAATACCCTTTTCATGTTTAAATAACTTATTTAAAATATAAAATTGTCCCAAATATTTAGTAAATAATATTCATTTAAAAAAATCTTTCAAATTTTAAAATAAATTATCATGTTATATAGAATTCATTATGGTGGGAAATTATATTCATTTCGGGTATGTTAGAACAAAGACACTATTCACATTTTTTATAAATGTCAATAGTACATCATTCAAAAATTGAAGAGAAGATTCCATTTTAAATAATTATAAATAAATAAACCATGTGTAAAAATGAATTTAAAAATAATAGTATAATTTTATAAATATACTTTACTGTTTTTTTTAACATAGATATGGAAGAAAAATATTTTCAACCAAAGAAAAAAATAATGTCATTTTTCCTTAAAAAATATTATTTCAGTATATTGAGTTATAAAATAAAATATAATGAAAGGGAAATATTTAATATCTGTAAATAACCATAGGATATTTATATTTATGGAATTATATATTTATATTTCATAAAATTTCATCACAGGAAACATTATCATAAATAATCCTGATAACGTTGACATTGTAACATAAATCATTTACTTAAAGTTACACTTACCCGGAAAGTGATATAACCACATCTATAATAAATATACATTTATTATAATAATTTAATATAATAATTTGAACACCCATAATATCATATATGATCTAATTATCACATTTCAATAGCTGTTTTTTATAAATTCCTATAAAATAATTGTTTTCCCAATGTTAATGGTTTTGTTTTTCACAAGAATATTGGTTTGGAAGTTCTAGTATTAGAACATTTATTGCGGTTAAATAATATCCAAAATGTTAATATAGATATAAATATAATATATATTCATTACAAATATTTAAATTTATAGATAGAAAAATTAATTGCAGCATTCATATTGATGGAAGGTCATGCATACATATGACGTTTGTTTTCACTTTTCATCAAATGGAACAAAATAATGGAAAATGATAATTAACCCTATATGAATAATTATTATATCATATAAATCATATATATTTATTGAATCTATCATTATTTCTATACATGTAAATTGGAATTGAAAAACAAATCGCATTTCTATGTGGAGGTGATACTCAACTCGTACACACAAGTGACGTTATCAATTTACATTATATAGTGTTGGTCAGAGTGGATACTCAAGAGGGGAGTGAATTGAGTTCCAATTAAAATTTCTATTAAAAATATTTCTCTTAAAAATCCCCCTATTTAAAGATAATTATAAACTGTAGTGAATTCATATAGAGTGTAAATGTTTAATTAGTTTCTCAAAGATTTATTAGGTCTCATTTAATTTAATCTGAAGATTAAATTGACTTTTGAAACTAACTTACTGGTTTACAATAAGTATAAACACTTGCTAATTTAACTATCAAAGTAGATTTAAAATAGTTTTTTATTTCAAAGTAAAAGAAGCAGAATATGAAATCTATATAGTATACTTATGACTTAAACTAAAAAGCACAGTAGATATAACCAAGAGGTTCAGTCTCAAGATGAGACTTAGTCCTCTAAACAATTTATATAAATTGATCCACACCATGGATCTAGGTAAACAATAGTACAATACTTTCGAGGTCGAAAAACATCTACCATTGTTCTTTGTGGGAAAAAAACAACAGCTCACAGCTGTACAGGTCTTACATAACCTCTACCACTATCCACAGTGGGAAACAAAAGAGTTATAGAGTTGGAATGAGGATTTGAGAATCCTCCTGCTTAACTCAGGAGATAGTGTGTGTGTTAAATAAAAAGGGTACACACACTGATCGAAATGTAAATAAAAGAATCACTAAAGTAAGTGAGAATGAGTTTATAAGAGCTTTAGTGATTGGCAATGCATCTATGGACTCATTTGAGTTTTCAGAAAAGCTTCTGAGTCCTTCTATGGATTTTGTTCTAAAAGAAAAGTTTCGTTTTCTTCGGTTGTTCCAAGTTCAACTTAGCAGCCTGAGTGCATGAACTGTCTGTTGTAGTTCTTCACTCAAGATGCATCTTGTCTTCTCCTCTAAAATGGGTGGCTTCGTGTATATCTAATGTACTTCTAGTATGGGGTGTTCCTTGGGTATGCAGGTCATTTTTCAGTATGATCCTTGTATGTACTCTTCGTGTTTATTTCATGCTACTTGCTTCTTTCTCGTTACATGCTCCTTGTTATTTCATCTTTTTCAGCTAGGTATTTATCTTCCTATTTATAGCTTTCAGCTCTGAAAAATGGGAATTATTTCCTTTTTCATGGGTACTAGATACGGTTCCCTGACATGGAAACAGAGATCATTAAATGACATTTACTGCATTAAAAACATCAAATGTAACTGTTGGATTAATAAATAAATAATATTGAGAGTATAGAGTTTGACTGGTTGTTCAATCCTTAGTATCCTTCTGTTGGTAGACGTTTATGGTGGATTTTGTGTAGCAGTCCTTCCATTGACAGCTCTTTGAACTTGTATCAGTAGCCCTTTTGAACTTGTATTGGTAGCTATTTGCGTCGGTAGCTTTTGGTATCAGTAACACCTTATATCGGTAGACTGACTCTATCAGTAGCTCTTTATACTTTTTCTATCGGTGACACTGTAATTTTATCAGTACACTGTGTCAGTAGCTTCTTATCAATCCCCAGTCTATGTATCAGAAGGCCGGTCGGTAGCTCGTATCGGTGGCTCTGAGTGTTGTCTATGAGTAGACTGAATCCGTCAGTAGACTTTCCTACTGGTGGACTAATTCATATTGGTAGCTCGGCGCATATCAGTAATCTTCTTATCAGTGATATTAGATTTTCGGTGACTCTGTCTATCAGTAAACTATGTCTATAAGTAGACTATGTACCGGTAGCTCTATATCAGTAGCTATACGCAGATCAGTGACTTAACACTTCTCTGTTTTATGCACAACATATATGATTGGTTAGAATTACTTCAGAACTCATATAAACATAGATAAATATTGATTAACATATCTGCAGGATTATTTTAATATTATTATAATCATGACAATATAATATCATATATTGAGAGATTTAAAATATAGATATACATTAATTGAGATTATCAAAGTATATGAAAGCATAATTGGGATTATCAAAATAGGTGAGGTCAACAATCTCCCCCTTTTTGATAATCAGAACTTATGATATTATAGTTTTTAAAACAATGAGTAGTTGTATCAGTGGATATATCATTAAATGTAAGTATCTCAGAGAAACAGTATGTTATAGGATATAATGGATCAGAGGTAAAATGATATGTGATAGTATCAGAGATAAAATTAAATTCAATGATATCAGAGGTAAAATTTAGTTGTATTAGAGAGTTATAGAAAATGGAATTAGAGAACTAATGTAATCGTATCAGAGGGACAAAGCATGATAGCTCTTCCCTAGAGAAAATTTATCCCCCTTTGATACTTTCTCCCCATGATTTATTCTCCCTTTAATACTTCTCCCCATGGGTGAATATTTCTCCCTCTTTGATACTTAAATAATATTCCTCCCCCTTTGTAGAATCTTGGTAAAATATTTCTCCCCCTTTGTGATAATAAAAAAGTGGGAAACAACAAAGAGAACATGAATAAAATGAGAAAAGAGATAATAGTCTGTTTTATTGCATGGTGTAAATAAGGTAAAAATAAATAAAACAAAATATGGTGTATTCGTATCAAATAGTCTAGCGACTTGTTCAATCCCAATCCTCAATGTGAGATTTTTCCTTTGGATCAATAGAGGATTCAGGTGGTGTGCATGCGGGTGAAGGCTTAGGAACACTAGAGATGATCACGGGAGGCTGAGAAACTGACATTGTGCCTAGCTTATACTGAGGAGTTCTTTGAGTGATCATAGGTGTGAGGCTTCGAATATCTTATATAGGAGTCATCTGAACTGGAAAAAAAATATAGGTAGAGGCAGATAAGGCTGGAGGTACAATCACTGGCCTAGCATCAACATGCAGGAAAGACAACAACAGATTTCTGAAATCCATAATTATTCCTCCTCCACGCTCCCTAGCAGATATGAAACCATCCTTGTTCTCCATAAATTTTTCCACGGAAGGAGTCAATTCCATTAGTTTTCTAACTTGATCTCTGAAGGCTTGATTGACAGGAGGTAACTTCAGGTTTTCCAACAGAAGTTTGAAATGATTGTTGAGTTGATGCTTAGTGAATATCATAGAGAAATAGGAGTCCACCTTATCTTTCACTTCTTTATGAGAGGTTGATGCTTCTCTCATATAGTCTTGGACTATCTTTATTATTCCTCTTATGGAATCTCTAGTAGCAAGAACAACTTTTCTCAGTTCGGATGAGTCCACAGAGCCACTGGTTGAAGCTTGACCAATATCCTCCTTCAGCATAGCTCGAAACTGATTCAAATCCACTAAGGTCTTAGAAGAAATAGAACCAACAGAGAAAGAGAAGGTTTCCTTGAAGTTCTTGGTCAACCCATGAATAAGATTTTGGACTTTAGATTCTAGGGATGTAACATGATCTTTCATGGAGGGTTTAAAACCTTCACAAACTAAAACCATCTGGCTCACAACAATTTTGACATAGGCTAAGTCCTTGTCTGCTTGGGATTTTGTGCTCATGTAGGAGTCTAAAATGATAACCAATTTCATTAGAGCTTCAATATCTGCTTCCATTCTAGATACTTGAGTCTGGAAGTCTTTAACTTCTTCCAATATTTCTCCCATAAAGGTTGACAAATTACAACCTAGATAAAGGTCAAAAGATCTTTCCAGCATACTCATCTATTCAACAAAACAATGTTTCATTTTATCAATAGAAGTACTAAAGGAATCTTTCAGGTCATCCTCTAAGGATTCATGATTGGCTCTGGTGATCAAATCAGCCAGAGCAACTACAACAGATACTATTACAGAGGCTATGCTAGCCACTTAGTCAGTCATAATCGATTGGATTGAGGATACCAGTGAAGCTTACATATTCTTTGTCTCTTCCACAAAATTGTCCTTCATCTTTTTCTTCAAAATATCCAGGTCATGCATTCTGACCATATCTTCAGATAACAACACATTTTCAACATCATAAACGATTTTTTGTCTATTAAGAGATGCTTCATTTTCAGAATCAGGATAGTCTAATCCACATACCAGAAAACTTGGACCTTCTGCCCAATCCTCAATATCAACAGCCACTATAACACTTACAAACATGGTTTGATGCTCGACCTCAATGGGTGCATTCTCAAGTATAACAACAGCATTCTCAGCAGTATTCTCGGCAGGTCTTCCTTTTGCAAGAGAATCTTCAACTATCAATTCTTTCTCTACAACAGTTGGAGGGTCCTCTGGATTAGGTACAGCCTCTTCCATTTCTCCTTCCACATTCTTAATAGGCATAACTGAGCTTCCAATTAATGTACTCAGGCTTAAACAGATTGAATCATATGCTTCATAGATCTTATCTTTTTCTTCTTCATGTTCATGGATTGGCTGGTCTCCCTTATCAGCAGGTGTTTATTCTTCTTCTAAAGTTCTCTTTTCTGAAGATATAATTTCAGCGGTAGGACATGGAGGTAATTCTAGGTCTCTTCCATCATCCATAGAGGTCTCTTCTTTCCCAGTCTCAGCACTTTATTCAGGTTCTTCTTCAATAGGTCCTAGACCTAGATCCCTCACATCCTTAGGTCTTTAAGGATGATCCACATGATTAAATTTATCATAGACCATCTGGTCATCATTAACACATTCTCATATCCAAGGGCTCCAATTTATCTTCATGTATTTTAAAACTGTAGATGTAATACAAAAATTATTTCTTACCACCACTATCTCATCTTGAGACTCACCTAACCCTTTTACTTTGATCATCACAGAGATCAACTTAGCAAAGAATAGAGAATTAGTCTTTGATTTTGGTCTTTTCATGTCTTCCATTTGAAACATCATCAATATGTAGAGATTCACTTTTACACCATGTCTCAGGAGACGTAGGAGATAGATGCCATGATATCTCAAATTAGAAAAGTCTCCTCTCCTCGGTATTAAGACATGCTGAAAAAATTTGAACAATAATCTGTTATCTCCGTCCATTTCTACAGCTACTACTTGTCTTTGATTTCCATCACCAGTAATCACTTCCAATGCAGTATCATAATCGAAAATATCACTTGTAGGTGGTATAGCTTTCGAGACATATCAGTATACACCATCATGCAGAACCTTTAAGAATTCATCCCATTCAAGAGATGAGAAAAATATCTCCTTTCTATTCACAAATGAAGTTACTCAATTCTCATTTTCATATTTATCAAAGTTTAAAAACTCATAAAACTGATTCCCAAGCTTCTAATAGTAGGGGACATTGTTATTCTAAAAACAATATACCCATTTTTGATCTTCAAGCACTTCGAGCACTAACGACTTGCTAAGTAGTAGAAATTCTACACAGAGTTCCTTTTCAATCACAATGACTCTATTCTGCAAATGAGGATTCACTGGTCTCCTACACAACCTAGTTCTTCCAACAATATCACGTACTTCTGGCTCAGACTCTTTCTTCTTTGCTTTCTGCTCATCAGAGTCATCTCTGATGGTTGGAAGTTTTGTTTTTTCCATTAATGGTTCGAGGTATTTAGGGTTCTCGAAGGATTTGGGAGCTAAGGATTGAGGGTAAGGGTTTGAGACTCAGTGGATTGAGAAGTATCTATGACATTATTTTTATCATTTAGGATTCATAAAATAAATAAGTGAAATTAAATAAAGTAAAAACGATTAAGATTTTTGTGGAAGATAGAAGTTAAAACAGTGCACTCATCGGTAGAGTTTATCGATGAGAATTTCTATCAGTTAGGTCCATCGGTGAGGTATTATCGGTGAGGTATCATTGGTGAGGTATCTGCATCGGTGAGGTATTAACATCAGTGGGGTATACTCATCGGTGAGGTATTCGCATTGGGAGGTATCTGCATCAGTGAGGTATCCGCATCGGCGAGGTATCTGCATCGGTGAGGTATTAGCATCGGTGAGGTATCCACATCGGTGAGGTATTAGTGGTACGGTCACATCGGTGAGAATTTATCGGTGAGGATTTATCGGTGAGTATTTATCGGTGAGGTAGCTACTGATCAAGGTTAATCATACCTAACTCATTCCTAATGTATCTTAACCTATCCGAACTTAATTGTTTGATGAAAATATCAGCTAATTGATGTTCATTACCAATAAAATCAAGAGTAATATCACCCTTTTGATAATGATCTCTCACGAAGTGGTGCCTTGCATCAATGTGTTTCGTCCTAGAGTGAGATAAACAGTTCTTTGAAATGTTTATTGCACTAGTGTTGTCACAATTGATTGAAACTTTCTTAAAGACATATCCATAGTCCAAAAAGTGTGTGTTACATCCACAGAATTTGTTCGCAACAACTACCAGTTGCTATGTACTCTACTTCAGCAGTGGATAATGCAACAGAGTACTTATTTTTACTACACCAAGATACTGAGGATTTTCCCAATAAATGACATGCTCCAGATGTGCTTTTTCTATCCAACTTGCAACCAGAAAATTCATCATCTGAATAACTCATTATCTCAAAGGATTTTTATTTTGGGTAAACCAAACCTAAGTTTACAGTATGTTTATGATATTTGAAAATTCATTTAACATCAAGTAAATGAGATCTTTTGGATTAGCTTGAAATATTTCACACATACACACACTAAACATAATATATGGTCGACTAGCAGTAAGGGAAAGTAAGCTTCCAATCATACCTCTGTAATTGGTTTGATCCACTAGTTTCCCAGTTTCATATACATCAAATTTACAAATAGTACTCATATAAGTATCACTTTCCTTAATACTATCCAAAACAGAACGTTTTAAAAGATCCTTTGTATATTTACTTTGATTCAAAATAATGCCATTTTCATTTTGGAAAACTTGAAATCCAAGAAAATATTTGAGTTCTCCCATTAAACTCATTTCAAATTTATTTTGAATAATTTTTGAAAAATAAATACATAAAGAATGTTTAGAAGATCCAAAAATAATATCATTAACATATATTTGAACTATTAAAATATCTTTAGAAATTTTTTAATAAAAATAGTTGGATCAGCAATTTCTTTAGGAAAACTATTTGAAATAAAAAAATATCTAAGTCTATCATACCAAGATCATGATGCTTGTTTTAAACCATATAAAGCTTTATAAAGTTTGAAAACTCATTTTGGAAAATGAGGATTCGTAAATCCAGGTGGTTGTTGAAAAAAAACATCTTCAATTATAAAACCACTTAAAAAAGAACTTTTAACATCCATTTGATATAACTTGAAATTCTGAGGACCAGCATAGGCAAGTAGAATTCTAATAGCTTCTAATCTAGATATAGGTGAAAAACATTCTTCATAGTATATACCTTCCTCTTGACTATATCCTTGTGCAACTATTATAGCATTGTTTCTAACAATATTTCTAGATTCATCAATTTTGTTTCTAAAACCCCATTTAGTTCCTATTGTTACAGTGTCCTTAGAACTATCAACTAATTCTCAGACATTGTTTCTTTCAAATTTATTTAACTCTTCTTGTATGACCATTATGAAAAATGCATCATTGATAGCATTATTGACATTTTTAGGTTCTATCTGTGAAAGAAAGGCTTCATGTTCAACCTGGTTTCCTAATGAAGCTCTAGTATGTGTCCCTCTATCATTATTTCCTATAACAACATCTAAATGATGATTCTTTAGAATACTATTTGATCTAGTAAAGGTAGGACTAGAAATTTAAGATTCACCTGCAAGCCCGGTTTCAATAGAAGAAGATTATGGAATATGTCCAGAACTGGATATTTTTACAGCAGGTTCTTTGGATTTATCATTATGGTCCAGAACAGTCAAATCTTCTTCATGATTTTCAAGAGTGGTTTTAGGCTCATGTGGATCAGTTTCATCAAACTTGATGTGAACAAATTCTTCCACACATTTGGTTCTTTTATTAAATACTCTATAGGCTTGTCTAGTTAGGGAAAACCCAAGAAAATTTCCTTTATCACTCTTAGAAGAAAACATGTCATGATTATCCTTTGTATTAAGAATAAAAAATTTACAGCCAAAGACTCTAAAGTAACTAACTTTAGGTCTTATATTATTCTGTAGTCCATATGGGGACTTCTTAAGAACATGTCTAATCAAGAATATATTAATTATATAACAATCTGTATTCATAGGTTCTTACCAAAAATAAATAGGTAGGTCATATTCATTAAGCATGGTTATTACTATTTCATTAAGGGTTCTATTCCTTCTTTCTAAAACACCATTTTGCTAAGGTGTCCTAGGAGCAGAAAAGTTATGACTATAGACATTGTGTGAGAAATAAGATTCAAACTCTTGTTTTTCAAACTCACGAGCACGATCACTTCTTAGAGTATTAATCTTAAGTCCCCTAAGGTTTTCTACAGATTTGTAGTATTTAAAGAAGTAATAACAAGATTCACTTTTGTGAGCTAAGAAATATACCCAATTATATCTAGAAAAGTCATATACTAGAACATAGACAAAGTGCTTCCAATTTAAACTGGAAACTCTTGATGGTCTAAAAAAATCCATGTTAACCAACTTGAGTGGTTGAGAAGATGGAATTTCTTTCTTTGATATAAAAGAAACTTTATATTGCTTTCCCTTTGGACAGGGATTACAAACTTTGTAATTTGGGAATTCAAGTTTAGGTGGATCTCTAACCAAGTTCTTCCTAGTCAATTTTCTATGTGAAAAGATGTTGCAGTGTCCTAATATTTTGTGCCAAATCCAAGACTCTTTATGAAACGAATTTAAGCATGTAACATTTTTCTTAGCAAAATAATTTAAATCAATAGCATAAACATTTTCATTTCTCAATGCCGAAAATACTAAAACATTTTTTGAATTAAAAACATTACATGAATAATTTTCAAATTTTACATTTAATCTATCATCACATAATTGAAAAATACCTAATAGGTTATACTTAAGTCCATCAACAAGTAAAAATTTAGAAATTAAAACTGAATTAGAGTTACCAATCTGTCCTAGGCTGATGATTTTTTCTTTCGAATTATCACCAAAGGTGACATGGCCTACATCAACCTTGATTAGGCTCTTGAAACAAGAGTAATCCCCAAACATATGTCTTAAATATCCATTGTCCAAGTACCATACCTTTTGGTAAGAACTCTTCAAGTAGGTTTCCGACAAAACAGATTTAGATGGAAAATGAAATTGGTAACCAGATCTTCTTTGGACTAGATAGGTTAGAAATAAAAACATTATGTACCCAAATATTTCTTATGGGTCTCATATAATTTACAGAATCAATAGATTTTTAAAGAGAAACTTTATTTGATCTATAACCATATGAATAACTAGTTGATGCATATGAATTTCCAGAACTGGGATAAGCATAATTTTTTCCAGACTTAGGAATAAATAGAGTTTTAGTAAATTGTCTTTTTCCATGTTGGTATCCCAAACCAGTAGTGTATTTTGGTTCAAATTTCTTACTTAACATTTGAGTTAGTGTATCTTTTCCCTTTGTGAACTTTTCTAAGTCCTTTATTAGTTTCTCATTAGACATTTTCAGTTATCTATTTTCCTTTAACAGTTGAGAATTATTTTCCTTTCCTATATCAATGGCTGATTTAACTTTGGTAGTAAGGGAATGCTATTTCTTTAGTGAATTATACTTATCCTTATGTTCATTACATGTTTCTTCCAGCATTTTACAACATTAGAACAATTCAGCCTTAGAAATATCTTCAGAATCAGAATCAGATTCTCCATCATCTCCAGAATAATAATAATTTAAAACAGGAGTATCTAAAGTTACCTCAGATGTATTGGTCATGAAACACATGTTGGCATGATTCATTTCAGAATCAGAAACGTCAGATTCACTTGTGCTGTCTTTTAAAGCACTCCAAGTAGCTTTCATTGCTTTCTTGTACTTCTTGTCCTTATAATCATGTATCTTTTTGAATTTTAATTTTGGACATTCATCCTTGATGTGTTTTTTCCTCTTTCATTAATAGCAGACTATATCATCCTCCTTATCATATTTCTTCCAATCCTTCTTCCAGTGACCCTTATTTTCATCCTTTCCTTTGTACTTTTTTTTTGAAATAATATCTTTTTCCTATAAAACTTCTTGAACCTCTTGGATATTTGAGCCATCTTAGAATCACTGTCAGAGTCTGAATCATCACTTATTGTCATACTTTTAGTAGGTACATGTATTTTCTCCTTGTCTTTTCTCTTAAAAGCAGTAGACTTGAAAGCCACAGATTTTCTCTTGGGTTCATCATAATCATCCTTTTTTACATTATGTTCTTCCTCATACATCATATGTTTACCTATTTGTTCCTTAACAGGGAGTGTGCTGATGTCGCATGATTCTCTAATTGAAATAGAAGTTCCCATCCATATTTCTGGTAGACATCTTTAGATTCTCATGATTTTTTCCTTTACTGGAACAACCTTTCCAAGTGAGATCATAGTATTAACAAACTCATTGAACCTGAGATACATGTCAGAAATAGGTTCATCAGTCTTCATTTTAAAATTATCATATTTAATAGTATTATTATTCAATATCATTTCATTAACATTGGTTGTTCCTTCATGAGAAATAGCCAATGTATCCCAAATTTCATAAAAAAAATTCCAAGTAGAAATTATATTAAACTCTTCATCCCCTAAAGAACAATACAAAGCATTAATATCTTTACAATTATTATTGTAAGCAGTATATGTAGGTTCATCAAAAGTTTTTCTTTCAGTTTCTGGAATTTTATATTGAGACTCTATAGTAATCCAGATATCAAAACCAATACTTTATAAATAAATTTTCATTTTATGTTTCCACTGGGCATAGTTGGTGCCATTAATGAAAGGTGGATGGTTAGTAGCATCACCCTCTAGTATATTGTCCATAACTAGATTTTAGAAAATAAATTTAAAGAGACCAAATTTATAAATAACAGAAATTTAAGATCATTAAAGATGAAACTAAAATCAAAATTGAAAAATAGAGTATTTCAAAAATCCTTTAACAAAAACAACCCTATGATAGAAAATGTTGGTCGGAGTGGATACTCAAGAGGTGGGTGAATTGAGTTCCAATTAAAATTTCTGTTAAAAATATTTCTCTTAAAAATCCCCCTATTTAAAAATAATGTTAAAATGTAGTGAATTTATACAGAGTGTAAATGTTTAATTAGTTTCTCAATGATTGATTAGGTCTCAGTTAGTTTAATCTGAACATTGAATTGACTTTTGAAACTAACTTACTGGTTTACAATAAGTATAAACACATTCTAATTAAACTATAAATGTAGCTTTAAAATAGTTTTGTATTTCTAATTAATTGCAGCGGAATATGAAATCTATATAGTATAATTATGACTTAAACTAAAAAGCACATTAGATGTAACCAAGAGGTTCAGTCTCAAGTTGAGACATAGTCCTCTCAACAATTTATATAAATTGATCCACACCCTGGATCAGGGAAAACAATAGTACAATACTATCCAGGTCCAAAGACCTCTACCACAGTTCTTCATGGGAAACAAACAATAGCTCATAGCTGTACAGGTCTTACATGACCTCTACCACTATCCAAAGTGGGAAACAAAAGAGTTGTAGAGTTTGAATGAAGATTTGAGAATCCTCCAGCTTAGCTCAGGAGACAGTGTGCATGTAAAATAAATAGGGTACACACACTGCTCAAAATCTTGATTAAAGAATCACTAAATTAAGTGAGAATGAGCTCAGAAGAGCTATAGTGATTGGTAGTGTAGCTCTGGACTCATTTGATTTTTCAGAAAAGCTTCTGGGTTATTCTTTGGTTTTTTATCTAAAAAAAGAGATTCATTTTCTTCGGTTGTTCCAAGTTCAACATAGTAGCCTGAGTTCAGGAATTGTTTGTTGTATTTCTTCACTCATGATGCATCTTGTCTTCTCCTCTAAAATGAGTCGCTTCGTGTATATCCAGAGTTCTTCCGGTATAGAGTGGTTCTTTGGTATGCATCTCATTTTTTAGTATAAATCTTGTGTGTACTCTTCATGTTTATTTCTTGCTACTTGCTTCTTTCTCGTTACATGCTCCTTGTTATTTCAACTCCTTCATTTATGTCTTTATCTTCCCTTTTTATAACTATCATCTCAGGAAAATGGGAATGATTACCTTTTCCACGGGTACTAGGTACGATTCCCTGACATGGCAACATAAATCATTAAATAACATTAACTACATTAAAAACATCAAATGTAACTGTTAGCTTAATAAATATGTAATATTGGGAGTATAGATTTTGACAAGTTGGTCAATCATTAGTATCCTTCTGTTGGTAGACGTGTACGGTGGATTTTTTGTAGCAGTCCTTCCATCAGTAGCTCTTTGAACGTGTATCGGTAGCTCTTTTGAACTTGTATCAGTATCTCTTTATGTCGATAGCTTTTGGTATCGGTAACTCCTTATATCGGTAGACTGACTCTATCAGTATCTCTATATACTTGTTATATCGGTGACTCTATACTTGTATCGGTAGACTATGTCAATCGCTTCATATCAGTCGCCAGTCTGTGTATCAGTAGGCCAGTCGGCAGCTCGTATCGGTGGCTCTGAGTGTTCTCTATCGGTAGACTGAATCCGTCGGTAGACTTGCATACTGGTGGACTTATGCATATCGGTAGCTTGGCGAATATCAGTAATCATCTTATCAATGATCTTAACTTATCGTTGGATCTGTCTATCGGTAGAGTAAGTCTATCGGTAGACTAAGTACCAGTAGCTCTATATCAGTAGTAATACACAGATCAGTGACATAACACTTATCTATTTTATGCACAACATATCTGATTAGTTATAATTACTTCAGAACTCATATAAACATAGATAAACATTTATTAACATTTCTCAAGGATTATTTTAATATTATTATCATCTTGACAAAAGAATATCATATATTAAGAGAATGAAAATATATATGTCATTAATTAGGATTATCAAAGAATATGAAAGCATAATTGGGATTATCAAAATAGGTGAGGTCAACATATAGAAAAGTACGAAGATAGATATTATATTATAATTGAAAATAAAAAATTATTTCATAAATATCATTCATAAAAATTAAACCCTTCATAATAATAAACCATGAATGATGAAAATGGAAAATTAATTGTACCACCACTTGGAGGTGGTTGTCAAAACATACGCAAGGGAAATAATTTAAGTTCTTATTTGATGGAATAGAGGATGCATATTATTGGTTCAATAATAATAAAATTTATTTTAATTAAATTTATAATACACACATCTTTAATCTTTTGACAATAAAAAAATTTATAGGAGGTTGAAGAAAAAATAAATTGAAAGAGGTCATGTAAGATGATTACCTCTTCTTTAGTAAACTTCCATTATCTCTATTCTTAAGGACCCTTGGAATAGTATTTTATGATTAATATAACCTCTAATTCATAGATAGGGAAATTTGAAATATTTTTTTTTCTGTTTTTTTTTTGGCAATATATGGATGAAATTGGTGTAAAAAAAGAAATGAGGGGTGTCCTTTTTTAAGAGGGGGAGAGGAAACACTTGGAATTTCTAAAAATATCAAAATATTATAAATTGATACGCAAAAAATGGATCAAAATAGATAGAGGATAGAAGTTGTAATATTTTTAGCTATAAATATTGGTATCCAATATTATTTTATCATGTTCAATTCGAAATCCTTCCCTTAACTATTGGCTTACAACCCCCCCCACACACACACACAAATACATTTTAACCATAAACCCAGGGTGAAATTCTTTAAAAATTACTATTTATTTAAATAAAAAATGAAAGGATACACATTAAAAATATCGAACATGATGATTCTATATAGGGAATAAATTCTATAAAATTCAATTCACAATGTTGATAGAATGTAATTTAAAATTAAACTCATAAAAGAAAAAAATTATTTTTCCAAAAAAAATGCTCTATTAGGTATAAACATTTTTTATTACAAAATTCACGGAAAAATTAATTTTTATTTAAATAATTTTATTAAAAATAGTAAAAATGAAATAATTTTTTTAAAAAAACTTAATAAATTATTTAGAAAAATATTTTTAATAATTAATAAAGTATATTTCCATATTTATACAAAAATGAATTTTTCAGATAATTCTAAAAACATAACACATAGATAATCTTGAATTTGTGATTTAATAAATTGTGTTCATTTTTTCAATTATATTTTTTAAAAGTGGAAGAAATAAATTATATTTTTTCATATAAAAATTTAGTAAATACCATTTTTGAGGAAAATTATATTTATAAGCATATAATGACTTTACTAAAAAATTAGAACTTATTGATGAATATATTTTATTTTTATAAAACAATTAAATTTTAAAAAATGTGGTTATTACTATTAATTATAGTAATTTAAAACAAACTTTATAATGGCATGCAATATTACAGTTCTTCTGGACTTCGGGTTCTGTGTATTACAAGCTATCGAGGAAATTAAGATTATTTGAAGTGAAATACATCTTAAAATCTAGGGGTGTTATATTATACCCCCCCCCCCCCCGAATGAATTTTACCATAACAATTCTATAAATTATATACAAAAAAATGAATATAACTATTTTTTCAACACATCCTCAGATTTCGACGTAGCTTCTTTAAATTTATAAATCCATTAGTGATCTATATCCAAGAGAGTATTAGAGTTCTATAAGACTTTAGATATACAACACAATATTTCTACCATTTTTTCATCATAGGAAATATATTTATCTAGTGTTAAACCATATGAGTTTAGTATTTGTGAAGCATTAGGTATGTACTTCCTCTAGAGGGATACATAGAATACATTGTGAACATTAGAGTGGTTTGGTTGAAGCTCTAGGTGATATGATATCATCCATATTTGATCAAGAATATCTAAGGGCCCAATATACATTGAGATCATATTTCCCTTATTCATGAATCTTTTAACTTTATTCCATATATAAATATAACAAAATTACTTCTCATAAATATTGAATTCTTTAATTTTCTATTGATTGTCAGCATAATTTTTTATTGATTCTAGGTTACCATAATTTGTTGCTGAATGGATTGTATTTTATCTACTATTTACATAGCTATCTCAAATACCAATATATTCCTTTCTCTCACTTAATCAGATAATTTTTAAGTTCTATACTTCTTTAAATATATGTATTTATAAGGATCAATCTAGATTCTTTAGTAAATGCTATTATTCTAAGGGAATTCGACAATAGAAAGGGGTTAATCCCAACATCCTTTGAAATACATAGAAAAAGATATTAGCATATCCTCCAGAGTCTGAATGTTTATTTCATATTAACCATATATTTGAGGATGATAAGAAGTAAAAAAACACAACTATGAAGCTGGATCTTAATAAACACATCACCAAAACATTGATGTAAACCTAATATCCCAATCAGTTACAATATATTTTAGTACTCCATAAATCTATACATATTACTTAATATTTATTATAGAAATATAATCATGATATAAAACATCTATGATTTCAATTAAGTGTTCTAAATTCTTAATGTGATCTACGAAAACCTAAATACCTTTATGTCCTTTAGAATTTTTGGGGTGTCCAATGATTAAATAAATGGTTATTTTCCCATTCTCATTATTTTATTGGTAATTTTTTTAAAGTCAAATTAAAATTATACTTATAATGATTAAATTATTGACAAACTAATCCCCAATATACATATTATTAAAATTAATTTTTTATGTTGTCCCACCCAAAATACTCTTTTATATCTCTATAAATCCTTATTTTTCCTTTTTGAATAGATAATGTTTAATTATGAGCTTCATCCAACTCCTCCTTCTTTAAATTTGTTATTAAAGGAACACATAATAATTTCTTGAACCTTATCAATATAACATAATTAAGGGAGAAATAATGAACATTTCTCAATTTATTTTTCAGTTATATATTTTCCTTTTATGGTTCATTAATAATTACCTCGATAGATGATTGAACACTCATTTTATAAAGATAATATTTTCCCCCTCCCATTATAATTTACAAATCCATACATTGAAAATAAAAAATTATTGGATATTTTTTATCCTCATCACATATACACAATCATAATCCTTTAAATTTAAATCATTTATAAACTTGTTTCCATTCCCATGGTGGTAATGTCTTTGGGATTCATAATATATAATGAACTCTAAATATATTTTCTAATGAATATTTAACACTTTTTTATTAAATAAATAATTTAAACTTGTATGATTGGAATATGTGAGAGAAATTTCTCTATAATGCTCATACCTCTACACATTTAATGAATATTTTACCATAGCTAACTCCAAATCATGAGTTATGTAATTATTGTCATGAATAATTAATTTTTAGGAGGAATAATCTAAAAAAAATTATCCTATATGAGGAAACATATCATTAACATAATTAATTAATAATTATAGATTATAAACTATTCTCCACTTTATATTAGTGTAAGAATTGGTGTGTTGACTGAAAATCTATTTAGTTCAATGAAATTTTCATCATATTCATCAATGCAATTGAACTTTGATCCCTTTTATGTTAACTTGCTGAGTGTATTACATTTCTATGATCAATTAATTACAACATATTGATAATATCCAACAAAACCCATAAATATATGGATCTCAGTAACATTTTTTGGTCTAGGGAAATGATGAATAACTTCCATCTTTGATGGATCCACTGATATACCTTCTCTTGAGATTATATGATCAAAAAATGAACCTTTTTTAGACAAAATACACACGTGTAATTTTTCATACAAATTTTATTTTTTAAATGTTTTAAATGTAATTCTCAAATGTTATTTATTCTCTTTCATACTAATGGAATATATAACAATATCATCTATAATTATTAACAAAAACTAATCAAGGAAATATATAAATAATTTATTCAATAAATCCAGTAATATTTTAAGGGAATTAGTAATACCAAAGGGAATCATTGTAAACCCATAGTTTCTATATGTCATATGATAGGCTACATCTTCAAATTTAACCCATAACTGATAGTATCCAGATCAAATATCCATATTGGAAAATATTGATCTCCTCATAAATAATAAAAATAATTATCAATATTTTGTATATTATACATGTTTTTTATTTTGAAACGGTTATGTTCCTAATAACCACAACTAAAACTCATTGATCCATATTTCTTCTTAAAAAAATAAGAAGACACACCCTACGTTGATATATATAGATGAATGAATGCCTTCTCAAGATTATACCATAGTTTCTTTATTGAATACTTGATATAATTTTGGTCCACTACATATAGAGTCTTTGAAATATGTGTACAGCCATGTACTATAAAACAATTCATTAGCGATGCTTTTTTGTAGAATAATGGAATTTCTAACTATTGCCTAATTGTATAGTTTTGAATAATAAAACTATCAATTATTGCACAATCACTATTCATTTATCTATAATGGTCTATGTTTTTCTTTCCCATTAAATTGTTGATTTTTTTTGAAGTGTTAAGAGCTGACTCAGAGGTATTATGGAGAATTTATGTTGTTAAATGATGTAAGAAGAGGGATTATATTTCATTTAACCAGATTACATGACTTGAATATAGGTTATGGGACTTTTCATGGAAGCTTCATGGTGTGTAAATATTTTACATGACATGAATAAGAGTTTCATAGAGTATAATTTTTATGGTCTATGAAAATAAAATAAAATGAAGAGGCAATGAATTTATAGTGTAAACCTAACACTAGGTATTACACAATTTTAAAGTTAATTACACATCATCTAATACCCTAATAATGTGTAATTTTAATATTCTTTTTAATACAAACCTTCATTCATTCAACCATGGTTTTCTTTTTTATATAGCATTGGGTGAATCCTAGGTGAACCAAAATTTTCATCATTCCCTTTCCTCCCTATTCAATCCTTTGATCATAGTGTATGTTTGTTGGTGCTTTGTGGTCAATCTGAGGTGAGTTATCTTCCCTTAGTCATATATTTTCTTTATTTATTATCATAGGAATCCACTATGGTAGAGTTTCTTTGGTTTGGGAGTTTTTTGGCTTGTGTTTTGATTTATCGTTGGTTCATTATAGTCTGATCCAAAATTTTTGTGTCGTGGATGTGATTCATGATTGTTCTTCTTCACCCTATGGTTAAAAAAAAATTAGAAAGATTCCTTGAGGTAGGATTATATTTGATTTTATCTCTATTGTGCATCACAGAGGAGAGGTTTTACTTCTTTTTATCTATGAATCATGGTTGTTCCATCCTAATAAAATATTATGAATCAGTTCATTGTAATTGAGAGAAAAATGGGATTTTATTTGTATTCATTAAATATCATTGATATTGATTGTGATATAATGATTGTTTGGGATGGATGCCCCATTGAAAATTATGGTTGTTGGTGGACTTTATTCACTAGATAAATCTGTTTTGTTTGTTTCATTGTACATATTTTTTGGGTATCACTCAAAAATATAAATTGGATTACCACGTATACGTGGATAATGAGTTGGTTTCCCCACGATTTCGGTTTTTCTGTTAACGACCCCTAGAAACATAATGGTATGTGGTAAATGTTATTGTGAACCTGTAAAATATTTTGTTCTTGTTTGCATGTGTGGGGGTAATTGGATAGAATGTGGTTTTACATTGACTATGATATGGTCATGGTATGATTATTCAATAGGGATATGGAACTGGTTATGTTATGTCATGTTATATTGCTGGATTTAGTTTTAAGTTGATGTTTTTTATTGTTGTTATGGTAGATTGGTTAGGATGACTTTGAAGAAGGATGGTAGTGATTGGTATGTTTTTTTCATTTATAACTATTGAAAACATCACCCCATATCTAGTGATCATATATGATATATCAGAAATGGGTTTTAAATAAATAGGAAATGTGATTCCATCTTAATTTATCAAGTCTCTTCACCTTTTGAAATTTTTTCTATTGTGTTTCTTGATTTTTGTAGTGCCCTATAGATTCTTGGTAGTGATGGAATAAATTTATAATTGGTCAATAATGATTATAGTGGATTATGATGGTTTGGTTAAAAAAGTTTAAAAAAGTTATACAAATGGGATGGAATGTCAATAGGGTTTTATTACTTGATGTGTGGTGTTATGAATTTAGAGGTAGTAGAAAGTTTGGTAGTGTTGTGAGTTGGTTTTATATTTGAGAACCCATAAGTTGTGCATCATTGTTTGATATCATATATGTATATAATCTTTTCTTATGAATTCCATTCACACCCCCACCCACATAGAGAACTATGTTCTAGACACCCAAATAGTCACACGAGTGGTTCCGTTCATAGCATCCTGAAGGAAGGATGGATAGATGGCAATCTGTTCTTCCTTGATCCATAATCCAATAATTTATAAACCACGTTTCTTTAGGTAGTATGTGGTGATATGCGGAAGCCCATGTGTCTTAATTATAGTTGTTATATACTTTCCTAGGTGTCTTCACGATGAGATGTGTTGTGTTGTGAGGCACAGGCGTGTACGGGTGAGATGTTTTGTGTGGCACAAGAGTGTATGGGAAGGATGTGTTTTGATACCTAGGTGTGTGTAGGAATGATGTGTTGTGACGCCTAAGTGTGTGCATGATTGATGTGATATGCTATATTCAAAATAGGTGGGAGAACCATGAAATATTTTATTAGGGTGTGTTAGAGGATAATTATTGAGAAAGTGTTTTGGGGTACCCTATCATTGATGCACTTTATATAATATTACACTATTTGCATTATATGGTGAGTATTCCTTAGTGAGGTTGGGTTGTTAGTGTACCATCTAAGGGGATATTTGGTACTACTATTTTTTCACTGGGGAATTAAAATAATTCTATCACATGTGCACAAGAAACGTTGGTTTTCCTATTGAGTATACTTGTATGCTCACCCTACCTATATAATACTTTTTTAGGATTGCAGGATAACTTCACATACCATGCTAGACCTTACTAGCTCAGATCATGATAGTTTGTATGTCGCTTCTTATATTTACTTTTGGTATTTACATTAGAGAATTTTGTATTTCAACCAATTCTATTTTACACATGCATGTGGGATGGTTTCGGATTTCATTACATTATGTCATAGAGATTATTGTGGTGTATTAATTTTACCTCCGAACCCTATTTATATTATAAAGGGTCATGCCTCTCATATTTTGAGAATTGTACACCCTTGCTTCTAGTCACCACCCCAGGGCCTACTAGACGTAAAACATGAGTGTCATTATCTCCCTTATTTCATTAGCATCACAGGAGGGGTTTCTTTGGTTAGAGGGGGAGAGATGGAGTGGTACTAGAGGTGATGGTTGTGATATATGATGAATTTTGGAGTTTTACAGATTGTGGATTTCATGGTATGGTATTTAAATAGTTCTAGTAGTCCTTGGTATGTGACATAGGCCATGGAGACCGGCTAGGACATGGTATTTTTTCCCCCAGTGATCCATTGCATAGACTCAGAGCTTATTGAACAACCAAGTTAAATGGACTTCCTTACAGGATAGAGACATTGGGGAGGTACATGCATCATAATGACTTATTTTCATGTTTTCATTGGGTTGTTTCTGGAAATTTAAAATCAAAAAAATGAGTAAAATAAATTATAATAAATTATAATAAAATCCCATAAAACTTGGGATTTGGAAATCCTTGTTTGGATTTTAGTTATGGATCACGGTCATTTTTTGTATGTGGGTCCGGGAGTGGAGGTTCAATAAGCTGATCTAGTTGATCATTATATGGCTGTTCTTGTTAAGAAGTATGATCTATAGTAGTGGATGTTTTGTGATTACCATAAATATGATTTGGGAAAGTATTTGGGAAATGTTTCTGAAGTGTAGATAGATGGTTGGATAGAGGGGTTGGAGATTTCCTTCAGTTTGATTCAAGCACAAAAAGAGTACATTGACCATTTTGAATTTAGTTACATGTGGCCTTATGCACATCTGTGGTGTATAATGTATCTAGTAGAGAGGAAGGATGAAGATGTTTAATGGGTTGAATTTTAGAAGGAGTTTGGTATGGTTTTCCTTTCATCAACCATAATGTCTGAGAAGAGGAATGATCTACTCTCACTTTAGTAGAAGAGTATGTTGGTGTGGGATATTGGGATCAGGTTCAAGGACCTTATTTTTTTCAGATCTTTTTCCAGATGAGGAGTCTCATGTGAGATGTCTTGAGGAGACACTCCACCCTTCTATCCAATATAAAGTTACTCCTTTTATGTTTCTTAATAATTTAGAGGTTCAATACAAGGTGGAGGTGATTGAGTGGACACACTAATGGGGAGTTCAACCATGAGAGGGGATCCATCATATTTCATTGAGTGGTAGAGTTATCAGTGGAAGATCTCAGACAGCAGGACCATTGAGGATTTGATGGGTGGGAAGATGCTCTAGGCATGGTCAGTGGCACGTAGTGGAGGCTACCAACACAATGGGTCTAGAGACCATCCAAGGCCCGATCAGTTTGTTCTGTACCATTTCATATGCTTTGTTTGATTCATGAGCATCACTCTGCATTTTTGAACTCACTCTATCACATTCTCTGGGTCTATACGTAGAGAATTTTTTTATTCCCGTAGTGGTTTGTACACCATTCGGAGGCTAAACCTGCTTGTCTGTTGAGTGTTGGGGGTGTAAACTGATGATGGTACCACATTAGTCCCATGAGTATATACTATTTCAACCAATTAAACAATAAAATGTCTTCCTTTTCTTCAAATATATGTATTCCATACATGTTTTTATTTATTGATTCTTGAAGAGAGTCTTGTTCTCTAATGTGGGTGGACATCATGTAGTTTTCATCAGTTTTCATATTTGAGAATTTGGAGATCCATGTAAACAAATAATTCCGCAAGGAATGAATAATTCCTCGAATAGCATAAATCATGTTCCAAATAAGTTATCCTGAGGTCATTCATAGCACATGAGGTCTCAATTGGTGGGAACTATATGCTATAACCCAATATCACTTGATCATAACTCATCCTAGAATATTCCCTAAAGGATAAAAATAATCAATATAGAATCTACCTAGATCTATAATAATCAAGATAGGCTTTAAATCCATTCATCCTGTCAAGTCCCAAAAATCAATCTCAGATGCTTTTGAAGAGTGGAATTTCACAAACCTCTTAATATGTCCCATAAATGAAACTTATAGGAATGAGAAACCCAAAATGAATATCCTATAATAGAGTTCCATCAAATATAAGGTCTGTATTTAGAATATATTCATAGGACACTCCCTGGAAACCACGATTCTCACTAACAGCTTGTCAATTGTTACGAATTCCCTTGAAATGATATGACATTATAAGTGAATCTTTTTGGTAAAAAGTAGTATTTAGAAAGAATATAATAATATTGATTCTCCCATAGTGTACTCATCATGATAAAAATATGGTTGGGATGGTTATATATGGTATGAAAATACAATAACATGTCATCTATGAAGACTTTAAAAAAATGAATCAATGTATGGGTGGAAAAGAAAATTCATCATATCTATAAGAAGTGTTTTCATGTTATTAATGTCGATTTACATATCCAAATACTCATAGAAGTTATCGCTACTTCATAACACTATTACTAGAAAGAATAATGTCCTCACATCGATCTCTAAAAAAACTATAAATTCTACATTCTGGACCAAGAGTTCATCTATACAAGTTCGTGGATACAAATTATTTACCATAAGATAGTTTATCCATCAATAATTTACACAAAATGTAATTGTATCATTTTCCATCATGGAAAAAAATACATGTGAACCCCTTGGAGAAGTGTTGGGTTTTAGAAAAACCTTTTCCTCTAGATCCTCAAAATATTTATTATGTTATTGCATATATGTAGTTTCCATCACATTAGAAGAAATGTTCATTGGATTCACAACCATAAATGCCTCTATGGTCAACAAAAACTCTCTTGTAGGAGGTAATACAAAAAAAATTAAGGGTGTATTTACCAGAATCTATCCAAAAGAGGATGGAATTATATTATATTTAATCCCTAATATATTATAAAGTTGATAGACATCTCAGATGTCACCTTACCCAGTTCTTGATGCTTGAGTCCATCTAGATATTCCTAAATATCCAATTCACCCTTATGAATATAAATAATACCATCCGGTGAGGTTAACGAAACCCATTGGTGGTACAAAAAAATATGATTGTGGTAAAGAATAAACCATTACATACTGAGAATTATGTCTAATTTATTTATATCAATGAAAAATAAATTAAAAAATAAAAGGTATCCACATATATCAAGGGGAACTACATTCACTGGAACATTCCCACTAATCTGACCTCTAATAGTGTGTCAATAGATATAACAACACTAAATATCCCTATAACAATTCCCAAGAAATAATTAACATAGAGGATATAAATGAGCTTGATGCACCTCTATCATATAGGGAAGAATCTAAAGTAGAGGATACTAGAATAGTACGTTATACAGTAGAAGGACATGGACTCTACTCCCAATGTTTAGGATTCCCTTTAAAGATATGTCTTGAACGAGACCATTGACATGCCACCATACTAACCAATGTAGGTCTATCGTAGTAGCACTGAGCCTCAGATGTATGTCTACCCTATAAATTACCACATACTCAGACGGATGATCCAATATTAGACCAAATCCTAACATGAAGTTGAGACACTGATCTTGTACCTAAAATCCTTGTAATTACAGATCCCCATTTATTTGATACACGAGGAAAGGTTCTAAAGAAACAATAGGTGACCCATCCTTCCAAGACATTAACAATAAATATTCTTCATTATGATTTATGGATTATTATTCCCTAGACTACCAAACAAGTGGCTCACTAAATAGTGTTCTGTGTATTTCATTTGGCCAGTACATCCCCCATGTTCACCCTTGAAACATTACATCCTATTGGCTAGGAATACCATCTCCTTGCCCCAAAGATAAAAATCCCTGACCCACATTACCCCTTACATTGGGTTCATCTCTATGATGAGGTCTAGGATAACTATTTTTGAAATGTTAGTTAACAACAAAACATTCATCTATATTTGGATGGAATTTGAAATCTCTTCCTCGAATCGTCTCTTTGTGTTCAAATCATCATATGTCTTTGTTGGTTCCAAATTCTAGACCTTGGTGAAACTAGTCGAGTACTCCATCACCAACATGGAACCCTTTTGAATGTTTAAAATCTCCCAACAATGGTTCTCTCTCAATGTATGGGGTTATGTCTTCATAAAATTATCACTAAAATCCATCACATAGCATACCCTTATGTCGACCAATCAGAGGGATTTCATACCACCAATATTTGGTGGAGACCCAAGGAATATAGGTAGAAAGAATGAGCCTCCATTGATAATGGTTTTCTAGGTTCGTAAAGGAAGAATAATAACCTCATGACATGAATATATATAAATATTACTACCATCCCAGGAGATGGTGGGGGGATTAGTATTACTAAACATTTTGAGCCATAAATTCTATATGTTGGAAGGTCAAAGATCACCCTTTGTAGACTCCAAAATGTGGAATAATATGGCACAGAACTAGGAATCAACACCTAATATAAGATAAAGAGAAGGTACTACATTTGTCACTATAGGATACAATACAGGTGGATTAGGGAACCCCACCTTTAGATCATGATCATCACCTTATATTTTGGGAATAAGACATAGGGACGTCATGGTGGAAAAACACTAAATTTCCCATGATCAATCCTATGATATGATTTATCATTTGATAGAAAAATTGATAATAAGAAATCAAATTCCCAAGTTTTTCATATAATTATGACACACCCCCATTCCTTCCTATAATGAAAGGTTTATGTGATAAAAGATTAGAAATTATTACTGGAGCCACAACCTAGTTCCCACTACCGAGGTCAGTCTTAGTTAAAGGCCTCACCCAACTTATAAACATCATGGTATATTGAGTTCATGATTCATGGTATAGAGTAAAACAATTTTTATATTGTAATTTTCATCACTATCTTGTGAGAACCATTTGATTTCAAAACATTAAATTTTTTAGAATTTATTCTTATTTAATTGAATATTTATATCTCAATCCATTTAATTGTATCACTAATTCCAAATTTATTTGGTCTGAATGTTCATATATATTGAAATTGGAATTTCAAGTAACTATTATGTGGCCTATATGTACAGTATTTGGTTGTAACATGTCATGTATATTGTTTTGATCTAATGATATAATACATAAAATTTATTGCAGTACTTTCTTCATATCTTTTAATTGGAATATATCAATCAACTCATATAATATGGGAAAAAAATTTATTTAAGATTTGACCATCAATATAAGAAAAAAACACCAATTAGATTGATGTTGTCACTAAAATTAAGCCAATTTTTGCATCCATATAGAAATTATAGAACACTTTCAATAATATAAAGTATTTATGAACAATAGGCAAATGATATTCAGTTAATTGATGTAGAATTATTAATATGGAATAGAATAATGAAATACATTAAATTATAGTAGTACAAAGTATGATGCATGAATCTAAACACCCCCATATCATCGGGAGAATAAAATATAAACCCATCATGGAAACATCAGCAATCGTATCATCCCAAAAAAGAGCGTCACCCAAATGTAAAATCCATAAATTTTAACAAGTTCAAGTAATAATAGCATTTTGTAATCAAAAGTAATTTGGGTTCCTCCTACATGTGGGTCAGCTACTACTTGGAATAAGGTCATTAAAAAATCCCAACAAATCATATTATCCTCTATAATATCCAAACTACAAGAAAAAAGGGAAAATAAAATATATATAATACCACTTTATAACAACCCTACTTGGAATCTGCTTTGAAGTTCCCATGATTGAAAACAACATGACCTCAATCACACCTCCGCATACACCAGAAGGTTCAAACTAATAGCAAGTTCCAAGGGTGTATCTATTGGGAGACTATGACCCCATTGATCAGAGTATACCATGATGATATACAATACTTGTAAGAATTTGAAATTGAAAAAATAAGACAAAATTAATAATAATTAAACATCTTGATGTACGAATAAGAAGAAGAAAAATATGATATACATACAAATTATGATAATCATTTTTTCATGTAAATATATAAAATGATGGTAAATGTGATAAATTTGATACAATAATGTAACACATGATATAAAAATATTAAAAGGGTAAAAGATTTTACTAATATTATCTGGAGAATATGATCGATTCATTTCTCCCATAATCCATCATAATACTCAGAATCAAGAATTAGATGTTGATCACTTAGAATTATTGATACATTAATCCGTGAATTTTGATTCAGTACCAAATTAATACCAATGATGTTGTGGGATATACCTAGTTTTCCACCACAAAAAAGGTCTAGACCAATCAATTTCATGCTTATACAATGATAAATGTGATAATAATAGTAAATTCATGGCAATAAATATATAAATAAATACCATGGATCGTGTTCCTAAAGGGGTACCTGATCAACTTTATGTGGTTAGACATTATCAAGATGTCCCTGAATGATGTTAACCTATGAATGAATGATAGAAAATGTAATATTAAGTGAATTCATAAGTACTAAGAGTTTCAAATAATTAATCTAGAAGTTTTTATTTTATACAAAAATGAATATTTTAAATTTTGTGTTTGTAGAATTACGAGACATTCTAAGGAGAAAAATAACATGAAACTCAAGTATCGAACTAGGAACATAATAAATTCACAATGAAGATAGAGAACATCAAAGAAAATCCATAAATGGAATACCATGTATCACCTCAAGAATTGGTGCGATAATCCTTCTGAGCTTGTCCATAGTATCTCACAAAGGGTATTGAGTATCACTCATGTCATGGTATATTAATCTAGCCATCAAGACCATATATGTTGTCTACGATAGGGAACCAATGTCACTCACATGGAGGTAATGAAAACTCACCAAGATCTTATACCTAGAATAAAATGTAACTCACCGACTATAGGTAAAATCCATATAAAATACCAATTTATAGAGCACGAACAGACCACCCAAGTTATTAAATAAGGATCTAAGTACCACCCTCATCTTGGGTACTAGATAAATGATTGTCTTTAATGAATCATTTTATTTAGAATAGAATTGAAATTATTGTGTTTTAATAATATTGGAAATATCATTTTAATCCTGAAATTCAAAAATGGAATGATGGGAATTAGCATATCTCATTTCCAATAATTCTTCATGGGTTAACTCATTAATTCGAGTAACTTATTACTAGGTTAAAACATCTCAAAGGAGTTAAAATAAGTTATGGACAAAGAGGATATATGCCTCTAAGGAAGGATCACCCATGGGGTTGATCAAGTCCTTGAAAATGATCCATGTTAGATATTATTCTCTTATTAAAGTCATAATAAGCATAGAAAACCATTTAATTTCATTTACAAGTCATTTTTGAGGCATTTTCGGAAATCTATGGTGCATGGAACAATGGATCAGGATATAAAATCATTAAACTTTGTGGGATAAAAGCTATACCACCTACCTTAGGATCACAGTTTTTTCCAATTTTAGTGTTTTCCCTTTAATTAATCATCAATGGAAGATATCAAAACAATCATCAAATTCCCTAAAAATGGGGAAAATGAGGTCACACCAAAATTGTGAAATATTTGAGAAGAGAAGCATGAAAAATAAGTGAGATGAGTGTGTATCCTACCATAAGGTATCCAATACATATAATGTCGAATGAAAATATGAGCATAATAGGAAGATAATGAAAACATTATGATGGAGTGGAGAAGGAGCATCGACTGGGAATTGCTAGAGAAAAATGAGGAATGAAAAATAATTAGGTGGTTTAAATTATAACAGTGTAAAATGGTTCATTTCCCTTTCATTTACATGGTATCATAGTTTGGCCTCCTAGTTGGACAAACTGTACACCAACTATGCATCTCACACTATATAATGGGGAGCCATGCATGGGTTAGGAGAATAGTTTGACTAATCCTGTACAAGCCATGAGAAATAACTCTATTAAAGAATCATGCAATATTATACATTCATTAATCCCCCCAAATATAGTTTTAGTCCCACCAGATAACTCACCCTTTGAACTGGATGACTCACATGGTTGAGTTGACTAGTTAGGAATAACCATATACTAGCCATGTGGCTCACCCTTCCATCACATTTTCCCAAACATCAGCCTCCAAAAAATACTCAAACACTCCCAAACCATCATATATCCATTAAACATTACAATATAGATATGTTATTTTTTGAAAAGTAACTTAAATTCTACACCCCTTCAAAAATCGTGGATTTTAGTGAATAAGAAAATATATTTTTTCATAAAATTTTAATTACTATTTCACTTCTTATTCATATATCACAATTTTCACATTAAGTATTTATGAAGTAATCTTGTATTCAAATCCATATCCATGAATAAAAAATAAAACATTTCTAGATTAAATTTAGGGCATTATAAATTGTTATAAATCATATATTCCAAGATTAATTATGGTCCTAGAATAAATGAAATTGTATCAAGGATAATTAGGATCAATATCATCTTAACAAACTTATTTAAAAAAACCAAAATTTAAACATATTATGATATTAGTAAATTATAATTAGCTAAAACTGTATTCTAGATGATTATAATTTAAAAATATTAAATAAAACAGATATGAATATGGATTTTAAAATTATAAATTATTTAATTTATATAAATTATAATTGAAGCTGAGAATTAATGTATGGGATTTCTAATTTCATTTTTTTTACATTCATAATTATTTTCTTTCGACCAGTTATTTTTCAATATGTCTTATATATACTACCCTTGGATGAATCTTCAAAATAAATATGATTACTATAGTATAGATTATTGATCTATTTCACATACTAATGTTCATGGAATTTTGGTTCATGTCTTACAGAATTAAAAAGTTTTTTTTGCGTATATCATTTTAAGAAACAAAATTAATTTTATTATATAAATTATATATAAAAATTGTAAGTTAATTATTTCTAAAACCCCATCTATTTTAATTTTATTTTTTAATTATTTAATTTTACCTTTTATATCTCAATTTTCATTTATATTCATAATCAATATACCTAATTAGATATTTATAAGAGAAATAAACACCTACGACTTCATTATTGCTAGGATTCATCCTCTTATACTGTCAAATTAATTTTATAAATGTTCTAATAAATGATTAAAATGGTGTGTGACTTATTTTTATACTATCTTACATTCGTTTATAGAGTTTTAAAATTATGTTTCAACATTTTCAACCTATGTTATTTAATAAAAGTATCAATTTCGATCAATTTTTTTATGAATCAATTTTTTCCATTATGTACATTATTCTTTAGGATTTACCCTTTTCATTTTTTAAAATGGTTTTCAAAATGGTTTTCATTATATATTATTTTATAAAATAAATGGATTTTTTAATGTTTTTTAAAATAATTTTCATTATTTTAAAATGGAAATCATGTTTTTAGGATTTAATTTTAAATAATTATTTGTATAGAAGGATGTATTTATTTTTTCCTCATGTATTATCAAATACGTTAATTTAAATAATCATTATTTTAAATATTTTTTGTCTAAAAACAATGTATATACTTAGAGGGTATTTCTAAATATGTCTTATGAAACATATTGTATTTTAAAAAAAAATTATTACTCTTGAGGTATTTAAAATGTTGATATTTAATCTCATTCTTCAATGTAAACTATCGAATAATCATTTAGAATGTGTTTCCAATCTATGTTTACATCCTATGTAGTTACTTATGTTATATTTGGATAAGTTCTTATAATACCATGAATTTTATTATTTTTTATTGTCTAGGAAATGATCTATTGAAGTATTCATGGAACCAGTCAATTTTTTACTTGTTAATTAAGTAATGTTTGAAATATCAATTTCATCATGTAATCATACAACACATATATATGGTTTTTCTTTATCTAATGGTTTCACACAATAAAATACATACAATGATTTTCATAATATTTTATATCAAAATTGAAAACTATGGTTATCATTTGTTGATTCACACTCCAATATAGGAATGTGGAGGTGATTCATGCTCTATTATGTTATGAGTATCATATAGTGATTCATGATCCACTATGTTTTTGGAAATCATGTAGTGATGTCTTTTCTACTATTTTTTCGGAATTAGCTAGTATTCCCTACTCCACTATGTCTGTGGGCATAATATAGTAATTACTCCTCCACTATGTTATTACAATCTTGTAGTGGTGACTCCTCCACAATGTTTGGGGATACAAGTAGCCATTTTTATTTCGTTGCGTTATAATTTATATCCCAATATTATTATAATTTTAATAATGTATGATGTGTCAAGAAAGGTTTCAAGGGTATTTTAGTAGGAAAAAATGTTCTCATGTATCATAAAATAATATTCTTATATAGTTATTCCTTAAATACGACAAACCTTATCCTCCTGTGATTGATTGATTTTAATATGATATAACATTTTTAGATATTAAAATAATTGATTGTTCTATTTTTGACATATAATATTTTATTTCAGATATTTGTAAATCATGTGTTTTGGAACCACATTTAGGAGTGTGATTTTGGAATACCATAGTTATAATCAGAGAAATGTTTAATTATTTTGTGGATGAATTTAGTGATTATGATGGAATATGATAATATGAAATTATTTGATTCCATTATCTAGATACATCATGTGGATGTTGGCTATGAATTAGATTTATATATAGATAATTACCCTAAAAATAATGATTGGGTAGTAACTAAACATCCACCTATTTGATGGTAATGATTCATAAAAACACACATTGTTTGATACTCTAAAGTGATATAATTTAGTGATTTACAGCCAATTAATGAACTAATATGATG
This sequence comes from Viscum album, assembly GCA_963277665.1. Taxonomy (NCBI): domain Eukaryota; kingdom Viridiplantae; phylum Streptophyta; class Magnoliopsida; order Santalales; family Viscaceae; genus Viscum; species Viscum album. Next base: position 1,742,718,943 of record OY728128.1, on the reverse strand, counting down.
ACTTTAGTGTGTTTAAGTTAATGATTCTAGAAAGAATATGATAATAGATAAGATAGGTTGATCAAATAGATTTATTTTATTAATAAAGAGTTTTATAATTTAATGGAATGTATCATTGCTTAAAAATAGTGATTCTTTCAGGAAGACATATTTTTGTTTAGTAATCATATTTGTATGATCATATATTCTAATATTATTTGACAATATCACAATATAGTTGGAATTATTGTTTGGTTGTTAATGTGATTATGAAATTAAAGCTATTAATGATATGTCTCTATTGACACCCATCAAAGGAGCATTGAGAAATATATAAAGGAATAAATACTAGAATATTTTTATTATATTTTCGATAAAGAAAAAAATTATGTGGCTACAAACTACAGATTGTATAAGCCTCCAAAAAACACAATATATTGAGACCATCAGATGGTTATGTGTTAGAACCATTCACATTCATAACCTACTATGAATCTTATGAATCCACTTTGAAAACCCTTTCTGTTCTAGGGATGGTATCCCAGACACGCGCTGATCATGCCGTGGTTTCCAATTTAGAATCCTAGAGTCACACAAATTCTTAATCAATGTATGAGATAAAATAAATCCAAATTATTCGAAAAATAGAATGAATTTTTTTAAAATTTAGGAGCCTCTTATAGATGTATATATCACTTTATATGCCTATGCGGTTTTCATGAAAACATAAGATCAGGGAGGAATGTCTTCATTGCCATGAAAAAACCCACTAACTTTTCACATAGATCATGAGAAGATCCCCATACATGTCTAGTCAGTCATGTTCTCCCCATTCATCTCTAAACATAATAAAATGGGGTTTTCCATAAAATGCTCACACATCACCATAGGACCCATTTTTGTTATCTCAACACATTGACAATAGATAGAGTGATTATCTTCAATAAAAATCAAACACGATCTTGAGATACCCATGTTTTAGAAAATTTAATACGGAAATAAGTGGGTAAATTTGGGATCCACCTATGGTTATAAGTATCACATGATGTGACCAAGTGCTTCATAAGACATCAAAATCCCATGGTGAAATATCTATGTTGTCTCACAAGAGCCCGCTAGCATATCCCCATTATCACATGAGGGTTCCTAGACATGTCCAATATGTCTTGCACTCCCCCTTTAACACTATAAAAAATAATAGGATTTATCTATGAAATGTCCAGGAATCAAAACTATACCCCTTATTGGTCATGTGATGCATCACCTATGGGGAGAGATATTGTCTTACAAATTAATCATGGACGCTCCTAAGATCCCCAGACCTTGTCAAATAAAAATGGAAAATAGATGATAAAATATGGGATATTATTTGAATGGGAAGACACACTGATCAATAGAGATCATGTGAAACCCCAATTAAAAGGAAACTTGATCAAAGGAAGGCCCGCAAGCAGGCCACCCTTGTCTCAAGAAATGTTATAGGTAAGTCACCTTAGATCACAAAAATTGATATTAGTATGAATCCTATTATCATGAAGGCCACTAGACATGTCGTATAGGACTTGGAAAATACTCTTTTTATGTCCTCATAAAAAGTAATGACCCATTTAATTTTCCATAACCCAATAAATGGTTCAATGAAGGGATAGTATAATGATGACTAAAAATCATGTGAAACCCCCAAACACCCAACAACATGATTGCGAAAAAAAAGTGTTACACCAAAGACCATCATCAAATCCATAATTGGTTTTGAAATAAATAACATGACATGATGTGAAAAATCTAGTTGAAGAGGCCTATAAATATAATAAAATTATCATCAAGAAAGATGATTTTATGTGCTTCGGACCATGTGACAATGCATCCAATCTTCAGAACCAAATTCATAGAGTTCCCAATGATGTGTTGGTAATGGTTTTCCACCATTTATAATCTAGGGAACGAATTAATAAATAATTAAGTATTCATGAAAACTTTACTTATTCATTTAAGATCACATTGTGTGATTTTGATGTGTCTTGTGATGAGTATCCCACATATCTGATTTTTCATGTGAAACCTAATAATGACTAACACTGAATAAATAAAAGGCATATCACAATAATAGCTACAGTAAAAGTATATAAAATTGGAATACTCATATGAAGGACATATATATATTGATATTTATTGTCTTTGAATTATAAATTCAGATCATACGACATCACATGGACTTTCCTCTAAAATCATGAGACATCCTCATGGCATAACATTTCAATCTTGTGATTTCCTCTAGAAATGTAAACAAAGATAGAAAAACCCTCCCGGAATTCTTCATTAATCTGGAAAAGTCCTCTAGGATTATCATCTAGAACATGTGATGTCCTCTAAATATATCTCTAATATATGTAGAGACACTTATGTGTTTTAGATAGATCTTGTGAAGAAATCCATGATTTTCATTCATATATCACATCACTCTTCGACCATGGAAACTAGATCTCATAAAGCCCTATGGTCTTCTCATATAGATCCCATGAAGGCACCAAGACTTGTCATCTATGTCTCCTGATGATTCCAATAAATATTTTCTAGATCATGAAGATATATGGACACACCATCCAAGATCATGTGATGCCCAAAAATTTTGTTAGTAATCTTTTTAAATAGCCTCTAAAAAAATCATGTGTGATCATGGGACACCCTACAAGCATGTTATCCATCAATAGTGACTACACAAAGACATGTAAAAATAGACTTGGAGTATACCATGGACATGTTATCTAATACATGTGATCTTATTGATAAATCCATGGGTAGTTCTTGAAGTATCCACCGGACATATCATACTGAATTATGAAACTACCATCAGACAAATCCCACCATCTTTATACATGCAAGGAAGACAATAATTATATGTTAACAAGATCCGCTAGGGCATGATTTCCTTGTCCAGTATCCAATACATAGGAAACCTCACTGTGCAATCCCCTACCAACTGAACTATGAACCTCTAATTCCTAGTATAATAAGGATATATAGGATGAATTCCATGGGTCTGAGATCCATATCAAAAATGCCTAGGATATGTAGTACCCAAGTCTTACATACATAAGTAATGAGACTGATCACTTACTATCCCTAATTCCTCTCATGAAGAATTACAAAATGGGTATTAGGGAGATCCAATAATCATATATTATACATCCTATAACTCTATGAATACAATGTGAACCTCCTTTTATAATCCTCGATTAGTGTCATAATATATTATGTTTTGCATACAAGGAAAATCTCAGGTGTGAGCCCCAGTGCAAAGATCTGTGATGAATCTGATTCATATCATATGCAAGATACATTGGAAACATTCCTAAGGCCCCATCTCAAAGAAAAACATACCTCATTGAATGTTTCTCCATGTCTCCAACATCCTAACCATTGAGACCTCATCTCTCCCAAGGTCGTATCATTCTTCCTAACCCACTGGTGGACATAGAGTATTACTAAAACTATGATGAATCTGGTTCCTTCAGTATCCAATATTCTTAAAACTTATTCTAAATACATATGATCTATAATAAAAATCCCTAGTGATATCTCATCGCATAATACAAACAAATATATACAATTAGGTTGAATACTTGATTTCACTTCTCACATCGAGAATGTATCATGTGGTCTTTGGTTGTTACTATGATTGTATCATTCACATTATGATCCTTTAATATTGAGGGAAACCAAAATATGAATACCTCTATCAATGGAATGATATATACCACCCCCCCCCCCCCCTCGCCCAATTATAAGGGAAACCATTGTGTGTTAATACCAAACATATGAATTATGATTCCTTTGATTTCGTTTCTAACTAGGATACATTGGATTCCTTTATATGGTTTGATCTCAAATAAATAATCACTCAATTTTAATTTCTCAATGTCTCTGAAATTTAAACGATAATGACCCAATATATCTTATGGGTAGTTCTTTCTCCCTCACCCTCAAGTGGACGGAGCAGCAGACAAAAATATGATGACACTGATACCTTTCATAACTAGTTTATGTAGGATACCTCCTTGGGGTCTGATCTCAAATACTTGGTTCCAATGTTCCCTCATATAAGTCCTCCCATTATGACACTAAACCTCACTTGTTTAATAAATGAATATTTTTCCATTATATAAAATTATATGTAGGAATCCACATAATGGATCAATACTGTTTTTGAAAAACAATCCATCATCCAAGATAACAAAAAACTCTAGTGTTCAAGTATATATGGCTCCAATCAATTTGAAGCTACCCACCATTGGGAAACGTATAAAGAACCTAGGAAATACTTATGGATTCACCAATAAGAACCCCCCAATTTTTAATATGAGTGGATTTAACATATGATAATTATTTATGGTAACTAGTATTCTATTAGTTTTAGGAGGAGATTCTCGATAAAATCATACCTCTATAATAGATTCACAAAGTAGGAAACAAATTCCCCCAAACAAGGCGTGATCAGCCTGATGTGAGTTCCTAAGCATCATTGCTTCAGAAATCCAAAATGACCACCTAACCTTGGAAAGAAAGTCCATAACTTTTTATCGTTGTGAGAACCATTGAGAGTTTCCATTAAGAACAAAAAATGAAAACATGACCAAAATTGTTGTATAAAATATCAAACCCCAACTATTTGTCATAAGGAGTGACCAATTGCACCTCATTTACCTCTCTTTGGATGAACCAAATATGGTGAACCGGTCATGAACTCATACAACCACAACATCTCATTATCAAGATAAAATATGAGAGATTGACTTGTTATCATTGTGTCGTTTTGTTCTAGTCTAGAGGGTGTTCCAGTTCTATCTTTTCAATCAAATAAAAAATGCGAACTTGATGAAAATTTATCAAATAACATAATGATTGGTTAATCAATTTTCATCCCATTTTTCTTTTCATATTCTGTGAAAGAATATGATTAGGAAAACTTGAACCACTCAAATAGATGGATTATTTGTTTACCATGTGCCCGACCACTTTTCCTACATATCCTACAAGAATAGAGCTACTAATACTGACATATTTAATATATATTTCCCTCTATAACTAGGGTTACCATGAAATAATTCCATTATATCATTGAAATTTTCATGTGAATAGAATGGGAATATCCAAAATAGTTGTAATATTTGGTTATCTATGCATATCTAATTGATAATTCATCATGATTACAATAGTTCAATCATCAATGACCTTATTATTGGTTGTTTTCATTTCTATAGTTACTACTATAATAAACTACACATAAATCCAATATAATGTCTTCTTTCAATGACCATTCCAACAAATTAGTTATTGATTTAACCCATGTATTTCATAGAATGACCTCACTCGCCTAACGTCATTGATGATAGGTGGATAATAAAATTCATGGGGAATACCAGTAGCATAGTAAAATCCCAACCCTTGACACTGAATAAAAGGGTCTCAAAAAGCTAAAACTGATGAGCCCGCACCATCTATTGAAAACTTCCACAAATCTGGTGGCTCTTGACTCAATGAACTACTACTATAGAAGATTATCCTAAAATACCAACAACCAACACATTAATAATATGATTAAATATTATCACATTGTCAACTAAGGATCCCTTCGGGTTTTGGATAAGCTTAGGAGGCCTAATATCAATTTTTTTCCAACACTATTCCACCAAAACCTATTAGTCACCTGTTGAGGGTACCACCTAAAACACATGTACCTTTGATACCCATGAACGTGAAAAAAGGAAGAAACATTATGAGTGGAAGGATCTGGACAACCATAAGTGGGATTATATCACCACCTCATCTAATAAAGAACGATGAAATATTCTATTTGTAGCTATTCATCATTCTCATGTCCATAATCTCCCAAAACAAGTTTACAGGCATATTCCTTGTTAAAAAATGAGAGAGTAACATATCCCGACCCCTATGCATGATGCCTATTAATATATTCCAATACCAAACAGAGTAAGGATGTGGACTCATATCCACTTTTCATTCAATGTAATATTACAATACATGATTTAGAAAAAAAATATGGGTATATATTCCTATGAAATGTTTATCGAAATTTAGTTTCATATTAGAAACAACTTTTGAACTTAGATGGAGTTTTCTGGAGCTGATAAAGATATCAAGAAATACATCAATTCATTTCCCTATAACCATATATGATCAACACTCTGATGATTATGTACAAGTGGTTTCTCTAGAGAAATTTCACATTATTTCTCCCATCTATGAGGATTATCAGTATATTCTTTTCCACAAAAATGCAATAGACCGAGATCATATTCCTGTTCCAACTGGCGATCATCATGTGAGAGAAGAACACACCTTCAGATAAAGGAATATTCCTTTTGATAAAGTCACGTTCCATATTCCAAAGTCCTAGAACCAGGATCATGTCCCAGTTTGGGATGGGGTTCACCAAGTGTGAGTGGAAAATTCCTTCAGAAACGGTCATATTTGTATTTATAAAGAACAATTTCATATGAAAATGGCTCAGGATCGGGCTCATATCCCTATTCAATTTGGGAATCTCCATGTGATAATTAAACATGCCTTTGGATGGGTGGATATTACTATTAGTGAATCTTTTAGGAATATTCCAACAGATCACAAAATCAAAGCTGATTCCCCTAATACCACCAATAAATGATTGTTCCAACATCCTTCTAAGGTTACACACACGGAGGCTCATATCCATTATCCCATTATATAGGTCCATCAGTATATTTCAGTGGGGGGGGATATTCTCACTTGGATCATATTCTTTATTCAATCAGATCAAACCATTTGGGAGAATAAAATTCCTTGGGAGAGGATCATATCCCTTTAACGATGAACCAGTGGGATATTAAAAAGGATCATGATCGAGCACATATAAATATTCTATCTAAGGATCAACATGTGAGGGAAACACAAACCATAGGGAAGCCACATATTCCTTCCAATAATGAAGAAGATCATTGGAATACTTCAATAGCTTCTTAACAATGGTCTTATTCTCCAATAAAATCATAATTTTATCAACATGTTCTAGAAACCATCATAATAAATGGACATATCCCTTCAATATTATAGAATGAATTCAATTATATACTATGTGTGATTCATAATGAGACTCAAATCCATAATGTACTCAATGTCAATTCCATTGAGATTGTATTAAAGACATTCACAGCACCCCAAGGGTATAATGACTCTTTAACCAAAGCATAAGGTGATCATTACTACCATAGTCTTCCTCATGGTAGTTTTGAGGTCGATCATTGGGACTCTACTTCTAAAATCCCCCATGGTCATACTCTCAACAAAGATTTCTCCCACAGAGAGGTAAATCCTCCCTTTTCCAAAACACCTATAATTAAAGGTGTGTCAAAAACTCATATGCCATCATATGTAGAGGTGAAAAAAACATTTTGGCCAATTATATATAGTTCCCCATAAACTAAAAATTGAACTGTACACCATTAACTAGGAGACCCCATGAATCACCTTCTATGGTCTGATCAAATAGTGGCATGTAAGTTGGATGAAGAGAAATAATACATTGATATTTAGAGAGATTAATCAAGAAACAAATTCCCCTCCATTTTTTGGCCTCGTACGGAATTTGAAAATGAGATCCAAGATGATCTAGAAAAAGAGTTAACGCCTTACTTATACCAAACTATATAGTCCACTAATCCAAAATTGAATAATATACACCTCCCTTTTCTAGAATATCAGGGTCAAATTCAAACCATCAAGAAACCCTATTTACAGCTGGACTTGTATGCTATCTCCCTGGACCGGGATCCCAAATGGAAAAGTAACAACACAAATATACATCATTCTTTCCTCCATTTCATCTCTACTCTTCAAAAGATTATATTTGAATCCACATCATCCATAAAAAACAATGACAGGGAATGAATGGATAATTACACATCACCATAATAATAAAATAGAACAACCCCTTAGATACAACATCCTATAATTTCATAGACTTTGGTGAAATTTGGGGACTGGGTAACAGTCCGTCAAGTTGGTCACTACAAAAATTTACTGACACATTAATGGGTTCAAGACATTGGGAATTGGGGAAGGGGATAGCTTAATTTTTTTAGAATGGGACACAAAAGGATATATTAATTAATTTAAAAAATGGAATATGATTTTACAATAAACAAGAAAACATACCATAAAGACTGATTCTCATAACAGACAACCAATTCACTCAACTCCCACATGATCAAAACTACAAGATATCAAATAGTTCATAGTAGCAGCTTCTTTTGTAGCCATCTAGAAGAAAAGCAAACCTTCTAGGTTGGGGGGAAATCATTCACCACCTCCACCTCTCTAATTTTCAATTCCTAACATATTCTAGGGTGTATTAGAAATAGATTCAAAAAAACAAACTAAACCTTCATACAAGGGTAATTTATATCTTAATCACAATCGAAGTGTTTATAATCCCATGAGAGGGTCATGGGGAAGTCCATGATGGTTTAAGATAAACCCTGTCCCACAAGGAAGTGGAAATTTTTATCACAATCAACATCCCTTTAATCATTATATCCTCTCCAAGAAGCATAAAACCCTTAAAAATAAATCAATCAACTCTAACTGAGGCCCTAGATATTACTATCTCCTAAGACTGTAGAAATTATAAATATCATCATTAAAAGAGAAGGAATCCATCTTCTCCGAGTTGGGCATTAAATATAGATGTCCATCATCCCATCTTCTCCTCTTGCCGCAAGAAAATCCTATGATATTTTTGGAAAACATAGAAATCATGTTTGGAAAATAACTCAAGAACACTAATCATAGGATGTGATAGGAAGTTCGTACGATGAAGGAAATTAAACCCCATAAGGTTTTAAGACAAAACAACCCAATATAGAAAAGGTTTAATGAAACAACCCTATCTAAGTAAGTGTAGAATCATCCTATTGTGTTGAGAGTAATAGGATATCTACCATTTCATGATGCACCTCAGTGAATTTCATCACCCCCGTGATAATAAGTCATGTGGATCAAGAAATAGATATAGAGGGACATAATGCAGAAAATATACCCCACAAAGTGGGTGACTTATATTCACCAACTGAGGCTACATTCACCATGATCAACATGAGACTCCATGACCTAGAACCTCTGAATATCAAGGGAATCCAATATGGTGGAACAGAACCCAAGTTAATGGGAAATGTGTGTCCTCATCACAATCACCACCCCAAATACTCGAGATTCCTTCTATAGTGGAAGAGTTGTCACAATATGATAATGAGATATAGACTCTCAGAAAAAACAATGAGGAGCTACATAGGGGAAATATATTATCAAGGTATTTTCATCAGGTCGAGAAGAATATTCCCCCTCCCATACATCTACAAAGAGATTATCTACCTACATGATCATCATTAGATAATTATTTTTTCTCTACCATGAGGAATATAGTCTATATTAATGAGAAAGGTGAAAATGAAAATCAATTTCCCCTATGTGGAAAAAATCTCCCTTTCTAGAGAACTCATTCATTCTTCAAATTAATTGAGAATCATTAGTAGATAAACATGTGGATACCTCAACATGCCCCCACCCACTCCCAATAGACTAGTGGTGGATCATAAATTCATGGCTCCAGAACTTATCAACATCATGGAGTCCCTAGATACTCAAATTGATTCCATGTAAGAGATATGTTCACTTTTTTAGGAAGATAAGAATATATATCCTGATTGGGTGGATTAAAAATTCTCTATACCCAATTTAATCAATCCAACCATCTATACATTTGAATGTGTGGGTGACACTAAGTAGAATCTCACTAACTTTTAATTCCAATGTGGTCCGATGATGGGTCCTTGAGATCAATAGGAGGTGACCAAGCTATGGAATTTTATAAAGATAGTAAAAGGGCTAGCCATTGTATTCTATAACAATCTTACAGTTGTTTACATTATATGATGTGAATACCATTGTCTTAAATTCCTTTGTCTCCTAATCTAAAATATCAGGAAAAAAATCATAGACTATAGAAACTATAATAAATGATTAAATGATATGGTTTGTGACTTCATATCCTCATAGAAAGGATTAGCTTATTGACTCCAAATATCTCCCTCGTAGAAGAAAATAATGGAACTCTATGATGAAAATATCCAAGATGAGTTAATGAAACCTTTGATCCTAATAAAGTATCTGGGTGGTTATTATGTTCATAGAAATGAAACAATTATTTTAAGATGAAAATCAATGAACTTGATCTAGATATAAAATCAGTCCCTCTTCATAAGTAAAACATCTTATCAAGGAATAATCTAGTTTAGTTACCCTCAAACCTACATCTGTGCCCATTCAAGCACCTAGGGAGATCCCAAGACACACAACACCCTCTATTGAGTGTAAATAACCATAAAATCTACCACATCTCGAGGAATTAAAAAATCAGGATTTCCCAAGATTGGAGTGACTGATTAACAAAGAATACACCTTCCAAAATGAACAATTACCTTCCATACAACCATGGACAATAACTTACTCAAGATTCCATAGACCAGGAATCAGAAAGAGTTAATCCTCACTAATTGTTGCAATTTCATCAATTTATATAGAATGTTGTGCTATATTATCAAGTAACGCATCACCTCAAAAGGCATATTTCAAGGAATTCTTGATTCTGGATCAGTGATGTGGGATAATTCCCTAGAGTAGGGGCTTGCATAACTGTCACCCTTTAGATGGAGGTGGTGACTAGAAAAAGGTCTATACAGGTGTGGGATGATGTTTGTAAAATGGATCACAAAAAATTAGTTGATCATGTATATTCCACCATGAGATCAGTGCTCCACAGACCTACAATATTTCCACCACCCAGTAAGGTAACATCAAATATGTCTCCTGATGGTGGATGTGACCACCATACATAGGATTAGATAGGGGAGGAAGAGTCATTTTCTTCTATGATAGAATATTAGACTCTTGCAGGTTTCTTCCCTACCACATCTGCATCATGGGATATATACCACCCAACAGAACCATCATCAGATGATCTTATTGTAGGTTATTACAACATGATACACTTAGAAGACCCATTATCCAGTTATGAATATGAAAAATAATATTATTTCTCCACTACCAACTAACACTAAAAAAAAGTTATATGTACCAACAAAAAAATTATAAGGAGATATTATATATTTTGAAAAAAACCTAAACATTAAAAATACATTATGTTTTTGTTGGTTTTAATTGTACATACCAATAATTTATTTTACGAAAAGAAAAATTTGTTGATATTATCCATTTAATACCAACACTTTTTTTTACCAACAGTTAATTTTTTTAACATATTAACACCAAAAAATATTTTTTCCCAAATAATAAATCAAATGTTATTAATCTTTATTACCAACAATTATTTTACCATCACAATAATATACTTCAATAAATTATTCAATAATAATAATATATTTAAAAAAAATTGAATGGATATTTTTTAATTACCTAGAACCAACCTATCATTCATCAATAAAAGTATATAATTATAAATTGAATTATAGTATTGATAATAAAAAATATTTTTGAGATTAATATATATATATATATTATTAATACATGACCCAAATTTATGAATATTTTATTTTAAAATTATCTTTCATACAATTTCAACAAATTTTATCTTTCTTCGAAATAATTTAAGGAGATAAATAATCAATCATATAAGAATTTATTTATGAAAAAATTATAATATATGAAAAATATTAAAATATATAAAAAACATTTAATATAACATTTATAACCATTTTGGATGAATTCATAAAATTAAAATAATTTAATAAGAATTTAAGATCAATAAAATTTATTCGAACAATTAAAAAATATATCATTATTCCAAATCCCTAATAAACCCATCCATTGCTCCCTACATGCTGATCTTATCTTCGACACCATCTGCCCTCCTGGTGTTCCTAACTCTCACCCCCACCAGAAACCTATCCCAGTGCGTCGTCAGTGCAATGTCTATCTGGTGAAATACCATGCATCTGATCGACCCCCACTGACACTGAGGTCAATGAAAAAACAACCAAAAAAACAGCATGGAATCTGCACATGTTCACATTATTATCCATATTTCTCTTGGTCTTATCCACCACCCCCACTTACATTTTAGGTAATTATTCTCATGAGAAAGTTTTTTCAGATTATATAAACTAGAAGCAATGGGTTATTAGATTTTGGAGGGTTTATCTATGAGTCTGAAGTTCTCCCATTATGACTAATTTTTGCAGACAATGTCCTTGATTCATTTAATGTAATAGTTTATTTAAATACCTAAATCCATTAATAATTTGATATACTGGCACTTACGTTTCACATTTTTTATATAATAGCTCTATCATTTAAATAATAAAAGACAGTAAAAAACACATTCAATTCATAAGTAGATATATTGACACTTGTGTTTCACATTTTTTACAACATATATCAATTTTTAAAAAGGGAAAATCTAGAAAAAATACTTTTCCATTACAATGAAAATTATAGTGAATCTGGACATTTTTTATTCTGAAATTTGTTTCATTTTTTGGTGACAAAAATTTTTATTTTTCAAAATTATTAAAAAATAAAATAAATTTGAAATAAATTTTAATTTATTTTAGTTTAAATATATTCGAATATAAATTTTTATATAATAGGTTTTTTGGGTTTTTTAGTTTAATTAATTGTTGGGTTATTATAGAAACACCAAAACCTCTATGTTATTTTTATTATGGTATCTTCTTCGTTTTTAAATATATTTTTTTCAACCTTTAGTTAGTATAAAACATTGAAATCACCCTCGAGGCATTTGGTTTGGGACATCATGAATAACCTACGAGTGGATCCTTTTTTTACATTAGTCGATTACATTTAAAATGTGTGAGACATGTTTTCAAAATTAATTTCATATTTCAACCAAATGGTTTGGGACAATTATAAGATCATTAAAAAAATATTAGTACTTAATAGAATAAAATTTCAATAGATTAGTAATTAGTTATACATGATGATTATAATTTATATAATACTGGTTACTTGAATATGTTATTTTTGAGACATTTCCTCAGATTGGAGACAAGGTTTAATTGAGAAATTCATTTCCCTTTTGAAATATGTGAGCATAGTTTTAGTAGTATTAGACAGATTAATCAATAACATTACTTTTAGGTCTAATATGGGTTTGGGATAGGAATATCATGTGAAGTTAACTTAAGTATGTGTATTTTATATAGTATATTTCCATGCATTTGTGTTTTTCAAAATCATAGATAACACTCTAGAGGAATAATTTTTGTAATGAAAGATAGAAATATGAGATGTTTATCCTTGTGATTAGGCATATAAAGCATGGATTGATCTAAAAAAACTCATTATGATATTAGTCGAGTATATTTTTTATCTAAAATCTATTCTTATATATGTAATAGTCCCAAATTTTGATAAACCATGGGAAATATTTTTGTAGTTGAAGTTGTTTTGAAGAATATGAATGTTTGACATCCATGGTTTTGTCACCGTCTGTATGGGCCATGATTTCGTGTTCTTAAAACACATTTCATCACAGGGTAAATCCTTCGCTATCATATATTACAAAAAATCACCCATCAGAACTCATTCATAGAATATCTTGAAGTACACCTAAGCACGTGTCTAAGAACACTGACCATAGTAGATGTCATTGGAACAGACACACATAGTAGGCTCGGTCATCCTTGAATTTTCTCTAACTCTATGATCTCACTTATCAAATTGGGTAAAATTAATTTTTGTAAGCCAAAAATCCCATGCCTGATAGTTGATCCATCAACATATTATCTCATTATCATGAGATATCCAACTGTCAATAGGACATATTTTATAATCTTATATGACCACCGCTTATTAATGTTAGAATCCATTAACGATCTCCCATGTAACATTCCACATGGTAACATATCCATACATCTCTCCGCTAAACCATCCAATACTCTAACCATAAAAGACGAACTAATCACATGGTGGCCAATACCGTGATATAAAGATCCACATTCACAGTCATACTAGTCTACCCAGCCCCTCTAAATATCTCTTAGTCCCCCCCCACTAAAAGGTCAACAATTATAGTATACTAATCACTATGTTGATTAATAAGTATCCACTCTCATTGAAGAATGGTCCAATGAAATATCATACACCATTTCATAGGACCTCTCTTGGTTACATGATAATTTTTTCTTTAGTCTCAATTTATCAATGACAACCACATAAGTAAAATTAAAATCAGTGGATTTATAATCATTATACCAATGATAGAGGAAAAAATATCATCCTAATTGAAAACAATTATCATACCACACAAAATAGAACCCACCTTGGATCAATCTCATGTCATTCTCACCCATTTAACCTAGATAGCATGCAACATTTAATTAAATATAATGCAATAATATTATAAACATCTAACCTAACTTATCCAAATATATTTAAATTATCAACCATGCATACCAGATCACCATTGATCATAAACATCATCAATGTGGAATTTATATTAATCAAAAGTCAGAAAATTATAATTACAAACCTTATTAATTATTTTTTAATCATTTATATAAATTTCACTGGGGCATAAACCATGAAGATTCACCAAGTGGAGTATGCTTAGAGGAATATAGGGTAACCAAGTGATGATGAATTATTGGTGACTTACATTACCTTTATGAGTAAAATACCCAATTTTTAATATCAATACATTAATAAGTATATCCAAATTTTATTAATACATGTGAGTAAATAAATATAATGATTTATATTAAGGAATACATCATGAAATATTGTATGTTGGACACTTCCAATCCTACTATATATATAATAAAAAAATAATCCTACATACTGATGTGATTTTACCAAGCACTAGTGGTTACTGGCCTAATGTCAACACATTACATTATGTAACATGGTTATAGAGTACATCACCACTGGGTACCTAGTGGTGTTTGTTCCCAAAAACAACACAACCTCTTTGTACACATCATCACCCAACACCCTAGATTTCCAAAATACTGATTAAACACATTCAAAAAAACCACATAGTGCCTACCAATAGAAATTTTGATACAATCCCATAAAATCATATATAACCCCTCACAATAACACTCATGATTAGAACTTTTCTGGTCCACCAACTATTATAATAGAGGGTTATCACAAACACACCAAAAATAATATTTCTAATAATAGAGAAGTATCTAGTTTTATATCATTTAGACCATGCAGGTCACTATAATAGTCATATTTTATATCATTCATACCAATACCATAATGTAACAATTGCCTCGAAAAAGATAACTTATTATGCAATATGACACCTTATAAATTCAACCAAACATAGATGATGCTATGATATAGGTTCCATTAATATTTTATCTAATTATAAATTCCTTACCCCATGACATAATTGGTTATTATAGAACAGAACAGCATCCCATAAATTTTATTCCCGATCTACCTATGGATCATCCATATCAAAATTTGAGGATTTATTCATAATAATATCTAAAAAATACATCCAAAATATATTAAATAGTTCTTCATTCTCTTATATATGTAAATTTATTCTTAAAAACTAGATTCGTCTCCTAGTTAATTTTTTCGATCACACACATAGCCATTTGTAGCTACACAAACTGTTAATGGTGTTTGGGATGTTGTAAGCCAAGAAGCATCATTTGATTGTTGTCATAAGATGTTAGTGGATGTTTCTGAAAAAAGAACTTTTAATGATAGTTTTATATTTTATCATTTTGGGAATGAATTATATAAATTAAATAACACAAGAAATAATAAATTATAGGTGTCTATATTGTAAAAGGGTTTGTGAGATATCAGGAATTGTTTTGTGATCAATATGTGGTTGCAAAAATATTTGAAGAAGGAAATTCCATGGTTTCTGAAAGGTTTGTATTTACTTATAATGAACGTATTCAAATAGTGATTTAACCCAAAATGGGAGGATTTTAGGTTGGATATTATGTACCCGCCATGAATTATGCTCAATCTGTTCATCTTTGTTGTTTTTCCTGGAGAGATCTTCCTCGGTGATGGAACTACATTGCACACTGACTCAACTAACTTGGGTAAGGTACATCATAGTATGGCATATTTATCTTATCAATCATCCAGGATTATAATGAATCCATGGATGTTTTGAGGAATCTAGGTGGCCCTGATTCACTCTCACACCACATGAAAGTTTTTATTCTTCGGCTACTCATGTGTTGTTTATTCAAATGAAACATCCTTATATGACTTCTCATGTTTGTTAGTGGTATAAATCTTATCAGGAAAAATATTTATAGAGGATATAAAAAAGAAATATAAATCATTTTATTTTTTGTTAAGATTTTATGGATAGTGAGGAGTTATAAAATAGTTGTATGAAGGTGAAGAAGAAGATATGAAACTCCCGGGAAGAAAACTTCATGAAGAGTATTCTGAGACCTCTTAAGGACTGACCTATGCAGCAACTCCTAAGATGAGAAGGAAGTATAAAGATATTCATGTCTTCCCACTAAACCCATTCTTATATTTAATAACCTCTCATACATCTTCAAATGACCCATCCAATAAAAACTTAAAACCATTTGAAACAACTAACAACAGCTTGAAGCTCGACAACCCAGGTATATCACACACCTGGGTGGCCCCCAATATTCCTAATAATTCCCTCACACCGATAATCCCCCTTTTACTCAATTTGGAGAAACTCAAGATTTTCATGGATGTGCATTAGTAAAATATCTATGGGTGTCATATTTGGAGTATTCCTCATCATAAACTCATCTTTATTGGATGTCAGCAACACACTTAGGAAAAATAAGAAAACCAATACAGGTGGATCATCTTCATATTTGTCCTCCGTTCGGCCCCCAAAAATAATAACAGTAAACTATAGTTGTTGTAAAGGAAAATAGGTCTGAATTTCACCATAAATTTCAACCAACACCTCTACCAAAATTTCCACTTCTGTAGGCGAGTTTTGTTGCCCCATAGCGACATGATTTTTATGTAAACTAAATCTAGTGCCAATTACATGCAGCAGGCATTCTAAACTAGACCCCACATCCTATGTAAAACATTAATGGGCTCTAAAATAGATTTTATATAACAATAACCTACCGAATGATGAACTATAGTAGCAATAATCTCTTCCTATGAATCAAAATTGTTAGGATGATGCTTAAACTCTTCCCAATGAATTTTAACTTGTTCCTCCAAGACTCTTTTATAGCCCCAACATTCAAAAATCTTGATAACAGTAATATATATATCCTCACCATATATTACTCATTTTATAATTTGATCTACTTTATCTACTTTATCTACTTTATAATCACATATAAAACCTTATCAGTATGATTCTATCTCAACTCGTCCTTTCTAAGATGTTCACCGCTATAAAAACACATTTTTCTCAGAAAGATTAGGATTCGGTCCATAAAATACTTCTTCAGACCGAACTGGTGTGAAACCTAACCGCCCCTCCTCGTAGTAACTTTAATTACTAGTTGAGAATCTTTTTGAGCTCACTTATGGACTGTCGGACTATATGAAGTAATGGTATTCTTGCCTGGCTTCATAAAATCAACCCTCCTCCATTTTATCCTCACCACCTGGGAAACATGCTCCATGGTCTTATGATACATCTAGAACCAACGTTATTACAAAAACATGTCATGAATAACTTTCCTATGGTGCTAAATTGAGTTAAAATGGACCTATAAATTCTGAAATAGGTTCATCTCACTTATCTATTTTCCATTCCTGCATGGTTCGAAGTACCTTGGATCTCAAAACTTCTACAGAAAGATGTTATGATAGAAGACCAAGAACTAGCTACTCAAATTTTCTGTTACATTATCACTTCTCTCAACTATATCTATTATTATAGATTTACTAAAGGAGGTTTTGGGATATAATCAACTTTCCCCATGTTATTCCCAAACATCTCAAGAAGTGTTGGTTTTAGCTGCACCCATTTTGAACCTATGTTTTTATTCAACTGAGAAAAAAACCAATATAACGTTATCATATCAATGAATATCTATGAATAATGATGTTTCCTTACTTTTTCTATCTGATAATTTTGGTAGTAATCTTAGGCATTGATGATCCATCCCAAAGAGTCTTTCCCAACAAATGAAGTCATTTCAACTCATTTTTCTATTCTCATTTCTCTGTCAGTTAGAGCCAAGTCATTAACTGTGGGACTTTAATATTTTCCCTCTAAAAATCAATATTTTTTTCACTTATTTCTACAAGTCCTTATATAGAGTACTTGATCTGTTTTGTGGGAATTGGGAAATATTCCTCTAGGGTTGCTAACTCCCATGTCTGCTCAATAGCTAGCCCCTCTAAACCCTGAATCATTTTAGAAGGTTTACAACATTTTACCTCAACTATAATTGATCCATATCTATCAACTCACAAATGAATTGTCCAAGGTAAATTACATTCAATGCATAAACATTGGAAACAACATTTTGGTCTTTCAGGTCAAATTTAAGCTCACTAAAAAGTCTAAATATCATCTCTTATCTTCTATAAAACTCTTCTAAAGTTTATGTTTTCCCATGTTCCTTGGTTGAATGTCCTTTCATTGTCTAGTGCAGTCCCCTACATCTGAATCTTTCATGAATTCATCACTACTATGTCACCAATAATTTTCTTATCCATGAATTATCAAGTAGCAACGATGCATCAGAAAGTGTTTTTATTTTCTTTAGTATTCACGTCACTCGGCAGCGTAGTGTTTGGATGACTCAGTATATACCTATTTTTCTTTCCATGTCCAACCAGATCCAATCCTTACATCATAGGATGTCCACCCAGATTCATGTTCCACACTAATTCGATCATTCCTCCCTTTCCACTCTATTTTTATCAATTTCTAATCATTCTTTAGATTGGATCATCATTTCGTAATCATGTTCCCAAACCCCAACAAATTCCCCTATGCTAGTGTCTCTATATAGTGATCATGAATTCCAATTAGTACGTGAATTCCTGTCGGTCAACGTCTGAAATTTTGTAAATGTGTCTCGATCCTCGATCATCATTCACTCCCAGCCAAATGTGAATCATGCACTATAAGATAACTATTCGACCATGACTATTCACTTCAGTTGTCTTCCATATGTTGTATGGATTCCATCTCCAATTTAATCATCTCAGATATCTATTTTCCTATTGAAATCAATTTACCTACCTAGCGTCTCCACATCATTAGAAATTTTAACGAACTCACTGACGTCTTTCTAGAATTCATATAGCTCAAACCAACAGTCACACCAAGTGAAAAGGTTTCCTTACAATGACTACACAGTGTTCTCACTATGCATTGGTTGCACTTCTCTTATGACTACACTCCCAAGCATCAGCTTCGGGTACTTATTCAGAAACTAATCGAAAATAAATTCATGTGACACTCCCCTATTGTGATCCTCCTCACCAGCGACACATCTCCTCTAGTGCGTGATCATCCCTCTCACACAACACTCCCCAATAGAGTCTACAAATAGTTTAGTAAATTATCTAGAGTGGAGATAAATAATAAATATCAACCATGTAATTATGTATTAAGATCTGAAAAACAATAAGGAGTTACAAAATGGTGTGAGGAAGGATAAGAAGAAGAAAGAAAATTCCATGGAAGACCACTTATAGATGAATATTCTATGTCCCACCAAGGACCAGCCATGCAGTAACTCCCAAGATGAGAAATAAGAAAAAGGATATTCATGTCTTCTCCCTCAACCCATCCCCATATTCAAAAGTCCCTAAACCAATTAGAAATAACACATCCAACAATATGGGGTAATAACTAGCGACAATTGCAAATAGTTGGCAGTTCAATAACCCAAATACATCCCACACCTGGAAAAACCTCTATATTCCTCAAAAATATGAATGAGGTCGATATATATATTGAAGGGGATGGGATTCAATGAGTTTATAAAATATTATATATTTATTATATTTGGTGAGATTTTATTTTAAAAAAAAAATTAATTGTATGTTTATATGTAATGATGAGCATCTATCAGTTAAAATGATACTTTTTTCAGGAACACTCATGGAAATTACCTTATTTTTCATTGATTATATTCATATTTTTCTAGTTTATATATCATTTTTATGATTGGTATAATACTTGTGTAATATTATGTATATATTTGGGTGATATTAAATCTTTAAACTGTATTTTTTGTCAGAAAAGTTTTACATGCAAAATTTGAAGAATGGAGAACATTCTAGATTCATGATCGCTCTCTAGGATAAGCTATTCTCTAAGGCATAGTGTAACACCCCAGGTAAATAAAGAATATTACATTTTCATATTTATCAATATTTTTGAATAAAATATTAATATGACTTTAAAGGGGACGCTATGCTCGATGGCGTACCCAACACGTAACAACAAGTTTGTTGGGAATCTTACGTTGCACTCTAATAATAAAATAATATTATTTTAAATGGTAGTTAACATGTAGCCATTGTATTGGAGGAAATGGATAGAAATAACTAAAATATGATTATATATGTTTTTTAAATGTTTTTACATTTATCCAATAAATGATAAAGGCATAAAATACGGAAATAATTCAATTTTAGGCGTATATGCCCCAGTTTTCACGGAAGGTTCACTTATCGTCTTTTGATGGAGAACCGTCATTAAATATAGTTTTGTTCACTATTATACATACTTTTGGACCAAATTAAACTCTTCTTAATAATTGGTACATCAAAATTTACTTTGTGTAAATTTTTGGTATCTTTCTGATAAAGTTCATTTTTTTTAATGAATAGTGTAACATGTTGTATTTTAATTCAAAAACTTTTTTTAATTTAATTTATTTATATAATTAGATTATCTTTTGAATTGTTTTTAAAGTGAAATTAGAATATATTTTTACCATTAAATCCAATAGTGGTCATTGGAATTAATTTCACTTTGAAATCATACTTAAACCAGTGTCAACCTTTTGATACTTATTGTTTCATAAAAACACGCTATTTTCTCTGACAACGAGAATAAATTATTAAATTAATTAATGTGACTTATATGTTTTGAATTTTGTAAAATAGAATTCATTTTTGAATTCGGAATATCAAATATAGCTTAGGGTTAATTTTTGGGATTTTTCTGAAAAATATCAATTTTTGATGAATAGTTACACCACTAAGTGGTACTTATAAAAACTGATTTTTCCGTTTAAATGAAATTTTGCCATCTTTTTGTTTTGAATTTTAAAAATACAACATAAATGGTTTTCATTAAGAAGTAAAATGTGGTTAAATGGGTTAAAAATAATTTTTTGGTGAATAGTAACTTATTAAGTTTTTAATCGCGATTAGAGGAAATTAGTGTAGTTTAAGGTTAAAATGATGTTTTAATAATATGAAATGAACTTGACACATGTCCTAACCTCATTGGATGTGTAATTTCCGACCAAGACAAGCCATGGGTCAACTTGGGGACCCCATGGAGCCACTTGGGTTGGGAAATGACATAAATAACTTTTTATTTAATGTAAAAGTAAAAATGCCACAAACCTGATATGTTTTACTAAAACACTTTTTAAGTGGGGTTATACAAGTCATATTTTTTATTATAAATAGTCATTGGAAAGATAAAACGATTTCATATATCATAGTAATTTTTTTATAATTTTTAGACATTAAATAAATTAAATTATTTATGACATCATAATGATGCAGCGATGACATTATTATCTGACAATTTAAATAAAATGAGAAGATAATGTAAACTCTATGACCTACAAATGTCCAAAACATATTGGATTGGTGTATTTCGAACCCGTATCACCTTATCCACGAATTATATCAATGTGGGACCTTTTAAAACCGAAATAAAGTTTCAAATAAAGTAATATTTCTTACATTCTAAAAGTGCCCCACCTCTCCTCTTATAAAAGGCCCCACCTCTACCTCATTTCACACACTCATAAAGCCTTTGTCTCGGCCAACCCCTGCCCATTTACTCTCTCCACATCCCTCTCCTCATCCTAGAGGATTAACTTTGGGCATAATCCTTTCAAAGGAAGCCTTTAGGCTCAAATCAAAAGGAGTTACACTTTTAAAGGTAATTCATTCTCTCATGTTCATTTGTTTTATTTTGCTTCTCCAACCCCCTAAACTCTTTTTATTTACTTCTTTTGTAACAACACCAGTATCTTCAATATACTAGGATGTTTTTATAAGATTTATTCGAGCTACACTCTCACACAACTACATCAAATGGTTAAAGAACATACGGTTTCCGTGGATGGCGAAATTCTGCCTCCCAAAACGATTATTGTTCAATACTCATTTAACACCTTCAAAGGTGGCCATTATGATGTCAATATTTTTATATATGATATATAATATGTTTATGTTTTCCTTAAGCTTCTGTTTTTTTTTATTTTGGGCATACCTTTATGGTTTCCATTATGGGTAAACGCGATATCTTCATTTAAGGAAGTGCGGACTACCGCCCCCTCAAAGTGATTTGATTCGTTAAATACCATATGTGGGACGTATAAAGGATGGAACTATGATATTATTTATGATATTATACTGGAATTATAATATACCTTTAAATCATTATTATTACATTCTATAAAATACGAAATAGAAATGAAAGTAGTGTTCATTCGTACGTACAGCTTACCGTCTCCATGAACAGTGCATTTCATTTCTTACCTCTAAATGATTATGTAATGTTATAAATGCATGAATGTACTGGATATATATGACATATATGATATCTACATCATGAATAAAATTCTGGATATAATAAAAATTTGGCCACATGAACAACATGTAATTTTAAGAAGTCCACTTTCGACTTAAGAACCAAATATCGGCAAAACAAATATTATTAACTTAAACGATTACATAATGTTTATGACATGGTAATAAGTGACATAAAAGGAATAATGAACTTGAAAAAGGTTCTTAGGGAAGTATAAATTAACTCAATTTTATTATTCAGGAGATTAAAGAATGATCGAGTCAAGTCGGACCCGAGGTAAGGGATCCCACTCCTCTCTTTCTTTTTTAGTACACACTTTTATGTAATTCCTTTTAAATCTCATCTTTCATGTTATTGGGATGATCTTTTATATTACACTTACTGTAATTTTTATTTTCATGTGATGAGAGACCCTATTCTCTCTCATCAATCCATTTTGGAAGTTTCGAGTGGCGCCGTTAGGCTGCCGAACTTTCGTAAGAGATATAACCTCTCTCTTTCTTTTTATGTACTCTCCTTTATGTCACTTCTTCTAAGCTCCTCTTTGTAATGTTGGGGGATGTTCTTTTATATTCCTATTTCTGTACATTTTATTGTAATGTTATGAGATACCCTATTTGATCTCATCAATCCATATTCGGAAGATTTATGTGGCGCCGTTAGGCTGCCGAGTTTTCGTAAGGGGTTTTTCATCTCACTTTTATTCCCGTGAGATTTATGCTACATTCGCCACAAATTACATTGAGTGGTGTATGTACTTCCAATTATTCTACTATTTGTGTAATATAATTTCGTTTATAATTATTTACATCAATGATATATTGTCCTTCTTTCATGGGGTGTATGTTTTGAAAGATACCCAAGTCGGTAAGGGAACCTTTCACCCTCCTCTTTTTTTAAAATACTTCTTTTGTTTGGTCTTTTAATTTACATATTTTTATGTTGGGATATGTTCCCATATATCCTTATTGATGTAAATTTTATGTCTAAGTTATGAGATACACTTTTTATCTCTCATCAACTCATTTTGATATGATGTCGTTAGGCTGTCAAGGGAACTTTTTTACCCAATTTCGATTTCTTTGGGTTCAACATGTAGTCATCGAATATGTCATCCATTGAATATGTGTGAATGTCCTTTTATTGTTTTACACTTAATATCCACTTATATTGGGTGTATTTATATTTGTCACACATATTTTTGAGATTGATTTGTCCTTAATTTAAGGATACCCTCTTTATAAGGGATTTCATCGCATTTGACATTTCTATTGAGGTTTCATTGTTGTTATGAACCAATTCACTCTTCTATAGTGTATATACTGTCCTTTGGAGTATTATATCATGAATCGATTTATTCTCATGATATTATAAAGTTCTGACTAAATGTTATTCCTCAATTATTGTATTCAAGTGTCTCTAATTTTAGTAAAACCACTTTAACCAAAATATCGTTTTAAATGTTTTAATTATTTGTTCTTATTAATATCCATGTTTTCAAAATGGTTTTAAGGATTTATTTATATGGATATTAATGGTTTAAAATGTTAAAAGCTTCAAGGTGGTATGGGACACTTTGATTTAAAATTATCCTTATTAAATGTTTTAAATGGTTTTGGAAATGGTTTCTTTTTGTATGGATTCATTATTTCAAAATACTAAAATGTTATATTGTGATTGAAATGTGGAAATGTTTTGTTTCCTTTATGCATGTTTTATGTGATACGTTTATGTTATGGTTCTTGAGAATTGTTATGAAAACGGGTGGTTCCGTGATAAACTAAGGGCGGGTGAGCCCGATATAGCCCTCCAATGCATTGGGTAACGCGAAGGAGTGAAACGTTAAGGTTTCTCCGAAGAGATTTAGGGAATATACTATGATGGGTATTCCAAACGTAACCAAGAGGGTTAATCCCTACGTAATAATGTTATGAATGCCTCAAGTTACCTTTATGTCTTATGTTTTCTATGATTTATTCATGGTTTGATGAGGTATGTTAAATTGCCTATGTTTAATGGGTAAAGTATGATTTCATTCTTATGTATATATGAACTCATGTTTCCTTTCCATATTTTTATAACCCTTAATGAGCTTTTTATGCTCATCCCAAGTTTTTGAAATTTTTTCACAAGTCAACGAAAAGGTAAATGATGTGATGATAGTGTCAAGGATGTGTCAAGAAAGAATCCATGTTTTATTTTCAATATGTTTCCGTTGATGGGAATAATGAATATTGTCTTTTATGTAACCACTTTGTCTAAATGTGGAATGTAATGCAAGTTTCATGATCTAATTCTCTAAAACTCTAAACCTGAAAATATCCTCAATGTGTAATTTTGTAATAACTCAAGATTATGTAAGGTTTAAGGCTGGGGCCTTATAGTTGGTATCAGAGGTCAGTTTAGATAACATTAGAGGTTAGGGTATTCTTTAAGCATAAGTGACATTACCATAATGGTTAGGATTTCAAAAAGAGTCCTAGTTTTAGATAAAGTGAATGAGTAAGTATATCTTAGTGTTTACCTTCCTCGTTAGTACATGATGGTTTTTTTGATATACTCACACTGAAATTTCTGTTTTAAGTGAATGGATGGATCTAGTAGGCACCAAAGAGACAACAGGTTTGATGGAAGCTGTGGTGATTCTCTTATTAATATACTACATAAAATGGGGGATTCAATGAGGAAACTCGTGGTTGTTCTAAACCAACTATCAAGGAGTCATGATCAACCACTTGAACCTTGGTATGTTCTGTAATACATCATGTACAAGATGACCAATCGATATGGAAGTTCGGGTAATAGAGTTTATATGATCCTTAATTTTTAGGTAATTATGGGTTACTCTATGATATGATGTAAAATGAAAGGAATGAGATAAACATGAGGTTAAAATATGTTATGATTATTCTTGAAGATTTTATCTCATTTTGGGGAATGTTTTAAGAATTATATAGTTTTGAAAAAAGGACAACACGCAGACCGTGTGACAACCCGTCGTGTCGGACAAAGCTGCAGGAATCGAACCCACAACCAAAGTGCGACTGGTATTTATCGCCTACCACTAGCCTACGTGAAGTCCCTGGTTAGTTTGACTGATTCTTTTTAGTTATATGATTTTATTAATTAAGTGTAATTTGATTCTGGGTTATTTATGAAAATGATTAACCTATCATGGAGGATATGTGATTAGGTTAATTACTTTTCATTACGAGACTTTAGGAGCAACTGATATTGTTTGGAGATAAATGTTACGATTTAACATGGTAGAATATGTGACTAAATCCATCAAATATTTGGGTTTCAATCATATTTTTGTTTACTTTGAAGAATTTTATGGGCAAATGGTCCTCATTGAACTTTGGGTTTTGTTGGACAAATTTTGGAGATTAAGAATAGATTTTCTTTTTATAAAGGGTTATCTTTTTCTGGATTATCGGACCTTGTACTAAACTTTCTGGTTTTGGTTTTGGTTAAAGCCTAAAGACATGGGATGCATATAGTTCTCTTTGGTGGATTAGGTGATTCTCTAGAAGTTGATTATAGTAATCTTAATGTGAACAAGTCTCCATAAATACTCATCTTTTGGAAAAAAATATGAGTTTGATTAAGGAATCTAGTAAAAGATGAAAGTCAACATGATAAGTGATTATATTTCCTTATGAATAAATTACTCAATAAAAAGTAACTTAAAACAAAAATGTTGTCTATTAACTTTTCCTACTGGGGAACCCAACACCGTTTAACCCATCACAAGTTTGTGATTTTCTCGTGGTTAACTTTCTCCTAAACATGTTTTCGATCACTCTCCATCAGAACATGACCCTTTGTTTTTTCCTCCATGTCCATATTTTCATACATGGAATCCTAGTATGGGTTAACTCGGGTGACCGTTGTACTTATCCTTCTTTATTTTAAAGTGATTGTTTTACCGACTCTTGTTCCGATGTGGGACTTTCAAGGATGTTTCCAAGCCCAATTTTAAAATTGCGAGGACGCAATTCCCAAAAGGGGGGAAGGATGTAACACCCCAGGTAAATAAAGAATTTTACATTTTCATATTTATCCATATTTTTGAAAAAAATATTAATATGACTTTTAAGGGGATGATATGCTAGATGGCGTACCCAACACGCAACAACGAGTTTGTTGGGAATCTTACGTTGCACTCTAATAATAAAATAATATTATTTTAAATGGTAGTTAACATGTAGCCGTTGTATTGGCGTGAATGGATAGAAATACCTAAAATATGATTATATATGTTTTTTAAATGTTTTTACATTTATCCAATAAAATATAAAGGCATAAAATAAGGAAATAATTCAATTTTAGGCGTATATGCCCCAGTTTTCACTAAAGGTTCACTTATCGTCTTTTGATGGAGAACCGTCATTAAATATAGTTTCGTTCACTCTTATACATCATTTTGGACCAAATAAAACTCTTCTTAAGAATTGGTACACCAAAATTTACTTTGTGTAAATTTTTCGTATCTTTTTGATAAAGTTCATTTTTTTAATAAATAGTGTAAAATGTTGTATTTTAATTCAAAACCTATTTTTAATCTAATTTATTTATATGATTATATTATCTTTTGAATTGGTTTTAAAGTGAAATTATAATATATTTTTACCATTAAATCCAATAGTGGTCGTTGGAATTAATTTCACTTTGAAATCAGACTTAAACTGGTGTCAATCTTTTGATACTTATTGTTTCATAAAAATAGGCTATTTCCTCTGACAGTGGGAATTAATTATTAAATTAATTAATTTGACTTATATGTTTTGAATTTTTTAAAATAGACTTCATTTTTGAATTCGGAATATCAAATATATCTTAGGGTGAATTTTTGGGATTTTTCTGAAAAACATCAATTTTTTATGAATAGTGACACCACTAAGTGGTACTTATAAAAACTGATTTTTCCATTTAAATGAAATTTTTCCATCTTTGTGTTTTGAATTTCAAAAATCCGATATACATGGTTTTCATTAAGAAGTAAAATGTGGCTCAATGGGATAAAAATAATTTTTTGGTGAATAGTAACTTATTAAGTTTTTAATCGCGATTAGAGGTAATTAGTGTAGTTTAAGGTAAAAATAATATTTTATTAATATGAAATGAACTTGACACATGTCCTAACCTCATTGGATGTGTAATGGCCGACCAATACAAGCCATGGGTCAACTTGGGGACCCCATAGAGCCACTTGGGTTGGGAAATGACATAAATAACTTTTTATTTAATGTAAAAGTAAAAATGACACAAACATGATATGTTTTACTAATACAATTTTTAATTGGGGTTATAAAAGTCTGATTTTTTTATTATAAATAGTAATTGGTAAGCTAAAAAGATTTCCTACATCATAGTGATTGTTTTATAATTTTTAGACATTAAATAAATTAAATTATTTATGACATCATAATGATGCAGCGATGACATCATTATCTGACGATTTAAATAAAATGAGAAGATAATGTAAACTCTATGACCTACACATGTCCAAAACTTATTTGATGTGTGGATTTCGAACCCTTATCACCTTATCCACGAATTATATCAATGTGGGACCTTTTAAAACCGAAACACATTTTCAAATAAAGTAATATTTCTTACTTTCCAAAAGTTCCCCTCCTCTCCTCTTATAAAAGGCCCCCACCTCTACCTCATTTCACACACTCCTCAAGCCTTTGGCTCGTCCAACCCCTGCCCATTTACTCTCTCCACATCCCTCTTCTCATCCTAGAGGATTCCCTTTGGGCAGAATCCTTTCAAAGTATGCCTTTATGCTGAAATCAAAAGGAGTTACACTTTTAAAGGTAATTCATTCTCTCATGTTCATTTGTTTTATTTTTCTTCTCCAACCACCTAATCTTTTTTTATTTACTTCTTTTGTAACAACACCAGTATCTTCAATATACTAGTATGTTGTTATAAGATTTATTAGAGCTAAACTCTCACACAACTAAATCAAATGGTTAATGAACATACGGTTTCCGTGGATGGCGAAATTCTGCCTCCCAAAACGATGATTGTTCAATACTCATTTAACACCTTAAAAGGTGGCCATTATGATGTAACTATTTTTATATATGATATATAATATGTTTATGTTTTCCTTAATCTTCTGTTTTTTCATTTTGGGCATAGCTTTATGGTTTCCATTATGGGTAAACGCGATATCTTCATTTAAGGAAGTGCGGACTACCGCCCCCTCAAAGTGATTTGATTCGTTAAATACCATATGTGGGACATATAAAGGATGGAACTATGATATTATATATGATATTATACTGGAATTATAATATACCTTTAAATCATTATTATCAAATTCTATAAAATATGAAATAGAAATGAATGTAGTGTTCATGCGTACGTACGGCTTACCGTCTCCATGAATGGTGCATTTCATTTCTTACCTCTAAATGATTATGTAATGTTATAAATGCATGCATGTACTGGATATATATTACATATATGATATCTACATCATGAATAAAATTCTGGATATAATAAACATTTGTCCACACGAACAACATGTAATTGTAAGAAGTCCACTTTCGACTGAAGAACCAAATATCGGCAAAACAAATATTATTAACTTAAATGATTACACAATGTTTATGACAATGTAATAAGTGATATAAAAGGAATAATGAACTTGAAAAAGGTTCTTAAGGAAGTAGAAATTAACTCAAGTTTATTATTCAGGAGATTAAATAACGATCGAGTCAAGTCGGACCCGAGGTAAGGGATCCCACTCCTCTCTTTCTTTTTAAGTACACACTTTTATGTCATTCCTTTTAAATCTCATCTTTCATGTTATTGGGATGATCTTTTATATTACACTTACTGTAATTTTTATTTTCATGTGATGAGAGACCCTATTCTCTCTCATCAATCCATTTTGGAAGTTTCGAGTGGCGCCGTTAGGCTGCCGAACTTTCGTAAGAGATATAACCTCTCTCTTTCTTTTTATGTACTCTCCTTTATGTCACTTCTTCTAAGCTCCTCTTTGTAATGTTGGGGGATGTTCTTTTATATTCCTATTTCTGTACATTTTATTGTAATGTTATAATATACCCTATTATATCTCATCAATCCATATTCGGAAGATTTATGTGGCGCCGTTAGGCTGCCGAGTTTTCGTAAGGGATTTTTCATCTCACTTTTATTCCCGTGAGATTTATGCTACATTCGCCAAAAATTCCATTGAGTGGTGTATGTACTTCCAATTATTCTACTCTTTGTGTAATATACTTTCGTTTATGAGTATTTACATCAATGATCTATTGTCCTTCTTTCATGGGGTGTATGTTTTGAAAGATTCCCATGTCAGTAAGGGAACCTTTCACCCTCCTCTTTTTTTAAAAGACTTCTTTTGTTGGGTATTTTAATTTACATATTGTTATGTTGGGATATGTTCTCATATATCCTTATTGATGTAAATTATATGTCTAAGTTATGA
This sequence comes from Viscum album, assembly GCA_963277665.1. Lineage (NCBI taxonomy): Eukaryota > Viridiplantae > Streptophyta > Magnoliopsida > Santalales > Viscaceae > Viscum > Viscum album. The sequence goes on along the minus strand of OY728128.1, from coordinate 1,742,688,629 downwards.
GATACACTTTTTATCTCTCATCAACTTATTTTGATGTGATGTCGTTAGGCTGTCAAGGGAACTTTTTAACCCAATTTCGATTTCTTTGGGTTCAACATGTAGTCATTGAATATGTCATCCATTGAATATGTGTGAATGACCTTTTATTGTTTTACAGTTAATATTCACTTATATTGGGTGTATTTATATTTGTCACACATATTTTTGAGATTGATTTTTCCTTAATTTAAGGATACCTTCTTTATAAGGGATTTCATCACATTTGACATTTCTATTGAGGTTTCATTGTTGTTATGAACTAATTCACTCTTCTATGGTGTATATACTGTCCATTGGAGTATTATATCATGAATCAATTTATTCTCATGATATTATAAAGTTCTGACTAAATGTTATTCCTCAATTATTGTATTCAAGGGTCTCTAATTTTGGTAAAACCCCTTTAACCAAAATATCGTTTTAAATGTTTTAATTATTTGTTCTTATTAATATCCATGTTTTCAAAATGGTTTTAAGGATTTATTTATATGGATATTAATGGTTTAAAATGTTAAAAGCTTCAAGGTTGTATGGGACACTTTGATTCAAAATTCTCCTTATTAAATGTTTTAAATGGTTTTGGAAATGGTTTCTTTTTGTATGGATTCATTAGTTCAAAATACTAAAATGTTATATTGTGATTGAAATTTGGAAATGTTTTGTTTCCTTTATGCATTTTTTATGTGATACGTTTATGTTATGGTTCTTTGGCATTGTTATGAAAATGGGTGGTTCCGTGATAAACTAAGGGCAGGTGAGCCTGATATAACTCTCCAATGCGTTGGGTAACGCGAAGGAGTGAAACGTTAAGGTTTCCTCGAAGAGATTTAGGAAATATACTGTGATGGGTATTCCAAACGTAACCAAGAGGGTTACTCCCTACGTAAGAATGTTATGAATGCCTCAAGTTACCTTTATGTCTTATGTTTTCTATGATTTATTCATGGTTTGATGAGGTATGTTAAATTGTCTATGTTTTATGGGTAAAGTATGATTTCATTCTTATGTATATATGAACTCATGTTTCCTTTCCATATTTTTATAACCCTTACTGAGATTTTTATGCTCATCCCAAGTTTTTGAAATGTTTTCACAGGTCAAGGGAAAGGTACATGATGTGATGATAGTGTCAAGGATGTGTCAAGAAAGATTCCATGTTTTATTTTCAATATGTTTCCGTTGATGGGAAGAATGAATACTGTCATTTATGTAACCACTTTGTCTAAATGTGGAATGTAATGCAAGTTTCATGATCTAATTCTCTAAAACTCTAAACCTGAAAAGATCCTCAATGTGTAATCTTGTAATAACTCAAGATTAAGTAAGGTTTAAGGCTGGGGCCTTATACATAGTGGGAAGTGTACTGAAGCGGATTAGGATGCAATGTATGAGTACTCTTTCTTTCCATTTTTCATGTTTTTTTGACTAACTTTATTATTTATTTATTAAATTTTTTTGTGTATATGATTAACAGTTTTTTATTTTATTTTTGTGTTTTTTATTTGCTAAAACCACATAAATTACTTATTCTTATTTCTTATTTTAATTATATGATATGTTCTTTGTCATGTTGATTATAATGATCTTCTTTTACAAAATATCCCAGATGGTGTTGTATTTTTATTACTAACAAATTTTTGTAATAATTATACTCATTTTTTTAATTTCTTTGAAAAAATAATAGGAAACAAATAAGATGGATGAATATTGAGTATGGTCTTTTATTTTAAGCTATTATGATGATAAAATCATGTGGGTGACGGATTTTGAAATGTTTATGAAATTTATTATGGGAATTTAGGGTTACAATGGAATTTATCTTGTATAAGTATACTCTTCTTTTGTTAGAAAATTTTACATTTCAGCTTTGACAATTCTACTATGTGACTATTCTACTATATGAACACCAATACATGCGGTAAGGGGGAAACCTTCTTCATCACCTACTTGAGCATCCCTTACTGATTTATTGAGTTTAGTTATAGCAGTTGGACTCATCCTTTTTCAATAAGTAGGATATTCTAAAATATATCATTTTATTACTTTTCAATTCATGGAATGAAGGTGGAAGTTTTATTGATGTTTAATGGTACAAAAAGTATAGCCCAAATTGATATGGTGGATTAAGGACTCATATGGTGGTGACAAAAAACCCAACTAACCAGTTTCACCAGTATTCTATAAATTGTTTTTCACAAAAATTATTTATTCGCAATATATTTTCTATATACAAACACATATAGTTGGGATCATTATTTTTGATTCTGTACATTTTTCTACAGTTGTAGAGAGTCACTTCAAGATATGTTGGACCACACCAGTAGGTATTGTTAAGACTTATTTTCTCTAATTATATTACTCAAGGTCAAGGTTGGATGTTCTAAATTGTATAATGTTAATGAATATAATCTATTTATATCTAAGATAAAGTCGCTAGTTAGTTAAATATTGTTGAAGTTGGGGAAAAATATATGGAAAACCATAGGTTTGTTTCTTGAATTGGACTTCTTGTGGTTATGTGTTTACTCATCGACTTCACTATATTTTTTAATTGTTTTTAGAAGTAAAATGATTGTGTAATACTTTATTGGTTTTTTAGGTAGAGTGTAAGCATGGTTATAGATAGAGCAATCAATAGTTTCATTTCAAAATTTCACAAAATTCTTCCTTGACTACTTGTGTTGTGACTGGGAATTCTCTTGTAAGGAATAATCCCTTATAAAGATAAATTTAATGGTTATATTGTTTTTTAAAATACCTTTTATTTCCTATTATTTTGGATTTTATGGTTATATAATTTTATTTATGTTGAATAAAAACATTGGTAGATAAATAATAACTTCTTTTCTTCTACCCGGCACAACCATTATTTTTATGAGGTTGAAATCTTGTCACATATTTCAGACCTCATTGGTCAACATAAAGAGTTCTTAAAATTGCGAACTCGCAAGGTATTGCTTGTCTTCAGAGGAAAAAAATATTTGATATGTGTTTCTTTGATTATGTATAAGGTCAAAAACATCTATCATTAAATTTTATATGTAATTCCTTTTCATTAATGGAATGAATGTGAATGTATTATTGATATTTATTCCAATGATAGGATCAAGCAAAATTGACGAAGTAGGTGGATTTATTGACTGATCTGATGGTGGCCATAAACCCAACTAATTTGGTTGACCCATTAATATACATTCCCTATTCATGCATGAGTTGTGTTCATGTATTTGAGAATTTTACTCTCCATACATACCATAAACGCAGGGATACTGGATGACATGTAACAACTGTTTGTTTTTCTCCAGAAGAGCATAGAACTATTTTTTCATTCAAATAATTCCTCTTTAAATTATATTGGTGTTTATTAGTTTGGGTTTTTTTGTTTATAACAAAATATAAATATATATTTCTAGGTGTTTATGTTAAGTTTTATGTTTCATTGATTCAAATTAATGAGAATTGTAGTTAGATTAGTTTTCAAATAAGATGACCATGTTTAATTTGGATTATTTCCCATGTGGCTATCCAATTTCAAAAATTTTCATTAAAACTAGTTTCTTAACAATTATATAATAAGTATAATATCCATATTATATATAATTATATTATTTTTTACAATGTAATAGATATGTTAATAGAAAATAATATATTTTTTATTTAAATGATATATTTGCAACAAATATCATTGATGGTATTAATTAAAGGCCGACAAATATATTTTTTCTTGGCATTTTTATAATTATAAGAGAATTATTTTTTCTATCACAATACCATTTATCAGTATATTTTTTTACAATAGTTTAGTGACATGGGAATATATGTTGGTAAAATGTTATACCAACAAAAAATGTACCCTTACCAACTGATATACCCTCATTGAAAAAATTAATAAAAAATTGTAGTGTGATTAATTAGAGGCAGCAGGAAAAAGAATCAAAGATATATGGGTTACCACTAAAATGGTCAAACTTAATATTTTGATCACATCCCTATACAATACATATATGATGCTGATACTCATGGGAAAGAACAGTAGTTAAACCAATGGAAATTCTGAGGGGTACTTTAACCCACTAGTGATTATCTTATCCCAATCATCTTACATGATCACCTAACATAGGTAAGATCAACTGATATGCCTAGTCAATGGGCAATTTAAGAAAGACCAATTCCCTAAGATGAATATTCTCTCATGAAATATTAAAAGCACTAGGTATTTCTTCCTTAGACACCTCTATTCCTAAACCATATATAAATAATAAACCCTCAAAAAAATCACTAACCTTTGGTAACCAAGTATGACATTCCGAAGAAGGTGGTGATTATTACAGCTAAGATATCAAGCCTGGATGTTCTCTATCATTGAAAATAACTCAGGGATGCACTCTTTGAATCACTATAGATACCAAATGAGTTTGATACATATATCTATGTGGCTAAGGACTACTAATTGCAGACTGTGCCATAAGAATGAAATATCACTATTTCATTCAAAAGTGAAGATTAGGAAGCATCCATACATAGGCATGTTAGGCCCCTATTTATTTAAGGAAGTCTCAATAATGTATATATTTAATGGGATCTCATGGAAAATTATTCCAGGATCAATCTCATCTGAGTACAATTCCTCTGATGTTTATAATATAGTGAAGGGAATACATCTCCCACAAATATGGCCATTCAAGTGCAAGTTATGTGTTTGAAAAGACATCTCAAAGAGATCATACACAGAACAATGTTTAGGGATCTCACATCTGGCATTAATTTATGGTTATCTATAAAGAAACCACATACAATGTCCTTATCACGATTCCCTAGATCCACATCCACATAGAAGTACCTTCAACATTCCATTTTTGTATGAAATACCCCAGCGATGGAATGGTCCACATACTACATGTTGATAGTTACCCATTCCTGATATATAAATCCACATATAATGAAGCATACATATATAATAGAGAAGGAAAAATAATAAGTGGTGGATGATAATATAATCATTGTATCCCCCAATATCTTTGTAACTATCCCACTAAGTCCCTAGAGTATGATTCAAAATGACTATCAGCTCCCCATAAATCGAGTTGAGGTGATAGACCTAATCCTTGATTTCTATAATCCTTCTATCCCTAGTAATAATAAGAAATAAATTATTCTCTATAATCTTAAATTAATGACTCAGGATACAGGGGATGATAATGTCACTTTGATGGATTTTCTCATGCCAATTTTTTTTTGTAAAGCCCCCATATTTCCATCTTCATCTAAAAAAACCTTCACAGACTCAAAGGTGGAAGAATATAAATATTAAAACAAGAACCTACCTCCCATATTTCACAAATGAGTCACCAACACCATTTATGAGATCATGTATGTTAATCAAGGAAAAATATAAGACTTTGGGCCTACAATGATTAGTGTCCCCATGCCTCTCAAAGAAAAATATATATAAATTTCATTTTTAAATAAAAAATGATATATGTTCTCTTGGGTCTATAAAAAAATTCATTGTCTTAATAAAATTGTGGACATTCCCCATCTATTCTAACATGATGAGAATTGAGGATTACAATAGGAAAACAGGAGGATGAAACCAAAAAAGTCTAGCAATGTTGACGAAGATATAGAAAAAAATTTCAATGCCAAATTGTTTGAGAAGTGTGATACCCTTGATGTATTGAAAACATCATCTCATTAATAAAAAAATAATATGTTTATTAGAGTGTAAATTGGTTTCATATACCTTAATCGATATTTCCCAAAGGGTAATTTCCCATTACAGATCCCAGAACTCTTGATTGATGAAATTTCTAGTTTCCATTCCATTTCCATCATGGAGGATTACTTAGGGTAAAAATAGATAAAATGGCCCATTAAGATGGGGAGGACAGAAAATTAAAGACAACTCATGTGATAAACTATAATTAGGTCACACGCTTTGGATTAAAGAACATTTCCCCTTCATATCAATGTGCCATGCAAGACATATTTAATCCCTTATTGGGAAAAATATATGAATATTATTTCGTTGACATGGTGATCAAATCCCGAAATTGGTGTGATCACCTCAAAGATAAAAAACAATATTCAAAAATATGTGATGAAACATTTTGAAGATGAATCCACTAAATTTAACCTTCGGTGTACCATCTGGGAAGCTCCATAGCATTTTGGTATTCCATTGTGGCATTAAGGTTGAACCATAGATGAATAGTTCTATTATAGAATATTCCACCAATATAAATCTCAATGGACTAGGTAGACTACAAGGGAACCTATCCAACATTCGATGTTTCCGAGACAAATAGGATATAAAATCTCTCCCCTTCACTAGTATAAGGAATAAGGGAATAACCTATCAATTAGATGATGAATTCCATCAATCCTTGAATAATAGGAAATAATATCTACTATACCCACCAGTCCTAATGTCATTGGTGGAAGCGAGGCCACTTTTATTCTATATATCCTTTATGGAATGCTAACTAGGAACCCTCCTCAAATAGAAGACTAATTCATTGAATGAGAAGAGTCTCTATTACATAATCTAGAAAATTTTATGTATTGAGACGCAATACTCATTGGTCTTAAATAACTATCTTTCAACCATCGTTATTGTAAAAAAATATGAGGCATTACATATTTTACTATAAAATAAACATGGTCTCTCATGTGGATCTTATCAAGTACAATCTTGGACATCCCATGCTGACTATGAGCTTAGCCTGATGGGGTCATTTTGTAGATATAATAAATTCAATTCATATAAAAGAAAATGGTGAATGGACAAGCCCAAGATGATTTCCTCACAGTGCATCCTAGTCCAGAGTGTACACAAGTAGACACTGAGCATCCACATAAAGAATTTCTCTATCACGACACTACCCCGAAATGGGGGATATACTTAGATTATTCCTTCCATAGTCATAACAGATAAATGATGAAAATAAAAACAATAGAAACCTGGTTGGGATTGAGATTGTATTTGTATCTGTAGATAACAAATTATTTTTTACTCCTTCTCACTATCTAAAAACTACAAAAAATAATGAGATAGAATACAATACTCTAATCTATTGCTCAGATTAAGAGATACATGTACAAGTAGCCTACTTATAAATGAAAGGGGGATCAGAGCTAGTGATAAATCAAATCAAGGATTAATATACCATAAAAAGGAGTAATTGTCCCCTATCACTAGCTACATTGGTGGACGACTGGAGGAGTTTTGTTCTGATCCCACATTTCATCATGTTCCCTGATCACACAATGATCACATTGATGCATTATCAAATGCATCCATATCCATTGTTGTCCTTAATCAAAAGGAATCAATCTTTCACATCATGCACTTAAGGATGATATTTTCAATCATCGTATGTGACATGGAATAAATCAATCATGTAAAAACCACCCCAGTGCATAATCAAATATTATCCACCCTAGATATGATGGAGTATATATTTGGTATTCTCCAAAATGGGTCTCTCCCAATAGACTGATATATAAGGGTACATATTTGATGCCAAGTGGTTAAAATTACACTACAATATGGTCCAAATTATAATACATTCCTCAAATTTTGTGCATTTTATAGAATTATCCATATATTTATAGAAAAAAGTGAGATTCATGGCATCTGAGAAGATGTCGATGTAGGTTCATGTGGCACTTATCAATTAAGGATAAGTATTTCCATCCAAATTAGTCATTGGCTACATATTATCCAACCATTATACATGAAGTTTTTTAATTCAATAAGAAATTTCATTCGTGTCATCCAACAAACTCTAAAACTTCTTTTTAAATAAAAATATACCTCATCATTTTAATATGGTGAATGGATTTTTTAGGGCCAAATCCCCCATCCATTAATAACAATTTCAATTACATCCATGAGGCTATCACATTATTCACCATTTCAGCTAAGGAAATAACCCTCAAGGAATTTAGGAATAAGAATATCATCAATTTCAAAATGTACAATTTCATTACTAGGTTCAGTGTCTCTAACATAATATTAACTTACAATTACATAAACATTTTTCATGGTTTTAATTAAATTATACATGGAGTAAAACATCGATTCCAATATATCATCCCATTATCATGCATTGGAAAATGGATAAATAAAAGTCTTTAATAAGCCTCTAAAAATATAATCCATAATTTTTTGAACAATGATAAGAATTCATGGAAAAATAGGATTATCCTTATTTTGTGGGTGGAATCTAAAACCACATGTATTTTTTCACATGAATGATCATATTCCATCATTTATGTAATGGAGAAAGTGTTACCCATGGATGCAGAACTATCTTTTCATTGAATATCCTTTTGCAGACAACTCTCAGATGGTGATAAAATTAAAAAAACATCTGGATGGGTTTAAATGGATCAATGGGAGATGTTTTTTTTACATTTCACAACCTCTATTTCCATCATAATTTAATCATAGGAGCCATAAGAAAAAGTATCACACCCATTAATTCCTCTAAAAATAACAATTATGGGATCTCAGAACAATAATGAAACCCTGAAAGAATCCTCCTAAGATGGAACCCAAATGGGATGGGACTTATTACCCAAAGGTTCATGAGGAAATATAACCTACACCTATGAAATTTTATTAAAAAACGTAAAATGAAAAAAGAAAAATTACAAGGAGGTTTTAAAAATATGGGTATGCTAATCACCACAGCAATCAGCCTCAACTAAAATGAAAAAAATTAATGGTAAAATACAAGACAAAAATGAAATCACCTCAATGATGACCGATTTCGATAAAGCATAAGAGACCTGAATCACCACCCTATATACATGCATAACATCTAGAGTATGGAATCAACATGATAGATACAATTAATCTAGAAAAACAATTCTCCGTGGGAGATTCCAGGAATGAATCATATGAATTTCCACAACAACAATAGAGTCAGATTCCAACCACAACATACTCCATACAAAATGGAAAGCATATAAAATTACCTATATGATATCCCACAAATCTGCCTCAATTGCATGACCATTTCCAGTGAAATAGAATAGAAATACTTTAACAAGACCTCAATTGGTGAGAAAAAGACCATCGAAACCCAAAGTCTCTGGTGCATCTGAGTCCACCCCATAATTATTAACTCTAAACAATCTTGAGATTGGGGGTATCCAGAAAATAGATTGGGAAACAAGTAGCTTAATTACCCCGACACTAAAACTAATTGACTTACCATTGTGAGATTTCTCTAGAGATACATTTCATAGTTTTCATAAAGTGTTTCACATCCTATAAATTGGATGTTAAACAACACATCATCTTTAAACCCAGCAATAAAAAACTAAACATCAAAAAATCATTCATCCAACCATAAAGGTGGTAAACTAATCAACATCATTAATCCTAGACACATGACATTAAACTGCACAACATATCATGTCTTAATTGCATGAAATTAGACTAGACGGTCACATCATGACTATATGATGTTGAAATTTATAGTCCCTGTTATCGCCTAATGATGTTGAACATCACATAATATATGATAAATGCATGACATTAAACATTATAGGAATCAATGTCTCCCAAAAAATTCATTCCACATTATCTATATTTGTGTGAAAGAAAGATGAAATTACCATGCCCTCAATGAGATTCATATCTACACATGGAATCTCTTCTTCAAAAAAATACATAGAAATTTATTAATACCAGCAATGAATATGTAGTGATTCCCAGCTCTTATAATTGGGTGCAACCACAATATTATCTTCAACCACATCAAGTGACCATCACCCTTACCACATGACATTACTCAAAATGATGATAGTTCTAACATCATGAAATAAAACTACATGGATCTGCAATGACCATATTCATTATTTTTGGGTTACCCTTGTCCTTAACTCATAACATTAAACATCATTGAATATTAAATTAAAACATGATTAAAAACAGCACGGAACCAAATCATTACACTTATTTAATATAGAGTCACCCACAACCTTTCTAAAAATGTTAAACAGAACGGTTCATATTCTTTAATCTCACTATAAAAATTAATGTGTTTCAATAACTACATACATCTTTATTATCTTTTATAAATATATAAACAGGGATTCATCGATCCATTTTCTTGGTCCAACCAGTGCATGGTATAAGATCACCCCCGACTTCCCTTTCATATCCTCAACATGATGAGAGGAAACCTTTACATTCTTTTTTTCTCACACTAAGCATATCTCATGTTATATTAGGAATTTTTTAAATGAAATTCCCAAAAAATGGAATGAAACTCATGAAAGGGTAATCATGGTCCAAGTAAAAAACATTAAAAGGGACACCATGAGTCCTCACCACATGATGATAAAATGGATGGTAGAGGTATTCTTCATGACATTAAATAGATCATTCTTATGAACCACACCTAAGAGGTCATCACCCTTGGTGTGGTTCTCCTAGCACACCTCTATTCAAGAACTATGTGAGGCATTTCTCCTATCACATAAGTATATGTTGAGATGTCTTGATATCCAATGCTAGGCCCATCTACAATAATTAATGGGAATAATTCCCACAATACATATGATAAAGGCCTATATAGAGTACTTCCCATTAAATAACAATGTTTGACTTGATTCATATCCTCACAAGAAATATAGTGATCTGTGGATGTATATCATAATGTCTAATCACAACAAATAAACATAGTAATTTATCCCCATTTCTGTGTACATATCAAACCAACACAAGGAGATCCTTATTAAGAACTAAGTGTGTCTTGATTCCTATTACTGTGGGATACATAGTGCTTCCTATAATTCCTTTCATAGGCCTAACCGAAATATTCCCCTTTTTATATTATGGAACCCACCTCATTTCTGAATGATGTTAAACTACACGGATCCTAAAGAACTATGGGAATATCGAATCCTTCCACTATAGTATATGTAGTTACACTAGTATATCAAATCTTGGGTCCAGTTATAATAATCGATTAAAGAAAAGTCACCCCAACTGCATAAGGTACAATTCCTACAATCTCATTTTTCCTACACACGAGTTAAATTTCAATAATGTTTTTATACACCTACAATACATATTGACCAATATTTCATGTGGGTTACCAAGTTCATACAGAATTATGTTAAAATAAATTGAATACAACATTACCACTTGAGGATAAACTGCATGGAATACATCCTTACTGGATGATGTTAAATATAAAGGATGCTAAATTAGAATGTTATTTCCATATTTCATTAATCTGTGATGAAAATTATTAGTCACATTATATTAAAAATTCACAAAAAAATATCCATAATACAAGCTTAAAAAATGTACATACCACCATCTTCATTATCCATTATTAATCATAACAAATAACCGTACCCCATTCAACCAGAGTATGGGGTGATTTTTTTCATCTTTTAAGTAGATCAATCTATAAATCATATTTATGCCTTGAGTGCCTTGGGTTGCCCCAATCCTTTAAGGGCCATTGGGAAGGAAAATAGATCAATCTATTTGAAAATGTTGTCGATACCTAAAGGGACTAGACCTTCTGAATAGATACATCCTGGATCATTAATAATGTTGTTCTAATCCTTATGAGCCTAAAATCATTAAGGTAGAAATCACTATATGAGGTTATTCTAGGTCATCGTTGACATTATTTTACCATATTATTTCTCATGAACTAAGATCCTAGAAACGTGATTAACAACAGTTTTATATCCCACCAAAAATGATGATTATAGTACTCTTAAACATGGATATCCTAATTAAGCTCTTATTTAATGTATTTCTCTTAAAAGGACTATGTGTTCCATGACCTTGAATTACCCACACCTTGGTTAAATATATTATATAATAAACACTATCCTCTTGTGGTACAAATCCTATGTCCATAAAATACTAGAAAAAGAGACACTAAACTTCTGTTGTTTAAAACATGAAAATGGTGATCTAAGAAAAATTAATGTCTTTTCTCTCAAAAACTCTTTATCTCCAGTGTTTGGGGAAATTTTGTTTGTTAATAAATGAGGAATAAAGCTCATAGGACCTAATTTATATATAACGACCCATACTTTACATACATTGTTAATACTTCAAAATTGAATCATACTTATTACAACATATAACAAAACCACGAAAGGACCGTATAGGTATAGTGTCTTTAGAAACTGAGAAACATAAACAACTGGTTCATAAAGAATCTACTTTGACTCCCATTTATTTCATCATATCTACTGTCCCTTTTTGGCATATTATACTTAATACCCTTCTTCCTGACCTGGGGAAATAAAACATACAAAAGGGTGAGCTCAAATGCTCAGTAAAGGTAAACAAAAGAAATATCAATCACATCATATTCATAAGAACATAACATATTGGAAATCTTAACCTGCAAAAGAGATCATAATTTCATAACATGGGATAAATCATAGTAGTGAAATGTAATCCCAAAAATCATCTTAAAACATGAAACATTGTGGCATACACACATAATCATAGAGAATCATTTCTTATTAGTCAAGACTCATTGCCAAGACTATCTTAGTGGACAAAGTCCATTTCTGAACCGAGTCACCCCCGTTTCAGTCCTGTTTCACTGAACCGGTATAACCTACCGTTCTATCCATGTCTATCTCATGAGATATAAAATCTTTACCCAATGCATTAGAGGGAGATGTAGGTCCCACCCATCTCATAATGACACCATTATTATGTGTGCCACAAAATCATAAACCATACATCATAGCATAACTCATGTAATAAAAATGGGAATCTTAAACAACGTGACATCATAAAACAACTCATATAAGATAAAGGAATTCATAAAAATAATTCCATCACAACATAATAAAATCAATAACATAATAGGGATAGAAACATAACCCTTTATTATCTTAGATGGAAAATAATTTTGATAAAACGGTTGAACTCCATTGTTGAGGAAAATTTCCTTTCTACTTAAAAAACATTTTCCGTTCTTAACATGTCTTAAAATTTTAAACTAAAAGAAGTTGATTAAAAATAAACATGAAAACTTGTAAAGTAAGCTTCTTGGAAATAATTTTTTAAAAATCCATTCATTACGTATAAGTTAAAAAAAACATTCTTCTCGTACTTTTGTCGGAAAAGTCAAAAAGTACCTCGTACGATAAACGAAAAAAGATTCCTTTCATATCTTTTACTAAAAACACAACGAAGGGTAAATTGGATTGAAAAAATTTTAGGTGGATGGAAATAATATTACATATTGAGGAAACATGGATGTGGATGATAAAATACACCCCAGTAAATACCAAAGTATAAACAATCTCGGATAAAAATGAGATTGTGATATTTCCCTTACCTTAGTTCTGATATGCTTTGTATGTGTCTAAACCTCCTGTATAATGATTTAAATAATGTTATTGACTTATTCCAGAATCATACATATTTTTATGATATCATATTTGGTCATATTCTTAGCTTCTTAGTAGTAATATTTCATTGCTACTTGTTATTCGGGTGTTTATAACTTTTTGTTCTTATGCGTGTATTATCGAATAAATTATTATTCTTATCTTTAGGTTATATATACCTCATTTCCAGAATGTTATTAGTGTAATATATATCATACACATTCATTCAATTCATTTATATAATCATTATGAAATGAAGATCATGTAGAACGAGTCGCATCACATCGTGGAGACGGTATTCCGTACGTGCGCACGAGTGATGATATCGTTCCTATGATCGTGGAATTGTATTGGAGTGTATGTATACTATTTCAGAATAAATATCACTTTATAATAGTCATATATAGTCATTATTTACACCATTATACCCATCCAAGTAAGGTGGTGGTGGAAAATAGATTACACCACGGCGTGGAGACGGTATTCCGTACATACGCACGCGCGGTGATATCATTTTCCATATGATGGATGGATGGTTAAATAAGGTTGTTTCATACTTATAATAAAATATCAGTATATGAGTGATACTAATTTTATTACTTCATAATGAAACAACTAAAGAAGAAGAAGTTGAAGAAGAAGAAAATTGGAAAGGATCGGGAATGGATATTACCTCTTCTTTGTAGTGCTTCTTTGATACCTCCTTTTACGGCACTAAAATTGGTCTTTGAAGTAGACCAGGACCACTAGTATGTCTCTATGGAATTGGAGAGGAGAAAATGGCAGCGGTTGGCCGAGTTTGAAGGCTCAAAGTGGTGTGAGGAAGAGAGGGGCACCTTTGGAATAACTAAAAATATTATTTTATTATAAAGTCAAGTTCGGTTTTAAATAGCTCCAAATTGATTTATTTCGAGGCTAAGATGGGGATGGGTCGAAATAATCTCATCCAATAGAATTTAGACAAGTTTAGGTTCCTATATTAAACTTATCTTTTAGATTTAACATTAAGTTAAATAATTTTACTTTTACCATGTCTTCTTGTGTTCTTATACTATAAGGTTAATAAACTTACTATATCAAGCCAAAAGAACCCCAAGTTGTTTATTATTAAAATATATAACCTTATCTAAGTCATTTGGCCGAACCATATATTTTTAGGAATAAAATAACAATTAATAATATAATATTTGTTTTAAAAACTATTTTATGTCAATTTTGATACAATTTAGTAATTGATTTTTGTGAAAATCATAACAGAATGATAAGTTCTAAAAAAGTTAATTAAATCAATACTAACATGTTATATTAACCTAGAACATTAGTTTAATTCATAAAAATTCTCAAATTATATTTATTTGGGTATTTATAACATCAATTATGTCAATATTTCATTAATAAGATAATTACTGCATCATCGTTGTGTCATAAATAAATTAAATTATTTAATGTCTAAAAATTACAAATAAAGTACAATTATGTAGGAAATCTTTTTATCTTTCTAATGAATATTTATAGTCGAATTTATCTTATGTATAACCCCATATTAAAAATTATTTAGTTATTAAACTTTGATTTTAACTATTTTAACCCTTCTTTAAATAAATTAATAATAAATGTCCTAATCTAATCCAAGTGGGCCTAAATGGTCATATTTTATTCCTAATTTTGTTTTTGGTCGAATTACACTTGTCCAGTAGAATTAGGACATGTGTTAGGGTAAGAATAATATTACCCTATTTACTTTTAACCGTGGTAAAAAAAGTAAAAAGTTACTATTCACCAAAAAATTATTTTCATCTCATTGAACCACATTTTACTTTCTAACATCAACCGTGTCTCTCGGATTTTCGAAATTCCACTCACAGAAGTGGTAAAATTAAGTTTTATAAAAAATTCAATCTTTTAACTTCCACTTAGTGGTTTCACTATTCATCAAAAAATGAAAATTTTCAGAAAAATACCAAAATTTCTCCCTAGGCTAATTTCGATATTCCGAATCCAAAAATGAAGTCCATTTTGAAAATTAAAATTTATAAAATTTCCAAAAGTGGTTATTACTATTCATAATGGCTAGTTTTAAAAATATTTTAATAGTATATCGTTGTTTAGTGAAACTCGGTATTGCATAGGATGCAAGCTATCGAGGAAACTCACAATTTCGTGTAAAGCAAGCCAAGAAAGTGTTGTGTGTAGAAAAATATTCCTTTGATGATTTATATAACATAAAAGTCTCAGGTGTTACATTCTACCCCCCTTAAAATGAATTTCACCTTCGAAATTCATCACTTTGTAACAAACAGATGAGGATACCTCTCCCTCATCATATCCTCAAGCTCCCATGTAGCTTCTTCTAATTGGTGGTTCCTCCATAAAACTTTCACCAATCGAGTGGTCTTGTTTCGTAGGACTTTTTCGCTACGATCCAGAATCTCTATCGGTTGCTCTTCATAAGAAAGATCTTTCTCTAGCGGTACAACTTCTGAGCTTAGTACATGTGAAGGATCAGGTATGTACTTTCTCAGGAGAGATACATGGAACACATCGTGAACTTGAGAGAGATTCGGTGAAAGTGCCAATCTGTAAGCTACCTTCCCAACACGATCCAGTATTTTGAAAGGACCGATATATCTAGGGCTCAACTTCCCATTATTTCCAAATCTCATGACTCTCTTCCAGGGAGATATCCGTAAGAACACTTTATCTCCCACTTCAAACTCTTGGTCTTTTCTTCGGCTGTCGGCATAACTTTTCTGTCGACTCTGAGCTACTCTTATGTGTGGTTGAATATATCTGAAATTTTCTGCCATTTCATCAATGAGATTAGGTTCTAATAGCTTTCTTTCCCCAACTTCATCCCAGCAAGTTGGAGTCCTGCATTTATTTCCATAGAGAGCTTCATAAGGAGCCATCTGAATACTGGAGTCAAAGCTATTATTATAAGAAAATTACACCAAAGGTAGGTGTTGATCCCAACCACCTTTGAAATCCATAGAGCAAGCTCTCAACATATCATCTAGAGTTTGAATTGTTCTCTCAGACTGACCATCTGTCTGAGGATGATAAGAAGTGATGAAACTCAACTCTGTATCCATAGTATGCTGAAGACTTCACCAGAACTTGGAGGTAAATCTCGGATCCCAATCAGATATAATAGAAAGTGGTACTCCATGAAATCTTACCACTTCCTTTACATATATCCTGGCAAGCTGATCGAGAGAGAAATCCTCTCTAATATCAATGAAGTGTGCATACTTTGTAAGACGATCAACTATGACCCAGATAGCATTATTGCCTTTGGATGTTTTAGGAAGTCCTGTGACAAAGTCCATAGTGATGTTTTCCCATTTCAATTTGGGTATGGGTAATGGTTGTAACATCCCCTTAGACTTCTGTCTCTCAGCTATAACTTGTTGACAAACCAAGCATCGAGAGACATATTTAGCAACATGTCTTTTCATTCCATCCCACCAGAAGTACTCTTTTAGGTCCCTATACATCTTCGTGCTTCCAGGATGAATTGAGAATGAAGAACTATGAGCCTCATCCAGCAGCTCCTTCTTTAATTCGGGGATGGGAGGAACAGAAACCCGATTCTTGAACTTTATTATCCCATCACAATCAAGGTTGAATTCATGAACATTTCTCAACTTCTTTTGTAACTCGACATCTTCTTTCTGTGCCTCTTTAATCTTCACATGTATAGATGGTTGAACATTCATTTGAGAAAGATAAGAATTTTCCCCTTCCATTATAATTCGAAGATCCATCCTTTGTAAATCCTTAAGTATTGGATCTTTTGTGATCCCCATCATGGATAAACTGGCATGGTCTTTTCGACTTAATGCATCAGCCACCTTGTTTGCTTTCCCTTGGTGGTAATAGATCGAGCAGTCGTAATCCTTAATCAGCTCCAACCATCTTCTTTGATGCATATTCAGCTCCTTTTGTGTGAAAATATACTTTAAACATTTATGATCAGTATAAATATCACACCTTTCACCATAAAGGTAATGCCTCCAAATCTTTAATGCAATTTTTACCGCAGCTAACTCCAAATCATGAGTTGGGTAATTTTTCTCATGTATTTTCAACTGTCGTGAGGCATAAGCTATCACCATATCATTTTGGATAAGAACACACCCGAATCCCTTCATGGATGCATCACTATAGATCACAAACCTTTCTCCACTACAAGGTAGTGTGAGCACAGGTGCACTGGATAACCTTCTCTTCAACTCCTTGAAATTCTCTTCACATTCCTCTGCCCAAACAAACTTAACTCCTTTCCGAGTAAACTTGGTGAGTGGATTAGATAATCGTGAAAAATCATTTAGAAAACGTCGATAATATCCAGCCAAACGAAGAAAACTTCGGATCTCAGTCACTTTTGTTGGTCTCGACCATCATTCGATAACCTCTGTTTTTGCTGGATCCATATATATCCCCTCTTTTGAGATTATGTGACCCAAAAATGCAACTTTTTGAAGAAAAAATTCACACTTGGTAAATTTGGCATAAAGCTTCTCCTTTCTCAGGGTCTTCAATATATTTCTCAAGTGATCTTCATGTTCTTCCTTTCTCTTTGAATAGACAAGAATATCATCTATAAAGACTACCACAAACTGATCAACATAGTCTTTAAAGACTCTATTCATTAGATCCATGAAGATAAAAGGGGCATTAGTAAGACCAAATGGCATCACTATAAATTCATAGTGTCCATACCTTGTACGGAAATCCGCCTTTGCTATATCCTCTCTTTTGACCCTTAATTGATGATATCCTGAACGAAAATCAATCTTGGAAAAGTATTGAGCTCCACGTAGTTGGTCAAATATGTCATCAATGCGTGGGAGAGGATATTTGTTCTTGATAGTGATCTTGTTAAGTTCTCGATAGTCAATGCACAGCCTCATTGATCCATCTTTCTTCTTAACAAATAGAACAGGTGCTCCCCACGGTGACGCACTAGGGCGTATGAACCCCTTATCAAGATTCTCTTGGAGTTGCTTCTTCAATTCCTGCAACTCAATTGGGGCCATTCTATAAGGTGTCTTTGAAATAGGCAAAGCACCCGGTACAAGTTCTATTGAAAACTCAACTTCACAATTCGGTGGAAGACCCGGTAATTCCTCCAGAAAGACATCATCAAACTCCCATACAATGGGAATATTTTTAATCGTGAGATTCTCACCAACCATTTGAGATAAATAACCTTCATTTAGTGGAATCAATACCCATAAAATGGATGAAATATCCACTGGAAGGTTATGTTCATCCTTGCATCGATAGACGATCATAGATTGATCTGGAATATGAAATGTGACTTCCCTTCTTTGTCAATTGATTTGAGCTCCATGTAGAGAAAGACAATCTATGCCAAGAATCACATCAAATTACACTATAGGAATGATCACAAGATTTATAGGAAGCACTTTCCCACAAACTTCAATCGGAGAAGAATTATAAACTTTTGAGGCGACTGTTGTGCCATTAGGGGTTGTCACAGCTAACTCAACATCTAACTGTTGAGGTAATACTGTGATATCCTTAGAAAATTCTTCAAAAATAAAGGAGTGGGTGGATCCAGCATCAAATAAAACATTTTCTACATTAGAGTGGATTGTAAGTGTACCTTTCACCACATCGTTATCGTACTCCACATCGCTGATAGAAATTGCATGTGACTTTCCTTTGTCTTTAGCCTTAAGTGTTTATTGACATCGACCATCATCATCAACCCTTGGATTAGGGCATTTATTGGAATAATGACTCATCTCCTTGCACTTGAATCATTGAAGTGTAGTAGGTTCATTCTGTGTATCCCTTCCTTTGTTTGCATTATTAGACATCTTCTTCCCATCATCGCGGCATTCAAATGCCCGATGACCTTCCTTTCCACATTTGAAACATTTAATTGTCCCTTTAAGATAACTCCCTCCATTTTTCTTTCCACACTTTGAGCATAAGGGAAATCTCATCTTCTTTTCAGTGTGCCCTTTAGATTTTCCTTTGAATTCCATTTTCATCTTCTTATCATACCCATATGACTGATGGGTTACTCCAATCTCTATCTCAACTTTGAGAGCACATGGAACTATTTCCTCGTAGCTATTGAAGTCCCTTATGGCTAAGGCCCTACGAAGACTTGGATTTAAGACACTAATGAATCGATCGATCTTACTCTCAGGTTGGATAATAATACCAGAAGCGTACCTTGAAAGTCTTGTAGAATTTGCTTCATAGGTACCAACAGATTCATCATCCTTTTTCTTGAGTTCAAGAAACTCTTTCTCCATTTTTGTTTGGAGAATACGAGGGAAGTACTTATTGAAAATTAAGTTCTTTAACTTGTCCCATTCCATGGACTCAATTTCATCCCTTTGCCACATATTCATAATAAGATTCCACCATTGTTCAGCATCACCTTCCAAACGATACACTGCTAAGAGGAATTTATCATGCTCAGAACATTGAAGAACTGAAAATATCTTTTAGTAGTACTAATCCATTTTTCAGCAACTAATGGATTAGTAGACCTGCTGAATGAAGGTGGACGCTGTCTCATGAAGGATTCAACAGAATGTTTCTCCTTCCTTTTCTCGTTTGGAAGACCTGTATGATTCATAGCTTGAGAAAGTTGTGTGATCATGGCTACATGATTTTGCATTCCAGCTCCCATAATGTTTGGTTTCTCAGGGGGACAATCATTGCATTGTCCGCCACATTCCGCATTAACACGGTTCTTTCAGGTTCCAGCCATTGACTAAAACCACGAAGAATAGTGTGAGCAACACTAATTATAATAGGAAAACCACATAATCAAGAATAAAATTTCACACTTAAGGTCTTATCCTAGGTTATTCATGGCCATTTCTAAAACACTAATATTGTGTTCTATGCTTAGACTTATCCTTAGGGTTCTTACTAAGGCTTTTTCATCCTAGTTTCCAAAGGTTGACTATACCTTTCCTCTTATACCAACTATAACGACCCATACGTTACATACATTGTTAATACTTCAAAATTGAAGCATACTTATTACAACATATAAAAAAACCACGAAAGGACCATATAGGAATAGTGTCTTTAGAAACTGGGAAACATAAACAACTTGTTCATAAAGCATCTACTTTGACTCCCATTTATTTCATCATATCTAGTGTCCCTTTTTGGCATATTCTACTTAATAACCTTCTTCCTGGCCTGGGGAAATAAAACATACAAAAGGGTGATCTCAAATGCTCAGTAAGAGTAAACAAAAGAAATATCAATCACATCATATTCATAAGAACATAACATATTGGAAATCATAACCTGAAAAAGAGATCATAATTTCATAACATGGGATAAATCATAGTAGTGAAATGTAATCCCAAAAATCATCTTAAAACATGAAACTTTGGGGCATACACACATAATCATAGAGAACCATTTCTTATTAGTCAAGATTCATTTCCATGACTATCTTAGTGGACAAAGTCCATTTCTGAACAGAGTCACCCTCGTTTCAGTCCTGTTTCACTGAATCGGTATAACCTACCATTCCAGTCATGTCTATATCATGAGATATAAAATCTTTACCCAATGAATTGGAGGGAGATATAGGTCCCACCAATATCATAATGATACCATTCTTATGTGTGCCAGAAAATCATAAACCATACATCATAGCATAACTCATGTAATAAAAATGGGAATCTTAAACATCATGACATCATAAAACAACTCATATAAGATAAAGGAATTCATAAAAATAATTCCATCACAACATAATCAAATAAATACCATAATAGGGATAGAAACATAACCCTTTATTATCTTAGATGGAAAATAATTTTGATAAAACACTTGAACTCCATTCTTGAGGAAAATTTCCTTTCTACTTCAAAAACATTTTCATTTCTTAAAATGTCTTACAATATTAAACTAAAAGAAGTTGATTAAAAATAAACTTGAAAACATGTAAAGGAGTATTCTTGGAAATAATGTTTTAAAAATCCATTTATTCCGTATAAGTTAAAAAAAATTCTTCTCATACTTTTGTCGAAAAAGTCAAAAAGTACCTCGTACGAAAAACGACCAAAGATTCCTTTAATATCTTTTACTAAAAACACAACGAAGGGTAAAATTGGATTGAAACAATTTTAGTTGGATGGAAATAATATTACATATTGAGGAAACATAGATGTAGATGATAAAATACACCCCAGTAAATACCAAAGTATAAACAATCTCGGATAAAAATGAGATTGTGATATTTCCCTTACCTTAGGTCTGATATGCTTAGTACGTGTCCGAACCTCCTGTATAATGATTTAAATAATGTTATTTACTTATTCCAGAATCATAAATATTTTTATGATATCATATTTTGTCATATTCTTAGCTTCTTATTAGTAATATTTCATTGCTACTTGTTATTTGGGTGTTTATAACTTTTTGTTCTTATGTGTGTTTTGTCGAATAAATTATTATTCTTATCTTTAGGTTATAGATACCTCATTTACAGAATGTTATTAGTGTAATATATATCATATTAATTCATTCAATTCATTTATATAATCATTATGAAATGAAGATCATATAGAATGAGTCGCATCACATCGTTGAGACGGTATTCCGTACGTACGCACGAGTGATGATATCGTTCCTATGATCGTGGAATTGTATTGGAGTGTATGTATACTATTTCAGAATCAATATCACTTTATAATAGTCATATATAATCATTATTTACACCATTATACCCATCCAAGTAAGGTGGTGGTGGAAAATAGATTACACCACGGCGTGGAGATGGTATTCCGTACGTACGGACGCGCGGTGATTTCATTTTCCGTAGGATGGATAGATGGTTAAATAGGGTTGTTTCATAATTATAATAACATATCAGTATATTAGTGATACTGATGTTATTACTTAATAATTAAACAACTAAAGAAGAAGAAGTTGAAGAAGAAAGAAATTGGAAAGGATCGGTAATGGATATTACCTCTTCTTTGAAGTGCTTCTTTGAGACCTCCTTTTAGGGCACTAAAATTGGCCTTTGAAGAAGACCAGGACCTCTAGGATGTCTCTAGGGAAGTGTGTAGGAGATAATTGAAGGTCTGGCCGAGATTGAAGGCTCAATGTGGTGTGAGGAAGAGAGGGAGGAGGTGCCCTTTTATAAGGGAGGAGAGGGGCACCTTTGGAATAACTAAAAATATTATTTTATTATAAAGTCAAGTTCGGTTTTAAATTTCTCCAAATTGATTTATTTCTAGGATAAGGTGGTTATGGGTCTAAATCCTCTCATCCAATAGAATTTATACATGTTTAGGTTCCTATTTTAACCTTATCATTTAGATTTAACATTAAGTTAAATAATTTTACTTTTACCATGTCTTCCTGTGTTCTTATACTATAAGGTTAATAAACTTACTATATCAAGCCAAACGAATGCCAAGTTGTTTATTATTAATATATATAACCTTATCTAAGTCATTTGGACGAAACCTATATTTTTATGAATAAAATAACAATTAATAATATAATATTTGTTTTAAAAACTATTGTATGTCAATTTTGACACTATTTAGTAATTGATTTTGGTGAAAATCATAACAGAATGATAAGTTCGAAAAAAGTTAATTAAATAAATACTAACATGTCATATTAACATATAAAATTATTTTAATTCATAAAATGTCTCAAATTATATTTATTTGGGTATTTATAACATCAATTATGTCAATATTTCATTAATAAGATAATTTTTGCATCATAGTTGTGTTATAAATAAATTATATTATATAATGTCTAAAAATTACAAATAAAATACCATTATGTAGGAAATCATTATATATTTCTAATGAATATTTATAGTCGAATTTATCTTATGTATAACCCCATATTAAAAATTATTTAGTAATTAAACTTTGATTTTAACTATTTTAACCCTTCTTTAAATAAATTAATAATAAATGTCCTAATCTAATCCAAGTGGGCCTAAATGGTCATATTTTATTCCTAAGTTTTTTTTTGGTCGAATTACACTTGTTTAATAGAATTAGGACATGTGTTAGGGTAATAATAATATTACCCTATTTACTTTTAACCGTGGAAAAAAAAGTAAAAAGTTACTATTCACCAAAAAATTATTTTCATCTCATTGAACCACATTTATTTACTGACATCAACCGTGTCTCTCGGATTATCGAAATTCCACTCACAGAAGTGGTAAAATTAAGTATTATGAAAAATTCAGTTTTTTAACTACCACTTAGTGGTTTCACTATTCATCAAAAATTGAAAGTTTTCAGAAAAATACCAAAATTTCAACCTAGGCTAATTTCGATATTCCAAATCCAAAAATGAAGTCAATTTTGAAAAATAAAATTTATAAAATTTGAGAAAGTGGTTATTACTATTCATAAAGGCCAGTTTTAATAATATTTTAATATTATATCGTTGTTTAGTGAAACTCGGTATTGCGTACGACGCAAGCTATCGAGGAAACTCGCGATTTCGTGTAATGCAAGCCAAACAAGTGTTGTGTGTAGAAAAAGTTTCCTTTGATGATTTATATAACATGAAAGTCTCGGGTGTTACATTATAGCCCATGTAAAATCCATTATATTATCACTAGACCCTTATGGTCCATGAAAAATTTAGAGTAATGGTTACCAAATATCCTTTCTGTGATATCTTGTTTGATAAGAAGAGTCAACCATTAGGGTGCTAGAACCCTTCTTTAAAATGAAATTTCCCACATGTCACACATCCTAATTTTATTGTCTCAGATAATTGTTTAAATTCAATGGCCCATGGAAAATGATATACAGATCCATGTGATTCTTTGTCTACTCATGTATACATATGGATCTGTCGAATGAGACAATTTTCATACACCAAAGGTACCAATATGTGAATAGGAATTTCTGATTTATATATGACCTGACATCATCATGGAAGAACCTAGAACCTCGGTGTGTTTTTGACCATTCCCATCATGATTTCCTCACAACATCCATAATAATGGAACACGTTATTCCATTATTTACAATCCTTATAACCTAAATATTCAAATAGATTTTACACCCTCAAAATTTCTTCAATGTGTTTTTCTACCTTTATCAAATAAGGAATGAGAAACTCCATTCTTGGAAATTTTGATGCCCAAAACCTCTTGAATGAAGCCATCGGGAGTAGATTTTGAACCAAAAATTTAAGGGATAAATTTTTCAACGGTTCTAGATCCCTTCTTGGATAAATCTTCCTCAATAACAAACATTATCTTTCTAATATTTGATTTTTTAATCTTTCATAGCCTCTAAGATAGCTATGAAACCTATATTTCACCATGGTATTGATGCATAAGGGTTCAGACCTATCATACATAGGCATCCCTTCAATTCAATAATATAAATTCAATCTTTCTGAACCATGGTAACGTCGTGATGGAACTCAGAACCTCAAGTTATTTTGGTTCATCAACGATACGTCTAAACCTTTCCAAATTCAAAGAGACAAAAATTTTTGTAATTACTTTGGTCATACACATGTTCCAAAAATCCATGTGGATTTGGTTTCGTTAGTATTTCTTTCTCAAAAAATATTATCCCCATAAATCTTCCAAATTTGTTATTATATAGTAGAAATCTCTATTTGAAAATGATATTGATTTATTAGAGCCCATACCTAAAAATCATAGGCATATCCTCCTTGTAGTAATTGAGGTATAACACTCATAATTATCGAAAACTCTGTGGAAGAACCTAGTACCCCTTCGGTAATTTTGGATCATCCCTTGAATATCTTCCCAACATTAAAAATTCATCCATAATTTACATCAAGCAAGACTCTGAACACCACAAAATCAGAAGTTCCTAGTAGTAGGAGTCCAAATTTCTTAGTATCTAAAGGACTGGTATAATAGAAAATAAACTAAATTAATAGATGTTATAAGATAGAAGTTCCTAACCTAAATAGATAGAAGGTCTAAGATAAAACACCCTAAAATACAGTGACCAAAGGTCTAAGAAAAAAGACCCTAAAACACAGAAATAGAATGGTCATTGATAAAATAATATAAATCAAAACACACCAACTATATATTATAAAAAATGGAAAAAATGTGAAGAATTTGAGGTCCACCATATATACATAGAAAAAATAAATATATGGCTAAAAAGCCCGTAAAATTTATAAAAATACTGGTAATTCCAAGGAATTACAAACACCACTTGGAAGACCAAGTGTCTCCCATGACACAAATTTGGGATAGCTCCAAATCCTTAAGAGGGAATTTAATTTTGGGTGAACTAAGCCCCTTTCCTAGTACATGTATCTCCCGAGGGGGGAATTTTTTGACACCCACCAAAGGACCATAAGAAAATTCCTAAGATAATAAATACCTAAATTTGGGAATTATATTCCCTGGAAATAAAAATGAAGATAAAGGTAGAAAGAACACACGGATCACATAAGACTACAAAACAAATGAAATCCCAATACATTCAGAAGGTTATGAGAAGTAACCATGTGCATCATATTTCCTGTGGATGATCCCATGAAGCCCATTTGAAAAGCCTTTAACCACTTTTCAAGGAATCATAGACACTCAGTGATCATTAAATGGTTTACAAATGAGCCTCCCGAAGTCACATGACATGTTAATCCACATATTCATAACAATCCATCCAAAAATACATGGAAAATTAGTGGAAAATATATGGAATGATGGATCATCTTCTGGACATATATATCACATGACATTCCCAAGCACTTCATGTGACACCACAATCCCGTCGTTTCATGTCAACCAGGCTATATAAGAACCCACAAACATGTCCCACGCATCACATCAAGATACCCAGACTTGTCTTGGAATATTTATTCACTCTATCCGGATCAATGAAAATAGAAAAAAATTTCCATAAAATTGTCATGCATCACCATATGATCCTTTGGTGGTCATGTGTTGCATAACCTATAGGGATAATGATTTTCATCAACAATACTCATAATATATCATGAGATTTCGAATCCATAGAATATTAAATAACAAAATAAAATGAAAAGGAGCGAGCCACTTGAGGTCATAAATATCACGTGATGCACCCAGGTAGTTCTCAAGACACTATAACACTTTGTACAAATTTCATTCATATTAAAAAATATCACACAATCATATCAACCTCACCACATTAAGGGTATTGGACATGTTTAGACATTCATTTCCTCATACTTTAGTGCAATATAGAAAATCAGAGTATTTATCCATGAAATTCCCAATCAATAATAAGAGACCCCTTATTGGTTATGTGATACATCATCGATGGGGATAGTCATTATCTATGACAAAACTCATGAAACCTTATGAGATACCCAACGATTATAAAATAAACAATGAAAATAAAAGGGGAATGGAGGGAGATTCTTTTTAGGGGATGATATAATGATCATTATTTATTCTGCGAAACCCCCTCAAATATTCTTTTTTGTCTCATTAATTACCCCAAAAATCCACCCATATCTCACAAAATGTCCCAGCCATGTCACCTCATTTCACAAAAAATATTCTTAATAGAAATATGGATATTGAAAAGGCCACTATAGATGTTGTACTGGCCATGAAAATCCCATTTTCATGGCCAAAGATGTATGAAAGACACCTTTAAATATCCATAATTCAATAAATTATTTTTCGGTATGATAGTCTTCTTATAACTAGATATCAAGTGTTTTCCCCCAGATACTAGTGAATAGATTGTAAAAATATGTCAGACAGCCATGAATTCCACTATATCCTACATAAGACTGTGCGATATGTGTCGTGAAAATATGAATATAATAGGGTAGAGAGGACTATAAATCCCCTACCAAAACATAAAAAAAAAATAAGTTTTTGTATCATTAGATCCTTGAACCATCACACCTATGATTATACGAATATTTCTCTTAGTGGCCAATCTGGTGATCTAAAAATATGTTCACTTAGTTTAATATTGGGAGTTAATAATATACAATGATGTTTTCATGAAAAATTCAAGGAATTATTTAATATAATGCAATGTGATTTCTATGGTTCTTATTAAGAACATTTCCCATACCTACTACAGAACACAAAACCTAATAATTTTAAATACTGAATAAATATGAGGCATATCACAATAACAACAAGAATAAATGACCATCCAAATGGAAGACTCTTGCAAAGGGCATATAATCTAATCCTTATGTGCTTCTCATGACTCATTTAGATCATGAAACAACACATGTACTTGTCATTCAAATCAGGTGACATCCTCTTGACATAAAATTTGGATAATTTGAATCCTATTGATATGTTAATCATGTTATATGAAACCCTATAAGCATGAAAACCAAGTATCATGGTGTCCTCTAGGCTTTCCATCCATATCGTGTGATGTACTCTAGACATGTATCCCATGATACGAAGCATCACCAGTGTGTATCATCTAGGTCTTGTGAAGACCTATGGTCTATCCAAGAAGATCTCGATTCACCATAAAATATTGAAAACAAGCTCTCATGAATCTATCTCAGCATGTCTGCCATATCTAATGATGACACAAAGACATGTTAACAAGGGCTCATGATGATTCTAGGACATATAATCTAGGAATCGTGATAAAACCCAAACAAGTAATCAAAGATCATGTGACATTATCCAATATTCTCCACTAGCTTTTTTATGACCTAGGGGAAATACCTCAAGACGATGTGACACCCTCCAAGCATGTCATCCAACATTTGCGATGACACAAAGAAAATTCATCCCAATATTATGATGTATTTGAAACATGTCATCCAGGACATGTGATTGTATTCAGACATTCTTGGACATGTTATGAGGCATCCAAGAGGCATATAATCTTAGATTATGAAACTAACATTAGACACATCCTGGTGTATTTATAAATTTTAGGCATAAAATTATTATATGTCATGTAGGTCATCTAGGGCGTGATAGGTTTATCTAGTGGGAAATATAAGGGAAACATTTGTATGTAATCTTTGACCAACTAGTCTATGCTAACATTGATTATTGGTATAATTAGGATACATAGGACGACCTCCTAAGGTCCAAGTTCTATATCAAATGTACATAGGATTTATCCTAGTACATATGTACTACATCAATAAGAAATGACACTGATCACATTTTATCCCTTGTTTCTCACACCAAGAAAGATCACTCGGGCTTTCGGAGATATGATAATCACATCATTCACAATATAAATCTCTACAAATATTAGGGAAATATCATTATGTATTCCCCGATCAGTATCATAAAATGATATATTCTACATACTAGGGATACATAATTGTGTAATTACCAATAAAATAGACTAAGATGACTCCTATTATTTCCATAACCATGATACACATGACACCTTCCAAAGGACCAATCTTAAACAAACACATAATTCATTGTATGTTTTTCAATGTCTCCAAAATCCTAATCATTGGGTCCCCAAATCTATAATAGGAATTTAATTATTTCTCATCCACCAAAGAACTAATTGGTTAACTAAACTAAGGTGAATAGAATTTCTACCATATACTAGATATGTAGGAATCCTTCATAAGTATCGAGCTCCATAATAAATATGAAAAGGGATATACTGGCCTATAATCTCCACATTAAAATGAAATGAGGTTGATAACTTGAAATCATGTTTTCCTCAAACAAAAAATATCTCACAAGGTCTTATGGAGAAACAATGATCATGTCATTCACATAATGAACCTTTACTATCCAATTAAACCTTAGTGTGAAAACCATAATTAATAACATAATATAAATATCCCAATATAAGTTCAGCCATAGTGTGTAAGACCCAATCTATAGAACAAAGATGACTCTAATTCCTACTAGCGCTAGGATATATATGATGACTTTCTAAGGTGAGAGCAAAATTAAATAGCCACATCATTACAATATTCCTTATATCTCTAAGATTTCAACAATCAGGCCCTAATCTCTGCCGTAAGATAAACTGGTTACCTTATACACCAACTAATGGAGTAGTGGGATGAACTACAATGGCGTAGATTCCATCCATAACCAGGATATATAGGAATATTTCTTGAGGTACAAGATCAAATACCTAGTGCCTAAGTCACCTAATATAATTCCTCTCCCCATGGTTCTAATCTACAATGTTTCAAAAAACTGTTTGGTTTTTGGTTCCTGTTTTAAAACAAGATACATTGTATGACTCATAATGGCTCAATACCATCATCGTAATATTAACCACCTTCTTGGATAACAATAAACATTAGAGTGATTGGTTATACGACTTAAACATATAATTCGATACCCACCAATAGGAAATAAATGAATAACCTCACATACATACATTTAAATTCAACAATAAGATCCCATCATTTTGCTATATGATATAATTTTACCAATGATCAATTTTTTAAGTACAAGATCAAAAACATTGTGCCTAAGTGAAGTCATATAATTCCTCTCCCCATTTTGTTAAACTACAATATTCCCACAAAATGTGTGTGGTTTGTTCCTGTTTTAAAATAGGATAAAATGTATGCCTCATAATGGCTCAATACCATGCTCATAATATTAACCACTTTCTTGGATTCCAATAAACTTCAGAGTCATTGGTTTTACGGATTTAACATATAATTAGATACCCACAAATAAGAAATGGATGAAGAACCTCAGATACATACATTTAGATTCAATAATAAGATCACTTTATTTTGTTATATGATATAATTTATCCAATGATAATTTTTTAGGGTAACAGTTCTCATATCATGATAAAGAAAATATTATCTAATATATCATAAATCCATAATATATTCTCAGAGTATGAAACAACTCCCCATAAATGGATGTGATGAGACTGAACTCCCATAATATCAACAAATGTGGGTTCCTATGCATTTGTGGGTCTGAAAACCCAAAGGACCACCTACCCTTAGAAATCAGGTTCATACCCAGATTCTTTTGTGAGAACTGTTGGGGGTTTCCATTATGAAAAATAACGGTTTCCCTGATAGGAATGATTTTTCAATACATTAAACCCCCCATAATCAGTTTTAGATCTTGACCGAATACACCTCAGTCCTCTCTCTTCTAACTAAACTATTATGGCGAACTAGGAATGAACTCGCATAACCATGGCATCTCATTTTCAAGATATAATATGATAGAATTACAAGTTCTGGTTAGGTCATTTTTTTCCTATCTTGAGGGTTTTCTAGTTCAATATCTTCAATTGAAATAGAGTCTAGAAACTTCTAATGATAATTATTTTCGTCAAATAATTTCTTATTTATACCTAAGTTTGATAAATAGATAGATAATTTTAATTATTTTATTGTGTCATTCCCAAATTTTATGAACCCTTAGCTTTTCCGTTTAATTTTTTCCTATTATTTAAATAAATTTATATAAATTAACTTATATTTTATTAATAATTGTTTTGAAATTAGTTTCTCTGTTTAAAAAATTAGATGGTCTGCAATCATACATTCTAGTGTATTTCTAGTCAATAAATTTCACATGGGAGAGTTAAAGAACCTAATTTGGAACTTTCATGGTAATAAAAACTAGTTAGCTGACAAAAACATCCTCCTGATTCAAGTGAAGGTGTTACTTTGTGAGCATTAATTATTTACATAGTATTTTTTTAAAAGGACCTCCAACAAATGATAGGTTCAAGGTTACTAAATTGATCATCTTCAATATCTAAGACACAAAAATTGTTATAAAAAAATCATGTCTCCCATATGAAATAATACATCATCTTTAACTCGTGAGGGTTTGGTGGGACATTGGTTGTAAATATGAATGATAATTATAGAGGGTTTTGTCTCTCCATCTTGTAAATATAAATAAAAATAATTTTTAATAACATTAATAGAGGCTTCGAAATGAGGAATTACATCCTTGAATTCACATTTCCTTATATATAAGGGAATGTTAGTGGTTCAATGGTAGTTAAATTTTCTAGTCAAAGTATGTTGAATCATTGATGAAACATTCCTCCATATTTTTACCTTTTCACATCCATTGAATTTAAAATTTGGGGAACAAAACTCTTACAAACACATATATTATATTGGAATATGTTGTATAACTTCATGCAAAGCTATGCTGACATTAATATTATTAAAATATTCAAATATCTTTGTAGCTATATGATATTTTCATGAGACGATTTTTTTAATTTTTTGATGTATTGTTTTTTACACTACACCAGTATAACCATGTGATACATGAAACACAAACATAGCTTTCAGTATATGCAACACTGTGCTTGGATTATGTTATAAACAATTTCAAGTTCTTTTGATAGAATTCATTTAACACAAGACTGATTTTATGTGCAAAAAATACCGTATAACCTAGCCATTATAATAAAGGATATGAATATTATTATCATAATTATGGAAATTTTTTTAATTCTATGGTGAGAAATTAATTATAACAAAAAACAAAAACTTTTTAAAAATAAAAGGAAAGAGTTTTTTGAAAAAGTATTCAAATGGAAATAAGTGAGTTTATAAAATAATAAAATAAATCTCAATGAATTTTATTAATAAAATTTATATGTAATATATTTGATATAATGTTTAAAAATACTCTTATATGTTATCTAGAACCCATATATGAATAAATACAATTTTTCATATAAAAGAAACATTTTTTTAAAAATTCAATCCTACAGCCTTTTGATGGTGCTCCAATATTAAATATAGTTTTTAATAACTTTTTATATTAAATTTCACAAAATAAACCTATTATTCAAATTTAATATATATATATATATACTTAGGATGAATTTTTAATACTTTTCTAATAAATTTTATGTATTGATGACTAGTAAAAATATACTAAAATTAAATGAAAAGTAACTTTTTCATAAAATTAAATTATATGTTTTAGTTATATTATTTAATGGTTTTAACATATAAATATATTTGTTTTTGTTCATTTAATATAATTTTTTTTCATTTTCGTTAATTTTATTTTGAATTTTTAATGAAATACTTTTCAACCTTTTGTAATGATTTAACTTTAAAAAATTATTTTCTCATTTAGGCAATGAGGTTATTTTTAAATAAATTAATACAAAATATGTGATTTAAATTTTGAAAAATGGAATATATTTTTTGAATAATTAGGTATAAATTATTTAAATATATTTCATTAATTTTTTGGGCATTATAAATAGTATCTTTGGCGATTGTTAGTAATACGGTAAAAGGGTAAATTGGGTAATTGAGGTAAAAATAATATTTTCATATTACCCTATGACTTTCCCTGCTATCATTGGATGAGTTCTATCTAACCTAAATCAATTTTGGGACTAAATGGTATCCTTTGGAATCCACTTGGATGAGATTTGGACATTTAATATATTTTATTTTAAAATTGTTAAATATGTCTTACTCAAATGTTAATAACTATATCATTTTTAATATATTTTTATAAAAGAGATATGTTCTACTATAATTTTTCATTTGAGATAAAAAATGATTTTATTTATCATGGAAATTCATTTTTAATTTTTATGAATTAAATAAGGACCATAATGGCTTATACATTGAGGATGATGAAATTATTTAATTAATGAAAAATTAATAAAATAATTTCCATTAAAATAAAATTAACCAATAAAAGACAAAAACACCTGAACAAATCTTATTGGTCAAATATATATTGATCATAATAATCCAACGATTGACTTAGTTACTATTTGATTCAATATGAAAATGATTATGACAGTTATAATATATAATATTAAGAGATGTTAAAGTTGTAACATTTTTCTTTTAATACATATAAAATTTTTAATGTAGGATTTTCCAAAAGCTATATTCAACTATAAGTATTATTGTCACAATCCTCTCACTCCAACTATACCCCTCCTATGTTGGCAATGAAGAATGGAAGATAATGAACCCTAAGTCCTGCCTCCTATAGGCCACGAGTAAGTGGATATCACCAAGGGTACATAGATCTCGCAATATTAGAGGCATTTCCCATTATAAGATAACATGATAAATAGATATGATTAATCGACCACAAATATCTCCATGTTATATATATAATTAAGCCAAACCATCCCATAATGCATGTACAAATCAAAACTAATACATATAAAATACTCTAAATGAATGGCCAAAAGAATAAAACATAAGGTAGTGGCACAACTATAGCTCCAATGGTTCAAATTAGAAATGTCTATCATAGTCCAAAAATTCTTCCTGGAAACATAAAAACAATTTTTTATACATTGTGTGAGAATATAGGTGTATTAAGTAATAAAAACCAACTTCACTCATGCACTTGTGAAATGATCATACTAATACACACATGTCAAAGTAATAGAACCAGGCATCACATGTAAAGGCATACTAACCATCCAAACCCACCAAGGCACTATCACCAAATATCACAAACCATGTAATATAATATAGTTTAATTCACTTCTATGATAGGGTACCCTAAACCACTTTCCCCTAATTAGCCACTCTCACACCCTAACTAAAAAAGTGTTTCCAATATCACCTATTTCTAGTACGCAACATCACAACCTGCCCACACACACTTGGGCCTCAAAACCACACCTCTTCTCGTCATTGAGGTCATGAGCCACATCACATACACCCGCAGACACCTAGTCCTAAAACCACAACACATCCCACCCAAAAACACCAAGTCCAGATTACAAACCACATCCCACCCACAGATCCTTAGGACACACACCATATATCATTCTAACATCACCTGAGAAAGCACAAGACATCTCATCCAGTAAAAATATGGAAGTAACAACTCGTGATCCCACACCTGGGCCTCTTAGACTATAATACACCCAATGAATCATGTGCTATATGTACCTTTATGAGTGAACAAGGAAGAGCGGTTGGCCAGTCATCCATCCTCTCAGTGATATATTTGGGAAAGAAACCCTCCCTATAACATTGGGTGTGTCAGGAACATATTGATCATCTAGGAAGGGGTGTGTATGGATGTCAAGAGAATTTATAGTGTATATAATTATAAATTTATAGCACATAAGCCCATCTTATGGGTTTATAATAAGAAATAACAATCTCATAGAATCGACACAATGGATGCCACCTCTAAATGAATCAAAGAATATAAACAAATCACAGTCTACAAATTGTTTTCAACCGTTAGTCCATATTCTTGAGTTTCTATTTTATAAAAAAATAAACTATATCAGATTCAATGAAATGTGTCATCATCATTATTTATAAAACTCATTTCACTTATAATGATAACCTATTTCATATTTCCAATCCATTATTTTATATATAAACATTATCCTTCTAAAAAACATATCCCATCCTAAATTTCATCTCTAAGAATACCCCTTTAGAATTTTTAACATACAGTATTAAATATATTAATACTTGGGTGGATAAAATAGAACCGACCAAATAGAAAAATCTCAACACAATAAAAGTAGAGCATAATCTATAAGTCACATTATACTCTTAGTCCACATTTATAATCTTTACAAATTTTAAAAAATATCAAATATTTCTATATTTAAAACACATTGGTTTATTAAATTCCATACTATTATTCAATTACTCATTAAATGTTCACATTCCATATTCCATTTCAAATAAACCATTTTTCTATATTATTTCAATGATCGAATATTTCACTTTAATTCCATACATCCCAAGAAAATAGAATTAATTCACAAAATATAATAACCAACTTACAAAAAGATTCACTACAGAAAAACCCATTATTTATTACTGAATAATCCTATATATTCACAAATTCATAGAAACATACCACTTTTTCTATCCCTACTATATAACCATACCAAATCTACCATCACATCCCCATTTCACCACTAGACCAAAATCACCTCCACATTTCACAACCACATATCATCCACTACCCCTACACTTCAAAAAATAGTAATATTACATCCATAATATTTCCAAATACTACCCACATCACACAATCATGTCCTAAAATATGTTACATCACATAAAAAATAAAATCATACTATTAGACTTAGCAGGGAATCCCTTATTAAATTTCACTTAATTTAAGGAGTTATAACAGAAACCATATAATACCAGGGCATCCCTTTACATTAAATCAATGTAAATGGTTAAACAATTATATAATAAATGATGTGAATATCCACATAATGTGAATATACTCCACAACCCATAGACTTGTGCACAAACAACTTACCCCAATGACCATGATTTTCAGGGTTTGTTTAGTCTAAAAAATTCACAGCATTGATCATAATATCAACAAAATAGTACGATCATATGTGACATTCCCTAGACCCTATTTATTGATTTGATACCAATTTGATTATCTTTATTGTATTTTGTTTCAACTATACTCGCACGGATATATTCATACACCAACATTGCCTGATACACAATTGAGATAGATGATTGAAAACCAACATGGAGGAAGAAGCGATCAACACATCCTTATAGCACTAATGTAGGGGTGCATATGTAGTATGAAACTCTTAGGAAATCATAAACCAATTGGTGTAGAAAAAATGCATGAATCCTTATGGAAGAAAGGTTCAGGGTGTCTCATACATGAGGAAAATAATAAGGAAGAACAAGGGCAGAATATATATTGGCCTTTGAAAAAAATAATGGTTTAGCGGCTAAGATACACATGGGATTTTCCATTAAAGGCAGATTTAGTCAATGTAACATGACTTGACTAATTTAATGCCCCAGAACTATTGTTAATTTAAATATATTACTCATATCAGTTGAAACAGATCTAAAACAACATAAATATGTAATTAAACTTGTTTTATGTCAAAAGTGGTGTTAAAAGAGAAAAACTGTAAAAATATGGAAAATTTCTATAAATTAGAAAAACTATTAGAAAGAATCATCTTTGAACCTACCATTGAGACCAATCATTTTGAGTCAATGATGTGAGACATTGTTGAGACATTCCATCAGTGACTCATCATCAAGAGCTACTGTTACGACTCACCATCCAAACCTACCGTTGCGACTCACGGCCACTGCCTACTATTGAGACTCACTGTTAGGACCTATCATTTAAACACACCAATAAGACCTACTATTATAACTCACCATCTGGAACAACCGTTATGACTCAATATCATGACCTACTATTCTGACCCAATGTTAGGACCTACCATTGTAACTCACTATTATGAATTAACGTTATGACTCACCCTTAGGATCTACCATAGACACTCCCTACTAAGACCTATTGTAGGAACTCACGGTTAGGACTTACCATTGGAAAATACATTTGGAAGCTAGAAATTTTTCAAAAGTTTTTGAAGAACACTAATTTACCACCAGAACTTCTTGAATAACATATTTTCAAAATGTAATGAACTGTAGAAGTCCACACCATTACATCAGATTCCACTCATAATATTCCCACCCTAGATACATCAAAACCAACCCCATAAGGGGTGAAGGTGTCCAAACAACCACCCTATGTGATACCTCTCAAGTATCTCAATATATTTCAAAACAAATAGTCAAACTATAACCATCAATTAGGAAAGATACCTCTCAATCAATGAAACAATCATATATATAGGTATAACAAGTCCAGTACAAAATACAAAACAATCAAATAACCATTACCACACCAGGGATGTGATTTAATTAAAAAAATTCCATCACATTATTTTGAATAGAGTGAATTTTTTCAGATTAGAGAAAACATTACTATGCCTTTTATTTAAACAATATCACTTAGACATTATAACTACGCTACTCTTTAATACACACTTAAACAAGATTTATTACATAAAATTTCACTTAGGAACACTACGAGGATCTAGAGGTCTACTGTCTTTGGAAATTCAGAAAATTACATAACAACTTAGTATATAAAACACAACATCATTATTGAAAACTTCTTTTTCATGACCACAACATTTCTTTCTACTTAGTATTTCATGGGATAACCCGAGGACATACGTAAAAAAAGGGTGATATATTAATCCTAGAATGGGAGTAAATAAGTAATAACATAAAGAATACAATACAAGTTGGGAAATAGACATACCAAGGAATCATACAATATAAATGAACATAAAGGCATGATATATCATGATTATCATAACATGGAAATGTGGTAAAAACATTTAACAAGATATTAGCATGAGACATCGCTCATTGAACGTAGATCATGAGTAATACCTCATTGCACATGTATTAGAATGAGTAACCCAAATTCTAATTGAATCAGCATGAGTAAACCCTCATTTCACTTGACATATCATCATACAAATATTTTCCCAATGCATTAGATCTCTATCATGACACACCCTTTATAAGCATTTCATTTCATGCATAATTGTGCCACATAAATCATATAAACTGGATTCATTCATCATCATAAGTTATTCCATGATTATGTAATGTGTAATACATGCATTTAAGTTCCATTAAATATATATATATGTTCATAAATTTAAATACCCTTTATAGAATCATTGTTTTGGTATTCACTAAATAATGATTTTGGCTTTGAAAACTACGGTGAAATTTTGGCAGCCTAACATTATGACATAAAAATTCATAAAAATTCGTTTATGATACAGAAAGGTGTGTCTCATCATATGTACATGAAATGTAAAGTATGGGGTCATATATATATGTGTCCCAACATATGTAATTTGAAAATATATGGTGTAACAGAATAAAGAAACTTCCAGAAAGAGAATAAAGGGAATAACACTTAAGAAATATCGGCATGGTAAGAGGTGTAAATGGGTGGGATTAAAGAGAGAAAATGAGGTATCTCATCACTAAAATAATATTATGATAGCATGGGGGAGGTGAAAAATAAAACCCCAACAATTCTAATTCAAAATACAATGGTAAAATAATATGTTGGGACTTGGAAAAAAGTAACAAAACAAAGAGATTCATTATAGAATTTCGACATGGTAATGGGTCTACATGGGAGGCATTAATGAGAGAGAAAAGGGTATCCCATAATTAAAAAATATGTAGGGAAGTATAGGGATGTTTTGAAAACACACCCAATCATTTTTAATTGTATATAAAAGGGCAGAAAAATATAAGGAAACATGGACATAAATTAGGAAGGAAGAAAAGTGGGGATCCGTAACTTTGAAGTGTTATCCCAATGGTTTGGGAGAGGATTGAGAGTGTATTATAGGGAGATTGGGGAACTTTGGGAGGATTATATTAACAAGTGGGTAGAGTAGTGATGTTATCCATCAGTTTTTAGTGAATATTAGTGGGATCTTGGATGGGAATATATAGGAAAATAGAGGGCATTCTTTATTATTTAGGTTTTGGACACAATATATTAAACTAATCAAAACCAAAAAACCATACCATGGGTTTTCATATGGTATTTTCCAATGTGGAGTGGAAAAAAGTATTTTATAAGTCTAATGGCTGAAATTATTATAATATTAGGCTTTCTATGTTTGAGGTGAGTCACAATCTCAAGGAAATCATTTTAAAAAGTTAAAATATTTTTATAAGTCTTGGAGGGTCTTGTAAGGCACCATAAAATTAATCAAACAAATATAAAATCACAATATTTCAATTTTATAACATATATTTTCCAAAAATGTTATTTACATTATTTTATTGCATCACTATTGGGTCAATTTGATGTCATTAATCACATTACCCAAATAATTGACTGTCTTAGAAAATTACGAAAAACTCACCCTTGGATAATTTCAACGTCTTGATTCCAAAAATAATATTAATTTTATATAAATATTTTTCTATGTATGTTGATTTTATCTTTTAAATTAAAACTTACATTTATTGAAAATTCATGGGGTTTGAAAAAAATTGCTTTCAAGCCTTAATAAAAATCACAATTTTATTAATAAAAATTATACGATTATTTATATTTAATAAAAGTAATTTAGGTATAATGTTTTATTAAAATATTATTTATTTAAAAAATCTATTAATTCATAAACATATATTTCTTAATTGAATTCTAAATAAATATAATTTTTGATCTTTTAAAACCATTTACAAAGTAAAAATAATAAATTGAATGTGTGTTATTTATAAAAAAAATAATTCACATAATAATATTGATAGATTTTTCTTACATAACCCCTTATAATACCCGCATAAGACCTAAGGGTAAGGTGTGTGATTTTGAAAGACACTTGGGGAGGCTCAGATAACATTACTCGGGTGGTAACCTCTATCAATTTCCACTTCTACCATATGCAGTTCCATTCATGATTAACGTGTTGAAACTTGGTTTAGGCTTGTCTAAGATTGAATCCTAGTCACTCTAACAATTTTTCGTGCTCTGATAAATGGGCTTCATATGGAGTAATTATACTGGATAAGTCCATCATATCCTTATTCTGAGTAAATTTTATTTGTCAAACACCTATATTTATACTAATCATGTGATCACTATTCAATAACAATATTAGCAATGGTAATAATACATACTGGTATTTTAAAATCCAAAAACATTAAACCATGGAAGTCAATATGTTTTATATAACTATTTTACATAATAATACATTTAATTTTATAGAGATTAATTTACATTAATAAACGATTATGATGTTACAATATTCCCCATTAAGAAAATTATCCCTTGAAATTTCCTATTCCTATAATAAAACAGTTGTCAGTAACTCCACCTCAACAATTTCTCTACTTCCCACGTTGCTGCTTCATACTTAGGGTTTCGCCACAACACCTTGATGAGGGAATTATTGTATTTTGTATAACTGTTTCCCTATGATCTAAGATCTTCACCCTCTTTTCATCATAGGAGAGGGCATTCTCCAATGGTACCACCTCTGGATTGAGTACATGTGATGTGTTGAGTATGTATTTTCTCAAGAGTGATACATGGAATACATGAGGTAGCTGAGAAAAGTTCAGTGGGAGTGCTAATCGATAGGCCACTTATCCAATGTGATCATGGATATCATAAGGGATAATGTAACCTAGAATAAACTTTCACTTCTTTACAAATCTCATAACTATCTTCCATGGTGATATGAAGGGGAATACTATATCTATGACCTCAAACTCTAGGTCTCATCTACGATTATCATCATAACACTATTGATGACTCTAAGAATATTTAATGTGTTGTCGGTTAGTCTTAAACTTCTCCACAATTTATTCAACCATTTATAGACCTAGGATTTTTCACTCCCCAAAATCATCCCAAAATGCAGGTGTTATGAACCACTACCCATAATGGGATTCATAAGAAGCGAATTGGATTCTTGAGTGGAAACTGCTATTGTAGGAGAACTCATCCAAAAGAAGATGTTGATCTCATCCTCCTTTTATGCCTATTGAGAATTCTCTCTACATGTCCTCATGTGTTTGGGTTGTTCGCTCAGATTGGCCATCAGTTTGATGATTAAATTTCATACTAAATATCATCTCAGTATTTAGAGCGTGCGGGAGACTCTTCTAAAACATAAGGGTGAATATAGGATCTAGATCGGATACAATCGATAGTGGTACTTCAAGAATCCTTACCACTTATCTGCTGTATATTCATGCCAGTAGATCTAATGAGAAATCATCTCAAATTATAATTAAGTGTTCAGTCTTTTATAAGGATCTACAATAACCCAGATAGCATTGTTTCCTTTAGAGGTTTTAGATGTCTGGTGACAAAGTCCATGGTGATGTTTTCCCATTTACATATTGGTATGGGTAATGGGTTCAATATCTTCATAGACTTCAACCTCTCAGCCTTCACTTACTTACATACTAGGAACATTGATTTATACTCAATGATCACCTTATTCATGTTATCACACCAATAATTTTGTAACGACCCAAACATTCATTAATGAAAATCCCTCTGGATCTAATTAAATTTCTCATTATGTAGAATTTTTATATAAAATGTAAACATCATTGGTTTTATATTTAATGAAATTAAAATATCATTAAGGATTTCAAACGTTGCTAATATAGCTGTTTAACAGTGATGACGTGATTAGTATAAATATATGGCTTTAACAAATCCAATTTACTCAGACAAAGAAAGTGATGGTCTCCTCCAGTATACATGCCCCATACGAAGCCCATTTGTCTGAGCTCACAAAGGAGGTGGCGTCATTGGGATTTTCTCTTGACCAATCCCAAGCTGAGCTTGAACCCGTTATTCTTGAGCGGAACCGACTACAGGAGAAGTGGAAGTTAATAGAGATAACAACCCAAGAGATGTTATCAGAGCAAGCCCAAGAGTCTGTCACCATCACACACCTTACCCTTTGGTATTAGACATCTGTTACAAGGTGTTATGTAACAAGACCCTAGAAATATGACTATGTAAATTATTTTTGTATAAATAATGTGAATTCATTTTATTATATTTACTTTGTAAATAGTTTTTAATGGACAAATAGTATTTTTAGTTAATATTCAACTAAGAAATCTATTTTGATGAATTGATGGATTTTTTAATTAAATAACAACTTAATAAAGTATTATTATTATTAAATTTATTTTCATTAAATAAAAATGATCATATAATTTTTTGAATTCAATTGTAATTTTTATTATGGTTGAAAAGCCATTTTTTTCAAAACACATTAATTTTCGATAAATATCGGGGTTTTTAAGTAAAAATTCACATATTCAGATAATTATTTAGATAAAATGAATATTATTTTTTGAATCAGGATGTCTAAATTATCCAATGGTTAATTTTTTATAATTTTATGAGACATTTGAATTTTTGGGTAAATATTTAATACCATTTAAATATATAATGTGTTTTATGACTTCATAATGACCCAATAGTGATAAAATAAAATACTATAATGTGATATGTTCTGAAAATATATATTTCATAATTAAAATAATTTAATTTTAGTGTAGTTTGATTTATTTTACAAAACGTTAGTGGACCCTTCAAAAGTTATAAAACATTTTTACTTTTTAAATTGTTTTCCCTGAGAGTGTGACTTGCCTACACATTAGCACCCTAAATATTTTAAAATTTTAGGCCATTGTCCTTATAAAATATGTTTTTCCACTCCCCTTTGGAAAAATCCATTGTCAAA
Organism: Viscum album; assembly: GCA_963277665.1. Classification (NCBI taxonomy): domain Eukaryota; kingdom Viridiplantae; phylum Streptophyta; class Magnoliopsida; order Santalales; family Viscaceae; genus Viscum; species Viscum album. The sequence goes on along the minus strand of OY728128.1, from coordinate 1,742,646,081 downwards.
ACCATGAGCTGTTTATTATTATCGGTTACTTTAATGTGTGGTGACCCAAGCCTAAATATGAAAGAATTTCCTCTCTTTTCCTATATAAACCCACCCAAGATCCCACTTCATCATCACTAAAAGCATTTAGAGATTTAATAACCCATTACCTACCCTCTCAATAATCCTCCAAAAGATAACCAAGCTCCCAAGAGGCCTCTCTCATGCCTCTCCCAAGCCTTTGGGATCACACTTCCTTGTAAGGGATTTCTTCATTTCTCAGTTTGTACAATTTTCATTAAGTTGTTATGCCCTTTTGTTTTCAATTAAAAAAGTTGGTGTATTATTTTACACCTCCCCAATACTTCCCTATCTATGTTTTAATGATTTGATACTCCTTTAACTTTAACTAAATTCCCCTCATGTACACTCGTTACCACGCTGAAATTCCGTATGGAATTTCTCTCTCCCCTTTTAAATCCAAGTAATTATTTTGTATCGTGCATCTAAATTCCATTATGTTTGATGGGAAGTGTATATATATGACCTATATACTTTTCATTTCATGTATATATTATTATACACCCTTTTCTCTCTCATCAACCATTTTCATGAATCCTTATGTCACGCCGTTATGCTGCCGAAGTTGCACTTTGTGTTTCCAAGCCATGATCATTGTGTAGTGCATACCATACCCATTTATCTATAAAGGGTATTCACCATTTTACACATATAATGATTGAATGGTACATTAATTTATTTATTCAAAATTACATATTTATGGAATAAATTATGATGTTTATTGATTCCATGATATATGTGGCCAACTTATGCATGAAAAGAAATTTTTAAGAATGGTGTGCCCTGATATCACTCCAATGCATTCTGTAAAGATTATTACCATGATAGATCAAGTGAAATTAGGGTTTACTATAGTTTTTTCAAGTGCAATGAGTGTTTACTCATTCTCCATGTGAAATGAGCCTTCTCTCATGCTTAAATCATGTTAAATGTTGTTGACACATTTCCATATTATGATTATCATGCTTTATCATGCATTTATGTTAATGTTTCTCTTATGATCCATTGATATGTCTATTTTCTAACATGTATTGTATTACTCATTTTATTCCATTTTTATTCCCTTTCTAGGATTTATATCCCACCCTTTTGTCATGCATGTCCCTAGGTTATCCTACGAAATACTAAGTATGAGGGAATGTAGTGGTCATGTAAAAGAAGATTTCAATTATGATGTTGTATTTTATGTTTTAAGTTGTAATGTAATGATCCTAAGCCCAAAAGACCCTAGAACTCTCGATCATATATGTTTTATCAAGTGATGTTTATGTAAAAAATCATGTTTATGTGTGAAATAAAAGGTAAGGTTTGTCAAAGTAGGTATCAGAGTATAGGTTTAGATATTTTTGGGATTAGGATTAGAAAACCCTAGTGAAGACATAGAGACAAGAATAAGTATAATAAAAACATAACTACGTATTAGTGAGTATTGAGTATATGGTTTATCAAGAAAATACATCCCTGTATGGATATGAGCAGGTTGAGGCAGCTCTGGAACCGATGTATCCTAGGGGTAAACCACAAAAACACGGCTTTGAGCTAGACTCAAACAAGAACTACTGCATGACACCAGGCCTTGCTGCACTCCTGGTTACTACACTCCTGGGGGATATTCTTTGGTAAATTCACAAGCATAGTATAGACCATTGTTAAAAAAATTCCACTATATATTTATGTTGGAATGAAGATAATGGATAACATAGACTAAAGCCAATAGATTCATAAATTAAGGAAATAAAAAGCTATTAATATGTCATCTATTTTTGGTTACCCATTACATGTTACCCCTAACCTTCATTTAATTAAGGTATAATAAATCATTAGATTTCAAGTAGTTTTATATCACAATTTTATCATGTCTAGAGGGTAACACAAAATTTCATATGTTTAATTAGCACGATAAAGGATAGTTTCGATATGGAAGGGGAAGAACCTCATACAACAATCGTGTCCCTTCTTAAAAAATTACTAGCTATAATTATTATGAAGTCAAGCATGCATAGAATCAAAAACATTTCCAATGTCCAACATTCTTACAAGATTATTTATGACATATCAAACACCTCCTTCATACCATATAATCATCAAGGATCATGGAACATCTATGATCAAATATTAAGCTCCCAACTCTACCACCATTCAAGACGAGGGAGTTACCATTAGGGTATTTTTATATATTTCACCCTATCTAGATAGTATGATAAAAAATTTTATTTTAGAATATATGCTGAAGATGGAGACCTCCAAGTATCATATATATATATAGTCTTGTCTTCCAGTTTTTTAGAAATCATAGACAATATACTAGAATAACCACATTTCAAAAATTTTAAATCTGACTCTATCAAATTATTTTACAAAAAACTGGTATATGGTGATGTTTTCAAACTATATCTTAGATACAATTTTTTTAAAAAAATTGCATCATATTTTCAATCGGTATGATCCCTGTTGCACGGACTGTGTCTAGACTAAGGGAGTGGAAGACATTGAATCTGCAATGAATTATTATTGCACTAAGTGGACCCTAGATCTCCATGATCGATGTGATAATGAGGTTTAGGGAAGGATTCGAGGTTTTTGGTAAGCACCTTGAAGTCGTGTTTAAATTTTACAGTTCATTTTGTATGTAATCAAATCAGGATGATACAATTTTTCTTAAGGGGGAATATTGTAAAGACCCAAAATTTCATTAATGAAAATCCCCCTAGATCTAATTAAATGTCTCATTATGTAAAATGATTATACAAAATGTGAACATAATTGGTTTTATGTTTTTATATTTTAAAATATCGTTATGGATTGTGATCATTGCTAATATAGTCATTGAATAGTGATCACACGAATAGTATAAATATAGTGCTTTAAAAAATCCATTTTAATCAGAAAAATGAAGCGATGTCCTCATCCTATAGACATTCCCCATATGAAGCACATTTTTCAGATCTTGTAACGGAAGTGGAATCATTGTTCTTCACTCTTTACCAAGCCCAAGATGAGCTTGAACTCATTAATCTTGAGTGGAACTGACTACGAGAGAAGTGGAAGTTAATGGAGATTACCACCCGAGCGATGTTATCTGAGCCACCCCAAGAGTTTGTCACCATCCCAAACCTTACCCTACAGTCTTACGTGGGTGTTATAAGGGGTTATGTAACCTGACACTAGCACTGTGACTATGTACATTTTTTTGTATAAATAATTTTCCTTCATATTATTATTGTTACTTTGTAAATAGTTTTCAAATAACAAATAGTATTTTTTTAGTTAATATATAGCTATGAATTCTAATTTGACGAATTAATAGATATTTTAAATAAATTATATTTAATAAAATATTATTATTATTAAATTATTTTTTATTAAATATAAAATATCTTACAATTTTTTGTATGGAATTTTAATTTTTATTATTGTTTGAAAGAATTTTTTATCAAAACCCATGAATTTTTTATAAATGTCGGTATTTATTTTAAAATTAATAATTCACATATTTTTAAAAAAAATTAGATAAAAGTAATATTATTTTTGTAATTAGGACATCTAAGTTATCCAAAGGTGAATTTTTTATAATTTTCTAAGACAATCAAATATTTGGGTAAAAATTAAATACTGTTTAAATATATAATGTGTTTTATGACATCATAATGACCCAATAGTAATGTAATAAAAAACAATAAATGATATTTTGGGCCAATATATTTTTTATCATTGAAATAATGTTCGTTTAGGTTTGTTTTATTTATTTTACAAAACTTTTGTGGACCCTCCAAGAGTTATAAAACATTTATTTCTTTTTAAGCTGTTTTCCATGAGAGTGTCACTCACTTCCACATACGCATCCTCAATATTTTAAGAATTTTTTACAATTTACATTTGAAATATTTATTTCCATTCTAATTTGGCCAAAACCATCAGAAAAAACCATGGGCTTGTTTGTGGTATTGATTATTTTAATTTGTGGTGACCCAAACCTATATATTAAAGACTTCCCTATCCTTTCCTATATATACCCACACAAGATCACACTTCCTCTTTACTAAATGCCTTTGTATATTGACCAACCCATGACCTCCTATCTCTATAATCCTAAAATGGTTCCCCAGTATTTCAAGAATCCTCTCTTATCCCACTCTCAAGATTTTGGGATCACACTTCCAAGTAAGGGATTTCTTCCTTTCTCATTTTGTCCAATTTTCTTTAAGTTGTTATGCCATTTTTTTCAATTAAAGATGTTGGAGTACGATTTCTAACCTATCCTATAAAAACCTATATATTTTTTAATGATTATAGTCCCCTTTCCCTCTCATTTAATTCCCCTCACGTACACCCATTACCGTGCCAAAATTCGGTAAGTAATTTCTCTCTCTCATTTTCCATCCAAGTAATTCTTTTGTATAATACATATAAATTTAATTACATTTGTTGGAAAATGTATATATAGTACCCCATTACATTGAATTTAATATATATATGATATGACATCCTTTTCTCTTTCGTCAACCATTTTTATGAATCCTTATGTCACGCTGTTATGCTGGCGAAATTGCACCGTGTTCTTCCAAGCCAAGATCATTGTGTAGTGAATACCATACACATGCCTCTATCAAGGGTACTAACCTTCAAAAACATAAACATATTGAATGTTACTTTCATTTATTTATTAAAAATTACTTAATTCTAGAATAACCTATGATATGGGTTGATTCCATGGTCTATGTGTAACACTTATGCATGAAATGAAATGTTTAAGACGGGTGCGCCCTGATAGCACTTCAATGCATTGGGTAATGATTAATATCATTATAAATAAAGTGAAATAAGGGCATACTCATGATAACACAAGTGAAATGAGGGTTTACTCATTCTCCATGTGAAATTAGCCTTGTATCATGGTAAAATCATATTAATTTTTTTCCCACATTCCTATATTAAGATTATCATGATTTATCATGACTTTTTGTTCATGTTACAATTATTATCCATTGATTTTCCAATTATCTAATAATTAATGTATTCCTCATGTTATTCCATGTTTATTCCCTTTCTTGACTTTATATCTCAACCTTTTCTCATACATGTCCCCAGGTTATCCAATGTAATGTTAAGGACAAGAGAATGTTGTGGTCAGGTAAAGAAATTTTCAATAAAGATGTTTTATTTCATGTTTAAAGTTGTTATGTAATGAATCTAGTACCCAAAGACACTACACCTCACCATATTCTATGTTATATAAAGTGAATTTAATATAATAAATCATGTTTATGTGTGAAATAAAAGAGTTGTTTTGTCATATTAGGTATCAGAGGATAGGTTTAGATATTTTGGGATTAGGATTAGAAAACCCTAGTGAAGACATAGAGACATGAATAAGAATAATAAAAACATCCCTATGTATTGGTGGGAATTGTGTAAGTGGTTTATCAAAAAAACTACATCCTTGTCTAGATACGAGCAGGTATATGTGGCTCTGGAAGAGATGTATCCAAGGGGTAAAACCCAAAAACAACATATTTAGCAAGACTCGAAGGAAAACTAGTGAAAAACAATGGGCCTTGCTTCACTCTTGGTTACAAATCTCCTAGGGGATGTGTTTTGTTAAATTCACAAGCTTATTATGAACCATAATTAAAAAAATGCTCCAAAGTATATATGATTGAATGTAGATCATGTATAACATAGATTAAATCCAATAGATTTATAAGTTAAGGAAATAAAAGCTATTTATATGTCATAAGTTTTGGGATTACCCTATATGTGTTACCCATAATTTTCCTTTCATAAAGGAATAGTAAATCATTTGATAGTAAGTAGTTTTATATCACAATTTTACCATGTTGAAAAAGTAACTCAAAATTAGTTATCTTTCAACAACAGGATAAAGGATAGTGTTGATATAGAAGGGGAATAACCCTATACAACAGTCTTCTCTCTTCATGAGGACTTACTAGCTATAATTATTGAAAATTCAATATCTTATATCATCAAAACCTTTTCTAATGTTCAACATTCTTGCAAGGTGCTCTACGGCACATCAAACACCACCTTCTTACCATAGAATCATCACGGATCATGGAACACATATGGTCAAATATTAAGCTCTCAAATCTACTACCTTTCATGAAGAGGGAGGTACCATCTGGGTATTTTAAAATATTTTACCCTATCCAGAGAGTATGATGCACTACATGATTTTAGAATAGCTGCTGAAGAGGTAGGCCTCCAAGACACCTATATATATAGTCTTGTCTTCCAGTTGTTTTTGGAAACACATACAACATATTAGAAAAACCACATTTCAAAAATTTCAAATATGACTCAATTAGTGTATTTTACAAAAAAAAACTAGTACATAGTGATGTTTTGATACTATACATTAGAGAAATTTTTTCGAAAAGTGCATTATATTTTCAATCGGTACGTTCCATGTTGCACGGACTGTGTCTAGAATAAGGAAGTGGAAAACATTGAACGTGCATTGAAGTATTGTTGAACTAATTATACCCTAGATATCTGTGATCAACAAGATAATGAGGTGTGTGTAATGATTAATGGTGGTGGGTAAGTAACCCTGAAGTCGTGTTTAATGTTTAGATTTCTTTTTTTATGTAATCAAATTACGAGGAAGTAATTTTTCCTAAGGGGGGGGGGTTATAATGACACAAAATTTAATTAATATAAATCCCTCTAGATCTATTTAAATGTCTTATTATGAAAATTTTTTATATAAAATGTTAACTTCATTGGTTTTATGTTTCTAGATTTTAAAATATCATTAAGGATTGTCACCGTTGCTAATATAGTTGTTGAACATTTATCACATGATTAGTATAAATATAGGGCATTAACAAATACAATTTACATTGACAAAGGAAGTGATGGCCTCATACAACAGACTTTCCCCATAGAATTCCCATTTGTTAGAGGTCAGAAAGGAGGTGGCGTCATAGGGATTCTCTCTCGACCAAGCACAATCCGATCTTGAACAAGTTAAGCTTGAAAGGAACCGATAATGGGAGAAGTGGAAGTTAATAGAGATTATAACCAGAGCAGTGTAATATGAGCCACCCAAAGAGTATATCACCATCACACACCTTACCCTTCGGTCTTATGCAGGTGTTATAAAGGGTTATGTAACAAGACCCAAACACTATGACTATGTACATTACTTTTGTATAAATAATGTGCAATCATTTTATTATTGTTACTTTGTAAATAGGTTTTAATTCCCAAATAGTATTTTTATATAATATGTAACTAAGAAATTTAATTTTATGAATTAATAGATTTTTTAATTAAATAATATTTTATAAAAAATTATTATTATTAAATTTATTTTTATTAAATATAAATTATCATATAATTTTTTGAATGAAATTGTAATTTTTGTTATAATTTGAAAGTTGTTTTGGTCAAAACCCATGAATTTTCGATAAATGTCTATCATTATATTGAATGTAAAAATTCACATATTTAGAAAATTATTTAGATAAAATGAATATTATTTTTTTAATCGGGACATGTAAATTATACAGTAGTGAATTTTTCATTATATTCTGAGACATTCGAATTCTTTGTTATAAATTAAATATCGTATAAATATATAATGTTTTTTATAACATCATAATGACCCAATAGTGATGTAATAAAATGAAAAAATGGATATTTTCAAAAAATATGTGTTTTATCATTAAAATAATGTGATTTTAGGTTTGTTTGATTTATTTTACAAAACATTAGTGGACCATCCAAGATTTATAAATCAGTTTTTCTTTTTAAATTGTTTTCCTTGAGAGTGTGACTCACCTCCACATAAACTCCCCAAATATTTTTATAATTTCGTCCATTGGAATTATAAAATATTATTTTTCACTCCCCTTTCGCAAAAACCATGTGCTAGTTTGTGGTATTGATTAGTATAATGTGTGGTGAGCCAAATGTAAATATTAAAGAATTTCCTCTCCTTTCCTATATAAACCCAACTGTACTCCCACTTACTCTTAACTGAGAGGCTTCTGGGTTTGAAAACCCCCTTCCTACCTCTCTCTATAATCCTACCAAGTTCCCCCATGCTCCAAATAATCCTATATCAAGCATTTATGAATCCATTGGATTCACACTTCCAAGTATGGGATTTCTTCCATTATCATTTTGTCCAATTTTCTCTAAGTTTTTATGCCTTCTTTTCAATTAAAAATGATGTTGTATTATTTTTCACCTCCCCATACTTCCCTCTATATGTTTGGATGAAGATATACCCCTTTATCTCTCATTAAATTCCCCTCATTTACACCTGTTACCACGCCGAAATTTTGTAAGGAATTTTTGCCTCCCTTTTTACATCCAAGTAATTCTTTTGTATCATGCATCTAAATTCCATTACATTTGTTGGGACATGTATATATATGTCCCACTAAATGTGAATTTCATATATATATGGTGAGACACCATTTCATCTCTCATAAACCATTTTTATTTATCCTTATGTCAGGTCGTTATGCTACCGAAGTTGCACCGCCTTTTTCCCAGCCAAGATCATTGTGTAGTGAATACCATTCCCGTGTCTATATCGAGGTTATTCACCATGATAAATATATAAAAATTGAATGGTAATTTATTTTATTTATTCCATATTACTTATTAGTGCAATAGCATACGATTTTGATTGATTCCATGATCAATGTGGCACACTTATACATGAAATGAAATGTTTAAGAAGGGTGTTCCCTAATAGCACTCCAATGCATTGGGTAAAGATTAGTATCATGATACATCAAGGAAATGATTGTCTAATAACGATAATTCAAGTTAAATAAAGTTTTACTCATGCTCCATGCGAAATGAACCTTGGATCATTCTAAAATTATTTAAAATGTTGTTACAACATTTCCATATTAAGATTATTAAGCCTTTATGTTAATGTTTCTGTTGTGATCCATTGATATTCATATTTTAGAACATGTACTGTATTACTCATGTTATTCCATGTTTATTCCCTTACTGGTCTCTATAGATCACCCTTTTATCGTGCATATACTCAAGTTATCCTATGCAATGCTAAGTATGAGGGAATGTAGTGGTAATGTAAAGGAAGTTTTCAATAAAGATGTTGTATTTCATGTTTGAAGTTGTTATGTAATGATCCTAAGCCCCAAAGACACTAGACCTCTCGAGATTATATATTTTATCAAATAATTTTTATGTAATAAATCATGTTTATGTATGAAATAATAGAGCAGGGTTGTCATAAATTCTCTCAGAGATCTCAATACGTATTTTTGTTTCTTGTGTGAATGGAGAAATTCGAACAATGTTCATCCTCCAAAATTTAATTCTATAACTTTTATTGTGATAAAACACGCATTCTTGTACCAAATATCACAATTACTTATTTATTAACATTGAACTCTAAGGATATCTTGTTTCATATAGTTTCCAATTTCTTTTTAATTCCCACACCATACATTTTAGCATCCTGTAACCTTTCCAAAAGAGACGATTGAGCATTAATTTGTGTAAAAAAATGATGATGTTCCATTCTTTATGATTTCCATGTCCATACTCATAAAATCTAGTAAAATTGGATACTTTTCAATTCTCATCAATGATAGAACCACTAGGTCTTTTCTACTTAGAGCATCATCCACATTGTTTAGTTTTCCTGGGTGGTAATGGATTGAGAAGTCACAGTATTTTATCATCTATAACCATATTAGTTGGCACATGATCAACAATATCATTGTTAATATATACTTGGGCCTTTTTTTGATCCGAATAAATTTCATACTTCTCCCCCAAGAGGCAATGTCACCAAATTTTCTAAAAGAAGATTAATACATCCAACTCTAGATCATGTGTTGGATAGTTTTTCTCTTGATCGTTCAATTTACATGAATAATATGGAATTCTTTGTCATTTTCCATAAACACACAGCCAAAGACCTTCTTTGAAGCATCAATGAATACCACAAGAAGTTCTCCACTTCTGGGTAGTGCGAGAACGAGTGTGGTGAAAGACTCCTTTTTAACTTCTTGAAGCTATATTCACATTTATCACTCTCTAAAAACATTACTCCCTTCTGAGTAATCTTGGAAGAGGGCTTCAAAATACTGATAAATTTATCACAAATTAGTTATAATATCCATCTTACCCATATAAGTGAAGAATATCTATCATATATGTTGGCCTCATCTATCTCACAATTGAACCTGTCGTGAAGGGATCCTTTGATATCCCATTGCCTGTTATAATATAACTAAATAATGAGACCTCCTTCGACTAGAACTAACACTTGTTATACATTTCATATAGATTCTTGTTTTGCATGTTCTCTAATATAGTGTTTAGATTCTCCTCATTCTCCTCATTGGTTTTAGATTATATTAGAATATCATCTATAAATACTACCAAATGTTTTTTGAGGTAATATCTAAAGACTATATTCATCAAGTACATGAAGATTTATAGAGAATTAGTGATTCTTAAAGGAATTACAAATAATTCAAAATGCATGTATCTTGTACGAAAAGAATCCTTTGATATATCCTCCTTCTTTACACTTACGTGGTAATATCCTGACTGAAAATTCACCTTAGAGAATTATTGTAATTCATCTAGCTGATCAAAAAAGTCATCAATTCGTGGAAGAGGATAATTTTTATTTATCGGGATATTGTTTAGCTCAGTATAATAAATAAAAAGCTGCAGTACCCTATAATTCTTCTTGATGAGGTGGACTGGTTCACCCCATAGTGAAACACATGGGAATATAAACACCTTTTCGGGTTTCTTATATAGTTTTTCCTTTATATCCTCAAGCTCCACAACATGCATTCTATATATATTATTATAAATTGGAAACACCCCATGTATAATATAAATCGATAATTCAACGTCACTTCTTGGAGGAAGAAGAGAAAATTTCTCGGGAAACACTTTATTGAATTCCCAAATAATAGGAATGTCTTCAAGGATGGTTGTTTCCTTAGACTCAATCATCTGAGCAAGATATGTGTTTTAATTATGTGGTAATATCCACACTTGAGATGATAGTTCTAAAGAAGATTTATCCACCTCCTCACACTTGTACAAAATCAGTTGTCGATTCGCCATATAGAGAGTTATTTCACTATCACGGAAATTTTTATTGTATCTTTTTAGGGAAATCCAATCCCTGCCAAGACTTCAATAAAATTACACTAGAGAGAGTATGATGATGTTCTTCAGGAATTTCAATCCAAAAATAATGATATAGGTGGAGTTATATTCATGGGATGCATTGATTTTCCCATTTATAATTCTTAGTGAAATATCTACTTCCACGATTTGTGGAGGTGTTGGGATTTTTCTACTAAACATTCGAGATATAAAAGTATGCATAGAACTAAAATAAAAAAAAATTCTATTCGTGAGTTAATTAATAGTGTAGCTATCACTACTCTATTTTTGGGGTTTTCTTCAGTGGTAGCGATGGAAAAATCTCACCCTTTCTATCTTGCTGGTTGTTAGTTTCCTCTGAAAACTCTAGGCTTAAAAAACTTGTTATCACATTGCCCTAGTTCTTTGCAGTTTATGAACTGAACAATGCATTGAGGGTTAAACTTACAATTCCTCTCCTCTATTTCTATAGCGGGTTTTTCTTTCCAATAGTTTGTGTCCAGGTGCCTTTCTCTTCCATACCTAAATCATTAACTCGTCCCCTTCAGAAAATTTCTTGGGTACTTCTTTCTACACCTTTGGAAAGTGGAGTGCTATAATTTATTAGAACCATTGGATTTATCTATTGGGCTTCCATAATTAAAGTACACTTTCTACATCCCCATGATACCTCTGAGATTCTCTAATCACCATTTTGACTTTGAGGGTACATCATGCATATTACTCATTGCAATTGTAGTCACGAATTGCTTTGGATTTCCACAGGTTAGGTTTTCACCCATTAAAGAAGCAGCCAACCTTTTATATGGGGTTAACGATAAAGCCGAAGGTGTATCATGCATGTATTGTGATGTTTTCTGGGTATGCTCTAATGGATTCTTGGTCTATTTTTCTTTAGGGAAAAGAAGCACCTTTCCATCTCAAGTCAGTGGGTGTGTGGAAAATATTTATCTATTTTTTAATGAAATCCTTCCATTCCAATTTCTTGATCTATTCCTCAGGTATTATATATTTTATCAATTTCAATCATTGGTCAGCTTCACCCTCCATATAATATGTATCTAGAAGAATATTCTTCAATTCAGAACATTGAAAGATGGAGAAGATCCTTTCAATGGTGTTGTTTCATTTTTCAGTGTTTAAGGGATCAGATGATCCCTAAAAATTAGATGGCCATTGTATCAAGAAGCTTTCAATTGGGTCTTCTTCTTTATAATGGGGGTTAGAAGATCCTCTTGACCCATGGTTCTAATCAAAAAATGTGTTAAATGAGATACTATCATGATAATGTTGAGGATTTCTAATCCCATTGGATTAGGAATCTCATTAGAACAACCATCACATTGGTCTCTTAATTGGTTGTTATCCTGAGTCCTATTATTGTCCATTGGCTGGAATAAAAGGAATGTTAGGGGTAACACATAAAGGAGAATTCAATGACAAAAAGTGATAACTTATAAATTTAATTTATTTTTTTTATCATATGAAATTATAGGACTGAATCTATGTTGTCCATGATCTATTTCACAACATATATTATTAGGATCAATTTTTATTACCTTAATAATGGTTTATACCATGCTTATGAATTTACCACATAATATTCCCCAGGAGTGTCGAACTAAGAGTGTATTAATGCCCATTTTTTCCTCCAATTCATGTTCGTGTCCTGGTAAAAGGGATTTTTTTTCTTTTTAACCTTAGATACATATGTTCTAGAGACACCTCTACTTATTCATATCTAGACAGGGAAGTATTTTATTGATAAAACACTTACTATATACTCAAAAAAATTAGGAATGTTTTTATTTTTCTTCATCTAATCCTTAAGTATTTCACTAGATTTTTCTAATCCTAATCCCAAAAACAAATTAACATATACTTTTATACCAACTACAACAAATGTTCTCTGTAATACACACATAAACATTATTTATTAGATAAAATTTCATTCGATACAACTCTGAAGATCTAAAAGTCTAGTGCATTAGTAAATTAGGAACATTACATAAAAACATAGAACATAAAACACATCATCTTTATTGAAAAAAAATTTAAATGACCACAAAATTTTTTCATACTTATCCATGCATGAGATAACATGAGGACATACATAAGAAAACGGTGAGCTAGAAATCCCAGTAAGGGATTAAACAAGTAATAATAGGAATAATACAACACATGTTAGGAAATAGGAATATCAATTGAGAATGAGAGAAACATGAACATAAAGTCACGATAGAACAATATTATCATAACAAGGAAATGTGGAAACAACATTTAACATTATATTAGCATGATCCAATGCCCATTTCACTTGGATCATGAGTAAATCCACATTGCACCTGAATTAGCATGAGTAAACACTCATTTAACTTGAATTATAATGAGTAAATACTCATTTCACTTGACTTACCATGATACTAATATTTACCCAATGAATTGGAGGACTATCTGGCTGCACCATATATAAACATTTCATTTCATGCATAAGTGTGCCACATGGACCATATCACCTGGAATCATTCAACATCCTAAGATATTACCTAATAAAGGAATTGTAATACATACATATATTTACCATTAAATATGTATATTCTCATAAAGGTGAATACCCTTGATAGAGACATGGGTATGGTATTCACTATACAATGATTTTGGATTAGAAAATCGCAGTTCCATTTTGACAACATAATGACATGATAGAAAAATTCATAAAACAAATTTTGATGACAGAGAAATGAGTATCTATTCATATTTACATGAAATGTAAAGTAATGGATTCATATAGATACATGTCCCAACATATATAATTTCGAAATAGAAGGTGTAACATAATAAATAAACATGATGAAAGAGGAGAAAGGGAATAAATCATAAAAAAATTCGGCATGCTAGCAAGTGTACATGGGAAGGGTTAATGAGATAAAAAGAGGTATATCAACACTCAAACACAAGGACAGAAGTATGGGGGAGTTGAAAAATTATACCCCAACATTTTTAATTGAAAATAAAAGGGTATAATTATATAATGATACTTGGTCAAAACTAAGAAAGGAATAAATCCCTTACGAAATATCATAATGTTAAGGACTATACATGGGAAGTCGTAATTAGAGGGAAAGGGGTCTCTCACAATTCAAACAAAAGAAGGGAAGTATAGTGTATGTGAGAAATAATACCCCAATATTTTTAATTTAAAAAAAACTGAATAAAAATATAATGAAACATGGACATAAAGAACGAAGGAAAGTGGGGATCCCTTACTTGGATGTGTGATCCCAAAGGCTTGAGAGAGGCTTGAAGGATTATTCTACGAAGATTAGGGTGGTTTTCAAGGATTCTATAGAGATGAGGGTAGATTAGTGCCATTCACAAAGGGTTTTTTTTAAGATAAGTGGGATATTATCCAGGTTTATATAGTAAAATAGAGGGAATTCTTTATTATTTAGGTTTTGAACACTAAAAATTATACTAATCAAAATCACAAACCATACAATGGATTTTTTCCATGGTATTTTCCAAAGTGGTGTGGAAATTGTTTTTTTATAATTCCAATGGAAAAACATATTAAAATAATAGTTTTTTTATGTGTAGGTGAGTCACACTCTCAAAAAAAATCATTTTGAAAAGTTAAAATACTTTATAAGTCATGGAGGTTCCACCAAGGAACACTAAAATTAATAAAACAAATACAAATTCATATTATATTAAAGGAAAAACATATATTGTCAGAATAAACCATTTATAGTATTTTATTAAATCACTATTGGGTCATTATTATGTCATAAAACACATTATGTAATTGAAAAATTTTAATTTTAACACAAAAATTTCAAATGTCTCAGAAAATAATGAAAAATTCACTGTTTGATAATTTTGAAATCCTAATTAAAAAAATAATATTTATTTATCTAAACAATTTTACTAAAATTTTCATATTCTCATTTAAAATAAAAGTCGACATTTATTGAAAATTCATGGGTTTTTAAAAAACAGCTTTCAAACCATAATAACAATTACAATTGTATTCATAAAAAAATATATGATCATATATATTTAATAAAATTAATTTGGATATAATATTTTATTAAATTATTTTTTAACTAAAAAATCCATTACTTCATCAAAATATATTTCTTAATTTAATATTAAATAAATTTAATTTTTATGCCTTAAAAACCATTTACAAAGTAATAATAACAAAATGAATGTATATTCTTAATACGAAAATAATGCACATAATCTTAGTGATAAGGTATTGTTACATAACCCCTTATATCACACACATAATATCTAAGGGTAAGGTGTACTATGGGGACAGAATCATGGGGTGGCTTAGATAAAATTACTCATGTTCTAATCTCTATAAACATCCACTTCCACCGTAGGCGGTTTTGTTCATGATTAGCTTTTTGATGATCAACTTGATATTGGTCAAGAGAGAATCCTAGTGACGCTAACTCCTTTCTAATCTCCAAAAAATGGGTTTCAACTGGAGAAATTCCACTCTATGTGTTTATCGCTTCCTTTTTGTGTAAATTGTATTTTTTAAAGCCCTATATTTATATTAATCATGTGATCAGTCTTCAATGGGTATATTAGCAACTATAACAATTCATAATGGTATTTCAAAATCCAAAAACATTAAACCAAGGAAGTTCATATGATTTGTATAAAAACTTTACATGATAGGATATTTAATTAGATCAAGATGAATTTTCATTAATAAAATATTTGGATGTTACAGATCTTCCATTTCATGAATTACTATACATGTATTTTCCTCATTTTTTATTCTATAAAATTAAAATTAAAAACATTTAAAATATGCCATAATTAATATAACATGATGAAAAATATTACCATGCTCAGGTAATAATTTATTGACAACATATCCATGCTATTTAAGACACGATATTAAACCATTTTGTAGAAGGACATTAAAAGATAATAATGATTTTTCAAATGATCTATTACTTTTCATACATGTATCTCAACATTTTTATTTAGAATATTCTATGTTGGGAATGAATCATATTAAAATATTTCAATGAAAGATCTTGGTTGAAAAATATTTCACAAGGCTAATAAAACCTATTTGAGTCAAAAATTATTTTTTTATCATTTTTATAGAATGTAATTTATCAAAATACTCTTTATAAAAACACTTTATTTATTTGGAAAAATCCAATTTTCTTAAAAAAAATCCTAAGACCACTTATATAAATTTGAAGGGTTCATACATTCAAAAAATTAATTTTTTATTCTAATAAAACTCTATCATTCTTTTTACCATGTTAGGATTAATATAATTTAATAAAATGTTTATAAAATATTAATTAACGAATGACATGAATCGGAAATATGGCATGAGTTTTAAATGTACTGGATTATAAAATTTTAATGTTTTTCAAGGATATTTTTAAAACATATATTTATATGGCCATACTTATGTAGAAAAAATAAGTGGTTCACCAATTCAAATTTATACCTTTTACATTTCCATGTTATTACATACAAGTGTTTAAAATATAATTCATCTACCAACATGAAAGCATATATTAATAAAGATTGAGCTACCACATGTATAAAAATAAAAAGAACCCATCCACCAAAATATGATATTTTTTGCTTTGGGTAGCACATACCCTCCCCCCCCCATATTATTTAATAAAATTTCATAATATAATTTTTCTAGATGTGGGAAAAGAATTTCTCTCTATTTATATGTTTGAGGTCATATCATTCTCTTTCAATATAAGATAAAACATGAAAATCTCAACAAACAAGGTAGTAGTAAAATATTTCCATCACATTCATTAGAAAATGATTTAGGAATGGTAGGAAAGCCCATACTTATTGATTTATTGATCTCCAAAAATACTTGGTTACTTTATTTCTGACTTTATGTGATTAGTCATTTTTATGAGAGGTGAAGGATTCTATTAATACAAAAAATTCACAACACAACATAATATAATCCATATTACCACTACAATCATACTCCTCTACCACCACAAATCACTACCACTACACATAACAACCATTTCCCAAGCCTACCATCCAAAAAAACCATCCACCTGACATTTCACACAACCACATCACTACACCACTTTCCCCTTAATAGGAAAATACCTTTTTCACATAAACACTTACTCCATCTCAACCTCCACACTGCCCCAACCAACTATCCCATTTATGATCACATAGAAGGCCCCAAGATTAGAAATCATGGAATAACCTCTCCCACGTCAATATATAATATTCTTTAGGTGGCACTGACTCGCCCTCATGATTTTAATCACGTCAAGGTATAACACATCTCAGTTCGACACCAGGTTTCCCTATTTTTTAAACTTGATGGTTTTTAAAACACATGTTATAAATTTATATTAAAATATGAACAATCATAAATAGTAGCAAAATATATATTCTGGAATATCTATCAAGTAGTTTTATTGCATAATTTCATTATTTAGCATGTGTACTTTAGAAAGATTTTAAATTTCCTTTGGGGAATCTGTTTATTAGCCGTATATAAGTTATTTTAATTTTAGTAAATGGTGAGTTTAAAAAATTAGTCATATCAAGGGTCAAATTATCTATAATAATCATAACCAAAAAGGTTTCTAACAACTGTTATATTTAGCAAGGCATATCAACACAACAATAAATAGATAGCAATGTAACGACAAACAATACTCAAAATTCCCATATTATTTCTAGTGTAATATTCATCCATTCATTTTAAATAGTTTTAACATGCATACAAGTTAATGAAAAAACATAACACATGTCATATCATAGACCATTTCAACATTTGAAAATAATACATTATAGGCTCACCTTATTAGCTAAGTAAAAATAGTTGCAACCTTATTTGAAAAAATTCCACATGAAATGTCATTCGGTTCAATTGAAAAACTACATTATATAATCAACATGATGTAATGGACTTCATAGTAAAACATACTTACTAACACTAAAATTAAAACATCATATGATGTTTTATAATGTTCCATGCTTTACCGTGGTCAAACTAATCACTCCTTAAATTATTACATTGTTCAAGAAAATAATCCTTTTTAATAAAATAATAATAAGTAGTTTCTACTCACATATCATATTAATCATGATACATGATCAATTATTTCTTAAAAAATATAGTTATATCAATACTATAGAACTGAAATAATTCCAAATAAAGAGAATGCTATTCTTGAAAACACTGAAAACCATTTCCTTATATCACCCCTTGATTCCCAAAACAAAACAATAAATTTTACACAATACCAGGAGTGTAAATAATACTTTTATAAATAAAGATACTCTATTGAAAACATTTTACCACCACCGCCATGTCAAAAAGATTATGATTTCACTACAATGCTTCCAAATCTCTATTTTAACCATTTTATCAGACACATCTAGGAAATAACGAATAAGAAAAATTTAGTAATCACATCAAAAGATATTTTTTACAAATTATAAAATCATTGAAACCCCAAAATAATATATCCCAATGTACCATAATCAAGAAACTCTAGTTTAGAAATTAATTGAAAGAACACATATATCAGCAGAATGCATTAGAAAGAAAAAACATGGGGAAACCAACCTTAATAACTTGTGAATGAAATGAAAACACAAGGGAGGAGAGATATGAGATCCATAGACCATTTTCACATACGATAATCCTAAGAAAACCAAAGTACACATCCACCTAAATGTTTTTTATTCGACCAAGAGAGGTCCTGCCAAGGAGGAACAATGAAATTGGGAGAGTAGAGGAGGAAGTGGGGAAAAGAGACCAGAACACAAAAATGTTACATTGGTATTAATGTATAAGTATATAAAATTAAAGATATCAATGGAGATAGGGGTTCTGGAACACCCCCCCCCCTTGTGAAAAAGTCATTCATAGAGGGAGAGCATGATTTTGGGATAAAAATAGGGGTGAAAAAAATGGGTCTTAACTTTTAAAATTTATTGTCATCTCACACGATACAGCTGCATGGTTTGACAACCTATGTGAAAACCATGTGGCATCCACTCCCTAAGAATGTTCCAACAACGTAACTAACTTTAATGGTTTTTCCAACCATGCACCAACCTCGTGGTAGCTACTGCCTAGGAGGGTATTGATCAGACAACTATACCGCACGATTTTATTGACCGTGGATATACTGTGGGGTAGCTTATAGCCAAATCCATCACCTACAACACGAGTACTTGGTATGATCTGCATTTTTTCCACTTATAGTGTGGTGCTCGTGCATTGGTTCAAAACCATCCTAAACTTCTAAAATTTCAATTATATAATCTAGGACTCTATTCTAATCCTCGACCAAATGAACTGATACCATGAAGAGGGTAAAATAAATATGTATCTTATTTTATGGTGTGATAATGAAAACTATAAATTCCATTCATTCCATACACATTAAAATTATATTACCTTTAACATTTTTAGTAAAATTCAACCATGCATTTTTTGAAAAAGACATAGATATTCCTTTGAAAACACTTTCTATAGGGTAACAAATGGTTTTAAATTCATTTTATGTATCATTTTATAAAAGGATAAAACATTTTTGAAATCATTAGTAGAAAAAAATTAGAATAAACATATTTCTCACAAAATTAAAAAATAATGTAATATTTTATTGAATACATTTTCTAATAAATTTTATAACCCAAAGTTTGGAAAATTGTATTATTTGATTAAAGGTTCCATTAATAGTTAGAGGAAAATAAAATATAAGGTTTTACGAGTAATTTAAAAATCAATTTCATTCAATTGATATTCAAAAAAATCACTATTAGAAATATATTATGAAATAAACCCATTAAATAATAATAATGTTGAAGTTGCAATTAATTAATATATTGATTATGTGTGTCGACTATAAATCTTCATAAATATTTGGAAATGAAACATAAGATAATAAAAACTCATTACACACATAATCATATCATGAAATAAAAAATGATGTACAAGCTTAACCCAATGTGTTGAAATTGAGTAATGAAATCCCTTAACATATTATCACTTTTGGTTAAATGTTCTTTAACCTCTTATATAGTGGATTTAAATATGTAATTAACTTATACAGGAAATATAACATCCAACCATAATAATTCACTTGAGATTGGGAGTTTCGATTTTACCCAATGCGATGTCACCAAGATTCTAAAGGCAATAAATAAATTCCATGGGATTCATAATATTTGGTTAATGATTTTCCTATGAAAAATAAATCATCCATAATAAAGAACACCATAAAAAAAATTATTTTTTGATGTTTCATAAAAACATATAAAAAATAAAATTATGAGAAACCAAACCAAAATGTATCATATTTCCATGAGAAATCCAAGACCAATAACACAACATAATTTAGAAGTCCAACAGACCAATTTCAAATTCTCTAAGGACACCAAAATAGATAGTCCACATTTCTCTAAGATCTACCCTGATTGTAAATTCCAAATTATTCCTGAATAATCAATAAAGAATTATAATTACAAGGCCTTGCATGTGTCCTAATACACAATATATGAAAACACACCAAATTACCCTAGCAATGGGTGAGAAATGAAAGCCAGTAGATTTTAAAAAAAATTACTTCCCTAAACAGAACTAGGATTAATCAAGTTTTCATATTTATATGAAAAAATTTGTATAAAACCATTTAAAATCATTCGATAAATTTTTACCATTCCAGCCCTAAACATTTTTCCAACCAAAAAATTTTCCAATGAAATCACAATGACAATTCCTTAAAATATTTCTCATTACTTTTTGTAATACCCATTACCTGATTCACAAGCACACACACATCCACACCCACACAAGAATACAACAGTGATAGTTCAATAATCCTGATCTATTTATAATCCGTCCACCAATTCATCACTATTTGGACAATCTCCTTAGGACCCAATGGAACACACCCCTTATCTATGGTTTTGTTTCTTGTATGCCAATGGTGTATGCCCCTTATTCTAGGTCACTTCGAAATCCTAAACACAAATTGAACCATATATTCCAAAACCATGACAATGAAAACATTTTAATCCATTTCAATAAAAAAAATTATTGAAATAATTAACATCAAACCATTTATATGAATAAAAAAATGTTGACATTTTAAATTCAATAAACAATGCACTTTCATAACAACCAATTATCACAAATCCAAGAAACAACAATAAGATGTTTCTAGAATGAATTTAACATCAATTTTAATATAAATTTCCTAAAATTCAATCAAATTGAAAGTAATATTTCATGTTATAAAAATAGGAGAGGAAAGTGAAGCCACCAACATCATAAATTTTTTTTAAAATGAAGAATGGCATGAATTCTTCAACAAATCTAGGTTGAATCCCCAAAAGTCCTTATATTTATTTCCCGAAATCAAACATAAGCATATATCATAATTATAGGCATTAAATATCATAAATATACCCAAAATAAACTAGATATATGAATATTAGCCAAGGAATACTAATAGATCTAATGAAAACCACCATGAATTGAGATTTATCAAGAAATATGACCTTAAATACACAAATATTTTCTCATGGATCACTCCAACATTAATTAGAATAGTCTCTTTAGCCTTTGGGAAGATGGAAAACAAAGTTAGGGTTATCAATGAGGAAGAAAACTGGTTTAGAGTTAATCCTAGGTGAGATCCAGAATTTAAGGATCTATTCTTTACCCATGAATTGTTTGTGAAAATAGTTAGGCAAACAGTACACCAACCACTAGCTCTAAAACAATCTTGTTAGGGTTGGAACACACAAATATATTTTTTTTTTGCATAATGTGTTTTTCCCAATATTTCAAATTGCATGGTTAATCTTGTATTGCCACACTGTTTTTCCAAAGTAGACAAGTGACTCAATGCCTTCCTAGTATCATATGTCTCACATTACATGGGTTCCTATAGGAGGTTAATTGTTTTAAAGAACCATGCTCAAACTATGCACCTCTATAAGATACCCAATCACATTCCAAAATACCTCAACCCCCCCCCCAAACATAACATGAACACTTTAACTCTTTAAAAACATAGAGGCAGGGTTACCTACATGAAATTGGGGTGCCAAATTCTACCCACCATTAGCCTTTACATCACCAAAAAGTATAAAACTACTATTTAATTGAATGGGTTTGAACCACTGATCGATAATTTATTTCACCTATTCCAAATTATCTTTGAAAATCATACCATGTTACCACAAAATCGGAACTAAACTGAGGGTTTTCCCAAACAATACTTTCTATTTTCTATCCTCAATCTACGTTGACATAATAACCAATTAATCATCATACTTTAAGTCAATTTGTTCCCATTTGATCACATGGTTAGGATCATGCTACTAATTTTTAAATAAATACACCAAAAACAAATTATTTGAAGAATATTATCATGATGGCAATGCAAACTAATATTCGATATCTAAAACTATTCAAGTATCGTAAAAGTGAATATGTATTGGGAAGATAACATTACTTTCATTCTAAAATGAGGATTCTCAGGCCTTTTGGGATTCTCAAGAACAAATTATCACTCCCCTAGAATGAAAATGGATATTGATGATGATCCATATACTATTTATGAAAACTCTCTGTATTCTCTATCTGTTTCTTGAACAAGTGAATGTTATCTATTTTTTTTTCAACATGGATCATCCCAACTAGTGATGTCTAACCTATTTCATCCCAATAAGTATATAATGACAAGGACACTCATACAATCCTTACAAATGTTTAATATGTATCATGGTATGATAAATGTTTTTTATGATAACTACACAAATGATATATGATCCCCCCATGAGCCACCAAATCCATTATATAATCCTGAATAATGTATTCCAATCTTTTAATAATCCTTTCAGGCAATCCGTCCGTTATATGGTGACATGACATACTCATACTCAAATGATTGCAAGGATTTACTAAAATGAGACATAAACCTAGGGTCTCAATCTAAAACTATTGATACTACTATGTCATTAATTATTAAAACTTTTCAAATATATATTTTATATAAATCATCCACCATATGAGATTCATAGACAGGGATGAAGTGGGATGACATTGTGAGTTGATCCACTATCTCCTACATGGATTCTTGTTTCTAAATGGTTCTTGGAAGACCAGTTCCAAAATATATAGTTATCTCCTCCCATTTCCAAACAAGAATATGTAAATACTTTAACATACCTACTAGTCCTTGGTGATACGCCTTAAACTTCTAAGAGGTGATTCATATAAAAACAAAATCGGCCACCTTCATATTCTTTCCTTCCCACAAAAACTATGATTTCAACAAATTAGAAATATTTTTCATTCCATGATGATCATCCCATATCTAATGGTTATATGTGGGAAGAATTTGATTCAAATAATCCCTAGGCAAGACCATCTAATTTCAAAACCACAAAACTGAACAACCATCCATCTTCTATCCCTCAATGGTATCACTAGTATTGAGTTTCCACCTTACCAAGACAGATTCTAAATTGGATGTTAATCAGACATCAGCAGTCTCCACCAAATTTGGAAAAAATGAAACCATAAAAGAATCTATTATGACACCTCATTCTACATAATCCATGTGCATTCATGCTATCACAAACATCAGTAGCCAGTGGTCTGGAGTTTATTTTTCTAAATTAGCATATGAATGTTTTCATAATTTACATGCCACTAAATTTCCCTTACCTACTTCATACATCATGTCCAAGTAAATAAGTTAGATATACTCCATATATATTCTTTCTCTCAAATTTATTCCCCATTTCAATAAAATATGTTTCAAAATTTTATGGCCCATAAAAGTATAAATTTCTCACAAAAGGGGTAATGGCCAAAAGTTTTCAAAGAATATACGATTGTAGAAAACTCCAAATCATAATTTGGGTAGTTCCTATCACACAACCATATCATTATTGATCCATAATAAAAATAATTATCTCTCTATAGGAGAAAAAATCCCAACCCAAATCTTAAATAATCGCAATACAACATATACCATTTTTGGGATTCTGAATAAAATCAAGTTCTATGATGATATATGTTGACCATTAAGCTCCAAACAATACTTCTACAATTCCCCATTCCATTAAGATGGAACATTTTTCCTTTTCAATATATTTTTTGGTGAGACTAGTAATTAAAAACCACAAATAATGCAATAGTAATAATCATCCATTCCCAAGAAAATGTTTTTCTTGAATAAATTTTTAGTGGTTTCTAAGAGATAACAACCCCTGTATTTTATTGATCAATAGAAACACTTCGTTCACATATTAAATAGGAATGTAAATTTACCGATTGTATCCAAAAATGACACATAGATAATCTTTTATAAAAACGATGATCTTTTAGGATTCTATACATTATCATGAAGTGATTCTCATGCACCTACCCTATCATTGAGTATAAAAATATTTCATACACAAACCCCACTATAAAATAATCCAGATACCTTCAAAAATTCCATAAGGAATATTAGTTCGTTCATAATACCAAATGTCATAACCACTGACTAATAGTATCTATATTTACTCATGATATCTATTTTCAGAATTTCCTCCTCATGATCCCACAATTGGTGATATCCTGATCACATGTCCATTTTAGAGAACCACTAATATCCCTTAAATTGATATAATAGATTACTAATGAGTGGGTTAAGATAATAATTCATTGTAATAACTTGATTAAGATTTCAATAATCCACACATAGAAATATAGTTCCATATCTTTTTCACAAACAAGATAGGTTCTTCCCAAGGAGACATGCTAGGCTAAAAACCCTTTTCAATCCCAAACATAAAATGATACGTTAAATTCCATTAATTATATCAGTGAAATCTAGTAATATGGAATGGAAATCAGACTTGTCATCAGGATGAGATCAATCATAAACTCCACTTCACTTGTAGGTGGGAACCCTGAGAAATGTTTTGGAAACATTTCCACAAATATATCAAAAGATATAAGATAACTGCGATTTTAAATCTCATCACCCACTTCCAACGTCAGTTATGCTAACTGGTATGATATATTTCCAAATTCTAGAGCTAAAAATCCCTTTGAGCCTTCCATTACACTATGGTTTCCTATAAATATATTCTATAAAACAATATCCTTCATAAAACTATCTATTCAAGTATAAGAGTCAATGCCATCCGTGAACATAGTCAAATAATCGACACACATGATTATTTCATATACAACCATCTTGAGCAATGAAAATTCACATAGAAAATCATCACTATCAATAGTTATAAAACATGATCAAAAAATAAAGGATCATCATTCTCTTTAGAAAATAGAAGTTTGATGTTTCAGAATAGAAGGAATCATCTCAATATAAAAACAATGAAAATCAACCGAAAAATAATATATAAATGTATTGGATGCAGCCATATCAAATAGATCTTGTATAAGTGTAGAATTGAAAATAATCATACCTCTCACCAGTGATGGTCTAGATTTATCATCAACAGACACTTTCGCATCTCTAAATAACTGCTTCCTTACTACACATTGTTCATTATTTCCTTATTGAGATTTTTCTTATCGAGGAGTCATTGTATTCTAATAATGAACATGAATATCATGTATTAGTTTTTTAGTGTATTCTATTTACCAAATCCCATAAAATCATACGACATATTTGAAATATGATTTGTGTTATAAAAATTGATCTTCGAGAACTATGACAATAATTCTAACAATTCCCAATCTGAAAGAAATTGAGGAATAATATTTATGGTTTCATATAATCCCACTTCTTGTAATCAAAATATAAAAATTGGAAACATTCAGTTTTACTATTGGGTTTTGGAGGAAGATTTATGAATCCAAATGTGTGATTCGCAGTCATCCCATTACCATTGAAATAGGTATCCCTCCTTTACTTTTTCCCAACATTATAGTTCCCACTTTTTCCCAAAGTCATCAACATGATTCTTTCGTAAATAGGTCGTGAAATTTCCCATTCTTCCACTATTTTTATATTGTACATGAATGTATAATAAATTATACAAATAATGAAAATAATCAATAAAATCTATTGCATCATACATGATTTAAAAATGTATTTTTTCAGGAATCAGTAGAAAAAAATTAGGGTGTAAAGTGGACTAAATTAATAAATTTAACCACACACTCTTTCACTGAGTGATTCTATTGATCCATGTTAAACAAATCCATCATTATTGCAATCATGAATGTATTAAAATATAATTTGCTATTAAATTATTCTTAAAAATAATCCCATGTAATTCCTTATTCAAATTTATCTTGAAATTACAAATCCCATCATTTCTTGGCATGATCATCTAGTACATATGTTTCCAACATTACTTTCAGCTTTGTTGGTCTATAATGGAAATCAATGATTTGATTAATCCTATTCAGCCACACCTCTGCCTTCTCTGGTTCCAAATAACCCTAAATTATGGGTCTATTATTCATCTTGAACTAAGAAAAATAATTATCTTTCTTTTGTTCATACCTTTGATTCCCTCTATCCATGTCATTAAAATCCTGGTCAATACTCTGAACCAACAGTTGGTTAACCTGTTGATCAGGTGTATCCACCTTCTCAGTAGTATTTTCTAGTTTTTTTCTACAAATTGTATCAGTTTCCATTTTCCATATCCAAGAAAAATAATAAGTCTCAATCTATACAAAAAATAAAGGCTGAAGAATTTAAAATTTACCAAAGAAAAACTATGAAAATAAGGAGTACAAAAAATTCTACACCTTCCATTTTCACCAAATTTTTAAAAATTACATTGTTCTTTTGAAAATAAACACATTTTTAAAGTACCATTATCATGTCTTTTTAAAGAAAACACATTTCAAAACATTATTAAATACTTTTCAAAAATAATCATTTTATCACCAAATGAAAAATCATCACCCCAAATGAAATATTAACTCCTTGTGGAATGTCATTTCCATCAAATCATTTCATGCTATTCCCAATGGATAAACCAATGTCAGTGATATTATAACTATGATAAGGGTCTCCAAAATACTTATGTAACCAAATGATGGGTTACATGATGTTCACTATAAACTAGTTACCCATGCCTTTAATAATCTACATTTCATGATCTGATGATCCAACTGTTTGATACTATCTCAACCCAAGGATGAAATGAGAATGATTATTCAACTCCAATAACAACCCAACAGATACCCAATGATTGAAAGATGGGTACCTATTTTCCCAAAATATTTGATATGGGAAAGACTTATACTATTTTTTACATCTCACCAAACGTTATTCACTTAATAAGACGTGGAATTTCTACATGGCCTTATGAGACGTCCCTATGATGCCAAAGGCTGTAAATAAATACTAAGGGCTTTATAACAGTTGGGGGACAATTTTCACATTGAAAATCAAATAACCACACCCAGAAACATAAAAAACTAAAAAAAATATGTGTTGCATGATAACAATGTAGTGAAACACATTTTTTGAAACTGAAACCAAACTATATTAGAGTACAAGGTAGAAACCACGAATAATAACAAAATAAAAATCAGAATAAAAACCCAACAAAAATTAAAGACTCTTAGGAAGCCACAAAAACAACTCCTGACATGATATAAGCTCCAAATCCATGGTCTCTTCCAAAGACTCATGGATAATCACTATATAAATGTGATACCTTTATATTACATGTGTCCCATTACACAATATTAGAAAACGTAGAAACATACCCAAGGAAAGGGTGAGTAATGAAATATAGATGGTTTTCCACAAATATAATCCCTACTAATTCCATCGGGGCAGATAATGTTATCACATTTATCTGTTACTATTTATATAAATCTATTTAAAATAATTTAATCTGTTTTTACCAAATACAATGTTATTCCAACCCAAAATTCTTTTTCTACCAAAACTATATCCAATGAAATAATACAAATAATGCATTAAACCATTTCAAATTCCATTTTGGTACACCCATTCCTTGATTCACACACACCCACACCCACATATGCATTCATTAGTATCATATCCATACTCCTGATTTGTTTCTCCTAAATCCACCATGTTGTAAACCTCCTTCTACACCAATGTAAATCTCACCTTATACATGGATGCATCCTTTCACCCCAATGGTACACTATAATTATTTAGTGTCATGTCAAAATCATGAAATCGAACAAACCTGTTTATCCAAAAAACACGCATAGATATAATTTAAATATATTTAATTTAAAAAATATTTTTTTTGAAACATCATTATCAAATAATTTACATCAATCAAAACAGTCTACATTTTGATATTATCATTTTAAATTCCATAAAAAAATAACATTTCACAATATCCAATTTTTAGAAATCCACAAACAATTACTAAAGGGAGATTCTACCACTATTTTCAAAAAATATTCACAATAAATTTTATGAAATTAAATTTATTTTCAACTATTACTTAAAATTAAAATGAGATTACTTGAGTGTAAGGCCACATTCCTTGGAAATTTTGGTGAAAATGATGAATGATGTGTATTCTTTTACAAAACCAGGTTTTATCACTAAATACATACCTTAGATATTGTTCCCTAACATCAACATATCCATATCTAATCATAGATAGACAAATATATCATAAAAATACCCCCAAAAGACTAAATATATGAATATAATAGAGGGAATATGAATATATATATATTTAAAACCACTGAGAGTGAATACTTCATAAGAAATTATGCATTAATCATAACATTATTTTCAAAAATATTTCTCCCAAATCAAAGGGATGAGTCTCCAAAGAATATGGGTTGTTAGAAAACTATGTTATAGTCAAAAAATAGAAAACAATTTATAGGTAATCCCTGTTGACATAAAAAATTAAAGGATATAATTCTTTAACCATGATAAGTTTAGGTTCAAATTTAGGAAAATTCTGTGGAAACTCTACTCCAACCACTTCTTCCAAAACACCCTTCAAATGGTTAGATCACACAGTTATTAAAACATTATTCTAACCACGGTTTTCCCACAATCAAGAAATAATTATCAAAATTAGAAATTATATTTAAATTAATAAAAAATCATGATTTATTTTTATGATAAACGATGTATTTTACAATCATGGAGATAATAGGTTGTATGTATGGATGTGTAACATTTCCGTTTCTCAATGATCATTATTGAAAAGAGGTTAGTATTGTTTTAACTTTATAGGATTTCCAAAATATCATTAATACCATATTTAAAACACACACATATATATATATATATATATATATATAATTTTTGTTTTATGGGGATGAAAATTGAGTCACATCACTTAATGAAGGTGGTAATCCACACCTACATGAACGATGTTACCGTTTTTCATTGACTAAAAATGTAAGAAAATAAAATTATATATTATTATTAAATAATGAATAATATGTCATTAAAATAATAATTATATCATTTATATCAAATATAATTATTCCTTACCACCATCCATGTAACGTTTTAGTGAAAGGGGAATCACATTTCTTCGTAAGGCAGTAATCCACCATACACCTGAGTGATGTTATCGTGTCTACTATTGAAGGGAATGAAATGATTTATATATGATATAATGACACCATAGGTATAATAATTTTATATATATTTTATATATACTTAATATCCATAAATATTACCATCATTGTGAGGTGGTAATGGAAAAAACACTTGTTCACATGGTGTTAGTATGTCGTACACACAAATGATGATTTCATATCCCATTATATGAATATAGAGATGTATTTTGGTAATGATCATATTATAAAAAAATGTTTGTATATGTAATATACTAAGGTTATTATGTAAAAATGGTTCAAAAAATTTGGGTCATGGAGAAAAAAGTAAACCAAATTCTCTTGTTGAAGAACAATACCACTTCTTCTGGTTGCTCCTGGGGTTTCAACTATATCTTTAAAATTGTGGATTTTTGAAATATATAAGGATTATAATATGTTTAGGGTGAATATGGTGAGTTATTTAGGATGTTATTGGCCAAACCCATGTGTTTTTAAGGAGTGAAGAATAGTGCAGAGTTGGTGCCCCTTTATATTTGAGGAGGAGTGGCCTTTTTGTAAATAATAAAAAAGTATTCACTATTAGGATGTATCCCTTTTTTACATTGGATAAAAAATTGAATAACAATTGTGGGGAGAGTTTATGTGGAATAAAAAAACCTCCTTAACATAAAAAAGAAATGTTTTATTATCATTTATTTCTTAAATTAAAAGTTTCTCTATTTTTACAATTTGGGTTTTCACTAAGAGAACTAGTTTCAAACATTTTTAATTTATCCATTATTACAAAATTTAAGTGGGAAATATTATGAAAATTATAATTAATTATTTGAAATATTATATAAAATTTATTAAATAAGAATCCCATGTGTGTTGGACAATAATTTTAACAGAAGCACAAGTGACAAAGAAAACTACCAATTTAACCCTAACCTCTCTAATAAGGTTTTAACTATACATAAATCATTATTTTCATTATAAAATAATAATTGGTCACTAGATGGAATATATGTTATATTTATTACTAAAAAAAATACATATTCAGATGATAGGATTTTGGGTAATTCAAAATAATTAATTAAATACCATATATTATAAAATAACATTACATTAAATTTTGGTTTTATTTTTCAATTTAATTTTCAGAATATAACTTAAATGATGTAATTTGAATATAATAATTTGAAAATTTTATATTATTATTTATTTCTCAATTAAATAATGTAATACAAAAAATCGTTCAATTTAGTTCAATTTTAATATTTTTAGTACTATTTATTTTTGTTAATTATTAGCCAAATAATTATTGTGTTGGAATTTATTAAGAATTATATGTAATTATTTCATCATTAAAAATTATATATAAATTATTGTGATTATAAAAAATAATTTTTGTTTCAAAATAACATCTATAACTGAACGTATGTTTTTTTTGTTTTCATGGGAATGTTATATAGATATTAGAATCAAAGAAGGTTATATTTTTATCATTTACTCTAAATGACTTATAATTTAGGTAAATCTCACAAAATTATATCCCAATAACTCATAAAAATATGGTTTTATGTGTAATTGTAAGAAATAGGTCCATCCAATGGGTGTTTTAAAAGATGGTAGGTCATTTTATACATTTTATTCTATGCTTAACCACAATGTAAAATCATTTTTACCTTATTCACTATAATTAGTTTTAAATTTTTTAACTAATCATCATAGTAAAAATGTTAGTTCAAAATAAAATTTAAAAAAAATATTCAGATTCGATATATGGATTATGTCTTTCCTAATTCATATCATAAAAGTGGTATAATTTCATTATAAATTATTCCCATACACATGATGAGAAATCATGTTTTTAAATTGTAAATGATTATAAGTTTACAATGTTTTTATATCAAAATTAAGTATTAAAATGATTCCAATAACATAAATCAGATTAATATATAAATAATTTTACCTATTTTACATCAAAATAAATTCATAATATTAAATAACTCTATAAATTATTTAGATGAAAATATAGTATTAAATTGAAATCTAGAATTTTTCAATATTCACGAAAAACGTTTACTTTTAGAAAATTCCAAAGTATTAACCTGAATATAGTTTGATATTATTATTTCAAAAATGAGGTTTTTAAATATTATTTTATAGGAAACATTTATTTTTCATTTAAATAAATATAATTTTATTTATCATCAATATATAACCAAAAAAAATACATAAAATATAACTTTTCATAAGACATTTAATTCATTTCATACCATCCATTCTGATGGTTATGGGATAACTATCATTTAAAAAAATTGTATATCGTTGGTTTATATAACACTTCCTTGCGTGTAACATAAGGTTTAAATGAAACATGTTATTGAATGTTACATTATCTAAAATTAGTTTTTAATATAATATAATATAATATAAATGTCTTGTGTCAAATTATCTATTAAATAAAATGTTATTACTTTATAATTTTGGGGTGTTATGGTCTCCCTGACTTTAATAAATATCGTACTCAAAATTTAAATTGGATTTCTGTAATCAAGTGATTGATATTTGAAACTTGTTTTATTAAATACCACAACATAAAAATAGTTAATAAAAATCACCTTAATTAGGAAAATGTAAATCAAAAATTCATCTGGAATAATCATATAACTAGATTTCACCCATGGAGAATTTAGGTGGAAAATGAAAACAAGGATGTTGAAGAGAAAACTAACACCCAAATACTAGGGGATAATGATATAGAAAATATTCAGAAAAAATATAATAACCAAAAATACATAATACATAGGTGTTAAGAAGTATGTTTCTATCATTTGAAAGGATTTATATTGGGTAACATTCTAATTTATTATTAATTTTCATAATTTTAATTAATTTTCATGGGAATATATACTAAATGGATTTCAAGTAATTTTATAAGAAAAATATCATGCTTTAGTTTTACCATGATATTTTATAATTCAACCCATATGTCATGTAATTATTACCCAAAAATAATTTTTTGATGCATGATGATATAAAATTCACTTTTAAAAGATCATAAGATCCATGAAAAATATTTATATCTTTCTCTAGGAAATGTTAAAAACAAATATTGTTATAAAAGTTATCCAATTTAATAAATCAATCTCTATAATTCATAATTAACACCATTGGTTTATCATTACCATTTATTCATCATTTTTTTAAATAAAAACAATTACATATTAACCAAGATAATACATAGTCCAATCCAAGGAATGAAACCCTAATCAGCCTTTGTTCATGGATTCAAGCCCCACATCATTGCTATAGGATTCAATCTAGAATGTGGGTTTTACTAATTTTAAAAATTCATTAAAATAAATCATATAATGTTCCACAAAATATGATCGATATTCTTGAAATTAAATTAATCATTAAATGAATTTTTTAATGTTTTCAAATAAAACTTATAATTTTTTTACAAAATTAAAAAAAAAATATTTTATTATTAGTATAATTCCATTACTGATCTTATTAAATATAATGGTTATAAATACCTTTAAATATATTTATAAAAAATTTGATGGCATTGTTCCTCAAATAACTTTTCCACTAAGACCTATAAATTCCATTAGTTTAATTAAAATTATTATTAATTTTAATAGTCTCCCATCACATAAAATGTAAAAATGGGATGTTTAAGAATTTTATCATTTTATAATTATTATAATCATAAAATAGAGAAAGTATTAATTACTAATATTATATTAAAGGAAAATATGATTCTAAAATTTAAATAAAAAATCATAAGATGTATCATGAGTGTTATAAAAAAATACCATCGGTAAAATACATCTATAATTTAATTATTGAAAGTCAATACCAAATTAGTTTTATTTCAAAATTATTCTCTTATTGGAAAAATTATTAACCTAGGAAATTCATTGTAATCATCTTTTAAAATCCTTAATAATGGTTTATAAAGAAAATGAGAATTAGCCTAAGAATATCCCCTTGGAGTGTCAAAACAGATTCACTGTAAAGCATGTGGTCATGTATCAAGTATTGATGTAGTCAATACTAAACCATGTATATTGGAGTTGTTATACAAAGGTATCACTTTGAATGAACCAAATCAACTTGTAGTGTCCAGATATAGATGCATTGTAAGGAAAAAACGACCTTAAAAATGGAATATTCTTCAATTCTTATCCACAATGTATATCTTAAGTTTATTTTCCAAAATATATGATTTCTTAAATCTATTTCCCAAGGTTTTTACAAAGATTTATCTAATAAATAATTTAGCGAACCAAAAACTATAATTCCAGAGATGGTTTCAACTATCTTTATATCGACATAAGAAATAAGTAACTTCATCTAAAAGGAATAGTTAGTTTAGTTGTATTGTCGAACTATATACATACTTTATGATTTCATTAATTTTTAATACTAAAAAACAACCTTATTTTTTCATTTAGATTATAACTATATTCTTTATAGATAATTATATAAAATCAATCAAAATAAAATTCAAAAAATCATGGGGAATGGATAAAAATAACAGCGAGCTCAAATGCACCCGAAGGGTTAAGTACAGTGGAAGCTATCTTGAATAAATAATTATAAACAATATTTCTATGTAATTACTCAAATAAAAATTACATTCAAATATCTTTTAAAATCATGGAATGATAATTTAGAAAAAATTCAAGGTAAATAATTTAGAACAATTTCCAATTAATTAATAAAGAGAAAATGAAATGAATGCATATATTTTATAATAGAAAAAATAAAATGGATAATTAAAATTGTATCAAAATTAATAGAATCATAAATTTTTGGATGGCATTTTTTCCAAGAATAGGATGAATTTATCATCAAGTGCTTTTATAATAATTTTTAAAATATAATACTATCAATACCTTTCTCTAGACAGTTTAAACTACATAGTCAAAAATACAATGGGTTTGGGGAAAACTAATTCTATAACATGAGTATAGTGACCCTTTCTTTTCATAAATTAACATTGATTCAATTTTGTAGAATACTTAATACAATACACAAATAGACACAGAATGACTGTATTACTGTAGTTCCTTTGGAAATATAGTAACAAAAACAATGTTACATCAGTGAGATACATTATCTTAGAATAGATTATTCGTGACTATAACCCTTCATAGGTTTATGAAACATAATATATAATATAATATATTTGGGAAGGAAACATAAAAATGTGATATATTTGATTCTTAATAAGGGTAAACAAGGGAGATATGTAATCATAAACTTGATAATAAAGGAATGAAATTGTAATAATGACATTCAAATATCATACCCTTTATATTAATGATCACAAACTTGAATCATGACATAATAATTGGTATTTAATAAGACATGAATCATAAGGGAAACAATATCAAAATCCATCAAATCATAATATATAAATATTACATGGAATTTTTCTATACACCTAAACATGTAACATCATTCCCTATAGTCCAAGACTCAATTCTATAACTTATCAGGGAACTTCATAGTGACTAAAACTTCTATGTGGGACACACCACCATCCATAGTCCTAGTCCTTCAATTGTAATATATTGGGTTTCCCTATATTCCCAGGGTGTATCGAGATTCCCATCTTCACATATTGGATTTAGATTCCCCACCTTCTATCTTCATGGCGAAGACACATTCTGGTCAGGACACACCCCCATCCCCAGTCGTGGTCCTTTCCTTAAAATGGAACAATTTTCACCATATTCCCATAGTGGATCAAGATTTTAGAAATTATTCCTATCATTATATCATCTGATATAAATCATTAACCATTTAATTCTAGAGAAATATTTAAACCACCAATCTCATAATAAAATCATTCATTAAAGAAACATGATATCATGACCCATAAATAGATATGGTTTTATAAACATACTATCATAAGCCACAAAATGAAATAACTGTCATAAACATGTAATTTTATCTTAACCTATGAATGAAATATATGCCTCATATTATTTTCATAAATTATAACCCATAAAATGATGTGGGATTAAAAATAATATAACTTATTAAAAGAAGTGTGTTTCATAAGAATATTATATACGAAAGAGAAACATGTTTCATAAACATCATAATATCTGAAAATAAACCATCTGGATATGGAAAATGAATGGATATAACATATATTTTATCATAAATTAGTGAGTAGAACTAATGTATTTAAATATTGAAAATAATTTTGAAATATCCATTTAAAAACTATTCTTGAGGAAAATAACCTTAAATATTTAAAATAAAATTAAAACCATAATCTTTTTTACTAACTTTTTCATTCAAAAAATAAAATGGAAAGATGAAAATATTTAGAAAAGTATTTTCCTTGAAAAACTATAAAATAAACTTGAAGAAAAAATTTAAATCCATTTCATTGAAAATTAAACATGAATTAATTTTTAAAACACATTTCATTGAAATACATTCTTGATTTGTTTAAATCCATTAATTTTAAAATACTTTTAAAAAATATAAAGGAAACATGAAAAACATAAAAAAGGTTAAAATCAATTTTTTTTGAAAATATTCTTACAATTTGATTTTTGAAATATTTTTTTGAGAAAATGATTTTTTATGTTCATGGCATGTGTCTCAGAGAATAATAATTGAGACAAAACTACTTTATTGAATTTGTATATTTTGATACATAAAATACATGAAAGAGAGATTATTAAATGGATATTTAAATAACCATAAAATTATTTATATGAATAATATATTACTTTTATGGGATGTATATACAGAACACAAAATAAATTAGTGGGAAAAAATATGTAAATCTCAATGAAATAAAAATCAGACTATAAAACCAATTACCTTATATCTTTTCTCTATTAATACTCATAGAAAACTCCTATATAATAAATATATGTTTATTATAAATATTTTAAAGAAACATATTTTTATAAATATTTCCATTTATGGTTTTATAATTACATTATATTACCATCTTATTAACAATTCCTCAATAAGGATTCACTTTCCTTAATATCCTCTTGGTTTTGTATCATGTGTATTAATATGTTATATTTTTTCCTCATAATTATATCATGATTTCAAAAATGTAAAAATTATATAAATATAATTTATATTAATTATATATTTTCTCATAATAATCTAAATAATATATCAATATGAAATGGAATTCAGCATTCATGGAGATGGTAGACCGTACGTATGCATAAATGATGTTTCAGTTTTTTATTATCATATTTAAATAAAGAAAGTAAATGGAATATATGTATATAAATAAGAACATTAATGTATCATTATAATTTCATATATATAATAAATGTTCACTAAAACCATCATTAATATATTCCATGCAGTGTGTTAATGTATCACATCATTTTGATTTTGCGGTAGTCCACACTTCCCCAAATGAAATGTTTATATTTACACAAAATAGAAAGCATGTAGGTATATTTTATATAATAGTTAACGAATAAATAATACATCATAAAATACATATCTATTACCCAAAAATATATTTTCCATCATAATCACCAACCATGATAGGTGGTAATGGAAACAATGAACAACATCATTTTGGTGAGGCGGTAATTCATCATACATAAAAATGGTAAGTTCGTTACCCATTAGATGGAAGTGTGTGTACATCTAGGTCAAAACCTTATCATAAAAAATAACAATATATTGAGGATATTTATTATTTTATGAATTCATGGAATAATAATAATTGTGGTAGTGTAGATATAAATTAATAAAAAGAAGCAAGAGTAAGGATTCTACCTCTTCTTTTGGTAACTCCAAAAGGTGTTCACCAAAGGGCTTCCATTGTTTCCTTTTATCCAAAAGAGAGGGTTCAAGGATGATGGGAAGGATATGGTTAAGTGATCTTGATATTTTTTGACCAAACCCATGTGGGTTTAGAGGTGTTAAGAAGGGGTAGAGGTGCATTCCTTTTATAGGGGATAGAGGGGAAACCATTTTCATTTTTTGAAGATAAGTTAGGTTTACCCATGTTTTGACATAAAAATAGTGAAAGAAAATAATAAAACTCAATAATTTAAAGTTTATGGATAAAATATTCTAATAAAATTCGTGTAGGAAAATCAGATAGGTAATTTTTCACATATTTTTATGGTTTTGTCCCTGGTTAATCTTAATTTTACCTTAATCACAATAAAAAATCTTTATCCCTTTAACTAATTTTTTTGGACAAAAATTAATTTTGTTTTATTATAATTTGAATATTATACATATTAAATACATTTATGTACATTTTTATAAATTATATTCTGTGGTGGGGAAAAATTATGTTTAATGCTAATCAAATATGCATGGTGAGAAAGTGGGGTTTTAATGTGAGAATGTTCAAATATTCATTAATCTTTCATATATATATATATTCATTATAAAAATGATTACAATGAGAAAAATTATATTAATATATGAATAATTAATATATTTTTTATTAAAATACAAAATAAATATAATTTAACAATATAAATAAATTATATGAAAAATCAGTTCTAGATTAAAATTTAGTATTTTTCACTATTCACCCAAAACTGATGTTTATCAAAAAAATCCAGAAAATCCATAGTAAAATATTATAAACATTCCAAATTAAAAAATAAAGGCCAATTTATTGAATTAAATTTCTAAAAGCTTCAAAAAAATTATTATTTTTCACAAAAGGACATAAAAACAGCTCTTATAAGAATAAAGTATTTTTAATCATATAATGGCGTATCAAAAACAATTTTATGACTTATTAAAAATTTATTTATCTATATAATAGAATTATAAATATTATTAATAAATTATTTATTTCTAATCATATAAATATGTTTAAATGCAAGATTATAACTATCACATTTAAATAATTATTAGAATAAAATAATGTTTAATATAAACGTGATGTTGCATGTAACACAAGCCAGGTAGGTTTTCCATGTAACACAATATTAACTTACTGTCTCATATGAAAATGTGTGACATAGTGTTTTAGGAAACATAATACATCAACGAAAATTAATTAATTTATAAAAAAACAAAAACTCTGAGTTTTATATTCTACCCCCATTAAAATGGATTTCGGAGTCGAAATTCAACATTATGATACCAATAAATGAGGATACATTTACCTCATCATATAATAAATTTATAATATATATTCCTTTAATTTTTGGTTTCAATAATAAAATATTAAATAGGTTAGTGGTCTTGTTTCGTAGAAAATTCCTTGTATGAACTAGAATTTCAACTCATTGTTCCTCATAAGAATGATCCTACTTCAACAGTATGACCTATGATTTTATTTCATGTGAAGGGTCAGGTATTAAAATCCACAAGAGAGAACCATGAAACACATTGTGTTATTGAGAGATATTTTTAGGAAGTTAAATGTGATATTTTTCCATTCTGATATAATTAAGAATCTCACGGTGTCTAATATACCAATTACATTGTTTCGCTTTATTCATGAACCTAAAAACCTTGTTCCTTGAAAAAATTTATAAAAATAACCTCTCACCAGCCTCAAATTCTATGCCACATCAATTGTTATTATCATAATGTTTCTACTGACTTTGATCTTCCTTTATATGCTAGTGAATGGACCTAACCTTCTTCGGCATTTATTCATATATATTTACTCCCAGTAGATTTTTTTTCTCCAACTTCATGTTATAATGTTGAATCTCCACATATATTCCAATTAATGGATTCAAAAAAATCAATATTAATTATTTAGTGGAATATATTGTTGTTTGAAAACTCAAGTAAAGGAAGGTGTTTATCCCAACCACCATAGAAATCAAATGAACAAGATCACACCATATCATCTAGGGTTTTAATGGTTTTATCAGACTCACAATCCAAATGTGGATGAAACGTAGTGCTTAAACATAATTCTATATCATGTGTTTGTTGAAGGCTTATCTAGGACATTGATGTAAACCAAAAATCTCAATGAGATATAATATATTTTTTTACGACATGCAACCTTACCACTTTCTTTATGTATATATTGGAATTTGGATCTGGAGATAAGTCTTATTTGATAAAATTTAAGTGTTATGACCTAGTAAGGAGATCAACTTCCACCAATAAATAATTAAAACCTTTAGATATTTTGGAGTGTTTAATGACAAAATCCATAGTGATTTTCTCACATTTTAAATCATGTATGTGTAACTGATGAAAAATACACTTTTAATTTTTTTTCTTTATACCATATCTTTTTAGAAAACCAATAACATGGATACAAACTCAATGATATACCTCTTCATATCAGTACACTATAATTATTTTTTCATATAGATATAAATCATCATACTTCTAGGATGAATAGAGAATGAAAAAATATGAGCATCCTCCAATATACCAATCATCCAATCCAGTATGGAAGGAACAAAAAAAGGGTTCATGACCATATTTTTTCATCTTGACCAAGGATAAAATTAGGAACATATCTATCAATTTTTTGTAGATATATATCTTCATTATGTTTGTATTTGATCATTAATTGGATATATGGATGAACAATCAAATAAGAATGATATTATTATTCCCTTTCCTTCGATATTTCTAGATCCCTCATTTTAAAATCTAAAAATATTTGATCATTTTCAATATTCATCATCAATAATGTAGCATGAAAAATTTGACTAAAATAATCCCACATTGTTCGCTCTCTCATGTTGTTAATGTATTGATCAATTATAATCATTTATCAAACATAAATATCTTATCTAGAACATGTTTAACTACTAATATGTGATTATATATTTCTTAATTTTACTTTCATTATATATATCACACTTTTATCTAGAAAGATTATTCCTCCATATATTTAATACTATAATTTCAATAAATAACTCTATTTCATGAGTTAGTTATTTTTGTTCCATAATATACAAAATTTGGGATGTATAACTAACTAACATGTTAATATTCATAATAACACAACCCAATACCTTTTTATGTGTATCACAATATAATGGAAGCCCTCTTATACAATATGTTAGTGTAAGAAAATTTGTTCTGACTAACATTCTCTTTAGTTCCCTAAACTTTTCCTCGTATTCATATAACCATATGATCATGAAATCCTTATGAGTTAACATGGTCATAGTATTAGGAAATGATGAGAAATTATTAACAAACCATCGATAATATATAGCTAAATAAAGAACACTATGGATCTATGTGATCATGGTTAATCTCGGAAAACATTCCACTACCTCTTTATTTCTTAGAACTATTACTATTCCATCTCATTAGATTATGAGTCAAAAAAGTGAAACATTTTTCAGGCAAAATTTTCACATTGTATATTTTTTCATATATTTTTTCCCTCCTCTGGGCCTCTAGTACAATTCTCAAGTTCTATTAATTATCTTCCTTTCCTTTTAAAAATATTATAATATAATCTATAAATACTACATCAGTTTGTTCAAGGTATTATATAAAGACTCTATTCATGAAATCAAGGAACATAGTAGATGATTTTTTAAGAGAAAAAGGAATAAATATATATTCATAGTTCAAATACCTTGTGTGGAATGTTATCTGGTGTATATCCTCTTTTATGGCTATTAATTGATGCTTTCTAGAATGAATGGTTTTATTTGGAAAGTATTGGTCTCTACAAAATTGATCTAATAAGTTATCAATATGAGGAATATGATACTTGTTCTTGATCATGATATTGTTCAGTTCGTGATAATCGAGGAAGAGTCACATCAATCCAAAATTCTTTTTCAAAAAGGGAATAGGTGCATGCAAATGCAAAACACTTGTATGAATGATTCTTAGAGTTACTTCATTAATTCATGAAACTCAAATGGGGCCATTCTATAGGAATTCCTTGAAATCATTGTGAAACTGGGTATTTATTCTATCCAGAACTCAACTTCACATATTGGATGATGTCTAGGAAAATATTTTAAGAACAAATCTATAAATTCTAGAAAAATAAGAATAATATAAATATCACACAACACCCAAACTATTTGAGATGAACATGCCTTATGAATTGGAATTAAGACCCGTAGAATTTTTATACTTATTGTCACATTGATAGAAAAAATAAGGTTGTCTTGAAATAAAAAACAAAAAAATCCTTCATCAATAATAGATGTGGGATTTATGAAGATAAATCCAATTAATGGCTATGATGACATTATATTTAACCAATGTAATAATAAAAAGATTTGTAGGATGAAAATTTACACAAACATAAACTATAGAAGAATCATACACTTGATATGAAATCATTATACAGTTATGGGTTTGCATATCTAATTCCACATCTAATCTTTTGGGTGGAATCACAATTCCCTTATAATTTTATTTAGATATGAAAAAAGTTGGTACATATAAAATAAAATAATACATTAGGAGTTTAGAGTGGGTCGTTATTGTACCTTTCATCTTTTTGTTATCACACCCCTTGTCAAAAATAGTGATCGCATAAGATTTCCCCTAGTACCTTGTTTTAGGAGGCTGCTGACACTAATCATCATCACCAACCCTTGGGTTTGGGAACTTGTTAGCATATTTTCCATCCTCTTTACACTTAAATCACTAATGTGTGGAATGTTCATTCTATACAGATGTACCCATATTTTCCTTATTGGCCAACATCTTCCCCTCAGTGTGCTAATCAATTAAATGATATCCTTTTCCTCCACTCATAAAACACTTAATATACCCCATAATACAATTCCCTCCATTCTTCATTCTATAGTGACAGAATAAATGAAGGATGATATTCAACTCTTCATGGTTTTTAGACATGCCTTTTATCTACATCTTCCATTTCTTATTAAAACCTTGTGATTGATGTGTTACTTCAATCTATATTTCAACCTTGATTTTACAATGCAAAATAAATTTGTTTCTACTAATGTATATTATGACTGACTCTTTTCTAAGACATAGATTTAAGCCACAAAAGGACCTATAACATTTACTTTCATGTTAGATGATAATTCCAGATTATGGACATGAATGTATTGTGAATTTAGACTCGTAGATACCAATAGATTCTTCATCCTTTTACATCAACACAAAAAAATAATTATATATCTTCCTAAAAAGAACATTAGTAAAAATTTTATTAAACAATCAGGTTTTATACTCATCCCAATCCATGGATTCAATTATATCTTGATTCCTTGAATTCTTGATTAGATTCTACCACCATTATACTTTTCCTTTTAATCGATAAAAATCAAGAATGACTTTCTCATGATTCGAACACAAGATAATGGTGAATATATTTTTGGAGGTACAGATCTAATGTTTAGTAACATGAGGATCCAAATACCTGTTGGAATAATTTGTTTGTTTCCTCTTGTAAGACTCAATAGAATTTTGTTCCCTTGTTTTATTGTTTGGTAGCTCAGTATGATTCATTGCTTGCAAAATATGCGTGAGAATATTAATAAGGTTTTTTATTCTAGAACCCATTGAATTCATATTCTCAGAGGGAAAATTGTATAATTTTCCATCACAATCACCATTAACATGGTTCCTTTGGGATCCTTCCATTTTCTAAAACCCGGTGGCATAGCGTAAGAAATTTTATTTATAGTGAGGTACCACATAATAATCAATATCTGCTACTTAGATGTCTAAATTATGACACACTCTTTAATATATGAAACCCTAGGTTTATACATGGATATTTATAGAAAAATATTTTTAAATCCTTCATGATAGATCATGAATAACCCATTAATTCCACAATAATATCCCAAGGGAGTGTCAAACCAGGTGTGCATGAAGGCCCATTGTAATGTTCTTGGTTATGCTCAAGTCATGCCCAAAACACCTTGTCAGAGTTATTACATTGAGAAACATCTATTACATTACTATATTAACTTGTAGTATCCAGATATGGATTTATTTCTAGGAAACCACTCACTCTATCCTTTACGAAATTTGTATGACATTTTCTTATAATGTTTCTCTTATTTAGACTTATCCTTTGGCATGTCCTTA
Source organism: Viscum album (assembly GCA_963277665.1). Lineage (NCBI taxonomy): Eukaryota > Viridiplantae > Streptophyta > Magnoliopsida > Santalales > Viscaceae > Viscum > Viscum album. Next base: position 1,742,602,262 of record OY728128.1, on the reverse strand, counting down.
GGATTGTTGCTATGGTTCTCTCATCAAACATTCTAAAGGTCAACTAAAACATTAATCTGATACCCAATATAGTGACCGTAACTTTTTATATATTAATGTTACATCAATTTTGAAAAATACTTAATACTGTAAAAAATGATACCCAATGACCATATTTGTATAGAGAATTTTTAAACATGGTAATGTAAAATTTTTTACATATGTGATTTAAATTATCTTTCAATAGATTATTCATTAATATATCCCTTCATAGGCTCATCATACATAATAAATATCATCATTTCATGGGTAATAAAACATAAAAATGGGTGATATCATATGGCCAATAATGGTAAATAAAGGTGATATGGAAGCATAAACCTGAGAATAAGGGAATGATAACCAAATCATGACATTAAAATATTATACCATGAATATAAATGATAGTAAATATGAATCTTGTTATAAATCATGGATGTTCATAAGATATAAATCATATGTGACACAAGAGTATAATCCATGAAATGATCACAATAGAGTAATACATAGAATTTTGGGATACATAAAAACATGCAATATCATTCCATAATAATGAAGATCCTTTTCTATAACTTATCAAGGCACTTCATGTGGACTAAAACTATAGGTAATGACACACCACCAACCCCATTCATATATATTTCCTTGTATGGGATTAGGTTTCCTCATATTCTGATTTTGTTATGGGTTTCCCCTTCTTACCATAGAGGTTAAAGTGTCCCCATACTCCATATCCATGGTGAGTACACATACTGGGTGGGGCACACCACCATCCTTAGTCGCATTCCTTTATTTGAATGGGATTTGATTTCACAATCTTCTCATTGTGGATCAATCTTGTCAAATTTCATACCATTATTTTCTTATGAGATATAAATCATTACCCAATTCATTGGAGAGATATATTGGTCTCATACATCTTATAATAAAATAATTAATACATGTTCCACAATATCATGAATCTTAAAAATATATAGGTTTCTGGAAAATCCTATTATAACCCATGAATTTAAATATGTTTCATAAACATGTAATCATATAATAACATGTGAAAAAAAGGTTTCTTAATAATTTAGTCAAATAAAAACACTTTAAAATAAATGGGTTTCATAAAAATCATCACATCCACACATAAACCATTTAGATAATTAAAATGAATGGAAAATGTAGATAATTTCTAGTAAATTCTTGAGTAACATTTTTGGATATCATTTTAGATGGAAAATAATGATTAAAGATAATTTAAAAAAATAACTCATTAAAATATCCATTCTTATTTAGAAATTGATTCTAAAACATATGTCCTTTTGAAAAACATTTTCCTTCATAACATAAAATATAAACTTAATTTTTTTTTGAAAATATGTTTCCATTAAAACATATAATATAATATTGAAATCATTTTTAAGACCATTTTTTGTAATTTATTATAGAAAACATTTTTTTAAACCATTTCCTTACAAGTAATTTGAAATTTTATCAAAGAAGCTTGAAAAACATAATTAAATTCTAAAATAATTTTTAATTTAATAAAATCTTAAAATATCATTTGTAAAACATTTTTTAGAACATGTGTTTTCAGGTTTATGGTATGTGTCTCAATGATGGAAAATTGGGATAAAATTACCTTATCGACTTGGTATATTTTGAAACATAAAACCAATGAAATGGATATTTAAATAAAAATAAATGTAATAATTTTTATCATATAAAACATTCATAGATATTATATACACTAAATAAATGAAATGAGTGGTGAATAAGGTGTAAATATCATAGAAATAAAACCAAGAATAGAAATCCACATACTTTATGTCTCGACCCTCTTCATACACATAAAAACATCATATGTAATAAATATAAGGTAATTATAAATACTTTAAGTAAAAAAATTATTATATATAATACCATATATGTTGTTTTATGACTTTATATTACCCACTTGTTAACGATTTCATGTCTAGGTTTCTCTTTGTTGAATATCTGCTTTGTTTTTTATAGGTGTATTAATTTGTTATGTTTTTTGTCCTCATAATTATATCATGATTTAAATAATATAAATTATGAAATAAATATCATTTAAATACATTATATATGTATTTATAATAATCTGTATAATTTAGAAATATAAAACGGAAGACTCCGTTTATGGAGATGGTAGATTGTACGTACACCTAAACGATATTTTTCTTTTTCTTTTTCAAATTAAAAGAATAAAAGTAAACATAATATTTGTATATATGTATATAATATCATTAAATTATTTTTAATATGTCATATATATCATATAATTTCACTAAATATATTCTTCATACATTCAATGTAGTGTGTGAATGTATCCCATCATTTTGAAGAGGAAGTAGTCCACATTTCCCCCAACAAAATTATCATATTTATAAAAATGGAAATCATGAAGGTATGGACTAGATAATAATTAAATATGAATAAATACATCATATGCATCTTATATATTACATAAAAATTTATTTTACATCATAATTTCCAACTATGATTGGTGAAAAATTAAAACAGAACAACATCATTTCGTGAGGAGATAGGTCGCCATGCACAAGAATTGTAAGTTATTAATCCATTAAATGGACGTGACTAGAATTGTAGTCAAAAAATTTGGAATCATATCATATATATATATTTGGGAAAATTATTCTATTATGTATGACTATATTAAGAATAATTTAAAATGTGGGGAAAAATAATGGAAAGGAGCTTGAGGAAGGATGTTACCACATCTTTGGATAACTACTTTTAGTTTACAACAAAGCGTTTCCTTGGATTGATTAAATCAAAATGGAGAATTCAAGGATGAAGGGATGTATTTTAGGAATCTAATTTGTATGATCTTGTCCGAATATAAGTTTTTTGAGTGGTTTGAAGAAGGGGGGAGGTGGTGGGGTTTGATAGGTTATGTATGGGGCCCACTTGGCATTTTTTTAAAAAATAGATTAGGTTTACCTATATTTTCCTTCAAAAATAATAAAAAACAAACCAACACTCAATAATTTATGTTTTATATCTAAAATAAGGCAATCCAATGGGTGTTATAAAACTGGCTATGTCATTTTGGGCCTTAAGTTTAAGGACAAGTCCATTGTAAAAATTAATTTATCATAACCACTATTATTATCATTAATCACTTGCACTAATATTTTTTGGTCAAAAATTAATTTTTTGTTATTATAATATAAAAATTATTCTTATTACAACTGTGTATATTAATTTTTTAAAATACAATTCAAATATGTGAAAAAAACAAGTTTAATAATACCACATAGATGTGGTGAGAAAACTGTGTATTTAAAGTGAGAATGTTCATATATTAATTATAATTCATTACTAAATATATAAAAAATTGATTCTAATGAACTAAATTTTATTAAAATATATATAATTGATCTATTTTTACTTTAAAATATCATAAAATATAATTTAACTATATAAATAAATAAGAACAAAACACATTTCTAAATTAAATTTAAAAAATTTCACTGTTCATATAAAACTGAAGATTCTCAAAATAGTACAAAAAATAACCGTATGATAATTCTGAAATTATGAATTCAAAAATTATGTTTAATTTATGAATTTATATTTATAAAAATTTATAAAACTGATATCACTATTTTTTATAGGACATGAAAACATAATTCTTTCAGGAAAATAGTATTTTCAAAAATATAAATACTTTACTAAAATAATAGCATGAATTATTAACAATGTTATATATATTTATAAAACCATTATAAACAATTTACGAAACATTGTCATTACAATTCATTATACTATGTTTAACATCTAGTATTTGGTAGGATCGAAATAGTGTATGTAGATACTCAATTATAAGGGGATGATTAGTAAGTTTAAAAACTTTTGTTTTTAACCATACAGAAAAATATGTATAACAAAGTTAAACAATGTAAATTCAAAATACCTAAAATAGATCTATGAGAAAAACTTTCATAGGTTCTGAAAATATGAGTCCAAAAATGAAACATAAGAAAATTTTACTTGGGAAAAGATTATACTCTAAAAAGTATAGAATATTACATATCATGGTAACTAAATGTATAGTAAAGTATAATAAAGTTATAATTTATTCTTTTATCAAAATAAAACAAAAATTAAACATAAAAAACAAGTACAAAGTAGGAAGTCTTTTAACATAGTGAGTAGGGTATCCAACAACCTTGGATAACTCTCCCCTGATTTAATCATTCAAGAATGTTTGTCTTACCCACACTAGGGTAACCCCCGATAGGAATATAAGAATCTATCTTGATATCCCTGCAAGACCTTGATCGTTTTGTTAAGCGTCACCTCTTTCTTTATATCCCAAGAATCCCACGATTATTCTTAGAAACAATTAGAGTTGCATGATGCGGGATGAAAAATATGTTCAGATCCGCACATATAATGAGATTCACTCCCTCTAGAAATAACTTCATAGCATGTAATATTTAGATTGATGAAATGGTTAATGAGCTCATTCAAATGAGCTATTATTTACAGGCACAACTCTAATGGTTGGCTCCCTCCTCCAGTATTCAGATTTTTCGTTAAATTTTAGAGGGTCCTATACAAGTGTCACACAACAAACAGTTATATAGAAAATTATTTGATGAAATAATTTCAAAATAAGAACATATTTAAGGAAAATTAAGTTGTTTAACAAAATATAAATTTCTAGAGTCTAATGAAAAAACAATCTTTGAAGTCTAATCATATAAACAATCAGAATCCACAAAACATGGATATTTATATACTTATTTTCAACAGGTTTTGAATATAAATTATAAAGATTCTAGAGTCTGAATATCATTGAATTAAAAGTCAAAATTATGAGGTATTTGGAGTATGAATTCTAAGGAATTTGGAGTTTGAATTTCAGATAATTCAGAGTCTGAATTTTAGAAAATTCGGAGATTTAATTTCAGAGAAATGTGAGTCTGAATTTCAAAGAATTAGGAGTCTTAATTTTTGTGAATGCAATGTCTGAATTTTAAGGAATTCAGAGTCTGAATTTTAGAGAATTAAGAATCTAAAAATAGTATACTCTATATCAAAGTAATTATAGAATTCCATGGTTTTAGATAAAAATCTTCATTTTTGGAAAATAAATAAAATAATATTGACATAGAATGATTATAAAATAAGATAGTGAAATTAATATTAACGATAAAATTTTCTTTAAAGAAGGTAAATTTTAATTATGATAAGATTCCATAGAGAAATATGATTTTCATTAAGAAAAAGTCTTTGTGATTTTCAAAACACAGAGGAATGGAAAAGTCAAAAGAAAACATCACTCACTCAACAATATCCCCATTTTTTGAAATCACAAACATCCTTTAAAAAAAATAGAAGGACTAAAAATTTTCATTATGATCAATAAAATATGAACTTATTTCTCTTTACTTGTGACTTATGATGAATAAGACTAACTGCCCCTTAGCTTTTGAAATCCCTAAGGATCATATTCTTGACTTCCTCAGAAATATTTTACATTTTATTTCATACAAAAGTCTTCTTTAAGTAAGATCCCACTTAGTTTGGGAATTCTCCTCTTTATAATTAGTATTATTTTTATCACTCTTTTCGACCACTTTGGGATTTTCAAAAATGAATAGAAAGAAAGTAAAAAAAATCAGTACCTAAAGTATTAGAACTATACACAACAAAAAAATATAAAACAACATGAATTTTTATTATGATTTGAAAACTGATACAGGTAAGTACATTAAATGCTCAAAATTAAAAGAAAAAAAAATTCATCCTTTTTTTCGTAAGGCATGATCTTCTTTATGATATTCTTCAGTAACCTAATCTCTTTAATAACTTCTTTAAAGCACTTGAGCAAATGTTCATGATCCTTATTTTTTTCATCTCAAGAGAATTGATTTTTTCATCTGGAGACTTATGATTTTCTGCCTGAGACATCAAAATCTCTTCATATTGTTTGATATTTTCTTCTAACTCTATTCTTATATCCCTTTAACTCTTCAAATATAAAGAAACTGAATTCAGTTTCCCATTCAATTCATTATCTTCTTTCTTCAAAGATACTTGTTCTAGTCTTATCTTTTTTTCTGAAAATTACTGTAAGAATTGTTAATCAATAATATGAATTTTCAAAGGAATCTTTCACGAAATCTAAAAAGTTATCAAAAGTTATCAAATATTCAATTTTTCTTTTGAAACACTTTGTAATTTCCTTAAAAGTCCTTCTGTGTGCATCATACCTGATATAGAAAGATTTGAAATCTGTCTCAAGCTTGATTAATTTTTCCATGATCATTCTTACTGATTCTCTCTTCTGATTAAAGGATTGTTGAATCAGTTAACACCTCAAGTCGACACTCGGAAATAAGGGAATGTTGTCTACTAATTTCTTCAGATACTACACAACAAATTCCCGAACCATAAAATATGATTCGGATGTTTATTCCCTTATAGGCGATGATTCCTTTTCTATCATAGCATCCTTCCTCTTTGATGATCCATTAAAATCCTTCTTGACCCCAAAATATTTCTTAGGGTTCTCAATAAACAACTATTTTCCTCTATCTAATTTTGAATTATTCTCTGTGGCCTTTGAGGATTCATGCTCACTATCTATAAATTGAATGATCTTATCATCATCAACCTTTTCTTTCTCAGCATCTACCTTAAGATCATCTTGATGAATGAATTCATCATTACTTCTTTCATCATTATAAAGCTAATTATCTTCTTCCTGGCAATCATCCTGTTTTTATTGTGATGCTAGTTTTGTTGATTAATCCAAGGAATTTTGGATTGATAGTTTTTATAGGGTCTTTACATCTAATGATATTATTTTAATTTCATTATATCATCATCACTATCATTTCATTCTTCCTCTTCTTCTTCTTCAACTTTGTCTTATTAAACAATCTTTTCAATAACATTAGGTTACAAAAATATGATCTACATGCCTGGAGTCACTAGTACTTATTCATGTAGAAAGAATTCTGATACCTATATTTTTTTGGAAGTTTTTTTAGTATCTTTGAGAATAGATTGAAAAATTTTAGCCTTATAAATTTTCATCTATTCCATTTATCTTTTTCATACCTTTCATATTACTTAGTAGCCTTAATCTTCAACTCCTTTGACCCAGTAAGATCTAGTCCAAATCTATGATCTAATTACATCTTATTATTATTCTCTTCAGTCCAATTCGCAACAACCTCATCAGGGTAGGTTTTTTCTTCTTTGAATTTAGAGTATCTGATGGAGTTTCCTAAACAGAAGGATTACCATTTATTTCTGGTTCCATCTACTTTCTCTTCCTTAGTGTTTTCTTCAAAGTCTTTTATAAATCCACTTTATTTTCTAAGGCTTCAATCACACATTCTAATAAGTCATAAAATTCTCCATATTTACTATTGAAACAAACATTCATCCTCCTTAATGTATCATCCCTCGACACCAACATCTTTAACATTCTTTGTTTAAAAATGCAAGGGATTTTGAAAGACACTAGGAATAGAACTATGAACATGGATATAATTTCTAGATACATGATAATTTTTTTTAGGGAACCATTCTTGATATTAGTAATCATCAGCAAAATATATTACAACAGATATATCTTCCTCAAGTTCAACAATAAATTTAGAACGTAGATGCCACTCTTCTTCAAGGAGTCCTTGTTTCCATTTCTCATAATTAGAAAACCATGTAACCATAACTCAAGCATTCTGAAATTATTTGAGAGATGGTTTATCTTTAGTGTTTTCATATTTCTGAGTCCATGTCACTCTATTTCCTTCTACTTGTCAAAACTTCATGATTGATCTGGTATCATGTGGGTGTAGAAAATGGCTTCCCATTTATATGGTATTCCAATAATACTTGCATCCTTATTGAAGGAATTTGAATAATTTTTCCTATACCACTTGAATAAAAAACTTATCTCTCCCACCTTCATTATAAAAACATATAGTATCATAAATCTCAACAAGAAGAATCAGATAAACTGGATCATGTTCTTTCAGTTTGGATACACTCAAGATTTCTCATCTGATTAGCATAATATTATATATAATGAAATAATTATACTCAACAAATAACCTAAGATATACTAAAATTTCCTTGTAAATTTTCTATTATGATATATCCTTAACTAAAGACATTTTCTTCTGGGGAGAGGCTTCTAAATAAATCTATAATATAAGAAAACTCAAAAATTTGGAACAAAAATTTTGAAGAGAGTCAGATCTTTGAGGTTGAAAATATTGAAAACTAATGTGGGGTGAGAAAATGTGGGGCATTTATATAAGCATTTAAGCGATGGTTCAAATTTCCGAATTGACCCAATAGTGAAAACCAGCATGTTCTGATCTGACATTTGAGATGAAACTTGAAGAAGGATTTGGTACGTTCCGATCATTTGAGGTTTATTAAGGTATAAAGAATTCGTATTTAAGGAAATTTATTCTGTAAAATCTTCTTAAAAAAGGAAAAAAAATCCAACAAGAAACAAAATTATGCAACAAAAGCCTAAGTAAGGTAAAATATCTTCCAGATTTCTAGGAAACTATTAGTAAAGAAATATATTATTAATGGGAAATCATATATTTCATAATTTTTTATTAACAATATAAAAATTTTGGATTTTGGAAATTTTTTTGTTAATGAACATTTGAGTTATAGAATTTGAGTTCTGGAAAATTTCAATTATAAATATATTTTTTTGGAAAAAAATATTAAAAAAAATTGATGAGGCAAAATTTGATTAAGAAAAACTCAATTAATCAAGAAAATTTACTCCACCTTTAAAAAAGAGTTAATCATTGTAAGTAGATAGATTTAAAAAAAAGTTAATATAGAAGATTAACATACGTTTATAATTCCTAACTTTTCTTTAATGTTTTCAAGTCTACTGGTGGGTAAATATTTTTTAAATATATAATCATGTTGATCTTGAATTTTGATAAATTGAAAAATGGTATCTCCTTTAAAAAAACATTTGAAACTATTGTTTTTTTATGAAGAACAATGTTACCTATACCAAAAATTTCTCCATAAGAATTATATTTGAAGGTTACTTTTCCTCATTTCATCTTGATAATATTTTCCAATAAATTAATGTTACTAATCATATGAAGAGATCAACCACTATCCACTATCCATGTACCATGTATTGTTGTTGGTAATTTCTTTATTTTTATAAAAATAAAAGAGTTATACTTTTAGAAACTAAACATTTTGGGATACAAAAATTTCAGAATGTATGATTTTAGGAATCCGCATTTTCATAGAAAAATAAGCTTTATAAAAACCAAAATACTGGGAATTATTTAATGAAAAATTTCTTTCCCAATGTCTATCACATTGAAAACTAGCACAAAATGGAGCACTTTTAGGAACAAAATAATTATTACTATAAAATGGTTTTGAATGGGTATAACCAAATATAGAACTATTCATTTAAGGATGAATTTGGGAAGAAATCTTGTCAATTGTTTTCTTTTCAAAGGTAAATTTTGACAAGAATTTACTTTAGGAAAGTATTTCTGAAATTAGTTTAATGACCATGTTAATATCCTCAAGTTTATTAGTTTTAGAACTAGAGTTAGCATCTAAAATATTTTTTTTTATAAATTACATTTTCGAGATCCTTAGTAAGTTTATTCTTCTTAGATTTATCTTTCTTAAGGTTATTTGAAACATTTTAAAAAGAAAAAATTTTCTAACCAAGATCTTCATCAATATCTGATACTTATTTTTTAAAAATAAAAATTCATGAATTTTCATTCTCTAGTTTCTTCTAGAATTTAGAATTCTAATTTTGAAGAAGTTTGGAAAACCTAGACACTTATTCATAAGAAGGTAAATATGTAACTTTATCCGAAGAAGATTATTCACCTGAAGACATATAATATTCATAATAAGTATAATTTTCATTCAAATATACATTAGTAAAATATTCTCCATTGTGTAACTTGTCCATTAGACATTGATTTTAAAGGGGTAGTTTGGCTAGTGGACCATGATTTTTATGACTAGGAGTTTCATACTCGGAATATTTATTAGATGAGTTAACACTACTGGCACTCCACATATCATTAGCCTTCATGAAATTCTTATCCTTAGTCTTGTAATATTTATTTCTATTCCTCTATGAATAATTTTCATTTTTATCTTATATATTAAGAAAGTACAATCTAGCGTAATGTGTCTAGCTCTTTTTCATTCATAACAAGTGACTCTTGAATCCTTTTTGTCCATTATTTCCTTATTATTATATCTATACTACAGTCATTCTTTCCCACTATCTTATTGATCCTTTGATAATTATTAGCTAACTAATTTTCAGATTGTTCACATTCACTAGACTGAGATAGAATATTTACTTTCATTGACTTAGATCATGAAACCCTTTTGGTGTCTATAGTTTAGTAGTAGTAAAGAAACACACCCATTGACATTCTTCTTCTAATTATAATCAACATCTCTTTTCATTCTTGCTTCATACTGAAGAAGAGCTCTAAATTTCTCATCAAGAGTAATTTGCGATACTTTTTTATTCTTATCAATAACTGTATTTTTGGATTCCCACTCATTTGGCTTGATATCAATTATCTTATCCAAAAGAGATTCATTATCTAAAATTTTCTCCCCATAGATTGTAGATTTTTGACATTGGTCATAAATCGTTGATGAACCTTACAAAAAGTTCCTCTATAAATAAATTAAAATCCATGATATTATACTCTTAATATAACTCTTCTAGTCTATATCACTTTAGAAGTCCCAAAATGTGTAACTTCATTTTTCTTCCAGATGAAGTTTTTAGCTTCATAAGAATATATTTGACTATATATATTACTGGTCATGGAACACAAAAATGTATTGTGTGCCTTATAATTTAATATATATTATTATTTTCTTGGTTGTTGAAGGGTTTTACATCCTTTTTTCGAATTTTTTAATCCCCAGTAAGCCTTAAAATATTGTCTACTCTAGTGTTGATAAAGAAATTCCTTATTCTATCTCTCCAGTATTCATAATCATTACCATAAAAAATAGGTGGTTTTTTAGGATTTTGGTTGTCAATAGAACAAATAATCATACCTTCCATTCAATAAGAAACTATATTTCCAAAAAAAACATTTATATAGTAAGTGTTTATAAACAAAGATAAAACTCTCTACAAAAAACATAAACAAGAAAAGTAACAAAAGGAAATAAAATGTGAGAAAAAAAACTTATAGGTGAGTCTAATTATTTCAGAGAGCTTCTCTAATACCAATTGTAGTATTTAAATTGTGTTTGTAGATGCAGTTGAGTCAAAAGTTATCTTTTGTCTTTTATATCTTGTTTTGGGAATCACAAATGTCTTTTACCATGCTGATCATACTGACCATGTTGATCATACTGATCATTCTGATCATACTGACCATATTGATTATACTAATCATGCTTATCGTACTGACCATGTTGATCATACTGATCATTCTGATCATACTGACCTTGTTGATCGTACTGACTCTGCTGATCATACAAACAATGCTGGTCGTACTGACTATGCTGATCGTACTGACCATCTTGGTCGTAATGACAATGATGATCATACTGACTATACTGATTGTTCTGACCATGCTGATCGTACTGACCATGTTTATCATACTAACTCTAGCAATTGTATTGACCATATTAATCGTAATGAGTTTTATGAATCATACTTAGTTTGTATCATATCAATACATTACACAAAGTAATACTTATAGTACTCATACTTTTCTTTCATTACATGCTTGTTTTGGTCCTTTATCAAAAACACATGTTTCATATTATTAGTACTCAGGTTTATTATATTCTTATATCCTGTGTTTTAACCAAAACGATGTCGTGGAGTTAGTTATTAACTAATCAAAATGATGTCGTGTTTTCTATTTCAATATGACTGTTATAATGCAGGGTGTCCAAGTCCCTCCGAGTTTTATGGATAAATATAACTGTTGGAGGAAATATGACTGTTGGAACCAGAGGCCTATGAATATGAGGTCATTTGAAGCTGAGAAACACAACTCTGAGACTTTTCTTATATCAAGTTCTAGAGAGAGACGTTGTGAATTCTCTCCTACTTCGTGCGAAAGCCTTGAAACTACAAAACGTGAACGACCCGTTCTTAGTTTTTGTATTTCAATAAGTGATTTGTTCTGCTTTCTGTGATCGATCGGGTAATAACGATCGAGGGCTGCCGAGGATTGGTAGACGGTTCTACCAATCATCGTTTCGAGGTCTTTCAAGTGATTAAAAGACATAGGTGCCGATTACCTGTAAAATCGTGGGCTTACGGGGATAGCAAGACAGATGTACCGATCATATTATCAAGGGCTTACCAAGGTAGTGGTAAGACAGACCTGTCATCCTAGGTGAAAGGATACCCCTTCTCTTTGGGTCAAAAGAATTGTAATACTTTTTCTTCCACTGTAGTTTTTCTAAGAAAGGGGAATTTATTGTTTACCATTCGTCATTCCATATTAATTTGAAATTGTTTCAATTAAAATCATATTTTTACTTATTGTATCGATTGATTCTATATTCCTTATGATAGAATCCTTCACTGTTGTATTACACTAATTATTATATTCATCCTAAATAAAAATTCTTTACTTTTCTTATAGTATTACATCATATCATATCATTAAATTCAATTAAATTATGGTTATTTGTTTTTTTGTGAATTGTATTAGTTTAAGATCATTTAAACTAACTTCTTAAGTGTTTAAACCCAAATTTTTAAAGCCTACAATTCACCCCCCTCTTGTATTCTTCCATCTAATATACATATACATCAACATTTTCAATCCAATAGATGCTCAATGACAAGAGGGGGTGAATTTTATGTTTAAAACCATTTATTTTTAACCTTATGTAAAACTATTTATAACAATGTTAATCAAGGTAAATTCAGAATCCCCAAAATAGTTCTTTGAGAAAAACATGGATAGGTTCCAGAAATATGGTTCCAGATATGAAACTTAATAAAATATTACATAATAAAATATTCTTCTTTAAAGTTAATATAATCATACATATAAAAGTATATAAAATTATGAGAAAGTATATGAAGGTTATACATACTTCCTTTATCAAAATACAGTAGAAAAAAAAACTTGAAAGAAATATAAGTAACAAGTAGGAAATATTTTAACCCAACGAGTAGGGTATCAAAAAAACATGAATAAAGGACTCTTGATTTATAATTCCACAAAGTCTATATTACCTGCACTAGGGTAATACCTTGATAGGAATATTGAAATCGATATTGATATTCCCAAAAGCCCTCGATCTTTAACGTAGTCATCGCCTTTGTCTTCTTGTCCCTTGATTCCCTCGATTGTACTCAACAAAAATCAGAGATACATGAAAAATGATTTACAAGATGTTCAGATAAGAAAAAATCATAAGAGTATCTCTCCATTGAAATAACTTCATAGCATATAATAGCTAGATCGATGGAATGATTAATGAGTCCATTCAAATGATCTCATATTTATAGTCACAACTCCAATGGTCAGATCCCTTCTCCCATGGTCATATTTTTACTTGAATTTCATAGGGACATATTGATGTGTCACTCAACCAGTTGTTAGATAGAAACGAATTGCGTGACATCATTTAAAAATAATAACATGAGTAAGTAAATTGAATTACCTTAAACAAATATTAATTTTCAGAGTCTTTGGAGGAAATAATCTTCCGATTCTAATCATATAAAAATCAGAAACTTAAAAACATGGATATTCAGATTCTTTTTTTCTACAGATTCATAATCTGAACTATAAGCATTCCAGAGTCTGAATTCCAATAAATTCATAGTCTAAATTATGAGGAATTTAGATTCTAAATTATTAGTAATTCAGAGACACAAGTTTGAGGAATTTGGAGACTAAATTTCAGAGAATTCTGATTCTGAATTTCAAAGAATTTAGAGTCTAAATTTCATAGTATTTAGAATATAAAAATAGAACACTCCATATCCAAATAATTATAGTATCCTGAGGTTTTATAAATAAATCTGAATTTTTTTACTGAGAAATAAAATAATTTTTATTTTAAAATATTATAAAATTAGATAATTAAAATAATGGTAAGGATAAAATTTTACTTAAATAAGTGAAATTTTCCTTAAGAAAATATTCCTTGGAGAAATATGATTCACCTTTAGATAATGTGTTTTTGATTTTAAAAACATAGTGGAATAGAAAATTCATCAGGAAACCTTATTGTCTCAGCAGTTATAACCATCTAATTTAAATAATTATAAGAATAATATGATGTTTTGTAGAAACATGTTGTTGTGTGTGATGCATTATACGGTAGTGGTGATTGTTACCCAATATTATCTTGGTTTAGCATATGAACAATGTTTTAATTATTGTATCTGGAAACATATGACATCAGAGAAAATTAATTTATTCAAAAAAATAGTTCACAAAAGCTTAGGATGTTACAATGAAACTACATATTTATCATGTGTATTTCATTAATAGGTCTGCATCCCCTATAATACATGTCCTATGAATTCCTCATATATCAAATTATCGACATCATTCATAAATAATTTCCCCTATCATATAGTACCGGTACTATGTAAATGATACATATTTATTAATATTTAACTATCTAATAAATTAACTATCAAACTAAACACCATATGTAATCATGGTATGAATTTAATTGAATAAATTCATCGATTATAAATAAAATTGATATTTACAAAAAATTTAATCTCAACAACAATGTTAATAATTAAAGATCATGTTATTGAAAACAAAAATGAATTATTGAAATGAATTTCAATACAATCCTTGGATAAAGTGATCATAATCCTTATAGAATAATATTATATATTGTTTTTAAAAAAACATATTCCCATTGGATTTATATTAATGGGATTTTTTTCATTTATGTATATAAATAAAAGATAAATATATTGAAAAACATAGTTGAGGAAAATATAATTTTGAATTTAAAAAATAATTTTAAAATAATTTTCATTAAAAATCACTTTTAAAAATAAAAATATTATAAAAAATTTTGAAAAAATATTCATTCTAAAATAACCATAAAATATATATAAATATTATTATAAATATCTAATTTATCATTATGGAAGGAATTTTATTTTATCTCTTTCACGTTCAAACCATCGTTCCTTTTAAATTTTCAAAAAAATAAAAGTGGTATTTATTTTGAAATTAACATTGATATTCCATTAAAAACATTTAAGATGGTTAAATTGATGGAAAATAAATTATTAGATAATTTATAAAATATTAAAACATTTTTAAAACATTATTCAAAAACATGGTTTTTGAAGAAACTGTATTTTCGACAGAAGGGAAAAAGAATGTTATATTTTCCTAAAAATATTTTAAAAAATATTGTATATACAAAATTATTCAAAAAATTTACGATTATATTGAAGGTTTAATTAATATTAAAATGACAAAAAAATTAATGTTTGATTAGGGAGTGGGAAGGTTATTCTCTTTAGTTGATATATATATGAATGGAAAATTTCAATTAGATTTAGAATATGAAATAAAGCAATAAAATGATCATAACATTAAAGTGAGAAATAATAAATGAATTAATTTTGTGTATCAACGATTAACACAGATAATAAAACTGTAAATACAGGAAAATTAAATTAAAATTAATTACATAAATAATCTTCAGATGATATAATCTATGAATTATATTTTTCAAACAGTGACTGGAAATTAGGATTAGAAATCCCATAAATTACACTGCATTGTGTTTAAAAATTATTTAATAAACTATATAGTTTATTCAATAATGTTATTAACTTATATCACGACAATATTAATTTTTAAAATATGATATATAATCCTTTTAAACATATTTTCACCTGTTCATAATGAATCAATATTTATTTCCATTTTTTCTGCGTCTAATTGTCTTGTTTTCTTATACATGATTTTTAATTAAGGATCCATTTGTGGCATATATTATATAATTTAATCATCTAGAAAATAATAATCAAACAATAATTATCATATTGACATATTAATATCATTTTTAAATTCAATCATGAATTATGGTTATGAATAATGAAGGAAGTTACTTTCTGAGAGACGATAAGACATATTTGTGCATGACTGACATTTACATTTCAATCTTATCATTATATAATAGAGTTAATTAATATTTTACCATTCTAGAATGATATAAATATAATTAAAAACATATTATAAACTTATCTATATTTTATTAATGTGGTTTCGGGATGAAATTATTTTTTCATCTCTTCTTGAAAGTGGGAGTCCAAACACAGCTAAAAATGTTTTCATATTTCATTTAGAGAAAGTGTTAGAAAAGAAAATAACATATTGTCAATATATAATAAAACATGAAAGACCTTAATAATTTATGGTAAGTTATTTTAAATAAATTTTACAACATTGAAAAATTAAGACACACTCAACCACGATATTTTAAAATAACACTTTTTTTAATTTCATATGTTACAATGAACACAAAGATTGAATAAACTATTAAAATAATAATTAATTATGATATTTATCACCTAGAATTTGGAATTTATGGAATGAATTATATTAACTAAATTATTAAAATATATTTTCAACTTGTTTTCTAATGTTAATTCACTGTTTTTAAATCAATTATAAATGAAAATAATAACCAATTATGAAAAATGGATGTTTTTTAATAAAAAAATAATTTTTTTGCTCACAATGGAATTTTATCATATTAAATTTTATTAATAAATATTAGCGAATGAAATTAATTATATTTATATTTTATATATCCAATTAAATGTTTTTAATTCATATAATATGTCTGATTGGGTTAAGCAACGAACAAAATAAAATGTTAACCATAAAAATAAATATTTCATCTAAAAGAAAATTTTATACCTTTTGATGGGGAAACTATTATAAATATTAATTTTATCACATTTATAAAATTATTTTAAAAAAAATAAAATTCTTTTTAGAATTAATAATATGAAAAATATTTCAGGAAATGTTTTTAGTTTATTTGGGAGAGGTTTCTTTTTTTATGAATAAAAAAAATAATAATTTTTAATTGAAAACTAATTCTTCATAAAATTTATTTATTGAGTAAAATTAGATTTTAAATTAAGTTTAAAATATAATTTATAAAATTATAATTAAATCAAACCAATTTAGGTAATTTTTATCACTTTCACAATTAAATTTGATATAATAACATTTCATATTGTTGAACATTTCATTTTAAATACCCACTTTTTCATTGTGTGTGAGGGATTAATTTAAAATAAAATATTGTATATTCTTTGTAATGAATTAAGTAAAATGGGTTAAAAATTTGGAATAACAAGTACCAAATAACTGTTTATGTTTAATTACATTTTTATGGATAAAAATATTTAGCATGGTAACAATACTATTTACCATGATATAAGTTTAAAAATTAAATAGGTTACTGTTAAAATGTAATGGCATAAAATATCTAAAAGATAAAACATTTAATTGTTATATTCTGTGTTTATTAACACTATCATGCATCAAAAATATAAATTTTTATCCATTTAAATTGAATTTAATTCCTTATAAATGTGGTTGGATTAAAATATAAAACATTTATTATTTTAATCACTCAAACCCTCCTCCCATTGTGAATAAATACCACCCCTCACCACCCATTTTAGACCATAAAACCTTTTATATAATCAAATATATGGCCAAAATATCATTCTTACACTCCCCACATCTTATTTCTACTTTTATCACCAAATTAAAAATCCAATGTCCTCTTGTGTCTCTCAAAGAGGTGATATTCAAGATGTAAGTTTCCCAAAACACCTCTCTTATTTACATTTCTGCATTTACATCCTTATCATATAAATATTATATAAATAAATAATAATTCAAGATTCATGTACATACTCTAGTTTTATTTCAATAATGTTATGTGTTACTTTCACATATTTTATCTCCACCTCTTATTCAATGAAACAAAAATATTGTCTATGTTATATCAGTTAATCCCCCTCATGAATATATTTTTTTTGTTTTCCAATACCACATTAATGGATTATCAAAAAATATAATTATATTAAAATAATATATTAATAAGTATATTATGTAATATTTCATTTAATGGAACTGATATATGCTCAAAATAGTAAAAAAATTAAAGTAGTATGTGATGTTCAGAAAAACGACCAAAAAACTAAACAATTATCATTAATGTTTTATTAAATTAATCATCCTCGTGTATGAAATAAAAGTGAAAAATGGTAAAAGTTAAACTTATAAATGTTAATTACTATAATTTCATTACAAATCCAATTTTTTATTTCCATTCTATATAAAAATCAATAATTATACACCAATGATATGATCATGAATATTGAGAAATGATCTCACCCAAAATAAAAAAATCATAAAATATTATTAATGAATGGGTGGTAATATGTTAAAAAATTATCATATATGCGATTATAAATAAGAACATGGTTCTATAATGAATTAATAAAAATCATTAGACCATTATACATTATTTTTATTTATACAAAATTTAATTAATGCATGAGGTAAGGGTTTTTCATCTCGCTTTTTACATCTGTGTGATAAATGTAATATTCACCAGTTACTTCTTTTTTATTTTTTATATATGGTCCAATTTTATATATAAAATCATGAATTATATTTTATTATTATTATTTAAATTTTTTATTTGATGATTATTACTTTTTGGACTTATATTTATATGTTACCACAATTGTAAGGGGTTTCTCCTCCACTTTTTCTTTAGTGGAACATTTTCCTTATATAACACTTATTTATTTATAGAGTTTATACATATAATTATTGTGATATATGATCCTTATCCATTATTTTATGGATATTTTGATATCCATTTTATGTTCATTGTTTCATAGGTTTTTTGAGTTAAAATTTTACCTCATCAGTAAATTAATTTCGTCTCAATTTCACATATTTGAACCTCATGTTATGTTATGCCCCTACACTCATTTATATGTTTTATGTAATTAAATTTTACATATTTCATCACTAATACACTTACTTTCATGATATTATATGTTTCATGTAATTATATCTTCATTCACAAATCTACTATATTCAAAAGATTCAACTTTTCTAATAAATGTTTAAAATGAGTTCAAATGACCTTTTCAAATTTTTTTAAAAAATAGGGGACTTAAAATACCATAAAAATGTATTTACAACATTCATTTATATTTATTTCTAGGTTATTTTATAAAAAATTTGTTTATATATTTTTTGTTCTTTATAAATAAAATTTAAAATTAGAATAGATATTTTCCTCATGAAATTTTTTAAAAATATAATTCAAAATTATTTTCCTTGTAGGATGTCTTTTATTACTATTTTTGTTACCCTTTCTTGGATTTCATCAAATGATATCATTCTAATTATTTGTTTGAATGGATTATGTTAATTATTTCATGATGTTTATGAATTTAATTTATTTCCATGAGTAACCATTATGACTATTATTTATGTCTGATTCTTTACATGGTAAACATTTTCATTAGCACGTTGTAATGGGTGCACCCAGATAACACTCTAGTTCATTTGGAAATGTTTTTAGTCTCATGAGATGACATGTCGGGACATGAAGTGAACATGAATCCATTGTGGGACTTATTTCTCTATGTGCAATGGTCTTTGTTTTTATCCTTGACTCATACTTATGTCATTTTATATGTTATTGGCATAATTACATGTTTTATGTTATTCTCTCTTGGCCCATGTTTTTTTGTTATTATATAAATAATTTATTATTAATCTATATGTTTTTTTCTTGACTAAAGATTCTGACCTTTTATATACACGGTAAAATTTTCAAATGTTATTTTCATGATCACTTACCCTTATGAATATCTTATTATTTCATTTGACCACGGATTGATTACATTAATGTTACCTATACAAAGCATTTGAGATCACCCTTCTAATGTTTTTTATTCCCCATATTATAATAAAATATTTTAAATATATTATTTCTAGATGTGTTTCACATGGATGATGTGGATAAATAATTAGTTGGGTAAAGTGGGAGATAATGCTAATCTTTATGAGACAGTTTTTTATGAACCCAAGTTGTTATTTGTTTGTCATGCATCTCAATAACTACAAACCAAAAGGTCATACGTTGTGTAAGTGATCCAACATTTCCTTTCTATGTTGTATTTTTTTTTTGGAAAATTATGGGTCACATTTAAAAGTATCAAATTTATTAATATAATGTGTATGATTTTAGAAGTGGATCTAAATGTGTGTACTTTGGGTTATTAAAGTTTTTATCAAAGTAGGGATTAAACAACTTTAGAGATTAGGATGTTTTGTTTTTTGGAATTCATAATAGGTTGGGATATCATCATGGGTTTATTATTTTTAGTTTTACCATTATTTTATTGTCCTCTAAAATCCTTTCTAGGCTTTATGTTATGAAATATTAAGGTGATTATTGGTATTTTTAAAGATATTCATTTTTGATACAATTTTGGTTTCAATCATTTTGGGATAAAAATGAAATATATGGGATAAAAATTTTAGTTAAAAATATTAAGGTAATTTTATAGATATTTTATCATAATTATAAAATTTTATAAGGATTATAATAATATATTTTTAGAAAAAGGAAAACCCAATGCATGGGTGAAAAATCACCGAATACTGAATAGATGTGGGAACTGATCTAAAAACCTAATGGTGAAAAATGAATTATTTCTCACCATTGGACTACAATATATCCTGGTTAGAATGAATTGTGTTTCTTTATTAAACTCTATAACAAATAAATGTAATGTTTTTTTGGGAATATATGTCTATTTTATTGCTAACCATGGGATTTGAAAATGTTTTATTTATTAATTGATGAATGTTGTTATGGAACATTCTCAAAATTTTGGAAACCCTCTATGATTATTGTAAATAGAATACTATGTGATTTTATTTGAGTAATAATGGTTTTTTATATAGTTGAATCATATATAATTATGTTTTCCCTTTATGGAGAGTCATGCTATTTATGAAAATATTTATCATATCTTAGATATTCTATGATTTAGGAAATTACATTTTTTTTATGAGACATTATGAGTGAATTATGTTACTAGGAGATAAATATTGAAATTTCTCTTGGAAGACTCTATGATCAAATCCTTATAGTTTTGGGGTTTCAATATTCATCTAGAATAGTTTTGAGGAATTCCAAGGATAATTACTCATTTAATGGTTAATGTGTAACTTTGGATATTATTACTGAATTTTAGATATTACAGTATATTTTAATCGTATAATGGTTTTTTCCTTTTGAAATAATATAACATATACTAACCATTTTGTTTTTGGTTAATTGCTAAATGAAATAGGAATATATATTTTTCTTTTGTATATTTACTAATCTGTATTAGTTGATTCTATTGCTTTAAGAATAAAAAATCCATACATATAATTTAGAGAGATATATATATATGAATTTGAGGGAGAAGTTTACTAAATGATGAAAATTTACTTTTCATGTAAGAATATTTACTCATGTTGTAATTTAGGTATGTAATGTAATTACACAACACTA
This sequence comes from Viscum album, assembly GCA_963277665.1. Classification (NCBI taxonomy): domain Eukaryota; kingdom Viridiplantae; phylum Streptophyta; class Magnoliopsida; order Santalales; family Viscaceae; genus Viscum; species Viscum album. Next base: position 1,742,580,581 of record OY728128.1, on the reverse strand, counting down.
TTAGAAAAGATCTTGAAAACAAATTGTTCATTTAATTTTCTTACTTATAATTCAATGGAATCTTCATCCAAACCCTGATTAATGGTTGTGTTCTGCAAGAGTTTATGATGTCCATGTTCCCAATCAATCAAAATCCGAACATGATGGTTTGATTTATCTACTATATCCTAGTTTTCAAAAAACACTAATTTTATCCTAATTAGAATCCTAGTTATATTATGATCCTCACATTTTTCATTCTATATTTTTAAGATGACGTTTTATTGACTCATTTTCTGATTTGGGATTTACAAAAAAGGGAATATTCAAACACCCTTTTTTATTATTTTGTTAAATTCCAAATATAAAGGACAAATTTTCTTGTAATTATTGATCATATTGTGATGATATCTTATCGATTAAATTTTCCATTGAATCTTTATCAAGTTCATTATATGTTCTAGGTATCTCACCTGAGTAAGTACATATTAGATCCTTTACATGTACTCAACATAATGGTATTACCACTAAAGAAAGATATATCTTATAATGAAAACCCTTTTGAAATTCTGGATCATAGAGATAAAATTCTACAAAATAATACAACTCACCTTGTTATTGTTTTATTGGGAAACCACCAACATGTTGAATATATATGGGAAATAGAGGATGTTATGAGGCATAGGTTTCATCAGCTATTTATTCTAGAGTAAAGGTATTTTGAGGGAGAAATTCATTAGGGGGGGTAGAATGTGACACCTAATGATTTTAAAAAATGTTATTTTAAATAAATTTTACCACTTTGACAATGTAAGATTCAAGGAACCCATTTATTGTAAAAGGTAACTATTTTATAATAACTCATGTTTTATAGAACATCGAGAATTCCCAAACTATTAAAATATTATTATGTAATTATTAAAGTTATCACCTAGCTGTTGGAACAGAGATAATGAATGAGATTAACTAAATTATAAAAAATTGTTTTAATATGTCTAAAAATCAATTCACCAGTTACCAATTAATTATAAATTAAAATGATAACCTATTAAATATAAAGGATGTGTTTTTATAAAAAATAATTTTTTATGATCAAAATAAAATGTTATCCTAATAATTTAAATTAATCAATATTAGTGAAATATTTTTGTTAAATTTTTATTTAATATATTCAATGAAATGTTTTTTATTCATAGAATATGTTTTTGGGGCTTAAGATAGGAATAAAATCAAATTTTATGCAAAAATCTATATTTCTTTTGAAAGTTAAATTTTTTAGATTTTGAAGGTGCATCTATATTAAATCAGAAGTTTAAAACTATTATAATTTTAAAAAAAATTAACTTCTTCTTTGAAAGTGTAATATTGAAATTATATTAGTTTGAAATTTTATTATTTGTAAAAGAAGTTTCATTTTTTGATGAATAACGAAAAATATTGAATTTTAATTCAAAAGTGCTTTTATATCTAATTTATTTATATTGATAAATTATAATTTAAATTGATTTTAAAATTTTTTTAGATAAATAATTCATCAATAGAAAAAAAATTATATCATTTTAATCAATTTTATATTGAAATTATATATAAAAACATTTCAATATTTTAACCATTTCTTTTTGAAAACATGATCTTTTATTGTGTGTGTGGGATTATTTTTCATCTAATTTTGAAATTTCATCAAATTCAATTAGGTATAATGGTTTCATATTTAAAATCATAATTTTCAAATTTTAATGTTTGTTCAATTTCACTTTTAGGCATAAAATTATTTCCATCGTAAAAAAATATTTACTGTGGTATAGTTAAAAAAATTTAAACAGGTTAAAGTTAAAAGGGTAATGGATTAAAATACATAAAAGATACAACATTTAATGGTTTTTTGAGGGGTTTATTTAACCCATAAATACACCAATATATTAATTTACATCCAAATTCATTGAATTTAATTCCACCTCAATGTGGTTAGCTTTAAATATAAAATATTCATTATTTTAATCACTCATACCCACCTCTCCAAAACTGTAAATACCAACCCATAACACCACATTTCATCATAAAAATCCTTTAGATCCATTAATCTCAAACCAAACCTAACATATTAACCCTCCCCATGTCCTAGTTCTTCTATTCTCGCCAAAATACCATATCCAATTTATGGATGGGTCTCTCAAGGAGGTGATATTCAAGACACAATTTTTTCAAAAACAATCCTCTTATTTTATTTTCATCTTCTATATAATCCTCGTATCATTAATCCATAAAGTAATAATAATTAAATAATTTATTAAATTGTTTAAATTTATGTTTAGAATGGAATATATTATTTCCACTCTTTTTATTAGCTTCTCTTATTCAGGGAATCGAAACTATTGTCCATCTAATGTCGGTTAGTCACCCCCGTGAATAATGGTCCTATTTGTTTTCCATTACCACATTCATGGATGGTCAAAAATGATAATTCCAATTAAATGATATTTTAATATATTTATTATATCCTATTCCATTTTCTTGAACTAATAAGTACTCATAATTGTAAATAAAAATAACCTTGAACGTGGTGTTCAAAAAACCCACAAAAACAAACTAATCATTCATAATTAATGATTTCTTAAATGAATAATACTCATATATGAAATAAAAAAGATATTTTTATCCATTTAACATTCAGTAATTGAATTAACAGAATTTCATTACACTTCTTGAGTATTATTTCCATTCAATATGATAATCCATAATTATAATGACATTTGTGTGTGATTGATTTCCTCTTCCCCATTCATGAATTTATACAATGAATGTGGGTCAACCGACTAATGGGTTGACCCGCAATTCTTTCTTCCTTACAAGAGGTTTTTTGGGATATCAAGTAGGGTTCGTTGTTTGAATACCCTCTTACACGTTCTTGACGTTCTTTGTGATTCAAGAAATAATAAGCCGCTTGCTACCACTATAACGCAAAGGGTATGGGCCAAACGAACATGGTCCGACCTCCCGACAAATATTTTTGGTTCTTGATGTGTTTTTTGTGAAGGTGGAGGAAGAAAACCGACAACAGTAGGGCTTGGGAATGGCGGAGAGCACCATGGCCGGCCATGATGAATGTGGTGGCGCGAAATTGCCACCAGAGAAGGGTTGCGGCCCGTCGGCCGCGGCGGAACAAGGGCAGTAGCCGGGTGGAGGTCGACCACACAATGGGGAGGCTTTGTTATGTGTCTTAGCTTCCTGGAAATGTAAGAGCCATAGCACAAACCACATTTTCAAAGGATGGTGGCTGGCCGATCCAGCTGTCGGCGATGTCACAGTGCTCCAGCGCACCACGCAGAGAAGGGGGTCGGTCGTCCACCCAGCCGCGGTGGGCTGCCACACCACAAGCTGGGCGGGCCTAGCCCGCACCGACAAGCCGATATGGGCTAGGACAACCAGAACTAAGTTGTGTCAGCCTAGGCTAGGTCATACTAGGTCGGTTCAACCGGGTCAGACTGGACCCGAACCAACTTCAACCTTTTTCACTCTTTCGAACATATCATGATCTACGGGCATCCGTTTGATGATCCTTTAGTGGAACCGGATACCATGGAGAGAGAAGGACCTTATGGAATACCCCACTTGAGTTTTGGTCAAAATTGTGTACGACCCTGTTGGATCGAACACGAATCCAATCGGGCCCTCGGGAATAAAAAGTCAATAACTTACAGACCAGACGTCCGATTGACGTAGTGTCTGTTATGTTGATACCCCTTTTACATGGATCCCCTTTGGGATCTTCCTCCATGGGACTTATTGGATTTTGGATTATCGACATGTGGCTTGGGGATTGGATCCTCCTAGAAACCTGTGAGCTTAGTGAGGGATCCCTGTAGATGGTTGTAACATGACAAAAGAACCCTTTGTGGGTCTGTGCTATGAATCCTTTATGTGACTGTGCTTGAAGATCCCACATGGATCAGCTCTAGGAATCTGTGTGGAAATACTCTAGGATCCTGTGTGGGTCTGTTGTATTGGGATCTTGTTTGAGTCTGATGATGTACTAGGATCCTATGTGGGTCTGCTATACTAGGATCATGTGTGGGTCTGATGATGTACTAGGATCATTTATGGGACTGATTTTTACGATCAAACGTGGTTCTGCCTCTTAATTGAGTAATATGATATGTTAGTTACATCAAATCATCTTTACTATTGTACATATGTTATGCCTGGTGTGAGTTGAGTCCTTACCTTTGTGTTGAAACCATGGTGTTATTCTTCTATGTGGAGTAACTGTGTGGTACTTACCTTCATGGTGATATGTTTGTGGTATTCTTCTTTGTGGAATACCTTGTGGTACATTCCTTCATGTTGATACCTTTTTTGTATTCTTTTATGTGGTGTTACCTTCTTGTTACATACCTTTTTGGTGTTACCTTTTTTGTATTCTTTCCTTCATGAAATAGTTGAGCATTGAGATAATGAGTTGGGCCTTGTGTTTCCTCATGAATGAGATGGCAAATATTGATAACTTAGGTATATGTATGGGAATACACAAAAGTAGGGTTGTAACTGGTTTACGTGCTTTTGGGTTTATCCTTTTTGGATTTTGGGAGACCATGAGGGTCTCGGGGACCCTACTGAGTATCGTTATACCCACCCCTATAAGGGATTCTACCACACCTTGTTGTGTTTGCTGTAGATAACAGACAACACTGATCGAGGCTGAGTGTACCAGGACATGATGGTCCCCAGAGGTGGACCATATGTTGTGTCGGTATGTAGAGGAAATGGGTGGATGTGAAGTGTCGAGGGGGAGATCTATACGTACCATTTATTTAGGAACCTTAGGGGACAACCCAGTAGTTATCTTTCACTTTATTCAGTTGTATTGTATTTTCAATTGTACTTGTACCTTTACACTTGGGCTTGTATTCTGGCTCCTTCTCTACTATACTCACTATTTTAATATATAGTTCACTTGTGTTTATATCTTTATTTGTGCTTGCATAAGAGTGTATATAGGTTATAAAGGCAATTCCTTCTCGGTTTTAGTGAATACACCTCTCGGTGCTAGTCACTAGCCCCTGGCCTATGGAAGGCGGGCTTGGTGTAGTCACAGCATAGGCCCTGGGGGATGGGTCGTGACATAACCCTTATTATTATTCCATATGTTTGATTATTTATATGGAACATGTATTTATGATTATATCATAATGGTTGTGCCATAGAATCCCTCCAATGCATGGGGTAATGTTTTGGTCTCATGATATGTCATGTTGGGACAGAGATTCTACATGATTCATTTATTGGACTTTTTCAACATTGTGAAATTTTCTTGGATGTTACCTATAACCCTATCTTATGTCATGGTATATGTTATTTCCACATTTCCTTGTTTTATGTTATGTTTTCATGTAACATATTCAATGATAATTCTATAACACATATCTTATTAATAACCATATTTTATTTCAAGATTCATGATTTTGAACATTTATAAAAATGGTATAATTTTGAAATGTTGTATTCATAATCACACACCCTTATGATCATCTTAAGATTTTATATGTTCATGGATTTAATACTCTTATTTTAACATTAATGTTAATATAAGAACAACCTTCTATTTTCTTACATTCCCTATATTGTGAATAAATAATTTAAAAAATATGTTTCTATAAGGATTTCATGTGGATAATGTGGATGACCTATTAGTTGGGTATAATGGGAGATAATGATAAATTTTCTGAGAAAGTTATTTATGAACCCATTTTGTTATGAATTTTTTGTAACTATATAAAACTATAATAATAAAAGGGGCCTGGGTAAATAACTGATACAATATTTTCCTTTCATGTTGTATGTTTATTAGGAAAGGATGGGTCACATTTATGAGTATCAATGTCAGTAATATAGTATATATGTTTTAATCACAGAATCTGGATGTCCTTATTTTGAGACATTACAATGAATATTTCTTGAATATCATAATAATTTCATGTATATCACACATATATATATATATATATATATATTCATTTTCACCTTTGATTTAAATCATTTCTGAAAGACAGATCACATCGCTTCATGAGGATACTGTCCGCCATACCCACGAGCAACATTGTCCTGTGTCTTATAGAGTGGAAAGTAACCAGTTAAATATGATATGATAAATATAGGGTTATAATAATAAAATATATATTATCTATATATTTTATGTATTTTATATCCATCATAATAACCAAACTTTGCAGGTGGTGATGTAAAATTATAATGACATTGGTTCGAGAGGTAGTTATCCTCCATGGACAATAATCATGATTTCATTACCCATTTGATGGAAGTGGATATATATTTACATCGTTAAATTATTATAATAATATATAAGTATGTTTAATATATTTAGGTTTTTTTATCGTCATGATTTAATAAATATTAAAGGTGGTGGAGAAAAAAAGTAAAATATAGATTCTCATTGAAAAACATTACCTCTCCTTCGTGTATCCTCTTATGTATTAAATAATATCATAAAAGGATGACTTTATACCAAAAATAATTAATATAGTACAAGTAGGGTTAGTTTGGGGATTTATTTTGGATGTTATTCGGCTAACCTATGTGGTATAAAGGTTGGAATAATGGGGGAGAGTGATTTCCCTTTTATAGCTAAGAAGTAGTGGAATTCTTGTAAATACTCAAATGTGTTCATAGTTGGGAGGTCTCCCTTATCTCATTTAGATCTAAAATTAAACACTAATGTAGGTTGGGGTTTATCTATTGGAGAAACTTCTCCAACACCCATAAATTAAATCATTTTTCAAATTTTGTTACTTAACTTCTATGTTTCGCTATTTTTACAATTTTGATTTTCACGAAGACAACTAGTTTTCTAACCTCTTTAATTTATCCATTAATTCTAAATTAAAGAAAAAACTATTGTAAAATTTGTAACAACTTATTATAAATATAATATATTTTTATATGATAAAAAAATCATGTTTTTTGAAATTAATTTTAACATAAGTCCATGTAACGAGAAAAAACACAACATTGACCCCAACCACTCTAACAATGGTTTTGTTATTTAGTGGTCATAAAATGATCCATTAATGGACCCTATTTTTTTATTTGTATACATTTAAAAATCAATTTTCATTGGATATTATTTATTACTTTTAAATAATTTATAAAATATCATTTATTATAAAATAAAATTAATGTCAATTTCTGACATTATTTATGAAATTTAAATTTATAAATATGACTAAATTGGTGGAATTTTAATATATGAAGATGAAAACTATTTAACATGATATTTCATCAAAAAAATGAATTTTAGAAAACTATTCAATCAATTTAATTCACATTTAATATTTTGAGTGACATATATTTTATTTAATTATTAACTAAATATTTACTACATTGGAATTTCGTAAGCATTTTAAGTTACTATTCCATATCTAAAAATTAATGAGATATTATTATGAAAAAAAACTAATTTTTATTTTAAAAAATTACATAAAACCAAACCTAAGTTGTTTTTGAAATATTCTTAATGATTTATTGATATTAAAATCATGAATGATTCATTTTTTTTCATTTTCTTTATTTAACATTTAATAAAGCAAACTCTCATAGAATAATTACCAAATAACTCATAATAAAATATTAAATGGTGTTATGGGGTTAAATATGGTCATAAAATGGGTCTTTAACAATTTAATAAGGTCATATAAAACAATATAGTCAGTGTTTAACCACTATGTAATCTTGTTTTTATCCAAATCACTATAAATATTTTTAAAAGATTTCAAAAATAATTAATGTAAACAAATAATTTGAATTTATTAGATAATATAAATTATTTTGATGAAAAATATGGAATCTATCCTCCATGTTCATACCAAAATATATTGAAAATACTATTTAAAATTAATCTCACAGATGTGATGAGAATGTATGTTTTTTGAAGTGAAAATGATCAAAAATTTATATTTCTTTTATGTCAAATTTCTACATAAAATTGATTGAAATGACCCAAATTGGATTAATATAGATTATTGAACTATTTTTTTATTCAAAACAAATTAAATAATATAATTTAACATTATATATAATTTATATTAAAATTTGGTTTTATATTATGTTCCAATATTTTTTATTATTCATTAAAATTAAAATTTTCATTACGGTACGAATAATTCATCATAAGTTACTTTTTATGTTCCTTTTAAAAATATTAATTTAATTTGGTTAAAAATATTTCTATAGTTGTTAAAATTTAATTTCAAATTATGGTAGACAATCATGATTTAACCGTTTTTAAAAAAATGATGTTTTCAAAAAAATGTTTCTTTTTATTTTAAATGATTCTTATATTATTTAGGATCTGTAGATGATAAATAAATTTTTTTGAACTATAAATATTAATAAGATATATAATCCTATTCAAACCCTCCATTCCAATTGTAAGGTGACAACTATCTTTTTAAATAATAGTATATTTTTGTTTGATAAAAATCCTTGTTACTTATAATACAAGATTTCAAAGAAACATGTTGTTAAATGTAACTCAATTTAAGATAATTGTTTAATGTAATACAAGATAAATTCCATGTTTCATTTTACATAATCTATTGGATAGTTTTTTTCATTTTTAATTTAGTGTTGTTACATTATTACTGGTGTATGTTATGATATATTGAGAATCAATTTAATTGGAATTTCAAATTAATTGTGTTTTTAATTCTATGAATATAATTTCAAGAAGATTCATTGATTATAGGGAAATAAATAGTATTAATTTTATTAAATCATAAATAATTTTACATATATTAACGTACTATCAAATATATTTCATGTATTTATAGATTTAATTTATATATAAGAATACCAATTATTTGTTTATATTTCACTTTAGGGGGAGATTAATTTTTTCATATATTTCTATAAATATTGAGTTATGGTAGATTAATAAATTTATTGTTTTTTATTATTATCCTTCATGAAATTTTTAAAATTTATAAAAATATATTTCAATAATGATTATATTCAATTTTATGTATTGATAATTTGTTTACAAAATGATTGAAAAAAAAATATTATTCATGAAATATACATGTTTTTGAATTATCAACATACTTATATTATTTTTATTCAATGGTTTTAGGGGAGTTTTAGTTTTAAATTTTTATTCATTTTGATAAATCTGAGGATTTTTAAAACTAGCTTATATTATTATTATTATTGTATTTATAGTAAACTAAATCTATTTTACTTTCCTGAAGAGTGATGGTATATTTAATATAGATTGTGTAAGTGGATAATTATTATTGTATTTTTTATATCTCTTTTAGTATTAAAAGGATATACTCTTTCTAAATTAATTGGATTTTAACAATTCTTTAAAATTTATTAAATTATTTTAATATGTTATATGTTTTAATTAGAAATTCTATATTTAAAAATTTATTGATTTTAAAATGTGTATCAAATTTCTTAAAAACGTATATATTGGATTTATTGTTTGAAGTTTTTGATAAATTCTGAAAATGGGAGATATTGTTAGTGTTATTGATTTTTTAAATATGAAATTTTTATTATTAATGTTATATTAATCACAATTTCTCAAATTCCTTTTTTTATTTTTTATTTGGTTAATTTTAATTTCCCATATAATTTAAAATTGAATCCTACATGTGTTTTCAATAATCTTATAAATTTTAGTATTTTTAATGTCTAAATCTTGACTCTATAAGATTTTTCTATGTGTAAAGAATTATTTACCCTTACATAGCATTACAATATTTTCACAAAGGTTATTTAAAATAAGAGTTGCACTGAATTAGTTTCAATATACCTTTACATAAAAATAAAATACATTTACATATCATGGAGTTGTCCTCAATGCCATATGAGTTTTCCTTTAGCTTCCTTTGTATGGATCATTTCCATTTCATAGACAATACTTTTTAATTATTCCATATGAAGAAAATATACATTTAGAATTTTACCTTTATGCAACATATATTGGTACCTTTATCAAAACCATCAGGAATACCTTTATGTGAATATTTAAAATAAAAAAATATAGTCGTTTCTATTTATTTTAGAGTTATTTTCAATAGGCTTCTAACATAGGTTATGTTTATTTTTGAAACTCAATTAAATTATAGTAGGTGGATTAAGTGTATGTAAATTATCACATGGAAAATATCATGAATAAATTGAAGACATTTTTAGAAATTATAAGAATTATATAAGGTATTTTTGTATTTCAATTTTATTATTATTTATATATTTTTAATTACTATGAGTTTCAAGGAATCAAAAATTGTTTCTTGTTTCCCTTATTTCTAACCATTTATTTCATTGATGATATTTTATGAACCCCCATTATAGAAGAATGATCATGGATATTAAAGAGAACTACCCATTTCTTTGTAAATATAAAATGAGGGGAATTTATGTGCTATTAAAAATGGATAGAACATGAATTTGTAATATTGATGTGATTCCATGTTCCTATACATTCATAATTACATCAAATTATATTCCAAAATCAATGAAGTAGTTATTATTTCTTGGATCTGATTTTTCTAATCATACTCTAAAGTGTTGATTTGGTTATCTCAAACAATAGTGTTTCTTTTAATAATTTAGTTGTTATATAATTATTATTATCTTTTTTTATGAAGTGTTCATCATTGTAATGTTATTATCATCATATTCCAAAACTCACACACATTTGTGCCTCTAATTAAAAGTAAATGTTGGTTATGATAAACTGAAAAAAGGAGGATTTTATTCAGTATGTTAAATTAAATAAAAATTGGATCAAAGTTTTGGTATTTCTTGGTAAAATACTTGGTTCAAGTTATACCATCGAAAATGATAGGTTTATTATTATCCTCGTGAATGTATAGACTGGGACTTCTCCATTGTAAAAGGCCATATTCATTAGGTGTTTCCATTCTCTCAAAGAGTTATAGGGTTTATTAAATGTAGATATAGGATCTTTGGGATCTAATTCACAATAAATGTTCTATATTTTATCAGAATAATTTCAACATACACTTCACCCACACAAGTTTCCTTATTTATTAATACTTTAATTGGTCAATTAATTGATCCCCTAAATTTTTTCATTAAATTTAATTATTCTAATTATTTTAATGGAATGAAAAATGGCCCCATTTATTATATATTTTAATATATATCTAGATAAACCACATACCATTCCTTATCATGTGTGTTATAGTTTTTTGATAACCATGTGTGAAATTCAAATTCATACATGTTTTCAAATAGATAAATAATTAATTGAATAAATATGGTATTATTATTCATAATATGAAGAAGTCTCCATTTTTTAGGATATATCACATGGAATTAAATTTAACATCTCATGACCATGTCAACCATGATGATGTATTGGTAGAGATCATCCCATGATGGTAATATTAACTTGTTATTCTTGTAAAATAATTCGATTCATATATTATCTATATTTCCTAAAGGTTATTATAAAATTCATTGATGATATGGGTATTAATATTGTCCCATCCCTTTTTATGAAATAGTAATGAATTTTATTGAAGGGAATAATTAAAATCAATCAATGAGATAAAACATAATAAAGGTTATTATCAAGAACCATCCTGGGACAACCTCAAACCTACCGCCTAAATCAATCTATGGAATGACCCAAAGGGTGCTCTCAATCCCCATAGACTGGAAGCTGCTGTCGGGAATCATTAGAGTATACAAGGGAATGATTTATCCAATATATAAACCATAAAACAAACAAAAGAAATCAATGGACATTCCAATACACATTTGTAAAGACCTAAACTGATCATTATGCATTTAACAACACATGAAGTAAAACTGAACGATACAACTATACTGACCAGACCTGATGAACAAATTTACTCCAAGTGACCCCACAAATCACACTTCAACACGATAATCACATGTCTCTTAGGGTGATTTAACTCAAGAGGAAACATGGAAAAGGTATAAAAATAGAAAAGAACTATATGCATGAGTATTAAAACATAGTAGGATAGCCCAATAATCTATTTTAAATGAACATCCTTTAAAATTAAAGAAATATCAACTTGAAGTTTGAACTACAATATATAAAAGTGTGGTTTTCTACATGATTACTCAAAACAAACAATAACCCAATACCATTATTCATTTCCAAAACTAGATTTGATCAACTGGTGTGACAATAGTATTTTCAAGGGGAAAGTGATGTTTACATTTTCATTTTGTACAAAGATGATAAAACACTTTCAATTGAAAAAAAATTTCATAAACCTTTTCAAAAACATCTCACAGCATTCTATGAAAACAATACACAGGAATGAATGATAGTAATCACACAAAAAGGTTATTGTAAGTGAAAATACAAGCATTATATACATCACTATACGGAAATGATAGTCAAATAGATTGGGGTGAACCTAAGAGATCAAGGATAATCCTTAAGACACCAATACATGAGACCTCATCCCCAATTACATGTCACACACAATTAAATCAAAATTATCAATATTCTCAAAAATCCTTTCCAAAGTAGGCTAAGCGAAAATCCCATACCTATTAACCCAATATATCCACCTATTATAGGCAACTAGTCAGTACCATAACCTACCAGTGAAACAATAAATATTATAATATTCTCTCAACATTCCATGTTCCCGTGTCTTATGTATCTGATGGGGGTGAGCCAATCGATTACATCCGAGCATCCAATCACAACATATATATAATAATAATTCACAATAGACATCACCCTGAGTCACTCCAAGGACCAATATCATGACATTAATCAAAAAGAACATAAAGAGTCCAAACTGAGTTAATCTCATAATATATCACAAGTATTCCGTAGTAAGTACATCCCATCCATTATATATATACAATTATGGCATGAGAAACATCCATGGGAGGTTTTGATAATAAATAATTTCTCAATTTTTCACTATGTTTCCAAAAATTCCATTAAGCGTTTCTCAAAACTACCATTTTCCAAAGGTAAAAAATTTCACTTTTAATAAATATGTGTATACAGACAATTTACTACATCAAACCACTTTTATAAATACCTTAAAATGATCAGGTTACACATCCAATGCACAACCATTTTTATAAGGATCTCAAACATGCCATTTTTTGCATCTTAGGACAAAACATGTTATAATCCAAAACCCCATTTTTTTGTTCAGAAAAACCAACATTTTACAGCCATATAATGACCATAAATTACCATTTTTCTTGCTTACCAAAATATATAAATCTGAAAAAATCATTTTAAATCACACTTAACATATAAAATCCAACAGACCAATTTACCAAACACATGGCATGCACTATATAACAACACTATTCATTTTTAGCACTTGGAAAGGAATAAAAAACCAATTTCTAGGTATAAATTTAATAAAGCTACTTAAAATTGTTAAAAATACCCTAAACCATCTTTTAAACATAAAAACATGGTGTGAAAGGTAACAGAACATTTAAAAAACACTTGGTTTTCACTTTTATTACAAAACAACAATACTTTTCACAAAATAAGGCATAAAAACCACTATTAAATACAATTAAAAATATTTAAGTACTATAAAACAATAATAATATTTTGTAGAGGGTAAAAATACCTTAAAAAGTTGAATCTTAAATAAAAAGGACATCTGCTATGGGAAACCTACCTCAAATCGTTGATGGAATGGAAACACAGACCCTATATCACTATCTGAGGGTTTATAAAACCCTAAACCTATGATGACCAGACACAAATGACCAAAAACCCCCATAAATATAATGGTATAGTAGAAACCTATGTCTACCATGACGAGTGGATAATATCAAACCAAGAAATAATGGAAGGAGGTTGAAGATAGATGAGAATGGAGAAGTAATCTCACCTTGGAAACTAGAGAACTCTTTGTATCCCCTTATTACTACACCCTTAGAGGAAATACAATTCCTTGTAACTACTTGGAGAGTCTCATTAGATCTTTAAGAACTATGGGAAGAATAGTTGTGGAGAATAGAGTAAAAAATGAATTATGAAATAAAAGAATTACCTCTTCAAATCTGGACAATCAGAGAAACCTTGAAGAATTTCGCCCCAATCCCTGATGAATATGAGCTCCAAAGTGGATAAATGGAACATGTTGGGTGGGCCTAGTGTTATTGGTATTTAGTGAGAGGTGTAATAACTAAAAAATATTAACAAATTAATTATATATAAAATAAAAAAATTATTTTCTAAAAAATTGAAATGGGCTCACGGGCTGGCCCAATACATGAATAAATAACACAAATCCACCATGATTATGAATTCTTACCGGGGTAAAAATGGATATGGTGGTTCTGATATGTATGTGGAGGCCAAGGGGTAGGTGTAATGAGTGAGAAAATCTAAAAAACCTAGAGTTATAAAAGAAATAATTTTTTTAATCTGAAAATGGGATCACAGTTGGCCAAAATCATGATGTAACCTCCTGTTTCTCCAAAAACTCCCAAAAAACAATTGGGCACCCATAGTAGGATGATTATACTTATATGAAACATAAAAAATATACATTACTCAAAACCAAAACACAATAAATGGATTGGGATTTACAAATAACTGAAACAAAACCATGACATGAAAAACTGTGTGTGAAACTTTTCCTCGCCATTAATGTTTTCCACCGCCAGAATGGCACATCAAATTCTTGTCGGCTGATCAACACCTAAGGACTAATTTTCAATTTGTTCCAATATTTGAATACAAGTAAGACTCATAGAACATTAATGGAACTTAATCCTCTTACCTAAAAAACACTAACTCACAATAACTTCATGAGAATAAACTGAAGGATCAAGTCACTACCTCTATAACCAAACCAAGAACCAGATTGTTCGGAATTTTACCAATGAACCCAATGATCACCCAAGAAAAATAGCACTCGACAAAACCAAATATTCTAGGGGAGTTTAGAATATTCTCCCCACCATTAATAAACAACTCACACTATATATGTTCTTAGGAGTAAAATCATTGAGACATGTGGTGGGTCTCCCACCATTAGAAACCAACTAAAAAAGAACCTAGAAGAATTAAACATGAGAAAGAATCAAGACTCACTCGCACAAGCGAACTAAAAATCTCTCACAAAAACTACCAACCCAAGATATGAGGAACACAACATCAAAATTTAAACGACCCATTTTCTAATAGAGGGGGAAAGAGTTGGTATAAAACTCTTTGCATGAATCCAAACCCATACAACTTAGGGTGGAGAGGGAAGGGGACGCAATCATTAGACCCCTAAAATCACAACTAAGATCTAAACAACACATTCCACCTATGAATGGATAAAACAATGACCATAGCAATGAAGGCATAAACGCATACACTATATGATGGGTATATCCACAAGACTCTTTGAAACAAAAATCAATTCAGTGTGACAAGAAACAATAATAACAAAAGTAGAACTGCCTCAACACAATGGTAAAGGGTCAAACATAACTAGGCTACACACACCATTAGGATTATTGAATATTCACCATCTTCACTCCAATACCTATGGTTAGTTATTTTATGGTTAAAGCATCTACTTACTCATAGTCTGAAGCTATTAATCCCTAACTCAAACTCCTTCCCTTAGTTCCACACAGTGACACATGACACTCCGAGACCGATGTAATAGATAAAGGGACACCATCAAACTGTCTTCCTCAAACAACACACTTTTACCCCAAAAAATAACTCATACAAACATGAAACTATTCTTCCTCACTTCGAACGAGGAGGAGAATAGACAAGGAACACTGAGAAACACATCAACCTCAACGGTCATAACTACCCCAACCGAGAGAAACACCTTAACATATATTAACTTCAAATTGAGCCCAAATTTCTCTCTAATTAAACAAAAGATATGAGGTATAATTCGATGTGGTGGATTTAAAATTTTTAGGGAATTATAAGGATGATAATATAGAAATATTTCTAATGGAGAACTACTCATTTCCACATCACAATATCCAACACATCTTAATGATCCCATAGACCATTTCCCCAAAAACGATCTACCAATAGGATCCCATATCAGGAAACAACAAGAGTATTACTACTGGATCACAAGAAAGCATACCAAATACACAACTATTATAAGACATAGGAAAAACTTGTCACATAATGATCAGTTTATAACAAACACCATAATTATTTTCATATCAAAACGCTTTTAAAATAACTAACATGGTGGATTTCCACAATCACCAAGGGTGTTTTATCAATTCTCACTCACATCCACATTTCTGTGCCACCCTAGGTACCCAATCTCCTTTCAATACTGGCCATCAATCCATATATCCACAAAACCTTGCATGTAAACACCCACTAAAACACTGAAGGAAAAAATAATTCAACATCATTCCAAAAGTCATGTACTTTCCCTAGGCACATTAATCACCAAGTAAAAAACTATTTTTCATATTTCACAAAACAAACGACACTTCATCATGGAAAATTTTATTGATTACCTAATCAATTTCATTTTATATAAAATCAAAAATAATTTCCTATTCCAAACATCTATTTCCAATTTTTTTTTAAAAATCATCAAGGTCTGTTTTCTTAGTCTCATAGCCACAAAGGACAAAACCCTTTCTCAAGACAACACCAACCTCCCAAAACAATTTCCCAAAACCAATTCATCATATTCAAACACATTTTAACATCCCAAAACACCCCCTTTTAAAAAAATGTTTTGAATCACTTTAAAGTAATCTCAGTTTTCCAAATATTTCATTTCAACAAACCATATGTTTAGATTAAGGAGTCTCAATCCCATTAAATCATTTCCTCTTTATATTCAGGATATGATTTAGAATTACCCAACATTCCAAATCCTTCCTCATACTAAATTTTTGAAAACCCATTTTACACTTTTCAACAACTAACCATTCCTCTAAAACACAATTTCATAATTCTCACACAGTGATTTTCAAAATAAAATTCTAAAATAAAGAAAATTCCAAGAGACCTAAAAAAGGGAACTTCTGTGAATGGGTGACTTGACTATATGGTTGGCGACAATATGTCAGACATACCACCAACACAAATTGACTTATTAGGACCATTCCCTAGCTCCACATGGCCTAATAGGCCCTGTGACCTCATGGTGTCCATTAGTCCAATTCCCCTTACTGTAACCGAACACCAAATAATCAACAAGGACAAAAGACACTAATAAAACTGGACATCCCATGGAAACCCAAGGACCGGAATAAGAAAGGGTTTATAATGATCTTCTGGAACCAACCCATCATGTCTCTAAAATTCAACTTCATATACCTTGACATACACAAATTAAAAAAGGGAACTCTAAAAAGAATGTTCTGATATGATCCAACCACCATTGATACCATTTTGTCACAAACCAGCCTTGGTCAACCCCAAAATGGGAAACCAAACCGATCTATAGCACAACCCGAAGGGAATTACACATCTTCAAAGACTATTAAATTGTGATGGGAATCATTAGAGTTGACAAGGGAATGATTTATCCCAATTCTAACCAATAAAATAGACATCAGAAACAAATGGACCACCCAATACACATTTATACAAAATTGAACTGATCATCATACATTCAACAAAACATGATGTGCAACTAAACGATAAAGATAAACCGACCAGAGCAGATAACCAACTAACTACTTGTGACACCACTAGTCACTCTTCACCACAATGATCACTTGTCGTTGAGGGTGACTGAACTCAAACTGAAACCTATACAATAGCCAAAAACAGAAAAGAACTATAGTTTTGAGTATTAAAACTCGGTAAAATAACTCGATAATCTATTCCCAATGAGAATCCATTATGATAAATTAAATATTAATTTAATGTCTGGAATACAATATATAAAAGTAATGTTTTCTACATGATTAATCAAAACAATGTATAGCCCATTTCCCTTATTCATTTTCAAAACTATATTTGATCAGCTAGTGTGTCAATAGAATTTCCAAGGGGAAAGTGATGTTTACAATTTCAGATTTTTACGAATAGGATAAAAAAATTTATTTTGAAAATCATTTTCATAAACCATATAAAAACCATCCCCCCACATTATATGAAAAATAATACACAATAAGTCACTATGGTAATCACACAACAATGGCAATGTAAATTTATATACAAGCATCATATTCATCACTGCAAGCAACTGAAAGTCAAATAGGCATAGTTGAATCTAGGTGATCAAGAATAATTCAGAAGACACCAGTACATGAGACATAATCCTTCTTGAAATTTTACACTTGTTGAAATATAAATGCTAAATACTCTTAGTAATCCTTTCTCAGAGAGGCTGAGGTAAATTCCCATAGCAACAAACCCAATATATTCACCTACTATGGGCCACTGGTTAGTACCAAAACCTACCAGTACAGGAATCATTATTAAAATATTCTCTCAATATTCTTGGTTCCCAGGTTTTAATTATCTAATAGCAGTGATCCAACTAATTCTATATGAGCATATAATCAAAACCTATATATATATATATAACAATTCACAATATACATCACCCCGAGTCACACCAAGGACTGATATTATTCCATTAATAAAAAATAACATAAGGAGTCCAACCCAAGGAACTGTTATAATGGATTACAATGATTACTCATTAATGAAATCAAATCCGTTACATACATAAAATCATGGCATGAGAAACATCTATAGGTGGTTTTCATAATACAAATTTTCACAATTTCTCACAATATTTTCAATCGGTCCATTAAGAATATCTCAAAACTAACAATTTAAAAAGATACAAGTTTCACTTTTAATAAAGATATGTATACACAC
Source organism: Viscum album (assembly GCA_963277665.1). Lineage (NCBI taxonomy): Eukaryota > Viridiplantae > Streptophyta > Magnoliopsida > Santalales > Viscaceae > Viscum > Viscum album. The sequence goes on along the minus strand of OY728128.1, from coordinate 1,742,561,737 downwards.
CATTTAAAAAATAAAAAGAAAATCATAAATCATTTAAAAAATTCAGGTTATAAATCCAAAACACAACCATTTTTATATGGATGCCAAACATGCCATTTTTAGTAACTCAGGCTAAAACATTTAATAAACCAAAAACCAGATTTTTTAATATAACCATAGACGAATTTAACAATAATAAAATGACAAAAATACCATTTTTCATGATTACCATGCATTTATAAATCCAAACAAATCATTTTAAATAACAATTAACATATAAAATCCAACCAGACAATTAACCAAACACATGGCATGCACACTGTAACAACACAATTAATTTTAATCACATTTAAATGAATAAAAAACCAATTTCATGCCATAAAATTTTTAAAGATAATTATAATTGATCAAAATTCCCTAAACTAGGTTTTAATAATCACAATCTAGGTGCGAAAGATAATGGAACATTTAAACAAACACTTGGTGTGCACTTTTTTAACAAAACCACACTACATTTCACAAAACAATGAAAAAATTCCACTTTCACAAAAAATATTGTTATTAAATGTTTCTAAAACAATAATAATAATTTATAGAGGGTGAAAATACCATAAAAACATCAATATTAAAAAAGTACATGTGAAATGGGAAACCTACATTAAATCCTTGGCCGAATGGAAATGGACACCCGATATGTAACGCCCCGACCCTAGTTACCCATAGTCTATGCATTATTTTAATACATTGGAATGATTACAAGGAAGAAAGTCATGAAGGGATGATCAGTTTAGCAGTCTTGGAAAATATATTATATACATTAATATTACATTGCACTTTGTAACATACAACGCACCATAAATATTCCTTTATGAACACCATTATTCCCATAGCATAACCCTGTATATCAATAACAGTAGACTTCTTGGAATCCAGGAAACATAGAAAGGGGTGAGCTCAAAATCTTAGTAAGGGTAAGCAATATATCAGAAGATAACATAAATATTAAACCTGATGAATAATTGAAAACACATTCCATTACAAATAATAAACATGAACACTTTTCTAGAATGAATAAATGCTGAGTAAATAATTCCATAATAAAACATAATCATGTATATTACACTATTCAAATGACCACCTAAACCACTAATATTATTTTCATTATGAGGGAATGTATAATACCAGACATTCTAAAACATTTTTTCATGGCCTCATCCAAGACATCTAAAAATTATTAAGGCCTCAGCCAAAACCATATATCGAATTTGGAAATGCCTCGGGCAATTTAATGTCTAGTTTTCTCATGTGACATACCAATGAATAAAGAAGCTAGAGTGGGATACACCCTTCACATACTAATTCCAATACATTCCTTTTATGAAAACGTTGAAATATAACATAAACATTCATATTAAAACTAGAATACAAAATGTCAATACATTAGCCATAAAACCTAAATGGTATAAAAATAAAACACCAATAGTGAAAATATCATTAAACCTTCAATACAATATGGAATATTTGTATCATTTTCCACAAGTTTAAAATCCATAAAACTATGTTGACATAGATGAAAATGATCAGTAAAATGCATTGAGAGGAGTACCCCTTTTTCATGAAAACATTTAAAAGTCACACAATTTTTAAAAGAATACCTTTGAAGAAATATTTGAATCAATTTTTCCCATACCACATTGAAACATTTGAAGGGAATTAACATTTTAAAAACATTCATGTCCATATAAATAAATCCTTAAACCCCATTTTGAAAACATGGACATTAATGAGAATGATTTAAAAGAATAAATATTTAAAAATTTTAAAATCGTCTATCAGTGAATGATTACCTTAAAAGAATCATTTTGAAATGTATTTTATGAAACATGAACATGGATAATAAACATGTCCTGGAAAATACTTACACATAAATAATCTCGGATAATAATGAGATTGGAGAATTAACCCTTACCTTGCACTATCCTTTGGTCGACGGTTTATTTAACCTCCTGTATAATGACCATTGTAAGTAATTAGATTATAAAAAACCATAATAATATTTATGATATCATACATGATTCATTTATTACATTATACTACCCATTTAATATTAAATTCCATGTTAAATTTACATTTTGGGTAATAATTGCATTCTTTCTCATAGGTGTTTAACTTTTTACTCATGATTGTATCACCTAGATCGTGATTAAAATTATTCCATAATAAAAAAAATTATTTATATATTATATATATTTAGAATATAAATATGTATAATATATATATAAATGAAATTAAAAATAGCGTTTATGGAGACGGTAGGTTATACGTATGCATAAACGTTGTTTCAAATTTTATATCATATTGAATGAAACTACGTGATTAAGATATATGTAATTACATATATATATATATATATATATATCTAGTTGAATTATTATGTCATATATTACATACTTATTACTGATATATATTTTATAATCATCATTGAGTGGTGAAGGTTGAAATGAATCTCATTGCGCCGTAGAGACGGTAATCCGTACGTACACACGAGCGACTGTATTAGTCTTTTGATATTAAAATCATATATAATTGGATGGTATATCATATATAAAGAATATTTATAATTTTATATTTATTATTTACATCAATTATACAACATTATTATACCCATCCAAATAATAATGGATTGAATAACAACTACCCCACGATGGGTAGACGGTAAGTCGTATGGACGCACGTATGGTGACATGTCATTCAAAGGATGGACATAATAATGAAAATGGTTCAACCATATTTATAATAACATCAATGTATATAGAAGATACTAGATTTTTTATTTTTTATTATAAACAAAAAGGAAAGAAGAAGTGGAAGAAGAAAAAACATGAAAGAGGTGATGAAATATTTACCTCTTCTTCAGGTTCTTCATTTTGATTTGATCCGAAGGACTCCTTAGGGTGGCTTTATGAATAATACAAGGCCACAAGGATTAATTAAGGAACGTGTAGAGGTTATCTGGTCTAGGATTGGCTGAGACAAATGTATTTTTAAGGTGTTAATTTGAAGTAAGGGGAAGTTCCCTTTTATAAGAGGGATGTGGGGCACCATAGGAAAATATTTGAATATTATTTTATAATAAAATAATTTTCAGTTCATAATGGCTCCAAAATGAATTTTTTAATGGATTAGGTGGGTATGGGTATATAAACACTCAACCATTAAGTTTTAGATAGGTCTGGTTCCCTATATTAACCTTATCTTTCGTATTTAACTCTTAGTTAAATAGTTCGAAATTTACCTTGCCTCTTTGTATTTTTATATTATATAGTTAATAACCGTTCTATAAATATACAAGAGAACCCCATGTGGATAAATAATGATAAAACTATCATTATATATGTCTTTTCAATGAACCTTATATTTTTTTAATATTATTATACAAACCAATAATATTGTATTTGTTTTAAAAACTAATTTATGTCAATTTTGACATCATTTAATAATTGGTTTTTGTTAAAGTACTAAAAACTTCATTACTTATAACTAAATACATATAATAAACACTAACATGTCATAATCACCTATAAAAGTTGTTTATGGTATGAAAACTTTCAAATTATATTTATTTTATATTTTATAATATCATTTATTTTATTGTTTCGTTAATAAAGAAAAATACTGTATCATTATTGTGTAATGTATAAATATATATATATTCTGTATAAAAATTATAAATAAAATATAATTAAGTATGAAATAGTTTTATATTTTTAATTACCAATTATAGTACAATATATAATCTATTTACCCACATATAAAAATTTTCATACTAAAAGATATTTGTCTTTGTTATTTTTGTCTTTACATTAGATTATTTAATAAAAATGTCATTATCACTACCAAGTGGTTCCACAGGGTCTAAAAATTGAACCAAGGATGCCCATGGTCAAAATGTGTTTGAAAATATGGTTATATCATGTGTTAGGGTAATTTAATATTATTATAATGTTAATTTGTAACCTTATTTACTGGATTTACCTCTTTAACCATGGAAAATAAAATTTTTACTGAAGTAAATATTCATAATGTATAAAAATAAAAGTTACATATTTACAAAATTTGGACCTCTTGATTCAAAATATGGAATCCTTTTTTCCAAATTCAAAACACATAAGTTGAATAAATTAATTTAATTTTAATTCGCATTGTCAAAACAAAAAGCGTGTTTTTATGAAATAATAACTATCAAGAGATTGACACTTGTTTATGTCATGTTTAATCGTGAGATTACATCCAATGGATTAAATTATATTAAATGATAAAAATAAAATCTAAAGATACTTAAAAACCATTAAAATTTATAATTTAACACTATAAATTATTTTTATTAAAAAAGTTGTTTTTAATTAAAATTTAGAATTTTTACTATTTGTCAATAATTGAATATTTTCAGAAAAATAGAAAAAATACACCCTAAGACAATTTTGATATTACAAATACAAAAATAATTATCATTTTAAAAGATAAGATTTATAAAATTTCAAAATGTGGGTATTGCTATTCATAATAGCTAGTTTGATAGGACGTAGTGTGTTAGAATCTCAAAGTTGTGTACAATGCATGGTATAGCATTATTCAAAGAGAAACATACCGTGGGAGATTGGGGTGTTACATTATCCCCTCCTTCAATAAATTGAGTCCTCTCAAGCTTAATTTTGTTTTAAAATAAATGGTTAAAATAGACATATTTCTTTTGTGGAAAACCCACATCGGAAATTGGGTTAAATAATTTAGTCTTAATAAGATGGAAAGGAAAATGAAAAAGTCACCACAAAATTATGATCAAGATTAAGAGAAAATTAGTTGAAATTAAAGACACATAATTAGAGGAAAATTTAAATACTTATAGGGAGTGATTGTGGTCCTCAACCACAAACAAGTGTAAAATTTAGGGCCTCAAATCCATCAATCTATGATAATTTAAAATCTAATCAGTTATCAAAATATAAAGTATTATGATAAAACATTTTTGGTTTTCATATCCCTTCCCTAATGTTTAATAATTAATTTATTCATAAAATAATATATATATATATATATATACTTGACTAGTAGAGTTTCATCCTTCAACTAATTTCTACCACAAACTCATCATTCACTCCAAAAGACAATAGAACTATATAATATACTAATTATCCTAATAATATAAGGTTTTAAATATTAACATATAATATTTTAATGTCGAAAACTATTTTTTAATAACTAGTGACTTCCTGTAGGCTACGGGTAGGTAATAAATCTTTGTCACACATTGGTTGTGGGTTCGATTCCAACAGCTTTGTCTGACACGACGGTTCATTGCGCGACCTGCTGGTGGTCCTTTTCCTAAAACGATAGTATTATTATATTCCAAAATTAATCTTAAGAAATGATTTAACCATAAAAAATACTATCCAAATTCCAACATAATCCATTCCAACCATTATAGTTATCCAAAATACATATGTCCACACTCTCACTAAAAGGTATCTAAATTCCAAAATCAAAACATTAAATTCCCAAAACAATGTAAAGTTTCTCTTATTGTCACATACTAGAATTTTGATTACCTTCTTCATAATAAAATCATTACGAAAAAAAAGTACTGCAGTACAATCCTTATATATATCACATTATTCTTATAACCATAATATAATTTTTGAGTCCAAAAACACAAATACATTAATAATTCCAATACAATTGTCGTAACTCCATAAACATGGCCTTGCTCATTTGGCCTTTTCTTAGGTAAGTTTCTTTTTTTCATAGGAAATTAATTTGAATAATGCCCCATTTCTCTATAATTGTAGAATTCAATATTGAAAAAAACTTTCTTTCACTTGCAATCACGAGCTTAGTAGCCTTTTTCGCCACACTTGTAACAGACTATAATTTATTTTAGGCAAGTACTGGGGTGTTTCATCAAACAATAATCACATAATAGAAAATCCATATTTCCCTTTTCTCTTTATCTGTCTCTTGATCCACCATTCTCTTCATCTATTACTTTGACTTATTATAATAAGATTTAGAGAACTCATTTTTGTTCCTGATCGAGCATGAGACAATATCTTTGTATCATATGAATGCTTTTGAGACTAATGCTCGCCGGAGAAATTATTTTAACCGATAAATGAATAGATCAATCTTACTCCTTGGGTTATGTATATAATCGGTTGCATTTTTTGCTAACTATATAATGTTAGCCTCATACATTCTAACAATTTCATCCTCCATTTACCTTAGACTCAGAAATTCCATTTCCATGTCCGCTCAAAGGTCTTGAGGAAAGTATTTTTTATAAGAAATTATCCTTAAATTCCCTCCATTACATATTTGATACCTCATCATCTTCCTTTGGGTTTGGAATCAATGACATCCATTTATCAGCATCTCCAATGAGGCGATAAAATTCCATGACAACTTTTTCACTTTCGCTACTCCCCAAAGTGTGAAATATTTTTTCTAAGGAATTTATTAATTTCTCATCCATTAATGGATTTGTAATCCCATTGAATGTTGGTGGTTTTTACCTCATGAAGCGGTCTAACATTGATCCTCCACACTGTGTATCAGGTTTCCCCATACAGGTAAAGTTATTATTCATAAACTTTGTGAGTTTTCCTAGTATGGTGATAAGATTATCAACACGAGTTGCATCACCAGCTCCACTATAATTATCTTGAGTAGGAGGGAAATCCATGCATGGAATACATGCATCGATACGGTTTCCATTCCTACCACTAGGCATCATTTATAAACAATAGAATGCACTAGATTAGTTTATGAATCGCAATACATAAATCCAAATAGTTAAAACACATAACATAAATTGAACAGTTTATGGATATAATCCGTAATCATAAAATTGTTTTCTTTGAGAAACTATATACTCATAAACCCTTTATAAATGTTTGTAAAGAAAATTAGAATTATCCTATGCATATCCCCATGAGTGTCGTAACCAAGTGTGTAGTAAGGCCCATTGTCATGCACCAATTCCCGTTCGAAGCTAGCTCAAAGCGGTGTTTTCAGGTTTTACCCCTAGGTACATTTGTGCCAGAGGTGCCTCTACCTACTCTCATCCAGGTATGGATATATTTCTTAGAAAACTCACAAAATCTCTACAATACCAAAATTCTAGGATGTTCTTCTACACTAATCCTCAATGTATAACTTAGGTCTATATGCTTTAATCAGATTTTATCTAAATATAGTTTCTATGTTTTGTACTAAACTTCCTCTGATATGAAATGTAACGCCCTGAACCCAGTTACCTAGATTCAGTGCATTATTTTAATAAAATTTCATGATTATAAGGAATGAAGTCCCGAAGAACTGTTTCGTTAGGAGTCTTGGAAAATAGATTACATACATCAATGTTTCATTACACTTTATAACATACTACACAACATATATAATCCATTATGAATGCCATTATTCCATTATCATAACCATGCATATCAATCACAATACACTTCTTGGAATCCTGGGAAAAATAAAACATAGAAAGGGGTGAGCTCAGACACTTAGTAAGGGTAATCAGTACAGTAGAAGACAACATAAATATTTAGTATGGTGAATAATTGAAACCACATTTCCTTACAAATAATAAACATGAACACTTATATGAAAATAATATGAGCTGAGTAAATAATTCCATAATAAAACATAATCATGGGTATTCTACTAGTCAAATAGCCACATGTACCGTCATTGTTATTTTCATAATGTGGGAATGTATAATGCTGGACATTCTGAAACATTTTTTCAAGGCCTTAGCCAAGACATCTAAAAATGATAAAGGCCTCACCAAAACCATATGTCAAAATGGGAAAGGCCTCGACCAATTCCACATCTCGTTGTCTCATGAGATCTACCGATGCAACAAGGAGCTATAGCAGGCTCCACCCGTCAGATACTAAGTCCAATACATTCCTCATAGGAAAAGGATGAAATATCACTAAAACATTTGTATTAAAACTAGCATACAAAATGTGAATAAATTAAAAATAAAGCATGAATTGTATAGAAATGACACATCCATAATCAAACATATCACTATACCATAAATAAAATATGGAATATTTGTATTATCATCTAGAATTTTAACATTCATTAAAGGATGTGGACATATACGAAAATGATCGGTAAAATACATTAAGAGAAATACCCATTTTTTCTAGAAAACATTTAAAAGTCACAAAATTTTTAAAATGCGTTTAAATACCTTTTTTACTCAATTATTCCAATACCACTTTGAATATTTTTAAAGAAGTTAATATTTTATAGACATTCATCTCCATATAAATAAATCCCTAAAAACCATTTTGAAAACAAGGTCATTAATGAAAATGATTTAACAGAATAGATATTCAGAACATTTAAAATGATGTTTTAGTAAAGAGTACCTTAAAAGAATTATTTTGAAATATATTTTATGAAACATGTACATTGATAATAAACATGTCCGAGAAAATACTTTCACATAACCAATCTCGGATAATAATGAGATTGAGGAATTAACCCTTACCTTACACTTTCTTTTGATAGAGGGTACGTTTATCATCCTATATATTGACCATTGTATGTTATGATATTATAATAGAACCATATTAATATTTATTATATCATAAATGAATCATTTGGTACATTATACTACCCATTTAATATTAATTTCCATGTTAAATTAACATTTTGGTTAATAATCGATTTCTTTATCATACGTTTTTAAATTGATACTCTTGACTGTATCACATAGATCATGATTTAAATAATTCCATAATATAAAACATGGTTTATATATCATATATATTTCGAATATAAATATGTATAATAGATGTATATATGAAATGTAAAACACCGTTTATGGAGGCAGTAGGTTGTACGTACGCATAAACGATGTTTCCATTTTAATATCATTTGGAACGAAACTAATTGAATAAGATATATGTAAGTACATAAACATATATATTTTTATAAATTTGAATTATTATGTGATATATTACATACTTATTAATGAGATATATTTTGTAATCATTGTTGAGTGGTGAACGTGGAAAAGAATCTAATCGCATCGTGGAAACGGTAATCTGTACGTACACACGAGGGACACTATCATTCTTTTGATATTAAAATAATATATAATTGGATGGTATATTATATGTAGAGAATAATTATCATGTCATAATTATTAATTAAATCAATTATACAACATTATTATACCCATCCAAATAATAATGTACTGAATAACAACTACACCACGATGTGGAGACGGTAAGCCGTACAGACGCACGTATGGTGACATGTCATTCAAAGGATGTATAAAATAATGAATATGGTTGTAAAATGTTTATAATAACATAAAATTATGTCAAATATACTAGATTTATTATTTTATAATGGAAACAACATGGATTTTAGCAGTGAAATAAGAAAAAACTTGAAAGAGGTGATGAAATATTTACATCTTCTTCTGGTTAATCCTTTTGATTGGTTAAAAAGGGTTCCTTATGTTGTATTTCTGACTAAAATAAAGATTCTAGAATGAAGGGAGGACTGTGGATAGGATATTTGGGAAGGTTTTGTCCGATCCAAATGGATTTTAAGTAGTGAAATTGAGATAAGGGGAAGTGCCCTTTTATAAGAGGGGTGAGCGGCGACGTAGGGAAAGATTGAAATGTTATTTTATAATAAAATCATTTTCGTTTTATAATTTCACAAAACTTAATTATTTAAAGTCTATTGTGGGGATGGGTCTAAAACTACTCAACCAATAGCTTTTAGATAGGTTTTTTCACTATATTAACCTTGTATTTTAGATTTAACTCTTAGTTAAATTGTTTGACATTTACCATGCCTCTCTGTATTTTTTTTATTATATGGTTAATAAACTTACTATTATCATCCAAGAGAACCCAAAGTGGTTAATTAGTGATAAAAATATAATTATATAAGTCCTTTGGATGATCATTACGTTTTTAGGATTATTATATCAACCAATAATATTGTATTTTTAAAAAAACTCATTCTTTCTATTTTGACATTATTTTATAATTGATTTTTGTTAAAGTCCTAATTACATAATTACATAAAAATAAATACATTTAATAAAACCTGACATGTAATATTCTCCTATATAATTTTTGTATGGTATCAATACCTTAAAATTATGTTTATTTTAGTATTTATAATATCATTTATTTGAATATTTCATTAATGAGGAAAATATTGCATCATTATTGTGTCATATATAAATATATTGATTTTATGTATAAAAATTATAAATAAAATATCATGAGGTAGGAAATATTTTTATATTTCTAATTACTATTTATAGTCGAATAGATCCATTATATAACCTCATATAAAAATTGTTTTACTAAAAAAAAATTTGATTGGTTATTTTTTTATTTTCATTATATTAGTTAAAATAAAATCTAATTATCCATCCCATGTGGCTACATGGGGTCCCAAAATCAACCCAAGGAAACCCATGCTCAAAAATGTATCAGTCGATATGGATAGGACTCATGTTAGGATAATTAAATATTATTATAATATTTTTTAAACCTTATTTACTGGATTTACCCCTTTAACAACTGTAAAAAATATATTTATGTAAGTAAATATTCCAAATGTGTAAAAATAATAGTTAACTATTTACAAAAGTTCAACCTCCTAATTCCAAATATGGAATCAATTTTTCCAAATTCTAAATAGATAAGTGGAATAAATTAATTTAAAATTAATTCCCATTGTCATAACAAAAACCGTGTTTTTATTGAATAATAATTATCAAAAGATTAACAAATGTTTTTGTCCATTTTAATAGTTAGATTACATCCAATGATTTAAATTATATTTAATGAAAAAATATAATCTAATGGTACCTAAAAACCATTAAAATTTATAATTTAACATAATAAATTATTTTGATTAAAAAATTTGTTTTTAATTAAAATTTAGTATTTTCCCTATTCATAAAAAACTGAAAGTTTTCAGAAAAATACCAAAAATTCACTATAATCTAATTTCTATATTCCAAATAATAAAATGAAGTCCATTATCAATGTATAAATTTTTAAAATTTCAAAAAGTGTATATTACTATTCATAATAGCAATTTTGGCAGGTTCTGGTGTGTTGGAATCTCAAAGATGCGTACAATGAAAGCTATTGCATTATTCAAAGGGATATGTAACGTATAAGATTGGGGTGTTACTCGATATCACTATTTGATTGTTTTTAATCCCTAAACCTATGATGACCAGACCCAAATAAAAAACACATAAAAAATTATGGGAGAGCATAACTCTAGGTTGATCATGACTAGGGGATAATATAAAACCAATAAATAATGGATGGTGGAGGAAGAGGGAGGAGAAAAGAGAAGGAATCCAACATTGGAAACAAAAATACATTTTTTCTTCCCTTATACCAACACCCTTAGAGGAAAACAAATGGTATGGAACTCCTTGGATGGTCTCCATAAGTCTAGAAAAACTTGGGGAGAAATTTTTGCGGGGGAAAGAGTAAAAAAATAAATTATGAGATAATAAAATTGCCTCTTCAAATATGAATGAATTGAAAAACCATTAGAAAGTTCACCCTAGTCACAGATTAATGTGAGCTTAAAGTAGAGAAAATGGAACTTTGGGGTATGCCTAGGTTTCTTTTCTTCAAGTGAGAGGTGGAATCACCCTGAAATTTCAAAAATGAATAATAAAAAAAGAAACAAATTATTATTATTTTAATTGGAAATGATCTCAAGGGATGGCCCAATACCATAATAAATTAAATTAACCCACAATGATTATAAATTCTTACGGGGTTTCAAATGGATATGGAGGTTTGAATATGTCAGGGATGTCCATGTGGGTTGTATAATGAGTGAAAAAATATGAAAAACAAAAGGGTTTAAAAGAAACAAATTATTTTTTTTAAATCTGCAAATGGGCTCACTGTTGGCCCAAATCAGGAAATAACCACCCATTTCTCCAAAAAACACTCGAACAAGCTATCAGAAACCAATGGTGGTATATAAGACATATATGGAAGTTAAAAAACCAAAATTAATAACACCTAAAACCTACTAAATAATTCGTCATTTCCAATGAACCAGATCAAAATCAAGAGATGAAAACCGAAGTGTGATAGTTATGTTCTTTCAATATAGGTCATAAAATCAAAAACTTATAATATATGATTGACTATTTCTGAATTCTATATCTATTTAAGTGTATTAACTCAATTTATTTTTCTATATATATGTAAATTTATCAATTATTTTTCACTCATTTTTGTCCAAAACACATTTCACAACCCCTTAAAAGTGTTAATGTAATCTGATTAAGTTATCATCATATTAAATTGATCAATGGGATATATTATCGGATAATTAAAACCCTTTTCTTTGTACCCAAATAATAGATCGTGTAAAATTTAATTATTATGAATGATTTAATATTTATTATGTTTGATGAGATATAATACTCTTCATTGTATATAGTAATTTTTTACAACATGGGGGAGACAAAAAATAAGATAAGTTAATGAAAAATTATGAATAATAATTTCTAACTATATCGTTACATCATTTCCAATCTATTTATTGATACAAATACAAAGGGAGATACTTTTTATAAATCATTATGTTTTTAATTTTTTTGTTTAAAATTTTAAATAACTGGCAATATTTGTTGTTATCAAAATGTCGATGAATAAATAGTAGATATTAATGTTATATTTTTCTGTTTCTATTAATTATTTATATATATAAATAATGAAATAATTTTCATGATGAAATTGGGAATTTATTTATGATAGAGTAAAAATTATGATTACAGATTTTATATTCCATACATACACGATTTTACTTTTAAACAATTATTAGATGAATTAGAGATATTTTTCATGTACCAATTGAGTTAATTTTCTATTATATTGAGAATGAAGTTTTTTGTTTTTAGGATTTTAGATGATATTTAATATGATTTATATATTTATATTATTTGTAATATTCTTTTCCTATGTCTTGTATAATGGATTTCCAGTTGAGTTTATGAGATATTTTGAAAGAGAAAAAATTGTGCCAATTTTTTACCTAATTTACTGGCCACCCAACATTTCCAGTAAAGGATGTTAAAAAATATTAATGTAAATACCCATCTAACAATGTCATTAGAGGGTGAATAGCCTATATGCATAGGTGTAGATAGGTAGGTTTCATATAAACCAAAAATTATGGTCATTATTGTGGGAAATAGTATAGAACTATCTCCCATCAGACATCATTGAGAGGGAAATAAATTAGGATTTAAAATTATGGAAATATATACAAGAAGAAAAATTGTGTTTTGGTGCTTCTAATGTAAGAATATTTGACCACTTAATAAAACAATGGAACATTTAATTTAAATTATACAATGCAGTATATTTCTTCTTCAACATTGAGCTTAGGTATAAACATACATCCCATGTTATGATACCACACTACAATAGATGATTAAAAGATAAATTTAATATGAATACTCACATTCTTATTTGAAAATAAAATTTCATTGATTTAAAAGTATCATGTTGTGAAAAATGGAACCTTACACCAAAAATATTAGTACAATTTTGTTGGAAGATTCAAAAACTCATATCTTGTACTTTTTATTATTCAATAATATGATTACCCAAAATTCATGAGTGCCTCTAGATGTTGTGTCATTGTAATTCTATATTCCTTTGGGATTCATAAATGTCATAGGAAATTAAAATTTGGGTAATGATAAAATTATGAACATTGTGGAAGCATGATATGATTCTAGGTAAATATTTTACTATACCAATATACAGGTAATATTAGTTTTCAATGATCTATATGAATTTAGTATTGAAGGTAACTTTTGAGATTTCTAGAATTTATATTATGGGTAAATGAGTATTCAATTATTCTGGTGAATGGTTAATTCTCATTCATAATATATGATGTTGTTTTTATGAGTTTAAATGATTCATTAAAAGAAATTTTGTTATGGAGAATGAATATATAATATATACCATCTGGATACCACATTATATTAGTCATTAGAACACCATAGAAAATTTAATAGTCATTGAAAATTGAAAATTTTGTAATCACCATACTGTATTGCTTTACATTGTTAAATATAATACCAATAAAATACCTTTTCTAAAAGAAAATTCCATTCACAAATAAGATGAATAATGTTCACATTTCTACTCTATAACTATATATTGAAGAAGTAATTACATGCACATATGGAACGAAACTATGTGGGATTTTTTGGAACATGAATGTTTAGATAATTAAAATAATATTATTCAATTAGTCAAATTTATAGTAATAGTATGAATAAAATGATTTTATTAGGATTCTATCATGATAATAACCTAAAAAATCATAGAGTTTCCATAATTCAATTGAAATTAATATTCAAATAATATTTTAAAATATATATAGGTGATAAAGAAGAAAATGAGTTTTAGGTTTTTTAATAATTGTAAAACTATAAATTATACATGTCAAAAAATGATAAGAATGAGTGTAAATACTCTAAAAGGTATAGAACATAAAGTATAAATAAAAGGGCGTAATTAATTTGATATTTTTTTAAGAAGTTATATCTTATGGTTTCATTAAATGAGGGAACTCAATATTATTTTGACTCAACATACTACGCGTTTCTTAAAAAAATGTAAAGAAGAAATTGTGTTTGGAAAAAAATACTTGATCATATATTGGCCGAGGTTCTAAAGAATCAATATTAAATCATTCATAAGTGATATATATTTTTTGAACAATGATGTTCCTATTTGGATTAATAAAACTTATTAATATGATCACATATATTTTTTTAGCAGGGAACCATGATTCACATTGTTAAACATATTTAAATGTAGCTAGATGAATCCACAATAATGCAATGTTTAATTAACCATCTGGATTTTTTCCCTTTTCAAATTTAGTTTTAGGATAATGATTTGAATTCCACACACATTATCAATATTTATTTCATAAAAAGTATATTTTTCCTAGGGAATAATGAAAAAATGTACCATGGGATTATTCATCAATAAGGCAGTGAATCTCAAGAAGAACAATGGCGCTCTTATTATGTTTCTCTATTGTTTACATTTTTTTGAAATTCATTAAATGTGAGACAAATAATGTGATAAAAAAGAATAGTAATAAATCCACTATAAAATTATATGGATGAAATGGTTTTAAATTATTAATTGAAATAATATTTTAAGAAAAACATTCACTCACCTCTCTATGTGGAATATAAACCATTAAAATTTGATCAGGTACCATGTATAAATACAAAAACATCAACAATAAAATGATAATTAGAATAGTTAATTTTTAATTAAGGGAAACTATTTAATTCATTATATTATTGAGTAAATAAAATTACAAAAACTCTTGAAATGAAAAATTTATATCTATTATAATAAATATTTTTATGTATCTCATAGGACACAATGAATGTAACTATTTTTTACTAAATTTTTTCATTCTTTATTAAATATTTTGTACGTTATATTAAAATAAAATGAAAAAATTACAACATTTAAAAATTTATTGCTAAAAATGGATCTACAATTTATATTTTTAACGAAAATTTCATTAAATATATATAATTATTTGTATCTAAAAAAATTTCCATTCTAGTTAAATAGTAACAATACAGTTTCTCAAATACTATATGTTCAATGTATAATTTTGCTGTTATAGATAACTAATGACTTAATAAATATATTTGACAACTAAAAATATAATTAATGTGATAATTTTTGTATTTAATAAAAAGTACCTCATTTTCCAAATAAAAAATTAATTTATAATTTTTAAAATATTTATTTATTCCATTAAATATTTTTTAAAATTTTTTAAGAATTTTTTATTAATTTAACTAATTTTATTAACTTTGATTGTGGAAGATTTTATTAATCCATTAAATATATATTTAATTAAATAAATATTATAGTCCTAAAGGATATCGATATTTCATGAATTTTATTTTAAATTATATTATATTAATATTTTATCTCAAAACACACCCGTCCCCTCAAGAATAATTACCTAGTCACATATCTTTTGCTGATCAAATAAAAATATCATTCCATTTAGAATAATAATCATATATTTATCCTTTTATTTTCCCTAGTTATCTTGTAGACAATATAGTCACACCAAACTCTATGTGTTTGAGATTTTATTCCATTAATAAATGATTTATCTTTAAATAATTGGGATTCCCCTTTCACTCCAATTCATTTATTACATTTTCCTATTTCTCATTCATGTTTCGACCATTACTACCTAAACCAACTAACTTGATTATCTAAATTATATCAATATTATTACGATATTGTAAATTTTTTAGAACAAATTAATAATTGTTGTATCTTATGAGACACTCCTAGAGTGGGAGAATGAGGGTATTTAAGAACTAATGTTTTTCTTTAACACGGTGGTAATTTTAATTTGACCATGTTTTTCTTCTTGTAAGAACTTATTATTATCATTTTTATGTATAAATTAATATAAAATGTCTATTAAAATATAAAAAATTAATCATGAAATGTAATTCATACATTTTTCATATAAATTTTACATTGTTCTTTATAAAGTGGATAATATAGGGAGAATATATCGATATTGTGATGATGTAAAAGAATATAACACTTCTCACTAAATTAATTAAATGTTTTGGTAAGGATTCACAAATGATCCTAGGATAACTCCCTATTGTTATCTTCCATGAACTACATTGGGATGGATTTGTTATTTTATAGACGAAATGGTATCTTCAAATTTTTATAATCATAATGGTCCATTCAATATATATTAGTTATTGAGAAGAATTTACTCCCCATATCAACATCAATGTGTTTTTATGATTTATGTTTTGTTTTCTACTATTATTTAGGATCGATTATATCAAATTCTTATAGATATTTGAGACTTGTTTCTTATTTTACCAATAACATATGAGAGTATAATATTTCTTTGATTATTTCCATTTTACCTTTCAAATTATCATATTATGAAATAGCTATTCTGTATGGGGATTACCTCATGATAGCATAAAATGTTTTCTCTATTTCCTATTTAACAAATCAGTTAACTAGTTAAACTATTTCATCTTCCTTGAGCCTAAGCCACATAATGAATCAAATATATTAATGGAATCTCATCATTGTCTCCCCACCATTATCCTTCATTGAAAAGGATATACTAAAATTTTTATTCTCTATCATGATCAATATGGAAGGTATTAAATATCGCCAATTACTTTTTCCATTTTATCTTATTTAATTATTCTTATATTTTATTTCATAGTTGAATAATTAATTCTTCCCCTTTTTAATATTCTCTACATATATATTTGTATAACCACATAAATATATATTTTTTGATATTTTGAAAAATTAATTTCATTATATTAACATCCTAACTGAATCACAAAAATTTATCCTTTAAGGTTTATGTATCCCTAAATTATCAATGGATCCATATAATTATTGACTTTTTTCCTCTTGATCTTCGATAATTTTCATGTTTCTGTCCTATAACTCACCAAAATACTCAAAACAATTTTGATGTGTAATTCTACCATGGAGAGAAAATCTATAAATATAAAGATCCACTAAAATGATCATAATCTTCAAGAAATGGATATCCTTACAATTAAATTTTGATAATCACAATTTTCTGTATTATTAGTCATATACTAAAATATGCAATATTTCATTTACCGTGATTGGATTATTTATAATAATAAATTATGATTTATAGAAAACATTACATAATATCATGGTTTATCTTATATACTAGACTATTTAATATTATATATGATAATGTACATCAACAATATCATTTGTTTATCTTTTAAAACCATTATATATTCTATAATAACTCTTACACATAATCTTTTTATCCCAGTAAGATTTACACTCTCCCTCATGTGTCGACTTTTCAAAAACATTCCTCTACCAGGGGTTGTTTGATATAGACAATCATATACATCATAATGACCCCTTTTTTATTTTTATTATTATCAACATTGGATACCTTTCAATGTTTAAGGGACAAACTTAATAGTTTGATTATATCATCCATGTGGTTTTTCCTTTTCTAAATTTTAGTTATGCTACTAAACGTACTCTTACATATCACTACATTTCCTAATGAAATTTCCAAATATGGATCTTCTAAATGATCTTACATATGCTACTCATATATATATTAAATATACATGTTTCTTCTTTAATATTGTATTTTTCCTTAAATTTTACTAGTCGAATTATCCTTGTGCTCATATAATGGTTCTATAATACCAATCAATTGAGTTATTTCACATCCACAATACTAGTTTTATATATCTCTACTTCTAAACTATTTTCTAGTCATTCCATTCTATAATAATATTCAATAATTATTACAAATAATATCCAAACATACACTAAATGATCAAATTATAGACCTCAACATAAATAATATCATTTACAATCAACTTTAAGAGCATATAACCTTTACATCAACTTCGATAATCAGTCCCTATGTTTTCACTACAAGAACATCTCCTTACATCCACATCTAGATAAAATTCCCACACATCTAATAAGTCATAAAATTTGAGAAATCAAATTAATAATTTTCTAGAAAAACATTGATTGTATAAGAGCTTCTGAGTCAATATATTCCTAAAAATAAAAAGCAATGCATATCCTTGTTTTATATTAAAAAACAGAAATACTTATTTTAAACAAAATAAAAACAAAAAATATAGTTTTATAAATAATACATTTATATATTATCTCTCTCCCTTATTTTGGATAGAGTTATATGGTATGTTTTATAGTATTCAAGAATGTTAACATTATATAGTTGGTATCATCATTATATCTAGTTTTTTTCGTTTCAATGAGTATATAAATATATAACAAATATATTTTAAATTTTTAATAAATAATATTTATCATTGATATGTAATAAATTTGAAAACCACAATTTTGAAACAAAATATTAATAATTAAAAAAGATGAAAACACTTTTTATCATTTATAAATTATTAATAAATGATATTCAGTAGTAACAACTAAAATAATGAAAAATAATTCAATAATGATTATTTATCAATAATAATTTTGTCACTTGGGAGTTATAGGAGTGATTAAGTAATACAAAACATAATGTAATGGGGTAATCTCTCAAACGTATTTTGAGGGATTCACCCAAATGGTTGGTTCCTTTTTTAAAATTTGGGTATATATTTTCAATTCTAAAAAATAAATTATATTTTGTATTCATAATTTTTTATATTTATATAAAAACTTGTAGTAATCAAAACAAGTATTTTTTACAAAACACAATATAATTTTCACAGAGGGATTTTTCAAAAATTATCTCTCACTTGAGTAATAATTTATTCCATATTTCAATTTTTTATTTAATTACTTATTACATTCTATTTTATTTTCTATTACAATATTTTACTAAAAATTAATGATTTTATTTCCCTCAACATATAATTTATTTTAATTGTAAAATTGTTTTAAACATCTCCCTCATCTCTTAAAAAACATATATTTCCTCCATCTTCATTGATAAACATTATTTTTAACTAATAAATAAATCTCATACAATGAAATTTTTGATAAGGAATATTATTAATTCTCCATTATGCATATTAACATTTTTTTAGTTATGTATATTTACCTCATTGATGAAATACATATTAAATATAATGCTAAAGATATATATTTAAATCCTAAATATCTCATAAGGCCTTTATTTTTATCATTCATAATTACATAAAAAATAGTTCATTGATTAAATTAAAAGCTATTATTTTTAATGAGGTATAAGACTATTATAATACTTATTCATAGATTCATCAATGAATATCCATGTCAGAATTTTTCATTTATTTATAAATATTTTATCCATTATATAATATGTGAAATACATGATTTTTAAGATATTATTATGTTTTGGGTTGACATATAAATATATAGGACACTAATTCATTGAGTATGGATTATATCTCCTATGACACTATGTATAGTGGACAAAAAATGAGCATAGAACAATATGTTTTGGAAAATATCTTTTGAGCCTACTTCACTATGTTATAGTTGATGGGTAAAGTGCCTAGGAGACTCTTTTATGATGTGTTTTAAATTATCCAAAATATATTATTATGTGTTTTATTTAGTATAATTATTCTGAATTGTTATTTTTAAAATTTTGAATTCCATATTTTACTAAAATATCTCATGTTTATCATATTTTCCATTCTCCCCCTTCACAACCCCTTATCTAGTTCAGAAGGTTGTCAATGTATTTAGAAGATTATACCAAGAGCTGATGGTTTTTTTGTGAAATAGGTATTATAGATATTTAAATGAAGTAATCTAAAATATCTCTCCACAAGAGAGTATTGGAAGCTAATGATGGAGATAATTACAACAAGGTGTCTAAGTGTAAAGTTAATAAAGATAAAACTGTCAGTGTATTTAGTGGAGGAAGCATGGAGTGGGTTGATTTCCTATGTTGGGAGAGGTCAAGAAGGATTAGTCTAATTTTTATAGTTAGTAATAATTTTGGAATACCAGATGTTGAAGTGTGAGCACCTGGTCAATGTGATGCGATATAGGTAAACATATAATCCACAAAACCAATGAAGAACCTCCAATACTTTCACTTTTTTTATGGGAATAATTAGGAGGATGTGGTTTCTATGAATGTCTTAGTGGAAAGTTTTGATAATGTTCATGGAAGAGGTATTCATTTTACTAGGAGTTTGAATGTTCCGAAAGGAAAAGACTATTGTATGAAGATGCAGTTTTCTAAAGGGAATGAGGACTAAATGTTGTAAGGACTACTGTCCCATACCAACGTGGATGGAAACAAAGTTTTAAAAAAAGAATAATTTGGTGAAAATTGAACCCATGGTCCATGTTCATGAAAGAAATGTTAGTTCAATATCTCTGAATGATAATCCGATGATCAATTGTAGTGTAGTCTATGAATCAAAACAAGGATTTCATAAGATAGATAATCTGATTGAGGAGGAGGTGAGAGATAATTCTACATTCATAAACACATAAAATGAGGTCCATGAAGAAAGTGAATCATAGGTTATATTCATTAATTCTAATGAATTAATGTTAGGGGATGAATATGAGTTGAAATCTAAACAATAAACTTTGAAAGGATGGTTGAGAGGATGATTCAAGTAAAAATAAATATGCAATAGTGTGTATTGGTCAATCATAAAAATAACATGTGTAAATGTAACTTAAATGAATGTAATATAGATGTGGAATAATTTATCTAAATGTGGGACAAGATGGCATGTACATTTGAATGCCTAATTAGGGATGACCCTAACAAAGAGGCCACACCTCTATAATGGAGTTTATATAGAGGTACACATTCAAATATAAAAAAACGTGATTTCAATATTTCAATAATTTTTTTTCTTGTCAGTTTATTTATTTTACTTAATTATAATAGTTTTCATCCTTTTCCAAAAATGTGTATTAAATAATGAGAAGATAATTTTCATTCATAAAGGGATTTAATTATATTTTATTACACTTCATTCGATAACCTATATAATAATTTGGTATGATTTTTGCATTCTTAAGTGGCCAATATCCATGAATTCATAGAATAGGACCTTACTATTATATTTTATTATCTATAAGGGTGTATAGGTGGAATTTTTGAGTTTCTTCCATTTTTGGATATTATTAAATGAATGGTTTCGTATAATGAAATTATCAATGAAAGATTCATTAGTCCTTGATATTAATGAGTGGGTCAAATCATGTGCACATAAATTGAAACACACAAGTAAATGTGACATCCCTTGATAATTTTACTTTATTATTTATAAATCATAATAACATATGATTGTAGTGTAAGTGTGTGATTTCTTAAAACTCAATGAAAATAACTTAAACATAATCTCTCACCCCGATCCAACCCTTATTAAAAAAAGTACTAGTATTTTGTTCTGGATGGAGAATCACTTTCAAACTATCTGTGATTCATGAAAAACCCTCAAAATCCACCATTGGTGGAAATCCTTTTATTTCAACATTTATGGTCATCATACAGTATTATCATAGTCAAATAGGATGATTTCCTGGTTTCTATTGAGAATTTTGTTTCACTAGTACTTTAATTTCATCATTAAATATTCACATGATTTATATTTATAATAATTTTGTTCTAGGGATTCATATTTTAGATAATTTTTATTATTATAAAATGTGTTATTAGACCCTCATAAATCCTATCAGTGGTATCAACATTATCCATGAAAAAAGTTTTGTGAAATTATACTGAGAATTTATTTAAATTATATTAAATTTTTTATAATCATTCAAGTAGTAAAATAAAATTTTCAAATTTTTATTTCTTTTTGAAACATGTTATGTGATATAAGGATTTATAAAATAATGATAGAGACAAAAATTAATTGATTTATATATTTCAGAAGTGTGTAATGCTGTTCGTTATGAGTTGTTACTACACGTTACACGTTTTCATCCTAAGAGTGATTCTCAAACAGCATGAAATATTGAATTTCGGTCATGAAAACATTTGAGGAATTATGTGAGGAACATATATCTAAAAAAATAAATATTCCTTCTTTACATGTCTCTCATGATTGATATGGGTTTGAAGGAAGTTATGGAAGTAAGACTCTGAAACATTTTTAGTAGGCCAAAATGATATATTTTTAGGGTGGTGTGGGTTCCACATCATGAGGTAGTAATATGAGAGATTAGTATATTTAATATGTAAATTAAAGCAACCCATATCAGTTATAGGTTTAATTGGCTCATTCCTTAGTAGGAGGTCATCCTTGCTATTTTCATTGTGTGTAGAATGATATTAAAACAATTTCAATATTATGTTTCCTTAATACTGCCTTCAATATGGAAATAAAATTTCCCTCCAATGACTTTTATCAAGTATGTTTATAATAGGTTTGGGTATATAAACTGGATATAAATAGAAATTTAGGACATGTTCAGGGTGAAATCATCTACATTATCAGTAATCTACAAAATGGTTAGGTCAAGGAGTTTGTTGCGGACCTCAACAAATAGTTACTGTCTATACATGATTCAATTTCCTAGTACAACCATGTGTTATGGGGGAAAGGACATGGGTCCAATACGAGAAGTTTATAGGAATATGATCATGGTTTGGATTATTATGGAGAATGGTAATTGATAATAAGATGTTTTCTAAAATGACTAATATTTCTTCCACTTTGTACGATAAATATGGTTCCCAATAATATATTTATTTTTGAGGGGACATGGTTTAGTGTTTTCAAAAATGTTGTTCTTCTGATTAATACCCCTTAACACACCTCATATAAAGAGAGTGTATTATATCCAACAATTCCTAGAGTTCCCATAAGTAATTGAACGATATTGAAATAATTTGGATTTCTTTATTCTCAAAATAAAAAGTTTCAATGTCATCTTTTGTATGGATTGGAATATGAGTGTTTATTCTCTAATAAAAATGTATCATATATCAGTTTCCTTTACAAAACTTGAGAGAATTTTTTATGTTTTTACTATATAATGGTACATAGTATTACATAGAAAGGTATTATAAGTTTTGAAGACCTAGATCACTATAGGAAAGATAGTTATAATGGGTCCTACAGCATATCATATAATTTTTATAATATTATGAACCATTTGTTTGACCATTATCATGATATTTATGGAGTATTTATTATGAAATTATCTTGATAGGGGAATATATTCTCATATTTAACTTATCTCATGGGCATACCCTCTATAGATTTCTTCATATCATATGCAATAAGACATGTCAAGGAGTTCAAATTTCTTCTTTATGATTTAGAGGATAAGTGATTTATTTAGTATTTCACTTTTCATTACGGTGTTCTTATTCTATTATCTAAGAATTTACAAATTATTCTTTTATTTTTCATTGAAAATATTAAAATAAATTGATTTATGGGAAAAAATAGGCATCATATGCCCAGGATAAGTGATATGTTTTATCAGTTATAGAGAGCTCCATGGTATTCAATGATTGAATTTTTATAATTCTTCCACGAGACTCGTGATATGGCAGAGTATATACTTAAAATAATATTCATTTGTTGGAAATAATTGTAAGATTTACTTTATTAGGTCGTTTATTTTGATGAATTCATCGACATTTTTCATAGTTTTCATGAACCGAATTATTCATCATTACATAGAAAACTTCAACATTTTGTTTTTTCATGAAATCATAGTATAATCATAAAAAAATGTTCTATATAATCTATATCTAGGTAATTATATGAGTAAAATTTAAGTAAATTATCTCTCCAACATATTCTTATTGTTTCATTTATTCATTCAAGACATATGTTTCCATGGGAATGTAATATCTGGAGCAGGGATATTAACAAATATAGAAAAAGTGGATATATTTTTTCATAGTAATTAATTAATTACATTTTTGAGATTATAATATTATTGAAATCTGATATGTATTAAAATTGGATCATTCGTAACTTCTCTAATTTGAAAAAACATAGTACTCAGATTACCATATAGGGATTAATTTTTTAATGGAGGAAATAGTCTGATGGATATTTCTTGTAATTTATGAGATAGTTAAAACCTACTCATATTATAATTCGTTTGATCATGGTTACTGGGTATACACTCTATTATGATTCTTCAAAACTAAACATGGGGAAGTCATGATGCATAGATATTAGGTTTTCACTTATTGTCCACTTAATTTTTGACCCCCTGAATGGATGTAAGATACACATGATCTAGATAAAGTAACTATTTTGTAATCATTATAATTTTTGATTCATGAACACTTTGGTGACAAAATGCTTAACTACATGGATCATAATTGAAAAAAACTACATTTTATTCCATCAATACATGATCATTTGACAATGGCAAGGTATAATTATAAATTATAGATGTTTTAATCCACTAGAAATAAGAATTTTGTTTTAAATTCTCTCAACAGGAAGATACAAGAGCTAGATATAAGAATATTGGGAGGTAAGTGGAAACTAATGAGTTTAATACTATTTTTGGAACATTGGTGTATCTAAAGATCAAAGGATAGGGTAATGTGCTCCCACATTTGTAACATCTTCATTAGTGTATTGACTAAAGGTCATGTTATAATACGATTCAAACAATTAGATGATACCATAATTGTTTATAAAAGATAAATATCTTCTTATGATGGTCCTTTAATTAGAATGATGTAATTTATGTTCATGTTAGGGTAAAATTTCTCACATTTATGAGTGATGAATTGATGTGGGAGTCCAAAACCTCACAATAAGATATGAAACTAGGATCAACCCACATGTATTATATCATTAGAGGAATTTCCTATAGGATAGGTATGAGGAATAATGTTATGTAATGTTTCATTTTTCCCCTTAATTTTCTTAGATTAGAGGTAGAACATTATCAAAGAGGTGGGTAATTTTATGATATTCTAATTCCAATATTTACCTAGGATGAGGTGATTATGGATTTTATTTTTGGGTTACCTATGAACCACAAATATTGAGATGCATTGTGGGATGTGGATTATTAGTGGGTAGTGGCCATGCAATTCTCTCAAATACAAGGTATTCAACTAGTGGATGAATTTAGTAGATTGTGGTTTATAATGATATTATATTTTCATGGTATGTATATGAGTATTTTATCAAATAAGGAATCATGATTCACATCTCAGTATTCAGAAATCCTAAAGAAGGCATATGTGATCTCCGTTAAAGATTCGTATATTTTATTTTATATTTACTAATATATAATTTGAGAGGATATCCAATATCTATAAGATATTCTAAAAGCATGTGTGTAAGATTTATATGAACCGTGTAATGATTAAAAGGATTTGAAATTGGTATCATTAAATAATCTCTTTTGTGATAGAATTCATATGGATCCTCTTAAATATTTTTTTGGTATACAATGTTATCTAATGTAATAATTTTTGGAAGTTGGTGTAAATGAATTTATTAGAAATATTTTGGTGTAGGGAACAACTAAATGGGTGTAATTGGTTAATTAATGATTTATTAGCACCTGGTGATGTAATATTTCATATAAATATGAATGGTGATGAATATTAATGTTCTATGAGGGTGAAAAGTTAATTTTTTAGTCGTCACTATGATAGGTACATCAACTGTCATAGAGATAGGGAATATTAAAAGAATGGGTTATCATCATATTCAATATCATGGAATGGATCAAGATTGGTTTCAACATGGTCAGATACCCCTCAATGAAATTGAGGTATAAAGGACATGTTTTCTGTGACATAACATTTAAAATATGATCTGGATTCAATACATGTAATTGATGGCTAGTATGTTGAGATATTGGAAGATGCTTCATTTGAGTAATGTCTATTTTAAACTATCAAGAGAAGAGATAAATTGTTATGATGGAATAAAGTACCACTTATCAATGTTTTAGTGATTCATAGAAACATATAATATGAAATATGGTAGTGGTAAGTAGAGGTGTAGACCTGGTGGTAGATGTAATTTGAGAACGAACCCAACAGATGCATCTTAAGGACAATAATCCCTTATAGGGTAGTCTGTAATGATTCATAAAATCTATAGTGTATTACTGTTGAATTTTCATCATATTTATTTCAATCATGATAATATTAAACCATTTCTCTGATCAAGAGTTATTAATTGTCATAATTGAAATAATAGAGGTTTGAACTATTACTGGTGCTGCTAGAGATGAGAATTCACAATGTGACACATTTTTCTTGTCCATATATGTGTCATGGAAGGGATGTTAGGATGTATTATGGGTGGTTCACTGTGTGACCTATATGTAACAACATAAATTAATTTGGATAAAATAACATAGTCTCTAAAGGAAGGTTATTCACTCTTTGAAAACTTGGTTGACTAAATTAATTTTACTAGAATGGAAAATTAAATGAAAATTATTTTGAAACTTCCCTTGGAAACACTATTTGATTTTTCCACTCTTTTTAATCAACCCATATGATACGTATGAGATGGGAGTAGATTTCTTTAAATGGGGGTTTCAATATTCTATTCATTTCTTGACCAATCAATGATACATTTTTTATATAGGTTCCATATTTTTTATTATACCCCTATCATATCTCATAATATTCCATTCATCATAATTTGTTTCCCAAGAACACTGATGTGATAGATTTGGGAATTACCATAGTGTTTGGGTGTATGGTGCTTAACTCTAGTGCTGATTCATTTCAATTGAATTGTGTTAAACATGTGGCTCAATGTATTTACCGTGTCATCACTTTTTTATAAATATGTGTGATTTTAATTCTATGGTAATATGACACTTTACATCTGAGAAAAATTCTATATGATTTTATTTTAATCTGATTGAATGATTATCCCTCTTAGAGGGATTTCGTGTGAATTTATTTCCATGTTGTTTCAAGTGTAGCCAAGTGAGAACTCTTCTTCTGGTGTCAATGTGATTGTTAATTTATATTTTATCTATCCTTTAGGGTGATTCTAGAGTCATGTGATTAATTATGAAACATTTTTTAGATCTTATTTTGGTTGTCCATCACTGTTATGGTTGTTCATGGGATGATTTATTTCACCATGATTGGTTATGTTTTTATTAGTCAATGAGGTGATTGATTTAGTAAGTGAACAATTAATTCTTATTTATAAAATTTCACATGATTTATTTGAATTATATATTTCATTCAGCCTTAGAATGTATGGCTAGGATTTATTTCATTCATTTTGAAACCCAATATCCCAATGGGTTTTTTATGTACATACAAATTTATTTTACATCACTTATATTCATATATATATATACTATAACTATACAAAGGATTCATTAATAGAGTCATATTTTATTTATACTCACATCATTCATTGACATCATAGTGCAAATA
The DNA here is from genome assembly GCA_963277665.1 of Viscum album. Lineage (NCBI taxonomy): Eukaryota > Viridiplantae > Streptophyta > Magnoliopsida > Santalales > Viscaceae > Viscum > Viscum album. The sequence continues at coordinate 1,742,533,702 of OY728128.1, read as the reverse complement.
TAAAAAAAGATAAGCGGACCAACATTCACAGTTTTTCAATGCCTGTATCAAGGAAAGGAGCCATCTCAATATGCCATGTTTTGTCTAAGAAAACATATCCTTAACTAATGATGGGGACATGGTTGTGGATAATATTTAAAATCATTTTCATTTTATCCTTATAGGTCCCAACCCCAACATGATCCAAGACTACCCTTTTAGAAAACCATACATTATGGATGGCATTCCTTGGGTGGTCAATGGTGAGAATAATGAACTCTTTGTGGTAAATCTAGAGGAAGAGGATCTATCGGAGGAAATTTGGTCCCTTAAACTAGAGAGTATACTAGGATCGGATGGCTACACTAAATCCTTCTATGTAGTGGATTACAATTTGGTCAGGTATGATTATTTTTTCAGGTTATGTATAACATATTATGTGTTAGATGCATTCCTCATGTGTTTTATGGCTCAACTATGGTTCTTATTACCAAAAATAGTGATCCAACTTATATCTGCCATTATAGACCCATCGACATGTGAAATTATTCTTACTAGGTGTTAGCTACAATTCTCAACAAAGGTCTCTCATTTTATCTTCCTTGTTGGATCTTAGTGGATTAACATAAATTCTTTTAATGGAGAACGATATAGGGAGTAAATGGTTTGGTTCTAATAAATGCATCTGGATTAGAATCATAATACAATAAGATCTATCATTGTATTCAAGATCAAAATTTGTTAATATTTTTATATACATGAATAGTGTTACATCCTTAAGGTCATCTCTTTTATTATATTCTCACAGTGGGATTCCAATCTCTGGATTCAATGTTTTATATCATCGTGGATCTCCAAATCCTCATGGGAATGAAATATGGGTTTTGCAAGGCATTTTGTGGATTGAGGTAAGGTTACCCTCTCTCCACAAGCCTCTTCATCCTTTCCCATGACACACTGATATAGAAATTTAATAAAATTTCTTCATGGGTTGTCTTATCTCAAGGAATTAATTTCATATATTTCCTATAAGTTTTCATAACTACACTGATAGTTGTCAGATAGAGTTGGATTGGCATCATGTATATGTGACTTCTTTATATCCCGTCATTTATCATCTAATAAATTTTTTGAAGGAAGAAGTTTGTTGGTTCAATGTTGGGTCCCTCCCATCTTTAATTTATATAGTATCACATACCGCCATATTTCATGTTCAATCTGGCAGGATGGTCCCTCCATGTATGGATATAATTCTATTTATACCATATAGTGAGGGAGGTAATTGGCCCCTCTAAATATCAGATTCATGTCAATAATTTTTTTCTATCTCCAAAACAAGGAATATTTTATTACCATATGTATATATTTCTGTATATATCATGTATGCTAGCCGAAATCTCTTGGAAACTGATGAAGTGGTTTCCTAGTCAAACTCTCTCCCTGCCTCATTAAAGGAAATTTGTATTTTTCACTTTAATAACCAAATAATTTTAGTGGGTGATTCATCATCTAACTATTGTGAGAGATCTAATAAGTTAAATGTTCAAATATATATGGTTTAGTTTCAATTTTCCTAGGGGTTCCTATGAGAAACCCTGACGTAAGAAGTCAATGTTCTCGCTTTAATACAAGTTGGGGGTGGGTGGCCACCCTGATCCAACATCCTCATAATTATCAATGTTGGTCCTCTCTAATATCTTTTGTGAATTAAATAATTATTTAGATATATTTTATATGTATGTGTGTATTTATTATCCACCACCTAGTGGTTTTTTGGTAAGGATCATGAAAAACATAATTCAGATACCCTATTAGCTCAATTTTATGGATCATTGACATTTGGGCCAAAATTTATTCATTCCCACTTGCAATGATATCCTTGATAACATGGAATTCCTATAGAATAGGTTCCAGAGTTAATTTATACTTCTCGGTGTCTAATATTTTCTTTTTGAAAATTTTTATACGATAAGTTCTTTATCCCAAACTACATGCTTATAAGATCTTTAATTTTTTCACTTGGCTTGGTCTCTCTAGGATTATACATGGTGACCCTATTAAGCATCAGGTTTGGACCTTTTAGAACTTTTGGAGAGGATTTTCTTGGTGTTTATTGTGGATGATTAATGTTAATAAATATAAGTAAATATCAATAAAGGTTTTAGGAATCTTTTATTTGTATTTGTGTTTTCCAAATCCAAGGCTAGAGAAAGAGAGGTTTTTTTGGTATGATTTGGATAAATTCGAGCTGGGGTCTCATCTTGGTTTGGGGGGGTCATAATTTTATTCCAAATCTATTATAGAATAATGGAGGATTATTGTATCCAATAATATATTTTAAATCATTTTAATTATTTTCCTCTAAGAAAGGCCTCTTTGTCATGGGTTTTTTAAGAGACAACTTCCCCTACGGTAATGAAAAGAATAGAAATTGATATTATTGATATATATTGGACAACTATTTTACTAATTTTCGAGTAGTATCAATCATCCGAAACATAATAGTTAATAATATGTTGAATGATCTCTCAGAACACATTCCACTTATTATCAATAGGGATCAATGATCGGGGGACAATAGTCAATTATACTACTCTAAAATGAGGACATATGACCCCAATATCATAACAATTGTTCGCGATTCATGGAAAAAAACTCTTGAATGATAGAATATTGGTATGCCATCACACTAATAATCGAATACTAAAAGGTAATCTTTAAAAAAAAGGTATAATAATAGAACTACAAAAAATACCAACATAGATTCTATGAAAACAAATATTGAATGTATTGAGATGGATTTCGATGATCATTGAGGTAATATAAATTTTTATGTATTGATTACCATAAAAATCATTTAGTAGAAATTATTTTAGAACAAAAAAGTAATATTATCAAGATTTATAGAGTAAAAATGGCACTAGGATGGTGAAAACAATACAACCTTCTTTTAGGCATTTATCAATGATAAAAATTGATTTTTTTCCAAATATTCTATTGGAAGACAGATCCTTTACTCATTATGTAAAGGGGGTGGGAGGTTTGGATAATGTCTATATTATAATTCTACTACATGATTATAACTCCAACTTGAAAGAGTGGTATTCAAGTGAAAAAACTAATCCCTTCGATTACATTGCAAGAGTTATTTATGATGAAATCAACTGGATATTCAAAATGATACGTGATAAACATGAAATCGGGGAGGCAGTTCATGCTTCAAATCCTAAGAGATCTCTTATACCGGATGGATTCCAAGGATCCATCTAGATTTTATTATGGGAACTAGAGAAAGAGGATCAGTATGTGACCATTCAAGACATCTTCAATGTCATGGACTTACCACATGTATTATGTGCATCTACCTTGGTCATAATCTCGATAGTGAAGGATCCTTCATCTATTAACCAATACCGTCACATCAGTATGTGTAACATCACTTACAAGGATTATTCAAATTTTATCAATAAAATACTAAAAAGTCATCTTATTCATTGGGCTTATGAGAGATAACATGGACTTTGTTATGTCCTGGTTCCAAAAGCCAACAACAGGTGCCCCGTACCTGGTTGGCCACATGGCCTCAATCAAATTTTATTAAACACTAGAGGCTACCGACTAGCATTGAGGACCTTGGTTGTGATAGTGGGGAAAATATTCCCTCATTAGTAGAGTACACAGCAGAAGTAAAAAAAACATGCAATAGTGGAAGCAGTAAATATCCAACAACAATGCACAAGTATACAGTAGAAGACTAAAACAATAAACCACTAGAGCATATATGTATATAAAAATTGATGCATGATAGATATCTAGGAAAATAGACATACAGGTCAAAATTATGGAAATACAAACAGTACCAAAACAAGTACAAAAGAAAAGACAAATAGAACCTCAACATCACAAGCCTAAGCTTGGACCCATGATCTCCTACTCCAAGCAATCAAGTACCAGAAGTCGAAGGGTGCTTTCCCTTTTCTATACCTGCAACAACATAGTCTCTTTGTGCCCAAAAGCATGACCCAAATTGGGTGTGAGACTAAATCCCAGTAGGCAACCACCCGAGGATCAGTTACGAACAGTCAGTGATCATATGGTAGGTAATATTACAGTAAGTAGTAAATAGTAATATTAAATAGTAGGTAGTAATCAGTAAGTAGTAATAGGATGATAGACAATAGTAATCAATCCATAGAACAACAAGTAGCAGGGAAGTAAACAGTTAACCACAACATGAACCCCTCTAAGAAGTACTCGCATCCAACCCCTCTGGTTATATCTAAGAAGTACCAACAACCCTTTAGATAGTGCGCTCCCTCTAAACCCTCTGGTTTGGTCATACAAAATTATAAAACTCTCTAGGGAAGCTCGGTCGGTAAATTACACTTATAGTCTAGGGTAGTTAGGGAATCTCTTAGGAAGATCACATGGTATAACCCTCTTATAGCCCCACAGTCTAGAAACTATCTGAGGAAGATCACTCGGTCAATTCCTCCTATAGTCTCAGGTCTATCATAGACTCTCTAAGGAATCTCACTCAGTCTATTCCTTCTCAATCCTGGAAAGGTTTTAAGGAAATTCAATCAATTAAAGAATCTATGAGGAAGCTCACTCGGTCTACCCTCTTGTATTCTATAATATCATAGACTCTCCGGGAAGCTCACATGGTCAATCCCTCGTAGTCTATAAAAACAAATACTCTCTGAGTAAGCTCACTCAGTCTACCCTCCTGTAGTCTATAATATTCAAGACTCACTGGGAAGCTCATTCGGTCTATCCCTTATATTATATAGAACCAGGTTCTCACGGCCTCATGCCAGTCAATGCATAATAATTTTATAAGGCAACAGGACACCTATAGAGCTACTTGGCTAATCAGTATACAGCATAACAAGCATGTCAAGAATATCATTCCATCCTATGGTCACAAGGCATGGAAATAGGTATACTGGACAAAGGCTAAAAAATTGAAAGGTCATAAGAATAACAAGGAATGTTAAAAACATCCAAGCATAGCAATTATCCTCATATAAGATCAATTTACCTCTACACAAGAAAACAAGCAAGGTAGGAAAACAATAAGGGCAAAACGGTAAACACGCAATACCCTTTTCACGGGTATTGGTTGAAATTTTCACATTAAACTCAAATACTTTGAAAGGTAAAGCACAAAACACCTACCATGGTGTTAGTACATCAATATACTTGAACCACAAGGCTTGATTCTCCATACAACATCGTAGATCTACGAAAACTCACAAATCATTAAACCCACGACATCTTGAGAATGAAGGAAAATCATGGAAAGAAACTCAAGAAGAAGAAAGATCTCACCGTTGTGGTTCCAACAAAATCGACCGAGGTCGATTCGAAAAATAGATGGAGGCTCAGGGGCTCAGAGAAAGTTCGCGGTCGTATGGATTCTCTCGGTCAAAGAACCTGTAGAAGTAGACGTTTCTGTCGATTAGGCGTGACCTCGGTCCGTCTAATGAAAATAAAACAAACTACACAGCGTGTACATCTGGGGTACACGACCAGTATTTTGCCTTTCCATACTCCGCTTTAAGAGGCCTCCACATCTTCCTTACACACCTTGTGTGTGTCCCGGACATGGCCAACCAATGGCCTTACGCGTCATCAAATTACATGTTGTGTACTTATAAAGTACACGGCATGTAATTTGAAAATTTCTAGATTTTCCTCTTTTTCTAAAAAATGACCAGAAAGGTAAAAATATACCTTAAACGAAGATCCAGGTTCTTACAAACTTCCCCCCTTAAAGAAATTTTTCCCCAAATTTCCCTAGCAAGGCTTTGAAGAAGAACCCCCGAAAAACTCTAGCCACTGCGATCGTACATCGACCTCCCTCTCCCAGGTCCCATCCTGTACTCGCTCATGCGGCCATAGCCCTCGTACCAGAGGAACAGACCAGCCACGAGTAACCTTTGTACTGCAATCGAAAATCTGGATAGGATGCTCCTCAAACGACACAACTGCTTCGAGCTCAACCTCCCTGGGTTGAAAGACATGAGATGGGTGTGAAAAGTAAAGTTAGAGCTAAGAGACGTGGAAGATGTCGTGCAAAGCCCGGTAACTATGAGGTAACTACAACCGATAAGAAACTAGACCAAATCTCTCTGACACCTCAAAAGGCCTGACATACCGCAGTGAAAACATAACATGTCTCCGAATTATCTTGTGTCCCAGCCTCGGTGTGACACGCTGGAAAACCTGATCCCCAAACTCAAACTCCAGAGGTCGTCTCCGCTGATTAGCATAAGATTTCTTTCAAGTCTGTACTATAGCCATCCTCTTTCGAATCAACTATATCTGATATGAGGTCTCCTGAACAAGATGAGGTCCCATCAAAGCTTCCTCTCCTACCTCCAGCCAGCACAAAGGTGATCGACATGGCCTACCGTACAAAGCCTCATAAGGTACCATATGAATAGTCTCCTAAAAACTATTGTTATAGGAAATCTCCACAAGTGGAATATGATTTTCCCAAGAACCACCAAAGTCTAGAATGCAAGCTCGGTGCATATCCTCAAGCACCTGGATCGTACGCTTGGACTGGCCATCTATTTGGGGATGGTATGATGTACTCAAAAGTACCTGTGTACCCAAAGACTTCTGAAGCCCCTACTAGAACTGATAAGTAAAATGCAGATCCCTGTCTGAAATAATGGAGTGTGGAACTCCATGAAGACGTACAATCTCTTGGATGTACAACTATCCCAGCTCATCAACACTAATGGTCTCCTTGATTGGAATGAAATGAGAAACCTTCGTAAGTCTGTCGATGACTACCCAAAAAACATCATTCCCTCGAGGTGACCTCGGCAACCCAATCACAAAGTCCATCATGACATCGTTCCATTTCCAATCAAGAATGGGTAACTTCTATAATAGACCTACTAGTTGCTGATGCTCCTCTTTCACCTGCTGACAAGTAGAACATCTCATAATGAAACCAGCAACGTCCCTCTTCATACCTGCCCACCAGTACTAGTGACAAAGATCCCGATACGTCTTGGTGACCCCAGGATGAACTGCCCAAACCAAAGAATGGAAATCCTGCTTCAGCTCCACGCATATGTCTACTGGAACCCATACACATAACTACAAATGCATGATATCATCCTCTCCCACTGTCCATCCCAGAGGAGGGTCCTCTCTTGACACACTGTCCCATGGGACTAGGCCTTCTGAGTCTGACAGCTGCCTCATCCGTACCAGATCAAGAAGGGTAGAGGTAACAGCTACAAAAGATAGGAAAGTATGTCCCTGTTTATCGTGAACCTCCAAATGCAGCTCAAAGAATAGAGCCATAAGCTTCCATTCACTACTTGTCTCCTGGACTTCCTGTATCTGAGATCTCTTTCTCAGTGCATCAGCAACTGCATTTCCCTTCCCAGGTGTGTAGGCAAGCTCAATGTCGAAGGACTGAAGATACTCGACCCACCTGTGCTATCTCAAATTCAGGTCCCAATGATTGATGATGTATTTGAGACTCTTATGGTGAGTGAAAAAAAATAAGTTATCTCCCAGAAGATAATGTCTCTAACAGCGTAGGACAAGAACAACAGCTGCCAAATCCAAATCGTGTGTCGGGTAGTTTCTCTCGTGTGGCCTCAACAGCTGAGACCCATACGCAACAACTCCATCTCCCTGCATAAGCACAGCTACCAGCCCGATACATAAAGCATCGCATTAAACGTTATAGCTCTTTCCTAGCTCTGGAAAGACTAGTATCGGTGCTGATGTCAACCTTCCTTTCAGCTCCTAAAAGGTTGTCTAACAAGAATTTGACCATAAGAACTCCGCCCCTTTCTTGGTCAGACCTGTAAATAGTGCTTCTAGGAGTGAGAGTTCATGTATGAAACACCTGTAGTATCCATCCTACCCTAGAAAACTCTGCACCTCAAAGACGTTCTTCGACTGCTCCCAAGAAACTACAACTCTCACTTTCTCTGGGTCCAATAATACTCCCACCACTGAGATAACATGGCCCAAGAAGTGAATCTCATCCATCCAAAAGTGGCATTTCGAGAGCTTAGTAGATAAATGGTTCTCTCTTAGTGTACTCATAACGATATCAATATGGGTTGCATGGAAGTGTCGAGTGTGTGACTACACCAAGATATCGTCCACAAACCCCCCCCCCCCCCACGAAGGAGTCTAAGTATGGATGGAACACTCGATTCATTATCGCCAAGAAAACTGCAGGCGCGTTCATGTGACTGAACGGCATGACTGTATATTCGAATAGACCATACCTACTCTTGAAGGATGTAAGAGGTATATCTGATGGTCTAACGTGCAAGTGATGATGACCGGATCTCAAGTCAATCTTCAAAAACACTCGGGCTCCTCGAAGCTGATCAAAGAGGTCATTGGTCCTCGACACGGGATAACGGTTCATGACCGTCCACTGGTTCAGATTCCAATAATCCACACAAATCCAAAGGGTACCATCTTCCTTCTTTACAAAAAGGACAGGCGAACCCCATGGAGAAGTACTGGGTTGGATGAAACCCTTTTCCTGTAACTCCTCCAACTATTTCTTGAGCTCGTGCAACTCAGGTGTAGCAATCTTATAAGGAGGAATGGACACCGGTTCCACTCCTAGAATGAGCTAAATAGAAAAGTCTACCTCATGATCCGGAGGCAAACCTGAAAATCCCTCTAGAAATACATCCCTGAAACGATCCACCACTAGAGGAAAGTCTAACTGTGAAGTCCCCTGGTCATCCAGATAAAGAATTGAAATCTATGTTGTAACTTCTCCTAGCCCATGATGCTCTAGTCCATCTCAAACCACCTGGACATCCCAGTCACCACTATAGAGAGAAGATTCGCCCTATGGTGATACGAAACTCACCCTGTGGCGATAGCAATCGACAACTAGCTTGAAGGGAACTAACCAGTCTATATAGAGAATGACATCATATCTTGCCATATCTATGATATAGAGGTCCCAATAGAAGTGACACCATGCAACCTCTAGATGAAACTCTCGGCACAGACCTACGCTAGAATTCCAAGTTCCCAACGGTGTATCAAGAGTCAACATGTCAACAGACTAAAAGATACAGATCCCAAGGTTCTCCCCAATAGTAATAGACATAAAGCTATATGAAGAACCAGTATCGAAAAGTGTTGAAGATAAAACTGAGACTACTAAGATCGTACCTCAAACTCTATATGGGCTGAGATCCTGCTCTTGATAGGTCTGCTCCACAGCAAATGTCTGGCCTATATAGTGGCCTTGCAGCCCTTGCTGACCACTCTGAGCTGATCCACTCTGAGCTAATCCACACTTCTGTCACTGGTAACCTGGTGACTGACCACCACGGCCGCGACCTCCACCTTGGCTTGAACGGCTGGAAGAACTCCAGTTCCTAGACTAGTGAGAAACTGGTGATACATATCCTATACGCAAGGTCATAAAAGAACCCCTAACACCAGCTGTAGGTGAGAAGATCTCACAGAAATGCTGAAGATAGCCCATCTTGCCACAAGATCGGAACTCAATCGGGTCTCTCTGACACAGAGGCCTAGTATGCCCACTCCTACCGCACTGGTAGAATATTTCCTGGCTGCCCGAAGATACATTCCACTTATCTTGATCTCCTCAAGAAGACTCTCTGCGGTGCTTCATTCTATCAGGAGGAGGAACACTAACTCTGGATGTCGAATAGTCCCGGCTCACAGCTCCAGATGCTCTCAGATTGCGCTCAGTGATCAGCACCTAGTTGACGATCATGGATATCGAAGTCAACCTAAACATATTCACCTGGGAATAGATCTCCTACCTGAGACTGTCCTCAATCTTCCTAGCAAGGAACAACTCATCACCTGCTGTAATCAGCGTGAAGCACTGTAGCTCGGTAAAACGAGAAGAGTACTCCATAACAGACAGAGTACCCTACTCGAGACTCATATACTCACAGGCTCAGTCGGCCCTCAAGGTATCTAGATTGATGTAATCATAAAAGATATGTCGAAACTCATCCCAAGTCATACTCTACTAGCACCCTGACTATGAGATCACCTCTCACTACCTCTTGGCAGTGTCTCAGAGAATATAAGTAGCAAGCATTACCCATTTATCAGGAGGTATCTCCATATGCTCAAAGATCTTCAGTGTGGCTTCTAGCCACGACTCTACAGCCTAGGGTCCTCCTTCCCCAGAAAAAGTAGGAGGATTCTTCTGTTGGAGACCCACATCAACTCATCCATCGACGGGGTAAGAGAGGTGCTCCCTGAAAGGTCTTCATCATCCTCCGGAAGTCCTCCCTGAACTGCGCATTGGCACCGAAAATGGGTATAACTGCTGGTTCCAAGACCGACATAGTATGAGGATCTACAGGAGGTCCCTGATCGGCCATATCCGGTGTCTGATCACCATCTGGAAACTGACGTATGACTAGAGGATGTCTCGGAGGCATAGCTCTGAATTATCAAAATCACACCTTATATCATGATTAACAAAGATAGATAACACAAGAGTAAAAAATTGGAACATGAGGAAGAAACCGTCAAGTTTCACTAAAAACGACTACACAGCATGTATAAAACTATACGACGTACCCCTTAAGGCCATTCACATGGGTGTGTACTTCTTTTACCTTGGTCACGTAACACCCCAGACTACACAGCATGTTGTCCCCACTCACGGCGTGTACTACATGAGCTTCCATGACCCATGTTTGTAGTGACATGGTCGGGTAAATGGCTCACTACTACACAGCGTGTAATGACTGCACACGTCGTGTTTTTGACAACCATTTCACCACCCCATTTTTCATCTCACCCAGTCAGTGACACGTTTTAAAACTACACAGTGTGTGGTCAAGTACACGCTGTGTGTTCTGGGGTTTTCTAGAAAATAGCTCAGAAACTGCACCGAAGCCTAGTAAACACTAAAAAACATACATGAAGGTGCCAAATTATGATCTGTGATGGCCCATACTCCCCACGAACCAAATCTTGGCATCTTCTACATATCATATACAAGGGAAACAACTCCATGATCCACCATGTTCCGATTCATGAAGGACCAAAACACATTAAGAACCAAATTTTGGTGTTTATTTAAGCAAGTCACAATACAAAGAGTTCCTTTATCAAACTGCAGGGATTATATCAAAGCATCTATCGCAATAGAATGCATAATCTACACAATGTATATCACGACAATATGCAATCGCTAATGCACCCTAGATGGAATGGCAAGAATGCATGGCATGTGATTTATAAAAAGTGCCTATATGATGCCTGTGATGGCATACCCTAATCTCATCGGGTTGCGACAGAAATAGAACTGCACTAGAACAAAAATAACAACACAAGGAATGTTAATCACTCTAGGTGAAATCATATCAACCATAAAATCTCAAAATAAAAAACTGCAATAACGAGGTAGATTGGCTTTTCCCTGTACACAGGTTATCTACTCTCGGGCACAGCTTATTACCATGTACTGAATCCATCCTATCTCTGGCTAGAGGCTCTAAATAGTAAATAAAGAGAAAAGAATTCCTCTTATACCCCTTTGTAACGTCCTAGTTCTGGAAGCCACCCAGAGGAACCCAATACCCAGTTGGTCACATGGACTCAAGAGAATTTCCCCAAACTGCAGAGGCTGCTGACTAGCAGTGAGGACCTTGGGTGTGATTGTGGGGAAAATATAGCCTCATTGGAAGAGTACACAGTGGATGTAAACAAAACATGCAATTGCAGAAGCAGAAAATATCCAACAACAATGCACCAGTAAAAAACGGAAGACTAAAATAATAAACCATTAGATCACATATGTATATATGAAATGATTCCTGATACATATCTAGGAAAAAATCCAAACAGGTCACAATGATGGAAATACAAACAGTACCAAAACAAGTACAAAAGAAAAGATAAATAGCTTCTCAGCATCGCAAGCCTAAGCTTGGTCCCATGCTCTCCTTCTCCAAGCAATCATGTACAATAAGTCGAAGGGCGCTTCCCTTGTCTATACCTGCAAAAAAATAGTCTTTTTTGGGCCCAAAATCATGACCCAAATAGGGTGTGAGTCTAAATCCCAGTAGGAAACAACCCGAAGAACTGTTCCTAACAGTCAATGAGCATATGGTAGGTAATAGTACAGTAAGCAGTAAACAGTAATAGTAAATAGAAAGAAGTAATTAGTGAGTAGTAACATGATGATATACAATAGTAATCTATCCACATAACAACAATAAACAGTGAATAAAACAGCTAACCACAATAGGTACCCCTCTGGGAAGTACTCGCAACCAACCCCTCTGGTCCTATCCAAGAAGTACCAACAACCCTCTGGGATATGAACTCAGCCTAACCCATGTGGTTTGGTTATATGAAATTATAAGACTCTCTAGGGAAGCTCGCTCAGTCAATTCCCCTTATAGTCTAGGGTAGTTAGGGACTCTCTGAGTAAGATCATGCGGTCTAACTCTCTTATAGCCCCAAGGTCTAGAAACTCTTTAATGAAGCTCACTCAGTCAATTCCTCCTATATACTCAGGTCTATCACATACTCTCCAAGGAAGCTCACGTAGTCAATTCCTTCCCTACCCTGGAAAGGTTTTAAAGAAATTCAAACAAGTAATGGATCTCTAAGGAAGCTCACTCGGTCTACCCTCCTGTAGTCTATAATATCCAAGACTCTCTATGAAGCTCACTCTTTCTATCCCCTTTAGCCTATAATAACCAAGACTCTCAAAGAAAGCTCACTCAGTCTACCCTCCTGTAGTCTATAATATTCAAGGATCTCTGGGAATCTCACTCGGTCTATCCCTTATAGTATATAGCACCAGGTTCTCATGGTCTCATGCCAGTCAGTGCATAGTACTGCTATAAGGCCAAAGTACACCTATAGAGCTACTTGGTTAATCAGTCTATATCATAACAAGCATGTCAAGAATATCATTCCATCCTACAGTCAGAAGGCATGGAAAACATGTATAACGGCCAAAGGATAACAAAACACAATATTCATAACAAGAACAAGGAATGGTAAAAACAACCAAGAAAAATAATTATCCTTATAAAAGATCAATTTACCTACACAAGCAAACAAGAAAGGCAGGAAAATAAAATATGAAAAACGGTAAACACCCAATCCCCCATTTACTGTTATTGGTGGAAATTTGCACAAAATACTAAAATACTTCGAAATGTAAGGAAAAAACAACCTACCTTGGTTCTAGGAGATCAATATACTTGAACCACAAGGATTGATTCTCCGTAGAATGGCATAGATCTATGAAAATGCACAAAACGTTTAACTCAAGATATCTTGAGAAAGATGTAAAATCATGGAATGAAACTCAAGAAGAATGAAGAGCTCACCAGTGCAGTTCCAATGCAATCGACATGGTCGATTCGGCAAACAGATGGAGGCTTGGGGGTTCGGTGAAAGTTCACAGCCATACGGACGCTCTCGATCGAAGATCCTGGATAGGAAGAAGTTTCTTTCAATTAGGCGTGACCCCGGTCCATCTAATGAAAAAAAAGAAACTACACTGCATGTACATATGGAGTACACGGCGTGTATGTGGCCTTTCTGTACTCCACTTTAAGAAGCCTCCAAATCACCCCTACACACCTTGTGTGTGGACTGGAAACAGCCAGCATACGTCCTTACGCGGTGTCAAAGTACACAGCGTGTACTTATAAAGTACACATTGTGTAATTTTAAAATTTCCAGATTTTCCTCTTTTTCCAAAAAACGACCAGAAAAGGAAAAACATACATGAAATGAAGATTCGAGTTCTTACAGATTTATTAGAGGAGGATCGACTAAAACTACCATTACTATAGTGCATTAGATGGATGGATATATCAATAATGGAACATTAGGCTCTAACAATATGATCAAATTAGTCCTGAAAAAAATAGTATGATAATATAGAACACAATTTCATTATCAAAGTTCTTATTAGTATGGGCTTGTTTGATTGGGTGACTGATTATTGTTTAAAACATTTAGTTCTCCTTGTATTTAAATTTTGATCATGGTTAATAAGTTCTTGTTCTTAAAATCTACCCATGGAATAAGGTAGGGAGACCCTCTTTATATGGGCCTCTTTAGTCTGCTTTGGGAAAATCACAACATGTATCTCGATAAAATAATTTATAGTGGAAAATTGCATGCCTATCATGGTAGAGAATATTCCAATGGAATCACTCCAATATTTTGGTAGAGACAATATCTTCTTCTTGAATGGAAACTGTAGGAAAATTCCGGAATTCAATAAAATAACAGATAAATATTGTTGATGGAGTGGCTAGGACATCAATCAAGATAAAATAAGTGTCTTTTTTTAAATGTTGATTAAATACTGATGGAGGAAGAAAATTAAAGATGGATTGATGATAAAAAAATGCTTCTTCCCTATGGATTATCGTAGTGCACTGGTTACTCTGAGAATGATTCTTGTCCACCATTTCGACGGGATCATTTAAAAATTAATTCTTATATGAAAAACTAAAAAAATACTATTCCATTATATTGGGGGATAAATATCTCTTTTCTACTATCTCATATCTTTCATTATGTTGTTTTTCATATCAGTGATCAATGACTCAATGATAGTTCTGAGAAAATATTGAGAAAATCATAAGAAGATTTATCTAGGATGCCAATGTTGAAGGAAAATACCATTGGGATTCCTGAAAAAATATGGCTAAAGGAGTGGGGGTTGGTGTCAGTAACCCGGTCCATTTTAAAGAGGAATATCCTATCATGTTGTAAATGTTAACTTGGGATTTATTTGGGTACATTAATTGTGCACATCATTTATTGGTAACATGTATGGTCATCACTATGAAAATGCTAGTGGTGGAATGAATTTTATCTGAAAATTGACCACATGACACATAACATTTCTAGTGAAATATTTGAAATGGATTATTGGATTTGGTAAGATAAATATATAGAATTCCAACTAGTTTGGTAAGACACTCAACTTTTTTGGCTGACTGGTGTCAAACATTAATTTCTCCCAAGAAAGATGGTTTATGACGTTTTTCCATGGACTTAGAAAACAATGCCAACTGGGAATTATTAATTTCATATAACTAAGTTATGAACTAAAAAATTAAATTTTTGGGAATCAATATTTTTTTATTTCTCAGTGAAGGGATATCAGTATCTTATTGAAATGAGTGACATGCATGATAAATGGAAATAGTCACCTGTTCTAATGAAATCCTCAAAAAGGTAAAAATTTTATAATGGTGTTTTCATAACAATATCGTCGCTATGGATTTACATATTAGTAGAAGATTAAAATATTTGGCATCTAGATTTTTATGATACAAAAAAATAATGAGGAATATGCTTTCCACCACTTCGTTGATAGTGACTTGGTGGAGGATATTTGGAATACCTGGGGTGATTTGGTTAATATTAATTTTTATAGAACCAACTATGAGTATTTTATTCATGAATGTTTTTCGGAGGATGGTATTATCATGAAAGATAATAATTTTGGAGCATTTCCTCCCTCCATGGGTTGTTGGAGCATCTATATGTCTTGAAATTGATGTTGACATGACGATATCTAAAGCTCTTGGATACGAATAATAGTAAAATAAAAAAACACAGTGGAAGGATGGATTCCACTTTATAAATAGTTTGATATTTTTTTATTTTCTTCAAATTATCATTGTCAGGTCATAAAATCCTTTTACTCTATATAATTGTTCTAGGTAGAGATTTTGGGGTGAAATGGAGACTCTCGAAAAATGGATATAAATTCAATGTGGATGGATCTTGTGCCTCTGTCTTCATGAGGCAGGTGGGGGTCCAGAACCAACATGGATAAGTCATTCTTACTTTTTATGAAGGTTTTGGATAGGGAGACTCTCTTACGAAAGAGGAATCCACTTTTTCAAAAATTATTGAATTGTGTTGTTTACACAAAATTATAATGGAATAAATGAAGACTTAATCAATGTTTTTTCTAGGATTATTTCAAGGGAATTTAAAAAATCCATAGCTTATGTCATATATCATTCACAAATATAGAGGATGGCTTGACTCTGGTGTGTCTATTTATCATACTTGGAGGGAGGAAAATAATGTGAAGGACTTCCTCACTTCTTAGGTATCTTTCATGAATGAATGGTCTATTTTTTACTTCTTATGGTTTCTTCCCTCTTAGTGTTATATTTTTTTTCAAATATATTCTATTGGAATATAATAATTTATATTTCCATGGAATTTATTTTTATTGGTAATTTCCTAAATCATTGTATAAATTTAACATTGGATAGATATTAAAATGAACAAAAATACCTTCACAGAAACTTAAATGGGTGTATAATGTTCCCTAGAAAGATCTTAATACCTCACATTGATAGGATTCTTAAAAGAAACAATATACTTATTCTAAATTTTAAAAATCAGTTCCACTAATTTAGTGGTAGAATTACCCTAGTCAACGGCATTCTGAAAGGCATCCCAATGCATGTTCTATCTTCCCTTAAGGTGTAAAATTATTTTCACACAAATATTGAAATGATTATGGTCTCTTTTATATGGAATTATCACTAGGATGAAAATAAACATTTGGCCTATTAGGCAAGGATTTACAAACCACTACATGGGGGGTCGATGTTAGAAACATCCCTGATATAATGTATTGTATTTATGGAAAAAAATTAATGGTGGATTTTATAGGGATGGTATATTTGGGGTAAATATATCTTAAAAACATTTGGCGTTGTATGTTATTCACCCAGATTCAGTCCCTCTCTAGTTCGGCTATTATTGCAACATCACTCCATTCCCTTCAAAGAAACTCTCACAAGATTGTGGGAAGAGGGAACCTTATCATCTGAAATTTCTACTAGATCAACACCAAATGAGGATTCCCTAAAATATATATACCCAAAATCACATCTAGATAGGAAATATACATCTCACAACACATTCATCCAATCTTGATCAAAGATCATATTCTTATCATGATGAACTTAGACGTAGAAAAATGTTTTTTTTTAGGTCCCCTACTAAGAAATTATCAATGGATGACTTCCTAAAAATTAGTATTGAGAATATCATTACTGATAGCTAGGGTGAAACACTTTGGAAGAAAGAGTTTCCATATAATTTAATGATTAACTAGAGGCATGTGAGGCGCTAATCCTTACTAGTAGATGGAAATGTTAAATGTATTCATATTTCCTACACCTCCAAGTGCTACTAATGCAATGAATCCAATAATGAAATAGTGAATGACTGATTATTTGAGAGATAATGTGTGCAAATAGTCTACAGATATTTCAGTATATTCACGGGGCCATACCACCAAGATTCACTAAGTATCCAATTACTTAATCTTTGGTTTCAAGAGTATAAAACTCTCATCCTAAGAAGAGTGCAAGTGGTGTGATCATTGTTGTGGGTTAATTGTGTTTACAAAAGGTGACCACTTATTCTCTAATTGAGAGAACTATTTTTATCATATTATATATTTTTGCAAAGACCAAAAACCTATTGATTGATCTTGTATGGTTGATCTCTCATTGGGATAAATCTTCTTACTTACGAATCATACTTCCCATTACATCTTCCCTCCTCTTATGATCAAAAAACATTCTAGGCAGAGGGGTTATTTTGCTTCCTTTCTACCTCAGGGGCTCATGCGCAAAACAGATGGTTCATGATGCTCGAATTTCATGATGGGAAGTGGCATAGTTCAATATCAAAAGGGTTCATCCATAATCCATTTCTCATCTTCTCTCGGGAGTTGAAACTCCCACCAAGCCAAAGCATATGCAATTCATTAAGGCCTCATGTTGTGTAAGTTTATGAATATATAAATTGAACTGATTGAAAATGACTCTATTATCCTTCTAGAGTCCCTCCTTGATCATGGAATGATTCCCTTTAAAAATTTCTACATCATCAGAATGTGTTTGTATTACATTAAATATGACATGGTTGTTCTTCATACCGAGAGATAAGAAAAAAATGTGGTGTAATTCCTTTCTTCCAAAACCTCCTAAGAGAATCATTTTACCTTTTTATCCAGTATGGGATCCTTATCACCATAAGGAGATAACATAAAACAATTATATATATGGAATAAAATGATTAATCGAGGAAAATAATTTGAATTTACATGATGTGTAAATCGAATAATACTATTGGAATATTAAAAATTAAATTTTTAATTTTAACCATACTATTTTGAATCAGTCTCTGACTATCATAATTTTAAATTAACCAAAAAAATATTATAATGATATGTAAATATTTTTTACAATAAAATATGTTTTTTCTATTACAATTATAATTCATCCATATAGTTATTAATATTAAAAACGCACGTATTGCATGAGTTAATTATTGATAATATATGATTTAAAATATTTTATAAGAATAATATTTTCAAGGTTAGAAATTAATATAAATTTAGGTATAGAATTATTCTAATAAAATTAATTTTAATTTTTAAGGATGATGTTGAAATTGTAAAAAAAAGAATGTTTATAAAATTAATTGAAACATCTACTTTAATATGGTTACTAAAATAAAATTATCTAAATATCAAACTTAATTTGATTTTATAATGATATAATAACGATATAATAAATCTAAAATATTTTAGCTCTCACCATTAAAAAAATTATGCTAACTAATTTATTTTCTAACAATAAACATAATTTCCAAATCAAGAATGTGATTTTCTATACTTGAAAATTATGTGTATTCTATTTTAAAATCAGTTTTTATTAATTCTTATATCCATTGTTTTAAATTAATATATTCATTGTATAAAGGGGTTTTATGAACTATAATAATTCATTTTTATAATTTTATTCATAATGTCCCAAAATAACACCCATAAATGTTATAAACTAGAACTAATAATATTTTCTAATATATTGAAATAAAAGTTAGCTCCCACAAACTATAAATACCATATCTCCATTCCTTTGGAAAATCAATCCCCATATTGATTTTAAATACAAATATCCTTTATATTACCTCCTCCTATATATCTTTCAAAAAATAGGAAAATTATATTATCACCAAATGTGATCCCTCTTATGTTTAGGCATAGAGAAAAAATTATATTCAATAAAGAGGTAATACCGTGATTCATTGTTTTATTCTATTCCACATTCTGATATCTTTATGAAATTTTAGTTTTTAATTTTTTAAACTATTTAATTTGAAATTATATAAAATATTACAATTATAATGATATGGTATAAATATATACAACCCTTAAAATTTTATATACCCTCTAGCTGCCCCATTTTTTCAGGTATTGATAATGTTTAGTTTCATCTGCATATGAGTAAACTTTCAATTTTCTACTAATTATCACCTTCATGACTACTAGTGTTTCTTATATAAAAAATATATCAAATTATTTTAATTTATTAATTTTCTTTATGGTATTAATTGGACCAATATATAAACAAAAATCAGTCTGAATATAAAAATACTACGGAAAATGGGATGATTTGATGAAACATACCAATCAAGCTATTTTATCATCAACAAAATAATGTGAGAAATATTTTTAAATGCTTATAAATTAAATATAAAAACATTAATTAATATAAATTACTTCTAGATTGTATTTTTAATAAATTAAATGTTATTATTTTGGACTAGTAAATGTGATGGAACAAAATGGTACCGAAAGATATGGGATAATAAACCAAACACCTTCCCTTTGAGTTTATTAATTCATTCAATCTCCTCCTATATATCAAGAATAGTTTACAAAATAATGTAATATATCTTTTAAAAAAATTAATCAGTATTAATATGTTAAAATTAATTTGATATACCTATTTTAAAATGTCAAAAAAGTATTTGAAAACACTTTTAAAAAACAAGGTTTTGGACTGAAATGGATTTCCAACCGACGATATAAATGAGGTTATAAAAATAATTATTCAATTAATTTTTAAAAAAATAGTGGATGAATGTTAATATAAATTAAAAAATTTCAATAATAATTAATAGAGATGAATAAGAGAGGCCTTATTAACCAACAATCAAACAATTTTGTTTAATGTAAGTTCAAGTGTAAACAAACCAATTAAAATGAGATTGTGAAGTAAAACCTTGCAATGATAATATCCTTGATGTGATAATTAACCAAATAATTTATTATGTGTATCAATTTTAAATCAACCTAAAAATAGAGTAAATTAAAAATAATATAATAAAATGAAATTATACACGTAATATGTGAATATTAGAGAGAACAAGGATGTTTTATAACCTAATGGAAAAAATGAGTTATAAAATTATTTACCACTTAGTAAATATTATATAAAATACATGTTGTTGTAATAATTCAAATTAAAACACAATAAAAATTTAATTTTTAAGTAATAATGGTATTATAAGTCACGGAGGTAGTATATACCCCATCTAAATGAAATTAGTTGTATAACATTAAAATATGACACAATGAAATGAAATTGGTACAAATTACCTTACCTAATACTTCCTTTTGGTTGAACATTCAATAAAATCCAAGATATTTTTTTCAAAAACATTTTTAACTTATCAAAGAACCATATTAATATTTATAGTATCAAAAATTATCCATTTAAAAAATATTATTACCTATTCATTAATAATCGTTCATTGTTTTCATTTTTTTCATGTGTAATTGCCTTTTTTTCACATTCATGATTCGTTAATAATGATATGGTTCTTGTAAATAATATATAGTTATATAAAATCGATAATAATTATCATGAAATAGTTATTATATTTTTTTATAAATTTTATTTTAAACCAAATCATGAGTGATGGTGTTTGAAAAATGAGGTACATCACCATCATTGGGACGGTATGTCATCCGTATTCATTAGTAATGATTCAATTTTCAATGATCATTTTGGAAATGTGGAAAGAAATATTTTATATTTACATAATGGTAATAATATAATATATAATAGTTTATATACTAATATATTTTTTACATTTAGTGTGGTGAATAAAGGATTGTCATGTCTCCTTACGAAGGTGATAGTTCACACATATGTAAATGATGTTGTCATCATTACATGAGTGAAAATAAATTAAAACATTGATATAAAATATCATTAAAAAAGATAAATATTCAATTAATATAAAAAATAATTTAATTTCTATAACATATATTAGTGTAATTTAACATTATTTACTTCCATTTTAAGTCTTAGTGGGATACAAATCACATTGCTTTGTGAGGTGGTAGTCCACCGTACACATGATCGAAATGATCGTATCTCCTATGGAAATGAAGATAAAAAATAAATACATAATATATAAACTTCATATGGATATGTATTTTATAAATATAATATATAGTATTTATATACACATTAAAACTCATCCTTGAGAAATTTAAATGAAAAAATGAACGACATCGGTACGTGAGGTGGTAACATATTGTAGAAAAGAAAAATGAGTTCATAACCCATTTGATAGAAGTGGATATGGGTTTAGTTAATAACCCTATTAAAAACACATTATATTGAAGGTATTGGGGTTATTATATCATCATTAATTAATTATTATCTATGGAGATGGATAATTAAATAAAATAAAGATGTGCATTGAAGAACATTACCTCTTCTTCAGGTATCCTCCTAAGGTTTGCACTAAAGCCTTCGTAGGTTGGATTGAAGCCCAATAAATGGATTATAGGATGATGTAATGTAATTTTGGAAGTTATTAGGGAACCTATTGGCTAAAAAAATGTGGTTTTATGTTTTGAATAAGAGTGGTTAGGGGTGTCATTTTATAAGTGGGGGAGAAGACACACTGGGTATTTTTGGAATGATTTGAGCGCTCTAAAATTTTTAATATGTCAAAATGGTCCAAAATTGACCCATATAAAATAATATATCCTCAATGGTCTAAATAAGTTCTAAAAAAAGTTTTTTGGAAGGTATATAGGTTATTTTTACCCTTAAATATTTGTTTTAACACCCTTGTAAACTCATTTTTCCCTTAAACGTGGAAATTAATTTTTACTACATTTACTATTATTTTTGGTAAAAAATTATATTCACCATATAATAAATTAAAAATTATTCTTATTTAGAATATTGAATCCAAATTTACAAATTCAATACAGATAATTGGAAAAAATTAATTTAATATTAATCCTAGAGACATGACGTGAAATTATGTTTATATATTGAAAAAGTTCAAAATTTAACATTGTTTTATATAAATATTCAATATAAAAATTATTACAATAATCTATATTGGGTTAATTTATATGAAGAGAAATAATTTTACAATATAAAAAATCAAAAATAAAATTTTAATTTTTAAATTATTTAAATGAAAAATAATTTTAAATTAAAATTCAATATATTTCATGATTCATCAAAAAGTAAGCATTTTAAAAGAATCACAAAAATTTGCCATAAGATAATTTGTTGTAATTTTTATTTCGTAAATTATGTTTATTTGGTCAAATACATGTTCGAAAAGTGTTAAATTTTAATTTTAAATTATGTGTGTAATGCACTACTAACCCATCTTTTAGAAAAAAGACAATATTTTAGATAAAATAATTTGTTTTGTTTAAATGGTTTGATATTTTATTTATAGTCAATTAATGTCTATTATACTTGTGAAAAACGATGTATTTTTTTAATTTAGTTAACACTAGTGATACCTTCCCATTTATATGAATGGTTATAAGGTTTTTAATAAATAATAATATTTTAATAGTATATCTGTGTTCAGTAAAACCTATCCTTGTGTGTAACGTGAGATATTAAAGAAACTCATTTTTTTATATAACAAAATAAAAACTCAATTTAAGATCCAATAATATATGATTAGGAGATTGATTTTTTTTGGAAATAAATATATCATGTTAACACATAGTGTTATATTCCCTTACATGAATGGTTATGTGTGTCATAAATCCTATCAAATATAATGTTCTTATTTTAGAATTTGAGGGTGTTACATTCTTCCCAGCTAAAATAAATTTCATCTTCACAATTTAAACCTGATATCTATAATCCTGGGATTTTAATTTGGGAATACCATTGTTTAATATCCCACATCATGAAATGGTTAATAAATCATCCACATTATAAAATAGAAATTTAAGTACTAAGAACTTTTGGACTAATGCATAATGAGTTTTCTATGTAATATAATTTTGTGGAATGTGAAGAAATAGACAAGGAAGAAAATCATAAATCTTAATAAAGATTGATAGTGGACATGTATTATAATAAGTATAATGATGAATAAAAAATTTAATGGCTCAAAACCATAAATATGTAACGATTTAAAATACCATATAATTTATCTGATAGGAATGTAATAATACAACAATTTTGTTTCAATATACTTTTCTTATTTTCGAGTAATTACGTTATTTTTATATAATAAAATTAAATATACATACTTGATATGTTTATATTTCATAACAAAAAATCATCCTTTTTTTCATTGATCAATTTCCAATTCATCAGTTACTATAAGAACTGAATATCCAAAATTGAATTTTTTATTCTTGAAGTTATAAAATATACTTTTAATAGGTATTATGATCCCTAAAAGAGTTACAAGTGTTTCTTTCTATCATCAAATATATCCCAAAAATGATATTGTTATACAAGTTATAAAGTGTGATTCATTAATATCAATCCTAAAAATTAAAACTATTCGTTCAAAATTAATATATATTTTTAAAATTGTATAAATTAAAAATTACATATTTACTAGGAAATAAAACCATACAATTATAGGTTATAAACAGATATCATCTTTGTGTCATGGTATCATGCGAAGGGAACTTTCCGAATGAGCCGAGTTGTCACCCAACATATGGGCTTTCATTTTTCAAAACTATAATAGTATATTTTGAATAATATTCTAAAAAATATATTATATGAATCCTTGAAATAAATTTAATCATAAAATAACCATTTTACTCAGGTTTTCAAAAGAACATATTAATTTTTCAAAATTTATAATAACATTATTTTTCTATTATTAATTTATCATTAATGATCATATTGAATATAATAGATATTGAATCCCATTAATATTATATATAAAAATTTTATGTAATTATTCCCCAAATATGTTTTCCACTAAAATAAATACTTTCTGTAAATTTCTCTAAAGTTTTCCTAATCTTGGTATACACCGAACACATAAAATCTAAAAAAGGGTGTTTAATACTTGAAAAATATGATTAATATTTTAATCTTTGATCAATGATGGTATCCATAAATAATAATTTTATAAATAAATATATATTTCTAAAAAATACAATGATGTTTCATGATTATTATAACCCAAATACAATTTGAAACACGTATTTATAAAATTCATGTTTTCGGAATCACAATACATAAATACTTCTTCCATTTTACTTCCACACAGGTCCTTAATTAGTCGTGGGTTTGTCCTTTTGAACAAGGCATTGACTAAGAAAATTCCAAGGTTATCTAAATTGAAGACAATGAACTTTAAATTAATCCTTGATATGAGATTAATTTCATTCCATCAATCCCATAATTTTTCCTCTAATATCCAATGGTTTATTCCCTTTTTTCATATATAAATCATTTTTCTATTTGTTTGAGACACATTATTTTCAATTTGTTACACCATTGGTTTAACATAGGATATCCATTTTCATCATCTATTTAAATCCATTAAAGTGGTTTGTAAAAATAAATTGTAACTTATATAATGAATATCACTACAAAGTGTTAAACTAGATGTGCAGTAAGACATGCTTTTTTGAACTAGGGGCTGATCATGTTATTACAAAGGTGACAATTTTAGATTTATTACCACTAGGTAAATCTATTTCAAAACCACAACCACTTATAGTATCAAAATAGAGATTTATACTAAAGAAAAATAAAATAATATATACCCTATAAAAACATTACTATGTTCATTTATACTTATCATCAAAATCTCTCATAGGGTTACGATACATGATATAAGTTTTCCTAATACTAGTTCCCATATTTTCTACAAAAATTCATGTGATTATAGTTATTGAAACCCCAAACATAGTATCCTGGAGCTGGTACCATCTTTATTATACATGAATAGATATAGGGATTTTCATCACAAATGATTGAATAGTTTTCGAGTTTTCTTAAACTATATAGATACATGATTAAAAATTTATTCATTAAAATAAAAAATAAAACATAGTTTTTTATAAAATAACATTATTCCATATTTCATATCCATAATTGTTAATACTAGTAAATTTCAGTAATTCTTTTGGAAAGTTAATAGAATAAGTTTTAGCTCAAATTAGATGTAAGGTTTAAATACAATAAAAGATATCCTGAATCAATTAGAAAAATCAATATAGAATGGTAAATAACTGAATACAAATACCATTTAAATTACAAGAGTGTATGAATAAATATGACATAATTAATATGGAAAGGTAGATTGCTATATAGACATGCCATATAATCAATAATCTGATAATGACATGCATCGCGATATAATATAGTTGTGAGAATAGCATGGATAATAATAAAAATTGAATTTTAGAAAATGAATAATTATTAGACTACATGTTTCTTAGTAACCTGATACCATTACAATCAATACCATTATCAATATGGTTTATAACATACATGGTACATATAGATCTAGGATGGAAAACTATATAACCACAATCAATACCTTTCCCAAGTATGTTTAAACTACTAGTTATAAACACATAATGTTTGTCTATATGATGTTATCTCATGGGACTACAGATGCACTAATGTTTTTCTATAAATACATCCCAACCAGGGTGTTAAATGGCCAAATAATTCCTCATAAATAAAATATTTGACTTAATACATAAAAAAATTGATTATCATCAAATATCCTTATTGATTATTGGATAAGAATTTTTAAAAATGTCCCTAGATAAAAACATTACTATAAATTTAAACCTAATATATTAAAATATAATATAGTTTAATCAATAAGAATATCCATAATAAATAATTTGGATATTTTGGTGGAATTTACTCTCTAATGATCACATTGATTTGAATGTTTCAGAGGGAAGTTAATGACTTCAAAATTAAATAATGAAGTAAATTCCAGTAAAGTCCTTGGAAAAAAAACATAAAACATCCATAGGTAGAAAAACATTATTATTAACATATACGAATTGAATTAATAATAAACATTTATTTTCATTGATGAATATAAATACCATAATAATATCATTAAAAACATCATTGAGGAAAATATAATTTTCATTTTAAAAATCATTTTTTAAATTTGATACATTGAAAATCACTATGAAAAACATTATATTTAAAAATATCCTCTTAAATATTCAAAGAATGTGGCAAATTAATTATGTTTATGATTGCGGAAAATTTTATTCCTTCCCTAAAATATAAAATTAAAATTAATTGTTAAATATAAAAAAGTTCCTAAAAATACTATTTCTAGAAAATGAAAACACTTTTCCATTCACATATTCAAAAAAAGATTAAAAATCATTATTTTGAAAAAGTTATAATATTCAATGGAAAAAAATAAAATCTAATAATGGTAAAAAATTGAATTGATATATAATTTCTAAATAGTTAAAAAAAACTTGTAATATTTTTTTGATAACTTTGTTTTATAATTAAATAAATTTCCAACGGAATAGAGAAATGATGTCAAATTTTCTTAAAATATTTTCTCCATTAATTTATGTTCAAATGGGTGTTAAATTAGTAATAAAACATAAATAAGTTAATTAATAAACATAATATAATAATATGAAATATTTTACTAAAAATAACAATTAAGTTAATTTAATAGTAATTCAAGGGTGAACAACCCTGTTTAAAATGTAATTTGATGTAAACACTTGCAAAGATCATAAAAATAATGTTATATTTATCCAAAAAATAGATTATTTTAATCAAACATAAATATAGATAACAAATTTTAAAATAAAGGTAATATAACTAAAATCTATTATAATCATTATCTCATTATATTAATTACAGTGAGGGAGTTGTTAAACCCAATGAAAGAAATGTTGTGGTGATATTTTTTACCACTTAGTTACTCTTATGTAAAACACCAATGGATGTAATTATTAAAATATAAACTCACTATTACATAAATTATTAACTAATAATTATATAACATGTTAAAAAGTAAGTATATAGACAATATAGAATAAATTTTGTTTGCAACATTTCAATATTCTCTAATAAAATGAAATTGAGAAAAAAATCATCACCTTATAATTCTGTTTGTTTGAAAATTATTTCACATTCTTAATATTGGTTATAAGAATTTTATTAAATTAGTAAGAAAAACTATTAAAATTTATAATATCATATTTTATCCTTTTATAATATTTATTAGGAATTCATTTATAATATTTTATTATTTTCATTATTTTGTGTGTTAATTGCCTCTTTTTTTATGCCTGTCTTGTTATTAATGATTCTATTCTAGAAATAACTATATTTTTAAACCATATAAAGAATAAAAATAATTATTTAATTATCATATTTATACATCAATTTTATTTTTAATCACATTCATGAACGATGGTTATAAAAAAATGAAGTATGTAATGATCATGGAGATAGTATACCATACGCAGGCGTGAGTAACATTTCCATTTTTTCAATGATCATTTTGGAATAGAGTTATGTAATATTTCAACTCTACAAAGTTTTTATAATATAATATATACTATATTATATATATATATATATATATCATATATGTGTTGTTCTGATGAAAAGTGAGTCACATCACTTCATAAAGGTGGTAGTCCACACTTACACGAATGATGTTTTCATCTTTACATGAGAGGAAATGATAGAATATAAAAGATATATATTATCATTTTAAATTTATAATTATTTATTTAATATAAAATAAAATAATCTATATCATATATTATCATTAAATTTATCCTTATCACTATTCATGTAAATATTTTTTGAAGACGGATCGCATCGCATCATGAGGGGGTTGCCCTCTATATGCGCGAGCGACATTATCATATATCCCATAGAAGAGAAGGTGAAAAGAAATATATGGTATAGTGACACTATATTTATAAATATTTTAATAAAATTATATTAATATATACTTAATATCCACCATCATACCAATCCTTGAGAGGTGGAAGTGGAAACTTGAAAAACATCGGTTTACAAGACGGTAAGCCTCTATACACACGAATGATAATTTACTAACCCATTTAATTATGGTGGTGATGGTTTTAAGTTATAAACTTTTTATAAGAACATAATAATATATGAAATATTATGAGGTTACAATATCAATAATATTTAATAAAATTTTAAGATGATTTAAAATTGAAATGAGAGAATAATTATCGTCAATAAGCATTACCACTTCTTCATGAATTTTCTTTAGGTCTTCCCTAATACCCTCATATAATGGATTTTTAAAAAAATATGAATAATACAATGATTGAGGTAATTGGAGATGTTTTTTTTTCATGGATTTACCACATTTTTTTGAATATGTGAAGAAGAGAGGTTAGTGGATGGAACATTATAAGTTGGGGAGAGGACACTTTTGGTATTTTTTAAATGAACTGAGTGATCCCACGATTTTTATATGATAAAAGGTTCCAAAATGGAACTTTATAGAATCACACAGGTTAAATTGTCTAAATATTTCCATACAATTGTTTTTACATACATTGATAGGTAATTTTTAACTTTATCTTTTTATTTTAACCCCTAGTAAACAAGTTTTTTACCAAATCATTTCTAGTAAATTATTAGTACATTCACTATTCATTTTGGTCATAAAATTAAGATCACCATATTATAAATAATAATTTATCATTATTAAATATATGGAAACCATTTTTTAAATTTAATTTCACATAGGTAGAAAATTTCAATTCAAATTTAGCCTACAGATGTGATGATAAAGCGGGTTTTTAATCAGAACATTTTCAATATTTTATAATTTTTTTATTTAAAAATTAAACATGAAAATGAATTGAATGGAAACATTTGATTAGTGTATATAAAATTGAACTAATTTTAACTTTAAAATAATTAAAATTATTATTTTTTAGCAATAAATATTTAAATGAAAACCACATTTCAATTTAAAATTTTAATTTTTCATTATTTATCAAAAAGTAAAACATTTAAAAAAACTACCAAACATTCCCCCTAAGATAATTTTTGAAATAATTTTAAAAAAAAATTTAAAATATTTTTTATTATCTTCATAAGAATTAATTTCTGAAAATTGTGCATAAAATAAATCATTGGCTTATAGTAAACTACAATTTTTTCTGAAAACATTTATTTTTTTATGATTTTTATTCCTTTTCTTGTCAATAGATAACAAATAGAAATGTGATAATTATTTATTTTTACAAATTATTTTATCCTATTCATACCCTAAAATTTAACTTATAGGTTATAACAATTTAAATAAATAATAGATTTTTAATAATATGTTATTTTTTGGTCAAACATGGAATTCTGTTTAACACAATCTATCAAAGAAAATTATTATTTGTTATAACACAAGCTACGATTAGTGATTAATTTAACTCAAGAAATTAATGATATTAAGTGTAGATAAAAATGAATATATTTTATCTTCTTGGGGGTTATATTCCTTTACATGATTGGTGTTTAGTGCCATACACACTATCAAATTGAATGTCTAGATTTTAGAATTTCTAGGTGTCGTAGTGGTCAAAGAATTTTACCCTGATTATTTAAATTTTCCCTATTATGTATCAATAGTAATATTAATTCAATGAATCACATAATTATTTCTATTGAATTTTTTTTATATTGTAGGCATTGATTTTCCCTCCTGATAAAGATTCCAAATTTGCTGTTGGAAAAAGGAACCCTCTTTATGTACCCCAACCAGTCAAATATCTATATATAGTTGCAAGGAATATTATGAAAGAAAATTATAAAATAACAAAATTTAATGGTGGTTTATAAACAATGATATATTATATCAAATCAAATTGGTTTAGTTTATATAAATGTTATCATTGATGACATACCCATTTTAATTAATTTTACCAATGTATTTCGAAAAGAATTTTCAAATCTCCCCAGTTGATTAGGTATATTTCTCAATTTAACTTATACATTAAAAAAATATTATATTTAAAACTCAATAAATAATGGAAATAAGGTAATTATTTGAGTTAAAATTTTTAACTACATTGGTATTTGGATAAATTGTCCATACACAATACAGAATCATATTGGGGTTCATTGGTTCTGTTTTTCAAGAACATGGATATGTTATTACAACTCTTTATCAATTACTGAGAGTTCAACATAATAATTTCATAAAAAAAGTTTCTTCTACCAATGATTGATGACATATAAATCCAACTTTTAGGATATTAATACTTCTAAAATGGGTATTTTTGTTCTCGAACCATCTTATGCATGTAAACATAGAAGATATTCAAAATAAATAATTCAATAAATTATATGGACACTACTAATGTAAGAACATAAATAGAATATATGGATTTTATTATAATAATTGTGTAAGGAGAATTTATATTACAATTTATGAAATATGACATTTAAATACAGTGAGTCACATTAATGAATTACTTGATCATGAGTGATTGAATTGTTTTAGATTATTAAATGAAAAAATCTATCGGGAGACAGAACATAGAAACAATTATAATAGAAATACAATTTTAATTTGATTAGTAGGGTAGAAAATATTATTTATAGATAAATTACCTAGCTGGTATGTCCCAAAAATCATGATAATGGAGAATGTAGAAAATTATATATATATATATATATATATATATCTGTGAATAAATTTAAGGAATTATTTTTGGAGATCAATGAGAGGTTAATTGATCTAACTGAACTTATACTACCATCATGTAGTGAAGGTGCTATGAGAAATAGGATTTATTCAAGAAATTATTATGTATATGAATCATGAAAAATTAAAATTTTATAACCTATGATTATAAAAAATTCATGACCAATGATAACAAATACCCAATTTGTGATATAGATTTAGTATTTGTGATCAATTTTTTGAAAATTTGGAATCATTTCCTCTATTTATATTAGTGAAACATATATAAGGATAAAACTATTTTAAAATAAATATTCACATAGAGATATATTAATATGTGTTAATGAATATGGTTTTAATTAGTACGATAATATTAATTATCAATTATATACCATACAAGAAAGGGTAATAATGTTGTTTATTCACTTAGAATAATGTAACCTACTATCAATATATGGTGAGGAATGAGAAATAGCATATCATTGTGGATATATAAAAGAGATGTTTTGAAATAAAAATTATTTGGAGAAAATCCCATGCTTCTAAAATTATTTTGAATCTATCTATCCAACATAACATCAAGGAGACAAAGATAAACTATTTAATTAAATATAATTATGTGATGGAAAAATTTGAAGGAACACTTCATGAATTAAACACTGATAAATATGTAGTAATATGATACAAAATAGAGAACTTATTGAGTCATTTTCAAAAGATGAAATCATTATAATATGATACACATAGATAATTTTTCTCCATCTACCCTAGATGTACTACAATTTATTGAGATCATTAAGAGAAATTTTTCTTGGTAAATAGTAAAAACATGGTTTTCATATAGAACTAATTTTTATTGGTTTTCTATAATTTATGTAATATAATATAAAATATAAATGAATTAGAAAAAGATTACACATATAAATATGTAAATGGGGAAAACCCATGGGCTTCGTCATGGGTCTTCTCAAGACTTCTAAAGAAAAATCATAATATGGGTTTTCATGGATCGAATCACCAAAAAATCTAACATCATTTTTTATTTGGGATGATTTGGTGATCAATACACTTTAAAAGATATATTTAAATTATTTTTTTGGTATGGAATATAGAAACCACATTTTATTGTAATTATACATTATCTACGGATTATCTGTATGTTCTATAAGATGCTTCTGCATTCCCAAAAAACTGAGATAATCATGATAATGGCCTACCTCCCAAAAAATGATCTCTATTCTAAATGTAATATTACATCGCGTTAGATATATTTAGATCAATTTAGACTTTTATATTCCTATTTATCTTAGAATATATCTATCATTACCCTTTTATTAGAGGGATATATAATTGCAGGACCACCCATCACATAATTATGATCATACATATGTGTTCCACAATATCATAAAACATTAATCATATCAAAACCCCTGAAAATGAAATGGGTTTCATAATCATTTCATCATAGTATAACCCATGGAAAAGAAGTGTGTTTCATAAACATTCCGCCTTTTCATCACAGAAAAAACCATGGAATAGATATGATTATCATTAGCATCATATCATCCTGAACATTAATTATATATATAAATAATAACAATGATATCATTGAATCATATCCCTAGTTAATATTTTGAAACATCAAAGGATGTCTTCACAGATATAAAATGTATTTAAAATATCGCTTGTATAATTTTTTCATGAAAATATCCTTCTCAATTCTAAATCTATTATTTAAAATATAATTAATTACTGAATATTAAATAAAATATTTTCATTGAAAATAACCTTGAAAACCTTTAATTTAAGCTTCAAATTATTTATTATTCTGGATTGAAGAAAATTCTTTTAATTTCATGTATGTGAAAACAAATATTCCATTCACATTTCTGATAAATTAAAAAGTACATCATTCCAAAAAGTAAAATATTATTAACTACATAATATTTTTTATAAATTAAAACATTTTTAAAATTTACCTTAAATCATCAAAGAGGAATGGAAAAAAACATTAAAATATTCTTATAAGATATGGAGATGTGTGATATAGGATTGTAGACCATAGAGAGAAATAAATTTTTTATTCTATAAAGACATTCTTCTAGTCTATTTAGAACATAAATAGATGAAAATGAAAATAATACATGAAATTCAATCAAATAAGTGGGTAATAATAACAATACCTTATTTTCTTGATAGATATATCAAGATATTTTACCATCATAAGCACAATCATAAATAATACTGATAAACAAAAAGATTGTAACATTAGACCCTTTCCAATTTGGTAACTTTTGGAAAATATTTCCCATAAAAAGTACAAACTTATATAGGTATTTATATCCCAAAATATTCATTAAAATTGTTATAAAAACATTATTGAATAGTATACACAGTTTAAAAATGAAAAAAGTGGTGTATATGGCATGTGTCCCTGTGAAATAAAAGGGAGATAAAAATACCTTACCTCAAGTATCAAAATTCCTAGTACAAGTTTAATTATATTATTTAATAAATATAGTTTTATTATAAATCAATTTAAAAACCCCACATAGTAATATATTATCATATATAATTAATTATAATGTTTTTATCACTCATTTATCAATAATTATTTATTAAAATCAGTGTTCTGGGTAATAACTAGTTCATTTCTCATGTTTATTTTTTCCAGTTTTTTGGATCATTTTACATTAATTATATTTAAATTAAATACAAATTTGTAATAATTATATAATAAAATATATAATTTTTATATACATGATACATTCACCTATAAACAATAGGGATAGAAGAAATAATTACATCATTTATTGATATTATAGGTTGTACGTACACGTGAATGTTGTTTTTATTTTCTCAATGGATGGAATAAAAGAATAGTAAATATTAATTTAGCTTTATAGAAACATTTTTATATCATATATATCTCATATATATTCCCTAAATGTATCCTTATTACCATTCATGTCAAAATTAAATGAAAAATGCATCACATCGCTTCTTATAGAAGATAGTCCATACGAACGCATGTGTGACATTGTCATTATCCAAAAGATTTTATGTTCAGAATTGAGATTTTATTTTAAAATAAATCTATATAATTTTTTCATTAATATAATATATATAATTTTAATCCATTGTTATATCTACTCGTGAGAGTTGGTGATGGAAAATGATTTACATCGGTTCACGAGGTGGTAGTCTTCTGTATACACGATTGACGATTTCTTTTCCCATTTGGTTGAAGAGGAGATGGATGTGAGTTATGGAACTAAAAAATAAAAAGTTATTATATTAAATATAATTATGATATTATCTCATAATATTGTAATATTATCTCAAGGATGTGGAAAAATAAATAAAACCAAAATGGTTAGTTCAAAACGATGCATCTTCTTCAGACAAAATCTTTAGGTTGGCACCAAAAGCCATATAATAATAGTTTCATAATAAAAAATCATATATGACGTGTTTATGGAATAATGGAATTTATATGGGTAGTTATTGGACAAATACAAAGGCATTGTGAATTTTATAAGGATACTAGAGTTTGTTCTCTTTTATAATTAAGGGGAGGAGCACAATTCTAATTTTAGAAATAATTCCAACAAATCCCTTTCCCTTTTTTGGTAAAAAGGCCCAAAATTGATATTTTTCATAACTCATATTAGATATTTTTTAAATATGAAATTATAATAGGAATTTTACACGTTTTTAAGAAATTGTAACTCTTAACGTTTTACCATAACCGCCAATAAAATAATTTTAACCTTAACGGTAATAATTAATTATTACTATTTTTACTATTTGATATTAAATAATTAATTACAAATATTTAATGATTTTAATTACCCTTTTATCAAATATTGAATAAATTTATCCTATTTAAATTGAATAATGTGTTAGAATTTAATTTAAAACTAAACTCACACCCGCGACGAAAAAGTGGTTTTCCAAATAAAATGTTTTTATAAGTATAAAATGATTTCATATCAAAAGAATATAAAAAATTGATTCCAATATCATAAAATGGATTAATTATAATATAACTAAACTACATTTTCTTTTAAAAAATTTAAATCAAAATGTTAATTTTTAAATGATTTAAATGAAAATGCATTTTTCGATAAAAATCATCATTTTCACTATTCACTACAAATATAATCATTTCAATAAATTACTAAGGATTAACTATAATATAATTTTCAATAGAAAATTTAAAAAAACAATTTATTTTTTCCAAATAAATTAATATGTTTTTTTAAATATTTTTAAAATAAGCGTGCAAAACAGGATGAAACCGCTTTTAAAAAAATAACATTTTTAATCATAAAAGTGTTTTTGTCCATATCGGAATCTAAAAAAATATTAAATGAATTATAAATAAATATTTTTTATCTAATATCAAATTTTAATTAAAATAATTAGCCATGGGTGACTAATTTAATTTATTAATATTAAAACACATTGCATGAACAAAAACAGTTTTTTAGAAAAACATTTCATTCACTTTCAAATGATTTTTATTTTAATTTCTAATCGAATAAATTTATTTTTTTCACTTATAAACAATATAATTTTAATAATTTTTTTATTATTATTTAACACACCATTTTAATGTATATGATATAATGGTATACTATATTCTGGTTTGTTAGAAATTGAAGTTGTGGGTAATGAAATCTATAAAACAAATTAAATTTATTTCATAAAAATTTATAATATCTTAGGGAATTAAAATATTTCATCTCCACTTGTTCTATAGTTTTTACCCTCCTTTAAATAATTATATAATATTTTATTCAAGATTTTTTTTGTGGTTTCAATGTCTCTCCTATGCCACCTTTTTTTTGTTGGAAGATGCCTTTCTAATTTAAAATGTTTTGAGAATTAAAGTAGGTGGTTTCATATGATGCCAATATTAACTGAAAACATTATTTCGTGAGAATTTAAAAAAATTAATGGTTTTAGAAACTTTAATTGTGTCATATTGGGGATAAAATCTTCCTTTCATGATGAATTATGAAAACCTCTTTTTCGTGGATTTTGAATTCATGAACATGATTGTGGAAAATTGTTTTCAATTGAGTTGATTTGTTTTATGTGAGTTTTTTCAGGTTTTCATTGAATTGAGATAACATAGAATATTTCTGAGATCCCATAATTTTTTTAATGTGATTATTTTTTATTCTAAAATTGGTTTATTACTTTTCATGAAAATGATTTCATATGTTACTGGAAATATTGTATTTGTTCTTATTGTAAACGAATTAATAAGGATATTGTATTATGAATGATAGACCATGATTGAAAATTTAATTTATGTCCATGGGAGACATTAATTTATATAGTTATTTTGTTTCACAAAAACT
The DNA here is from genome assembly GCA_963277665.1 of Viscum album. Taxonomy (NCBI): domain Eukaryota; kingdom Viridiplantae; phylum Streptophyta; class Magnoliopsida; order Santalales; family Viscaceae; genus Viscum; species Viscum album. Next base: position 1,742,497,493 of record OY728128.1, on the reverse strand, counting down.
ATTCATGGTTATCTCTACCTAGAAATATATTTGTTTGTGAAAATATTAACTAAACATTTCATGTGGTATAGATACACTCACAGAGGTGGAATCCTATGCCATAGGCCTATATCCCATTTTTTGATTTTCATACTAAGTATCCATTTTCAATATGAGTGTGAGGTTCCCTGACATTTCACCTAACTTTAATGATAAATATATTAATACAGTGGTAATATTTCATAAAAATATTCGTTAAATGTTTTGTTAAAAATGCGATTTATAATGCATGCTGGATAAATTATTTTCCTATGTAGTGTGGATATAATTTTTTTTACTAATTATTAAAATAATATTTGAATTTGATGTTTTCATATTAATTATGAATATGGTAATAATTATATTTTTATATATAATTAGAAATATTTACCTTATTTAGTATGGACTACTTATGATATGTTTCTTGGGATCATAAAGGAATTGTTTACTCATACCCTAAATATGAATTATGGAATACAAAAGCATTGTTTTTATAGGTTTAGATTAACTCATGGTACCACATTGAGGTTATGGGTGTCAAAAATAGTGGGACACTGGTGTTGTAGGTGATTTTCTGGTATAAAAAAAATAGTATACATATATACAGTGGTTGTATCTAGTGTTTTCGTCTTCACAATCTAGTTATTTGGATTTTTTTATCCTTATGATATTTTTTTATTTTTACTTCATAGTGGTATTTTCAATTTATTTAGGTAGAATTGGTTGGTTTGTGGTCAATTTTATTCATTATGGAAAATTTGTCCCAAAATTTTGTTTCATAATTCTCATGATCTAGTATAGATCCATTGAGGACTACGAATTCCCTTCAATCCATGTTATGAACCAACATTAAAGCCATAATTGATGGTTGTTTCTGGTTAGTTCATGACAAAAATCCATTCTGACATTATTTATTAATTAAATACCATAAATTTTGTACCCAATATAACCCACTTCCCAAAAACATGTGAAACACATTTTTGGTCAGTTCATCAAATTATGGGACTCATGATTTTCATTAATAATAATCTAAAATAAATGGATCATTGTAAAAATTTATAAGAATGAGTATCAAATAACACAAAAAATATTGATTTCCTACTAGTAGTTTATGTTCTCATAATATGAAACACTAAATATTAATAAATTTATTCACCATCACAAAGTATCTCAATGTTATATAGGTCTATACCCCTAATATCTTATATCATTCATGACACCTAAAATGATATCATCTATTAATATTATATTTATTTATTAATATTATCATATAAATTCCGGTTTTTTGACATAGTGGGGAACTTATATGACCTATAATTACTGATAATACCCTTAATGAGTTATCAAATAATATTAAATATAGAAAAATAATCATAATTTGATAAGAACCTAAATTATATTCAAAAAACAAATACATGTAATCGTAAAGTACATAAAAGTTGGTCCTAGGGAACCAACTCTAATAGACCCTCACATGCATGAGATCCAGCTCCTAACAACTTTAAATCCAATATCTTGTATATAATAATCATGATTTAATTGATATGATAATTTATTCATGTGTCCTAACATGTTTTGTTTTGGGTAAACTCTTCCAATCACGATCTCACCCCTCAGGTAAAAATACATAATATAATGATACTTTGAATGTATGTGTTTCAGAAAATTCTTTGACAATGGAACCTTTGAAGGATCCATCGTCATAGTATTATCACTAAAAATTTGATAGAGTATATATTTATAGAACACATATTAATCTCTTTGATGAAGTTCTGAATACAAATTGGTTATTTGGGTACATTAAAAGATAAAAATATATACATATTCTAATATAGAATCAGTGTTAACTATATTCTTTAAAATCATCCAACTCACGACTCCTCTATTAATACTGAAGACATATTATATCATTGATTTCATATCATTTTGGTATATTTAGAAACAACCATCAGTATATCTTTAAATAACTAGATCCAACTCCCCTCTATATACCAGTAACATATCCTTAGTACACCTCTGACACTAAAGGAGTTACTTATCAAAAATTGAATATTGTCTGCTAGGATCATTTTGATGCCTAACAACCATGATAAATTCATAAAAAACATCAATCTTGTTATATAACATGTAATTAAATATTCATCCAATCAAAAATGCTTATACGATCTTACTCATTCTCTCTCTCATTCATGTCGTTTCTAGGGAATCATTTTCTTGGAGATATGTATACCATGTGAAATTGGAACTAATCCCCTCATAGATTTATTCTTACTAAATCTCATTAGTATCTACTCAATATATTTACTAATACATAGTCTAATATTCATAATAGATCTATATTTAATTTTAATGATTATTATGATATACATTAATTCACCCAAGTTCCTCCTGGAGAAACACTTTTATATACATTACATAACTAATTGTTTGAATTTTATAAATTTTACAATATGTAATTTGTCATATATATATATATATATATATATATATATATATATATACAGTACTAGTAATAGTACAACACTCCCAACAAACTGATTATAATCATATGGATCACACTTATCCTTTATAAATCTAAAATTGCTTATGAATTTATCAAAATGAATTTTTTACATATATACATACAATAATATATAAATAGATCACTCCAATATGAAAACACTATTGGTATTAGATACTATTAAAAATGCTTAATGTTTTTTATAATAGACATGTTCCTAATTATTCTCATTAAAGAACAATATTTTGATATCTGACATCAAAATATAATAGTTATTAGAATCATCTATGTCAGGTATAATATTTGAGTATTTAAACATGGAAATAGGAAAAAATGTTTTTCTATAGTCCATTATTTGAATATATTTAAACTCTTTATGAACTATCCATTCATTAATGGTATTTTCATTACTATTCATTTAATTTATTCTATTGAATACCAATTTTCACACAGTGGTATTTACAACAACCTGAATCAAGACTAGAACCAAAACATGGTTTTGATAAACAAAATATATATCAAAATTAATTTCTTTCTTCCATCTACTAGGATTTTATATGTCTACTTCCTCTTTTTTGGAAACACGATAATTATGTTCATCAAATAATTAGTCACCAACCTTGATGACTTGAAAAAAAATGTCTTTCAAGTCCACTAACATCTCTGGTGCTCTTACATTTTACTTATGTTTTAGGAACAAAATTTTCCATGTGGATTTGGGAAACGTTTTAATATGTAAACTCTTATATAATATGGGAATCAAATTCATCAATGTAATAATTTATCCTGCATTACCCGTTGAGAATGTTCTCTATCTCAAGAAATATTTAATGTATTGCAGTTGTGACATTATGGTCTAGTGGGTTTTATTTATAATATCCTCATGTTCCATAGGAAAACTTGTAAAGACACACATCATTACCAGGGTTTCTAGTTTTTTTGCAGTGGTGGCATTAATAAATTCCTTACATCTCCAAAAATGTAAGTTAGAAAATAATTATTTCATTTCATACAATAACATGTATGGTATTCGTTTCTCCACATTATTTGAAACATGGTATATAGTATTTCATATAGCATGTAATTCATATTCTTAAAATGATAATTGGAGATATACATGACTCATTGTCAACCTCACCATGTCATGTAACGTACAGTTACTCATTTCACTTAATTTATTTCTCTATGGTGACTAAATTTTTGTTCATTGATATAGAACCCAAACCACAATATAAGATTGATATAACTATTGGTTATGATATTCACTGTCTCAATCAGATTAAATCCTCTTTATCTTATTACCATGTTGATTCTCAACAACATTATTGAAAACTTTAAATTTATTAAATGATTCTAACTAATAACTAATTCAGCTGACATATAAAAATATATATAAATAATTTTCAAATTATTGATTTAAGATTACCCAAATATATATTCCACTGGAATAATTATTCACATTTATTTTTTTTCCAATTTTATTTAGTATATCTTTCACTATGTCAAACATATGTTGTCTTAGTCATTTTCTATTAAAAACATGATATTTTTCAAGTGATTTTTCCTCAAAAGAGTCTGAATAAAAATATTGATGGATCTTTGTCAAATGACAATCATTTATATAACCAATCTGGTGATAACATGGATGGGTGTAAAATCATTCTTATGAAACTAATTCATTATCAATTTAAAATACATGGTATTTATAATTTAATACGTTAGAACCATTATTTAAATGTTTCCCTCAAAATGTATGTTGATTTAGAAAAGAATGAACTTTGGATGTTGACCATGAATATAAAATAATCAATATCTTGGTTTTTTATTTGAATTATTTTCTTACTAACAATCATTACATAAAAAACTATAACCAAAATCATTCCAATTGGAAATGGAAAGTGGAAGTATCATATAGAAAATGTAGTTAGTCACACTACATTGGATTCTCAAAGATACAACTCTACACTTAATAGTTTTTTTATAATCTACTTTTTTCATTTCAATGTAGATCTAAGAACCTCAAGAAATATCTAACACCCAATGTGTAGATATGAAAATATTTCATTCGATAATGAATGAACCTTATGTTTCCTAATGATTATTTAACTAGGTATTGTTCTTATTCTAGTTGTCCATATTTGCACATAAAAAAAATACAACATTATCTTTTTCCTTTTCTTATCTTTGTGGATTTTTGTTATATAATGTATGATGCCCGATAACCATAGATATAGTATGATTTTTGTGCCCCCTTTTTTATTCATATTCTTTTTAAATATAAGCATTATAGAGGTTTATCAACCCTTGTCCTTATCAATATGGTGAATCAAAGAAATGAGTTCCAAAATAGCATTTATACTATTTTTCATGATTTAATTCATAATGAAACTTGATAAACTATTATGTAGTTCGGATAAAATAGGATCATTGTGATGTGCATTAGAGATCCTAAACTTCGTGATGTCTGATCACTCAATGTAGTTATTCATATTGAAAAAATGTGTCCAAGCTGACACTAACACTCCAAGCATGAATGTGAATAGTTCATTGAATATATCATATCACTTGTTCCTCGCCTTTTATTAATAATGATTATCATGGGATTCTATATGGAATATGAATTCATTTCTCTGAGTTTCCTTATAATATCATAGTATATGGATGGGGTCATGAATAATTTTACATATATTGTATCATCCAACTGTTTAATATAAAGGGATAGTTCCTCTTCCCTAGCCCCTTTTTTAGTGACTTAGAATTTTTTTTTCTAGATCATATAATTAGATCCATGGGTTAGTATAATGTGTATGAAACTATTATTGTATTTGGAATTCAATATTGTGATAAGTTTTCCATTCTATTATACGGTTCATAGAGATATTAATTAATTCATATAGGTTTCCATTTCTTATACAATAAGAAATAAAATTAGTAAATTATCTATATTAATCAATTATTTAAAAAATATAATATTTTTTAATCCCTTGAAATTTTATTTAAACACAATATCCCACACCATTGGTCTCAAAAAATTGTGATTCATGTATATTCTATTAGTCAAGATCCATATATCCCTACAAATAACCGAAGTTTGGTCATGGTCTTTTATTTGATGGTAATTTGGTAAACGTAACTTGCCTACTATATTAAATCAAATATCCTTAGTTTTTTTACTAGACTCCCCATTCTTGAAATCCTATAATCATATTTCTTCAACAATCTTCCTCCAGGTTTATCCCATGCCATGTGAAGGATACTCCTTTTGATATAAAATTACTTATGATTATCAAAAAACAACTTTAGAACTACCCATTAAATATTAATTTCCTATTAAGGGTTTTATAAAACACTATGATTTATAGTTTCCTCCAAAAATTAGTTAATTAAAGGATATACCAACATGTTATTTTATTTGATAATTTTTTTATTTTTAAACATTCAATTTTATCATATTTCATGCTTGATAATATTATATGTATTTAATATAATTTATTATCCATTTCTAGAAATAATTTACACATATTTTTATTTATTTTATATCTAATAATTAATTTTTTAATTAATTTATTTAATGATTACACTTATAAAAATAAATAATCATGATTCTAGAAAATATAAAATAACAAAAGAGGAATAACCATACAATTTATCTAATGGTTCATTAATTGAGTAGGAAATAAATGAACCCCTTTACCATGAGGTGAAAACAACACGAACCTTCACTGGTTCGAGATGTAGTACCCCTCCATGTCTCATAGAAATCTCTATCACTAGATTAAAGTCATAATGACACTTAGAAAACCTCAAAAAACAAAAAAAGTTTATTTTTATTATATAATCATTTAATCACACACATGTGACATGATCCAATGGATGGGTTAAGTGGGAACATTAAATAAAATACAAAAATATGGTTTTATAAATGATAAAGAGGATATGATAATGTGTAAGAAATCATCTTTAATTTTATAATAATTATTATTAAACCCATAAAATAAGTTAAAAAAAGGAAACAAAACATATATTTGATTTTCATATCTCAGGATCATCCACAACATGCAATGTATAAAAAATAGAATACTATTTAGTAATCCTTTAAATTATTTAAAATATATAAATATAAAATAACTTTAATTATTTAATTAATTATATAATTAATTAATTAATTATTTCATCTAAATAGTCCATCTAGACTATCAAATAAGTCTATATTTTTATATTAGTTATATGATATATACATGGAGATACCATAAAATATAGTTCTTAATTTAACAGGGAATTATTTGGGATTTTAATATACTTTAAAACAATTACATGGTGTGTGTAGATTAATTTAATGTCATAATTTAATATACATCTATGTAAATTACTTAATTAAACTATTTATATTGAAAACCAGATATTTGTATTAATTAGACTTCTCATGTGAACTAATTACTCCACATGTTAATTAGTTACCCCATTTGGAAATTAATTAGTTCGAAATCATGTTAATTACATACTACACATGTGAATTTATATCATTTTAATTAATCACGCACACTATATATGTTCATTACACACGACGCATACATTAATTACATATTACATGTGAATTAATTATACACTATGTGTAATACACCACACATGAATTAATTAAATGGCTAATCTATCCATTGTATTAAATTCATCATTTTGTATTAATTGCATAACCAATCTGTTGGGTGTATTATATAAATAATTTATTTATTAGTTACACAATTTCCATTCTATGTGAATTAGTTACCATGTTTCTCAGGATTTTTTTACCATCCGTTACATAATAAATACATGATTACATGTCGCCTATGTTGATTCGGTGATAAATTCTATAAATAATAATAGACAAAATTTTGTGTACACTGGCTATATAACTTGTAATCTCACATTATATGTGCCAATTTTTTAGTCAAAATGTGTCATGTAATAATGATACAACATATTGATTCTACATGGTGATTATGGTGCCCCATAGCCCATCAAAAATCGAAAAACATGACTCTATGATGTGTAATACATGTCAATATCCAGGAATCTAGTACTTACAAATTTATTTAAGAAAATTGTTTTTTATTGAATTTTAACCTCACATAAATATATGATGGTGGGGTCCAAATATATAATTTTAAATATGGGAATAACAAAAAATGAAAACTAAAATCCAAGAAGTATAGAAAATAGAAATATAAATAATTATAAATTTCTTGAATGTTATGATACCACATAAAGGTTCTAATATGTACATCGGAAGGGGGTTCGGACCATACCTGATAAAAAAAATTTAACTTCTTCAAAGTTAATTTGATGAACATGTTTAATGTGCATTAAATCTTCTAGAGAGTGAATTGATTCACTTATTATTTATATATAATTTACCCTATAAAATAATTAAAAAAAGGAAATTCTTGGGTGTCTAATCAGTAGAACCCCTCTAATCAAAAAACCATTACATCATATGAATCAATGGTATATTCCATTTTATGATAATCTATATGTGTTCCCAAATCCCATTATAATTTCTATATAATCCTTTTGGTGCTAGTGTGTATTTATATAATGATTGAGTTAATTTTTTATTGATAAAAATGGAATCCACAAAATTGATATGTAATTACACTGGTGGGGGAGGTAAATTTCTCTATGTTCATCAATGAATTTTAGGGAGGATATATCTAGGGCTTGAGAGAATCTTTACTACAACTCATTACTCCCAGAGAGTAGAATGTGGATTTTCTTTTAGAATATTACATTATTGGGTTTAAATATAACTAAGGATAGAAAATAATTATTACACAAGCTACCATATTGTTTTTATTGTCCTTGTTGATCCAAATGTCTATATCATAATGCACTTATTATTATTCACATTACATTATCTAAAATCATGGATAAAATAAATATTATTTCCTTGAATAAGCAATTTAATAGTTATTAAAATAATATTTGACATTAAATTTCTTGTTTGACCATTAATCTCATTCCATGAGTGCTCCTCCATATTTATTAGATGTCAAATATTTATAATTATTTAACTATATAAATATAACTTCCTTTTTCTCCAATAAATACATAAATATAATATTCATAAAACATTTGAAATATCTATTAAATATTAATCTTAATAAATAAATAATTATTTATTACATTATAATATTATAGAATAAATAAATATTATAAATTATGGTATTTAAATTAATAACTACATATTAAAAAAATAATTATTACAAATTAATAGAAGATGTATATTCTCTCAAATAAATGAAGACTGAATATTTATAATCAAACTAATATGAATAATTGTGAGACCAAAAATAAGAATAATATTTATCCAGAACATTAAATTCATATAAAATTTTAATAAGTTTCTGACTAAATATCATGTGTGACCTTCTAGTCCCAATTCTCACTAGAATTAGGATACACTACCTAAATTATAAGATTAACATCTATCAATACACCAAGGATCTCATAGAGAAATAAGTTAATTTCACAACATCATACAAAATCATATGAATTTATACAATGTAATGTATAATATTTATCTCTATATCTCTAATTAATCAATATTTACACTGGTTTCATCAACTTATTTCTTTTATGTATCATTCATTAACATTACAAAAATAAACATTCTAGAAAAACATAGTGGCAAAACAATTATTTAGGTAGTTTTATTCCGAAAAATGTGCAACAGATAACAAATTACATTAAGTAACAGTAGATAAAATTTCAATTTCACATTATTCATTATTTCAATATCATCATGACGTACCCAAGGTACCCTACATGCCACATTAATTTAATATTATGGTTTTAGTCAAAATAGAATAGAACATGATTAATGATATTAATTAATAATAATATTAATGTATAATGATTATTACATGCATCTTCATACAGGAATATCCAATGGTACATATAAATATGGATTTTCTTATGGATGGTTATGTTCTCATAATCTCTATCAATGAAGAACTCAAAGGGATTGAATAATAAGATGTTGTATCAATGTATTATGAGTCTCTATGAATATTGTTTTGTATTATGTTTTCCCCATTAAATTATATCATTTAGATATTAAACTATAATGATCACTAATCCAATTAAATACTTTTCCTTATATAACATAGAGTAGTTTCTAATATACGTAATACCAAACTAAATCTAAATCCTTTGTATGTTAAAAAATAAAATAATTAAATATGAAAATAAATTGTAAAAATATTTCTGGGTATCAATAATAAATAACAACTAAATCATTTTTTAAAAAAAAACATAAATTATAATAGAGATCATTTTATGCATGAAAATTATATTTTTCTTAAAATGGTTTATACGCATTAAGTTTACTAAAATAAAATTTTAGTTTTTTTCCTCACACACAGAATTTTAGTTGATATAATAGATTTTAAATTTGATTAAATAATGTGTAAATTATATAAAAAAGAAATTTTAAAATTTAGAATAAAAATATGATTACTATGATAAATTTTAATTATCACAATAACTGTAGCACTGTTATTTTCAATGTATTATATTATTATCATTATCTAATTTTTATGTACTAAAAATAAATTAATTTATTTGGGAAAATTTCTCTAATATAATATTTAAGACTAGATATAATTATTTTAACAATAATTTAATTATAAATCAATGAAAAATATGATTAAGAACACTTACTGTTAAAAACAACATTTTTCTATAAAATAGTTTTTAAATATATTAATTTTTTCAAATAAAAACATAATTTTATGTAATTTATATAGTTAATAAGATTAAATAATAAATTTTTTGTGTTTAACATACATGATTTTATTAAGAATGTTTATTTATATTTTTAGTAAAATATATATTACATAGTTTAAAACTGGTAACCTATATGAAAAAAATATGGTAAAATGTTAAAACCCATTCTTAAATGAATTCAAACACGTATAACAGATGTGTAGAATTGAGTGGTAGAGTCCTTATCAACCTTATATCATCCCAAACATTATTATTTTCTACTTTTGGATCCATTGACCCATGAATACTTTCATGGAATCACTGAGATCTTATGGGATATTCAGAAATTCCATATTTGACCGCTTATAAATTGAGATCACCCCCACCACAATTATACACCCATTAAAAATTTTCATATATACCAAATCACTATACTAATATCTCTCAATAACTATACCAATGTCCTATAAGACTTTATTCTTCCAAAATTCCACGATAAGGGTTCTTAAGGCATTGCTTGTGGAGAACATCAAAAGGGGAACCACAATCCTCTTCAGTGAGGTATCATAATTTATTCTTACTTTTACCCACTCAAAACATTTATACACGTTAAAATATTATATCATAATTATTATTAGTATATTGAATTTTATTGTAGTGATGTAGGATCACTTTCTTCTCATCTATTAAAAATCATTCAAAAAATGAAAACATCATCCTGCCTATGTGCATACTACTTTTATCACGAACAATGTAATATATTTTTCCAAAAATTATTACATGAAATGTAAAAAAGAATTATTTTACAAAAAATATTATAGTTATATAATATTATAATTTTTCAATGGTAACTATTTATTTTTTACCGCTTTTTATTCTAGTAAAATGATAGCATCTTTCGTATACACTTGGACTACCACCTCCCTGAAATAAAGTATCTCATTTTAACATTACCAATAAACATATATGATTTTAAAAATGTATCTAATTTATAAGAATTATATTTATGATTCTATTAATATTATTTTATGATAATTATTGGAAATAAATAAGTAATATTAAGTATAAATATTTATATTAAATTCCTTCACATTGAACAAGCATATGAAAGCACCCTTATATATTTTAGTATATTTTGGAAACATATATAACTATATATATTTTTGTCTAATAGAATAATAATGGACATAAAAATATATAATCCTATAGATAATTTTTTTTATTTTATAACACCTTTTACCATTTTCAGCAAACAAAAAGTGTCAAGGGAAACTAACCAAACAACACTAAGTAAGGGTTTGGGAATTTATTTGATTAACATGATTTCCTTTTCTAGGGAATTAGAAACAATATTTTAATAAATTAGGAACTATGGTAAGTGTTTTTATTAACATAATTTCTTTTCATGAGTCATAATGATTCCTTATTGAATATGGATTTAGAATATAGATTTATTATTTTCTATAATTATACTATAATTCCTTTACTCCTTGAGGAATTTCTCATTTTTAATTCATATCATTATCTTCATGAATTTATATCTCATATGTACCCAATTATTAAATATAAATCCCATATTATATATTGTTATTTTCCCCTCCTTTTCCATATTTCTCTTTCCCACCAATGTTATCCTATTTATATAGAAGCTCGATTATATGTTATCTTAGGTAACCCTAATATTTCTTATATACTCTTTTATAAATATGATTTTTTTCTATTTTTATAATATCAATTTTCATAAAATATATTCCAAATATTAAAATGTTTTTACATCCTATATAATCATATATTTTATCCTCTATTTTAAATTCCTTTTGATATTATTTATATAATTTCAAGGAAATAGTATTGATGATTATTTTTAATTAAATTTTGTTCTAATGTCTTCACATTATCATTTTCAAAATGTATTTTCATGGGATATGATAATTCTTCTTTAATTATTTTTTTAAATTACAACAAATATTATATGGTTAATCTATCATTTTCTACATTATCCTAAAAGAATATTTTCCCCATAAACCTATTTTTATTGAATTGCAAAATAAATTATTTAAATAAAAACTATTTTATATAAAATTTTCCATATATTTGGAAGAATGATGGGAAGGGTGTTATATCACCCTCCAACGCATTGGTAATAATTTTGATATCTCATGAGATAATATAACATGATCCTTCTTAGATATTCACACAAACTATTGTTTGTTTGAATTCTTTTATATAATCATTAATTAAATAGTGTTACTCCATAAATATAATCATCATATAATGTGTGGTATGTCATGGATATGATCAAAAAAATTAGATACATTATGATTTTGATTTTTATAATAACTGTTATTTTTCTATTTTACAAGGGCTTGAAATATTTCTATACCATATTCAAATGATTTTTCACAATATATATTTTTTATTATCTATTATTTTCACACATGTTTCCTAGATATATGTTTACTCTTACTTGTTATTTTATCATAACACATGGAAAATCCTACTAGATCCATGTTAATTTAATAAAATACTTCTCACATTCCCATGTTTTACCTTATGATTATGATCCAACCATTGATGCCTAGAACATATTTTTCCCTAACTAAGTATTTCAGCTCAAAAACTTCTTATGTATATATTCCCAATATTATTAAGTTGATTATTTATTAAGTGAATTATATAGTAGAGTCTTGTGTGGATTAGTTATGGAGGAATGTTCACATGTGTTGTAGAATAATTTTCATCTGTAGTTAGTTCTCAAAGACACTAAACCTTCCATTATTTGAAATGTGAGAAGAAATTTTTATCTTATTTATAATTTTTAATTTAAAAAATGTATCTAGGTTTTTATAAATGTCATCAAATAAAGGCTTAGTGATTTTTTAGGAATAAATTATTTATTTTGTGCATTAGGATGTGTGAGAATTTGTAAAAACACTAAGTTCATGTCTAAAAGATATTATGAAGTATAGGAAAAATAATAATGTTTTTATGGTATATATTTTCTATTTTATTATTAATCACACCCTTTTCAAGATAGTTACAAGGTTATATGGTTGTGTTATAGATTTAACTTGTCTTAATCTCACTGAAAATAGTTGGTTTAGTATCAACTCATTCTTCATTTGGGTGTATTTTTAGTGGGTTAAAGACTACAGACATAGTTACACACTCCATGTGGATGTGTTTTTTAATTTCACATGATCCATGTGAGCCATTATGAGGGATTATAGTATTATTTTATGTTATATTTAGTGGTCCAAAATAGGAAATATATAATTATAAACCAAGATTTGAACATATAATTTAGTTTGATTGTTGTATCTTCTATTTATGTTAAAAGTATTACCTTTTAGAATTTGTATTGTTATATTTAATTATTTTATTTTAGAAGTGGATAAAATAATTCAATACAATATTAATAATGGGCCTTATGGGAAATATGATAAATTTACCAATGAGTAAACAAATATTATGGGATAAGCAATAAAAATTAATTTCTAAATTCTTAATAAATTCTTTCAACATATTAATAATAATTAAAAACATGATAACCCCATGAAAAACTATAATCGAGGAATCAATTAATTCAGGTGATAATTTACACCCTCCTTTAGGGTCTCTTCTAATCCAATTATTATTGAGAAATTGATTAAGGCGATGTAAATATTTTCACAATTCCATGTTCGTCAGAACATGATAATGTTTTTTAACTATTTATTTTTTGGGTGGTGTGGCTTAACAATGGTGGATACTAATTAAGAATATAATATGAAAGGAGGATTTGGACTCATTACAATTGGGGGATCTCAATAAATTATTCTTCACCAAGTATTTTATTTGTAATCCCCACACAAACATGGATAGATAATTCATTGAGTTGATAAAATAGAGGATAAACTCACTTTATCATATTAAGAAAACACTATGCTTCTGATAAATTATTCCTCTTTATTTATCTCAAATACTAAGAGTAAAATATCTAATTTCATTATTGATATAAAGTAATGGATTTAAAAGGAATTGTCTATAAGACTCATTGGAAGTAAGGAATATATTATTTGATGTCTTCTAAAATTTGATATCGAAACTAGAGAATCAAAATGTTTTTGAGAGAGAATAAATAATATAGAGTGTCATGAAATATCAAATGAAAATTCACCACAGGGGAAAGAATTTACAATTTTATACATGTAAAAAATGTTTGACTAATCACTTAGGAAACTACCAATAAGGAAAAAAATGAAGTTGTTAGAGTTTGGTAATATTTTATATAAATCTAATTATTTTCAAAGGGTACAATGTGGTGTTTACTCTCATCATTCAAAATTGAATATTTACTAACATCACGATGAATATAGTAAGTGTAAGAGGTCAATACACATGGTAAAATGTGGTGTTTGTTGATTTTAGAAATTAGTTAATCAATTTATGATGAAAATAATTTTAAATTTGATAATTTATAGTTTTTTGAATTTTTAGAGACCTTAATTGACCCAATTTTAAGTCTCTTTAAATAATATTTTCATATAAAATAGAATTATACAAAATAAAACATGTTTAATGATCAGTAATGGAAATTCATTAGGTGTGTGATGTTAGATGAAGGACACTAGAAATCAATCAAATTTATGGAACTTACCATTTATAATAAATCTCATGTCTATGATTAAATTATGTCCAAAAAATAGTTCCTAAGGGTTTCATTTAAGTTTAATGGGATCATTTTCAATGTCTAACAACTAATTTTTTAAAATATTTATGAAAGAAAACCCTTTAGAGAAAAATAACACACCCATTAATCATAGGATTATTCATCACAGTTCTATTGATGATCCATGGAAACACCATTTATGATCAAATACAGTATAAAAATATTGTATAAGAGAGAAAACCGAAGGGGATTATTAATTTCTATATGAACAAAAAAACAATATAAATAGGTCAATTACCCAAATGGTTCTTCAAGATCATCTAGAACCCAAAAATGGAGGTTGATTTTTCTACTAATAAAAATAATAATGAGAAAAAATATTTTATTTTATTTTGAGTTTATTAAAATTGGGGTAAAAGAGAGATATATTCCCCCACTGAAGATAAATCATAAAAAAAATATTAGAATTAGTTTTATACTCTCCTCTTGCCCAGGTCCTCTCCTCCCCAAGGATTGATGCCCTCTAAAATGGAATGATATAATAAATTGAATTATCCCATGTTTATAAGGGTGATTAAGGCACATAATCTCAATTTAATGGGTGGATTTGGGTGTATATTGAAGAAAGGTGGTTTTTAGTTGACTGTTGCATGATTTTTTTAACAATACAATTCATTTTATCCCTTCAGTTATCAGTTCCATGGGTTTTTGGAAGGTATGTATAGAAAAGTAAACTATAAACATTCCAGGTGCATGGTTCTGCCTATTTTTTCTCTCTTATACTCATTTATATGGTTGTTCCACATAATTTTAATAACCATGTGGAGACTATGAAATCTCCACTGCCTACCCAAACAAAATTATTCCCCTTTTTTTGGTTAGTCCATATGGGTTTAAGAACCATGGGGACACTAAGTGAGTTATTCTATATTATATCCTTAGTAAATTCATTCTTATTGGTCTATAATTCATGGTTTGGGAGTTTTAGTAAAAAAATGTGACAAAGGGTAGTACGATGTAATCACAGTAAGAAATAAAATTAAATCAAATAACCATTAAAACATTAAATACCAAACACATGAATAATTAAGCGAAAATAGGAAAATTTTGAGTAACAAAAATCAAATTCAAAGGGAAATAGAATTACATAGCTAGATCATGAGAGTGACTATGCTAATAGTGTCCAAAAATTACACATATTTAGCCTCATCTAAATTTATATCCACCATTGTTGGATCTTAGTCCATTCACTAAAAAATTGGAGGAGCATTTCTAATTATCTCTGCAACACCTACTCTTGATTTTATATTAGTTGGAGAGGAAGCCCAATAAGTGCATGTATTAGTGGAATCACCACCGCGATGTAGAAAAAGGTGGATGTTAGGTAGGAGTCAATAGTTTTTTTATAGAATGGAAGCCATGTTATGACATCCTGACATAGGTGCCACACAACGGTGTCCTAAGTCGGCAGGCCATGTTACCGCAATCACGCCTCATTTTATGCCCAAGGATGGCTACTAGAAGGGAGGGTCTGGTATGTCATTTATGGGAAAACTATAACCTCTTTTATTAGATATATATACAAGAGGAAGTAAAAAATAAATAGTGGAAGAAAAAAAATCATAAAAATTCCAAAATCACTAAAATAACCATGAATGAAAACATAGTACTCAATTGAAAGGTAAACCTGGAATGCCAATATAAGTGTCAAAAATGAATGACTAAAAAATAAAGGCACCAATGACTCCCAAGAAGGTTATAAACCATGTTTGTTTCCATAAATAATTCTCCATATCCAATAATAAATATAATCTTGGGCATTTTTCCTTAAACTACCCAGCAATAATAATGTCTATTTAGGTACTGGTTATGTAACCCAAGTAGGGTGTGATTACAACTCAATAGGCCACCACCAAAAGTGTCAAAAAATCCAATGGACTATTGTGTCTGTAGTTCTATAAATATTCAAATATAATGCATAAATAAATAGTTTATCCTGTTAATAAATATTCATTATTCAACCACACAATTTAATAAGCATGTTACCATTCTTTAACTCACACATTTGGATGACCATGTTACCATTCCTTCTAATGATAATGTTTTCATTTGTTAACTCAAACATTTGAATCACCATTTTACCATTCCATAATTCAGTCTTTGGAATGACCCTATTACCAATATTTAACTCACATATTTCAAATACCATTTTACCATCCCTTAAATCACACATTTGAATAACCATGTTACCATTCCATAACTCGTACATTTGAATGAATATGTTACAATTATTTAACTCACACATTTGAATGATCTTGTTAATTAACTCAGCAATTAATTAACCAGGTATATCCAATAAATTAATTCATTAATTAATTAACCAATATTAAAAAATTCAAAATCCTTTAGTTAATTCCACAATTAATTTATTAATTCTCAATTTAAACATGTTAATAATAAATTTTATAATTAATTATTGAAATCATAATTTCATAAACCAAATCATACCCATTAATTAGTGATATAATTAATTAATAATGTTTAATAATTTTAATAATTTCCTAATAAATTTAATAATTAGTAATTCACATTCTAAAGTCCAAAAATTCCAATTCCACAATAACTTTATTAATTTATTCACCAAATTAAAATAATTTAGTCAAGTATGAAATTGTGAAACATCTAACAGAAATTATAAAATTACATAAACATAATGGTATTCCATACTATATGATTTGAATTTTAGACCTCCTACCTCATGATCAATGATGAAGAACACCCACCAATGAGTAACCAGAAATTAGGCATAATTAATGAAGAATGCATCGTATAACAGGATATAGATATGACTCCATAAAACTAAAGGAAGTGAAAAAAAGCCCTATATTTGTGATGAAAATCAGCTTTCTAGACGCCTCTCATCAAGATCCACGTAATCTATTAGAAATTGATCGACATGAACATTAATAATTAGATGGAATACCTTAAAAATATAGAGTGGACATCCAATATTTGATGAGAAATCACTTGTGGATCGAATCAGACTCTCGAAAATCATTAGTACAAGACATATAGCATGGATAGAGGTGTGGAGAGTGTCTCCAAATGTAGTAGGATGTGTGAGTTGTAATTTCTATCTTTTAAAATGGTGTGTAGATCTTCTTAGGTAGAATACTATGGTGTGTGTAGTGTCTAAAGGAATTAAAAATGTTCTTGGAGTGTTACTAATTGCATGATACATGTTTCTAATTCACATGGCATTAAAATTACATGATTTATACTCCCACGTCACATTTCAAAACTCATTTCCCATAATTTCTATTGAAATCCAATCAAACCCTTTAAAAACAATTAATACAGATTATACGTGTTGACAAATAATTATGCATGGTGTAATATTACACGTTGTGAAATCTGATTAAACGTGGTGTAATATTACACATGGTGAAATTTTATTAAACATAGTGTAAAATTACAAATAGTGAAATTTTATTTTTTGACATACTCACATGTGGCAATGGACAGTTATAGGGGTGTAAATATTTGAGGTTGTTAACTCATTATAGACATGGATTAAATTCAAAACAACCAATTTTTATGAAACATTTTATAAGATTCGTACCTAGATATAGATGGTATATTACCCATGTAAACTTTTTTCATTTCATATAGAATCATGAAAACCCAACTTTTTAGTCAAACATGGTATACAATTCATGGTCTCACATTCACGATAAGTAAAATTAGGTGTAATGGGTTCCTTTAATGTTAGGGTGGTAGGATTAAAGGGGTTAAGGGGGTGGATGACTGGAAATGGATGGTATGTATCGATCAGGGTGGTGATATATTAAGATGTATTATAGTGCTCATCCTTGGACGGATGGGTGTGATGTGGAGCATTGAGTGGAGACGGGACATCTAGAGGCTCATCGTGGGCCGCCTCGTAGGATCCTCTAAAAGGAAATCAGTACCTAAAATAATTGTTGATGTTCAAATTCATCACCATAGTGATGTATAATGATATAGTTTAATCTACATCAATTAATTTACCATCCAAATCAACTATGGTACATTTCTCTTTGAATAATTCAATAGCTTGCGTTATACACAACTTGGAGTTTTAGCACACAAAAACTAATAAAACTAGACATTATGAATAGTAATATCCACTTTTTTATATTATTTAAATTTTAGTTTTCTAAATGGACATTATTTTTGGATTATAAATATCAAAATTAGCTTAGGGAAAATTTTATGTATTTTTATGAAAACATTTTATTTTTGATAAATAGTGAAAAACACTACATTATTGTAAAAAACCATATTTTTATTTATATACATATTTATTTTATTTAAATTTATCTTATGTCAAAATAGATACATAATACCTATATAATTTCAATGTAATTAATTTGAGTTATTTTATAACAAGATTATACGTATAAAATTTTATTGAACTTTTGAGTGTTTTTTACCCAGCTTGTAGACACATTTGAAAATATGAATACAATGTTATTTTGCCAATTTTTTGATATGAATTAAAAAAATCTAAGAGACACTATAGGAATTAGTAAGTAAAATGTGGTTCAACAGGATTAAAATAATTTTTGGTGAATAGTGTCTTTTGAATTTTATTTAACGTGGTAAAAGTAAACAAGGTAATTAAAGGTAAAAATGATTTTATAATTATCCTAAACCATTTCTTAATTCTATTGGATAATTTTATTTAGACCAAGTTAAAATTTAGGAATAAAATATGATCCATTTTTTCCACTTAAATTAGATTAAGACATTTATTATTATTTAATTTAAATAATAGTTAAATGTGTCAAATTCAATGTTTAATAATTAAACCATTTTTAATATAGGGCTATATATAAGATAAATTAGACTATAAATATTCATCATAAATATAAATATATTTCCTATATAATGGTATTTTATTTATAATTTTTAAACATTAACTAATTAAATTTATTAATGACACAATAATGATGCAGTAATTACCCAATTAGTTAATGATTAAAAAATTAATATTATAAATATCCAAAAATGGTAAATTGAGATTTTTGATTAATTATGCTAATTTTCTAGGTTAATATTCCATGTCATGGTTGATAATATAATTTTTTTTAAGTGAAAATATTTTTATAGCTTTCACAAAAAAATACCAAATAGTGTCAAAATTTACACAATTGAGTTCATAAAATAGATACATATTATTAATTCATATAATATTACTAAAAATATAATTTTCAGCCAAAGGACATAGATACAGTTATATATATCAATAATAAATGACTTGGGGTTCTCTTGGAATATTATAGACTGTTTATTAACCATTTATTATAATAATACTAGAATACATGGTAAAAGATAAACTATTTAACTAAGAGTTAAATATAAAATATAAAGTTATGATAGTGACCTAAACCTTCCTAAAACCTATTAGTTGATAGTTTTTATATCCATCCCCACCTTATCCTTGAAATAAATTCTTTTGGAGACATTATAAATCGAATATGATTGTATAATAAAATAATATTTCTATATTTTCCTAATATGACCATCACCTCTCTTATACAGGGGTAATTACACTTCTCTCCAAATAACACCTCAAAATCCATTTGTATTGGACACAACTAGATCAAATATCCTCCCAAATACCATAAATTTAACCTAGATTCATTACATGTATCATAATCTAACCTAACCTTCCCTTTTGATCAAATCAAAAGGAAACACCCAAAGAAGTTGTAATAATTTAGTCACCTCTTTAAAAGTTCTCTTCTTCATCCACTTAATCTGTGTTGTTTCCATGTGAAAATAATAAATCCAGTACCTTCTATATACATTTATGTTATTATAAATATTTTACAACCATATTCATTATTCTATTTATCCTATATATGACAAAGTCACCATACATGCATACATACGGCTTACCGTCTCCACGTCGTGGTGTAATTTATTATTCAGCCCATCATTATTTGGATGGGTGTAATAATTAGTATAATTGATGTGAATAACAAATATAACATTTTAATGATTCTTTATATGTGATATATACTATCTAATTACATAATATTTCACCATCAATAGAATGGTATTGTCATTCGTGCGTACGTACGGATTATCGCCTCCACGAACGTGATGGGATTCGTTCACCAACCTAACCATTCAAGAATAATTTTCATTTTATGATTAAAAATAATGTTTAAGAACAAAATATCATTTTTTATATGAGACATATACATCCTATCAATAACAAACATGTCTTATGTAACCAAACATATAATGGAAAATGAACCAGTTAACACCTGAAACAATAATACTACTAAAATATTATTAATAATGAAATATTAAAAGATAATATTTGATATCATATTTATGTTTGTGGTTATTTTATAATTTAATAAAAATTATTTAACTAATATAAATGTGGTCAACATAACCTCGACCAAGGAAAAATACAATGTAAGGGTTAATTTTACAATCTCTTTGTTATTTGAGGTTGTTTATATGTGAGTATCTACTGGGACCGCTTTATTATCCACATCCATTTCTCTTAAAAAAATTTTCAAAACATTTTTATTATTTCCTAGATTATGGGTTGATGTAATTTAAAACCTTTTTTTAATATTTATATAAAAAATTGAAAGGAATTATTTCCATCACTTTCCAAAAAAGGTACTTCATGAACTTTACGACAAATTGAGGTAAGAATGTTTGTTTAACTTATACAGCGGGTGTGCCTATTTTTTTCCATTGTAACACCATCGAATCATCCCTTACAATATTATAAGAGTATTTTAAAAATAAATGTTTTATTTTAAAATTATTTTAATTTTATGTTATTTCAAAATAGAAAGATATATTTCTCTTATGTAGTTTTGATTTCATCCATGCTTACATCCTTTGATGGATTTTACACTGGTTTGAAGTTGATTTATTATGATACAATCATACACATTGTATTACTGGTTTTTTAAATTTTTTTACTATGTAAATGTTATTTTTATTCTATTTATGGTTTATGGATAGAGTATTAACATTTAATATGCTATTTTTTATACAAATGCTTATGTAATGTTTCATCCTTTTTATATGAGAAATGCATTGGACATAGTAAGTGATGGGAGGAGCCCACTATAGATCCTCAATGCATCGGTTGGTCTCATGAGACAAACTAGTGTCTTAGAACTAGGCCTTGACAAAATATTATTTGTATTCTTGCCACGAGGCATTGAGTATGTGGTTATTATATCTGACATTATACATTCCACAATTATGAAATCGGCTATTGATATTTCATTTGATTATTAAACTAGTATATCATCTATGTGAATAAGTATATGGATTTATTTGATTTATCTTTTCCATATTATTTTTTATTTTATGTTTAAAAGTATTTTGTTATAGTCTTTTACATTTTATTAAATGATAATACTTGTTTATGATAGTTTTCTCTATATTGTTATCCTTATTGAGTATCTGATCTCACCCCTTTATATGGTTTATTTTTACCATGATGTGAAGAATAATATTATGACTGACCATCAGGGATAGTCTAAGGGATATGAATGTTATCAAAAGACACACAATTTTTTCATAATGTAATGTAAAACTTATGTATGTATCTAGTAATTCCCATCAACTAAAATGATCAATATTTTGGGATTTGATACCTTGTGAATGCCATTGTTTTGTAATATTTCCCTAACTCGAGGTAACTAGGGTTAGGGCATTAGAATTTGTATCAAAAAATGATTAATACAATCCTTGGAAGTTAGATATAGAAAACCATTAATTAGAGAACATTACACTTATATAGAAATTGAGGATTACTGTAGAATAAATACCTATAATTTTGTTAATGTATGTATTTTATGAATTTTCTAATAAATACATCCCTATATAGATATGAGTAGGTAGAGGAGGCTATGGAACATATGTAACTAGGAATGAAAACTCCAACAAGGATTTTTAGGTTTGACCTAGGGTATGTTGGTATACGACAATGGGCCTTGTTACACTATTGGTTACAACACTCTTGGGGATATGATTAGGATAATTTAAATTTTATTTACAAACAATTATGAAATATTTATGAGTAAATACTTCCTAAAATAAAACATTATTTATGACTATGGATTACATGAATAAACAATTATATTAATGTTATGTATTTTACTAGTTTTGAATTATGTATTGTGACTGATAAACTAATCATTTGTATGCCATTGTTTATAAACGGAGCCTAATGGAAGGATTGGAAACCGTATCAAAGCATGTAATCCATGTAGGGATTTTCCTCCTACTAAAGATAATTATAGTGGATCTGGTGATGCAACCGAGGATAAATAAATTATAACCATACTGGGAAAAGTCACTCAGGTTATGAAAGATAAATTTACCCGTGTGGAGCACCCTGATCCACAACATAGAGGATCAATGTTAGACTGTTTCATGAGGTAACAACCACCAACATTAAATGTGACTAAAAATCAATTTGTAATTGATCAATTGATAAGTTCCATAGAGAAAATATTTCATGCACTTGGGTGTAGTGAAAGTGAAAATGTATTCATGGTAGTTTATCACCTCACAGAAGATGCAGATCAACGGTGGTCATTAATTTTAAAAAAAGGAGGACGAATAAGTATCAAATATGAAATAGAGGGAGTTTGAATATCTTTTCTTGGAAAAATACCTTCCTCGTGACCGTCGAGTTGATATGGAATGACAATTTCTATGTCTAAGGAAAAAGGTGGATGAAGATTTCGTAAATAATGAGGCTAACTTTACAAGGATATCAAGGCATGCAGCAGATTATATATGTAACCCAAGGAATAATATTGATCAATTCATTGATGGGTTAAAACAATTTCTCCATTGAGAATTAGTCTCACAATCATTCTCATCGTATGAAGTTATTGTCTTGTATGTAATAAAGAAGGAAAACGAATTCTATAAGTCTTATGACCTTAAAAAACAAGAGAAGAAGAGATCTGTTGAAAACCTTGGTAATGGAAATAATGGGAAGAAGGGAAAATTTTAATTTCAATCTTGTAGTAAATGTAGGACAAAACACCCTGGTTCTTTCCTGAAGAGAATGGGAGTCTATTTCAAGTGTGGTGAAAAGGCCACCAAGCTCGTGATTGCAAGGGAAAGAAAGTGATTTTCAATGATGAATGCTATAATTCTAGAGAAATGGGGTATTATTCAAATAAATATCCTTAGAACTGAGGAAACTTACCTCAAAATAGGCCAAGGGAGCAAGGCCAAGATTATATGATCACTACTGCTATGTTTGAAGCATTGAATGACATGGTGGTACATAATTTAATGGTTTCCTCATATTTTGGCAATGCTTTATTTGATTCTATTTCAACACATTATTTCATATCTTCTTGGTTTGATATGAAAATTAGATATTTCCAATTTTATTTAAAATGGGATTTTTCAGTCAAAACACCTATGGAAAGTATCATTGCAACAAAGTTTTTTGAATCAGTTCCCATTATGGTATATTAACGTACTTTATTTCATGATCACATCGTCATACCCATGACTAAATTTGATATAATCCTCGGTATGGAGTCAATTTTGTACCATGATGAAAAAATTTATTATAAGAAGAAGGATTGTAAAATTTTTTAGGATGATAATGAGTACATTATCTTTAGTGTAGAAACATCACCATTTGATTCTCATCTAGATCCACCACCAGTAGCTCTACTAACTTCTATTATTGGGGATTAAGAGAATGAAATACCCATGGGTGGGGAAAGGAATGATCAAATATAGTATATACCAATTGTGCAATAATATGTTTATGTGTTTCTATAGGATTTAGGTAAACATCCTCCAGAATGAGAAATTTAGTTTTCTGTTGATTTAATTATTGGTTCAAGACCCATATCGAGGACCCCTTATATAATGACCATTATGGAATTAGTGGAACTAAAGAAATAACTATATGAGTTGATTAATAAATTATTTATCCAGCCAAATGTTTCACCATGGGGAGCTCTAGTTCTTTTTTTAAGAAAAAGGAAGGATCTATGAAGCTGGGCATTGGCTATAGGGTGATCAATGCTATAACAATAATTAACAAGTATCCCCTACCACGTATTGATTATTTATTTGATCAAATTCATGGAGATCATTATTTTACAAAGATTAACCTTGGATATAGATATCATCAGTAGTTTTTGAAGAAAGGAATACATTCTGAAGACATCATTTCATACCTGGTATGGGCATTAAGAATTTATAGTAATGCCTTTTTAACTTACAAATTCACCCTCTATCATCATGGATCTAATTAATATTGTTTTCCATGTATATCTTGAGGAATATTTTGCGTAATTTATTGATGATATCTTGAAATACTCTAAAAGCTACGAATGTCACGACCCGTCCTCGGGGCCCCTGTCGTGACTACCCCAAGCCCGCCTTCCATAGGCCAGGGCCTGGCGACTAGCACCAAGGCGTAAATCCCGATAAAAATGGAAGGCATTGCCTTTGTAAAGTAAATAAGCACCACAGAGTAAGAAAGCGGAAAAGTAAACACTACGTAAAAACAGAGTACTACTGAATGTGCGGAAAAGTAAATGGGCCAGTATACAAACCCATACTGAAATTAAAGTATAACTCAAAAGGGAAAACAGCAACTGTAAAGCAAAAGTCTCTACGCCGAACTGTCCACTGGAAATCCCACCTGAAGGGTGGGTACAGATAGCTCCACTGCTCCTCGGGTCCCGCCGTTCGCTCCAAACACGTCCCACCCATTGGTCCACCTCCAGGTACCGTCCTGCTCTGCGAGCCTCAACCACGATCAACGATGTCCGTCGTCTGCAACCAACACAACGTAGTGCGGGCATAGCCCGTGCAGGGGTGTGTATAAGCTACTCAGTAGGGACCCGGAGACCCCCGATGGCCTCCCAAATTCCATAAATGATAAACCAAAAAGGAAGATACAAACACGAAGTAACAACCGACACTGCTTAGGTATATGCCCATACATATACCTAAGTCATCAATTCCAATACGCTCCAACCTCCGAGCCCAAGTAAAACTCAGTCCACATAGGAAAGTATATGTATTCCACATAGGAAAGAAAACGTAATCCACACAGGATATCACAACACAATCCACACCGGAAAGCAAACAAGATTCAGCTCACACAGGTATACTTCTTCGAAAGACGATAGAGATGATCACTGATCCATCTAAGTCGTCGGACCCACAAAGGATCAATAGGTACTAACTCCCGCAAAGACCCACACAGGATCTGTAGGCGCTGGTTCACACAGGACCGCTGAGGGCTGACCCACATAGGATCGGACCCACACAGGATCGGTAGCACTGATCCATACAGGACCGCTGAGTGATGTAGTCGTCGTCGTCAAATCCACTGAGGATCTCTGCACAGTCGTCGTTGCAGTCACAGTAGTAGTCGCAGCCAGCTATAGGGTTCCCGCACACAGCAAGCTCGTTCGGGAGGGTCCGCTCCACGAGCCGAGAGGCTGATACATCAACTGTCACGTAGTCCAGATTTGTTGTATCCAAAAGTTCTGTATCGTCAACAGGAACTCAACGCAACAGATGGCGTGTCAATCGGACGCCCGGTCTGAGAGTTATTGGATTTTTCGTTCCAGGGGCCCGGTTGGTTTTTAAGGCAAAACCAACCCGACCGTACTCCACCTGCGTCCAAACCTCTGGCAAAGTATGCCAAAAGATCCGTCTCACTTAGAGGAACTCAACAAAGTTGACGGCTCGTCAATCGGACGTCCATAGCTCAAGATATGAGTGTTTCCGCTCTGAGGGCCCGGTTGGTTTCGGGTACGAACCAACCCGGCCGAACTCAAAGTATTCCGATACTTTGAGTTCAATATACCGAAATGGCCGTCTCGATCCAAGGATCGCATCGCCACTGATGACGCGTCGTTTGGAGGTCCGTAGCCCGAGTTATGGGCATTTGAATCGAAACTGCTCGGTAACGGGGGTTTCGGGCTCGAGCCGTCCCGGCCCGAGACCCCCCGGTTGGCCCAAACCAGGTCGACCCGCCCCAAACAGGGTCGACCCGGCCCGGCGCACCGGTCCGGCTCAAGGCAGCAGGCTGGGCGCACTGCCAGCTCGGCCTTCGGCCGAGCTGATTGAGAACGGGGGGTGCCTGCCCCCCTTTTGTGAAACCGCGGCCCCCCTCATTATGGGGGGCCATTTATGCGGGCCGGGGGAATTTAATGCCCCCGGTTTCCTCCTTTCCGGCCGGCCGGACTTGGCCGGCCGGCTTCCTCTCAACAGGACCAGCAAAGGCCGGTCCTCTTCCGACTTCCGACACCGGCGGCCCGGCTGGCCGCCGGTCACCAAGCTCCGCCGCGGCCCTTGTTGTCCGGCACGGTGCGACGGCACCGCGCCCCTCTACCGTGGCCCCGTTCCGGCCACGGCGCCTTCGACATCCTTCAAGGCGACGCAACGGCATCGCGTTCTTGAATCTCTTTCCACGGCGCGGCATGACGGTGTCGCGCGTTTGTTCCGCATGAACCGCGTGGTGCGACGGCACCACGCTCCTTCGTACCAACCACAAAGAAAAAAATTATGAAATAAGGAGGAGGGTCGGCCGTGTTTGTGCGGTACGGCCCCCTCGCATTATTCGATAATAATAAAAATTCGAAAACCACAAAATTCTACATGCCAGAATCAAGAACGGAATCAATTAACATTAAACCCCTACTTGATAAAAGATGTCGCGCGTCGGGCGTCGCGGAAACGGCGTCGTTCCATCAACGTTGGTGGAAGAAGCGCTCGGTGAAGTCGAGTCGAGTCGAGTCGACACTCTCAGAATACTTTGTGGGCGGCGGTGCTTCCCTTCCTTGATCCGGTTGAAGTAGGTAGAGGGTGTTGCTTCACGTTCTTCGGAGACGTGGAACGTTCTTCTTCGAAAGGTTGAAGGTCTTCCAAAAGTTCTTCTCCTCTCCTTAGTTCTCCCCATAAAGTTTATGCCGACCCAAAGAGAAGAATAGAATCTCTCATTTTAATGTTGGTAAAATGATTTCAAAAGAAATCAAACACTCAAAATAGTTAATTAAGTTGGTTTAATTAATTAAATGCAAAGTGTTGGAATGAATTTCAAAAGATTGATATTCAATTAAACCACACTTAACTCACCTCATTAATTAAACAAGTTGTCAACATTAAAGTGGGAGTTGTGGGGGGTTTAGAGGATATGAAGGGGTGGGGTTCGTGTGGGACCCACCACCCTCATAACCTCCCAAGGGAGGTTGGGTGGTTACCCAACTTCCTTCAAGAGTTTACACTTAGAGTAAAATAATTAAAATTGTAGTGTCATTATATAATAAACTTCCACAATTTTTATTATCAACACTCCTGTAAACGCAACTCTGGAACAGGAGTTCCTAAGCAATTACCGGCGCTGCGAGTTCATTGGTGCCCTCAGAATTCGATTCCGGGCACCGGTTCAAAAGTTAGAAAAACCCCCTCATTCGTTCACTGAACCTACCCGAGCCAAACTTCAGAAATTGATTGCGGGCACACCGGGCCTCGAAATCAGGTGCCGTCAGAAACCGCGCTCTTGTAAAATTCCAATGAAAATTAAGAAAAAATTTCCCTTGAATTTTACGGGTCTTTACATTACTCCCACCTCAGGGATTTACGTCCCCGTAAAGATACATCAAAACTAGGGAAACAAAAGATGGTACTGAGAACGCATCTGAGCCTCCCCCTCCCAAGTGCTCTTCTGGAGGTTCCCGTGCTGCCATCTGGTGTGCACTAGAGGAATCGACCGTCCACGTAGGACCCACTCCTGTCGAACCTCGATCTCCACCGGAACCTCCGTAAAAATCTCCCCATCGTCAACGTCAATCTCCCTATAGTCAATGATGTGCGTCGAGTCGTGCACGTATCTCCTTAGCTGAGACACGTGGAAGACGTCGTGCACACGGTGCAACTGAGGTGGTAGAGTCAGGCGATAAGCCACCTCGCCAATCCTGCTGAGGACATGGAAGGGTTCGATGAAGCACGGAGATAACTTTCCGCCTCGGCCAAATATCTGTATACCACATCGATGTGACACCTGCAAGAAGACGTGGTCTCCATCCTTGAACTCTAGTGGCCTCCGCTTCCTGTCAGCGTATGACTTCTGCCGGCTCTGAGCTATCCTCATCCGCTCCTGGATGACCTGGACCTTCTCCGTCGTGGCATGGACCATCTCCGGTCCCACAAGTGCTGACTCCCCAGGGTCTATCCAGCACAAAGGAGATCTACAATTTCGTCCATACAATGCCTCGTACGGTGCCATCCCGATGGTGGAGTGGTAGCTGTTGTTGTACGCAAACTCCACCAAGGGTAGGTGGTCCTCCCAGCTATGACCATAGACAAGGACACATGCACGGAGCATGTCCTCAAGAGTCTAAATGGTCCTCTCCGTTTGACAATCTGTCTGAGGGTGAATAGTTGTACTTAGACGTAGTTGTGTCCCGAACGCCTCCTATAATCCCTTCCAAAGCTGGGAAGTAAAGCGAGCATCTCGATAGGAGACGATAGATGATGGCACACCGTGAAGCCGCAAAATCTCCTGAACGTAGAGACGTCCCAAGCTCTCCACTGAGCCCTGCTCTCTAATGGGTAGGAAGGGAGCCGACTTGGTGAGTCAGTCGACAATCACCCAGAAGGAGTCGTGACCTCTGGAAGTGCGTGGAATTCCAGTCACGAAGTCCATAGATATCCCGTCCCACTTCCACTCCGGGACCTCCAAGGGCTGTACCAAGCCTGCTGGTACCTGATGCTCTGCCATCACCTGCTGGCAGGTGAGGCATCGAGAAACGAACTCTGCTGCAGCCTTCTTCATGCCCGGCCACCAGTGCTGTCATCTGAGATCCTGGTACATCTTCGTCACTCCAAGATGTACCGCCAAAGTAGAAGTGTGAAACTCTCTCAGCACCTCCTCTCGCAAAGCAACTGGTACCATGGTACGTCCTATGAAAAGGATGTTGTGCTCTACTCCAAGGGAGAAACCATCAGGTGCCTGTCCTGAGGATATCTGTGCACGCTGCGTCTCACAGTCAGCATCCCTGCGCTGTGCCTCTCTGACCCACTGTAGAAGTGGAGGGGTGACTATGAGAGACTGAAGGAAGGCTGCCCCATCTCTATCCACGAAGGATATCTGCAAAGATGCTAGCTCCTCTATCGCCTCCTCAAGTAGCTGAATGCCCGTCCTCCTGCTGAGGGCATCGTCTACTACGTTCCCCTTCCCAGGATTATAGACTATCTCAAAGTCATAGTCATGGAGGAACTCGAGCCATCGCCACTGTCTCAGGTTCAGGTCCTTCTGCGGGAAGATGTACATGAGACTCTGATGATCAGAAAAGACTGTAAAGCGCTCGCCCATCAGGTAATGTCGCCATGTCTTCAGAGCGAAGACCACTGCTGCTAACTCCAGGTCATGGGTAGCGTAGTTCTGCTCATGCGGCCTCAACTGTCGTGATCTATAGGCGATCATTTCCCGCTCCTGCATCAAAACACATCCGAGTCCGGTCCCGGATGCATCGCAGTAGACTACGTACCCTAATCCCTTCTCAGGCAACCTCAAGATAGGTGCGCTGGTCAATCACTGTCTCAGCTCCTGGATGCTCTGCTGACATCTGTCTGACCATTCGAAGGGTTTCCCCTTCTTCGTCAAAGCTCAGAGTGGTGCTGCAACTCTAGAGAAGTATGGCACGAATCTCTGATAGTTTCCAGCTAGTCCCAAGAAACTCCGCACCTCCGTCACGCTCCTTGGTGGCTCCCAAGATAACACTGCCTCGATCTTCGCAGGATCCACTATAACTCCGGCTTCAGAGAAGACATGCCCCAAGAAGTGGACCTCACGTATCCAGAACTGGCACTTCGAGAACTTACCATAAAGCTGGTGCTCTCGGAGTGTGTCTAGTACAACCCGCAAGTGGTAGGCGTGCTCCTCCTCAGTCGTCGAGTAGATCAAAATGTTGTCGATGAAGACCACGACAAATCAATCTAGGTATGGCTGAAAGATCCTGTTCATGAGGGCCATGAACAATGATGGAGCATTGGTTACGCCGAAAGGCATAACCAAGAACTCATAGTGGCCATACCGACATCTGAAGGCCATCTTCTGCACGTCCTCGTCTCTGACTCTGAGCTGATGATAGCCTGACCTGAGGTCTATCTTCCAGAACCACCGTGCTCCCTTAATCTGATCAAATAGGTCATCAATCCTCGGTAGCAGATACTTGTTCCTCACTGTCACCTGGTTCAGGCGACAATAGTCAACACAAAGTCGCAAGCTCTCGTCCGCCTTCTTGGTGAACAATATCGGGGAAGCACAGGGTGAAACACTGGGTCGGATGAACCCCTTGCCCTGCAAGTCCTCCAACTGTACCCGCGGCTCTCGATGCTCGGAGGGGGCCATTTGATATGCTGGAGTAGATATCGGAGCTGTCCCGGGGTACATGTCAATATAAAAGTCTACCTCTCTGCGAGGAGGTAGCCCTGGAACATCATCGGGAAAAACGTCCGCAAACTGATCCACCACTGCAGGAAAACCAGGACTCCTCACGTCAACCGCTCCAAGCATGAGGCTAGACAAATGATGAGTGATGGGATGTCCCCTCCTCTGCGAGAGTCCCTCCTGTGCTGAAAAGGCTCCCTTCTCGCCGGTGATGGTGAACCTTCTCTCGTCGGTGCGTACACATCGCACCTTGCGCCTAAAACAGTAAATCTGGGCATGGACCATAGATAACCAATCCATGCCCAAGATGACATCGTAAGGCCTCGACGCTGCTACAAGAAGATCCCAGCCGAAGCTCTCGCCTCCTAGAGTAAGCTAACACTGCCGGCACCAGTGCGTAATCGTCGAGTCTGCTCTCGTAGGAGTCTCTAGCCGTAAGGATTGAGCCAATGGCTCTGTCGGAATCTCCGAGCTCCAAACAAGGGCAGTGGCTATGAAAGAGTGACTCTCTCCTGTGTATATAAGTACTGCAGAAAGGGTGGAATAGACACAGATAGTACCTCGAATCATCTCGAGCGCACCGTGGTCGTAGGCCTCCACTTCTTGGAGTTGTGCCTGTCTCTGGCCGCCAGCTCCCTGTGGTTGGGGTGGACCTCCTAGTGGTGGTGGTGGTAGAGCCCCAAAGCGTCGCCCACCACCTGCTGCTCGGCCAGCTCCTCTACCTCGTCCGCCTCCTCCCTGCGGACCGCCACGGTCGACCCTCTGCCTCTGCCTCGGTGTTCCCTCAACCGTCTGCTGATCCTAGGCACGGCGGGTCGGGAAGTCACGAGCCATGTGGCCCTGCCCGCCGCACGAGTAGCACTGTCTGCCTCTCGAAAGACTTGCTCCGCGCTGTGTGCCCCGCACTGCTGAGCCAGTGTCCTGAGGTCGTCTACCTGAAGGTCTGGTCTGCCTGGACCCCTAAGTCATCCGTCGACTGCCAGCTGCAGAAGACTCTCCCACGTTCCGCCATGCGGTGGGTTGCGGCGCTGGTGTAGACTCAACAAGAAAGCTCTCGATCAAATGGGCCCGCTCCAGTACTCTCGTCAGAGTCGGTATGCTGAGGGAGATCAGTGATGCCCTAATCTCGTGTCTCAATCCCTAATCAAAGGTCCGGGCCCGAAAGAATGGGTCTCGTACCATGTCGGTCGAGTAGCGCGAGAGATCAGTAAATCTCGCCAAGTACTGAGCGACCGTCATGCTGCCCTGTCGCAGTTGAAGAAGCTCCTGAATGCGCACCGCACAGAGGGTGGCTGGGATGAACTCTGAGCGGAAGAGGCTCTCAAAGTCCGTCCAAAGTAGAGATGGCTCATAGTGCACCTGGAGCATCAAGCTCCACCATCGTCTTGCTGCTGCATGCAGTAGGTTTGCAGAGAGGATCACCATGAGGTCTGCTGGTGTCCTCAATAGCTTGAAAACTCGTACGACTGCCTCCAGCCAGTACTCGTCTACCTGGGGGTCCGTCTCCACACGAAACCTGGGCGGTCGCTGGCACTGAAACTGATGCAGTGCGCTGAGGCGACGTGCATTGTCAGCGGCTGGTGCTGAAAGCATCGGTGGCTCGGCGGGTAGAGCTACCGCCGGTGCCACTGCTGACAAAGGGCCCTGCACCGAGGCCTCGTCACTCGGTGGGTTGTCGTCATGCTTGACTCTCGGCACCCTAGCTGGCTACCATAGTGGGGCCATCCTGAAAAGGAAATAGGTGCGCCACGGTCAGAACAGTATACCTGGTGAGCTGATACAAAGTAATCACAAAGAAAACTTGAAACACACACGCAATCAATGTTTTCATGCATTAAGTCAGAAATCAGAAGTCATGGTCCTGGAGTGTGGATATGTCGGCCGCCACACCCACACTGGACTCCCTGGACTGATAACCACACTCAATACGCTAAACACTATCGCTTCACATAGAAAAGATCAGAGTTCGCTGTAGAACCAAACTCCTCTGATACCAATTTGTCGCGACCCATCCTCGGGGCCCGTGCCGTGACTACCCCAAGCCCGCCTTCCATAGGCCAGGGGCTGGCGACTAGCACCAAGGCGTAAATCCCGATAAAAAGGGAAGGCATTGCCTTTGTAAAGTAAACAAGCACCACAGAGTAAGAAAGAAGAAAAGTAAACACTAAGTAAAAACAGAGTACAACTGAAAGTGCGGAAAAGTAATTGGGCCAGTATACAAACCCAAACTGAAAGTAAAGTACAACTCGAAAGGGAAAACAGCAACTGTAACGTAAAAGCCACTACGCCGAACTGTCCACTGGAAATCCCACCTGAAGGGTGGGTACAGATAGCTCCACTGCTCCTTGGGTCCCTACGTCCGCTCCAAGCACGTCCCACCCAGTGGTCCACCTCCAGGTACCGTCCTGCTCTGCGAGCCTCAACCACGATCAACGATGTCCTTCATCTGCAACCAACACAACGTAGTGCGGGCATAGCCCGTGCAGGGGTGAGTATAAGCTACTCAGTAGGGACCTCGAGACCCCTGAAGGTCTCCCAAATTCCACAAAGGATATACCAAAAAGGAAGATACAAACACGAAGTAAAAAACCGACACTGCTTAGGTATATGCCCATACATATACCTAAGTCATCAATTCCAATACGCTCCAACCTCCGAGCCCAAGTACAACTCAGTCCACACAGAAAGTATATGTATTCCACTTAGGAAAGAAAACGTAATCCACACAGGATAGCATAACACAATCCACACAACAAAGCAAACAAGATTCACCTCACACAGGTATACTTCTTCGAAAGACGATAGAGATGATCACTGATCCTTCTAAGTTGTCGGACCCACAAAGGATCAATAGGTACTAACCCCTGCAAAGACCCACACAGAATCGGACCCACACAGGATCTATAGGCGCTGGTTCACACAGGACCGTTGAGCGCTGACCCACACAGGATCGGTAGCACTGATCCACACAGGACCGCTGAGTGCTGTAGTCATCGTCGTCGAATCCACTGAGGATCTCTCCACAGTCGTCGTTGTAGTCACAGTAGTAGTCGCAGCCAGCTCTAGGGTTCCCGCACACAGCAAGCTCATTCAGGAGGGTCTGCTCCACGAGCCGAGAGGCTGATACATCAACTATCACATAGTCCAGAGTTGATGTATCCAAAAGTTCCGTATCGTCAACAGGAACTCAACGCAACAGACGGCGCGTCAATCGGATGCCCGGTCTGAGAGTTATTGGCCTTTTCGTTCTAGGGGCCCGGTTGGTTTTTAAGGAAAAACCAACCCGACCGTACTCCACATGTGTCCAAACCTCGGGCGGAGTATGCCAAAAGATCTGTCTCACTAAGAGTAACTCAACAAATCTGATGGCTCGTCAATTGGACGTCTGTAGCTCAAGATATGAGTGTTTCTGCTCTGAGGGCCCGGTTGGTTTCGTGTACGAACCAACCCGGCCGAACTCAAAGTATTCCGATACTTTTAGTGCGATATACCTAAACGGCCGTCTCGATCCAAGGATCGCATCGCCGTTGACGGCATGTCGTTTGGAGGTCCGTAGCCCGAGTTATGGGCATTTGAATCCAAACGGCCCGGTAACGGGGGTTTCGGGCCTGGGCCGTCCCAGCCCGAGACCCCCCGGTTGGCCCGAACCGAGTCGACCCACCGTGGACAGGGTCGAACCGGCCCGTC
This sequence comes from Viscum album, assembly GCA_963277665.1. Classification (NCBI taxonomy): domain Eukaryota; kingdom Viridiplantae; phylum Streptophyta; class Magnoliopsida; order Santalales; family Viscaceae; genus Viscum; species Viscum album. The sequence continues at coordinate 1,742,462,399 of OY728128.1, read as the reverse complement.
TCGGCCCAGCCTGGCAGACCGTCCAGGCGTGCCGGTCCGGCTCAAGGCAGCGCGCTGGGCGCGCTGCCAGCTCGGCCTTCAGCCGAGCTGATTGAGAACGGGGGGCGCCTACCCCCCCGCCCTTTGTGAAACCGTGGCCCCCCCTCATTATGGGGGGCCATTTATGCTGGCCGGTGGAATTTAATTCCCCTGGTTTCCTCCTTTCCATCCGGCCTAACTTGGTCGGCCAGCTTCTTCTCAATAGGACCGGCAAAGGTCGGTCCTCTTCCGGCTTCTGACACCGGCGGCCCGGCTGGCCGCCGGTGACCAAGTTCCGCCGCGGCCCGGAACCGGCCACGGCCCTTGTCGTCCGGCGCGGTGCGACGGAACCGCGCCCCTCCGCCGCAGCCCCGTTCCGGCCGCGGAGCCTTCGACTTCCTTCGAGGCGACGCGACGACGTCGCGTTCTTGAATCTCTTTCCATTGCACGGCGCGATGGCGCCGCACGTATGTTCCGCATGAACCGCATGGTGCGACGGCACCACGCTCCTTCGTACCAACCACAAAGAAAACAATTATGAAATAAGGAGGAGGGTCGGCCGTGTTTGTGCGGTCCGGCCCCCTCTCATTATTCGATAATAATAAAAAGTCAAAAACCACAAAATTCGACATGCCAGAATCAAGAACAGAATCAATTAACATTAAACCCCTACTTGATAAAAGATGTCGCACATCGGGTGTCGTAGAAACGGCGTCGTTCCGTCAACGTTGGTGGAAGAAGCGCTCGGTGAAGTCGAGTCGAGTCGAGTCGAAACTCTCAGAATACTTTGTGGGCGGCGGGGCTTCCCTTCCTTGCTCTGGTTGAAGAAGGTAGAGGGTGTTTCTTCACGTTCTTCGGAGACGTGGAACGTTCTTCTTCGAGAGGTTGAAGGTCTTCCAAATGTTCTTCTCCTCTCCTTATTTCTCCCAACAAAGTTTATGCCAACCCAATGAGAAGAATAGAATCTCTCATTTTAATGTTGGAAAAATGATTTCAAAAGAAATCAAAAACTCAAAATAATTAATTAAGTTGGTTTAATTAATTAAATTCAAAGTGTTGGCAAGAATTTCAAAAGATTGAAATTCAATTAAACCACACTTAACTCACCTCATTAATTAAACAAGTTATCAACATTAAAGTGGGAGTTGTGGGGGGGGGGGGTTTAGAGGATATGAAGGGGTGGGGTTCATGTGGGCCCCACCACCCTCATAACCTCCCATGGGATGTTGGGTGGTTACCCAACTTCCATCAAGAATTTATACTTACAGTAGAATAATTAAAATTGTAGTGTCATTATATAATAAACTTCAACAATTTTTATTATCAACACTCGTGTAAACGCAACTCTCGAATAGGAGTTCCTAAGCAATTACCGGTGCTGCGAGTTCATCGGTGCCCTCGGAATTCGATTCTGGGCACCGGTTCAAAAGTTAGAAAAACCCCCTCGTTCGTTCACTGAACGTACTCGAGCCAAACTTCGGAAATTGATTCCAGGCACACCGGGCCTCAGAATCAGGTGCCGTCAGAAACCGCGCTCTTGTAAAATTCCAAAGAAAATTATGAAAAAATTTCCCTTGTATTTTACGGGTCTTTACAACGAAGATCATGAAAATCACTTACGCTTTATTCTAAAGACTTTTAGAAGAAATTAATTATATGGGAAGTTTAGAAAGTATGAATTCTAGCTTCAGGAGATTTATTTTCTTGTACATATTATCTCTAATGATTGAATCGTTTTATCCTTCAAACACCAACGAAATCCAATAATCACAAACACTGACTTTTATAACTGTAGTACACAATTTTATGTGTTTGGTAGGTTATTATTGGAATTTTATCCTAAATTTTTCCTAATTGTATAACCCAATAACAAAGATCACACGTAAAGGGTTAAATTTGTTAGGACAAAACAGTATGAAAACTTTTTTGAAGGACTAATGTGAAGATTAGTCAATGATTCTGTTGTGAATCTGCCATGAGGGAATGATGGGTTTTTAATTTATAGTGATGCTTTTAAGAAAGGACATGGTTGTGTCCTTATATAGAATGATAAATTAATTGACCATGCCTCACGATAGCTACAAATTCGTGGAAAAAACTATCCCACTCATGATCATGAGTTAGAAGGTGTAATTTGTTTTTTGAATATATGTAATCACTATCTCTATGGTAAAAAATGTGACATATATACTGATCAAAAGATATTGAAGTATATTTTCTCACAAAAATAACTCAACATGTGGAAAAGAAGATGGATCGAACTACTCATGTATTATTATTTCACTACACATTACCACCTGGGAATGGAAAAAAAGGGGGAATATTTATTGAGCATAAAAGATCATAGAGTTTTGAAAAATATGAGAGTTGAAAGTGATCCTATGTTAAGGATATAGTAAAAATGGATATGGGAATAATCATGGATGGTGAAACATCAATAATTTTCAAATTATTTCCAAACTATCTTCATTGGAAAGGATAAAAATTTCTCAGCCTGATGATGAGGAGTTTTAAAATAAAATTAATGTTGTGAATGATGGTAGATTGATTGAATTCATATGTGTAGATGGAATTTTGAAATTTGGAAAAAGACTTTGTGTTCCTGATATTCCTGATCTAAAAAAGGAATTTTTTAATGATGCTCATTTATCCAATTTCTCTATACACCCTGGTAGCACTATGATGTATAGAGATTTGACGGAACATTTTTTGTGGGACAACAAGAAGAGAGAGATTTTTTATTATGTTTCATGATGTATGGTTTGTCAACAATTAAAATATGGAAGATAACATCCTAGAGGTGTAATGAAACATCTTCCCATACCTAAGTGGAAATGGGAAGATATTATGAAGGCCATTCTCATGGGACTGCCAAAGACTCCTAGAAGAAATGATGCAATATGGTCCATTGATGATCATATTACCAATTCACCACATTTTCTTGATATAAGAGAATATTTACAACATGATAATTTAGAAAGACTATATGTTAATGAATTTTCAAGACTTCATGGAGTACCCCTATCAATTTTGTCCAATCGTGATCCCTATTTTACATCAAGATTCTACAAAAGTCTTCATAAGGCCCAAGATATTGAACTTCACTTGAGCGCCGCGTACAACCCACAAACTTATGGACAATCATAACGGACTATTAAAACATTATAAGACAATTTGATATCTTTCTCACATTACTTTCAAGGTGTGTAGGTTCAATATTTTCCTCTGGTATAATTTTCCGAAAACAATAGATTTCATTCAAGTACACAAGTGGAACCATACGAAGAGTTATATAGAAAAAGAAGTTTTGCTCCAACTTGTTGGGATGGTGTTGCTGAATAAAAATTGGTAGGCCCATAACCTCTTGAGAAAACAATGGAAAAGGTTATGATTATCCAAACACAGATCAAAGATGCTCAAAGTAGGAAAAATATTTATGCTGGTAATGAAAGGAAGGAATTTTAATTTCAATTAAGAGATCATGTTTTCTGAACGTAATCTTCATGTAAGTGTGTTTTGAAAATCAGTAATAAGGGTAAATTAATTCCCAGGTACATCGGGCCTTTCTAAATAATAGAACAATTCAAGTTGTAGATTACCGTTTGTCTATGCCTCTAAGTCACTACAAAGTTCACGATGTGTTCCACATATCATTATTAAGAAAATACATTCCTGACCCAATGCATGTACTCACCTATAAAGAAATTGAACTGGAACCTGAACTATCTTATTGTGAAGAACCTATCAATATTCTTGATACCAGAGAACAAGTACTGAGAAACCAGATGACTCCTTTGGTAAGAGTTCTATGGAGAAATAATAAGATGGAAGAGGAAACATGGGAACCTAAGGAAATTATGATAAAGAATCAAACTAATATTTTTATGCGGTAGTATTCTAGAAATTTATAAGATGATGTTTTTTGAAGGAGGTAATAATGTAACACCCCATTCGTCCACGATACGTTTCTCTTTGAATAACGCAATAGCTTTCATTGTGTGCAACTTTGATTTTTAGCATGCCAGACCAATCAAACTAGTTATTATGAATAATAAAATCCACTTTTTAAAATTTATTAAAATTTATTATTCAAAATGCACTTCATTTTTTCATTCAGGATATCGAAATAACTTAGGGAGAATATTTGGTATTTTTCTGAAAACATTCAATTTTTGAAGAATTGTGAGAAAGACCGTGTTATTGTTTAAAACCTACTTTTTATTTAAATAATAATTTATTTTATTTAAGTTTATTTTATGTAAAAATAGATATATAATACCTATATTAATTCAATGTAATTCTGTGGAGTTTGTTTATAATAATATTATATGTATAAAATTTTATTAAACTTGTTACCATCTTTTACACACCTTCTAGGAACATTTGAAAATTTGAATAAAAAATAGTTTTACAGGTTTAGTGATTTGAATATCAAAAATCCAAGTGACACTATTGAAATCATGATTTAAAATGTTATTCAATAGGAGGAAAATAATTTTTTGTGAATAATATCTTTTGGATTTTATTTACCACGGTTAAAAGTAAATGGGGTAATTAAAGGTAAAAATGATATTATAATTACCCTATATATGTCTTAATTCTATTGGATAAGTTTATATCAACCCAAATATACCATAAGAATAAAATATGATCATTTTTCCACTTGTATTAAATAAGAACATTTATTATTATTTTATTTAAAGAAAAATTATAAGTGTTAAATTCGAAGTATAATAATTAAAACATTTTTAAAGTAGGGTTATACATAAGATAAACTCGACTATAAATATTCATTAGAAATAAAAAACTATTTCCTACATAGTGGAATTTTATAATTATTTTTTAGACATTAAATAGTTAAATTTATTTATGACAGAATAATGATGCAGTAATTACATTATTAATAAAATATTAAGACAATTCAAATTATAAATATCAAAATAAAGGTAAATTGAGACTTTTTATGAATTAAAATAATTTTATAGGATAATATTACTTGTTTGGGTTTCATAAATAAATTTTTTTCCAAGTGATAAAGTTGGTATGACTTTCACAAAAACAAAATACCAAATAGTTTCAAAATTAACATAATTGAGTTTTTAAAACAAATACTATATTATTAATTGATATAATATTCCTAAAAAAATATGGATTCTAAAAATGACTTATATAATGATATATGTATCAATAATGAGCCACTTTGTGTTCTCTTGGGACTTTATTGTTTTTTATTAACCTTTTATTATAATAATAACATAATACATGGTAAATGTTAAACTATTTAACAAAGAGTTAAATCTAAAAGATAAGGTTATTATGGTAACCTAAACCTGTATAAAAATTATTGGTTAAGTGGGGTTCGACCATTACCCACTTTATCTTCGAAATAAGTCCTTTTTGAGCCATTATAAATCGAATATTATTGTATAATAAAATATTATTTCAATATTTTCCTAAAGTGTCCATCACCTTTCTTGTAAAAGGGTAGTTACCCTTCTCTCAAAATCAAACCTCCAGAACCATTTTCCTCTACCAAAACCTACACAAATATCCTCTCAGCTACTCTCCCTTAAACCTAGTGGAATTAAATTGATCAGAATTCAACCTATGGATCCCTTTTGATCAAATAAAAAGGAAACATCGGAACAAGAGGTAATAATTTCATCACCACTTTCAAAGTTCATTTCTTCTTCCAATTCCTTTTCCTTTTTTGTTTCTGTTCCAAAATAATAACTCCAGTACCTTCAAGATATTTTTATGTTATTATAACTTAGTTATAGCCATATTCATTATTCTATCCATCCTATGAATTACAATGTCACCATACGTGTGTATGTACGGCTTATTATCTCCATGTCAGGGTGTAGTTTGTTATTCAACACGTCATTATTTGGATTGGTATAATAATGAGTATAATTGATTAAAATAATAAATATAACATGTTAAGGATTATTTATATATTATATAACGTCCAATTACAAACTATTTATACATCAATTGAATGGTATTTCCGCTCGTGCGTACGTACTGATTACCGTCTCCGCGAATGAGATGAGATTCCTTCCCTATCATAACCATTCAAGAATAATTTTCATTTTATGATTAAAAATAATGTTTAAGAACGTAATATAATTCCAGATATGAATCAAATACATCCTATCCCTAACAAACATTACTTTCATAATAAAAATATAAAGAAAAATTAATAAGTTAGCACCTGAAACAATGATACTACTAAAATATTATTAACAAAGAAATATTATAAGATCATATATGATATAATATTTATGTATTTGGTTATTGTATAATTTAATAACAATGATTTATCTATTATACAGGTGGTTAACATACCATTTACCAAACAAAAGTACAAGGTAAGGGTTAATTTTATAATCTCATTATTATCTGATGTTGTTTATACTTGAGTATCTACTATAAGCTCTTTATGATTCACATCCATGTTTCATAAATATTTATTTCAAAACCGTTTTAATATTTCCAAGATTATGGGTTAATTCCATTTATACCCTTGTTTGACTTATTATAAAATGTTTTTAAAGTAATCTTTCTGTCCCTTTCCAAACAAGGTACTTTATGACCTTTCTGAATAATTGGTGTAAGAATTTTTTTTATACTTACATGGCGGGTATAACTTTTTCCCACCGTTATAATAGTTTTCAAGCATCCCTTTGATTATTATAAGATTATTTTCAATATAAATGTTTTATTTTATAATTATGTGACTTTTAAATGATTTCAAAATAGAAATAGATATTTATCTCAAATAGTTTTGATTTCTTCTATGTCAACATCCTTTGATGGATTTTACCCTTTTTTGAAGTTGATTTATTATGATACAATCTTCCATATTGATTTGAAGTTTTTTTGATATGTTTGACTGTGTATGTTTCATTTTCATTTCATTCATGGTTTATAGTTGAATTATTAACATTTAATATTCTAGTTTTAATAAGATTGTTTATGTTATGTTTCTACCCTTTCATATAGGGAATGCATTGGAATTAGTAAGTGATCGGTGGAGAACTCTATAGCTCCTCAATGCATCAGTTGGTCTCATGAGATGAACTAGTGTCTTAGAACATGGCCTTGAAAAAAATCTTATTTGTAGTATTGGCATGAGGCCTTTAATATATGGTTATGATATCCGACATTATTCATTCCATAATTATGAAATTGGTTATTGATTCAAAATGTGATTATTAAACAAGTAGAATATCCATATGAATAAGAATATGAAATTATTTGATTAATATTTTCCATATCATGTTGATAATAAATTTTAAAAGGCTTTTGTTTTAGTCGTATACATATCTTTAAATGATTATGCTTATTTTTTGATAGTTTCTACTACATTGTAATCCTTACTGAGCATCTGAGATGACCCCTATATATGTTTTATTTTCCCCAAGATGTGAAGAAGTATATTAGGACTAACCTGTGGGGACAATTTAAGGGAGATTAATATGTTCAAATGATACACAATGTTTTGGTAGGCTTAGGGTGGTGGAAAGCTTGTGGAACATAAACGTTTCCAATCTTGACTCGAGGTGGCATCCCGCTTGCATCCACCGAACAGAAGCACCTAGATGAGATTCTAGATGGAATAATTATAGTGGGAAATTAAATTATAAAATTAATCTCAGTATTTCCCCCAAACGTATGAAAATTCTCTAGCCAAAATAATGTATGGTTTAAAAAATATGTGAGAAATGGTGGGATATTTTTCTGGGCCGTAGAAAATGGCCCAGAATATTATCTCTAACTTGGGATGCCCGGAACTCCATTAAACCATCATAATTAACTTTTTCCATAGTTTGATGTAATGTTCCCCGTGATATCATATATATTTAGTTCCATTTTCAGAATTATTGGGCTTGGATATTGATCGATATAGTATTTTTATTTGGCTGATGTACATTTCACTTCAACCAGAATGTTGTTTGTTCAATGCTAACTTTGTTGGTCTTCCAATATGAATCTTCCAATACTCCAACATTATGAATTGTTACCAATGTAATAATAAATCTGAAAGTTAAATATGTAAATAAAATCAATATCATTGGGTACATTAAATAATGTTAAAAATGTACTATGTAAAAGTTTATTTTAAGAATGAATTATAATTATAATATTAAATAACGTTCAAAGTGTAAAATGTACTAAAATTATGTTTATGAATAATAAATCCAATGAATATTATATATATTAATAATGAATATTAGCCTCCTTCAGTGGCTAATCACACCCCCCAAATTGAGTTTTCATAATCTCGAGAAAAATATATCTAAAAAATTTGAAATATGAATTCCCATTTCCAAAATCATTTTAATAAACAATGATCACTAAAAACCATTAAATAAAACATCTATGAAACCCATAAAAATATTTTAATACAAGATATTTTTATAAGAATATCCCAATCCCAACCCCATTTCTTTGTTCAAATTCATCGCCACAATTCATCCAATTTCAATAAAGTGTGATAATGTGATGTGTGTCACAAAATACATGGGGGTTCGTTTTTATTTAAGGGGAAAATGATGGAATATCTAGGTGGAATCACATTTCAATATTAAGATGAGTATTTATTTTTATAATATATATTTTTTATTGTTTTTTTTTCAATTTTTCCATGGCAATTGAAATTTCACTCAATAGAGTAAGCCTGTGTAGTGAGACTTTGCTGATGACTCACAGGCTTAAAGACCATAGGGAACCAAGTGAAGCCCACACACTCAAGCATAATCTGGAGTTAAATTAGTCAAAAAAATCAAATTAAAACATGTAGATATAAAATTACTAACTCTAGGCCAGACAACTATGGATTCATGGTCGCCAAGTATCAAAAGCCACACATTAGGTCATATCATTTCTCTATATGCAAATTTATTGTTTTTTTATTTTTTTATTATTGAATAATCATATTAAAACTAAAATGATCACAAAACATATGCTACTTATTTGGGGGACCCCATAAACTCAATATAATACCACACAATCCAAAGGATGTGTGTTGTGGTCTTTTTTTATTTGGATGTAAATATAAATGTTGAAATTTCACATTATACAGCCACACTTTAAAAAATATAATCTCATGAAATTGTACATGGATTAAAATCAGAATATGGGCAAGAAAAATTATTTTATATTCTATTAAAAAGTGTGCAATGTGTATTATCATGTTAAAGGTTAAATAAATTTCTCTTTGTACACATTTTTTTATGCAAAAAAAATTAATAATTATTTTTTCATTTCACCCCCCAACTTAGAATAAATTTGCCACTAGTGTTTAAAGAAAATAAAATTGATAAGGGGTAGAGGTAGATGATAGGAGTTCTAAAAGAAATTTTCAATATGAGTATCATGGAATGAGGTCACCTGGTGGATAAAGTTAAAGTTCATGCTGCTCCAATTTAGCCCTTTGATATCCATGTCACATACAGAGTTCCCTAGTGGAAAAATGAAAAAACAAAAAAAAACAATACAATAATATATATATATATATTCATATAATAAAAAATAAAATATAGGTATATATACCAAAATTATATAATGAAGAAGCATTATAAGTCATAGGTTAGTTTTAAGCATTCACCCTTGTCTCCCTTCGGTCCTAGGTTCGAGTCCTCGTGGCTTCGTGGGTTTTGAATGGGTTTTCCCCGCAACCTACGACATGTCCCTTTTAATTATTATTTTTTTAACCTACAAACACATAAAATAAAATGAACAGATGATACATTGTATTATTTTTAAATTTATGAGTAAGGTATTACTCAAGGATCACACCACGTGACACATATGAATATGACTCTCCCCTTTCATACCCATCCATACTCATAATAGAATAATAGGTCAATAGTATTTTTTTTTTAAATATCAAAATGATTTATTAATCTTATTTGAGAAATAAATATTATTCAAAAATATAGGAAACATGAAAACCACAGGTTGCCTCTTGTGTATCACTTTTTTTAACGTCTCTAGATCGACATAGACACCTAATTGTATATGTATTTTCCTCAACTAAGTTTGGTTCACACAATTCCTCATCAACTTCATATTTTTTTAATGGTTCAATGAAAAGTTTGACTCCATGACCATTAACTTTAATGTTTTGACCATTGGTGGGATCTTGAATTTCTACTTCCCCATGGGGGTACACCTTATGCACAACTTCTGGACCCGACCATCTGGAGCTCAACATTCTCAGGAGTAAACGAAGTTTAGAGCTATAAAAAAGAATATTTTTTTCCAGTACAATATGTTTGGTTTTATGATTTCGAGATTGGTAGGATTGAATTCTAGATTTATTTATACTTGAATTTTTATAATCTTCATTTCTAAGTTCCTCAAGTTCATTGAGATCTAATTTCCTTTTTTTTCGACCAAATGAGAGGTAATAATTCGTTTTCTTAATTTCCCAAAAAGTCTTATGTTCAATCTCCACTGGAAATTGGCATGATTTACTATAAACCAACCTATATGTGGAAATTATAAAAATGGTTTTATCTACAATTATATAGGACCAAAGTTCATCTAAGAGTTTTCTTAAACAATCATTCCAAGATGCATTAATAGTTTTCTCAAGAATTTGTTTGATTTCATGATTGGCTAACTCATATTGACCATTGGTCTGTGGGTGGTAAGTAGTGGACACTTTTTGAGTAATTCCATACTTTTCTATGAGTGCTGAGAATGGATGATTGAAAAAATGAGTTTGACGATCACTAACGATAGCCCTAGGAATTCCAAATCATGAGAGGATTTTTTACATGATAAATATAATCACCATTTGATGATAATTATATTTTTTAAGAATGGACTCAACCCATTTGGAGACATAATCGATAGCTATAAGGATGTATAGATATCACCTAGAGTTTTGGAAGGGGCCCATGAAATCGATTCGCTAGTGATCAAAAAATTCTACCACTGAGATGGGAGTGAGTGGAATTTTATCCCTTTTTGTGATGAACCCTTCTTTATTACACCTAGTAAATCATTTACAAAAATGTGTAGGAGTCCCTTGAGAGGGTGGGCGAGAAGAGACAACACTGAAGAACCTTAGCCAATGTTTTTTTAGAGGATAAGTGACCTCCACATACCTCACTATGAAAAAAATTTAAGGATGGAAAATTGATCAGATTTTGAAACACACCTCTTAATGGCTTGTTTAAGGCAGAACATATAGAGTTAAGGATCATAAAATGAATAGTGCCTAACATCAGAAAGGAATTTCCTTTGATCATGAGTCCCTAAGAATTTTGGAATGACTACTATAACTAAGAAGTGGGAAATGTTAGTATACCATGGGAAATCACTCACTAAATAAGGGTACTCATCGGGAAATGAATCGGACACAGAAAGGTGATTTGATTTGTCTTTTAATTCTATCCTAGAGAGATAATCAGTTACAAAATTTTCAACATCCTTTTTATCCTTGATTGTGAGGTCATATTCTTGTTATAGGAGGACCCACCTACAATTTCTAGCCTTAAAATCTTGTTTTTGGAAGTGGTATTTTAGTGTATAATGGTCAGTGAACACAGTGATGGGGGATCCTAAGAGGTAGGATGTAGACATTTCTAAGGAAAAAACAATGGCAGGTTACTACTTCATAGTGGTGGTGTAGTTGATTTGGGCATTATTTATGGATTTTCATGCATATCAATGACATAATTAGTTTTATCACAATGTTTTCCTAACACAGATCCTATAGAAAAGTCACTCAAATCTCACATAAGTTCGAAAGGAAGGTTCCAGTTTGGAGATTTTGTAATTGGAGGAGAGGTGAGAGAGTATTTTTGGGTTGACAATAAACCCTCACATAATTCTATCCAAACAAATTGGACATCCTTTACTAGGTGATAAAAACGGGGACGAGAGATTTAACAAAATTACTTGATGAATCTTCTATAGAAACCGTCATGTCTTAAGAAATAACTCACTTCCTTAATAGTTATAGGTGATAGAAGGGGATGAATGATGTCAACCATTTATATATCAACTTCAATCCCCCTAATCTATACTATATGTCCAAGGACTTGTCCTTATTTAATCCTCAAATAGAATTTTTCCCATTCAATGACTAGATTCTTTTCTTCACATCTTGACTAGACTCTCTCCACATTCGATATACATACCTCAAATGTATCCCCAAACACAGAGAAGTCATCCATGAAGATATCTAGAAAATATTCTTCCATGTCTGAGAATATTCCAATCATGCACTACTAGAAGGTTCTACGGGCATTGCATAACCCGAAGGGAATGCATTTGAAATAAAATGATTTGAATGAAAAAGTGAATGTAATATTTCCTTGATCCTCTAAGGAGAACTCAATTTTTTTTATACCCTGAGAACCCATCTAACAAATATTAGAATGAATGACCTATAACTCCCTCAAGTACATGGTCAATGAATGGTAAGTGGAAATGGTCCTTCTTGGTAAATGGGTTTAGCTTCTTATAGTTGATAAAGAATCTCCATCCACTACTCACCCTTGTTGGAAGAATCTATCCATCCTTATTGGATATCACTATGATTCTAGCATCTTTTCGAACCCCTAGGATTGTGCTGACCAACAAACTCTCAGCTATGGGATATAGGATACAAGATTTTAACAAATTCATAAGTTTTTTTCTCACTACTTCTATGATATTAGGATTGATTCGCCGTTGAGGTTGAGAACATTGCTTTGAAACAGAATCCAGAACAATCCTCTGAGTCCCGATAAGTGGGATAATTCCAGGAATATCAGACTGGGTCCAACCAATGGATTTCTTATATTTTCTAATTATATATAAAACTATCCTCTAAAGATTGGATTCAATAGAATAATAAATGACAATAGGTTGTGTTTGATGGTCCCCAAAAAAGGAATACTTGAGTGTAGTAGGAAGTTTCTTCAATTAAAGATTAAGTTGGTTCAAAATATCAGTAGAATATTTGGAGATTGGATCAACATCGATTTTGTTTCTATAGTTATAGATAGAATCGAATCCCCATGTGTAGAAGTTTCATCCACATGATTGGTTTGATCAGATTAATGGATGGATGTTTGATTGGTCTCTATGAATGTGGTTTTCTGAAAGGTTTCGCTGATTCTTGGACCTAAGACGTCATCATAAGATAGAATAGAAAATAATGTTATCCATGGAGATAAACATCCTTTATGTGAACAAAAGAAATTAATCTCATCCTGACTTAAACCTTCCTCAAATATTCAGTAATTTTATATGGATTCATTATCAACACTTCTTATCATGTTTACTTCATGAATTTCCTCATCATCCCCTAATTGTGATATTTCATTATAGATGTTCAAGACTAGACTCATGTTTCCAAAGGTGATGGTCCTGTTTCCATTTCAAACATGAATAATAGAGTTGATTGTTGCAATGAAGTGGTGACCGAAGATGATTGGGGTTTGATCCTTGTTTCCTAAGTTAGGATTTTTTTCAAGGGCAATGAAGTCATTAGGGTAGATAAAGTTTTCTAATTTTACCATAATGTCCTTTAAAATCCATTTTTGAACCCTAATGCTAAGATCATCAAGTTGAAGTGTGACAGATGTGGGTTAGAGATCATCCAGGCCTAACTAGGAGTACACATCTTAGGGAATGAGATTAAAACTGGAACCTAGGTCACACAAGTCATTGATAACATTTTTCTCTCCTAGTTAAACATTGATGTAAGAAAATCCTAGATCTTTCATCTTTGGTGGAAGAGTTTCTTGGATTGCTGAGCTAATATTTGCTGCTAGAAGGACATGGTTCTTATGTGATATTTTCCTTTTAAATGTGCAGAGGTCCTTACGGTATTTTGAGAATGCATGAATGTTTTGAATAGCATCAAGGAGTGTAATGTTCAACTTGACTTGTGAGAATATTTCCCTCAATGTTTCATTCAATTTAAGCATGCTTTTCCCCCTCATGCATTGAGGAAATGGTTCAGGTTATGGGGTTGTTTGTTGAAGAGATGTTTTTTTGACAATGTTATCATGCTTTTCAGTTTGATCATTTGGTTCATTTGAATTTTCATTAGAGTTTGAATCTTCGTATGGTTTCTAAATTATTTGTTCAGGTTTCTCAATTGATTTCCCACTTCTTAAAATTGTTACAGCCTTTAGTTGTTCACGAGTTTTTTGAGTGAAACATGGCCCTCCTCTTACTGTATGTTGTGGAATGGATTTTTTAGGCATGGGTACCTTTCCAATTTTGATGGTTCGAAGTTCTTGTTTTAGGGAAGAGACTTCTGAGTTCATCCTTTCCAATTGATTGCACAGTTGTTCTAGTAGGATTTGTGGAACAGCTTGGGTTGGTGCTTGAGAAGATATCATTACCCCAAGGGGATATTTTGGAGGTGGTATGTTTTGTTGAAAATGGATCTATACCTATTTTTAATGGATATGATTAGTTCGAAACTGGTTATTGGTTTGGTAGATTTGATGGGCGTAAATATTTTTTCCCTATGGGTGGCTAGGTTTTTTGTTATCTTTTCAACGGAAGCCTGTATGGTTATTATACCTTAGGATGAATGTGTTTTGGTATTGGGTCTTTTGAATGTTATAATAATTTACTTCCACAGTTGTTCCTCCTAAAATAACATCCTTGTAACACCCCAAGCTTCCAGAGTATGTTTTCCATTGAATAATGCAGTATCTTGCATTGTAGGAACCATGGAGTTTTAACACACCATGACCAATAAAAGTAGTCGTTATGAATAGTAACCCCCACTTTTTAAAATATTATAATTTTTTTTCAAAATGGTCTTCATTTTTTGATTTCTAATATCAAAATTAGCTTAGGGTGAATTTTTGGAATTTTTATGAAAACATTTAATTTTTTATGAATAGTCAAAAAACACAACATTATTGTTTAAAACCAAAATTTTAATTAAATAATTATTTATTTTATTTTTAGTTATTTCAGGTCAAATTAGATACATAATACCGATATATGTTCAATATAATTCATTGAAGTCATTTTATAATATGTTTAGATATATACAATTTTATTGAACTTTTTACAGTCTTTTACCTATCTTATAAGAGCATTTGTAAATTTTCATAAAACATAATATTACCCCTTCTATAAGTTGAATTTCAAAAATTTGAGGGACACGGTTAATATAAGTAAGTAAAATTTTGTTCAATAAGATGAAAATAATTTTTGTGAATAGTAATTTAGGACTTTTATTTACCACGGTTAAAATTAAATAGGGTAATGAAGGGTAAAAATGATATTATAATTTCCCTAACACGTGTTATAATTCTTTAGGATAATTGTAATTCAACAAAAACTACATTATGAATAAAACTTTACCCCCTTTGGTCCACTTCAATTAAATTAAGAGATTTATTATTATTTTATTTAAAGAAGAGTTCAAAGTGTTAAAATCAAAGTTTAATAACAAAAAAAATTTTAATATGGGGTTATATATATGATAAATTCGACTATAAATATTAATTAGAATTATAAACCAATTTCCTACATAATGTAATTTTATTTATAATTTTTAGACATTAAATAATTAAATTTATTTACGACGCAATTATGATGTGGTAATTACCTTATTAATGAAAGATTTAAATAATTGATGTTATAAATATCCAAATAAACATAATTTTAGAATTTTGATGAAGCAAACTAATTTTCTTGGTTAATATGACATTTTAGGGTTGATTAAATAATTTTTTTATGTAATCATGCAGTTATGATTTTCACAAACACCATATACTAAATAGTGTCAAATTTACATAATTGAGTTTTTAAAACAAATACAATATTATTTATTGATATAATACTCCAAAAAATATATGGTTCAGAAAAAGGACTCAGATAAATTTATGTATATTAATAATGAACCACTTTGGGTTCTCTTGGATTGTTATAGTATGTTTATTAACCATATAATATAAAAAATCAAAGAGACGTGGTAAATGAAAAACTATTTAACTAAAAGTTAAATCTAAAAGATAAAATTAATATGGTGACCTTACCCTTTCTAAAACCTATTTATTTATAGGATTTATACCCATACCAATATTATCCTCTAAATAAATAATTTTTGAGCAATTATAAATCGAAAAATATTTTATTATAAAATAATATTTCAAGCGTTTCCTAAAGTGACATTTACCTCTCTTATAAAAGAGTACTTCTCCTTCTCTTAATTTCACTCCTCCAGAGCCATTTGTCTCAGCCAAACCCTACCCAAATATCCTCCCAACTTTCATGCCTTCATCCTAGAGTCCTTCCTTTGGTTAGAACTCAAACCTAATATTCCCTTTTGATGAAATCTAATGGAAGAACCCGACGAAGAGGTAAATATTTCATCACCTATTTCACGTTCTTTTATTCTTCCACTTCTCATTCCTTGTTGTTTCCATTCTAAAATAATAACTCATGTATATTTTATATACTATGATTTTATTATAAATCTCATACAACCATATTCATTATTCAATCTATCCTATAAATTACAAATTCACCATACATGCGTATGTACGGCTTACCATCTCCACGTCGTGGTGTAGTTTGTTATTCAAACACTTGATTATTTTGGATGGGTATAATATTGAATATAACTAATTTAAATAATAAATATAACATTTTAATTATTCCTTATATATGATGTAGTATCCAATTATATATGATTTCACGATCAATATAATGATATTGTCTTTGTGCGTACGTACGGATTACCATCTCAAAGAACGCTATGAGATTCATTCCCCATCGAAATAATTCAAGAATAATTTTCATTTTATGATTAAAAATTATGTTTATTAATATAATATAATTCTGTATATGAATAAAATACATCTTATCCATAACACAAATGGCTTATGTAACCAAGCATGGAAAGGAAAACGAATCGGTTAACACCCAAAACAATGATACTACTGAAATATTATTAACAAAACATTATTGGAGGGCCATATATGATATCATAATTATGTATATAGTTCTTGTATAATTTAATAACAATTATTTAACTATAATATAGGTGGTTAATGTACCCTCGACCATGGAAGAGTACAACGTAAGTTTTAATTTCACAATCTCTTTATTATCTAAGGTTGTATTACATAAGTATCTACTGGGACCTCTTTGTCATCCACATCTATGTTTATTAAAATTTTATTTCAATTTTTTTTTTACTATTTACTAGTATATGGGTTAAAGTATATTATACCCTTGTTTGACTTTTTAAAAAATGGTTTGAAATGAATCTTTCTGTCATTTTCCAAACAAGGTCATTTATGACTTTTTTGACAAAATTAATGTAAGAATGTCTTTTTATAACTTATATGGAAGGTGTGTCTATTTTCTGCCATTATATCATCGTTGAATCTTCCTGAACAAACTTATAATAATATTTTGAAAATAAATAGTTCCTTTTATAATTATATTACTTTTAAATTATTTCAAAATAGAAAGAGATATTTATTTCAAATAATTTTCATTTCACCTATGTCAACATCCTTTGATAGAATTTAAACATGTTTGAAGTTGATTTATTATGATACAAATCTTCCATATTATAATGAATTTTTTTTCTATGTTTGACTATGGATGTGTTATTTTTACACCATTCATTGCTGGTGGATAATTTATTTCCATTTTGTTTGCTAGTTTTATAATGAATGTTTATTTTATGTTTAAATGTTTCCATATGAGTACTACATTGGACTTAGTAAGTGACAGGTGGAGCCCTCTATAGCTCCTCGATGAATCGGTAGGTCTCATAATACTAACTAGTGTCTTGGTACAAGTCCTTGACTATGTGGTTATAAAGTCTGCAATTATCCATTCCATTATTATGAAAGTGGGTATAGATATTTCATGTGATTATTCGACTAGTATAATATCCATGTGAATAAGTAAGTGACATTATTTGATTTTACCTTTTCCATATTAGGATGAAGTTTATGTTAAAAAGTCTTTCTTTAGTCTTATAGATTTCTTTAAATGTTTATGCTCATTATTGAATGTTTTTGTTATATTGTTATTCTTACTAAGCATCTGATCTCACCTGTTTCTAGGTTTTATTTTTTCCAGGATGTGAAGAAGTATTTTACGGTTGACATGTCAGGATAGTCTAAGAATATAAGTGTGATAAAAGGGGGACAAATTTTTTTCATATTTTTATTTCATGATGTAATGTAAAACTTATGAATGTATATAGAACATCCAAGGCTACTAAACTGATCAGTCTTTCGGGATTTTATCCCTTGTGATCATTCCAATGTTATGTAATAATTCACCGAATCTGGGTAACTGGGGTTGGGGTGTTACAGTTGGTATTAGATGAATTTTATTACCAACCTTAGAATATATATTTATAAAAACTATGATTTGAAAACACTACACAATGATAGATATTGAGGATTAGTATAGAAGAACTTCCTAGAATTTTGGTATTGCAGAGATTTTTTGAGTTTTCTAAACAATACATCTCTATCTAGATACGAGCAGGTAGAGGTGGTTCTAGAACAGATGTACCTAGGGGTAAAACCCAAAAACACCGATTTGAGCTAGACTCAAACGGGAACAGGTGCACGACAATAGGCCTTGCTGCACTCTTGGTTACAAAACTCCCATGGGATATTCTTAGGATAATTATAATTTTATTTACAAACCATTATGAAAGGTTTATGAGTATATACTTTATCATAGAAAACATTTTTATGATTATGGATTATATCCATAAACTATTCAATTTTTTTAACTATTTTACAAGTTTGAAATTATGTATTGCGATTCATAAACTAATCTAGTTTATTCCCTAGTTTATAAATGGTGCCTACTAGTAAGAAGGGAAGCCATGTCAATTCAAGTAATCCATATAGAGATTAACCCCTACTAAAGATAATTATAGTGGAGCTAGTGAAACAAATGGTGTTGGTCATCTTGTCAACATACAAGCAAAACTCATTCAGGTTATGAACAATAACCTTATCTATATAGATCACCCTGATCCAGAGCATGGAAAATCAATGTTAGACTGCTTCTTGAGAAAACAACAACCAACATTCAATGGGAGTAAAATTCCATTACTAGCTGAGAAATGGAAAATTTCATTAGAGAAAATATTTCATATTTTGGGGAGTAGTGAAAGGAAAAAATATGTCATGGAAGTTTATCGCCTCACAAGAGATGCAGATCAATGGTGGTCATTAATCCAAAACACAAAGGAAGATGATGAAGTATCAAACATTGAATGTAGATATTTTAAGGATAAATTCTTATATAAATATTATCCTCATGGCCATCGAGCGGACATGGAATAATAATTTCTGAGTCTGAGGAAAAATGAGGATAATAATTTCACAAAGTATATGTTTAACTTTACAAGATTAGAAATCCATGCAGGAGATTATATACGTAACCAAAGGAGTAATATTGATCCTTTTTTTATGGGTTAAAACCATTTATCCATTGACCATTAGTCTCAAAATCCTTTTCATAATACGAAGATATTGTCTCATGCTCTATCAAGATAAAAAAGAATTCTCTAAGTCTTATGACATTAAATAAAATAAATAGAAAAATAGATATTTTGAACAGTCTGAAAATGGAAATAAGGGGAAGAAGGGAAAAGTTGTATATCCATCCTGTGGAAAATGTGGGAAGAAACTCCCGGGTACATTCCTGAAGGGAATGAGTGTCTGTAACAAGTGTGGTGAAAAATTCCACCAAGCTCGTGATTGAAAGGTGAAGAGAGTGGTTTTAAATGTTGAATTCCATAATTGTAAAGAAAAGGGGAATTGTGAAAATTAATTTCCTATTCCCCAAGATAAATTACCTTAGAAACGGAAATGGGAGAAATTACAAGGTTATACGATCAATACTGCTAAGGTTAAAGCTCCGAAAGACCTGGTGGTGGGTAATTTAATGGTTTCGTCAAGTTTATCCAATGCTTTATTTGATTCTGGATCATTGAATTATTTCATATCTTCTAGGTTTTCTAAGAAAATTAAATATTTTCAATTTTATTTAACAATGGAGTTTTCAGTCATAACACCTAATGAAAGTATCATCGCAAAAATGTTTTGTGAATTAGTACCAATTAGGTCATATAAATGTTCATTATCTGCTGATCTCATCGCCATACCCATGATTTAATTTGATATAGTCCTTGTAATGGATTGGATTTCAATCCATGATGTGAAAAATTATTGTAAGAAGAAGGAGTTTACTATTTTCGATAATGATAAGGAGTACCTTATCTCCAGAGCAGAAACATCACCACCTTATTTTTATCTATATCCACCACTAGTAGATCTACTGAATTCAATTATTAAGGATAAAGATAATAAAATTACTATGGGTTAAGAAAAGAATGTTTTAATATAAGACGAGCCTATTGTTCAAGAATATGTTGATGTGTTTCGAGAGTATTTACCTAGACATCCCCTAGAACGATAAATTGAGTTTTCCATTGATTTAATTCCTAGTTCAAGGCCCATATCAAAGACCCCTTATAGAATTGAAAATATGTAATTAATTTAACTAATGAATCAATTAGAGGAATTCAGTAATAAGTGATTTGTTTTCCCTGGTGTTTCTCCATGGGGAGACCCTGTTCTTTTGGTTTATAAGAATGATGGATCGATGAGGTTGTGCATTGACCACCGGGATATCAATGCTACAACAACAAAGAACAGGTATCCCCTACCTCACGTTGGTGATTTATTCGACCAACTTCATGGAGCTCAATATTTTTCAAAGATTTACCTTCAATCTATATATCATAAATTATGTGTGAAAAAGGAAGACATTCCGAAAACAACATTTCGAACTAGGTACAGGAAATACGAGTTTACAATAATTTGTTTTGGATTGAATAATGCACCCTCTATCCTCATGGTTCTAATGAATGGGGTTTTCAAGGAATATCTTGATGATTTTTTGTGTTATTTATTAATGATATCTTGTTATACTCAAAAATCTAGGAAGATCATGAAAATCAATTGAGCACTATTCTGTAAACCCTCACAAGAAATGAATTATATGGAAAGATTTGCAAGTGTGAATTCTGGATTCAAGAGATTTCTTTTCTTGGCCATATTGTCCCTAAAAATGGGATCTCTATTGATCCTTCAAAGGACAAGGCAATCCATGAATGGCCAGAACCAATGAGTATAACTTACATATACATTTTTATTGGTTTATTAGGTTATTATCGATGTTTTGTCTAGAATTTTGCCCAGTTGGCTAACCCATTAACCAAGATCACACGTAAAGGGGTTAAATTTATTTGTAAAAAAGAGTGTGAGGAATGTTTTGATGAAATTATGATAAGATTAGTTAATGCTCCAATCTTGAATCTTCTATCAGGTAATGATGGGTTTGTTATTAATAGTAATTCTTCAAAGATAGGACATGGTTGTGTCCTTATGTAGAATGAGAGAGTTATTACCCATGAATCACAGCATCTAAAAATCCATGAACAAAATTACCCCACTCATGATCATGAGATAGCAGCTGTAATATTTTCTCTGAAAATATGGATACACTATATCAATGGTAAACATGTGACATTTATACTTATCACAAGAGTTTTAAGTATATTTTCTCACAAAAGAATTCAACATGAGGAAAAGATGATGGCTTGTACTACTCGATGATTATGACTGCACTATACACCACCATGAAGGGAAGGAAAATAAGGTGGCAGATGCTTTGAGTAGAAATGATCATGGAAGTTTGAACAAGATGAGAGTTTAATGGGATCCTATTTTAAGGGATCTAGTAAAGATGGATATGGGAATAACCATTGAAGGTGAAACATCAATAATTTTTCAAATGGTTTCCAAACCATCTTTATTAGAAAGGATAAAGTTTTCTTAGACTGAGGATGAGTATTTTCAAAAGAATATTCAAGATGTAAATGATGGGAGATAGAGTGAATTCATAAATGAAGATGGAATTTTGAAATTTGGGAAGAGGGTTTATGTTCCTAACATACTTAATCTAAAAATGGAATTGTTGGATGATTCTCATAGCTCAAATTTCCCTACACACCCTGGGAGAACCACTATGTATACATATTTGATGGAACATATTTTGTGGGACAACATGAAGAGGGAGATTTCTAATTTTGTGTCAGGATGTATAGATTTTCAACAAGTGAAAGCTAGAAGAAAATATCCTAGAGGATTCATGCAACCTATTCCCATACTAGAGTGGAAATGGGAAGATATTATGATGTACTTTATCATGGGACGACCAAATAATCCTAGAAGAAATGATGCAATATGGGTCATTGTAGATCGTCTTACCATGGTTTTGGAAAATTGTGGGTATAGGTTCCCAGATTACCTCGATACCCATGGTTTTAGAAAACTGTGGGTATAGTGCCATTTTCAAGTAGTGTGATCTCCTTTTTACATCAATATTCTGGAAAAGTCTTCATAAATATCTAGATACTAAACATCATTTGAGCACTTCCTACCACCCTCAAACTAAAGGAAAATTAGAACAGACTATTCAAACCATAGAAGACATGTTGAGATATTTCTCACTTGACTTTCAAGGTATGTGGGATCAATATTTACCTCTTGTAGAATATTCCAATTATAGTAACGTCCATTCAAGTATTTAGATGGAACCATATGAAGCATTATAGAGAAAGAGATGTTGTATACCAACACGTTGGGATGATGTCAGAGAAAGAAAACTCATAGGCCTAGAAATTTTTATAGAAACAATGGAAAAAGTGAAGATTATCTAAACCCACATCAAAGCAGCCCAAAATAGGAAAAAGAGATATGTTGATAACTGAAGTAAGGATTTGGAATTTCAAGTAGGGTATAATGTTTTCATGAAGGTTTCTGCATGGAAGGTTGTTATATGTTTCAGTAATAAGGGTAAATTGAGTCCCAGGTACAACGGACCTTTCAAAATTCTTGAACGAATTGATGTTGTAGATTATCATTTGGAAATGCCTCCAAGTCTATCCAATGTTCATGATGTGTTCAATGTATCACTGTTGAAAAAATACATGCCTAACCCAACACATCTACTCACCTATGAGGAAATTTAACTACAACCTGATCTTTCATATTGTGAAGAGCCTCTCAAAATTCTTGATACCAGAGAACAAGAGCTGAGAAATCGGATGACTCGTCTGGTAAAAATTCAATGGAGAAACCACAAGATAGAAGAGGTAACATGGGAACCTGAGGAACTTAGGATGAAAAAACTCTTGAATATTTTTATGCAATAATATTCTTAAAATTTCTTGGATGAATTTATTTTAAGGAGGAGAAAATGTAACAACCCATGATTCCACAGTACGTCTTCCTTTGAATAATGTTGTAGATTTCGTTTTACACCACATGGAGTTTTAACACACTACGACCAATCATAATATCCATTGAGAATAGTAATAACCACTTTTTTAAAGTTTATATATTTTATTTTTTAAAATAGACTTCATTTTTGGATTCAGAATATCCAAATTAGCTGAGGATGAATTTTTTTGAATTTTTTTGAAAACATTCATTTTTTTATGAATAGTGAAAAACACACCATTATTGTTTAAAATAGACTTTTTATTTAAATAATTAGTTATTTTATTTTAATTTATTTCATGTAAAAATATATACATAATACCTATATATGTTCAATTTAATTTATTGGAGTCATTTTATAATAAGTTTTGACATATAAACTTTTATTGAATTTTTTACTGTATTATACCCACTTTCTAGGGGCATTTAAAAATTTGCATAAAACATAATTTTACCACTTTTGTGAGTTTAATTTAAAAAACATAAGACACGTGGTTAATATCAAAAAGTAATATGTGGTTCAACAAGATGAAAATATTTTTTTCTAAATAGTACCTTTTGACTTTTATTTACCACAGTTAAAAGTAAATAGGGTAATTAAGGGTAAAAATGATAATATAATTACCATAACACATGTCCTAATTCTATTGGATAAGTATAATTCTACCAAAAACAAACTTATAAATAATATTTGATCCACTTTTGTCGACATGGATTAGAATAGAACATTTATTATTATTTTATTTAAAGAAGAGTTAAAAGAGTCAAATTCAAAGTTTAATAACTAAACCATTTTTAAAATAGGGTTATAGATGAAATAAATTTGACTATAAATATACATTATAAATTTAAAACTATTTTCCAAATAATGGAATTTTAGTTATAATTTTAAGACATTAAATAATTAAATTTATTTATGACACAATAATAATGCAGTAATTACCTTATTAATGAAAGATTAAAGTAATTGATATTATTAATGTCCAAATAAATTTAATTTCATACTTCTGATGAATTCCACTTGTTTCATGGTAAATATGCCATTTTAGGGTTGATTAAATAATTTTTTTCTATGTAATCATGTTTTAATCATTTTCACAAAAACGAAATACAAAATAGTGTCCAAATTGACATAATTGAGTATTTAAAACAAATAATATATTATTAATTGATATAATACTCATAAAAATATAATGCTCAGCAAAAATACATATATAAGGTCATATATATTAATAAAGAACCACTATAGGTTCTCTTGTCTTGTTATAATATGTTTATTAACCATATTATATAATAATATAAAGAGCCAGGGTAAATGACAAACAATTTAACTAAGAGTTAAATCTAAAATATAAAGTTAATATGGTGACTTAAACCTATCTAGAACCTATTGGTTGAGAGTTTTTCAACAACTACTAACCTAATCCTCTAAATAAATAATTTTTCAGCTATTATAAACTAACATTATGTTTATTATAAAATAATTTTTAAAGCCTTTCCTAAAGTGACCATCACCTAACATAAAAAAGGGTACTTACCCTTCTCTTAATTTCACACCTCCAAAGACATTTGGCTCAGCCAAAAACTACCCGAATATCTCCCCAAAATTCCTCCCTTCATCCTATAGTCCTTCCTTTGGTCAAAAAGCCAACTATATTTCCCTTTTGATCAAATCAAAGGGAATAACCCGATGAAGAGATAAATATTTCATCAACTCTTTCACGTTCTTTTCTTCTTCAACTTCATATTTCCTTATTGTTTCCATTATAAAATAATAACAGCATTATATTATATATTCTGTGATTTTATTATAAATATGGTTCAACCATATTAGTTATTTAATCCATCCTATAAATAACAATGTCACCATAGGTGCGTATGTACGGCTTACCATCTCCATGTCGTGGAGTCGTTTTTTATTCAAACACATAATTATTTTTGATGGGTATAAAAATGAATATAAATGTTTTAAATAATAAATATAACAGGATAATGATTCTATATATTTTATATACCATCCAATTACTTACTATTTTACAATAAATATAATTATATTGTCGCTCGTGCGTACGTACGGATTACCATCTCCATGAACACTATGAGATTCATTACCCATTGTAATCATTCAAGAATAATTTTAATTTTATGATTAAAATTATTTTTTATGAACAAAATATAATTCTTTATATGAATCAAATAAATCCTATCTATAATAAAAATGGCTTAAGTAACCAAGCATATAAATGAAAATTATTCAGTTAACACCTGAAACGACGATACTACTGAAATGTTATTAACAAAGAAATATTAGAGGGTCATATATGATATCATATGTCTGTATATAGATCTTTTATAATCTAATAAAAATTATTTAACTACTATAAAGGTGGTTAATGTACCCTCGACCCAGGAAAAGTACAATGTAAGGGTTAATTTCACAATATCTTTATTATCTGAGGTGGTTTTACCTAAGTATTTACTGGGACCTCTTTATCATCCACATCTATTTTTCATAAAAAAGTATTTCAAAGCATTTTTAAAATTTACTAGACTATGGGATAATATCATTTATACCCCTGCTTGACTTTTTAAAAAATCGTTCTAAAAGAATGTTTCTGGTGTTTTCCAAACAAGGTTCTGTATGACCTTTTCAAAATAATTGAGGTAATAATGTCTTTTTTTAACATATATGGTGGGTGTGGATATTTCTGCTATTATATCATCATTGATTCTTCCCATACAATCTTATAAGAATATTTTAAAAATAAATGTTTTTTCTAATTATGTGACTTCTAAATGATTTTAAAATATAAAGAGGTATTTATTTCAAATTGTTTTAATTTCATATATGTCAATATCCTTCGAATGATTTTTTTATTATTTGAAGTTGATTTATTATGATAAAACTATTATATATTTTATTGAAGGTTTTGTGATATGTTTGACTATGATTGTGTTATTTTTACACAATTCATGGTTTATGGATAATGTATTGAAATTTCGTATGTTGGTTTTAATTTGAATGCTTATGTTATGTTTAAATATTTTCATATGAGGAACGCATTGGACCTAGTAAGTGATGGGTGGAGCCAGCTATAACTCATTGATGCATTGTTAGGTCTCATGAGACAAACTACTATCTTGGCACAAGGCCCTGAGAAAATCTTATTTGTAGTCTTGGCACAAGCCCTTTGCTATGTGGTTATGAAGTCTGACATTATGCATTTTATAATTATGAATGTGGCTATTGATATTGCTTATGATTATTCAATTAGAAGAATATCCATGTTAATAAGTAAATGGAATTATTTTATTTAATATTTTCCATATTATGATGATGTTTATGTTTAAAAGGATTTTGGTTTAGTCTTGTACTTTTCCTTAAATGTTAATGCTCATTTGTGAAAGTTTCTGCTATATTGTTATCCTTCCTAAGCATCTCATCTCACCCCATTCAATGTTTGATTTTTTCTTGGATGTGAAGAAGTATTTTATGGATGACCAGCTGGGATAGGCTAAGCATATAATTGTGTTCAAAAGGGGGGAAATTTTTGATGTTTTTTTCATGATGTAATGTACAACTTATGAATGTATCTAATAATTTCAAGGCTACTAAACTGATCGGTATTTCTGGATTTCATCCCTTGTGATCATGACAATGTTATATAATAACACACTGACTCTAGGAAACTAGGTTTGGGGGTGTTATAGTTTTTATTAGAGGAAGTTTAGTACAATCCTTGGAAACTATATTTAGAAAAACTTTAATGAGAGAACACTACCCAAAGATAGACTTTGAGGATTAGTATAGAATATCTTCTTAGAATTTTGGTACTATAAATATTTTTTGAGTTTTACAAGAAATACATCTTTGTCTAGATATGAGCTGTTAGAGGCGGCTCTAGTACAGATATACCTAGGGGTAAAACCTGAAAACACCGCTTTGAGCTAGACTTGAACTGAACTGGTGCACTACAATGGTCCTTGTTGCACTCTTAGTTATGAAACTCCCGGGGGATATGCTTAGGATAATTCTTATTTTCATTACAAACCATTATTAAGGGTTTATGATTATGTACTTCCTCAAAGAAAACATTTTTATGATTATGTATTATATCCATAAACAGTTCAATTTAGGTTTCCTATTTTACAAGTTTGGAATTATGTATTCTGATTCATAAACTAATCTAGTGTATTCCATTATTTATAAATGGTGCCTAGTGGAATGAATGGAAGTCGTATAAATGAAAATAATCTATGTAGGGATTTCCCTCCTACTCAAGATAATTATAGTGGAGCTGGTGAAGCAACTAGTGCTGATCAGCTTATCACCATATAGGGACAACTCACTCATGTTATGAATAATAACCTTACCCATATAGATCACCCTAATCCACAACGTGGAGGATCAATGTAAGACCTCTTTATGGGAAAACAACCACTAAAATTCAATGGGAGTACAAATCCATTAGTATCTGAGCAATTGATAAGTTCATTAGACAAAATATTTCATGCTTTGGGGAGTAGAAAAAGGGAAAAAGCAGTCATGGTAGATTATCACCTCATGTGAGATGCAGATCAACGGTGGTCATTAATCCAAAACACAAAGGAACATGAAGAATTATCAAAAATTAAATGGTGGGAGTTTAAATATAGTCTCTTAGAAAAACACTTTCCTCGTGACCATCGAGCAGATTTAGAAAGACAATATCTGAGTCTGTGGAAAAACGAGGATGAGAATGTCACAAAGTATGTGGCTAACATTACAAGGTTATCAAGGCATGTAGCATATTATATATGTAACCCATGGAATAATATTTATCGATTATTTGATGGGTTAAAACCATTTCTCCATCGAGCGTTAGACTCACAATCCTTCTCATCATACAAAGATATTGTCTCATGTGCTGTCAAGATAGAAAAGGAATTCTCTATGACTTATGGATTTAAAGAAAAGCAAGAGAAAAATATATATGTTGAACACTCTGTAGATGTAAATAAGATTAATAAGGGAAAAGTTAAATATCCATCCTAGGGTAAATGTGGGATGAAGAACCCCGGTACTTTTCTGAAGGGAATGGGAGTACATTTCAAATATGGTGAAAAAGGCCACCAAGCTTGTGATAGCTAAGGGAATAAAGAGGCTTTCAATGTTGAATGCTACAATTATAGAGAAAAGGGGCATTATGAAAATGAATTTCCTTAGCACCAAGGGAACTTACCTTAGAAAAGGATAAGGGAGAAAGGCCAAGCTTATGCGATCACTATTACTGAGGTTGAATCTCTAAAAGATGTGGTGGTAGGTAATTTAATGGTTTCCTCATGTTTAGCCAATGATTTATTTGATTCCAAATCAACTCATTGTTTCATATCTTCCCAGTTTGATAAAAAAATTAGATATTTTCAATTTGAATTAACAAGGTATTTTTCAATCAAAACAACAAAGTGAAGTATCATCGCAACAATGTTTTGTGAATCAGTTCCCATTAGGGCATATAAATGTTCTTTATCTACTTATCTCACTATCATACCCACGATTGAATTTGATATAGTTTTTAGAATGGATTGTCTTTCAGACCATGATGTGAAAATTTATTTCAAGAAGGGGGAGGTTAAAATTTTTTATTATGATAATGATTACCATATCTTTAGAGAGAAAACATCACCACTTGATTCTTATCTAGATTCACCCCCAATTGCCCTACTAAAATTAATTATTGGGGAGGAATAGAATGAAATAACTATGGGTGAGGAAAAAATGTTCAAATATAATATGTACCTATTATGTAAGAATATGTTGATGTGTTTTCAGAGGATTTACCTAGACATCCTCCAGAATGAGAAATTCAGTTTTCCATTGATTTAATTCCTGGTTCAAGGCCCATATAGAAGACCCATTATAGAATGGCCACTGTGGAATTAGTGGAACTAAAGAAACAACAAGAGGAATTGATTAATAAGTGATTTATTCACCCTAGTGTTTCTCCATGTGGATCCCTTGTTCTTTTTGTTAAGAAGAAAGATGGATCTATGGGGTTGTACATTGACTACAGGGAGATCAATCCTATAACAATAATGAACAAGTATCACCTACCTCGCATTGATGATTTATTCGCACAAATTCATGGAATCCAATATTTTTCAAAGATTGACCTTTGTTCTCGATATCATCAATTGTGTGTGAAGAAGGGAGACATTCAAAAAACAACATTTTAAACCAATAATGGGAAATACGAGTTTACAGTAATGCCTTTTGGATTGACTAATTCACCCTATATCATCATTAATCTAATGGATAGAGTTTTCAAGGAAAATCATGATGACATTATAGTGGTATTTATTTATGATATCTTGGTTTACTCAATATGATATGAAGATAATGAAAATCACTTATGCACTATTATGAATACCCTCAGAAGAAATGAATTATATGGAATGTTTTTCAAGTGTGAATTTTGGCTTCAAGATATTTCTTTTCTTGGAAATATTGTCTCGAAGGATGGGATCAATGTTGCTCCTTCAAAGACCAAGGCAGTCCATGAATGTCCAGCATCAATGAGTATAACTGAGGTACGCAATTTTATTGGTTTAGTAGGTTATTATCAATGTTTCAACAAAAATATTTCCCGGTTGGAAAACCCATTAACCAATCCCACTCGTAAAGGGGTTAAATTTGTTTAGGCAAAATAGTGTGAAGAATGTTTTGTATAAATGAAGAGAATATCAGTTAATGATTCTATCATGACCCGTCCTCGGGGCCCGTGCTGTGACTACCCCAAGCCCACCTTCCATAGGCCAGGGGCTGGTGACTAGCACCAAGGCATAAATCCCGGTAAAAAGGGAAGGCATTGCCTTTATAAAGTAAACAATCACATAGATTACAAGCTGAAGAAGTAAATACTATGTAAAAACTGAGTACAACAGTAAGTGCGGAAAGTATAAAGGGGCCGGAAATACAAGCCCAACTGTAAATTAAAACTCGAAAGGGAAAAAAGCAACTGAAAAGTAAAGCTGCTACGCCGAGCTGTCCACTGGAAATCCCACCTAAAGGGTGGGTACAGATAGCTCCTCTACTCCTCGAGTCCCGCCGTCTGCTCTGAGTATGTCCCGCCCAGTGGTCCACCTCTGGGTACTGCCTCGTCATCACGTCCACCTCTTGGTACCGTCTCGTCGTGAGGTCCTCCTCCGGGTACCATCTCGTCGTATAGTCCACCTCCAGGTACCGTCCAGTCCTCGAACACTCGGCCTCTGTCTGCACTGCCCGTCGTCTACAACCAACACAACGAGGTGCGGGCATAGCCCATGCAGGGGTGAGTATAACGATACTCAGTAGGGACCCCGAGACCCTCAAGGTCTCACTAAAACCAACAAGGATAACCACATAGAAGATCTCAACAGATAACCTCTACTTAGGTATATGCCCATACATATACCTAAGTTATCAAGTAACCCATCTCAATCATGAAGAAACACAAGGATTGTGAAATCAACGGATAACTACTACCCAGGTATATGCCCATACATATACCTGAGTTATCAAGTGACCCATCTTAATCATGAGGTAAACAAAAAGGTCAAAAGTCTCAGCTCAAACCAGGATTTTCATTATCGAAAACGTAACTGCTGAAAAGCTCCGTCTCTGGAGTGTACAGTGGTCCTGTCACGACTCCGAGGTACTGCTCACTAACCTAAGACTGCTGAAGTACTCCTCCTGTCGAGTACCGCGAGTCAGCCACTCAGACACAGTAGTGCTTCCCGCCGAGGTATGTCACCCAAACACAGTAGTGAACACCCCCTAGTAGCCTGCTGAGGTACTCTCCGGACGAGTACCGCGGGTCTGCACTATCACACAGGTAGTGCTACGTCCTCCATGGGTCTGCACCTCAGAAAGTAGTGCTCTGTCCACTGGGCTAGTCGACTCACTCCAAGTCGAGTCTGTCAAGCAGTCATCAGGTCTCAGCCAGCTACACGGTCTTCATACTCCGTACGCTCGTCTTTGGGAGGGTCCGCTCCATGAGCTACAAGTAGATACTCCAAGTATCTCAAAGTCCCATGAAGAAGTTTCTCAAAGGACGGCCTCGTCATAGGGGTCTCAACACAACAGACGGCGCGTCAATCGGACGCCCGGTCTGTGAGTTATTAGCATTTTCGTCCCAGGGTCCCGGTTGGTTTCGTGAGCGAACCAAACCCGGCCGTATCTCAACTGTACCCCGAACTCTCATAGGGTATACTCATAGGGACCGTTTCTCAACGAGATCACCAACGCCGCAGACGGTTCGTCAAACGGACATTCTGTCAGAAAGATATCAGCTTTTCCGTTCTAGGGGCCCGGTTGGATTTCGGTGCGATCCAACCTGGCCACTATCCATCTGCATCCAAAACTCGGGCGGAGGATGCCAAAAGTTCCGTATCGTCAACAGGAACTAAACGCAACAGACGGCGCGTCAATCGGACGCCCGGTCTGAGAGTTATTGGCTTTTTCGTTCCAGGGGCCCGGTTGGTTTTTAAGGAAAAACCAACCCGATCGTACTCCACATGCGTCCAAACCTCGGTCGGAGTATGCCAAAAGATCCGTCTCATCAAGAGGAATTCAACGAAACAGACGGCGCGTAAATCGGATGCCCGGTCTGTTAGTTATTGGTCTTTCTGTCTCACACCCACCCTGAGAAACTTCCCAGGAGGTCACTCATCCTGATCACTACTCTAGGCCAAACACGCTTAACTATGGAGTTTTAACAATGTAGGATCCCGAAAAAAAAGGTGCACGTTGAGTATAGTATACCGAAACGACCGTCTCGATCCAAGGATCGTGTTGCCGCTGACGGCGAGTCGTTTGGAGGCCTGTAGCCCAAGATACGGGCATTTGACCGAAAGTGGTCTGAAACTGGGGGTCTGGGCCCGGGCCGACCCGGGCCGACCCCCCCCCCCCCCCCGGGTCGGCCGAACCGGGTCGACCCGCCCTGGGCGACGACCCGACCCGATGACCCGGCCCGGCTCGGAAAACCCGGCCCGGCCGGCGGCGCGGCCGGTGCGGCGGTGCGGTCCGGCGCGACGGCGCGGTCCGGCGCGGCGGCGCGGTCCGGCGGGGCTGCGCGATCCGGCGCGGTCCGGCGGGGCTGCGCGATCCGGCGCGGCGGCGCGGGCCGGCACGACGGCACGGCGTGGGCGCCGTTCGTGTGCCGCGCGCGGGGGGCAAAGCCCCCGCCTTTCCTCAGCTGGCGGCGCGGCAACCTGCCGCGCCTAAAGAAAAACGGCCCCCCTCACGTGGGGGCCTGCCTTCGAGAAAACGGGGGGCCGCCTGCCCCCCCCCCCCCCCCTTGTGAAACCGGCCCCCCTCATAATGGGGGGGGGGCCATTAATTCTGGTCGGGGAAAATTATTTCCCCCGGTTTTCTCCCTTCCGGCCGGCCCGACCTGGCCGGCCGGGTCTTCCTCAACGGGACCGGAAAGGCCGGTCCCCCTTCCGTCTTCCGACACCGGCGGCCCGGCTGGCCGCCGTTCTTCTCGTTCTGCCGCGGCCCGGAACCGGCCGCGGCCTTCGTTGTCTGGCGCGGTGCGACAACACCGTGCCCCTCCACCGCGGCCCCGCTCCGGCCGCGGTGCCTTCAACTTTCTTCGACGCGGCGCGACGGCGTCGCGTCCTTGCTTTATTTAACGATGCGGCGCGACGGCGCCGCGCGTTTCTTGCCGCATGATCCTGCACAGTGCGACGGCACCGCGCCACACCCGTTTCAATCCACAACAAAATCAACATGAATAGGAGGAGGGTCGGACGTGTTCGTGCGGTCCGGCCCCCTCGTGTTATTTGATAACAATCAGCCTTTAATGAATGATAAACTTTCACAATCTTTTAAATTAAATAAAAAGATTTGGAATCAAGGCCCGACAAATATAAACCATCAAGTTCGAAGGAGAGATCCACATAACATTAAAAATTTAAAACCCCTACCTTGATTTAAGAGTTGACGAGATTCGGCATCGTGAAAAGAGATGTCGCGGAAGAAGACGTCGTCGGTATTGCGGGTATGGCGTCGCGGAAGACGGTTCCCGAGAACGTGGCTTTCTTCGTCGATGCCCGATTGTTCTTCGCGTTCTTTGTCAAGAGGATTAAGAAACTTCAAGACTTCTAAGCCTTCTTTCCAAATGCTCTCAAACAACACAACACAACCAAATGAAAAAAATTTCTCCACTTATTTAATTAACTTCACATGGCTTTTGAAATTCATGAGACTCACACAACTCACCACATTAAAATCAACTCATTTAAGACATAAGTTGTAACTATGTTAAAATCATTGAAGTGGGAGTTGAGGGGTTTTATAGGATATGAAGAGGTGGGGTTCGTGTGGGCCCCACCACCCTCATAACCTTCCAAGGGAGGTTGGGTGGTTACCCAACTTCCACCATGAGCTAACACTTAGAGTAATTTAATAAAAATTGTAGTGTAGTTATAATATAAACTTCCACAATTTTTATTATCAACACTCGTGTAAACGCAACTCCGGAACAGGAGTTCCTAAGTAATTATCGGCACTGTGGTTCCATCGGTGCCCTCAGAATTCGATTCCGGGCACCGGTTCAAAAGATAGAAATTCCCGCTCGTTCGTTCACTGAACATACCCGAGCCAAACTTCGGAAATCAATTTCGGGAACACCGGGCCTCGGAATCAGGCGTCGTCAGAAACTGCATTCCTGTCAAATTCCAAAGAAAATTAAGAAAAAAAAATTCCTTGAAATTTCCAGGTCTTTACACTACTCCCACCTCAGGACTTTACATCCCCTTAAAGCTTCAACACACACTAGGGTCACAAAAGCGGTACAAGGCACGCATCTGAGCCTTCCGCTCCCATGTGCTTACCTGGAGGTTCCGTACTGCCAAAGAAAGTGCACCCGAGGAATCGATCTTCCTCGTAGGATCTGCTCCTGTCGATCCTCGATTCCCACTAGAACCTCCGTGAAAGACACCCCATCGCCATCGTCCAGCTCCTCATGGTCGATGGTATACGAAGGGTCGAGCACGTATCTCCTCAGTTGAGATACGTGGAAGTCGTTGTGCACCTGGTGCAACTGCGGTGAATGGGTCAAGCGGTAAACCACCCCGCCTACCCAGCTGGGGACCTAAGAAGGTCCGCTGAACCTTGGAGATAACTTGCCGCCTTGGCCACTTCTCCGTAAACCTCATCGAGGTGAGACCCGTATAAGAACGTGGTCGCCATCCTCAAACTCCAGAGGTTTCCAATTCCTATTAGAACTTGAACTCAAATGACTGCTGCCATGAGGGTAATGTTGGCCGATTCAAGAGTGATTGGTCGCACCCTCCCGTGAAAGAGTTTATCCCGTGCTTCCTGGGGTTTCCTTTTCGCCGACCAAGGAAAACCCATCCCGATGTTTGCCTAAAACCGTCAATTTGAGTATGAAAAGTTATTTCCCATTCCATACTCAAACTAACGTCGTAAGGCCTCGACGCTGTCACCAAGAGATTCCAACCGAAACTCTCGCCTCGAGGGTCTGACCACACCGTCGGCGTAAGTGTGATTATCGAGTCTCCTCCCAAGGTATCTCTAGACGTGAGGGTCAAGTCCACGGCTTACCAGAAACTCTAGGTCTAGAACAAGATTTTTGAAAGCACTAAATGATTCACATCGACGTCCGTTACTACAACAGCTAGTAGTGGACACAGACTGTCCCTTGAATCATTTCTAGAGCCATTGGGTCACACTCCTTGACCGCATGCAGCCGCACTCTTCCTCCGCCCTCCTGCTCCCTGAGCCTGGTAGGAATAAATAAGGCGGGTGGTTGTACAATGTTAGGATGTACACCACCTCATGCTGTTCTCCTAGCTCTGCCTCCACATCTGATGCTTCGTAGACTCATTTCTCTTTTAAGCTTCCTCTTCTATAACACGCCCGAGTCTCTAAGACTGGCACCGGTTTCCTGTTTCTTACTGCACTGTGCAGTCTTCATCCTCTCTTGGATGTCCTGGACCTCCTTTAGTCTCACAAGAGATGATATGATTTCTTCTTTTCCGATAAGGGATACCCGGTCTCATCCCCTGGATGAACCACATTCGTTGCCTAATACAGTCAATCCTGACATGAATGATGCATTCATCCCATGGATGACGTCGTAAGGCCTCGACGTATCTACTAAGAGATCCAACTGTCACTCTCTCCTCTAAGGGTCGAGTCACAATATCGGCATCAGTGTGAGGTCACTGGGTCCCCTCCAGTAGAAATCTCAAAAGTGAGGGTCAAGTCAATAGTTTAACCAGGACCACTCAGTATCAACCAAACAAAAGGACAGGAAAGAAAACAAAGATAAGTGTCTTTTTATTATTGCAGCTCATAGTACAAAGACACGAATACAGAAGCAACATGGAACTAGAAGTACAAAGGACGTATCCACTAGTTCCTCTCCTGCCCACCTGCTCTCGGAGCTCTACTGCCGTGTCCATTGGTCGGCTGTTGCTCAAGCACCAACTGCTGCTTCTGTCTCGGTGGCTCCTCCAACACCCGTTGTTCAACCGTACGAGGATTCGGACAGTCACATGCCAGGTGACCCTTCCCGCCGCAGGAGTAACATTGTCCGTTTCTTGCACGCCTGGCTCTGACCCCACCTTGGGTTCCCAGCACCACCGGTCCTAAAACCCGATATCGTCTAACTGCTAGTCTTTTCCTCCTGGACCTCTACATCATCTTTCTACTTCCCACAAATGACTCGGCTACTGATCAAAAAGCACGCGGCAAAGGCAGAAGCTCCTGTACACGCTCGGGGTGTAGAGCTACTGGCACAAAATCCACCCTAAAGAAGGTCTCGAATTCTTCCCATGCGAAGTTCATCTAATCGCAAAACTGGAACAAGTGGCTCCACCACCTGCCTACTGCTGCCTTAAGGAGGCTTGTAGCAAAATCACCATGAAGTCTTCCGACGTCCCCACTTGCCTGAATACTCTCACCACAGCCTCCAGCCAAACCTCAGCCGCCTGCGGGTCCATCTCTCCCTGGAACCTGGGTGGCCTATGGCGCTGGAACTCGTGCAGTGCGCTCAAGCATCGTGCATCTTCTACTGCTAGGGCTGGTGGCATCGGTAGCCCAACGGATAGTAGTACCGCTGGTGCCTCCACTGCAAGGGGGCCCTGTACCGAAGCCTCGTCGCTCGACAGGCAATCAGCACGCACATCCCTCTGGGCTCTAGCTGGTCGTCCGTGAAAAGGCATCCTGAAAGAAACATCGTGACATGGTCAAACGTTTATACCTGGTGAGCTGACCTGGTTTGAGATGTTTTAAGGGAAAACCTTTGAAAACACACACGCAATCAGTGATTTCGTGCACAAAGTCGGAAATCAGTTGTCAGGGTCCTGATGTATGGATACGTCGGCTGCCCGCACCAACACTGGACTCCATGAACTGAAATCCACACTCGGTACTCTTAACACTATTGCTTCACAGAAAGTAAAATTCAGAGTCATAAGTTCTGCGGTAGAACTTAACTCCTCTGATACCAATTTTTCATGACCCGTCCTTGGGGCCCGTGTCGTGACTACCCCAAGCCCGCCTTCCATAGGCCAGGGGCTGGCGACTTGCACCAAGGCATAAATCCCGGTAAAAAGGGAAGGCATTTCCTTTGTAAAGTAAACAATCACACAGAGTACAAGCGGAAGAAGTAAATACTATGTAAAAACTGAGTACAACAGTAAGTGCGGAATGTATAAAGGGGCCGGAAATACAAGCCCAACTGTAAAGTACAACTCGAAAGGGAATATAGCAACTAAAAAGTAAAGCTGCTACGCCGAGCTGTCCACTGGAAATCCCACCTAAAGGGTGGGTTAAGATAGCTCCTCTGCTCCTCGAGTCTCGTCGTCCGCTCCGAGTATGTCCCGCCCAGTGGTCCACCTCGGGGTACCGCCTCGTCATCACGTCCACCTCTGGGTACCGTCTCGTCGTGAGGTCATCCTCCGGGTACCATCTCGTCGTATAGTCCACCTCCAGGTACCGTCCAGTCCTCGAACACTCGGCCTATGTCAGCACTGCTCGTCGTCTACAACCAACCCAATGAGGTGCGGGCATAGCCCGTGTAGGGGAGAGTATAACGATACTCAGTAGGGACCCCGAGACCCTCAAGGTCTCACTAAAACCAACAAGGATAACCACATAGAAGATCTCAACAGATAACCTCTACTTAGGTATATGCCCATACATATACCTAAGTTATCAAGTAACCCATCTCAATCATGAGGAAACACAAGGATTGTGAAATCAACAGATAACTACTTCACAGGTATATGCCCATACATATACCTAAGTTATCAAGTGACCCATCTCAATCATGAGGTAAACAAAAAGGTCAAAAGTCTCAGCTCAAACCAGGATTTTCATTATCGAAACTGTAACTGCTAAAAAGCTCCGTCTCTGGAGTGTAAAGTGGTCCTGTCACGACTCTGACGTACAGATCACTAACCTAAGACTACTGAAGTACTCCTCCTGTCGAGTACCGCGGGTCAGCCACCCAGACACAGTAGTGCTTCCCACCGAGGTATGTCACCCAAACACAGTAGTGCACACCCACTAGTAGCCTGCTGAGGTACTCTCCGGACGAGTACCGCGGGTCTGCACTGTCACACAGGTAGTGCTCCGTCCGCCATGGGTCTGTACCTCAGAAAGTAGTGCTCCGTCCACTGGGCTAGTCGACTCACTCCAAGTCGAGTCGGTCAAGCAGTCGTCAGGTCTCAGCCAGCTACACGGTCTCCGTACTCCGTACGCTCGTCTCTGGGAGGGTCCGCTCCATGAGCTACAAGTCGATACTCCAAGTATCTCAAAGTCCCACGGAGAAGTATCTCAAAAGACGGCCTCGTCATAGGGGTCTCAACACAACAGACGACGCGTCAATCGAACGCCCGGTCCGTGAGTTATTAGCATTTTCGTCCTAGGGGCCCGGTTGGTTTCGTGAGCGAACCAAACCCGGCCGTATCTCAACTGTACCCCGAACTCTCATAGGGTATACTCATAGGGACCGTTTCTCAACAAGATCACCAACGCTGCTGACGGTTCGTCAAACGGACGTTCTGTCAGAAAGATATCAGCTTTTCCGTTCTAGGGGCCCGGTTGGATTTCAGTGCGATCCAACCCGGCCACTATCCATCTGCATCCAAAACTCGGGCGGAGGATGCCAAAAGTTCCGTATCGTCAACAGGAACTCAACGCAACAGACGGCGCGTCAATCGGACGCCCGGTCTGAGAGTTATTGGCTTTTTCGTTCCAGGGGCCCGGTTGGTTTTTAAGGAAAAACCAACCCGACCGTACTCCACCTGCGTCCAAACCTCGGGCGGAGTATGCCAAAAGATCCGTCTCATCAAGAGGAATTCAACGAAAGAGACGGCGCGTAAATCGGATGCCCGGTCTGTTAGTTATTGGTCTTTCCGTCTCACACCCACCATGGGAAACTTCCTAGGAGGTCACCCATCCTGATCACTACTCTAGGACAAGCACGCTTAACTATGGAGTTTTAACCACGTAGGCTCCCTAAAAGGAAGGTGCACCTTGAGTATAGTATACCGAAACGACCATCTCGATTCAAGGATCGTGTTGCCGCTGACGGCGAGTCGTTTGGAGGCTTGTAGCCCAAGATACGGGCATTTGACCGAAAGTGGTCCGAAACTGGGGGTCTGGGCCCGGGCCGACCCCCCCCCCCCCCCCCCCCCCCGCCCTGGGTCGGCCGAACCGGGTCGACCCGCCCCGGGCGGCGACACGGCCCGACGACCCGGCCCGGCTCGGAAAACCCGGCCCGGCAGGCGGCGCGGTCCGGTGCGGCGGCGCGGTCCGGCGCGGCGGCGCGGCCTGGCCGCCGTTCGTGTGCCGCGCGCAGGGGGCAAAGCCCCCGCCTTTCCTCAGCTGGCGGCGCGGCAACCTGCCGCGCCTAAAGAAAAACGGCCCCCCTCACGTGGGGGCCTGCCTTCGAGAAAACGGGCCCCCCCCCCCCCCCTTTGTGAAACCGGCCCCCCTCATAATGGGGGGGGGCATTAAGGCTGGCCGGGGAAAATTATTTCCCCCAGTTTTCTCCCTTCCGGCCGGCCCAACCTGGTCGACCGGTTATTCCTCAACGGGACCAGCAAGGCCGGTCCCCCTTCCGGCTTCCGACACCGGCGGCCCGGCTAGCCGCCGGTCTTCTCGTTCCGCCGCGGCCCGGAACCGGCTGCGGCCTTCGTTGTCCGGCGCGGTGCGACGGCACCGCGCCCCTCCACCGCGGCCCCGCTCCGGCCGCGGTGCCTTCAACTTTCATCGACGCGGCGCGACGGCGTCGTGTCCTTGCATTATTTAACGACGCGGCGTGACGGTGCCGCGCGTTTCTTGCCGCATTATCCTGCACAGTGCGACGGCACCGCGCCACACCCGTTTCAATCCACAACAAAATCAACATGAATAGGAGGACGGTCGGACGTGTTCGTGCGGTCTGGCCCCCTCGTGTTATTTGCTAACAATCGGCCTTTAATGAATGATAAACTTTCACAATCTTTTAAATTAAATAAAAAGATTTGGAATCAAGGCCCGAAAAATATAAATCATCAAGTTCGAAGGAGAGATCCACATAACTTTAAAAAGTTAAAACTCCTACCTTGATTTAAGAGGTGACGAGATTCGGCGTCGTGAAAAGAGATGTCACGGAAGAAGACGTCGTCGGTATTGCGGGTATGGCGTCGCGGAAGACGGTTCCCGAGAACGTGGCATTCTTCGTCGATGCCCGATTGTTCTTCGCGTTCTTTGTCAAGAGAATGAAGAAACTTAAAGACTTCTAAGCCTTCTTTCCAAAAGCTCTCAAACAACACAACCCAACCAAATGAAAAAAAGTTCTCCACTTATTTAATTAACTTCACATGGCTTTTTAAATTCAAGAGACTCACACAACTCACCACATTAAAATCAACTCATTTAAGACATAAGTTATAACTAAGTTAAAATCATTTAAGTGGGAGTTGAGGGGTTTTAGAGGATATGAAGAGGTGGGGTTCGTCTGGGCCCCACCACCCTCATAACCTCCCAAGGGAGGTTGGGTGGTTACCCAACTTCGACTATGAGCTAACACTTAGAGTAAGTTAATAAAAATTGTAGTGTAGTTATAAAATAAACTTCCACAATTTTTATTATCAACACTCGTGTAAACGCGACTCCAGAACAAGAGTTCCTAAGCAATTACCGGCGCTGCGGTTCCATCGGTGCCCTCAGAATTCGATTCTGGGCACCGGTTCAAAAGATAGAAATTCCCGCTTGCTCGTTCACTGAACATACCCGAGCCAAACTTCGGAAATTAATTCCGGGCACACCGGGCCTCAGAATCAAGCGCCGTCAGAAACTGCATTCCTGTAAAATTCACAAGAAAATTAAGAAAAAAAATTTCCTTGAAATTTCCGGGTCTTTACAGATTCTATATTGACTCTACCATTGGGTAATAATGGGTTTGTTATTTATAGTAATGCTTCAAAGAAAGGACTTGGTTGTGTCCTTATGAAGAATAATAGAGTTATTGCATATGCATCAAAGCAGCTAAAAATTAATGAACAAAACTATCCACTTCTGATCTTGAGATTGCAGCAGTAGTATTTGGTATGAAAATATAGAGACACTATCTTTATGGTGAAAAATGTGAGATTTATAATGATCACAAGAGATTAAAGTATATTTTCTCACCAAAAGAACTCAACATGTGGAAAAGACGATGGCTTGAACTACTCAAGGGTTATGATTACACTATAAAATACCACCTGGGGATGGAAAATAAGGTGGAAGATGCTTTTATTATAAGGGATCATGGAATTTTAAACAATATGAGAGTTGGATGAGATCCTATTTTCATGGTTATAGTTAAGATAGATATGGTAAAACCCATGGAATGTGAAATATCAATACATTTTAAAATAGTTTCCAATCCATCTTTACTAGAAAGTATAAAGAGTTATCAAACTAATGATGAGGAGTTTCAAAATAAGATTAAAGCTCTAAATGATGGGAGATTGAGTGACTTCATATATGGAGATAGAATTTTGAAATTTGGGAAGAGGCTTTGTGTTCCTTACATACTTGTACAAAAAAGGGAAATGTTAGATGATGTTCATAGCTCCAATTTCTATAT
Organism: Viscum album; assembly: GCA_963277665.1. Lineage (NCBI taxonomy): Eukaryota > Viridiplantae > Streptophyta > Magnoliopsida > Santalales > Viscaceae > Viscum > Viscum album. The sequence goes on along the minus strand of OY728128.1, from coordinate 1,742,420,932 downwards.
ACACCCTGGGAGCACTAAGATGTATAGATATTGGAAGGAACGTTTTCGGTGGGACAACAAGAAGAGAGAGATTGCTGGATTTCTGTCAAGATGTATGCTTTGTAAACAAATAAAAGCTAGAAGACAGCATCATAGAGGAGTCACACAACCTCTTCCCATAAGTGAGTGGAAATGGGATCATATTATGATAGAATTTGTCATGGGACTACCAAAGATTCCTAGAAGAAATGATGTAATATGGTTCATTGTTGATCTTCTTACTATGTCACCACATATTCATGATATAAGAGAATATTTTCCACTTAAATCTCTAGAAAAACTATATATTAATGAAGTTGTAAGACTTCATGGAGTACCCCTATCGATTGTTTCTGATCGAAACACTATAGGAAAAATAAAATATACCCACACTTCAAAACCATGGGTATAGCCTCCAAAACTGTGGTTATAGGCTACACCCATGGTTTTGGGAATTGTGGTCAAATGAGGCTTCAGGATAGGTCCCCGACCTATACCCACGGTTTTGAAAACTGTGGGATTAATTTTTTTCCACCGTGTCATAGCCTCACACCCTATTTCCACGCTATCAAAACCTTATACCCATAGTTTTAAAACCGTGGTTATATATTTATTTTTACAAAAAAATGTATTACAGGAGTTGAACCCATGACCATAATTTCTAAATCGATGAGACTCACCACTCAAGCTACGTCACATACAAGTATATCTATCTATATTTTTCCAAATATATTTTTAAAAATTTCTATTTGAAAAAAAAGGACTCGTGGGTTTCGATCCTTGGTCATTATATTCATGCATAAAATGCTAACCAACTGAGCTATCCCATTTTTATATTAATATAACTTTATTTATTGTTATATATTAATTTCACTTTGTGTATTAGAAAAAAAAAGTTGTCAGTGGGTTTTTAACCTAGGGTGCAATGAACAATAGATAGTGCCTCACCAACTCACCTATGAATATTATATGTTAATATATTTTTATCTCCCCAAATATATAAATCAGAACCCTGGGTATAAGAGGGAAAAACATGGGGAATGTTTTTCTCCCAAAATATTTTTTGAGTCCAACAGAATTTTTTTCTCGCCATAATACAGGAAAGATATACCCGCAGTTTTATTAATCCATGGGTATAGATCCTTGAAAAAAAATCCTATACCCCCAATTATTTCAAAACCGTGGGTGTAGTTCTTGAAAAAAATTACTACACCCATAGTTTTGGTCAAAACATTGTGTCTAGCTGTCTTTTTCCCCATGGTTTTGGAAAACCATGGGAATGGGTCCTCAAAAAAAACTATACCCATATTTTTTCGCAAAACCGTAGGTATAGGTTCCCATATTACCCCTATAACCATGGTTTTTAAAAACTGTCGGTATAGGGGTTCCATATACCCATTGTTTTGGAAAAAACCATGGGTATAGGGCTATTTTCTAGTATTGTGATCCCTGTTTTACATCAAGATTCTGGAAAAATAATCAGAAATCCCTAGATACTAAACTTAATTTGAGCACTGCCTACCACCCTCAAACTGAGGGACAACCATAATAAACTATTCAAACCTTAGAATACAGGTTTTTATCTTTCTCACTTGACTTTCAAGGAATATGGGATCTATATTTACAAATTGTAGAAATTTCCAATAAAAATAACTTCCATTCAAGTATTCATATAGTGCTATATGAGGCGTTATACATAAAGAGATGTCAAACACCGACTTGTTGGGATAATGTTGGTGAAAGAAAACACATAGGTCGAAAACATGTTATGGAAACAATGGAAAAATTTAAGATTAACCAAACCCACATCAAAGCAACACAAAGTAAGGAAAAGAGCTATGACGATAACTGAAGGAAGGATTTGGAATTTCAAGTAGGAGACCATGTTTACTGGAAGGTACCTCTCTGGAAAGGTGTTATATGTTTCGGTAAGACAGGTATATTGAGTCCCTAGTACGTCTGACCCTTTGAAATTATAGAATTAATTGGAGTTGTAGCTTATCGTTTTGTAAGGCCTCCAAGTATCTCCAATATTCATGTTGTGTTCCACGTATCGATGTTGATAAAATACATTCCAGACAAAATGAATGTAATAAACTATGAGGAAATTGAATTGAAATATAATCTATACTATTGTGATGATCCTGTCAAAATTCTTGATACCAGAGAACAAGTGTTGAGAAACCAGACAACTCATCTGGTAAATGTTCTATGGAGAAACCATAAGATGAAAGAGGCAACGTGAGAACCTGAGGAAATTATGATGAAAACCCCCTGAATCTTTTTATGCAATAATATTATAGAAATTTCAAGGATGGAATTATTTTAAGGAGGAGAGAATGTAACACCCCAAGATTCCATGGTATGTTTTCCTTTGAATATTGTAGTATCTTGCATTGTATGCAAATTCGAGTTTTAACACACCACGACCAATCAAAGTAGCTGTTATGAATAGTAATACCCACATTTTGAAATTTTATAAATTATATTATTAAAAATGTACTTTTTTTTGGATTTAGAATATCAAAATAATATTAGGGTGAATTTCTGTAATTTTTATGAAAAATTTTAATGTTTGATGAATAGTGAAAAACACAGCATTATTATTTAAAACAAACATTTTATTTAAATAACTAGTTATTATATTTTAATTTCATTCAGGTAAAAATAGATACAAAATACCTATATATGTTTAACTTAATTCATAAGATTCATTTTATAATATGTTTAGATATATAAAATTTTATTGAACTTTTAACCGTCTTTTACCCACCTTCCAAGAGCATTTGAAAATTTGCATAACACATAACTTTACCGCTTCTGTGAGTTGAATTTCAAAAATCCAAGAGATAAGGTTAATATCAATATATAAAATGTTGTTCAATAAGATGAAAATAATATTTGGTGAATAGTAACTTTTGAATTTTATTTACCAATGTTAAAAGTAAATAGGGTAGTTAAGGGTAAAAATGATAATATTATTACCCTAAAACATGTCCTAATTCTATTGGATAAGTGTAATTCGACCAAAAAAACCTTAGGAAGAATATATTACCCCCTTTGGTCCACATGGATTAGATTTTGAAATTTATAATTATTTTATTTAAACAAGAGTTAAAAGTGTTTAATTCAATGTTTAATAGCTAAACCATTTTAAATATAGGGTTATACATAAGATAAATTCAACTATAAATAATCATTAAAAATCTAAAAATATTTCCTCAATAATGGTATTTTATTTATAATTTTCAAACACTAAATAATTAAATTTATTTATTAGTCAATGAAGATGTAGTAAATACCTTATTAATGAAAGATTAAAATAATTGATATAATAAATTTCCAAATAAATATAATTTGAAACTTTTGATAAATTTCACTAATTTTATAGGTTAATATGACATGTTAGGGATTATTCAATAAATTTTTTAAGTAATAATTCTATTATGAATTTCAAAAAAAAACAAATACTAAATAGTGTCAAAATTGACATAATTTAGTTTTTTAAAAAAATATTATATTATTAATTGTTATAATATCCCTAAAATATAAGGTTATGCCAAATGACTTAGATAAGGTTATATATATTAACACTGAACCACTTGGGGTTCTATTTTCTTGTTATAGTTTTTTATTAACCATATAATATAAAAATTCAAAGAGACATGATATATGACAAACTATTTAAGTAAGAGTTAAATCAAAAAGGTAAGGTTAATATGGTGATCTAAACCTTTGTAAACTGATTGGATGAGATTCTTTTGACCAATAACACCCTTAGTCTCTAAATAAATCATTTTTGATCCATTAGAAACCGAAAATTATTTTATTATAAAATAATATTTCAAGCTTTTCCGAAAGTGACCATCACCTCTATTATAAAAGAGTAGTTCACATTCTCTTAATTTCACACCTCCAAATCTATTCTACTCGGCCAAACCCTACACTAATAACCTCCAAACATTCCTCTATTTATCCTAGAGGCCTTACATTGGCCAGAAATCCAACCTAGGGAGCCCTATTGATCAAAAACAATAGAAGAACCTGAAGAACAGGTAAATATTTTATCACCACTTTCATGTTATTTTCATCTTCCACATCCAATTTCATTGTTTTTTAAATTCAAAAATAATAAATACATTATATTATATATAATTTGATGTGATTATAAATATGGTATAACCATATTCTTTATTCTATCCATCCTATAAATGACAAATTCGTCATATGTGCGTACATATGGCTTATCGTCTCCATGTCGTGTTGTAGTTTGTTATTCAAACACTTCATTATTTTGGATGGGTATAATAATGAATATAATGGATTTAAATAATAAATATAACATGTTAATGATTCTTTATATATGATATACCATCCAATTACATATGATTTCACCATTAGTATAATGATATTGTCGCTTGTGCGTATGTACGGATTACTGTCTCCATGAATGCTATGAGATTCATTCTCCATCGTAATCATTAAATAATAGTTTTAATTTTAGGATTAAAAACAATTTTTATGAACATAATATCATTCTGTATATGAATCAAATATATCCTATCCATAAAAAACATGGCTTACATAACCAATCATATAATGGAAAATGAATCAGTTAACACTCGAAACGATGATAATAATGAAATATTATTTACAAAGATATATTAGAGGGTCATATATGATATTTTATTTATGTATATAGTTCATGTATTATTTATTAAAAAGTAATTAACTATTATATATGAGTTCAACATAACCTAGACCAAGTAAAAGTACAAGGTAAGGGTTAATTTCACAAACTCTTTATTATCTGAGGTTGTTTTTACGTATGTATCTACTGGGACCACTTTATCATCCACATCCATGTTTCTTAAAAAATTATTTCAAAACATTTTTAATATTTAATAAAATATAGGTTAAATAAATTTATACCCTTGTTTTACTTTTAAAAAATCTTTTCAAAAGAATATTTCTGTTGTTTTCCAAACAAGGTACTTTATGACCTTTTCCGAAAAATTATGGTAAGAATGTATTTTTTTTAACTTATACGGTAGGTGTGGATATTGTTTTCCATTATATCATCATCAAATATTCCCATACTATATTATAAGAATATTTTCAAAATAAATTTTTTTCTTTTATAATTATGTGCCTTTTAAATGATTTCAAAATAGAAAAAGGTATTTTTTTTAAGTAGTTTTCATTTAACCTATGTCAACATCCTTATAAATTTTAAACTTGTTTGAAGTTGATTTATTATGATAAAAATCTTCCTTATTGTATTGAAGGTTTTGTGATATGGTTGACTATGGATGTGTTATTTTTCTGCATTCATGGATTATGGGTAAAGTATTTACATTTTGTATACTAGTTTTAATATGATTATTTATGTTTTGTTTAAACCTTTTCATATGATAAATGAATTGGACATAGTAATTGATGGGTGGATACCACTATAATTCCTCAATGCATCAGTAAGTCTTGTGATAAAAACTAGTGACTTGGAACAAGGACTCGAGAAAATATTATTTGAATTCATAGCATAAGGCATTGAATATGTGGTTATGAAATTTGGAATTATGCATTCCATTATTATGAAAATGGTCATTAATATTTCATGTGATTATTTTTAATAGTATAATATCCATGTGCATAATTAAATGGAATTATTTGATTTTATCATTTCCATATTATAATAATGTTTAAGCATAAAAATCTTTTGTTTTATTTTTATACATTTCCTTAAATGTTTATTCTCTTTTATGAATGTTTCCGTTGTATTTTTATCCTTACTGAGCATCTGATCTCACCCATTTCTATGATTTATTTTTTCCAGGATATGTTGAAGTATTTTTTGGTTGACCTATAGGGATAGGCTAGGGATATAAGTTTGTTAAAAAGGGGACAAAATGTTGTTGTTGTTTTTATTTCATGATGTAATGTAAAACTTGTGAATGTATCTAGTAATTCAAAGGATACTAAACTAATCAGTCTTTCAGGATTTGATCCCCTGTGATCATGACTATGTTATATAATAATGCACTAACTCTAGGTAACTGGGGTCGGGGTGTTATAGTTGTTATCAGAAATAATGTTTAGTACAATCCTTGGAAACTAAATTTAGAAAAACTCTGATTATAGAACACTACCCTAAAATAGACATTGAGGATTTTTATAGAAGATCTTCCAATCATGTTGGTACTATAGAGATTTAATGAGTTTTCTAAGAAATACATCCATGTTTGGATACGAGTAGGTAGAGGAAGCTCTGAAACAGATGTACATAGGGGTAAAACCTAAAAACACCGCTTTGAGCTAGAAGTAGACCGAAACTAGGGCACAAAAATGGGCCCCACTACACTCTTGGTTATGACACTCCTAAAGGATATGCTTAGGATAATTATTATTTTCCTTACAAACCATTATGAAGGGATTATTAGTATATTCTTCCTCAAAGAAAACATTTTTATGATTATGGATTATATCCATAAATTTTTCAATTTATGTAAACTGTTTTACAAGTTTTTAATTATGTATTGTGATTAATAAACTAATTTAGTGTATGAAATTATTTAGAAATGATTCCTAGTAGAAGGAATGGAAATATTATCAATGCATGTAATCAATGTAGGTATTTCCCTCCCACTCAAGATAATTATAATGGAGCTAGTGAAGCAACTGGTGCTGATCTGTTTATCACCATACTGGGACAAATCACTCAGGTTATGAATAATAACCTTACCCATATAGAGCACCCTGATCCATAACATGGAGGATTAATGTTATACAACTTAATGAGTCAACAACAACAAACATTCAATGGGGGTCCAATTCATTAGTAACTGAGCAATGGATAAGTTCCTTAGAGAAAATATTTCATGATTTAGAGAATAGTGAAAGGGAAAAGGTTTTCATGGAAGTTTATCGCCTCATAAGAGATGAAGATAAATATTTGTCCTTAATTGAATACACAACCAAAGATTAAGAAGTATCAAACATGGAATGGAGGGATTTTAAAGAGATTTTTGTAGGAAAAAAAATTCTTTGTGACCGTCGAGTATATATGGAAAGGCAATTTCTTAGACTGAGGAAAAAAGAGGTTAAGAATGTCAAAAAGTATGAGGCTAACTTTTCAAGGATATAAAGGCATGCAACAGATTATATATGTAACCCAAGGAGTAAGAGTGTTCGAATATTTGGTGGGTTAAAATTGTTTCTCAATCGAGCGTTATACTCACAATCCTTCTCATAATATGAAGATATTGTCTCATGCGCTATCAAGATAGAAAAGTAATTCTCTATGTATTATAACATTAAATCAAAGAATATGAAAAAGATATTTGTTAAACACTCTATAAATGAAAATAAGGTGAAGAAGGGAAAAGTTGAATATCTATACTATGGAAAATATGGGAAGAAACACACCGGTACATGCCTGAAGGGAGTGGGAGTCTATTACAAGAGTGGTAAAAAAGGCCACCAAGCATGTGACAGCAAAGGAAAAAAGGGTTTCTCAATATTTAATGCTACAATTTTAGAGAAAAGGGGAATTATGAAAATGAATCTCATAAGCGCCAGGGGAACAAACCTTAGAAAATTCCAAGGGAGCAATGAAAATCTTATGTGATCACTAATACTGAAGATGAAGCTCTGAAAGACGTGGTGGCAGGAAATTTAATGGTTTTCTAAAGTTTATCCAATGCTTCATTTGATTTTGGATCATCATATTGTTTCATATCTTCCCAATTTGAGAAGAAAATTAGATATTTTCAATTTGAATTAACTAGGCAGTTGTTAGTCAAAACACCATAAAGTAAGTATCATCACAGCAAAGTTTTTTGAATCAGTTCCCATTAGGGCATATAAATGTTCTTTATTTGATGATATCATCGTTATTACCATGATTGAATTTGATTTAATCCTCAGAATGGATTGGATTTTGGACCATGACATGAAAATTTATTGTAAGAAGAAGAAGGTTACAATTTTCAATGATGATAAAGAGTACCTTATCTTTAGAGAAGAAATGTTACCACCTGATTCTTATCTAGATCCACCCTAAGTAGCTCTATTAAATTAAATTATTTTGGAGGAAGAGAATGAAATAACTATTGGTGAGGAAAATAATGTTCTAATAGAATACGTACCGATTGTGCAATAATATGTTGATGTGCTTCCATATGATTTACCTGTACATCCTTCAGGATGAGAAATTGAGTTTTCCATTGATTTAATTCCTATTTCAATGCCAATATCAAAGACCCCTTATGGAATATCCACTGTGTAATTAGTGGAACTAAAGTAACAACTAGATTAATTGAGTAATAATGTATTTTTTCTCCCTATTGTTTCTCCATGGAGATCCCCTATTCTTTTTGTTAAGAAGAAATATGGATCTATGAGGTTGTGCATTGACTACAGCGAGATTAATGTTATTACAATAAAGAACTAGTATCACCTACCTCACATTGAAGATTTATTTGACCAACATCATTGTTCTCAATATTTTTCAATGATTGACCTTTGATTTGGATATCATCTATTCTTTGTGAAGAAGGAAGACGTTTTCAAAATAGGATTTTAAACTAGGTACGGGCATTACAAGTTTATAGTAATTCCTTTTGGATTGACTAATGAACCATCTTTCTTCATGAATATGATTAATAGAGTTTTAAATGAATATATATTTGACTTTATAGTGGAATCTATTAATGATATATTCATATACTCAAAAATCTATGAAGATCATGAAGATCCCTTGCAGACTACTCTGAAAACCCTCAGAAGAATCGAATTATATGGAAAGTTTAGCAAGTGTAAATTATACCTTCAAGTGATTTATTTTCATGGCCATATTGTCTCTGAGGATGGGATCTCTATTGGTCCTTCAAGGAAAAAGGTAGTCCAAGAATTTCCACCATTGGTGATTATAACTGAGGTATGTTGTTTTATTAGTTTTGCGGGTTATTATGGATGTTTCATCCAGAATTTTTTCTGGTTGCCTAAACCATTAAACAAGATCACACGTAAAGGAGTTAAACTTGTTTGGAAAAAGAGTGTGAATAATGTTTTTAAGAACATAAGAAAAGATTATTTAATGCTCTTATCTTGACTATACCATCAGAGAATGCTGGGTTTTTTATTTATAGTGATGATTCAAAGAAAGGACATGGTTGTGTCCTTGTGCAGAATGATAGAGTTATTACTATGCATCACAATAACAAAAAATTCATGAATAGAACTATACAACTCCTGATCTTGAGTTAGAATCTGTAATTTTTCCTCTAAAAATAGGGAGACACTATCTCTATTGTAAAAAATGTGATATTTATACTGATCGCAAGAGTTGGAAGTATATTTTCACACAAAAAAGAACTCAATATGAGGAAATGACAATGTCTTGAACAACTCAAGGATTATGATTTAACTATACACTACCACATGAGGAATGAAAAAAAGGTGTCAGATTCTTTGAGTATAAAGGATCATATAATTTTAAATAAGATGATAGATGAATGGGATCCTATTTTCCTAGATCTAGTAAAGATAGATATGGGAATAACCATGGAAGGTGAAACATCAATAATTTTTCAAATGGTTTTCAACCAATATTTCCTAGAAAGGATAAAGAGTTCTCATAATGATGATGATGAGTTTCAAAAGAAGATTAAAGTTATGAATGAGTGGATATTGAGTGACTTCGTATATGAAGATGTAATTTTGAAATTTGGGAAGAGACATTGTGCTCCTAACATACCTGATCTAAAACATTAATTGTTAGATGATGCTCATAGCTCCAATTTCTCTATACACAAAAGGAGAACAATGATTTATAGAGATTTTAAGGAACATTTTTTGTGGGACAACATGAAGAGGGATATTTTTGATTTTGTGTCTAGATGTGTGGATTTTCAACAAGTGAAAGCTGGAAGAAAACATCCCAGAGCAGTCACGCAACCTCTTCCCATACCTTAGTGAAAATGGGATGATATTACGATGTAATTTTTCATTGGACTACCAAAGACTCCTAGAATAAATAATGCAATATGGGTCATTGTTGATCTTCTTACAAAGTCGTCACTTTTTTGGATATAAGAGAATATTCACTAATTGAACGTTTATCAAGACTATATATTAATGAAGTATTATGACTTCATGGAGTACTCCTATCTATTGTTTTTGATCTTGACACTACTAGAGGAATGACCAATACCCATGGTTCAAAACTGTGGGTATAGCCTCCAAAACTGGGGGTATAATCTATACCCGTGGTTTTGAGAACCATGGAAAACTAAGGCGTCAAGATAGGTCCCCAACCTATACCCATGGTTTTGAAAACCATGGTGTTTCCTCACGGTTTTTGGGGATGACCACCTGGACGGGAGATTCAAACGTTCTGATCGGTTTCTAACAGGTTTGTTCGTAGAACCGGAAACATCCAATGATTCCACATCTGTTTGGACCTACTTTCCAAAGGTAGGCGCTCATTAGTTTGTGGACTAATGAGGCTTAGGAATTTTCCTTGGTTGAGAGGATGGGAGGTCGGACTCATCACACCTTTTTTAGGGGAATTATTGTCTACTCCGGGACTCTCTTTATAGATTTAAGTTATGTTCGTGAATCCTTATTACATTACCAAGTATAAAATGATCATTCCTTAAGTTTTAACAATCAATGATTAAATATGCAAGAAATTTAGAGAATCTTTTATATGTATTCGAGGTTCTTCATCAATAGAGAATCATCTCTATCTATTTAGAGATTCTTTGGTCAATGGTATCCTTCGAAACATTTATAAAAGTCTCTTGGTCATTATGATGACCGGGCTAGTTTTAAATCCACTCAGTGAGGCACTTGAAGTTTATCGTCGTTCAGAAGGACATGGATTATTTCAAAGTTGGGATCGAACCCATAAATGGGCTACCTACGTATCCTTTGTTTTGGAAAAGGAATAAGAAACCACGTAGTTCGAGAAATGGAGTATGATGTTTATGATTGATGGCTCAAAGAAGAATTTCATAATTACTTTTACACTCTAAGCTCACGTGAGTCATGCTCGGTGTGAGAAACAAGAGGTATTGGTAAAAATTAGACAATTGTGCCATGGAAGATGCAATCATAAGAAATTGTTTGGGGATTATGTATGTATGACTGCCCAAATAGATGAAGATTTAGGATTTACTTTTAGGGAGAAAATCCAGGAACATGGTCCATAAAGGTATATGTGCTTTATGGAAATTTTGAATACTAAAATCTTGGGGCTTGCTCCTAAGGAGGATGCCCAAGTTAGGAGGGGATTTATGATGGGGTTTTACTCCTAAGAAGGAAACCCAAATCAAGGGAAAATTAGAACTAGTTAAGAGAAATTTAAGGGGGGCTTGGGGCTTACTCCTAAAAAGGAAGCCCAAGATTATGACTGAGTCTTATTCCTGAAAAGGAGACCCAGGTTAGGGATTAAGGTTTGGGGCTTACTCCTGAGGAGGATGCCCATGTTTGAGATTGGGTCTTACTCCTAAGAAGGATGCCCACATTAAAGGATTTATAACTGGGGATAATTCCTGAAAAGGAGACCCAGGTTAGGGAACTTGGGGATTACTCCTGAAAAGGAAGCCCAAGATTATGACTGAGTCTTATTCCTAAAAAGGAGACCCAGGTTAGGGATTAAGGTTTGGGGCTAACTCTCGAGAAGGATGCCCACATTTGAGATTGGGGCTTACTCCTAAGGAAGATGCCCAAGATTAAAGGATTTATGACTGGGGATTATTCCTGAAAAGGAGGCCCAGGTTAGGATTCTCTCATTTTAAAGGATGAGGTTGAATGAATGAACTCTCCATATTTAGTGACATAAGGATATTTAAATCACTAGACTTTGAGAGATATTCCATAGAATTCCTTTTAGATAAGGAAGTCAAATCAGGAAATCATGCCATAAATGGCTTTGAAGAGTGTCTTGAAGACTGAATCTTGAAAAGGAAAGGTGTGATGGCTTAAGAGGGGTAAAATGGGCAAGATAGGCACCCAAAAAAAAGAGGGACGCACAAGTCTTGAAAGGCGCGCAGGTCTTGCGGCGGCGCGCAAGTATTGGTGCAGCGCGCAGGTATTGGTCGTGCAAGTATACTTGCGCGACATGAGGGGTACTTGCGCGATTCTCAAATACCATTAGAATATTTGAGCGACTCTTTATAAATCCCTTTAGAATCCTCTTGAGGTTCATCCAAAAAAGGGACGCGCAAGTTCTATTGAAGGAATAAGGCGGCGCACAAGTGTTGATGAGTTTCAACACTTAGGCCTTCCTTCTTCTCTTTAAATCTTCCGTTCTAGGTAAGAAATTACCTTAGAAGTGTTCCGGAAGCTTTGAGAAGAGACTTGGGCGTCGGGAGCTTCAATTCGAGTTTCTAGAAAAAGATCCTCTCGAATGGGGGGCCCACAGGGTCTATTTATAGGCAAAAGAAGACCCCGGGCGGTTACCGGGCGGTTACCACTTAGGTCACGCAAGTCACTTGCGCGGTGAAGTTGTTGTTGATCGTTTCTTCCTGACTTTATTGATTTTTGATGTTTTCTTCAAAGGATGAATCACTTTGACCTCGGATATTCCCTTTTCCGATCTTTAGATTCTGTGATGAAAGGAGCGTCAACAAAAGTCCCCCCTCAGAGTTGGATCCGGAGAGAAATGAGGATTTGACTCTGAGGAAATCGAATCCCTCCAAAGGAAAAGGGTGGCGTGCAAGTCTTCAGTGCGCAGAGGGCGGCGCGCAAGTTTGCGTCGCGCAGGCCCTAAGCGCTCTGGGTACGGCGCGCAGATAGGCCTCCTGGCCTATAATTACATGGCCTCACCTCCGTACAAGTATCCGGATTTCCGGACTTCATACCTTCTCGAGCTCTCGCCGTGCAGGTCACCTAAGCCGCGCAAGTCTTCTCTGTTTTCCACTGTTTTCCATGATGTCGCGCTCCTGTAAAGGTATTCGTACTTGTGCGGTTTATACTTGCGCATCAAAAACTAGTGCGGCACACGAATACTTGCGTGCCATGTTTAGACTTGCGCGCCTTAATGCCTTATCCATTTTTTTCAAATTTCTTCACAAATTTATGAAAAATAAACCCATTTACGAGTTAGTTTATTCATCTTTTGTGCAGATTCAGTGGTTCCCAAGGGAATTGGAATGGCTGATGAACTAGCTAGCAAGTGGATTGATGAAATGACGAACATCATTGTCCATGATTACTATGATATCTGTAACAGCACTCTCCCAGATTTGGCTAAGTACTTGAAGAAATATCATCCTAATTTTCCACGGAGCATCCATCTGCCTCTGTGTGGTCATGGTCATCTGCAAGGAGTCAATGTTCCATATGCAAACAATTATACACCTGAGATGCAGCTGCACTACTACTCCTCTATTTCGGTTATGCTGTGCATTAAGAGCAACAACAATGGTGTGAACTATCAAGTTATTTCTCTATGCCATTTCCTTGCAGATATGAAAATGGAAATCCCATGGGCTGAAATGTTTTTCACTAATGATTGGTGGGGAGAAGACAAACATAGTATTAGAGAAATATCTGAAAAGAGTACTCTCTCCAAATGGCTCTTTACTTCCAAGGCTCCATTCTCAAATCCATGTATCCATCTTTCAAACCTCTTGGACAAAAACAGAGTCACTGTTTGATCAGTAGGAAATTTTCTCAAACCGCACTCAAGAACATCTTTTTACAATTGTTCCAAGAAGAGCTGGTATCACTGCATCTCTTTTTGTATCAAGTTGAATGAATGAATTCCAGGTGGTTGCTGATGAAGCTCGGGATGTCGTAAATCAAAGAAGTGTTATGTTGAAAGCCTCTTGTAATTATTGAAAAAGAGAAGAGACTCAAGTCTGTGGATGTCCTTCTAACTCTTGTGTATCAATAAAAAAACACTTTTTCCTTCAATCATTTGTACCTGCATTCTTTCATTACCTGCTTCAAATTTACATAAGCCAATGGTCCTAGTAAGCATAGTTTGATTTTTACTAGGATTATTACAAATAATCCTACAAACTTTGAATCTATTAATTGCTCAATATTACCTAAATCATACAAAAATGTATATTTAGTGAGATGGAACATGACTTTTATTCAGAGTTCCTTTGTCTTTTGTGGGCAGTTTAAAGTCATTCATGCTGGACATAAAGGGGTTAATGTTTAAGGTCGAAATAGCTTTGACCGAAATGGATTAAAATTGATTCAATTCTTTGACAATTTATCTGAAAACATATTACCATACTCAAGTATGAGAGGAAAAATGTAAACCATGGCTTAAGAATATTTGAATCTGAGGAATGATATGAAAAAGAGCTAAAAGGGCATTAGAAGAATTAGTTTCCAAGAATGAAGTTACTATCATTTAACAAAACCCGTTAGGGGGTTGAAATATGCAGGGCCACCTAAGGGAATTGGCTGCATGGTTAAATAAATAGCATCTTTCGGCTGACAAGTCTGTTATGTGGACTGTTTATGCAAGGCCACCTATGGGCACATGCTGCATAGTCAGGCAAAAGAACTCCCAGAAATTTACTTTCCTAGTGCTAAAAATCCAATGAATGTTTATGGAGATTAAAATTTTCTAAAGTATAGAGTTTGTTGTATGGAAAGAGGTACTTGAATATGGAGAAGATATTTCCGAACAAGAATATTGAAGAACTGGATGAACATCACTCCTACGAAGGTCTGACCTAAACATAGGGAAGAAGAATAAACCATAGAGTTGAATACTTTCAGATAATGAAAAATGATATGGGACAAATATGTTAAGGATGTCTATTTTTTGCGGATCCCTACATACTGTCGTCTAAGACAAATAAGGACAAAAGAGGCATTCTTCCCAAGAATGAAGTTACTATTATTTAACAAAACCCGTTAGGGGGTTGAAATATGCATGGCCACCTAAGGGCATTGGCTGCATGGTCAAATAAATAGCATCTTTTGGCTGACAACTCTGTTATGTGGACTGTTTATGCAAGGCCACCAATGGGCACGTGCTGCGTAGTCAGGCAAAAGAATTCTCAGAAGTTTGACATTTTTGTGATTAGAAGTCATGAAAAGGGTTATGAAGATCTGAAAATATTTAAGGTTAGGATTATAACACATAAAGATGGGTATTGTCCAATGTATATAGAGATACATAGGTCAATGAAAACCATAATCATGTTGTGGCTGGGTCCTGAATTGAAATTTTGGACTTCACTACGTATCTCATAAGAATGAGAATCAAGCCATATATAGTTCTTGAAATGCAGTTTAACGTCGTACAGGACGAAAGTATGAGAAATCTTAGTTTAGGGTCATACAATTCAGACCATAATAATGAATACACAGTGTGTGTTTTCACGAGGACTTTTCAGCCAAGGGACTGAAAGTGAAATTTGGGGTTAGGCCCAAAAGACTTGGGACTGGATTCGAGGGACACTCGAATGTTCCTACGTATTCCATAAGGATGGGAATCAAGTCCACGTAGTTCTAGAACTACCCTTTGTACAAATTTGGTTCGTATATGTGAAGGGTGAAAGGGGACATTAGTGAAATGATGGTTTAACCTAAGATAAAAATTTTAGGCATTACCATGTATGCACATAGTCTTTTGAAATGAAACACGATTGAAAAAATCAATTTCAATAATGGTTCCTTCTCAAATGAGGAAATAAAAGAATATTGTAGTTTATTGTCGTACCGGACAAAATTGTTGTGTAGTTTAACGTCATATAACAAGGACGAAAGTGAATCAATGTAAAGATATTGATTCCAGGGGCGGTTTCACGAATTCAACATCATATGAGATGGTGGTGAACCGATGTGAAGAGATTGTTTTTGGGCTTGAACCCTGGGAGGTTGCCTACATACCCAGCCTGGAGGGAAAGGATCAAAGTTCATGTAGTTCAATTAAAGAATGAATTAATGATCAAGTTGTTCTTGGGGACAACGATCTAATTAAAATGTTGATGGGACTTACACATGGTTAGGGGCCCAAAGAGAGTTTTATGGTTGAGGTTTTCTCTAAGCTCACGTGAGTCATACTCGGTGTGAGAAACAAAAGGTAATAACAACCTTAACGATGCACAGTTTAATGTCTTGTAGGACCCAAAAAGGGACTGTGCAGTTTAAAGTCTTGCAATTAGGACTATTGGTGCTGCACAGTTTAGTGTCATGTAGCAGGGACAAAATAACAGTTTAATGTCTTGTAGGACATATTAAGGACTTTCTGTACAGTTTAGCGTCATGTAGTTAGGACGATGGGGACAATACAGTTTAACGTCATATTGGACGAAAGTGTAAATATTTTAAGGTCATATTCATTGACCGTGGATGGTGCGGTTTAATGTCATGCTGGACCATTGATGATTATATAGTTTAACGTCTTTTTGGACGTGAGGGACTTTTATACAGTTTAGCGTCATGTAGTTTAGGACGTCACAGTTTAACGTCTTGCTGGACAGAAGGGATTTGCAAATAGTTTATGGTCATATACATGGACCAGGGATGATGCAGTTTAAGGTCATGCTGGACGGTTCATGGAACGTTTTCACAGTTTAATGTCATGTGGGACGAATTTGCAGTTTAAAGTCATACTGGACCATTGCTGTATAGTTTTAACGTCATATAGCAAGGACGAACTGGTGCTGTACAGTTTAAAGTCATGTAGCTAGGACTAAGGTGAACCAATATGAGGATATCAGTTCTGGGGACTTTTTACAGTTTATCGTCATGCTGGACGTTGGAAGTGCCACACAGTTTAATGTCATGTAGATATGACATAATATAGTTTAATGTCATCTCGGACAAAATATAGTTTAATTTCATCTCGGACAAAATATAGTTTAATGTCATCTCAGACAAAATATAGTTTAATGTCATCTCGGACATAATAACATGAACCAATGTGATTGTTTTGGATCTGGGAACAATATTTTTTTGTTTATACAAAATACTTCTTCAGAAATATGGCATTAATTGGAGTCGTGATGTGTTCTCCATCCATTGAGATTAGAGAATACGCTCCATTGGAGTAGACCTTATGTATTGAATAAGGTCCTTCCCATTTTGGTTCAAGTTTGGGAGGCTTCTTTCCTGGTATCATTGGTGCTCTGAGAACCAATACCAATTCTCCCTGAATAAATGATCGAAGAAGAACCTTTTTGTTAAAAGCTCGTGCTATTCGATTTTGATAGATTTCCAAGTGGTGCAAAGTGCACAAACTTTTCTCATCTAATTGTTCCAATTCATTCAACCGCTTTTGGGATTGCTCATCTGTAGATAACTGATCACAAATGGCTATTCTGAGTGAGGGCAAATGAACTTCAATTGGCAAGACTGCTTCTGTTCCATATACCAACGAATATGGAGTTGACCGCGATGCATTGCGAGTGGTAGTCCGATAAGCCCATAAAGCATGAAAGAGTTTATCAGGCCATGACCTCTTATCTTTATCCTCCATCTTTTGCAGTATATTTTAAAGAGTCTTGTTGAAGGCTTCTATCTGGCCATTAGCCGCTGCATGATATCGAGATGAATGGTTGGACTTAATGTTGTATTCTTGATACAATTTCTTTACCTCAGAAGAACAGGAGTTGGTGTCGTTGTCCGTCAATATGGTATGAGGGACACCAAATCTATTAATGATGTTAGACTTGATGAAGCTAACAATGCATTTAGAACTGACTTCTTTGAGAGGTAATGCCTCTGACCATTTGGAAAAGAAATCAGTAGTAGTAAGAATGTACTTATTCTGCTTGGCCGTAGCTGAAGGGTAAGGTCCCACCACATCCATTCCCCATGTGGAAAATGGCCATGAGTATTTAGCTGTATGAAGCAACTCTGGAGGTTTATGAATGAAGTTGGCATATACTTGGCATGAATGACACTTCTTTGTAAAATTAACACAATCTTGTATCATTGAAGGCCAAAAGTATCCAAGCCTTTGAATTTGATCAGATAGTCTATGTCCAGACTGGTGGGCACCACAGACTCCTGCATGCACTTCTTTTATGACAGCCATTGTCTCTTCACCATCAATACATCTGAAGAGAACTCCATCAAAACCACGTTTGTAGAGAATTTTCTCGAGGTGGTTTGGGCTATCATAAAGAGTAAAATTGACCACACGTCACCGAATTTGTTCTTTCTCGGCTCTATCAGGTGGAAGTGTTCCATTTTGAAGGTATTCCCTGATAGGTGACATCCATCATGTAGTATGACCATACGATTCAGGAATGGGACTAATTTCATTAATTTCCTCTGTTCTGACTTGAACATATGGTGAAATTGCACGACGGTGGGCAATACAGATGGTTGTCTCGTCCCGATTTAGATCTGCTAAAGCTGTAGATATATTAGCCAGTGTATCAGCTTGAGCATTTTGTGATCTTGGGACATAATAAAATGTCGGTTTTGAAGGGAATTCCGACATTAACTCTCTGACGTAATCATACAAAGGGATTAATTCTTCTTTTCTGATGGCATAATCCCCATTGACATGTTTGATTACCAGGTCTGAATCACCTTTTACCTTTAAGTGATTCACTTGTGCTTGAAGCGCTAACTCCAAGCCTGTAATGAGAGCTTGGTATTCAGCTTCATTATTTGTACCACCTTCCCACAACAAAAAGGAATAAGGTAACACTGCCTTATCTGGAGAAATGAGCACAATTCCTAAACCAACTTTGTTGAATTTAGGATTTTCCATTTTCTTCCCTGTTGGACTTCTAAAAGCACAATCAAAATACATTTCCCATGTTTGAGGACTCTCTTGAATAGAGAAAACTTCCTCATTAGGGAGTTAGATATCTGAATACGTGTCTTCCACTGAAGGATGTTCAGCCAGGAAATCAGCCAGAGCTTGGCCCTTAATTGCCTTTTGAGACACATACTGAATGTCAAATTGCTGTAGAATAACCGCCCACCATGCCAGACGTCCTATAAGCATTGGATGACTAAGGATGAATTTGAGAGGATTATTACGAGATACCAATTGGACCTCATGATGTTGCAGGTAGTGTCTCAATTTCTGAACTGCAAAGATTAATGCTAGGCAGCACTTTTCAATACTTGAATATCGGGTTTCTGCTTCAAGCATAGTTCTACTGAGATAGTATAGACTATTTTCATTCCCAGCATCATTCTTTTGAGCGAGAAAGGCACCCAATGATCGCTCTAAAGCTGTCACATAGAGGATAAGAGGTCTACCCTCAACAGGTGGCATGAGTACTGGTGGACTCAAGAGGTATTTCTTGAGAACATCAAATGCTTCTTGACATTCTTCAGTCCACTGGTAAGTGACTCCTTTATTCAATAATTTGGTAAAGGGTAAACTTTTGCTTGCCAAATTGGCGATGAAACGCCCAATATAGGCTAAGTGTCCTTGAAGTCCTCTTAATTCTTTCAAATTTTGAGGAGGTGACATACCAAGGATTGATTTGGTTTTCTCAGGATCGACTTTAATACCACGATGGCGTACAACAAAGCCGAGGAATTTTCCTGAGGTTACCCCAAAAGCACATTTTAAGGGGTTCATATTCAAATTATGTTGTCGAAGCTTGTGGAATATGACTTTCAAATCAGCCAAGTGATTAGAACATTGTTTGGATTTAACCACCAAATCATCTACATAGAATTCAACAAACTTCCCTAAAAGAGGTTTGAAGATACGATGCATGGCGGGTTGATATGTTGCACCTGCATTCTTTAAACCAAAGGGAATCACCCGGTAACAAAACACACCTTGAGGAGATCTAAAGGCTGTATATTCCTCATCTTCTGGGGCCATTCGGATCTGATTATATCCAGAATATCCATCCATGAAAGAAAGTACTTCATAGCCAGCCGTCGCATCAATTAAGAGTTCTGTAATCGGAACTGGGAAATCATCTTTAGGACAATACCGATTAAGATCTCTGAAATCGATGGAAACCCTAATTTGTCCATTCTTCTTCTTTACAGGGACAATATTAGCCAACCACTTGGGATATTGAACTTCTCTGACGAAGTTGGCTTTGATCAGCTTATCCACATCAGCTTCAATTTTGGAAGCATAGGTTGGGTGTGTTATTCTCGTGGCTTGCTTGAATCCTCGATGTTCTTTTGGTAAACCCAAATGATGAGTAGCAACATCAGGATCAAGCCCAGGCATTTCTGTATAATTCCAAGCAAAAATATCTTTATTTTTCTTTAGAAAAGAAATATACATATCTTGCTCTTCAAGGGTCATGGCCGCACTAATTAAAGTGGGGTGTGGATCTTTCTTTGTACCCATATTTACTTCTTTGAGTTCATCCACAGTGGTAGAGATACCCTCTTCAAATGCTGGAGGAGCATCTCTAAGATCTTCATCTTCCTCTTCATCATGTGTTATTTCTTCCGTTTCTACTTGCAAAGTAGATGAAAAAACGAAATTCTCATGATCATAAGAGATGTCAAAATTTTCACATTTTGAAGAAGAAGCTTCCATTTCCGACCCTATTGATGATAAAGGGTTTTCTTTGGGAATCAAAGAGGAGATGATGGATCGAGAATCGACATCATTATTTATCTCTGGTGTTGCTATAACTTCTTCTGGCCTGATCAGCGAAGTATAGACTTGTTGGATTTCATCACCACTTATGCTTTCATCACTGCTTGGTAGGTTACCAATTTCTCCCATGTTGTCTGGCTCGATCGCCGTAATTGACATTATGGATCTTTCCATAAGAGTATTTTGATTTGGGCCTATTTTTTCAATTTGACTGATAGGTAACACATAATCTGTACTCACATGTGAAAATGGATTTATTGGAATTTTTTCCAAACCATATAGAGCATTAACTTTGGTAATTTCCTTCATTGTATATTTTTCTCTTCCATTCATGTGATAAAATTCCCCCTCAATGTATTGAGACTCACATGTCTTGAATGGGGCCTTATCACCATATAATGTTCCAACTTGACCATCAAAACAGTATTTGAGACATTGATGGTATGATGACGGAATAGCTGCATGCTGATGTAGATAGGGTCTTCCAAGCAAGATATTGAAAGCTGAGTCTTGATCAACAATCATGAAATATGAATTGGAAACAAGATCTCCAAACTGAGTTCTGAGTGTAACTTCTCCCAGTGGTTCTTGTTCATTTTTATCATATCCTTGTAACATCATGGTAGAAGGAGATAAATCAGATTCCATGAGGCCCAATCGATGAAGTGTACGAATGGGCATGAGGTTGACTCCTGAACCATTGACAATGAAAGCTCTTCGAACATCTACACCATTGACTTTTCCAGATAAGTACAAAGGTTTTATGTGCCCATGAACAACATCATCTTCATCTTTATCAGTAAAAGATATCACTGCATGGCATTCTGCAGGATTATTCTCTATGTGATAGATTTCAGCTGCATAAATTTTAGCTTCAAACTCCTAAGGACTTGACAAAGCTTCGATGAGTGCTTCCAAAAGATCTTTTGACAGATTCAAAGCATCCAAAATTGATAACTTGGCTGGTACTTGGGCCAAGTGTTTCAATATATCATACTTTTGATCTAGAGGTCTGCGTTTCCCAATAGGAATATGCGGTTTAGCAGGTACCTTGGAAGAAGATGCTTTGGAAGCTGATGCATCTTGTATTGAAGTTGGCAACATCCTTGGTTTTGGAAGATTAGACTGATTAGATCCATTTACTTGCTGAGATAAAGAAGATGTAACCTTTAATCGGTCTTCCAAAATAACTGTGCCAAAACTGAGTTGGCCATTGGCAGAAGAACTTGCTTGTTCTTTTTGAGCTCGCTGAAGGGCTCTAACACGAGTTTCTGCTGCATATATAGTGCTAGCAGGGGTAAAATTAGAGTAGTGGCTTCGGAAAGATCCACGTCTTCCCCTATATCCTGAACCTCTAGAACCTCTTAGGGTTCCCTTATTTGATACAGGGAATTCAGGATCATCAAGACTGGAATATGAATCTGTTAATTGAATCATATTAATAGAACCAAAGATTAACTCTTCATCTGATAAAGACTCTGTCTGGTTAGCCTGTTTAGGCTGTTCCGTTTGATGGGGCGGTGCCCGTGGCTTTGAAGTAGATGGCATGATATCTGCCAGAGTCAAAGACAATTTATGCTTTGATACATACTCATCTTCTCCTGATTCCTCTTTCTTCTTTGAATTGCGCTGCCCTTTTGAGGATTTGTCTTTTTATGGAGGCTTTACTGCAGCTTTTATAGGAGACACAATTGGCTTCTTCAATTGTGTTCGCAAAATGGAATGGGTCCGATTGATTGTCTTTCTGACCATCCAATCATCATATTTTTGCGCAGTTTTGCTTTTGACTTCCTGCCACTCGCCTCCTTCCTCTGGATCTGTAGCGGTAATACACGCTACATGAGCTGAAGAACCCTTCAATTTGACTTGTCCCAAGTCGACCATCTTTTGCAGGAGTTCTTTAAAGGCAAAACACTCCTGGATGGGATGCCCCAACATTTGATGAAAGGGACAATAATTGGGACGGTCCTCATCTCCTTCCTTGTTTGGCCTCTTGGGCACTGGTAATTGAACCAAATTAATTTCCAGAGCTGCAATGAAGTAACCAGGAACTTGCTCATTTCGGAAAGAGTATGTTTTACTCTTCATATCCTCAAATTGTTTTCGTCGTTGATCTCTTTGATCATTTGGATGAAACGGCCTTTGTTGTTGGCATTCAGGAGGTGGATTCCTTCGAGGAGATGAAGGTTTTGAAGTAGATATAGGTACAGGTGCTTGTTTAAGCATAACTGTAGCAGTTTCTTCTTTACCCATTCTTCTTCCTAGAGCTGATGGAATTACACGAGATTTAACCTTAGCCTGTATAAGGGAATCTTCAATTTGTTGAGAGATTGAAGTAAGGTCTCGAAACCCTCCTGTGTATTTCACAGGGATCAATGGCGTGCGTAATTCGTCACGCAAATTTGCTACACATATTTGCAACAATTCCTCCTGAGGGAGTGCTAACCACAAGGAATACGTTAATCCCTTCCAACGAGCAATGAAATCAGAGACTCTTTCATTCTCCCTTTTCTTGCAGTTTGTAAGATCGAAAATTGTCATTTTTGGCAAAGTTGAGCTAAACTGAAGAAGGAATTTTTGATGAAGATCCTCCCATCCGATGACTGATCGGGATTGCAAGCTTGTATACCAGAAAAAAGCTGGTCCTTGCAAGGTTCGCACGAAGCATCTGAGTTTCACTGCTTCCTGCTGCTCTGGAGTTCCCATCATAGGATCACAACAAGATACGTAATGCGTCAAATGTTGTTCAGGGTCACCTGATCCATTGAAAGTAGGGAAAACAAGGTTTCCAGAACTGGATGGAGGAGAAATTGAATCTACCCATTCAGGGTAAACTTTGTTTTCAGGTTGAACTTGCGCCCGTTTCCCTTCCATAGTTTCTAACCGAGCTGTTAATGACTCAATAGTAGTTATTAACTTTTGAGAAACATCAGGTTGAACTTGGTTTTGGGTAGGTGCAATGAATGGAGCTTGGACAGACGTGGTGGTTGGTACTGAAACTGATGGTAGTGCTGCCAACCATTGTTGCGTTTGACCCGTAGGATTAGACCTCTGAGGGTTTACTGATAAAGGAGGATATTCCTGATCCATCTCAGTAGTTACAATAAATTCCTTTGGCTGTCGGACTTCAACATTCTTAAGAAGAAGACTACTCTGAATTAGTTCTGCATTCAACCTTCATAATTCTTTCATTTCTTCCTCTTGTTGTGCAAACCTTTGCTCTAATGAGAGCGATTGACCTCCATCAGAGGAAGGGTGAGAAGTAACCTGATTCTTTCCTTTCCCCTTATTGGATCCTTTTCAGAGAGGGGGAAGTGGGTTACTTGAAGGAATACCCAGATTTTGGGTAAGCCTTTGATTACATGTGCGCACACCTTCTTCATTTAGGTCTGTGTGCGCAACGTCTTGAGCAGGAACCTCTTCGTCTGATCCCTCTGATTGAGCCTCATCTAGTGAATCAGCAGCAACGACATTGATGACATTAATGGATGCATATTGCATTGAATCCTTTCTATCAGCATTTCTGTGATATTGTCTTCTTCCATGTCCATGATGAGACATGGAATTCCGTTGACTTGATCCCTCTTGAACTTCTTGGAGAACTGTCACTTGGAGAGAATCTCCTGATAGCTTGGCTCTTCGTTCCTCTTGAGGCTTATTCCCTAATCGAGAGAATACTGACTTTCTCTGAGGGAGGGATTGAGGATTTGAAAAAGTCCCCAGTCCGGTGGACTGGGGATGTTCCTGCTGCTTCCGCTCAACTACTCGAATCGCATTTGTTGACTCTGAGGGTTGGGTTTGAGAAGTCCCCAGTCTGACAAGCTGGGGTGTCTCTTGACATGCTATGTCTGAGATCTTCTTAAAATATCTCTTGATCTTGCGAATCTTAGTTCGGAAATTAGGTGGATGCATTAACCTATATCAACTTTTATCACCTGGTTCAACAGACCGTTGGATGATTTCTGAAACTTCTGTCATTTGATGACGTGTTTGCTCCAGACGAGAGGCTTGTGCAATATTCTCACCTGCTTGATGTAGGAGAAATTCAACAACTTGTTCTCTATATACTTTATTTTGATAGGAACTAGTTGAATCTTGTTCTTGAGCAAGATTTTGATTACGAACAAAGCCCATTGACTGTGGCCGGCCATGGGCAATAACATTGCATGAGACCATTTTCAGCGGGCTTTGCTGACCGGAAAGCACTGTGAAATGTAGTGCTCCATGAACACCCCATCCTCTTATATGAACATCAGATAGAGCATTGGCAATTAACTGACGCAATTTTTTTAGTGTGCCAAGGCATGAACGTTGAAGGGTTCTCTGTTGCTTTTCAGCCATCGGATACCGAGAGACTGATAGAGATGCCAAATCAATCTGGCGTTGTAACCCTTCTATTATCTTAATATGATTTTCATAATCACCATAAGATAATACTTTCTTCTTCAATTGACAAAGAGTCTTCCATATGTTGAGACGAATATCATGGATTCCATCATCCGTCAACATCTTTGGAATGTCGTACTGAGAGTCAGCCAAAGGCCAAAACATGACTGGTAATTCACATTTTTCCAGTTTTTTCCTCATGTTCAGAATTTCTTCTTTATCATTAAATGAAGATTCTTCTACCTGTTTGGACAAGAGTTTGTGTTTCCTTGTTTCTTCATCGGATTCAACAAGATTGGTAGAGAGATCACTATTCATGCTGGAAGATGAATGACCCAGGGATGGTTCAGAGAATAACCTGAACCCCAGGCTATCTTCTGATGGATAAAGAGTTTCACCTGCCGATAGTAAAGCATCAGACATGACTGGTTTTACGTTTTCAAGTGCCTCGAGATAGGAGGGCTTTCTCGTCACTACATTGCCTTCTGAAGAATTTTCGAGACAACGTGAATCACTACTGCGGAGAGGACTTTCGCAGCGAAGTTCATCACCATGAGGAGGACCGTCATGATGGGTTACAGCAAAAGATGAAATCTCTTTCTCCTTGGTCTTCTGACCACACACAGGGTTTCTGTGGCTCTCTTCTGAAGAAGAAACTTCAAGATTGACCGAACTTTCATGAAGCAAGTCTTCATGAGGAAGTGTCTGTTGAAGACCTTCAGAATTAATGTTCCCATTAATGGGAACTGAGGGAGTAGAATCTTGAATTCCGATAGATAAATGTCTGAGGGCTTCAAGAACTCCAGCATCGAGCAAGGCTTGGTTATAGATTGGCCTTTGATCTCCTGACTGTGCTGGGTGGATCTTTTTCTTAGATGCTTTCATACTCGCTTTAGAAACCACTTGATGACGAAAGTGATTGCTCTGAGCAGGTGTATGTGCCTGATCAGGAAATATGGTCAGGTTAGGCTGATGATCTCCACTAAAATCAGGTGTATGTGCCTGACTTGGTTGTCCATATGTTATGGGGGGGTATGCCCCATAACCCTCTTGGACTGGAAAAGATGTGTGTGTCTGTTCCGGAGTGAATCGTTGATGTGTCACTCCACTGCTAGGGATAGATTTATGTGTCTGTCCCTGTGATGATGCTGAAGCTGTTATGATATCCGGGAAAGCATCCAGAATAAGAGCAGGAATTTTCTTCTGCTCTTTCACCATTGAAAAAATATGTTTGGTGACTTCAGCCGCCGGAACGGGGATATACATCCATTCCGGGCTTGGAGTAGGTGTATGTGCCTGCTCGTGTCCTCCTTTTCCTGTCAGTGAATCCTGACAGTACTCAAGTGTGGAGGCAGAGAGTTGAGTCTGCCTCCTGTTTGTCGTCGGGACTTTCCGACTGACTTCTCTGTGTGCTACCAAGCGAGACTGTTGGTAGGCTTGATTAGTATTAGCTGGTGTATGTGCCTGCTGATTACACTTCGCCAAACGCGGTTGACGAGTTCCATCATATGTAGTCAGACGAGCCTGCTGACTAACTGGTGATGTATAAGCAGGTGTATGTTCATGCCTATGGTACTCCTCCGGAATTGCCTGGTGGGATTGGCGTGATGCTGCCAGACGAGTCTGCTGGAAAGCGGAATTAAAACGGATAGGTGATTGTGCCTGCTTGTTATTTTCCACCAAGTTAGTTTGGTGGACTTCTCCATAGATGGCAGGGATGACAACCTGCCTATTGTTAACCGGATTCTGTCTCTGGCGGTTCATCTTGCCTACTCGGGTTCCAGGAACCTGAGTTGAATGCCTGGAGTTGGTACCCTCATCATGTTGAGGGCGCACTACCGCACGAGTCTGGGGGCGATTGTTGATGGGAGCCCTTGAGAAGGACTCCTATGTTTTTGAATTAAGGCCCTGCAGGACCTGCTCATTCACTTCCTCAGAGTAAGGTAATGAATGGAAATTGAGTTCCGGGGATAACGACCCGAAATGGATGGAGACGGTAGTCATCACCGCCTGCTTCTTGATCGCTGGCCGCCGTTGTCCGGACGACCAGGTAGAGTTGTTAATTTGGAGGGCTTGACGAGCGGCCTCCATAGTTGGGATAGTACTGTTGCGACGGTACTCCTTAACCAGTGCATTAGAAACCCAGCGTTGAAGACGCTGAGTTGGTGATTTCATCCTCAGAGTGGACGACGTTCCAGCAGGAGTAGCAGCATTGGTTTTCACAGGAGCAGACCTCACAGTAGAGGTGTTCCCAGTAGTAGTATTCACAGGGGTGAATTTAAGGAAAGCCATTTTGCAGAAGATCTTGAGAAAAGAGTGCCTGTTCCATATAACAGACATAATCAAGATGAATCTGGCCACTATATATTTTGGATGAGCATATGTCAATGATTGATTTTCTGGCCCAAGGGGCCTAACAAATAAGAAAAAACATCATTTTAACTTGGTTAAGGATTCACGTCGGGTTCACCATTTTTGTTTCCTCACGGTTTTCGGGGATGACCACCTAAACGAGAGATTCAAACGTTCTGATCGGTTTCTAACGGGTTTGTTCGTAGAACCGGAAACATCCAATGATTCCACATCCGTTTGGACCTACTTTCCAAAGGTAGGCGCTCATTAGTTTGTGGACTAATGAGGCTTAGGAATTTGCATTGGTTGAGAGGATGGGAGGTCGGACTCATCACAACTTTTTTAGGGGAATTATTGTCTACTCCGGGACTCTCTTTATAGATTTAAGTTATGTTCATGAATCCTTATTACATTACCAAGTATAAAATGAGCTTTGCGTAACTTTTAACAATCAATGAATAAATATGCATGAAATTTAGAGAATCTTTTATATGTATTCGAGGTTCTTCATCAATAGAGAATCATCTGTATCTATTTAGAGATTCTTTGGTCAATGGTATCCTTCGAAACATTTATAAAAGTCTCTTGGTCATTATGATGACCGGGCTAGTTTTAAAGCCACTCAGTGAGGCACTTGAAGTTTATCGTCGTTCAGAAGGACATGGATTATTTCGAAGTTGGGATCGAACTCATAAATGGGCTACCTACGTATCCTTTGTTTTGGAAAAGGAATCAGAACCCACGTAGTTCGAGAAATGGAGTATGATGTTTATGATTGATGGCTCAAAGAAGAATGTCATAATTACTTTTACACTCTAAGCTCACGTGAGTCATGCTCGATGTGAGAAACAAGAGGTATTGGTAAAAATTAGACAATTGTGCCATGAAATATGCAATCATAAGAAATTGTTTGGGGCTTATGTATGTATGACTACCCAAATAGATGAAGATTTAGGATTTACTTTTAGGGAGAAAATCCAGGAACAGGGTCCATAAAGGTATATGTGCTTTATGGAAATTTTGAATACTCTAATCTTGGGGCTTTCTCCTAAGGAGGATGCCCAAGTTAGGAGGGGATTTATGATTGGGTTTTACTCCTGAGAAGGAAACCCAAATCAAGGGAAAATTAGAACTAGTTAAGAGAAATTTAAGGGGGGCTTGGGGCTTACTCCTGAAAAGGAAGCCCAAGATTATGACTGAGTCTTATTCCTGAAAAGGAGACCCAGGTTAGGGATTAAGGTTTGGGGCTTACTCCTGAGGAGGATGCCCATGTTTGAGATTGGGGCTTACTCCTAAGAAGGATGCCCACATTAAAGGATTTATAACTAGGGATTATTCCTGAAAAGGAGACCCAGGTTAGGGAACTTGGGGCTTACTCCTGAAAAGGAAGCCCAAGATTATGACTGAGTCTTATTCCTGAAAAGGAGACCCAAGTTAGGGATTAAGGTTTGGGGCTTACTCCTGAGAAGGATGCCCACATTTGAGATTGGGGATTACTCCTAAGGAAGATGCCCAAGATTAAAGGATTTATAACTGGGGATTATTCCTGAAAAGGAGGCCCAGGTTAGGATTCTCTCATTTTAAAGGATGAGGTTGAATGAATGAACTCTCCATATTTAGTGACATAAGGATATTTAAATCACTAGACTTTGAGAGATATTCCATAGATTTCCTTTTAGATAAGGAAGTCAAATCAAGAAATCATGCCATAAATGGCTTTGAAGAGTGTCTTGAAGACTGAATCTTGAAAAGGAAAGGTGTGATGGCTTAAGAGGGGTAAAATGGGCAAGATAGGCACCCAAAAAAAAAGAGGGGCGCGCAAGTCTTGAAAGGCGCGCAGGTCTTGCGGTGGCGCGCAAGTATTGGTGCGGCGTGCAGGTATTGGTCGCGCAAGTATACTTGCACGACATGAGGGGTACTTGCGCGATTCTCAAACACCATTAGAATATTTGAGCGACTCTTTATAAATCCCTTTAGAATCCTCTTGAGGTTCATCCAAAAAAGGGACGCGCAAGTTCTATTGAAGGAATAAGGCGGCGTGCAAGTGTTGATGAGTTTCAACACATAGGCCTTCCTTCTTCTCTTTAAATCTTCCGTTCTAGGTAAGAAATTACCATAGAAGTGTTCCGGAAGCTTTGAGAAGAGACTTGGGCGTCGGGAGCTTCAATTCGAGTTTCTGGAAAAAGATCCTCTCGAATGGGGGGCCCACAGGGTCTATTTATAGGCAAAAGAAGACCCCGTGCGGTTACTGGGCGGTTACCACTTAGGTCTCGCAAGTCACTTGCACGACTAAGGTCGCCGCCCAAGTACACTTGCGCGACAGTTAGATAACTTGCGCGGTGAAGTTTCTGTTGATCCTTTCTTCCTGCCTTTGTTGATTTTTGATGTTTTCTTCAAAGGATGAATCACTTTGACCTCGGATATTCCCTTTTCTGATCTTTAGATTCTGTGACGAAAGGAGCGTCAACACATGGGCATAACTTTTTTTTGATTATGTTAAAGCCTCGTACCCTACTGTCACACTATCAAAACCATAGACCCACTATTTGAAAACCTGAGTTTTATATTTTTTTACAAAAAATGAGTTACAAGAGTTCAACCCACGACCAGCATTTCCAAATCGACGAGACTCACCACTCATGATAAGTCACTTATAGTTATATCTCTCTATATCGTTCTAAATATATTAATAGTCTTACCTATTTGAAAAAAAACATCTCACAGATTTCAATCACGAGTCTTTATATTTATGCATTTAACACCTAACCAACCGAGCTATCAAGTTTTTATATTAATATAACTTTATTTATTGTAATATATTAATTTCTCTCTGTGTATTAGAAAAAAAAGTTGTTAGAAGTTTTTGAACCTAGGATGCATCGAACAATAGATAGTGCCTCACAAACTCACCTAAGAACCTTATATGATAATATATTTTTATCTCCCCAAATATATTAATCAAAACCATGGGTATAAGAGGGAAAACCATGGAGATGTGTTTTCCCACCAAATATTGTTTATGTCTCACAGATTTTTTTCCCCGATATAACGTGAGAAATCTATATCCACATTTTTATAAAATCATGGGTATAGTTAATTGAAAAATATGCACATCCCACGGTTTTTCCAAAACCGTGGGTATAGGACTCGAAAAAAAATCTTTCACCCACGGTTTTGGTTAAAACTGTTAGTTTGTCTATCTTTTTCCCAAAGGTTTGGGAGAACTGTGGGAATGGGTATTCAAAAAAATATATACCCATGGTTTTGGAAAACTGTGGATATAGGTTCCCATATTACCCCCACACCCACAGCTTTTGAAAACTATTGGTATATGGCTATTTTCTAGTAGTGTGATCCCCATTTTAAATCAAGATTCTAGAAAAGTCTTTAGAAATCCCTTGATATTGATATTCGTTTGAGTATAGCCTACCACCATCAAACCGATGGACAATCAGAACATACTATTAAATCCTTAGAAGACATGTTGAGATCTTGATCACATGACTTTCAAGGTATGTGGGATCTATATTCACATCTTGTAGAATTTTATTATAATAATAGCTTCAATTCAAATATTCAGATGGCACCATATGAAGCATTATACAGAAAGAGATTTCAGACACCAACATATTGGGATGATTTTCATGAAAGAAAACTCATAGGCCCAGAACTTATTGAGGAAAAATTTAAAAAAGTGGATATTATCCAAACCCACATCAAAGCAGCCAAAAGTTGGAAAAAGTGTTATTCCTGTAACTGAAGGAAAGATATAGAATTTCAAATAGGAGACCATGATTACTTCAAGGTATCTCCCTGGAAGGGTGTTATATGTTTCAGTAAGAAGGTTAAATTTAGTCCTAGGTACATCGTAACTTTCTAAATTCTAGAATGAATTAGAGTTGTAGCTTATCGTTTGGCAATGCCTCCAAGTCTCTTCAAAATTCATAATGTGTTCCATGTATCACTTTTGAGAAAATAAATGCCTGACCCAATGCATGTACTCACCTATGAAAAAATTAAACTAGAACATCATCTATATTATTGTGAAGTGTCGGTAAAAATTCTTGGTACTCGAGAATAATTGTGGATAAAACGGATGACTCGTTTGGTAAAAGTTCTATAGAGAAACCGTAAGATGGAAGAGACAACGTCAAAACCCGAGGAACTTAAAAGGAAAAAATATTATGGAAAAATATTCTAGAAATTTCATGGATGAAATTATTTTAAAGAGGGGAGAATGTGACACCCCAAGCTTCCACGGTACGTTTTCCTTTGAATAATGTATTAGCTTTTGTTGTATGCAACTTTGATTTTTAACACACCATGACCAATCAATGTAGACGTTATGAATAGTAATACCCAATCTTTAAAATTTTGTAAATTTTATTTTTCAAAATTTACTTCATTTTTCAATTTTGAATATCAAAATTATCTTTGGGTGAATTTTTGGAATTTTTCTGAAAACATTCAATTTTTGATTAATACTGAAAAACACTACATTATTGTTTAAAACCAAATTTTTATTTAAATAGTTAGTTATTTTATTTTAATTTATTTCAGGTAAACATAGATAAAAAATAACTATATATGTTCAATGTAATTCATTGGATTCATTTTATAATATGTTTAGATATATAAACTTTTATTGAACTTTTAACCTTCCATTACATACCTTCTAGAGGAATTTAAAAATTTCATAAAACATAATTTTTCTACTTCTGTGAGTTGAATTTCAAAAATTTGAGTGACATGATTAATATTATTTAGAAAAATGTGATTCAATAAGATGAAAAAAAATTGGTGAATAGTAACTTTTGAATTTTATTTACCATGGTGAAAAGTAAGTAGGTAATTAATGGTGAATATGATATTATAATTACCATAACTCGTGTCTTAATTATTTTGGATAAGTTTAATTAGACCTAAAACAACCTTAGGAATAAAATATTACCCCTTTGGTCCACATTTATTAGATTATGTCATTTATTATTATTTTATTTAAAGAAGAGTTAAATGTGTTAAATTCAATGTTTAATAACTAAACCATTTTTAATATAGGGTTTTACATAATATAAATTCGACTATATATATTAATTATAAATCCAAAAACATTTCCTATATTCTGGTATTTTATTTATAATTTTTTTACATAAAATAATTTAATTTATTTATGACACAATGATGATGATGTAATTACCTCATTAATTAATGATTAAAATAACTGATATTATAAATATCCAAATAAATTTAATTTGAAACTTTTTATTAATTACACTAATTTTATAGGTTAATATGAAATTTTATAGTTGATTAAATAATTTTATTTCGAAGTAATCATGCTGTTATAATTTTCACAAAAACCAAATACTAAATTGTGTCAAAACTGACATAATTGAGTTTTTTAAACAAATACTAAATTATAAATTGATATAATATTCCTAAAAATAAATGATTCGAAAAAAGGACTTTTATAAGGTTATATATATTAATAATTAACCACTTTGGGTTCTCTTTTCCTGTTATAGTATGTTTATTAACCATATAATATGAAAATTCAAAAAGAAATGGTAAATGAAAAACTATTTAACTAAGAGTTAAATCTAAAATATAAAGTTAATCTGGTGACCTAAACCTATATAAAACCGATTGGTTGATATTTTTTTGACCCATACCCACCTTAGCCTCTAAATAAATCATTTTGGAGTAATTATAAAATAAAATTAAGTTTATTATAAAATTATGTTTCAAGATTTTCATAAAGTGACCCTCACCTCTCTTATAAAAGTGTACTTCCACATCTCATAATTTCACACCACCAAATCCATTTGGCTCGGACAACCCCTGCTAAAATATCCTTATAACTTTTCTCCCTTTATCCTAGTGGCCTTACTTTGGTCATAAAGTTGACCTATGAAACCCTTTTGATCAAATAAAAGAGAAGAACCCAAAGGAGAGATAAATATTTCATCACCCCTTTCAAGTTCCTTTCTTCTTCCACTTCCTCATTCTTTATTGTTTAAATTATAAAATTATAACTCCAATATATTCTATATACTATTATATTATTATATTATGGTACAAACATATTTTTTATTCTATCCATCCTATAAATGACAAAATCACCATATGTGTGTACGTACGGCTTACCGTCTCCACGTCGTGGTGTAGTTTGTTATTCAAACACTAAATTATTGTGGATGGAAATAATAATGAATATAACTAATTTAAATCACAAATATAACATGTTAATTATTATATATATTTTATATACCATCCAATTACATACCATTTCACCATCAATATAATGATATTATTGCTCATTCGTATGTACAGATTACCATCTCCACGAATGCTATGAGATTCATTCCCCCTCATAATCATTCAAGAATAATTTTAATTTTAGGATTAAAAATAATGCTTATGAACATAATATCATTCTTTATATGAATAAAATACATCCCATCCATAACAAACATGGATTACTTAACCAATCATATAAAAGAAAAATGAATCGGTTAACAACCGAAATGATGATACTTCTGAAATATTATTAACAAAGAAAAACTATAGGGTCATATATGATATCATATTTATGTATATAGTTCTTAATTAATTTAATAACAATGATTTAACTATTATACAAGAGTTTGACATACCCTATACCAAGGAAAAGTACAAGGTAAGGGTTAATTTCACAATCTCTTTATTATCTAAGATTATTTTTACATATATATCTACTATGACCCCTTTATCATCCACATCCATGTTTCCTAAAAACATATTTCAAAACATTTTTACTATTTACTATAATATGGGTTAAAATCATTTGTACCCTTGTTTGACTTTTAAAAAATGGTTTTAAATGAATATTTTTTTCATTTTCCAAAGAATGTAATTTTTAACCTTTTCGACAAAATTAATGTATGAATGTATTCTTTTTAACTTATATAGAGGGTGTGTCTATTTTCTACCATTATATCATCCTAGAAGCTTCTCATACAAGCTTATAAAAATATTTTCAAAATAAATGTCTACTTTTATAATAATGTGACTTTTAAAAGATTTCAAAATAGAAAGATGCATTTATTTAAATAGTTTTAATTTCATCTATGTCAACATCCTTTGATGGATTTTATACTTGTTTGGAGTTAATTTATTATAATAAAAATCGTACATATTTTACTGAATTTTTTATGATAAGTTTGATTGTGGATGTGTTATTTTTACACCATTCATGGTTTATAGATAAAGTATTGACATTTCGTATGATAGTTTTAATAAGAATATTTATGTTATGTTGAAACATTTTCACATGAGGAAGACATTGGACTTAGTAAGTGATGGGTGGAGCCCGCTATAGCTCCCCGATGCATCAGAAGGTCTCATGATAAAGATTAGTGTCTTCTCACAAGGACTTGACAAAATCATATTAGTATTCTTGGATCAACACCCTAACTAAGTGTTTATAAAGTTTGGAATTATGAATTCCATCATTATGAAAGTGGCTATTGATATTGCATGGGATTATTTGACTAGTAAAATATCCATGTGAATAAGTAAATGGAATTATTTGATTTTATTTTTTCCATATTATTCTGATGTTCATGTTTATAAGGATTTGGTTTTAGTCTTATACATTTCCTTAAATTTTTATGCTCATTTATGAATGTTTTATCTATATTTTTATCCTTACTGAGCATCTGAGCTCACCCCTTTGTGTGTGTTATTTTTTCTAGGATGTGAAGAATTATTTTATGGTTGAGCTGTAGGGTTGGGATAAGGATATGTGTGTGTTCAAAAGGGGAAAAAATGTTGTTGATGTTTTTATTTCATGATGTAATGTAAAACATATGAATGTATCTAGTGATTCCAAGGATACTCAACTGATTAGTACTTCAGGATTTGATCCCTTGTGATCATGTCAATGTTATTTACTAATGCACCGACTTTGGGTAACTTGGGTCGGGGAGTTACAATCCTTAATGGATAGAATGGTTGGGTAGTTGTCTGTCTTATGGCCATGTTTGTCACAAATTGTAAAAATAGGCACTACAGTTTGTATTTTATAGACTTTCCTAAGGTCAATCTGTTCAACCTTCCTAGAGAGTGTTGCGGGTTTAGCCATAAGTCTTTCCTATTCAATAATTGTACGAATTCTAGTAGTTCGTTGTGGATTTTCAGAATAAGGTGAAGTTCCCCATGTTTGGTTTTGTTCTACAAGGCCTTCCAGATACTCGTAAGCATCATTTGGGGCCTTGTTTCTAAATGTTCTATAATACATCATGTCAATGAATTCTTTGTTCCTCGGTACCAACCCTTCATAGAAAATTTGAATTTTTTCTGTTATTGAAAATCCTTAGTGAGGTACCCTCTTGTGTGTGTATTTTAACCTTTACCCTGTTTCATAAAATGAATATCCCTCTTTTTCAATAATTT
The DNA here is from genome assembly GCA_963277665.1 of Viscum album. NCBI lineage: Eukaryota > Viridiplantae > Streptophyta > Magnoliopsida > Santalales > Viscaceae > Viscum > Viscum album. The sequence continues at coordinate 1,742,385,204 of OY728128.1, read as the reverse complement.
TTTGGATGATCTTTTTAAGATCAATTTAATTGTGGTGGGGAAATTATTTTCTGTTGAATTCTCTTCGTAGTTGGTCTTAAGAATTGATGGATGATGATCTTAAATTTTTTAGAAACTTTTTAGCTCATTACTTTTAAGGAAATGGAAATATCCTCATCTTAACTGATTCTAGAAGATGTGGGGGCCACATGGTTTCTACAATGTCATTGAACTTCTTAACATGAAGGTAGGTCATCTCGGACTCCATTCCATGGAATGTGGGAAGGTGGTTTATGACTTGGGGTTTAAATATGTAATTGGAATCTCCTAGGGAATTTTTTCTAATGCATGAGGGGTCATTAGTCCAAGTAGGTGTGAGGTAGCCATTCATGTTTTGATACACTGGATTTCCTAATTTTGGGGCTACCATATATGGATTTCGATATTGGTTCCCACCCAGGTTTTTGAGTTGGTTTCTTTTAAGAACTTCCATTGAAATTGAATTAATTTTTGAATAGGGAGTATTATGAAGATTAGGATCAAATGTATAGATTTCCCTTTTTGTACTTGACTCCCCAACCCCAAGACTATCCACCCTAACTAGATGGTTTGATTGGTCATGAGTGTAGGCGGACATGCACCAAATGAAAAAAATGAGAAAGGGAAAATATAAGAGAATTTGAATGAGAATAGAATAAATGTGGGTGAAAAAATGGGTGTTTGGATGACTTACTTGGGTCCCCAGAATGTCAGAAAAATTTGGTCTCGCCCAAATTTACCCATGATTTTTGGGTTAAGTGGTCACTTATAGTTTAGCTTGGGTTATGGAATCCTCAGAGACCTAATAAGTAATCTACAGAAACATACATTCTATGGATTGTTTTTGGATATGAAGTGGAAAACATTGGGTTAGGTTTATATGGGTTTAATTGAACACTAAGAGCATTAGGTGAATTCAATTTAAAATAATGAGTTGATCCTAGGTTATCACATAGGGTGAATTGGATGAGTTCCTTTTTTAATGATTTCAATTTCATTAACTTGAGAAAGATTAATTCAATAATTTCAAAATAACCACATCTTATTCTAGTTAAACACCTTAAAAACACATACTAATCACCTATACACCTATAGGATCATTTTAATGAGCACTACTAGGTAAATGATCTTATTTTCCACATAAAAGTGGGGGGAATAAATTCAATATAGAAGAGGAAGTGAGAAAATCACTGAATAGAATAAACTCAAATAAAAGAAGTGAATAATAATTTCAAGAGTATGAAATAAAATTCAATCTATACCCTTGAAACTCCCTGTATCAACCCATAAAATAATTATCTCTCCATTGATGAAATTTTCTTCAATGGAATTGGGAAGTATACTTGTGAGGGTGGAATTTAAGAAGTAAAAACAACAAAATAAAGATCACTCCACCATTCTGTGATAAATTTCACAAGGTATAGTTTGAAAAAATTCACACCATTATGCAACGGTATCAACATGAAATTTATAAGAACAAAATAAGATGAAGGAAGAACATTAATTAAGAACTAAGGTGAATTTAAAGACTTACATGAGAATGAAATGTGATTACAAACACAAAGCGGCATCATAACACTACAATGAAACTAAGCACTAAATATCTTCAAATCCTCCAACATCACTACCTTAAATAATATTTTTTGAGCCCTATTTTGAGCCTCCAATATTGAACATCATCCCACTTGATTATGGTAGGCTTAGGGTGGTGTAAAGTTTGTGGTGCTTGGACTTTTCCACTCTTGACATGAGGTGGCAGCCAGCTTGAATCCACTGAATATAATTACCTAGATGAGCTTATAAATGAATTAATTAGAGTGGTTAATAAAATAATAAAATTAATATCAGTATTTCCACCAACTTTATGTAATGTTTAATCCCTGAATAATTTATGGTTTATGAGATATGTGGAAAATGGTAGGCTGTTTTTCTGGCCCGCAGAATTTGGCCCCAAATTTTATCTCCAACTTGGGCCGCTTGGAACTCCATTCGAACATCAGAATTAACTTTTTATAATGTTGAATTAAATGTTCCCCATGATTTTTTTAATCTTAAAAACAATTTTCAGAATTATTGTACTTGTATATTGGCCTCGACAGTAGTTTTATTGGGTTGATGTCCAGTTCACTACACCCACATTGTTGTTTGTTCGAAGCTAAATTTGGAGGTCTTCCAATATGAATCATCAAGTACTAAAAAATTATGAATTGTTATAAAAAGAAATAGAAACATAAAAATTAATTATAAAAATAAAATTAATATCATCGGGTACATTAAATGATGTTAAAAAATGTACCATGTAATAGTGAATTTTAAGAAGCAATTACAATTATAATATAAAATAATGTTCAAAGTTTAGAATGAACTAAAATTGTGTTTATGAATAATAAAGAATTTGAATAATATATATATTAACAATGAATATTAGCCTCATTCAGTCAATAATTATTCCTTTATAGAAAATGTTGAGGATTTGTTTATTAATTTCTAAATAATGGCATTGGACACCAGGGTAGTGGTAATTAAAAAACGATGGACTTAACCATGGTACTTTCCTATGGAATTTGAAACATATGAAACCAATTATGTAATTTTAATCCACAAGAGTCAACCATAATTTTATATTAATTAATTTTTAAACAAAAGTTATTGTTTTTAAAAAATAATATTTTCAAATATAATGTTTTTATTTTAGAAACTGGAAAGTAAATTATATATTTGGAAAACGATAAAAATATACTAAAATACATGATATTAATAAAATATTATATTTTTCGTTATGGATTGTGGTTAAAAATTTATTAAATCATAATGACATAATTATTATGTAACTAACATACCTAAAGAACTCATAATGTATTTTTTACTATTCATGAAAAAAATAATGTGTTTAGAAATTTCTCATAAATTCATCCTAACCAAATTACAACGTTCTGAATTCATAAATGATATTTATTTATTCATAATACTTATCTTAAAATAATAATTATAACTTTAAATATTAAAATCCCTATTTATTAAAAATAATATCATATAAAAAATGAATTGTAAAATTTATAATACTTGAAAATTTTAAAATTATTTTAACATTTATATTTAAATAAGCGTTTTAATCACACTATTCTATTAAAATAAGTACTTTTCATAATATCTTATTTTGTTTCATGTTTTTATATCTTTTTTAGAATGTAGAATGTTTTTTGAAAAATCAATTTATTAAATTAATCCTAAATTTTATTAATCAAAACTATTCTTAAAAAATAAAAAATGATATAAAAATTTTATATAAAAAGGGAATTACACTATAAGGTCAGGAAATGTAACCCAGTATTAATCCAATGTATACCCTAAGAGTAAGGTCTGTGATATTGGTAGTTTTGTAGGGATCCTTTTCTAACATCGACTGAGTGGTAATCTCCACTAACTTGAATATATCCCAAAGGTAATTTCGTTCAAGATTCACTTGTTGAAGATTGATATGTGATTGGTCACCGAAGAACCTAGTGATGAATCACCCCACCCAAACATTAAGAAATGGGCTTCAAAGTAAATAACTCTACTGGTTGTGGCCATTGTCTTTTCTTTCTATAATAATTATATGTTTCCAAAATTTTACTTATAAACTCTAATAAAAACATTAAAATAATTATCATTAGTATAGATCCCAATAGTCATAATGAACAACAGTCATAATTGACCAGAATTCATATAACAGTTGAATCTAGAAGGTCACATTTACATTTATATTAACTTTATTAAAAAATATATGGTTTTTTTTGTAAATGATATAATATAAAACATGATTTAAGGAAATAATTAAAATTTAAAAATTCTTGGACATTACATTCTTTCCCCTTATAAAATTACATGCCTAAATTTTCACCTCATTCCCTCAGTTGAGAAAAGGTGTGGGTACTTCTTCCTAATTTTTTCCTCTAGTTCTCATGTCACTTCATCATATTTTTTGTTTCTCTCAAACACTTTGATGAGGCGGGTAGTCTTCCTATGAAGAAAATTGGCTCTATGGCCCAAAATGTCTACCAGATGATCTTCATAAGAGATTTCATATTACATATGTACTACTTTATGATTTAGTACATATTAAGGGTCAGGTATGTACTTCCTCAAGAGAGACACGTGGAATACATCCTGAACATGATCTTGATTTGGTAGATGTGATGGTAGATAAGTCGTTTCTCCTATGTGATCAACGATTTTATGGGTCCAATGTACTTGGGGATAAACTTCCCTTTCTTAACAAACCACATGACTCTCTTCTATATTGATAATCAAAGGAACACTTTGTCGCCACACAAAACACTAAGTCCCTTCGATGGTTGTCAATATAGATCTTCTAGCGACTCAAAATAGTCTAAATGTGTTCTTAGATGGAATTAAACATTTCTGTCATCTTTTGTACAAGGTTAGGCCCAAGAATCTTTATGTTAACAACATCATATGGAAAAGTATAATTTTAACATCATTTCCCATAGATAAATTCATATGGTTTCATTTTAATACTTGAATGGAATGTATTTTTGAATGATAACTCTAATAAAGGGATATTTTGATCCAATAGACCTTTAAATTCTATTGAGTATGTTCTCAGCATGTCTTCAAGTGTCTGAATAGTCCTTTCAGACTGTCATTCTGTTTGGGGGTGATAGGTTGTACTAAAACTCAATTCATTATTCATACCATGTTTAATACTAAACTTGAATTTTTATGTGAACATTGGTTCATGATCATAAATGATATAAAGTGGAACTCAATGTATCCTTACCAATTTCTTCATATATATCATTGAACGTTGTCCAAGAGAGAAATATTCCTAAATAGATATGAAATGGGAAATATTGGTTAGATTGTTTACTATAACCCATATCACATTATTTACATTTAATGTTCTCTATAGACCAATTAACATGTCCATAGTGATATTTTCCTACTTCCATGATGGTATGGGTAGTTGTTTTAATACCCCTTTAAGAAGTTGTCCCTCTACCCCTACTTTTTGTCACACCAGGAAACTTGTAGTATAGTCAAAAATCTCCCTTTTCTTTTTTATCCCACCAATAATGATCATGAATGTCCCAAATAAATTTAGTGCTTTTAGTATATATATATATATATATAATGTATAGTTATGAGTGTAATCCATCATTGTTTTCATTATTTAGTGAATAAATGGAACACATATCCTTGTATGAAATTTTAGTACACATTCATTATCAATATTTTTCTTTGGAAACATCTCATTCTTCACAACATTTATATTTTTCTATAATAAATGATCTTCCCTTTTTTATTTCATGATCTTCATAGAAATTATTATTGATAAATCATTTTGTATAGGGTTGATGATGTCCCTTGCCTTAATATTCCTATATCCCATTTTACTAGGTCTTTGGTCAATGTATCACCTTGAATCCTTATCATTGCAAGAACAATATGAGTCTTTCCTACTTAATGAATTAGTAAATTTATTTTCTCATTCATAGTGAAAATTAATTAAATAATTGTAGTATTTAAGAAGTTCCAAACATATCCTATGTTTCAGGTTAAATTCATTTTGTGTGAAAATATAATTCAATCATTGGTGGTCTATGTATATATCATATTTCACCCCATAAAGATAGTGCCAATATATATTCAGATAAAAAATAACTACAACCAATTCCATATCGTGCCTATTATAATTATGTAAATGATGCTTTAAAAGTTGATATGCATAAGAAATCACAGTGTCATTTTTCATGACAATGCACTCAAGTCCCTTTAGAGATAAAATGATAAAAATAAAAAATCATTCTCTGATTCAAGGGAGATTTAACATGGGTACAGTAACCAGTCTTGTCTTCATCTCTTTGAAATATTCCTCACACCACTTTTGTCTTGATGAACTTCTCCCCTTTCCAAGTTAACGTGATTAGGTGATTAGAAAGCTGTGAAAATATTTTCACAACCTCTTATAATATCCATCCAAATCAAGGAAACTACTAATATCAGTTACTATTGTAGGATGAGACCACTCCTCCTCAATCAATATCTTTGTAGGGTAAACTGAGATTCTTTTATTGGTTACAATTTTCCCTATGAAAGAAATATATTTTAACCAAAATTGACATTTTCTAAAATTTCCAAATAGCCTCTCATACCTCATTGTTTTTATATAACCCTTAGTCGATCCTCATGTTCCTCAAAACATTTTAAATATATTGTAAAAACATAAATAAATAATACTACAAAATTATCAATGAAGTTTATAAATACTCTATTCATAAAATCCATAAATATAGAAGGAGAAATTGGAAATCCCAAAGGGAATAACAAAAAGCTCATGATGTTCATATCTTCATTGGAAGGAATTATTTAAAATATATTCTTTATTCACCCTCAACTAATGATAACCAGATAAAAGATCAATTGTGGAGATTAATTAAGAACCATGAAGTTGATAAAATAAATCATCAATCCAAGGAATAGGGTACTTGTTCTTCACATTGATTCCATTATGTTATCTATAATCAATTATTAACTGCATTTATACATCCTTTTCTCTTTATGAAGAGAACATATTCTCCCTAATATGACACACTTCATCAGATAAACCCCTTATCCAAAATATCTTGTAGTTATTTATTTCCTTCCACTAGCTCAATATTATCAACTATATACGACATCACTAATTTTATCTTGGATTGGGTCTTGAGTTCAATGGAGAACTCTACCTATCATTCTAGGGGGGTCTACATAACTTCTTAGGAAGTATGTCAATGTATTAATGTTTTTTGTGGAAATTTTCTATTAATATAACTTCATTTCCTTATTTATATTCAATGATCATCTCCATAAATAATTCTATGGATGGTGCTTCTAGACAAAGATCAGGATGAGATATCCCTCCTTTGAAAAGATGTGGTAGATTATACATTCAATAAAACTAATATTTCATTAATTTTGTAGCAGATATAAGTATTATACTTTGAGAGCTAGTCCATCCCTAGTATAGTGTCAAATTACATAATGGTAATGACAACTAGAATTAAAAGGAAATTGTGCTCTCCAAATTGTATACTAGAGTTTCTATACGTTGTTGTTTCTTGGATAATCCCTCTTGGAGTCTTGAATGATAACTATACTTATAGAAGTTCGGGGATTTATTTTATATTCTTTTCAAACATGGATAAAATAAAGTATTGTGTATAACCATAATCCAAAAAAGTACATTCTATATTTGAGAGAGTAATGAGAGTACTTGAAACCACAACACATGGAGCTTCATCATCAGTTACCATAAAAGAAAAATCTCAATCTTTTTCCATCTTCTTATGTTGATGATTATGAAGATCCCCTAATATTAACTTGGTATTGGTATGATGATTGTAAAAGTTAACATGCTTCCCACACTTCAAGAATTGGACTTCAAGCTGTGATTTTACCACCTTCCCTTTGTCATTATTGTTGATAGTTTGAGGTTTCTCCTCATTATGATAGTTTTGAGAAATATGGACATCTCTTCTACAATTTTAACATTTTTTCATGAGAAATAAGTTCCATGAATTGTGCTTCCAAAAAAATTTCAGGTGGGAAGTTTCACTTTCTTTCCACCCCTTCCATTTTCAAAATTCATTCCCATGTTTGGTTCTAAATATCTATTTTTTCATTTGATCTATGGAACCACTACATCACTTTGAACTCAACATAAACCTCAATATAACATCACACTATGTCCTCATACCATTCATAGTATCAACTGGATAGATTCATCCATATATGTTGTATTAGTCCACAAATAATGTATCATAATTTCTATTTAGACCCCTGAAAAATTAGAGGTGTTGAATGAAATCCTTATAAAGTTCATCTCATATCTTCCCACTGATTCATTTTAATTCAACTAGAGATCCTAGAATTCCTTCTATATTTTCATTATCTTCGAATGGGGGAAATTTTTATTGAAAAATTACCCCTAAACTCTTCCCACTATATAGTATCAATACCCCTTCTTGGATTCATTTCTTAACTAGTGTCCACCACCGATCAATTTCCAAATCTAAGAGGTAAACAACCAGGTTGACTTTATCTTGATTTAGACAATTGAGTAATGAAAAAATATTTTCTATAGATTGTATCCATTATCCAGCATTTAATGCGTCAGTAGATCCACAAAAAGAATGTGTTCATTAATCCATAAAGGGATCAATGGAATTTTATTCATTCAAGGTGAATTTCTTCTCTTTTATTGATTCATGTTATTGCTCATAACTTGAGTCCTTTGATTCGTCATTCTCTCAATGTCTTCCATTCTGGCTTCCATCAAAGGTTCATCATCACCTGGTCCATTGCACTCACCATTTATATATTTCTTCATATATCCTGCCATTTTCTAAAAGAATAAAACATAGTGAGAAACATGTTTTTTAAAAATATTATAACTCTATAAGAATTTTAGGTCTTAAAATTCATTCTAAAATATGTTATTCTTTTATAAAAATTACATTTTTTATAAATCCTTCATAATGGTTCATAAAAACATGGGATTAACCAAATATACCCTATGAGATCGTCAAACCAAGAGCACAGTATGGCCCATTGTCGTGTTCCAGGTTATGGTATGTTAAGCTGAATACACATTGTCAGAGTTATTACCCCTAGGTACATTTCTTCCAGAACCACCTCTACCTGTTCGTATCTAGGCATGGACTTATTTTCTCATAAACTACTTATATATTACTTTAAAAAATATAACTGAATTTTTTTCTTATATTTTAAATTTCCCCTATAGTTATTCTAAAAAATTCAAGTCACAATTTATACAAGTAAATAAAACTTACTTTGATACCAACTATGACATATCTTCTTTTTACTACATAACTTTTCATTTACATGGTACAAACAGTGGATCCTTTAAAAAAATCAAATATGTATATAATTCCTGAAAACATACAGCATTATTAAAATCAATGTGAAAGTATTATTCATTTCTTCACCCCAACTACTTTTTTTCATCTCAAAAAATAGAAACATACCTCAGTGTAAAGGGTGAGAATAAGGCCAATTAATGGATAACAAGGGAAATAGTTTACATGTGATCTTGACAAATATAAATAAGAACTTGAGGAATATAATGAATATTTAAGAAAAGGAAAAGTGAAAATATCATAATAAAAATAACATGAATCAAAACATGTAAATGTTTCTATAACATTTATGTTATATATCCATAATCATATCACAAAGGTTTTTGCTGAGGTTTCATAAAAATTACTAATTTTATTCACCAACATATCGTAAAACATGTCACCACTAGAGATTAGATTATTCACCCAATGCATTGGATAACTATCAGGGTAAACAATCCATATGTATTAATTAATTTTATACACATATATAATAATAAAACATTTCATAAATAACCCATATATAATAAAATAAACATGTTTCATCTAAAAATCAAGGTGTTTTTAAAAACTGTTTGAAGACAAGATCTTTATGTCATTTATAACTCATAGAAAATGGATGAGGGTTTTATGTATGTAAATACCAAAGTAAAATAAACTATATTAAATCTTTTTTAAAACCCCTTTAATATAATGAGTACTGGGAATTCACATAAAGAAAATAAAATTGAATTTCTTGAGGAGAAGAGTAATTTTGATCTGTAAAATCGGTAGTATAATGGGTTTAAAATATGGTTTTAAAAAAGGATAAAAAGATAGGGTTTTGGGTTATATCATTCATAAAACATAATTTTAAAGTAATTTAATGAATAAACAGTGAATAATAGACAGTTTCCATAACATTTATAAGACATATACAAAAATTGGTTCTTGAATCGAAGAGAAAAGAGGGATATTTCCTTTATCTAGAAGAGTATCTCATGAAACTAAAATATCATTTTTGGGGGGGCTTGAGGACACCTAGGGAGGACCACTTGAGAATTAAAACTGTCTTAGCTTCATGAAGGATGAATTGGGAGTGAAATGAAATGCATAAATGGGTGGGTATCGTAAAGTATTTTTACTCTTCACAAAAACAATAATGTATTTTAGAAAATTATCATAAATTCAACCTAACCTAATTTCAACATCATGATAGAAAAAATTATATTTATTTTATCATTATAATTATCTAAATATTATAATTATAACTTTTTATTATTAAAAACAATATTTATTAAAAATTATAGGAGATTGAAACTGCATAGAAAAATTTTGTACACTTGAAAAAAAATATTATTATTTATATTTACATAATAGTTTTTATCACACTATTTTATTAAAATAACAATTTTTCATAATATATTGGTTTATTAAAAAAAGTATATCTTTTTTATAAAGTAAAATGTTTATCTAAAAAATAAATTTATCAACATCAACCTTAATTTTATTAAGAAAAAAAGTTCTTAAAATGAAAATGAAGAAATAATAATTTTATTTAAAAAATGTAATTGCACAATAAGGTTGGGAAACATTACCCCTTATTTAAACAAAAAACAAAATATGAGTTAGGGGTACGATGGTGGAAGTTTCATAGGGTTCCTCAGATAAAATTGATTGATTTGTAATCATAACTAATTTGAACTTCTCTAGTAGGATATTTCATTCAAGATTCACTTATTAAAGCTCGGCTTGGGTTTGGTCAAGGGAGAACAACATTGATGAAACCTCTCTCCCATGATATGAAAAATGAGCTTCAAATGGAATGAATCTACTGGTTGAGGCCATTGACTCTTTCTTCTGTATTAATTATCTATTTTCAATATGTTACTTATAATATTAAAATTATTATCAAGAGTATAGTTCCCAATGATTATATTTACTAATGGTTGTATTGAAAAATGGTCATAATTTACCAACAATCATCTAATGGTTGAATCCAGATGGTCAAATTTCTATTTATATTAACTCTATTAAAAATGGTTTTTTGTGAATAAAATAATATAAAACACTTTTTCAGGAAACAATTATCATTCAAAAAATATAGTTTCTTATAGATATATCAACAAATTTATATGAATTATTCCTATCTTCTATTGAGGAAATTGACACAGAATAATTTTCATTGTTTTCTCTACTCTAATTAGGCTAGGGTCCTTTATCTATACCCCCCATTTTCAGGGTTGTGTAAATGAATGAAATAAAAAAATAAATCTTATTTTTATCTAAATGGTTACCAACATTCAATTTATAGATTGATTAATATTAACAACAAAAATAATCTTGACACCTAAACCAAAGATTACTAATTGTGCTTTATAGTGTGAAAAAAGTGAAAATGTGGTCAATATGTATTGAAAAATAATAAAATAATTCATAATTACGAAACACAAACTTGAAAAAAAAAGACTGAGAATCAATCCAAAACACATTTGGAATTAAAAAACTAAGAGGAAATTGCAATTTTTGAATCACGAGACAGAATGAAAATGAATGAATAATGGAAACCCACAAAAGTTGAATAGATAGTAATATAAACATAACGATTAAAAATAGTAAATAAAAGGATAATAATTTATTAGGTATAAAACATATGTGGAAATAAAAGGATATTTAGATAAATAATTGCACCAAATAAATTATTTAGTAGGCACTGGTGATCCTAAATTTATAGAATCAAAAAATTACATGACATGTAACTCATTCATATCATGTATTGACTTTATGTGTCTTTTGTCTCAACATTTACATGATGTGTAAGTAGTATTCAAATAAATTAATTTATATTAAAAATATTATCCAGAAAATATTTTTTATTTTGAAGTCCATGTCTTGTATCTTTTACGAGATGCGATCTTGATCATTTAACATCAGATAAATTATGCATTTCATGTATTTGATTCACTTCAGTGGGATTTTTATTCTTAAAATATTAGGAAATGTATTATATATACACATCGTACACTATCATTACATGATGTCAGTATTATTTAGTTAGACATTGGTTCCACATGTATTCTATAACAATGGAATAAAATTCGTGAACTCCTTTTATGATGAGTAGATCCATTTTTTTCAAATTTTCAGTAATTATTCCTTTGAGATTTAAATTATATTTTCCAAAAAAAAACCAAAACCCTGTTTATTATTAAATAAAACATCATTAGAACATAAATAAATGTATCCAAAATTGTATATAAATTCATCTTATCAAATACAATTTTCTTATAGAAATAACTTTTTTGGATTTTTATGACATTTTCACTGGATTTAGATGAATTATTTCTCCAAAAAACCCATATCACCATATCTAATAATGTAAAATATTAAATAACTTCATAAACTAATAAACAACTACCCCATCCTATTCATTATCCTCCAATCATTAAATGATCCAAACATTATTAATTAAAAAAATAATCTCTTATGAACTCATCTAACCCATCGCGGTCTCAAAACAATTCACACTAATAGAAATTATATTCCATTTTCATTTATTTAAAATTCTTGAATAAATACAAATGTATTGATGTATCACTTATATTTTAAATTTAAAACATTTTCTATTAAAAATTCTCAAAAAACTACTCAATTGTTATATAAAATATTTGAAAACCCTAGCTCATGCATTTATTTATATTTTCCCTTACACCTTATTGTGTTAGTTCAAGAATTATATAGTTTATCTTCATGCTCGGTGGAATTATACTTACTGATAAAGATTATTTAAAGAACCAATTTATATATATATATATATATATATATATCGTTTCCTTCATGAATAGATGCAATTTTCTTCACAATTTTATAGTTCATAAAATAATGGCTTCTTGTCAAACCTTTAGGTAAAGGCTTCTGCTGAATTGTTTATGTGACTTCCTTGATTCTTTCACATGAAAATGGTTTCAAATGGTATTTCAAACCCTTTACAAATCACATTGAATATTAAAATTACAATAAGTTGGTGCATTATATTCTCCTATGTGTAACTACATTAGACATGCAAGATACTATTCTTCACAAGACCTAAAAGTCTTGCAAGTTTCATGTAATGGAATCATGCGAACATATTATCCTTAATGTATCAGTATACATGAGTCCTCCATTAACTCATTCAAGAACTATATTTCTAGTATATGTTTTTTTTTTCATAAATGAAAAACTTATTTTACAAGGGTTTTTATAAAAAAAACATCACAATAGGCCCTGAATTCATGGATATCCCTTCATTTGACTATCTTACACATGCATTTAATAGATTCATTGGATTACAAAAAACACCATTATCATTTCTTTCAAGTAATGTTTTTTGAATAGTATCTCTTCATATTGATATTCAATTATTCGTGAAAAACAATGTTTCATGATTATTCAATCATGATCGAATAACATGGATGATCAAACGACAATTGTATGCTCTTGGTTGATCACCCGGGTGTCATCGAATTAAGATCCAGTGAACATAATACCTATGATTTCTCATGGGGGAATGTATCATTGATGAAGATTAGAAGGCCCTCATAGAGTTGATCATTCAGTGCTAATATATCAATAACTCATTAAATAGGGTGATCAGGGTAGCACATAGTTTTGTCCAAAATCAGTTCACCACTCAATTGAGTGTTGTCTTATATTACAAATGATTTTATCAACTTATTAGAGAGTATCATTAGATATTACCCCACACCCCCTCTACACACACTTTCCTCATGGGCCATACTAACCCACACTAACCCAATGACATTTCTATTCACACTCTATACATACCTTTCACAAATCATTGGGTTTCTTTGGGATTGTTATTATTTTCACTATACTGATCACTCTCAACACACCTATCGACATCCATAATAGCTTCAGGTTGACCTACCCACATATGCAAGGCTTGTGGGTCCCTTTGGTTGGCTAGTGTGGTTGGCCATTTTTTATGACTCATAAGTTCTAATCAACTTCACATGAAAATCCAAAATTCCAAATCCACGTCAATTTGGGCATCCTTTTATTTAAAAATACATTTATAAATTCAGAAACACTTTATCCTTAAATAAAATTTATTTTTTCAAATTTTTTAAACAATGTGAAATTATTCTAGATCATTTGGAACATGTCTTTGAAATTAATAATGTTTTTAAAATATTTATATTTATTTTATTATGTATCCATAACAACCCTCAACATCACTTCATCACTCACATATTGATAGCATCTTCACCTCAAATAAATCTACCTTATTAAAAATAAAATCAATTCAACTCGAAGGTAACTTTGATATCCATATTTTATTTTTTTCAAAACTAAAAAATACCATCAAGGTTAGTACGTATGTTTTAATTTTTCCCCATTATTGAAAATGAATATAATGATCATGTGGAGGCATATCTTCTCACCAATAATCTTATTTAAATATAAAAATCATTCCTCATATTTTATTCTGAAAAGAACATTTACTTAAATAGAACAAACTATACATGGCATAACCTGGTTATGAAAACAAGAGAATGTCACTAAGGTGGTCATTGTTTTCTATTATTAAACATTCTAGTAATACTATTATCATATTACTCTTAATTCATACATTAGATATTCTTATAAAATATATTTGTGAAAAATATTAATCCCAACCTAATCTACACAAACACATTTAAATTTTCAAGTGAAAAAAAATATCTCCCCCTTATCTCAATATAAAATCTATTTTGATGATAATTTTTCATGAAAATAAATATTATGAATTTGATAGTGATTATCATACTCACAAGATTTGGGGATATTGAACATCTTAAAATCATATATACTCTCCCTAAAGAAATATATTTATCTCCTTAAATTCTCTTCAAGTTAGAAAAAAATTATATAAATAAAGGAATAATGAGGGGATGATTTTTTTCTCCTCAATAATAGAACTCAGGAATAGTGTTTTCTCTCAACCATGACTGGTCATTTTTCTTTTTGATCTAATATTTAGATGATTTCACTTTCTTATTCATATTAATTATATTTTTCAAATGCAAATTATTCTTGGGAAATATTTCATTATGTGGGGATATATTATACATATTTATAAGTAAATAAACTCTACTTGTTCTAATTTTATATAGGTTTTAGGTCATCTCCCCCTTTTTTAAAATAATTATTGTGATTTTGTAGATAAAACTTGTAGATTAATTCTAAAATATTCATCATATTTTTCTATAATAATCATATTACCCTCAGTTGTAGTAACTTTATTATCATTATCAATATGATTATCTAATTTCAGTTGATCGGGACAAACTAAAAAAGTATTCCTTCTTTATATGTTCAGAATTTTTTGATGTCATGCATTGATTCTTAGATGTACATGACTTCACCTATTTTGAATTATTACTTGTAATCCTTTTCAAATCATATGATACCTACAAATAAAATTTAGTATTGCATACCTCTACTCTATAACTTTCAAATCCACATGTGCCACATGATTTCATTATGAATTCGTGTAATTTTTGTATATGAACCATTGATGGATTTTTTGTCACAAATTTATTGTTTTGATAATCTATATTCATCTGTTCAACATGTCTCCCCCTTGGTCTATACATGTTTCCTAGAAATGATATATTCTTGTAGAAAGATTTGGATTTATTCCCAAACTATCCACAACACATGATTAATCCTCAAAATTATGATCTTTTTCTTTGTAGAAAAAATCGTATAAAAACATCATCATTTCATCTTTTTATAGACCATGGTTTCTTATTCCATGGGGAAAAACGTTTTTAGATCAATACATTCATAAACTGACATGGTAAAATGATTCTCTCTTTACATAATAGTTCTCAATGATTTACTAGCTTTAGATGATTCAAACTTTAACACAGTATACATATTTAAGTCTTCTCTGATTATATTCAATTCCTGTTAAACAGACAGATACAATGAATGTGCTTAACACAACTCTTCCTTAATATGAGTAGTTTCTCATCATGATCACTCATCATCTTATATATTTCAACTACCTTCAACATATAATACTTATTTACATCAATCAGAGTTTTTTATAATATATCATTATCTTTTTTTTAGGATGTAATTTTTTATTTCCTTTATCCAAGTCCATTTATCATTCTTTATTTGAGTGTTTACCGCAAGTGAATCTTCCAAATCTTCTTCAAACCACTATTCCATAATTGTTTTGATATCACCCTCATCATCACTACTAAAATAATATGATCCTTTTTCAACATGATAAATGAAATTACTTTCAATGTATAAGGAAATTCTAGATGATGAATTTCATTATAAATAATTTCTCATAAAATACCATTGTATATTCTCTGAAAGCTTCGTATTATTATTATCATTTTTATGTTTTCATGGATTCTCACTTTCATCATCAGATTATGATTTTATTATTTTCTTTGGAAAAAATATAGAAAAGAGAAAACATCCATTATAGTTGTATCACTTTGGTGGTTTCTTTCATTTTCCATTCTATTTTCCATTTTTTAACCCCCTTGATATAAATAAATAAAATTGAACTATAATATTCATCAACATCATCATCATTATAATCAATTTATTCTTTAACTTCTTCTCCCTTCAATTATTCTTTTCTTATAGCCTTATAGGATATCTCATGATTTATCTTATATTTTAAATATGAAATATTTCTAATTTTATAATCTATGATCATATTATGTAATCCATCCAATAAAATTTCTACCATATATTACATGTCTGCAACATTACCATCAATTCATTCAGGGAAATTTTTCATAATATTTTCCAAAATTGTTGAATCTTCTAGATTCTCTCCAAATTGATTCAAATTAATTACTATCCCATTGACTCAAAAAAATAGTCATCAAAAAATTCATCATCTTACATATTATATCCTTAAAAATGATTTTTAATATTTATAGGTTTTATTAATATCATTAATATTACCTTTAAAAAAATCATTGTTTATCCCAGAACTCTTTTGTAGTTTAGAGACCCATAATTTTAGTGTATATCATTTTTTAGAAATCCATTAGGATGGAATATTGACCCTTTACATTGATTCAGTATTTATATTTTCATCTTTTTCATAGTACCATCCTCAGTAATAGGTGCTAAGCTCATTCTTTCAAAATCTCTCACTTCTTGTCCAAGAGATACAAGGTATGGAAACATCCCACCGTCCTGCTCCAGATTCCAACTAGATACTTATTTTATATCAGATTCCCACATAGGACTTCCAAAATCCTGAGTAACATATGATAACATCCACATATATAAATATATTTTTCATTTTATCAATTATTTTTCACTACCTCTAGATGAATACATTCTCCACGGTCATACTGGATCACCATATATTTTTTTTACAATCATGAATAACTTTAGTAGCCGATAAATAATTTTCTGATCCTACTAATTTTGTTATAATAAAAAAATTATCTAAACATTACCAATTAAATGATTACTCAGTTATGAAATCTTTTGAATCACTTATCGTATCTTCCCCAAATAACTACCCACTAATAAGAAAGTATAATTTTTTTGAATTTATTCTATCTTCATGAATGAATAAAAATGCACATATTTCCAACTTATTCTCTAACATTCATACTTATTATTTGATGAATTCAAACACCACCACAACCATGTTTATATAATAGACTCCCAAAACCCTAACTCATGTACTACTTCAATATTTTCCTTACATCTTACACTGTTAATCTGTGAATTAAACTAGTTATTCTCATACACAGTTTTATTTCTCCTTAGTGATCAACCTCTACAAAACAAATTCACTATATCCAATCATACCTGAATTCATTTATGAACATAATTTAATGCACAAATATAAGGTAATTTGAATAAGGTATTTACAAAAATCCTTTCAACAAGGACACACGTGAATGATGTCTGTGAAAATCATATTATACTTCTCATGACACATGTTTATATGGTATTTAATATAATTTAAATGACACATTATATTTAAGATTCATTGTGTTCATGGGATATTCTCCTAAGAGTAACATGGTTAGCCTCGTAAGACACTCTTCTTTATAAGACCTGGACATCTTGTAGGTTTCCCGTAAAGGAATCACTTGAACATCATGTCGTTTTCATATTACTATAAAAAATTTTAAATGGTTGGGGCTAAAGCCTCATTTATTATTAAAAAAAATCAAATACCTCATTAAATGGGCAGAGGGAGACCCATTACATATCTCAATGGCCTAGTGGAAAGTTAGCCCATTACACGGCTCATAGGCCCATTTTTTGGACAAAGGTACATTTTGTGAACAGTACTGTTACAGTACCATCTCTGCTACAGTACCAAACAATACCGCCACTGATATAGTAACATGCCACTGCTATAGTGCTCGTTGTTTCTATAGTGTCTTCGCTACTACAGTTTACTACAGTACTGCTACAGTGACCTGCGCCCAATTGGTTTTGAACTCTCATTTTAAATGTAGAATTAAGGGGTGATAAACACTAATCCAAACCATAACTACATTCATATTATTATAAATTATTTCGATATTTATTTCATTTTTGTACTCTCTTTAAAATATTTCCTTATTTCATTTAGTAAAATCATATTTTCTTGGATTATTTATAAAAAACATCCACTTACATAGCTCTAAAATTCACAGATAGAAATTTTTTTGTAAATACATAATCCCTCATACAATGTATTCATATGATTATCAAAACACCATTATTGTTTCATAAAATGAAAATTATTCACACATTATCTCCACAAGTGAAACATAGTTTATTCATGAAAATGAAGTTTTAATATACTTTGATCGTGCTTGAAACACATGGATAATCAAATGGAAAATGTATGATTCAATTTCGTTACTCGGATTCCTTATCATACAGTCCCCGGTGAATAGAACCCCTCTAATGACATAAGGTAGAAAACATCCTTCATAAATATTTGATCACCCTCAAGGATTTTATCATGTGATGCTATCATAATTGTCACTCATTAAATAATATGAAAATTGATCACATCGTGATGTCCCATATTGGTTATAAACTTAGTTGAGATCTACCTTATATAAAAAATGTCCCCATCAAAAATTAGGTGAGTATAACAGGGACTAATTCCATACCCACTCAACAAACCTTCCTCACAAGTCATTCTGACATACACTTTCCCATTGACACCTCTATGGGAACCATATTTTTTAAATTAAAAACAAACTTTCATTTTGGGGGGATTATTATGATTCTAAATATGCCTCTCACACTCAACACCCCTATCACCATGAATGATATCTAGAGGTTAACATACCAAAATAATCAGAGGATATAAGTCCCTTTGGTTATCTAGTGTGGTTGGACATTTTTTATAAAGGGATAAAAAAATTGTTATCCAAATTGTTCATCATAAGGGTTTTTCCAAGATAACTTTCACAAATTTATAAACTTATAAGTGAAAATAAACTTCAAATTACAAGTCCAAAATAAAAAATCCTCATAGAATTATTATTCCATTTATTTTGCAATTCAATTATAAATTAAAAATATCTTCATCCTCAAATAATATTTACTTCTTTAAAATTTTACAAACCATGTGCAGTTATACTAGTTCAATTAGATCATTTATTTTATCATCAAAAAAATTCAACAATAATGAACATTACTTTATCACATGCATATAGATATCATCGTTACATAAATTCAATCATCCTTACGGGTAATAAATATACTTCAACTCCAATGTCACTTAATAAGATATTTGAGCTAATTCTTTAAAAATATAAACCTAAAAGATATTTGGGAATGAAATAATGTGAATTCTATTCTAAATTCACAAGAATATATAAAGATTTACATCTGTTTATTATGTTTGGTATTAGAAAAAAGGATTCACTTCGATCCTTAGGTACTATCTTGTTTGAACATTAGAATAATCATGGCTCTCCGCCCAAGGGCATAATGAGGAAAGGTATTCCACTAGGGATAGTGGTAAGAGTCTAATATAGTAGGTGTATCCACTCATAGAGATCACTGATAGGTATCAATTATATCCTACTAGTAATAATTATAGACTAAAATATTTTTAATTAGATTATAGGTTTAGATAACTTATATTAAGAATTTTTTCATATGAGGTTATCTTAATAATTTTGGGTACCATAATGGTTTTATATATTTAAGGTTGAACATATGTTAAATATATTAGAAACCCCCTTTTATGATTTAATTGATGGAAGTTCAAGTATTTTAATGATATTTTGGGAAATATTTTATAAATTTTTGGTATATTTAACCCATTTTTTTAATGTTAATGGTTATTTTAGAATAATTCTATTACATATTTTGGATATAAGATGAAATTTGTGAGATAACCTTCAAGGTTAAAACATTATTTAATTTTGATGTTATTCTGGTTGTTTTTTAGATTATTGATCACATTTTTGGGGGATATGTGATTTATATTATTGATAAAATTGGGGTTAAAAATAGATTTAGTGATTAAGTGATTAATGGTATCACTATAATTTTAGGGAATATTATAAGATTATCATAAAATAGAGTATTGTGAGTTTTTTTGAATAAATGTTGAATTATATTTTGAAAATCATATATGATTTTTATGTGTATTTATGGTGAATTAGTTCATTTATAGAAATAGATACAAAATCATGAAAATTATATGGTTAGGTCATATACATTTTTGGTATGAGAATTTGAGAGTGATTGATGTTATTTAGAGATAAATATTAAATTTATTTTCAAAAAATATGTCCTCAAATAATTCTAATCTTTGGGATTCAATCTCCTTCAATACTATATTAAATAAATTTAAGGGTAGTTATTTAATGAATAATCTAGGATGATCTTTGGTTATTGGTATTTTGGGTTTATAAATTAATGTTGTATTTATTCAAAAAATATTTATTCATTATGGAAATTATCTTTTCTTTTTATATTCATTTTGGTTTTGGGTAATTTATAGAGATAGGGAAATAACATGTTTTTCTTTTGAGGATTATATGATCTATTATAAATTTAATTAATGATTCATGGATAAAAATCCATCTTCAATACTCATCGTTTAGATAAAAATATTAGATTGCGGTGTAAATCGATTAAAGGATAAAATTATATTTTCAAATTAAGTTTTTTTATTATGTTTTTAGTATATTTTGTAATATAATTCATCAAATCATGGAAAATGATATTGAACAAAAATGTTATCCTATTAAAATCACTTCAGATGCATTTATGGTCCTTTTCGCACCTTGTTGGTTTATGGGTTTTTTCATTGACACTCCCTTGATCCTTGTCTTTATTTTTATCATTGATCCTTATAACCCTCTATCATTATTTGTAAATTACACATTTTTTTCCATGAACAAGTTTTTATTTACCACCAATGATCCCCTATATTGAAAACCAAGTAATAAGTTATTCCAAATAACCTACATCTTTAATTTTCCTTTATTTCATGTGGATATTTTATTAACTCTTTTTATGATGTGGTATTTCAAAGAGGTATTTGAAAAATTCAAACCTTTAATTTTAGAGAATATGTAAAAAATTTGTAGAAAATTATATATAAAGGTGGATAACTTAACATCCAAAAATTTTAAAAGAAATAATATTCTATATAAAATAAAAAATATGAAACACCAAGAATTAAACGAACCTTAAGATATTATTATTTAAATATGTTCATTATAATCTTACTATTGAATTGGTGGGTACAAATTGTTTTAACCAAATTATGAAATATATTTAAAGTCCCTAATCAAAAAATTTTAAAATTGATTTATGGGAAATAAGAACTCAATATTTAGTAAATTCATCTTATTTTTTGAAAATATATTTTTTTCAAAAATAGTTTTTGTTTCATTTTGTGAGAAAATATTAAATTTAATTCCTAGAAAAAAAATAAATGATATTTTATAAAAGATGATTTAAATTTTTAAATAATCATATCGAATTCATGTTATGGTAATCCTTTTTTATTTTTTTTAAAGTTTAATTTTTCAATGAATGGTGAAAAATAATGATTTTTATTAAAAACTAGATTTCATTTGAAAAATATTTATAAAGAAAATATTAAATTGTGTAATTTTATTAAAATTTAATGAGTTAATTTTTATTATAAATAAAACAATTATATTCTTTCTAAATAATTAAATACTTTAGTTTTTATAAAACCTTTTTATACAAAAATGCATTTTTAAGAAACATTACTTTCATACCATTTTTTCTATTTAATTGTAAAATAAATTCTAGAACGTTTATATTTAAAAAATTTAAAAATGGATTTAATATTTTGAAATAAGATTTAAAACTTTTACAAATACTTCCCTTTGATTTTTTTATTCTTTGTAGTAATCTTAGTAAATTGATGTTACATTGATGAGAGTAAATTGGGGAATCTATGTTAAAAATAATATGATAAGTACTCCAAAAAACACCAAAAAATTAATAAATATAATTATACCAGTATATGTCTTTAATAATAATCAAAATTTAGAAGATATTTCCATTCCATATTTAGTCCATGATTTTTACCTTTAAATTATTTTATAAAAAGAAAATTCAAAAATTCCATTCACTTTGTTTTATTATCTATAAATACATTACACAAGGATAAAAATAGGATATATTCAGTTATAAATATTCATTTGAAATAGAAATTATTTTCTTCGTCATGGTAATTTATTTATAATTTTTATTAATGAAATAATTACCTTAAATTATTATTCAATACTAACATAGTGCCTTTACAAGCAGTAGAGAAATCAATAAAATGATTTTAAAAACACCAAAAATAATAATATCGAAAATTATTTTTTTATTCCAGAATTTTAGTAGCTAAAAAAAAATTTATATTTGTTTGAATTTATTATATTTTAATTTCATTATTATATTCTATTTTTAAAATTTAATAGTTCAAAAATTGATATTATAGTTGGTTTATAATAAGAAAATTCTTTATTAGAATATTTAAAACTCCAAAAAAATGTCTATGTTCAGATAAGTGTTTTGTATATAATTTAAAACAAAAATTGTATTCCAAATATGATGCAATTTTCCTTTTATATAAGCTTTATTGACCTATAAGGAGTAAAAGATTTAATACTAGGGTAATTGTCAATAAGTTTTTATAAAAGTTAAAATAAAATGATAAGGGTGAAAACATAACCTAAACTAGTCATATATTTATAAGATTATAGTATTTAAATTAAAACTTGTATTATATTATAATAATATCACTATTAATCTATTTCTATAAGAAATAAAATTTATATTTATTTAATATTTTAATAAATTTCAAGAGTTCCCCTTCTCTCTCTTATAAAAGGGGACCACTTCTTCTCTTTTATTCACATTTAAAGGACAATTTATGTAATAAAATACATAACCAAATATTTTTTTTAAATAAATACCCTTGTCATAGATGAATTTTATTTTATAAAAACCAATCTATGAAATATTTTTTTTAAATGATAAGTGATTTTCTAAAGAAGATGTAGAGTTGTAAATCAATCATTTTAGTTTTAATTATCCATCTAAATAAATAAAAAAAATTATAAAATTATGAAATAATAAAAATAGTGTATTATGTATAATTAAATGATATTATGTTAATTAAATTACATATATATGTCTCCTCTTCCATAAAATATGAAAATAAAAAATAGTTCATGTGCAGGATGGACTACCATCTCACAAACTAATGTAATTTTTTTCCAAAAATATCTCTCATATATAGATATAATGAGAGATTTAATTTATATATATATTATATTAATAACATATTAATCCCTCCAAAAAGATTATATATCAGTTATTTGTTTTCCTTTCCATCCATTTAAAAATGATAATGTTATTCATGAACACGTCCTGACTACCACATACCCAAAGGGATGTGATTCATTTTTCATCACCACAAGACTTGAATGGTATATATAAGTGTATTTAAATAAATAATATAGAAATTATAATATAATGGTAACTATAAAAGTATTAATTAATACTTAAACTAATTTTAACAATTATCATTAAAAAATAGAAATGTTGTTCATGCATACGTACGACCTACCATCTCCATGATTTTTACATAGATCATTTTTCAAGACCATCTTTCATATTTGGTTTTAAAAGTATAATTTATGTATAAAAATTATAATTATATCTTGATTATTATTATTTATATTATAGAATAATTAAATATCTAACCATAGTAAACCTGCTGAAGTCATTTTGATCATATGAGTCAAATATTGGAAAAGCATATGATGTGAACTTAATTTAATAAATAACAAAACCTAGTATTAAATAAAATTAAAAAAATAAAGAATATGAATTTTTTTATAAAAAAAGTAAATAATTAACATATGTGTATTTTTATTGATGATAAAGAATGTATATGACAATTTAGACTCGATTTGAGAAACATTATTTGAAAATTCATATTTTAATTCATCATTTCCAACTCTTTTTTACTCCATGCCCATATTTTTTAAATTATTTTATGGATGTATATATATGAAAATATATGAATTATATATGTAATTTTATTCTCTTTTTTACTTTCTTTCAATGGATTTTATAAGGAATATTTTCACATATTTTATACAAAATGTTTTTAATTTCATTATAAAAAAGTTAAAAGGGTTGTTCTATTTTAATGAATATGATTAAAAAACATTTCCCAACAGCATAAAAATTATTTTATATTTTACTTTCATTATAAAAAACCATGGTTTATTCAATTAAATTACCATTATCCCTATGTTTTGGTAATTTTTAAAAAGTATCTTATAATGTAATAGGTATTTTAATATTTGGAAATATTTTCTTATGGGACAAAAAAATATTTTTTGAGTGTAATGTTGGAAATTTAAATCATTTTTGTGTTTTCATTATGTTATGGTTTACGGTAATTATTTTGATGATAATTAGTTCAATTATAAATCATGTATAGTTGGTTCTATTATAAACCAAGGATGGCTTCCTTGGTTATCAACCATGAACTGGGGGTTCTATGATAACAATCCATGGCATTGGGTATGGAAGGTGATCTTATTTGTAATTAAATGTATAAGAGTGATATGAAAAATGATTTAACAGTTTTATTACATGATTTAACTATACATGATATGGGTTTTACAAAAATATTATTTTTTCACAAGGTAATATAATGAGATTATGTTTAAAGTAAAGTAAATTTTAATTCATAAGGGTTAAAGTTATAACATTGTTATAAACATTTATTACATTTTTCATGAATGCAAAGGGTCCTTTATGAGTTTATTTAATTTTTAATATTTCTTATGGAATGTTTTATGAAAATATTTTATTAAAAAATTTTATTTTATGAGTAATAAAATGTTTATTTTGACCCCAAATAATATATTTTAAAAAATTATAGGTTTTATAAGAATTCATAAACTAATATGATTATTTCATATTTCTTTTATATCGATTACTAATATTTTTTGTGATCATGTAATTTTTTTAAAAAAATTATGGGGTTTAATGATGGTTAATAACAAATAAGATGTTAAGATGGAAGTCAGAAATGTTATCCATGAAAAGAAAAAATAGTTTACTTTAATGGTTTTATATTGAGTAAATGGATATTGAGTTAATTATCCACCCAATAATTTATGGGTTTCATATTTAAGGGTTATGACCTAATTCTCTACCATACTAAACCTAAAAGATATCTAGGAATGAAATAAAGAGAATTCTAGTATAAAGTCACTATATTATATAAATTTTAAATATAGATACTTACAAAACTAAGAATAGGTAGGTTGGATGTTACATCAATATTTATAGGATAAACATCAAATAATTTTTTGGATATCTAGTGACTTATTGTAACATCATGGATCACTATATAATGGTAAAAATCAAATTTAAAAACAATATTTTTCTCCTCAAACCATTCCAAAACTAACTCCAAATTCTTCAGGTATGTGTCCAACACATTTCTATAGAATAATAAATCATCCATGAACTCCCCTTGTTTCGTCTCCCACATATCATGGAAAATAGAATCACACGTCGTGGAAATGTGTTTAGATTATTAAATTTTCTAAAATACATGTGGTGATATGAAAATGTTCCATATATTAATTTGAAGGTTCTTATTTCCGTTCTTTAGGGGTGATAGAAATAAAATTATACCAATAATTTCCTTCCATAAAAAAATTAAAAATAATTCCTAGGCAGTCTTTATAAAATTTCATCAATATATTGATGTGTAAAGTGATATTTCTATGTAGTATAATTTATCTTATAATAAAATAATCACACTTTACACCCCATGAATTTTCTAATAGGGATAAGATTGTTCTACTTATTATAAACTAATATGAACCCCATTTGTTTAGGCACTAATTGTAAATTAATCACCTATGATCTATTTAAAACCCAATAAGTAATTTTGGAATCCAAGAGTTTCATCACCTCATTAAGGAAAACTTCTTTCATGGGAGGGATAATTCGTACTTATGGTTGGTGAGTTTAATTTTCTACTTCTCTAAAAAAGTAAATTATAAGTTACATTTCTCATAATTATACCTTTAAGCTCATCCACTTTCTATCCAATAGTCTACTTACTTCTCTTTAGAACATGAAAAAGTGTAGTTTATTTATTTTTCATGATAGAGAAATTAAATATAATTTGCAATGTCTATTTTTCTCCTAACAACCATAAATTAGAAATGATATAAGGGTTTTAATTTCAAACTATGGAGACTTTAAAATTTGAGGAACTATGGGCTTAACTGTTTCCCTTTCTATGTTGTTCGAGATGGCATATCACTACAAATAATAGATTAATTTTCTAGAAACATAAATCCAAAATATTTATTCTGAAAAAAATATCATCCGTATTAAATTGAGCTTCACTCGATTTTTAATCCCTTATGTTGATGTTTTTTCATTCCATGTAATTTTTTTTGGTTTAAAATACATAGAACATTTTAGGATATTTAGGATAGGGTTTAGTGATAGCATTGAGTATGTTGTAGGAGAATGTTTCATCACCCACATATCCCTGATGGACATAAATTAATACTTTCAAATTGAATAGAAAGGGTATTCCCAAGAATAAAGGTACTTTACTATCTTATTAAATGTCTATAATAATGAATTTTCCTAGGTATACTTTTTAAAAACTTAACCAAAACATCCTCTAATATTTTCTTCAGACACTTGATGGATATATTGGCTCTTTATAGTCCAAATTAAGTGGGTTTCAGTTCATCCAGTCATATATTATTGAAAAATCCATGTGGAATAACGTTAATTATATATCTTAAGTCTCACATAGTGTTACTGAATTCAATTTTAAAGATATTACAAGGTATGGAAAAACACTTGGGATCATGAAGTTTCAGAGGAAGAGTGCATTGATCAATTGCATAATATTCCTTCATAAAAGTTTCATAAATTAAAATTTGGGTAATTTATTGAATCTAAGTAAGATTAATCATAAGATTCTAAAATTCTTCCATGAACTTCACAAAATTACAATCCAACATCATTTTATTTCTTCAAACTATAATTTATTGATGTTGGATATATTCATTCATGAATTATTTATCTTTTTTTTCACTGATTAATTTTATTTTAAATTTTCTTTTTCTAATGAATCATCATCATGTTAAGCTACTTCATCCACTAGATGAGAGGATTCATCATGATTTTCTTTCTCCAATGTTCTTTGTTTTTTTAGGATGGTTTCTAGAATTCCTTACCACTTCTCAAGGTAATATCCTTGTCTTATTATTAAGAGAATTTCTCAGTTTTAACCAATAATGTACCTATTTATCTTACTGATATAAAATCTAGGATCTAAGTCTTTGGGTGGACACTTCTAGATTATAAATCTTGGCTTTGGTAGTGGTGATGAATTTGGACATCAATTATTCTGATTTTGAACATGGTTCTTATAGTAGTTCCTATTGAATCCCTTTTGTTATGTTGTAGATGAGTGGGTTATTCCATATAACACTACTGGAAATACAGCATTTCCCAATGGTTTAGAACCGTTGGGAAAGGCTGCAGAACCGTTGGTATATGTTATACCAACGGTTCTGCAAACCGTGGGGAATTAAGCCGTTGGGAAAGGCTTTTCCCAACGGTTTACACAGAACCGTTGGGATAGGTTAGAAAAAATCAACCTATCCCAACGGTTCTGCCAAACCGTTGGGAAAGGCCTTTCCCAATGGTTTGTCCCGTTGGGAAATCAACAGAGCATTTTCTTTCCCAATGGTTTACAAACCGTTGGGAAAGGTTTTTACCAACTGTTCCATGAACCGTTGGTAAAAACAACCATTCACAGGGTATCCCAACGGTTTCAAACTGTTGGGATAGGGTGTTTTTACCAACGGTTCCTTGAACCGTTGGTAAAAACAGCTACATAGAGCCTATGCCAACATTTTGAAAACCGTTGGCATAGGCTTTGCTGTGCAAATTGCACAGCAGCCTGCAATTTGCACAGCAGGTCTGGTTTTTGGGAATTCACCCTCGGTTTCAATTCAATTTTCAATCCAATTATGCCCTTGTTTTCAATTCATTTTTCAATGCAATTATTGTACCTGTAACACATATAATGCATCCTGAAAATATACACATCCATAATTAAAGTAGAATTCATAACATAATTATAAACATACATATTTCATTTAGAATTCATTTTAAAATTTAGATGACAAACATATGTGGAATCTGGAATTCAATTCATAATTTGATTGGTTTTTCATATACCATATATTTTTAATAGAAATGATATCCATTTTAATCAAAATACATACATTTGGAATGATACCGGTCACACCATGCCTCGGTTTCCATATGCCAGTTGATTTTTTTCACTTAAAATGATGTCCTTTTGAAACAAAAGACGGACACTATGAGTGGTGCCGACCACACCGCGTCTCCAATTGAGGCGGGGTTGATTCGTACATGTCACATATGACCCATGGATCGTTCTCATAATGTTTAAAAGGAAACCAAATGCGTTTGGTCGGTTTTACGTATGTACTTAAAATGTTGTCCATTTTAAACAAAAGAGTGACACTTAGACTAATCCTGACCACACCGCAACTCAGATTCATCCCGGGTTGGCTCGTACATGTCACATATGACCCATGGATCGTTGTGATAAATTATCAAAAGATTACGAATGCGTTTGGTCGGTTTTGCGTATGCCAGTTGTTCTTTTCATTTATAATCATGTCCATTTTATACAAAAGAGACAGTGTTAGAGCGGTGTCGGCCACACCACGTCTCGGATTAAGACGGGGTTGACTTTTACACATCACATATGACTCATGGATCGATGTGCTAAAGTATCGATAGAATCCGAATGCGTTTGGTCATTCTTTCGTATGTCAGTTGATGCCTTTCACTTAAAATGACGTCCTTTTGAAACAAAAGACGGACACATTGAGTGGTGTCAGCCGGACCACATGTCGGATTGAAGCGGGGATGATTCTTACACGTCACATATGACCCATGGATCGTTCTCCTAAAGTTTCAACGGAAACCGAATCGGTTTGGTAATTTTTTCATATGTACTTAATATGGTGTCCATTTTAAACAAAAGAGAGTCACTTAGAATTATCCTGGCAACACCGCGACTCATGTTCATCCCGGGTTTTCTCGTACACGTCACATATGACCCATGTATTGTTGGTATAAATTATCAACAGATTCGGAATGTGTTTGGTTGGTTTTCCGTATGGCAGTTGATGCTTTTCACTTAAAATGATGTCCTTTTGAAACAAAAGATGGACACTTTGAGTGGTTCCAGCCACACCACGTCTCCGGATTGAGCTGAAACCACCGTGAAACATTCTAATTATTATTCTTGATGTGTACGCGCAGACGGCACGTCAATCGGACGTGTGGTTTGCGCGGTACGACTCAATATTCGTGTTTTAAGTGATGCGCGTGCTTCGTAAACGCGCGTGAGGGGGGTCCAAATGGGCTGAACGAAGTTCGAATGGCCTGAAATCAGATGAAAAATACGGGAGAGTGATTTATAAAGTGGTCAAGAAGACGGCTCGTCAATCGGACGTGCCGTGTACCCGCGGTGACCGACAACGCAGTTCTGGTGTCATAAACGGCCAAAACGGGCGTCCACCGGTCAAATTCATAGAGGACGACCTCAGATTGAGCTGAAACCACCGTGAAACATTCTAATTATTATTCATGACGTGTACGCATAGACGGCACGTCAATCGGACGTGCGGTTTGGGCGGTACGGCTCAATATTCGTATTTTAAGTGATGCGCGCGCTTCGTAAACGAGCGTGAGGGGGGTCCAAACGGGCCGAACGAAGTCAGAATGGCCTGAAATCAGAGGAAAAATACGTGTGAGTTATTTCTGAAGTGGTCGAGCAGACGGCATGTCAATTGGACGTGCCTTGTGCCCACGATGACCGACAACGCAGTTCTGGCGTCATAAACGGCCAAAACGGGCGTCAAACGGTCAAATTCATAGAGAACGACCTCGGATTGAGCTGAAACCACCGTGAAACATTCTAATTATTATTCGTGACGTGTAAGTGCAGACGGAACGTCAATCGGACGTGCGGTTTGCGCGGTATGGCTCAATATTCGTGTTTTAAGTGATGCGCGCGCTTCGTAAACACGCGTGAGGGTGGTCCAAACGGGCCGAACGATTTCGGAATGGCCTGAAATTAGACGAAAAATACGGGTGGGTGATTTATGAAGTGTTCGAGCAGACGGCACGTCAATCGGACGTGCCGTGTGCCCGCGGTGACTGACAACGCAGTTCTGGTGTCACAAATAGCCAAAACGGGCGTCCAACGGTCAAATTCATAGAGGACGACCTCGGATTGACCTGAAACCATCGTGAAACATTCTAATTATTATTCGTGACGTGTACGCGCAGACGGCACGTCAATCAGGCGTGCGGTTTGCGCGGTACAGCTCAATATTCGTGTTTTAAGTGATGTGTGTGCTTCGTAAACGTGCGTGAGGGGGGTCCAAACGGGCCGAACGATGTCGGAATGGCCTGAAATCAGATGACAAATACGGGAGAGTGATTTATGAAGTGGTCTAGGAGACAGCACATCAATCGGACGTGCCGTGTGCCCGCGGTGACCGACAACGCAGTTCTGGTGTCATAAACAGCCAAAACGGGCGTCCAACGGTCAAATTCATAGTGGACGACCTCATATTGAGCTGAAACCACCGTGAAACATTCTAATTATTATTCGTGACATGTACGCGCAGATGGCACGTCAATCGGAAGTGCGGTTTGCGCGGTACGGCTCAATATTCGCATTTTAAGTGATGCGCGCACTTCGTAAACGCGCGTGAGGGAGGTCCAAACGGGCCGAACGAAGTCGGAATGGCCTGAAATCAGACAACAAATATGGGTGAGTGATTTCTGAAGTGGTCGAGTAGACGTCACGTCAATTGGACGTGTCATGTGCCCACGGTGACCGACAACGCAGTTCTGGTGTCAAAAACGGCCAAAACGGGCGTCAAACGGTCAAATTCATAGCAGACGACCTCGGATTGAGCTGAAACCACCGTGAAACATTATAATTGTTATTATTGATGTGTACGCGCAGACATCACATCAATCGGACGTGCGGTTTGCGCGGTACAGCTCAATATTCGTGTTTTAAGTGATGCGCGTGCTTCGTAAACGCGTGTGAGGGTGGTCCAAACGGGCCGAACGATTTCGGAATGGACTTAAATCAGACGAAAAATACGAGTGAGTGATTTATGAAGTGGTCGAGCAGACGGCACGTCAATCGGACGTGCCGTGTGCCCGCGGTGACCGACAACGCAGTTCTGGTGTCATAAAAGGCCAAAACGGGCGTCCAACGGTCAAATTCATAGCGGACGACCTCGGATTGACCTGAAACCACCGTGAAACATTCTAATTATTATTCGTGACGTGTACGCGCAGACGGCACATCAATCGGACGTGCGGTTTGCACGGTACGGCTCAATATTCGTGTTTTAAGTGATGCGCGCGCTTCGTAAACGCGCGTGAGGGGGGTCCAAACAGGCCGAACGAAGTCGGAATGGCCTGAAATCAGAAGACAAATATGAGAGAGTGATTTATGGAGTGGTCGAGGAGACGGTACGTCAATCGGACGTGCCGTGTGCCCGCGGTGACCGACAATGCAGTTCTGGTGTCGTAAACGGCCAAAACGGGCGTCCAACGGTCAAATTCATAGCGGACGACCTCGGATTGACCTGAAACCACTGTGAAACATTCTAATTATTATTCGCGACGTGTAAGCGCAGACGTCACGTCAATCAGTCATGCGGTTTGTGCGGTACGGCTCAATATTCGTATTTTAAGTGATGCACGCGCTTTGTAAACGCCCGTGAGGGGGGTCCAAACGGGCCGAACGATATCGGAATTGCCTGAAATAAGACGACAAATACGGGTGAGTGATTTCTGAAGTGTTCGAGCAGACGGCACGTCAATTGGACGTGCCATGTGCCTGCGGTGACCGACAACGCAGTTCTGGTGTCATAAACGGCCAAAACGGGCGTCAAACGGCCAAATTCATAGCGGAAGACCTCGGATTGAGCTGAAACCACCGTGAAACATTCTAATTATTATTCGTGATGTGTACGCGTAGACGTCACGTCAATAGGACGTGCGGTTTGCGCGGTACGGCTCAATATTCGTGTTTTATGTGATGTGTGCGCTTCGTAAACGCGCGTGAGGGTGGTCCAAACGGGCCGAACGATTTCGGAATGGCCTGAAATCAGATGACAAATACGGGTGAGTGATTTATGAAGTGTTCGAGCAGACGGCACGTCAATCGGACGTGCCGTGTGCCCGCGGTGACCGACAACGCAGTTCTGGTGTCATAAACGGCCAAAACGGGCGTCAAATGGTCAAATTCATAGCAGACGATCTCGGATTGAGCTGAAAACACCGTGAAACATTCTAATTATTATTTGTGACATGTACGCGTAGATGGAAAGCTAATCGGACATGTGGTTTGCACGGTACAGCTCAATATTCGTGTTTTAAGTGATGTGCGCGCTTCGTAAACGCGCGTGAGGGGGGTCCAAACGGGCCGAACGAAGTCGGAATGGCCTGAAATCAGACGACAACTACGGGACAGTGATTTCTGAAGTGGTCGAGCAGACGGCATGTCAATCGGACATGTCGTGTGCCCGCGGTGACCGACAACACAGTTCTGGTGTCATAAACGGCCAAAACGGGCGTCCAACGGTCAAATTCATAGCGGACGACCTCGGATTGACCTGAAACCACCGTGCAACATTCTAATTATTATTCGTGACGTGTACGCGTAGACGGCACGTCAATTGGACATGCGGTTTGCGCGGTACGACTCAATATTCGTGTTTTAAGTGATGCGCGCGCTTCGTAAACGCGCGTGAGGGGGGTCCAAACGGGCCGAACGAAGTAGGAATGGCCTGAAATCAGGCAAAAAATACGGGAGAGTAATTTCTGAAGTGGTCGAGTAGACGGCACGTCAATCGGACGTGCCGTGTGCCCGCGGTGACCGACAACGCAGTTCTGGTGTCATAAACGGCCAACACGGGCGTCCAACGGTCAAATTCATAGCGGACGACCTCGGATTGACCTGAAACCACCGTGCAACATTCTAATTATTATTCGTGACATGTACGCGCAGACGGCATGTCAATCGGACGTGCGGTTTGCGCGGTACGGCTCAATATTCGTATTTTAAGTGATGCACGCGCTTCGTAAACGCGCGTGAGGGGGGTCCAAATGGGCCGAACGAAGTAGGAATGACCTGAAATCAGACGACAAATATGGGTGAGTGATTTCTAAAGTGGTCGAGCAGGCGGCACGTCAATCGGACGTGCCGTGTTCTCGTGGTGACCGACAACGCAGTTCTGGTGTCATAAATGGCCAAAACGGGCGTCCAACGGTCAAATTCATAGCGGACGACCTCAGATTGAGCTGAAACCACCGTGAAACATTCTAATTACTATTTGTGACGTGTACGCGTAGACGGCACGTCAATCAGACGTGCGGTGTGCGCGGTACGGCTCAATATTCGTGTTTTATGTGATGCGCGTGCTTCGTAAACGCGCGTGAGGGTGGTCCAAACGGGCCGAACGAAGTCGGAATGGCCTGAAATCAGACGACAAATACGGGTGAGTGATTTATGAAGTGGTCGAGCAGACGGCACGTCAATCGGATGTGCCGTGTGCCCGCGGTGACCGACAACGCAGTTCTAGTGTCATAAATAGCCAAAACGGGCGTCAAACGGTCAAATTCATAGCGGACGACCTCGGATTGACCTGAAAACACCGTGCAACATTCTAATTATTATTCGTGACGTGTATGCGCAGACGGAACACCAATCGGACATGCGGTTTGCGCGTTACGGCTCAATATTCGTGTTTTAAGTGATGCGCGCGCTTCGTAAACGCGCGTGAGGGGTGTCCAAACGGGCCGAACGAAGTCGGAATGGCCTGAAATCAGACGAAAAATACGGGACAGTGATTTCTGAAGTGGTCGAGCAGACGGCACGTCAATAGGACGTGCCGTGTGCCCGCGGTGACCGACAACACAGTTCTGGTGTCACAAACGGCCAAAACGGGCATCAAACGGTCAAATTAATAGCGGACGACCTCGGATTGAGTTGAAACCACCTTGCAACATTCTAATTATTATTCGTGATGTGTACGCGCAGACGTCACGTCAATTGGACGTGCGGTTTGCGGGGTACGACTCAATATTCGTGTTTTAAGTGATGTGCGTGCTTCGTAAACGCGCGTGAGGGGGGTCCAAACGGTCCGAACGAAGTCGGAATGGCCTGAAATCATACGAAAAATACGGGAGAGTTATTTATGAAGTGTTCGAGCAGACGGCATGTCAATCGGACGTGCCGTGTGCCCGCGGTGACCGACAACGCAGTTCTGGTGTCATAAACGGCCAAAACGGGCATCCAATGGTCAAATTCATAGCAGACGACCTCAGATTGAGCTGAAACCACCGTTCCACATTCTAATTATTATTCGTGACGTGTACGCGCAGACGGAACATCAATCGGACGTGCGGTTTTGCGCGGTACGGCTCAATATTCGTATTTTAAGTGATGTGTGCGCTTCGTAAACGCGCGTGAGGGGGGTCCAAACGGGCCGAACGAAGTCGGAATGGCCTGAAATCAGACGACAAATACGGGTGAGTGATTTATGAAGTGGTCGAGCAGACAGCACGTCAATTGGACATGCCATGTGCCCACGGTGACCGACAACACAGTTCTGGTGTCATAAACGGCCAAAACGGGCGTCAAACGGTCAAATTTATAGCGAACGACCTCAGATTGAGCTGAAACCACTGTGAAACATTCTAATTATTATTCGTGATGTGTACGTGCAGACGGAACGTCAATCGGACGTGCAGTTTGCGTGGTACGGCTCAATATTCGTGTTTTAAGTGATGCACGCTTCGTAAACGCGCGTGAGGGCGGTCCAAACGGGCCGAACGATTTCGGAATGGCCTGAAATCAGACGACAAATACGGGTGAGTGATTTATGAAGTGGTCGAGGAGACGGAACATTAATCGGACGTGTCGTGTGCCCGCGGTGACCGACAACGCAGTTCTGGTGTCATAAACGGCCAAAACGGGCGTCCAACGGTCAAATTCATAGCGGACGACCTCAGATTGAGCTGAAGCTACCGTGAAACATTCTAATTATTATTCGTGACGTTTACGCGCAGACGGCACGTCAATCGGATGTGCGGTTTGCACGGTACGGCTCAATATTCGTATTTTAAGTGATGCGCGCGCTTCGTAAACGCGCGTGAGGGGGGTCCAAACGGGCCGAACGAAGTCGGAATGGCCTGAAATCAGACGAAAAAAACGGGTGAGTGATTTCTGAAGTGGTCGAGTAGACGGCATGTCAATTGGACGTGCCATGTGCCCATGGTGACCGACAACGCCGTTCTGGTGTCATAAACGGCCAAAACGGGCGTCAAATGGTCAAATTCATAGCGGACGACCTCGGATTGACCTGAAACCACCGTGCAACATTCTAATTATTATTTGTGACGTGTATGTGCAGACATCACGTCAATCGGACGTGCGGTTTGAGCGGTACGACTCAATATTCATGTTTTAAGTGATGTGCGCGCTTCGTAAACGCGCGTGAGGGTGGTCCAAACAAGCCGAAGGAAGTCGGAATGGACTGAAATCAGACGACAAATACAGGAGAGTGATTTATAAAGTGGTCGAGCAGACGGCACGTCAATCGGACGTGCCGTGTTCCCGCGGTGACCAACAACGCAGTTCTGGTGTCATAAACGGCCAAAACGGGCGTCCAACGGTCAAATTCATAGAGGACGATTGAGCTGAAACCACCGTTAAACATTCTAATTATTATTCGTGACGTGTACGCGCAGACGGCACGTCAATCGGAAGTGCGGTTTGCGCGGTACGGCTCAATATTCGTATTTTAAGTGATGCGCGCGCTTCGTAAACGCGCGTGAGGGGGGTCCAAACGGGCCGAATGAAGTCGGAATGGCCTGAAATCAGACGACAAATACGGGTGAGTGATTTCTGAAGTGGTCGAGAAGACGGCACATCAGTTGGACGTGCCATGTGCCCACGGTGACCGACAACGCAGTTCTGGTGTCATAAACGGCCAAAACGGGCGTCAAACGGTCAAATTCATAGCGGATGACCTCCGATTGAGCTGAAACCACCGTGAAACATTCTAATTATTATTCGTGGCGTGTACGCGCAGACGGAACGTCAATCGGACTTGCGGTT
Source organism: Viscum album (assembly GCA_963277665.1). NCBI lineage: Eukaryota > Viridiplantae > Streptophyta > Magnoliopsida > Santalales > Viscaceae > Viscum > Viscum album. The sequence goes on along the minus strand of OY728128.1, from coordinate 1,742,348,475 downwards.
TGCGCGGTACGGCTCAATATTCGTGTTTTAAGTGATGTGCGCGCTTCGTAATCTTGCGTGAGGGTGGTCCAAACGGGCCGGACGATTTCGGAATGGCCTGAAATCAGACGAAAAATACGGGTGGGTGATTTATGAAGTGTTTGAGAAGACGGAATGTCAATCGGATGTGTCGTGTGCCCGCGGTGACCGACAACGCAGTTCTGGGGTTGTTCAGGGGTTGTTCAGGGGTTGTTCAGGGGGCTGTCCGGGGTTGTTCAGGGGGCTGTCCGGGGGGTGTTTGGGGGGTTGTCCGGGGTCCAAGGGGGAGGGTGGGGGGGCTGTCCGGGGGGCTGTTCAGGGGGCTGTCCGGGGGGCTATCTGGGGTCCAGGGTGGAGGGTTGGGGGCTGTACGGGGGGCTGTCCGCGGGGGCTGTCCGGGGGGGCTGTCTGGTGGGTGTCCGGGGGGCTGTCCGGGGACCAAGGAGGAGGGTGGGGGGGCTGTGCGGGGTCTGTTCGGGGGGTGTTTGGGGGTTGTTCAGGGGGTTGTCCGGGGTTGTTCAGGGGGCTGTCCGGGGGTTGTTCAGGGGGTTGTTCAAGGGTTGTTCAGGGGTTGTTCAGGGGTTGTTCAGGGGGTTGTCCGGGGTTTTTCAGGGGGCTGTCCGGGGGGTGTTTGGGGGGTTGTCTGGGGTCCAAGGGGGAGGGTGGGGGGTTGTCCGAGGGGATGTCCGGGGGGCTATCCGGGGTCCAGGGTGGAGGGTTGGGGGCTGTACAGGGGGTTGTCCGGGGGGCTGTCCGCGGGGCTGTCCGGGGGGTGTTTGGGGGGTGTTCGAGGTCCAAGGGGGAGGGGGGGGGGGTTGTCTAGGGTCCAAGAATGAGGGGGGTTGTCCAGGGAGTTCACAAACACACAACCACTAAAAGACAACAATATCCATAAAAACAGACAATATATAAAAATAACTCAACTCCAATACTATACTACGAGTCTAGATAAAACCAACAACTAGAATAGATTAAACATCAAATCTCAGTAATATAAGTCAAAAATGTAAAGTATCAATATGTCTGACATCAGCATCACCATCACCACCATCATCATCATCATCACCCTCGTCATCGTCCTCCTCATCATCCTCACCCTCCACAGCGCCTTCCTCCTCGCCTTCGCCCTCCTCCTCACCCCCCTCATCTCCCTCCTCTTCCGCATCAGACTCCTCGCCATCATCATCTTCAAGCTGGACATCGGCCTGACCACCACTGGAACTGGCACCTGGTGCACCATATATAGAATGTATCGACGACATGTATTCATCAATCGCTGGGCTGGCCTCTGCTGGAAGTGTTGGACGTAGAACTTCAATAAATTTCATAAATGCACTGTTTTCCCTAGCAGACTATTCTGCCGTCTCTGTGGCCCTTTTCTCAGCCTGTTCTGCCTATGCCCTAACTTTCTGCAGCTCGGCGGAACTACAACTCATACTTGAGGCAGGCCAATACCTCGTCGGGGCTATCCTAGGTCGACAGCGTACTCTACCAGAATGATCCTCTCCCAACACCTGATGTAAGTGATCAGATGGCCCAAAATTGTCTGCTTCTTGGGCATCGAGGGCCTCTAAAGCATCCTGTTACAAATATAAATATATTATTAAGTTAAGAAATAGATATTAAAATATAAAATCAACATATTAAAACTTACAATCTGCTGCTGAGTCGCTTCGTTGACAGTACTTCCATCCTTTTTTCGTCTACTCAAGCAAAACAGTTTTGCTCGAGGCACACGTCCTTCAATATTTTGTACTTGCCTCTACAATGACATTGAAAACAAAAGTTATATAAAAACATTAGCAAAGGATTAAATAATTGAGGAAACAAAAGAAAATGTAAGTCGTAAAGAAAACTTATAAACAATTGTCATACCTGCTGCCTCTCATGATCCGGCATCGTCGTGCGTCCTAGTGTATGGAGGTATTTTTTTGCATCAAGGTTTTTTTTTATTTTTTCCAGATGATTCCTAAATAAAATTCGATAATGCAAAGGATAATATTAATGCAAAACATGAAAGTTATTATTTAAATACCTCAAATGTAATTCATACCTTAAACTGGGTACTCGTCCAATGAGTAATCATCTGACGATACTGCTCTATAGGACAATCATCCACGACTGGTACTGCCTCTAACTCAGTGCCAACTCTAGCATGCCAACCAATATATAGATCATGCTTGTAGGCTCTCCAAAGCTTGCCTAAATCCTTTAGACGTTCCAGTCGTGCACCCTCACCATCAGGAAAATTAAATCGAAGCTGAAATCAAAATATTAATTCATATAAATACAAAAATAATTCATGGCATTAAATACAACAGATTTTTTTACCCATATCTCTGCCCAAGCTCTATCTTTGACCTCATGTGGAAAATGTCTCCACGACATCGGACTGACGGGAATGATGTCGGAGTATTTGGCAAGCGTCGCCAGAAATCTCCGACATTGCTGCCCTGTTTTCTCAACCATCTGATTGTCTTCATTATATTCCACCATAACCTGTGTGCGACGGTTCCACACCGAACGCATGCGTGTACGGCCCCGCCCCCGCCTCCGGTCAGTAGATGTATCTGTCATGAAATTAAAACAAATATTTTATCAAAACATGTTATAATGAAAATAAATATTCCTATAAACATTTGTTAGGGTTTTATAAATATACCTGCGCTAGTCTGATCAATGAGTGTCGCCGGATCCACAGAACCTGAGGGAACACCCTCTGGTGGAACAGGAGTCGAAGACGATGAAATATAAAAGCTCGGAGAGACAGAAGTAGAAGGAAAAGAATATGGAACAGATGTATGACCTGATGCTGACTGGGGAGTGGGAATCATCATGGGATGTGAAAATGATGGTGCAGAAGATGCAGAAGGTAGCGAAAACATGGGAGGCCTAAATACCCCGTGTGTCCCTAATGACACACCGGGATCAGAATGTGGGAAGGCTGAAATGTCGGTGGGAGGGGCAGGGTCTAGTCGGGCACGCGCAGCTCTACGTCCACCTCTGGTACGAACCCTCCTCGTACCGCCGGCCTGAGTACTAGGACCAGTACTAGGCTCCTCGTCGAATAACTGTCGACGTAATGGTGGATCCTACAAAAAAGTTTACAAAAAAAATTAATCACATGACATTATATATTCTGTATATATATATATATATATTTCAAATAAAGTACTCACTGTAGGCACTAATGGTGGAATGCCCATATCCTCCATCCGACGATTGTTCTCCGTCATTTTTTTTCTTCATCTCTCTTCAATTGGCTGCATTTCCTACATTTGAAAACAAATATGTAATTAATTAGAAAAAGAAAATTAATGTGTAAACCAAAAAACTAAATATATGAGGGAATGAGGGGATTCATTGGTAATTTAGCTGTCAATTGTTTTAGAAGAGCTTGAATGAATTTAATAAAACATACAAGTTGTAATGTTCACCAAGTTAGAAATATTGTTTGATTTGGTTTGAATACAGTTCAATTCCAAATTAGAAAATGCAATTCAAATAAAACAGCAACCAATAAACATTGAAAATTCACATAACGGTCAAGTCACCTAAAACATATTTGTGATTAATACTAAATAAATATGAATATTACCAACCTTAACAACCCAACTCGAGGTAAACCAAAAGAATTGAGAACATGGATGAATGATTCTATATATTTCCAACCACAACTTCAGGTTCACAATCAACTCTGACAATTAAGCTATTGGAGTCATCAAAAGAAATAAATGGATTGGTTCCAATGGCAATAGGGACAGTGTCAATTCCATCATCAGCATCATCAAAAATATGTCTTCGAATTACTTCAACTATGACACTAAATTCAGGGTGAAGTTGATCTTTGACATAAAAAACTTGTTTAGCCATTGATTCCAACACATATGGTTCTTCGGTTGCAAGAGTGTGGGTCATATTAATTACTCGAAATCCACAATCATCAATAAATGTGCCATGTCTCGTCATCTAATCAAACCAATGGCATTTCATCATTGTGACTCGTCCATGAGAGTAATAATCCAATATTATCATTTTCTCAACGACTCCATAATAACCGAAATTTTCAAGTCGCGGTCTACTAACTGATGCACTGTCATAACAATCTGTTGTGGCAGTAACCATAATATCATCATGTTGTGTTATCATGTTTTTGGCTCGTTCAGTGACAATAAATCTGTACCCATTGATAACAATTGATTTACAGTCACGAACCACGGTATTAGGACCAAAAGCCAAAGCTCTTATTTCCTCAGAGACAGAGTCAGCAGACAAACTCAATACCTGCAATATAAATGACAGTTAAACTTCAATAAATATTGAAATAATTAATTTAAACAGTAATATTTTTACCTTCAATTTTAACCAAGCAGAAAACTCTTTGCTATGGAAAGTCTCTCTCCTTCTCAAAGATAAATAACGATGATTCCTATTTATCATTGTTTTATGTTCCCTGTAGATAAAAAAATATGAATAGTTTAATAGATATATATGTAAGATATACATATTCAATTTTGTTACCTGATATAGTCATCGAACAAATCATAGTTGAAAAAAACTGTGCGATGTTCCATCTCCCGCTCTTCATGGATTAATGTCTTCAATGTATATGATCCAGGAATTCCTCCTGTTTGAGGAAGTGATGGAAAATTGGGTTCAATTTTCTCATATTGTTCTTCTTCATTTCTCATTGGTCTGTTCATTATTGTAGTAAGATCAGACAAATACATTGAACAGAAATCCATACATTCTTGAGCTAAGTAACCGTTCATGATATAACCTTCGGGATGATTCTTGTTTCGAACATAAGACTTTAATGTGAACATATTTCTTTCAGTTGGATACATCCAACGAAAATAAACAGGTCCTCCGAGAAGTATTTCAGTTGGAATATGGACATTCAGATGCAGCATGCATTTGAAAAATGATGGGGGAAATATTTTCTCCAACTCACACAAAATTAATGGGGCATCTGTCAACATTTTTTGCAAGAAAGACTTGGACAACTTCTTAGCAAAAAGATCTCTAAACAAATGGCACAACCGAATAAAACCCACCCTTACATTATTGGACAAAAGATGACGGACTGCTATTGGAAGCAACTCATGCAGTAGAACGTGATAATCATGAGTCTTCAAAGATTTTAGCTTCAACTCTCTTCTGTTGACCCGTTTAGATATGTTGCTTGAATAGCCATTAGGAACTCTAATAGTCTCTAATACTTCCAAAAATTGTTTTTTTTCAGTAGGTGTCATCACATAAGAAGCACATGGAAGTTGCCATTTATTTTCACTGATACGCACAGGATGCAATTCTGGTCTGATGCCCCAATCCACCATGTCTCGTCGAGATCGTAAATCATCTTTTGTCTTCCCCTTGACATTTAGAAGAACTGAAAGCAACATTTCACATATATTCTTTTCAATATGCATTAAGTCTAAGCAATGACGTAGCAAATTGGTTGACCAATAAGGCAAATCCAAAAAGATACTCCTCTTCCTCCAATTGTAACAGGTTTCTGTGGAAACATTCTTTCTCTTTCTAGATTTCATTTGACCCTTCCTGAACGAAAAACTGAAATCTTTCAATTCATTAAGCACATCAGTTCCAGACATACGCTGAGGTGGATCATCGGTCTCTATAGTATTATCAAATCTTCGACTATTCATTCTATATGGATGATCCTTTGGAAAAAATCGTCGATGTCCCATAAAACTGAAACTACAACGATGTTTCAGTCTTCTGGATCATGTATTCTTCATACAAACTGGACATGACAGTTTTCCCTTCGTGCTCCATCCAGACATCATTGCATAAGCCGGAAAATCATTGATCGTCCACATAAGCACAGCACGCATCTGAAATATGTCTTTCGAACATGCATCGTATGTGCGCACACCCACTTCCCAAAGAAGTTTCAACTCTTTTATTAAAGGTTGCATGTATACATCAATATCAATGCCTGGATCAGAAGGACCAGATATGAGTATACTCATGAAAGTGAAATATTTTTTCATACACAACCATGGGGGAAGATTATAAATGTGTATAAAAACTGGCCATGTGTTGTGCGAAGTAAGCATATGTCCAAACGGATTAAAAAGGTCGCATGAAAGACCCAGCCTCACATTACGCACGTCAGCTGCAAAATCAGGATGTCGAGCATCAAATCTCTGCCATGAAAATCCATCTGCAGGATGAACCAACTCATCATTAGTCTTCTTTCTCTCGGTATCATGCCATCTCATTTTTATTGATATGCCATCAGACATAAAAAGATTCTGGAGTCTGGGGATCAATGGAAAGTGCCACATTACTTTCTGTGGAACGCGAGATGGTGTTCCATTAGATTTTGACTTCCAGCGGGATGTGCCACATTTTATACATTCATTTCGTTCAGCGGTTTCTTCCAAGAATAAACTGCAATCTTTCAGGCAAGCATGAATTTTGTTTCTGGAAAATCCAAGTTCTTCAACTAACTTCCATGCCATATAGTGGTTTGAGGGAATATCTGCATCATCTGGAAGTAAATCCTTCAAGAGGGTAAGAATGTAATCGATTGCTGTATTAGAAATCCCATACATAGTTTTTCCATGAAACAATCAGATTAAAAATTCCAGCTTTTTCATTTTATCAAATTTTCGATACACTGGAGTCGTGGCAGCATCATTCAATTTTTTCACCCTATCAATATCATCATTTTCACTAGATGCATCAGTTGTCCTCATATCGACGTCTTCTTGAGTCGAAATCCTTTCTTTTTCATGATGACGAATAAACGGAAACCGATCATCCAACAAATTCTCCATTCCAGTGCTTTCATTTCGATCATCACCAATTTGAGATTTCATTTTCTCCCCATTGTGATACCACACAAAGTAGTTTGCTTGAAAACCATTTTTGGTTATGTGGTAGCTGACTTCTTCACGACTCAACTAAGGTCTACCAACACAATTGGAACATGGGCAGTGTATGCGACCACTATCTGAAGCATTGTGAAATGAAAAATCTATAAAGCTCTCCAAATTGTTTTGAAAATCGCTTGAGATACGATCAGTTTCATACATCCAACTTCTGTCCATTCTGTAAAAAATTCATATAAGTCATTATGTCATAAACAATTCAATAGGATTGAACTTTAATAGAAAATACATTTAAGTAAACGATAAAGGAAGAAAATAATCATGGTATCAACAACACATGTGAAAAAAAACATACTAATTTGATATTGAAAAAATGTAAAACCAACAAGAACTTAATGTGTTATCACATCAGAGCATGCCTCATCCCATAACCATATTAGTAGGGTACCATCGTGGACAGCCCCGCCCACCCCCGAGGATAACCCACCCACCCCCGTGGACACCCCCTACCCCCTAGACAGCCCAACCACCCCCGTGGACAGCCCACCCACCCCCCTCGACACACCTTCTCCCTATGGACAGCCCCCACCCCCTTGGATAGCCCGCCCACCCCCTGGACACCCCTACCCCCTATGGCCAGCCCACCCACCCCTCCTGGACAGCCCGCCCACCCCTCCTTGACAGCCCGGCCACCCCCGTGGACAGCCCGTCCACCCTTGTGGACATCCCGCCCACCCTCGTACCCCCCTAGACACCCTGTACCCCGCCTGGATAGCCCCGCCCACCCTCCTAAACAGCCCACACCCCCTTCCCTGCAACCCCACCACCACCACCTAGACATACCACCCCACCTGGACACCCCACACACCCCTCCCCCACCAGGACACCCCACCCAGACCCCCAGGACAGCCAACACCCCCTGGACAGCCCCTCCCACCCCCGTGGACACCCCCTACCCACTAGACAGCCCAACCACCCCCGTGGACAGCCCACCCACCCCCCTCGACACCCCTTCTCCCTATGGACAGCCCCCACCCCCTTGGATAGCCCGCCCACCCCCGTGGCCAGCCCACCCACCCACCTGGACAGCCCGCCCACCCCCCCTGGACAGCCCGGCCACCCCCGTGGACAGCCCGTCCACCCCTGTGGACAGCCCGTCCACCCCCGTGGACAGCCCGTCCACCCTTGTGGACAGCCCGCCCACCCCCGTACCCCCATGGACACCCCGTACCCCCCCTGTATAGCCCCTCCCACCCTCCCAAACAGCCCACATCCCCTCCCCTGCAACCCCACCACCACCACCTAGACATACCACCCCCCCTGGAATGTGTAGAAATAACATAAAAATACATGATATATAGATAACACAAAATACTCAACCTATGGGTTCACATTAACTACATAATCACAAACTTCACTACTACCATAAAACACATAAACCACACCACCACCACACAAGACGCATATCATTTCTCACATTCATTTATAAGCCACTTCATTCACACTTACATTGTCCATTCATTTAATGTTAAATTAATTAAATCCATTTACCATAAATCCATTTCTATTCCATCTCATTTATTTAATATCTTGTTTTTTTTTGTTTTAACAGCATAATTTATTCCATAGATAACCAGGAAACTAATAAAACCACCACACAAAAACTCACCATCTCACAATAACCGTTGACACCATGTTACATCGACCAACCATCTCACCAAAACAACCACATATCACAATAAAAATATTGCACATCACAAACCACCGCACAACCAAAACCACCTCACCACATTATACACCACAAATTCATCACACAACACCTCCACACGACACAACACCACCACACATCATCATTATCATACAACTTCACATGACACATCCATGCCCACTAACCATCACATTACAACCCCACATATCACAAAGCCCAACTGGTCACCTCAATCCCCATAAAACAGCCTACAACATACAATGAAACACAACAAAAAACCTCTCATAGAGGCAACATACCCCAACTTCCACAATTTATTTATTCAAGGTATTTTGTTACATTACCCCTTTATTTAGCATGGACATTATAACACAACTGATATTCTAGGGGAAACTAATTAATTAACAAAATATTTATTCATTTCCCTATATTACACGGTGAAATCACATCAAAATCCAAACTTAAAACTGAAATATTAGATCAATAACAATAAAAACAAGGTACCATATGTGTATAAAGAAAAAATTACTTGATTTGAGATGATTCAAATGGGTTTTCACCTATTCGGATGGGGGATTTGGAGAGTAGCAGAGAGCTGGAGGTGGATTGATAACATAAAACTAAAATACTAAAGCAATAATAATAAAAATAAGGAAGTATATGTGTATAAATGAAAATATACCTGATTTCAGATGGTTTTCACCTCTTCGGATAGGGGATTTCGCGAGAGGAGAGCGGTGGAGCGGATAAAATTAGGTTTCTGTGCGAATGGGGGAGAGCAGCCCCGCGGCTGGATTTGGGGGAAATAATTCCCAATGGGTTTTAAGAATCGTTGGGAAAGAGATGCTAAGGACCCCTTTACCAACGGTTTGAGGAAACCTTTGGAAAAGGGGTGACGCTTTCCCAACGGTTTAACAGAACCGTTTGAAAAAGGTGATTAATACACCCCTTTACCAATGGTTTCTTCAAACCGTTGGCAAATGGGTGGCTTTTCCCAACGGTTTCAATGAACCGTTGGGAAAAAATTTCTTAATCCTTCAAGCCCAATGGTTTTAGCAAACCGTTGGTAAACACCCGTTGGTAAAAATAGCATTTCTAGTAGTGTAAGGGTTTTCAAACCCTTTTTTGGGTATTTCCATTGTATATATTGATTCTTTTTCAATTTCCTCTTGTATAGAATCTAATATTGATACTATCAATAACTAGTTGGTTTATGAGGCCTCAGTTGAGGGTTTTATAACTACTTTCCCCAACCATAATTTTTATTTTCATGTCATTTGGTATTATGATATTGTGTAAATATATTTTTTTCCATTTTTTAGATACTTAATTACATTTTAATATGTTGGTCATGTCACTTGGTATCGTACATTCAACCATAATATAGTTGTCACCACATTAACTACAAGTAAAATGTTAAACCACATGATCTTGAGAACATGTATTGAGATTAAGAACATTAATTATTTTACATTTAATCTAATGTAGTGTATATATATTAATGGAATCAAAAAATTTCATTCATTCTATCTATGTTACTCACTTATAATACCACTATATTTTGTTCTCTCATATATCCTCTTGCAGATAAAACAATTATTCTGGTAATATTATCATAATAGATGCTCAATCAATTATATAAACTATATAATTTTCTCTATAATGAGACCCTAATTAAATTTATAAAAATAAATCAATAATAGAAATATTAGAACTATTAGAAAATTGAACATTTTCTACTGCTTATTTTCTATGGATATAAGACTAACACAAATAATCAAGAATATCAACCTTTTGGTAATGGATAATATTGTATGTCACAAAAAAAATTATTTGTGATGGATAATTGAAAAGGTCTACATTATCAATCACAATTATTAATTATAGAATGATTAATAGTGATAGATACCATTATCCTTCACAAGATGTTATTTTTAGAAACTGAAAATTTGTTAATATTAACACATCTCAAATAAACTTAAATTCAAATCATGTGAAACCTTTATCATCACCTCCTCCATCAATTTCATTCTCCTTTTCAAGGTCGGTTCCTATCATCCAAAACTCAAATGGACTGCCCCCAAAATCATTTATCACGCTATATTTCTTATTGATTTAAATTTGAATCACATATGTATGGACCCCACTTCTCTCCTCCTTCCTTATTTTTTTATATATCATTAAATATTTTAAATTTGGTTTAGTAAAACCCTATTTTAAATATTTACTTTATTTTAATGGTCCATTTGGCATTTTGGGTTACTGGAGATTTATTCCACCATATTTTGGTATCAATGATCAAAAGTAAATGGGTTTCCACCCAACATGGGTAAATTACACTTTATTTGAGGCAGTTTCCCTAATGTTATACCTTTATATTTAAAATATTTTACTATTTGGGTGTTTCCATTTTTTTATTTTAAGATTAATATATATTTTAAATCACTATAATAAATAAAATTTTGTTTTAAAGGTAATTTTCATATTTTTCAAATTTTATTTAAAATTAATCACTTATTTGTAATTTTTTTAATCATTCATGGGCATAAATTACCTGTTTATTTAATCCTTTTTTTATTATTAAAAATTTTATCTTGGATATAATTGGAGTCGTCAATATTTATTATTTATGATTATATCATTTACAATTTGTGACACCATATGATTGATTGATATTTTTTCTTAGATGATTTTTTTTTTGAATTATTACAAATCATGATATATAGGTAATATTTGAACTACATGTTCCAAACTTTTTTTTATTAATTATTTTAATGTTACATATAATTCACCAATGATAATTGATTAATAATATTATTTTAATATATTGAGCTCTTCTCGAGATGTCTTGAGATCATTTTCAAGTACTATTTCTCATTGTTTTTGTTATAATTTGGTTGGGGTTTTTCTTGGTTGTGTTCTGTTGAAATTGGGATGATTTTGGAGGTTTTTTTATGTTCTTGAACAGTACATAGTTTACCCAAATAGTTTACCCATTCTAGAAAACCGTAAAAACCCAAATAGAGATTATTTTCATAGGGGGAGCATGGTTTTTCAAACTCTGTGCCCTCTTTGGAGAAACCATGAACCCCTATGGGGAGTTTCCCGGTTAACGTACATTGTTTTGGAAAACAGGACAACCCATATAAGAAATAGGGAATGTGGGATATTAATGCCCAAAAAATTGTTAAAAGTTTCATGAACCCCCATATTATATCCCTAAACACCCAAGTCTTGAAAAAAAATCATTTCCTTCAAATTTAGAGGCACCCAAATAGATTCAAATGGATTTTGAACACTATCATTGATGAATCAAAGTTTTTGTTGAAAGTTCTTCACCTAACCTAGAATGATATTTTTCTATTGTGTGGTTTCCTCTCCCTCTCTCACCTATCATTCTAGGTTAAGTGGAATGTTTTATTCCTCATTGGTGTTATTTTAAATCTAGGTTTTGATGGTTAATATTTTTTTAATCATGGATCTATGTTTTGGTTCTAGATCTATCTCTTCATTGTGAAATTTAATATTCCACTTTAATTTGTGGATTTATAGTTTAGTGGATGCTCATCTATGATCATTATGTAGGTCTTATAAATTGAAAATCCCATAGTCTTGATTTTAATTGAGTGTATGGAATTGTGAAATAGAAATTTTAGTGTTTGGAATCACATATTGAATTGGATAAATTAATTTATTAATTAATTAATGGAATGATGTGATTCTAAAATCGATGGGATATTGGTGTTATGGAATTAGTCACCAAATGGGATTGTGAAATTGGTTGGTTAATGTGATATTGGGTTGATGATAATGGTAATTAATGGATAATTGGCTTAAGCTGTATGGTTTATTGGGTTATTTGATTAAATTTTGATTAATGTTTTAATGATGAATTATTCATATTATTCCATGTGATTAAAGTGAAGAATCATGATTGAGTTTACAAATTAAATTGCATACCATGATGTGAACTATTTATGGAAGGGTGGATAATGATTAACCATGTTAAATTTGATGTGTGTGATATATTTGATTTATTCACAAATGGGGCGTGGGATAAGGGATGATGATCCAAATACCCATAAGTTATTGTCCATGAAGTTCTAGGCCCAAATTAATTTATGTGAATTCTATTTTATGGGATATTTAGTGATTCAAAAAATACCCATGAGGTGGTGTATAGTGACTAACGCTCAAAATACCCATGAGGTGATAGGCACAATGTTCTATACCCTTGAGATTGGCATTGGACTATGGTTCCTGTTAGATGGGTTTTGAAATGGAATTAAAAAGATAATAAATTCCCATGTTATAATGAATTGTGATTTAACTATGCCATATAGTTCATACTCCAGCATGGGACAAAGCTGGTATTGAAGGTATAGGTGTCATCATGAAATCGGGAATTTATTTGGTAAAATAATGAAAAATCAAGTATGTAAACTTTTTTACTTCAGTGATTTGTTATTATTCAGTATAAAATTCTATAATCATTTATTGGGAGGATTTTGATTTAGATATTGTTGGTGGTGGACTATTGGGTGGTACTCACACCCAACTTGGGATTCTTGGTCAGTACCTAAATACACATTATGTTTGTAGGATTAAATAGGTGAATGATCCATATATTGGATGGTTGATTGTTGATGGATCATGGATTAGGGAACCATATAAAGTTTCCGGACCCTTTTCGGAGTTTTCAGGGTGTCTTTATTTTTTGTTTTTTATATTGACACTTTACACATATATTCAATGACTTGTCCAGTGCTTTAGTTTGGATAATGTGTTCTTGTTTTTCCCATCAACTGATACAGGATTATTCCAGTGATGGAATTTTTCATGTTGTTGATTATTACCATTTTTATTATTTACTTCATCATATATTCAAATAATTTGATTACTATTGTATGGTATCCTCATGGTATCATTTTCAAACCCTTGATACTAATTAGTAGCCTCTGGCATGTGGGGAGGCATGCTAGAGGTCACATAGTGAATCAACTCATGGAACCAGTATGTGGAAATTAGTTCAGGACATTACAATGCCATATCAAAGTAGTGTTTTCTTTTATTTTCTTTTATCATACTATTTGGTAAAGATAGAAAGAATACTACAATGAGTCAAGACATGGTAAATAAGATAACTATTTCAAGATGTTTTAAATATGGGATTAAATATGATATAAAGTCTCTGGTTATCATTGTTCCATTAAATAAGTTTTCATGAGGTAGTGGACTAGGATATAACATCTAAGGAGAACTAAATGAGGCTTATGGTGGAGGAAATGTGGTTTCTACTGGATGAATAGGATATATGATGTTTAAGAGTTGGGTGTGTCTTTATTGGAATGTTGACTAGAGGAGTGGAAAGTATATTGGATAGGGTAAGATCAGTTACTCAAGACAATACCGAGCTACTCTACCACCAGTGCAGTATGTCGGGTTACCTTCCTATGAATTTTCCCTAATCACTAGAAAAGTGTCGATCTTGTAGTATTATTGGGAATCTATAGTGTTTATATAGGAACCAATGATAGAAGGGTAATAATAGAGGATCTAGAAAGAATCATATTATTTCAAGGGGGTCTTTATCCATATATCATTTGGGTTGTTAGAGTTCTACTAGATATGGTTGATAGGAAAGTGGATGAGGTGCTTTTGGGAAAGAGTATTTGTATCAACATAGTAATAAATCTAAGGGGATTCCAAATGAATCACATTGAAAAGGGGTAGTACAGTAACATGTAATTCTGCCTAGATTTGTGGATAGTGAGGTTGGATCATTTATAGTTATAGGTACCATTCTTACAACTACTACATTTTATAGTACCTTATTTCATACTTGTTCCTATAATTATTTAATATATATATGTCTTGATATAACGTTGATTTTAGAATTGGTGTTTTTATCGGGGTTATGATGATTGATAACCCATTGTGAGTATCGTCGAGAGACATCTTCTTGTGAAAGGGGTGATATCTCATGGTTGGGGAGTATCAATTTTTATAGGATCTCTAAATTCTTAATATGTCAGGCATTGAATTTATTATGTATACACAATGGTTTGTAGAATATCAATCCTACATAGATTTTTTACCACATGAGAGAGACTTTTTCATCTCTTGTAGGTGAAAATTATGTTCATCTTGGAGAGTGGGATATTGAAGCAGGTCATATATGAAAAATTCATTAGAAGCTGGGAGATCTCACAACCCATGTTTCCATAATTATGTTGGATTATGGGGGTGTGAATCATGGTGTCTTTCCACTGATAGCAGACATGTTATAGGATTTGTTTCTTGAAGACTTATCAAGGAATCCACCTAATAGGTGTGTTGATTTTAAGATTTATCTCATGCTTGGAGATTAACCAGTTTCAATTCTACATTATAGAATGGAACCAATCGAACATCAAGAGTTGAAGACTCAGCTAGAAGAGTTTATAGATAATGGATTTGTCCATCTGATTACATTTCCTTGGGGTTCCGCAGTTTTGTTCAAAAATAAGGCTGATAGGGAAGTGTTTTTATATGTTGACTATCAGAAGGTGAATTTTATGAATGCAAATAATTAATATCCTCTTTTTTGTATTGATGATCTATTGGACTAATTGTGGGAACTTTTTTTTTCTAATATTGACAAGAGATCATGGTATCATTTGATAAGGGTTAAACCATCTCATATACCACAGATGGATTAAAGAACCAGGTATAGCCTTTATGAGTTCTTCATTATGTTGTTCAGGATGATAAAGGCACCAGAAATATTTTTTTCCCAGATAAACCAAATTGTTAACCCATACCTGGATTGGTTTGTGGTTGTTTTGTAGATGAAATCGTGTTGTACTCCAAGACCAATGAAAATAATTCCTAACATATTGTCATTATCTTTAGAACACTGATAGATCATCGGCTAAACCCTAGGCTAACAAAGTTGCAAATATGGATAATTTAGGTATATTTATTTGGTCTCATCATCTTAGATAAAGGTGTGTCGATAAACATAGAGAAATTTCATGGAGCGGTTTCCTGGGTGAAGAGAAAAAATGGTTTTGATATCCACAGGTTTCTAGGGATATTTATCTATTATCAAAGGTTAATGTATGAATTTTCCCGCTTGGAATTACCACTATATGGATTTACTTGGAATGTAGTAATGTTTGTATGGTATCGATTATGTCAAAATTCCTTCCATGAGTTGAAATGGTGCTTGACTACCACTCCAACATTAGTCCTACTTGAGTTGCGAGAGTAATACATAGTGGTTTATTATACATCTGATGTAGAATGCGAGAAATATTAATGTAGGGAGGTACAATTTTGGTGTATGGGTCATGGATTTTATTGCCACATGACCATAATTACCCTATTCACGAATGGTTTGAGGATATGCAGTAATTTGATTTTGACATAACATATAATATCAGGATGGAAAATAGTACTGCTGACACTCTAAGAAGGAAAACACATACTTATGTAGTTTAAGAGTCTAGAAGTGAGTGAAAGATGATGACATTACTATCTAACATCCATGTTGTGGTTTAGGAGGGCTAAGAGAAGATGAATCTCATATCAATTTTAGTGGAGATGACACTTTTGATTAGGATCAAAGAGAGAGGCAGTACCAGGATATGGACTTTTTCACCTTGAGATAAATACTTTAAGGTAGGGTGACACCTTTGGATTAGACTATATATGAAGATGATATATCATCTATGTCCAAGGAAGTGTAGTTGTGACTATCAGTATCTGAGATTATATGATGTATGAATTTCATTACTCAAATAGGGTGGTATTTTTGGGTTAGTCCAAAAAGTGTCTTCATCTACATTGAGATTATTGGTGTCCAGGAATGAAAATGTGAGATTTTAGGGTTTGTGACACCATACTACACTTTTCAATAAGTGAAGTCCAAACATAAATGACTTGGTGGTTTAATACATTTGTTTCCCATTTTTTAATGGATGTGGTATGATGTTACCATGGACTTTGTGGTGGGTATACTGAGGACACCTCATAAGAATGACACTCTTTTGGGGGTTTTGGACTGATTAAAAATTGTTTTACTTTTATTTCCCATCGGGGATAATTTCAAATTGGATCAGATGGGTCACTTGGATGTTCATAAGATAGTTTGTCTGCACGAGGTTCTAAGGAGTATAGTTTCAGACTATGACCCATGTTTCACATTGTTCTTCTATAATGGTTTGCATATGGTGCATGGTACACATGTATTTCTACATATGTATTTCCTCCCACATATAAATTTTAATTCAGAACGTACTTTATAGGTTTGAAGGATATTATATAGGTGTGTGTTTAAAACTATGGTGGGTCTAGGTAAAAGTGCTTAGCACTTGTTGAGTTTGGGGATAACAACTGTTATCAGGTGATGATTCAAATGGAACCATATTAGTCTCTTTATGGTAGGGAATGTAGATCACCATTGTGTTGGATAAAGGTAGAAGAGATAGAGTTATTAGGACCAAGTCTCATGATGGAAACATCAGAGTATGTTTAGATGATTTAGAAACATATAATTATGGATAAAAGTAGGTATAAGTCATATACTAATAGAAATTCATGACCCCTTGAGTTTAAAGTGAGTAGTAATGTGTTCCTTCAGTTGTATCCTTGATTTGGTCATTATAGGATTCAGAGACCAGCAAAGTTGGAGACCATGTTAGTCTGTCCTTTTGAGATTGTAGAGAAAATGGAGCTTGTGGCAAGCTGATTAGCTCTTCCACAACCTTATTTTTTAATGCATGATTTTTTTCATGTGTCAAAAAGTCAAAAATATCACCCCAACCCTTTTTATGTGATTTATGTGTATGATGTAGATCATGAGACCGATGTGTCCATTGAGGAGAATTAGATACGTGTTGTGGCTCATAATGAGAAAGTGTTTCGTAGAATGATTGTGGTGATAGTTCATTTATTATGACATCATGGTCATGTTTAGGAGGAAATATGTAAAGGAGAAGAAGTTATGTAGTCTCAGTGACCTGATATCATTACCTAATGAGCTAAGAGATGCATGAGAGTATGACACAAGGATGAGATATTACAAGGTAGATAGATTTTAAGATCCAATCATTTTATAAAGATGTATCAATATCTTTTTTCTGTAATAATTTTCCTTGTTTTTTATAAATTGATTGATGCTTTTATTGGGTCAATTCTTGTATAATTTGGTTATTTTTTTAGGGTGTTTCGGTAGTGTTCTATTGGTACGTAGTTTACCCAAACCGTGTGCATATGCAAGAAAATTTTGCAAACACAAATAGAGGCTATTTTCATGGATGGAATGTAATTTTTCAAACAGTTCTCCATCTTAGGATAAATTATGAAACCCTAAGGGATGGACCCTGGTTAAGTCATATGGTTTTGGAAAACCATCAACCCTGTACAAGAAACTGTGCACTCGAGAAATTAATCTCTTAAAAAAATTTCAAACTTATCTAAAACCCCATTTTATATCCCAAGACATCCTTGCTTGACCCTAACTCATTTTGTTATAATTTAGTGGCTACCAGATGGATTACAAGGGCCTTTGAACATTCTTTATAATGAATTTGTTGTCTAATTTATGGATATACACCTCTATCTGTAATAGAATTTCTTCCAATGTAGTTTCCTCTCTCTCTCTCTCTCTCTCGCATGTCTCTATTTCAGGATGAAAATGAATGTTTTGTTCCTCATTCATTTTATTTTAGATCTAGCTTTCGAATTCACTACTATAAAAATGACTTATACCCACGGTTCAAAACCGTGGGTATATCCCCCAAAACCATGGGTTTAGGCTATAGCCATGGTTTTGGGAACCATGGGATGGAAAGGCATTGGTATAGGGGTCTCAGCCTATACCCACGGTTTTGGAGAACCGTGGGTACAGGGGAGTCAAACTTTGGCACACTGTTGTTCCTTCGTGGCACACAACAGACCCCACGGTATGAAAACCGTGGGGTATTTAAATTCAAAAAATGCGGTTGGCTGAATTTGAACCTGCACCTCCCGCATTATGTACACGCACAACAACCAACCAAGCTAATTCAGCTACTAATATATATAGATAATTTTATTTTAATATATTAATATAGCTTCTATAATCAAAAAATAAGGATCTGCGGGGTTTCGAACCCGAGCCACCCGCATCCTGTACACGCACAGAGACCAACCGAGCAAATAGAAATTTTAATATATAAGATACTTCTATTTTAATATATTAATTTAACTGCTATAATCGAAAAATGACGATCCGAGAGGCTTCAAACCCACGACTTGTGCTGAAATATTTCACGGACTGACCAACTAACTAAAGAATATTCTTGGTTTATAAATAGATGTATCTTTACTTATATTCATATTACTCATATATTTGAAAATAATGCAACTACAAGATTTGATCATGGGACTTCCTCGTGAGAATTGAATATCTAAACCAACCAACATAAAGAATTTATATGATTCAATTTTTCATTCCTTAAAAACGTATTATTTAAGATCGACTTCTCACCAAAAATATTTTCCATGTCGCGGACGTTTTTGTTCCCGCCATAATGTGGGAAAGATATACCCAAGTTTTTGAAAAGTCGTGGGTATTGGTATTTGAAAAAATACCACCTACACATAGGGTTTTCAAAAACTGTGGGTATAGGTTTGCACAAGAACACCTTTACCCATGGTTTTTCCAAAACCGTGGGTATAGTTCTTCAAAAAAAACATATACCCATGGTTTTACTGAGAACCATATGTATAGGGGACTAATACACACGGTTCTCCAAAACCGTGGGTATAGGTCCCCATAGTTTCCAAAAATCGTGGGTATAGGGGGGGCATATACCCACGTTTGTGCACAAAACTATGGTTATAGACCCATTTTCCAATATTGATTATATTGTTTCATTTTAACATGGATCTCAATGTTGGATCTATATCTCACTCTTCATTTTGTAATGGAATTCTCCACTTAAATTTTTGGATTTTATGTTTTGATAATTCTCATAAATGATGTGGTCTAAATTGAAGATCCCATATTCTTGACATTAATTATGTGTAAGTAATTATGAAATATAAAGTTTCATGTTTGGAAAACACATCTTGAATTATATTAATTAATTGATTAATTAATTGATTAATTAATTAATGGAATGATTTGTTTATAAAATTGATGGGATATTAGGCCTTGAAATTGGTAATTAATATTTTTTTTTAATTAATTGGTCAATTTGATAATGAGTATATGATAATGGGTATTAATATGTATTTGCCTAAACCTTGAAGGTTTATTGAATTATTTGATTAAATAAAGATAAATTGTTTAATGGTGAATTGGTAATGTTATTCCATGTGATTAAAGTGAAAAATCAGGATTTACTTGATAATTGAAGTTGTATACCATGATGTGAAAGGTTGATGTGATTAACCTTGTTGTGTGTGATGTGTATGATATATGTGATTTATTGAGAAATGGGATCTGGGACAAGGACTGATGCTCTAAATACCCACAAGGTGTTAGCTATGATGATTTATGAAGAGATGTATGCATGTGATTGTAGTTGTATGGGGTATGGGCTGATGCTCCAAATATCCATGAGGTTTTGGATAGGGATTAATGCTCCAAATACCAATGTGGTGCTACAGAAAACATTATAATCCCACGAGACAAGCATTGGACTATGATTCCAATTGGTTGTGCTATAAAATGGAATTAAAAGGTTAATGAAATCTCATGTTATAATGAATTGTGATTTCCCGATATGATATAGTTCAGACTCTAGAATGGGAATTTGTAGGTATTTATGGTATGGGTGTCGTCGTGAACCTGGGGATTTATGTGTTTAAATAAATAATATTTTAATATATAAAATGTTTACTTTATTGATTGGAATTTATTCTTTATAGAACTCCATACACTATTATTCAGTGGATTTTTTTAGACACCATTGGTGATGGCCTACTATGTCATACTCACACCCAATGTGGGATACCTGATCGGTACCGGAATAGACTTCATGTTTTCAAGACATGATAAGTGAAAGAGCCATGTGTTGGATGGCTGATTTGGGATAGAGACATTAAGAGGGAACCAAATATTGTGTCAGGACCCTATAGAGAGTTATTAGTGTTTCTTTATTTTGGGTTTTTCATATTGAAACTTAAATAATATTTGGCCTAAAATATTTACTCATTTAGTTTAGATATTTTATTCCAACCTTGGTTTTCATATGATACTGGTTTTTTATAGTCATGATGTTGTTTTGGTTATTGATTATTACTATTTTTTGTTGTTTAGTACATCTATTGTTGTTTATTAGTGTTTCTTTATTTTGGGTTTTTCATATTGAAACTTAAATAATATTTGGCCTAAAATATTTACTCATTTAGTTTAGATATTTTATTCC
Source organism: Viscum album (assembly GCA_963277665.1). Taxonomy (NCBI): domain Eukaryota; kingdom Viridiplantae; phylum Streptophyta; class Magnoliopsida; order Santalales; family Viscaceae; genus Viscum; species Viscum album. The sequence continues at coordinate 1,742,327,482 of OY728128.1, read as the reverse complement.
AACCTTGGTTTTCATATGATACTGGTTTTTTATAGTCATGATGTTGTTTTGGTTATTGATTATTACTATTTTTTGTTGTTTAGTACATCTATTGTTGTTATACTTTGATAAAGAGGGTATAGTCTCACCATTCTATCTATATTAGACCCTCACTTTGAGTCGGCAACCTCTAGCATACTAGGAGGCACACTTGAGGTCACGTAGTGAATCAGCTCAAAACCAAAATATGTGGCACTGGGGTCGATACATTACACTTATGATATTTCTTCATTCCTCATGTATGAGATTAGTTATAATGTATTAGTAATATTTAATTAAATATTATTTATTACTAATAAATAATGATTGTAATATTAAAATATCAATGAAACAACTAGTAAAAAATTTGTAATTATAACAATTATTAAAAATTCACAATAATTATAAAAAGTGTAGAAATAAGGAAAAAATATTTATAATTAAATTATTTATAATTATTAAAAAACAACTAGCCAATATTTGTAATAATTAATAAATGTTTGTTATGATAATTTGAAATAATTTTTCAAAAATATATAATACTAATAACTATTAATGATAAATAATATTTCTTAAAAACATAGTTATTAATAATAAGTTATAAAATTATATTACATTGTTAAAAATATTTATAAAATATTTAAAATTATTAAAAATTCTAAATAATTAGTAAAAATACAATATTAATTATAGTAATTATTAATAATCATTAAATAATTTAACATAATAAATAAATAATTAGTCAATATTTGTAATAATTACTAAATGTTACTGTTAATTACTAAATATAATAAATAATTTGTAAAATTTAGTATACTATTATAATTTGTAATAAATTATAAAAAATAATTCAAATACTAGTAATTATTAAAACATAGTATTATTTAATAAAAAACCATTTATTTTTTACAAATAATTATTATTACATAAAAAATAATATCATCAATAAGTAAAAAGTTATAAATATTTTTAATAATTATTAAAAAAATGTAGTAACATGTAAAAAATAAAAAATATATTACCAATTATTAAAAATTTGTAACATTTAATAAAAATAAAATAATAATTATAATAATTAGTAATAATAATTATTTAATTTGTATAGATTCATTAATAATTTAAAAAAATTTATTAATAATTAGTAAGTTTTTGTTTAGATTAATAAAAATTACTAATAATTTTTAAATATGAGTAAAATATGATAATTTATAAAAAAAATAAAAAGAATATATGAAAAACTAATTATTATTAAAAATTAGTAATACTTATTAATAAATTAAATATAGTTTATAAATAATTATTATAACATAATAAATATTTGTATTCATTAATAAAAATTGCTAATTATTTTTAATAATTAGTAAAACTTTTGTAATACCTTATAATAAATAAACAATACTAAATATTTTAAATATTCACAATAATTCGTAAAAAAATATCAACAATTAAAATAATGAGTAATAATAATTAAAAAAATTCTTAATAATTAATTAATTTTTCAATATTTCTAATAATTAATAAATGCTAATATTCATTATTTAATATTATTAATAATCTTTTAATATGAGTTAATTATGATAATAAGTAATAAATTGTAAAAAAATATGAAATACTAATAATTAGTAGAAATTAGTAATATTTATTAAAAAATTTAAATTTTCATTAAAAAATTACTAGTATTACTTTTAAATAATTGCATCCATTAGTATAAATTGAAAAATATTTGTAATAGTTAATAAAAAATTTGTAATACAATATAAAAAATGAAAAAATACTAACAATTTTTAAAAATTCACAATAATTAGTAAAAATATAGTAATAAATAAAATAATTTATAATAATCATTAAATAATATCTATTAATTAATTAATGAATAGTCAATAATATCAGTAATTATTAAATATTAGTATCAATTAATAAATATTATAAATGGTTTTCATATATGAGTAAATTGTAATAATTTTAATAAATAGAAAAATAAATATGTGATATATTAATAATTACAAAACAATTAGTAATATTTACTAAAAAACAAGATATAATTAATAAATAACTATTATTACATTATAAATTGATTTATCTATTTGTAAAATATAGTATATAATTCTAACAAATAGTAAAAAAATTATTACATTGAAAAATAATATAAACAACAAAAATTATTAAAATTTATCAATGATTAGTTAATATAAAGTATTAATTAAAATAATTTACAATAATATTTAAATAATATGCATTAATTTAAAAATAATTTTCGTTAATTATTAAATAAATATGAAATAGTAGTAGTATTTAGTAAATTTTAGTATTAATTACTAAATATTATTAATTGGTTATAAATATGGGTAAATTATGATAATGTTTAATAAATTCTTAAAAATATTAAATATTAATAATTATTAAAAATAAGTAATATTTATTAAAAATTTACTTATAATCAATAAAAAATTAGTATTTATTAATAAATAATTTGTATCAATTATAAAAAAGTATAAGTATTTCTAATAATTTTTTATGATTATAATACATTGTAATTTACCATAATGAGTTATAATTACTCTTATTTTGTAGTTTTTTAGACAAATATGGACTAGAGAAGTAGAAACTATTTTCAATTATGCGATCGTGATTTGATAAATCATCACAAAAATCCTAAAATATATAGTATGAATCCTATATAACATGAGCTTGTTAGAACACTTATATCATTTGTGTGGTCAAATTTAGAATTAATTTTAATGGAATAGTTGAATTTTCTTATCTAAAATGTGATACAAGGATATTTATTATAGTAAAAAATGTTTGAATTCATCTACAAAAATTTGGTCTTTAAAAAGATTATATTAATTCATATTAAAACAGAGAATTAAATTAAGTATAAATTACACATATTTTGTTACAGGTGCAGCATTTCATAATTTAGTACATGAAGTAGTTGGTCTATCAACATAGGAATCAATAATTCAAACTGTTATTCCAAATCCTAAATCAAAACCATCTAAACTTTTCGGTGTATTGAAAGATATTAAGGATGCCTTATATTGAGGATATTAGATAAGAAAAATTGTATTTGTTATAAAATTTATTTGTGTTAAATCAGATTTTGGAATGTCAAATAGTTCCTTAATTTAAATATTTTATTTGGTTAAATCGTTTTTTCTTGACAAAATTATATTAAAAACAAGTTTCAATGAAAGTAAGAAGTTGGTCCATAATTTAAGACATAGTAATTAGAAGTAATATGAATATTAAAATTACTCTATATTATATTATAGTGATTTCGAATCATTAGGTAATTATCCAACAGGTTTAAATTTGATGTATAGAGAAAAAAAGGAAATTCTCTATTTTTTATGAAAATGTTGTGGTATTTTCGAATTATATCCCATTTAAATAATCTATTTTTGAAATTTAATACATTTGTATAGATTAAATGGCACGAATCAAATTTTTCTATCAATAAAATCTTAAATCATCCATGTGATAGTGATTAATGGAAACACTTTGATAAGATAGATCCTTCTTTTTATTCAGAATGCCATAACATATTCTTCAGTCTTTCTATGAGTCGTTTTTCCATTTTGTGCTTCTAGTAGTCAGTATTTTTGTTGGCCCATTTTCATAACTCCATATAACTTACCTCCTTGGATGATGATAAAGGAATCATACATATATCTAGTTTTAATAATTAAAGAATATTTTAAAAGGAATATCGATTCTTATTTGGTGCCACAAATTGATGTGTTAATTTCATTATAAAACAATGGTGTAAATATATATGATAGATTTAAAAATTAGTTGTTAACAATAATGGTTTAATTTATGTGGATAATCTATTATTTTCTAGTGTATGGTATGTTAGATGGATAGATTACACATTGACTAAAATCATGTTCATACTATATGGATGTTAACAAATCATTTATGCGTGTCAATGGAAGAAAGACTAACTATTTTATCTACCATTGTGGATTTCTTCATGTGGGTCACCTTTTTCAATGGAGTGAAAATAATTTTACAAATTTTATGATTAAAAGTGAATATCCAGTTGTGAAATCTGTATTCAGGTAAAATATATTATCTCTTTTGTATCTTCTATTACATTAGTACTAACTATAAATGAACAAAAAGTACATGGTTTTGTGAGTGATCATAATTAGACAATGAACATATTTTTTAGGATCTTCCCTATTATACTAATCTTTTGTTTCATCAAATGTTATATTTAATGAATATTGAGAAGAAAATATTTGATCACACATTTCATAAATTTTGGGACAGACCTAGTCATACCACAAATATTATAGAGGCACATTTAGATCTTAAACATGCAGGCATCCTAATATTTAATCATTTGATTAAGAAATGTCCTAAAATTTAATGAAACCAAAATAAACTTATAAATTTTTTAAATAAATATGTTTTTTCTATCTTTGGATTAGATATTTTTGATTACTAGATGGTTATGCTTCTAATTTGTCTGATTATTACAAAAATAGAAATATTACTTGGTTAAGAAGTCCTGATTTTATTTCATAAGGGAAAGGATTCTACTAATTGGTCTTAGAGGTTTATTTCATTCTTCAATATATGATAAGATAACAGAAATTTCATATTTATTTTTGAGGTATTTTTATTGAAACATCCGTTCATGATTTATTGATTATACTATATATATATGTTATTTAATTTTATGTAAATTGGAGAGAATATTTCTAATAACCCTATTAACTTAATTAAATATTAAATATTTATTTTTTATGAAAGTAAATTTAGAAGGATGGAAATATTCTGAAGGTTGTACCTATTTAAGATAAGTATCCAAAAATTTAAGAATAAGTTATAAAACAAATCATTCGTTGAAGGGTCAATTGTAGAAGCGTACTCGTAGGATGAAATTTAAAATTTCCTCTTTTATTATTTTCAATCTGTATATTCAGGAAAATAAAATTACATAGGTTATAATTAGGAAAATGGTGATGATGTCATGGTCCACCAATTTTCATTTTTTATTTTACATAATCTTTGTTTTGCTGGTTATCCTGAACGATTGATTTAAAAGAATAACCGAAATGTGATAATACATATGATTTACTCAATTTTGAATATATGTAAATGTTTTTTTAGCGAAAACTACATTTTATTATTATATTAATGTATTTAAGAGATATATTTATATAAATTGTTTTTTATACTATATAACAACCATATCAAAACACAATTTATTCAAACTACCCCTATTTCTCTTGAATAATGACAATAGTAGAATTTTAAATATTGGTTTTACACACTGGAATGTTTTGTTGACTATGATGTAACATTAAATAAATTTTTTAATTATATCTATCATTAAAAAATTTTATTCCTTAAATGAAACACAACATGAAATTTGAATTTGTAGTTTATTGTGTGTGCTAAAAACCCCTCCATGAAAACTAGAAAAATATTATAACAGGTATGTGGTTAATAGATTTTAGTTTAATAAAGCCATATATGATAAATCAAGGTAATAAATGAATAGTGGTGTTTTATTAAAGGATCGCATCCTAAATAAAGTAAAGATGGATTTTATAACATGTTGGATGAAACAATTGAGTTATTTTATTTGGGGATTAATTATGTAACAATGTTTAAATTTCGTTTTTTCAATACTAATGAAGGGTTTTGTGTTCATCCATAACATGGAGTCATTGGAATTAAATATAGAAGTCCTATTTCCACAAATGAACCAAATATGTTGGAAAATTAATCACATCAAGTTTATTCTGAAAATTATCATATTTTTTTGATAGATTGGAATTACTGGTGGAGTTTAATAAAATAAAATCTCTAGAGAATTGGTTTCTTGAAAAGAAAATGGTTCTATGGATGTGTAACATATTAAAATTTTTGAAGAAAAATACATAAATACATCACTTACTTGATGAGATATAAATATTTTTGATAAATCTCCCCATTTAAGGTATTGTGGTATTAATGATTTTGATGAATCAATAATGGATGATGAAACAAAAATTCATATTGTAGTTGGTAATTTTGAATATTATTATGAAGAAATTGTCATGAATGAAAATTTGCATGAGGATGAAAAAAAAATTAATATATTAAGCTGTTCATTTGTTTTTTATATTACATATCTATATTAATAATTATTTACATGTATGATTTTTTTGGGATGCCTGTATATAGTCCCAATGATCTATTTCATTACCCTATTTATGCTAGTATTTTTCACATTTTTTTGTTTGTATTAGAAATTATTTATAGGTAATATTATTATATTCTTTATTATATTTATTAGTTTCTTATATTTGATATTAGTATTAACAAATATTTATAGGTTATATTACTATATTTTGGTATTTAATTATAGGTTATTATTATATTATAGTATTTATTAGTGTTATATATTATATATATCTATTAAAAATTATTTATTGTTTTGATAATTATTATATTATGGTATATATTAGTTTCATACATTTTATATATGTATTAAAAAACATAGTTGAGATTATTTAATTTATATTTCCATAGATGATGCTGACAATCTATTTAAGTACCTCACTAATATCAGGCTTCTTGATGATGATATTTATTCCTCTAACACATAGGATTCTCCTACAAGGCCATCTATTGGTAGGGTTGGGGCCTTTCTATATTGATTATTTGAGGCCGTGTTCATGAAATATTTCTATCTCTTGATTTAGATCCTCATTTATAGAAGTATATTCAATTTTTTTAACACATTTATTTTATATTATGTTTTTCTATTACTTTTGGTAATAATATTCCGATTATTTGATTTAACATTATTGGTTTTCACATTTATCCATTCAGAAGTATGGACCGAGTTCAATAAATGTTTTTCCTACACTATAGGTGTCATGGTATCAGGTTTCGGTTTTTTATACCATCTGTTATACCACTATATTGTATGTTAATAAATAATATATTTTATTTAAAATTTATTTAATTAGTAAAATGTTATGTTTACTTTTTTTTAAGAACTAATGGTCTTAGATCAATGAGAGGATTAGAGATACTATCAAAGAAGCAATGGAGATTTTAATACATTAATAATCTCATCAGTTTTTAAACAACCTAAGAAAGAGATATCTCAAAAAATACCTCCTTAATATTTTAAACCAGTATTCCTTCTCTCATCAATTTAACTATATCCCATCTCGTGTTAGGGGTTTTTTGGGATCCTATAGGATAGAAAAGACTTTTAAGAAGAGGTTATCTTCTAGGTGTTAGAATAGGGGGTAGATGTCAAACATAGGGCTAAGATTCATACATTTTTATAACTCAATGACATAAGGTAAATAGTATTTTTAATTTAGGTATATATACATTAAATTTAAAATTAATTTTATATTATAAATGATGTAACTGAACCCTCTATTATAGAGTTTTAATATTACAATAATATGTGAACTGATCCCCATATAAGATAGTTTATCAGTAATAAATAGTGTTAGATTTTGGTTAGTATTATTTTTTTAAAAAATTACATGATTTAACTTTTTTATCTCAATTTCTAATTATATTGGATTGAAACTTTTGACATTTTGACTTCTCATTCATGAGATAGTGAAACCAAGAGTGATAAAGATGCCACTTTCATGTTAGGCTTTGATTTGGGGGATTAAATACTGAAGACTATGCATGGTGTCAAGAATGTTCAGGTTACCAGTATTGGTTCCTGATGGACACCTACTAGATATTATAGTACATATGCAATTTTTTGTGTCCTCTTGAAGAGAGATCAATTAGTTTATTCATCATCACCAAATATATCATAGTTTGAAGAGAGGTTTCAAGTTTAGGTTAAGATGATACAATGGATACTAAGAGTGTAGGAGGTGGAGCATGAGCAACAACATTATATATAAGAGAAAATGTTGGAGTATATGTGATGACTTTCATGTGGTGTTGGTATGGAGTCCCCCTCAATCCCTTTCAATGATCCTCCTCACCCATATACAAATTGAACATAGATTTTTTTGTATATGTTATATATTTTTATTCAATAAATATATTACACATTAAATGGTGTAATAATTTTATAGCATGTTTTTATAATATTTAATCTATTTATATTTTTTATAATTTGTTTTTTAATTATTTATTTTTTAATTTTATTTAATTAAAAAATTTAAAAATAATAATTAATTATTTAATCATTAAAAAAATTAAAATAAAATATTTTTATTTTTGGGTGTGAAAACTGTCTATCTAAATAGATAATTATTCATTATATGCCACCATGAATAACCTTAATTAGAGAGATGCATATTGTGAGGTTTTTCTTACAATGAGTTATCGTCTCCAAAAAACATTAGTGAAGGAATTTAATCTGAAAAAAATTGTCACAAAATAGTGAAATATAGTATATATGGTTGGGGAACATTTTCAACATTTACTTGATTCCATCGTATGACTCATACCATAATTCAGTATCATGATACTAAAAGTTATGGATTTCTTTCCTCAATGTCCCCATTTGTTATAAAGGAAATTATTTTTCCAACAAATATTGATCTAAATATTACCACATGATGATGAAATGTTATGGTATCCCCTTGATATAGTCCATGTATTTATTCCTTAATAAAAAGGGAAAGAGATAGAGTCTAGGTGAATCATTTAAATCTATGAGGTTGTAATTGTTCTAGAGAAGGTGGCATCATATATTACATATCTCATGGTAAATATGGCCATTGATTCTGATTCTTGTTTTGTTTCATATCTTATGGAATATATTTGTGTTCTCATTATTTCATATACCCCAGTATATATTGAGTTTTTGGTCATTGTTGGTGTCAGGACACATACTCCACAAAAAGAGTTGGTGGATGATAATTTTTTTCACCATCAAATGAAATATATCAGTATTTTCTTCCTTTAGCCACAAAATATTATCTACAACCATGGATAACAATTGTGTCATCTTCCTTTACATTTGAAATGAAACTATTTTGGATGTTCTCTCCTATATGTTATTTGAATTTCCTCAATATTATTCATTCAATTTTAGGGTTAATAAAATGTGTTTCCTCTTACTCAATACTCTTGGAACAAGTTATTTGACTACTCATGCACCTATGGACCCTATCAACACCAAAAAAAATAAAAGGAATTAAAGGTAAAACAAAAAATAATCAAAAATATAAATGGGGTTAAAAATAGAATGTATTGGTTTTTTTAATTTTTGTTTTCAAATAAATCAACCAAACTCAAATTGACATAACATCATTAAAATAATTTATTGATATTTTTTTAAATTTAAAAGTCATTAGTTTACCCAATTATAAATTATTATATAGAATCTTTTAAATTAAAATGGAATAAAAAAGAAAACAGATTTAAAGCTCAATAATGGAAATCCATCAAGGCTGTGATGTTTGATAAAGGCCACTAGATATCAATCTACATTATGGGTTATACTATTTAAAATAAATCACATGTCAGGCATTAAATTATTTAGATTCCTCACAGGTCTGATATATTTCATTTAATTTTAAAAGAATCTTTTTTCTAGTCCAAAAATAAATACATGAAAACTATTATGAAATAAAAACCCATATGATGAAATTAATGAACCCAATAGTAATGTTATTGTTTATAATAATTCCATTATATATCCCTAGAAACACCAATCGTAATCTGATATATTATAACTGAAGGATACAAGATATAAAACACTTGGGGATTATGAATTATAAAATGAACAAGACAAATTTAATTTAAATTAAAAAATTAACTGAATATTTATTCATCACCTTTCACAACCCCAAAATATTAAAGAAATTAACTAATCATCAAATTATGATTATAAATAAGCTATTATTTCCACCTTTTTCATTACATTGAGGTAAAATAAAGGTTCAATCCATTCATAAGATAAGTCTCCAAAACAATTCTAAGAAAGATTTTTGTGCATTCTTATTTCCTATATCCTCTCCTCCAGGTCGATTAATAATCTCTAAAAAAATTTATCTATCATTAAATGTTCAAACCCTAATGTCTAGTGGTGGTTAGGATTTATAATCCCAGGTGAATGGGTGGTTCTGGGGGTATATGGAAGTTTTTATGGTTTCTATTGACTAAAACATGGTTAAGGTACACAATTAATTTAATTATGATACAACCCTGCTATTCATTTTGTCCAAGTTGGTTTGAGTCACGTGAAAAATAAGAAAGTCTTAAAGATTATGCTTACTAGGAAAAAACTATGTCCATGGTTTTATATATTCTATATCAACCCAACATGGTTATAGGGCCAGTTTTCACTATTCAAATTATCATGAATAGATCGTGAAATATCCACTACCACCCTAAATAGAATACCTCATGGATTTTATCTTGTTCCATGTAGTTTTAATAAATATTAAGAAACTATTAGGGTGAGATTATCACATATATTTAAGACCTTCATGGTTTCATAGGCTAGGGGATATTTTTTTGTGTTTTAGTAGAAACCATGCACCCTGGAAAATGGGTTCAAATGCCTTAAATGTTTCTCTTAAAGACATAGTTCAAGCCGAATATTATCAATTCTTCATTGGATGACAAAATATCACCAATAAAAACATGTTAAGAATGTTACTACTTTACAAATGATCATAAAACCCATTTCTAATGTGATTTTAGATATGAAAATCACCCATTCACCCATGTTAATCAAGAGTCCAGGCAATGAAATAGAGAAAAAGAATATCCCAAATAATGTGCCACCCACACATCATTACTCCAAATGAAATAAGTTTTACAATTATGAAAATAAATTCCATAACCCCAAATAAAACGAACATAATAGGACCCAACAACCACATAAACTATTGGATAAAGGAATAATTTATCTTGTCACCACCTTTGAGGTGGATCACAATAATTATGTGATGCAAGGTACACTCATTCATCACTTTAGAGCTATGAATTCCTAATTTTATTTTGATTATTTTCATTCATTTGTATCATGAATTTTTTCTATGAATAAATTCCACCACCTCAATCATTGAAAATTAAAATATATATGAAAATACCTGGTCTCATAATGATTACATCTAGGATATAATTGTTTTATAATAGAAATTTTTCAGATGATAATTCTTATGAATATACTTATTCCCCCTTGCATTAATTTGAAATAATATTTTAAATGGATAGGGCTTTCTTAGAAAAATAAATTTTTAATTTTAAGGATAATGGAATATTATTTCATATACTGAATCATCAAGTCTTCAAATATCAAAAAATTGAACATGAACTCTAGTTGGAAGCAGACTCAGTAATATGGGTCATGGTACTTAGTAATGAGGTTCTCTTAGCTCATATGATTAGTGATTAAGTCAACATTGGTGACACAAAATTGTATGGTAATATACTAATGTAGATATGCATGAAATTCGTAGTCTTTCCGTAGATCATGATGTTGTGTTTTTTATTTAAATTATAAATAGATCCATGGTTACCTAAAATATCACATATCTAATATAAATCATTTAGGCTTAAGTATTAAATAATCATATATAAGATATTATTTTAAAGGGTTTTCTACAACCTTGTTCTTATCCATAGGTTTTAAAATTACTCCTTATAAAAAATAAGGTTGAATCAATTTTTCTTTTCATTAATTATAATGAGAATAATAAAATCATAATAAAGAACAAGTAACTTGTACCCTGTATCGATGATTTATTTAGTCAACTCATATGAGATCAATACATCCCAAAGATTGACCTTCGATTTGAATATCATCAGTTATGGGATAAAATGGATTATATTTCTTTAAAATTGTTTCATATAAGGTATGTACACTATAAATTTATAGTTATTACATTTTGAGTTACAAATTAACCTATCATCTCAATGGATATAATGAATATAACATTTATGTTCAACCTCGATCAGTTTATGGTTGCCATTATATATAGTATTCTTATCTATTCAATGTGAAATGAAGAGAGTGAAGATCATTTGAGAATCACATTGATGATATTAAGAAAGAAAAAACTATATTCCAGGTTTATAAAGTGATACCTTTGGGTTTATAAAGTATCATTCATGGGCCATGTAATCACAAGTGATCATATATCTATAGATCCTTCAAAGAGGGATGTTGTCGGGCAATGGGTTTGACCGACCATAATACCAGAGATCCATATTTTTATTTGAATATCTAGATACTATTAATGCTTTGTGAGAAATTTCTTAGGGATATAAAATCTACTAACCAAGTTAATGGGAAAAGTATTGATGTTACATTGGATAAATGAATGTGAATAGTGTTTCATGAAACTAAAGATGTTTTTTTACTATATGTATACTTACATTACACGATAATTGGAAAGGGTGTCTAATATACATTAATGCTTCATAAAATTAATTTTTTTTTGTCCTCATGCATAATTTTAAGGTAATTTATTATACCTCATGATAATTATAAACTCATGAGTAAAATTACTTGGGGACTTGATTGGATTAATAAGAATTGATCACTGTATTAATTAATTTGAGTAATTAAATATATGGTTAAAATTATGATGTATATACTAACCATAAGATCATGAAATACAAATTCAAATATAAATATTTTAATATGTTTAAAAGTATATGGTTGTAATTGATAAAATAATATGACTATTTAATATACAACCGTGTGAGAAAGAAAAATACGGCAGTTGATGCTCTCAACAAAAATGATCACACTACTCTATCTATGATGATGATTGAAAAAGACATAATATTTATGGACTTGTAAAGGATGAATCAAATATCCATAATGGAATGTGATAAATCATATCTTTCCCAAAAAAATTATCATCCATCCATTCACATGCAGACTAAAGAAACACATAAGGATAATATGGAACAACAAAAAATCATAATGAGTAATCCAGAGTTCATAATTGATAAAGATTAAATTATAAGGATTGGAACTGAGATATGTGTCCCAGTAAAACTAGAACTAAAGAGGGAATTATTATATTATTCTCATATCATGCCTCTCTATTCATCTTAGAATCATGATCATGTATAGATACCTAATGAAAAAATTCTAGTGGGATAACATGAAGGGGGAGGTCAGAGAATATATATATATTGATCATTAATATTCTAGTAAGTTAATTTTGAAAGACATAATCCAATGGTGATGATAAAACCATTAACCATACAATTATCTAAATGGGAAATTTCAATATAGATTTCATTATGGGACTCCTCAAGACATCTAAATTTCATAATTCATGTTTGGTTATATTCGGTATCATTAAAAATTCATTGCATTTCATTTCTACCAAATAATATTTATTTCCTCATAAAATCACCAAGATATACATAAGGTAGGTAGTGAGGATACATGGAGTACCACTCTATATTGTAATTAATTGAGATTCAATGTATACCTTGAGGTTCTAGAAAAATATTTAGTGAGAATTGGAGATAGGGTTATGTTTCAAAACTACTTATCATCATCACAATAATATTAAGTAATAGAAAACCATTAAAATACTTGACAATATTTTGAGATATTGTTAAATAAATTTAGAAATATAGTTTGATCAATTACTTTCCCAAATAGATTTCTCAGATATAAATAATTTCAATTCTAGAATTTAGAGGGAACTATATGAGATTATATATGGGATGATAATCATGCCAAAAATATGCTAGGATAACGTTGGAGAGAGGAACCATATTGGACTAAAACATATCCATGATACTATAGAGAATATTCAAACTATTCAATGGAAAATGAAAGTGTCAAAATGGAAACAAATGAGTTATATAGATAATCATTTATGTGATATAGTTTTTAAAGTTAGTGAAATGGTGATCCCATGGATATTGACCTTGAATATGGTCATATTTATGTATGAAAGTAAATGTTTTCAAGAAAATGGTTTTAAACCATACATGTACTAAAGTAATGGATAAGTCCCTCCTTCATGTTACTTTGTGGGAACAGTAGTGATGGGGGTGCCTTAGGGGGGTCATGAGGTGTTTGGAGGTGTTAAACTAGATATGGGAAGATTATCGACAAATGTTTTTAGGGATACAGTGTGGAGCCTGGGGATATACTGTAGTGGTGTCCACTGGGGCATTGTGGGATCCAATTGTTGCAAAGTGAGAGGATTGAGGTTTTTTTTAGCTACATCCAATTTATGGTAGCTATACCATGGATCTTGAGAATCTATGTAATCCCTTCTTGGAAGGTGATGTGTGTGGTGTGGAAGAGTGGCTACAAAGTATAAGGATGCTCTATTAGAGGTTGAGGATACTTTTTTAAGTCATATCTATCATTTGAATGTGAGAATACAATACATACTTTTTTGTTTACTAGGTGTTAGTATCATAATTTTTTGTATTTTTCATGGTCCTCCTTCTATTTTTTATAGTATCTACTTCGTAAGGGTAACCATATTTCTTAGGGGGGAACATCACTAGTTAGGGTATGATGTGGCACTCCTAACTACACTCTGGTCTTCTATGTTTTGAGACATTCTACTGTGTGGTCCTAGGGGCTGCACTGTGGTCTAATGCTTTATAGACAACTAATAAATTCTATAACCCATTAAAACATGATCACTTATACCTTATTCCTATTTAATCATGATCAATACATGTTTTTTCTAAGGATAACTTTTGGTCCCCTTTCGGATTCATTTGATTTCGGTCTCATAGGTTCGTTATTTAGTAGTAATAGTGAGATTCCTTTATTATATTATACCGGTTTTATTTTGATTCTTTATTTGGGATGGTTTCTTCATAGGGAAATCCATTGGTTTTGGTTTTTTATAATAATATTTTTGGGTCTAATTTGTTATAGGATCTTGGAGTTTCACTCATACATTTTTTTGATCAGTGGTGGGTTTTTTCTTGTAACAATGTTGTGATACGTACCGAAAAGCTCTATTTGAAGTAGTAAATCCCTTGTTTCTCATTTTCAATATCTTATGGGAAGGATTAATTTTTAATTTCTTGGGGATATGGTTTCATATGGATTAAAAAAAGATAAATTAATTAGTTTAATCAAAATTAAATGGAAAGAGTAATTTATCACATGAATTTACATCATTTGATATTTTCATTTTGAGTTTATATATACTTTTTGTTTGGGATAAATGATCCTATAAAATTTATGTCTATAGATAAACATTATTTTTTCAGAATTATTTTTTTTGTGAATCCCTTGATGTGAAATTTTGTGGACACCACATTGATTGAATGTTTACCCACTTATACTTGGATAATAAAAATGATTTCTACTATAAAATTCTTCTTCTGTGAGAATACCCATAAAAGAAAAGTTGATCCTAAGGAAATCTCATTGACCAATTCTGAAAGTGTTATGTTGATGTGATGTGATGGTATTGGTATGTGTGGTGGTGTGGTAGTGTTGTGGGATGGTGATTTATGGATTTACAATGTGGTTTTATGGTATTTGTGGTAATCCTATGGAGTGGATGTGGTGGTGGTGTGGAAAAAGAGGTTTTCATGTGGAAAGCGGTGGTGATTTGTGAAGGTGGTGGTGATGTGTGGTGGTAGTTGTGATATGGAAACGTGGTTGTGATGTGTAAGTTGGTTGTTATGTGTGATTGTGGTGATTTCTGGGCTCATTGGCTTGGGGAATTAGTCTATTTGTATTATTTCTACGGTAATTTTGTATGTTGGTTGATCAGGTAGTAATGGGGTGAGTTGGTAAATTTTTTTTTGAAATAGTACCTGTTGAAATGTTTAATGAATGAATTAGTAATAATGGGATGTTAAATCAATAGACAGAATGAATGGAAGAGAATAGTAATGTTAATTTAGAGATAATATTTCATTAAGAAATATCATTAAATGTGTCTCATCTTATGTGGGGTGGTGTTATAAATTATGAGGTGGTAGTGAAGGTGGGTTAACGAGTGAGTTGGTTGATACCATATTGTGAACCATAATATGAGATTGTGTGTGGATTATATATATATATTATTCCTTGTGATTTTTATATATACCCCACCTGTGTCAAGAACTATATTTTACCACACATATTTATATTGGTGTACTTTTCCCAAAATATTTTTGGTGAAGATGGATGGCTATCTACCCCCTTTACTTATATCTCTTACAAGAGATGATGATATACACAAGTTATTATTGCTAGAATTCAAAAGTGGACTATCAAGATATAGTTGTGATCCGATGGCTCTAGTTATTATTGGTGTGACACAACATGACTCTGTTGTGGGATGGTGATGTGATTTGTTGGCCTAGATATCTTTAGGTGGGATGTGGCTAGATTTATTTTGGTAGAGGTCACAAATGTTGGAGTTAGGAATGAGGTTGATTTCGTTCATGTTCATGATACCTTACTACTACGGATATTTTGTTATAATGTCATGTGATTACCTAGGTTTCTGTGGGTGAGATTTGATGTGACCATGTTGTGGGTGGTGGTATATTATATGTTTTATAAAATAGATGGGATATCCAGGATGTATGATATTGGAGTGTGAGATCATAATATCAGTGGGAAGTGGTTCAGTGTACCCTTCATTGTTATTATTCATATTATGTTATTATATTGGATATTTGATTTTGTTAAAATGACATGGTGAGGATGGGTTTTGGTTCACTAGCCTATTTATGTGTCATTTTTTTACTCCTGTGTGCATTAGTATGCTGCTTTCACATGTACATGATAGATATTCATTTTCTTACTGGGTATACTTTTATTATCATTCTACATTTATAAAACTAGTTTTCAGGTTTTTTGGAGGATAATGAAAATATTGAATGATAATACTATCTCATACCTTTGGACATAAATTATATCATTTTTTAGCTTTAATTTGGGTTTTTATTCTGAAACTTTTATATGTATATGTTTTACTTATTCATGCATTTTGGGGTGGTTTTGGTATCCATTTTCATTATTGCATGGATTTTATTTTTCATAGATATCTTATCTCTTGATCCAACATATATCATATAGGGAGATTCCATCCATATTAAAAAATTTATAACCTCAAAGCTAATCCCCATTCTGATTCCTACTAAAGGTGGGTCTCAAGGGTCATTATATCGCTTTCTTCATTGTCAACCCAGGAGGGGTACTATTGGAGGGAGAGGGATGTGAAAGAGTGGTATTAGAGGTGTTTGTTGAGATATATGATCGCCTTTAGAGTTTGAAAAAGTGATTATTTCTTGGGTGGTGTGGAAACATTTCCATTTAACCTTAGTTGGTGACATAATCCAGGGAGACGGGCAAG
The DNA here is from genome assembly GCA_963277665.1 of Viscum album. Classification (NCBI taxonomy): domain Eukaryota; kingdom Viridiplantae; phylum Streptophyta; class Magnoliopsida; order Santalales; family Viscaceae; genus Viscum; species Viscum album. Next base: position 1,742,310,197 of record OY728128.1, on the reverse strand, counting down.
GTCATGAGATTTTAGGGCACCTAATGATCAAATATAGAGGGTCTATTATTATTGCGTGACCATGTTATGGGGAACTATTTCTAGGGTAGATACAAAGGAAAGATACATGAATCATTATTTACTTGAGTTATTGTATGAATTTAATGGTTTTACGAAAAGATAAAATGAATTAAATAAAACATAACAATATTACATACTAATGGTATTAGGAAATACTTTTTTCCCATTCGTATATGAATCTTGGAAATCATCTATATATGGTTTAGAGAGTATAGCCCTTTTAGGCTGATTTTTTTAATCATCATAGGGTTGATCTCGCTGAGGAGGACGAGGCTTGGAAAAGGGAATTGCATACTTTTCAGTAGGAGTTTTTTGGGGATGTACAACTGAAATGTTTTATATATGGAGATAGAGATCTGGATCAAAGTTCTTGTGTTCACCATTAGTTTTATATGGTCCTAAGTGGGTAGTTGGTTCCCTTTGGTAGTTAATCATATCTAAGGAACTATGAGATAGTGTAAATTCCATTTCAAGGTGAGTGGAAGGGGGCATATGGGTCATGGTCAAATTCTAGAAATAGTTCTGTGAAAAGTTCCTTTCATAGGCCATTATAGTAGTGAAGAGGTAGTGGATTATCTTCCATTAGCAACAGATTATGACTATATGAGACATAGGGATCATGTTCAAGGATCTTCATTATTTTCCTATATATTTTTTCATATGAGTTGTATAATGCGAGACATCTTTAAGAGGCACTTCATCATTTTATCCAGTTTATAGTTAATTAATTTATGTCATAAACATTTATATGTGGTTTAGAAGAAGGATAATTTTTTCAATTGGATGAACCCATGCAGATTTATACCATGATATGGATTCCATTATGATTTATTGAAGAGAATAGTTTTCATAGGTAGGTTTAGGTGCCTGCTCCATCTAGGTTTCAACCAGTGTGGAGTCAACATCATTAGATTCCCTTTGGCCTTCTGGGGATAGTGGTTCTAGTTATTTTCTTGGGGAATTAAATAAATTTTTTCTATAGGGTTCATTGATATCACTAGAACCTATTCCTAGTGGTCTTTAAAGCTCAATTTGGTAGACAGGGTCAGGTTTAGTTACAGCCTCAACAATAGTTTCTAGTATGGTCATTTTAGCAGAAGGCTTATACTGTGCTGAGAGTGGACCGAGATGGTACAGTACAACCTTAGGATGTTACCCATGTTCAAGGACCTTGACATAAAAATGGTTTTTGGGGTTTCCTCCAATAGATATCTATAGGATATATGTGTGATTATTTTCACGTAGTAGAATAGGCGGAACTAGAAGGGATAAAAATTATTTGAGGTATGGTTAGTTTGTTGTGTACCCATGTTTGTGCCTTTTTTTATTCAAGATCCTAACACTCATTTTCTTCACTATCTCTATTTAATTTTTTTGGATTGGATATAATATGATAACTTTTCCCTTGTTGTTTACTACAATAGTTATGGACACGAAAATCTTGTTTGGTGTGTGTTAGGGTTGTAGACTAACCATGGGGAATCATAACTATTTTCAGGGTCGTATATTACTTTAGATTCATTCATATAATGTAATAATCAACATCTAATGGTCTTATTTTTTTATACTATTATCAACTTCTTCTGAAAGAGAGTTTTTTTCTCAGATGTGGATGGCCATCATGTCATTTGTGTTAGTGAGAAGAGTTGTCAAGTTGGTAATAGATGTGTAGATCCCCTTCTTCCCATTATGGATGAGTTGTATTTGGAATCTATGAGAACTTTGATAGAGGATATTCCAAGGTTTTTTAGGTATTTTCCATATGGTATCCCAAAGGAGGTTTTTATGTTACCCCTTGATGCAATGTGGAGTTTGGGATAGAATTATAGCCTGATGATTCTAGGATTTTTATGGTTCCTTATAATATGTCACCCTCTGAGTTATATAAGTTGAGGATTAAAATAAATCATTTAATAAATCAGTTTTATATCTAGGAAAGTGTGTTAGTATGGGGTACCCAATTTCTTTCTCCTATAAGGAAGATAGTTATCTAAGTTTGTGTATATATTATAGGTGGTTGAATCAAGTAATGATAAAAAATTGTTACCCTCTCCTTTGGAATGATAATATTTTTTGTCCAGTTGAGAGGAGATGGGTTTTAAAAAAATAAACCCATGTTCTTGTTATTACTAGCTTAGGGTGAAATATAGGTATATCCTGAAGAATTCCTTTACATGCAGGTATAGGAACATTGAGTTCATAGTCATGTCGAACGGTGTCACAAATGCACTATTTGTTTTCATTTGTCTCATGAAATCCATATTCAATGAATAAATCGACTAGTTTATAGTTGAGTTCATTGATAATAAATTAATATAATTAAATATTGAATAGGATCATGTTTATCACCTAAGAGCTATACTACAGGTTTTTAACATCTCCAGCTCTATGGAATGTGGTATTAGGGAAACTTATGGACCCAAAATGTTTATCTCATTGGGAATGTAGTGTATCGATAGGCTGTGGTCATGGGACTATCAATTTTCAATGAAATTATTTCTTGTACCACACCCATGAATCTGGAAAAGGTTCGTAGTGTCTACGGTCTCGTCGGATATAATAGGAGGTTTGTGTTTGATTTACAATAAATTTGTCGCCATTGAAATAATTTCCTAGGAAGTACCAAGATTTAATCTAGAATTACAAGTATCAAGAAGAATTTTTCTACCAAAATTTTAATTTTATCAGTTCTACATTTCTCGAGTTTCTGGAATATCATATGATGTTTTAGATGTTCTGTGATGCTTCTTATCAGGGTCAAGGAGGCATCATGATCCTGTATGGAGTGGAAATATCTAAAAGGTTTGGGAATATGTATCCCCATGAAATTAAACATTCCAACCATGATTTTTATTTAGTAAGAGTTGTGTTTTTACTAAATTTTTGGTTTCATTACCTCGTTGGTGAGGGATTTGTAGTCCTCAACAATCATAAGAACATGAGCTATATCTATTCTCAGCATGATCTGAATCTATGATATAATCTATGGATGTAGATTCTCTAGGATTATGATTTTTAGATCCTATAGACCTCATGAATGTTGAATTTTCTCGTATATTCTTTGTGTAATAATTCAGGGAGGGATGTCCTTCTTGAGTTTATAGATGCATAGAAAGTGATGGAGGAGTTGGTAGCCTAACACTTGGATGTAAGGGTGGTTAATGTTAGAGGTTTATCGTTTCATATGATGGTATTATCATATATAATTTAGTATATGAAGGATTATTTGTGTGAATACATGGATACATAGTTTTTATTAGATCATGTTAGCCATAGTGATGATTTAGAGGAACGATTAAAGGATGGTCAAAACTAGTTGTTGTTTTATGAAAGGTTGTTTTCTCTAGAAATGATGTGTGAGTGGGTCATTTTTGAGTTTCATATCTCAATTTTTTTGGTAAAAAAGGTAGTTACCAATATGTACCATGGCTTGTGGATTTATTTTTAGTGGCTCGGGATGAAATAAGAAGTACCATATTTTGTGAACTAGTGTTTTGTTTTACATCAGATAAAGGATAAAAATCATGTACCTAGTGATTTGTTCAAACATTTTGATGTAAATTAGTGTAAATGAGATTATATATTGATGGATTTGATCATATGAATTTGGTGGAAATACATATTTTTTTGTGTTATCTGGGTGTTTTTGGATCTCTTGGTAAAATCGACCCACATCTAAGCAATCTAGGAGTCTGGAAACCTGGATGTTATGGAATCAATGTATGTGGATGAGGTTTTTAAGTTTCATGAATTTAATAGGTACATTTTCTATGATTTGGATGCATTTTTTACTTCATGAGTCCTTAGTGGATTGAAACATACTTTTAGAACACAGTTACAACTCAACACAACTTTCCACCCTTAAAAAATGGACAGATAGATCAGACTATCTAGACATTGGAGGATATGTTTTGAGTGTACTTATTAAACTTCGATAGATCTTGGGAACTTAATTTTCCCTTATTTGAGTTTTCTTTTAATAATAAATTTCACTTATACATCAACATGGATCCATATTAGACATTTTATATGAATTCATTTCGTTTTATGTTGTTTTGGATCAAGGTTAGGGATTTGTTAGATATAAAAAAATAACTGGTGTAATGAATGATATATAAGGAATATATTGTTCATGAGATTTGGAAAGTGGAACAATACTGACATAATTTTTATTCTGATTCTAGGTTGAGGCCCATGGAGTTTGAGGTTAGAGACCATGTGTTTTTGAAGTTTTCCTCTCTATGTGGGTAGCGGAGGTTTTTGGGGGAGTATGCCTTCACCAATATTTTTTGGTACTTTTGAGGTGCTGGAGAAAATTGGATGGGAGGTTTATCTATCAGTACATCCAAAAATAGTAGAAGATTTTAAAAACATTTCTTATGTCTCTCAACTCTTCTAGAATATTCACAATGAATCCCATTTCATTGATTGAGGAGAGTTAGATATCAATGATGGGGGGGGCTATCTGTGGAGTGGTCGATGGATATCTTTGTTTATCATGAGAAATATTTTGGAGGGAAGATCATTGTTTTGGATCATCTATTATAGAGGGATGGTGGCTTATAAGAGAGTAAATGGGAGTATGATATGTAGATGTATTCCCAGTACCCTAGTTTTTTTAAGGTTTTCTGATTTTGTCCTTTTTTTCCATGATGATGTAAATTTTTAGATCTTGATGAATTAAAATATTATCCCTTGTGATGTGATGTTTGGATCAGGTTTTTTAAGAGATATGTTTTTCTTGATGTTAGGATGGGTTATAAATCATCCATCATAGGAAAAGAAGAAAACCTGAATCTAAATTAGGTTGTGTTGTACTTTGACACAATTGAAACTACGGCGGTGAGTTTTTTCCACCCAAAGTGTTAGTATCTTGGAATGGAAGATGGAATTCTCTAATTTATGTGTTTGTTTTCAGAATTTTTGTATCCTAGTTTTACACAATAGTTGGATTGGTATGTGTATATTTATATGGGGTTATGTGGGATGTATTTTCATGTTGCAGGTGTAAGATATTTATTTTTGTTTCTGGTTAATGATGTTTTTGAGTGATTATGTGGTTATGTGAGTAGTTTTGTGGGTGTTTCTGTATTTTTATGACAGTTGTTGTGGTGAGGTATAATGAGAACAATGAGAGGTTTCTCACACTGTGGTTATTTAGAGCCATTATTTTCTCGTAGGTTTGGGTTTCATTAATGATGGATATAATAGTTTAAGAGGTATCTTAGGTAATGTCCCGAATAATTTATCCCAGTAATTTTCTGGAATTCTCATGAAGAGGGTGTTTGGGGGATCTCAAGGTGTTTATAGGTGTTACAGGGGAGAAGGGAGGTTACAAAATCTATTTTTAAAAGGATATGATGTCGGGCCTGAGGAAACACCATAGTGGTGGCCACTAATGCATAAGGGGGGAAATCTATAGTGCAGTGAGTAGTTAGAGGTTATTTTTGTGCTACTACCAGTCAGGATAGCTTTGATATGGATCATGGAATTCAATATAACCCCTCATAAAGAAGTGGTTGAAATAGCATGTAGGGGTGTATATGGTGTATTGTGATTCTCATTTGGAGTGGGAGGATCTGACATTTTCAAACATAGATGAATCACAAAGAAAATTGTATGGAATAACATATTCGGGATGTTTGCGGACTGCGGTGTGGTGACTTATGTTGCGTCATGGCCTCATTTCCCTTTTTATAGGATCTACCCCCAAGGGTAACTATTTTTCTCATAGGGAAACGTAACTAGATATGTTGTGGTTTGGTCTTCATAATTGGGTCGTGTTCTCCATTATTAGTACACATTCTTCAATATAGTCATAGGGGTTGTGTTATGGTCGAATGTTTTATAGACCACCCATAAATTCTAAAATATGTTTGGACCACATAACTTATCCCTTATTCCTATAATTTATTTTGAATTCCATGTCCATACCATGTATTACTTTGGTAACCCTTCCTACGGTATTGAATTTTGTCCATGGAGGATTAGTCATTTGGGGTTAATGTGAGTTTCCCTCCTTGTGTTCTTTCATTTTTATCCTATTTTGTCTTCTATGAAGGTGTAAGACAAGGGAAAACCAATTATTTAGTTTTTGATAATATTTTATATGGTTTGATATGTTATAGGGTCGTATAGGTTCTCTAACTCACTATGGTGATAAGTGTTGTAATTATTATTATTTTAATGTAATTTTTTAGATTAAATAACATAGCCTATGGTAGTGAATGCCTCAATTTTCAAATTCTATATCATGCAGGATGGGTTTAAAATCAGTATCTCTTGGGGAGATAGTTTTATCTATATTAAAAAAAGATAATTAATGATTTAATTGAAATTTTAGTTTATAGGATTATTTTTCATGCTTTCATGGCTTTTATTATTGCAGTTTTGAATTTATCTATGTTTATTCTTCGGGATAAATACCCCAATGAAAATTATGGATATTGGTAGCCCTTATTTATTATATATTTATATGTGTTGTGAATCATTTTATGTGTGATTTTTTTACACAACCTTGAATTAATATTTAACCACTTATATTTGGAAAATAATAATTTTCTTCCCCAGAAAAATTATTATTGTGTGAGAATACCCTTAAAATTAAAGAGGAATATGATTAAATCCTCTTGAATGAATTAGAAAATTGTTATATTGATGTTATGTGAAGTTATTTTGATGTTTTTAGTGTATTTATTTAATAGGGTTATGATGTGTGGTTTCATTTTTTAGGTTCAATAGGTTGTGTGGTAGTTCTATGGAGCAGTTGTGGTGGAAAAGTGGGGGTTATATGGAAAAGTGGTTGTGATTTGGAAAGTGGTGGTAATGTGTGTTGCAGGGGGGGTGATGTGTGGGATCATTGGATTAGAAAGTGGGAAATTTTTTCTTATTTGTGTTGATTTTGTTGTCTTATATTATTGAGTAGTAAAGGAATGATTTAGAAAATGATGAATTTAAAAAGTACTAGTTGAAAAGGTTAATTAGTGAATTATTAATAATTATATTTAAAATAAATGTTTTAATTGAATGTTATTTGTTGGTAATATGAATTTGGAAGATGGATTTAATTGGTAAAAAAGATTAAATATAGATAGTGTTTTATGGGGTGGTTTTATGCATTTAGTGGTGGTAGTGAAGTGGGTTTCTTTGTGAGTTGGTTGGTAACATGGTGAAAATCATAGGTAGGTCCTATGTGTGGATATTTTATATATATATATATATATATATATATTATTAATTATGATTTCTATATGCACCCCACTCATGTAGAGAACCATATGTTGATGCCCATATTTATATGTAGGTTACTTTTCCCAATATCTTTGTAGTCGGTGTGGATGGCTAACTACCCCTACATTCCCCCTATCTCTCCCTCTCTATCTCTCTTCTAATCAATGATTTCATGCATGGGTTATGATGATGATAATGGTTATGATGTTATAACCTGATTATATGCGGGTGTGATTCAATGTGACCATGCTAGGGGGCATGATGTTATGTGTTGGAACATGTTTCATAGGGTAGGATGAGATGATATGTCGTTTGGTGGGGATAGTGCATGGTTAGAGCTGGGAACATGGTTTATATCCTTTTTGTTTATGATACCCTACTACTCTGAATATGTGGTTGTGATGTGATTTTATGAACTATGTGTCTATAACTGATATGTGATGTTCATATGTTGTGGGGCGGTGGTATGTGATATGTTTTATGCAAGATTTGGGAGCAACATGACATATGATGTTGGGGTGTGAGAGTGGACAATCATAGCGAAAGAGGTGTGGGGTACCCTATATTGACATTATTTATATTGTGTTATTATAATGGATGTGTGATTTAGTGATAATTCTATGATGATGTTGGGTTTGGTTAGCTGGCCTATTTAGGTGTATTTGGTTCCCCTCTTTTCTCACAGATGCATTAGAATGCTTATTTCACATTTGCATGAGAGACTATGGTTTTCCTTTAGAGTATACTTGTCTGATCAACCTTATTATGTAAAAATATTTTTTCATGTTATAAGGATGATTAAATAGACCGTGTTGGTTATTACTATATTGGACCTTCGAATAATCACTATTTCACTATTTTAGTTTTTTTATGGGAATTTATTTATTGACATTTATTTTAATCTATTTTACATATGAATGAATTCTGGGTTGGTTTTGGTTTCCTTTTTCCTTATTTATTGGAGTTTATTAGTCACTAATATCTTATATCTCAATCCTACATATATCATAGAAGGTAATTCCTCTAATATTGTAGTACTTATACCCTCAGTGTTGGTCACCAACATGGGGCCTTTCTGGCCAATGATGGGAGCCTTTGGGGAGATGGGGTCATGACAAATAATATAAAAAATTAATTTTTTCCCAATCCAATAAATTTTACTTGGAAAAATGAATTTTACATCAAGAACCAATTGTTCTAAAATATATAAAATTGCACATTTCATTTTTTGGCATAAAAATATGAATACTATGATTAATGTAAATTAACACGGTCATGGAAAAACATTTTTTTTCAAAAATATTTTATTCACAATGTTTTATTTTTATATAATAAAATTACTATTTTTAAAATGGATTATAATATAATTATTATACATAGATATAAATATAATAAATATCATTCAATTGGAAATAAATTTTAAATGTGATTACAAAATATAAACGTGAAAAACAATATTTTTATACAAAACACATTATATATATATTAAATGTTTTAATATCAAAGTTAACTAAATAATTTATAGAAATTTGTCTTGATTTATGATAGGTAAAAATTATTTTCATCACACCAAATTTGGGATAATGGGTGGTTTTATATTTTTAGTAAATCAGAAATTAAAATTTTAGAAACTGGTTAACTAGGTAGAAAATCCTAAAATGTAAAAACCTAATTATAAATTGATTTAACATGTTTGAAACATGTATAAAAAAGAGTAATAAAGGATTAATTAAACATATATTACCCCACACTTCATTATTTTTTCCTTTATGATCCATTGAACCCTAAATAGTTTCATGGTATCATGAGGTGTAAAGGGTCTTAACAAAAATTCTATTATCCTCCCCTTAAAAAATAAGATCACTTCCACTAAATTTTTACACCCATTACTTTAATTTATATATATATATATATAAAATTGTACGTAGTATCTTATAAAGACATTTTATATTTCCTAAAAATATTGTTCTTTCCAAAACACTAAGCCAAGGATCCTTATGGTGTTATCCAACGGAGAACATCCAAAGGGAAAATGTAATTCTATCAATTGATCAATCTATATTTTATCCTATTTCTTCCATATCAAACCATTTATATAAATGAATTTATGAAAACTACAACATCATTATATAATTAATTTTATTATAATAATGTAATTCAATTATCTCCAAAAGTATTCAGAAAATTAAAATGTTTGCATGTGTTTGTGTGGAATACCTCTTACATAGAAGATGATATCTATTTTTAATAAACTATTTTAATTTTAGTTAAAAAAAATTAATTAAAAATATAATAATTATTAAATGATTAATATTCTTATGTTATAAATATTTTATTTTAATACCACCTCTCTTTCAATGAAAAATAACAACGTCACCCACATATGTGTATACTACCAACTCAATGGAATGAAATATCATATTTTTACATTACCACTTACCAAGATATATTTTAAAAATTATATAATGTATCAAAATTATATTTATGAAAATGTTAATATTATACAATGATAATAGTTAAAAATATATAAATAATAAAAATAATAAATTTTTATAATAAATCTAATCACATTAAATGAACATATCAAAATCATCATTATTCAACTGAGTCCATCATCAATATATATTTATATATATATATATATATTGTTATAATATAACAATAAATGAAATAGATAACTAAATTTTTTAGATCATTAATTTATTTAACAACACCTTCAACAACGGTAAATTAACCAAAATTGTTATGACAAAATTAACCAACTAACCCAATATAATTGACTTAAGAGTAAATTATATTAAAAAATTAACAAATAATAAAAATGGGAATTATAAAATTAAATATATATGAATAGGGTTCATTGAATTTTATTTAATAAATATAATTTTATTATCTAGGATATTATGTGGGTGCATATAATTAATCATAAACTATTGTATGGGTTTTCTTTGACTCAGCTTCTTTTATTATGTCATAATGATTCATTTTTTACTATTGTCTAACAAGATGTATTTCTTCTATTTTATTATGAAACTATAATTCCTCATATATCTTGGGAAATTGACATTTTAAAATCATATATTTTACCTCATTAATTTAATTCTCAAATATTTATTATTTTTGAGAAAAATTCTAATCTTATTCAATGACATTTCCCCTCCATATCCAAATTTCCCTTTATAGACCAGGTCCACCATTTTATTTCAAACCCCAATTATGTGTTACCATAGGTATCTCTCATACTACCCTCCTCTTATATTAAAAAATGTATTTTTAGTATTTTTAAAATGTGATTTTCAAAAATAGTTTGTGAAAATACAAAAAAATCCTTTTTTATAATAATTTTTTTTATCTTCCATTCAATATTAATTTTGAAAAAATTTAAATATTTTCAAGGGAAAATTACTGATTATTATTTTTAAAGAAAATAGTTTCTAATTTATTCACTTCACCTTTTCAAAAATTACTTTTTAACATGATAAATATTATTTTCTTTTACAAAAACATTAAACATATTTTTTTTAAATATTTTATTTTTTTGTTACCGCTTTCCAGTTTATCTTAAAATGATTTAATTCCTTGTAAATTATTTTTCATGACTAATTCATTAATTTTTTTATAGAATAACATTTTGGGTAGAATCAATTTTTTTGAATAAATAAATTTTTTCTTAAATTTAGTTTTGGTGATACGATATTTAAATGTAGTGAAACCCATTTTTCTTTCCATCAGTTCATTATTATGTAATGAAAGAAATACATCTTATTTGAATGGGATTTCATGATATGTTGATATTATTTATATCATATCACATAGAAATATATGTATAAAAAAGGAGAGGTTTTGTATCACCCTATAATGCATTGGTAAATGTTTTTTATCGCATTTTATAATGTTATGTGATCCTTCTTAGATATGATCAAAGAGTAAAGAATGTGATTTCTTGGATTTCATAAAAATGTAAAGGTTGATCCCTCTTTGATATTCCCACATACTAACTTTTGGGCCTTCTTAGATATGATAAAAAAATAATTATACCATATTATTAATTTTTTTTCAAATAATATTTTTATGATACGCCCCTTAGGCCTATTATATTTTCACGCTATAATTCTATTATTGTTCTCCATAAATCATGATTAATATATCATGATTCCGCACTATTTATTTATTTTATATGTTTTCTCTTACACACCCTTATATCATGACCCATGGGTAAATATCATTTATCCATTTTCTATTAATAATATACATCTCCAATTATCTTGTTTTATCTTATTATTATGATCTAAACCTTGATGATTTGATGATAAGATTTATATTACTAATTATTTTATAATACCCCTAACATATTATTCCATTCACCATGTTATAAATTTTATTATCATATATTAGAATTCTATATGGTTTTTAATATATCTCAATTATAGATCAATGTTCCAAAGTATCGTAGAATAATTTTTTGATGTAAAAAGTCCTTGAATACATTAAAACCTTACTATTTGTATCGTGAGATTTTTTTATGAGATTTTTTTATCTATTGGGAATTACATAAAATAAAGACAAGTTTTTCTTTTGTTATAATAAAAATATATATTAAAAATAAATTTCAAATAAGATTCAAAAAAATCAAGATGTATCACCTTATTCAAAACCTAACTTAGTATCACTTGGAAATGCAGGGTGGCATTTCTATCTAATATTGTCTACCTTGAGAAAAATAATAAAAGAAACATAAGATATAAGAGACCCATTAATATTCAATTTGTCACACATATAAAATATCCATATGGAGAAGGGGAAAAATGAAATTTCATTCAAATTTTATAACCAAATCATGAAATGGGGAAACTTACAAGAAAACTGGAAAATGGTCCAAGAGAAGGGAATAATAGGTTAAAATTATAGTGGTGCATCCTTCACCTGAGCATTTATGGGTGAATATTACAATATACATAGAAATATTTATATGAATATTTATTAAAGATGAGATTATCCACAAGTAAGATGAATATTATAAAATGATATGATAATTTTCACAAGAGGGAGTTTAGAATATTAAATTAATGTAGTTATTTTACTTTCATCTTACATTGTTCTATTTCCATAGTGGTGAAGATTCAAGTATAAGATTAAAACCACAATATTTATTGATATTACATGGTAAAGTATTTTATTTTCATATGTTCCAATAACATTAATATTTTTTATCTACCTTTTGAGTATAGTTTATGACTATGTCATGGTTGGGTTTTTTCAATTATAATCATTATATATTTAATTTGTTGGTTTCTTTTTTGTTAGAAAATAAATAGTATCCCTAAAATAAATCTAAATTATATAATATGAAACAATATTAATTGATTGGTGAGTATTGATTGATTGGTGAGTATTATGTTGTTCTGATTGATGAAATTTTTCAAATATATAATTGGTGTGATATGGTTAAATTTATTTAAAGGGAAAAAGGAATATTTTTCATAGATATATTTTAAAATATTTTTATAATTATATAAATTTTTAAAGGCTTAAATTTATGGACATATATATAAACATTCACTTAATTAATAATTTATATGAAATAAAAATATGAATAGTTGAAGTTTAAAATGGCCATTTTTCTATTAAGGTTGTTTTTGTTGGTATTTAATATTTCCATTTAAGATATAAATTTATTTGTTTTATAATTTTAATTTAATGAAAATAAATTATTTTTTTAATTAAACACATCAAAATTACCTCTTGGTAATTTTTTTATATTTTTATAAAGATGTTGATTTTTAGATGAATAGTGAAAATTTCAAATTTTAAAAATACATTCAATTTTATGAATTTTCATGATAGAAAAATAATTTGAATGTATATGAAGCCATTTTTATAGAAAAAATATATTTATTAATAAATATATTTTATTTAAAAATATAATTCTAAATTTATAAATCAATATTTTACAATTTCCAAATCTGTTTAATGTTTTTATTCATATAAAAACTATTTTCCTTTTTACTCTTTCAATAAAATATTTAAATGTTTTATTCTAATTTTGATATAGTTTTAATGTAAATTAATTATAAATTTATTAATAATAATCAAATTATTTCTATTGGAATGAACATTATACATGATTTTTTAATTCCTTTTTATGCTTAAAAGGAAATTTTTCAAAAAAATATTTATTGACTTATGTGTACTTATTTGAAAAGTAATTTTTTAAATTATTGAAATATAATATTTAAAAACTGATTAAATATTTATTATAACCTTAATATATTATATAATATACCATATTTAATTTTAATTCATAATAAATAATTACTATGATAAAAAGTTTGGGGTGAGGTTTAAAAGGGTTATGAGGAGGTAAACTAAAAGAAATTGATATAATTATAACATAACCATATATGAATATGAATTTATGAGTATATTTAAAAAGTATGTTATTCTATATTATAAATTTTAAAAAAATTAGATCAGCATCCCCTAATAAATACATTTAATATATTAAATATTTCTTAGTATTTAGAAGATTTTCATTCCCCTCATTTATAAATGGTCGCATCCACTCAACACTCCTCCATGAACTATTAGCACTCTAGTTTGACTAATAATATCAAAAATTACTCCAAAATAGTCTTCCCCACATCTTAGAGTCACATTCTTCCATAAAAGCCTAATATTAGAAGGGTTGTGGTGTAAGGAAAATGTAGATAGCCAAGGAAGTGGTATAAATATTTATCGTAATCATTCACGTTCATTTATTCATTTACTAGTTTCGAAAATATTATAATCATAATAATATAATTAAATTAAAAATCATTAATATTGAAATATTATAATTTTAATTAAATAAATATTTTTTACATCCTTTTCATTGAATGAAATATAAAACCCTTGCTTTTTTATGCATGCATGATACCGCCTTGAGGAAGTGATGTGATTTATTTTTCATCACCGCCTATCATTCATAGTTATACTGATATAATTAATTAATATATAATATATTTAAGATAAAATTATGATTCGTGAATGTCAAATTATTATCTATTTTTTTTCTTCTTTCCATTAAAAAATTAAAATGCCACACAATAGTATGTGCGGACTATCACCTCTATGAATAGAGGATTTAATTTTAAACAACATCTTTACATAGATGATTATAAAAGTGTATTTAGTTAATAAAAATGATATATATGACATTTTTAGAATTATTTATTTAATCAAACAATGACCCAGTTGCATGGAATAGAACCACTAAATCCAATCATGCATGGGAAACATGATATATAATACCCAAATAATTAATTTTCACAAGGAATTATGAGTATATTGGTAAATAAATATTATGAATAAATTATATATGAAAATATAGTCATAAATATTTTTCTGATATCGATGAATAATCAATATAAATCTATTACCTTGTATTTTTTGACGTTTCACGCCATACAGTAATTAAGTGTAAGGATTTCGTATCTCAAACATCTTTCTTTGAGTCATGTTTTGAATTTGAGAATTATTTCCAATTTTTAAGGTGTATTATTACAATTTTATATATTATATACTAATAAACTCGTTATTATTTTTAATTAATGTTCTATTCGAATTTCCCTAATTCATGAACTTTTATTTCAAGCATTATAAAATCAGTATGCATTCTTGTTCGAAATTTTAATTCTTTCAGACATGTTTCGTATTACGCACCATGTTTCATATTAAATTTTGTAATTAAAATAACATGAATATAATTTTACAAAATAATTGATGTATTTAATAGGATTTATTGATTGATAACATATTCTAAATTTTGAAATATTTTTATTAAAAATTTACCAAATATATATGGGTTTATTTTACAATCTCATTTTTAGTAGGCAATGTTTATGTTAAAATTTACATTAGGATAATTATGAAATAATTATTTACTATAATCCATAATTTTATTCCACATTGATTAAGGTTTGGGTTTTCATTTATTTTTTCTATTATTCTTCTCATTGTTATACAAATCTTCTGAAATAATATTTTAGTAAAATTCAACAGTATTTATCTTTATTGGTGAGGAACATTTTTACTCCATATACATATTATCTATTTTCATTCAAGAATTTTTTATTATATATTTAAATGATTGAAAAAGGAAATTTCCTACATTATTTTAAATTTTTTCAAATTATTAAAATGAGTCATCTTAATACTTTCTGCGTAAGTGATTTTTTACATTCATTACAAAATTGTGGAAGAATATCATTTTAAATATTTTATGTGGGAATGGATTTTATCATATCCATAACCATTCCAAATTATTTATATTTATATATATGTTTTTATGGTCTTGAAAATAATTATATATTTCCATTATTTTTGTATTTTTTTATATATTAGAATAAATAAATATAATTTTTATAAAAGTTTTGAATTTGATTTCATTTCTCTTATGTATACGTTTGTCCTAAAACCTATATTTTGTTACGCAATCATGGTTTCTTTTCAATAATCATTTATTATCAATTATTTTACAATTTGTGTTTAAAAACTTTTTATTAACACCTTATGAAATGATTTTTAGAAGCGATTTATACCTTTTTTTACAATAATGATACAAATGTTTTATGAAAGTTATTGTCATTATTTTTCTTCCACTATCCTGTTTAATTTTAAAAATACATAACATTAATAAAAAACAATTATTTCTTAGGAATAAATGTTATTCCTTCATCATTTATTGATTTATTGGTAATTCCTTACCTCAAATGAATGAATTGTTCTTTGTTCATTTTCATACTTGATGTTATGTTCTCTATCACTCTATATTATTATTTTGATATTATAAATACATTTTTTTTATCATAGTTATGTTTATAATTTAATTATTATATTAATTGTGTACCATTAATACATAGTGTATTACTTGAGGGAATCATATAATAAAATTTATTCTTTTGATTGGTTGTTATTGAAATTTAATATACATGATTAAATATGAATGATTATTGATTTATGAGGAAAGTTGAAAATTTATTGTATGGTATTATAAATGATTTCATTCAGATAGTGAATGAATTAGACTTATTAAGTGGTGGGTGGGTCCAGAAATTATATAGCCTCCTGATCCATCGATAATTCACATCAGACCAAATGGCTTGGGTATTTTGAATAGTCCAAACCTACTTATGTATGATGTATTGGCATGAAACCTTGATAGTAAGAGAATGATTTTTGAAATTATGCATTACATCGTTATAAAATCAAAATGATTTTTTCCATGTGGTATCTTATGTTGTTATATTATTCATGTAAATATTTCATGATTGTAAAATAAGTTACATGGATTGGTTTATTGTTACTTAGTATTGAAATATTAACCAATTGTAGTTTATTCTATAATATATTCTTCTATATGCCTTGTCTGACTAAGAATTTTATCCAACCTATATTATATTTCCATTTACCTATGTTTTAATTATGACTATTGTATATGATATTTTTAAAAGTTCATTATGTGTTGATATGTTTTGGGAGTTATTAAAGACTAATTATGAAATCCTAAAATCTATATATAATGTGAGAAAAATCCATTGGATGAGAAAGATGTAGGTTTTGTTAATTAATGTTTTCCATGATTATCTAAATCTCTAAGATAAAAAATTATTGTGTATATAAGTGAATTCCTGATTTATTTTCATTTTGTAGGGTTAAAATTACATCACTTGTTTTGGATTAGAAACAGTTTTGAAGATAGTATATTTTCATCTCTGAATCCAGGTGTAAAGGTTTGGGTTGTAAAAATGAATACTACTTTGGATTATTGGTTCATTTCTCAATACTAATTCATACACATATAAAGGAATTATAGTTATCAATGATCATTATGATACTATAAAAAACCATCTATAAGAACCATTGGTACATGTTTTATGATTAAGAACTCTATAATTGATAAACATCAAGGATAATGATTCATCATTTTGAAACTAACATAGTATTCCATTAGAAATACTATTGTCATATTAATCACTAATCCATTATCTAGTTATTAAACTTACATCTTGCCTTAAGTTTTTCTTCTTCCAATTTCACACAATTCAAAGATAACATGCCATAGGGTAACACATAACAATGTGAAAAATATTAAATTTCACCCTCCTTTAAAGACAATTTGTGGACTCACTGCACCACATTAACTTTTCTTAGAAATATATGTTTGAAGAAATCCTAATAAGGTAATTATAAAAATAATATTTAATTAATATTATAGTATATAAATACAGAGGAAACCAATATTATCCATTGACTAAAACATTTTATGTTGTCATATTTATTATATTAATTGGTAAAAAAATATAAGTTTTGAGATTAATTGTTTTTGGACTAATGTTATCATTTCATTTTTAGTGATTCTCTTTTGGGGTATGATGAGGATTATTTTTATCATGTTTTGTTTTTGTAGAATCACTTTTTTCTTATAGATATTAGAGAAGTGGTTTTCTATGAAGTTCAAATCCCACCTCTAGAAGTGAATCGTAGTTTATTTAAGATATATTATGCCTTTTTGAATGAAGTATGGTGGTAAAAATTGTGATAATGGTATATAATTTCATGTTTCAATGCTCAGGGTCAAAAAAATTGAAATTTGAGCATACATTGCTTGCTTGACTACTACAGGTGAGGAATATTCCTCATTCTGAACAGAAGACATTTTAAAGGATTTAATTATTTATTTTCCTCAATATATGGATGCATGTGATTCCATTTATGTGATTTTGTAATATATTACAACATTTTATATTTTTCTTTATATTATGTAGTCAAGTGTGGTGGATTCTTTAACTAAGCTACATATGGAATAATTTATGTATCTTCTTGGGGTTCTGACGATGACCATCTATGATTGATATTTTTATTTTACATCGATAGTATAGAAGAGTATACAACATGATTTTGGCTCTTAGTAACCCCTTATCCATACTTTTTCATCTTCATATTTGTAACACCATATGATTTTATGATATATTTCTTTGGAAATAAAATTAATTTCTTCAATATATTGTGATATATGAAACCTAGAGTCAAAATGAACCATAATATAGAATATTATTATAAATTTTCATTAAATTGGAATATTGAATAAAAATAACCACATTTTGAGAAAAAAATGTTTAATTTTTTTACATATATATAATATATTGATAAATAACTACTCAATTTTTTTAAAAGTCATTATATTATGTAATAATAAATTTTTACTCAAAAATGGGTTTTATTGAATTTTGTGAGAAATTATTCTAAATAATTTCTATGAATTTTAAAAAAATTATTTTATAAAATTAAATTCATTTTGGAAATCATCATTTAAATATTAACTCATATTAAATTTTTTAGAATTTTCTAAGATGATTTTATTTGATGAAAAGTGAAAATTGTGGATTTTTTTAAAAACAATCATTTCATTTAAATAATTTAAAAGGTTTTATTTTATTAAAAAATTTATTTATAAGTTAAATTATTTCATTAATATTATGAATATTTCAATTTATATCAATATAATTGATTTTATATTGGATATTGGAATGAAAATTTTTATTTTAAATAACTTTTATTTTTCAATAAAATTTGTTTTTCATCACGTTTCACATATTTAATTTTAAATTAAATTCCACAAATTAACTGAATTGATTTTGAAAAAATGGATAATATTTTTTAAATTAGAGTGAATGTTTTTTTAATGAACCAAAATTCATTTTTTTCTCATAATTAATATTATGAAATTTAAACATTAGGCACCATAATTGATTTTAAAAAGTGTTTACCAGGGGTTAAACTAAGAAATAAGGGCATGTTTGCAGGTTAATTTTTTCTAAATCCTATTGGATGGAATTATGTCAACCACATACTATCGCAACTTAAAACCAATATCATTTTGGAAGAATTAAACACCATTATAACATTATTATATTTTAGTCTTTTAGGAAATTCTATGTGTGACCTCTCACCCACTTATAAAAGGACACACCTCCTTTCTATTCCTTACACAAAATTGAGCCTTCTAGATCAAACAAACCCTTAAAAATTCCCTAATAAAAATTCTTAACTATGAATTAGATGTTTCTTTACTCATAAAATACCATTCCAATGATCTATAAGAAATGATCTATAGGAGGCCAACTGAAGGATAAGTAATCATCCTATCTATCCTCTTTCAAATTATTTCTTCTTTTAAATCTACGACATTTATGATATTAATCAAAAAATAAAAAAATCAGAATAAAAAATATAATTAAATGTTGTTATGGTTATTTAACCATCATTATTGACCCTAGTTTGAATCAAATGGGAAGTTAAATTATCTCACATGCATATGTGTGGACTACTGCCTCTACATAGTGATACAACTTGGTTAACATCAACATGTTTTATGGATGGTTATTTTTATGGATTTAATGTTTATACGTGATATTTATGAAAAAAATAGGCTTTTATAATTTTAATATAATATCTACCTTCTTACATTCCAATCCATTAAAAATGATAATGTCACTCAAGCATACGTATGGATTTCCACCTCTACAAAGGGACATGATTCATTTTTTATTTATGATTTACATAGATGGTAATAAGGATATAATTACTGAATATATATTATATATATTATTTATAGAGAAATTTTTAATGGTGGATTATTTTTTACCATTATTTTATTCTATCTGAAGAATAGTGAAATAGTGTTATATGTACGTACGGCCTACCGTCTCCATGAATGTTATAAATTCATTTTTATATCTCTATCTTTTATGGATGAGGACAAATATATTTAAAAATATAATGAATAAAAAAATTTATATCATGATTAATATTTTATTGTTACAAAAACATGATCCATGTTCAGGGTCCTATGCATCGAAACCAAAAATCTCTTGAAAATGAACCAATTAACACTTGCAAAAAGATATTTTAATAAGTAATAATTAATAAATGGGTGCTGAAATATTATAATTGGATCATATATGATATCTATTTTTTAAATATTTATTTCAAGTATTTATATATGTATTTATGTGGACTATTAATTGAAGTAATAATATATGATTCCATAATTTTGATGTTTTCTTTATTCTTATGAAAGATATTCATTTAAAGCATATGTTGGAAAATATTGAAAACAAAGAATTGAAAGGAACTTCATACGTAGTAATGAAGTGGATCAGCCTAATATCAAAAATATAATGAAACTAATATTGAATGTTGAAAACAAATATATCAATACTCCCATTGATTGAATGTTTCCCATGATTTTGGATTAACATGGGATGTTTAGGATACTCAAATTAGAAGGACCAGAGAAAAATGAGTTATTTTATGCTAGAAACACATGTTGCACATCCTATTTCATGTACATGAAATGTAACTTATATGAGGTGTGATATCATTGGATCGTTTGAAGTGTAAAATCATTAAAAATTCTTCCCCACACTCTACGTATCATGTTAGCATTAGATGATATATAATACTCTAATAGACCCGAAAAATGGTAGTTTTTATGTATATAATGATGATGCCCCCACGAGATTAACCCAAAAATGGATATTTAGTGCTGGTTTCACTAGGGGAATACTAAATAATATATATAAGATTGTAAATAAAGTTTACTAGAAATATATTGAGGATAATCCATTTTATGGTGGAGAGGATCTACTATCGAGAGTAGAGGATTCATTTAACTTAATGAATATTTATATTAAAACATGGTGACCTTATGGATAGTAACTAAGTCTAAAAAAAATTTCAATATCATTATATTGCACCTACCCTAACCAAATGAGGTGTAATAAAATTCCCATGAGCTAGTTGTAGCTGATCAATATAGGACCAACATTCAATGATTCTTTCTTCCTAGAATCCATGCTCTCTGTGCTAAGGTTTTCCACTACTATGGAACAGGGTATATTTTCCATCATATATTGATCATATGACAACTCTTATCTTTATTACATAGTAATTCATGATTTATTAAATTATAATACACATAATAAAGAATATAATATAGATAGTCCTAGTGTATTTAGAAGATTAGTAACATATCACGCATCTTGAAAAATGGATACAATAATATTATTGAAAACATCCTTATTATGATTCTAAAATTCCATAGGATTTAAAACTAATTAGGATAACCAGGGGACATAAATATGAAAGGGTAGACCAATAAATCCTATTATCCAAATAGAAAATGAACAACATAATGAAATTAGTGTATGTTAGACAACAGGCATTTAAATAGGACATAAAAGGTGTGAGAATCATAATCTGGAAAAAAGACGCACTATATAGAATGATAACTATAAAACACCAAGATTTTACAGTATATATCTTCTTAAATAATTCAATTTATTTAATAGAATACATTTTATGAAACACCATGATAAGATTAAGCTATACACAAAAATGAGTTTTTTTTTGCATCACACGCAAGGCTAAATTTTACCAAACCACAGTATATTATAAAAATATTATTATTTAATAAAAAAATATATATCCTAACAATTATGTTGGCATTATGAATTTTATTAAATAGATTATGATAATTTTTGGATGAATTCATTGGTCAAAAATTAATTTTAAATGAATATAGGAACCAATTTAGTATATAGGAAATGTTTTTAAAAATTACAATTTTTATGAAGACAAAATCATTTTATCATAATAAATTAAATTAATTACTATGATATAATGATATTAGTGAAATATATGTCATGACCCGTCCCTCGGGGCCCATGTCGTGGGTACCCCAGGCCCACCTTCCATTGGCCAGGGGCTGGCAGCTAGCACCAAAGGCGTAATTCCCTAAAACTGGGAAGGCATTGGCTTTATAAACTGTAAATGCACACAACAAAGTATAAGCTCGAACAAAAACACTATGTAAAACTATATACATAGTTTGTTGAAAACTAAAGGGGCTGGAATACAAGCCCAACAAGAAATTACAAGTACAACTAAAAAACAAGTGCAACTGAAGAAAGGTAAACAGTTGCGGGATCATCCACCAGGAAGCCCTACATGAAGGGTAGGAACAGATAGCCTCCACAGCACTCCACATTCAACTATTTCCTCTATGTACCATCACACCACATTGTCCACCACCATGTACTATTTAGTCCTGTCACACTCAGCCTCATTCAATGTTGACTGTCGTCTGCATCCAACACAACGAGATGTGGGAATAGCCCGTGCAAGGGTGAGTATAATCATACTCAGTAGGGACCCCAAGACCCTCAAGGTCCCCCAAAACCTAAATGAATAAACCTCAAAGTATGAAATCAAAAAATAACCACACTTATTTATATGCCCATAAATATACCTAAGTCATCATGAAATCCATATCAATCATGATATAAACACAAAAGATTCTAACTCAACTCAAACCAGGATTTTATTCTAGGGGTAGTATCAAGTAACATCCCTATTCACACTATTGAAACCTCGACTGCTGGAGGACTCATCCACTATCGAGTATAGTGGGCCTTCCACATCACACAGAGGCACTTCCCACTAACCATTTACTTCTAAGCTACTCCTCCTATCAAGTAACATGGGTCTTCAACGTCACACAGAGGAACTCCCCACTGTGGGTATGCCACGTCACACAGAGGCACTCCCCCTCATAGACTTCTGAGGTACTTCTCTTGTCAACTACCATAGTTCTGCTGAGTCACATAGAGGCTCTCCCCACTGTGGGTATGCTAGGAAACCAAGGCTCTCCCCACTAGTCTAGTCGAGTCACTCTGAGTTGAATCAGTCAGCAGTCGTCTGGTCTCAGCCAACTACTAGGTCTCCGCGCTATGATCGCTCGTCTGCGGGAGGATCTGCTCTACAAGATACTATTTTATGCACCAACTCTCTTGAAGTCCCATATATAATTATCTCATAGTTCCTCCATGTCATAGGGGTCTCAGCGTAACAGACGACGTGTCAATCGGACGCCCGGTCTGAGAGTTATTAGCCTTTTAGTCCCAATGGCCCGGTTGGATTAGTGTGCTATCCACCTGGACCGTATCTCAACATTACCCTGAACTCTCGTGGGGTATACTCAAAGGAACTATCACGCTCTAAGAAAACATACATCATTGATGGTTCATCAAACGGTCGTCTGGTGCCAAAGATATGGCCAAAAGAATATAAATGGTCAGTTGAGGGCTCGGGTCCGGTCCGGCCCAGTCGGACTGACCCGGCCCAACCCAGTCTGGGCTGACCCAGTCTGGGTCATCCCAATCAGACCTGCTGGGTCTAGCCCAGCCCATTAGGAAGGCCATCCTTTTAGGTTTGGCCCGACCCGCTGGGCCCCGCCCAGCTGGCCGCGAGGGCGGTTCGGCCCAGAGCGTTGCGAGGACACGGCCCAGCTCAGCTCGGCACAGAGGGTGCGGCCAGGCTGGTTCGCCCAGAGCACCATCATGGGGGGCCGCGGGCCGATTTTGGAGGCTGGGAGGCTGGGAGGTGGCCAGACATGGCGCGGCCAGGCAAGCACGTGACTGGGTAGGGCGCCAGGTGGGTCGGTGGGCATTCGGGCCGGGAAGTGGCTGGGAAGAGCACTAGGCGGGCTAGCAGGCAACCGGGAAGGGCTCCAGGCCAGTTGGTGGGCAGACGGGGAGGGAGCGGCCAAGCCGGAAGGCTAGCGGGAGGCCGGAATTTCATGTCAGCATGGTTCGGGATGGAGTAGTTCGGCACGGCTCAAGTTGGCGCGGGCTAGCAGGGTTCGGCCGTGGTGCGCGGGATATCGGTGGTCGTACGATCGAGCATGCAAGTGGCCGGCGGTGGTTCGGCCTACATAGCTGGCTCGGTTAGGGCACTGGAACGTCACAGGGGTGGCGTCGTTCGTAGAGGTCACAGTAAGCGCGGCCTTTATCTGTTCCTTCATCTCCTTCAATGCCTCTTCGTCGCCATGCTGAGAAACAACACAAACAAGAACATAGGAGGGGTCAGGCCATGTTGGTTTGGCATGCACCCTCTGTGTTTAGGGTTGTAACACATGGCTCATCAAAGAGTAAAAAAGATGAACAAAAATTGTTTTACAACCACACAATGATTCCTTTCCTATCCGAAAATGAGAAAAAGAAAGGGAAAGTTACACAAAAATAAACCACCAACCATTGATTGTCGGTCATCGACGTTGAAGTCACCGGAAGAAGATGAATGAGTTCGTCATTCGTCACGTATACCATGCACTCCCAATCCCGAGCTACGTCGGCTCGTTGACGACGATGCAGAGGGTAGGTCGGTTGAAGACACCCCACATCCGTAAGATCTGAGGGATGAAGTCTAGGAAGGTTGGTGTTCTTCGTCGATAGAGCATTCATCATTGGAAGAACTTTTCTCCCAAGATCTTCTCTTCCCAAGCTCCACCAAATGAGAAATTCCAAGAAAAAATAATAATAAATTGAGTTTTTCTATTATATAGTTGCTGACACAAAAAATTAAATGGTTTAATTAATAACTTGTCCCCCCTAAATAATTTATGAGTGTTTTCACAAATTAATTAGGGGAGTTGGAAAAAATTAATAAAAGGGGAGGTCAAGAGGCTCTCCCTCATTAATGAGGGAGAGTTGAGAGGTTTTACTCTCCTCCGTAAATAGGGGGTTTAGCCCCTTGTGGTCCCCATGCCGTAACCTCTCACAGTAGGTTAGATTCGGGTGGGCCCCAGCACCATACACTCTAATGGGAGGTTATGGTGTGGTGGTCCCACCTCCAACTTCCATGGGGAGGTTTTAACCACAAAACACCCACATGGAGGCTCAAATAAAAATAAATTCAAGCTGACCTTATTTTATTATTTTCCACGAAAACCAAAAAAAACTATCTTTTAAACTCGACCCACTACCGTCGATGTGAAATTCTACTTAAGAGAATATCGGTGCTGTGAGTTCAACTGTGACCTCGGATTTAAATTCTGAGCACCTTTTAAAAATCTATAAAAACCCACTTGTACGATTACCGAACGTACCAGAAAAAACCATCAGAAATTGATTCTGGGCCCACCAGGCCTTAGAATCATGCGCCATAAATTTTTGCGGACTCATTGAATTCACATGTATTTAGGAATAAATCAATGTAATTTCTGAGTCATTAAATTCTCCCCACCTTAGGGATTTATGTCCATGTAAGATACAACTCGAACTAGGGAACAAGAGGGGGTACTGAATAGGAATCTGAGCCTCCCTCTCCCATGTGTTCTCCTGGAGGTTCCCGTGCTACTAGAAAATGCACACCAGAGGTATAGACTGTTCACATCAGACCTGCTCCTGTCGATCCTCAATCTCCACTAAAACCTCAATGAAAGTCACCCCATCATTGACGTCCATCTCTCAATGGTTTATGATGTGAGAAGAGTCATGCACGTATCTCCTCAGCTGAGATACGTGGAAGACATCGTGCACCTGGTGCAACTGAGGTGGAAGAGCTAGGTGGTAAGCAACCTTGCCTACTCTGCTGAGGACCTGGAAATGTCTGACGAACCTCAGAGGTAACTTTCTCCCTCATCCAAATCTTTGTAGACCTCATCGAGGTGAGAATCATAGAAAGACATGGTCTCCATCCTTGAACACTATATTTCTCTGTCTCCTATCAGCATATGACTTCTACCTGCCCTGTGTAGTCTTCATACACTCTTGGATGATCTGCACCTTCTCCGTGGTAGATCGTACCATCTCTTCTCCAACTAGTTATTACTCCCTGGGGTCATTCCAGCATAAGTTTTGTGTGAATGGTCACTTGTAAAACACCTCAAAAGGTGTCATCCCTATGGTGGAGTGATAAATGTTGTTGTATGAAAACTCTACAAAAGATAAGTGATCCTCCCAGCTATGATCGAAGTCAAGGAAACAAGAACAGAGCATGTCCTATAGGGTCTAAATGGTCTTCTCAGTCTGACCATCTGTCTTAGGATGGAAGGTGGTTCTCAGACAATGTTTCAACCCAAAATCCTCCCATAACCCCTTCCATAGCTGGGAAGTAAACCGCGTGTCATAATCAGTGAAAATCATCAAAGGTACTCCATGTAGCCACACAATATCATGCACGTAGAGGCATCCCAGGCTCTCTACTAAAACCTGCTCTCTGATCGGTATGATGTGGGCTGACTTGGTGATTTGATCAATAATCCACCAAATTGAGTCCTGAGCCCTGGATGTACGTGGAAGACCCGCCATGAAGTCCATGGATATCCCATACCACATCCACTCTGGGACCTCTAAAGGATGAACCAAGCCTACGGGTACCTGGTGCTTTGCCTTCACATGCTGAAAAGTGAGGTATCGAGAGACAAACTCTACTACTGCCTTCTTCATACATGGCCACCAGTGCTGTCATCGAAGGTACTAGTACATCTTCGCCACTCTTGGATGTACCTCTAGAGTGGATATCTGGAACTCCCTCAAAACTTCTTCCTATAGTGACACGGGTACCATAGTGCATCCTCTGATGTGGATGACATGCTCCCCACCTTCATAAAATCTATCAGGTGCCTTCCATGTGGATATCTGAGCACTTCATGTCTCACAGTCAGCAACCCCATGTTGTGCCTCACTGACTCGCTGATGAAGTGGGGGATTGATTGTAATGGACTGAAGGAAAGCTTCATTATCTTTATCCACAAAGGATATCTCCAAAGCAGCCAGCTACTCTGTTGCTTCACCTAGAATATGTATACCAGATCATTTTTTGAGCGCATCTACTACAATGTTCCCCTTTCTAGGAGTATAGACTATCTCTATGACATAGTTCTGGAGGAACTCAAGCCATCGCCGCTGTCTGAGGTTCAATTCCTTCTAAGAGATGATATACCTGAGACTCTTGTGGTCAGAGTGCATGGTAAAACGTTCACCCATCAAATAGTTTTTCCACATATCCAAGGAAGAGACCAATGCTACTAACTCCAGGTCATGGGTAGCGATGTTCTGCTCGTTCTGTCTCAGCTACCGAGAACCATAGGTGATCACCACTTGCATCTTCATCAAGAAACTCCCAATTATGGTCTCTGATGCATCACAGTAGACAACTTACCCTACGCCTTCCTCTGGAAGCCTCAAGATGGGGGAACTAGTCAGCCTCTGCCTTATCTCTTGAATGATCTAATGGAATTACTCCAACCACATGATGGGTTTCCCCTTATTCGTCAAGGATGACAGTGGTGATGAAACTCTATAGAAGTCTGGAAGGAACCTCCAGTAGTATCCAGCCAATCCTAGGAAACTTTGTACCTCTGTCACACTCCTGGTTGGCTCCCAAGAAAGTAATGCCTCAATCATCGCTAGATCTACTGCAAATCTAGCCTCTAAGATGATGTGTCCCAAAAAGTGAACCTCCAAGATCCAAAACTCACACTTCGAGAGCTTACTATAAAGTAGGATCTCTCGGAGAGTGTCCAGTACTACCTGAAAATGGTAGGCATGCTCCTCCTCAGTAGTCGAGTAGATCATAATGTTTTCAATGAAGACTACGGAAAAGGGATCAAGGTATGGCTGGAAGTTCTTGTTCATGAGTCCCCTGAACACTGCTGGAGCATTGGTTATGCCAAAGGGCATAACCAAGAAATCGTAGTGGTCGTACTGACATCTGAAGGTCATGTTCTGCACATCCTTGTCTCGAACATTGAGCTAGTGATAGCCTGGTCTGAGCTCTATCTTTGAGAACCACCATGCTCCCTTCAACTGATAAAATAGGTCGTCACTCTTTGAGAGTGGGTACTTGTTTTTCCCGGTCACCTGGTTTAGGAAATGCTAGTCAACATAAAGCCTCAAGCTCTCATCCGCCTTCTTGGAAAATAGAATCGGGGATGCCCAGGGAGAAACACTAGGCTGAATGAATCTCTTCCCCTATAAATCCTCCAGCTATACTCGTAGACCATGAAGCTCAGTGGGAGACATCTGATATGTTGGTGTAGATATTGATTCCATCACGAGGTACAGGTCAATGTAGAAGTCCACCTCTCTGCGAGGAGGTAGTCCTGGAACATCGTTAGGGAAAACTTCTATGTACTGGCCCACCACTACAGGATAGCTCTGACTCTCCACATCAAATGCCCCGGGGGTAAAGCTGGAAAACTGATGAGTGATCGGCTCCATCCTCCTCCATGTAAGTATGTCATGTGCTACAAAGGCTCCCTCATCGCTGGTGAAGGCGAACCTGATCCCATCCATGCAGAAACATCGTAATTTTCACCTAATCCTATCGATCTAAGCATGGACTGTAGATAACCAGTCCATACCCAAGATGACATTGTAAATCCTCGACACCGATAATAGAAGATCCCAACCGAATCTCTCACCTCCTATAGTAAGCTCAAACTACTGGAATAGGTGTGTAATCATCAAGTCTGCTCCCATAGGAGTCTCTAGCAGTATGGATTGAGCCAACAGCTCCATCGGAATCTCTGAGCTCTGAACGAGGGCAATGTAAAAGAAATAGTGACTGAAACTTGTGTTTATAATAACTGCAGCTATGGTGGAGTAGGCACAGATCGTACCTCGAATCATTTCCGGAGCACCATCATCGTAAGCTTCATCTGCCTGGAGATGACCTCTCCCTTTCCCACCAACTCCCTACGGTCGGGGTGGACCTCCTGGTGGTGGTGGTAGTAACACCTTGAAGCGTCGTCCACCGCCTGATGCATGACGAACTCCTCTACCATGTCTGCCTACTCCCTGCGGACCACCTCGATTGAATCTTTCTATCTACCTAGGCGGTTCTTTGACCATCTTCTGATCATCCGAACAGTGGGTAGGACAGTCACGAGCCATGTGATCATGTCCTCCGCATGAGTAATATTTCCCTCTCCTGGCAAGTATTTCACTACCTCGTGTGCCCCGCACAAATGATTCTGAGTCATGCGGTTATCAACTCATGGGTTTGGTCCTATTGGACCTCTGCGACATCTGTCTATTTCCCGCTGTAGAAGACTCCGCTATACGTAGACTAGTGGTGGGTCTCACTTCTAGAGACAGCTCAGCAAGAAAACTCTCCAATAAGAGGGCTCGCTCCAATACCCCTGCTACGTCGGGATTCTGAGGGAGATAATCGAAGACCTGATTTCTCTCATGAGCCCACGCTCGAAGGTTTGAGCCCTAAAGAATGGGTACCGCAACATATCTGTGGAGTAGAAAGAGAGGTCGGTGAACCTCGCTGAGTACTTTACCACTGCCATGCTGCACTACTGCATATAAAGTAGCTCCTGTATGTGCATCGCACGTTGATTCACTGGAACAAACTCCACCTAAAACCGGTTCTCAAAGTATGCCTAGATAAGCGTCATCTCATCGTGAACCTAGATTATCAAGCTCCACCATCTACCCGCTGATTCCCATAGAAGGCTGGAAAAAAATAATCTCCATGAAGTTGGTTGGTGTCTCTACCTGTTGGAAGACTCTCACCATAGCCTCCAGCCAATCCTCAGCTGCCTATGGTTTCATCTCTCCCCTAATCTTGGGCATCCTCTAGTGCTAGAACTCATGCAACGCGCTCAAGTGGTTTGCATCGTCTGCTTCTAGGGTTGGTAGCATCGGTGACCCAACGGGGTGTGGTACTGCTTCTGCCTCTACTGGAAAAGGGACTTGCACCAAGGCATCATCACTCGGTGGGCTATCTGCACATACCACTCTCGGGGCTCTAGATGGTCGTCCGCGGGGAGGTATCCTGAAAGAAACATATGTGAAACGGTCAAAAGGTTATACCTAGTTGGGATGACATAAAGAAAACTTTTGAAAGCACACACGCAATCAGTGTTTTCTTGCATTGAATCAGAAATCAGATGTCAAGTTCCTGGTGTATGGATTCTTCATCCACTGCACCAGCACTGGACTCCCTGAACTAAGAACCACACTCAGTACCCTTAACACTATTGCTTCACAGAAAAGAAAGATCAGAGTCCTATGTTCTACTGTAGAACAGACTCCTCTGATACCAATTTGTCATGACCTGTCCCCCAAGGCCCGTGTCGTGACTACCCTAATCCCGCCTTCCATTGGCCAGGGGCTGGCAGCTAGCACCAAAGAATTAATTCCCAAAAAATTGGGAGGCATTTCCTTTATAACCTGTAAACACATACAACAGAGTATGAGATGGAAGGAAAAAAATAAGTAAAACTGTATATATAGAGTGATGAAAAGTAATGGGGTCGGAATACAAGCCCAAAAGGAAAGTACACGTGCAATTGAAAAACAAGCACAACTGAAGAAAGGTAAACAGTTGCTGGATCATCCACCGGGAATCACTACCTGAAGGGTAGGTATAGATAGCCTCCACAACACTCCACATCCATTTGTTTCCTCTATGTACCGTCAGGCTAAGTGGTCCACCTCTAGGTATTGTCCAGTCCTGGTACACTCAGCCTCAGTCAACGTTTTCTATCATTTGCATCAAACAAAACAAGGTGCGGGCATAACCCATGTAGGGGTGAGTATAACAATACTCAATAGGGACCCTGAGACCCTCAAGGTCTCACAAAACCAACAAGGATAAACCACAAAGTATGAAATAAACAGATAACCTACTTAGGTATATTCCCATACATATACCTATGTTATCGAGTAATCCTTCTCAATCATGAGGTAAACACAAAAGTTACAGACTCAGCTCAAACCAGGATTTTCTTCTAGGGGTAGTATCAAGTAACATCCCCAGTCACACTGTCGAATCCTCGGATCCTCGAGAACTCCTCCTTTATCAAGTATTGTGCGCCTGCCACGTCACACAGAGGCGCTTCCCAATAACCTAGGACTACTGAGTTACTCCTCCTGTCAAGTACCATTGGTCTTCTGCGTGATATAGAGGTGCTCCCCACTGTGGGCCTGCAACGTCACATAGAGGTGCTCCCCCTCAAAGCCTGCTGAGGTATACCTCATGTCGAGTACCATGGGTCTATTGTGTCACATAAAGGCGATCCCCATGGTGGGTCTTCCACAACACCAAGTTGCTCCCCAATGGGCTAGATGAGTCACTTCGAGTCGAATCGATCAGCAGTCGTCAGGTCTCGGCCAGCTACTAGGTCTCTACGCTATGCTCACTCGTCTCCAAGAGGATCCGCTCTACAAGCTACTGTTCAATGGTCCAACTGTCCTGAAGTCCTAGGTATAACTATTTAAATGGTCCACCACGTCATAGGGGTCTCAACGCAACAGACGGTGCGTCAATCGGACGCCTGATCTGTGAGTTATTAGCCTTTTAGTCCCAGTGTACCAGTTGGATTCATGCACGATCCAACCTGATCGTATCTCAACATTACCCCAAACTCCAATTGCATATGCTCAAAGGGACTGTCACACTCGAAGAAAACATGTGCCACTGACGGTTCATCAAACAGTCATCTGGTGCCAAAGATATGGCCAAAATAATGTAAAGGGTTGGTAGAGGGCCCGGGTCCGATCCGACCCTGTCGGACCGAAACGGCCCAACCCAGTCTGGGTCGACTCAGTATGGGTCAACCCGATCAAGCCTGTTTCGTCTTGCCTGAACCATTGTAAGGGCCAACCTATTATTTTCGGCCTGGCCTGCTGGGCCCAACCCAGCTGGCCGTGAGGAAGGTTCGACCCGGGCTCGAGGTTGGCTCGGCCCGAATCGTCACGATGGCACGGCCCTGCTCGACTTGGCCCAGAGGGCGCGGCCGTGCCGGTGCGACAAGAGCACCATGAGGGAGTCTGCGATCTATTTCGGGAGGTCGGGCAACCGGGAGGCAGCCGGGGAGCGAGCGGCCAGGCGTTCATGCGGCCGGGCAGGGCACCAGGCGGGTCGATGGGCGGCTGGGCAGAGCACAGCCAAGCCGGCAGGCAGCCGGGAGGCCATGCTAGCACGGTTCGGCATGGGCTGGTGTGGTTCGGCTGGGGCGCGCGGGAGTCTGGTAGTGGATCGGCCCGCAGATCCGGATGGGTCGGGGCACTAGAACGCCAAGGCAACAGCATGGTTCATGAAGGCTGTGGGAAGCGCAACCATTGCCTTTGCCTTTGTCGCCTTCAACGTCGCTTCGTCTCCATGCCAGGAAACAATACAAACAAGAACGGCGGAGGGGTCAGGCCATATTTGATTGGCCCAAACCCTCCATTTTTTGGGTGGTAACACTTGGCTTTCCAAAGAGTAAGAAAGTTGAACAACAATTGTTTTACAACCACGCAATGATTCCTCTGCAATCTGATGAAGAGAAAAAGAAAAAGGAAAGTTACAAAACAATAAAACCCCTACCTTTGATTGTCGAATGTCGACATTAAAGTCATGGGAAGAAGGCGAAGGAGTTCGTCATTCTTCTCATCCGCCATGCACTCACAATCCCAAGATGCATCGGCTGGTTGACGATGATGTGTAGGGTAAGTCAGTTGAAGATTCCCCACGTCGGTAGGATCCGAGGGAGGAAGTCGAAGAAGGTCAGCGTTCTTCGTCGGTGGACTGTTCTTCGTTTTAAGAACTTTTCTCCCAAGCTCTTCTCTTCCCAAGATACACTAGATGAGAAATGCCAATAAAAAATAATAATAGATTGAGTTTGTCTATTATTTAGATTCTGACACAAAAAATCAAATTGGTAAATTAAAATTTTTTCTCCCCTAATTAATTTGTGAGTGTTGGCACAAATTAATTAGGGGAGTTAGCACCAATTAATTATAGGGTAGGTTAGCATGATCTCCCTTATTTATGAGGGAGAGTTGAGAGGTTTTACTCTCCTCCATCAATTGGGATTTTAGCACCATGCGGTCCCCATGTCGTAACCTCTCACGGGAGGTTAAATTCAGGTTGGCCCCACCACCATAACCTCTCATGGGAGGTTATGGTTTGGTGGTCCCACCTCCAACTTCCATGACGAGGTTTTAACCGCCAAAAACCCACATGGAGTCTCAAATAAAAATAATGTGAAGCTCACATTATTTTATTACTTTCCATGAAAACCAAAAAAACTATCATTTGAACTTGACCTACTGTCATCGAAGTGAAAGACTTCTTAAGCGAATATTGGCGTTGTGAGTTCTACGGTGCCCTCAGATTTCAATTCTAAGCACATGTTCAAAAGTTATAAAAACACCCTCGTATGTTTACTGAACATACATGAACAAAACTCCATAAATTTATCTCGAACACACCGGGCCTCGGAATCATGGGCCGTCAATTTTCACAGACTCGTAAAACTCCCATGTATTTAAGAAAAAACTATTTTCCATAGAATTTGTAGGTCATTATATATATAAGATATATATTAGATATTTTATATTTTATATTCATCTAATAGATTTTATAGGAATCATATTATAATGAACCCAATGTTACACAAAAACCTATATTTTTATTAAGTTAGATTTACGCCTTTTAATGGAGAACCTATTTTAAATACATTTATTAATACATTTATATAATATATTTGATGAAATAAAATTATTATTTTAATTTTTTATATAAAAATTAATTTGTATAAATTTTTGGTGTTCTTATGATATGTTCCTTGTTTTCTTAAATAGTGAAAATATTAAATTTTAATTGAAAACTACTTTATTCATTGAAATAATTTATATCTTTAAATTATATTTCTGAATGGATTTAAAGTAAAAATTGATTATTTTTTTTATTTCAATGTATTTTAGGTCATTGTAAAAAAAATTACATATAATTTAGATATAGAAATTATTCAAACTTTCTCTTGTTTAAACTTTACTAAGCTACTTTCCCACCCTGTCAATGGGAATAATTCTAAATTAATCAATAAAACATCTGTGCTTTATAATTTGAAAAACTAAATCCATATTCTGAATAAGTAGATTCAAGTTATTTAAATATATTTCTTTTATTTTTATAAAAACGAATAGTAAATTTACTAATATTTTAATTACCACGATTAAGGGTAAATCAGATAATTATGTGTAACTATAATATTATAAAGATTGAAAAATTACCCTAAAACATATCAATGTTTTATTATGTGGGTATTTTTCTAAAAATGAATCCTTGGAAAAAATTATAACACGTTTTATGTGGCTTTTGTGAGAATATGTCATTTGTTATATTTTATTTAAATAAGAGTTAATGGTATCATATTCGTATTTTAATAACTATATGAATTTTAATGATTGGTTATAAAGAATATAATTTAGAATCTTAATATCCCCTTTAAATGAGAATTTTTTTATTTATCATATTAATTTATATATAATTTTTTGGCAATAAATAATTACCTCAAAATCTTATACAATTATGATGTAGTAATTTTATAATTAATGAAAATATCAAAAAAATGATATTAAAAATATGAAAATAAATATAATTTGAAATAATTAATGTCATAAAAAAATTTATGGAAGAATTTGACATGTTATGGATTATTTAATAGAGTTTTTTTAATATATAATGTTGTTATGGTATTTTTAAAAATAAAAACAATTAATTGTGTCACAATTGACAAAAATGATACTTTATCAAAGTAATATTTTATTATATTATTTAAAAATCATAAAACATATTTAAAAATAAAAAATAATTATTATATGATCAAGAATTTTATAAATTTTTCATTTATGGTCTAACTGACATTAAATAAGTAAAAATTAAAATAGTTTCATATTGAAAATTTTATTACCTAACATAAAATTAAAATTTGTTAACTAGGGGTTAATCAAAATGATAAGGTTTAAAACAATATCAATAAATGTCTAAAATCTATAGGTTTATGAGAGTAAAAACCGTATCTCAACTTATATTCTAATAAATTACATTTTTGTGGTATTTTGGTTGATATTTAATTTATTATAAATTAATATATTTTTTGAAATTCCAAACGAGTCCCTCACCTCAATTATAAAAAGACACCTCTTCCCTCATCTCATTTCATCACATTGAGCCTTATATATAAAGAAATCCAAACTCATTTCTCTTATAAACATACATAGACACATATTATAGGTTATGGTCATCCCAAAATACCAACCCTAGTTTCCCTAATAGGATATCCGAGGGAGGTTCGTTAAAGAATAGGTAATCGTCTTTACGAACTCCTTTAAGATTATTTCCTATTATACTTCCTCTTAATGTGATTTTTTCATTATAATACAATAAAGACAGTATAATATATATTATGAGATGTTATTATGATTATTTTACAACCATATCATATGTTTTATCCATTCTAAGAAAAATGAAATCAACATGTGTGTGTACATACGGCTTACCATCGCTACGCTAGGGTGTAATTTGTTTTTTATCACCGCTTTATTGGATGGATATAATGTTAGAAATAATAAATATATATAATAATTAAGAAATAATATTGTTTTTCATAATTAAGATACCATCAAATTATTTGACCTTTTCACCATTAATGTAATGATACCGTTGCTCGTGCGTATATATGACCTAGCACCTCCACAACATGATGAGATTCATTTTCCATGTTAAAAATTTATGAAATATTATAAAAATGTATATAATGAGTAGATATAATATTTATGAACTATATATAATTATTCAAATTAAATATATATATATATATATATATATATATATCCTCTGTAGATTAAATTGGACTTACATGACAAAATATGCATAAAAAATGAAGTAGTTAACACTCAAAACAAGGGTAACAGTGAATTATTATTAACAGAATGATAAAATAAGATTATATGTGAAATCCTAAATTTGTATTTGATTATTGAATAATTTAATAACATGATTTTAACCATTATACAAGATGTTAAATCACATTTAGTATAACTAAATTACAAGGTAAGGGTTATTGCATAATTTGGTCATTATTTGGGATTGTTTATATGTATGTATCTATTGGGGAATATTTTTCATCCATGTTCATTTTTATTTAAAATTTTTTCAAAAATATTTTTTCTTTTATACAAAAAAATTAAATTTATTTTACCAAAAAAATTATATTTTTAAAAAAATTTAAAATAGATATTATTATTATTTTCCAAATGAGGTGATTTATGGTTATTTTAATGGGAGGAATACTTTTTTAACTAATGAAGCGTGATAAGATTTTTCTTTTGTCATAACACATTAACATTTTGAAGCTTCCCTTATTGGATAACATGGTTATTTTTAAAGTAATTGTTTTCTTTTATAGTTGAACATATTTTTAATAAATGATTTCAAAGTAAAAATGGGTATATCTTTCTAGATAATTTTAATTGTTTTGTTAGAGTATTGTCATCTATGTCAACATACTTTGTTCAATATTATGCCCGATTGAGGGTGATCTCTTATGATATCATTTAACATATTACTTTTAATGTTTTATAATTTAGTTTGATTTTGGATGTTCTAATTTGAAACAATTCATGGTTTATGGTTTCTGTATTCACATTTTGTATTCTAATTTTAAAAAAATGTTTATATTAATCATGTTTCATAACCCATTTCATATAAGGAATTAATTAGACTTAATAAGTGATGTGAGGGGCCTTCTATAGCCCCTCCATGAATCAGTAGGTATCATGAGACAAACTAGTTTGGGTATTGTCTGATGTCTTACCCGTTTCAGTATGGTGTCCTTGCAGGAGCCTTTATGGTCTCTTTTTGATGTCTTGTATTATACGTTACCTCATTATGAAATTAGTATGTTACATTATATGTGATTATTTTATTAGTTGGATATCCGTGAGATTATTTATATTGAATTATTTGATTTATTATTTAAAAACTATGCTCAATAATATGTCCAAATGGATTGTTTTTTAGTTATACCCCTTTTCATAATGTTTATACTTATATATTCATGAAAAAATTTACTATATTCTTATCATTATTGAGAATATGAGCTCACCCCTTTGTTATGTTTTATTTTTTTAATGGATTCCAAGTAGTTTTTTATGACCTATATGCATGGTTAATCGAGGATAATAATGGAATTCTCAATGGATGTTCTATATTGTATTTTACATTTTAAATTGTAATATAATGTTAATATTTGTAATTTGGCATCAATAACTACTAAATTGATTTATCCTATGAGATTCTAGTCTTGTATC
Source organism: Viscum album (assembly GCA_963277665.1). NCBI lineage: Eukaryota > Viridiplantae > Streptophyta > Magnoliopsida > Santalales > Viscaceae > Viscum > Viscum album. The sequence goes on along the minus strand of OY728128.1, from coordinate 1,742,272,923 downwards.
TATTCCATTGTAGTAAAATAATGCTCTGGCCACTGGATTCTAGTATCATGGTTTCATAGTTTGTATCAGATGATGTTTATAATAATACATGGAAACTATATTTAGATAACATAGATTAGGGAACATAACTCTAAGATATAATTTGGGGATAACAATAGAAGAACATATGAGAATTTTGTTAAGGTTGAGATTATGCCGGTCTTACTATTAATACATTCATATTTGGATACTATAGGGGGAATGGTTCTTTCATAGATGAACCTTGGGTTAACAACTCTGACAAGGGGTATTGGGCCTGACGCAGCATAACCTGGTATATAAAAATAGGCCTTACTGTGCACCTGGTTTTCTACTCCTATGATATATACCTAGTATAATTCACATTACCTTTAAAATTATAATCAATGATTTGAATATATAATGAAAATAAATAACATAGGAAAAACATATGGTGTTTTTTATTTAAAATATAGTTTCATGATTTGAAATAAATTATTATATGTCTTTCTCACATTGCTTCTTGTTATTCACACTATGATTTCTAATTTTTTTCAATGGACAGAACCCTAAGGAGTCTTGTTAATTTTAAAAATTATGGAAAATGTGGTGGAAATGAGAAACCAAATGGATTTTTTATAGGAGTGAAATATATTATGTTCATGCCTAATAATACTTGGGAAATATTATTAACAACATGTACCTTAACCAACTCTAGAGAACACAAAAAAAAGATAAGGGTGGACCTTGGTAAGATCTACAATAGTGGAGACCATAGAGATAATAAGGTTTGATTTCCATCATACAAGAAATGTGTAAGGATACACCAAGTAATGTTTCTAGACAGAATAAAGAAATTATTTATGTGTGGGAAATAAGGATATAAACAAAATAATTTTTTATGAAAAATGAAGGGTACGATTTAGGGAAATAAAACTTATCCTAATAATCCATTTGTAGTTCAGTGCCTTAAATGTGGGGAATCTGGGAATTACCCAAGTCAATTTCATCTTCTATTTGGTAAAATCTAGATAATGAAAGAACCTATGTGGAAATAAAGAGATGAAGTATCTATGAATTTTGGTTGTATGGAAAACATTCTCTAAGGTTTTTAACCATATTTTATGGATTTCTATATTTTTTTGATAGTTATGTTATTATTGTTTTAGAAAATGGAAAACCAAAAACCAGGTAAAAACCCATCATGTTCGACAAGCCCAAAGGTTTTGAACACACAACTGAAGCGAAAAAAGGGTACATAACCTTACACTTGCCTATTGGAAGTTTGGGTGAGCATGACATTTTTTTAGTTAAAATATCTATTGATAAAGATGTTTGGTCATAAATATTGGATTGAAAAATTATTTGGTGATTAATTAACTAATGTTATGTAAGAATACATTTTCTATTTTGGGGATCCTATTAAATTAAGGTTAAGATATTATTTTGAGGAATAATGGTTTAATTGTATTTTGGAGTCAAATATGATTTTATTGTGTAGTTAGGGTGACTCGAGTTATTTATAGAATTGGTTTGTAAATTATGAGATTTAGAAAGTTCAATTTCTTATAAGTGACTGATTATATTTGGAAGATAATATGATCAAATCCATCATATTTTTGGTTTTCGATACAAGTATATATTATTTTTTTAAAGGAATAGTTAATTTTTTGAATGATATACGTTGAACTTTGGGTTTTACTATTGAATTTTTGAAATTATTTTTGGGGAATTATCTTATTTTATCCAAACAATTTTTTTTTGATTAATGTATAATAAAATAATGAATATATAGTTACACTTTTATGGATTTTCTTCATATAACTTGATTCTAAATATACATTCCAAAAAATTTATTCTTAAATACTCATCATTTAAAGAAAAATATAATTTTGTGGTGTAAATTTATTAAAGGATGAAACTTTTCTTATCAAGTATGTTTCCTTATGTTCTTATTCTATGAAGTAAAATAATTCTTCAACTATAGGTAAAATATCTTGAAACCAAAAATATAATCAAAGTACTATCTTTTCCGATTAATCAAATGGTTTCATAGTTCATAACATATTTATAGCCTTGTGATAGTTAAGTATCTCTTGACCATGTTCTATATAAATCTCCATAAAAACATGATGGTAAGATTTCTCTTCCATTTCAATGATTTCCTATATGGAAACCTTGTATGTGTTACCTCTGGTGACCTCCACTATCACCACCCGCCTTCTCCAAGATGAGGGAAGGAACAAAAAAATATGAGACCCTTATTTCTTCACATTGAAGGAGAGATAAGGAACCTTGATTCCTGACTTCAATAGGTTCTATAGTGGCGAATAGAACCAAGGGTATAGAATCTCTCATAATATAGATGGAATTTATCTTTTTATCAAACAAGATTCAGAGATAATACAGAAAATCCCAAAAAATAAAAATACCAAAAGTAAAAGTAAATCAAAATCCTTTTTCAAATATGAATGTTAAAAATAAATTGATACAAAGTACAATAAATACTCTAAATGAAGCTAAAAAAAGAAAAGAAAAAAAGAGGAAACAATAACTATCCTAAATCCCGAGCTAATAACATCTGGAGTGTTTCACAAAGTCCTTATAGAAACCTGAAAGTAGTTTTATATACGTAGGGTGAGTATAATGGTATAATTAGTTGGAAAACCAAAATCTCTCATGCACAAGTGGGGAGAAATTCTAATTTACTATGAGAAAATAAAAGTAACCAAAACACTTAAAAAGGAAAACTATCCACCCAACCTCACACACTCCCCAAATAATGCAAGACATATAAAATAATAGTAATAGAACATTGGTAGTTTGGGTACCCCACACTGTATTCCCATTACTTATTTAGAATTTCCTATGCATTATACCTCAACCACAAACCCCACTGTAGTCCCACTACTACCCCCAACAAAAACCATATGGTTCTTCCCAACCCTATGTTGATCCCTACCACAAACACATGGGATGCCATAGCCACACATACCACCTACAGAAATCAAGGTCACAACAACCACAGCCACACCCAAAGACACATAGGCCAGAAAAATGTCTACCATGCCCGAAGACATCTTGTCCGCATCTTGAAGACACTTAGAAAACAACCTACCCGCACAAACCTGGGCCAACCACCACAAAACACCTTTTCCGAAGAGTCTTTGTTTATAATAAACTTCAGTCCATCATATCCTACACGAAGAGTCTTGGGCTACCTAGTAGAGGGATAAACAAATAGCTAATAACCAACCACTTATAGGAATTTTGGTAAAAACAACCTCCCCCGTGAAATGGGGGTGTTCTACACGGAGTTCTCAACATGGGTGGTTTGTGTATAAGAAATACAATAAATACATTTTATAGATATATATAATCACGTACTAATCCCATCCTAAGGGTCATGAAACCAACAACGAGCCCACACACAACAAATACTGTTGTTTACCCTACATGCACAAGTACACCACAACCATGATTAGAGCACAAAAAATTTCTAGAAAACATTTTCCCCATCGTAAAAATTCTCTTTATCATGTTTATTTTATTCCATTTAAAAATTATATCACTCTCTGGAAACTAACATGCACAACCAAAATCCAAAACAACAACTAAAAGAAAAATCACTCAACCATTAGTTTAAGAATTCACTCTTAGTTCTATTGTAAGTGACATCTTCAAAATGGGATCCATGAGATCCCACGAAGTATTGGAACCCAACCAAGAACCAACTTACAAATTCCATAACATTTTATAATGTCCCCACATATCCGAAAATACAAAAACCATCAAACTCTCAACCAGAGATGCCATCCCCATACTCACCACCCCATAAGGCATCAAACAAAATAGACACACATATTTCTAGAAAAGATCAAGGAATTTTTTAGATTTAGCCAACACCATTCATTAATTTAATTTTTTCCATTTGTTTAACTGAGGTGATAATACAAGAGTTCTTATTTATTGTGAATCCATTTAATCGACTTGGTTTACATGATTAATCAGTTTCCTTATTACAGTTATTCAACAACAATATCATCTAAAAGAACAGATCTTCATTAGTGCACAAATAAAGGACCACCAACGGATATGATTTTCAAATGGACATGAGAAAATACATTCAACAATATAAAAACAAAGGTAAATATTAAATATATAATCACCTTTATCACCCCTTAATAATTTAAAGTCCACGTATTTTCATCATTAATTTTTTTTCATCTATGTTTCAAGGGAACATAATCATACTCACCCCTTATGATGCACCATAAAGAGAGACAAAAGAAAAAACCCTACATAGATGATCAAATATTGAAGTTCCTTCATGTACAAAGAATAGGGGATGCAAAACATATAGGAATAACTCCAATATTGAGTGTAAAGGGATCTAGCATGGGAATACAATTAGTGTTTGGAGGAAGTCTTGAGGCTCACATAGAGAAATGAAAATGAATATAGAATAGATAATATCGACTTAAGAAGAAGTTTTATCCTAAAATCATAGAGACCATTTCTAAGTACATAAACGTAATGGCGTGTCTTGACCATGTGGTTTGGCAGTTTCACATGTCGTAATTAATTGAGATTTAATAATTCCCCTCTTAAACAGTGGAGATAGACCAGCGAATGGAAGTGAGTTGATAGATTTCCTTTAAACAAAGGAAAAACATTATAGGGGAGAAACTGGGAAAACATGGAAAATTGGGAAAGGAATAAAAGGGTCTGAAACTAATTAAAAGGCCAAACATTTTGGTAATTAAAGGGTTGTCTCACTCTTTGGGGGATTAAATCATCTTTCATAGTCCTTAAATGACTTTGAAAGGTGTGTTAAAACACCTTTACATTGAAAGATACATTACAAGGGAGAAAATGGAAATTTTATGAGAGACTTGAGATGAATCATTGAGGGGTGAGTCACCAACAACCTGGAACTGTCACCCTGGATCCATTTCCCTAGCACTAATACTCTAGCATAGATGTCGATCAGTGCCACTGATGGCCCCTCGGTGCCACTGATGGCTGATTGGTGCCACCGAATCCCATCGGTGCCATTGATTCCCATCAGTGCCATCGATGGCATATTGGTGCCACTAATGGTTGATCGGTTCCACTAATGGCTGATCGGTGCCGCTGATGGACGATCGATGACACCGATGGATGATAAAAATAATTGATGCCCATTGGGGCCACCAACACTCATTGGTTCCACAGATGGCTGATTAGTGCCACTGTTCGCCAACCTAAAATTTAGAGAACGCCTCAATGAGTCACTAATGCTCCCCAAGATGCCTCAAACATCAACATTTGATAAATTAATAGACTAAGAGGGTTTGGGACATTACATTCACACTTACCATCCTTTAATTTTAAGTGGTCCTCATATTAATCATTTTTCCAATATCATATTTCAACAAAGAAATTTTGAAAAGCCAAAAGCCTAGTTTTCAATACTGATTTGAGATTGTGAGGATGAAATTTATTGAAGGAATGGAGAATGTAACACCCCAAGATTTTAAATTATGTATCTTCTTAAATAAATTAATCTTATTAAATATCTTAAGTTTCTCACAACACCATGATAATCTTATTCTAAAAATAATAATGAGTCATCTTGCGTTACACACAAGGTCGAGCTTTACCAAACAACAGTATATTATTAAAATATTATTATTTAATATAATAAGATATAACCTAGTTTTTAAGTTGATGGTTATGAACATTATTAAATAAATTATGAAATTTTATGGTTTATTTCATTGGATAAATAGTAATAGGAAATAAATATACGAACCAACTAAATATATAGCAAAAATTATAAAGAACTATTTTAATGCTCACAATGTAATTTTATCATTATAAATTAAATTAATTACTATTATAGAATGATATTATTGAAATATATATTTTATATTATCAAAAAAATATTATTTATATTCATGTAATAGATTTAATTGGCATAATATAAGAACAAATCTAATATTATATAAAAAATCCTATATTTTTATAAAAGTGGTTTTACCGCATTCTAAAGGATAAGAAATTCTAAATAAATTTTTTGATATTTTTATATAAATTATTTGAAAAAATAAACTTCATATTTTAAAAAAATAAATAAAAATTTACTTTGGTTGAATTATTGATTTTTTTCTGATAGGTTTAATGTTTTGATGAATAGTAAAAAATACTAAAATTTATTTGAAATTTACTTTCCTCATCAAAATAATTTATAATGATAAATTATATTATTAAATGGTTTTAAGTTATAAATAGAAATATTTTTTTATTATTTAATCCAATTTAGTGCATTGGAATCAATTTTACGTTAAATTTATATATAAAAACATTTCAATCTATTTCATGTTTCAAATACAATAACACATTTTCAAACACCACCAATGGGATTTATTTAAAATTAATTACTCCAACTTCAATGTTTTAAATTTTTAAAAATTGATTCTATATTTCAAATTAGTGGGTCCAAATTATGTAAATAAGTCTATTTTATTTTTTTGCACATGAAATTTAATTTTAATAATATTTTAATTACCACAGTAAAAGGTATATCAGGTAATTATTGGTAAAAATAACACAATACACACTATAAAATTACCCTAACAAATCTCATAATTTAATTGGATGAGTTTTTTATACCAAAATGATCCTCATGTCTAAATTTTAACCATTTTTAAGCCATATTGAAAATATGAAATTTATTATATTTTAGTTAAATATGATTTAATGATTCCATACTCATATCATAATAACTATACCTATTTTTATATAGGGTAATAAAGAAGAAAAATTTGACTATAAAAATTCACTTGAAATATAATTTTTTTTATTTATCATGGTAATTTATCCCCAATTTTAAGGAAATAAATATTTACCACAAAGTCATAAAAAATTATGATGTTCTAATTCTCTAATTTATAGAAATATCAAACTATTTATTTTAAAAATATTAAAATAAATATAATTTGACTTAATTAATGTCATACAAAAATGTTATAGATTAATTTGAAATTTTATTGATGAGTTAATATATTTATTTCAAAGATATCATGTTTCTATATTGTTTTTAAAAAGGAAAATAATTAATAGTGTCAAAATTAACAATCATGATATTTTATACAAATAATATTTTATTAAATTATTTAAAAACCATAATACATATTTATAAATAAAAAATTATTTTTATATTGTATAAAATGTTATTTAGTGTTCATTTATTGTATAATTTACATTAACTAAGTAAATATTATAATAATTTAATATTGAAAAAATTGTTACCTTAGTTAAAATTATAATAGGTTAACTAATCGTTAATCAAAATGATAAGGTTTAAAAAAATAAAAAAACATTTATAAAATCTATAGTTTTATAATATTAAAACCTTATATCATTTTATCATAGAATAAATTAACTTTTTATGTTATTTTTCTTAATATTGAAATTATTATAAATTATTATTTTTAGAAATTCTTAAGGATACCATCACCTTAATTATAAAAAGGAACCTCCTCCTTCATTTCATTTAATCACTTTGAGCCTTCTAGATCAAAAAAATTCTGACCATTTCTCTTATAAACTTCCATATCAACATCTTAATGGTTATTTTATTCTCAAAATACCATCTCTGGTATACCTAAGAGGATATCCAAAGGAGGATCTCTAAAAAATAGGTAGTTTCCTTTACCGACTACTTTAAGATTATTTCTTCTTCTACCTAATATTTATGTGTTTTTTACCTTATAATGCAATAAATACATTATCATATATATCATGATGTTTTTTTTATGATTATGGGACAACCAAATCCCACCTTTTATCTATCATATGAGAAATAAAATCATCTTATGTGCGTACATATGGCTTATTGTCACCACGTCATTGTGTAATTTTTTTTCACCACCACATTACTTGGATGGGAAAAATGATGGAAATAATGAAAATATATAGTACTTGTGTCATGATATTGTTTGATTATAATTAACATAACGATCCATTATTTTCCCTTTTCACCATTAAGTGAATTATAATGTCACTAATGTGTACGTACAAGCTACCGTCTCTACAACGTGATGATATTAATTTTCGACATTAACAATTTAGGAATGATTATAAAATTGTAGATAATGAGTAAATATAATGTGAATAAATTTCATATAATTATATAAATTAAAGATATATATATACTATACATAATAAATAGGACTAAAACAACAAAAAATACATTTGAAGATGAGGCATCAAACACACAAAACAAGGGTAATACTGAAATATTATAAATAAAATTATATAATAAGATAATATATGAAATCATGAAGTTTTATATGATTATGGTATAATTTAATAACAAGATATAAACAATTATATAGGAGTATAAAGTTAATTCAACTTAATTAAAATATAAGTAAAGGTTTATTTCACAGTCTCATTATTACTTGAGATTGTTTACATGTATGTATATATTGGGGAATAATTATCATTCGTACAACGTTTCTTAAAACAATTTTGCAAAATATTTTTAATATTAACCAAAAAAATTAATTACTTTACCCAAGTCTGGATTTTTATTAAAAAATTAAAAGGAATATTTTTTTTATTTTCCAAAATATGTATTTTATAGTATTTTAAATGTGAGGAATGTTTTTTAACTTATGTGATATGACTAAATTGTTCTAACATTAGGTTTCCTTAACATTTTAAAGATTCCATTACAATATTAAAAGGTTATTTTCAAATGAAATGTTATCTTTTATAATTAAATGACTTTTAGATAAACTATTTCAAATTAAGAATGTGTATATCTCTGAATATATTTTTAATGGTTGTATTAGAGTATTTTAATCTATTTAAACATCCTTTATAGGATCTTATTATTGATTGAGGTTGATCTATTTTGATATCATTTACCACATTTTATTGAATGTTTTATTTTTTAGCTTGACTATGGATGGAGTATTTTGATACTACTCATTTTTTATAGTCTAATTTTTCACATGTAATATTCTTGTTTTTATATGATTGTTAATGTTGATTTTGTTTCACCACCCCTTTATATGAGGAATAAATTGGAATTATTAAGTGAAGGGAGGGGCAAACTATAGCTCCTTGAATAATTATTAGGTCTCATGAGACACACTAGTTTGGGTATTGAATGATTTTTTACCCATTTATGTATGGTGTCATGGTTGAGGCCTTTATGGTATGTTTATGATTTATGTCATTATGAATTCCCTCATTATGAAATTACTAATTGATATTCCATGTGATTTTTTATTCATAAAATATCAATGTGATTATTTATATGGAATTATTTGATCTTTTACTTCCATATTGTGGTCAATATATTTTTAAATGTGTTTCATTTTAGTTATACACCTTCCCTATACTGGTTATGATTATTTATTCATGATTTCTTCTGTTGTATTCTTACCCTTATTGAGAATCTTATCTCACCCATTTCTTATGGTTTTATTATATCAGGATTCCATGTAGTGTATCATGGCAGATATGAAGGGTAAAGCTAGGATAATAATGACATTATCAAAGAATGTTATATGTTTTATTTTATGTTTTAAATTTTAATGTAAGGTCAATCTTTATAATCTGGAATCTATAATTGATAAATTATTAATTCTTTAGGTATTAAATTCTTGTTTCTATGCCCATTCAATAAAATAATTCCCCTAATATAGAATTCTAGGGTCAGGGATTTATATTTGGTATCACAGGACGTCTAGCAGCAAACATGGAAACTATATTTAGAAATGTTAAATTAGTGAAGAAAACCATTAGATGAACATTGAGGATATATGTATAATAACATCATATAATTATGGTAAGGTATAAATTATATGGGTCTTCCTAGTAATAAATCCCTATATAAATTATAAAAGTGGACGTGGATCTAGAACAGATTTACATAGGGTAGAAGTTCTAACAAGGTGTGTCCGGTATGAATTACTGCAACATGGTACATGACAACAGGCCTTACTGTACACCTAGTTTGACAGTCCTAGTGATTTGCATAGGATAATTCTTATTTTCCTTAAAAACCATTTAGAAGAATCTGAATATATGATTAAAATGAATAGCCTTGGTTAGAACACTAGTATTTATGATTGAAAATAAGGTTTCATGATATTCTACAAATGATTATTTGTTTTTCTCACTCTGACTGTTGTCACTCATGCGATACTTTCAGATTTTAGTCAGTGGATGGGAGATGAAGGAGTCATATAAATATTGAATATGATGAAAAAGGTTTTTGAGATATGAAACTAAATGGATCAATGATATGGGTGAAATATATCATGTTCAAGTATAATTAGTGTTCTCGAAATATGATTAACAACATATACCTTAACCAACTCCTAAACTCACCAAATAAGATAATGATGGAGCTTTCTAATATATCTAGTGGTGGAGACCATATAAAAAAGAAGGCTCAATTTACATCATGTAATAAATATGGAAGGAGAAACCTAGGAAAATGATTCAATGGGACAAATAAATGCTTTATGTGTGGAAGATAATGGAATAGAGTGAAGAATTGACAAGGAAAATAAGGGGTATTCTGGAGGAAAATAAAAATCATCTTAAGAATCTATTTGTAGTTCATTGCCTTAAATATGGGAAACTTGGTCGTTACCTGAGTCAATATACTCTTATATATGATAAACTATAGATAAAGGAGGGACCTATGTGGAAATAAATGGAGAAAGTATTTATGTATTGGGTTTGTATAGAAAACCTTAGATAAAAGTATATTTACTGATTAACTATATTTTAAGGATGTTCATCATATTGTTTTGGATTATATTAATATGCATTCAAAAAAATGGCAACGCAAAAACCTGGTGACAACCTATCATGTAGGTAATTGTCATGTGATTTAAAACTATAATGAAAAGGAAATAATGGTGATTTCTATTCTACTAGACTACATGAAGTCTGGGTTAGTATTACATTTTTTAGTTAAAATATCTGATGTGTGAAGGTGTTTTATCATAACCTTCATATTGGAAAATGATTTCTGATAAATTTATTAATGTTATTTAAAAATCCATTTTATGTTTTGTGAATCCTATTAGATTAAGGTTGACATAACATTTTTAGGAATAAAATTTGAATTTTATTTTGGAGTCAAATTTAATTTTATTATGGACTTATAGTGATTAATGTTATTTCTAGAAATGCATAGAAAACCATAAAGATTATGAGATTTAGATAATTATATTTTTTTAGCATGACTAATGTTATTTGAAAGATTATATGATCAAATCCTTATGGTTTTTGGGTTACGAGCTTAGTCTATAATATTTTTGGGGAAGGATAGTAATTTACTAAATGATCTCAATTAAACTTTGGGTTTTACTATTGAAATTTAGAGATTGTTTTTTTTTTCAAATTATCTTATATTATCCCAAACATTTTTTTTGTTAATGTATAGTGACTAAAGGAATATATTTTTATAATATAAGAGATTTTTTAATTTGTAGAATTTGAATAAAAACCAACAAGAATAAAAAATTCATCTTAAATAATCATTATTTAGAGACAAATATAAGTTTTTGGAGGACATTGATTAAAGGGAGAATCTATACATATCAAGTAAGTATATTTTTTTTATGTTCTTAGTCTATGATATAAATGAATTATTCAACTATAGGATAATATATTGAAAACAAAAATGTTATCCCAGTAACATATTTTTTAATGAATAAAATTGTCCATATGATCATCATATATTTATAGCTTTTGATTGTTAAATTTATCCTAACCATGTACTCTATCACTCTCCATCATAACTTCATGGTCAGATTTATCTATAATGTCCATGTTTCCTTATATAGAACTGTAGTATGTGTTACCTCCAGTGGCCTTCATAATTCCCTTACTTTATTTAAATTATTGGTCTCGTTAATCATTTTCTGAAATGTGGGGTTTCACCAAATATATTTTGAAAATTCAAAACCCTAGTTTTCGATCCCAGGTTTTAATTTTGAGGATGCAATTTATTGAAGTACGGGAGAATATAACACCCCAAGATTTTAAATAATCTCTGTTATTAAATAAATTCAATTTATTCAATAGATTACGTTGTACAAAACACTATTATAAGCTTATGAAACACAAAACAAAGAGTTGTCTTGCGTTACACATAAGATGGGGATTTACCGATCTACAATATACGATTAAAATAATATTATTAAATATAATAATATACAACATAGCTATTAAGTTGGTGGTTATGAATATTTTTAACCAAATTTTGAAAATATTTGGTTGAATTAATTGGATAAAAATTAAAGGAAAATGAATATAGGAGACAATTTAATATATGGGAAATGTTTTTATAAGGAACTTTTTTTATTCTCACAAAGTCATTTTATCATAATAAATTACATTAATTACTATTATAGAATGATATTAATGAAATATATATATTATATACTCCAAAAAATATTTTTTACATTCTTTTAATAGATTTTATAGGAATACGTTAAGAATAAACCCAATATTATTCCTAAAAACTGATATTTTTATATAAGGTTTCTTAGAAACTTTTAAAGAAGAATTTGTTTTAAATCCAATTTTTGAAACTTTTATATAATTTTTTTGAAAAAATAATATTAATATTTAAATCAGGATATAAAAATTTACTTTTTTTCAATTATTTGTTTTTTTCGGATAGGTTTCATGTATTGACAAATAGTGAAAATATTAAATTTTAAGTGGAAACTACAATTTTCAATGAAATAATTTATAATGATAAATTATATTATTGAATGGTTTTAATGTATAACAAGATTATTTTTTACCATTTAATAACATTTTTTTAATTGGTATCAATTTTACATTGAATTTATATATGAAAATGTATAAATATTTTTCATGTTTAAACAATAATAACTTGTTTTCTCACCACATCAACTGGATTAATTTTAAATTAATTATTGAAAATTATGTATTTTAAATTTTAAATTTATATTCAATATTTTTAATATGTATGTTAAAATTATTAAAATATTTTTCTTTTATTTTTCGGAATATTAATAGTAAATTTTTTTAAAAGGTTAACTGGCAGGATTAATGTTAAACTATGTAATTATAGGTAAAAATAATATTACAAGGACTATAACATTTCTCTAAGACCTATAATAATTTCATTGGAGGAGTTTTCTATAACCAAAAGAATCCTTGGGATAAAATTATAACCGTTTTTGAGCCAGCTTTTTTAGAATATGACATTTAAAATTTTTTATTTAAAGAAGAGTTAAAGATTTCATAATAATATTTTAATAAATGTACAAATTATAATATAGGGTTGTACATAAGATAAATTATAAAATAAATATTCATTTTAAATCTATTTTTTAATTATGATAATTTATCTCTATTTTTTAAGAAATAAATAATTACCTTAAATCCTTATACAATTATAAGGTAGTAATTATCTCATTAATGGAAATACCAAACAAATAGTATTAAAATATTCAAAAGAATTATAATTTTATATAATTAATGTCATCCATTAATTTTATGGATGAATTTGAAATTTTCATAATTATTTAATAGAATTTTTTTGAATATATAATTTTTTTATTATATTTGAAAAAAGATAGGTAATGAATAGTTTAAAAATATACACTAATGAAACATTATCAAATTAAAATTTTATTAAATTAATTAAAAATAAAAAAACATCTTCAAAAATAAAAAAAAATAACTATAATATAGTCTAAATTTTTTTAATGTTTTCATTTATGGTCTAATTGAAATCAAATAAATAAATAATAAAATAGTTTAACATAAAAATTTTTTTTACCATAGTTAAATTTAACATTTTTTAACTAAGGGTTAATCAAAACGATAAAGTTTAAAAAAATACCAAAGTATGTCAATATTATATTAGTTTATAATATTAAAACCTTATATAATCTTATATTTTAGGAAATTAATTTTTTTTAATTTTTATTGAGAATAAATTTATGATAAATTAATATTTTTTGAAATCCCAAAAGAGCCCCTCACCTAAATTATAAAAAAAGAACCTTCTCCCTCATCCACTTAGATAACCTTGAGATATATAACACAACAAACAACTGTAATTTTATCTTATAAACTTACATAAACATGTCTTAGATGTTCTGGTATTCTCAAAACACAAACACTAGTGTCCGTAATTGGATATCCAAATGAGATTCTCTATGGAGGAGGTAGTCATCTTTTCCAAATCCTTTAATATTATTTATTATTCTACCTCCTCGTAAGGAATTTTTTTCACTATAAAGTAATAAATCCAGAATAATGTATATTATTTTATGTTATTATCATTATGGGGAAACAATATCCATCCTTTTATCCATCCAATGAAAAATTAAATCACCTTGTGTGTGTACATACGACTTACTATCAACACATCATTGTGTAAATTTTTTTTCATCGCCAATTTAATTGGATGGGTATAATGAAGAAAATAATGAATATATATAGTAATTATGAAAATATATTGTTTCTTTATAATTAACATATAATCAAATTCTTTACCCTTTTCATCATTAATGAAATTATATTTTCGGTCGTGCGTATGTACAGCCTATCATCTCAACGACGTGATGTAATTCATTTTCCACATTAACCACCTAAAAATGAATATAAAGATGTATATAATGGGTAAATATAATATATATAAACTTAATATAATTCATCAAATGAAGTATATATGTATCCTATGTTGAATAAATTGTAAATACACAGCAAAACATTCATAGGAAAATGATGCAGTTAACACCCTAAACAAGGGTAATAATAAAATAATATTAACAAAATGATATAAGAATCTCACATAGGATGTCATACATTTTTATATGATTATAGTATAATGTAATAAGATAATTTAAATCACTATATTTCATTTTAAATAAAATTCAACATATGGAATTTCAAGATAAGGGTTATTTCATAATGTCATTATTATTCGAGATTGTTTACACATAAGTATCTGATGGGAGATATTTATCATCCAAGTCCATGTTTCGGAAAAAATTCCAAAATTTTATTAATATTATCCCAAAGAATTAATTTTTTTAACCATGTTTTAATATTTATACACTTTTTTAAAATTAACCTTTTTTTATTTTACAAACGAGGTGCTTTATGCGTTTTTTGACAGAATGATTGTTTTTTAACTTAAGTGGCATGAGAAAATTTTTATTCCATCATGATGACTTTACCTTTTGAATCTTCCATTATAATTTTTAAAGGTTTTTTTCAAAGTAAATTTTCTCTTTTATAATTGAACCAGTATTAAATAAATGATTTCAATGTAAAAAAAGGTGTATTTATCTCAAGAAATTTTTAATGATTTTATTATAGTGATTCATTTATGTCATTATAAATAGTTTGATCTAATTATGGATTGAGGTTTATATCTTTTGATATCATTTACCATATTTGTTTTAATATTTTATGATTTATTTTAACTTTGGATGTTCTATTTGGATATCATTCAATATTTATGTCTTATTTATTCTAATATTGTATTCTAGTTTTAATATGAATTTTTATGTTTATTATGTTTCATCACCCCTTTATTATGATAAATTCATTGAACTTAGTATGTAATATATGGTACTAAATATATCCCCTCACTGCATTATTATGTCTCATGAGACAAACTATATTAGTTATTAGCTGATGTTTTATCCATTTATTTATGGTGTCTTGGTTGAAGCCTTGACGGTATGTTTCTAATGTTCAGCGTTATGAATTCCCTCATTATGAAATTAGTAGTGGAAATTCCATTTGATAATGCATTTATAATAATATCCACATGATAATTTTATAGAATTATTATATTTATTCTTGCCATGTTATGCTCAATATTATGTTTAAATGGCTTGTCTTTCAGCTATACACCTTGCCAAAAAAATATTATTCTTATTTATTTATGATAGATTTTATTGTAATATTACCCTTACTGATCATACGATCTCACCCCTTTTATTATGTTTTAATTCTAATTGGAATCCATTAAGTGTAATATGGATGATATTCAAGGTTAATCTAGGAGAATAATTAGTTTCTCTAAGGATTTATTAGGTTGTATTTTATGTTTTAAATTTTAATATAAGGTTAATGTATGTAATATGGCTTCCAAAACTACTAAAATAATTAGTCCTTTAGGATTTAGGTCTAGTATCTATGAAATTTGTAATAAAATATTTCCCCATATATGGGCTTCTTGGGTTGTGGAATCAGAATAACATGAAGGAAACATAGCAAAGTGGAAAAAATTTAAACATGACACCATGAACATGGGTCATGTATATCTTCTAAGAAATTATATGTTAGGTCCTCTAGGCAGGATAACATGAGACGGGGATGAATCAGGGTGTGACAGATTAAAACAACTACACCTTCTGATCTTTTTTTGCTGTTAGACAAAACCCTCTTCTCTCTCCTTCCCGATGCAGAGTAAGAATAAAACTTAAAGCATGAACATGAAAAAGGGATTTTTACTTGGTTCACCCTCATTGGGCTACGTCCATGGAGCATAAACCGGAAGAGTACCAAAGTTCCAATTCCACAATAAAAGCATTTCTGTTTACAAGTTCGAATTGGACTCACTGTCCTTCCTTGTTTACAACCCCTCACAATTTGAGAACTCACTGCTCTTTCAACTGAAGTGAGATCACTGCTTATTTAGACGCTCCACTCACAGTTTATAGACCAGTAGGTCTCTTCATTTTCAAGAAACAATTCATCCTCATCTCTTGATAGATGCAATGTTAAGGTCAAACTTTCATACATTGATGAATACCCCTTTGCCTCTGAACACTAGGATATTCCTTTTGTAAATACCTTTGCAATGCACCCTACTTCGTGAGGCTCCCAATTTCGCGAAGCTCAAACAAGCCTTTGTGATGCTCTTACCTTTTCGCGAAGCTCAATCCTTTGAAAAGCTTAGGTTGTCGCGAAGTTCATTCCTCTTTAAGAATCACACTCCTTAGATCACACAGCCTAGCGAAGAGCACTTCCTTCACGGAGCAAGATTAGCCTTCGTGAAGCACCTATCTTTCTTGAATAACACTGCCTTCATTAACCTTCTTCGCAAACCGAGAGAAAAATATTTTCTTTGAAAAACTATCTACTTATCTTGAGGGGGTCGACCTCTATTTATAGAAGATTCCACTGACCCTCAATTATTCCGTGCGAAGTCAATGCCACGTCATCTCAAATCATGAAGCTCCAAAGTTTCTTCCACAATTCTCTCAAAATCGCGAAGCACCATAGAAATTTTCTGATCGCAGAGCTTGATGTAATCGCACATAATCACTGTCAACCCCTTCACACATTCTCCTGGAATCTCCCTCGCAAATCCCTTCACCGTCGCGATGTGATTCAACCTCAGTAATTCTCAAAGCATAACTTAATCACAAAGAACACCGTCAACATTCTTCTTGTCTTCATGAAATTCAGTCCATAAATCCTATCTTTGTGAAACTCATGCATTTTCTATGTTAAAAAATGATCTTCTTGGAAACATTATTTTCACTATGCCCACCAAAATCCAAATTCTGGACCCCAAAAATTTGGAAAACACTGAAAAATTAGCGTCACCTTGTACTTATTTTTTTGTACCTCCTCCAGATTGTATATTCCTTTGTCATTGTTATTTGTCAATAGGGATTGTCAATAACTTCTCTATAACTTGACAATTCACCATGGAAACCTGTATTGTCAACAAACACAATCAACCCAAAAATGTTGCAATGTTAGCATGAGGGATTTTTTCCCAACATTATAACATAATGTTCTTAAGATAACCACCAATGAACCATATACGGAATATTATGAGACTAAAAATTTACCCAATTCATTGGAGAATTATATAATTATGGGTGCACCTATTTCTTTCAAATCATGTACATTCATAAGTGTTCCATGTATATCACATATCATAAGAACATATTTCATCACATTTAATCAAGTTATTAATGATTGTGGGTTAAATATATGTAAGTCCCTAGTAAATTAAATTTTTCTAAATCTCGGTGAATAACCTTGAGTGTAAATGGATATGGGTATACACCTCACAAATATTCGGCAAAGAAAATCACAATAAAATTTCAGTAGTGTAATGGTCGCACATAATGTTTCAAAAAATAATTAAATGTGCGAGAAAGTGGAATAAAACTACATAGAGTTAAAAAGTAAATTATGATTGATATTTAATAACATAATACAAAATGAAAATTTTGGAATTAATAGGTATATGAAAAAGAGGGTTCTTGAATAGAAACTTGGAATGGAAAAAACACAGGATAATTTTTGCAGCATATTAGAAGAACTTATTGATTAAAAAATAGTTTAATGAGATTTAATATGGTATATCATAATTTGGATATGAAACAAAATGTATTATGGATATGAAAAAAATCACATATCATCATTCGGAATTATAAGACTAAATTAATTACATAAATAAGGTTCTTTAATAAATAGGAGAGAGGATACGATACTAAATTCATACACGGTAACAGATTGAGAAAAGGTAAAAATGAGAGGAGATAAATTATATCTCATTCAAATAAAATCATTTATACAACAATTTTATGTTTATAAATGTCTAAAAATATTACCAATATTTATTAAAAATGCTAATTAAAAATAAGGTTCTGGAATTGAAAAGAGGAGAGAAAGGTCCCTTACCTTAAGAGGGTGATTTCGAAATCTTGGGAGGATATTATTCAGATATTGGGGCACCTCATGAGGAATATATATAGATAAAGGAATAATAATGATGTGCTACATGGTTTTTTAGTGAAGATTAATGGAATCTTGGTAGGGTTTAGGTAGGAAAATAGAGGGGAGTTAATTACTATTCCCCAAACATGGGTTTTGGACTCCATATAATAAAATCATCAAACTTACAAATCGTACCATTTATTTTAATTATTTATTCAAAATAGGACTAGTTTTAATAATTTTATAATTACATGGTATGAACTCATTAAAATATTTCCATTTTTTAGGTTGAAGTGATTCATGTTCATGAATAATTGATTTTAAAACCAAAAATTATAATATAGGTTTTGGTGGATTCATAAAGGCTTTATATAAATAAAAATTAACCTAAAATAAAAATTTTTTAAATGGGAAACATATATTTGGTCATGTATACCCTTTATAGAATTTATTACATCACTTTTTTGGTCATTGGGATGTCATAATAGACACCATGTATTTATATATTATTTTATTTTTAATTAAAAATCCGAATGTCATAGAAAATTATGAGAAATTCAACATTGGATAATTTTGAGGTAATTATTCCATAAATAACATTTATATTATGAAAATAATTCTATAAATATTTTATTTTCCAATTTTAGAACAAAAACCCATATTTATTTATAAATATTATTTTTTACAATAACTCTTTTTGAACTCTTATTACAGTAACATTTTACTTCATAAGAAATATATTATCATTTATAATTAATAAAATATACTTAATAGTATTATTTTATTAAACTATAATTTATTTTAAAATTTAATGAATTCGTCAAAAGGGAATGAATTAATTGAAATTTTATAATAAACAAAAAAAATTGATTTATTATATCAGAATCTAATTTTTATCGAAATAATTTCATATTTATTTATAAAGAAAAGAATATAAATAATAATTATTATATTGAAATGAAAATATAACAGTTTTGACTATTATTTTTATTTTTTTCTACTTCATTTTAAATTATTTTTACCCTTAATTAACCTTTTTCTTTTTATATGGTAATAAATACTTTCTAGAGTAACTATTCATATTTTCGAAAAATTAAGTACAACTTGTTATCGAATATTAATTATGATTATTTAAATAGGTAATATATTTTAAAAAAATAAATTTATAGAGGTGGAGTAATTTAATTAAAAATAAAACCTAAAGACTTATAGAAAGGGAACTTTTTGAAAAATGCATTTTCTAAGGAAAATATGATTTTACATTAACTTTATAACTGGTAATAATAACTATATGAATTTTAATTCATGTTCATAGATATATGAACAATAAATTAATTTTAAATCATTCCCTTATAATGGTTATTTAAAATTAAATAAAAATGGGAAAACCTTATGCATTTTAAATAGTTTTCCAAAAAATGTGTTTTCAAGCTAAAAATAAATTTATACTAAAATTGGGTATAAAAATGATTTAATTATAATAAATTGGATTAAATATATCTAAATAATCTATATTTTAATTTAAAATTTATTTAAAATACTAATTTTAATTTTAAATTACATAATATTTCAAGATATATGACCATCTCATAAAAGAAATCATTATTTTTCACTATTTATATGAAGATTATTATTTTATGAAAAGAACAAAAATTTCACCATATGTTAATTTTTAGAATATCATTTCAAAAATGATGTTAATTTTTTTAAAAAAAAATTAAAATGTTATATAAATTAATTATAATATTATTTCAAATAAATAATAATAAATTTTGAATAAATTTTATTTTTAAAGAATAAAATGTCGTTACTAAAAATCGAGTGATTTTTTACTAATAATTTATAAATATATTTATGTATATTAGGAAATTTATAGTTATATTTTAAAATTTAGTTAATCCTATAAATAATCACAAATCTAATGGTTGTATTAATATGGTCATACATAAATAATCATTGTTTGTTTGGGTTCGATCGTGCATATCACACACTCCATTGAACATAGTTTTCTCTTTAAAAAAATATGGAATTACATTATTACATCCATTAATAAAGTGTATCCATTCAATCTCAACTTGATCTTAGTATGAAATGTTTTCGAACCTAATAATATCTTTTTTTAAGACCCACATTGAAAAAAACGGGTAATAAAAAATTCACTTGATAATAGGGAAAGGAAACTACAAAGTCCATCAGAAAACTAGGTTTCAAAGTATGAGAACATTGGTGGGAAGATAAAATATAGAAATGGATGAAAACCTAATAAACAATAACTAATATATAATGACATAGAACATGGTTAGAATAAATTCCATGACAAGAAAACATAAGTATGTAATGGGTGAAAATACCATCAATTCATAAGAAATGCTCTTAATATGAATGAAAAATTCTTTCAAAATTACTTTCATATAGTTATAAAATTTCTTTACGAATTTGATATAGAACATAAGAAAATATACATTCATAAAAAGTAAAATTTCATCAGGTAATCACTTTCCACCAAAATTTCATATTTTCTCATAATGATAATTACTTAAGATGATTTTTTCCCAGAAATACTAAAATAATATTCTGAAATATCATATAATCTACTATATAATAGTAAGTTATTCTACATGAATTTAATAATTCAGAATTGTTATCATAATATAAGATAATACAAGAAATGAATAAAACATAATACATTAAACATTGAATTTTAAAAGAATCTAAAAGGTTTCATATATATCATTCCTTAAATAAATACCAATATATCCTAAATAACACCAATAACATCAGCATTAATGAATGTGTTAAGCTCAATGATTCTATCATACTCCTAATCATACACCTCCAGAAACATAATAGAATTCTTCTCAAATAATCCTTTTTATTGAACCTAATGGGTATATATTCATCAACATAATAAAACATCTCCAAAAATATAATTAATCATATCAAAATGATTTGATCATGTAATATGTTTCCCAGAATATTCTTAAAGATGGAAAACTTCCATCACATAAGTCTTTGAAATTTGTATCAATGATTTTAAACATAACATTATCCTTAAAAATCATGCCAATAATATTTTGGTTTCTCCCAACATCGAATGCATATTAAGGGTTATCAATCCCAAAATCTTGTGTTTTATAAAATATCACCTTATCACTTAATAAATTTTATAGGTAATCGTCACAATTCAACATATGCATCAGATCCCTAAATAAAAACTAAATTATAAAAATTCTTAGATATTTCATGATTCACATATCCATCATGTTATTTATATTCCACTTCTACAATATAATTCTTAAATATCAACACATAAACACTTTAATACTTTCAGTTTATCAATTTCCATTGCATATGTCCATCCTTAGTCTAGGATTTAACCCTTGGATTATAACATTAAATCAAATAATGCCAATATTCTCTACACATAATACATTAAATAAAAATAGGTTCCATAGGATATAATGTTTTCCCTTCCATCATACTCTTCATTTTTTAATGGAAACTAATAACGTTATATATTATTTTTCTCTAATTAAAACAACTACCAGTTCCATTGTGTAATTTACCTTCATACCTCTTTCCAAATTTTATGACATGCGTGAAATTGAATCTGATTACCTTTATCTCATTTATAAGAAAAACATTATTTAGAATTCATCCTTCTTTTATTTTATATTAATATACATTGAACTATCTTCCAGTTGTTAATTGTGATTTTTTATAGATGGTTTATGACAACCACAATATTTCTTACTTTATCCTTTATCATTTTAGGTATCTCATTTGGAATTCTTTGATTTTCCCATCACATTAGTTGTTGACTCAGTTCCACCTATTCCCAACCATTTACTTGGAACAAAGATAAAATTAGGGATGAGTACTTTTAATTTATTAAACACACAAAAGAGAAGTCAATAACATTAAAAGTAACATATAAGACATTTATTTCATTAACATAAGAATTTATAGGCTTCATTCTAATTTATCCATAACATATTTATTAACATAATCACTTGTGTGAATTTCCATTCCCTTAATAATGGTTCATAATGAACTTGTGAATTTACTAAATCACATCTTCATTGTGTGTCAAACCAAGTGTACAAAAATTATTGTTATCATACACCAATTAATGGTCAATTCTATAACAATATGGTCTTTTGGGTTTTAACCCAAGGTACATCTATTCTAGATCCACAACCACTTATAGTATCCAAAAATTTATTTATTTTCATTGAAACCACATAATCTATACTTTAATAAAGTTTAGGTATGTCTTCTTATGTTTATACATATCCCTAATCCTTTCTTAAGAGTTCTTTAATATTATTCCCAAAAATAACTAAACATTCATTTGATACCAACTATGATAACCCTATTCTTTATTATAAATTAATTCATGACTTACTGTATTATAATACACATAATACATCCTATAAGATCAATAAGACTATTTTATCTGCAATTTTAGGAAAATAACACATAGACATTATACATGGATGCAACAATATTATTTAAAACTTCCTTAACATACTTCTAAAATTACATATCATTTAAATCTATTTGGTTCAACTGGGGGACATACATAATAGAGGGTTTTGGTATAAATAACAATAAATGAATAATGAAAAAATTTCATGAAGTATTACATGTTAGATAATAGAAATTTAAATGGGACATAAAAGGGGTGAGAATCATAATCTTAAACAAAGTGGCATGATATAGCATTATAACATAAAGGTAACAAAGGAAAGTGGAAAAATGTTATACATTGCATCATAAAAATGGGTCATGGATAACCTATAATGTTTTTTATTTTCCGTGTATTATTTTTTGTTATTATATTGATTATTTTAAGACCAAGACACTAAGATTTAATGGGATTTTGAGTCCAAGTGAGCCCAAACTAAATGTTTGAAATAAATTAAATATATTATTACCTTTCTTGGGTAGTATTCCTGAATTTTTTTTAATAAATACTAACTGGATCTTAAATTAGAAATCTGAGGGCACTAAAGAGTTCAGAATGTTGTTTTTACCCTAGGCATAACAGAAACTTTGTTAGCAACATGCTTTTATGAAAATGTAGTCACATGTGATCATGAATAAAATGAATTTATTGTTTTTGTTTACATGGTGACAAAGATATTATATAATTATATAGTTATAAGGATGTATCAAGGTTGGAATAAAAATCATAGAGACCTAAATGACCATTTGAGAGTATTCTAATAAAAACTCTAGGTAGAGTAATGATTTGTGATTTACATCCAATTCATTTATCTCTATTGAACATATATCAATTCTATGAATAAAATTGAATTGTGTATCGATTTTATATTTATATTGATGGATTTTTTAATCATTATTTTTGAATCCATATTCATTTATCAATTATAAAACAACTAATCTAGGCCAAAAAAGGTCAAGTTTCATTCCTCACGTTTTATTTATTATGGATTTCTCCACTGCTAATTCGCACACTCATCTTAGGAAACATCTTTGGCTCGTTCCTTGATTAATACCTAGTATTCAGCCACTGTGCAAATATTATTCAGCAGAATAAATCAACACCATGAGTTTGGTTTATCATCAATGATTTGATTGATGTGATTTTATGACAAATGATGATCAATTGAAGATAAAAATTGATTTTTGGTTCCCATTCCTCTCAGTTTTGATGTGTGGTGTTGATGAATAACTTGATATTTTTGTTTTTTGAGTAGATCTAAACCTGAGTCACACCAATCGATAATGGTAATGGTTGGGTAACCCCTGATCTATGATTATCTGGTTATAATATTTTTTCTAGTGATACGGTGGTTGACATGGAGGAATAAATAGTGGATTTGGAATATCCCATGTTAAATGACATGCAATCCTATGTAACACTCCATTTCAGACTCCCCCCCCCCCTCGTGTAGTGCTAGGGTTTCAATAGAGAGTTAAATATCACACATCATGTGATCTTGTCACAAGTCATGTGACACATCCTTAGTGGATCAGTGTTTATCTCGAATGATACATGGGTATGGGTAGGATAAGTACATAAATTATGTTTGGTGTATATGGGAATGGCCAAGTGTACACAACATAGTTCGCAACCATGGCCAGTGGTACACATGCATAGGCATATAACATGATAAAGGTGTCAAGAAATATCTAATTGTTGTATACTATTCTTACACACCATGTATTTGTAAATTTATATGTCATGTTTGGAATCATCACATGAGAATACTAGGGGTTTTATGGACATGTCTTGTACCCATAGTATACGATGTGTACCCCCTTTGAGAATGTTTATATTTTTTTCTCGGTCTGAACTAGTATCATTTGAGTGTGATACCTTGGTTAATTCCCTTAAGGGTATAGTGTTGAATTAAATTCACATATTAGGATTTTAATCCCCTTTTGAGGATAAGTCTTACATAGAGTTTGTAGTGTCCCTTCGTGTGACTGGAATGTGATCATCAATTATTTTTATATGCATGGAGTGGTTTGTGGAATCGGTGTGACATCCTTGAGTATGGTATTGACCCCCCATCAATTTTTCCATGTCATTAGGATCTTTAGTATCATTGGAATGTTATCCCATATGTGGTGGGTTGACCTAGATTGTGTTAATGGTGTCCCTTGGCGGTCTTGTGAATGACCCTCTATTTGATTATTTTTTCATTGTAAGACCAATGAGAATTACTAGGTAAAACCTAATTAATTACAACCTGTTGGATGAGTGAATTTGATGATGGTATTTCTTGTGGATTGGATTATCCTGGATTAAGAATTGATTTGAGTGGAATTCTATGGTTGGAAGTTTGGTTGTAACCTCCTGGAGGCATGGTTGACTTCCTTAGTATATCTAGGTTTTTCGTAATATTAATTGATTTCAATGTCATTTTTATGAGATAACTGTTTTAGATTATTCATGTTTAGTTTTTTAGGGGTGTATTACTGGGTATTGTTATACTCACCCATTCATGGGCTCTTCCAGCACATGTCGTTTTTTATAAAGAAAAAAATAATATTTGATGGCATCTGAAAAGGATATGGAGTGGAAAGAAAATTTTTTGGTCTTCAATGATCATGGTGTTTTTTTTTGTTGCTTTAAATTGATCAGGGTCTAATCCCTTGAAGTATGTTTGATTCTCTGCAGTTTAGTTGTTCAGATTTTATTTGTCCTTGTTTTATCCTTCAGAACATTATTGTCCTACTCTAATAGTTTTCTCTTACATTTTTGTATGAATTAGTTTTATTTATTTTAAATTTCTATATTTTTTGTTTTTAGAGATGTGTGAATGTATAAAAGTACATTAGGATATTGTATCCCATGTTTGTGATATGTCTACTCAGTTTTGGTCACTAGCCCCATTCTATTTGGAGGCAGACTTGGGGTAGTCACAGTTTGGGCCCCATTGGGTCGGTCTATGATAGAGTGGTATTAGAGTAGTCAGTTCTACCTTAATACCAGATTCTATGATATTGGTTTGGGAAAACAATTTGACATGTTTCAAGTTTGACTTTTAACCTAAGTAATCATGTGTTTGTGTAGCAAATGATCCATTCATAAACCAAGAATTTGATTACCTAACTTTTTACTCGATACATGTATACATTGTTTCAATGAAAAAATTGGTTCATGTATTATATATTAATTATTTTTGGTTTTTATTTTCCTGAATCATTTCCTCAGAACAACTCTTTTACCATGGTACATCTTCTTTATTTCAGGATGCCACCATGAAGATAGTCATCTAAGATTCAATTGTGGGATCATGAGGATGATCCTCCAAGTGACAAGGATTTATTACAGTCACCTATATCAATGATATATCCTCTAGGTTTTTTTCCAGACATATCGCAATCTTTAGATAAGAATATATCATTTTTATCAATTAAATAGGATGAACATAGGTTGATCACACTTTATGAGTTCCTGATGAAGTGACCTCTCTAGAATCAGAGTGAGACAGACCCCCAGGTGGCTGAGGATTGGGTAAAGGCAGTCACTTGAGTTTTCTTCCTTGTTAGGATGCCTATATAATATATGGTGGAACCCAAGGAGATTCATAAGTCTCTCCTGGATGATGGTGTAATTTAGTGACTTATAAACATGATAAGGTATCTCTCTCTTGGTTAGACTCCGAACACCTTTTTAGGGATCAGTTTTATCCAACTAGATTTAAATCATTGTGTATACATGAGATTCTACATCTTCAGTAGGGTAGTTTGACAATGGAGGAGTATGAATAAGGGTTTACTAATATCTCGTAATACATAATTGATATGTTACAGGATCCATTATTTATAGGATAGACCTTTTAACAAGTCATATTCTTGGATATTAGGGATTTAATGATATCTCTCTATATTCCCACTTACACTGTATTTCGTGAGTGGGACTTGGTGATGGTGAACTTTTATGAAAAGTAGGCACCGATAATAGGTGGTGTTAGTAGGAACCCATGACCTAAGACCTTGGCGTCAAGTATCAAATAACAATAGTGGAGATCCTGGAATTACAGACACTTCCATAGTTGATCCCAATACAATGGGTTAGTGGTGAAGGTCTCTCAGGATGGATCAAATAAACTGATAGAGATTTGGGGTTTCCCATATGATGACTGGGGAAATTTAGAAATATATTGTCTGACCCATTATATAATTTATTGATAAATAGTTTAGGGACCACCAAGTTAGAGAATTAGCCAATAGTAAGGTGTTCTACATGGAAGAGGACATGGAAAATGATATAGGTTTGAGAAGATTTTGCATAGTATTGATACACAAGTGTGAGTCACTCCTTTTTTCCACTTCTCTAGTTTGAGAAATAGATATTCTATTTGATCCTTTCGCTTGACCCTTACACTCGGAGACTCTGAGAGGATATGACATAAAAATTTCATAGTTCTAATAATAGATAAATCTTCCACTTTGAGGATAGATTTTTGTACGGGAAATCTTTTTTTGTTGTGATGAGGCCTTTATACATCATCTTTTATATGAACTAGTTATACTTAGTTAATGAAGATATTTACTATTTTAGTTAGAGGATTTGGTCAGTCCATAATGATGGGATGATGTTATCAATTGTGGGTTAAAATGATACCTTGACATAGAAGGTTGATATTAAGCATGGGATAGTGTAGCTTATTACTCACTAGTTGGCTAGAAAGACTCATGGAGTAGTGGATGCTATGGGCTACCAGTACCCTACAGTAGTGGTGAAGTATGGGGATTTATTTCCCAAAGAGGTTCTAAGATTACCTATTTGATGTGAACCAAACTTCAACATTGACTTACACCCCAAGATTCCCGGATATATACATAAACATATCATATATCTCCTTTGAAGATTTGTGGGATTAGGGTGAAATTGGAGGACTTTAAAGAGAAGGGATTTGTGATACCTATTTTCTCCCCTTTGCAATCCCCTTTGTAATTATCCAAGAAGGAGGATAAGAGTTTGAGGTTTTTTGTACTACTGATTCTTGAACCAGGTAACCGTGAAGAATACGCTTCCACTATCAACTATCAAGTACCTCTTTGATCAGTTGAGAGGGGTGTAATGGTTCTTGAAGATTGACCTCTGATTAGGTTATCACCTACTATGAGTACGAGATGAGGATATATCGAATATAGAATTTATATTTCACAAAGTTCAATATGATTACATTGCTATTCCTTTTAATAACAGAAAATCCCAAAAAAGTGTTCTAGGACTCCTGAACCAGATCGTTTAGCCTTTCATAGACCAGTTTCTCATAGTCTTCATCTATAATAACCTAGTGTACTTAGAGTCCAAGGAGGAGCATGAGAGAAACATGATGATGGTTATAGACATAATGTGAGAGCACTATATATACGATAAGATCTCAACGATTAAAATTTTCATTTGATAGTTCCACATCCTGGGAAACGTCATCATAGAGGTAGGACTGATGGTGTAACCAGTAAATGTTGAGGTTGTGTTAACTCGGGATCCACCCAATATTGTTACCAAGATGGGGAGTTTCTTTTTACTGGAAGGGTACTATTAGGGGTTTTTACTTGATTTATCCAATGTACCATCACCCTTGATAGCATTGACTCGAGAGGGGGATCATATCATATGGATATAAAAGTTCCATTAGTGATTTTAATAGCTAATATAGATGTTGATGATTGCTTCCTTATTGATATTTATAGGGGATTTCAAGTATGTAGTGTTCTTAGATTCAATAGGGACTAGACCTAGTCGTGTTCTTATTCAAATATAGATGTTGATTTCCTGTGGTTCACATCAATCTAAAGCACATGAGAAAAACTACACAACCCTTGATCTTGAGTTAGTAGTAGTAGTCTTTTCATTGAAGATTTGGAAACACAACCTGATGGGTCAGCGGTTTATCTTCTACTATAACCACAAGAGTATTGATTATATATTCTATCAAAAATATCATAACTTGATATAGAAAAAATGTATAGAGTTCCTCCAGGACTATGATTTTGATATCTTCTATACTATTAGGAAGGGGAACATGGTTGAAGATGATCTCAACTAGAGATCTTATTCTCAATTACCAGATAAGGGGTCAGAGCATTTAGCCTCATAGAATTTGTCCATAGTGGGAAATATTGGTTCTTAATAACTTTATTAGATAGTTTTTAAACCACGTCTTACATCATGTTAGATATTCTCAATGAGGATATTAAAATTTTGAGACCTTACGTACTCAGATATCCATTAGACATGCTCCTAATGGATATTATAAAGTTGGGGATCATGTTATCCTTTTATGATGATAGATGATTGTACCATTGGATTTACGGGAGGATTTTATGGGGGGGTTTTATACATCCCCTTTGTTAGTACATCTAGTATTTTAAAAGATGTACCAAGACCACTAACATTAGGTTTTTCTTCACACATGAAGTGTTGCATTATAGTTTTTCTCTCTCGATGTCACACTTGTCTGTATATAGAGGTTGAGCACTAGGTTTCTGGAGGGTTAGATCATCCCCTTGAGGTTTTAGTGTTAAAGAGAAATGGTATATTCATGGAATTCATGATGATATTACCATTTATGTATAGGGGACTTTATTCCACCAAGGGGATTGTATACCGACTCACCATGTCATCGCATTTTTAATCAATTCATGAAAAGAGTTCAGTAGAGATCTTGTGATTCCTAAACATGTAGGAGATAGTTAGGCTCCTTGATTTTCCCTTGATGATCAATTCATGTTGTGATTCTCACTTCATGTCACAATTATAGAAAGTATTATAGGAGGCCATTGGGACTCAGTTGTCTTTGAGCATAGTGTTTCACCCACAGACTAACAATAGGACTGAGAGGATAGTCCAGGTCCTGGAGGACATGTTGTGGGATTTCATGTTGGATTTTGGATATATTTGGGGGATAATATATCCTTGTTGGATTTGTTACACAAATAAATTCTACCATTACACCATTAGTATGGAACAATTAAGGCCTTGTATGGGAAACATTGCAAGTCACCACTTTGTTGGACTGACGAAGGTGGGTCATCACTCATGGACCCAGAGTTGGTGTGATATACTCTATAGAAGGTTCAGATCATCCAAGAGTGGATGAGTACTACATAAAACTGTTTGAAGTCTTATGCGAACTGACAATAGAGGCCTCTGGAGGTCAAGGAGGAAGACTATGTAATGGTAGGTCATTGGTCAATAGAATGATGATGTTATTATAAGAAGAACTTATCTGATGATTGATATAAAGAACCACAAAATTCACCACCCACACACTAGTGTTTCCAATGAACGGAGTATGGGAACAATAATAACTAGCACTAAAATTCAACAGTTAATTAAAATGTTTAATGTGAGTAACTTCCTATACCCATTGATAATGTGAAATCTCACATGATCACTATTATCAACGTCGGTATGATAAAAAAAATTACTTAAATTTAAAATTCCCATCCACTATAGAACATATTATATCTTATTTGATTTGATATTTACAAACTCTTTTATATCAAATAAATATTCTTATCATACCACAATACCACGTCATTAATTAGATATTGGGTTAATAGTGATAAATCATAACGGTAAGATGATGATATCCCAAGTCTTTAATTATTCTCCATTTTAAATTTTTCAGAATGTTCTTTCGAAAAATCTTCTTATTCTAGCCCTAGTTGAATTTGATGTTATTTCATACATCAATATGTTTTCCTTACACAAATACCAAATTAAGTTTTATATAATCTAAAGTATGTTTGATATTTTTAACCAAACTAGGATAGAACCATGATTCCATGAAAAAATGAACATCTAATAGAAATTACATTAATTATATAGGTCTCAATTCCTATTCAAAATGGCTGTTTTTCTTAGAAGGATGGAAAGAGACCCAGCATGGATTATATTCATATTATATGAGACTTGATTGATTTTTTTCTAGAGGATTTTTCTATTCTTCTTCTAAATAATTATGTTTTATTTTCAATAAATTTCATATCTGGTGCTATAAATATTTCAATGAATCCATATAGAATGACACTATTGAGTTGTATAAAATTAATAAGTTAATACAAGATAATACTAATAAGGGTTTCATTTGTACAAGAGAATCATCATGGGGTACGCCTATTCTTTTTGTTAAGAAAAAAATGGATCAATGTGAATATAAATTGATTATTAATAACTTATAAGGATCATAATATAGAATAGGTATCTTATTCCCTCTATTAATGATTTGTTTTATCAATAATGTAGAGATTAATATTTTTCCAATATTTATCTTCAATTAAGATACTATCATTTTAGGTTAAAAAGAAAATACATTCCTAATATAGCATTTCATAAAATATATGAAAAATATGAATTTATTTTGATCCCATTTGGTCATACTAATTTCCCTCTCTATCTTGATGGATTTAATTAATAGAGTCTTTTTCAGATTACATTGATGAAATTCTGGTAGTCCTTATAAATTTAATTATTATATATTCCAAGACTAAATAAGACTATGAAGATTACCTGAGGATTATACTAAAGACCCTATGGAAGGATAGGTTGATTGAAAAATTTATCAAGTATGAATTTCTGTTATAAAAAGTATCATTTATGGGTCATATAATCTAAATAGATAGTATATATATAGATCCATCAATGATAGAAGTTATTGAATGTTGGCCAAGACTAACAATTGTGACTAAGATATATATATTTATTGGTTTTCCATGGTATTTTTATTTATTTTCTGAGAATTTTTCTTGGATTTATAATCAACTAACCAAGTTAACTTGTTAAGTAACCAAGTTCCTTTGGATAGATAAATGTGAGGAAAATATCAAGGAACTGAAGAGAAGGTTAGTCACTACACTTGTTCTTATACTAACCTAGAGTAGAGAATGGTTTATGAAATATACCAATAGATAAAAGAAGGTAATAGGATGTGTATTACTATAGAATAATATGTTAATATATCATGCCTCATTAAAATTAGTAGTTTATGATTTGGAGTTAGTTGCAGTTATTTTTTCATTAATGATATGGAGGCATTATCTTTACAAAAAAATGTGTGATTTATATATTTATCACAAAAGTATAATGTATATATTCACTCAGAAAGAGACAAATATATTCCATAGTATATGGTTAGGGTAGATTAAATATTATGATTTATCAATATATTTCTACCCTAGGGAAGTCGATAAGGTGGAAGATTCTCTAGGATGAAAATATCATACAAGCATATCTATGATAACGATCACAAAAGATCCCACATTTTGGAAATTCCATTGGATTGGTCTAGGAATATTTATGGAAGCATAGAAATAATATCTTTTTGAAATATAATGACCCAAACCCCAGTATCCCAGAGCTGGTGTCTTACTTTATTACATTATCGTAGATACATTTTATAGAATCTCGAAGAACCGATCAGATTTTTAGTTTTTGGAAAATTATATATATACATGATTGATATTCTAAATTAGGAAAAGAAAATAAATCATAAAAATTGTAATATCATAGAATCCTTTAAAATCATTCTAAGAATTCATCTTCATATCTTGTGGTAAGAAAACATAATAATGGTGACATCCAATACTCAGTTTGGGTTAAGTGTACTAGAATCTATCATGGATCAATAATCATAATCAATATAGCATGTTAGATAACTAAAAATAAATTTTATTTAAATAAAATTACTATAATTGTGATAAAATTTAGAAATAATATAAAAAGTAAATAACTGAAAAAATCTATTAAATCAATAAATATATAATGAAACGAATCCAGAGATAATTCCATATTTAAAATATCATGGATAATAAAAATAATCGAATTATCAATGAGAAAAATTCTTATTTATTGGATTTAATTTCTCTTAGGAACATGATAACTTTATCGTTAAGACCTTACATAAATGGTCAGTAGGATTCTGGGTAAAAAACTATTTGATTGGCCAAATCATTCTTCTCATGAGACTATCAATGCATCAATGGGATTTCTATAAATGGTCCCCAATCTATTTCATACCAATATAAATCATTCTTCATATGTATAATAATCGATTTAATTCCAAAAAAAATGTTGCTTATCATCATGTATCAACATTGAGTAAAGGATATGGATTTATAGTATTTCCCCAATTAATCAAAGAATTTTCAATGAGAAAACTGTATATAAAATCGTATATGATTTAGTAAATATTAATATTAATAACAAAATAATATACATATATATGAGAAATTTAATTTCAAATTTAAAAATATGACAATAAAGTTATTGTTTTAAGAGAATATTAATAATCATAAAAGAAATTATGATTTCTTAATAAATTTTACCACTTGGTAATTTTCAAGTCAAATCCACATGGATGTAATAAATCAAATTTGAACTTAACATTCTATGAAGTATGAATCAATAATTATATTAAATGGAAAATGGGTATTATATATAGAACATAAAAGTTAATTGGTGAATAATAACAAATAAGTCTCAATTTAATATAAAGTGAGATGAAATCACTTACCTCATTCTTATTTTTGGTTATACATTATTTATACCCATGTATAGTTTTTTAAAACATGTTATTAAATTATACCAAAACCATATTAATATTTATAATATAATTTAAGAACCTTTCATGGAATCTTATCACCCGTTCATTAATAATCATTCATTATTTTCATTGTTTCCGGAGTGGATTTCCATGTTTTCTTATGTCTGTTTTTTCATTAAATATTAGGTTCTTTCAAATATTATAGAGTTTAATCATATAAATAATAATAATAATACTGAAATAATAAAAATTCTTTAACCTTAATTTTACTTTTAAAACCCATCATGAATGATAGTTATGAAAAATGGAGTACGCTACGATCATAGAGACTACAGACCGTATATATGCATGAGTAAGGTTTCTATTTTTCACTGATCAATGCGGAAAGGGGGTAAGTAATATTTTAAATTTAAATAATAATAATAATATAATTAATACCATATTATATACATTTATATATCTTCCATGTGGTTTTGTTTTGAAAATAGAGTCACACAGCTTTGTGAAGGCAGTAGTCCTTACATACATGAATAATGTTATTTCCTTTACATTAGTGAGAAAAAGAATTAAAATGATATATATATCATATTTAAAAAATGAAAAATATTACATTTATATAATAATTATTTCATCTTCAAAACAAATAGTTGTGAACGTTTTCTATATCACCTCCCATGTAAAGCGTTAGTTAAAAACGAATCACATCTCTTCATGAGGTGGTAATCTTCCGTACACACGAGT
Source organism: Viscum album (assembly GCA_963277665.1). Classification (NCBI taxonomy): domain Eukaryota; kingdom Viridiplantae; phylum Streptophyta; class Magnoliopsida; order Santalales; family Viscaceae; genus Viscum; species Viscum album. The sequence continues at coordinate 1,742,238,373 of OY728128.1, read as the reverse complement.
GATGTTATCATATCACCTATGGAATAGAAGATTAATTTTTTTATATATATAAGATATATTGACTAAAGTCTTATAAATATTTTCTAAATACCATATATATATATATACTTCTTATACACCATCATTCCCATCCTTGAGAAGTGGAAATGGAAAAAATGAATGACATTGGTTTACAAGGCGATAATCCTCCAAACACACGAATGATTATTTCATAACCCAATTTATGGAAGTGTAGTAAATTTTAAGTAATTCCATTATTAAAAAATAACAATATTATTTGTAAAAAAGAGTTTATTATATCATCATGTTTGAATAATAGTTTATGTAAGTGGATAAAGAAGTAAAAGAAAGATACTTGTTGGAGAACATTACCTCTTCTTTGGGTATTCTCCTTAAGTTTTCACTTAATCAAGACTAGGTTGTCTTTATAACTAATATAAGGATTCTAGGATGAGTTTAGTTAGTTTGGGAAGTAATTTTGGTAGGTATTTGATGTTAAATATGTCTTTATTGGTGCGGATAACTGAGGGGAGTGAGTTCCCTTTTAAAGTTGAAGAGGAGTGGCATTCTTGTAAATATTCAAAAGATTTCACTATTGGGAGTTCAATGTGATCTAAAGTTGATCTAAAAATTATAATTAAATGTTTTTATGTATTATAATATCTATACACACCTCCACCACACAATTATACAAAAGGTTTTATAATTTTGTTCCTAAACATCTATGTTTCCTTATTTTTACCACTTTTATATTTCAATAGGGTAACTAGTTTTGAAACCTTGGTATTGTATCCCATAAAAATAAACTAAAGTTAATATTATTATAAACTTTTGACCCACATATTCTAAATATGAAATCCAATTTATCAAAATAAAACTTTTTCTATGGAAAATTTGTTTTCACACAAACGCATATAACCTGAAAAAAAAAATTAACATTAATGTCACTAACAAATATTTTACTATTTAGGGGTATTTATAGTAATAATAAAAAATAATTTGATTTATGAATTGAAAAAATTTATATTTATTTTCATATAAAAATCACAAGGCATAATATAACATTTTTATTAGCTTTAAATCATTTAATAAAATATAATTTATCATAAAATGACATTAATGCCAATTTTGATATTATTCATTTAAAATGAATTTAAAAATATTCATACAATGATTTAGTTTGAATATATTATGTTTAGACTTTTTTAACATTATATATTCATTTAAAATTAATAATTAAACACAATAACTAATTTATTTTACTTTACTTTTATTTTTTTAGTATCATTTATTTATTGTTTTACTAGAAAAATAATTATTGCGTTGCATTTTATTAAGAATATTAAGTAAAAAATTCATCTATATGTTTTGAAATAATATATTATGATAAAAAATTAATTTATAATTCAAAATAATATTTATAACTAAACTAATTTTTTTATCCCTATTCCAAAACATTATAGATATTAAAAGAAAGAAAAATATCTTTTTATCTTATTATTTACTTGACTTATTATATGGGTCGTATTCAAAAGAAAGAAAAAAAATTTTCCATATTTTATATTATTTTATGTTAAAGGTCTAAATAAAATCATTAAATAAAATTAAGATAATGTTTTATGTCATTTTCATTCTTATAATTGTAATTTAACCCCTAGTAAACTCATTTTTTCCATTATTGTTTTAATTAAATTTTACTGCATTCAATATTCATTTTATTAAAACTTTAAGTTGACCTTAATATAAATTATAAATCATGATCCTTACATATATTAAACAAATATTTTAAATTCAATTCACATAAGTGGAAAATTTTAATTGAAAATTAATCTGACATACTTGAAGAAAAAACGAGGTTTTAAAATTAAAATGTTCATAATTTTACAATGTTTTTGTATCAAAATTAAAGATTAAAATGATTAAAATGACCAGAATTGAAGTATTTGTTATAAAACTGAACTAATTAAAATTAAAAATAATTAGAAATATATTTTAACATTATAAATTTTTTAAATTAAAAAATATTTTCAACTAAAATACAATATTTTTTATAATTCATCAAAAAAACATTAAGAAAAATCCAAAAAATTCACCATAAGATAATTTTGATATGATTATTTAAAATTTTAAGATTATTTTTTCAAATTCTTTTTCAAAAAGGGTTAAAATTTTATTTTAATTTATGTGTGAAAAGCATGATTAAAACGTGTTTTGATTTAACCTAGTGTAGTTTGAATTACAAGTTATTGATGAAATTAAATTTAGTCTAAAAGAAATATATTATAAAGACTTAGGGTGTTAAATTATCCCCACCTTAACTAAATTTCATACTCAAATTTTAAATTTTATCTTGTTAATCAGGGTTTTGACATTTTGAACTTTTTTTGTTAAAAAACTCACATCATAAAAAGGTTAACAAAACATCCTCTTAATAAGAGAAAATGGGGAGTGTGAAGGTCATATAGAATAGTCACATGACTATTTTTCCTCGTATTATAACATAATTGGTATGTTAAAACATATATATGGAATAAAATAAAAATTCCCAAATACTTATGAAAGAAAATAGAGACCATTGATCATAATAAAGTGGGTGATTTTGAGAAGGTTAATGACCAAAAAATGAAAAACTAGATAGGTTGAAAAGGGTCATTGATATCATCATAAATTGTGGTAATGGCATAAAATTTTATTTTAGCATCATTTTCCTCAAATTTTATGAATTATTATTTAGTTTAATAATATAAATAAATATAATTACTTTATATGTTTCTAAATCATAAGTGTAATTTCATCCTTTGGTTGTGATTTAATCAATTTCCAATTCACCCCTAACCTTAAGAAATGAATATCCCAAAATAACTTTTTATGCCTAAAGCTCTAAAATTAAATTTTAATGGATCATAAGACCCATAAAAAGTGTGAAAATTATTTTTTCCTATCTCAAAATATTTTTCAAAACCTATATTTTTAGTGAAAGATATATAATATATATAAATATTTATATGGTGAAGTAATACATTAATCTAAAAAACCAAATCCAAAGTTCAATATAATATATTTCAAAAATATATAACCATATAACCCTTCCGAAATATTATGAACCAATATTTTATAAATAAAGTCAAAAAATTCCCAAAATTAACTTATATTTAATCCCTGAAATAATATGAAGTGGATCTTAATAATCGCAATTAAAACATGGGAATGCCTTCCTCTTGTAATATCTGAAACATGGTAATAAATTAAAATACCATAAAACCTTTCAAAAAACATGATTCCTTCCTTAATACTTAATTAAAACAAATTTTATTTAATATATTACTTAAATACAAAAATATTTTTAACTCCATAAATGATAACATAAAAAATTTCCCATCACATCATTAATCTGATCTAAGGTATTCGGTAAAATGTGATTTACTTTAACCACATCATCCATATTTTTATCCCAACATTATTATCACAAAATCAAGAATATATTAATGGTCCTCAATCATGTGTTTTACAAGATGTCAAATTTTTCAATGAATCTATTTTCTTGGTGCCATTCAAAATATTCTTTCAAATCCTTTAGGAAATAGTACTACAGTACAATCCTGTACATTTCATAATTCTTATAACTTGAATATCATCTATAAAACTCTTATACAATATATTTCAAGGATCTAAATACATAATTATATTAATCATTCCACTTTGGTTCTATCAATATCATAAGATTAACATTGATCCATAAACTTCTTATGATGTATATTTCTATTATGCTTAGGGAATTAATTTATGTAGTGACTATATCTCTATAGCTAAAACACTAAGTAACAGTGTTTAATTTATTCCCATTTCATTCTTTTTTATGGTGACTATTTTTTTACATATATATAAAACTCAGAATCCCTTCAATAATTTATCAAGGTGATTCCTTCCATATTTATCACATGTGAAAGAAAAATCCTTTTTTACCCTCTTTGCATTATTTTTTAGCTATGTCATCCGATTATTCTTCTTCTTTTTTGAATCTATAAGTCATGGAGAATTATTTCTCTTTCTTCAAATTACTTAAAATTGTTTCATCATATGAGTAAAAATGTTGATAGACCAAAAACCTTTAATGAAGTAGCTTAATACCTTTAAATAAATGGTCAAAATTTCACTCTATGTTGCCTATATAATTCAGAGAAAAATTAGCTACCTTGTAAAGGAAAATTACTAATCCAAAACATGTTCTTATTCTTTGTTATTTTAGTAAATACGCATTATCATCATATCCTTTTATTTTTTATGAGTTAAATATTTTTGATATAATTTATATTTAAAATATATCCAATACATGAGTTCTATTTCCTCTTCCTTCCTAGTCTTCTGTATCAATGATTAATTAGAATCTCCCTAGAGATAATACACTACAATTTTAACCTTTTTCTTTTCTCCACATCCTAGTGACATAAATATATTCTCTAGAAACATAATTAAATTCTCAGCTAAAATTATATGATTATTCCCAAAAAATTATAGGGGTTTTTATCACATAAAGTTATTCAAGATAAGGGAATATCACTTTGGAATAGGTTTCTCCATCCATGAAGGGTAATGTTTCATAACCTTGTTATGTTTCCCTAATAGAGACATAATTTTTTCAATTCCAAGGACATTTGTATTAGCTTACTTAGCATGTATAATCAACACATTTTCCATTAGTATTGATTCCATTTTCCTTACATGTTCCATTTCTAAATAATAAAACATACAATATTATCTCAAAGAATTGTGAATTTTAAATCATAATTTATAACCCCAAAACTAGTGAAATACATTAAATAAGATAATTTCATAATCATAAGCATGGTTTCTTTAGGGATATCTCTATTTTTTAAACCATTATAATTATGGGTTAAGAAAATGTGAATTGTTCTAATAATATACCCTAGTAGTGTTAAACTAGGTGTAAAGTAAGTCAAGTTTTTATGTACCAGGTAAATCTCGAGTGAAGCTCAACATGCCATTTTTAGAGTTATTATCCCTAGGTAAATATGTTTTTGAACCACATCCACTTGTAGTATCCATAAATGGTTGAATTTATAAGAAGTAACACATAATATTTACTTAATTAAAACTTTATTATGTATTCTATTACTATCCTAAAACTATATCATAGGGTTATGATCCCTAGTGTATAGTTTCCAAAATATAGTTACCAAGGTTTTTACTAAACTTTTTCTGATACCAACTGTAATGACCTAGGCCCTTGTAGCTCCGAGATGATGTATTAGTTAATTACATTAGAATAGATACAATGGGATTAACCTTGAAGAACTTATCAGTTTAGCAGTTTTGGAAAAATAAATACATAATCGATACCCATTTTACATTGGGAAAATAGAATAAATCATAATAAAAGTAAAATATCATCATCCTGGAAATTCATTCCAAGAATTTATTTTCATTTCATAAGGAAGGGATAAAAAACAAAAGTGATATTAAATGATAAATAAAGGTTAAGTATAGATGAATATATCATGAATCTATAATAATAATCAACAAGAAATAGTAGAAAACTAAACACACATGCCCTTTCAATAATTTTACTATTGTGTTGAGATATAGAAAAATCAATATAGCATGGTAAATAACTGAAACACATTCAATTTAATCAATAAAATTAGAATCAAATGAATCTATAGATTATTTCATAGAAAAAATATCTTGGATAATAATATTATATGAATTATTAATGAAATAAATGCTTAATTTTTTTATTTTATATTTCTTAGGTACATGATAACTTTACCTTCAAGGCCTTTAATAATGATGTTTAGAACATACTGTGTAAAACCCTATCTAATTAACCCACTGATTTATCTCATGTGACTACTAATGAATCAAGGGAATTTCTATAATTGATCTCAAACACATGTAATAATTATCAAAATAATTTCTAATATATCTAATAATTTATTTAATTCATAAACGGTTTTCTTTATCATCATGTATATGTATTGAGTAAAGAATATTTATTTATCAATATTTCCCCAGTTAATCACGTAACATTCATTGTAAACTCTCTATATGAATAAGTTATGTGGTTTAAAAATTAATAATATTTATAAAAAAATATGTACATAAAAGATAAATTTAATTTATAATGAAAATTATTATAATAAAGTGATTGTTTCAACATAAAGTTAAGAATCACAAAATAAATTTAGATTTCCTCATAACTTTTACCACTTAGAAATTTTTCAAGTCAAATCCACTTGGATGAAAAAATTAAAATTGAATCTTAAAATACCTGGAATTATGAATGAATCATGATATTAAATTTCATATAGAAAATATATACCCCACATAAAATTTAATTAATGCATAATAACAAATAAGTCTCAAAGGAATGTAAATTGAGATGAAATTTATTATGTTGTTCTTCTTTTTTATTGTGCATTCTTTAACCTCTTTTATAGTGGTTTTAAAGTGTTATTAACTTATATAAGAACCATATTAATATTTATAATAACATATATGATCCTTTTATAACATCGCATCACATATTTATTGTTAATCATTCATTATTTTCACTTTTTCATGTGTTAATTTCATTGTTTTCATATGTGTATTTTATCATTAAATATAGAGTTGTTGCACATATTATAGAGCTTAATCTTCTAAGAAATAATAATAATAAAATAATTATCTTATTTTTACATCAATGTTACTTTTAAAACCAATATTGAATAATAGTTATAAAAAATTAAGGATGTTATGATCATTGTTATGGTAGGTCATACGTATGCTAGAGTGGTGTTTTTATTTTTCAACGATCATTATGGAAAGATGTTATTAATATTTTAACATTATATAATGTTAATAATATAATTAATACCATTTTATATACATATATATATAATCCATGTGGTGTGGAGATGAAAAAAATAGCCACATCACTTCATGATGGTGATAATCCACACATACACAAACGATGTTATCATCATTACATTAGTGGAAAGAAAATGATATATATATATATATATTATAATTAAATAATTATAATTATTTAATTAATATCGTAATTATGTCCTTTATATCACATATAATTGTAAACTTCATATGTATCAACTTCTATGTGAAGTGCTAGTGAAAGAAGAATCACATCGCTTCGCGAGGTGGTATTCCTCTATTCACAGAAGTGACGTTATAAATTATCCTATAGAATATAATTTAGAGGGATATATAAGATATATTTACTCCATATGTATAAATATAATATAAATACGATATATATTTACTTTATATTCATCATGATACCCAGCCATGAGAGATAGAAATGGAAAAGTGAACGACATCGGTTCGTGAGGTTGTAGATTGTCGTACACACGAACGATGAATTCTTAACCCATTTGAAGGAGTTATAGATGATTTTAGGTCATTAAAATATTATAAAAAACCCATTTATATTTAATATAATGATTATATTATATCATCATGGTTTAATATAAAGTTAAGGAGGTTAATAAACAAATCAAATAGAGACTTGTGTTGGAGAACATTACCTCTTCTTCGGGTATCATTCTTAGGATTGCACTCGAGACTTCCTAGGTCGGATTTATACCCATTATAACTCCTACAAGATGAGAGGATGGAATTTATGAATTATTTTGTCCGTTTTTTCGTGAGAAAAATATCTTGTGTGTTGTGGATAAGAGAGGAGAGTTGGTTCACTTTTATAGTTGAGGAAGTGTAGCATTCTTTTAAATTCTCAAAAGTATTCACTATTGGGAGGTCCATATTTCCAAAATTTGATGAAACAATTATAATTAAAGGTTTATATGAATGATATAGTCGATAAAAAACAATAAAATACAATGAAATAGGTGTTTTAAACATTTTTTTTCCTAACTTCAAAGTTTACATATTTTTACCTTTTTTTGTTTTTCACTGCGGTAAATAGATTTCTAACCTCGGTAATTTATCCTTTAAAACTAAATTAAATTGAGTATTATTAGAAAATTTAAACCCAATTATTATATATATTAAATCCAGTTTATAAATGTAAAATATATTCTATGTTATAAATAATTTTTAATCCAAGCATCTGTAACATGCAAAAACATTATTTTAATATTAACTTTTTTCAGTATGTTTTACCAGTTAGGGATCATTATAGTCCTTAAGAAATAAAATTTGGTCCATTAATGGAATAAAGTTTATATTTATTATCATATAAATATAACTTGGAATAAAATAATGTTTTTTTCAATTTAAATCATTTAATAAAATATAATTTAACATAAAATGACATTAATGTCAATTTTGAAATTATTCATTTAAATTGAATTTAAAAATATCAATAAAATTATAGAATTAGAATATAATGTGTTCAAATCTGTTTATCCTGATTTGTTATTCTAAAAAATAATTTAACACAATAATTCATTCAATTTACTTAAATTTTATTATTTTTAGTATTAGTTATTTTATTTTTTATTAACAAAAATAATTATTATATTGGCATTTCATACAGATTTTAAGTAACTAGTTAAACATTAAAAATAAAATATAAATACTTATGATGGAAAAACTAATTTATCTTTAAAAATAATATTTAAAAGAGAACCAATTTTCTTTTTCTTAATCCCATAGAATTATAGATATTTAATGGAAGAAATGTATATTTTTTGTCTATTTCTTTACTTAACTTGTTGTATGGGTCGTATTAAATGGAAATTGAAAATGAATTTTGATATTTCAGATAATCTGATATAAAAGGTAGAAATAAACTCATTAAATAAAATTAAAATAACGTATTAGGTAATTTTCACTCTTATCTTTCTAGTTTAACCCCTGGTAAACTCATATTTACCTTAACGACAGTAATTAATTTCTATTATATTCACTATTAATTTTGGTAAAACATTAATTTAAAGTTAATATAAATTTGAAATTATTTTTATTCCAAATATGTAATCCATTTTTCAAAATTCTTTTCACATAATTAAAAATTTTAATTTACAATTAATCTCATATACGTGATAAGAAAGTTGGTTTTAAAAGTGAAAATGTGCAAATGTTTATAATGTTTTTATATCATTATTAGATATTAAATTGATTTCAATTAACTAAATTGTATTAATTTATTTAAAACTATAATAATTTTACTTTAAAAACAATAAAAAATATATTTTATCATTTTAATTAATTTAAACGAAAAATCAAATTTCAATTAAAATTTTATATTTTTTACTATTCATCAAAAAATGGAACTTTTCAGAATAATTCAAAAAAATCACCCTAAGATAATTTTGATATGAGGATTTTAAAAATGAATTTTTTTTTAATTAATATTATTAAATTATTAAATTTTAATTCCAAATTATGTTCACAATGAATGACTAAATCGTGTTTTGTTTAAACCCAATGTAACGTGCATTGCATGAAATTGATTAAATAAAATTTGTTATAAAAATATATATCGTAAAGTCTTAGAGTGTTATATTAATTGATTATTCTAAAATATACCAAATTTTTTATTAAAGAATCAAAGATTCAAGATTAATAGTTTTAAATGAATGTGATAAATGTTCCTAAGTTCATCCTTGATTCTGATGGAATAATAATATTTAGGAATTGTGTTTGTGCCCCATCCAAGCAAAATATGAAGAATGATATATTTAATGATGCACTTCTTTAATCATTCTCTATTAATACTAGATTTAAAAATATGTATACATATCTAAAAGTATATTTATAGTGGTACATAAATAAAATAGATATTTTAGAGTTTGTATCTCAGTTCTGGTATGTTGGAAATTCATAGCTGAGAGATAGAATTATAATGGGATGTTACAAACATTACCCATACCATCATGGAAATAGGATAACATAAAAAGGGATTTTTTTTCATTGGAATCCACAAAATTCCTAAAGGAAATAATTATATTTCAATTATAGTTGATCTTCAAAAAAATATTCACACTTTCATGATATTGTAAAAGATTTATCTGTTGAAAACATTTACATAATATACATTACAGAAGTGATATGGTTGTATGAACCACCACATTATATTTTATATAATCAATTTCAATGGTGTATATAAATGTTCTAGATAAGTCTTCCACAATCTCTAGATTCAATGTTGTGTTTGAATACTACTTATCATCCTTAGACATATGGCTAATATAATAGATCCATTCAAACCCTAGAGGATGCATTAATGTCATGTTAATAGTATTTGAAATGTGGTTGGGATCAATAACTTCCTTAATTTAAGTTTCCTTACAAATATATATTTAACTCAATCATTAAGATGCATCCTTATGAATCACTATACATAAATAACTATACAAATCCAATTAGTTAGGATAAAGTTTGAAAATGATGGATATTAGCCCCTTATCTACCCTATGAAATAACTGACAATGCCAAATCCATTTAGTAGCACATCAAGGCAGCTTCATGTTGATAGAAAAGATACGCTAAAAATCGTTGGATAAACCTAAAATTTAACATTGTTGAGAAGGTATTATTGTGAATTTATCTATGAAATGTGAATATGAGTTTTCTAAATTAAGTAAATATTATCCCTATGAATGTTTTCCCCTTAGATATTCTTGATCAAACAATGAAGTTAAATTATTGCTTCACACATCCACAAAACCTCTATCAAGTTCACGATGAGTTCCATGTATCTATCCTAAGGTAGTATATACTCAATATGTATTTTTTAATAATATCAGAGGTTTTACTTTTGAATTATTATCTTTATTTTGACGAAAACCCATTAGAAACCATCAATCTTATAAATAAAATGTTGTGAAACAAGACTAGTCAGCTGGTTAAAATTCCATAGAGGAATAAAAAATCCAAAGAAGAAACATGGTAAGTCGATTATGTGATGAAATAGAGATATTCACATTTTTTATCCTATTTATTGAATTTAAATAGTGAAGATAATTTAAAAAGGGTTATTATATAACACTCTAGTATTTTATGATATATTTCTCTTCATAAAAAATTATTTTCTTTAACAGATTATGATACCCAGAAATCCAAGTTTAAATGTACCATAATATAGTATATCATTATAGGTTGATAATTAAACTATTTGAGTGAATATTAATAACCACATTTTGAAAAAAAATAGGCATTTTAGGTAAATTAAATATATTTATAAATAAGTACTCAATTTTTAGTAAATTTAATATATACTTTAAAAATACACTTTCCACACAAATAGTTTTTATTGATTTTTATGAGTAAATAAAATAAATAATAATATATATATATATAAATATAAATTTTATTTTAGAAATTTAAATTCATTTTATAAATTATCATGTCAAAATTTTCTTAGATTTAGTTTTTGATAAATTTCCAAAATGATGGTTTTTCTATAAATAGTGAAAAATACTAATTTTTATTAAAAAATTATCTTTATTTGATGAATTTAAAATTTTAGATTTTATAATAAAATTGTTTTAATAGAATAATTATTTCATTTATGTTATGAATAATTTAATTTATTTCATTAGAGATAGTTTTTTAGTATTTTTTATATAAAAACTTTGACACCTCAGAAAAACAATTTCAAAAAAATGATTTTCATCACACGTTTCCGATTTAATATTCTGTTAAATTCTTATAATTAATTGATTTTAATTTGATTAAATATATTCTATATTTGTAATAATACTGTACATATTTTTGTACTAGTTAACCTTCATTTTTTCCTTATTATTAGTAAAAATAGGAAACATATTTTACTGTAGTTAAGGTTAAAATTGGTTTACCAAGTGTTAAACTAAGATATAAGAGTATGTTTGGAAATTAAAATAGACTAAATCCTATTTTATAGTCATATTTGGACCTAATAATTTACTAAATCTTAACCTCTATAAATTTGGAATCATTTAACATAAGTATGAATTTATTATATTTTAATCTTGTATAAAAATCCAAGTGTTTCGTCTCCCCCACTAATAAAAGGACACCCCTCCTTTATCTTATTTACAATATATTTACAAATATAGATTGAGAAATACCAAATAAATTATCTTATAATCTTCCAAATAAAATAAATATAGTTTATTTTCATCTCGAAATACCATTCCAATGATCCTTAATAAAAGATCAAAAGGAGCTCAACCACAGGAGAGATAATCATCTTACACGACCTCTTACAAATTATACTTATTTTACTTATTATTTATTTGTGGTATTAATAATAAAATTTTAATTTCTACATCATCATTATACATAAATTTTATTATAATTTTTTAACCAGGTTTATTCACCCTTATTTCAATCAAATAAGAATTTAATGTATCACTTGTGCATATATATGGACTATCATCTCTATGTAGTGATACAGTAAATTTTCCATCGCCATAATTAATAAATGGGTATTATGATTCATTTAATTTCAATAAATTATATTAACGATATATTTTTTCTTCTATAATTATAATATAATATCTACCTTCAAACTTTCCACAATGTAAAATGACAACATCGCTCGTGCATACGTTTGTAATCCCACCTATGCAAAGCGATGTGATTCGTTTTTCATTCCTATTTATATATATGGTAATAAAGATATATTTAGTGAATATATATGATATATATAATATAATAATTATTCTTTAATTTTTATTTAATATTTACCTTTCTTTCAATTCATCCATCTAAAAGTAAAAAACGGTGTTCATCCGTACAGCTATCCTATTGTCTCCATGAATTGTATAAGTCATTATTCTATATTTAACATTTATGAATTAATATATATATATATATATATAATATATTTTATATTCATATAATGATGAATATTCTGGTGATTATGTAACCATGATCGGAGTTTACACATATAAACTGTAAAATTGAAACTCTCATAAAAAAGAAACTCTGAACACTCAAAAATGATAATTTTAAAAAGGAATTATTAATAAATGGATTTTAAAATGTTATTAGTCGATAATATGTGATAATATAAGTATATAATTGATTATTTTATATAATTAAAATAAATTTAAATTTATTATATTGGGTTATATTTCTTTTGAAACAAATCAAACTTGAGGTACTGGATTTATGTTATAATATCATTGTTTATCAGGATTTTTTATGATTATGTTTTTCATAATGAAATTTTATGAACTATATCTCAAAAATAAAATGAAATTACATATCCTATGGTTTTCTCTATAGATTATACATTTCCTTTAATTTTATTCTCTTTGTAAACAAATGATAGATAAATATATTTTTAAGGAAAAATGACTTTATTTATCTCTTTAGTATAAAATAATTTATCTTCCATGTCCATATTTTCTAAAAAAAATAGAAAAATGAATTTTCATATGATATTATTATTATTTAATGTCATATTTATCCCTGAATTAATTTTAAAAAATTGTTTTGAAAGTAATATTATTTTAATTTTCTTAATGAGGTGATTTTAGGTTTCTACCTAAAATGATAATGGAATATTTGTTTAAACATAATGGTTATGAATGTAAATTTCTACCACTAGGCTTGTTCAGTGATTTTAATATTTCATTTAAATTTTTCAAATATTTGAACATATAAAAAAATTCATAAAATTTTGTAAGTTTTTTTATTTTAAATATTTTATTTCAAAGTGATAATGGAATTTTCAATATGAAATTTTTATAGATATTTTAATGAAAATTGTCTTTTAAGATTACATGATTTGATGTTATGTATGTATTTATAAGGTATAATCCAAGGATATCATACATATTCTTTATCTATATGGTTTATGTATATTGTCACAAGATGATTATGAAACCAATTTATTTTTAACATGTTGTGTTATACTAAAATGTGGTAATGTTCATAAAACCTTATTCTATTCCATGTGTTAGGATATATAAACAAAGTGTTATGATATTTTGGTAAAAATATGAGTAGATTATGATTATCTGATAGGTTTTCAATGAGTTATATATTCCCCCAACGAATTATGTATTGTTGGATATCTCATGAGATAATAAGGACTAGAATGTGGAGTAAACCCAATTCACTAAGGGAATATATCCACAATGATAGTCTGGGGAGTTAACCTTGAATAAGGATATTATTGAATTTGGAGTGATCCCAATCCACTTTTATAGTCTTGTTAGTGAGAATTAAATAGGTAAATAATTTTCTATGATTTTGTGTTCTCTATAAACTTATGTCTTATGCTAATGGAATGCTTGAATGGATCATGTTCATTGATTCTTTTATGATTATTGTCTTATAAACAACCAAAATATATTCCATGCTTCAATATAATGGTCTATGATATGTGGGGTATGCTTTTTAAATGTTAATATCATGTTCTTTGATAGTTATTATCCTTTTTGGTTAATTGATCATTGGTGTCTCCCTTGTATACCCTTACATAGAATTTGATTTCACCTTTTCTTATGTTTCCTTTACCCATGTCATAGAGAAAGGTTTTAACTATGATATGATAAGAAGTTTTCACTTTATGAAGAACTTAGTGGGATATGGTATAGATCTATTACAAATATTATGTTTATATATCCAAGTTTCCAACGATGCTAAACCTATATAATTATATAATGGATTTTAAGGTTCAGTATTTTAATATTCATCTGATAAGATATAATATTTATGTATAGAAAAATATAGGTCACTATAATATGGATGTTCAAACAAGGTTTGCAATCCAGATGTTGGAGGAATTTTTTGGTGCTTGTGTTCGTGATTTTAGAGTTTTATGGGTGAATTATTTTTTATTTGGATGAGTTTAATTATAAATATAGATATCAATCATAAACTAGAATGGATTTATTTGAGTCATTATATAGGTTTCCTTATATATATATAATATTGTACTAATAATTGTAATTTAATAATTCTTTGACCATATGTAGTGAAAATCATGATTAAGAAGGTTTAGGTTATTGTCAAGTGTATGAAAGATTCTCAAAATTATTATAATTCCTATAGTAATAAATGGGGTGATATTATAAAGTTATTGGGTAATAATTGTATTCTTTTTAAGTTTTATCCTCTTCAATAGAAACATAGGTTCCTCATGGAGGTAATCAAACTCCTTGGTTTTTAAGATCTTTATTGGTAATGATTATTGTTTGTGAGGTGGGATTTATCATATCCCTTCCCCCATAAATGAATGATATTAATTATTTATCCCATGTGTTGTAAAATTAATTAATAATATTGATAAATAATTTAAATTAAATTGGAGTGAGTTAGATATTAATAATTATAAAACATTACAAAAATGAAAATTTTCATTTTTTTTATATTTAAGAGCATGTGTTGTGTGGGTGAGACATTAATTTAGTTTATATACTTTGGAGACATAAGGTCTCAGAGGAATATTCATGGGAGTCTATGTTGAATATGAATGTACAATTACTAGATTTTATATTATAATAGTTTTGTTATTAATATGAGCATTAATAGGTGTTAATGTTATTAATGTTTTTATTCCCCATTTTTTTATATATTTATATATTTTTTATAGAAAGAGTCAAATTTGAGAGATATCTCATTACCTATTTTGATCATTGTTTTATTCATCAAATTTTTTTCGAATGGATTAGATTTAATTTATATGTATCTAATAAATAATCCAAATTCTATATAGCTCCTATAATTTATAGTAATATGGTGAAATAAATATTTGAGAATTATTTTGGTGGTGAAGGTAGGATTGGGGTTGTGTATAGATAGTAATATTTAATATTTCCAAAAGAATATTGTGATTCTTTTTAATTGTGTTGTAATTTAATTTTCTTAGTAGTATAAGGAGAGGAGTTATCTTAGACAACCATTGCATATTGGTTCATGATATTATGTTATGATAACATTGATTTTCTTGGGAAGATAATGTCTTGATATTTCGGTTTACATTTAGTTAGTACAGACAATAGGTTGTGTGGTGATGTGTTAGATTGCAATGTGAGGATTTTTGAAATGGTATAATTCTTTGTGGAAGTTATTATATGGGTTTAATATATTTTCTGTGTTGAACTATAAGTATTTTGGTTTCACCATTATATTTTTTTTGTATCTTTGATGGAAGAGGTGAAATAATAATGGAAATTAAAGGGAAGTTAATGTTTGTGATGTGATTATTGAATGTTAAAGAATTTTAGCATGATGAAGGGTTTTTCACCAAGATTCTCTTTGGTATAATTGATTTTTAATGTTTATCTACCACTCTATCAACAGTTTATCATTTTTTTCAATGGTTCAATTGACTCAAACCAATTATATCGTGATGAATTTTTTCATTAAATGATTTTTATGGTTGTCCTTTTAATTTTAAATTTCATATTTTTCATGAATTATTTCTGTTTTCTTCAATGTTATCAAGCCCTGGTAATCCTTGAGATACTTTGTTGTTGTTATTTTTTATCTATGGTGTTTAAAAATCTATCTGCTTCATGTGATCTAGTTATTTTGAATCCAAGGTGTTCTTTCTCTCCTCTTCTCTTCAACCATATTGATTCTTTTCAATTGAGAAGCTATGGTAGATTTTTTATTTTTATTTTTTGTGTTTGGTAAAAATATTTATAGTGGATGGTATATACTAAGTTATTGAAGGTTTTTTATGTGATCGTTACTTTTTCATCATCGGTTTCCGTATCTTCATTCAATGTATAATTATAATGCTCTTACTGAGGAAGGTGATATAGAAATTATCCTATTTATATATGGTGTATTTTTTGAATTACCATAATTTTTTAATATCTTGGTAAAGAGTACATATTTTCCTAAGGATTATAATAAACCATACATAAATAAATAATGGTATTATTGTAGTGAGTGTTCTTTAAATGTTTTTTTATATTATTTTCACATAATTATTAAGGTGAGATTATATATTTTTTTCTTAATAATATTGTCACGACCCACATTCACCAAAAGGAGGGAAGGGTCTGCATATTGCTATGCCCTTCCTTATTCAAGTGGAATGAGAGATAATGACCCCCAAAACCTTCCTTCAATAGGTCCCAGAGTGGCGACCAGTCCCAAAGGTATAGAATCACTCACTAAATGGAAGGCATTACCCTTTTTCTTTTAATAGGATTGGGAGATAAGATAGTAAATACCACAACACCAAAACTAAAAGTGCAAGAAAAGCCAAAACAACCATTCCCATATGCATGATCCAAAAGTAAATACCACAAAGTACAAGGTGACTACAAAGGTAAAGTACCAATGAAATAAAAAGAGAAACTGCAACTGTCCCAAAGGTTCTGTGCTAGTATAGTCCCGTGCGATCCCTGAAGTCCTCCTGGAAAACTAAAAACAGTTTTATATACGTAGGTTGATCATATAAGTATACTCAATAGGGAAAAAGCTAAATCCCTCGGGCACAAGTGGTGAGGCATACAAATGCCATGTGAGAAAAGAGGTAACCAATCACTTAACAAGGAAACTAACCACCCAAGCCTCAATAAGGTACACTCCCCAAATAATTTAAGTCAAGTAAAATATAATAATATCACATCGATGTTTGGGTACCCCACGCCACTTTCCCACTAGTTATTGAGGACATCCTACGCATCGAACCAATCCCACCATTCTCACTGTAGTCCCACTACCACACCCCGGCCGCACACACCTAGGCCATACCCTCATGCAGTCCAACTACCAAACCCCACCCGCTAACACCTGGTCCACAATTGTCTCACATAACCACACTTGCAAACACCTAGTCCAGAACAACCACTACCATACCCGAAAACACCTGGGCCTCATCCCAAACACACTTGGGAAACCACCTGCCCGCACACTCCTTGGCCAACCACCGCACCACCCTGCCTAAAGATTCTTGGGCTAATAATGGACTTCAGGCTATCACAGCCTACCTGAAGATACTTGGGCAATCCGGGAAAGGGAGCAGAAAGGAGCTACTAACCAGCCACTAATAGAAGTGTTGGGAAAAACACCATCCCCCGTGAAATGGGGGTGTTCGGAACTAAATGCTCAACTTGGGTGGGGCGTGAATAAGAAACACAAAAATACAAGTATATGTATAGGTAACTAGAACTCACCCAAAGTTTAGGTTTTTCTTCAACCCACCCGAAGAACACATTCAGCACCCACGTCCAATTCACAACCCACACTAAACGAAAACCATCTGTCTCATCTTTGTTTTCATGTTTAGCAATAATGTTAGATGAATTTTCTGCACCTACTTGGGAAAACAGAAAGCATAAACACAAGCCAAGATACTACCCCATGTTCCCAAAACCCAAGAGCCAACGGCTTCTCAACAATAGAGGATCCTACCCCAATTCGTCATATGAGCAAGGTAACCACGCAGCTCCAAATTCACAATGAGTAAAACCATAGCAACAGGGGATCTTATCCCCTCCCCCATCACCCAACAACCAGCTAGTGAAATAAGAACAATCAAACCACTACCACCAAGAAAAGAAGTCCCATGTGGGTATTTCTTAGATTTAAACGATTTAACACACTCCATGATTCCAATTCCATTGTACTTTAACTGGGGTAATCACAGAAAAAGGATTGATCCTGGTGCCTTCAATTTACTTAACTGAATATACATAATTAACCAACTTCCTTTACACAACAAGGGTTCACAACCACAATACAAACCATTTAAACATCATCAGAGGTAAGGGTTCGTTAGTACACAGATAAAGACCACCAACGGCCATGATTTTCAGTAGGCATACACCCTCACATCTCAAAAATCATCAATCATGGCAGAATAGAAAAACAGAGCATCATCATTGGTCACACCCCTCCCCTTCGTTCTTTAGAATCCATTTGTTATCTTCTTTAATGTTTGGTTAATTCAATTCTACAGAAACAATAGCATACCCAACCCGCAAGATACACAAAAAAGAGAGACAAAGGTAAAACCCTTCCTGATTGATCGACGATCAAAGTTTATCTTCACGCACTAGGAGAAATTTGTAGGGGTGGGGCCTCAGGAACTCAAGGACGAGCAGACGAATCGATGGGGGTTGATCGAGAAAAAAAACCCAGGGAGACCCCTTTAGTTTATAAGGGTTGGGGATGGTTGAGATAAGAACGTGAAACCGTGTAAGGAGTGGGGTCATGGGTTGACCACGTGGCCCCACACATAATTAAGGGGTCCCCGCCTTTAGGGTTAGTTAAAACCGAAGCACACACAGGGTGGCTCATTTAACATTTAATTAAACGCCATTTATGGGCATTACTGGGCTTTAAAACAAGCTTAAAGGGGTCAAAACTGGGAATTTGTACCAAGGGAGGTGCTACTGAAAAACTCGTGGGGGATTAGGCTAGGTCCACCGGTTAGCCGAGATACCAGTAGGTTACGGCTACCGGTAGACCGAGATACTGGTAGGCCGAGCTACCGGTAGGCGCCGACTACCGGTAGGTCGAGCTACCAGTAGGCTACGGCTACTGGTAGACCGAACTACCGGTATCCGAGCTACCAGTAGGCGGAGCTACTAGTAGGCCGAGCTACAGGTAAGTTATGGCTACCGATAGACCAAGCTACTTGTAGGCCTTCTACCAGTAGGCTAAGGCTACTGGTAGGCCTAACGTGGGTCAAACTTCATCGAGAAGTTGGGATGGCCTCCCAGACCACCCAGAACACCTCAACCACCTAATTTTTTTACTAAGTAATGGTCCTCCATCAACCCGGTCCATTACATTAGATACCTCTTAAACTATTCTCACCCTCGAGAATCAAGAAAACCCATAAGAAAAAAGAGGGTTTGAACAACCACCTCGAAAGATACCTCTCAAGAGTGAACCTCGTTGTCAACTAAAAACACCTTTCTCTTAAGAACTAAGCAACATACCATGTCAAACTGCCCAATCATGTGAGTTGGGGATTCTCTTCTCCCATGTCAAGATACTATCCGCTTTTGGCAGCACTGACAACCCCACATGGGTTTAATCGCATCCACCTTAATGCATCTTGATTAGGGGTTGGGTCCTCCCCTCGCCATAACCAGGACTTTTCCCACAAATTTGGAGTATGAAAACCCACATATTTTATATCCAAAAATGGAAAACGCTCCACCATAAAAACTATAAATAGAACAGCACAAAACACAAAACAACTCTGGGTACTGGGCACGCATATGTGATTCCCTCTCCCATGTACTCTCCTCAAGCCCACCATGTCTCCATAACACACGAACCAAGGGAATGGTTCGCCCACGAAGCACCTTCTCCTCACAATCCTCGATCATCACTGGTCTTTCCACAAAGGTCACGTCATCCTTGATGTCTATCACTCCCCATTCAAGTATCCCCAGTAGTGGCGGTTGTAACGCTAGCTAATAATCCACTTCGCCGTCCCGCCGCAACACTTCGAAGGGTCTGATGATCCTGGGAGAAAGATTACTCCCCTTACCGAACCTCTGTTGACCATGCCGAGGGGCGACCTTCAAGAACACGTGGTATCCAACCTCAAACTCTAAGGGCCTCCTCCTAGTATCAGAATACAACTTATATCGGTCCTGGGCCGCCTTCATCCTTTCCCAAATAAGCTGAACCTTCTCTGTCGTGCTCTCCACCACCTCCGGGAAAAGGATACCTGCCTCCTCGACTTCGGTCCAACACACAGGTGAGCGGCATGGCCTCATTTACAAGGTTTCAAATGGGTCCATACCAATGGAAGAGTGATAGATATTATTTTAGGAGAACTCTACCAGAGGAAAGTGTTTCACCCATGATCCTCATGAGTCCAGAACGCATGCCCGCAGCATATCCTCCATGGTCTGGATGGTGCGCTCTGTCAGCCCATCTGTCTGGGGATGGAAAGAAGTGCTAAGATGTATCTGGGTGCCAAAAGCATACTACGATCCTATCTAGACTCATGAGGTAAACTTTGCATCCCTATCTGAGACTATGGACCTCGGAACTCCATGCAACCGTTCCACCTCATCTACGTACCTTCGAGCCAAAGAAACCACTGTACTTGACTCCTTAATCGCCAGAAAGTGAACCAATTTCAACAATCGGTCCACTGCAACCCAAATGGCATCATATCCCCCTTGAACCTTAGGTAGTACCATGAAGAAATCCATCGAGATTCCCTCCCACTTCCACTCTGGGACATCTAGATACTACAACATGCTTCTTGGAACTCGGTGTTCAGCCTTCACCTGCTGACACACTATGAACTTGGACACAAACTCCGCTATTGCTCGATTTACTCCGGGCCTCCAAAACTGTCTCTTTAGACCATGGTACATCTTGGAAACTCCTAGATGTACTGCCAGGGGTAAGTTGTAGAACTCACTAAGAACCTTGACGCGCATCACCTCTGGAACAAACAGATTCCCCTGAAAAAATATCCAGTTTTGACCATCCTCCATCCATCCTTCTTGATCATTGCTCTAGTCAACTCAGTCACGCATCACTTCGCACTCTGGGTCTCCCCACTGAGACTCCTCCACTTGCTGAAACAGAGGAAACTGCACTGCCATCTAATATAGGCAACCTCTATTTCCATCCATCCTCGTATCTAGGTGTAAGGCAGCCAATTCCTCCATTGCCTTCCAGGTGTCTGCCGACTCTCGGACCGTATCCTTTTGTGATCTCCTACTCAAGGAAATCTCCACTACATTCCCCTTCCCGGAAGTGGAGGAAATCTCGAAGTCGTAATCTGGGAGGAACTCCATCCACCTCTGATGTCTCAAGTTTAGGTCCCGTTGGGAGAAGATATTCCTCAAATATTTGTGATATGTGAAGACCACAAAGCATTCCCCGATGAGGTAATGCCGCCATAAATTTAGCACAAAAATGACCACTGCAATCTCCAGGTCATGGGTGGCATAATTATTCTCAAGAGGGAATAGATGCTTAGATACATAAGAGATCACTCCTTACTGCTGCATCAATACACAACCGAGGCCTAGCCCAAAAGCATCACATAACACCTCATACGTTGCCCCTTCTTCTGGTAGTCTGAGCACTAGGGCACTAACCAGCTTCTCCTTCAGATAGCTGAAGGCTGCCTCGGACTGCTCACTCCACACAAAAACCTGAACCTTCTTGGTCAAGGATATCAAAGGGGCTGCAACTTGGGAGAAGTTGGGTACGAACCTCCGATAGTAACTTTCCAGCCTGAGGAAGCTATGAACCTCTGCCACATTCTTGGGAGACGCCCAAGAAATAGCTACTTCAACCTTTGATGGGTCCACTGCTACCCCTTGCTCGGACACTACGTTCCCAAGGAAGTGCACTTCTCGTATCCATAACATGCATTTAGACAACTTACCATAGAGCTGGTGATGTCAGTGGACCTCCAAAACCGTCCTCAGGTGCTCCGCATGATCCTCCTCTGACCTTGAAAAGATCAGGATATCATCGATGAACACAACTACGAACCGATCCAGGTACTCCTAGAAGATGGAGTTCATAAGCCCCATGAACATAGTTGGGGCGTTTGTAACACTGAAAGGCATGAATACGAACTCGAAGTGTCCATATCTGCACCTGAAGTCCATCTTCAGAATATCGCCCTCCTTCACTCTCAAATGGTGATACCCAGACCGCAAGTCGATCTTCGAGAACCACCATGCCCCTTTCATCTGGTCGAAAAGATCGTCTTTCCTCGGAAGAGGGTAGAGATTCTCGATTGTTACCTAATTCAGCCTCATGTAGTCTATGCACAACCTGAGACAAACATCTGCCTTCTTTGCGAACAAGACTGGATCCCCCACGGTGATGCACTTGGTCGAACATAACCCCTCTTCATTAGATCGTAAATCTGAATCTGCAGCTCGTGTAGCTCCAAAGGTGCCATCTGGTAAGGAGCCATCGAGATCGGACGAGCACCGGGCTGCAAGTCTATCCAAAACATGATATCACGTTGAGGGGGTAGAGTCGTTACCTCTTCAGGAAAGACATCCATAAACTCTCTGACGATTCCTAACACCTCTACCATCTCACAATCTACTGGATCTGCTGACAGCTCGGCTAACAAGGAGAGGAGGTTTTCCTCTCGCATGTTTCCCTTCTGACTGCTCCAATCGCTGGTGAAAGTAGTATGTCGGCTGCCCAAGTCTAAGAACACAACCCTTCCTCGGAAGCAGTTGATGGAAGCACAGACAGAGAACAACCAGTCGATGCCTAGGATGACATCGTATGTATGTATCTGTAGCAGTAGTAGATTCTTGACTGACTGATGTGGTCCTATCATCAGTCTCCATCCTCGACAAACATATAACAAGTTGGTCTAACATCCTAATGGTATGCTTGGCACCAGGGGAACTGGAAGTCTCTCAGCATCTAGACCCAAGGCACGGGCTAGACTGGGTGAAACAAAGGAGTGTGAAGCTCCGGTATCAAACAAGTCATAAGCAAGAGTCCTAAACAAACTGATCGTACCTTGAATGACCTTCATCCCTACTGGAACTGCTGCCTTCGTGGCGTGAAACTTTCCAAGCCCAGATCCTCTGCCCCTCGGCTATCGGCCACCTCCCATACCACACCCCGGTCGAGGTCCCTGAGGATAACCCTGAGGTCGGCCTCCTCCTACAACATCTTCCCTCGGAGGAATGGGAGCTCTCTTCCCCTACTGCTGCTGCTGGAAAGGCCTAGCTGGAAGCTGCTACTGGGGCGGGTGTTGGGGCTCTCTTCCACTGCCACACTATACTCGGTCTGGGCACTAACTCTGGATATGTCCATGGATCCCATATACGAAGCACAGCGGTCCTGGGCCCGAAGGAAAAGGGCGAGGACCAGGGGATTGGAACTGAAACTCATGCGGCCTGCTCCGTGCTAGTCAGAACCTAGAGGGTCCTGATGCTGGATTCCTGGTGCTGACGACCTTCCCCTTCAATTGTCCTAGTTGGATCCCCTCTCTTGACACACCTCCTAGAGCGTTCATCCTCTCTACCACTTTGGCCTTCTTAAGGACCTCCAAGTACGTTGGCAGGGTAAAGGGGGTAACAGCATACTGGAGGGAGGGTTAGAGCGCCTCCTCTAAATGTCTTGCTCGAGACTCCTCATTGAGAAAGAGGTCCGGAGAAAAATGTAGGAGGTCTATGAACTTGATTCCCAGCTCCCTTACTGACATACTCCCCTGCTGGAGGGAGATCATCTCCTGACTCTTCTCCGCCTTCATCGTCGAAGAGAGGAATTCCGCCCGGAACTACCTCTCGAAATCAGCCCATGCCACATCATCCTCTCTCCTCTCCCCTAGGTAAAGCATCCACCACTGACGCGCCACTACCCATATCTGGCTGACGGCCAGAGGGACCTAGTACTCGATCGGGACCCGAATCAGGCTGAAGGCTTTCACCAGCTCCTCTAGCCAGCTCTCCGTCTTCATGTCAGAGGTGCTGCCCTCATACTTCTCGATGGTCTGTCACTGGAAGGCCCGAAGTGTCTTCTGCCACTGGTCGTCCTCCTCCTCTCGATCATCTCTCTTCCGATTGGCCAAGGTAGTCTTTGGGGCCTCAATCGGTCGCACCACACGTGGTCGTCTCCTAGGTTCCATAGTTGCAAGGTAAACAAGGAATGCCTAAGCCCAAGTTGTGAATAATATTGTTTTTTAAATTTCTTAAAATTATTATTGATTACAATTACCAAAACACCCATGAAACAAGAGAACACATGTCATTATGATTCATGTACCTTTCGTAGGGTCTCTACCCTGAAATCGGTGTGGAATCACTTGGTTGATCGGTAGGTCCAGAGTCATTGCATCGGATCACGGGGGCCCTAAAATCCTGTGTCCTAGCCAGTCTTCCCTGTCCTAATTTACACACCAAGGTCACCGAACACTTTTTCCCTACCATCCAATGCATTACTTACTATGCCAAACTCCAAACTCCATACTATCTCTCAACCTACCTCTGATACCATTCTATCACGACCCGCCTTCGCCAAAAGGACGGAGGGGTCAGCAGATTGTCAGGACCTTCCTTCTTCATGATGAAGGAGAGATAATGACCCCGGAAACCCGCCTTCAATAGGTCCCGGAGTGGCCAAGGGTAAAAAATCACTCACTAAATGGAAGGCATTACCCTTTTTCTTTTAATAGGATGGGGAGATAAGATAGTAAATCCCACAACACGAAAACTAAAAGTGCCAGAAAATCCAAAACAACCATTCTCATATGCATGTTCCAAAAGTAAATATCACAAAGTAAAATTTGAATACAAAGGAAAAGTACCAAAGAAAGAAAAACGGAGACTGCAACTATCCCAAAGATTCTGCGCTAGTATGGTCCTGTGCAATCCCCGAAGTCCTCCTGGAAACCTGAAAACAGTTTTATATACGTAGGGTGAGCATACAAGTATACTCAGTAGGGAAAAACCTAAAACTCTCGTCCACAAGTGGAGAGGCATACTAATGTCTTGTGAGAAAATAGATAACCAAGCACTTAACAAGGAAACTAACGACCCAAGCCTCACCAAGGTACACTCCCAAAATAATTCAAGTCAAGTAAAATATAATAATAGCACATTGATGTTTTGGTACCCCGCACCACTTTCCCACTAGTTATTGAGGACATCCTAAGCATCGAACCAATCCCGCCATTCTCACCGCAATCCCACTACCACACCCCACCCGCACACACCTGAGCCATACCCTCATGCAGTCCCACTGCCAAACCCCGCCCGCAAACACCTGGGCCACAACTATCTCACATAACCACGCCTGCAAAAACCTAGGCCAGAACAACCACCGCCACACCTGAAGACACCTGGGCCTCATCCCAAAGACACTTGGGAAACCACCTGCCCGCACACAGCTGGTCCAACCACCGTGCCACCCTGCTCGAAGATTATTGGGCTAATAATGGACTTCAGGCCATCACAGCCTGCCTGAAGATACTTGGGATATCCGGCAAAGGGAGAAGAAAGAAGCTAACAACCAGCCACTAATAGAAGTGTTGGGAAAAACACCCTCCCCCATGAAATGGGGGTGTTGGGAACTAAGTGTTCAACTTAGGTGGGGTGCAAATAAGAAACACAAAACTACAAGTATATGTATAGGTAATAGCACTCACCCAAAGTTTACATTTTTCTTCAGCCTACCTAAAGAACACATTCAGCACCCACGTCCAAGTCACAACCCACACCAAACCAAAACCATATGTCTCATATTTATTTTCATGTTTATTAATAATGTTAGATGAGTTTTCTGCACCTACTTAGGAAACTAGAAAGAATAAGCACAAGCCAAGATACTACTCCATGTTCCCAAAACCCAAGAGCCAATGACTTCTCAACAATAGAGGATCCCACCCCAATTCGTGATATGAGAAAGGTAACCATGCAGCCCCAAATTCACAACCAGCGAAACCATAGCAACAGGGGATCCCATCACCTCCCACATCACCCAGAAATCAGCCTATGAAAGAAAAACAATCAAACTACTACCACCAAGAAAAGAATGCCCATGCGGGTATTTCATAGATTTAAACGATTTAACACACTCCATGATTCCAATTCCGTTGTACTTTAACCTGGGTTATCACAGAAAAAGGAGTGATCCTGGTGCTTTCAATTTATTTAGCTGAATATAGGTAATTAACCAATTTCCTTTACACAGCAAGGGTTCAAAACCATAATAAAAATCATTTAAACATCACTATAGGTAAGGGTTCTTTAGTACACAGAGAAATACCACCAATGACCATGATTTTCAGTAGGGGTACACCGGTACAACTCAGAAATCATTAATCATAGAAGAAGAGTAAAAGAGAGTTGCATCATCGGTCACACCCCACCTCTTCATTCTTTAGAATCCATTTTTCATCTTCTTAATATTTGGTCAATTTAATTCTACAGAAACAATAGCATACCCAACCCGCAAGATACATAGAAAATAGAGACGAAAGTGATACCCTACCTGATTGATCAACGATCGAAGTTTATCTTCAAGTGCCGGGAGAGATTTGCAAGGTTGGGACCTCAGGAAATCAAGGATGATCAGACGAATCGATGGGAGGGTGATCAAGAAAAATTAACCAAGGTAGAACCATTTAGTTTATAAGGGTTGGGAATGGTTGAGATAAGAATGCAAAACCACGTAAGGATCGGGGTCGTGGGTTGACCATGGATCCCCACACGTCATTAAAGGGTCCCCGCCTTTAGGGGCGGTTAAAACTAACGCACACACAGGGTGGTTCTTTAAACATTTAATTAAACGACATTTATGGGCGTTACTGGGCTTTAAAACAGGATTAAAGGGGTCAAAACAGGGAATTTGTGCCAAGGGAGGCGCAACTGAAAAACCTGTGGGGGTTTCGGCTGGGTCCACTGGTTAGCCGAGCTACCAGTAGGATGCGGCTACAGGTAGACCAAGATACCTGTAGGTGATGGCTATCGGTAGGCCGAGCTACCGGTAGGCTGCAGCTACCGATAGACTCAGCTATCGGTAGGCTGCGGTTACCGGTAGACCGAGCTACCGGTAGGCCGAACCACCGGTAGGCCGAGCCAGGGGTAGGATGAGCCACCGGTAGGCAGAGCTACCGGTAGCTGAGATACAGGTAGGCTGAGCCACCGGTAGGCCGAGGTACCAGTAGGTTTTTGCTACTTATAGACCGAGCTACCGGTAGGTTGTGGTTACCGATAGACCGAGAAACCGGTAGGCCTGCAACCGTTAGGCTAAGTCTACCGGTAGGCCTGCTATCGGTAGGCTAAGGCTACCCGTAGGCCTGCTACTGGTGGTCTAAGTCTACTGGTTGGCCTATCGTGGGTCAAACATCACCGAGAATTTGGGACGGCCTCCCAGACCACCCAGAACACCTCAACCACCTGATTTTTTTCATTACTAAGTAATGGTCCTCCAACAAATCTGACCTTTACAAATATGGTATAGTGATTATTTATATATTATATTTTTTAATTATGTCTAATTGGATAAACAACAAAAATGTTTTTAATAATAATAACGAATAAAAATTAATATTTTTTTAATACATGAATTGTATTATTGTTTATGCTTATAAACATATAAAGGGTCTATAGAAAAATTTTGAATGTGGTGTTTGGATTGGTTTGGTTTTTGTTAAAAAGTTTTATTTTTTCAAAAATTGATTTTGTGGTGATAGGGGTAGCCTTTGAATCATTGTTTAGATGGGGTGTTTGTGGAAATATTGATTTTTTGGTTTTTGAGAAGATAATAGTTATGTTAATATTATTGTTAATGTTATATGGAGAGGGTAATTTGGTTGTGTGTTGTGAGTTATAGGGAATATTTAATGACACTAAAATAAAATAAATAATGGAAGCCATAAATTATTATATAATTAATGATATAAAAATAATAAATACACTGATTAATAAATTAAATATGGTAAATAAAAGTATAAATGATGAATTGTATGTGGATATGTAAAAATTTAGTGGCTGGATTTTATGATCGTTAATGAATTTAATGTGTTTGATAAATAGAAAATGTAAAATTTGAAATGGTTAATGAATATGAAAGACTTTTTACGTATTTTTAAGTTTGGTGCAGTTGACATATTGTGTTGTTAGTGGTGTTAGTGGTTTTTGTTTTAGTGATGCTTGTATGGTGATGGGTAGTGTTTATAGAGGTATCATAGTAAGGATTTAACCCTTAGGATGGTATTCTGGGTTTTCTTTTATATTGATTATAAATTTTTTTATAATCACTTTCACCAGTGTTAGGTAATGTGATCGATGACTGGGATTTCACCCTATAATCAAAGATATAGGTCATATAGATTTCTATGTTATTTCCCTTCAGTTCTCACATTTACAGATGTAGTATAATCTATGATGGTTTGAGCTTATGTTATATGGTATTGGAGTGATAAAATTATGAAAATATAGTGACGTGATTATATTATATGTGATATATGTTTATGATATGTAATTATATTTTTATATGGTTATATGGAATGAGGTTATGTGGATAGGGAAGGGATAGGATTTCCAAGATGTATATACGGTAACCTTATAGATATATATAATCTCTTTGTAATTCTATTATTATAAATGTATACAAATTAGGTTACCAATTAATATTGAGGTATACTAGTAGATGATCACATTAGGTAATAAGTATATTTTTACATTGATTCAGATAGGATTTGGTACTCTTATTCCACATTTCTAGAAGATAGCTTGTTAGGGAACCTACTGAATATACTATTATGGTCACCTACATAATATATATCCTATTTTTATAGATATTCTTGATATATTTTAATATTGAACTGGAAATTACAAGCATAATGATGTAGAGTTGATGGTGCTGGAGTCACTATATTATAATTATTTTCCATGGTATTTACCAAGAGAAATTTGGTTATATGTGACATTACATGAATTTTGTGATTATATTTTATTTTATACTATCCAATTAGAGTTTATTGACATTTTTATCATTTATTTTTTCCTATTTTTTCTATGGGATATTTGTCCCAATTTTTTTGTAGCCTTGGTGTTAGTTTCCAACACATATCCTTTCAGAGGCTGGAATTGAAGGTCACATGTTCTTTCATTGCATGATCAGGTGGCGTTAAAATGGGTAAAATCCACGACACATTACATTGTAGTCTTGGTTATGGTGCCCCATATTCTATTAATATTAGAGATAAATTCCCATCACAATATTATAATGTTCCTAATCCATCATTATTGAACCTGGTCAAGTAACTACACATTGGTAATATTGGATAGCCTCATTATAGAAGTGTGAGGAACAATGATTTGAGTTAAGTGCTCCGTATATATCTTCTATTTTAAATATTCTAATGGATTGTGTAATTAAATTAAAATGATGAGATATGATGAAATAGTGTTGTGTGAAATTATTTTTTCCAAGCAATCAATAGATAATAGAGATGTTTTGAAGACATCACAGTGAAAACATCACTAGTTTATCCTAATTTTAAATCATCATTCGATGTTTTTTTATTATACAATGATTAACCTATGTCAATGTAAAATATGTATTTTATATATCTGGATAACTTTTCATTATTTCTTTGATTTTATTTTGTACTCTTGAGTTTAATAAAGTAATTTTTTATTGTTGAATTTTTTTTTCAAATTATCCATTGATATTTTTTAAAAATTATTTTAATTGGGCTTAGTTTATTTTTCATTATTTTTTAATTTAAAGACATATTTTCACACCTGTACATATTTATTATGATTTATAGTTCATTATTGTGTGAAATTACATTGATAGTGAGTGGAAAATTACATTATGAATAAGATAATAAGAGTAAAAGTTTGATTAATTAATTAATTAATTAATTGAATCATGAAAAATTTTATTTTTAATCACATTAAGATTTTAATTTATATCTAATTACTCATTAAGTCATTGAGAAATATATTTATTATTCATGTATTTAAAAATTTATGCATTTTGATTTAACTAAAATAAATTGTTCGGATTTTTCTTTTTTCTCTATGTTTCAGCATAGTTCACAAATATCATTTTAAGACATTGATAAATATATTTAAACTAGATTATGTATAATTGATATATTAGAACCTAAAAAATTAGATTTCCCCTTGAAAACCCTGACAAAAACATACTGAACTAATTTATGAATGATAATGATGTATATTTTTAGGAAACCCATAATTTGAAATTGGTTTCTTACATCTTGTTTTTTATTTATTGTCCTAGAATCCTAATTTTTTTTCAATAATTACAATCCTTTTATGATTTGAATTTATGAGTTTAACATAAACATACATACCTAGATTTGATAATTAATTCATTATCCTAGTGGGTATCATCTCATACATTACCTATTCACTAACATAATTATTTAGTTATGGATTGAGTATAAATATTTGAAAAATATTCAAAACCTTTTAGAGGTAATGAAATTGGTAGGGATGTCATGTTTTTATGATTCTCATTATGGACTTCATTAAATATCATGAAAAAAGTGCTTGTATTGTTTTATTTCTTTAAATAAAAAAAAGTATTTTAATTTTAATTTATTCATTTCAAATAAAATAATTGATCTTATGGAATATACATTTTTTTTTATTTTCTTTCAATTGTATTTGGAAAATATTTTTCAATTAAAAATCAATTTAAAAGGGGTCAATGGTATTCTCTCTGATTTCTAGTTTGAGAAAACCCTAAAAATTATATTATCTTTGGGTAAATATTTTATTTTATTTACTAACTCATCCATTCAAACTAAATGAACCAAAATTCTAATTATTTTTTTTGGTTACTTTTCTTTTATGAAATGATAAATAACATCTTTTAATTAAGTTACCAATTATGATATTCATGAAAATTTTCATCATTATGTTAATTTAAAATTTTATTTTTTATTTTACATAATATGTTATATCATAATAATGGTTTATTTTTTGTTTTCATAAAAAAAACAATTTTCATGTGTTCTTAGTTCTGCTTCTGATTGTAATTTTTTTGTACTATGTGTCGTTATTTTTTGAATAATTATTTTTCCTTTTATGTTTCATGTGTTACAGATGAAAATCCCTACATTAACATTGGTATGTGTTGAAACTAGTCTTTTTTCCTTAAATCTATAAAGAAAACCACATCCCCAATTTTCTTAAACCATCAAGACATTTGGTTTCCCACCATTACTTCATTGAGATCGTCCATGCCTTGTTTTTTATAGAGCTTTCACACTTAAATAAGAGGTTCAAAAACTAAAAAAGGGCCATAAACCTTAGATCAACCCTTACAATTCATTTAAACACATATATACAATGACAATGAAATACGTATACAAGTATATTAATTTTAAATATTAATTTCAATACACTTACCAATTTATTATATAAAATAATTATTTATGGGTTTTTTTAAGATTATAGGTACCTATATCCCAAATTTATAGACACATTAATACTAGTATCTATGTTTTTTTCTTCTGGTCTTTATATATAATTAATAATTTCAAATGAGTATATTTTTTTACTTATTATTGTTCTTAATATGAATATAAAACATTTTTTAGTATAATAATAAAGTAGTTTAACATTAAAATTAAAATATGAGAAATGGGTTTTCAAAATACTAAACTACATACAATGAAGAGTATTTTACCCTTATATTCTATAATGAACTATTGAAATATATTAGTTATTATGCATGGAATTATTTATGTTATGCACTATATTTTAAAATTGTTTACAGATAACTATTTTTTATACTAGCTGGATAATGATAACTAAATTCGACAATATATTAGATTTATTTATTCTAATAAATTAATCAAAATATAGTTTTAGTGTTTTTTATCAAAAATAAATTTGTTTTTCCACCTTATAATGAAACATTTTTTATACAAAAAATTGAAACATTCAAATTTAGATCAATATAAATTTAATGTATTGTCTTTAAAACGAATTATAATATAATAAATAAAATTTCTATTGGAACAATTCACTGAAACTTTTACTGTTTATATAAATCAAATATCATAATGATTACCAAATAATCCTAGGCCAAATATTCTGTTAAGAATGAAATATCCCATCATATAATGAAAACATATCTTTATATCATGTTATAGTATTAAATGTTGTTGTTGAAATTAGGTTCCCCTAGAATTCCAATTTCCATAGTGTGTTTATTGTTTCATTGATAAGTATATCCACAAACTAGATTGGTAACATTATATAATAATATTACTTCGTTGATTTTGGCCCTTCATTTAATTTTTATATACACATTTCTTTTCCCTTAAATTCTTTTGTTGTTCTATAAATGTTTCACCACATTTCTTCATAGTTATGGATTGCTTTTCACATTTCTATTCATAACTTATTAGATAAGATTTGTCAATACACAAAGGATACCTTCTACATTAATTATATTTCCCATATAGATTCTTCAGAATTCACCTTTATTTATGTATCACAATTATTATTACTATAACACAAAAATGACAGGAAACACCTTTTATATTACGGGTTCCCCCTATATAATAGTCAACATAACACCTGAACCTTCTCTGAAAAAGGAATCACTCAAACATATTTTATCACACCAAATTAAAATGGTTTGGGTTACAAACTATTTATAAGTATCACATTAAAAATTATAATATAGATCATTATTTTAAACACTATATTAATTATATATATATATGGTGGTGGGGAACCAAGAGTGTCGATATTTTAAACTAGATGATCTAGGATTTTATAATCCCATTGATAATCGAGTGAACATCCTTTAAAAATTACTATATGTATTAGGATTAGGTGGTAGGTAAAAGGTAAATAATATATTGGCTATTCTAATGTATAGACTCTGACATGAATAGATATATTTGAACTTTTATAGGAATTAAATTAATCATATTTATAATTTAAAGAAGATATTCCATGGGATAACTTTTATGAATTCTCAAGACATATAGAACTTAATATTCTTAATGACTCTTACACAAGTTCATCTTATTAAGGGAAATTATGTAAATAAATATTAAAAATTATGAAGACCCATACAATAGTTAATTTTGTTATTTCCATTTAATATATGATTATTAGTTGAAATCAGTTATAAAAAGATATCTATCCACTATTGATGAGTTATTTTTCTATTTCACGATTGAAATACATGTTATCTCTTCATGAGATGATCTTTTCAACATAGTCATTGTGAAGCATGAATTATAGATATACAAAGAATTAATCAATGTGAGATAGTGGAAGATGTTCACTAGAACTACATGAAAAATAATGATGATATTAAAAAAATCATCATGGATACTTATATAGAATAATTTACTATAGAACACTCAAGGTATTTATGAGATTTTTTTCCCCTTATATTTTGTATCCATAATGGAATCTCTTAACGTATTTTTACTGCAGTTTGAGTGTGATTATAATCACCATGACTAGTGAGATCCCATTGGATTGTGTAGGGATACTAAGATGGGTGTTAAATCAATGTACCCAAATTTAATTTAGTTTTTATTTCTTTTAATTAACCCCGATTACACTAAAACCTATTCCTAAATTAAAAGGAATTGATCAATGGATTTTATCCTTAA
Source organism: Viscum album (assembly GCA_963277665.1). Lineage (NCBI taxonomy): Eukaryota > Viridiplantae > Streptophyta > Magnoliopsida > Santalales > Viscaceae > Viscum > Viscum album. Next base: position 1,742,204,379 of record OY728128.1, on the reverse strand, counting down.
CCACACCTTATCAGAAAATGAATATGTGAACAACGGAAAGAAGCACATGACATATATCAGGTTCAGTCTTAATGTGAGAGAATAATCATTATCCTGGTTGAATCATGTTGAGTCACAAATCCTATTAATAGTATTAAATTTAAGTGATAACAAGGGTAGTAATAAGCCACACACAACGGTTAGACTGGTCCTAAAGAGTATGAAAAAAGAATCTACCAGAGGGGAAAAAGTTATTTTATATAGGAACCACTTATTCTTCAATCGAATTGATTATACAGTTACAACAAAAAATTTAAGTGTATCACTTTATTTTTAAAATTTACCTTCACCTCCCAAGGTTATGATGAAAAACCTTATGCAAGTGGGACATATTCCTCTTCCCATAATCATTAGGGTGAATTTCTCATGTATGAAATAAAAACTAAAATCTATTTTCTTCTCAATAAGGGTCTTAAAAATGAGATCATTAACAATTGTAACATAGTTCATCCCTTATCTTTGACCTTATTCTTATTTAATAAATAGGAAATCCTGAATTAATTGGAGTCTCCCTTTGATACTAGTAGATGTTTTATCTTTTTTTCTATTAGATAAACTATCTACTTGATTAAATAAATATAGAATTACAACATCAAGAGTTAACTATATCCCTCCCAATATTTCCCTTTTTCTTTACTCGATATTTATATAAATATTCACAAAATATGTATGGAATATTGATTCAATTATAATTTTGGAAAGCTCCATTATTTTAGAAGTGTAAAATATCCTTATTTAAAGTAATTTAATTATCTAATTAAGGACTCCATTTGAATCTTCTTAAAACATGGTCTTTATTCTTAACATGTTATTTAAGTAAATTATATACTCATATTCTTCGTCAATACTGATTCATGCATATTAAATACTTCCATATCTACATTAAATTAATTCTATATAATTTATTCATTCATGCACATGGAGCATAATTAATTCTCATTTTCAAAGTAATTAATTACTCTACATTGTGATTTCAACTTGTATAACTTAATTGTTATATATTATTCATGGAGATTAGTATATAGAAATAATTATATTGATATTTCATGAACATATGTATCATGTTATTATGTGAATGGATTTTATAATTTATTATGAGATATATATTCATATGTATATCCTTATTTTTCATTTACCACTTGAGTTACATGTGTTTAAGATAATTTTTATAAATGCATGACCCAATCCAAATGATGCATTCATGACATCATTACTCAGTTGGATTCTCCCCACACTTCTGCATGTATTTTTTTCTTAACTGATTCTGAAATAAATCTATTCATTATGTAAATATCATGTATAGTGCTACCATTATTTAAACATTATGATTCCTAGTACATTATACATCTATAAATACAATTCATCATTTTGGAGATCACACGCATGGAGATTAAAATTCTAGTTATAACACCCTAGCCTTGAACAGTCTATTAATTGGATCATTAAACAAGAATTCATTTTCTTAAATCCAAAAAAATATTTTATGTTTAAAGTTTTAAAAAATTATTTCATAACCATTATGTAAAAAATATTATATCACTAACTAGACACATACACTTGGCATATACCTTTCTCATAACACAAAACTTTTAAGATATAATAACTTTTCTATTGATGAAGTGTCCTCAAAATTTTAATGTTGACCCCATTATTTTCCCTACTCATACTTAAAAACATATGAAAACCTTTTGAAAAAGTGATATGATAAAAAAATCATTAATGGAAATATTAAAAGAAATAATGAAGCATGTTAGTCCAAGAATACCCATAAAAAATTTTCTTCTTCCAAAACAAATATTCCAAAATAAACATTTCTTTACCTAAGAAATCAGCTACCCTTACCAATGAGTTTCATAAAACATTTCATAAGAAATATTATAGGGAAAATATATTTCATAAATTTTTATTTAAAATTATTACAATATTTAGAAAACTTTTTCACAAAGTTATATATTTCACCATTAACAAGTATCATAAACATTCCATTAATCATAATCTCATATGTTTACATTATGAAATCATATTATTTCCATTAAAACCCAAAAAAAGAATAGATAAATCATTTTTGTAACTTTGGACATCATTTTCAAACCACTCATAAAATGAATCTTATAAATGGAATAACCTAACTGGAAAAATTAAAATTATATATTCGGAGAAACCTATGGTCAGTTAGCTTCAAACCCTTATCCAATTCATTAGAGATCTATATTGAGCACACACATCATCACGATCTATATCAGGATCACTCATAATCATAAGATATATAAATCTCACTCATTATCTTAAATAATTCCCAGTAACAATAAAATAATTATAACAAATGAAATATTTCATTTCCATTATCATTTTCATAAACAAATTATTTTCTCCTATATGAAAACACTTCGGGATAATCAAATATCATTTCCATTTTAAACCCTTATGTAAAATACCCAAATCAAAGATAAGGAGGGTTTTTCATTGAATAAATAATGTAATCCTTTAATTCAATCTTGAAATAAAATTATTTTTATGGTGGTGGTAAAAATCATTTAGGTAATTCACATTAAAATTTGACATTCCTTTTTCCTTTTTTTCAAAATATTTTTTAGAAAATGCGTAATAAGATTCTAGTTGATACCTAATGAAATAAAGTCACAAGTGACATAAAATTTAATTTATATTTAATTTATTTCCAAATAAATAAATATATAAAATAATCAGAACTGTATGGACTTGGAAGAAAAATATTTTGAAAATTGATCATTTAAACATTTCAAATAATGGTTAAAGGAATGGGGTGCCCTAGCTCAATTCAAACCCATCATGTATGTTATTTACCTTTGTGAGTAATAAACATATGTAAATTATTTACTTTTTTAATGAAAAATTTCATGTTTATTATTTATTATATTTTATTTATAATCAAGTTATAATGAATTAATCCCTCAGTCAAATTCATATCATAAGTTTTGATGATATTTATCCCCAATGTATAATATGGATTTTCTAAGTTAACTATGGTCTAAGAGGTCATTTTAAAATCGTATATAGAATAATAATCCTGAATTAAATATATTATATATAACTTAATTATGTTTTTTAAACCAATTATTAAATATGGTTAAAGAAAATTAATTACATTACAATCATGAATAATTTATGTCGTATGTACGCATGAGAAACGTTTCAATTTATTAAACAAAAGTTTGGGAAATCATGTAAGAATTATTTTAATTTTATATAATGATGAATATATCATATATATTATACTTCATTTTTAAATAAACTTATATATATCATCCATGTGATGTTATGATGAAAAGTCAATCACATCGCTAAATGGAGGTGGTTATCCACAAATACTTGTGAATGACATTGTCATTATTCAATGGATGAAATGGTAAAAAAATAGATGATATATTATAATTATAAAATTATAATTATTTCATGAATATCATATATTTATATATATATATATATATATATTAAATCTATCATTATAATCATCCTTGAGAGACAGTGTTGGAAAATTAATTTCACCTATTTGTGAGGTGGGAGTCTTCCATACACACAAACAATTGTTTCGTGTCACATTTTATATAAGAGGATATGGATAAAGATTATTCCATTAATAAAACAAAATATCAGTATGTTTAATCAAATGAGGTTTTTATTTTAGACAGTTTAAGATAATTTTAAGTAGGTGGAAGAAGGAATAATATGGAAAGGATCAGTTATGAACATTACCTCTTCATCGAAAACCCTCTTTAGGATTATATCTAATGCCCTTTGAAGTTAGATTTATGATAAAAAAAGCCTCTAGGATAGGGAGTAATTTTTCGAATGTATTTTTTATGTTTTTTGGGGAACCAATTGAAGCTACCGAGAATGCACTAGAAGCCCAAAAATTGGTATTTTAAAAAATTTCACCGATGTTCAACATGAACTTGTCGACATCGTAGAATCATTGCCCAGTTTATTTTGAGGATCTCACCAAAAGAGTATTAAGTGAAAAAGAAAAATAATAAAATATTTGGTTCTAATCTAAAGTTGTACACAATGTATGCTAGTCATTGGAGATTATTTCATGAATAATCCAAATCATAATTCATTTAGATCAATCACTCATCCCTCTAAACATTACAGAACCAGCAATCATCAAAATATGGGTGCTGGGTTGGAGTTCTGATGAATCCTTCGACACTTTGGCGATCACTGCATTGGCTTACTTGTGATGCATGAGAGAGAGCTCAATCTGAGGTCCTAGTCCTAGATCCTCTCTCTAGATTTTTGGAGAGATAATAAGAGATAAAATAGATTTGAATATTCCTTGTTGAGAACCTCTCATATTCTACTCATAGTGTTTAATAAATTACTCACTATGGAACCCTCCCTCTTGAATAATTTAACACCCTATAAACGAAATTTTTTGAATACAGAACTAAGTCATAATTATTATCAATTTACTGTAATATATTAAAACATATTACATGATAATAAATTAGTCATTGACTTGCCTCATAATTCTCACAAAAACTAATTGAACCTTGAATATATTAATACTCTTTCAATTAAAAATTTTCATGTCTTTAATTGAAACATGTAAATACATTTAATAAATCAATTCAATACCCATTATTCAAAACTTTAATATAATGAATTTATTTATTATATTGGTGATCGTATATCTTGGAAAAAGTCCTAAACCCCAGTGTTGGGCCCACCACATCCAAAACTTATATTCAACTGAATTGGGAAGATTCTTGAATACACGATTGTGTGTGACTCACTTGCCCCTTATCTCGATAGGAGTGAATATAATTCATAGACCAAGAGAGGGATCTATCAACCCATCAAGGACCCTAAATAGATAAAGATTTTCACAACATCAACAACCAACCTATGAACATGCACTGTGTAATATAATCTCTTTGTATTTAAATATATTATAAATCAGGATGCACACCTATGTCATCAACCTTTTCTTTATTTAATTTATTTATCCAAATGGATGGATTTACCCTTGGATTCCTTGTCCATGGTCTTATGAGGATACTAACATCCTAATCAACATATAATGAGATGTATTACTTTAATAACTCATAAGCGACAAATCCTTTCTTGACCATTCAACCAATTTTCATGCCACCAATTTCACACCCAACACAAACTAGCACTCCATGATTTCAATGTCATTGTTTCTGTCTTGCATCAAAGTACGCAATCAAATTTCATACATTATAAATGATCTCAATTTCGGAGATTATTAAACATCGTCATTTATAAGAACATCCAATGATACCAAAAACATGCGGTGTTCCTACTGGTTGGTCTATACTCATGATCTCACTACTCGAGATCACCAAGTATGAACTTCATGAGAAGAAACCTAAATAATTATGAGACCCCAACACCTAATAGTTAACCATCTACTATGTCCAATCATTAATATGTATCAAGATCATAAAACCATTATTTAAGATTAATTTCATTGTATCTCAATGTTTTAATTATTGCATGGGATCTACTATAACCTTTGGACACAACAATTTATATTTGGACATTACCATTACATAGTAGATAAAAAAATATGTATTCTATAATGTTAATTTATCATCATGTATATATAACTGTATACAAGAAGTCATAATAAAATTCACTAAATAGTTGGGTATAGGGAATCCACTATTTCAACACTCCCATTTTCACTAGATCCAACATGATAAGAATAGTTTTTATCTACTCTCATGATAAAGATAGTGTTTCTGATGAGTAGAATATTTATCTATTGGGCCTTCCATGATTCCACTGCATGACTATTCTGCATTTTTGACCTCATCTCCTTGAGTAAAACTTCTCAAGAGAATCCATCCTCGAGTATATACCTCTTTTCCACTGTCAAAACTTAAAATATTTTCCAGTAAGATTCTAATAATTTAAATTATGATAACAATTATCTTATTAGGTCTAATTCTTAGAACATGAACAAATTGTTTCATTTAACTTCTCCTAAGCTGTCTTAGAAGCTTCTATATACTCGGTATTTGTACGTATGGATACCAATCTATTATATGAGCTTGTATCACTCATAACTTTACCCTAGATGTGATATTATATCACATAGACCTAATGAATACTAGTTTGTGTCCCTTTAAAACTATTATCCTTTCTTCCCCACTTACTAGGCATGTATCTTTTGTACTTTTTGAATTACCATTAGACAGTTTTGACTGCTTCACTTGCAATGATCATGGTTATAACTTATATTTTCCCACTATAAAGTATATCCTGGAAATATAAGTTTTTTGATATATCATATCATACATGATTACTCCCTCTCTTTAGCTAATAGATTTTCACTCACCGCATTAATCTACTCACATGTCCTAGACATGTTTTCCTATAGAAATTATGCCATGTGACATTGGTAACAATAATCTCTTGAATTGTTCCAACTTGTATTTATCAATACCATGTAACAATATGTACAATTGAAAAGGTCCAAAAAACCTTTACATCTACCATAGAAGATCATATTCCCCAGAACTAAGGTTTATACTTTAATTTAATCATTGAAGAATAAATTTCATCTTGTTCTTCACTAACAAGAATACAAATCTATTTTCCATATATTGTCAAATATATTATACATGGAAAACATTAGCTCTCCCACAAACCTCGGGTAGTCACATAGAAAACAATTATTACAAATTTATATTCTATGATCTCGTTGCTTACTTAAATCCTAAATTGAATATCAATAACTTGCAACCAATATTATCATTCTATGATGTGGTCGTTCCTTTCTGGTTTCATTGTATAGACACCAACCATGATTGGTGTTCATGACATTTAATGCTCAATATGATCATAGATATTAGCTATAACAAGTAATATTCTAATGGATCATGGAATCCCAATTTAGTATAACCAATAAAGCCTTATTTATACTACTATTGTACCATCCATGCATCAATTAATTTGAATACACACCACAGAATTCATAATAATCCATTTTTTCACTTTGATATGTGGAATTCGCTTATTTAATTTTAAATTAGTCTTGTAAAACTTATCCCATATCCATATACATATTACATGTATGAAATAATAATCCCAAGGAATAATGTATCACATACCACATTAAGTACAAAAACCATCACCAAGGTTTTATCCTTCCTATGTAGTATGTTTCTCTAGATCATTCTTGCTCCGCATGCACTTGTGGAGCTAGTTTTTATTCCAAATACAAGTGTATCTTGATCATTGACAAAGCTCAAGTCAATCTTGATTCCACTATCTCTAATATTTAAGTGAACCCTTTTAAATAACCATAGTCTATCACTTGAATTAAACTTTTCTATCTTTCTGATTTATGTCATATCCTAAACAAATGTTATGATAATTACAATAGAAGCACCAATTGTTTTTTCCTGATGTAAGTTTGTTAATATCCTGACAAAATCATTGCATACAAACACATATACTTATGACATGATGTATTTCAATCATAAAATGACTCATATGATATATATTTTTCTTTATATTTGGCATATGGTTATGGGATATCTATTTTATGGGTAAATAACAGCATGAAATATAATAGAAGTTATTGTATATTATAGCATAGATACTCCTTACAAAAATAATCTTATATATAAAATGTGGGTTTATGAATTTCTCAACGCAACATTATGTTGATCAATGTTGACATGTAAAACTTCATCATTGATCCTCGCTATTAACATAAATTTAATGATATAGATAAGGTATTGTGCATTTAGAAATTACTCCACACTACATTATCATTATTGATAATTGCATAGTAAAGATATTCTTCAGCACGTTGGCCTGAAGAAACTCATATCATCTAACCATGCACTTACATCACATTCCCATTCTTAAATTAATTAAAGTAATCTTATGAAGTAAATATATACCTCTATATTTTCCTTGAAATAGTTCATACTCGTTGAACTAATTTCAAAAGATTTGTGAGATACCTTAATTATTAAAGGTTTCCCAGTCCATACTATTGACATTGATAACACCAATGATGTTTATCTATGTCGAGACTAAATACAATACTGGGTATATTCTTAACATCAACTTTTAATATTGTTTGATAAAGAATTATTTTTTTATAATTGGTTATAAGTATTAAATTTTTATATTTATAACTTATTGTCTGTGACTCAAGTATCCCTGGAATATTTTTTTAGTATGATATACCACAAAAAAATAATTTTTGAACCTGGAATAATGTATCCTTGTATCCAAAAGTACAGGCGAGATGAATGTTTGTTGTTATACTCAATAATAGTTCTACATGAATATTTTACATGGGAATAAAGAATTTGTCTACTTCTAACCATTGGCCTAGGTATCACCCTTTCTCAGCCACTTAGAGAACACACCTGACTTCCAAGTAATATTTCAATACTTAAATGGTTATTATATATCAACACACATATGTTATTACCATATTGTACTGAATACCCAAGAAGTAAAATAGAAGCATTACATAGATTAATATACATAAATAATAAGTGGTAATTTTCTTCATTAATATAGTTTATTGAATTGAAACTTCCATAGTTTAATTTCATAATATGAAAAAAATAACCTCTATTAATACCTCTTTCATTGATGGACATTGAAAATTTTCCCTTGGCATTACCTGCCTTTGGAATTTTCACCTAGTTTTTCTATTTATTCACCATCAGAATTACATATGAAATTGTCTTTGATATTTTTATTCACTTAGAAAACCTTACCTAAAATATAATCAAGGGTTTAATCAATAGTTGTTCATTTTTTAACTTAAAATTAGACTTGAGTAAAGGGGTGACAATGATATGAGATATAGATTTATTTAATGATCATGAACCATCATTCAATTTACACATTCCAGTGTAACTATCATCTTATTCATATCTTCTCTCCACTTTTTCCTCGCAGACTTATCAGAGATGGGACCTCATGTTACATCGACGTCCTAATGTAGTGACCGTAACTAACACCAGACATTGATGAAGAATAATTACATAACTATCATATTCTTTGTACATTGGTCTCATGTAGGAAATTTTACCCTCGTTTCTTGAGGTAATTTATAGGTGTTAGGGACACTATCACCATGATTTTCCAATATAATATTACTATGTGCCAAAATCCATATAATTTTTGGATACTCGTGTCGGTGTGGATATTTACTTTGTCCACTATTTATCATATTTTTTAAACTTGTGGTAAAAATTTCCATTTTTCTATATAAATTAATTTTAAAATATTTGTATATTTTTCTAGATTACCGATTCAAAAATTTTAATTCATTAATTATATCATTAAATATCTCAAACTATTTTTACTAAATTATAGGAACCCTCTGTGCTTGAATCGTTAAACTCTATCTTTTGAGTATTCTAGTGGAAAGGATCCCTAAACCGCCCTCAAAGTATACAAGATTTGTCTATACCACTACATAGAGGGTTCAAAGTTGGCTTTCAGCTGGCCAAACACATAAACCCGTAGTTCCTTGATCTATTGAGAGAAGTCCCAAATTCTTTCATCATTACTTGATTTACTCAACACATACCTCTAAAATTACATCAAGAAAGATTTTAATATTTATTTTTTGAGATTCTTGTTAAGTCAACCCACCACCCTCATAAGAATGCCCGGGTAGTAAGAGGTGCCCTCATATTTGGCATGACCAACTCTGCAAACATCTGGTTTTGTCCAAATTTGAATGATGTATGGTGGTTTGAACTTAATATTTCATTGAGGGTTTTATTATTTTTAATTTTGATGAAATAAATAATTTTCTATTTTTTAAGAACGTATTATGTGATTTCATTTACAACAAACAAAGAAATAAATAGAAAAATAATCATGTCACAAGTACTTTTTATCTAGCATTCTAATTTTATATTACTCTATATATTTGTGTGTAGACTACACATACACTATAATAATAAATAATGAAATATTAAAATGAAGAACTAATCATAATCAAGTACTAATGGTTGATCTGTTGAGTGAATAATGGATCAACCAAGATCCAGGGTGTATACCTTGAGTCGTGTCACTTGGGACTCAAAAAGGAGTGCATGGCCCTCCAATGCATCAAGGTCAGGTCTGGGGTGTCACCAAAACACGGTGTGAAGTAAGTATTCGGTCTTCTCGTAATTATAAAACATTACTCACATGCAGAAAAGGGTTTCTCGGGGTATAAAACACAACTTTGAGAATTGGAACGCATGCCCATATATATATAATGACTTTGAGATGACACATATATCCAATTTTATTTAACTAATTATTAAAAAATAGCATGAAATAATTAAACAAATAAATTAAATATGCACCAAACATACATTGGATAGTCTCAGGATTGTGATCAATAAATAAGTATTACCTTGCCTATTTAACATAAATATATAAATAAATTAAACTTACATTTAATAAAGTCATGGGAATTAAATTGAACTAAAAATTTTACTCTCATTTTTTATTCAATCACAACATTGTCTGTTCCAATAATTTAATTTAATTTTAAAAGCAAAAATTAAATTAATTAATAAATTAATTTAACAAACAAATTAATCTAATTTAAGTCATAATAATTTATAAACCAAAAATTAATATTTAATTAATTTTCTGATTAAATTAAAAATACTTGGGCCCCTAAAAACGTACTTAGGGCCTATGAGGGTTATGGAAAACCCATATAGGAACACCTAAGGTTGTACTGACCCCCTATTGGGGTGATCTGGGATAGGAAAGTATTTCCAAGCCCATTCTAAGCTGGGAAGGCCTGCCCGAACCTATTTCAGGATGATTTTAACTAGATAGGATTATCTTCCCACTAGGAGGACTGGGCGGCTGCCGGTGTTGACACTCCTGAAGGTATGGGGGTTGGGCGGGGCAACCTGGTGCAAGCCATGACGCAACAAAGCAAGGAATAAGCTGATGTTCTGTGAAAGAAGATTTTCTCTTCACCAATCTGGTTCAGAGGGGTGGTTTTCATTGTCTAGTCATGGGTAGGGTTCATAGCATAGAAGAGAGGAACCTAGGGTCTTGACCGTCTGATTTCACCTGAAAGAGCATGGAAACCGACAGACCATCACTTCGAATAGTGGCACAATCATATCCCACAAAGGGTGGAACAGTATGTAGAGATACCCAGATTTGGTGCAGTTGAGGTTTGGATGTCCAAGGGAGAGGCGTAGGCCTACTGAGGTAGTTCAATGTAGAAGCCTCTCAACCTGGTTCGAGTGGTAATGAGGGGAGTGATGGCCCATCGCAGGAGGTGACCCAGTGAGCATCTGCAAAGGTGGAAAGTCGAGACAGTGGCAATGTGGACAGATATAGGAGGATATGTGTTTGGTTCGAGAAACTTGTGTGGGTGGCATGCACATGTGGGAGTAGGATGGTGGTTTATTCCTAGGAGAAGACCATTGTGAGGTGGCTCTAACAGGAGGGTAACATGGGGTCAACCCCCCTTTGACCCAATATACACTTATTTTAATTATAATTTTTTATCTTTTGTTTTTTTACAAAAACACCAGGCTAACATATTTATTTTACCCCCTTAATATAAAGGGAGTGTTTTGGGTGTGTTTTTTCAGTCTCCCAAACAAAAGAATATCCCCTTTAAAAGAATATAAAACCTAAATTGTTAGAAATTAATTTTATTTATAATAAAATAATTAATTAATCATAATAATTATTTTATTCATAATTAACCATTAGAAAATACTATTCTGATGGCCAGACTTTTGTTGTGAAAAAGATTTATGGTGGTCAATAACTTCACTAGAAAACAGAATTCATCCAATTTTGAAACATTGAATGAACATATAATTTCTATCCTATATTGGATTCACAAACTGTCTGTGGTATTAGAACATTAACAACATCCACTTTTATGTTTAATGAAAATTTAATTTTTTTTTTAATTTGACTTAAAAAAAATCATGCATCCCTCTCATACCAATTTATGTTACCAGGCATGCATCAGAAGCCCCAAAAGTGGGATTTTAAAATATTCCACCAACTTTCGACATGAACTTGTCGATGTCAGCGAATCACTACCAGGTTTATTTGGAAAATCTCATGTGAAGATTTTTAAGAAAAAAATAAAAACAATAAAATACCTGGGTAGATCTGAAGTTGTACACAACATCTACTCATCATTGGTGATTTCTTCATGAATAATCCAAATCTGAATTCCTCTAGATCATTCGTGTGTTCTTCTAAAATCTATGGGAACACCGATCATCAAAATACATGTGCTAGTGTGGAGTTCTGACAAAGACTTTGATGCTCTAATGATCACCGCATATCCTTTCTCGCGATGCTTGATAGAGAGCTCGATCTGATCTCCTGGATCCAGATCATCTCTCTCTAGATTATGGCAGAGAGAATAAGAGAGAGTTTCTATGAATTTTCCTTAGTTAGAACCTCTCATATTCTATTTATAGTGTTCAATAAATTACCTAAAATCCCACCCTGGACCTCGAATAATTTAATGCCCTACAAACGACATACTATAACTATGGAACTGAGTCATAATTATTATCACTTTCCTATAATATATTGAAAACGTATTACAAGACAATAAATTAGTTATTAAATTGACTCATCATTTCCAAAAAAAATCAATTGAACCATGAATATATTAATATTCATTCAATTCATATTTTTCATTTATTTACTTAAAACATGTAAATAAATTTAATAAATAAATTCAATAATCATTATTCTAAAATTGAATAATATGAATTTATTAATTTCATTGGTGATCGTATCTCCTTGAAAAATCCTCAACCCCAGTAGTGGACCCCACCATGTCCAAATTTCCTATTCAACTGAATATGGTAGATTCTTGAATACACTATTGTTTTTGACCCTCTAAACCCTTATCATGAAAGTAGTGAATTTCATTCGTAGACCAGAAGTGGGATCTAGCAACACATCATGCCCCCTAAAGAGATAAGGATTTTCACAACAGCGACAACCAACCTACGAACATGCACTGTGTCATATATTCTATTTTCTTTATATATCTCATAAAGTAAGACACACTCCTAGGAAATTTAACTTTTCTTGCTTTATTATTTTTTGATCCAACATGAAGGATTTACCCTTGATGGCCATGGCCATGGTCTTATGAGGATAATACCATCCTGGTCAACATGGCCCAATATATATTACTTCCATAACTTGAAAGTGGAAAATCCTCTACTGAGAATTCAACCAATTTCATGTTACCAATGATGCAACCAACACAAACTACCTCACCATAATTTCAATATCATGGTTTTCATCTTAAATCAAAATACAAAATCAAATGGTATACATTGTAAATGAAATCAATTTAGGAGACCATTACACAATATCAGATATAGGAACATCCAATGCCACTAAAGACATGTCGTGTTCTTATTGGATGGTTTTTCCCCATGATCTCTATGACAACCCTACTTTTATTACAAACTTAAACATGATTTATTACATAAAAATTCACTTGATACAACAAAGAAGATCAAGAGGTTTAGTGTCTTTGGGGATTAGGATCATTACATAAAAACTTAAAACATGAAATACAACATCTTTATTGAAAACTTCCTTTACATGACAACTACATTCCCTCGTACTTAGCATTGCATGGGATAACCTGAGGACATACATAAGAAAAGTGTGAGCTATAAAGCCCAGTAAGGGAGTACACATGGAATAAAATGAGGAGTACAATACAGGTTAGACAATAGGCATATCAATAGAGAATAAAAAAAATGAACATAAAGGCATGATAAAGCATGATAATCATAACATGGAAATGTGGCAACAACACGTAACATGGAATTAACATGAGCCAAGGCCCATTGCACATGAAGCATGAGTAAATCCTCATTGCACATAAAGCATGAGTAAACCCTCGTTTCACTTGAATTAGAATGAGTCAACACTCATTGCACATGATGTATCATGATACTATACTTTACCCAATGTATAGGAGATCTATAAGGGAGCACCCCTCTTAAACATTTCATTTCATGCATAAGTGTGCCACATGGATCATAAAACATGGATTCATTAAACATAATAATTTATTCCACGATAAAGGAATGTTGAATTAATACATGAAACTTTATAATAAATAAGTAAATGTGCATAAATGTGAATACCCTTGATGGATAAATGGGCATGGTATTCACTACACAATGGCATTGGCTTAGAAAATCGGTGCGATTTCGGCAGTGTAACGGAATCACATAAGAATTCATAAAAAAGGTTCATGAGAGAGAAAGGGGTTACTCATAATATTTACATGTAATGGACAGTAAGGAGGTCATATAGATACATGTCCCAACAATTTTAATGGAATTTAGATTCATGATACAATTGTATTGCTTGAATGTAAATGAGGAGAGAGAAGTTCCTTTTGGAATTTCGGCAAAGTAACGGGTGTACATGGGAGGCATTTAATCAGAGAGAAAGGGATATAACATCATTAAAACATAAAGAGGGAAGTATGAGGGAGGTTTGAAACCATACCCCATCATTCATAATTGAAATTTAAAAGCAAAACAACTTAATGAAAATTGGGCAAAAAATGAGAAAGGAAGAAAAACCCTTACTTGGAACTGTGCTTCCAAAGGCTAGAGAGAGGCTTGTGAGAGGCTTCTTGGGAGCTTGGGGCACCTTGGGAGGATTCTAGAGAGATTAGGGAAGAGTTTGTATGAACTCAAAGGGCTTTGAGTGAGGAGGAAGTGGGAGCATAGATGGGTTTATATAGGAAAGGTGAGGGAATTCTTTATTATTTAGGTTTGGGACCCCTTATATTAAATTAATCCAAACCACAAACCATACCATGGTTTTTGCCCATGTTTTTTGGAAATGGGAAGATGAAAACAATATTTTATAAGTAAAAATCAGAAATTCTTAAAATAATAAGGTTTCTTATGTAGAGGTCAGTCACACTCCCATGGAAATTAATTTAAAAAGGCAAAGTGTTGAATATGACTTGAGGGGTCCATAAATGCTTTGAAATGTAAGTCAAACAAACCCAAAATCACATTATTTTAATGGTAAAACATATATTTTCCGAACATAAAGATTATAGTATTTTATTACATCACTATTGGGTCATTATGATGTCATAAAACAAATTATATATTTAAACGGTATTTAATTTTTACCCAGAAATTTGACTGTCTTGGAAAATTATGAAAAAATCACCGGTGGATAATTTTGACGTCCTGATTATAGAAATTACATTTATTTCGTCTAAATAATTTTCTAAATATGTTAATTTTCACTTTTAATATAAAAACCGACATTTATCGAAAATTCACGGGTTTTGACAGAAATGGCTTTCAAACCTTAATAAAAATTTTAATTGCATTCATAAAATTATAAGATCATTTATATTTAAAAAATATTAATTTAATAATATTATTATTATTTTATTAAAATATTATTTATTTAAAAAATCACTTAATTTAACAAAATAGATTTCTTAATTAAATAATAACTAAAAACACCATTTGTACTTTAAAAACTATTTACAATGTATCAAAATTGACGAGAAATTATATTCATTATTATATACAAAAATAATGTACATGAACATAGTACTACTTATTTGTTGCATAACCCCTTAAAACATCCACATAAGACCTAATGGTAGGGTGTGCGATGGTGACAGGCTCTTGGGGTGGCTTGGATAACATCGCTCGAGTGGTAATTTCAATCAACATCCACTTTTCCCGTAGACGGTCCGGTTCGAGCTTGACATGATGATGCTCAGTTTGGGCTTGGTCAAGTTAGAAACCCAAAGACACCACCTCTCTTCCAAGCTCCGATAAATGGGCTTTGTATGGGGAAATTCTATTGTATGAGGCCATCGCTTCCTTTGTCTGAGTAAATTGGATTTATTAAATTCCTATATTTATACTAATCATGTCATCACAGTTCAACAGCTATATTAGAAATGGTCAAAATTCTTAACATTAAACCAAAGAAGTTGACATTTTATATAAACATAAATAGAAATTTAATTATATCAAAAGGGATTTCCATTAAAGAAACTTTGGGTCGTTACAATATTCCCTCCTTAAAAAAATTTTCCCTTGAAATTTTCCTTTTCCCACACTAAAACAGATGTGGGTAACTCAGCTTCAACATTTCCTCTGATTCCCAAGTCTCTTCTTCAAACTTTTTGTTTCTCCACAACACCTTGATGCGGGGCATTGTCTTATTTCATAGAACGTTTTCTCTATGATCTAATATCTTCACTGCTTGCTCCTCATAAAAATGATCTTCGTCCAATTGTACCACCTTAGAAGAGAGTATATGTGAAGGGTCCGGTATGTACTTCCTTAAGAGGGATACATGAAAGATATCATGCAATTTGTCCATCGTAGGTGGAACTTCTAGTCTATAGTCCACAGCCCCAACACGATCAAGAATCTCGAAGGGGTCGATGTACCTTGGACTTGACTTCCCATTATTTCCAAACCTCGTGACCTTTTTCCATGGAGATATGCGTAGAAACACCATGTCTCCAACTTTAAATTCAAGGTATTGTCGACGATTATCTACATAACTCTTCTATCAACTCTGGGCAGCCTTGATATTCTACTGAATGGTTTTCACCTTCTCCACCATTTCTTCGACCATTTCTGGTCCAAGCAGCTTACGTTCACTGAATGCATCCCAACATGCTGGTGTTCTACACCTTTTCCCATACAGGGCTTCATATGGTGCCATTTGGATGCTCGAGTAGAAACTGTTATTAAAAGAGAAATCAACTAGAGGAATATTTTGATCCCATCCTCCTTTAAAGTCCATTGATCCTTCTCTCAACATATCCTTAAGTGTTTGGATAGTCTGCTCGGATTGGCCATCAGTTTGAGGATGATAGGCCGTACTGAAGTTCAGTTCGGTATTCAGAGCATGTTGATGACTCTTCCAAAACCTAGAGGGGAATCATGGATCTCGGTCAGACACAATAGACTGTGGTACTCCATAAAATCTTACCACTTCCCTGATATATATCTGTTCCAGTTGATCTAAAGAGAAATCCTCCCGAATAGAAATGAAGTGTGCAGTCTTTGTAAGATGATCCACAACAACCCAAATTGCATTGTTTCCTTTGGATGTCCTTGGATATCCAGTGACAAAGTCCATGGTGATGTTCTCCCATTTCCATTCTGGTATGGTCAATGGTTGCATCATCACCTTAGACTTCTACCTCTCTGCCTTCACTTACTGACACACCAGGCACTTTGATGTAAATTCAGTGATCTCCTACATCATATTATCCCACCAAAAGTTTTCTTGGAGATCTCAATACATCTTTTTTATCCCTGGCTGAATAGAGAAATTTTAACTATGTGCATCATCCAAAAGTTCCTTCTTCAGCTCTAGACTTGATGGAACACATAGTCTTTTCCCAAACCGTACAATTCCTTCTTCATTAACATTAAACTCTGAGGATTTCCCTTTTTTGATAGCTTCCACTTTTTCCTGAATTCCCACATCATCCTTTTGATCATCATTTAACCTTTACAAAATAGATGGTTGAGCAATCATTTGTGAAAGGATTGATGAAGTTACCTTCTTTATGATTCCCACGTCCATCTTCATCAAGTCAAAGAAGATTTGATCCTTCTCAATTCTCATCATTGATAGAATTGCTGGGTCCTTTCTACTTAGGGCCTCTTCCACCTTGTTCTCTTTCCTAGGGTGGTAATGTATTGAATATTCATAATCCTTGATGAGCTCTATCCATCTTCTCTGGCGTATATTAAGCTCTTTCTGTGTGAATATATATTTTAGACTCTTGTGGTCAGTATATATCTCACATTTCTCTCCATAGAGATAATGCCGCCAGATTTTCGAGGCAAAGATCCCTGCCGCCAACTCCAGATCATGCGTTGGATAGTTTCGCTCATGGATTTTGAACTGCCTTGAGGCATAGGATATAACTTTATCATTCTATATCAGCACACAGCCTAAGCCCTTCTTTGAAGCATCACTGAAAACAACAAAAAGTTCCCCACTTGTGGGTAAAGTGAGCATGGGCGCAGTGATAAGCCTCCTTTTCAACTCCTTGAAGATTTCTTCACATTCATCACTCCAAGCAAACATTACTCCCTTTCGAGTTAGATTGGTAAAAGGGTTGGACAATCATGAGAAATTTCTCACAAATCATCGATAATATCCAGCTAACCCCAAGAAGCTATGGATATCTGTTACCGATGTTGGCCTCGGCCATCCCTCAATTTCATATTGTTTGGAGGGGTCCACAGATATCCCATTGCTTATGATGATATGGACCCAGAATGAGACCTCCTTCAACCAGAACTCTCACTTTCTATACTTTTCATAGATCTTATCCTTGCGCAAAGTCTCTAGTATAGTTTTAAATGCTCCTCATGATCCTCCTTGGTTTTGGAGTATTTTAGAATATTATCTATAAAGACTACCACAAATTTGTCAAGGTAATCACTAAAGACTCTATTCATCAATTCCATGAAAATTTCTAGATCATTGGTGAGTCCAAAAGGAATTACTATGAATTCATAGTGCTTGTACCTTGTATGAAAAGCAGTCTTGGGGACTTCTTCCTTCTTCACCCTTACTTGATAATATCCCGACCGCAAATCCACCTTGGAGAAGTATTGTTCTCCACACAGCTGATCAAACAAGTCATCGATTCTTGGGAGAGGATACTTGTTCTTTATCGTGATTTTGTTAATTTCATGATAATCGATGCAAAGCCGCACTGACCCATCCTTCTTCTTGACGAAGAGGACTGGTGCACCCCATGGTGAAGCACTTGGGCGTATAAACTGTTTATCCAGATTCTCCTGTAGTTGTTTCATTATCTCTTCAAGCTCTACAACAACCATTCTATATGGAGTCTTGGATATTGGTAGCACCCCAGTTATAAGTTCAATTGAGAACTCAACATCACTTCTTGGAGGAAGACCAGGCAGTTCCTCGGGAAACACTTCAGCAAATTCCCTCACAATAGGTATTTCTTCAAGGATGGTTTCTTCCTTAGAATCAATCATCTGAGCCAGATACACGTGCTCATAAGGTAGTAATATCCATTCTTGAGAAGCTAGAGCTAATGGAGACTCATCTTCCTCCTGACACTTGTAAAGAATCGGGGGTCGATTCTCCATATGGAGTGTAATTTCCCTCTCCCAACAATTTATGTTGGATCTATATAAGGAAAGCCAATCCATGCCAAGAATTGCATCAAATTCCACCAGAGGGAGTATGAAGAGGTTATCTAGGAAATTAAATCCACAGACTATAACAGGGGTGGACATATATTCATGGGATGCAATGATTTCCCCATTTTCCGTACTCACCGACATCTTTACTTCCATGATTTTTGGTGGTGCTAGGACTGTTCTACTAAAATTTTGTGATATAAAAGAATGTATAGAGCCTGAATCAAAAAGTTCAATCGCTATTCTTGAATGAATAACAAGGGTACCTGTCACCACTTCATTTTCGGGGTACACTTCGGCAGAAGTGATGGAAAAAGCTCTATCTTGCTGCCTTGGAGGTTATTGGTTGTCTCCGAAAACCCTTGGATTAGGCACTAATATACAAAATGACCCTATTCATTGCATTTTTAGAATTGAACAATGCGTTGAGGTTTGAACGGAGCATTCCTCTCCTATGTCGCAGCCGTGGGTCTTTCTTGCCGAAAGTTAACAGCTAGGTGCCCTTCTCTTCCACACTTGAAGCATTTTCTCGTCCCCTTAAGGAAATTTCCAGGGTGCTTCTTTCTGCACTTTTTTGAAGTGGGGTGATGGATCTTATTAGCACCATTAGATTTATCCATCGAACCAGCAGAATTGAAGTCCACCTTACGCTTCTTGTCCCCATGATACCCTTGTGATTCCCCAATCTTCATTTCAACCTTGAGGGCACATCAGACAATTTCCTCATAGTTGTTGAAGTCACGGATCGCTAATACTTTCCGCAAGCTAGGCTTCATCCCACCAAAGAAGCGGTCAACCTTGCATTCAGGGGTAACAACAAAGCCGGAAGTGTATCTTTCAAGCCTTGTGAAGTTTGCCTCGTACGATCCAACATATTCTTCATCTTTTTTCTTGAGGGAAAGGAAGTCCCTTTCCATCTTAAGCCGGAGGGTGCGTGGAAAAAATTAATCGAAAAACATCTTCCGGAAATCCTTCCATTCCAACGCCTAGATATCCTCCTTAGGCTTCATATTTTTTATCAACGTCCACCATTGATCAGCTTCACCCTCCATATGATAAGACGCCAAGAGAACCTTCTCTTCTTCAGAACAATGGAGGATGGAGAATATCTTTTCAATGGAGTTGATCCATTGTTTAGAGATCTTGGGATCGGATGATCCACTAAAAGTAGGAGGACTTTGTCTCATGAATCACTCGATAGCGACTTGTTCTTTCTTAGGGGGGTTTGTACGTTCCTCTTGACCCATGTTTCTATTCAATGCTTGAGTCAGATAATAGATAATCATGACAAAGTTCACGATTCCCGCTCCCGTTGGATTGGGCATCTCATTCATACAGTAATCACACTAATCTTCGCATCGGTTGTTAGCACGAGTCCTCCTATTACCGGCCATTGGATGGAATAAAAGGAATGTTAGGGGAAACACATAAAGGTTAATCCAAAGAAAAAAATTTATGACTTATAAATAAACTTTTATTTCCTTACTCAAGATTCTATAGGCTTTAATCTAGGCTTTTCATGATCTACTTTCTAACATATATTCTTAGGGGCATTTTTTTTAATTCCCTTAATAAGGGTTCATACTAAGATTTTGAATTTATCAAAACATATCCCCCAGGAGTGTCGTAACCAAGTGTGTAGAAAGGCCCGTTGTCGTGCACCAGTTCCCGTTCGAGTCTAGCTCAAAGTGGTGTTTTCGGGTTTTACCCCTAGGATACATCTGTGCCAGAGCCGCCTCTACCTGCTCGTATCCAGACAGGGATGTATTTTTTTGATAAGCCAGTTACTCAGTACTTACCAAAACTTAGGGATGTTTTTATTATACTTAGTCTTGTATATAAGGCTTTACTAGGGTTTCTTAATCCCAAATATAACTAGACCTATCCTCTGATACCAACTATGACAACCCTACTTTTATTACAAACTTAAACATGATTTATTAAATAAAACTTCACTTGATACAACAAAGAAGATCAAGAGGTTTAGTGTCATTGGGGATTAGGATCATTACATAAAAACTTAAAACATTAAATACAACATATTTATTGGTAACATCCTTTACATGACCATTACATTCCCTCGTACTTAGCATTGAATGGGAT
Organism: Viscum album; assembly: GCA_963277665.1. Classification (NCBI taxonomy): domain Eukaryota; kingdom Viridiplantae; phylum Streptophyta; class Magnoliopsida; order Santalales; family Viscaceae; genus Viscum; species Viscum album. The sequence continues at coordinate 1,742,182,990 of OY728128.1, read as the reverse complement.
AACCTGAGGACATGCATAAGAAAAGGGTGAGCTATAAAGCCTAGTAAGGGAGTACACATGGAATAAAATGAGGAGTACAATACATGCTTGACAATAGTCATATAAATAGAGAATAATAAAAAAATGAACATAAAGGCATGATAAAGTATGATAATCATAACATGGAAATGTGGCAACAACACTTAACATGGAATTAGCATGAGCCAAGGCCCAATGCACATGGAGCATGAGTAAATCCTCATTGCACATAAAGCACGAGTAAACCCTCGTTGCAATTGAATTAGAATTATTTAACACTTATTGCACATGACGTATCATGTTATTGTACTTTACCCAATGCATTGGAGCGCTATAAGGGAACACCCTTCTTAAACTTTTCATTTCATGCATAAGTGTGCCACATGGATCATAAAACATGGATTCATTAAACATAATCATTTATTCCATGATAAAAGAATGTTTAATTAATACATGAAACTTTATAATAAATAAGTAAATGTGCATAAAGGTGAATACCCTTGATGGATAAATGGGCATGGTATTTACTACACAATGGCATTGGCTTAGAAAATCGGTGTGATTTCGGCAGCGTAACGGCGTGACATAAGAATTCATAAAAAAAGGTTGATGAGAGAGAAAGGGGTTACTCATCATATTTACATGTAATGGACAGTAAGGAGGTCATATAGATACATTTCCCAACAATTGTAATGGAATTTAGATTCATGATACAAAATTATTGCTTGAATGTAAATGAGGAGAGAGAAGTTCTTTTCGGAATTTTGGCATAGTAACGGGTGTACATGGGATGCATTTAATGAGAGAGAAAGGGGTCTCCCATCATTAAAACCTAAAGAGGGAAGTATGAGGGAGGTGAAAAACCATACCCCAACATTCATAATTGAAATTAAAAGGCAAAACAACTTAAAGGAAATTGGAAAAAAATGAGAAAGGAAGAAAAACCCTTACTTGGAAGTGTGCTTCCAAAGGCTAGAGAGAGGCTTGTGAGAGGCTTATTGGGATATTGGGGCACCTTGGGAGGATTTCAGAGAGAGTAGGGAAGAGTTTGGACGAACTCCAAGGGCTTTTAGTGAGGAGGAAGTGGGATCTTGGGTGGGTTTATATAGGAAAGGTGAGGGAATTCTTTATTATTTAGGTTTGGGACCCCTTATATTAAATTAATCCAAACCACAAACCATACCATGGTTTTTTTCCCATGTGTTTTGGTAAATGGAAGAGGAAAACAATATTTTATATGTCCAAAGTCCAAAATTCTTAAAATAACAAGGTTGCTTATGTGGAGGTGAGTCACACTCCCATGGAAATTAATTTAAAAAGGCACAGTGTTGAATATGTCTTGAGGGGTCTATTAATGCTTTGAAAAGTAAGTCAAACAAACCCAAAATCACATTATTTTAATGGTAAAACATATATTGGCCGAAAATAAAGATTATAGTATTTTATTACATCACTATTGGGTCACTATGATGTCATAAAATACATTATATATTTATACGGTATTTTAGTTTTACCCAAAAAATTAACTCTCTCAGAAAATTATGAAAAATTCACCGTTGGATAATTTCGACGTCTTGATTCCATAAATAACATTTATTTTATTTAAATAATTTTCTAAATATGTTAATTTTCACTTTTAAAATAAAAACCGACATTTATTGAAAATTCACGGGTTTTGACAGAAATGGCTTTCAAACATTAATAAAAAATTTATTTTCATTCATAAAATTATAAGATCATTTATATTTAATAAAAAATAATTTAATAATAGTATTATTATTTTATTAAAATATTATTTAATTCAAAAATTCCTTAATTTAATAAAATATATTTCTTAATTAAATAATAACTAAAAACACTATTTGTACTTTAAAAACTATTTACAATGTATCAAAAATGACTAGAAATTATATTCATTATTATGTACAAAAATAATGTACATGAACATAGTACTACTTATATGTTACATAACCCCTTAAAACATCCACATAAGACCTAAGGGTAAGGCGTGTGATGGTGAAAGACTCTTGGGGTGGCTCGGATAACATCGCTCGAGTGTTAATTTCAATCAACTTCCACTTTTCCCGTAGGTGGTCACGTTCGAGCTTGACATGATGAAGCTCAGCTTGGGCTTGGTCAAGGGAAAATCCCAAATACTCCACCTCTTTTCTGATCTCCGAAAAATGGGCTTCGTATGAGTCAATTCTACTGGATGAGTCCATCGCTTCCTTTTTCTGAGTAAATTGGATTTGTTAAAGTCCTATATTTATACTAATCATGTGATCACTGTTCAACGGCTATATTAGCAACGGTCAAAATTCATAACATAAAACCAATGAAGTTGACATTTTATATAAATATAAAGAGACATTTTATTAGATCAAGAGGAATTTCCATTAATGAAACTTTGGGCCGTTACAATCTCACTACTCGATATCACTATCTGTGAACATCATGAGAAGAATTATCAATTCTTAGGATCCCTAGGGCTTGATATTCAACCATCTATTATGTCTAATAACTATTATGTATCTACACCACATGGCATTTTTTTAGAATTTATTTCATTGTATCTCATGGTTCTCATTAGAAGATTGGATCTACTATAACCTTTTGGAATGATAATAAATATTTGGACATTACCATTACATACGGGATGCAGAAATATCTACACTATAATGATAATTTATCAGAACATATATCTAACTATATACACAATGTGGTAATAAAAATAACTAAATAGTTTGGTTTAGGGCACCCACTATTTCAGCACTAATTATCACTGGTAGTGTGAATATGAGTGGGGTGTCATTTTATAAGTAGTGGAGAGGACATTAGAATTTTTAAAAAGGTTAAAATATTTAATCTCTTATTCAAAAAAAGGATAAAAAGTAGACAATTTTTGAATATGATATGATAAAGGTTCTAAATATTTCAATCAAAAATAATTTTTGAAAAGTTTTTAGATCATTTTAACCCATATCACTTTAGTTTAACCCCTAGTAAATTTTGTCTAACTTTATCCCTGGTAATAAATTTTTATTATTTTTATTATTCATTATAACCAATTAATAAGTTGAACATATTACATAACATTAATTAATATTATTATATAATCCATTTTACTAAATTAATTCATAGAACTTTAATAATATAATTTAAAATGAGACCTAAAAATGCATAGAAAAAAGGTTTTTTAGAAAAATTCCTTTGAAGTATAAAACTATTTCTATACCAAATTAAAATATAAATTTGATTATAATAAAATATATTGGATAATTTTTAATAAAAATTAACTAATTAAATTTTAAAACTAATACAAAATATATTATTAATTTTTAAATAATTGAATTGGAAATACAGTTATTAATAAAATGTCTTATTTTTCACTATTAATGGATAAATTAAACATTTAATAAAATTTAAAAAATTATTCTTGAGATATTTTTGAAATTATTAATTCAAAAATAATCCTAATTTATTTAAAGTAAAATTATATTATTTGAAATTAAATATTTTAAATTAAACCATATAATTCTTAAAAACTCAATTTTGTTAGAAATAAATATTTTTCATTTTGAATCAAAAATTACTAGTTATTATTAAAATTATATAACAATATAAAATATAATTGATTGATATTAATAAGGTGTGAATTTTTTTTACTATTAACAATTCTCGGGTTGTTATATTCTTCCTACCATTTAAAAATTTCATCCTCACAATTTTATTCATTTAAATGGGTGTGGAAATTTTTTCATTATAGCATTTTCTGATCCAGATGTTGCATCTTCTATCATATAGTTTTTACTCAAAATATTAACCTAGTGAATCACCTTATTTATTAGTGAATTCCATCTATATTAAATAATATGAATAGGATATTGCATATATGAAATATCATCTTCCAAAAAAACCACATCTGGGATTAAAACATCAAAGGCATCTGACACGTATTTCCTTAACATGAAAACATGAAAAATGTCATGTACATGAGATAAAATTATAGGTAATCCCAATAAATAATAAAATAAACAAAAAATACCTAGAATTTGATATTTTCTAAAGAACCATGGACTTAACATTAATTTTTTTGAAAGACTTATAACACTTACCCACGTAGATTATTTTAGAAAAACATATTTTCCTCGCTCGAATGAAAGATTATTTCTTTAGAAATATTTATGATTTTTATTCCTTATTTAAGTCATCCTTAGGTTATTCTAAATCTTTTTAACCATATAAAGTATTTCTTATACCAATTCTGTATGCAAAAACATTCTTTCCCTGACGTTATCCTAATAATATAGACCCTGACACCGCTTTCCATATAATGCTTCAAAAGGACTAATCTTTATACATGAATGAAAGAATTTATTTTAAGATAAATCTACTAAAAAAATATAATGATCCAAACATTTGTTGTATCATTTTGAATAATATCAATTTATATCCTCCAATTTCTAAATCTTTCTCTCTAACTTTCCATCAAATTAAGAATGAAATGTCATACTGAAATTTAATTTAGTACCCAATAACTTCTTTAAGTCCATTAAAAAAATTAGTGGTGAATCTGGGATTACAATCAAATAAAATGTAAATAGGGAATCCATGAAATATAAATATCTCTTTGACATAAACAATGTAATGTTGATACAAATTCACATTATCACAAATGGGAGTAAAATTAGCATCTATTTTTAATTAATCAGTAGTTACCAAAATTGCATTATTACATTGAGATGTATTTGATAATCCCACCATGAAATATAGGGAATATAATCACATTTATATTATATCATTGTAAAATGTTTTAAGCATCCCCTTTGTTAATTTTCAATAGTATTTAACCTATTGAAAAGTCAAAAAAATTAATAATAAAATATGTAATATCTTTATTGATTACTTCTAATCAAAAATGTTTTTAAGGACTATATAAATTCTTATGATGAAAACAAGAATCAAAAATAGAGGGATATGAGCCTCACTCAACAGTTCTTTCATTTAATTTGGATCACATGAAATGCCTAACAATTTTCTAAATCTCAAAACACCTTTCTAAATATTAAATTTTGGAATCCAACACTTCCTAACCAATTCTACCATTTCTTATAAAACATTATCTTCCATATAAACTTTATTAATCTATTATGATAAATAAGATTTTAGTAGCACATGAAATCAAATTGAATGAGTTCTTGCGTAAAATATCTCTAACCCAATATTCATTAAATCATTAAATAATGGATCATATTCCAAACATATCATAGTTAAGTATGCATTATCTTTCCAAATCAACGAATCAACTACTTGGTTTTCCTTTTATATATGGTAAAAAAATTATTTATAATCTTTTATCAATTAGATCCATATTTTTTTCTCATGTTCAGCTATTTTTGAGTGAATATGTATTCCATTATTTTATTATTAGTATACATTTCACACTTTACTATATATGAATTATGTATCTAAATTTCTAATTTAGACACTATATCTGCAAGTTCCAGATCATGGTTAGGATATTTTTTCTCATTATGATTTAACTAAAAAAAATCAAAAATAATTTCACAATCATTATTCCTTAAAAACAACTTGTTCTATTTAATAATACATCACTATAGATTACAAATTTATCAATCATTTATGGTAGGACTAAATCTATATAACTCAAAAATCTTATTTTCAATTATTGGAAATATTCTTCACATTAATTTTTTATAGATTAACAATACAAATTTTCTAGTTAACATAGGTAGTGGGAAATATAACAATAAAAATTTTCCAATAAACCACGAGAAATTTATTAATAATCCAAAAAAAACTATGAATATTAGTAAATTTTTTATGCCACTGACATTTATAAACCACTTTAGTTTTAATGGGATTAACGGTTATGGAATCATTATTTATGATATGTCCAAGTAATTAAATCTATTGTAATAAAAATATCATATTATAAATTTTCCATATAACTTATTTTTCTTTCATGGTTTAATGAATAAACCCTAGATATTTCTCAAGATCCTCATAAATTTTAGAATAAAATAATTTTAATCAATAAAGATAACCACAAACTTATCCAAATATTTGTGGAGTACTCAATTTTTAATATGCAATAGTATAGTTAAATAACTCATCAACCTAGATAGAATAACCAAAAAGTCATAAATCCTGTACTTAGTATGAAATTCTCTCTTGGGGAGGTCATCCTGCTTCACCTCAACTAATGGTTCCTAGATTAGATATAAATCTTCATAAAATATTCAGATCCCTAAATATGATAAAAAAAATCATAGATATTAGGAAAAAATACTTATTCCTAATAGTGGTATTATTCAATACTATATAATCAATGAAAAGCATCATGGAACAATAGTTTTTTTATAAAATAAAACCGGAACACCCCATGGTAAAGTTCTACGATGAATGAAACCTTTATCAATTGATTATTTTAACTTATTTTTAAATTCTTTATGTTCTTATTTATCCATTCATTACATGGGTTTTTAAAGTTTCCTTAAATCAAGAACTAATTCAATATTTAATCCCACTTACGAATCACATATAATAGTTGGAAAAACAACAGGAAAATCATTCATATATTTTTTACTACTGGTATATCATAAATCTAAATAGTTCCCATATTTCTAACAATATGAGAAAGATAACTTTAATTTCAATATTTTAGTTGTTTAATTGATTCAGGGTATGTTCTTAAAGGTTTTAATTGCTTCTTATATAAAAATTGAAACTCATTTTGGAAAATAATTTTTTTAGCTCTAAAATCTATCTTTACATTATAAACGAAAATTCAATCTATAATGAGAATATCATGAAATTATATAATAGGAAATATAAATATGTTTATAGAGAAAACCCTTCCAAATATTTTAATAGGAATATATTTGTTAATTTATTGGCCTTAACAATAAAACTATGTGTTTTTACAAAAAGTACTGAATTCATTTCTTGAGGTGAAATTTTCATTTAAACCGTAAATTTCTCATAAATAAAATAATTTTTGGACCCTAAATAAAATAGTAAATTCATAATATAAATATAAAATTAATTTAATGGTTACCACTTCATTTGATATCCCAAAATCTATAAAAGTAAATGAAAATAATTTCATAACACCATTTTTCTAATAGTCTTATTGTTTAACATCATTATTTTTCCTCAGATGACATGCATCGGCATAATGAGACATCCAGTTATATTTCAAATATCATACTCCCTGCTTATCTAAATTAGTTTTACCACTACTAAGATATTTTTCTTTTAAATCACATAACATATTCCCAAATGTACCATATCAGAAACACTTCCCATAATTTATAATATATTACCTATAGTGATTGCTACAACACTTTTCAAAAAAAAACACGATTTTCTTACCTTCCTATTTCACTAATGTATTCTTCTCATTTTCCTACCACCTATACCTCTTTTTCATATTACTTTAATAGGGAAAATGATCACCAAAAAAACACTATTTCCACTCTCTCATAATGTTGAATAAAATTGACATAACATTTATATTAATTTGAGTTCAATTAAATTATTTATCTTCTATTTAATCTGGATTAAAACCAGTTATTTTTACTACATTATCCCTTATTAAATTTTTTGTATACCTTTTCAATCTGTGGAATATTGTTTCACTTGAATCTGCTGAATCATCCACCTTTTTCTTAAATTCCAAAAAATAATTTTCCATCATATGTTTATAAACCTTAAGAAAATAATTGTCAAGGAAAATATTCTTTAATATGTCTTATTCCATGGAATCAGTGTATTCTCTTTCCCTAGTATTCTTTACCATTGAAAACTATTGATCGACTTCACCTTCAAAATGAAAAATAGAAAGAGTTAGGCATTCACGATCTGAACAACTCGTGACATCAAATATATTTTCTAGAGGATTAATCAAACCCTAAGAAACCACTGAGTCAAAAGATCAATTTTATGATAGATTATGTTGTCTAATAAATTTTCTACTATTGAAATGTTTCTCTATAGAAGATAAAGTTTATATATAGCATTGATACCACCACTATTTATATAATATGTCTATTAAGACATATTAGTAAAAAATGGCTCATTTAAAATTCCAACCATTCTAGGATTCTGATTTGGAAGGATATTGTCCTATTAGTTCATTCTTACATTAGATTATCGATATCCTATTTGGGAACCCATTCTGAATAGTCATAGTTTAGATGAAGAATTATGGTAATATTTAAATTTTATATCATGATAAGATTAAATTAGAATCTCTAAGTGTATTAGATTCTATTATCCAGTTCTCTAAAATTATTGAAACCTCTTTATAATACTAACTATAAGGACTCTGCCTTAAACAATCAATAAATTATATATCCATAAAAAAAATCACTTCCACTATCATCAGCTAAATTATGTAAACCATTAATTTCACACCAACTATAAGGATTCAACCTTGAACAAACGTTTATTTATAACTTTTGAAAATAAAGCATCTTCATCAATTATTAAAGATATTTTTTGATAATATTTTTAGATAATTAGGTCATCACCCTTATGTAAATGAATATCAATATCAATTTCTCTCAAAATACAAAATGTTAATATATAACATGTTTTATTTTAATGAAATGTCTTCAAAATTTTCCTGTTGACCTTATCTTTATCCCTTCCATCCTCAAATCCCTATAAAAACATTTAAAAACAAAGTATGAGCAGAAAAACATAGTAAGGGTCATATAAAGAGAAAGAAATTAACTCATTGGTTCATAAATACTCCTAAATTTTTTTTCTTTTTCAAAATAAAATTTGACCTTATAATAAAAATCTACTTATACAAAAAATTAACTTATCTGCTGAAATATTTTCACAAAAAATTTTACAAATTATATTCAAAGAAAATATATCAGAAATATTTCATTAAAATTTTTAAAAACTCATTAAAACATTCACAAATATATTTATTTTACCTTTATGAAGTAGCATAAACTTCCCTTTAAACTTAAACTCCTTAGATTACCTTGTGAAATAATATGATTTCAATAAAATCCAATATAAAGCATAAATAAATCATATATCTAACTCGGGGAATAATTTTCATATAACACTTTTAATATCTCTTACAAATAGAAGGATATACATGTTAAATTTTAATAATCTCTTAGGATAAACCTATAATCGGTTAACTTTGTCCCTTTACCCAGTGTATTGGAGAGCTATATTGGAATCACCCTTCATCATGATCTATATCAAGCTCTACCATCATCATGTTATATACTATTATCACTCTTAATCATAAAAATTTTTATATAACCATATTATAATAATAACACATTAAATATGTTATTTCCATTATCGTACTCAAAAAAAATATTTTCACCCATACCAAAACATTTTTTCATATTAAAATATCCATTTTACTTAAAAACCTCTTGGAAAATACCCAAAAAAGGGATGGTTTTTATTTGAATAAGAAATTGATTCTTTTTAAGTATTCTAAAAAAATAATGGTTATAGTGGTGGGATAAGCCATTTATTTCATATACGTTAAGATATAACCATTCGTTTTCCATTTTTTAAAAATATTTTCTATAAATTATATAATAACATATATTTTGAAAACCTTTCAAAGAAATTAAAAATTGATATAAAATTTCCTTTATAATATATTTATATCCATATAAATACATCCATAAAATAATTTTATTAATATGAACATGGGAGAAATATATTTATAAAACAAATATTTTCACCATTTTAAATGAGGTCTTAAGGCGAGGTGTATGTATATCAAGTTTGAATCATCATGTATGTTCTTTATCATCTGGAATAAAAAACAAGTTTTAATTAATTGCTTAATTAATAATATTTTTAATGTTTATAATTTTATTATTTTATTTATTACCATATTGTATTCAATTACATAATCAATTAATTTCACATAATACATTTTGATGATATTCAGTTCATATATCCAAAATGACTTTGGTGGGATGACTATAGTCAAAGAAGTCATTATTATATACTCTTAGGAATAATAATCATGAAATAATTATCACTTTTATTCATTAATTATAATTTTATAACAAACCATGAAATATGATTATGAAAAATGAATTTCATTACAATCATGGAGACAGTAGGCCGTACGTACGAATAAGTAACACTTCCATTTTTCAATGAAAATGAGGGAAATAATGTAAGAATTATTTTATCTAAAAAAATGATAAATATAACATTAATATCATTTTAAATATTTAAATACACTTTTATATATCACTTGTGTGATTTGATGATTAAAAAAATAAAATATCTTTATAGTGATGATAATCTATACATTCACACGAACGACGTTTTCATTTTTCAATGGATGAAAGGTAAGAAAATTGATGGTATATTATCTTTTAAGAATGATAATTTTATTCTGAATATCATATATATATATGTTAAATCCATATTTATAATCATCTTTTAGAGGCAGTTATGAAAAACAAATTACATCGGTTCATGAGGCGGCAATTCACCTTACACGTTAATGGTGGTTTCATTCATCATCTGATTGGAGAGAATATACATATAGTTCATTACATTTAAAAAATAACAACTTATTATATTGAAGAAAATTATTTTATTATTACATCATGGTTGGAGAATATTTTATGGTGGAAGAAGAATAAATAAAATCTAAATGCCTGCTTATGAACTATGCCTCCTCTTTGGAGAACCTCTTCATGTTTATGCACGATTATTTCATATTATAGTTTTATGATAATAAAGGGCTTATAGGGTGACAGGAGGGATTTTAATAAGGTAATTTTTTATGTATTATCTAAAAAAGGCTTTTTGTGTGTGGAGAGTATGGGAGAGGTGTGTCCTTTTATATGTGGGGGAGAGGTCATGCATGTAATTTTTGAAAAGTTTAAAATTTATTAATTTCATACTTAAGAAAAATGAATCCAAAATGAATAATTTCACCGGATGAGATGATATGGTGTTAAAATATGGACATACAATAGGATTTATACATGTTTTTGGGTCATTTTGACCCATGTTGAATTATTTCAAACCATTGTAAATTTGTTTTAACCTTAGCCATGGTAACATATATTTTCTATTTTTACTATTCATTTTGAGAAATAAAGTTGATATTATTAAATAATATTAGAAATTACAATTAAAAATACGATATCCATTTTACTAAATTCAATTCAAATAATTTTCAAAGATTAATTTCAAATTAAACCAACAAAACATTATAAAAGACTATTTTTCATAAAAGATTCATTTAATTATAAAAATGTTTCTATACCGAATTAAAGTATAATATTGATTTCAATAAAAATTATTTTATTTTTTAATAAAATGACCAAATGAAATTATTAATCTGATAAAAATTAAAATTAGACTCTGTAAATACATACAAACAATAGACAATTTTCAATAAAAAAATAATTATTTTTCACAATTCATTCATCCATTCGATGTTGGAATTTTTTATTATGAATATAATGAATAAATGAAAAGGAAGAGAAAATAGAAAATTTAGGGGAGAAAAGTAGTGGATAGTAAGGGAATGCACCCCTATAAAAATCTCACACTAGGGGGGAAAGGAACCCAGATTAAAATAAATAATGATAGGGATACTCGGGATACCCTTTGAAACAATACAATCCACAACATGATTACCTTTTCACCATGTATGATTAATCCTTACTCGACCAATGGGATCCTTTCATCTTATAATGAGACTAAAAAAATGTGCCAAGGAGTATAAAACCTCCATTATATGGGGTTGTAGAATATATGGGAATCATTTTCATTATCAGTGAGGATAATATTAGATGAATGAAAAATCTACATCCCATTGAGAAAAGAATTAATCTCCCCCAAAAGAGATTCACCTTGACTATAGAATCCAAAGAAATAATGGACCAAAAAACTAGTACTGTCACATAAAACACCTCCCCCTATCTTGCTAACAAGGCGATAAAAGCCACAAAAATTTACCTTGAAGCCATTACATGGGTGTTTCACCAAACCCATCTACCTGACAAACCCATCCTTTGGGCTTAGACTCTAATATTTTAGAATTCATAACCATCCTCATGGAATTATAATTGTCCTAATTATTCTTGATAGAACCTACCTCAACATCTAAGAACATGGACTAGATATTTGAGGATAAATAGAAGCTTCTAAAACCATTCCCCCTTAATTTTTTCCAGGAAATCTAGAATCACCAACAACCAGCTAAAACTAGAGTGGTCATAACCATTCATTCCAATATGTTATACTACACCCCAAAAAACCAAGACTAAAAAAATCCATCACAATTTACCATTGAGAAAACAGTGCCAATAACACTCTCAAAGATACACCACACACCACTAGACCATGTGTCTTGAAAAAACAAGTGATCAACATATTCTTCTTTAGAGTATTGATAGCATAACCACTTAGACAAAATAAGAATTACTTTCCTTATTATCCCATTATTTATTTGATCATCATGATTTCAAATATTATTATATTAGGTTCTTAGTGTTACAATTACATTAAACACACACACACACCTCACATAAATAGTCCTAAAAGGCATTTCATACCCACTAAGGGAAAACCCACCCAACTATCCACTTTATTACATTATATATATTTTGGCCTAAAGACTCCGTGGGAATGAATCCCATTACATGGCTCGTTGGCCCAAAAAAGTTTCCCCAAGGCCCATTTCATGAATAATTATGCTACATTACCCCAGCTGCTACAGCACCCACCACCACTACAGTACCTACTTCTGCTACAGAGATTCTACAGTACCTCCTACTATAGTTCTACTAAAATACTTGTGCTCCATGGGATTTTAACCCCCCACATTTTGATGTAGAATTATGGGGTTCTTACAAGTAAGAAAAAAAACCAACTACATGATGTCAAATGTGCCACCCCAAAAATAAATAAATAATTAGAATATATTTTCAACATAGAATCCTTTCCACACTTATTTTGGGGTGGTCCTAGATGGACATTCAATACTCTTTATTTGAGAATAACCCCAATTATGCACCAGTGAACATCAGTTTATCTTGTTCTGGATAAAGATGGATATTTTTGGAGACATCATATTGATGAATATTTAGAGTCACCTTGATGAATGATGGAAAAGAATAACCTTGATAAAAGTTATTTTGCGAGTTAAACAACCTAGAAAACCCATGGTTACTCCCACATAGTTTTTCTTCTAATATTTTTTGTCCCCATATCCAACCATCCACTATGACCACCATTGTAGCTCCAATAATTATCCACACAATATCTACCATAGGCCAAAGACCATCCCTTTCATATTTATTAAATCATACCCATATTTATCCATTATAAAATGATCCCAAAATTACCAACATTCCAAGTCCTACCATGCCAATTTATCTTGAAGTTCCTCCATGATTTCGACAACATTTAAAATACTTATACCTCATGATTCCATAGGTTTACCCATTATTGAACAATATTCCAAGTGGTAGTGAACTTCAATATGGGATTCCCAAAAAAAGGAAGCCATGATTTGTTCAATGTCATTAACCACCATTTCTGGGTCATTGATAACTAAAATCACATTCATCAATAAGGAAGTAAGAAAGAAATTAACTTGTTTTTTATAACCCATAATGGATAAGAATTTTCTCTTCTCAATGTTAATGCAACATGTGATTTTAGAAACCAGGCCCTAATAGTGCTGAATGCGAAGCCCCCTATAGAAATCAGATCTCCAAGGTAGTCTATAGTAAAAGATTTCTTTGTTAATTCTTAATTTGTATTCAATATTTATGGATTGATGCTCTAAACAAGATTTCAAAATATAAATGCTACTCTTTTTCTAATTGATTCATTGTCCCCTCCATGTGAAATAATACTTCATATAATTAATGATTCCTTGGAGATATATCATGATGTTGTTAATGAAGATAAAGTTTTCATCTACAAAAATAGTGAGAAATACTAATAAGGTGGATCCTATATCTAAAACGGAGGATACTTCTATCATGAATTTTTTTGGAAATTAGAACTCTAAGAGTGTATTGATCCAAAATAAAGAGACTTGGAGAAATAAAGTCTCCCTATCTAATAATATGAACTGATTTTAAAAAATCATATCTCTCTCTATGAAATTCACTAAAAACCTAGGCGACCTGAAACATATGAGGAATTAGTTAGAAACCTATGCATAAATCCCATATAAGACACAATATTCGGTATAAATTACCATTTTCTCCTATCATGCATTTTATCCATATCATCTTTTATTGAAATATTGGAACATGGAGTATTCCTATTAATGTCTCCCATTATCTCTTGAGAGAGAGAAATGAAATCTTAGGTAGACCTTCCTAAAACAAATCCTTATTTATTCTACAAAATAAACTCATATAGATGGGGTGATTTCCTTCTATTAAGAACACTAGAAATCACCTTGTACAAAAAACAATACTTGTTAATTGGTCTATGATTTTTAATAGAAGAAGGACTCCTCATCTTTGTAATAAGAACCAAAATAGTTTCCTAAAACACCTAAGACAAACTTCCCCAATGAAAAAAATCCTAAATGATGCCGAGTAACTCGTTTTTAATAAGATCCCTAGAATCTATGTAAAAAATATCATGGAAGTTCATCTATACTTTGAGATATATATTGGTTAAGAGAGGCCACCACTTCAAAAAATCCCCCCTCATCATGAATTCACATAAGAACTAAGTTTATATCCTAGTAAACCACAGTATTAATGGAATATAATATAATAGAATGACCTCTTGGATAACCATCATGCATGTTGTGGTTGATACTTGCATGAAAAGAATTAAATTAATTCTCCACTATACTCCCAACCCAAAGAAAATCATTGGTCAACGAACCATCTTCATTGTGGATGTTCAGAAACACAAATCATTTATTTTATTTGACATGAGCCTAAAAAATGATGTGCTTCTATATCCATCTTTTAATGAGGTCTTTATTGATTTCTCCTTGGAAATACTTTCCTACTCAAGAAGTATGTTTGATAAATTATTATTCTTTTCAATGAGATCATTAAATATATCCTCTTACAAACATTATTCATAACTCAACTCTTCAAACTCTATAATAACTTTTATAGTCTCTAAACAATGGATTTTCAAAGGAAGGTCTCTAATACAGGAATAAGGATCTCCTTTCATTCTTCTAATATTTTTATAAAATCCAATCCATGAATGAGCATGTTGTTGTTGTTTTTTCCCTTGAACCAAATTATTTGAACTTTATGGTGAAAATGTATTCACTGTTTTAATATTTATAAACTACTTATCACGTCATGATTGTTCTTCAATGTAAAATAGTATGTAAAAATTTCCTAAGATTAGTTATTTCACTAAAGGTGAATAGTAGTTACCCACTATGATGAGAACCTAGAAGTGCTACGACGCTATTTTTCAATATATGTTCTATATCGAGATGATATCAATTGAGGGACCCAAATAATACAGGATATTAGGGGTGGAGACTTATAGGACATTAATAATCCTTATCATGGTGTATGCCCTTGGTAATACCCAGTATGATATTGAGAGAACGAGACCCACCAATAGAAAATATACTATCATATGTGTCATTGGATGTTCTTATCTGAGGACATGTTTATTTTCCCTTACACTTTAATATTATTATTAATGAGTATTATGAGTTTCATACTTATATGTATTGATGAAAACTGTGATGACTAATATTCACAGTGAGGTAGGATACGTTGGGTGCATCATGAGTAATATTGAATTATTGAATAATGTGAGAAAGAATTTATCCCTTATGTTATTTAATGATTTTAATTTCTTATGACCTTTGATGGAAATTATATATCCTAAAAAAATCCATAGACACTGTGATCTAGAGGCAAGTTCTTTTTCAAAAATTCAAAGAAATAGATAATCGAGCACATAGGTTAATGGAATTGGAATTCAACCTACTCGAATTGAGATATTGTGAGAAATGGATTGTATTACATGTTAAGAGTTCGTATGAGGGGACACGTCATTTCAGCATTCACATCGCTTTCTATGGGTGACTCGGCATGTTGAAAGATGCTAACCTTAGACTTTAGGCTCCTTCTCTTATATTCTACTAATAAATATTCCTAGAGTGTCACATACTTAGTGTATCAAGAATCTCAGTTAAATAATATATTTTTCTTTTTTATTTAACAGGTAGAATAAATATTATTCCCATACACGGTTAAATAATTATTAATGTATGCTTGATCACATATAAATATTTATTTTTTATTCAGTAAATAAAATATTTATTTATTTATTTATAGGGAAATAATGTAGTGATATTTATTTAATCAATAAATAGACAATATTCAAGGACCAATAAATAT
The DNA here is from genome assembly GCA_963277665.1 of Viscum album. Classification (NCBI taxonomy): domain Eukaryota; kingdom Viridiplantae; phylum Streptophyta; class Magnoliopsida; order Santalales; family Viscaceae; genus Viscum; species Viscum album. The sequence goes on along the minus strand of OY728128.1, from coordinate 1,742,166,557 downwards.
TTTGGAGGAATAGCAGACCAAGTTTAATCGTCTGGGGTGAAATGATAATATTGAAAATTATTTAATTAAATAATATTTAATTATAATTTTCAAGTTCGACAAATGTTGAGAAATAATAATATTACTATTATTATTTGATATGGGGTTTTTATAGGATTAAATGAATAATATGGGCACTTATTCAATTATTATACTTTAACCTAAGAAATACAAATACCCATTCTTTTTATTTTCTCATTACCTTATTTGGTTGGGCCCAAAAATTCAAGGAGAATCCTCTCAATCATAGATAGATCAATTCTCTAAGAACACTCCCAAGAACATAGAGCAATCCTCTTCTACCAGATCAACCAGAATGATTTAGAAGAGATTCTAGAAGAGATCAAGATGGATGATGCAAGCACAAGGATCTTCCATGCTATCACCTAGAGACTCCTTTGGCAACATCTAGAGATTCGTAGAACACGTGTGGATCACCGCTAGAAGAAATCTACAATTAGTTTCTACAACTTAATGATAGTACAACACAAATCAATCATCAAACACATTAATGAAGGAAAATTTTAGGTAATTATTTATCTACTTAAATTAATTAGAAACAATATGGGTTGATCTATCTGTCTTGGTTCAGGCACAATTCTTCTATCTCTATTTCTTTGTCTCAATTATATGCGTCACTGTTTTCATCATTGTATAGATCTTTGATTGATCTTTGTTTACGGAAAAATTTAATGTTGGTCACTACCCATCGCACGCTTCTAATACACCCAGAACCTACAAGTGGTATAAATGTAGGAACATAATTGTGAATAGTTATTTAACATCATTTATTATTTTTAAATTTATAATTTAGTTTTTCATTAAAATATTAATCATTATTTTAATTTAAATTATGATATATTATTCTTCCTCGTTGATTTCTCATAGATCTAATTGAGGCGTTTCATTTTTTTTGTAAATAATGTTGAGGAACTCATCTAGAGGAGAAAAGTATTTTTTCCGGATAACATAGCAGTACACACCGTGTAACAATAGTTACACACTGTGTAGTTGGTTTTGATCCACCAGAAGTTAATTTTAAAATTACTCAACCGGTGTCCATTAATAACATGTGATGTAGTTAATTGTTACACCATATGATGACTAGGATAGAATGGTGCATAGTCAACCAGGCTATATGTTGTGTCTCCCTTTGGACACAGGGTGAGGTCTCATTACATCAAATATGGGTTCTGTATTCAATACACGACCTACCTTAAAGTTGACCATATAACATAGAGTCAACACAGTCTATGGGCCATTGTACACGTGATTTACTCCAAATTTTCTGAGGCACAGACTACACGTCGAGTCCCTATGCATACGTCTCGGATAAACAGTGAGATATTTACATTCCATGTAGATCATATCTACATGTTGTGTATTTATAACATGTTATAAATATTTAAAATTTATTTATTTTACTATGAAAACCTTGAGACATGTTCTTGTGTGTGTTTATAAAGATAGTACATGCCATGTGATAGGTTTTAATATATATGAATATTTAAATGTTTAATTAATATATGTGTAATGTTCAAGATCATCATCTCATGTATGATTCGTATTACAAGTTGTTACTCTATATACATTAAAGCATAACACATGACCAAAAAATCATGTAATTATTGTAATCATTTATGAAGTAAAAATCATGAAAGTACGTGATAATTCATGTATTCCATATGTTGCGAGAGTAAAACAGTATATAAGTATAATATATGTTGAGTATATTTGGATAGGTATTCACCATGTTACCTCCGTTTTACATTTATGTACAAGTTTAATTTTAAATGAATTTATTTAATTTTTTGAAAATTATAATGGATGATAATATCATGGAAATTAATATAATAATTGAGATAAATTTATTTATTAATTAAAGATAATAATTAATCGATTTGATCGTGATTTAGCTTAAATAAAAATTATTAAATAACTGAATATTTTTTTTATTAAATGCATAATGTGTTGCATGAATTTGGATGATCATGAGTTGGGAAAGGCCATTTGTATTTGATCTGTTTGATTTAATTTATTATTAAATTAAATTTTTTTCATGTGCACCTTCTCTCCCCATTATATTGTAGGGCCTACGTGCTCATCATTTTATTTTATGTAAAACCATTTTTACCTCTCACCTGCGTGTGAGTAAAAGCATATGTAATGGACGAATCTCCCATATTAGTGGATTTGGTTCAGTTTAAGAGTGTAGGAGAAACCAATCCAACCAAGATAAAAAGGTGTATAGGTGAAAATATGTAAGCATGAACCTTGAATTGGTTTGTAGTGTTTCTCCCTATCTCATCAGTTATTCTATCAACTTCTAGATAAGCTAACCATTATAACAAGTTCATGATCATAACCATTATTTTGTTTCGATTAGTTTCATGATTAATGGTAATATAAGTTTTTTCACATAATTAATGAATTAGAAAGAATTATATATGGGACTAAAATAAACTAGATAACACATAATGATTATCTAAAGTCATGGTTAATCACCAATGTAATCCCACTTAATATTAAAAATCATGTGATAAAGATAATAATTTGCAATTTATTTATACAGGATAAAATAACTCAATAAAATATTAAGTCGGTATATCCTTCCATTACTTTGGTTAGAATCGAACCATATTTCAAAGTGCGTGACCAGCCAAATTTGGGGAGCATTCAATTATAGGGGAATTAAAACATGAGGTTTTTGGTTCACTTGACATGGTTAACATTTAGGGTTGACTACCAAAGTAGGGATTGGTATTACTAAGGGGAAAAGGTTAAGGAAATATAAATTAATTAGTTCCGAATTGGAGACTCCACTCGGAATATCAGGGAACTATGAGTTATTGTAAATGGAATTTTTAATTCATACCTAAAACCATTCACTTTTCTTAATGAACCAATGATGGGCTAATGAGAAAAGGAATATGGATCCTTACCGATAAAATACCCAAGAAATAGGATATTATGAAGCTAATGGTGAAAGATAGTGGGTTTCAAAAAAATAATGGGATACTAATAAATATATTATTTATTTATTTTTCTAAATTTATAGATAAAGTACTAAAATTATTCTTACCTTATTTTATAGAAATAGTAATAAAATGACATCAAAATTATCATTGTGATACATACATGATAAGTAAAACCATCCCATCAGCACCAATTTTTAGTAGGTACAAAGGTTCCTATATGTAATCCTTCACCCTAAAAGAGAATTGTATGTACTAGAAGAACCTTTACAAGTTGCACCCAGAAATGAGGCAAGTGATGAAGAACTATATATCTAGGAGAAAGATCTGAATGACGCAACAGATGTTTATTGACTCATGTTATCATCCATATCCAATTGTCTTTTAAAAAATCATGAGTAAATGGATGCATATAGAATTATGTCTCGCCATTAGGGTCTCCATCAATATTAGGCACGACAAAAGAGGTATGATATCATTAATGCTCGGTTCACAAAAATGATTGGGGAGGATGCACCAGCTAGTCCTCATGTAGTCAAGATTATTGTATACATTGAACACATAGACATCTTAGTGATTAAATTATAAAATTAGTTAAATATAGATCACATACTTTCAACACTTCCCAGGAACTTCTCTATTTTTATTTCGAACTAGTACTTACTCGTGCATTCTCATGGAAATACGTTCAATGATTACTTTCAGGAAGACAAAACTATATTGCAATATGAATAAAAAACATCAATATTATATATATTTAAAAAAAATGGTGATACATAATATTAAAATGTAATTGGATAAAAAATATTGAATTGAAAACATAAGAAAATAAGAATATGAAAATAACGTAGAGGAATATGTAGGATAATATTGAAAACATATTATTGAATATATGATAATAGATAAGAAAAACATAAGTATACGATCACTATACAAAATAAACAATATAATTATCTGAGGGAGAATATAAGGGAACCATATAGGAGAATATAGAAGGAAAGTAAAATTATTTGAAAACATATAAAACATATAGGATAATATAGTGGATAACAATCTATTAAAAAAAACAAAATTTTAGAAAAAAAATGAAAAGAACGTGTATGAAAATATAAAAGAATAAGGAAAAGTAAATAGGTCATGTTGTAGAAAAAAATCATAAGTATCAATTTTCAAATACATTAATAAAAATAACTAATCAACTATAATTAGATAAGTATATTAAAAATCAAACAGGAATGAAATTACATAAGTATTAATGTCACAAAGAGATTATGACAAGTACATGAAAGAATTACTATACATCAAATCTATAAACAGCACAATATTCCAATGAACATGAATGAAAAGAACATTCAAATGGACATTTACATTTCAATAAATACATTCGAAGTCTTTATGTCACCAAGAAACTATGTCATAGTGTATAAATATCCAACGTCAAATGCCTGAAAAACAATTCTGCATAGAAAAAAATCCTTACAATAAGAACACCTGAATTTTTAAAATAAAAACAACGATAACATAAAAGTATTAAATAGAAAGAAAAATAAAAGAAGTCAAAAAATATCTAAAGTGGATATTCCATCCTTTGTTTTTATCATCGGATTGTACCCTTTCATTCAGACCATTTCAGTAGATCAAATATCCAATTTTTACCAGCTAAAGTGGAAATTCCTCAAAATTAGTAGGCATGAAACAACATCACAGAGTGATGCTAAAAAAATATACTAACTGAAAATAAATATACCATGAAAATGGAATATATTGGAGCTAAATTAAACAGTATAGTATGTCAGATATGTATTTCATCTATACTTACTTCAACACACTAATGGACCGGCTATAGTCCACAGCCTCCCAGTACTACCATGTATCATTGATGTAGAGTAGCAATTTTTCATGTTTGTTGACAGTTATATTGATCCCTGAAATATATAATTAGACATTAATGTGAGTAAATGAGACATATTACAATGTAAAAAAACCTGGGTAATGTACTAAAGTGACAAAAAAACATGTCATATAAAATGGATTGTTTTTTTAGTAGTCGTCTATGAAATGAAGCTTGACAAAAAAACATGTCATAAAAAATGGACAATTTTCCAGCACCTCCTCCTACCCCACTACCTATCTATATGCCTCCCCTTCCCCCATCTCTACTTGTCTCCCAACCAATCCCAGCAGCTCCCCCTCCCACCTTATCCCCCCTGCCCAACCCATTCCCCCACTACTCCCCCCTACCCAACCTCCTCACCCAGTAGCCCCCTCTCATCCCCTCCCCTCAGAAGCCCCATCCCCCCTCCCCTCCCCCTCCCCTCCGCTCCCCTCCCCACCCCTCCCCTCCCCTCCAACCTGCCCATCCCCCTCCCCCCTATCCTCATCCTCCCCTCCCCTCCCCTCCAACCTGCCCAGCCCCTCCCCTCCCCTCCCCTTCCCACTAACCAAATTTTTCCCAACCCTTTACTCCCCCCTCCTCCTCCCTCCCCTACCTAGTACGCTGTGGTAAATTTTCACCTATAAAACGGAACATTTTGAGAAAAATAAAATGCTGGATGTAAGTATAGACTCATGAATTGAACTGAAACATAACAAAAAAATGAAGCCAACTTAGGAACTGAACTGAAACAGAACACAACATGGACTCAACACATGAACTGAACTTAAACAGAGCAGAAACTCGACCGAAATCAAATCCCAAAGTTATAGCTAAGTTCTAGAATTCCTGTAGGGTCATAAATACATGTGCATTAATTAAATGTAGCACAGAGTATTGAACAGTTTATAATTTGTTACCTTTTAATAACAATAACACACTACAATTCATTCTTTCAAATATGAAATATTCATAAGATAATATCACCAATAACCTCACAGGATTGGTTTTTGTAGTCAAAAAATCAAATTTAAGATAGCCAATCTTCATGTGTTGTGTAATTTCATTCATATATACCATATAATGGCTCAATAAAAACTTAATGCATTACATTACATAATAACGTACCTTAAATGGACCACTGTCAATTCTAAAACTGATACTAGAACATATTTCATCCAAATATGGAAACCCCTATAGTTTGTAAAGAAATAAAAAACAATCAATGTTTTTTAATGAAAGCTCATTAATAAATTGTACATAATAAAAACCATCGAAATTACCCTAAATGTTGTTGGTCATAGACATAAGGCCTGATTCTGAGATGAATGGCTAGACCTGATTGCTTCTCCATCTTGACGAATCTGACTAAATAATATCTCCCTTCTAAATATTATTGCTTGCAAAGAAAACAGACAACAGAGTGATTCTCAAAAAAACAGACTAACTAAAATTAAATATACCAATTAACAACTATAGACTGCGGTAAAAAATCCCCCCTTTGCTTGTAATGGAAACAAAGGATCATGTATTCATTGCTTAAACATGGTACAGCATCCATCTTGCATGAAAATGTATCAGAATAGTACATTGTAACTACCATTGGAGCTTTCCATTTGGTGTTAAAACAAATTATTTGTTTATGTCATCACTACTATTTGGTTAATAGTATATGAAGATGCACAATAGACAGTTATAAATCCAAGTTAATTTATAACCATCCCAGAACTATAACATCGTATAGATCTGGATCTGAAATTTTTCCAAGGTTTTAATAATGTATTGGATCGATACAGGAGAGATATATGCTAGATAAGAATTGAAATAATAAGTGAATATGTACAGGAAATTATTAAATATCACATAATTCATACAGTGAGTCTGATATAACTTCACAACATAGTAGGTCATCTCAGAATTTATACTCTGCTTTAAGGAGATGTAATTACAGTTATGAAGGAAAACCACACACCACTGCTCAAAGATGGATGTAAATTGGAATTCATACTAACTTAGGAGAGTCCATGATTGAGTAGTAGACTGTAGGATGTAGTTTCTTGGAGGTCAGTACAGGAATCCCAGCTAGTGCTGAGTGTTGAAGCCTTATATACTTGACATTTCTTGGTCTTTCTGGTGTTATGTGGATGGTCAAATTTTCCATTTCAGAAAAATGATAAAAAATAACCCAAGCATATGGAATAAACATGAATACTTCAGCGTTTGATGAATAATGTACCTTGTTTCAGTTCAGATCATTTGAATAAAATGGTCCATCTGGTGTAGCATATTAGAGACGGCTGCAATTGTAATATGTTTGAACATATATTGGGGAAAATCTATTTAACCTTTCCTGAGATTACAATGGAAGTATAAACAAATGCAGTAACATAAATCCAACTCTCTTGAGTGGGGAAGAAATGGAAGAGGAGAAAAATAATAGTATAATAATGAAGTGTGTTGTGCACTACAGATATCCAATGACCACATATAAGGAATTTCACGATGATCTTAAAAAAACTCACTGGTCAAATTAAAAACTAAGTCAACTACTAGAATAGAGTACAAGATACATTTTTTAGAAACATATATCTGAAGTGACATATTTGTAAAACTATATTTATGGTCAAAGTTATGTAATATGAATAAGAAAAATTAATTAGCCTCCTAGTACAGCCATTATCCGTCAATGCAGAGTAGCAGTAGTTCACCTTGTTTGTAGACAGTTATATTGATCCCTGAAACAAGTAATTCTACTTTAGTGTGTGTAAGTAACGCTTATTAGTATGAATAAAGAACAGTTTACATGCATAAATGTAATTATATGATGATTTTCATCCCCAAACATGAATGTTATATTCATATTATTCTATTATTTTATAGCACGGAAAAAGCATGTGTCAGTTGATAATGTTATGTAGTTAAGAAACAAAGGAAACCCAAGACCGTAAATAATCTGCTACATCATAGAGCTAGGATTTTAGAAGTAAGTAAGTTAATTAAACAATACAGACTTTACTAAACATCAAATATTTGTTTAAAATAAAAATAAACTATCCTAGCAAGATCCTTAATTAACACCTCCTTCTAGAATGCAACTGATTCACAATGAAGAGATGTCACACAGTATGTGTATATTTTTAAATAAGAAAATGAATAGTTGAAACTGAATGATTTTCCAATAGGCCTCCATTACCTTGGAAATGCCTGGCATACAGTCAGTCTATTTTTCAACGTTTTTGTTTCTATTCTCCATTATATAGAGATGTAGTTCATTCGCATCAGTTGGCACGGAGTCTACAGATAGTGAGTTATTATGTTCGAATACATCTTTAGCATCGAATTCAGTCAATTGGTTTTTATACATGAATATTTGTTTGTAAAAAATTAGTAGTAGTCAGCTGTTATAAGACACACCAATGAAGAAACAATAAAATATTTAACAGTTGGCATATCAGGAAAACAAATGTACTGCATTTGTAATGAATTAAAAAAACATGAAGGAAAAAAAGCAGTATTGTTTACAAAATGTACACACTGACAGTAACAATAATTGAAGATATAGAAACTATAATTGAGTTGAAGATATAGTTGTACTAGTTGTATCGAATCCAGCACCACTATTGCAGCTAACTACTAAAGATCCAACACGGTGATGTTCCTAAACCAGATGGGTGAAATGAATATCATAGGTATGTGGTGATTGGTTTTCAAGTAAATGGAATGCTAAATAAGGAAGAATAAAATAATACCTCATAATAAAATTACTGAGAATGTTGTAATAAGAAATTTGTAAGAGTTGGAATTAAATAATTGGGGAGTAATTACTCTATTTACCTGACTTTCTGCAAAACATTGATGATAGGTGATGATATTATTTTCATTATCACTGATGAAGAGACATGTGTAATTGTTCAGTTTTGAAAATCGTTTTTTATTTTGAATGTTGTATTTTGTAAAATCTAGTGCCAGCAAGATTTTTTTTGTTTTGAAAACATTTAGCTCTGGGGGGAAACCAATCTCGTCATCATCCTATTATGTAATGAAACATAACTGTGAGTTAAAAAATAACATCAAATACACAAAAAAGAAACAATAGTTCAATAATATTACATGTATCAGATAATCTCCCAACTGAGAATCTGTTTTACTTATGAATTGCATGACGTCATTGTTGAATAGAATGACAGACAGCGAGTCTATTTCATCTCTCACCAGTAGTTAAACTCTAAACTTGTTGAATTTATAATTTTTAGAATAAATTAGGTCATATTAGTAAAATTTAATTTGTATATTAAGCCTAGCCCCAAGTAATATTTATCAATTAAGGAACACGTTAATTTAATACCTTGGAGTAGTCCATCGTGGTTGTTTTTTAAAATTCTGGCACAAGATATTTCCATCCAAATATTGACCTTTTTTCATGCAATAGTTGCATGATTCAAAATACCAGTTATGAGTGATTTGAAGTTTAACTATTGTAGCCAAAATCAACATCTTTTTGACTGTGTTACAAATGTTAATTTGAATATATATTCATGAAATTAGGTCTTAAATTAAATAGTGTTGTAGAAATCAAAGTGAAATAAATAAAATAGTAATTTGACCTTTCTGCCAGTAGTTTTTTTATATCAGCAAAAAAAATTGATTCCAATAAGGCAATGTTGTAACTAAACTATTTGAATTTTTTGATGGGGGACATAGAAATTTTCAATGATAGATGATCCCAGATCTGTTAAATGCAGAAAATGCAGCATTGAAGACAAGATTTTAAGCAGTTGTGAATCATGTTGTTGGTATTTGTAGATACGATTGCTGGAGAAATAATATCAGCTATAAATTTACCTACTTCTGAAGTTCTCGACTATTGGGATGTCCATGTTTAGTAGTATTTTTGAAGCATTTTTTGAAGTGGTGATAATAACAGATGATGGAACATGTTCAAGAGCATAAGAACATTTGGAAGTGTATAGTTTTAAGCAAAATGATCAATGTGTTTCACATTGTCTAGAAAAGAAATATAATTTATAAACATTAAAATTTGCTGTTTGGAATTACTAATGTTAGGAATTTGTATTTGTCAGTAAGGATTAATATAATATTAGAACACATAACCTGGTGCAACATTAAACATTTAATTTTCCATTAACAAAATTCAATTTTTTTAAAAAAATAGGTGGTGTATATCTGTAGTTTGATTATAGTTTTTGTTTGCTAGTATATATTAAAAATTAAAGTACTCTTATTCCAATAAGATAGATCATGCTTAAACTCATAAGAATATTTTGAATTGACCTACTGAACATTATAGTTTGCAGTATGGAAGATTTCATAATTTGTAGTTAGATTTCTTACAGCTTAGTCTATTTTCCCTAACTATTTGCAAGATCATTATTTTAATGGAGTCATTGGTGTTTTCCAAGTACTCATCAATTATGTTGGAAAACTTCCCCCACAAGATACAGTTTAGTCGCAAACCTCTGCAAGATAACATAATATTTGTGTTTGTAATATCAATATCCTATGGTAATTATTATGACAAGTCAAGGATGCATACCTGTCATCCTCTAATTCAATTTGAATCTTTTGGTTTGAAGTAATGATAAACTGTATAGGATATGATTATCGCGGATGTCAAATAATTTCTATAATAGGTAAAACTGATGTCAAACTAATATTTTTTTTGAGAATGGTATCCCCCATATCAGTGTGTGAATGACAAAGTAATTGAAAAAATTAAACAGTATAATGTGTCAAGTCTGCATTCCTGGACTATATTTATTGAAAAAATGTAGTAAATATGCATTTGAAATTTGTCTTTTTTACCAGATATAGAGTTGTAATGAAAATTACCTATTAATTGTTTCTCTGAAATGACTTTGTTAATAATGTCAGCAAAATAAGTGAACTCAAAGTTGAACAATTAGGAATAGGTAGGTTGAACAAATTTTGTTGTTATAAAAAATCGGTAGGCATATCTTGACCCCAAGTATCTCCCTTGATTAGAATCAATTTGGATGTTTTGTATGATGTAGCACGGGCCTTTTCGCAGTAGTGGTTTGTACATGCTGATTAGCTAGCAGTTAGTAATTGTATAATGAATTTTGGTCTCCTGCATAATTTATTTACAAAGAAAACCTTTAAAAATTATATCACACATATCAGTTACAGGAAATAATGTCCTGCTATAGAAGTATAAAGTATTAGCAGTATTAAAACAGTACAGAAGATATAATTTATGGAGAGGATAAACTCACTTTATCATCATAGAAAATTAGATCGATAGAAGCAACTTCAGAGTTGGGTGATGAATTACACCACAGATTCAATACACAGACTTGTATCTTTAATGTTTCATCTACATCAATAGTAATCTCATTCAAAAGACACGTTCTTCATGACATGTTTTGGTTTCTGTATGATTTAAATTAGTCTACAGATATTACATTGTAAGCAGCAATATAAGTAATCAGATTATATGTATATGTAATTGATAAAATAATTGAAATGAATATATATTTAATGAATAGATACCTAAGAAAGGCTATCAAAAAAATTTATACACAATGTTTTGTGTACAGTCATATGTTGGATTTTCTCTATCATCAAGAACAATTTTCAAACCCCTTGGTGATGTAACTCTAGATATGGCAACATAAAGCTATCCATGAAAAAATACAGTCTTGCGTAGATATAAACAAACAGAAGACAAAGATTGACCTTGACTCCTACTAATAGTCATTGCATAAGAAACAGTCAAAGGATATTGTCTTCTTTTTAGTTTTAAAGGCCATATGTCATCATTGTGTGCCTTGTTATTTCTTGTGATGAATGCCAGATACTCAGAATGACTACCAGTTAAAATTTATGCTCCGGTTACATGGTCACCCAAGTGTGTAATAATAAGATGAGTACCATTTCATAACCCCACTGATTGATCTACATTTCTAAGTAACATAATTGGTACGCAAACCTTTAAGGTAATTTTGTTTGCAAGAAGTCCAGAGACATTGATACCATTTAAAATTTCTGTTGTATATATGTTCTCAGGCTGATCAGTATCAAAACTGGAATTGAAAACTGAATCATAACTGAAGTGTTCTTTTCCTCCTAATGAAGTTAGATTTAACATGTAGTCATTGACTTCTTGAAAAATGTCACGAGTCGGTGCTAATATAGCACAACCTTGTAGATATGTAACAGATCCATAGATAATGTTGAAATCTGGGTATACAAATTCAACAGCTGCTTACAGAGGTGGTTTATTTGTTCTGAGGAGGTATGTTGATGGGATTTGAATACACCCATCCTTTTTGTGGTTTATTTGTTCTGAGTGATCGTTTGTAGATATGGGAATATGAAATTTAGAATGGGATGTCCTCCCACCTGATAGAAGTAAGGATGTTATTCCACTGGAAAAAACTACAAGTAAAATTTTACCTTCTGACTTTAGTTAACATGTTAGGACTCTCCAGATAAAAGTCTTACTCGTCCCTCCAAATCCATGTAAGAAAAAAATCCCCCAGCATCATAACATAACGTAGATAGGAGTAAGGATTCTATTCCCTTTTTTCACGGGTACCATTTTTTCACAATAGAGGTAGACAAATCTTGTTGGGAATTCTACATATGATAGATTTCTTCCCTCTGGGTACAACAAATTTGCTTCAAACCAAGATGTGAACATGGTATTAGAACTGGTGCTACTATTTAAGATGTCTACAATATTGTCATGGTCTGCATATGTCACGCTGTTCTGTCCGGGTAAATGAAACTGCAGTCTATCAACTGGAGGATATCTAAAATGGATATCCTAAGAAAAGATCCTCCAGGAAGCTTCACAGGGTGAGATGTACCGGCAGTTGTAGTACATTTTAATCTCATCAATGTTGTTATTAGATAGATGGTTTTTTTGTCATATAGTTTCGTGGTGACATTATCATGACCTTTGATTATATATATAAAAAGGTACTTGATAGAGGAGGATTGATTTCAAATTTCAATATTCATATGAGCTTTATATTTTAGAAGAAGAACTGGATTGTATGGCACAACAGAATGACTGTCTAATGATAATTCATCTTTAACAACTGTACATCCAGAATTCCTTCTCTGATAGACAACATAACCATCTTCATCCGTTGTTGTATGCTCAACAAAATTTTTTTGATCATATTCTGAGAATTTTCCATTCTTCATAATAGGTGATCAATGATTCGCATCACCACAAGGCCCAAGGATCATAAAATTTTCTACTGTTCATGATGTTTTGGAAAGGTTCCTTTCTTTGGAATTTCAACCATAAAAATTCTGTTAATGTCTATTGGAGTGACAACTCTGTCTTCATGGCTAAGAAATAATAGAATGTTCACGTGCGGTAGTCCTCTTTTCTGAAACTCTACAGTACGAACAACTACATAAGAAGATGAAGGATATATTAGAAAGAATGTGGAAGAATTGTGTAATTTTATGTTAAAAGAAAACATTAAAATAGTAGATTTTATTATTGAAGAAGCTTCATACCTGCTCGAGACTTTCCGAAAAAATAACCTTCGCTTAAATATTTCATTAGTTACCCCACCTTAATACTGAATATTCTTGAATATATATGAGGTCAGTCTGATGGGCATCGATTTTTTTCCTTATCAAATATCGAGACTTCAGGCCACATTGGATTACATGTAAATGTTAAAAAAAGATCTAGATACCCCACCAAATTACAGGTTGACATTGCATCTTGGTAATTTTGAATCATATATCTCGTATCGCCTGTAAATTGGGAACATAAAATGATATGCTTCCCATATAAAGACCCATCTCGATCACCTCTAAGGAAAGTATCCTGTAAACCATTGTAAAGTTCTTCCCTCAAACACTTTTGATTGAAGAGAATAAAATATAGTATTTGAGACTCAATCATTGTATATGCATCCACAATAAACTGTTGCAGAATCCTCCTTGAATAAAGTAAACATGATGAATAATTGTAATGGAACTGAAGTTGAAAGGAGAAATATTCTCTCATTGTAACGTTTCATAGTTTTTCACTTTGATTGAAGGCGGTCTCATGATGAAATATTTTATAGACATATCCATTCTCTACTCCTATGAAAACCAATGGATATTGTAGAGGTAGGTAAAGTGGGTGAAGCTCATCTATGTGCTAAAATTTTCCACTTTATCTTTGAATGATGATATCTCTCTCATGATTCAGATATTCAATGTCGCAAATAATCAGCATTGCGATCTCAAATGTAGTTGGTAAGTTTTATGTTTGTGCATCACTACCTCATCTTCTAAGTAGTATTAGATTTAAATTTGTAGTGCCAGTACCTTCCATGACATCCCTAGCTGTTCTGAATTTTCGTGATAAATTATTTATTTGATGGAGCATTTCTTAAAGTTGCTGAACAACACTTCATTTTATAACATATTTTTCAGTCCTATCATCAAATATACATATGGAATTGTTAAGTAGTTAAAACCAGAAGACCAAAAATTGTAATCTGATCACTTAATATAGTAGTCACCTGATGGCCCGCAGTTTGTTGTGATCCTCATTTGTTGTGTCATATACATATAGCTGAACAAACTTTGGTGGTTGTCCCTCAAGAGGACATAAACATCCAATAAAATGGTAGTTCTATCCATTTAATCTAAAAATATTTCGGGACCCTCCACAGTTCACAGATTTGTCTACTTTGGTGCCCAATGATGTGAATGAAAATAGTGAATGGCAAATGTGCATGTGGTCTTGGAATTTTTTTGAATAACTAGAGGCTGAATTTAAAAGTAATGATCAAAGGTATTCTGGACATTCAGGAAACTTCTGTAATGTAATTTTTTCCAGCGAGCAACATAAAAAAAACTATGGGATATGTCGGTGGCTATAATTTTTACTCCTCTCTTCATACTAGAAGGTTGAACCACAGTACTCAAAAATGTAAGTAGGGTCTCCATAATCTGAATATTCTATAGGAGAAAAATGTAAGTATAGTTGAAATTAATGGGGAAGGAAATAGTTTTTTAATTATAACATATAAAAAAACATCGTAGTAATTTGAGTACTACTTAAATGTAAATAACCTATTTTCTCAGAACTTTGAAGTTGCATTTATGTATCTTCAACATACGAAATGAAGTTAGTCATTATTAATATCAAAATAATAACAGAAAACATACAAAGAAATAGTTTTTTTGTTGAAAATGCATCGTAAAGCATGACATACATCTTAAGTTAATAGCAGAACCTCTTTCAGTGTTTGTTGAAGGAGTAGTTTCTGTGGTTGTTTGATTCGTCGCTTCCAGTTCCTCAGGCGGATGTGTAGTACCTGTATGACCCCATCGTTAGAACAACCCCATTCGTTAAAATGTTATTAAATTTTATAAAATGGGTATTACATTAATCTAATTATCCTGTTTATTCAGGACATTGTACATGAAGTGATTTTTTTGCAACATTCAACTTGTAGTTATTCGTTATTAATGTGTAATTAATAATAGAAAACATTCAGTGAAACAAATTTCTTTTGAAAATATAATGTCAAATTTGACATACCTCTATAGTTTATAATAGTAGCCATGTCATAGTTTGATGATGCATTTGATGATGTAGTTGTTTCTCCGATCGTCTGATTATTCATTTATTGTTCATTGGTATGATGTGTAGTACCTACATGGTTGTGTTGTTAGAATGACACTATTCATTACATTGTTATTAAAAAGTATAAATTGTAAATATATAAAAAGATAGATATGAGAAACGTGTAATGGTGGTAGGACAGCATTAAACGCTCGTGGTTGATAAAGGAATGAAGTTTCCAATATTAGTAGAATTAGTAATGTTCATTATTAAAGGCACATGTGCATAATTCAATATTGCACTAGTAGAGAGTAAATCATATAGTCAACTGATTTATACTTACAGTGACAAGGAGGCATCAGATGGCTCTGTAAGAGTACGTCCATTTGTATTCGTACCTTGTAAGAGTAATTTTGAGAAATGAATATGCATAATAGAAATGCAACATATTGTCCATTTTTTAAACAAAGTTCATTGACAACATTCTTATAGAATGAAATATTTTTTTGTATCATGGTATTTCGTCGTTGATTTTTTTTGTTTGATCCATCATATACTATTCACAGATCCGAATAGTTTTGAGGGACTATGAAACAGGAATATGAAATGGTTTAGCAACCTATGATTATGAATTTTTCAATATTAAATAGATGTATTTAAACTTTAGAGAGTAAACTGAAATTACCGTTGCTGCATAGAGGTGAAAATGGAATTCATCGATGTAGTACTTTGTTATTAGCTGGTGTGAAAACTTCAGCTGTAAAACATTATACATCAGTTAGTTTTATCATAATATTCATAGAAATGTTGGAATATATATTTTCAGCATGCAAGATATAATAGTAAAGCAGTATGACATTTTGATTTAAAATTTGTTAACTAAAAAAACAGTAATGGAATTTTTAAATTGAACTGACAATTACTGGCTATTGGTGTAAGAGGCAACCATACGCCTCTTTGAGTGCTTGATGTTGGTGTTATAGGTTCACTTTCATTAATGTTTTCAGTATAAAATCTACCTATGGAATTTCAATTATCAAAAACTTAGAAGTTTTTGGTTGGTAAATAATGAAACACTATCTGGAATAATGGGTAAAAAGGAGAGAACCTGATTGTCATTGTTGTCGTAGTAGTCTTCTTTGTAGTCGTGCATCTTTTACGGGGAGTGCATATTTATATCGTGTATCTTTTTTATTTGATTGTAAAGGAATAGAACAGAACCATAAAAACATGAAATTCAACATTGTGATCTGATGATAGACAATATATATTCTAAACACAACTGTGCCATAGAATGTGGATATATTCACATTCTAAGGGTTGTATGTCCAAACGGTACAAATGAAAATTACTTACTGTAGGAATTCATATATAAATCTTGGTATTTCTCGTCATTCCTTAATATAAGGCAGATCAAATACTACATGGCATTATTATGAACATATTATTGAGTACGTAAATACTGAAGAAAAATAATAATTACAAGCTTCATGAAGAAATGATTTGATTGGCAGTGTAGTCACATGTCTACATACAGGTTAAGTTAAATGGTGAAGACATGCAATATTGTCATTATTGAATTAGGATACAGTATTATGAAATTGCAGTAGTCTATGTGAATCTGGAAATAATATGAACATGAACTAAAGGTATAGGTATGACAACAGAGTATACAGACAAAACTGTTTCGGAAGCTTACAGCTACTTCCTGGTAATCGAGCAAGAAATGGTTGAGACCCAAGGGTTCCAGCACCGACTGCAGTAGGTTTTGAAACCCTAGTTTGTGGATTTACGTAGATATGTAGTTTGTGTGTAGAAAAGAAGTGCTGGGTGTTGATTTTTGAGAAGTATGTTCCCATTGGATTTTGTCGATGATGAAGCGGTAATACTGGAGAAATCAAATCCAATGAATGGGAATATTTCAGGCACGATAGTGGAATTTTATGTAGGTGAGAAGATGATGTCTACAAGGAGCGACGATATCGATTTTGGAATGGAGAAATTTATAATTGCATGATATAGAAGATGTCGAATGCAGTGAAGATGGAGGTTAGGAACGAACCATCCAATGAAGAAGGTGGTTGTCGAGTGTTTTACCGATAGTGGAGCGGTGTAGGTAAATCGTGATAGCAGTGGAGATATCTTATGAAGGATTTTTCCGATGAAGAAGGTGACTATTTAGGGTTTTCTCGAAGGATGAGCAGTGTAGCGAAATTGTGAATGCAATGGAGATGTAGGATTTATCCGATGAAGAAGGTGGTTGTCGAGGGTTTTCGCGATGGAGTAGAAGTGTAGGTAAATCGTGAATAGAAGTCAAGATTTAGGGTGGGTAATTAGGTTTGGGATGATTTGGTGGAGTGGAGGTATTTGGTAGTGACACGTGTCCAGAAAATGCTTGCTTTAGTATATATATAGATTAAAATTTGAGAAATAATGAGAATAGTCTTTTTGAAATTATTATTTATTTGACTAAGGGGATAAAGACATGGGGAGTAATGAACCCATGATCCATATGGTGAATAAAAAGAGTAAGGAAAAGGAATAGAGGCCCAAGACTTATAAATAGTCTAAATCTCTTGAGCACCTTCCTACCAAGAATAAAAAGATACATAGGTAGAACAAGGAAAATGAGGAAGTATGTATTGATTGTGGCATGTCAAGCCACTGGAAGATGAACAACACCAAAAAGAAAGGGGAATGTAAAGGTGTCTTCATTATTAGTGAAATCATTCCATATATCAAGATTTGGTATTAGATATAGTTTATGGTACTCATCTATGGAACCAAATGCAGGAACCAACTAGATTATAAAAAAATTATTGGATAGGTGGATCTGAAAGATACCAATTATGCAATTCTAGATTCACATTCTATTGGAGAGTACCACTTTTCATTGATAATGGCATTGATTTTGGTTTAATGTAACTATTATTATGTCCCTCTTATTACCAGAAACATAAATTCAATATCAATTTTAGATATATATGGGTTTATTTTCAATTTCAGAAATAAAAGTTGTTTCTTTTATAAGGACAATATATTTTATGGTATGTCACATATAAATAACAGTTTTTATGTATTAAATTATGAAAGAAAAGTGTTTTCAATTGATAATTAATCAAATTCACATGACTCATATAACACCTGGATTTGGAATCACGATCTTCTTCATGTAAACTAGAAGAATCTGAAAAATCTCTGTCATGATGCCTATTTAGATTCTTTCGAGATTGAACCACTTGATATATGTCATGCTTGGTTATAAGAAAAAATAACCAAACCACTATTTGGTGGACAAGGTGAACGGGCCATAAAGATTCAACGATTGGTATACACTGATGTGTGTAGGCCATATCTAGTATAATCTAGATGTGGATATTCTTACTTCATAACTTTTACTGATAACTTGAGTAGATATGGATATATCTACGTGATGAGGTATAAGCCTGATTCCTTTGATAAATTCAAGTAATTCAAGCATGAAGTTGAGAATAAACTTGGATAGAATATATAGAATCTTTTATCAAGTAGAAGTGGTTAATATCTTAACCAATAGGTCATCAACTTTCTACATGATTCTTGGATTCTATATCAACTCACTCCACTTTATACACCAAATAGGAATGGTGTCAGTGAAAGGAGGAACCATACCTTACTGTACATGGTAAGGTTGATGATGATTCATGCATATCTTTCATTATAATTTTGGCGATATGAATTACAAACTTTGAAATAAACATTAAAATGTGTACCAACTAAAGCAGAAAATGGAATTCTCATCAAGCTATGGAGTGGAAAGAAACCCATTTTATCACATACACATGTATGGGGTTGTGAAACAAAGTATATATTTATAGATTATCCTAAGGAAATAAAGGTATTTTACCTATAAAACCCCTTAGATAAGAATGTGAAAGTCACCAAACAAGCCATATTTCTTGAGAGGGAGCACATCCTCAAAAGGGGTAGGGGAAAAAGATTGTATTCAATGAACTTGATGCTCAGGATACATAGGAGTTAGTATAAGAACATGTTCCATAGGTCCTCATGGAAGAAGTATTTTATGAAACAAAAGTAATGCGTAGAAGTGTAAAATATGTAAGAGAACCTAAGAGATATGGTTTTCTAGTCACTGGGGATAATGACTCACTATTGTTGGACAATGATAAACCTATCTCCTACAAGGAGGTAGTAGAGAGACCAGAAGATGCAATATGGATAAAAGTTATGAATTCTGAGATAGATTCTATGTATCAAAACCATGTCTGGGTTTTGATCAATGTTCCAGTTGATGTAAATCGTATAAGATGAAAATTGTTATCTACGAGAAAACTGGACATGGAAGGTAAGGTACCTATAAAGAGAGGATAGTGGATGAATGTTCTAAGCAGCATCATGGAATTTACTATGATGAAACCTTTTAACCCATTTCCATGTTTAAATACATAATAATCATACTTTCCATTACAACATACCATGACTATGTGATTTGGTAGATGGATGTAAAATTTGTTTTCCGTAATGTAAACCTTCAGAAATATGTCTATATGACACAAACAATAGGGTTTTTGACTCTAGATGATGCCAAAATTATTTTCAAGTTGAAGAGATCCATTTATAGATTGAAGAAACCATCCAAATCATGGTACATTTGCTTCAATGAATCCATAAATGATTTTGGTTTCATTAAAATTGAATGTGGCCATGTGTATTACAGCGGTTTAATGGTAATGCAGTAGTTATCCTAGTAGCGTGTATTGATGTCATATTACTTAATGTAAATGAAATACCAGTCTTTCAATATATTAAGGACTATTTAAACAAGTGTCTCTCCATGAAAAACATAGGTGAAGAAACCTACGTTATAGGGATCAATTTCATTCATGATAGATCTAATAGGCTACGTGGACTAATCCAAAGTACATATATTGACCATATACTAAAGAGATTTAGTAAGGAACCGTCCAAGAGGGGATTGGTTATAGTGTCACATGGTTTAGATCTTTCTAAGAAAGTCCATCTCCATAAAAAAATAGAAATATAAATAAGTAAGATATCATATTCTTTATTAATAGGATCAATAATGTATTCCTCGTTATGTAGTAGACTTGATGTTGCATGTGCATTGAGAATGATAGGAAGTTATCAAGAAGATCTAAGAGAATGGAATTGGACTACTATTAAGACAATACTAAAGAATCTGAGAAGAACTGAGGATATGTTCCTAGTGTATGGAGGAGACAGGAGATTTTCATTTGAGGGTATGATGATAATGGTTTTTAGATAGATCAGAATGATATGAAGTGACAATCAGGATATGTTTTTTGTCTCAACAGGGGAGCTATGATTTGGATGAGATAAAAGAATCAATTTGTAGCTGACTTTACAAGGGATTCTGAGTATATATAAGCTTGTAATGCATCCAAGGAAGCTGTTTTGATTTATAACATTGTCCATGATCTTGATGTGGTACCAAGAAGTAAAGACACTATCACATTATATTGTGATAATACTACAGTGGGGGATCGTGTAAATGATCCAAGTCACACTAAGGAAGATACCATATACTCCAGAAGGATCACCTCTTGAGGGAATTTTATCAGATTGGTGAAGTTACAGTAAAGAGAGTACCCACAAAATAGAACATGAAAGACCCCTTGATTGAAGACCTATCTCATCATAAGCATTAGTATCATGTGAGAGCTAGCAGACTGAAGGTTGTTAGCAGTTGGCACTGGTGTAAGTGGAAGTTTGTTGGAGTTGGTTCCCTAGAACCAACATAATTTTACTTTATAATAGAAATGTATTCATTGTTTGAATATTTATAAAGTACTTATCGCATTATGATTTTTATTCTACGTAACATAGTATGTGATAATTTCCTAAGAGTAGTTGTCACACTAAAAGGTTATAGTAGTTTCCTGCTATGATGAGAACCCAGAAGTGCTATGAAATTATTCTTTAATATATGTTATATTTCTGAATGATATCATTTGAGGGATAAAACTTATATTGGATATTAGGGGTGGAGACTCATAGGACATTGAGACACCTTCTCCTGGTGTACGTCCATGGTAATATCCAGAAGGATATTATGAGAATAACACCCACCAATAGGAAATCCACATTCATAGGTGTAATTAGATGTTCCTTTCTGTGGAAGTCTGTATTGGTCCTTAGACTTTGATATTATTGTTAGTGAGTATTATGATACATGCACGTAGATTTATTGATGAAAAAAGTGATGATATATATTCATGTTGAGGTAGGATATGTTGGGTGTGTCACCAGTAATATTTCATTAGTGAATAATTCAATAAATAATTTATCCCTTTTATTATGTAACAGAAGTTAATATCTTAGTCCCTTTGATGGTAATCTTATGTCCTAAATAAATAAATGTACATGGTGATTTATAAGCGAATTATATTTCTGAAAAGTCAAATAAATAGATAAGCGAGCACATAGGTTGATCGAACTAGCATGTAGCCTGCTCGATTTGAGATATTGTGATAAAGGGATTATATTACCTGGAAAGAGTTCAGATGAGGTGATAGGTTGTTGTGACATTAAATTCTTCCTCTATGGGTAACTTGGCGTGTTCCTAGACTCTAACCTTGGACTTTAGGTTGCATCGCCAAATTTCCAATGAGAAAGAGGCCTAAAGGGTCACACACTAAGTGTATCTAGAATCTATGTTAAATAATTTATTATTATTTATATTTTAACTAGTTGAATAAATATTATTCTCATGTGTGATTTAATAATTATTCATGTATTCTTGATTTCAGATAAATAATTATTTTTTGTTTATGAAAGATAATACTTATTTATTTATTGTAGAATATTTTAGTGATATTTATTTAATAAATAAATAAGCATTATTAAGGGCCTGAAAAATATTGTGGTGGAATGGAGGACAGGTTTTAATGGTCCGATGAGAAATGATAATATTGAATATTACTTAATTAAATAATATTTAATTATAATTCACAAATTTAGAACATGTTGAGAAATAATAATATTTCTATTATTATTTGATATGGGTTTTTTCTTAGATTAAATAAATAATAAGGGAATTTTGGAAATAATTTTATTCTAACCCTAGAAATAAAAATATCCCATTATGTTATTTTATCATTATCCTATTCATTTATTCACAAAAATTCAAAGAGAATCCTCTAAATCCTTTAGATATCCCTCCTCAAAGAATGATCCCAACAATGGAGAGAAATCCTCCTCTAGTGGATCTAGGATAACACTTTGGAAGTGATTCTCAAGGTGATCTAGGTGGATGATGCAAGCACAAGGATCTTATAATCTAGCACCTGAAGACTCACTTAGAAATATCTCGACATTCCAATATCACATTTAGATCACCTCTAGAAGAAATATACACTAGGTTTCTACAATGTAATGATGGAACACTACAGATCTATCGCTGGATTCATCAACGAATAAATAATTCTTTATAGGTAATTATTTATCTAATTAAATTAATTATAAACCATATGTATTGATCCTTCTTTCTAGGTTCCAGTGCAATTCTTCTTTGTCTAATTATTTTACTCAATAGAATGGAATACAACATTCATTAGCTGATAGATCTCATATTGATCATTGATTGTGGAAAAAAATTAAAGTTGGGCACCATCAATCATAGGCTTCTATTGTGCTCAGAACCTACACAGCAATGGTCTTACACTAGGAATATCTTACCACAGAATAATAATTGAGGTCTAAGGACCTATTTTTTGAAAAGAACAAGTTATTTTTATAGTAATCAGTAGCCATTAAGAGCAGTAATAGGTGGGAATTCTCTAGAAAAGAATAAATATTAAACATATTCCCTTTAACAGTGTGCAAATATTCTTTTAACGATTCCAGAAAATGTTTTTAATCACAATGATGATAAAGGGGGGTCCCCATTATCAATGATAAAAAAGAACTGATAAAGGGGGTCCTTTATCCATGCTAGAAACACTAAAAAAGGACCTATTTATTAGTGATTTTTAGAACTGATAAACTCCTTGTCACCAGTAATCTACTATTGATATAATAGCACACCCATAAGTAAAATCATCATTTTCAAATTCTATATACAACCTATACTTTCAAAAAATTATATAATTTCAAACAATGTTATATACATTTAATTGACATCTTGAATAAAAAATTTCCAACCATGGTATATACAAAAAAAAAATATTTACATTTCACACAAAATGTTACTAGATTTTTATTTACAATTATCCAAAAATAATTCTAAAACATTAATATTTCAAATTTTGTTGCTTGTCATCCCATCTCAAAAAATGTCTTCCCATGGTATCAGTTGAAGAAAAAATCATCTCAACCCAAGGGAATTATTTCTATTATATTAGAAAACAAATATTATGTTATTAATACTATAAATAAATAAATTAAACATTAATATGAAACAATACATTAATAAAATGTCAATATTTAATAAAAATGACCCATTTGGAGTTCTATTGGTCAAAAAGTGCATCTGATGGATCTAGGTTTGATTCCAACACATCAAAAATGAGTTATGGATTATTTTCCTAAAATATTAAAACAATACAAATGTGTTTTCTCAGTTTCAAGAATGTCACTTATTCTTTTACAAAATTAATTTCCATTTTAAATAATGAAACATTCAGAGTTATACCAGTCACACCATGTAGCAGAGTAAGGTGCAACTGATTCCTACCTATCAAAAATTAATGATGGATTTTTTTCTAAAGTTTCAAAACAATATAAATTTTTTTTCTTCATTTTTTGTATTTCAGTTTTATTTTTTTACAAAAAATACATTTCAAATTAGAATCATTCATTATGAGTCATACCCATCACATCATGCATCAGATTAATGTGAGGCTTCTTGATACACATCACAAATGACTTCTGAATAATTTTACTACATTATCAAGACAAAATCAATGTTTTTACTTGGTTTTCAGTGAGTGAAACATTTTGAACTAAAATTTCAATTTTAATCTAATAACAGACATGTTTAGTCATACTAGTCACAATATGCATCAGATTGAGGTGTGGTTGACTCCTAAATGTTACAAATGACTCATGGATCATTTTAATAAAGTATCAAATAAATACAAATGTGTTTTATCAGTTTTTAGTATGTCACTTGTTGTTTTTACTTAAATTAAGGTCAATTTTAAATAAAAAGAGACACTTTGAGTCATACCGATCACTCTGTGCACCGGATTGAGGTGTGGTTGACTCCTACACATCATGAATGACTCGTGGATTATTTTATTAAAGTATCAAAACAATAAAAATGTGTTTTATTAGTTTTCAGTATGTAACTTTTTTTAAATAAATTAATTCCAATTATAAATAAAAAGACACTTTGAGTCATACCATCCACACTGTGTGTCGTATTAAGGTGATACTAATTCCTTCACATCAAAAATGACTAATAGATTATTTTCATAAAATATAAAAACTTTAAAATCCCTTAATGGATGAAAATAAGGTGATTTGACAAACACTTAGCATGCAACCAAAGTCCAGGCCAAGTGTTTAAATCATTTTATATCAATTTGACACCAAAAAAGGGTATTTTGATCACATATAATTTTTTAAGAAACATTTAAAAACACTTGAATCATTTTAAAATATCCACTTAGTCATTTTCACAAATACATACATCCAAAGGGAGGAACTTTATAAAGGATACATGAATAAAAATAACAAACATTTTATAAAATATAAAGCTATAAACGGCTTATCATGTCTATCATGAATAAATAGTATGAATCCTATAATTTACTCCCATAATACTACTGAGGAGTGAATATGTTATAGAAAAATACATAAGTTTCACTTGACCACGATACTTTTTAACATAAATTCACATCTCTTCGGAGTGGGAAATCTTCTTTTACATGATGCTTGAATCATGTATTACCTAAGCTTGATACTTCCAATATGGTAAATTATAAAAAATGTTCCCCTTCTTGGGGGTATACATTATACCAAAGTTAAAGAACTATAGGTACTAAAACATTGTCTTCTATCAATATTTCATTTCAATTTGTGATTAAATATATTTCAAACACTTTTTGAAGTGTATTCCAAAAATATATCACCCTAAAGATAATACCAATAATACCTCATGGAAAGCAGCACTATTTAAAAATCTATGAAAGGATTTGAGAAGTTTCTCCTATGTATCCTAAACTATCTAGACTCAGAAAGAACCACATGACCATCATGGACTAGAACTGTTCAAATCTTGATTCCCGATATGTAATAGTATATTCCATGCTCATTAACCAACTCATCTATGGTTAAGATTGGTGTTTTCATCAATATCACATTAATAGTTTATAATAATATATCATGAACGTCTAAGAAAAATAACCACACCACATTCTTGGTAAAAGCCTTCTTAACGCTTTTAATCAGGAAGAATCTTGGTTGACACTCTGCTAATAACTAGAAATACATCTTGGAAGTTTTCATTGACAGTAGGACATACCAACTCATGTTTCCCACTATAAACCAAAATTACTCTAGAAAAATGGGCTATGATTCTACCCAGCAATTGATATATTGGTCCTACATAACTAGTTTTCATATCCAACACTCCAATTTAGACATAATCATCACCCTTGAAAAATATAATTCCACCCATATATAAAAACAATTGATATAGTAGATACATCACTACATGGGGGTTTAATTTTAGTCACAAACAAGACTCATAGTTTTCATGTCACTGGAACCATCCCTTTCTATTTTTGTGTCTATAATAAATGGGAATTAGTGAGTTTAAAGGTAAAACTATCAAATAGTTTTCATCCATTCTATGAATCAATTTTTTATATATTTGAAATTTTTATCTCTATCTTGTATTTACCACCTAATATATGTAAAATTGTACATGACCAGAGGTGAGTCGGGAGTGGTTGGATCACCTAAAATGAAGTAAGAGCTTCATCCTCAATAGTATGAGTCTATGTGATCACTAGAATTTCCAAGTATTTATGAAAAAAATCATAATATGTTTCTGGAGGCATATAATATTTTTTGACTAAAATTCACCCCATGTAGTACTATCCAATTCATTGAGATATGGTATTTTTATGCTTTTATTTTATCTTCCATAATAAATTTTATCAGTATGTATTGAATTCCCCTAAAAATCCTATTTACCCTAAAAAACCTAGATTGAAAACCCGTAGAATTTAATTACTTGAACTACTGTCATTTTTTTCAATTTATATCCCTTTGGGAATTAGTAAATATAATCCAAATTGTTAGCATGATTTAAAGACACCATTATTTCATTATGAAAAGATTTCTTGAATTGTCAAAAAATTATCTAACCTCATATGGTTGTGTATGTTTATCTCTGCAATAGGTTTACCAGGGTCAACCCATAAATGTAACTCGAATAGAAAAACTAAAAGTCTTGAAGCATTCTTCTAATATCCTTGGGTTAGAGACAAACACTAGGGTATCGTACAAATAAACATAGGAATTATTTCATCTTCAATAGACACGTGATAATATAATTAAAATCACAGTATCACATCAAATATTCACAATACACCACATCTCAAAATAACCAAACCATAAAGGTAACATCCGAAAACTGGATAACACTGAATAAATAACAAATTAAATGACTGTCAACATGGATCTAGATGCCAGGAGATCAGGATAATTAAAGGACTCATAGTGGTAGAACCTTATGAGCTAGGTTCATAGGGGAGGTGGGTTTGGAGAGGATAAGGGATTCACAGTAGAGGTGGGCTTTGGCTATAGAGTAAGTGGAGGAGGAGGGTTTGTAGTAGATGGGGTTTGGTGGTGGAGGTGATGTTCACAGTGGAGGGCTTCATAACAGTGAAGGAGGAGGAGGAGTCAATGGTAGTATACGAGGAGTAGGATGAGGAGCCGGTAGTGGGGGAGGAGGAGGAGGAGGATGAGGAGGCAGTAGATAAGGAGGAGGAGGATGTAGTGGAGGAAAAGGAGGAGGTTGTGGCGGTGGAGGAGGAGGAGAACGAGGAAGTACTAGAGGGGGAAGAGAAAGAGGAGTTGGCATTGAAGGAGGAGGAGGAAAAGGAGGAGGAGGAGTTTGCAGGGTTCGACTTCCATGAGAGTTTGAGGCATACGAGAAAATGAGACTGTTAAGGTTTATTTATAAATGCGGGTAAAACTTTTATCAGTGCTAGCTAAAAAATACTAATAATGGTATGTTTTATCAGTGCTAAAATAGACAGCGCTGATAAAACTATAATGATAATAAATTATTCATATTTTTATATACATTTATAAAATTATATGTATAATAAATATATATTTATTTATTTATAATGAGAACTATAAATAAATGTATATTTATTTATATTTATATATATATAATAATTATATATTTATTTAGGATTATAACTTTATAATAAATATATTTATTATATTATAGTTATATAAAAATTAATATCTTTATTATCATTTTATAATTATTTAAATATATCTATATTTATTTCGAATTATAATTATAAATATCTGTATACATTTGTTATAATTTTATAATTATTTAATAACTCTAAATTTATATATATATTTATACTTATATTTTTAATAAATATATATTTCTTTATATTTATAATAAATAAATATTCATTTATATTTATAATCATAAATATATATTTATTTATTTATTTATTTATTTCAATAATTATATAACTATAAAAATATATTTATTAAATTTATAAATTTATAAATATATATAATTAATATATTTATTATAATTTAACAATTATTTAAATATATATGTATAATTTAGAATTTTAATTATAAATATTTGTTTTTATTTTAAAATATGTGTATATGTTTATATTTATATTTATTCAATTATATATATTTATTTATTTAAAATATTTATTATAATTTTATAATTATTTGATTATAAATATAGAATTATTTAAATAATTATGAAATACTTATGAAATAAATATATTTTTATTATAAATATATATTTATTATATATATTTATTAATTATAGTCATAAATATAAATAAATTTATATATATTTAAATACTTATGAAATTAAAAGAAATATATTAATTATATATAGTCATATATATATATATATATATTTAAATACTTATGAAATTAAAATAAATATTATATATATATAAATTTTTTTAAAATTTCATATTTAATTATATAAATATATTTATTCATTTTAATTTCATAAGTATTCAAACATATATATTTATTTTTTTATATTTATGACTATATATAATCAATTTATTAATTCTAATTTCATAAGGATTTATATATATATATATATATATTTATTTATGACTAATCAAAATATATATTTGTTTATACTTATAATTATAAATATAATTAATATATTTTTTATGATTTTATAATTATTTACATATATATAGATATTATTTATAATTATAAGTATATATATTTGTATATATGTATAAATATTTGTATATATTTATAAATATATTTCAATAATTATATATTAATTTATAATTATTTAAATATATATATATATTTTTATAATTATAATTATAAATAAATATATTTATAAATATTTGATATAATTATAATTATATTTATAAGTATGTACATGTGTGTTGTAGTTGGGGTTGGGCTTAGTGGTAACCACCCCATTGTCCTACATGAAAAATAGGGGTTCAAAACCAGTTGGACGTAGGTAATATAGTTGTATTATAGTGGCAACATAGCAACGGAGGCATTGTAGCAACAGCAACACTATAGTGGTGGAACACACTGTAGATGTAGCAGTGGAGGGTGTTATAGTAGTGGCAGTATTGTAGCAAACACTATAACGGTGACGGTATTGTAGCGATACTATAACTATCAGGGTTCTATAGTGGTACTATTCACATAATGGGTATTGGACCAGACATTTTAGGCCTATGGGCCATGTAATGGGCTACATGTGCATTGGGTCATCGGTCCAAATATATATAATGTAATAAAGCATGTGGTTGGGTGGGTTACCTCTTAGAGAGGCTATGACCTATCCTTCAGGCCTTTTGTGTGTGCGGTGTGTGCTTGTGTGTGCGTGTGTGTTTGATTTAATTGTGTCCTCAAGAACTTAATAAATTTATATATATATATAATTATAATTATAATAAATGTATTTAATAGTAATTAAATATATTTATCATGATTTTAAGAATTTATGAGAACATAATAACTTCATAGGAGCACGAATGAAGCACATACACCGAGTGAAGTATAAATCATAAACAAGTCCTCATATATATGAACTACATGAATAGTAATGGTGGTGTAATGTATAAATGAACATTCATGCTGAATACATAACATATGAATGTTAATTATATTCATACATTAATTGACCAAATTCATTAAAAACATATGTATATTTATAATTATAATTATAAAAATACATATTTTAAAAATATATATATATATAATTAAAAATATACATATTTAAAATGTATTTATATATAATTATAAATATATAAATATAATAAATATATTTATTATTTAATGGAATTAATTATATGTATATTAATTATTAAAAAATATATATTAATTATAAACAATGATTTTTTATTTAATATATAAAAATAAACCTTATTTATATTTCAATATAAATTAATAATATTTTTTATTAAAAAAAATTATCAGTGGTTTTCACTAGTTCTGATAATGCCCGGTTTTTATTAGCACTTTATGCTTAGCATTTATAAAAGTCATCGCATCCCTTGCATGTATCAGTGGTAGTGCATGCACCAAGTGAATGATACTAGAACTAGAATACAAAGAGATATCATGATGTTTTTTCAAGCACCAATCAAGCCTACACAGCATATGATGACTACCCCTCGGGTTATTACACCAAGTGAACTTTTCTCCAGAGAACCCCAAGTCTAAAACGCCTTTCCAAGCTATGAATGTCAAAAAATATTACATGTGTTTCCAATGACATAACCCTCCACCATTTTTTCTGAGGGATCTAAGACAACACTGAAGTTTCCTCTAATAAACCATGCCATGTTACCTATATCAATTCTTTCAAGTTATTTCCACAATAGTTCTCTCTCCATCAGATCACACTTGGCATAAATAAAGGATATAAAACACATAGAATTCCAAAAATCAACCTTCACCATGATATGTTGTTTAGAAACTACCATAAGATCAACTAATAAGAAATTCCTCTATAATATCAAGATATAATGATGCAATGGCATGTCAGGCTAGAAATCACATAGCCCCATGAAGTGAGTGAATATGGTAATCTTGTAAGGATATTTTTGCGGTTCTAACACTACATCAATAATAAAAATCTTGAAGAGTTCACTATAATAAAAATCCATTTTCAAAAATTCACCAAGGCCATGAGTATTCCACACAATGAAAGGAATAATTGGAATATGATATAGTTGGTTTTGTTCCCTACCATGGAATGTGTTTTAGACTAATGATATGGGAAATACATAACCCATTTGGATTCAGAACTAGTGAAAACATCACTACGAACGGGGGAAAGAGATGGAGGATAAGGTTATTTTTCCACTAGGACAAATGATAATGAACTGACAGAATTAGTGGAGTGGATAGGAGAAATGGAAAGTGTCCTTAGATCAAAAGAGCTAGATGCTCAGGGAACATCCACCTGGTGATGTGGTAACAAACTATTCCATTCTGAAGGAGAATCCACAGACCACTTCAGATGACCTGGTTCACTAAGAAGAGGAGTATGTGATGGAGAGCTGGGGGAGATAATATCCATTATAGTGACCTAATAATTACAATGGTGTGCTTAAATGAAAATCCCCCCCCCCAACACGGAGATCTAGAGATAATCATGGATTGAAAAAAATCAAGATCCTAGCATGGGTTCAGCCTGAAAGATACAGAAAACCCTACAAGGGGAGAAGCCCCAAAACTAGGAATATAAACCTTCTAGGTGAGATAATAATGAACATAAGACCCAACAATGATTGCTGACATAAAAAGCTCAAGTTTTGATGTAGAGGCAGAGTCAACAGTTGATGGGGGAGGCATCCCGGCACCACTCGGGGATGATACCTACCGAGGATCTATGAGATTTTCTAACTTCTTCCTTCAAACTGAAACCATATGACCATGGATGTCAAACTTCAAGAATAACTGAGTTGGGTTGGGAAAAAGGATTATATGTCTTCTAAAGAGTTTTTAATCCATATGATCTTTGAGAGTAGCACCTGAGATAAAACCATGGAGACATAGATCTAGGAAACTAAGGCCTCCTAGAGCATCAGAGTTCGATCATCATCATAAAGAAACTCACCTATGGAGTCCCATATCAGTGGTATAAAAGAGAGGTTGGATAAGGGTAGAAGAATCCTTGGGAGAAGGACCCAAACTACCACCAAGGTGGATTTACAACCATGGTGGCCCTCCATAGACCAATGATGAAGGTTGATGTCATGACGCGTCCCATAGGGCCCAAGTTGTGACTACCCCAAACCCACCTCGAATAGGGCAGGGGCTGGTGACTAGCACTGAGTATGCATATTATAATGGCCCGGACCTCTCTGGTCCATTACTTTGTGAAAATATAGTGTTTTATGTGTTTCGGGAGTTCAAGGTGACTTATCCCCAATATTTTTCCAATTTCCAATTCTGTTAACATTTCCATCAGTGAATAGTTATATCGGTAACCTCAATCAATAAACTCTATCAGTAACCTATAATGGTAGGTGAAAAGTGTTATATCGGTGACGTTTAGAGAACAATGTTCTATCGGTGAGGTTCAGTGAACAGTGTTCCATCGGTGTGGTTAAGTGAACAGTGTTCTATCAGTGAGGTTCAGGGAACAGTGTTCAATCAGTAGGGATTTAGTGAATAGTGTTCTATCAGTGAGGATTTAGTGAACAGTGTTCTATGAGTGATGATTTAGTGAACAGTGTTTTATCAGTGAGGATTTAGTGTACAGTGTTCTATCAGTGAGGATTTAGTGAACATTTTTCTATTAGTGAGGATTTAGTGAATAGTGTTCTATCAGTGAGGATTTAGTGAACAGTGTTCTATTAGTAAGGATTTACTGAATAGTATTCTATGAGTGAGGATTTAGTGAACAGTTTTCTATCAGTGAGGATTTAGTGAAGAGTGTTCTATTAGTGAGGATTTAGTGAACAGTGTTCAATCAGTGAGGATTTAGTAAATAGTGTTCTATCAGTGAGGATTTAGTGAACAGTGTTCTATCAGTGAGGATTTAGTGAACAGTGTTCTATCAATGAGGATTCAGTGAACAGTGTTCTATCAATGAGGTTTTGTGAACAGTTCTATCAGTCAGGTTCCCTGAACCGTGTTTCCAGAATAGTGAGGTCTATCAATAACCCCAATCGATAACCTCTAACAGTAGGTGTACAGTAATGGTAGGTTTACTATAAAGGTAGGTCAATAGTGTTTCCAGAATGATGAGGTCTATCAGTAACCTCTATCGGTAACCTCTAATGGTATATGTACTGTAATGGTAGATGTACAGTAACAGTACGTCTACAGTGTTTCCAAACCAGTGAGGTTCATGAACAGTGTTTCCAACTTCCAACAGTTTCACCCCTTTGATGTTTCCTTTGACGTAAAATACATTTAAAGCCTTATTTTAAGGACTCTTAAGTCCGATTCAAAGACCATAAATCCTATATTAATTATTCTTATGTCTCGGGATGTTTTTACTTGGTCAAAATGCGTGGGTTAATATGATCCACTTTTAATGAGGAATTAATCGTATCTTAAATTGTCGCCCCATTAAATCTTCAAAAGGTACGAGATATCTTCCTCCCTTTTTCTTCCTCTTTTATCTCAAATGTGAGATTCTAGAACCTTTCAAACCTTCCCGTAGGAGTTTCACAATAAAACTTTACTCCCCAGATTGGTAATGCACCATTTTGATGCAACTGAGCTGTATAGGTCAATCTTCGATATAAGGTGTGTTTTATCATCGTTCCTTTTGAGATCATCTTCACCTATTTTTCCTTTACATTTTATAGCATGTAATCTTTATGCTTCTAATGGGGATTTTATTGGGGTTTCGTTGGTGCGGTCGTACCGTCGAATCCTCAGGTGGATGTTGTTTTCACGAGAGGAGGATCATGACCCGTTGTGTGGATAAAGAATTAGAGGAACTGTTTGAGGTAGGGGATTCGTTGCTTCTCTTTATTTTATGTGAAACTATATTATTAGCATGTTTAATCCTACAAGATGACAATGGAATTGACATAATAAATATTTTAACCCGATAAATAAATTAATATCGACCGTATGTTATTTCCACTTGTTTTTCTTAATAGTGTGATATCTATGCTTGCTTTACTTAGTTGTTTGTTCCTGATGGAAATCGTTAAAGAACATAAACTAAGAATAATTTATAATTTTTAGCTAAATATAAAGAGGCATGAAAACAAATCTGGTTCTTTTTGTAATTTGACGTTAATCAAATTTGTGCAGTAAGAATGTTAATTTATTTTGTGATAACTTACTGGTTAGGTTTCCGAAACTTGGAACCAACGAATAATAAATCGATTAACCCAAGATGGATTAAAGAACTGGTGGTAGTTAAAAGATAATTTCCTGTAGGGTTCTGAGTTACCCTTTTGTTTGTTTAGGGGCCAAGAGCCCAATTGTGAAGATGTTTTTTTTACTGCTGCTTGTGTTTTAATGTGAGCCTGGATGGTTGTGGTAATATGTAGAGGCATGGACGCCCTTTTGGTTGTGGCAGCAGATGATTCCTAGAGTATAGAGATGCATCGGTTTATGTATGTAGGTGTCGGGGAGGACACCAAGGATGATGGAATGGGATGGATGGGATTGTTAGATGCTTGGTAATTTTGATTGGTTGTTTATCTGCTTTACTTTTCCCCACTGCTCAAGGCAGCTGGTTTTACTTACCCTTCTTCTGAAAGAGGTGAAGACATGTGGGGTATTCCACGTGCTTTTCGTGTCTAGCTTCTCAAGGAAGGATGGGTATATACTCTTACTATAAGCGGCAACGACTCGATAGGTAGTACATCTACTCACCGTGTTGATCCCCCTTGTGTTTAGTATCATATAATGCTTTTCTAGAATTTCTGGAAATGTGGAAATTATTTCTATAATGAATAATTGAAAAAATGGTGTTAACTCATGGGGGTGGAGATGCTAGAACATAATGACGAGGTTGTAATTTTTTAAGGAATAGTTGACTTTGGGTGTGATGCTAATGAAATTTAATGTGGGATTGATCATAGTTAATTATTTTTTAAAGAATTAATTAATTTACAGCGGAACTGATAAAAAGGGAATGATGTAATCTAATAAAGCTCTTTAAATGGTTTTGTGCTAATAGGATACCAAGTCTAAGAAGTAGCAGCCCGGAGTCTGAGAGACGTTAGCTGCAATGTGTCTAATACTAGGTTATGTCCATAGTGTGGTTGTGAGTTATAGTATATTCTGTACGTTTTTTGTTTCTATAAGCTACTCTACCCTTTCAGTAAGGGAAACTGACACCCCTGGGATTATGAGCCCTAGGGGATGTTTTCCGTAACATTCTAGTGGGAGGATGGTTGGATGACTACCCACCTTTAGCCCTGCTCTCTTCTATTGGTAGTTACTTGTGCTGGTAGGCACATTGGTTAGTTTTCCCCATATATGTGTGTAGAGGGTTTTAATGTCTTGTGGTTATTCACACACATATATTCTAGATATAGTTTTCTATGGACTAATATAGGTGTAACGTGTATAGGTTGTGATGGCTTGAGGATCCTTACTCGGTGTATGGGTTGTAATGGCTTCAAGTATATTACCTGACGTATGATACATGTTATGAGAGCTGTTGTGGCTCCCAAAAAATACCTAGTAACTTTGGTGTGTGGACGTGGTGGTTTTGTTGTACGAGGTGCATCTTGTGGTGCTTCGCCCAGGTGTCTGTGGGGAAGCCTTTTTGGAGAGAGATGCTCGGGACATGCGACATTGGGGAAAAGCAGAA
Organism: Viscum album; assembly: GCA_963277665.1. Taxonomy (NCBI): domain Eukaryota; kingdom Viridiplantae; phylum Streptophyta; class Magnoliopsida; order Santalales; family Viscaceae; genus Viscum; species Viscum album. The sequence continues at coordinate 1,742,131,080 of OY728128.1, read as the reverse complement.
AACCAGTGGGGAAGTAGTAGCGGGGTACCCTTGATATTATTTATTAGATGATATATTCTTGTATGAATTACTTGGTGATAGTATCCATGGTGAGGTTGGGAACTTAGTATACCTGTTTCGGTGATGAGTTAGTTTCACTTATTGTTCACTGTGCTTTAGCATGCTTTCTTTACTTTTGCATGAGAGGTTTCGGGGAGGATCCTACTAAGTATACTGTTATACTCACCCTATGTATATATAAATTGTATTTCATGTCACTTGGAGTAGGTAGGAGATTTGGCTGGTTTTTACTAACTTGTGGTTGCAGGAGTTATTCGGGCTTGTGGTTGCGGCTGTTTTTGCTTTCTTTTGGGTACTTGCAGTTTTTCCCCTTTCGGTTGTAGTACTTCTGCATGACATTTCATATGTGTACTTGGGTTTTTCTTATATTGCAGTCTGAGTTGGAGTTGATTGGTTCCTATCTTATATCTCACTTTTTCATGTGTTCTCTTAGAGGGTAATGCCTCCCATTTTGTGTGTTATTATACCCTTGGTGCTAGGCACCAACCCGATGCCTACTGAGGGTAGGAATCGGGGGTCGTTATCTCTCTTCTCACATTGCTGGCCCAGGAGGGGTACACTTTGTGGGGAGGGGGTCGTGACAGAGTGGTATCAGAGGTCTGGTTGAGGGATAGGATGGAGTTTGGAGTTAGGAACAAGTGAGGTTGCATGGGTTGGTAGGGAAACGGTGTCATTCATATTTATCAAGTGAGTTAAACACTAAAGACCAGCTGAGACATAGTCGTTTAGGGCCCCCTATGATCTGATGTTTGAACCTTTAAGTTTACAATGGCTATTAAACAATGTGATACTAGTTGCATGGTAGAGGCCTAGGAAAGGATCATGCATCATTCTTCTTTGTTCCTGTGTTTGAATGGGTAGAACTTGGGACAGGTTAACCTAAAATGAATAAAATAAAAAAATTAATTAATTAATGTTGAGTCTTACATATTCCAGGTTTAGGAAATCTAACGGTTGTTATTTTATAGGTATGGCTCCAGTTTGACGTCCTCGTCAGGTTTTCATAGAAAATATCTAGCAAGTTGTTCCAAAAGATCACCACAGGGTAGAGGTTAACGACGACGAAACATGGAGGAAGACACTCCAAGAGTTTTAGTGCCAGAGTCTATAGAACTATGAGGGCTCTGTTTCAGATGCAGTCATGGAAGACTAGTAAGAGGAGGTCGATATCGTCTTTAGTTTGATTTGTGCTTGTAAAGAGCACTGGGTGTCAATGGTTTTGAAGATGTTGCGTAGAGCAACGAGGCAGTGGTGGTTCTTGTTCCTCGGGGATCGTGAGAAGTTAGCGATCTAATGGGAGGGGATCTGACATAGGTTTAGAGTCGAGTTTATTTCTTTTACTACGAAGGCGTCCAGTCGCCAGGAGCTTCTTACCCTTCGACAGGGGTGCTCTAGTGTTCGAGAGTTTGGAATCCATTTTAGGAACCTTTTACGATATACTTCAGACCTGCTGCCAGATTAGGAGGCCAGGGCGAGGCATTTTGAGGAGGCTTTGCATCCATAGATCTAGTGCTAGGTCACCCCATTATGCTGAAAACATATCTTGAGGTAATGGAGATGGTAGAGGTTGTTAAAAGGACTTTGGCCAGGACCAGATCATCAAGAGAGGTGAATCGGCATGATTCCTCACGAAGCAGAGTTGTGGTCTGGGGTTCTTAGTTTTCAGAGCAGAATAGTTTTTGTTCAGCCGGGGGTAGGTCTTAGCCCTTCACATCTTGTTTCTCCAGAGGTAGCAAATCTCAAGCCTATTTCAAGTGATCATGTGATTTTTTTTTCTTGTGGTGGTCATGGTCATCAGTAGCGGGAGTTCCCGAACATTCAGAGCGGTCATCGTGCATCAGGCACCACACTCCAGGTTCTTTCGTTGAGACAGTTCCAGCCGAGGCAGCAGTAGCCGATTACACCAGCTTTAGATCAGCAGAGGGTAGGTGGGGTAGGTAGAGGACAGCCCCATGATGGTCCCCGTCCTTAGAGAGCAGAGCGTGGCTGTGTTGGTGGTCGTCATCAGGGTCAGAGAGGTCATGAAATAGGTTGTGGTCAGCTTCATTCTCTAGTGTTTCCAGCTACAGGTGAGCCACACGTCGTTCAAGGTGTTCTTTTCTTGTTTTCTACCTCGGTATATGCCGTATTTGATTCAATAGCGACACACTCCTTCATATCACCTGACCTTGTCCATGCTTTAGGACTTGAGGTAGAGAGTCTTCCAGTGCCCTTGGTGTTGACTACACCAGTTGGAGGTCGAGATTACTTGTTTGGAGTATATAGAGACTGTGAGCTAGTTTTGAGTCAACACCACCCTTGGGTAGATTTCATGTGTTTAATAATACAACCATATGATGTCATCCTCGGTATGGATTTCTTGTATTCGGTGCAGGCTATCATGTTTTGCTTTAGGAAGAAGGTCATCTTCATTAGTGAAGAGTGAGAGAAAGTGGTGTTTGATTGGTGAGAGAGATCCTCGGATGGGTCATAGGAGCATTCCATACTTATCATCCACGATTGTTGAGATGATGCTGAATTATTCAGAGGTTCAGTAGTTGGCATTTCCTAGGGTTGTAAAGGAGTACCCTGATGTCTTTCCAGAAGATATTGTAGCATTACACCCTTGATGAGAGATCAAGTTTGGGATCGAGCTACAACCAGGAGCATCTTCTATCTCTATGTATCCATATAGGATGGCCCCTTATGAGTTACAAGAGCTACGTATACAGCTTGATGGTCTGTTGCAGTGTGGTTTTTGTTTGGCCAAGTGTGTCACCATGGGGTGCACCAGTTTTGTTCGTGAAGAAGGGTGACAGCAGTTTATGGTTGTGTGTCGATTATCATAGCTTAAACAAAGTGACAATAAATAATCGCTACACTCTTCTATGAATTTGGGATTTATTCGATCAATTGAAAGGTGAAAGTTTGTTCTCAAAGATCTACATGTGGTTAGGATATCATCAGATGCATGTTAAGGATGAGAATATCCCGAAGACTGCTTTACGTTGTCGTCATGGGCATTCTTAGTTCGATGTAATGCCATTTGGAAAGATGAATGCTCCAACTGTATTAATATGATTGATGAATGCTGTGTTCCATGAGTTCCTGGACCATTTCGTGGTATTTTTCATTAACGACATCCTTGTGTACTCCACATCTGAAGAGGAGCATGCAGAGCATCTACAAGCTGTTTTGGGAGTTCTTGGCCAATAGAAGCTATTCAAGAAGTTGTCGAAGTGTGAGTTTTGTGCTCGAGAATTTGTTTCTTGGGGAATCTTATGTCCCAATAGGGATTAGATATGGATCCATCGATGATAGAAGCAGTTGTGTCTTGGGAATCCCCCAAGATAGTGTCATAGGTGTGAAGTTTCCTTGGTCTCGCAGGCTACTACAGGAGGTTCGTAGCCAATTTCTCATGAGTTGCAAGTCCTCTGACAGCTTTGACCAGGAAGGATCATGCATTCATATGGAATGATCAGTTTCAGATAGCTTTTGAGTATCTAAATGAGAATTTAGTAAGTGCTCCAGTCCTTTGTCTTCCTGCTGAGGGAGTTCAGTTTGATGTTATTCGCGATACTTCACATCTGGGGTTAGGCTGTGTTCTCATGTAGTGGAGGTCAGTTGTTTCTTATGGGTCTCGGCAGTTTCTTCCCCACAAACAAAACTATCCCACCCATGATATTGAGTTGGAAGCCGTGGTGTTTGATCTGAAATAGTGGATAAATTACCTCATTGGTGAGCACTTTGTGGTTTTCACCGATCATAAGAATATGAGGTATGTTTTCTCCCAGCCTGACTTGAACTTACGACAGCGTCGATGGATGGAGTTCATACAGGAATACGACTTCAAAATATCGTATACACCCGGAAAGGGGAATTTTGTAGCTGAGGCGCTGAGTCTAAAGTCACGTAGTGATGCTGTACGTGAATCTGGTGATTCCTCATTATTAATGGAAGAACTGTCAGCATTACATCTTGATATGGGAGAATTTGGGGGTAGAGGTTGTCTTTTTCAGATGATGGTACAGTCATCCTTGATGTATAAGGTGGAAGAGTCTCAGTTGGGTGATCTAGAGGTGGAGGTTTCGAGAGACCAAGTTGTTTGTAGTGAGGCCCCTGATGGTTGGTCAGAGGATGAAGAACACCAAGTGTTATATCATGTAAGGCAATTTGTTCCCTTGACGATGCGCGAGACGGTTCTCAGAGAGTTTTAGAGTTCTCCTTTAGTGGTGCATCATGGCGTGACAAATATATACCGATCCTTGAGGAGTCAGTTTTGGTGGCTTGGGCTAAAGCGTGCGGTTGCGGAGTTTGTGTCTCGATGTTTAGTATGTATGAAGGTTAAGTCTGAACACCATTTTCAAAGTGGTATTCTCCAGCCATTAGAGATTCCTCAGTGGAAGTGGGAGGATATCTCAATGGACTTTGTTACTAGTTTACCTCATGCTCCAAGAGGACATGATGCTATTTGGGTGGTAGTGTATTGTTTGACAAAATCGGCCCACTTCATAGAAATCAAGGAGTCAAGATCAGTGGAAGTTCTGTCAAGGCAGTATCTAGAGGAGGTGGTGAGACATCATGGATTCCCTAGGACAATCATTTCTGATCGAGATCCTCATTTTACCTATAGGGTGTGGAGAGGTCTCCAATATGCTTTTTGTTCTCAACTATGCCTTAGCACCGCTTTTCATCCTCAAATGGATGGTCAGATAGAGAGAACCATCTATAATCTTCAAGACATGTTACGCTCTTGTGTTCTTGATTTTGGAGGTTCATGGATGAGGCACTTACCCTTGGTGGAGTTCTCTTACAATAATAGTTTTGACTCCACCATTGGTATGGAACCTTTTGAAGCCATGTATGGTCGACCATGACATTCTCTAGTGTTCTAGACTAGGGTCGAAGAGTTAGAAATTCTTAGACCAGAACTAGTTCAGAATACAATAGAGATGGTTTAGGTGATTCGTGAGAGGATGAAGATAGCGAAAGATCGTCAGATATCATTTCCTGATCAAATAAGGATGTCCTTAGAGTTTAATTTTGGGGATTATGTGTTTCTAAAGGTGACTCCCTGTCGTGGGCAGTGAAGGCTTGGTCGTGGAAGTAATATTTCTCCCTGGTTTGTTGGACCTTTTGATGTGTTAGCTCATGTTAGAGCTGTGGCGTATCGATTAGTACTTACCCCACAGATGAGTCAGATACACAATGTTTTCCATGTATCACAGCTTCATCGTTATCTTCATGATGACTCTCATATCATCAGTTGGGAAGAGATTGATGTTGATGATGATGCAACCTTCGAGGAGTGACTTGTGGAGTTCCAAGACCGCAAGGAGAAGGTGTTTCATGGGCATTATATCCCCTTAGTTCGAGTCTTAGGGCGACACGGTGGCATGGAGGAGAGTACCAGGGAACTTGATTCATAGATATGTGCTCAGTACCTAGAGTTGTTTGATGTTTAACTCTTTTCATGTATCGATGTTCCATTTGTGGTTAGACCTTTCAGGTTTTATTTATGATGTTCTTTTATTGCTTTTGTGGCTTGCTCTCTTTTGAGAGGTATCTTGATGGGTGGTTTTTAGGACCCCATTTCTTTTTCTTCTTTCTTTAGGTTTGTTTTGAATTCTCGGGGATGAGAATTTTTTGAGAGGTATCTGATTTAATGTCCTAGACCTCCCCGATCCATTACTTTGTGGAAAATATGGTGTTTGAGGAGTTCCGGGAGGTCAAGGTGATTTATCCCCAATATTTTTCCAAATTTCCAATTCTATGAACAGTTCCATCAGTAAAAAATTCTATCAGTAGCCTCTATCGGTAAACTCTATCGGTAACCTATAACGGTAGGTGAACAATGTTCTCTTGGTGTGGTTCAGTGAACAGTGATCTATTGGGGAGGTTCAATGAACAGTGTTCTATCGGTGAGGTTCAGTGAATAGTGTTCTATAGGTGAGGTTTAGTGAACAGTGTTCTATCAGTGAGGATTTATTGAATAGTGTTCTATCAGTAAGGTTTTAGTGAATAGTGTTCTATCAGTGAGGATTTAGTGAACATTGTTCTATCAGTGAGGATTTTTGTGAAATGTGTTCTATCTGTGAGGATTTAGTGAACAGTGTTCTATCAGTGAGGATTTAGTAAACAGTGTTCTATGAGTGAGGATTTAGTGAACAGTGTTCTATCAGTGAGGATTTAGTGAATAGTGTTATATCAGTGAGGATTTAGTGAATAGTGTTCTATCATTGAGGATTTAGTGAATAGTGTTATATCAATGAGGATTTAGTGAACAGTGTTCTATCCCTGAGGATTTAGTGAACAGTGTTCTATCAGTGAGGATTTAGTGAACAGTGTTCTATCAGTGAGGATTTAGTGAAGAGTGTTCTATCAGGGAGGATTTAGTGAATAGTGTTCTATCAGTGAGGATTTAGTGAATAGTGTTCTATCAATGAGGATTTAGTGAAAAGTGTTCTATCAGTGAGGATTTAGTGAATAGTTTTCTATTAGTGAGGATTTAGTAAACAATGTTCTATCAGTGAGTATTTAGTGAACAATGTTCTATCAGTGAGGATTGGGTGAATAGTGTTTTATCAGTGAGGATTCAGTGAACCATGTTCTATCAGTGAGGTTTTGTGAATAGTTCTATCTGTGAGGCTCCATGAACAGTGTTTCCAGAATGGTGAGGTCTATCGGTAAACTCTAACGGTATGTGTACAGTAACAGTAGGTGTAAAGTAATGGTAGGTATACAGTGTTTCCAAACCAGTGAGGTTCATGAACAGTGTTTCCAGCTTCGTACAGTTTCACCCCTTGGACGTTTCCTTTAATGTAAAATACATTTAAAGCCTTATTTTAAGGACTCTTAAGGCCAATTCAAAGACCATAAATCATATATTAATTATTCCTATGTCTTGGGATGTTTTTACTTGGTCAAGATGTGTAGGTTAATGTGATTCGTTTTTAATGGGGAAGTAAGCATATCTTAAATCATCACCCCATTAAGTCTTTAAAAGGGACGAGATATCTTCCTCCCTTTTTCTTCCTCTTTGTTCTTGACTATGAGATGCTAGAACCTTTCAATCCTTCCTGTAGGTGTTGCACAATCAAACTTTACTCCTCGGATTGGTTCTGCTCTGTTTTGATGCAACCGAGTTGTATCAGTCCATCTTCGATAAAGGTGTGTTTTATCGTCATTCCTTTGGGGATCATCTTATCCTATTTCTACTTTCCATTTTAAAGCATGTATTCTCCATGATTCTAATTGTGTTTTCTTGGGTTTTGGTTGGTGCAGTCGTACCATAGCATCCTTGGGTAGATGCAGTTTTCGCGATAGGAGGATCGTGACCCGTTGTGTGGATAAAGAACGAGAGAAACTATTTGATGTAGGAGATTTGTTGCTTCTCTGTCTTTTACGTGCAACTATATTGTTAGCAAGTTTAATCCCATTAGATGACAATGGAATTAACATAATAAATATTTTAATGCAATAAATAAATTGATATCGATCATATGTTATTAACTCTTGTTTTGATAGATAGTGTGATATCTATGCTTTCTTTTCTTAGTTGTTTGTTCTTGATGGAAATCGGTAAAGAACATAAACTGGGAGTAATTGATAATTATTGGATAAATATAAAGAGGTATGAAAACAAATCTGGTTCTTGTTGTAATTTGATGTTAATCAAATTAGTGCAGTAAGCATGTCAATTTATTTATGATAACTTACAGGTTAGGTTTCCCGAATTTGGAACAAACAAATAATAAATCGGTTAAATAAAGATGGATTAAATAAATGGTGGTTGTTAAAAGATAATTGCTTGTAGGGTTCTGAGTTACCCTCTTGTTTGTTTAAGGGACAAGAGCCCAATTGTGAAGATGTTTTTTTACTGCTGCTTGTGTTTTAATGTGATCCTGGATGGTTTTCGTAATATGTGGAGGCATGGAGGACCTTTTGGTAGTGGCAGAAGATGACGCCTAGACTGGCGAGATGAATTGGTTTATGGATGTGGGTGTCACGGAGGACACCAGGGATGATAGAATGGGATCGATGTGATTTTTGGTTGCTTCGTAATTTTGATTAGTTTTCTATCTACTTTACTTTTCCCCACTTCTCAAGGCAGCTATTCTTACTTACCCTTCTTCCGAAAGAGGCAAATACACGTAGGGTATGCCACGTGCTTTGCGTGTTTAGCTTCTCAAGGAATGATGGGTATATACTCTTTCTATAAGCAGTAAAGACTTGACGGGTAGTACATCTACTCACCGTGTTGAGCCCCCTTTTGTTTAGTAGAAAATAATGTTTTTCAAGAATTCCTGGGAATGTGGGAATGTATTTCTATAATGAATAATTTAATAAATGGTGTTAACCCATGGGGATGAATATGCTGGAACATAATGAGGAGGTTGTAATTTTTTAAGGAATAGTTGACTTTGGGTGTGATGCTAATGAAATTTAATGTGGGATTTTTCATAGTTAAGTAATGTTTAAAGAATTAATTAACGTATAGTGGAACTGATAAAAAGGTAATGAAGTAATCTAATAAAGCTCTTTAAATGTTTATATTCTTATAGGATACCTAGTCTTAGAAGTAGCAGCCCAGAGTCTGAGAGATGTTAGCTGTAGTGTGTCTAAGACTAGGTTATGCCCAGAGTGTGGTTGTGAGTTGTAGTATATTCTGTACTTTTTGTGTTTCTATTTTCTACTCCACCCTGTCAGTAAGGTCAACTAACACACTAGGGATTCTGAGCCCTAGGGGTGTTTTCCCCAACATTCTGGTGGGAGGATGGATGGCTGACTACCCCCCTTTGGTCCCTCTCTCTTCTCTTGGTAGTTACTTGTGATGGTAGGCACATTGGTTAGTTTTCCCCATATATGTGTGTAGAGGGTTGTAATGGCTTGTGGTTATTCACACATGTATATTCTGGATATAGTTTTATATGGAATACTATAGGTGTAATGTGTATAGGTTGTGATAGCTTGAGGATCCTTATTCGGTGTATGGGTGGTAATGGATTGAGTTATAATACCTGATGTATGATACACGTTATGCAAGTTGTGGTGGATCCCAGAAAATACCTAGTTACTTTGGTGTGTGGACATAGTGGTTTTGTTGTACGAGGTGCATATTATGGTGCTTCACCCAGGTGTCTGCGGGCAAGGATTTTGGAGAGAGATGCTCAGGACTTGCGACGTTGGGGAAAAGTGGTAAACCATTGGGGAAGTAGTAGAGGGGTACCCATTATATTATTTATTATATGATATATTCTTGTATGAATTACTTAGTGAGAGTAGCCATGGTGAGGTTGATAACTTAGTATACCAGTTTAGGTGACGAGTTAGTTTCACTTGTTATTCACTGTGCTTTAGCTTGCTTTCTTTACTTTTAAACAAGGGGTTTTGGGGAGGATCCTACTGAGTATACTGTTATACTCACCCTATGTATATATAAACTGTTTTTCAGTTCACTTGGAGCAGGTTGAAGATCATGATGCTGTTTACTAGCTTGTGGTTGCAGGAGCTGTTTGGGCTTGTGGTTGCGGCTGTTTTTACATTCATTTGGGTACTTCCTGTTTTTTCCCTTTCAGTTGTAGTACTTCTGCATAACATTTCATATGTGTACTTTGGTTTCATTTATATTTCAGTCTGAGTTGGAGTTTATTGGTGTCTATATTATCTCTCTCTTCTGCATGTTTTCTCTTAGAGGGTAATGTCTCCCATTTTTTGTGTTACTATACCCTCGGTGCTAGTCGCCAGCCCGGGGCCTACTGGAGGCGGGACTCAGGGGTCATTATCTCCCTTCTCATATTGACGGCCTAAAAGGGGTACACTTTTTGGTGAGGGGGTTGTGACACAAATCCCAAAAAGAGGAGGAATTTTCATATGTACGTGTACACACACACAACTCCAAGCCCAAAAAATATTGAAATTTAAAAACACTAAGTAGACAATGTATGCATACACTAATATACCAAACAAATAGTATGATAGTAGGAAATAGAAAAGTAAATAGGTCCAGAATACATTCCCACAAAAGAAAGAGTTTACAATATTAAGTACACAAGTTCCAAAAACTCATCCACAGAAAACCCTACATGAATGGTAGGTTTAGGATAGCTTCATGAATCCATATAAGCACACCACTTCCATCTCTTTTCTCTAAGAACCACCTGGTCCAGGTATACCAAGGACTCCGTCAAATTTTTGATGTTCTGCAAAAGACAAGAAACGTGCGGGAAAATCCTGTGCAGGGGTGAGTAAAACAATATTTAGTGGGACACCCCGAAACCAAAATGGAATACCACAAAGCAATATACGAAGTATACCACAAAAAAATACATGATTTATAGTCATTTATACATAGGTATACATCTATAAAACATATACCAAGGGTATCCAGATATACTCATAACCGACCATAAAGTAAATAGGTAAGTCCCAACCAATCATTATCTATAGGATTTTTCTTAAGGCACGCTTGTACCAGGATAACTCACTCCTCGAGCCATGATTTCATCAGAGACTCTTGAAAGAGGTCCTACTAATTTGGGTCCCACTCAAATATAATACACTGGTCAAAGTTAATGGTATACAAAGAGGGGATCCTTCCTATAGAATACTAATAACCTGGTTTGTATTAGCCTGCAACATAGGGAATCCTTCTCATAGAATACCAACAACCCTACTCATACATCCCTTATGTAGGGTATCCTTCTCAAAGAAAAAATAAAACACTAAAGATATGGCCCAACAGATGGAGGGCTAATTCCTTTCGATTCAGAGGTCAATCAATTATCACAAAACTCCACCACTGGTGATAGAGTATTTCTCTAGTTCCAATGAGGGATGCTACAACTCTATTTTGGACTCATGCTCTAGAGGGGACTACAATCCAGGGATGTGGAACAAATGTAACAGTAAACCATCAAGGAAAAAACTAATGGAAACTATCTACCAATAATGGTCTATACTAATAACCCAACAATCCATCTCTAAAGGAAAACCATGTTTCGAGGGTCCCAACACCATAGAAGGCTCATCAAACTGCCCTTCCATTTAAATTATACAATCACTTTAGTGAAAAAGTCTGACCCGGGTCTGACCCGACCCAACCCACCAACCCAACTCGTTCTGGTTGATAGACCAATTGGGCCATTGGGCCACAACCCATTGCGTGCAAGCCATCCCCCTTCCCCTGCACATGGACAAAAAAACCATGCATGCCCGATCAATGTGGAATCACCATGGTCAACGCGGACGAACATTGCATCCCTGGACTCCCATGTAGCCTCTTCCACCATAAGATCATGTGGACCTAGCCCCATAGGCAAACCTGCAATTTCATGTCCCCATTCACCGCCTATGGCCTCTCTATCCACTATCGACTGCCTTTCTACCTCGCAATTCACCGAGCATTCCCCCCACCAGGTTGTATGTCTCCACTACTGTCGACAGCCTATTGTATACCTCACACTCCTCCTGAACTGGTCTAGATCCACTACTCCAAGTACTACCCTGCACCACTGTAAACTATTTCCCTGGGTGAATCATGTCACACCTTCTCTATCACAAGTTTTTTATGTCATTGTGGTGTCTGATCCCAAGTCTTGGGTCATTGTGCTAGTGATTTATGGTGAAACAATACTCTGTTCATATTTCACGAAGAACAAGGAATACAAAAAATTGGGGGAAAGAGATAATTGAACTAGAATTATGAAACAATGAATCTTTCCTTTTTTAATGTAGATCTCTATTTGTTCGTGTTATAATGAAGAACAGTGAAGAAAATAAAATAAATCTCTAAACAAAATCATCCTCGATAATCAACCCATGAGAATTATCCATCCTACAAGAATGATTGAAGCATGGATCAACCTGTTCATGGGTTTTTCTATGTTCTTCATTCAATTTAAGAACCTGGAATGAAACAAAAAGAACCATCTCCTTACTTGGGGTTTGGATTGGTTGTTGATGAAGGGAAAAGTTGCATCGTCGTCATTCATCAGTCCTTTGATCTTTGATCCATGTTCTGGTCTCTGATCCATTGTCACCAATAAGAGAACTTCTTTTTCCTTGTCTCAATGGAATTACAAGATTATGGTGATCAACAATAATTTTTGAAAAACTCAAATATAAAGATAAGATTCTATGCATCGAAATAATTTATTTTTATTAAATATTTTTTATGGATATGTAAAAAATATAAGTTTCACATCCATCACACACCAGTCAATATTAGGCCCCAAATAAGGTAAACTCATTGTTCTTAATGCAACAGTGCCCTCAAATTTCTGAACAAGGAGCCCTTTTAGAAGTTATTACCATTTTAAGGAAAATTTCCTGTATGATTTATTAAAAAACATAACATTATTCAGTAACTTGTTCCAAGCACATCGGGCCTCAGAATCACATTTCCTATCAGTGCCTGGTATTTTAATTTTTCCAATTAATTTATAAAAAAATGGATAAAATCTGAGTGGTAGGTGATCCTCCCAGCTATGATGGAAGTATGTGATGTTGGACCACAACATATCCTCTAGAACCTGAATGTTCCTCTCCATATGGCCATCTGTCTAGAGATGGAATTCCTTGATCAAGCATAATTGAGTCTCAAACACCTCATGTAATCCATTCCACATACAGGATTTAAAACAAGCATCACTATTTTAGACGATCTTCTATGGAACTCCATGAAGCCGAACTATCTCATACATGTAGATTCATCCCAAGCTCTCCACTGAACTCTATTACCGAATAGGTAGGAAGTGGGCCGACTTGGTGAGTCATTCAATGATCACCCAGATTGTATTGTGACCCCTATACATGCATGTTAAACCTATCATGAAGTCAACATATATCTCATCCCACTTCCAATCTGGCACATCAAGAGGTTAGATTAATCTAGCTGGAACCTGGAGGTCAACCTTCACTTACTGGAATGTGTGGCATTGAGAAACAAATTCTTCTCTTGCATTCTTCATCCCTGGCCACCAAAAATGACATCAAATATCCTAGTAAATCTACATCACACCTGGATGTACCACCAGAGGGGATGTGCGGAACTCCCTCAGAACCTCCACCTGAAACACCACTGGCACAACTCTATTCCCTCTAAAAATAATGACATGTTCCCCACCTATTGAATATCCATCTGCGGCATGCCTTGTAGACAACTAACCATGTCAGGTCTCATAGTCGGTATCCCCAGGCTACGCCTCCCTGGTTAACTACAAGAGTGTATGGGTGATAACCATCGACTGGAGGTAAGATTATCTATCTCCATCCACAAAGGATATTTGTAACATGAACAACTACTATGAATCATCACCCAGCAACTTCAATTTGGATCTCTTACTGAGAGCATCTGCCACCATTTTCCCCTTCCTATTAGAATAGGAAATATCAAGGTCATAATCCTAGAGGAACTATAGCCATTGCCTCTATATCAAGTTCAAATAATTTTGAGATAAGATATACTTGAGACAATTGTGGTCAGAGTAGATGATAAATTGCTCACCCATTAGGTAGCATGACTACATCTTCAATGAAAATACTACCACCACTTGCTCAAGATCAGGGGTCGCGTAGTTTTATTCATGCTGTCAAAACTGGATCAAACCATAGGTAATCATTGATTTCTATTACATCAAGACACAACCAATCCTAGTCCTTAATGCATCATAGAATACTACCCAACTCCCTCCTCTAGTAGTCTCAACATGGGAGAACTTGTTAGTTTTTTCCTCATAAACTAAAAGCACTAATGACACTTATTTATCCATGTGAAAGGCTTCCCATTCGATGTCAATGTTTTCAAGGGTGATGCCACTTTGGAAAAGTTGGTTAAAACCTCTATTAGTAACCAACCATACCCAGGAAACTCCACACCTCGGTAATTCTCTTAGGTGTCTCCCATGTAGGCACTACCTCAATCTTTTCTAGATCCACTAAAACTCCATCTTCTAAAATAATGTGTCATTTAAATTGGACGCCTCGAATCTCAAAGTGATAATTAGATATATTCCTATAAATCTATTGCCCTCGAATTATTTCCAAGACCATCATAAAGTGTATCACATTCTCTTCCTCATAGGTTTAGTACACTAGGATTTCATTAATGAAGACCACCATGAACTGGTCTAAGTAAGGTTGGAAGAGCCTATTCATGGGTCCCATAGACACTGATGGGGAATTAATCACACCAAACAGCTTCACTAATTACCCGTACTTTTCACACCGACATATGATGGTTGTCTTACATACATCATCATCTCATACATGAAGCTGGTAATAGCCATATCTAAGGTCAATCTTCTAGAACCACCTTACTCCCTTCATCTGATTGAATAGGTTTTCAATCCTTGGTAGTGGAAAATTTTTCTTCATCTTGAAATAATTCAGGCATTGGAAGTCCACACATAACCTCAAGATCTCATATTCCTTCATAAAAAACAAAACTAGGGCTACCCAGGGTGAAGCACTAGGTCTTATGAAGCTCTTCCTCTCTAGTTACTCTAACTAGACCCTTAGATCACAACTCTATACAGGATTCATCTAACATAAAAGAGTAGATATCAGTGTAATAATAGGGTATAGATCATTGCAGATATCTACCACCCTTTCGGGAGGTAATCAAGGAACATACTCAGGAAAAACGTTATAATACTCTGCCACCACGCAAGAAACTAAGGACTCCAATCATCCACTACACTAAGGGTGAGGCTAGGAAACTGGTGACTAATCAACTTCACCATCCAAGGAGTAAGTCCATCCTATGCTGTATGTGTTTCCTTCTCACCAATAAAGGAAAAAATAGTCCCATAACCACAAACACACCACACTATGTGCCTAAAATATTCAATTTTAGGATGGACTGTAGATAACAATTCCACACTGAGAATGGCATTGTAATGCCTCAATCCTACTACCAATAGATCCCAAAAGAAACTCTCTCCTATAAGAGTAATATCATACTATCAGAACTCGTGTTTGATAATCTAATCCCTTCCTATATGATTCTTTAAATGTGAGGTTTGATTCAATGATTCAATCAAAAATATCTAATCCTTGAATAATTTCCGTAGAATGAAAAGAATGACTGGTACCTGTGTCTATCAAAACTGAATTTAGGGTGGAAAAAAAATATTTTTCCTCTAGTCATCCATGGATAAGTGTTTTCATAAGCCTCCACCACCTACAATTTTCGTCGTCCCTATTCACCATATCCTTAAGCCTTGTCTGGACTATCTAGGGGTGGTGGTGGTAACACGTCGAACCTCCTCCCACCTCCTGTTATTCTACCTACTCATCTACTATATCTTCCTCCCTATAGAACACCTTGCTCATGTATCTTACTCCTCCACAATGGACCATCAACCATTACCTGATCTTCCATACATTGAGTCAGGAAATCTCGAGCCAGATGACCCTCCCCTCTGCATACATAACACTACCTATCTCTAGGATGACTCGAGGCACCCTAGGAGCCCTGCATTGCAAAACTGATATCCTGGGGTCGTCTACTAAGGTTATTAGCCCTCTTGGGTATCTATGACAGTCATCTTCTTTCTACTACTGAAGACTCAGTTACCTGGTATCTTCTAGTACCTCCCACAACTGGTCTCTAATCCTCCAGATATCTCTCCACTAGTAGAGAATGCTCCAATAAACTAGTATATTTTGGAATTATAAAGGATATCAGGGATGCCCTAATCTCCCAGTGTAGTCCCTTATCGAAGGTTTGAGCCCTAAAGAATTAGTCTTGCACCATATTCATAGAGTATCAAGAAATATCAGTAATCCCCTATGAGTACTCCACTGTAGTCTTACTTCCCTACTACATATTCTGGATCTCCTGGATGCACAATGATCACAACATATCAGGAAATAACTACTCCTTGAAGAGATGGTTAATGTCTACCCTAGAGAGAGTCACCTAATCATGTGTATGGGTCACTAAGCTTCACCATCACCCAACGGAGCCCTGAAGAATACTCGTGGATAGGAATTATATCTGGTCAGAAAGTGTCTTCACAAGGCATAAGACATGTGTAACTTCCTCCAACCAATCCTCAACTACCGGGCGGTCTGTCTCACCCCAAAACCTAGGATTTTACTGCATCCATAACTCATGTAGCACACTTAACCTTTGTGTATCCGCAACTAGTAGTACTATTAGTAACTTCTTCTCGATGGGTGGTACCACAATAGGAAAACCACCCGAAGCTGCCACCTCTGGTACTAGCCCATGTATTGATGCCTCATCGCTAGGAGGATTATCCTCATAATTAAGAAACATAATCCTAGCTGGATGTATATGTATAGGAATCCTAAAATAAAATAAGATGGTCCATGTTCAATTGAGTATATCTGGCAAGCTGAATCAATAGGTACATGGAAAACACATCTCATTCATATATGATGCATGTACCATTAATTTCCTAGAACTAGATTTCTCATGTACCAAGTCCAAAAGTAAGCGTCCAGAGTCCTGGTGTATAGATACATTACATGTATCACCAACATTGGAGTCCCTGTCCTAAAATTCAAACTCGAAACACTTAATGCTATTTCCCCAAACCAACCTAACAGACTGTATGTCTTTATGTAGAACTGACCTCCTCTGATACAACTCTTTCACAACCCTTCCTAGAGGGGCCCATGCCATATCAACCCCAAGGCCATCTCCAATAGGCCAGGGGATAGAAACTAGAACTGACTAGGCATATCCCACAAATTAGAGGAATTTTTTTAAGTACCTTTACACACACACACACAAATTCAAACCCAAAAATGAAGAAATGTAAAAACACTAAGTAGAAAATTCATGCATACACTAAGATAAAAACCATAGAGTATGACAGTAGGAAACTGGAAAGTAAATTGGGCCAAAATACAAGCCCACCAAACAAAGAGTCTACAGAAGTAAATAAACAAGTTCCTGAAACTCATCCGCAAAAAATCCTACATAAACTGTAGGTGTAGGACAGTAATCTGAAGCCATTGAAGCACACCACGTCTGTCTGACCTCCCTAAGCACCACCAAGTCCTGGTCAACCTATGACTCCATCAAAGCGTTGATATTCTACCCAAGACATGACATATGAGTGAAAATACCATGTAGAGGTGAGTGTACAAATACTCATTAGGAAACCCCAAAACCACAAAGGAATACAAAAACGTAATATATGAAGTATAACAGAATAAATACACGAATTACAGATATCTCTATATTGGTATACATTTTTAACACATATAACAATGATATCTAGATATACTCTTAACTACCACAAAGTAAATAAGAAATTTAAAACCAATCATCATCCACAGGATGTTGCTCGAGGTATGCTCATTCCGAGAGAACTCACTCCTTGGGCCATGATGTGATCGGAGACTCTTGCAAAGAGGTCCCTCTAATTTGGGACCACCCAATGAGAACACACTAGTCAAAGATCATGGTATATAGGGAGAATATCCTTACCCTATAATAACAACCACCTAATCTATATTATCTCACAAATTAGGGGATCCTTCTCATAGAATACCTAAAACCCTATCGATGCAGCACATAACGTACAAGATCCTTCTCAGAGAATACCAAAAACCTTACAGATACATCCCACTTGATGGAGTATTCAAACCTTATACATGGAGGTCATTTCAATTCCAAAAAAACACATACAGGGTGATATAGAATCTCTTTAATCCCAAAGAGAGATACTACAACTCTATCTAGGATTCCGCATCTAGAAGGGAATAAAATACACTAATGTGGACGTAATGCGGTACTAAATACTAGAGGAATGAAATGAGGTAAACTCCTTACCGATACTGGTCCATACTAAAAGCCCACCAAGCCATCTCAAAAGGATTGCCTAATTAAGAGTGTCCCAGTGCTGCATATGGCTTTTCAAAGAGACCTTATATTTTAATGATACATTCATTTTTATGAAAAAAATATGACCCAGGTATGGTCTTAGTCTGACCCATTGGGATGTTGGATCGCTGGACCCAACCCTCCAGGCCAATGGAGCGGTCTAGTCTATCTAACCTATCCTGTCGCATGTGGATTGTCTCCCTTCTCCTATAAGCGGCTTACCCGACCACGTGCCCATAGTCAATGCAGTGTTTCCATAGTCAAATGTGGAAAACCACTGAATCCCCAACCTCCCCTACGGCCTCTACCTCCACGGGCTCCAAATGGACCCATCCGCATATGTGGCTCTTCACTGCCGCATCTTCAGTCATTCCCCGCAGCCTTCTCCACTACAGTCTCCCACACAATCCTTCCTAGACTGTGGGCTCTCGCTCCACTATCATTCATCATGTCGGTGGCCTTCTATTCACCTCACACTCTGCATCAACCCTGATGAATATACTACTCTAGTTACTTCCTTGTGCTACTAGAAACCACTGCCTTGGGTGATTCATTTCATGCCATTATCGTCGCACCTTCGCGATGTCATTAAATTATCAGATCCTCATTCTCAAATCATTTTGCCACGGTTCAAAGTCTCAATGATCCTTTGTTCATATTTCGTGAAGAACAAGGAATGAAAAAATATTGGGGGAAAGCGATAAATGCAGAGGTATACCCAAATAATGGATCTTGGCCTTATTCATGTTCGACATGATTCATTCATGTTATAATGAAGAACGTAAATGAAAATAAAATGAATCTCTAAACATAATTATCCTCGATAATCAACCCACAAAAATTATCCATCCCGCAAGAATGATCAAACAGGGGATCAACCTATTTATCGGTTAGTCTACATTCATCATTGAATTTAAGAATGAGTAATTAATCAAAAAGAAATAATAGCCTTGCTGGGATTTTGATCGTCTGTTGACAACGGGTGAAGTTTCGTCAATACCATGAGTTGATCATTGATCCAAATCTAGATCTATGATCTGTCGTCACCATCAAGGGAACCTCCTTCCCCTCATCTTTGGGGAATTATAGGGTAATGGTCGTAGCTCTGAAATCTGGACAAACTAAAATATAAATAAAATAGTATCTATGTTGAAATAAAATATTTTTATTAAATATTTTATTACTGATTCATCGAAAATATGACTTTCACGTCTGGCCTACACCGATCAATTTCAGGCCCTACCTCAGGTAATGTTTTTGTTATGAATGCCACGGTGGCCTCATATTTTTTATCTGGTAACCTGTTTAGAATTTATTAACATTTTAAATAAAATTTCATGTGTGCTTTATAAAAAAACATAACATTATTCAACAACTTGTTCTCGGCACACTGGGCCTTGGAATCACATGTCATCTCATCACCTAGTCTCTAAATTTTTCCAATTAATTTATAAATATAAAACTGGAGATAATCCAAGTAATTAGAGTTTAAATTCTAGTGGCTAACCAATATGGGGAAAGATGACCATGCCTTGATGGAATCTTCCCTGGAGGTGAGAAAGATGTAGAAGAAACATTGATTGATAAAAAGGATGGTATCCAAATTATCCAATCCCCAATAGCTTACAAAATTCAAGAACTTAAATAGTTACATATTTTCCACGTTAATCTCACCAAAAGTATATGTATGTGAAGGTTTGAACATTCCATGAAAGATGAGGCCAAGAAGGTAAGAACCTATAAACCCTTCCCCATGTTTGAACAACCCTCTTGTATAAGAATTTGTGAGATCTAAGAAAATAGCAGCTTCCTAAAAGGGGGCGGAGACTAAAGAGAAACCTCTTTCATGGACAGACTAATAATTTCCACCATATTAGGGTTACACAGGAGAGCACACAACATGGGAACCATAAAACCATAGGAACATTTTAAGATGAAGCCACCAACTTTGGTAGAAAAAGGGAATCCACTTCCATTATAGGACCGACCACATCCTCTATAGTGATCAAGAGGAATTAAAAATTTGGAGGTGCGTATAGCACATTCTTGTTCATGCTAGTAGGTGACATATTTTCAATCATCCCACATAATCATGACACTTCACTATTCATTAAAAAATAAAATTTGTTAGAAAACTATCTAAAATTAATCATATGCTAATTCTGACATTATAAAATCACAAATGAGTTTAATTTATTCAAATTAGAATTCTATAATTTGTAGATCAAGATTTTAAATAAAACTATATAATGTATGAAAACTAAATTTGGATAGAAATAATGATTTTTTCCTTTTGACTAAAAAATTACCTCATATTCTTATAATGAACAAAACTCTACAAAATCTAATTAATGAATATAAATAAGTCATAAAATTTATTTTCTGTTAAAATTAAATATAATATTAAACTAGATCTCTACTTCTTCACATGATGTTAACTAACTATATCACATATCTTCTCTCTTTCATCTTCTATGAGTTATTATAAACACGTGGTGTCTTTATTCTTCTTACAAAAAAACTCCTCTATTAATTTACACTATCGATCATCCCAACTTATGGTATGTGAATTTTTTCATGTGGTTGATTAACAAACACTCACTTGTTTGGTTTTTTGGACATACATGGTATCTCAATAAATTGTTTTCAATACCTCATGGTTGACTATGTTGGATGCCATAATGTTTTATCTTATTTATTTAAGTGGTTTATATCAGTGTATGGTCACTTCAAAAATAATTTTATATTCATTCCACAGTTATTATGGTAGGTTATTCTAATACTATCAGAGTGACATGAATCATGTGATCACTCATCTATTCCATACAATTGGAAGGTTGAAGATTCATGGGGTAGGATTAACTCATGATAGCTTGATCTACCATGAAGCATAATAGTAAATCATAATTTTCTCATGTAATAGTTTATCATGTCATATAGTGGATCCCCAATGGAATGTAGTCGATCTCCATTTATTATATGTGGTATCTTGGTACATTATTTTATGTGCCTATTTTTCATGTGTTTGATATGCACCTATTCATGCGGACAATGGAAAATTTTTCAAGTTTGATCTGAACATGTGTGGTATCATTTAGTTAATGTTGTTGTTGGTTATAAATAACTCATTATAGATCCACCTATAGTGAATCCTTATGGTTACTTATTTATCACATATTCGATGCACTTATGGTAGGTACATGTGTGGTGGGTGTACCCATAGTCAATCTATTGACCATAATATTGTGGATATATGACAACGTTCCAATAGTTGATCAACACACATAATCTAATTGGTGCATTTGTATCTAAATTCAAAATAAGTACTTTTCATGTATGAAATTATGTCATAATATCTTAGTGCATGGTTTCTAGATATAATGTTATCTTGACATGAGAATACCATGACATTCTGGTGATCATGTGGTTTAAGAAACACCAATGATGATAGATTGTGTGAATGTGATGTTGAAGTAAAATACACAATGAAAAAGCATTGATTTTATAAGTAAGAAGGAAGAAATATGATACCCTTACATTCCTTTGAGATTTTTAATGGTGGATGAACAATTCATGTTTAATCAGGTGTTTCGAATTGATTCATCAATCGTTTGAGTTCCTCTTAATGAGTTTTAATGCTCGCAACACTGTTTAACTAAGACATCGGGATTATCTCATGACACACTCACACACACTGGGTTATGGTATGTGTATCCCTATGTGCACCCATTTCTTAATATTGATCATTATTCTACAACCTCAATTTCCTTTTCTATTTAACATGAATGTTTTTATGAACATTTAACATGATAAATTCTTCTTCCATTTAACATGGTAGTGGCATCAAAGACTCATATATACTCCATAAAAAATATTGGTATTTTCTTCCAAAGCAAGGTAATACTTAGTAAAAATAAATAAAAACATAAACTACTGGATCTTCAATATCCCCCTTTGTGTTTTTTGTCAACACTACTAAACACTTTAAGTAAAACATGTTTTTTTTCTTTATTATATTTAAAATATATGAAAAGAAATATTTAGGAGGAAACTTCGATGCATATTATCATTATTCTTTATGATAAATTTACACTTCATAAACACTACTTCTTGTTCATTAGGTCAGAATTATTGTATAAATCTTTTATGATAAATAGATGGCACCACACACAATATAGAAAATATGCTTTAGTCGGTCCACTATAAGTCTATATGTGGGAACCTTTTGAAGAAAAATTACAGAAATCACCAAGACATCAAGTCTATCCATTAAAGTTTCATAATTTGATACCATATCCAAATATATCAATATATGGTTTGTTAAATAGGTTTATCAACAAATGTAAATTCTTTACACATTTGAACAAACACATCAAAAATGTTCTCTGACTGACTTAGAATAACCATTTTTTCTTAACCAACACCCCCTTGATAAATATATTTATTATAATAAAAATAAGTATGAAGAATGTGATTGAAATATAGTAACCTTAAATTTGAGTAGGACATTATAGAATTCCAAATTTTATGAAAATAAATATTTTTTACAACACCTCTTCTAGATTTCTCCCCCAATAGTCAGGAACTCCTTTATTCATCATGGTATAAATAATATTCTATGATGGTAAACACCTTTTTACAATATAAAATTTATAAAAAATACGCAAATACCTTTATATTTTATCTCCTTAAATTTTCTACTTTTTAAAATTCCTAAGAAAATGATAGTAAATAAGGTGTGTATTTTGTTGTTCTACATTATTAGCATCACAACATAGTATTATCTCTTACTCAAGATCTTCCATTATTTTTAGCTTCGATATTGGGAGAATTATTCATCCTTGTAAAAACTTTGATTTTATAATCTTTATATTATTTTAAAATCATTTATTTATTCAATGCTATAATTTATTTATCTGATATGTTCCCACATGCTTCAATTTGTGCAATTTCAATTTTCATTAAGACTTATTATTGTTTTTTTTAAATTAGTAATAATATGTTAGCACACTGTCCATCCATTAGGAACCTCCCACAAAACACTTCTTTTTCATATTTACTAATTTAATGAAAGGATATAGCAATAGTTTGATACCATTAGTATTGGCCCTCAAACCGTTGGAATAGCCAATTACAATGGTTTGATAAAACATAGGGTTATTTTCCATCGGTATAGAACAATACGAATGGTTTGGATAAATCGTTGGTATAAATAATTTAAAAATGAATTAATAATACCAATGTTTTGGTTAAACCCTTTTTATATGTATTCTATTGAAACAAAATAAGCAATGAATTTTTATCCCCTGACCTTTTCATTATGTTCCTAATACATTACCTCTATTCTATGAAGACTTTTTCACTTTTATATACATATACATATATATATATATTTATATTTATGCATAAAAATAAATATTTATATTTATTTAATTAATATTATTATTTAAATTAATCATAAATAATTTTTCCACCTATAAATAATGGTTTGACTAAACCATTAGTATAGATAACCCATACAATAATATGACCAAACTGATGGTATATGTGGCCAAAAGAAAAAAAATACCAATAGTTTAATCAAACCATTGGTATATTTGTTAAAAACTCGCATATAACAGTGTTTTGGTCAAAAAATTATTATAGTTATATTGGTATATGTCTAATTTCGAATAGTGTTGGGTTGAAATTTGTTGACATCCTCTTTTGAAATTCAAAATCTTATTATATACTTTTCTCTTTTCTTTCACCACATTATTTCACTTGTGTTTATTCTATCCTTAATTACCTTTTTAGATAATATTAAAAATAAATAAAAATGTCTTATGGGAATTATTCATTGTATTCACAATCATTACATGGATTTTCTTCCACATTGGACTTATAACTTTTGGTTAATCTCTTTGCATATTCCTTTAGGTAGACTTGAAACACTAAAAAAACATTTTATCTTATTTTTGGATTTATTATTTGTTTCATTATATCATGATCCATCCTGATCTATTATACATGGTTTGTTTTGGGTGATAAATGATGTGTCTAATTTTACCATAGTAAAAGAATGTTCCTCCTTTTGATACATCATCTGTAGCATTCAGATTATACTTCTTGGGAGTGGTGTGCCTCATTTTATTATTTTGTTGAACACACTTCTAAATAAATTTCCATATTATTTTATGGTTTTAATTTATCATTAGAATGTGAATTTTTACTGGTGGTAAGAAACTAGATCTCATCATAATTATGAAAAATTATAATATAATATTTATATATCTCTTAAATTTATTCAAACTAGATCTGTAGGAATATATCTCATATTTTATTTGTGATCTTCTTTTTTGAAAAATTACATATCCTCCTTTTTACGTATTATCTCCCTTGAAATAAGCCTCCAATAATATACATAAGTTGATAAATTGTAATTTTATTAAATTGGCCTATTCAAAAACATACAACAATAAAAATAGCAGCTAATATGTCTTTGTCTCTTCAAAATGGTTGTATTTTTTTCTAGATTTTCATAATATTTTTACATTCTATTTTTCAGAAAAGTCACTACCCTTTTTGGTTGTTCTTAGTGAACTACAATTCTTATATGTGAATGTATCCACATTTTACTATTTTTTTAGATTCATTTCACTTCCCCACCATATTTTTCATGTTTCTTGTTTGAAGACATGCATTAGAATATGAGACTATATTAGTTCACAAAAATTTACTAAAATAGTTGCTTAAATTTCTCTAAGATTTGGATATATATTTTATATAGATGATATCAATATTATAATTCCATTAAAAATTATATTTCTCTCATATGAAACTTTTATGGATTCATATTTCATCCTAGGAAATTTAGAAGAAATAGTATGAACTGATTCCAAATTTTCCAATAAAACTATATTATTAAGATTATTTATATTGAGAGGGTTCTAATCATCCTAAACTTATATTAGCCTCTCTTCCCAATTTTTCATAAAATAATTAATTTATTCATCATTACTTATAGTATTTTAAAGTTTATAAATATAAAGTTCCATGATATTTTTACCTTTAATATCTAATTATGGATCCTTGATATTCATAGCTATTTTTTTGGTTTTTCAAAATCATGTATAAATTATTTTAACACAATATATATTACTTATTTCTAAAAATTATTAAATTAAATATTTTACTTAATTAATTATATATTTAAATTCCAAAGAGTTACATATTCTTATTTGGAATCTATTATTTAGTTAAGAATTTTTCATTTTTATTACTACGTAGTGGATGCAGTTTACATTACTTCAGTTTAATTTTGAAGCAGTGATTTTTCATCTTATGGTTTCTTGAGAAATATAATTTTAAATTTAATATCTTAAATAGGAAAATTATTTACTTACCTTTCAATAATAGAGTAGAATTATTTTACAGTTTTGATAGACTCATGATCATTAAAATCTCTACTGAAAAAACATGCATATTTATAAAGATTACAATTTATAAATACAAAATATGAATACTTACAACCATTATCAGTAACAAAAAATATTTTATCCTTATTTTAATTTTAAATTTATCTCAATTACCTTTCCATTTTTTCTTCCTTTTTTATGGACATGGATAATACATTTAGTTCATTTACATTACTAATTGAGTAGAAGTTTCCAATCAGAGGATCTTATTTATTTTCTCCAAATCTGAACATCACTAAAATATTGTAAAAACATTGGGCAAAAGTTTAGATCCAATCATAGGTGAACCTATATTATCTATGATACCTCATATAGAGCCCAATGGTTTTTGTGTGTACATTGAGAGGGGTGAATCAATATAGCCAAAACTTACAGAGTTTTTTCTTCTTTTAATTAAACCCTCTTTAACTAAAACCTCTACCAAAATTAAAATGGATTCGTCAATGGATGTGTTATTAATCCTAACCTCAACATGAAATGTAGAAATTAACAAAGGAAAATAGTAGAATATATTTACTAGGTTCGGCCTCAATATGAGAGTCTACTCATTGGCATACTCAGATCTTGTCAGGTCACAAATTATATTATCCCTATTAAATTATAGCGATCATAGTTATAGTATTCAGTCACACATAATTGTAATTTTAGTATAATAAAAATCCCATATGGCATATAAAAAAATCATCATGAGTGTATGTAATTGATTATATTGGAACCACATGTTCTTAAAAGAGTATTTTATACTAGAAGAATTAATTATTCAAGGTTATTCCTTTGTCATGTGAATTGGTCTTCAAATCCCAATATTACAATCAAACAATTTGCATCAAATTTGGACTTGTTCATCTTATCATAATCTTTAGGTTGATTATCTCATGCAGTAAATCTCAAATGCAATCTCCTTTATTCTCAATAATGGTCTCTCCAATTTGATATCAAACATTAGTAACACAATATATCTTTTATAATAATTATTATTCTTAATCAGTACATGGGGAATCCTTAATTCATTGGATTATACCTTTGTGTTTTTTCAATTCTATTTTCTATTAGATACACATTCTTCTTGGCAAAAGAAATCCAGAATTGCAGTATCAAAATTTATCTCTATCTCTCTCAATCATACCCTTTTTATTCACCTGAAATGTATATAAATATTCAAATAATACGTCATGAATATTAAATATTTAGTAATTATGAAAAAAACTATTATTTAAGTAGTGGAATATATTTTCATTTAAATGAATTTAATTCTTCATTTAAATTCTACATTTGAATCACCTTAAATCTCGGTATCAATTCTTCCAGTGTCATTTTAATTAAATATGTTCTAGTATTATTTAAAATTGATAAATAATTAAAATTTAACACTTACACAATGAAATTAAATTAATAATACATATATTATTCATGAAATCTCTTGAAACATAATTCTTCCTCCATTGCAATGTGAGTAATTACACCTCATTGTGATCTCATCATATATCACATTACTATGATACATTCTTAATAAATGTCAACCTATGGGAATTGTTTTATTAAATGTTCATGAACATATTGATAAAGGAACAATGTAAATGGGTTTTATTACAAATTATGAGCTTGATATTTATTTGGATGCCATGAAATTTTATTTACTACTTGATTTTCAAGCATACAATAAAATAATAATACATGTGTATTGTACCGAATTTTATTTTAGGTACGGAACCTTCAGTTTTTAGTTTAATTACTTAGTTTGATAATAATAAATGTTCCTAATGAATTAGTGGATGTTAAGAGGGTATCAGGTGCTTGTACAATTCCCAGATCCCGATCTTTTGGAGAGACAAATTGAGTCTCACATTTACTGCACGGTTAGTGATAACTGGGTAACTCAAACGTGTGTGGTGCTCAATCAATAGAAGGGGGAAACATTGTTAGATTAAACCATGTGCCTAGGAAACAGGTTCTTGTGTCTTGTCTTAGACAAGAGGAATGCGGCTTTTTCATGGGCTATACATGGTTTGTCCAACTGTCTGCCTAGCCCATGCAATGGTTGTCCTTGGGTAGTAGATGGCACATGGTTGGCACACAGTTTTTCAAACCATGTGGCCAAACTATAAAACCATTAAAATTTTGGGGAAAAGAAAATTTTACCCACCTTATCTCTTAAATCAACCTCCTTATTCCTCTCATTTCTCTTGAAAATTATCCCCTCCCACCTGAATCTCCTCCTCCATGGTCCCCCTATGCTTTGAAGTTATTTCTTATTCATACTAAGTTTATTTTATCATCAATTCCATTTGATAACTAATTGAAATCTCTCCACACCTGTTATTTCCAATCATATTTTTTCTCACCATCCTATTCACTATTTTGGTCTAAGATCATATGCTCTATTTTTAAGTATTTTTATCATTTTGATGATATATTTTATTCTAGATTGAGTCTAAGGCTGACAAAAATTTAGCAGTCATCTACCACCCTAAGGCAATAGGTCTAGACCTTTTCCCTAAAAGGTTTTTGGTATGTTATTTTGAATGTTTGTTTCATGTGCCTGAATCCTATGGTGTAACCCAAATAAAGTCTAATGAATTAAATTAAATTTTATTAGCATGTGTAGTAGGACCCAAGCTATCTACGAACCAGTGATGTGGAGTAATTACCTTGACATGAGCTACCCCTGTGGGTGTTATCTTCTTAAAGGATTAAATTATTATTCCATAGAATAAAATTTAGTTTCTTTTATCTTGGTTGTGTGAATTTATCAAAAATAGATGAGTGGCCATGTGTTTTGAATCTTGTATGTTATGACATAGCTTTATATAATTGAATTAATTGGTTTTTCCAAAAATATTAATGTTTTATGATGAAATTCCTTGTCAAATGGTATGAGATATTTATAACTAAACCATACCTTCATGTTAATTACATCTTGGATGGGCTCATCATGATTTTTAATTCGATGTTTTAAATCAAACCTGATACACTAAGAGTAATATTTGGATTCTCTATAGGATTCCTTGGATGGGATCATCAGGAGGATGACATACCTACCCATGAGTAATATTGGTTCTCATGGGTAATTACCTTTCATGATCTCAGTCATTAATATGGTTATACTATGCCAAGAGTGATATGTATTCTCTTATGTGGTATACCTAGGATGGGCTTAGAGGATCATGCTTTACACCACGCTGGGAGCGATACATAGGATTCATTTTTTATAGATCATCTTGAAAGAACTCTTATGATGATGGGTATTTTATTGTACTCAAAGAGAGATATATGATATTCTCTTTATTGATCACCATGTATGGTCTTAGGATTCCATTTATTAAATTTTAAGGATGTCATTATATCAAAACATAAGAATATAAAATTGGAGTCCTATGGATGTGTTCCCCAAGACAGATAACATACTTATATTTGGTCCATTCCTGATACTGGATTTATGAAGTCCCATTTATACACCCATATCATATCTACATAGGTTAATCTTTATTTATAGATATCTAACATAGGAAAAATTAGGTAGTTTAGGTCAGTTATCCCATGGGGAATCCAGTCAGATGTGTTTATTTATTTAGTACCTTAAATTTATTTTATTTCCTACACACTAATCATTTTATTTGCACGGAATGGATTGTTCTAGACACTGTTAGAGGTGTACTACTGATTATATCTCATTCACTATTCAGTCTACCTATGGTACCCAAATATAATTTATCACTACAGGTATATATAAAGGGAATATCTCATCTTTCGATGTATGGTTTTTTGTACAAGGATAGAGTACAAGAGTGGAGGACTGAGCCTATGCTCGTGATACTAGTAGAGGCATATTTTGGTATTTCTTTATTTTTTATCATTTTATATATTTTTGTAACCCTATATACCAAGTACTTCAATTTTTTTATAAAATCATAACATGTTCATCATTTTGTATATGATATTGATTTTTTCCCCTATTTATTTATCTACTTGATTTATTATTCTGTCGATAATTGTTATTACTGTTTCCACATATTATCATGATTAGTTCCACTATGGATTACTCTGATCATGAGGTTATATTCTACAAATCATAGCACTATACACTCTCTCTACTAGTTAAAATCATCTGGTGTTTGAGGAGGCACACTTGAGGTCATGTAACTAACCATCTTGGGGCACCGCTTAGTGGATTCTTGGTCAATATGATACAAAGTGGTATCAAAGGGTTCTTTCCATTTTATATTACTATTTTGGTATTATAAAGGAGACTAGGAATGTATGGATGTTTTGTAATGAGACTTTTAATGGTAGTAGCACACCCATTTATAGGGGAAGCCCAAATTACATGGGATGGGTTAATACATTTTTCATTTGTTTCTGTCACAGGTGTACTAATTTGATAGTTCGGTGGCAGAAATTTTTTTCAAAATTATTTCTGTTATTATTTCTACTATGGAATTCCTTTTACTTTGCTCGATATGGAAAGGGTTTATAATCTCATGCTTCATTATAGGAACATAAGGATTCCCATGTCATGTATTATCTCATTCCATATTATATTTATAAGGCCCCAGCCTTAAACCTAACTTAATGTCGAATTAAATGAATAATTCACCTTGAGGATCTTTTCAGGTTTAGAGTTTTAGAGAATTAGATCATAAATCATGAATTACATTCCACATTTAAACAAAGTGGTTACATAAAAGATAGTATTGGTTTTCCCCATCAACGGAAACATATTTAAAATAAAACATGGTTTCTTTCTTGACACATCCTTGACACTATCATCATATCATGCACCTTTCCCTTGACCTGTGAAAAACATTTCAAAAACTTGGGATGAGCATAAAAATCTCAGTAAAGGATATAAAAGTACGAAAAAAAAATTAATCCATGTATAAAATCATACTTTACTCATAAAACATAAGCATTTTAACATACCTCATCAAATCACGAATAAATCATAGAAATCATAAGGCATAAAGGTAACTTAAGGCATTCATAACATTATTACGTAGGGAGTAACCCTATTGGTTACGTTTGGAATACCCATCATTGTATATTCCCTAAATCTCTTCAGAGAAACCTTAAAGTTTAACTCCTTCGCATTACCCAATGCATTGGAGAGCTATATCGGGCTCACCCACCCTTAGTTTATCACGGAACCACCCGTCTTCATAATAATGCCCAAGAACCATAACATAATCGTATCACATGAAACATGCATAAAGGAAACATAACATTTCCACTTTTCAATCACAAGATATCAATAAAACCTATTGATATAAATACATTATGAAAACCATTTTCAATACCAAAATAAAATAAAAGTAAAACATGGTATTTATTTTTCATTTTAAAAAAAAGGTATGGCTTGTAGAGAAAGACAAAACTCAAATAATGGTCATGGTGGTGGAGAAGTTGTTGTCTCCGCATACGTACGACAAAAAAACATTCCTTTTGTCGTTTAGTAAAATGCTTCGTATAAAAAAATATTCATTTTGAATAAGCATAAAAGTCAAAGGGGTTTATAAACTGTATAAAAGAATGTTGTGTATAAAACAAAATATGCCTCAATGAATGGAGATTGAGACGAAGTCCCTTACAAAGACGGTATCCTTGGATTAAGGATAAATCAATTACATAATTATGTGTGACAAACGAAAACACAAAATATAAGTGGAAATTATCTGTAAAACAATCACAGGTTATTCACACATATTCATAGAACGACATATTCAAGGAGTAGAAGTTTATCAAAAAGAATCAAAATTGGGTTCAGAAGTTCCCTTGCAAAATTTCTATAGCCTAATGGCATCACTTCAAAATTCAGAAAAAGAGTTGATGAGAGATAAAAAGGGTATCTCATCACTTGGACATAAAATTTAAATTAATAAGGATATATAAGAACATATCCAAACTTAATAGTATGTGAATTAAAAGACATAACAAAAGAAGTCTTTTAAAAAGAGGAGGGTGAAAGGTTCCCTTACCGACTTGGGTATCTTTCAAAACATACAGCCCATGAAAGAAGGAAAATACAACATTGATGTAAATACTCATAAACGAAAGTATATTACACAAAGATTAGAATAATGGGAAGCACATATACCACTCAAAGGAAATGGTGGAAAATGTATTATAAATCTCACGGGAATAAAAGTGAGATGAAAAATCCCTTACGAAAATTCGGCAGCCTAATGGCGCCACATAAAAATTCTAAAAAAATAATTGATGAGAGTAAGAGGGGGTATCTCATCATATAAAAACACAAATTACAGTATGGTTAATATAAAATAACATCCTCCAACATAAGAACATAGAGCATAAATGAAATGACATAAAAGAGGGTACTTGAAAAGAAAGAGAGAGGTCGGATCCCTTACCTCAAGTCCGACTTGTCTTGTTCGTTTCTTTATATTCATGAATAATAAACTTTGGTCAATTTATAATTTTTTAAGGACCTCCTTTAAATATTATTATTCAGTTCATATCACATATTATAATGTTATAATAATTTTTGAATAATGTTAGTTCATATCAAACGTTTTTGTCGATGTTTGGTACATGAGTAAAAAGTGAACTTGTTTGAAAATGATTGCCCATTAAGTTATAATTAAATCATTTCCAGAATAGTATTAATGATTAAAATATCATATATATCCAGTAAATATTCATTTTATACTATTCCATAACATTTGGAGATAAAAAATGAAAAGCACTGTTCATGGAGACGGTAGGCCGTACGTACACATGAACGCTACTTTCATTTTTGTTTTCATATTAATGGAATTAAAAATAAATTAGATATATATATATATTATAATTACAGTATAATATATATGTTATATAGGTCACATATGTTCATTAATTTCAATCTTTATACATTCCATGTATTTCATGAATGAGTCGCATCACTTGAGGGTGCGGTAGTCCACACTTCCTCATATGAAATTATCGCATTTGCACAACATGAAAAGAATAAAGGTATGTTTTAAATATAAAATACAGAATCATATAGTAAACATTAAGACCATATATATCATATATAAAATACAGTGACATCATAATGGCCACCTTTAAAGGAGTTAAAAGAATATTGAACAATAATCGTTTCGTGAGGCAGAAAATTGCCAACCATAGAAACAGTATATTGTTTAACCATTAGATGAAGGTGTGTGTAACTGTAGCTCGAATCATTCACATACCAACATCCTATTATATTTAAGATTATGGTGTTGTTACAAAATAAAATAATAAAAAGAGTTTAGGGGGTTGGAGAAGCCAAATAAAACATAAGAACACAAGATAAAACACTACCTTTAAAATGGGTAACTCTCTTTGATTTAAGCTCAAAGGCTTACTTGGAAATGATTATTCCCAAAGTCAGGATTCAATGATGAATAGATGTATGTGGAAAGATGAAATGGGCATTTTTTGGCCGATCCAAAGGCTTTAGAGGTGTGTGTAAGGTGGTATAGGTGGGGGCCTTTTAAAAGAGGAGAAGAGGGTTACTCTTGGAAAGTTATAAAATATTACTTTATTATAAAATTATTTTTGGATTTAAAGGTCCCACAATTATATATTTTGAGGATAAGGTGATAATAGTTCTAAATCCCCACATCCAATTGTTTTTGAAAAGTTTAGTTCTTAGATTTTACATTATCTTTTCTTTTTATTTAAATCGTTCATTTATGAGGTAGTCACTCCATCATCACGGTGTCATTAATAAATTAATTTATTTAATGTATAAAAATTATAAAAAAATATCATGATGTAGGAAATATTCTTAGATTTATAATGAATATTTTTAGTCAAAAATATGACTTATATAACCCCATGTAAAATTTGTTTTAGTAAAACAACACATGTTTGTGACATTATAATTTTAACTTTAAATAAAAAGGTATTAATGTCATCTTCCAACCAAAGTGGCTCCATGGGGTCCCAAAGTTGACCCATGGATTTTCTTGTTCGTCCATGACACATAAAATAAGGGTAGTGCATGTGTCAAGTTCATTTCATATTATTAAAACATTATTTTTACCTTAAATTACACTAATTACCTCTAATCGCGATTAAAAACATAAAAGTTACTATTCACCAAAAAATTATTTTAATCCCATTAAACCACATTTTACTTCATAATTAAAACCATGTATGTAGGATTTTTGAAATTCAAAACACATAAGTGGTAAAGTTTCATTTAAACGAAAAATCATTTTTTTAAGTACCACTTAGTGGTTTCACTATTCATCAAAAATTGAAGTTTTCCAGAAAAATACCAAAACTTCACCCTAAGATATATTTGATATTCTGAATTCAAAAATGATGTCTATTTTACAAAATTCAAATCATATAAGTTCCATTAATTAATTTAATAATTAATTCCTGTTGGCATGACAAATAGCGTTTTTTTATGAAACAATATATATCAAAAGTTTGACACTAGTTTAAGCCCAATTTCAAAGTGAAATTAATTTGAACGACCTCTATTGGATTAAATGGTAAAAATATATTATAATTTCACTTTAAAACTAATTCAAAAGATAATCTAATCATATAAATAAATTATATTAAAAAGAGGTTTTGAATTAAAATACAACATTTTCACTATTCATTAAAAATGAACTTTATCGGAAAAATATCAAAAATTTACACAAAGTAAATTTTGATGTCCCTATTCTAAAGAATAATTTTATTTTGTCAAATACAACACATAAAATTTTCAAAAAGTGTATTTAAAAGAGGTTCTCCATCAAAAGGCGGTTAATCGACCTTTTAAAGAATATTGGAATGTTTACGCTTAAAATTGGATTCATTCGCATTTTTAATCCTCTAACATTTATTGTAAATAGTAAAAATATTTGAAAAACATATATAATAATTTTTTAGTTAGTTATGTTCATTACTACCATTACAATGACTAGGTGTTAACTACCATTTAAAATAATATTATTTTATTATTAGAGTGCAACGTAAGATTCCCAAGAAACTCGTTGTTGCATATTGGGTACGCCATCGGGCATAGTGTCCACTTTAAAGTAATATTGATATTTTATTCAAAAATATGGATAAATGTGAAAATGTCATATTCTTTATTTACCTGGGGTGTTACATCCTTCCCCCTTTTGGGAATTGCGTCCTTGCAGTTTTATAATTGGGCTTGGAAACTTAATTGAAAATCCCACATCGGAACAAGAGTCAGTAAAACAATCACTTTAAAATAAAGAAAGAAAATTCAAAAGGTCACCCGAGTTAACCCATATTATGATTCCATGTAGGAAAACATGGATATGGAGGAAAAAACAAAGGGTCATGTTCTGGGGGAGAGTGATAGAAAACATATTTAGGAGAAAGTTAACCATAATAAAATCACGTACTTGTGGTGGGTTAAACGGTATTTGATTCCCCCGTAGGAAAAGATAATAGACAACATTTTTGTTTCAAGTTACTTTTCATTGAAGAATTTATTTTTGATCTTAAGGAAACATACTTACTTGTCATGTTGACTTTAAAATTTTACTATATTTCTTACACAAACTCATACTTTCCACAAATGATGAGTATTTTGGAAGACTTGTTTACATTAGGAGAGCTATAATCAACTACTATAGAATCACCAAATCCACAAAAGAGAACTATATACTTCCCATGTATTTATACCTTAACCAAAAATAAAACCTAAAAGGTTAGTATTAGATCAGATAATACCCAAAGAGGATAAAAAATCTATTCTTAATCTCCAAAATTTGTCAAACAGTACCCAAAGTTCAACAAAGACAATTCAATAAACAATTTGTCCATAAAATTATTCAAAGTAAACCAAACTAAGATTGAAACCCAAATATTTTAAGGATTTAATCATATAGTCTTCCAAGGTACAAATTAACACTTATCTCCAAATATAATCAGTTACTCTTAAATTCTCATATTGAAAAGTAATTAACCTAATCACATATCCACCATGATAGGTTAATAATTTTCATAGATAACCCAAAGTCAACTTACTCTTAATTCATAAAATCATCTAACTAAAAAGAATAAGTCATACTAACCTGGGACTTTATGTAGTCCAGTGGTAGGCAATAAATACCAGTCGTACTTTGGTTGTGGGTTCGATTCCCACAGCTTTGTCCGACGCGACGGGTTGTCACACGGTCTGCGTGTTTTCCTTTTTATAAAACTCCAAAAATAACCCTAAAATGTTTTAACCTCAATAGTTTCCTTATACCTCTCATTTTCATCCAAATTCGTTACGATCTCAGCATCTTAGTTCTTGAAGTCTTATTTCACCACCATGAGATAAAATAAAACGATTCCCAAAATGAATAACATCATACCTTGATCATGGCATCCACTCGTTTTCATCGTCATCTTGCTCATGTAGGAAGAAGTCCCATTCATTACAACAATGATTTAGAGATCCTTCAAAATCATTTGCTTCCTCCATCCAAATACACCTTGTACAACATGGTTCATATGGGTGTTCACAGAAAAACAGTTTTGGAAAATAATCATGTATGACATATAATTCTAAAACATCTTATAAAACTTGATTTCTATAAAATAGTCTGACAAAATTTGAGTTGAAACTTTCTATTATTCGTCCTTTTAAAATACCATAAGTATGTGCTGAGAGACTATATTTTAAAAGCAAATATAAATAGGTTGCGCAAGGGTCTCCTTCCTCAGCACCATTTTTAAAATCATAATATGCTTCAAATTCTTGTGATAAGGTAAAATATTTGAAAATACCTTGATAATATTTACCTTTCTTGAAAATATAAGAATATTGTGAAAATAGTATTTGTCTAAATACAACCCATGATTCACAATGATAACGAGGTATAGTGGAGGTGTTTGATATCTCAAACAACTGCTTTCAAGTGAGTTGTATGCTAGAAAAAGTTTCACAATCATCCAAATATGACTTTGCAATAATTATTGCAAGCATGTCATCAGGAATAGATAGGAATGTCGTTTGAGATCCTTCTCCTTCCATTCGTAACCGACTTTACTTGGCCTGAAAATAGTTATAAAATAAGGACTTAACTGAAATAATAAATATAGGGACTAATCATGTGTCTAAAAAAAACACCTAATCCCTAAATTTGTCTAAACCGACCTCTGATACCAACTATAAGGCCCTAGCCTTAAACCTTACTTAATGTTGAATTAAATGAATAATTCACATTGAGGATCTTTTCACGTTTAGAGTTTTAGAGAATTAGATCATAAATCATGAATTACATTCCACATTTAAACAAAGTGGTTACATAAAATATAGTATTTGTTTTTTCCCATCAACAGAAACATATTTAAAATAAAACATGGTTTCTTTCTTGACACATCCTTGACATTATCATAATATCATGCACCTTTCCCTTGACCTGTGAAAAACATTTCAAAAACTTAGGATGAGCATAAAAAGCTCAGTAATGGATATAAAAGTACGAAAAGAAAACATTAGTCTATGTATGAAATCATACTTTACTCATAAAACATAAGAATTTTAACATACCTCATCAAATCACGAATAAATCATAGAAATCATAAGGCATAAAGGTAACTTAAGGCATTCATAACATTCTTATGTAGGGAGTAACCCTATTGGTTACGTTTGGAATACCCATCATTGTATATTCCCTAAATCTCTTCAGAGAAACCTTAAAGTTTAACTCCTTCGCGTTACCCAATGCATTGGAGAGCTATATCGGGCTCACCCACCCTTAGTTTATCACGGAACCACCCGTCTTCATAATAATGCCCAAGAACCATAACATAATCGTATCACATGAAACATGCATAAAGGAAACATAACATTTCCACTTTTCAATCACAAGATATCAATACAACTCATTGATATAAAAACATTATGAAAACCATTTTCAATACCAAAATAAAAGAAAAGTAAAACATGGTATTTATTTTTCATTTTTTTAAAAAAGGTATGGCTTGTAGAGGAAGTCGAAACTCAAATAATGGTCACGGTGGCGGAGAAGTCATTTTCGCCACATACGTATGACAAAGAAACATTCCTTTTGTCATTTGGTAAAACACTTCGTATAAAAAAAGATTCCTTTGGAATAAGAATAAAAGTCAAAGGGGTTTATACACCGTATAAGAGAAAGTTGTGTATAAAACAAAATATGCCTCAATGAATGGAGATTGAGACGAAGTCCCCTACAAAGACGATATCCTTGTATTAAGGATAAATCAATTACATAATTATGTGTGACAAACGAATACACCAAATATAAGTGGATATTAAGTGTAAAATAATCACAGGTTATTCACGCATATCCATAGAACGACATATTCAAGGAGTACAAGTTTATCCCAAAGAATCAAAATTGGGTCAAGAAGTTCCCTTGCAAAAATTCGGCAGCCTAACGGCGTCACTTCAAGATTCAGAAAAAGAGTTGATGAGAGATAAAAAGGGTATCTCATCACTTAGACATAAAATTTACATTAATATGGATATAGAAGAACATATCCTAACATAATAGTATGTGAATTAAAATACATAAAAAAAGAAGTCTTTTAAAAAGAGGAGGGTGAAAGGTTCCCTTACCGACTTGGGTATCTTTCAAAACATACACCCCACGAAAGAACGACAATACAACATTGATGTAAATACTCATAAACGAAAGTATATTAGACAAAGAGTAGAATAATGGGTGGTATATATACCACTCAAAGGAAATGGTGGAAAATGTAGCATAAATCTCACGAGAATAAAAGTGAGATGAAAAATCCCTAACGAAAACTCGGCAGCCTAACGGCGCCACTTAAAAATTATATATAAAAAAGATTTGATGAGAGTAAGAGGGGGTATCTCATCATATAAAAACAAAAATTACAGTATGGTTAATATAAAATAACATCCTCCAACATAAGAACATGGAGCATAAATGAGATGACATAAAAGAGCGTACTTGAAAAGAAAGCGAGAGGTCGGATCCCTTACCTCAAGTCTGACTTGTCTTGTTCGTTTCTTTATATTCCTGAATAATAAACTTTGGTCAATTTATAATTTCTTAAGGACCTCCTTTAAAGATTATTATTCAGTTCATATCATATATTATAATTTTATAATAATTGTTTAATAATGTTAGTTCATATCAAACGTTTTTGCCGAAGTTTGCACTACGGGAAAAAGTGGTATTTGCGACGGGTTATTTGCGACAGGAATATGTCCTGTCGCAAATAACCCCCTAGTTGGAGTGTTTGCGACGGGATATTCTCACCCGTCGAAAATGGTTTCGCGCAAATGTGCGCCAAATCGCGTGAAAGATATTTGCGACGAGATCCCCTTCCCGTCACAAATAACTGGCGGCGGTAACAGGTTATTTGCGACGGGAACCCCTTCCCATCGCAAATAACCTGGCGGCAGAGGTTATTTGTGATGACCCCGTCGCAAATAATACCAATTGCGACGGTATTCCCGTCGCAATAAACCCCGTCGCAAATAATCTAACCTATAAATACAGCCAGCCTTGATAATTTTTCTAAATCTGAACTACTTTTTACTAGTTTATATGTGTTGAGTGAGTTTTGTTTTGCAAGTCGATTTCAAGGAGGTTGTGGGGATCATCCTACAAGTACAACAAATCGAAAGCTCGAAAACCAGTTTAAGGTTTTTTTCTGAATTTTAATTTAATGTTTATTTAATGTTTATTTAATGTTTTTGTTTTATATTTTTACATTAGTTTTTATTATTTCTTATTAGATATAATTATGTTGTATTAAGGTATTAAATTTGATTTGTTAGATTTCCTTATTAGTAATTAACAATATTTAATAATTAAGTGACTGTAATTAGTAATTCATAACTTTAATTTTAATTAAAGATAATAATTACTAATTAATGAATGTAATTAGTTGTTAATGAATGTAATTTGTAGATAATGAATGTAATTAGTAATTAATGAATATAATTTGTAATAATTGGAATAATTCAAAAAAAAGTAATAATTAGAAAAAATTAACAATAATTAGTAATAAGTAACATTAATTAGTAATAATTAGTAATAATTAATAATAATTAACAATAATTACCAATAATTACCAATAATTAGTAATAATTAACAATAATTACCAATAATTAGTAATAATTCGTAATAATTAGTAATAATTATCAATAATTACAAATATTTACCAATATTTACCAATAATTGCCAATAATTGTCAATATTTTCCAATAATTACCAATATTTACCAATATTTACCAAAAATTGTGAATAATTGTCAATATTTACCAACAATTAGGAATAATTACCAATAATTAGGAAGAATTACCAATAATTATGAATAATTACCAATAATTAGGAATAATTACCAATAATTAGGAATAATTACAAATAATTAGGAATAATTACCAATAATTAGGAATAATCACCAATCATTAGTAATAATTACCAATATTTAGGAATAATTACCAATAATTAAGAATAATTAGTAATAATTAGCTAATTGGAAAAAACTAGCGTGATCATTATCTTTCTCAATTATCTTTTAATCTCTCTATTGGTTTTAAGAAAGCTTTTGTCTCCACATGTAATATTTGCATTCTTTTTCAAAATTATCAACCTACTCACCCATAGAGAGGTGAAAGTGAATGCAAATATTACATGTGGAGATAGAATGTTAAACAGACAAATGAAAGGAGAAGGGGATCCCGTCGCAAATACCAATAATTAGGAATAATTACCAATAATTAGGAATAATTACCAATAATTAGGAATAATTGCCAATAATTTGGAATAATTACCACTAATTAATAATAATTACCAATAATTACCAATAATTAGGAATAATTACCAATAATTAGGAATAATTCGTAATAGTTACCAATAATTACCAATAATTAACAATAATTACCAATAATTAGTAATAATTACCTATATTTACCAATATTTACCAATATTTAACAATAATTACCAGTAATTGTCAATAATTAGTAATAATTACCAATAATTACCAATAATTAGTAATAATTAACAATAATTTCCAATAATTAGTAATAATTAGCAATAGTTACCAATATTTACCAATATTTACCAAGAATTACCAATATTTACCAATAATTAAGAATAATTACCAATAATTAGGGATAATTACCAATAATTAGGAATAATTACCAATAATTAATAATAATTACCAATAATTACAAATAATTAGGAATAATTACCAATAATTTGGAATAATTAAAAATTATTACCAATAATTACCAATCATTAGGAATAATTACCAATAATTAAAAATAATTTCCAATAATTACCAATAATTAGGAATAATTACCAATAATTAGGAATAATTAGTAATAATTAATAATAATTACCAATGATTACCAATAATTAGTAATAATTTCCAATAATTACCAATAATTACCCATAATTACCAATAATTAGAAATAATTAACAATAATTACTAATAATTACCAATAATTAGTAATAATTACCAATAATTACCAATAATTAGTAATAATTAACAATAATTACCAATAATTAGTAATAATTAATAATAATTACCAATAATTACCAATATTTACCAATATTTACCAATAATTACCAATAATTGTCAATAATTAGTAATAATTAACAATAATTACCAATAATTAGTAATAATTAACAATAATTAACAATAATTACCAATAATTGTCAATATTTACCAATAATTAGAAATAATTACCAATAATAAGGAATAATTACCAATAATTATGAATAATTACCAATAATTAATAATAATTACCAACAATTACCAATAATTAAGAATAATTACCAATTATTATGAATAATTATAAATAATTACATATAATTACCAATAATTAGGAATAATTTCCAATAATTACGATTAATTAGGAATAATTATGAATAATTAAAAATAATTACCAATAATTACCAATAATTAGAAATAATTACCAATAATTTGGAATAATTAGTAATAATTAACAATAATTACCAATAATTACCAATGATTAGTAATAATTACCAATAATTACCAATAATTGCCAATAATTGCCAATAATTAAGAATAATTAACAATAATTACCAATAATTACCAATAATTAGTAATAATTACCAATAATTACCAATAATTAGTAATAATTTGTAATAAGTAACAATAATTACCAATAATTAACAATAATTACCAATAATTAGTAATAATTACCAATAACTACCAATATTTACCAATATTTACCAATAATTACCAATAATTGTCAATATTTACCAATAATTAGGAATAATTACCACTGATTAGGAATAATTAGTAATAATTAGGAATAATTACCAATAATTAGGAATAATTACCAATAATTAGGAATAATTACAAATAATTAAGAATAATTACTAATAATTAGTAATAATTACCAATACTTGCCACTAATTACCAATAATTAACAATAATTACCAATAATTACCAATAATTAACAATAATTAGCAATAATTACCAATAATTAGTAATAATTAACAATAATTAGTAATAATTAACAATAATTAGTAATAATTAGTAATAATTAGTAATAATTATTTTTAATTACCAATATTTACCAATATTTACCAATAATTGTCAATAGTTGCCAATATTTACCAATAATTGCCAATAATTGTCAATATTTACCAATAATTAGGAATAATTACCAATAATTAACAATAATTACCAATAATTAGGAATAATTAACAATAATTAGGAATAATTACCAATAATTAGGAATAATTACCAATAATTAGTAATAATTACCAATAATTCAGAATAATTACCAATAATTAGTAATAATTACCAATAATTAACAATAATTACCAATAATTAGGAATAATTAGTAATAATTAGCTAATTGGAAAAAACTAACGTCATCATTATCTTTCTCGATTATCTTTTCATCTCTGTATTGGTTTTGAGAAAACTTCTGTCTCCATATGTAATATTTGCATTCTTTTTCAAAATTATCAACCTACTCACCAATAGAGAGGTGAAAGTGAATGCAAATATTACATGTGGAAACAGAATGTTAAACACACAGATGAAAGGAGAATTGTAACATAATATAGAAAATTATATTATTTTAATATTAATAATAAAAAATAATAATAATGTAATAATGTTATTATTATATAATTAATATTTATAAAAAAATATTATTAGTATTACTAAAATAATAAAAAATTTATAAAATATTAAAATTATCAATATTTGTAACAGGTTTTTCTTTGTTCATAACTTGTTCAATTCTTAAAGGGTCAATTTTTAGTTCTATCCCAATAATAAGTTTGCCTCAGTCGTGTCTGATGTAAACTCTATAATTATCCTTGATTGAGTGTTTTTTCTAACAAATTATTCAAAACCAGTAATGCTTTTATATTTAATAGAAAAATATTTAACAACGAGGTTGTCAACAGTCATTAGTAGATGACCGCATATGGATAAATCAACATAGAAATCCAAATGGTTCTGGTTTAAATCCAGTATATATAGAGGGTGTGGGGACTTTTTTAGCATTTGTGGCATCAAATCCAGAATTTGTTTCAGAAGGCACAATAAAATGTCTTTGTAAAAAATGTGCATTGATAATATTTGACACGTTTGAAAAAGTTTGGGGACATCTATTGCGTTTTGGTTTTCAACCGGATTATGTTTTTTGGTATCAACATGGTGAACGTAGTTCTACAGAAGGTGATACTAACTTGATTCCGGATCCATACCGGTTTCATAATTTAGTACATGATGTTGCAGGTCCATATATTCAATATAAAAAAACCCAAGATGATATTGATTCAACTCCTGAGTTGGCACACTCTGATTTCTATGATTTATTGAGGTCTACTGAGGATGCATTATATCTTGGTTGCATGATAGGAAAATTAGAAGCAGTTGCAAAATTTGTGGCTATCAAATCAGATAATGGAATTTCAAACACATGTTTTGATCAAATATTTTCTTTGGTTAAAACACTGTTACCCGAAGGAAATGTTTTGCCTGCAAATTACTATGAGAGTAAGAGGCTGGTTCGGAAATTAGGACATAGTTGTCAGAAGATTCATGCATGTTCAAATAATTTCATTTTATATTCTAGGGAAAATGAGTTATTGGATAGTTGTCCCACTTGTGGGAAATCGAGGTATAAAGAAGCTCAACATGGAAAGTCTGGCTTGATTCCTGTAAAACAGTTGATATATTTTCCTCTTACATCCAGACTTTAGTGTTTATTCATGTCTAATAATACAGCGACAATGATTTCATGGCACAAAATGAATATTTCAACCGGTAAAATCTTGAATCATCCGGCCGATGGTGATTCCGGGAAACATTTTGATAGAGTGCATCCATCCTTTTCTTTAGATGCCCGAAATGTGTGACTGGGTATTTCCACTGATGGTTTCTGTCCATTCGGATCTTATAGTAGTCAGTATTCATGTTGTCCTATCTTTTGAACTCCGTAAAATTTATCTCCATGGTTGTTGATTAAGGAACCCTATATCTTTTTGACCTTACTAATCCCAGGACATCTAAAAAATAATATTGATGTTTATTTGAAACCATTGATTGATTAATTAAATATACTATGGAGTACTAGTGTCAGTACTTATGATGTTGCTGCGAATCCGAATTTCATACTAAGTGAAGCATTGATGTGGACAATCAGTGACTTCCCGGCTTATGTCATGTTATTTGGATGGAGTACACATGGGCTGAAATCATGTCCTTACTGTATGGGAGAGAAAGAGGCCTTTATGCTCGTCCATGGAAAAAAACCTTGCTATTTTGACTGTCATCGCAGACTTCTTCCAGCTGCTCATCATTTTCGTAGAAACATATCTCATTTTAGAAAAGGCACAGTTGAAAGGGATGGACCTCCGAAAATGCTATCAG
Organism: Viscum album; assembly: GCA_963277665.1. Lineage (NCBI taxonomy): Eukaryota > Viridiplantae > Streptophyta > Magnoliopsida > Santalales > Viscaceae > Viscum > Viscum album. The sequence goes on along the minus strand of OY728128.1, from coordinate 1,742,086,866 downwards.
GTATGGAGTTAAAATCAGTTGTGTATTCATTACCTTCCATCACATTTGGACCCACAATAAACCAACAGAAAATTTATAGTTTTGGGAAAGAACATAATTGGCTAAAACGTAGCATATTTTGGGATTTTCAATATTGGTCTGATTTGCAGGTCCACCACATGTTGGATTTCATGCATATTGCGAAGAACTGTTTTGATAATTTTTTTCATACAGTTTTCGATACACCAGGAAAGAGAAAAGATAATTTAAATGCACGATTAGATCTTGCTCAAATTTGCAGGCGTCCAGAACTCAAACTGTTTGAGAATGTTAGAACAGAAAGGTTAATGAAACCAAAATCATCTTATACATTTTTCAAAGAAATCCTCTTATTATTTTGTCAATGGATTACAGATTTGAGACTTCCAGATGGATGTGCTTCCAATTTGTGTAGATGTGTAAATAATGGTCATATTACTGGATTAAAAAGTCATGATGGTCATATTATAATGGAAATACTTCTACCCATTGGATTAAGAGGTCTGTTGAATTCTGTGATATGGGATTCCATAATAGACATATAATATTTTTTTCGGGACATTTGTGCGGCGACAACAGATTATGATGCTCTATGCAAACTTGAAGAAGATGTTGTTGAAATTATATGTAAACTGGAAAAAATATTCCTGCCATCTTTCTTCGACTCAATGGAACATTTTATATTACATTTTCCATATGAATCCGAATGTGGAGGTCCAATACATTTTAGATGGATGTAACCATTCGAAAGATGCATGCAGAAATTGAAAAAAAAAAGTACGTAACAAAGCATCTGTTGAAGGATCTTTTGCTGAAGCTTATTTGAAGGAGGAGATATATTTTTTCTGCTCCCACTATTTTGAATCTGAGTATCCTTCAAAACACAATCGCATGGGACAGAACGAGTGGAATACTGATGAAATCGACAATCAATTATTTGTTTTTAACCGTTCAAAGCTTGGTTTTGGTGGATTTCATGAACGATGGCTTTCAGATGATGAACATCACAGAGCTCATACGTATGTTCTACTCAACTGTGAAGAGATTACATCATTTGTACTGTAAGTTATTCTATTACTTATTCTAATATTTATGTTACAATAAATAACTTTGTTTTTTATAGATTGTATGATAATCATACCAAGAAACAACTTCCACAAATTACAGCAGCTTCTCTCGAAGAACGCAGACAAAAAAAATTTCTCCGTGGTTTCAAATACTGGTAACATAAATTTTTCATACTTTAACATCTCCTTCAATTTATAGTTTACTATATTGATAATTATTTCACAAATTTTCAGGTGTCTCGACATGCTAATAAAATTGACAAACGACTATGTATATTGATTAACCCACCATCCAAAATGGTGAAATCTTATAATGCATATGTGGTGAATGGTTTTTGATTTTATACACATGCATATGGGGAATCAAAAAAAACAATGAAAAGTGGAGTTTTCTTGAAAGGATCTCATCATAGAGAAAATGAAGTTGACTTTTATGGCATACATGATGAAATAATTGAACTCTGTTATCTAGGACACCATTACATAACGATGTTCAAATGTCGGTGGTTGGATACTGAGAGAGGCGTGTGTGTTCATCTGACTCATGGAATCATCGATATTAAATGTAAAAGTGTTCTTACAGTAAATGAACCATTCTTATTGGCTCAACAGGAACATAAAGTTTATTATGCAAAGTACTGTGCTACGTCAATAGACTTGACTGATTGGTGGAGCATAATAAAAATGAAAATTTTAGACAATCATTTTAGTCAATGTGAATGTGCTTTCACTGAAGTGCAAGGAATTGAAGTTTTTCAAGTGAGTACTCAAAATCAATCTTTGTTACAACGATACATGAGTATCGATGATGAAAACCCTCAATTAAGAGTCAGTGATGATGATGATGATGGTAATGACGTCACAAATGAATTTGAAATGGTAAGATATGAAGAAACTGGAACTCAAATGGATATCGATGATATTGAGGAGGAATATGAAGATGACATTGACAGATATGAAGATGATGATGAAGCTGAACATTGATACAATTTAATGGTAGTTATATATAATCATAACAAATATATATGTATATATAATAATAATTACCAATTATTTTCTAACAACATTCGTTTTTTGTTTCAGATGGATGAGGACACATTTCGTAAGTTGGCAGATGCTGACCTATCTTTCGATGCGGACGAGTTGCTGGCATCTGACCCTCAGCCTGAAGGCGCTTCAGGGAGTACACGGAGGGGGCGCGGTCTTGCACGACTGATGGTTCTTGACCCCATCCCCGAGCGACGTCCACGTCTTGGGTTCGATCCACGCACCCGGAGGTGTGATAACCTGTGCATTTTACTAATATTTCATTAATCTATTTACATAATAAATGTTTGATTATTGTTTTTAGATTTTTTCGCATATAACAGTCGGATAGGGCAGTGCTATTTTGCACAAATATTTTTCTCAGCCATGGACGACATGGGAGCATATTCCTGTTGATGTGCAGCAGGCCATGTTCGGTCATTGGTTGGTACGTACATAAATAAATAATTTTTATTTTGAAATTTATTTCATTTATAACTTGATATTTTGAATTATTTGTAGGGTTTATGGTATCTGGTCGAGGATACCATGCGTGAAGCCATCCATGAGGCATGGAAGGTGGCCATGCGTGATCTCTTTCGTCGGTTTTTGCACAATTTAAGAAGAGCTACCATGAAGAAAGTAGGAGTGTCAGATTTTGACGAGTCATGTAGAGCACACCGACCAGAGTACATTTCATCCCACGTATGGGATGGATTATGTGCACACTGGTTGAGTGGTGGCTTTCAGAGGAGATCATCGGTGGGGAGACAAAATTGGGGGAGATAGGAGGTGACTCATCGAGTTGGGAGTCGTACTTTCAGTACTCATAGATAGCATTTGGTACGTACATTTTTTATAAATATTTTATATAACATTAAATATTAACAATTTATTTTATATTCTTATAGGCTGTCGAGCACCCCGATATTACGGAGTACGACGTATATCGGAGGATGTATAGTGATCCAGCTACTGGGGAGCTCAGAGGTGTTTGCCAGCGTCACATAGTGGTCAGTATTATTTGTTTTCGAGTTTAAAAATTAACTGCATATAATATATTCATAATTTTAATTTTAAATTGAAACTACAGGAGTCATATGATACCGCAGCATCACAAACCCAGACTGAGGGTCAGGCTGAGGCATCAGATCAAACTAGTGGCCATCAGTTTGATGAGGGGGCATGGATGCAGGCGACCCAATACGCCTTCGAGAAGGGACGGGTAGTTGGTATCGTCTCTCGACTGACTCCAGGAGATTATTATGGCAGTGCTGTGATGTCGGCGTCCAGCTCGAGAGGAGCTCGTGCATCTTCTTCTGCTACACAGTATGAGGATCGGTTGCGATCTCAGACTGAGTTGATAGAGAGTCTCAAAAAGGAGTAGGAGGAGATGTGTCGGCAGCAGCAGCAGCATGAGGAGGAGCGCCGACGACAGCAGCAAGTGTACGAGGAGCAGATGAGTCAGTGGCAGCAGCAGCAGCAGGAGCAGAAGGAGTACATGCACCGACTCACTCATGCCTTAGGGATGAAGTTTCCTCCACCATCAGATCCCCCCTCCCCCTCCTCCTTCAGATTAGATATTGTTTTATGTTATAAAGTTTGTAAATTTAAAATATGACATTTTTTCTATTCAGAGTTTTTGTCTCTCTTATACAGGTGTCAATATTGTATTATTTAATTTCTATTTAATTTTAATACTTTATTATTTATTATTGGTATTTATTTTAATGTCTGTTTATTTTATTAATAATAATATTACTCTTAGTATTTTATTTTTTTTATATTTCTTTTTGTAAATGTTGATAATTTTCATATTTTTATTTTCTAATTATTTTAATAATATAATAATCAGTATTTTTAATACATAAAATGTTTCAAAAAATTTAATTAAAATTAGAATTTTTTAATTATTTATAATAATATGAATTCGGTATATTATTATTTTTATATAATATTATATTATTTATATTACAATATTAATATGATTAATAATATTATTCATATTTTATAATATTAATTTTTTTATATATATTTAAATTTTATAATATTTTAATTTAATTATAATTTTTTAAATATTTGACAGATTTTTTTGTTATAATATTTGAATGAATTATAACTGTATTATTACTATTATAATATTAATTAAAATTTTTTATAAATAATTTAATTTTTTTATTTTTTTTATACATATTTGCGATGGGATAAGCATCCCGTCGCAATAGGAAATTGGGATGGGACGGTATCCCGTCGCAATTAATTTTTTTTTAGAATTTTTTTAAATTGCTAATTGCGACGGGAATATTTTCCCCTCACAATTATTATTATTTTTTTTTTTGAAAAAACAAATTAACTCTTTTGTGATGGTATTCGTGGCCCCTCACAAATAACATTTTCAACGGGCCCATTGCAAAAGTGTTATTTAAAGTTTTTAATATATATCGATTAGTATTTGCGACGGGACATATTACCGTCGCAAATAATATTTTTAGCGACGGCCCGTCACAAATAGTGTTAGTTGCGACACCATTTACCGCAACGGGTCATTTGCGACGGACCCCCGTCGCAAATAGCCTGTTGCGATGGGATCCCGTCGCAACTGACCCATCGCTAATGGGCTTATTTCTAGTAGTGTTGGTACATGAGTAAAAAGTGAACTTGTTTGAAAATGATTTCCCAGGTAGTTATAAGTAAATCATTTCCAGAATAGTATTAATGATTAAAATATCATATATATCCAGTACATATTCATTTTATACTACTCCATAACATTTGGAGATAAAAAATGAAAAGCACCGTTCATGGAGACGGTAGGCCGTACGTACGCATGAACGCTACTTTCATTTTTTTTGTCATATTAAGGGAACTAAAAATAAATGAGATATATATATATTATAATTACAGTATAATATATATGTTATATAGGTCACATATGTTCATTAATTTCATTCTTTATACATTCCATGTATTTCATTAATGAGTCACATCACTTGAGGGGGCGGTAGTCCACACTTCCTCATATGAAATTATCGCATTTGCACAACATGAAAAGAATAAAGGTATGTTTTAAATATAAAATAAAGAAGCATATAGTAAACATAAATACCATATATATCATATATAAAATATTGTGACATCATAATGGCCACCTTTAAAGGTGTTAAAAGAATATTGAACAGTCATCGTTTCGTGAGACAGAAAATCGCCAACCACAGAAACAATATGTTCTTTAACCATTAGATGAAGGTGTGTGTAAGTGTAGCTAGAATCCTTCACATAAAAACATCCTATTATATTGAAGATATTGGTGTTTTTACAAAAGAAAATAATAAAAAGAGTTTAGGGGGTTGGAGAAGCAAAATAAAACATAAGAACACAAGCGAAAACACTGCCTTTAAAACAGGTAACTCTCTTTGATTTAAGCTCAAAGGCTTACTTGAAAATGATTCTGCCCAAAGTGAGGATTCAATAATGAAGATAGGGATGTGGAGAGATTAAATGGGCAGGGTTTGGCCGAGCCAAAGGCTTGAGAGGTGTGTGTAAGGTGGTAGAGGTGGGGAACTTTTATAAGAGGAGAAGAGGGGCACTCTTGGAAAGTTATACAATATTACTTTATTATAAAATGAGTTTTGGATTTTAAAGGTCCCAAAATTATATATTTCTAGGATAAGGTGATAATAGTTTGTAATCCACACATCCAATAGGTTTTTTACAAGTTTGGATCTTAGATTTTACATTATCTTTTCATTTTATTTAAATCGTTCATTTATGAGGAAATCACTGCATCATCACGGTGTCATAAATAAATTAATATATTTAATGTCTAAAAATTATAAAAAAATATCATGATGTAGAAATATTTTTATCTTTCTAATGAATATTTATAGTCAAAAATATGACTTATATAACCCCATGTAAAATTTGTTTTAGTAAAACAACACATGTTTGTGACATTATAATTTTAACTTTAAATAAAAAGTTATTAATGTCATTTTCCAACCGAAGTGGCTCCATGGGGTCCCCAAGTTCACCCATGTATTGTCTTAGTCTGTCATGACACATCCAATAATGGTAATACATGTTTCAAGTTCATTTCATATTATTAAAACATTATTTTTACCTTAAATTACACTAATTACCTCTAATCGCGATTAAAAACATAAAAGTTACCATTCACCAAAAAATTATTTTAAAACCACTGAACCACATTTTACTTCCTAATGAAAAACATGTATGTTGTATTTTTTAAATTCAAAACACAGAAGTGGTAAAGTTTCATTTAAACGAAAAATCAGTTTTTTAAGTACCACTTAGTGGTTTCACTATTCATCAAAAATTGAAGTTTTTCAGAAAAATACCAAAACTTCACCCTAAGCTATATTTGATATTCTGAATTCAAAAATGATGTATATTTTACAAAATTCAATTCATATAATTTTCATTAATTAATTTAATAATTAATCCCTGCTGTCATGACAAATAGCGTGTTTTTATGAAACAATATATATCAAAAGTTTGACACTAGTTTAACTCGAATTTCAAAGTGAAATTGATTCCAACGACCACTATTGGATTAGATGGTAAAAATATATTCTAATTTCACTTTAAAACCAATTCAAAATATAATCTAATCATATAAAAAAATTAGATTAAAAAGAGGTTTCGAATTAAAATACAACATTTTTCACTATTCATTAAAAATGAACTGTATCAGAAAAATACCAAAACTTTACACAAAGTAAATTTTGATTTCCCTATTCTAAAGAATAATTTTATTTTGTCAAATATAACACATAAAATTGTCAAAAAGTGGATTTAAAAGAGGTTCTCCATCAAAAGGCGGTTAATCGACCTTTTAATGAATATTGGGATGTTTACGCTTACAATTGGATTCATTCGCATTTTTAATCCTCTAACATTTATTGAAAAGAGTAAAAATATTTGACAAACATATATAATCATTTTGTAGTTAGTTCTATTCATTCCCTCCATTACAATGGTTAGGCGTTAACTACCATTTAAAATAATATTATTTTATTATTAGAGTACAACGTAAGATTCCCAAGAAACTCGTTGTTGCGTATTGGGTACGCCATCGAGAATAGCGTCCCCTTTAAAGTAATATTAATATTTTATTCACAAATATGGATAAATGTGAAAATGTCATATTCTTTATTTACCTGGGGTGTTACAATATTACTATATGGATTTCCTATGTTTCTTGTGTTTGTTGTGAGTGTCTAGATTATTTTATATGTAAATATGCTAACTTTTCTTATAGGGATAACATAATTGGATTAATTAATTTTAATAAATAAATATAAATGTTTTTCCCATATATATTATTGATGAAACCTTAATTAACCAATTATGGTACTTATGGTCCATAAACCATTGGTTCCATGGGATGAAATAATAGTTTATTTGATTTCTTCAATGATAATTATAATTTATAAATAATTTACTTATATATATTGGGAATGGAAGTTCACTCGATAAAATCAATATATATAACCTATTATATCCTGATTCCAGATGTAATTTTCATGTCATAGTTACAAGATATTCCAATTTCAATTTATAGAATGTTTGGGCCTTTATAATATAGTCATGGTGATGGATCTTACTAGGATTTAATATAATTATATGTATAAATAAATATGAACTTAAATAAATTTAAAGGTTTAATGAAATGGTTACCACTAAATGGGTATTTCAATTTCAATATAAATGGTATTTTCCTCTATACCTTGTAATTAACACTCCATATATCAGAACCTCTTCTATATTATATGAGACATTTTCTCTAACCCAACCTTAGTAGTGGGAAGTAGGAAATGTCTCTTGGGACTACGGAGAACTATTTTATCACCCAAACCAATCTTTAAGAGTAGGAAGAGAGGTGTGACTCATTTATAGTAAGGATGTGTACTTAGCATTTTATACTACCATTTTTTCATATATGTTGTTAAATATTATATGAGGCATGTGTTCAGAAATTGTAAAATTATGTCTCTATGACATCCTCAAGTCTCACACTAAGAGGGTAGAAATGACCATGCTCTGAAGGTGGTGGGACCTAAGCCACCCAAATTACTTTATGTAGTTCCACTATAGCCACTTCATGTTGATCCTCTATTTGGAACTGATGATCAGTTTCGATATATCTTCCTGCACTTTCTACATTCTATATAGGTATCTTATCATCCTTCCCATACTATGGAAGAGTTGACGCAAAAAATTCAGTAGCATCATCCTCCCACCTTCTTGGGGAATGGTGATCCTCATGATTTAGAATATTTTATAGAGACCTTGTTATCGATATTAGAGTATATGGAGATGTATCCATAGTATAGGTTTAATCTCTCCACTTGTATGATCTATGACTCTGCCATGAAATGTTGGGATTTCATCTATCTAGCTGATAATATTCGGGGTATTGTCTAAGTGGACTTCCAGACATCCTTTTATGAATAATTCTTTCCACAGCCTTTGAGAGAGGACTATTGTATATAGTTTCTTCACCTATAATAGGGTTCCATCTTGGTGATGGGGTATTCATATCATTTCATCGATCTGCATCACTTCAGATAAACTCTTACCGATGATGAGTTGATTCCAGTGAGACGGTTTGAGTATGGGATTTTGTACACCATCCAATCACTAATGAATATTTTTCAATGGACTACGATTTTATATATATTGAACCAAACCCTTATCACTGATAATAACCTAAGGGAATATGGCAGTGTGAGCTAGGGAGTTTCAGCATTAAGATGGGGAGACGATTCATCTAGCGGTAAGAAATATCCTTTTGAGGATTCATCAAGGAACTACACCAGTCAGATGACATGTACTAAATGTTATGTTGGGTTTCACTAGTGTGGTAAGTTGGGCCATAAAATTCACAAGTGTAAAAGGAACCCAATCGAGTGTCATGATTGGGGTAGGATCAGTCACCTTTATCACTTCTCTTAAATATTCCCTCTAGTGCCTAGTGAGAAGGGATCTGTACCAACACCGCATTCAGGTATAGGATCCATTACTCCATGCCAGGTTGTGAGTTGGTCTACTACTTGAAAATCAGGCCAAGAATGCAGATGTGGTAAAAGTATTCAGACTTCAATGGTACAACATCAACAGAGTGAACCTTATCAGGTTATCTTGGTTGAATCTTAAGGCCATGAATCTAGACATATCTACGTAGTGCATCCTACACATGAGAAGAGGATTCAAAGGACTTATTTTGTTTGAGGTACTATTATAAGATCCTATACTTTAGTTTTTTCATTTTTTTTTTGATATTTTTTATTTGAAATCATTTATATATTCTCCAATTATGGAATGTATGGTCCAAAAAATGGAATACTCCAATGGTGTGAGGACTCTCGAAACAACATTGGGAGTTCGGTCAAGGATTAAATTCTAGTACATGATTTTACCTCTTGAGGTGGGTGGATATATATTCCTCTATAATCCTTTTATCCTTGTGATTATAGGTTTTGATGTCATTATCATTATGTACTGGTTAGTTCCATACCACACCCATTTTTATTGCAATCATTGAAGGGTGTCTTTAACATCACATGAGGGATGTAATTATGTTTATAAGAATGAATGAGATTCCCAAGAGAGTTGTTCTAGACCCAAAAAACTAGGATAGGTAGAGTTACTACCCAGATTTATAGTCTCTTTATTATAAATTAGGTAATGTGTCTTTCAAAATCCCCTCTTGTGATGACTTGTTTTAGGGATGTCTTCACTGGTGATTTTTTATGGTTACCTACTATGAGAGAGGTGGATTTCACTATTGACCTAGTGCATGTAATGACACCATTTTCCATTCCTTCCTATAATATGTAACCTACAGAGCTCATGGAATTCAAAAAGATGTTATAAGACTTAGAAGAAAAGGGTTTTTATGACCCAATACATCACCATCGGGTTTCCTGACCTTTTCACCAATAGGTAAGATGGAACCCTCATGTTTTTCATGGATTACCAATATTTGAACCAGATTATAGTTAAGAATTGGTATCCACTACCTCATATAAATGAAATATTTGACCTGATCCATGTAGATATAGGTTCCACTAAGATTGATTTGAGTTCAGGATACCATCAATTGCATGTGAGACCATCAGACATACCATATACAATGTTATAGAGTAGATATGCTTGTATTAGTATCTGTTTATGTTGTTTGGACTTAAAAAAGTGATATAATTTTTTTTTGGATTTGATGAATCGGGTTTTATAATAAAATCTAGATTCATTTATGTTTTTCTTCATGGAATAAATCTTCTTGTATTTGTATACTCAACAGGACCATGTAAAACACCTTGAGATCATGTTGAATACACTAAAATAGCACCAGATGTATGATATGCTCAATAAATGCCACTTTTGGATCTATAAGTTTCACTTCTAGGGTCATATAATCATATATACAAGAGTTTATTCTAACCCATATAGGGTGAGAGTCATAGTTTCTTGGGATAAAACCAATAATTCATTTGATGTATGTAGTTTATTGGGGATGGATGGATATTACAATCATTTTATTCAAAACATTTCATTACTAGAAGTTCCACTTACATTCTTGAATAAAAGGGTGTGAAGTTCTCATGGTATGAAGCCTGTGAATAATATTTTTGAGATATTAAAGGGAGAATGACTTCTATTTCGATCATAATTTAGCCAGATCAGGGAAAGAGATATATAGTTTATTTATAATATGTCATGAATTGGGATTGGAATTGTTCTAATATATGGAGATCATGTTGTAGAATATGGTTCCTTTCAGCAAAGATATCAGGATGATTATAAAACAACACACGAACATGATATATAAGTATTTGTTCATGCTTTACATTGTTGGATAAATTATCAATTGGGTGATCAATTCATCATTTACAAGGACTATAAAATTGTTAAATACATTTCAACACAGCATAAATTGAATATAAGGAAGCATAGTTGGGTAGTGTATCTTCAGTTTTTTGAATTTGAGATTACTTATAAAAAAATTAAGGATAATTTATTAGTTGACACCCAGATACAAAAGACTGAGATGCAGTCTGTACAAGAGGGATATATTGAGTGGAAATTGATGACCCTATTTTCTGAGATTCACCTGGAGGTTCAAGAATATCATGGAAATCCTATTGTTTCAGCTTTGTGAGTGAAATAATCTCTTTTATATGGGTTCATATGAGACAGTTTTCTTGTCCCAAATTCCTAGTTCTAAGGGATAGTGTCTCTGGTGAGGAATCACCTCCTTGTTTGGTTGCCTATGAGGATGAGATTCCTCACTTCTATAGAAATATCATTATTCCATTAGACACATATGAAGATTTTCTATGAGAATATCACACATCTGTTTGGGAAATAAACTCTGGGCTTACCAAGATGTATTGATACATAAATCATTAGTATTAGTGTCAAGGTATGAGGAGGAAAATTGAAAGTTTTATCACTCAGTGTTTCACCTGTTGGTAGGTAAAGGATGAGCACCAATGGCTTATTGTAATTTTATAGCCTTTGTTCATTCCTAAGTTGAAATGGAAAAATCACTATTGATTTCATTAACGTCTTGTCGATACCCCCTGGGGGTGGTCATACGGTATGGGTGATCATCGAAAATCTGACATAGATCAAACCCTTATATTTTATCTGAGAGAACTTCTTTGTTGATGAGCATGGGAGACATTATATTTGGGAGATTATGCTCGTTCTTGGAGTTCCCCATTCTATCATATCATATCAAGAAGCCAAGTTTATTTCATGGTTAAATAAAGGTTTTCAAAAAGCACTGGTTTCACTGGTGCTAATTAGTAAGGTATATCACCCTCATTCCAACAGGCAGTTTGAGAGGATAATATAGGTGTTAATGGACGTTCTTGAGGCATGTTTCCTTGATTTTTAAGGTTTGTGGAAGTAAAATATACCTCTATTTGGGTTTTCCTATAATAATAGGTTTAGAAAATGATTTTGATAGATCCATTTAATGTACTTTATGGTAGTTATTTCCATTCACACGTATACTGGTTGGACATAGGTGAGGCAGTACTACTAGGACCTCGTCTTATTCTGGATACATTAATTTAGGTACATATGATTCAAAAAGGTATTTCTACAAAAAAATCCAAGAAAAATTATTTTAAATACCATCATCTTTGACCTATGTTGTTAGAGGTGGTACAACGGTTCTTTCTATGGTTATTTTCTTAGACTGATTCATGGATGGATTTGGAGAAATAGAAATCTATCTCCATATTATGTAGGGCCTAATCAAGATAATATAGAGAGTTGGGCTAGTAACCTATCAGTAGACATTACTGCAGAGGTATAAGTCTATTAATAAAATATTCTATGTATTTCAATATCATTATTATTATTCCAACCCATCACATTTCTTTGTCCTGAGCATATAGATTTGGTAGAATATGTGTCCTTGGAAGAGAATCCAATACATTTCATTGATCAGAGCATGAAGGTTGTCCAAGGCAGTTCAATTCCACATGTTCATGTGCTCTGGTAGTATGACCATTTATAGGATGATACCTAGGAGTGAGAGGTCAATGTACATTCCGAGTACCACGAACTATTCTAAAATTACACATTACTAACCTCAAAAGAGATACTTAGGGATAATTTGTTTTAAGGTGTGGAGGTTTTTAAGTCCTGGGTTTTCTTTGAGGTATAGAACCTTTCATTTTTGGGTGTAATTTCTTATTTTAATCCTAATAAATGTTCCTAATGATGTCACAAATGATACAAGGTTATCTGGGCCTTGTATATAATGACCCAAACATTACATACATTGTTATTACTTCAGAATTGAAGCATACTTATTACAACATATAACAAAACCATGATAAGACCATATAGGTATAGTGTCTTTAGAAACTGGGAAACATAAACAATTGGTTCATAAAGCATCTACATTGTCTCATGTTTATTTCATCATATCTAGAGTCCCTTTTGGAATATCCTACTTAATACCCTTCTTCCTGACCTGGGGAAAATAAAACATAAAAAAAGGGTGAGCTCAAATGCTGAGTAAGGGTAAACAAAGGAAATATCAATCATATCATATTCATAAGAACAAAACATTTTGAAAATATTAACCTGCAAAAGAGATCATAATATCATAACATGGGATAAATCATAGTTGTGAAATGTAATCCCAATAATCATAACATAAAACATAAAACTATGTGGCATACACACATAATCATATAAAATAATTTCATATTAGTCAAGACTCATTTCCAAGACTATCATAGCGGACAAAGTCCATTTTTGAACCGAGTTCACTCCTCGTTCCAGTCCTGTATCACTAAACTGAATTAACTTGCTGTTATAGCCATGTCTATCTCATGATATTTAAATCTTTACCCAATGCATTGGAGGGAGATATAGGTCCCACCCATCTCATAATTATACCATTCTTATGTGTTCCACAAAATCGTAAATCATACATCATAGCATAACCCAGGTAACAAAAATGGGATTCTTAAACATCATGTCATCATAACATAATCCATATAAGATAAAAGGAATTAATAAAAATAATTCCATCATAACATAATCAATGTAATAATAGTGATAGAAATAGAACCCTATATTATCTTATTTGGAAAATAATTTTGATAAAACAATTGAACTCCATTCCTGAAGAAAATATCCTTTCCACTTCAAAAATATTTTTCCTTTCCTCACAAGTCATAAAATTTTAAACTAAAAGAAGTTATTTAAAAATAAACCTGATAAATTTTAAAGGAATATTCATTGAAATAATGTTCTATGAAGTCATAAAAATCCATTCATGTCGTATAAGTTAAAAAACATTTTTCTCGTACTTTGGCCAGAAAAGTCAAAATTTATCTCATACTGAAAATGACAAAAGATTAATTTCATATCTTTTACTAAAAATTCACCAATAGGTAAATTTTTATTTAAACAATTTTAATAGGATTTAAATAATATTACATTTTTAGGAAACATGGATGTGGATGATAAATATGCCCCAATAAATTCTAAAGTATAAACAATCTCGGATAAAAATGAGATTGTGAGATTTTCCCATACCTTAGGTCTGATATGATTTGTATGTGTCTGAACCTCATGTATAATTATTTAAATAATGTTATTGACCTATTCCAGAATCATAATCATTGTTATGATCTCATATATGGTCATATTTTTAGCATCTTATTAATAATATTTAATTGCTACTTGTTATTCGGGTGTTCATTGCTTCATGTTCATATGTGTGTTTTGTCAAATAAATTCTTATTCAACTTTTTAGATTATAGATGTATCAGTTACAGATTGTTATTATTATAATATATATCATATATATTCATTAAATTCATTTATATAATCATTATTCAGTGAAGATCATGTAGAACGAGTAGCATCACATCGTGGAGACGGTAGGCCGTTCGTACGCACGAGCAATGATATTGTTCATATAATTATATGAATGGAATTGGAATTGATGATACAATATTCCAAGATCAGTATCATGTTATAATAATAATATATAGTTATTATTATTTTTACACCATTATACCCATCCAATTAAGGTGGTGGTGGAAACCAGATTACACCACGGCCTGGAGACTGTATATTGTACGTACGCACGCGCGGTGATTTCATTTTCCATAGGATGGATAGAAGATTAAATAGTGTTGTTCCATATTTAAAATAACATATCAGTATATTATTTATAAATATGTTATTAATTTATAATTAAAAAAATAACTAATAGGAAGTATAAGAAGAATGAAACATGAAATAATCGGTAGAAGAGATTATCTCTTCCTCAACGTGCCTCTTTTAAACATCCTCTTAGGGAACTAGAGTTGGTCTTTTGAGAAGACCAGAACCTCTGTGATATAACTAGAGATGTTTATAAGATCAATTTTAAGGGTTTGGTCAAGATTGAAGGATCAAAATTGTGTGAAGAGGAGAGGGCGGAGGTACCCTTTTATAAGAGGGGTAAGGGGCACCTTTGGAAAAACTTAAAATATTATTTTATAATAAATTCATATTCGGATTATAATTGCTCCAAAGTGACTTTTTTCAATGATAGGGTTGGGATGGGTCGAAACACTCTCAAAAAATAGGTTTTAGAAAATTTTAGTTTACCATTTTAACCTTATCATTTAGATTTAACTCTAAGTTAAATAATTTAACTTTAACTATGTTTTCTTGTATTCTTACATTATATGGTTAACAAACTTACAATAAACTGCCAATAGAACCCCAATTGGTTCATTAATGTCATATATATTAATATATATGTCTTTTGGCCAAACCTTAGATTTTTAGGAATATAATATCAATTAATAATTTAATATTTGTTTTAAAAACTCTTTTATGTCAATTTTGACACTATTTGTTATTTTGTTTTTTCTAAATTCATAACAGCATTATTAATTTAAAAAAAATCATTTAAACATCCCTAATATGTTATAGTAACCTATAAAATTAGTTTATTTCAAAAAAAGTCTCCAATTACATTTATTTAGGTATTTATAATGTCAATTATGTTAATATTTCATTAATAAGGTAATTATTGCATCATCATTGTATCATAAATAACTTAAATTATTTAATGTCTAAAAATTATAAATAAAATACATTTATGAATTAAATCTATTTATATTTATAATTAATATTTATAGTCGAGTTTATCTAATGTATAACCCAATATTAAAAATATTTTACTTATTAAACTTTGATTTTAACTCTTTTAACTCTTCTTTGAATTAAGCAATAAGAAATGTCCTAATCTAATCTAAGTGGACCTAAATGGTAATATTTTATTCCTATGGTTGTTTTTGGTCAAATTAAACTTATCCAATAGAATTTGGATATGTTTTATAGTAATAATAATATCATTTTTACCCTTAATTACCCTATTTACTTTTAACCGTGGTAAATAAAAGTAAAAAGTTATTATTCACCCAAAAATATTTTTATCCTATTGAACCAAATTTTAATCCTTGATATGAACCTTTTCTCTTGGATTTTCGAAATTCTACTTAAATAAGTGGTAAAATTAAGTTTTATGTAAATTTGAAAATTCTCCTAGGAGGTGGGTAAAAGACGGTCAAAAGTTCAATAAAATTTTTATATATCTAAAATTTTTATAAAATGACACCAATAAATTACATTTAACTTATATAGGTATTATGTATATATTTTTACCTAAAATAAATTTAAATAAACTAAATAATTATTTAAATAAAAATTCAGTTTTAAACTATAACTCAGTGTTTTTCACTATTCATCAAAAATAGAAAGTTTTCAGAAAAATACCAAAAATTCACCCTAAGATAATTTAGATATTCCAAATCCAAAAATGAAGTCCATTTTTAAAGATAAAAATTATAAAATTTCAAAAAGTGGGTATTACTATTCATAAGAGCTAGTTTATATAATATTTTAATAACATATCATTGTTTAGTGAAACTCAGTATTGCATACAACACAAGCTATCAGGGAAGGTTGCTCTTACGTGTAATGCAAGACTAGATAGTGTTGTGTGTAGTGAAATATTACTTTGGTGTTTCATATAACATAATACATAAAAACAAAATATTTCACATAAAATCTCAGGTTGTTACATTCTACCCCCCTTAAAAATAATTTCTCCCTTGAAATTCATCACTTCGTAACAAACAGATGAGGATACATCTCCCCCATGATATCCTCAAGTTCCCATTTAGCTTCTTCTAAGTAGTTGTTCCTCCATAAAACATTAACCAAGCGATTGGTCTTTTTTTGTAGAACTTTTTCCCTACGATCTAGAATCTCTATTGGTTGTTCTTCTTAAGAAAGATCTTGCTCTAGTTGTACAACTTCTGAGCTTAGTACATGTGAAGGATCGGGTATGTACTTTCTCCGGAGAGATACATGGAACACATCATGAACTTGAGAGAGATTCGGTGGAAGCACCAATTGATAAGCTACCTTCCCAACATGATCCATAATTTCAAAAGGACCAATATATCTAGGGCTCATCTTGACCTTCTTTCCAAATCTCGTTTCTCTCTTCCAGGGAGATATTTGTAAGAACAATTTATCACCCACTTCAAAATATAGGTCTTTTCTTCGGTTATCAGCATAACTTTTTTGTCAACTCTGAGCTGCTCTTATGTGTTGTTGAATAGATCGGAACTTTTCTGCCATCTCATCAACAAGATCAAGTCCTAATAGCTTTCTTTTCCTAACTTCATCCCAGAAAGTTGGAGTTCTACATTTCTTTCAATAGAGAGCTTCATAAGTACCCATCTGAATACTAGAGTGAAATATATTATTATAAGAAAATTCCACCAAAGGTAGGTGTTGATCCCAACCTCCATTGAAATCCATATAGAAATCTCTCAACATGTCTTCTAGAGTATTAATCGTCCTCTCAGACTGAGCGTCTGTCAGAGGATGATAATCAGTGCTGAAACTCAAATTTGTATCTAGATTATGCTGAATACTTCACTAGAACTTTGAGGTAAACCTCATATCCCGATCAGATATAATGGAAAGTTGTACTACATGCCATCTTACCACTTCCTTTACATATATCCTGGCAAGCTGATCAAGATAAAAATCTTCTCTAATATAAATGAAGTGTACTGACTTTGTAAGACGATCAACTATAACCCAGATAGAATTATTTCCTTTGGTTGTTTTAGGAAGTCCAGTGACAAAGTCCATAGTGATGTTTTCCCATTTCCATTATAGTATGGGTAATGGTTGTAAAATCACCTTAGACTTTTGTCTCTTAGATTTAACTTTTTGATAAACCAAGCATCGAGAGACATATTCAGCAATATCTCTTTTCATGCCATCACACTAGAAGTACTCTTTCAGGTCTCTATACATCTTCATGCTTCGAGGGTGAATAGAGAATGAAGAACTATGAGCCTCATCCAATATTTCATTCTTTAATTCTGGTATGGGAGGAACACAAACCCGATTCTAGAACCTAATTATTTCATCACAATCAATGTGGAATTCAGGAACATTTCTCACATTCTTTTGTAACTCTATATCTTTTTTCTGTTCATCTTTAATCTTCACATGTATAAATAGTTGAACATTCATTTGAGAAAGATAAGATTTTTCCCCTTCAACTATAATTCCAAGATCCATCCTTTGTAAATCCATAAATATTGGATCTTTTGTGATCCTCATCATGGATAAACTAGCATGGTCTTGTCGACTTAATGCGTCTTCCACCTTGTTTTCTTTCCCAGGGGGGTAATGAATTGATCAGTCGTAATACTTAATTACCTCCAGCCATCTTCTTTGGCGCATATTCAGCTCCATTTGTGTAAAAATATAATTTAAAATTTTATGATCAATATAAATATCACACCTTTCACCAAAAAGATAATTCCTCCAAATCTTTAATGCAAAGATTACCGCAACTAATTCTAAACCATGAGTTGGGTAATTGTGCTCATGGATTTTCAACTGTCATGAGGCATAAGCTATCACCATATTGTTTTTCATGAGAACACACCCCAATCACTTCTTGGATGCATCACAGTAGATCACAATCCTTTATCCATGACAAGGTAGTATGAGCATAGGTGCACTGGATAACCTTCTTTTTAACTCCCTGAAATTCTCTTCACACTCCTCCGTCCAAACGAACTTAACTCTTTTTCGAGTCAACCTGGTGATTGGATTAGATAATCGTGAAAAATATTTCACAAAACATCGATAATATCCAGCCAAACCAAGAAAAATTTGGATCTCAGTTACTGTTGTTGGTCTCAACCATCTTTCGATAACCTCTGTTTTTGCTGGATCCACATATATCCCCTATTTTGAGATTATGTGACCCAAAAATGAAACTTTTTGAATCCAAATTCACACTTGGTAAATTTGGCATTAAGATTCTCCTCTCTTAGGGTATTTAATAAAATTATCAAGTGATCTTCATGTTCTTCCTTGCTCTTGGAATATACAAGAATATCGTCTATAAAGACTACCACAAACTGATCAGGATAGTCTCTAAAGACTCTATTCATTATATCCATATAGATAGCAGGGGAATTAGTAAGACCAAATGGAATCACTATAAATTTATAGTGTCCACACCTTGTACAGAAAGTTGTCTTTGTTATATCCTCCCTTTTGACCCTTAATTGATGATACCCTGAACGAAGATCAATCTTGGAAAAGTATTGAGCTCCACGTAGTTGGTCAAATAATTCATCAATGCGTGGGAGAGGATATTTTTTCTTCATAGTGATCTTGCTATGTTCTTGATAATCAATGCAGAGTCTCATTGATCCATCTTTCTTCTTAACAAACAGAACAATTGCTCCAAAAGGTGATGAACTAGGGCGTATGAATCCTTTATCAAGATTCTCTTGGAGTTGCTTCTTCAATTCATGCAGCTCAATTGGGGCCATTCTATAAGGTTTCTTTGAAATGGTTATAGCACCAAGTATGAGTTCTATTGAAAACTCAACTTCACAATTTGTTGGAAGACCTAGAAATTCCTCTAGAAAGACATCATAAAACTCTCGTACAATGGGTGTATTCTTAATCGTGAGTTTCTCTCCAACCATTTGAGTGATATAACCTTTATTTATTAGAATCAAGACCCATAATATGGAATAAATTTCCACTGGAAGTTTATATTCATCCTTGCATTGATAGATGATAGTTGATTGATCTGGAATATGAAATGTGACTTCCCATCTTTGGAAATTTTTATGATCTCCATATAAAGAAATCCAATCCATGCCAAGAATCACATCAAAATTCCACTATATGAAGGATCACAAGATTTTCATAAATCACTTTCCCACAAACATCAATCAGAGTAGAATTGTAAACTATTGATGTGACTGTTGTTCCATTAGGGGTTGTCACAGCTAACTCAACATCTAATTGTTGAGGTAATACGGCGATACCCTTAGAAAATTCTTCAGAAATGAAAGAGTGGGTGGATCCAAACTCAAATAAAACATTTTATACTTTAGAGTGGATGGTAAGTGTACCTTTCACCACTTTGTTATTATATTCCACATCGTCGATAGAAATTTCATGTGACTTTACTTTGTCTTTAGCCATAAGATTTTGTTGGCATCGATCATCATCAACAACCGTTGTATTTGGGAATTGATTAGTATAATCCCCCATTTCCTTTCACCTGAAACATTGAAGTGTAGGAGGTGCATTCTTGTAGCCTTTTCTTTGTTCGCATCACTAGACATCTTTTTCCCATCATTGCGGCATTCAAATGCCTGATGACCTTATTTTCCACATTTGAATCATTTAATTATCCCTTTAAGAAAATTCCTGCCATGTTTCTTTCCACACTTTGAGCATAAGGGAAAACTCATCTTTTTTTCAGTGTGGTCTTTAGATTTCCCTTTGGATTCCATTTTCCTCTTCTTATCAAGCCCATATGAGTGATGGGTTACTCCAATCTCCGTCTCAACCTTGAGAGCACATAGAACAATTTTCTCATAGCTATTGAAGTCCCTTATGGATAACGCCCTTCGAAGACTTGGTTTTAAGCCACTAAAGAATCGATCAATCTTACTCTTAGGTTCGATAATAATTCTAGAATCATACCTTGCAAGTCTTGTAAAATTTTCTTTGTAGGTACCAACAGATTCATCATCCTTTTGTTTTAGTTCAAGAAACTCCTTCTCTATCTTTGTTTAAAGAATACGAGGGAAGTACATAATGAAAAATATGTTATTGAACTCGTCCCATTCCATGGACTCAATTTCATCTCTTTGCCTCATTTTCTTGATAAGATTACACCATTTATCATCTACACCTTCCAAAATATATACTGCTAAGATGAATTTATCATGTTTAGAACATTGAAGAACTAAAAATATCTTTTCAGTGGTACTGATCCATTGTTCTGCCACTAATGGATCAGTAGACCCGCTGAATGAGGGTGGACGTTGTCTCATAAAGGATTCAACATAATTTTTCTCCTTATTTGGCTCGTTTGGAAGTCCTACATGATTCATAGCTTAAGAAAGTTGTGTGAGCATGGGTACAAGATTTTTCATTCCAGCTCCCATAACGTTTGGTTACTCAGGGGGACAATCATTTCATTGCCCGTCGCATTCAGCATTAACACGATTCCTTTGGGTTCTAGCCATTGACTAAAACCAATAAGCATAGTGTGAGAAACACTAATCATAATTGTAAAACCACATAATGAAGAATAAAATTTCACACTATAGGTCTTATCATAGGTTATTCATGGCCATTTCTAAAACACTAATATTGTGTTCTATGCTTAGATATATCCTTAGGGTTCTTACTGAGGATTTCACATCCTAGTTTCCAAAGGTTGACTATACCTTTCCTCTGATACCGACTATAACGACCCAAACATTACATACAATTTTGTTACTTCAGAATTGAAGAATACTTATTACAAAATATAACAAAACCATGATAGGACCGTATAGGTATAGTGTCTTTAGAAAATGGGAAACATAAACAATTGATTCATAAAGCATCTACATTGTCTCCCATTTATTTTATCATATATAGAGTCCCTTTTGGCATATCCTACTTAATACCCTTATTCCTGACCTGGGGAAAAGAAAACATAAAAAAGGGTGAGCTCAAATGCTCAGTAAGGGTAAACAAATGAAATATCAATCATATAATATTCATAAGAACATAACATTTTGAAAATCATAACCTGTAAAAGAGATCATTATATCATAACATGGGATAAATCATAGTAGTGAAATGTAATCCCAATAATCATAACATAAAACAAGAAACTTTGTGTCATACACACATAATCATAGAAAATCATTTCATATTATTCAAGACTCATTGTCAAGACTATCATAGCGGACAAATTCCATTTCTGAACCGAGTTCACTCCTCATTTCAGTCTTGTATCACTGAATCGGATTAACTTGTCGTTCTAGCCATGTCTATCTCATGAGATATAAATCCTTATCCAATGCATTGGAGGGAGATATAGGTTCCACCCTCCTCATAATGATACAATTCTTATGTCTTCCATAAAATCATAAATCATACATTATAGCATAACCCATGTAATAAAAATTGGATTCTTAAACATCATGTCATCATAACATAATCCATATAAGATAAAAAGAATTCATAAAAATAATTTCATCATAACATAATAAATGTAATAATAGGGATAGAAATACAACCCTATATCATCTTATATGGAAAATAATTTTGATAAAACACTTGAACCCCATTCTTGAGGAAAGTATCCTTTCCACTTCAAAAACATTTTTACTTTCTCAACATGTCATAAAATTTTAAACTAAAAGAAGTTAATTAAAAATATACTTGATAACTTTTAAAGGAAGCTTCATGTAAATAATGTTCTATGAAATCATAAAAATTTATCCATGCCATATAAGTTAAAAAAACATTCTTCTTGTACTTTGGCTGGAAAAGTCAAAAAGTATCTCGTACTGAAAATGAAAAAAGATTCATTTCATATCTTTTACTAAAAATTCACCAACAGGTAAATTTGGATTTAAAAAATTTTAGGAGGATATAAATAATATTACATATTGAGGAAACATGGATGTGGATGATAAATATGCCCCAGTAAATTCTGAAGTATACACAATCTCATATAAAAATGAGATTGTTATATTTTCCCTTACCTTAGGTATGATATGATTTGTACATGTTTGATCCTCCTGTATAATGATTTAAATAATGTTATTGACTTATTACAGAATCATAATCATTTTTATGATGTCATATATGGTTATATTCTTAGCTTCTTATTAGTAATATTTCATTACTACTTGTTATTCGGGTGTTCATTGCTTTATGTTCTTATGCGTGTTTTGTCGAATAAATTCTTATTACACTTTTTAGATTATAGATATATCATTTAAATAATGGTATTAGTATAATATATATCATATATATTCATTAAATTAATTTATATAATCATTATTCAATGAAGATCATGTAGAATGAGTCGCATCACATCGTGGAGATGGTAGGTCGTACGTACGCACGAGTGATGATATCCTTACTATAATTATATGAATAGAATTAGAGTTTATGATAAAATATTTAAGAATAAGTATAATGTTATAAAAATCATATATAGATATTTTTTTTACACCATTATACCCATCCAAGTAAGGTGGTGGTGGAAAACAGATTACACCACCGCGTGGAGACGATATTTCGTACGTACACACACGCAGTGATTTGATTTTACGTAGGATGAATCGAAGGTGAAATGGGTTGTTTAATATTTATAATAACATATCAGTATATGAGTGATACGGATGTTATTACTTTATGATGAAACAAATAAATAAGAGGAAGTAGAAGAAGAAAAAAACTTGAAAGAGTCTGTAGAAGAGATTACCTCTTCCTCGACGTGCCTCTTTTAAACATCCTCTTAGGGAACTACAGTTGTTCTTTTGAGAAGACCAGAACCTCTATGATATAACTAGAGATGTTGATAAGAAAAATGGGAAGGGGTTGGCCGATCGTTAAGGCTCAAAATTGTGTGAAGAGGAAAGGGGGAGGTGCCCTTTTATAAGAGGGGTGAGGGGAACCTTAGGACAAACTTAAAATATTATTTTATAATAAATTCATATTCAGGTTATAATGGCTCCAAGGTAACTTATTGCGAGGATAGGGTAGGTATGGGTCAAAATACTCTCCACCAAAAGGTTTTAAAAAAATTTAGGTTACCATTTTAACCTTATCATTTAGATTTAACTCTAAGTTAAATAATTTAACTTTTACCATGTCTTCTTGTATTCTTGCACTATATGGTTAATAAACATACTATAAACTACCAATGGAACTCCAATTGGTTCATTAATGTCATATATATTATTATATAAGTCTTTTGTATGAACCTTATAATTTTAAGAAATAGAATATTAATTAATAATTTAATATTTGTTCTAAAACTCTTTTATGTCAATTTTTACACTATTAGGTGTTTTGTTTTTTCTAAATTTATAACAGCCTTATTACTTCAACAAAAATTCATCTAAATAACCCTAATATGTTATATTAACCTATAAAATTATTTTAATTCATAAAAAGTCTCAAATTACATTTATTTGGGTATTCATAATATCAATTATGTTAATATTTCATTAATAAGGTAATTACTGCATCATCATTGTGTCATAAATAAATTAAATAATTTAAGATATAAAAATTATAAATAAAATACCATTATGGAGGAAATAGTTTTATCTTTCTATGGAATATTTATAGTCGAATTTATCTTATGTATAACCATATATTAAAAATTATTTACTTATTAAACTTTGATTTTAACTCTTTTAACACTTGTTTGAATTAAATAATAATAAATGTCCTAATCTAATCCAAGTGGACCTAAATGCTAATATTTTATTACTAAGGTTTTTCTTGGTCGAATTAAACTTATCCAATAGAATTAGGACATGTTTTAGGGTAATTATAATATCATTCTTACCCTTAATTAACCTATTTACTTTTAACCGTGGTAAATAAAAGTAAAAGGCTACTATTCACCAAAAATTATTTTTATCTTATTGAACCACATTTTACTCCTTGATATTAATCTTGTCTCTCAGATTATTAAAATTCAACTCACAGAACTGGTGAAATTAAGTTTTATGTAAATTTTATAATTCTCCTATGAGGAGGGTAAATGAAAGTCAAAATTCAATAAAAATTTTATTCATCTAAAATTATTATAAAATGAATCCAATAAGTTACATTGAACTTATATAGGTATTATGAATCTATTTTGACCTAAAATAAATTTAAATAAAATAAATAATTATTTAAATAAAAATTCGGTTTTAAACTCTAACTCAGTGTTTTTCACTATTCATCAAAAATTGAAAGTTTTCAGAAAAATACAAAAAAATCACCCTAAGCTAATTTTGATATTCTGAATCCAAAAATGAAGTCCATTTTGAAATATAAAATTTATAAAATTTCAAAAAGTGGGTATTACTATTCATAACGGCTAGTTTATATAATATTTTAATAACATATCATTGTTTAGCAAAACTCAGTATTGCGTACAACGCAAGCTATTGGGGAAGGTTACCCTTGCGTGAAACGCTAGCCCAGACAGTGTTGTTTGTAGTGAAAGATTCTGTTGGTGTTCCATATAACATAATACATAAAAACAAAATATTTCTCATAAAATCTCAGGGTGTTACATTGTACAGAGCCCAGATCCCCATCATTTGGAGAGATAGATTGGTTCATACAGTTAGCACATGGTTACGGCTAACTATGTGACTCAACCATGTTGGCTGCTTAGTGATCAGTAGGGTGACACACAGTTTGACTAAACCATAAAACCAAAGTTTCATGGCCATGTATCTTTTCTTAGATAAGAGACATAGGGTTTTTTATTTGGCTACACATGGTTTGTTAAACAATGTTCCTAGCCTATAGTATTGGTGTCCTTAAGAAGTAGTCGGTACGTGATTGGCGGATGGTTTATATAACCATTAATCAAAATCATATAACCTTTAAAATTTGGGTTAAAATACATTTTTTACCCTCCAATATTAACTCACCCTCCTTCTTCCCCTCATTTCTCACGTGCATCAATACCTCCCATGTGAATCTTCTCCTCCATGGCTCCCCTAAGACTTCGAGTTCATTTCTTTATCTGGAGTTCTTTTATTTCTCCATTGGTTTCATTGGATATCTAATGGTAATCTATCCCCTCCCCTTCCTTCCTATCACTTCTAAAATTTCCATCTTCTATTCTATTTTTTTGTGCGCCCATATTCCATATTTTTAGTGTTTTTTTTTCATTTTGACGATTTCTTCTATTCTAGATTGATTCAAAGGCAGAAAATGGACAAGGACTCATCAACAAACCAAAGGTTAGTGGTCAAGAACTTTTACATAAAATTTTTATGGTATTTTATAATCTGTTGTTGTTATACATGTTATACTCATCTGGTTTCCCCTTCATAATTTTTAATTAATTAAATTAAATATTATTCTAGGGTTTAGTAAGGACCTATTTATTCAAAGCATAATTATGTAGGGTGATCACCCAGAAATGAGATACCCCAATGGGTGTTCCCTTTTTAAAAGGCTTGGAGACATATTCCTTTGAACCAAGATTAGTTTCTTTTATCTCATGTGTGTGAATTTATCAAAAGTATATGAGTGGTTAGGTGTTTATTCCCTTGTACTTATTTCTGTATCTTTTTTACTTGAATTTAATGGTTTTCCCAACTTGATTAAAGTGTTATCATAAAATTCCTTGTTAAATATTATGAGTTCTTGATAGCTAAACCATACCTTCATATTAAGCCAAGGGCGATTCAATGGTCCCAACATAAGGACACCTTGGACGCGATCATTTTACTTTAAAATTGGAACTTGTAAATGAAACTTTGTATATCAAGAGAGATACTTATATTCTCTATAGTATTCCTTGGATGATCTCATCGTCTAGATGACATACCTACCCGTGTTTAATACTGGTTTCCTATTGAAATTAACTATGATGGGATAAATTAGAAATATGGTTATACTATTCCATTAAGAATACTTGGTACCCTATGTGGTATACCTAGGATAGGCTTAGAGGGTCATACTTTACCCCATGCTGGGAGTGATAATTGGGATTACTTGGATCACCTTTGAAGGAATCTTATGGTGATTAGTATTTTATAGTTCCCCTAGAGTGATAATCGGGATTCAATTTTAAGGATCTCCTTGGATGGTCTTTTTTGGATATTTATTAAATTATAAGGATGTATTTATATAAAAACTATGAATGAAAAACTATTATCCCAGGGATGTGTTCCCCAAGACCAATAACTTTCTTGGGTTTGGTCCATTCTGTATACTTGATTTATAACAATCCATTAATACACCCATGTCATATCTTCACAAGTCGATATTGGTTATTAGATATTCATCTTAGGATGAAGTAGGTAGTTTGAGTTGAGTATCCCAAGGGGATCTTGGTCCGATGTGTGTATTTATTTATTGCCCTATATTTATTTTATTATCTACTCAATACTCATGGTATATGCATAAACTGGATAGTTATAGACACCATTGGTGGTTGCCTATTGAGTTATCTCACACACTGTTTTGGCCGCCTATGGTGCCCAAACATACTTTATGATATTTATGGTAATAGGATGGAGTATGGGAGAAGAGGACTATTCCTCTTCTCATGATTCTAGAATAAGCATCATTTTGTATTTTTTTCCTTTCTGTTTAGAACGTTTTATATGTTTGTACCTCTGCATGATGTGTAATTAACTTTTTTATAGAATCATAACACGATCATAATTTTTTATATGATATTGATTTATCTTCTATCTATTTATTTATCTAGAAGATTTAGTATTCCTCTACTGATTGTAATTTATATTCACACTACTTATTATGATTACTAACATTGTGTCTTACTCTGGTCATGGGATTATCCTCGTCGTACCTTCATAGACCCTCAATCATATTGGTAATCCTCTAGAGTTCATGGAGGTGTTCATAAGGTCATGTTCCCAACCATCTTGGGGCATCTCTTAGTGGCATCTAATTCAGAATTCTATAAAATGCTCTACCTTTAAAACACAAGCATTCATGACTTTTTTTACTTGGATTAATTCACCACACATAAGATTGTATTTTATTATTCATTTATGGAAAAAGTTTTCCATTTATTGATATAGTATTATTCTTGGAATAACCTAGACGTAAAATTTGTTAGTTCCATGATAAATCACAATTGCAATCACATTCTATCCATATAGTAATTGTATTCATGTTTCTTAAAATACTCTCTCTCTCTTCTTCTTCACATGATGCAAGATCAATATATCACATATCTTCTCTATTTCATTTTAATTGTGTTATTATGAACACATGGTGTCTCTTTCATTCATACAATAGACACTACTCTCTTATATCACACTTTTGGTCTTGCATACTTATGGTTGGTGAGATTTTTTATACGATCAGAAAAAAAAATTCACATGATAGGTTTTTCAAACACACACAATATCTCCTGCTACCTTATTTGATACCTCATGGTAAATTGTGCTAACGACATCATGAAATATATTTAATATTTTGTTGAACATGACATCATGGATTCAATCTGAAGATGGCAGTTTAGTCTGTCCATAGTTAATGTTATTGGTCTCACTTATGGTAGCACAATCACATGAACCGTATAGGCACTTGAATTTTTTTTATAGTGGTATGTTGAATCTACATGTGGTAGGATCAACTCATAGAATCTTGAGTTACTACGAAGGCAAATAGTCGATCATAGTTTACTCATTCATTATGTTACTATGTCATGTAGTCCATCACTAGTGGCATGTTATTGATCTCTATTTAGTGCATGATTCAACTTTGTGTATTCTTGGAAGTTCATTTTTTCAGGTGACCAATTCACACATGTGCATTGATTCAACCTAGTAGTTTTCATAGTTGATTAGAACACTTGCGGTAGTTTCAAATTACTATTCTGGTAGGATTAAAATCACTCAGGGTGGGTTTAGCTACTGTGAATCCTTATGGTCAATTATTCATCACATAGTCAATGTGCACTCTATAGTTACTAATATGGTCAATGTACTCACAATCGATCTATAAACCTTCATATATTTGATCTGGCCTAAATTTCTTACCATTAATCAATACAAGTAAAATCCATTTTTCCATCATATCTATATTTCAATGTATTTTAGGTCATGTATGTACATGATAATATGAATTCATATACATGTTTTGGAAACATTTATATAAAATTAAATGTGCTTTATTTAATAATACACTGGGTTTTGATGTGTTTTATCTATAAATAGTGACTCAATAATCAAAGAAATAAATGAAGGAAAAACATAAAATTCAACATTTCATGTCATGATACAAATTTTACCAACATGTATTCCTCAAACTAGCCACCTGATAGTAGAATTTATAATACATGAATCCCATTTTCATGACATAAACTAAGTAAACAATGTGAATCTCAGTTACACATCATTAAAGACTTTAATTTTCTACTAGATGAAGATACATGTTGTGAAAAAATTACATAACATGAAAAGTTAGAAACCTAAATCCCCCTGAAGATCTTAGATGTGAAATCCAGTGGATCAAATATCATTTGAGACATTTGCGTATCTGAAGTGTGCAAAATGAATCTTAGTTACAGGTCATGTAAAGGTTAAAACGTAAGTCACTTGAAGGACATTCATGAATTTAATAATTTATATATCATGAAACTCTAAAATATATATATATTCAAGAACCATATGATGGAAAGAAGGATTTTGGTTTGTGTTGAAACTTTCTATTCTTTTATATGCTTCTTATTTTATTTATTTCAAACTAAGATTGTTTACATTCTTTTCATGTTTTCATCATTCTGTTAGAGCCTCTTAATTTTCTGAGACTCTTCTATTTCATGTTGTTTTTCCTACATGTGAATCCAATTAAAATTTTAATTCAACATCAATAGTTCTTTTGTTATTATATGTTCATTTGTTCAAGTTATTATTTGATTGATATTTAATTAATTTAGTTGTGGATTTCCTTATTCTAAACTATTTATTTATCATGTCAACCAAATTTTTGTTTCCATACTTTCGTTTAATACCATCATGCACAGATAATCCACATAGGGTTTGAGGTTAAGTGTAAGGGTGTATTTAATAGTAATGAATCTACAAAATTTAAATTTGGTAACCCTATCATAGGTAATTTGGTTAAAAAAATTATCACATTCTTTTTCATAACCCAGATCATGGGGAAAGTAATCATAGGACCCTTACCTAGTCGGAGTTAAGCAGCATTAGACCAATGACATGTGAAACTTTTTTCTTTGAAACTAGGTGTACTTAATATATGTTTTTTACTAATTCTAGACCAAATAATAGTTGTAGCTTAGGTAGATCAAATTGGATTGACCATGACCAATTAGTGGCCTTTTCACTTCTTCACATCCTATACCATAGGATTATACCAATCAAGATTTATGATTTATCTATTTCTTAAATCCTTAAATTGACCATAATCCCTTTTTTAATATGAATTAAAACCCATGATACAAAGTATTTGAAAACACATACCAAAGAGAGATCTTGAGGAATCCTATATTAAGTTTTTTACCACATGTTTTCCTACCTTTCATCCTATTTCTATGGTTTCTACCCCACACTTCCCCTATGTTATGCCTTAGTAGCTCAGTGTAGTTTAGAATATTATAAATTCTAATCTGATCAAAACCTATAGATAATCAAAAACACCATCTAGTACAGTCAAATTTTTGTTCCATTATCGAGGATATTGTTATACACTGGCACAAAAACATTTGGTATGAGCCTAGGATTACCTCACCCCCCCCCCCCTTCTTTTACCCTTTCTTTTTAAAATTTCCACACAAGTACTATCACCTTAGTCCACACTTATTCAACCTAACGTGTGATCTAGGTTCTTCTAAATCATTTTATGATCCTGGATTCTCAATAATCGGATCCCTTTGATACATAAATATAATGATCTATTTCTACACATCAGTGTTTTTTCATGACTAATCTTCATAATCTCTCACATCCAGACCACCAAAACCTCCAATATGAACCACTTGGACATCAGGGAGAGAGACTAGTGCTACAAGAGTGCACTATTAGGGACTAAGACTTGTTTTTCATCAGTGGTGTTTCTCCGATAATTGTGTTCCCTTTTATCTAGGTACATTAAACTGAAATTAAACTTGGACTCATCCACATGATTTATAACATGGGGTGATTTATTGGAATTCAGATAAAATATCCCCATGATCATATATACAATTACTTATTTGTTTCTGATATATTTCACAATCAGGTGTATCCTATGATTCTATCAGACTTTGTGTCTTCCCCTTATCTTTGCATGATAGAGTTATGGAATTTATTAAAATCCAAATACCATTGTATGTCATCACATGGAATTATTTAGAAAAAAAATTATTTGAAAAATTCTTCCCACTAATAATAACATTGATACTCAAAAATGAGATCCAACATTTAAACATGGTAGATAGAGAGTGAACTTATGAATCATGGTATCACAATAAGGAAATAACCTTGAATATCCCACATCATGGACATGATTTGTGGATACAAATACAATCATTTTATTAGGGACCGTACCCATCTTCCCACACTATTTTAGACATCTTCATTGATGGATGTATCATTCTCAAGGTACTCAAAGTATGCAGAGTGGTTTTAGATAAGATATCTCATAATACTAGTCTTTGGTATAGAGAGAGTGAACCACCTCAATTTATAATCCATCTGGTGGAAAAGAATACCCACCTAGCAGGCTATGATTAATCCCTCCAAAAAAAATAAAATTTTTCATCTACCTACTACCCCCCCACTATTACGGAGATCAAAGCTTGTGAAATGTATGGAGGGAAACACCCATATCAGGACAATAGAAAGGGAATGGTGGAACCTCAAAGTCAATATTTTATTAACATAAAATACATTTAAAAAATAAATAGTTTCATTAACCCCCAATAATACCATAAATAGTACTATTATTAGATATTGGCTCAATAGTCACAATAAGTCAATCAATTTTTAATTTCAATAAATGAGTGGAAAAAAATCACTCAGAATCAGGGACCACATAGGTACCCACCCCAAATTCCAACTCCTAATATACAGTAAAAAATTCAATAATAACCATTTCCCCTTAGAGATCAGTAATTTCCACCTACTCTTGTAAGGTAACAATAACAAACCCACCTCCATAATAAAATCTTGGGAACCTACTCATCAATTTTATTCGAAAAGTGTATCAACTGTTGAATACCTAATAAAATGAAAGTTAAAACCGAAGATCTTTCCAACACAACCTTGAGCACCAATTGGGGAATATCTCCAAGACACTATCAGATTGATTACTAGGTATGTTTCTTGATAATACAAAAATACATCTAAGAGAGGAGGATATTGTTGTGGTTCATAAGAGTGGGAAAAAAATTTATTTTAATTATCCCTTTTAGGTTTAGAAAATAATCTTGAAAAACATTGAGAAAATTTGACAATAATCAGCAAGGATGACAATGATAACATAAATAACGAACGTTAAGAAAAAACCAAGAATCAAAACCCACTACAAAAGCTACTATTAAAATGAATCTAGAAAAGTAATATATATATATATATGTGTGTGTGTGTGTAACTGACACCATACAAACCCCCTCTCCCCTTTATAGAAATAATAACATAAGGAAATAAGAGTGGGAAAGTATAAAAACTTTTGTGATATGTTTGAAAAAATTACACATCAACATCCACTTTGTAGAGGCTATCACTCAAATACACATTTATTTCAAATTTATGAAGGATTTTATCTCCTAAAAAGTAAAATGAATGACCTAATATTCACCTCTTTAAATTAATAATTCTACATAGTTTTTTCATAGATCTCCCACCTAAGATGTGATAACCCATATGTTTCCCGATAACCTGCACTATAGTCACATGAAATTTCAAAAGAGCCTTTTGCGATATTAGCATAAGTATAAATATCATGCCCATGAGATTAATAAAAAATATGGGACTAAAATAATTAAAACCAATATAAGTTTCACTTTAATTGGAAGAGTGATTAATCAAGTGTTTTCAAGGACTTCTCTAGGATGTTTTATAGAAGGTTGGAAAGTTCATCTTTACTGTTGATTTTTATATCCTTGATATGAAAGAAGAAGGTGACTCCCTCATAATTATAGGGAGACTATTGCTCACCATTGTGATGGTTTTGATCAATTTAAACCAAGAAAGGTTTATTTTTAGGTTCATTGATGAATAAGTTGTATTCAAATTAGTAAAAGCCGCTAAAAAAAGTGGTGTGTCATTGGATTGGTGTGAAATATTTCTTAGTAATGAGAAATATAGTTATATAATCAATGAAGCTAATAGAGAGACCACGTATCCTGGTGAATATGATTGTAGTGATCACATGTACATGAATTAAACTAAAACTCTAATGAGGGATATTGTCCTACCATTTCTTCTTTCAATCATCAAGTTTTCGACACTAGAATTGAAACCAATACCAATAATAACACATTATTAACTCATAGAAATAGTTGTTAAAATACCATTCATTTTATGATTATAACTAAATCAAATATAGAAGTAAAAACTCATTGAGTTTTTGAAAATGCACCAAATGACATTTCATTGGGATAGGCTAACAATAAAGGGATGTTCCCCACATATGTACCCACAAGATTTTATTGGAATAAGGTGTTAAACCAAAATGGCAGTCCCAGAGGTGACTCACTCCATCGATGAAAAAGGTATTAAAAATGATGAATTAAAGATTCTTGATTTTTTATAATATTTACCATCTTTAGCAGCAAATGGGTAAGCCCGCTGCAAGTTTTCCCAAAGAAAATTGGCCCGAACATTGTTAAAAAAGATGAACATTGGCTTATATCAACTCAAACCATTACCATGTGTTGAGTATCCATTGATTAAATAAATATCAATATGGAAAAATAAAATGAAAATTTTCTTCTTCCCTTCATGAATCAAATTTTGGAGAGACTGGGTGGGCATGAATATTATTTTCTTATGGATGGATATTTTAAATACGATCAAATTATAGTTGACCAAGTAGATTAATACAAAACCAAATTCACATATCATTTAAAAAAATTAACCTATATATGTATTTCATTTGGAATGTGAAAATCATAAACTACTTTATAGTGGTTCATGACACACATTTTTCATGATATAGATGAATAATTCCATGAGATCTTCATGGAAGATTTATTTATGTAGGAAAGATCCTTTGAATCTCTCCTAAATAATCAGGACATAAATCAGCA
Organism: Viscum album; assembly: GCA_963277665.1. Classification (NCBI taxonomy): domain Eukaryota; kingdom Viridiplantae; phylum Streptophyta; class Magnoliopsida; order Santalales; family Viscaceae; genus Viscum; species Viscum album. The sequence continues at coordinate 1,742,052,846 of OY728128.1, read as the reverse complement.
ACACTGTGAATAAAATTAACTTTTACTAAAATAAGAAAAGTATAATTTTATGTTCTAAGGAGGAATATTCCTTGGACATATGATATATAATAAAAGAATGGAATTTTATCTGATGAAGATCAAGGGGATTAAATTTTTACTTGAACCCATGATGGTGAAAGGTATCAAGAGTTTTATGGGCCACATGGGAATTTATTATTACATTGTCTAAGAATTTTCAAAACTATCCCACCCACTAACACAACTTATATTAAAGGAAACTCATTTAATGTTAACTAAAGAATGATGGAAGGCAATAAACACTATAAACAATAGTCTGGTGGACATTTTAACCATAATTTTACCTAAATGGGACAAGGATTTCAAATTAATGTTTGATACCAGTGATTTTGTTGTAGGAACTATATTAGGAAAGTGGATATTATATATATTCTGCCCCATTTTTTATGCCAAACTTATACTTAATTAAGCTCAAGTCAATTATTTGACCATATAAAAGGAGTTGTTGACAATATTCTATGCATTTAACAATTTTTTCTCATGTCTTATGATATTCAAAGTTGTGTTCAATACAGATTGTACATAATTGAAATACCTACTGAGTAGAAAGGATGAAAAATCATGACTAATATGGTGTACCCTACTATTATAAGAATTTGACATAATCAATAAGGAAACAAAAGGGACTAAAAATGTAACTGTTGATTTTATTTCTAGACTTCCACTTCCAGACATTGAATATGATGACTATATGAGCATTGAGGAAATTCTTGGTGAAATTATTTTTAATAAAAATAAACAATATCAATCATGTTTTTATGATATTGAAAACTATCTTTCCATGTGAGAACTATATCCCCACTTATCCTACCAACAAAGGAATAAATTCTCGGTCAAGGCCCCACTCTATTACTGGGTTGATCCACTATTATTTAATTGTTATGGTAATGAATTAATGCGAGGTTGTGTCCCAGAAGATGAAATTAAAATCATACTCAAGATGTGTCAAGCATTCCAACTGGTGGGAACATTGGGTCTGAACACATAGTGGCCAAATTACAAAATTCAAGCCCACACCCCATCAGGATGGAAGGAGTTCGTTCAGATCTACAATCGGGGCTATCCAAAAGCCACCATTACAAAATGAAATGAAATTTCCCAGAATATCATTCTAGATGGTAAAATCAATGATGTATGGGGAATATATTTTATGCGTCCATCCCCAAATTATCATGGGAAATATTATATCCTGACTGGCATGGACTATATATATAAGTGGTTAGAAGTCTAAACTACCATTTATGACATAGAAAAAGTGTTCATGATCATTTTTAGGAAAAACAACTTTTCCAACTTTGGATTTCCCTAGTTACTCATTGGTGATTAGGTAACACACATTTCCAATAATGTTCTGAAAGGATCACTCGAAATATATGGAATTCTATATTACACTGGAACTCCCTACCACCCACAGAATAGTTTCCAAGTTGAATTGTCTAATATGGATATTAAAATAATTATAGAGTATATATTTAATATAAGTATAACATACTAGAGTCTGAAATTAGATGATGTAATTTAGGAGTATCAAAAATCATATGAAACACCCCTCTGTGATACTTCATACCATCTTATTTATGAGAATCCATAACTCTTGTCTGTTGAATTATAGAATCACTATTATTTTGAAATTATGAAACTAAACCCAGATTCTCAAAAACTCATGGAAGTCAGAATGCTAGAAACCGATGAGCAGGAAGCTATTATAAGGGATCCTTATAAAAATACCCAATTCAATAAAGAGAAAACAAAGAAATTAAAGGACCAATTCATTGTGTTATGAATATTCACACCAAGGGATAAAGTTATACTTTCTAATTCTGGATTGAAATAATTCCCTGGGAAGATAAAATATTGATGGTCAGGTCTCTTTAAAGTTTAAATGTGTTCCCCTTTAGGGAAATCTAAATTAAATGAGGTGAAGGACTACCCTTTAAGGTCATTGGATAAAGTCTAAAAATTTATCAAGAACCATTTCACTAAGGTTACTTTCTTTATTTAAAATTTATATAATTCTTTTTCCATCCACCAAACTGATGATGTCATTGTTAATGATTTATGGGATGAAACCCCTATTTTTTCTATGCTTTCTCTGAATTTTTTAGGATCCTTTTTTCCCTTCTAGAACTTTTTGTTTTTTGTTCATCCAAAACATCATTTTTTTCAATTCATGCATTTATATGAGCTTATTACACCTACTATTGATTGTGTTCACCTACTTATTTTTCTAATTTAATATTAATTAACCCTTGTGTACTAGTTGTTTATCTAATGTAGGTATTTTGTTTCTAATAATTATTGTAGATACCATAATTTATCAATACCATCAAGAAATTTCCCCCATGGAATGAATCTGAATAGAGGGGTATCTTGATTCCGTTTTTTAAATAATTAAATTAAATCTCAAATATTTATATGATTCTATTGATATCCCTCCCATGTCTCTTTCCAGAAAAATGTGCACACTAGTTCGTTTTATGTTTGGGGGAGTCATTATTGAGCATTATTTCTCTATTCATTGATTTTTACCTATTTTTTATTAGTCTAAGGGACATTTTTTCTTTAAAATTAGGATTTAAAATGAAATATGATTATATCCATTTAAATAAAAGACTAATTTTGGTAAGATACTATTTTAATACATTTTTATTCCAATATATATTTTTTGCATGATTGCTAAGTTGAGTGATTTAATTATAATTATTGACTCTTGAAATATATTTTGATTTAATTATTACTTGATAATATTACCTAATTGGTTTCCATTTATTTTATATACTTGAATTCACGAGAGGAGTATAGACCTCTATTTTTGTATTCTTTTTTGGGCATATTTATTGATAGATACTTGGTGTATGTAAACCAATCAGAATTTACATTGGAATATTATTGAGGATATGATTGAACACATACACTATCCAAATTATTGAGTCAATCATTTTGAGCCATTTATCCTGAGAGACACCTATACATTTAACCTTATTTATACCATAGTATCCAGGAATAAATTTGTTTGGATTAAATCATTTGAAAAATATTATCCCTTCCCACCCAACTCTTGGTATTATGCATTATTTTCTTTTGAATAAGTGTGGTTTATTTTTAGTCTTTTCCATACATAATATGTTGATACAGAGAAGAAATGTGGTGATATTTTCACCATATTTTTATGACATGATTCCTGATTACCTTTGGCATTTTCTATGAATACCAGGTTATTTTAAATAATGGATTGTGTGTTATGAGGGTTAAAATCATTATTTCTAGATTGATGATTGTTATAAAAGAAAATAGGTGTTTAGATAGTAGATTTGAGACCTATCCAGGGCATGATTTTTGAAATATAAATAAAATAAAAATGAGAAAGGAAGAGGAACATTATTTATGATTTCTTGACCTATTCATGGACCCACTTAAGCTATTAGGATCAAATAGATATTTTTTCTATATTATGTTGCTTGATTGAACTATTAAAAATAATAATTCATTATACTATAGAGCTTACCCTATTTTTTAGCTTTATTTTTACTATATACCTACCTACCCCCAGCCTCAGAGTCATTTGACCCTTATTACTAAATCCCTCAGGATTAATTTTTTATATTTATTTATAGAGTAAAGATATTTGAACCAATGCAAGCCTATGGTTAATAACATGTATTTAGGGTATGTGAATAACTATATAATTACATTTTATATTAAGGTATAAGATAAAATTCATTATGATGTAAATTGAAAAATGGGTATTGATTCTTAGGAATAGTTAAAATAATTATAATTAAAGTAAAAAAGAATTTGAATAAATAATATAACTATGAGGCATGACAAATTTTCTATGCATGATTGATTCTACAGGACTCACTTTTTCTTTTATCACTTAGTTTTATTTTCTTTTTCATAATGCACATTTCTTGTTTAATTTTTTTTGATTTCGAATCTCTATTGAGATGAATTATTCTTGAGGATAGGAAATTGTTCAAGTGTAAGGGAATTTGATAATATGAATTCATAGGAATCTTTTGGATACATTTCTTTAAGAATTAATCATGAATTATTCGATAATACACCTTTTTATGTGTTTTTTTTTTGAAATAGGGACTCAAGTCTCAAAGGAGGATACGTAGGAAAAACATAAAATTCAACATTACACACTATAAAACACATATTCATGACAATTATTCCTTGAACAAACCACTTGGTAGATAAATTTATTATATCTTAATCCAATTTACATTATATGAACTAGTACATGTTGTGAATCCCATTTACACGTTGTGAATGACTCAAATTTGAAACCTAGAGAAGATACATGGTGTGAATGAATTACATGATATGAAAAGTTAGAAACCTAAATCCTATTGTAGTTACAAGTCATGAAATCCAAGAGATCCAAGATCATTGGAGACCCTATTGTATTGGAATTACACCACGTGAATCCCAGTTACACATCATGTAAATGTTGAAAAAAATAATTTGAAGAACGTTCACAACATAAATCATTTACACGTCAAGAATCTAACAGTTGTATATATATGAGATCACCCTTTGATAGATAGAAGAATTTTTGAAGGCCTGAGAAATTTCTCTTTTCTTCTCCATTTATTCTCTATTTTCTACATAACATAGTTTTTTTATTAATTTTTTTATTTTCATCATTCCATTGTTGTCACTTACCATTCTGAGACTCTTTTTTGTGTGTTGTTGTTCCTATGTTTGAATCTAATTCCAATTTTTATTCAGAATCAACAATTACTGCATTATTAAATTTTCATTCATTCAAGATGGTATTTGATTTGTTTTTTTTTCTGGATTACATTATTCTGTACTATTTATTTATCATTTCTATCATGCTACATGTTTCCTTGAAATCTTTTTGCACCATCATGAATGGATAATATTCTTAGGGTTAGGGGTTGAGAGTAAGGGTGTCTTTAAATATAATGAATCTCTAAATAAAAACTTGGCTACCTTGTCACTAGTAATTAGGTTAAAAACAATTTTTTTATTGCATTATTTTTTCACAAAACCTTCCAGATGAGTTTTAATCATACCCTAACGTATTATGAGTTGACCAGGCTAGGACTAATAGCCTATGATACTTTCTTCTTTGAAGCTAAGAATATTACATTTAGTTTTTTTACTATTTCTGTAAGAAATAATGGTTCAAGCATAGGTTGATCCAATTGGTTTGACCGTGGAAAATTAGTGAGTTTTTCACTACTTCATAGCCTATACCATGGGATTATACCAATACAGATTTAGGATTTATCTTTTTATTAATCCCTGAAATTGATATCAATCCCTTCATTTAATCTAAATTAAAACCCTAATATGTATTATAAGAAAACCCAAACCAAAGTGAGATGTCAATAATCCTACTTTAAGGTTCTAAATTATTGGTTTCCTACCTATAAGCTTTTCTTTTTGGGTTTGACTTTACACTGACATTGTTTTACGCCTTAGTAGATAAGTCTAGTTTTGGGATATTCTAAATTCTAATCAGATCAATACAAACATGTAATCAATGGTTCCACACGGGCTAATATGAATGTATCTTATAAATTATTAATGAATGGAATCTTTACATGGTGGTATAAATACATGAGAACATCATGATCTTATTCAAATCATGTGGTTCATGAAACACCAAATATTATAGATTTTTTGATTGTGATGTTGAAAAAATAGATGTGGCGTAAAAACCTCAAGAGTCTAAGGAAGAAGATGGGAATAAGGAACCCTCACATTTATTTCATATTTATAATAGAGTATGAGCTATTATTGTATAATTGGAATCCCTATATTGATTAATCACTTTTTAAAGATCCTTTTAAAAATCCTAAATTCAAAAAACATCATTCAAAAAAGGCACCAGTGTCAGATTCTAACACACTAACCCAAGCCTCCCCAGTATTTTTTCCAGCATACATGCACCACTACCTTCTATACACACCTATTTTCTTTATCTAAATGTCTCTTTTTATGTCATCTGGGCTGGCTAGACATGGATAAACTTGATTGTTCTTGTAGTGAGATAATTCCCATGACTAGATGTGTCCTTCCAATTTTTTAATAAACAATTATAAAAATATTTATTCAAATTATCATAAAAAATCATAAGTCTTCAAAAGCCACATAAAAATTAAAATCACTTGTCAAATATTTCTTTTAACTTATCAAATCATCCTTATTTTTATAAGAAAAAATTACCTAATACTTCATTCAAAAACATCACACAATATATGTTATTAATTTTCAAACATCATTAGATTTATCTTCATCGCTCTTTAAATTATTATGTACAATTTTAATTATTCAAAATCTATTGAAAATTGTTTTACTCTAAAAATAGCTCCACGATCATCAGATAAAACATGTTACTTAGTACTATGTTCTAAATAACTCCAATTATCATAAAATTTATTTCCAAGATTGATCATTAATCTATAGCCTCATTTTCCTTCTCTATTTAATATGATAGTTTATATTTCCATTAAATATGTTAAAACATCCAAATCATCAAAACTACTCAAATAAACATATTTAACTTTTCTTCAACACCATGTTAATCCTTATTAAAAATAAATACTACCATCAGACATAGTCTCTTCAACCATCTAGTTTATTTTTCTTCCCCTCCAAGATCTTCAAAATTATCTCTATGTGGTTATTGGGTTAGTTATTCCTATGAAAAATATTACATTTCATATTCTATTTATTATTAATTTTTCAAAATATAACCATTTTGGATTATTAGGAAGACTATATATATGTGTAACACATTTTTTTATATAAGGGAGGATTTATTCTTACCATGGGGTATGTGGGCATCTAACAAGATAAGTATGTCCCATCATGTCTAATTTATAGTAATAATAATAGTGTGACATGATAAAAATAACAAAATATGAATACATATTGACATAATACTTGGTCGTGAAGAATTATTACATTTCATGGTTAATCTTATCTATAAATATGTGAATTGTAATGCGAACATTGATTCTTAACCATGATATAATGTGGTGAAGCTTATCCAGAATAGTACATGTATTATAATAAAATATCTCTTTATCCAAGAATAAAATAATATCCTATAACTAAGAGATAAATCTTAGTGTAATAAATTATAATTCTAGAATTTGGTGATATTTATCGATGGAATTATGTTCAACCTATACATAAAGCCAACAATATCCTTCAAAATTTTAAATTTATGTAAATTTCATGTCATGTCATCTAATAAATGGTTGCTTTTGTAAATGAAACTTTGGGTAAAGCTTCTTGGATCAATATTAAAATAGGTGTCTTGTGTATGATTAAGTAACATGGCTTTAGTAATGTTACTTTTTAAAAAGAACAAGAAATGTGGTTTGGGTAAAAATATATTGATATGGTTGAAACACTTATAATTAGGTGAATGCTACTATAGGTTACTACCTTATCTCGTTATCCTGAAGTGTCAGCCTTGCATGGAAATAATTTTTAACTCAAATTTGAGGAGTGCTCGATATTTGCGAGATAAATTCTTATGAATTGTTCTAGTAATCTAACAATTGTGTGTTTTTCATTTCTAAGTCATACACATCCCTTCCATTTCTTTCCTAAATTCCTTCTTGGTTCAACCTAAATTGTGGTTGTAATTTAAATTTACCTCAAAATATTTTTTTGATATTTAAAATATCAATTTATAAAATACATAAAACAATGGTGTTTATCTATACACCATTTGGTTGATCCATCCATGCTTTTATAAATTTAATAATAAATTCATAAAATTTATTAATAGATTTATGATGGGTAAATTTTGGTTTGGTTATGAAAAATATCATTGAAAATTGTCATGAAAAAAATTATCTAGTTTCCATAAATCATAATATATTTATCTAGAAAATTTTGTTCACCCATTAAAAAATAAAAAACCCATTTTATTATTCACATCTTTTAACAAAATAAATTGATAAAATCATGGGGTTTTTATGTATAAATTTATATTCATGGTGTCTTGAGTAAAACAAATACATTAAATTATTAAATTAATAATAAGTAATTATGTTGGATTCCAAATTAGAATTCATTTTTAAAAGTAATTCAGATTGAATTAAAATTAAATAAATGAATATAAGAATTTTTATATTATTTAAATGTATATAATTGATTAATTAATAAATATTAATTTAATCGAGTTTGGGATGAATAAACAATAAATATACCATGATAACACAAACAGAATATTATTTATATTTTAATTTCACTACTATAACTCTATAAAAATTAGACTAACTAGTATATTAACACTAATTAATCATGTTTGATAGTGTTGAGCTCACTATTAATGAGTACCTCATTGTCATCACTATCTTTGTTCATAGATTATATTTCAATTTTTTATTATTTTTTTTAAAATAAAATAAAAATTTGTTGGTTTTCATTTTCTAAAATTTATTATTCATTTATACAATTAAATGAAAATGTTAACACAGTTTTTGAATTGGAAAAATTGAAAAAAAAAACAGATCAAACTAATAAATAATTAACCATACTAAAAGAATGTAAAAGGGAAATACAGTGGTAGGAAAGACTGCCCCCTCATTATTTGATTTTAATATATTTATTTATTTTATTTATTTATTTTAAACCACATTTCAAATTAGTTTTGAGGATCCCCATCATGTACTAATAAGACTCATTTCCTTTTATAGGTTTTCACTCTATCGAACCCTAAATGTGAAATAATTCTTTCTTGATTCAATGAATTATAACTTTTAGAATGAAATGCGGTTAACTATAATTACAATTTAAAAACATTTAAAGCACATGTGAATTATTAATAACAAACAAATCATAAAATATGATTTGAAAATAAATAAATATAAACATTAAACTGTAAAATATCCTTATTTATAATTATAAAATCCATTTTATTTTTAATTATGTTTTCTTTATATTTTTATAAATTTAATAATTTTTTTTGTTAAATTATACATAAAAAAATCTTTATTAAATTTATTTTTTTACTTTTGAAAATTAAAATATTATTATTTATTAGAACAATTATTCTTAAATAAATTAAGGAATTAATTATTTTGAAAAATTAATTACATATTATTGCATATAAATCAATTTTATGTTTTTTACATGGTGATCTAATAATAGATGTCATAACATCCACATTCAAAAAAATATGTGGTTTCATTTTAATAAAATTTAGTTATGCTTAATGTGGGGTCCCGTGTTTTGAACAGGGAAAAAATTTCTGAGGGGATTTTAATTTTTGTAATTACTTGATGGTCCATTTTTAAGACCAAGATTTGAAACATGAATTGTATTGTTTAATCAATTAAATCTAATGGTTTTAGACTTGGGTGAAGGCTCAAGTGGTTACCTAGGTTTCTAGTTGAGTTTTAGGAGCATCCATGTCTGAAAATCAAGGTTTTAAAGGGTATGCACAGGGCACATGGTTTGTCTCAAATTGTGTGGCCCAGTAGGAAACAGTATGACCTTGTTCAAAGGGGGTAGTGGTGGTGAGAACGGTATTTTCATGGTGTGATTTTGGAGGTAGTAGCCTCACACTTTTAACTGAATGGTTCATTCATGGTTTAGAGAACTGTGCATGTCTAACCGTGTGGTATACCCTATATTAAGAATTTAAATTAAATTAAAATAAAATAAAAACTTTAAACCCCACATCTCCCCTTACCTATTATCCTCTCAACACCATCCCCCTAGTTCTTTAGCCATGTGTGTGAGCCCCCTCCTACATCCTCCTCTCTATTGCCATTTTTAACCATATTTCTTACTGCTCTTTGTATAATTCTTCTTATTATGACTCATTATCCCATATCCTCCCTATTTTGGCTGATTTTTTTCCTCTCCTTTTCTTGGTATGGTTTGGCCAAAACCCTAGGGTTAGGTCTAACCTGTATTTGGGTTTTCTTCTAAATTTATGGGGTGTAGTGCCTCTCTCGAATCATGTTTGTGCATATCTTGAAATCCAATACCATAGTTAAAGTTGATTGGGTAATTTCGATTCGCTTCCACCATTCGAGTGAGGTTCCTGATCCGTTTCTTGGTTTCACACCTTCTATTTTAGGGTCTATATGTTTTTCAAGTCCTGTTTATAAACTGTAGTGGGATTTTAATGTCTTTTAAGGAACTCACACACATACATAGGTATACATATATATATATATATATATATATATATATATTCCTTGTATGTATTCCCTCATGGAAAGGGGATTATGTGATTTGGATTAAATTATATATGTATATGTATATGAGCGTATGTTTGTGCGAGTGTGGGGATGTTTCGTGGGGTCACCACTAAATCTATCAAGTGCTGAGTGTTATCTAGGTATAATTATTGAGGTACGGTCCCTATCCTTACCTCTTTAATTAAAGAATGATTTAAATTTAATTTAGATATCTAATTAATTATGCATTGTTATATTAAATTACATTTCTGTATTAAGATGTTTTCTTATGATGCTCAATGTTTTTACAAATAAATAAAGTTGTGGTTTTGTAACAAAACCCCTCCAATGAAGATGCGAGGTCTGTGAAAACTCACCATGATGATTTATTTTTTATTTAGATTCCTTGGATTATTGAGGGGGAATTCCTTTTATGATTTGAGGTTATTTTTGATATATGGGATGTTAGGAAATGGTCGTTTAATGACCCTAAATGAGTTGCCTCCCTCACTAAATTTCTTGGTGAACCCAAGCTCTTCTTATGTCTTATCCTGGCCATAAAATGATGTTACCCATGTACCTATTTGCCTAATAGATACATGCACTTTCTAATTGACTTGTGGGACCATCTTATAAATTGATTATCTTTAACAATGAATAGGATTCACCCAAGTAGGTGAATTCCCACTTATTAGAGGTACCTTCTAAGTGACCCCCTTTGATCTTATAAATTGTATTTCTATGTTTTAATGAATTGAATGAGTTATATGGAACTAAACATGGTTAACCTGGAACATGACAGGTAGTTCCACATGTAGTGATTTATGTAAATTGTTATTCCACTTTTTTAGTTTAATTAAATGTTGTGAATTATATAGAGTGAATTTTTCATGGTGAATTTCACTCCATAATGGAAATGTTTTAAAGGGGAATTCGAAATGGATAATGGATTCCATGAGAGGATTTTCTTCATTCTTTAAAATGAATAGGTAACCATGTCATTGTAATTTATTTAAATAAAATACTTAAGATGTTATTCCTTAAGTACACATGTGAAAAATGAGCGTGCCTTAATTTTATTTAAATTCTGGATAAATATGTTACATGAGAGGTACTAGATCATTTAAAAATCACAAGTATGATTATACATATTACAATATTTTGGACTGTATGGGTATATTTTCAGAGAGGTTCTACCTCAATCCTTATATATATATATAAATGTGAATATGTTTCTTTTCAAAGGACTGTGAGAGCCTTTGAGTGGGAAGACTGTGAGAGCTTCCATGTTGATCTCCCAGAGGCTGTGAGAGCTTGTGGAGTTGGACTAGAAATAGACCATGAACTCTTCACCAGGTGATGAATGTTGGAAAGTTATGTCATGATCCATCTAGAACTAGTTTCTAAAAGACCATGAGATCCTGGAGTAGGAATACCTTGAGAGCTTCCATATTGATTTCCAAGTGACCGTGAGAGCTTGTGGATTTGGACCGCAGGATATACCATGAGTGCTTCCCCTAGTGATGGATGTTTGTGCATTACATCCTGGTCCAACCAGAGATAGTATCCTAGGTATATGACCATTTTTCCTTAAAACACACTTGGTTTATATAGGAGGACATTATATATAACCATACTATATATATATATATATTATATATATAGTTCCTGATCAGACATAACCGAGCTAGTATCTGAAGCAGGAATATCTGTTAGGTCTCCCTAAGGAATCTGTAAGGGTGTTTGTTCTTTTAGTTCATTTTATTATTATTCTGTATACCTATACACTACTCAGTTAATATTGCACTATCTGGATTGGGATATAAACCATGGGTGTCAGCCTACTAATATTATTATCCCGCACCCTACTCAGTCATCCATTGCACTTGGATGCCTAGGTATAATTTCTTGTTTACCCTACCATAAATTCCTACTTATTTTTTTCAGTGTTATACCTTGGAGTTATGAGCACAAGACTGAGAAGGATTTAGGATACTTGTGGATATCACCTTAAGGATTTTTAGTTATTTTCTTTTCTTATTTTTTTTATTGTACTATATTTTAAAGCATGTTGTATTTTTATTATTTATCTTATGTATCATTATCTTCAAATCATGATTTGTATAAACAAGTATTGGCCACTGTTATTTAGTTATATTAAATTTTCTTCTGCATATTTTTCATTCCTTATTTACTACTTCTTATATTTTATTCTATTTATATCCTATTATATTATTGGGAATCTCTATAAAGAGTGTATAGTCTCCCCATTATCACCTCTTAAGACCCTCGCTGCTAGTTAGAAGCCTTTGGCATAAGGGGAGACACACTTGGGGTCAGGTGACCCACTCGTCTGGTTTCCGGTTTGATGGGAAGAAATTTTTGGGTTATAGAAATGTGGTATCTAATGTTAAATATTTCATTTTTCATGATTTTTTGGGTTGATAGAAAGGATATGAGAAATGTGTTAGTGCTTGGTTAAAAACTATGTTTGGAACTGATCACCCCACATGTGGGAAATTACCATGTGACCTGGGGAGGGATTGTGGTTCATTCTGTTTGTTATTACAGTTTTATATTATTTCCCCTCAAGTGAGTGGTGTACTTTTTTTTAACTTATGATATATGGAATTTTATAGAAATTTACCCTTGTCCTAGTACAACATGGATGCATAATTTCATGCATCATTATAGGCACATAGGGATTAACATGTCATGCATGTTCCATCACATGTAGTTTCATGTATATCATACATATTTTATGTTATGTCATGACTTGTATTCATTAGAATGATTATTCATATAACATGCTTTAGTGTTTATATGGCATTTTTCTTGACTGTTTAGTCTACTTTTCTAATATTCCATGCTTCTATGTTATAGAATTCTTTTCTGTTACTGATCATGACAACATGTTAGTTGTGTTTCAATATGAAATTGGTTGCATGGGGAGATTTTAAATGGTTGTGATAAATATGGGAGTCAATTATCAGTTTTAAAGTGTATAGGCACCTTATAATTGGGAAAAGGTAACCCATATATTCAAACTATATTTTTAGATTTATATTTTTTTAGAACTATTTTTAATATGTAAAGCCTTATAATAGTTAAATTTTGAAATGGAATTATTTTGAAGTAAATGGTATCCAAATGAAAAACTATTAATTTTATGGTCTTGCTTTATAGGTTGGTAGATGGCCACCCATATGACTAGACCATTGAATATGATCATGTTAAATTCTGATATAGATTTGGTTTCGATTAATGGGAGAAAATTTTCCATCCGTGAAGTGTTGGGTCACATCATGAATTGGGAAATGGAAACCTGTGTAATCGAACCATTTTTTATATATGACCATGTTATGTTTAAAATAGTTAAAATGTAATGGTTGTTTAATTTTTTTAATCAAAAACTAAACTAGATACCTTATAAAATGTTTAACCAGCCCTAACTAGGTCAGTTGGGATTTATAACTTATGAGATAACCTGGTTGGGTGTTTATAAACTTTAAATAACTAAGAATCTACTATTTCACTACGTTTTTTGAGGAATCCAACTTGTCTTAGCATGACCCTTGTAGGAATCCATATCTTTTGTGACTTAAAAATAAATTAAAATGATAAATTGCCTAATGAATATGGGATGTTAATACATTTTTAATGTTTCAAAAGGAAGGTTTATGAAACTTTACTCTTTTTCCATTAGGGTGTTATCTCATTCAAGTACCACGTTTATTTGTTTTAAAATGGTTCCTAAAGATTTAAAATTAAATCATTTTGTTGTTTAAATATTTAAATGTGAATAAATGTAAAAATGGATTGAAAATGGAACATGTATTAGTTTCCTCTATTTAAAACCCTCATGTAAGGGTAGCTTGATATTTTCCCTTGGTGTTACCTTGGAATAGAATCGTAGGTGTTTTCTAGAGGCTTCCTCCTTTTTAGAAATTCATTTATGATCATCTTTTGAGCCTAGTGACTTATGTTTGGTATAGACTAGTGTTGGGGTCGGTTCTTATAATTTAGTATGTGGATAGACCTTGGTAGGTTGCATTCTTAGAGCTTAATGACTTACTCAATCTTGTGATCTTTCTGGAACTTGGTGTCATTTGGATGTCGTTTTCCCTAGTAGGATGTTTAGATTCTCAACGAAACCCATATTTGGATAGGTTTTCATGGTTTCATTGGCTTTTAATATGGGCATAAGAATCGATTTATGCTCGGGTTCAGTAGGTTAGACATTCCTAGGGCATGGTTGGTTTCTTCATTGGTCGTTTTACCCTTTCTTTTCCTTAGTTATGGATGAGGTGTTATGTCTTCATCAAGATTAATGGTCATATATGGAAATACGACTCCAAAATAAACATATTGTGTTGTTGAGTATAGTCATGGGTCATCAACAAGTAGAGTGACCTGAGTGTCAAGGTATCAAGTTCATTCTATTTCATAGGATTTTTTTTCTAAAGACTTTGGTGTTTTAACATGCCGATATTATTGGTTTGGATCTCTTGTATGTGTTTATATACTAAATAATGGATTGTAGGAGCAACACATGTATGGTTAAGGTGGTTTTTTCTAGTTTGATCATGAGTGGATAGTTTATCTTCTTTTCTTTCAATGGATTTGAAACTCCTATAGTGGGAAGTGTAATTTCAGTTCTATTAAATAGATGAAATTACAAGTAGAAGGAACATAATCCAAGAGGACCATTTTAAATGGTCAATTGTTCTTAAAATCCCTTGGGGATGTTTGGGTTTGTGAATGTCGGTTCTTTCTCGGCAGAATGACTTTTATATGGTTATAGTGTATACAACCCTTGTGAAGAACTATTGGTCTTGGATGGACTTCAGTGGTTATGTTTGAATGATCATGGTAATTCCTTGTGTATTAATTGAATTGTGTTCATTTGTAATGTTGTGGTGTCTGCTGAAGTTGAGTTTCTTCTAGGAAGTCATCCATTAGTGGCTCAACTATTCTTCTTTTGGATTCCTAGTTGTTTTAAATTCATTAAATACTCTTAGTTTATCCTACTAAGCAATGAGAATGTAACCTATATTGATTTCATCTTAGATGCAATAATAGTGTGTCGGTATTACATTGTGTTATTGATTTAGGAGTTTTTGAGCTTGTTGTGTGGTTCCTTATGGGTGTTGCATGATGTTTATGTGGTTTCCTTCATGATTTGGTCAAGAACATCATCGGAAGTTAGGTATATACTATGGTGGACGTGTTTGTGGGGAATGTGAGATTCCTTGGGAGAAGGCATCAAAGTTTAGTTGGAAATATTCTATCCATCTAAGTCGAGTTCGTTGAGAATAGATGGCAGGAGTAGCTCGACTCGTCACCCATCTATTCCAAGTGTACAATCGGTGAAGGACCACCTCTTTCACGTCTTCATGTGAAAATGAGTGTTTTAAAGACCCAAAAATCCATGTAATTTTTTTAAAAAAATTATATGTAATTATTCTGACTCTGTGGTTTCTAATGGCACGTAATTCTGAGGCCCAGAGTACGCGGAATGTTTTTCTGATGTTTCTGAGTATGTTCAGTGAACTTAAGAATGGGTTTTGGTAACTTTAGAACTGGTCCTCATAATTGAATTCTAAGGGAACCATTGAACTCACAGCGCCGGTGATTTCTTAATAGTACCTCCACCTCAACTGTGTTTGGTCATGAATGGGATTTGGTTTTACAACCATTCGTGGAGGATAAAAAGTGTGGAATAAAATAAAATTGTTTAAAGATAATTTTTATTTTTTTCAAATCTTTTTGAATTAAAGTGTTGTACACCAGAAATAAACCCCTACTTTAATTCTTGCCAACCCCCTCCTTCATTAAATGAAGTGATTAGGGGAAGACTCCTCAAATTGATGTGTTTGTTTCCCACCTTTGAGAGTTGCGGGAATTGGTGTTTTGGCTGTTGGGGAAAACCTTGGAGGAAGAACTCATATTCCGCCAATGATGAACAAAATATTCTTCTTCTTTGATATCCTACCAGAATAAGGGAGGAAGATTCGTCCTTGAAGAATTCTGAAGATGTCATCCTAGACTTCTTCATATTCTTTCTCGTCGTCAACGAATCCAAGGTAGGGGTTCAATCATTGTTATTTGTTTCTAGTTCTTCGTTTTACTTCATGGATTAAGATTCGAAGCCACATGATATCACTCTAATGCGGATGGTGTGGGCCAAATGAAAACAGCCAGACCCCTAATCCTTTGTTGATATTGACACTAATCACGTCACGAGTCTGGGTTGACCGATTTTCATCAACGATGGATATGGATCGAAGGCGACATCCCGAGTAGTGCACGGGAACTTCCAGATCAATAATCAGGACACCAAAACTCGTTTGATGACCCAAAAAAGTTTCACCGATGGTCAGAATTGGTGAACATAACTGGAGAAAAAGGGAAGGGCAGTTAGCACTCCAACCACCCGTGTGGATGGCGGCGGTGCAACCGCACCACCAGAGGAGTAAGTCGCGGATAATGGGTCTCAATGGTGCAGTGGCATTCAGTGCAAGACTGTCCACGAAGAAAACTAGATTCTTGGCTGCCAGGTTACCGGGGAAGGTGCGGCGTAGTGCGTTCCATGTGGTGGAGCAAAGGGGGGTCGTGGCCTTGGTCGCGGCGATGGAGAACAGGCGGCCGACTCTTCTGGCCGCGGAAAGAGGCGCGGCGTAACTGCGCCACGCGGTAGGTGGCTAGCTGCTCGACCATCCAGGACGAGCAGGACCCACTGTGTGGGTCTCGCGTGACATAGACTGGTGCCACGTGGCACCGAATCTAAACCACCCAAACAGCTAAGTCGTTCTGGACTCCACGAGGCGCGGCCTTCCCCATAAACGCGGCTAGGGTGAACCCCACGGGGAGCGCTAGCCGCGGGCCTCGCACGTGCCGGACCCAACATGGGCCAGGATACCCCCAAGAGCTGGGCCACCCTCTTGGTTCTGGTTGGACCCATGGACTGGGTCAGACCCCAGTCTGGACCCAGGTCGGTCTGGGTCGGGCAGGGTCGGTCCGACTGGCCCGGACCAGACCCAGACCCGCTTTGACCTATTTCCACCCTTTTGCCCGAAACATGGGCTACAGGCGTCCGATTGATGAACCGTCTATGGTGATGGAAACCTTGTAGGGAGAAATTTCTTTTTTTATACCCCAATTGAGGTTTTTAAGTAGTTGGGGTATGGCCATGTTGGATTGAACGTAAATCCAATCGGGCCCTCGGAACGGAAATGCCAATAACACTCAGATTGGGCGTCCAATTGATGCACCATCAGTTGCATTGGGTTTCTTATGGAAAGAAGGATATTTTGGATACATAAACTTGGTAATTCATTGATGTTTATTTATAAACACTTTTCTTGAGGATCTAACCCTCCCGGAATCAAGCGTGCTTTGTGTGGAACCCTGTGGCAAGTTGCATTGTGAAAAAGGGATCCTACGTGGGTTTGACAGGACTAACTATTATTCTAGGATCCAACATGGGTTCGAGAACTCCGAATACTATTCCAAGATCATATGTGGTTTAAATAACTTTGAATACTATTCCAAGATCCTACGTGGGTTCGAGAGCTCTGATTATTATTCCATGATCATATGTGGGTTGGACAACTTTGATTACTGTACCAGGATCCTACGTGGGTTCGACATAGTAGTTGATTCAGTGGATATATCTAACCATATCTATCTCTCTACATAAGTTGTATACCTCTGTGAGCTGATCCTTGAATTTGGGTTGTTATCAACGAATTATATTTCTTCCTTCGTGGAAGGGGTTATGCTTGGGCTCAAGTGTTGGAGTCAGTTTGCATTTTATTTCTTAGGTATATATATGGTCATATGCCTAAGTAAGGTTGGATGATACTTTCTGATTGTATCCTTAATACTGTGGTATATTCTTAGTGGATTCTTGGAGACCTTCAGGGGACTTGGGTTCCCTACTGAGTATCGTTATACTCACCCATTCACGGGATTTTCCCACAACTTGTTGTGTTCTGTGCAGACGACGAAAAACAGTGATTGAGGTTGAGAGGAGAGGAATGGGAGGTTGTTCATAGCTGGACTTAGACGGGATGTACCTCAGGGATGACTTGATTGAGATCTGTACCTACCCTTTAGGTATGATTCCCTGGTGGATGATCCAGGAGTTGTTTTCCCTTTTTCTTATACTTGTACTTCAGTTGGGTTTGTATACTGTCCCATTTACTTTTAACACTATTTTACTATATTAGTACTTTTGGTTATCTCTGGTTGTGTACAGTTTGTGTGAGTTATAGGTTTAAAATAAATTCCTTCCCTGTACTTTGGGATATGCCTTTTTGGTGTTAGTCGTCATCCCCTAGCCTAAGGAAGGCGGGCTTGGGGTAGTCATGGCACAAGCCCCGAGGACGGTTTGTGAAAAATTGGTATCAGAGGAGTCGGTTCTACCATAGAACATTTGACTCTGATCTTTTAATGGAAATATTGATAGTTATTTTGGGTGTGGTTATCAATTTAAGAAAACTGGTGTTGGTGCGGTGGCCAACGTATCTATACACTAGGACTCTGACTTCTGATTTTTGACTCAGTACATGAAAACACTAATTGAGTGTGTGATTGATTTGAAAATTTATCTTTGTGATATATTTGAGTCAGCTCACCAGGTATAACTTATTGACCATGGCACACCTATTTATTTTCAGGATGGCCCCATGTAGAGTTCCATCCAGGGTTCCAGGCTTTGTACGAGATGGAAGCCCACCGAGTGATGATGCCTCGGTATAGGGCCTTATCATAGCGAAGGCACTAGAGGTACCACTACCCGTTGGGCCCCCGATACCACCATCCCCAGTAGCAGAGAGTGCATGCTGCCAGAGTACATTGCATTAGTTCCAGCGCTAGAGGCCACCTAAGTTAATGGTTGAGAAGGACCCGCAGGCAGCTGAGCATTGGTTGGAGGCTATGTTGAGAGTCTTTAGACTGGTAGGGACGTTATTCGACCTTATGGTGATCCTTTTCGTGATTCTTCTTCAGGTAGCAGCAGGAAGATAGAGGAACCTAGTGCTCTAGGTGTATGACGAGGTGACACTTCTCTGGGTAGACTTCAAGAGCCTATTTCAGGTGCAGTTTGTTCCAGCCACCCTACGTGTAGTGCGGATACAAGAGATACATCGTCTATAGCAGGGCAACATGAAGGTGGCACATTACTCAGTGATTTTCACTGACCTCTCGCGCTACTCTATAAATATTGTGTGGGACCCATTCTTAAAAGCTTGGACCTTCGATCAGGGGCTCAAGAGAGAGATTGGGGCTTCAATGATCTCCCACATCATCCTGACGCTAGCGGAGGTGTTGGAACGAGCCCTCTTAGAAAAGAGTGTCCTTGTTGAGAATCCACCAGCAGTGAGACCCACCATCGTTCATCATGTAGTGAAGTCTTATGTATCAAGCAGCAGATAGATGTCATAGAAATCCAAGCGGACCAGGCCATTTAGGGGACAACCTCAAGATACGTGTTTGGTGGGGTGGGGCACACGAGACAGAGCCTGTCATACGAGGATCAGGAAGTGCTACACATGTGACGAGCATGGTCACATGGCTCGTGACTGTATGACCTGTCGTGCATATGATCAGAAGATGGTAGAAGTACAGCCCAGGAAGAGACAAATATTTGATCGAGCCGGTCTGAAAGGCACAGGCGGACGTGGCAAAGGAGATGGTCAAGCAGCTGGAAGTGGGAAACTTTTCGATGAATTATCACCACCACCACCAGGAGATCCACCCCGACCATAGGGAGCATATGGACATAGGAGAGCACAGCTCCAGGCAGCTGAGGCTTACGATCATGGTGCTCCAGAGATGATTCAAGGTATGGTCTGTATCTACTCCACCATAACTGCAGTACTTATATACACAGGTGTCAGTCACTCTTTCATTTCCACTACCCTCATTTAGAGCTCAGAGATTCTGATGGAGTCGTTGGCTCGATCCTTATGGCTAGAGACTCCTAACGGAGTGGATTCGACAATTACACACTGGTGCTAGAAGTGTGAGATTACTCTAGGATGTGAGAACTTAGTCTGGGATCTCCTAGTAGCGGCATCAATTCCTTACGACGTCATCTTGGTTATGGACTGGTTATCTATAGTCTATGCTCAAATTGATTATATTAGGCACAAAGTGCAGTGTGTCCGCACGTATAGGACTAGTTTTACCTTCAGCGGTGAGAAGGGGGGCTTTGTAGCATAGGATGAACTTACCTAGAGGAGGGGACTACTGATTACTCATCATTTGTCTAGCCTTATCCTTGCAGCGGTTGATGTGCAAAGTCTGAGCTATCCTGATGTGTTGGATCAGTACGTGGATGTTTTTATTGATGAGGTGTCAGGACTACATCCTCGCAGAGAGGTAGAATTTTTCATTGATTTGTACCTCAGGATGGCACAAATATCTACTCCAGCATATTGGATGGCTCCCTCAGAGATTTGTGAGCTACGGGTATATCTGGAGGACTTGCAAAGGAAGGGATTCATCCGGCCCAGTGTTTCTCCATGGGCAACCCTGATTTTGTGTGCCAAGAAGGCAGACAGGAGTTTGAGGCTCTTTGTGGATTATCAACGGCTAAACTAGGTGATCGTGAAGAACAAGTCTCCACTTCTGAGGATCGATGAGCTCTTCGATCAGTTGAAGGATGAATTTTGGTTCTCAAATATAGACCTCCAATCGGGCTACCACCAGCTCAGAGTACGGGACGAGGATGTGTATAAGAACACTTTCAGATGTTGGTATGGACACTATGTGTTCCTGGTTATGTCATTCGGTGTAACCAATGCACCATCTATGTTCATGGGGCTTATGAATAGGATATTCCAGCCATACCTTGATCTCTTTTTGATATTCTTCATCAATGACATTCTGATCTACTAAACTACCGAGGATGAGTATGTCTATCATTTGTCGATAGTACTGGATATACTCCTAGAACACCAGCTGTATGGTAAGCTGTCGAAGTGCCAGTTCTAGATTCGAGAGGTTCACTTTCTTGGATACGTCATCTTAGAGGCTAGAATTTCTATGGATCTAGTGAATATTGAGGATGTGCTAGCTTGGGATCCACCAAGGAGTGTACCAGAGGTACGGAGTTTCCTAGGTTTGGCCGGTTATTATTGGAGATTTGTGCCAGTCTTCTCTAGAGTTTCAGCACTCTTATCGGCGTTGACGAAGATGGGGAAACTCTTCATGTGGTCAGAGAGATTCCAATGGAGTTTTCAGGAGCTGAGGCAGAGGCTGACTAGTGCGCCCATCTTGAGGCTACCGGAGGAGGGCATTGGGTACGTGGCCTACTGTAGAGCATCAGGGATCAGGCTCGGATGCGTCCTGTTGAAAAAGCGAGCTATGATAGCTTATGGTTAGTGTCAGTAGAGACATCCTGAGCAGAACTATGCTACTCATGACCTGGAGTTAGCAGTAGTGGTCTTCGCCTTGAAGATGTGGCGACACTATCTGATGGGTGAGCGTTTCACAGTCTACTCTGACCACCAAAGTTTCAGGTATATCTTCTTGTAGAAGGACCTGAACCTGAAACAGCGGCATTGGCTTGAGTTCCTCTTGGACTATGATTTAGAGATAGTTTATAGTCCTGGGAAGGGGAACTTTATAGGATATGCTATCAGAAGGAGATCAGGTATGCAGTTTCTAGGAGAGGCGACTAAGCTCCTGGTCACTTTGTAGATTTCTTATGTGGACTGAGGTAGAGAATCTTTCTTGTAGTCTCTTACAGTTACACCCCCACTCCATCATAGAGTCAGGGAGGCGCACCATGGGGATGTTGACTGCGAGGCTTGATGTGCATAGATTTCCATAGGGCAAGCACCTAATGGATTTTCTGTCGGTGGGGAGCACGTCGTCCTCTTCAGAGGATGTACCATAGTAACAGTGTTGATTTGGGAGGTAGTGTTGAGGGAATTTCACACATCACCTCTAGCTGTACATCTAGGTGTGGCAGAGATATACCAGGACCTTCAACGATAACACTGGTGGCCAGGTATGAACAAGGAAGTATAGGAGTTTGTCTCTCGATGCCACACTTGTCAGCAACTGAAGGCGGATCACCAGGTACCAGCAGGCTTGGTTTAGCCTTTAGAGGTACCAGAGTGAAAGTGGGATGGTATATCCATGGACTTCACGACATAACTTCTACATACATCCATGGGACTTGACTAGATTTGGGTGATCGTCGACCGACTCACCATGTCATCCCACTTCCTACCGATCAGAGAGAAGGGTTTAGTAGAGATCTTAGGATGCCTCTATGTGCAGGAGATTGTGAGACTATATGGGGTAACTTCAATTATTGTCTCCGATCGTGATACACATTTCACTTCCTAGAAATGGAAGGGGTTTCAGAAGGCTTTCGGGATGGAGCTTCGTTTGAGCACCACCTTCCATCGTCAGATGGATGGCCAGACTAAGAGGATCATCCAGACTCTTGAGGACTCGCTCCATTCATGCATCACTAACTTCAGTCGTCACTGGGAAGACCACTTTCCTTTGCTGGAGTTTTCATACAATAACATCTATCACTCCACCATTTGTATGACACATTTTTAGGCCTTGTATGGTTGACCTTGAAGATCGACATTGTGCTAGACAGACCCAGGAGAGTCAGCACTAGTGGGACCAGAGATGGTACGGGCTACCACATAGAAGGTGCAGATCATCCAGGAGCAGATGAAGTCTGCACAGAGCAGGCATAAGTTGTATTCTGACATGAGTTTAAGACCTCTAGAGTTCGAGGATGGAGACCATGTCTTTCTACAGGTCTCACCTCGATGAGGTCTACAGAGATTTGGCCGAGGTGGCAAGTTATCTCTGAGATTCATCGGACATTTCCAAGACCTCATCTGAGTAGGTGAGGTATATTACTGCCTGGAACTTCCCCCTCAGTTACACTGGGTGCATGAAAGTTTTCATGTATCATAGTTGATGAGATACATGTATGATCCTACTCACATAATTGATTGGGGCGAGCTTTACATCGACGATGGGGTGACTTTTTCGGAGGTTCCAGTGGAGAACGAGGATAGATAGGAGAGAGTCCTTCATGGGTGATCGATAACTCTACTGTGTGTGCAGTGGCAGCACGGGAGCCTTCAGGAGAGCACATGGGAGCGGGAGGCTCAGATTTGTGCTATGTACCCCCATTTGTTTTCCTAGTTTTTGGGATTTAGCTTTTATGGATGCAAATCTCTGAGGTGTGGAGAATGTAAAGACCCAAAAATCCATGTAAATTTTTTAAAAACAATATATGGAATTATTCAGAGTTTGCAGTTTCTGACGGAATGTAATTCTGAGGCCCGGATTACCCAGAATTTTTTTCCGTAGTTTCTGAGTACGTTGAGTGAACTTAAGAGCGAGTTTTGGTAACTTTAGAACAGGTGCTCAGAATTGAATTCTGAAGGAACCGTTGAACTCATAGATCCAGTGATTTCTTAAGCGGAACTTCACCTCAGATGTGTTTGGTCATGAATGGAAGTTGGTTTTCCAACCGTTCGTGGAGGATAAAAAGGGTGAAATAAAATAAAATTTTTTAAATTTCATTTTTATTTTATTCAAATATTTTTTAATTAAAGTGGGGACCACCCAAAATAAACCTCAACTTTAATTCTTTCCAAACCCCTATTTCATTAAATTAAGTGATTAGGGGGAGACTCCTCAAATTGATGTGTTTATTTCCCAACTTTGGGAGTTGTGGGAATTAGTGTTTTGGCTGTTGGTGGAAACCTTGGAGGAAGAACTCATATTCCACCAATGATGAAAAACATCTTCTTCTTCATTGATATACTATCGGAACAAGGGAGGAAGCACCATCCTTAAAGAACACCGACGACATCATCCTCGACTTATTCATCTTCTTTCCTGACATCAATGAATCCGATGTAGGGGTTCGAGCTTTGTTATTTTTTTCTTGTTCTTCATTTTCCTTCGGGTATTAAGATTCGAAGCTGCGTGCTATCACCCTAACACGGAGGGTGCAGGCTGAAAAAACACGGCCCAACCCCTCGGCCTTACTTTTTGTATTTCAATGAAAATCACGGCACAAGTCTAGGTTGAGAAATTTTCATCAACGATGGATGCAGATCTAAGGAAACCTCCCGAGTAGTGTGCGGCAACTTTTGGATCGAGAATAGGGCGACCAGAACTTGTCTGGTGACCCGAAGATGGTTCGTCGATAGTCAGAACCAGGGAACATCATGGGAGAAGAAGGGAAGGGTGGACGACACTCTGGTAGGTCGTGTGGATGGAAGTGGCACAATCATGCTGCTGAAGGAGTAGGTCGTGGCTGACGGGCCACAGTGGTGCAGCGGCAGCAGGCGCAAGGCCGGCCGTGAAGAAAACCAGCGGCTCAGGCTGCCGAGTTGTCAGGGAAGGCATGGATAAGCGCGCACCATGTGGTGGAGAAAAGGGGGGGCCATAGCCTTGGTCACGGTGATGTAGTATGGGCGGTCGGATCTGCTGGTGGGAGGAGGAGACGCAGCGCAACCGCCCCGTGCGGGAGGTGGTTGGCCACTCGGCCAACCAATAGGAGCAAGACCCACTGCGGGGGTCCCGTGTGATACAGACTGGTGCCACATGGCTCCAAATCTAAACCAACCAAATGGAGAAACTATTCGGGACTCCAGGGAGTATGGCCTTCCCCATGGACATGGCTAGGGCGGACCCCACGGGGACTGCCAGTCGCGGGCCTCGTGTGGGCCGAACTTAGTGCGGGCCAGACCCAGCACAGGCCAGGCTGCCCCCGCGGGCCGGGCCACCCTCGGAGGTTGGGTCAGACCCACGGCTGGGTCGGACTGGGTCGGGTGAGGTCGGTCCGACTGGGCCGGACCAGACCCGGACTAGCTTCGACCTGTTTCCACTCTTTTTCCCATAACATGGGCTACGTGTGTCTGATTGACAAACCGTCTACAGGGACAGAAACCCTGTAGGTAGAATATTCTTTTGGTATACCCCACTTGAGGTTTGTACGCAGTTAGGGTACATCCGGGTTTGATCAAATGATAATCCAATGGGGCCCTCGGAACAGAAATGCCAATAACTCTATGACCGAGCGTGTGATTGACGCGTCATCAGTTGTGTTGGGTTTCTTATGGAAAGATGGATATTTTGGATACATAAACTTGGGGCTTCATGGAAGTTGATGTATAGACACTTGGCTTGAGGATAGGACCCTCCCGGAATCAATCGTACTTTGTGGGGAATCCTTTGGCCGGCTGCATTGTGATAAAGGTATCCAACGTAGGTTCGACAAGACTGAATATTGTTCTAGGATCCTACATGGGATCGACCACATTGACTATTGTTCCAAGATCCTATGTGAGTTTGATAGCTCTTATTACTATTCTAGGATCCTACGTGGGTTCGACAGCCTTGATTACTGTAGTAGGATCCTACGTGGGTTCGACAGAATAGATGATTCAGTGGCTACATCAAATCATCTCTATCTCTCTACCTAATTTGTATACCTATGTGAGATGATCCTTGAATTTTTGTTATTATCAATGAGTTATCTTTCTTTCTTCATGGAACATGTTATGCATGGGCTCAATATTTGGAGTCGTTTTGTATTTTATTTCTTAGGTATATGTATGGGAATATACCTAAGTAGGGTTGGATGATACATTGTGATTGTATCCTTACTACTGTGGTTTATCCTTAGTTGATTCTGGGAGACCTTAGGGGGTCTCGTGGTCCCTACTGAGTATTGTTATACTCTCCCCCGTATAGGCTTCGCTCGCACCATGTTGTGTTCTGTGCAGACAATGGGTAGCAGTGATCTAGGATGAGAGATATGGACGGGAGGATGTTCGGAGATGGACATATATGGGACATACCTAAGGGATGACTAGATCAAGATCTGAACCTACCCTTCAGGTAGGATTCCCCGGTTGACAATCCAGGAGTTGTTTTCCATTTTTCCTATACTTGTACTTCATATGGTTTTGTATACTGGCCCATTTACTTTTAGCACTCTTTTACTATATTAGTACTTTTAGTTATCTCTGGTTGTGTACAGTTTGTGTGAGTTGAAGTTGTAAAGGAAAATCCTTCCCTGTTCTTCGAGATATGCCTTTATGGTTCTAGTAACCAGCCCCTGTCCTAAGGAAGGTGGGCTTGGGGTAGTCACGACACGAGCCCCAAGGATAGGACATGAGAAGTGTGGTTTATGTTTTCTAGTTATTTTCACAAATATTCGAATGGACTTGGTCTTTGAGGTTGATGGGGATTAATCATTTTAACCATTTTTGGAATCACATGAGAATTGTTGTTAAAATTCTTAGAGGGTTGCTTTGTTGTCAAATCTAACGGTGGAAGGTGATGTGGTTTGAAAAAATGACCCTTTATATATTAAAACCTAAGGTATGAAATTTCATGTGCTATATTCTATAATAGATGATGATTTTACCATGTATCTAGCTAAACGGGCTCTGGTAAGAGCCATATCGATGTTTTAGTTTAAGAATAATTCTTTTCTTGACTTTTGATGGCTTACGTTGTCATCTTTTTTAAGGAATGCTTGAAGGTGCATTGGGAATTTGGAAATGAAACATGATAGTTTGAATGAATATTCATGAACCTTTTAGGTTGGATGATGTTTCCATTTTTCATGAAGGATTCTTGGGTATGAGAAGTTCTATGGTGGGAAGGTTATAGTGTCCCATATTTTGAATCAGAGAAAAAATTCACAGAGAATTTGAATTTTTCTAGTTAAAAAAAGGATGTTTTTTAGTCAAAGCTTCAAAGCATGAATCTGAGTTTTGAATAACTTAAATATAATTTTATTATACTTGGGTAAAGGATCTAGTGGTTTCTCAGGTAACATACTGAGTTTGGAAGGCACCGAGGCCCGCAAATCAAGGTTTTAAAGGCTCTACACAGGGCGCATGGTTTTTCTAAAAACTATGCAACCCCGGAAGGAAACCGTGTAGCCTTATTCAATGGGGAATTTTTGGTGCCCATGGGATGTACATAGATTGAAAAACCATTTTCAAAGCCTGTATGGTTTCCTTTTGGAGTCATTAGGCTCACACTATTAACCGAACAGTTCGTGCTTGGTTTGGAAAACTGTGTGTGCCAAATTGTGTGGTATACCCTACTTTTATAATTTGAATTAAATTTTAAAAAATAAAAACATATTAACAAAACCCACATCTCCCATTACCTCTTAACTACTCAGCATCCTCCCCCTAGTCCCATAGTCACATATGTAATCCCCCTCCTATGGCCTCCCCTCTATTTTTATTCAATCAGATTTCTCCCGATTCTTGGTTTGATTCTTCAAGGTAGGAAAAATTCCACCTTCTCTTCCCAATTTATGGCTGATTTTTGACATCTCATTTTCCTAGTATGGTCTGTTCAAAACCATATGGTTAGTTACCACTCATATTTTAGTTTTATTTTCAGTTTAGGGTGTATGGTACCTCTCAGAGTTCATGTTTGTATATATTCTGACATCTGTAGTTGAAGGAGGAGTAGATTGGGTCATTTTGGTTCACTATTTCCATATGAGGTGAGTTTCTTTATACATTTCTTAGTTTCACACCATCTATTTCAGGTTCTTTATCTTTTTTGAGTTCTGTTTATAAATCATGTGTGTGTATCTGTATTTTTTGTATGTATTCCCACATGGTGTGGGGAATACATTATTTGGATTAAAGGATATATGTATATGTATATTATTGTATATGCATTAATGTATGGGGAAGTTTCGAGTGGTTTCCGCCAAATATTTCATGTGTCAAGTGGTAGATTCATCTAATTCTTGAGGTAAGATCCCTATCCCTTCCTCTTTAAATCAAGAATGCTTTAAATTGACATTAACTACCAGCTTAATTATACTTTTTTAAATTGAATTTAATTTATATATTAATATTTTTTCTTATAATGCTCAATATTTTTCCTTATAAATAAATTCATGTTTTTGTAAAAAAAATCCCTCCAAAGGAGGTGCGCTATCAAATAAAACCCATCATGATGATTTATTGTTTATTTGGATTTCTTGGATTATTGATTTGACCTTAATTTTATGATTTGATGGTATGTTTTATATATGGAATGTTAGGGCATGGCATTTTGATGGCTCAAAATGATTTACCCCCCTCACTAAATACCTAGGTGAACCCAATCTCTTCTTAAGATTTGTACCAACCTTAAAATGAATTTATCTATATAGGTAATAGCCTAAGAGAAATGTGAAATTTCTAAATGACTTGTGGTCTCATATTATAAATTGAATATCTTTCTCAATGAATAGGATTTACCCAAGTAGTTAAATTCCCAATTGTTTACGGTACCCTCTGAGTAACCCCCATTGATCTTAGAAAGGGTATTTCCATGTTTTAATGAGTTTAATGCATTAGATGGAATCAAACATGGTCAACATAAAAAAGGAGATATAGTTACTCATATAGTTAATTATGTAAATGTTTATGCCTCCCTTTTTGTACTTTAATTAAATGAAATTAATTATATTGAGTGACTTATTCATGGTGACTTGAACTCCATAATTCAAATGTTAAAAAGCGGAATTGGAAATGGATAATGTCTTGCATGAGAGGATTTTTCTCATTCTTGAAAATGATTAGGTAACCATGTCATTGTAAATTATTTAATAGAAATGACTATGATTTTATTCCTTATGTACACCTATGACAAATGAGTGTGCCTTAATTATATTTAAGGGATGGATAAATATGTTACATGAGAGGTATTTCCTCGTGTTAAAATCAAAAGTATGATTATTCCTCTTACACTATTTTAGACTGTATAGCTCAGCTGCATAAGAGGTTTTTCCTCATGACTTATATATATATATAAATGTGAATATGTTTTAATTCCAAAATCATTGCGATATCCTTTGAGTGGGAAGACCGTGAGGGCTTCCATGATGATCTCCAAGAGACTGTGAGAGCTTGTGGAGTTGGACCATGGGTTCTTTAATGTGCGCTTCCCCTAGTGATGGATATATTTGAGTTGAATCTTGATCCATCTAGTAAAATTTTCCAATGGATCATGAGATCTGTGATTATGAAGACTATGGGAGATTCCATATTGATTTCCATGATACCAGGAGTGCTTGTGATGTTGGACCAAAGGATAGACCATGATCACTTCCCCTAGTGATGGATGTTTGTGTGTTACATTTAGGAACATCCAGAGATATTATCCCAGGTATATGACCATTTGGCATTGAAACGCATAAGATTCTGGTAGGATGATGATATGTACAATCATACTATATATATAGTTCCTAGTTAGAACTATTCCAGCTATGAGCTGAATTGGGTATATCATTCAAGTCCCCTTTAGAAACCAGGATGAGTAGTTGTTCTTTTATTCTATTTTATTGTTATTCTATATACCTTTACACTTCTTAGTATATATTTAACTATATATATTGGGCTAGACACCATGGGTTTTGAACAATTGAGATTATTATCTCACACCCTGCTCAGGCCGCCATTTCACTGGGGTACCCGAGTAGAATATCTTGTTTGTAGTACCATGGATTCCTGCTTATGATGTTCTACTTTGTACCTTAGAGTTAGGGTCATAGGACTAAGAGGGATCTCGGGATGATCATGGAGATTTCCTTTGAGATTTTGAGTTATTTTATTTTCTTGAGTCTTTTATTGTATAATATTTTAAATCATGTTGTATGTTTACTATTTACAATATGTAACATCATCGGACAAGCATGCTTCATATAAATTGGTGTTGGCCACTATTATTCAGTTATATAAAATTTTTCTTCCACTCTTTTGTGATTCCTTATTTATTTCTTCCTATATATTTTTATACTTATATCATATTATACTACTGTTCATCTCTGATAAGATGGTGCAGTCTCCCCAATGTCACCTTCTAAGACCCTCGCTTCTAGTCATCAGCCTTTAGCACACGGGGAGATGTTCCTGAGGCCATGGGACCCACCGGTCCAGCTACCAGTTCAATGGTAAGCAGATTTGGGATTTCACACTTAAAACACAAATTAATTACGCAAAACCCCACTTATAAAAAAATAAAAATAAATGATTTTTTTTTTCAAATATAAACTATCATTAAATTTTAAATAAATTAAATTTTTTAAATAAAAAAACATATTTTAAATAGTAATAAAATGAAAAAATTAAAGTTATTATGGGATCCATGGTCTCTATTTCCATATAATACAGAAACTATAATTTCTAGGCCATGTATTTTGGAGTTTGGGGAACATGGTTTCCATGTCATAAAAGGACTTTTGGAACAGAAAAATATCTCGGCACAATGGCCATACAATGCACCATTGTGACACACATGCATTTCCAGGTGGGTATCCTCAAAATAAGGATGGGTATGATAGCACCCATCATCCATCCTTCTATCCTTATGGATTTATGATGTTGATAGCTAGGTGTCATTTTGTGAGTCTATGTACACAATGGGACTTGTATTTTGACACAAAGTGAGAAGAACTACTACAAATGTCATGAAATTTAGTGCTATCCTTTATCATCATACACTAAAAAGAGTTGATAAATGACTCTATTATCAACTCTAAAAAAGCACTGATAAAATAAATCGTTTGATTGATTTTTTTACACAAATAAATGGTGACATTAAAAAGCACTTTTTTAGCCCTGATAAAATGTATATTTCATAAAACAATTATATATCATTAAAAATCATATAGTAATATATAAATGTATTTATCTTTATATACATATTTTATATCATATTAAATATGATATATATATAAGGAATTATATGCATTTAAACTTAATATATAAGATATTTAGGGGAAACGACTTATAAAATAATTAAAAATAATATAAATTAATAATTTGTTTATTATTATTGACTAATAGTTATTTAATAACTATCGGATGATATAAAAATTAAATTAATTAATTAACAATCTAAGATAGGTTGAAAACATGAATTGAACTTCAAATAACCATAACTTTTGATCAAAATTTACATTTGAACTCTACCACATATCAAATAAAAGTTTTTGAGGATATCTATGTTATGTTGACTAAAAGTACCATGATAAATGCTTTTGGAGTTCATAAAAGGTTAGGAAGGCCTGTAAACTGAGTTCTTGTCTGGGATAAAAAAAATTTCTAATATTCAATAAGATTTCACCTAATTTATTACGGTATTATTGTCCTTTTTTAGTGGAGGATGAATTTATTATCAAGGATTACATTTATATAGATATTACAATTTTGTAATTTTATTATTTTTCATATTCTAGTATTATTTATAATTATATATATATATATATATATATATAATTATATATATATATATAATTATATATATATATATAATTATATATATATATATATTCTTGTATTTAAATATAATAAATCAATGGTATAAATAAATATTTAAACATATCTACATTAAAATATATCTTTAAAGATATAAACCATATGAAAATAAATATTTAATATTCATTTTATTTAAAAAATATATCCATTTTATTTACCATACCAAATTACATTATTATATAAATACCTATACAAGTTATGTTTATAAAAAAATATGTGTGTATCAATAAAAAATATATATATTTATGTGTATATTCTAATATATGTAAATAAATACATATATGTAAATATTTGTCTGTATATGTGTGAAATATAAATGTGTATGTCTATGTGTAAAAATGTGTGTGTGTGAGTGTGTAAATATTATGTAAATACATTAAATATAAATTTATTTTTATAAATATTTCTTTATCATTAAATATATTATATATACATATATACAATAAATATTTACTAATCCATTAAACAAAATTATTTCTAAATACACTATTATACATAAATATGTATATATATATATAAATACATAGACATATAAATATATTTGTATTTTATAAGATTTAATTCTTAATATATAGTAAATATAAATATTTTAAACATATATTTAAAATAATTATATAGACCATATGGAATTAATTGTTATCCATTTTATTTAAAACAATATTCTAACCATTTTTTTACCTTATAAAAATATTTGAATATACATATATATATATATAAGAACTTATAGAAATATATATATAATGTTTATATGTACATATGTGTGTATCAATAAATGAATATATATTTATATTTATATTCCTATATATGAAAATAAATATTAATATATAATATATTTAATAAAATATAAGTATATATATCATACACAAACACACATAAACATATACTTTATAAATGTATTCAAAAATAATTTTATAATTATATATGAATCTATGAATAAAAATATATAGGTAAATATATATAAATAAATAGAAATATCATAAAATATAGAATAAAACAAGCCTAAGGTAGTCGTAACTGGGTTCAAATTGCAAAAGGTAGGTCACTGGATCGAGTCTAGAAAGCCACATGGGTGAATAGGTAGCTAGGTAGTGGGAAATATCTGAAAAAGGAGTATTTTGAATATGAAAAAAAAATAAGGGGTGTATGAGAGTCGAAGCAGGGGGTCAAACTCAGGGGGTGAGTGGTTATAAATTTTAAAAAACAAATTTTGTCAGCACTAAAAAAAGATGATAAAGGATACCTTAATCATTGCTTTTTTCAATGATAAAGACAATTAATTTTAATGGTACATAAAATGTTAGTGTTTTGTAGCACTGATAGATCATATTTCTAGTGCTTTTAAAATCATGGTCTATTGTAGTGAGGTATGTGGTGTATCGAGGTTTCATACATGCATCGATAAGATAGAGATCTCAAAAGAGATATAGATGTGTCGACACCTATCATCTAACCATATTCCCACACATATCTCTATTATGGGATAGAGAGATGCCCTTCCTGAGTGATTCAAAGTCCAAAATGATACAATGATCCATGTTGTGGGTGTAGTTTCCAGACTCATAACATGTTGCTATAACTTCTCACACGAGTAGACATTACGTTAAAAAAAATAGTGTCACTATATGATGGAGGTTTCTCACTTGTTCCTTTGGATAAATTTCCTAGGTGCCTTTAGTAATCTTTAAGCTACACCTTCTAGACATCATAAGGTTAGGCCTTCAATCTATCTATATGCAATATGTTTGATCAAATGTGTACTTTTTCTTCCTTATGGGGGATGAGGTTTAATCCTCTATGGTGTCTGTTTGTGTGTGTTTGTGTGTGTTTATGGTTTGCGATCCCCACTACTTAATATACAATAAAAAATATTTTTATTATTAAAACTGAAATATTAATTTATTTTAAACATATTATTCTTTAAATCATTTAGAAAAATAAATAATTTTTTATTTATCATTCAAAATTTAAAAGTATTTATAAATTTTAAAAAATTTATTTTCAAAAGTATAAGATTTTTTTATGTTAGAAAATATATTTACGTATTTTAATGGAATTGGTTTTCAAATTATTTAATAGTATATATTTTTTGTAAATATAAATAAAGTTACTTCTTTAAAAGAAAAAAACAACAGTTTTTTAAAGATAGAATTTTATTATTTCATTAAAATCAATCCAAATTGATAATTAATTTATAAAAATTTATAATTCATCTGAAAAAAATTCTATTTTTAGAAGTATAAAAAAATTTCTATGATAGGATAAAAATTATCTTTTTTCAAAAATTTAAATAATTATTACATTAAAAAACATGAAAATTTAAATTTATAATTAAAATAATTTTATTATTTATTATAAAAATAAAATATTTTTTTGAAAAAGTATAAAAAATTATGTTTCTATAAAATAATATAAATTTAACTTTTACGTAATAAAAATACAAAGAAACATTTTTATGAAAAAATCCATGAATAAATTTTAGAGGAATATTTCAGTGAAAAAATTATCTAGAATTTTTTTATGGAATTTACAATGAAAATTACAATGATAACTTTCATTTTTTTAATTCGAATGGAAAATTAACTAAAAAGATAAAGTTATTTTAATATTGGATTTAATTTTAAAATTAGCATTCAATTAAAATTTCCTTATAAAAATTACAATGTAATATTTTAATGGAATTTTAAAGAAACATTTTTAGGGAAATTTTCCATTTGAAACATTTTACAAAACCTTCACATTGATAATTTTCACTATAATATCCCAATTTAATTTCCCATAGAAAATTTTATTGAGAATTTTGAAATGGAATTATTTAATGGAATATTTCACTGAAATTTTTAGTTGAATTGTTTCGTTGTAGAATTAAAGTGGAATTATCACATGAATATTAACAATGCTTTTTCCCATTTGTTAATTTCAAAAGAATAACTGTTTTTTTAAACAAAATTCACTAGATTCTCCCAATAAATAATTTAATTAAAAAATAGTTTAAATTGTCATTATATTTTCCAACTATAAATTTTTTCTATAGTTTTTCAATGCAATTTTTTAGTGGAATTTTTCATTGAAAATATTTCATTTTAATTTTCTAGTTAATATTTCCCTGGAAAATTTCCATTTTATTTTTTGTATTGTATTTATCAAGTGAAATTTTAAACTCTAATAGTTAAGTGAAATCATCCAATTATTTTTTATAAAAATTATTTTTCAATGTAATTCTTCCATATAAATTGACTATAGTATGTTTCCACAAAAACTTCATAGTGAAAGTTTACAAGATAATTATTTAGTAGATGTTTCGGCTGAAATTGTCTAGGTGATGTTCTCCCTATAATTTTCCACTGGATTTTTATAAATGAATTTACCATTGAAATTTAACTACCAAATAAATAAAATGATATTATTCACTAAAATTTTATATTAGAATTTCTAAGATGAACTTTTTAATAAAATTATTTTCAATTTAAAAATGAAATTACATTTATTTTTCAAAATAAAAAAATATTTTTATTCATTGTTTATTTTTTAATATAAATACAATTTTTTTAATAAATTTAAAAAATATTAGTTAATTGTTGACATAAATTTGTTAAAAATTTTAATAAATTCCTTAGTTTTTAAATGATTTAAAATTCTCTTTTTTGAATGTAATCTTTCTTTATTATTTTATTTTTCTATATTTAATTTTTCATTTAAATTTTATAGAAAATTTTTTAGGTGGATTTTCTATTATAATTTTGCAATGAAAATTTTCTCTACTATTTCATAGTTGATTTTTTAGTGTTGTTTTACAGTGTAGTTTTCCGATCCATTTTCATATGTAATTTTACTATAGTTTTTTTTTTGAATTTTCCTCATAATTGCTTTAATAAAATTTTATATTTAAAGTTGATTTATTTGTTAGATAATTTTTTAAATGTTTCATGGTGGATTTTTAATTAAATTTTTCAGTATAAATTTTCAATAACAAAATATACTAAAAACTATACTAGAAAATATGTAATAAATATATGTGTTTTTTTAATTGACTTATAAATTATAATTTTTTGAAATATAAATACGAATTATTATGTTTTTAAATACTATTATTATTACTAATTAATTTTAAATATAAAATAATATTTTTTAAAAGTTTATGAAATTTTATAAATGTTTTAATAAAAATAATTTTTTTAATTTTTTTAATTTTTTTCTTCTATATTTTTATGAATTTAGTTATAAATTACTAAATTTTATAAATGTAAATAGAAATTTTGAAGTTCCAATGGATCAATTAATAACTAAGAAGTGGGGGTTGAATTAGTATTATACTATTTTTAAGTTTCATCACTTTTTGAAACATAACCTCTATGTCTGGTTAAAGTTCAATACCTTTTAATCATTTAGTAAATACTCATTCACGAAAAATTATAGAGGCAAGTAATATACATGATATTTACATGATTCTACTTCAGTGTGAGAAACTACATTCTTTCCCTAACCACTCTCGCGGGTCTATAGAAATTCACTTTTATTAATAAGTTAATACAACAAGTGTCAATTCCCATTAGACAGCTTTAGTCTTCTGATATGACTAATTATACAGACTCCCTTAAGTTTAAAATGTTTTTTTACTAACAATTGAGAAAAAAACAATAAAGACTTTTTTCAAACTTCTTCACAAGTTCTCTATCTAGATCCTTAGTCCGATGTGGATGGGTCTGATTCCCTCATTCTAATGGGGTTGGGTTTGATAGAATTGGACTAAAAAATTTAGTTAGATGGACTAAATATGATAAACCCATTCTCAATATGCATTATTCAAACTCTACCCAAATACTCAGTACAATCTTCCTCTATCCAGTAAAAAACGTTCACATGTTCGGCCTTTCAATGAACTCTCTATCAAGAAATATAACTTTGACATGAATTCTACAATGCTCCACTTTTTCTTCTCGCATGAATGGTTGTAAAGAACGAATTTAATATGGTTATATTTAAATTAATCATATAATGGAAAAGGAACAAAACTTGAAAACATTCCCTTCTATCTCAAATTCAAAAACTTTGAGATCTATTCATATTTTAATTTCAAGTTTGACCACTTTAACTCTTCATAGATCTTCTGGAATCTTCTTGAGTCTTATCTATAATGAACTTTCTCGGACTTCCTAACCTTTCTATAGTCCGATAGAACCTCCTCATCACATTGTGATGAAAATTCACTCAATATGAAAGAACTTCTTCAACTCACTCTAAAGGAACTTCCCCAACTCATTATGATAGCATCCCTCATACAACTTCTTAGACAGGTCATATTTCTTAAACCACTGCATCACAATATTTATCAGTGTGAAATATTCATCTGATGGATTTGTATCTATATTTAACTCACACTTTTTTATTTTCTCAAGTTATAATAACTCCTTTAGAATCATCCTACTTTCATAAATCATCTCTATTTAATGGATCGGAGTTAACAACTCTTGTTAATCTGATATTCTACATCTAGTGGATACTAAACTTAGACACAATTCAAGCTTTATCATCTTTACTCTGATAGGCTTATGAAAAAATAATGTTTGGTACTTATCAGTCTGAACTTATGTTCATGAGTTTCTAGAACTGATACAAACTATTCAGAAATCATTAATAGCCTCCATTCGTCAAAATAATTTATCATCATACTTATATAATAATTTTTCATAACTCTATGACTATAAAAGCATCATATTATTTATATAAGAAATTATAATTTCTTTTCTTACTTTCAAAACATCCTTTATTTATTATTAAAACTCAATATGATTGGAAGAACCTATACTATCCCATTTATTAATAATGATTTCATCACAATTTTTGTAGAAAATTATTATATTTCATAATTAAAAACCATAAAATCATCGTCTAACTTACAATTATTAATTAAAGAACATTATATTACCAATTCTATTAAAACTTACTTTATATACATCAGTACCAGAATGAAATTATTTTAAATATTCTCTTGAATTTCTATCAAACATTATTTCTAATTGATCTTGAACTTTGTGCTGGTAGATCTGAGACTGATGGTCTGTCCGATCAGAAAATTTACAAAACTATCATCACTTATCTTTCTAATAAATTCAGTGTCTATTTCAAATATTTCCAATATCCAAAATATAGAAAACAACATTCCATAATTTCCATCCCCATTGTTTTGGGTTAAAACTTTCAACATCTTTTGACTTTCTTAAAGAATATCATTCCAATAAACTGAGTCTGATCTTTAACAACAATAAAAAATTCTTGCACAAAAAGTTAGATGTATAAAAAAAATACATAATAAGTTACTAACAAAAAATCACAAAGGATTGTTAATCTACCACTTTGGATTGTTTAAAACCTTGTTTAGCAAATTTTTTAACTCACAAATTTTCAACCACTCATACTATTTCACAACACATATTTTGTTACTTCTAAAGAAACAATCCTTTCTCAAAATAGAGTAACATAGAACCACACTACTAGATAATGTAATGTTTTTAAGGAATTCCATTCCTCAATGGAAAGAAAATATTTTGGACTGGTTATGATAAACTCTCTTTATTTTATCTTTTTCACTCACCTTTTTCTTTCCCCCAATTTAGGATAAACGAATATTTAGATTCATTTAAGAAATAACACTTCTTTAAACAAAGAAAAGTACTTCTATTTCCATTGAAGGATAAAGTTGTATGTATTCTTCCCCTTTCTCAACATAATCAAAGAACAGTGGGGGTACTTCACTATGAGTCTTATAAAGTCATTATAGGAGGATAAACATGAAGTTGCAACCTCAATTCCAGAATCACTCTTTTGGCATAGATTTTGTATATATATCAGCAATCTGATACTTTGTTGAGACATATTCTGAAAAAAACAAATCTATAAGTAACATTCTATTTTAAAAAATTGAAAATTTATATCAATGTTTTTTGTTCTTGTGTATTGAAAAAAAAATTAAAAAAGGTCAATTTCAGACTAATTATCAAAGATAATCTTTAACGGGTTAGAAAATTTCAATTTCAAGTCTTCCAATTGAAATTTCATCCATAATATTTTAGTATAGTCTTGAGTAGATGCAACATATTTTCATTCTATTCTGCTCAAAATTATCAATCATTGTTTCTTAAAATGAAAACCAACACAACATTCTACTAATAAAAATGTTCCTCCAAAATATTATTTTCTATCATTAAAATCTACACCTCAATCAGAATCAGTATGTCTGTGAAATTTTATTCCAAAAATTATTTTTCATAAAATTCCATTTAAAATAATTCTTTTTATAAATCTAATAATTCTATTTACTTCCAACATAATATATTTTTTCAGATTACATTTACACCTGGTACACAAAGATACAACATAAACAATAGTTAGTTTTAAGGTTTTGAGGTAAATAAAACTTCCTATTAGCTTCCAAAAATCTTTTTGATCCACATTTTATCTGGATTCATCATTACTCGTATTCATCAAAATTGAAAAAAAAAGTAGAAACTTCTTTGGAATCTTCCATACCAAATTTTTTTAACAATTCCATGGAATAATTTTCTTGAGATTAGAAAATGTACTTTTCCTTTTTTTGAACTTGTAATCCAATGAAGAAAGTTAATTCTCCAAACATTGACATTTCATAATTCTACTTAATTTTGTAACACCCCAAGTTTTTACAAATAAATTTATTATTGAATGCATTCAACACATAATTTATATGAAATAAACACTTTTATATTTATAGGATATTGTTATAACAAGGTCGTTAGATATAATTTTCTTGATTCTCTGATTTGAATTTCAAAAAAATCACATTCATGGTTGCAATCAGTAAGATATATTAAGCCTGATAGGATCAACTTACATTTTTGGTGAATAGTGACTTACCATTATGAATAATAGAATTCCATTATGAATACTAATGTACCCTTTTGAATAGTAACCTCACTCATTTTTGTATAAATAAAATCTAGGCACCATATAAATGAGAGTTAATATTTTAAACATTAATAATTTAGTGTTGATATTTTTATGAGTAAAAAATATTTAATTTCAATTTTAAATTAATAGATTTATTTAAAATAAAATTAATTTTCATAAAAAAATTTCTTGAATAAATATTTTTTTTCCTGTGAATTTACAATAATTTTATGAGACCTGTGTTAATTTTTGAATATATTTTGAAATCAGTTTTAAATTTAAAATATGTATTTTTTCATGTAAATAATGATTTTATTTAAAAAAAATATTTCTTTTCTTTATAAATTTTTTTTAATAAAACAAAGATCATTTTTAAATTCTACATGTTTAAAAATGGTTTGGGTGAATTTTTTGTAATTTTCTAAAATATTTGAATATTTGTGAATAGTGAAATTTGATGATTTATGAAATATGCTAAATAAATTAATTTCTGCATCATGTTTGAGTCATGGGTGATGAAAATGACCATTATTTATAACTCACATGCACTTATTAATATTGTTAGTCACAATAATCAATACAACTCATAGTCTTGAGCCAAAATAATAAAATAATGATTAAAATAATGGAGAAACTCTCCTCTCATCCACTATAAAAACCACCCCTCACTCCCTCTTCCCTTCACTCCTCTCAAGACTTGTGCCTTTTATAAATTAGAATAAAACCTCCTCCCAATCTCCTCACCACATCCATCAGCCCTTGGTCTCTTCAAACATCCAAATCCTCTCCCCCAAAGTGGCTCTTAAGGAAGATAAATTCAAGAGGTAAATTCCTTTTTTCATTTCTTTTATTTTCTTTTAAGTTCCTTTCTTTCTTTTTATTTCCCCGCCACCTTTCATCCAAAGGTCATGATAAATAAATTAACTTCAATTTACTATAATTTTGTTATTATAATGGAATAATTTATCATCATCTCTCATTTCCCTCCTTTTATACTAAAAATGAATACATCATTCAAGATGTGTTAATTTATCACATTCAAGGGTGATGAGTTTTCAAATTCTATTATTGTCTTAAATTATGCTAATAAAACCATTTTTATGGTTTAACCAGATCATAATGTATTTAATATATCCTATTTTATGTTTTATAATAGTTCTTTACACATGGTATTAATTTATAAAACAAAATGAGTTTGTGGTGATCGAAAAACCACTAAATTAATCCAAGTGTTTATCATTAAAATATTATCAAATGATTCATCCTCATCTAAAGTAACCAAATGACTTATAGGATAAGTTAAAAATATATATGAACATTGATAACATAGAAAATCATTTCTATAATTCAATTATAATATTACATTCACTTCCATACAAATGAAATGATCATGAAAACTAATGAAAGGAACACTCAAAAACAATGATATTGAATACATTAACCCATAAAATAACCATTAATAAACTTAATAAAATTATAATAAATTAAATAATTTTCTAATAGGTTTTGAATTAATTTATTAATAAGTATAATTTTAGGATCTTATGTTCAATAGTAGAACATATTTAGACTTAAGGTAAGGGTTTTCTACCTGAATCTCTATTTTCTTTCAGGTTACTCTTTGTCTCTTTCAATACAGATTAAATTCTTATTTATTCTTATGTAATCATTATAAATTATGTTTTAATGTTATATATATTTATACCAACCATAATCCTTATTTATTTTATTGATAGGCACATGTTTTAGAAGGATATTTCAAAACTTCTTCCCAAAATACAAGCCTGGTTCAAAGTAATTTTTCAAATTATTATCTATTTTAAAGGGTACTCTATAATCTATTTTTAGAAACCATTTTTTTCTAAAACTAAAAATTTTATTATGATAAAAATATATTATTTCACTTTTGGTTTTAAATAAATATTTATCATAAATAACTCTTCTTTTCAAAGTAAAAGAGTATATATCTTAAGAATTACTCAATGATTTTATAAGATTAAATTTTGTCTATTTAAATAATATTTTTGAATATTATGTATAATTGGGACTAAAATTTATGATATCATCTACCATATTTTATTTAATGGTTTAAGATTAGTTTGACTATGGATGTTTTATCTTGAAACCATTCACCATGTTACTCCAAATGGTAAGTGTTTATATTTGGGGAATGTTATTTACATTTCATATGTTAGTTTCAATATGAATGTATATATTTTATAAGTTTATCCACATTAATATTAGGAATTAATTGGACTTAGTAAGTGATGGGTGGGTCCTGCTAAATCCCCTCGATGCATCGGTAAGTCTCATGAGACAAAAAATATATGGACTTGGTTGATGCCTTGCCCATTTTCAGATATGGTTTTGGCTGAGGCCTTAATCATTTTCAGATGTCTTGGTCGAGGAAATATTGGTATATTTCAGAATTTCTAAAATTATGCATTCCCTCATTATGAAACTATATATTGATAGTATATGAAATTATTCGACTAGAATAAAATCCATGGTTATGTTTTATAGAATTATTTAATCAGTTTTTATTCCTGTCATTTTATGCTTAAGTATATATTCAAAGGCTTGCAGTTTTAGTTATTCATCATGCCTAGTGTTTATATTTTCTTCTAATGTATTATTAAACTTTAATGAACATTTTATTTCACCCCTTTCACATGTTATTTTC
Organism: Viscum album; assembly: GCA_963277665.1. Classification (NCBI taxonomy): domain Eukaryota; kingdom Viridiplantae; phylum Streptophyta; class Magnoliopsida; order Santalales; family Viscaceae; genus Viscum; species Viscum album. The sequence goes on along the minus strand of OY728128.1, from coordinate 1,742,010,628 downwards.
TATGTTTTTAAGAAGTATATTATGAATTACTTTCAAAGATAATATAAGAGATTATGTGTGATTCAAAAGAAGTTGTCATGTTGTATTTCCTTTGAAGTTGTAATGTTGAACTTATCTATGTATTTGGTTTTACAAAACTAATAAACTATTTGGTCCTTAGGGATGAATATTCCTTGTTTATATGAAAATGTAACAAATTAAGGCACTGGATCAATAAAAAGAGGGTCGGTCCTAATGAATTTCATCAAATAAATCTTTACAAAAAATTTCTCCATCCCCAAAAAAAATATATATCATCCACAAACATAATAAAAATTAGTGTGATATAGCTGAAATCTTTCATATACAAGTAACTATCAACCTTTCCTTTAGACAAATTCCACATTCTAAAAAAACTTCATGTTTTGAATATTAGACATGTGGGTCTTATTTCAACCCATACAAAGAATTATTAAATTTGAAAAATTTATGTTCATCTAAATTCCTTAGAAACCCACAAGGATTCTCAATGTAAATTTATTATTCAATCTCACCATTTAAAAATACTTACTTTAAATCCATATGATATAATTTGTAATTATGGTGAGCATAAACTTCTATAAACGTTCTTATATTTTCTAACCATTCATTGGGGTAAAATGTTTCATCAAAATCCACACCTTATACATATGCATAGCCTTTACAAACAAAACTTTATTTGTTTCATGATACTTCTCTGTGTTCATTCAACCTGTTTCTATAAACCAATCGTGTTTCGATAGAATTTTTACCTTTTTAAAGTGTTATAATATTTCATGTCTTTTTTTCTCAATTTTATCTAACTCTCCATTAATAGAAACCACCCATTATTTGTTATCAAATATCATCTCAAACTGATTCTGGTTAAACTTTTGAAATAAGTGAAGTATGATTTTCTAATCTCCACTTTATTTTGGTCTGAACCAGAGACTCTAGATTCCCAATAATATTTTCATTATCAACAAGTTTTTTAAAGTATTAAATTCCACAGATCCTCTTCCGTCTTCCCTATAATCATCACACAATTCACTTAAATCTTGATAAGTCTCTTTTGACTCACTATCAACTTCATTGGGATTCTTCATCTTGTCTTCCTCAACATTCTCAGCAAATTTGGTTTAGGAGTTTGGATTTTCAATAACTTTCACATCATGTGAGTAAAAATATTGTAAATTTTTGTTCCAACACCTATAACTTCTTCCATTAGGTGAATAACCCAAAGAAGTTCCTTCTTCATATTTCTCATCAATCTTTCAAATATTTTTATTTTTTATTTAATGTAATCATGAAATTCCAAAAACAAGAATTTATTTCAATGATGTTTTTTTTATAAAACATTTTATAATAAGTCATGTTGGATTCTAGTCCCAATAATCATCTACTTTGAACATGTACAATAGTACTAACATCTTCTCTCGAATAGAACTTCGAATGTTTGTTTTCTGATAACATGCTTCTTCCCATTTCTAACAAACTTCTATCCTTCATCTTTGGTACTCCATTTTTTGTGGGGTATATTGAGCACTATATTTATGTTTGATTCCATGATTTCTTAGATACATTTTAAAAGTATTTCATTTGAATTATCGACCATTATCTATTCTAAACTTCTTTATGTAAATACCCAATTCCTTATAAACTTCTCTTCTGAGTACTCGGAACATTTCTAAAACCTACAAATTTTGTTTCATAAATATTATGTTAGTAATCCAATTGAAATATTTAATAAAATTGATAATGTATAAATACCCTTTTGTTAATTTATATCTCATAAACCCACATAAATATGAATGAATGAGTTTAATAGACCTAGTAGATCGAATCTCAACTTTTTTATGACTCTCATTAGTCATCTCCCATTTCTAAAAAATTACAAAAAATTATTCTTTTGTTTTCAATTCTAGAAAAATTATTACAGAATCATCTTTATTGAGGTTGTTCATTTTTTTCTTCCCAAGGTATACAATTCTTCAGTGCCAAAACTTATTTTCATATTCATCACTTGCGTAATATGATTTATTAAATTCTTATATTTTTAAGATACTCTCACCAATTCTTTACTCATTTGTTATAACTTTTCAATGTTTCATACATTTGATAACATTAGAATATTTTCTTTTTTATTATTATTTATTTCTTGAGATATATTCTTTTCACATGAGACGTAACAAGTTATGTTCTAAAATGATACTCTCTATAAGTTTCTTCACCTCTTTCTTCTTCACTATTTAAGGAGTCTTGAACTTTATCAACTTTTATAATGAATGTTATGAACATTTAAATACATTTAAATGCTGATGATTTGTTTACTGTTGTTTCTAACTCATCTTTCTTAATTATAATATTCATTTTGTCACCATTTAAATTATTCAAATATTTTATGGATGAATTTTATTCATTAGAACCTTTGTTCCACTTATTCTTTCATTTTTTTTCACTAAGATCATTTTTATATTATTTAATGTTCATATTGTGGAAATTCATAGAAAAGTGTCTAATTCCAACACACTAAAAAATTGAGAGGAAGTTTAACTCTATACTATACTCTAACAATTTTATAGTTTTTTTATATAAGATACATGAATTTTTCATTTAAATCATCAAGCTTTTTTTCTTCAGAGTTATAGGGATCAACATCTTCAAAATCATGAATTTTCATTTTTCCCATAGGTTAAAAATCCATTTCATCTTTCATTTTATTTTTTATCATTGGAACATTTCTCATTTCATAAGGAACTATAAATTTATGCAACTCATCAAGATATAAATCATATTTATCTTCTAAATCATATATTTTAGAATCAAACTTAGGTGGAAAGTTTATCATAAGTTTCATTTAATTTTTTTGATCCTCTAGGACATATCAAAACCTCTGAAGTTGAAAACAATTTCATTTACTCTGTCAAATTATTCATCAATATTTTATTTATCTATCATACTTATTTCAATATACATACTACACCAAATTGTTTGATTTTATTTCTTCACTTTAGTATTCCTTTTGAAAATAATTTATAGCTTCTACCACATACTCTTTGATGTTTTGAGGCCCATCACCATCATATAAACATTTTCTGATAAGGAAATAAGGATAGAATTTTGAGACTTTCCATCAACTTGAATCTTTCTCTTGTCATCAAAAATTATTGGAGAATATTTCTCAATAGGTGGAAAACAAATTTTAGTAGCATAAAAAAATTCATGTCCAAGATATAAGAGATATGGAATTATCCTATTCTTCAAAACATTATAATTTTTATCATTAAATATAGGAATTTTTATACTGTTGATAGAATTGAGATTATCCAAGATAATGATTCAATAAGGTAATGTTACATCTAATACCAATTGAAGTTCCAAATGATCCAATAACAACAGAGAAGGGGGGTTAATTAGTTGTATACCTCTTATAAGTTTCAACTCTTTTAGAGATCTAACCATTGTAGCCTATTAATGTTCATTACCTTATAATCATTTAGAAAATAATCATGGATGAAAATTTATGAAAGTAAGTAATGAATGTGATATTTAAAAGGCTCAACCTCAGTGTGAGAACCAAAATCCCTATCATAGAAACTCCCATGGGTATTTGGAAATTCAAGAATATGAAGAATTGAATACAACCTATTCAAAATCCTATTAAACACCTTATATTTTCTATTAGATACCATTTATCTTCTCGTATGGATGATTATACAGAATCCCATCAGTTTAAAAAAAATTCTTACAAATAATTGATCCAAACAAATAAACAAGGACTTTGTTCAAACTAATACACAAATTATCTGTCTATATCTTCAATCTAATGTGGATCTGTAATATTATCTCAGTCCAATGGGGTTGGGTCCGATGGACTCAATTTGAGGAAATCTATCAGATAGACTTAGTATGGTGAATCAATTCTCAATCTATATTACTCAAACTATAATCAAATTATCAATATTAAATTACATGGTCTGATAAACAAAACATTAAAATATTAGACCTTTTAATGAGGTCTCAGTCTGAAAATATACCATTGATATGATTTTTACAACTATCATCCTTTTTCTCTCAAGTGAAAGATTGTAAAGTATAAATGTATTATGCTTCTATTTATATGAATCTCAAAAAAGAAATAGTGGGAAACTTGATAATATTCCCTACTATATCTAATTCAAAAAAACTATGAGATCTATGAATATTTGAATTCTAGGTTCACCCAGTTAAACTCTTCAAAAATATTATGAAATCTTTTTGAGTCTTATATATAATTAACCTTCTAGGACATCCTAACCATTATTCAATCCAATAGAACATCCTCATCTCATTATGATGAAAACTTTTAATCTCAATATGATGAAACATCCTCAACTAATTATAAATCAACATCGTAAGCTCATTATGATACCATCCTCTATATAATTTCTTAGATATATCATATTTCTTAAAACACTGAATAAAAACATTTATCAGTGTGAAACATTCATCTGATGGATCAGTGTCTATTCCTAGTCTGATAGATCGATATCAAAATTGAACTCACTATTTTGAATTTTCTTAAGGATAACTTCTTTAGAAACTTCATACTTTCATAACTCATCTCTTTCCGATGGATCAGTGTCAAAAAAAATATGGTTACAAAAATTTAATTCATCCATTGAAAAAATAACCCATATAATCTTGAAACTTTAGCAGCTTTACTCAGACATACTTATAACAAATTTTGTGTCTGGTACATGCCGATCAGATCTTCTATGGCTAGGTTTCTATAACTGATAAAAATTATTCATAGGCCTTCAACATCCTCCATTATTCAAAAGGTTTCTTCTTGAGACTTTATCAAGATTAATAAGAACTCCATAAACATAAAAGCATGGCTAATTAATATAGAAAATTATTATGACATCCCTTACATTCCAAACCTCTTTTCTTTCCATCAAAAACTCAATGTGGCTGAAAAAACCTATTCTCCCCCTTTTATAAATAAGGTTTCCATAAAAAGTGCTAATGATAACTTATGATATTTGATAATTACAAACCATAAAATTATTTTCCAACTAAAGGTTATAAGGTAAACAACATTCATATTCCCATTTTCCTTGAATCTTCCCTTCCACGATTCAGTACCACTCTAACATTCTTCCACATCTTCTCCTAACATTCCAAAAAACATCGTATTTGATTAATCTTGAACTTCATTCTGATAGATCTGATACTGATGGTGTTTCTAATCAGAAAATCTAAAAAAATATCATCACTTATCTTTATAATTTCTTCATCAACCTGTTCATATTGTTCTAATAACCTATGTTTGGAAAAAAAATCAATACTTTTCTCCCCATTTGTGTTTGGTTTCAAACTTTTAGTAGCCTTTTAATTTCTTATTGAAACTCATACTGATGAACTCAGTCCAATATTGAAAAACAAAAAACATAATTTAAAAAAAGTTCAGTTTTCAACAAATACAAACCAAGTTACCAAAAAAATCACAAAGGATCTTCATTTTTTTGGAATGGATTAGACACTAGTTGAAATAATGAATATTTTCATAATTTGTATGAAAACATCAATCAAAGGAAAAGTGATGGAGAACATTTAGCAACATATAATATTAAAAATATTGATGGGAAAAGTAATTTAATGATAATATAATAAAATAAATAAAATGTAATAAATAAAATAATGTACATCACCAATCGGGTGGTCTCAAATTATATTATTCATATATATATATATATAGGCTAGAATTCCTAAGGGTGATGAAACCCATTAATCATATCCATTATCAAGAGTTTAAGAAATTATGTTTCCTTATAAATATATAAATTATGACATCTATAAATGATAATTCATAACATCCCCCCTTATATATCATAACCTTATAGAATCACATTTAACTTTCACTAAAAAACTCAGGGAAAAAACAAGTGTAGTCAAAAGTAGTTTCTTGTTTTCTAGTCTCATTAAAATCCTTGTTAGGAAAACTCAATGGGAAAATGTGATGAAAGGAAAAGGAGTGAAACTTTCCCAACTACCCCATATTAGATAAGTTAATTGTTTAATAATGACAAAAATTATTTTATTATGTCTTGGAGGCATGGGAGGAAGACCATTGGACATAATTATAACATCCTGACAGCCTCCCCCATGAATCCAATTTTAAAAATAGAATATTTATATTTCTTGTATTAATACCAATAAACATGGACAACTTTTACTCATAAAAACATAAAACATCAAAAGAAAATACTAGATCTCTTACATTCCTAAGGATATTTTAGGTTTATTTTTTTAGAGAATTAATAAAAATAGTTACATAACATTACCCATGTCTTTAAGTGAGCATTTTTTCCTCTATACCCATCTTTTATTCTACCACATTAATTCATCATAGTCTCCCAAGAGAAAATATTCTTAACATATCTTACTCAAAATATTTCTTTATTACATGTTAAAATGGAAATATAAGATAGGTGTTAGTTAAAATTCATTATAAAGGTAAAAATAGTAATTAACCATAGAATAACAATAGTAATCCTAAGATGATCATATGGGTATGCAGATAATGAGAATATCATTTTAGAATTTATAACCATAAATACTTGGATTATAAAACATATGGAATATAATAAAGAATTAGATAATACAAGATTCGTAAGATTCATTAATGATAAAAACGTAAAGTAAATCTTGATCAAAGGAATCATTGTAAACTTAATCATAAAGAAAACCTATTAGTATCTTTAAATATTTTCTTTATTATACATGATCATTAATTTTGTAAATAACTAGAGACCATTTAAATCCATCGTATAAATCTCCTCAGTTAATTCCCTCCTTCATTCCTTTAAATACAAGGAATACTACCTCATATAATGGATTACTATACCAGTCTCACCCTTCATATAATCTATATCAAACTCACTCATCATCATGATCTATATCACGATCACCTATAATTATCAATAATTTAAAATTACGATATATGAATTTAATACATGAATGTTTTCATTTTCATCATAAAACTATTAAAAACAACTTTCATTCCTTTAAATATTGATTTACCCAAGGATAATAAATAGTATTCATGATAATAATTTTAAAACAATCATAATTTTCCATCCAGATAAATAAAACGAATTATATAATATGATCATATATCAGTAAAGAAAATGAACCACTGAAGGATGATTCCATGGATGAATGTAAAATTTAAAATAACATTAAAAACATTTCATCGAAATAGGTAAAATACCCATATCATTCAGCACCTTTAAAAAATAAAAAATTAAAAAAATATTGATCAAATGATTTTCTTTGAAAATAACCATGTAAACAAGTAAATGAATATTCAAAGTGATGAATAATTATGATGGTGGGAATATTTTTTCATAACTTATACATTTAAAGAAAACATTCTTCTTTGTGCTCTTTTAAAAAGACAAAAAAGCCTTTTCAAAAAATGATTCTCTAAAAATATTCTTTTTAAACTTTTTAAAATAATGTAAAATTTAGGGAAAATTAACATTTAAAAAAATAAGTGTAGGTAAAAAATTCCATAAAATTTTTTTTAAGAACATAAACATAGAATAAAACATTTATTGACTAAAAAGAAAATGTGATCAAATTTTCATTAAAAACATTATCTCAATATTTCTAAGTACTAAAGAGAGGAAAATGATAATAATAAATAAAAATTATAGGGATAATTAGAGTATAATAAAATAGATAGGTATTATGGAAAATATTCATATAATTTCACTAAATAGAAATGTAATATAGACAATCTCAAAAATAAATGAGATTGTAACATAAAACATTTTTCACTTTGGTGACTTTAGAATAAAAATCCATTAGAATAAATACTTTGATATGGATTTATAATCCTCATTAATTTCATATAAGTAACATGTAAAAATAAATTCATAGATAATTAGGTAAACCATACATAGAAATATTATCTCATGATATGAAAAATTTCTCAAGAAAATAAGATTGACACAAAGAAACCCTTGAAAAGATAATAATATTTGAAGTGATAATTAATCCATAAATGTTTTATATAAACATATGAAAATAAAGATCAAACAATTATAAATAAATTAAAAACAATTTATAGATAAATTTTCACATAATCAGGTCATATAAAATTCAATAAAGAAGTGTTATAACCCAATGAATAGAAATTGAGTTTATAAATCTTTTATCTTAAGTACAGACTTGTTATGTGTTTCCTTTAAATCCATTATAATAAACTTATATTAATTATAAATTTATTTAATAACCTTTTATAGGTCTAATAACTTCTCATTAAACAATTTATTTAATTTATTGCAATGAAATATTTAATTACTTAATCTGTTAAGTTCACATCGGGTGTTTTGAGGATGATCGGTTCATAATTAGAAAACAAAATTGGTAGGTTAACCATGATCAAAGGTCTCATTGATATATAATCTCTAGAATATTATTAATGAAATTATTATCATTTATATATATCCAATAGTATTACATCCTAGAACCCACACTCTCGGATCTGGTGACTAAAATATAAACTTTACAATTTGGGATTTAATACCAATTGATTATCCCAAATTCAACCCTAAAAGTTTTTATCATCAAAAGGAAATATGGGATAACTTATATAAACAAGGAACTTTTAGGTTCATATTTTTAGATAATTTTGACAAACTCTTTTATAAAAATACTAATGCCATTAAGTGAACATTCCAAGTACAAAATTGATTTATCCTGACACATTTTTTACATCAGTTATCTATAAATGATGTCAAAAAATGATTTACCATATCAATTATTCAACAATAAAAATTTAAAATAAAACTGACATATTTTTTAATTCAATTATTGAATAACTGATGCGAAAAAATTATTTTTTTCATCATTATTTAGTAAATAACAAACAAAAAAATAAAACACCCACATTTTTTACCCAGGTTCTTCAATAAACAATACGAAAAAAAATATTTTTTATGTTGTTTATTGAATTATTAGTATTAAAAATAATATTTTTTATGTATTTTATTAAATAATTGATGTTGAAAAGATTTTTAATTTTAATTAGGAGTTGAGAGCATTAATTTTGGTTTCATTCATTTTTCCAATATACTTTAGTTTTCTCGCACACCATGAAACATAACACGTCCATCTTCGATCTGTGGCCTCAAATATTTTGACTATTTGATCTATGGTCTCAAATATATTCATTATTTTATCCATGGATTTGAATATATTTCATTTTATATCCAATACCACCATCCACCATCACCATTCATCATACACGGCTTGTTACTTCTTCTCGTTGGTTTTACCTTCTCAATCATCCTGGTTCCGGTTTCAATTTACAGTTTGTGTTTATTATTTCAATTTTCTATTCAACACGAGCTTTTGAATTTATATTTTTGCTTCCAATTTTTCATTCATGTCTCTTTATATATGATTTTAAATCCACCACCATCATTCAGTGTCACCATTTATCGGTTATCGCATGTTCCTTCTTCCCATTGGTGTCGTCTTGTCAATTATCTCAGTTCTGATATCAATTTTGGTTTTTTTATTGTTTCAATATTTTTTTATCTATGGTGTTTCTATTTTTATCTATGGTTACAATTTTTCATTTATGTCACTTTATCTTTCAGTTGGCATCAACTTTCGCCATCCACCATCACCCATCATTAACCACCGCTTCCACCTTCTTCCCATGGGTGTCACCTTCTAAATCATCCCAATTCCAAAACCTATTTATGTTTTTTCTATATATCCAATGTATTTTCATTTGTATATATGGTTCCAATTTTCCACTGATGTCTCTTAATCTCTGTTATTTAAATTTTATATTATGATTATTTATACAGCTTTGGTATTTTTTAATTATTGAATGATGGTTTTTAGATTATGGTTTGTAATTTTTTAATTAAATAATGATAATTAAATATTTTCAATGTTATATTTTTTATTAAAATGTTTTGTTGTTTTTTAGATATTATATAGTACTTTTAATTTTTATTTATAAATTTAAATTTGTTTTTTAATTAAAAAATATAATAAGTAACATTAAATTTTTTATATTTTTCATATATAAAAGTGGGTTGACATTGTATTACTTCATTAAATACAGGTGATAAATATGAGAAAGGGTTCGATGATTTTTTAGAATTTGATAAATGAAATGTTCCAAACAATGACATGTTTTTTTCATGCCTATAATTTTTAAATAAAAAGAAGCTGAATATTAGATATTTCAATGATCAATTAAATTATCAAGGTTTTAATCTGAGTTACTACCCATATATTTGGAATGGTGAAACTAGGAATAATTCTAGATCTGTTGATGATAACGATTTCCAAGATGATAAGTTTGATCAAATTGAGTAAAAAATATATAATATTGAATTAGAGTCAATTGATAAAGAATACACAATTGATCATCTATATGGTGATTTAGAAAAACCATTGTACCAGTGTTATAATAAATTTATGGTTTTATCAATAGTTTTAAGATTAATTAACTAGAAGAAGAATATGGATGGAGTGGAAAGAGTTTTATAGAGTTTCTATAGTTATTGAAATACATAAATTATAAATATAATGATATTTCATATTGACATTATAAAATAAAGAAAATATAATGTTTGATGTGTTTAGGGTACAAGAAAATAAATGATTGTCTGAAGAAATTAGTGCTATATTGGAAAGAATATATATTTCTATAAGAGTTTCCTAAATGTAGGATACCATGGTATAAGTGTAACATACCAAGTAAGTAATGAATAATAGATATTTTTATCTATGTCTTTTAATGATTAATATAGTGTTATAGAGGCTTAAAATGAAAATAGATACAATCTTATGCATGGAATACACTAATATTCTTAAAAGATTGTTTTACTGCCTTTTGATGGAAAACCATTTTTGAATATATATTTTGACAATTTTATAAACTATGTTTTTCAAAATAAACTTATCCTTTATAATTGGGACATCAAAATTTACCTTGTGTGAATTTTTTTTATTTTTCTGACAATGTTCATTTTTTAATGAATAGTGAAAAATACTGCATTTTACATCAAAACTGCTTTTTAATCTAATTTATTTATATGATTAGATTATGTTTTTAATTGTTTTTGAAGTGAAATTAGAATATATTTTTACCATTTTATCCAATGGTGGTCATCGGAATCAATTTCACTTTGAAATTAGACTTAAACTGGTGTCAATCTTTTGATACTTATTGTTTTGTAAAAACACACTATTTGCTCTGGCAGTGGGAATTAATTATTAAATTAATTAATGTGACTTATATGACTTGAATTTTGTAAAATAGACTTCAATTTTGAATTCGGAATATCAAATATAGCTTAGGGTGAATTTTTGGTAATTTTCTGAAAAACTTCAATTTTTGATGAATAGTGAAACCACTAAGTGGTAATCAAGCAAACTGATTTTTCAGTTAAATGAAAGTTTACCACTAATGTGTATTGAATTTTGAAAATCCGACATACATGGTTTTCATTAAGAAGTAAAATGTTGTTCAATGAGATTAAAATAATTTTTTGGTGAATAGTAACTTATTAAGTTTTTAATCGCGATTAGTGGTAATTAGGGTAGTTTAAGGTATAAATAATGCTTTAATAATAGGAAATGACCTAGACATATGTCCCAACCTTATTGGTTGTGTCATGGCCGACCAAGAAAAGCCATGTGTCAACTTGGGGACCCCATGGAGACACTTTGGTTTGGAAATGACAGAAATAACTTTTTATTAAATGTTAAAGTAAAAATGACACAAACAAGAGATGTTTTACGAAAACAATTTTTACATGGGGTTATAAAGATAAGATTTTTTTATTATAAATAGTCATTGGAAATATAAAAAGATTTCCTATATCATAGTTTTTTTTTATGATTTTTAGATGTTAAATAAATTTAATTATTTATGACATAATAATGATGCAGCGATGACATCATTATTTGACGATTTAAATAAAATGGAAAGATAATATAAAATCTATGAACTACACATGTCCAAAACCAATTGGATGAGTGTATTTCGAACCCGTATCACCTTATCCACGAATTATATCAATGTGGGACCTTTTGAAACCGAAACACATTTTCAAATAAAGTAATATTTCTTTACTTTCCAAAAGTGCCCCTCCTCTCCTCTTATAAAAGGCCTCCACCTCTACCTCATTTCACACAATCCTCAAGCCTTTGGCTCGGCCAACCCCTGCCCATTTACTCTCTCCACATCCCTCTCCTCATCCTAGAGGATTCCCTTTGGGAATAATCCTTTCAAAGGAAGCCTTTAGACTCAAATCAAAAGGAGTTACACTTTTAAAGGTAATTCATTCTCTCATGTTCATTTGTTTTATTTTGCTTCTCCAACCCCATAAACTCTTTTTATTTACTTATTTTGTAAAAACACCAGAATCTTAAATATACTATGATGTTGTTATAAGATTTATTTGAGCTACACTCTCACACAACTACATCAAATGGTTAAAGAACATACGGTTTCCGTGGATGGCGAAATTCTGCCTCCCGAAACGATGATTGTTCAACACTCATTTAACACCTTCAAAGGTGGCCATTATGATGTCACTATTTTTATATATGATATATAATATGTTTATTTTTTCCTTAAGTTTCTGTTTTTTTTCATTTTGGGCATACCTTTATGGTTTCCATTATGGGTAAACACGATATCTTCATTTTAGGAAGTGAGGACTACCGCCCCCTCAAAGTGATTTGATTCGTTAAATACCATATGTAGGACATATAAAGGATGGAACTATGATATTATATATGATATTATACTGGAATTATAATATACCTTTATATCATTATGATTCCATTCTATAAAATACGAAATAGAAATGAAAGTAGCGTTCATGCGTACGTACGGCTTACCGTCTCCATGAACGGTGCATTTCATTTCTTACCTCTAAATGTGATGTAATATTATAAATACATGTATATGATGAATATATATGATATATATGGATATAATGAACCTTTGACCAAATTAACAACATGTAAGTGTAAGAAGTCTATTTTTGACTTAAGAACCAAATACTGACAAAATGAACATTGTTAACTTAACTGATTACATGATGTTCATAACATGGAATAAAAGGAATAATGAACTTGAAAAAGATTCATAAGCAAGTAGAGATTAACTCAAGTTTATTATTCAGGAGATTAAAGAACGGTCGGGTCAAGTCGGATACGTGGTATGGGACTTCGTCTCAATCTCCTTTCGTTGAGGCATATTTTATTTTATACACAACTTTCTTTTATACGGTGTATAAACCCCTTTGACTTTTACGTTTATTCAAAAGGAAATTTTTTTTTTATACGAAGCATTTACTAAACGACAAAAGGGAATGTTTTTGTTGTACGTATGCAGCGACAACGACTTCTCCGCTGTCGTGGCCATTATTTGAGTTTCGGCTTCCTCTACAAGCCATACCTTCTTTTCAGAAGAAAAATAAATACCATGTTTTACTTTTCTGTTATTTTGGTATTGAAAATGGTTTTCATAATGTTTTTATATCAATGTGTTGTATTGATATCTCGTGATTGAAATGTGGAAATTTTATGTTTCCTTTATGCATGTTTTATGTGATATGATTAGTTATGGTTCTTGGGCATTATTATGAAGACGGGTGGTTCTGTGATAAACTAAGGGCGGGTGAGCCCGTTATAGCTCTCTAATGCATTGGGTAACGCGAAGGAGTGAAACGTTAAGGTTTCTCCGAAGAGATTTTAGGGAATATACTGTGATGGGTATTCCAAACGTAACCAAGAGGGTTACTCCCTACGTAAGAATGTTATGAATGCCTCAAGTTACCTTTATGTCTTATGATTTCTATGATTTATTCATGATTTTATGAGGTATGTTAAAGTGCCTATGTTTTATGGGTAAAGTATGATTTCATTCTTATGTATATATGAACTCATGTTTCCTTTCCATGTTTTTTTTTAACCCATACTGAGTTTTTATGCTCATCCCAAGTTTTTGAAATGTTTTTCACAGGTCAAGGGAAAGGTACATGATAAGATGATAGAGTCAAGGATGTGTCAAGAAATAATCCATGTTTTATTTTAAATGTGTTTCCGTTGATGGGAATGAAGAATACTATCTTTATGTAACTACTTTGTTTATATGTGGAATGTAATGCAAGTTTTATGATCTAATTCTCTAAAACTCTAAACCCGAAAAGATCCTCAATGTGTAATCTTGTAATAACTCAAGATCAAGTAAGGTTTTAAGGTTGGGGCCTTATAGTTGGTATCAAAGGTCGGTTTAGATAACTTTAGGAGTTAGAATTATATTAAATGATTATCCAAAAATATTTTATTTTCGAAATGATATAGCATTTAAAGATTACCATGTTGCTTCATCTAAGACATGTTTGTTCAGAATGGTTTTCCGCAGAGGAAACAGGGAAGTAGTGCTAGGAAGGAATACAGAAGGAAATAACCTTCTGAATCAGCATCCAGAAATGGTCGGAATTGGAACTGAACAGTTTGTTGCAGTAATGGCGCAGTTGACTCAAGCGATAAATGGCGGTGGTATCCATGCACGAGATCAGCCAGATCAACCGCAGAGGAACATGTCAGTGGTGGAACATTTCATGAGGCAACATCCACCATCATTCAGAGGATCATCTGACCCTGTGATAGCTGAAGGGTGGATTAAAGCACTGTAGAAGATTTTTGATGTCATGGGATGTTCAGACAATCAAAAGGTTAGTCTTGCTATTTACCGTTTGGAGGGTGAAGCAGATCAGTGGTGGTCTATGGTTAAAAATATCAGGGACGCCGATGAGATTGATGCTCTTGACTGGGATGAATTCAAAGGTATGTTTCTTGAGAAGTATTTTCCTAAGGCTGTTCGACTTAGGATGGAAAAGAAATTCTTGGAATTGAGGCAAGAGGAAGACTCAGTGGCTGCCTATGAAGAAAGGTTCACTCGATTGGCAAGGTATGCTCCAAATTTTATACGGGACCTTGATAGTAAAATCAATCGTTTTTACTCAGGATTAAAGCCAAAGTATCGAAGGTCATTAGCTTATCGTGAGTTTAAAAGTTATGAAAAGCTTGTTCGATGTGCTGAGAAGGTGGAAATGGAGTTTGCCGATGACCAAGTTTTCTATAACAACCAGCAGAAGAAGAGACCGAGGTGGCAGCAGAAAGGTAAGAATTCTTCAAAAAAGTCTGATGGTAAGAGAACTAAGTTTCCAGTTTGTGATAAATGTGGAAAAAGGCATGCTGGGGAATGTCTTCTGAATTCTGGGAAGTGCTACCGATGTGGTAAGATGGGACATAAGGCTCATGATTGAACTGAAAATGATCAAGGTGAAGGTAAAAACAAATTTGATTTACAGTTAGTGAAATGTTATAAGTGCAATGAGATGGGTCACTATGCAAACGAGTGTCCGACAAGGAGCTTGAGTGATGGGAAGCAGTTACACTACAAGCAGAAAGGGGTGGTGAAATCCTTGGTAACTACTTCAGCAGATGCCGGGCCATCAAATGAAGTGGTATCAGGTACTTTGTTTGTTTTTTCAGATTATGCCAGTGTGTTGTTTGATTCGGGGTCTACACATTCTTTCATCTCTGAAACCTTTTCTAGTAAAATGGGAATACCATCTCAAGAAATGACTCCTGAACTTTTGGTAAAAACACCTGGGGGAAATGTTGAGGCAAAAAGAATTTATAAGAATCTTCCTATCCTTATCTGTGGAAAGAACCTACTTGCAAACCTTATTGTTCTACCTCTAGTAGAGTTTGATGTTATCCTGGGTATGGATTGGCTCTCTATCTACCATGCTAAGATTGACTGTAGAGCTAAAGAAGTTTCTTTTCAAAAAGACTTTCAGTTTGTTTACAAGAATGAACCCATACTTTTGATAACATATCAAGAGGCCTAGAAACTTGTAAAAGATGGAAATGAATGTTACCTTGCACACGTCATTGAAAATAAAGGAACTGTTCAGATTAATGACGTGCCAGTGGTAAATGAGTATCCTGATGTTTTTCCTGATGAGTTTCCTGGAATAATACCAGATCGGGAAGTTTAGTTTACTGTTGACTTAGTTCCTGATGCTAAGCCAATTTCAAAACCCCCTTATCGAATGGCACAAATTGAACTTTTAGAGTTGAAGGAGAAATTGCAAGATTTATTAGAGAAAGGTTTCATTAGACCTAGCACATCACCATGGGGTGCTTCTGTTTTACTTGTTAAAAATAAAGATGGTTCTATGAGACTTTGCATTGATTATAGAGCCTTGAATAATATCACTATTAAGAACAAATATCCTTTGCCTCATATCGATGATTTGTTTGATCAGCTCCAGGGAGCTCAGTTTTTTTCAAAGATTGACTTGAGATCGGGGTACCATCAGCTGAAGGTAAAGGAGGCAGATATTCCGAAGACCGCATTCCGTATGAGATATGGCCATTATGAATTTTTAGTAATGCCTTTTGGGCTAACCAATGCACCTGCTGTATTCATGGACTTAATGAATAGAATTTTCCATGAGTTCTTGGATAAGTTTGTGGTGGTTTTCATTGATGATATTTTGGTGTTTTCTAAAAGTAAAGAGGAGCATGAAAAACATTTAAGGGTTATCTTGCAAACCTTAAAAGAAAAGAAACCGTATGGGAAATTTAGCAAGTGTGAGTTTTGGTTGCAACAAATTTCTTTCCTTGGTCACATTGTTTCTAAAGATGGAATAACTTTTGATCCTGCAAAAACAAAAGTTGTAGAAGAATGGCCAAGACCCACAAATGTAACCGAGATTTGTAGCTTCCTTGGTTTGGCGGGATATTACCTAAGGTTTGTTAGAAATTTTTCACGGTTATCTAGTCCAATGACTAAGCTAACTCGGAAGGGTGTTAAGTTTATCTGGACAAAAGAATGTGATGATTGTTTTCAGGAATTGAAAAGAAGATTGGTGAATGCTCCAGTTTTGGCACTACCTTCCAGGAATGGTGAGTTTGTTATATACAGTGATGCTTCATTGAAAGGACTTGGTTGCGTCCTAATGCAGAATGATCAGTTAATTGCTTATGCTTCACGACAGTTGAAAACTCATGAGGTAAATTACCCTACACATGATTTGGAATTAGCTGCTGTTGTTTTTGCTTTAAAAATTTGGAGGCATCATTTGTATGGAGTAAAGTGTGAAATATATACCGATCAAAAAAGTTTAAAGTATATATTCACTCAGAAAGAGTTAAACATGAGACAAAGGAGATGGCTGGAATTAATCAAGGATTATGATTGTACAATTCATTACCATCCAGGAAAAGCAAATAAAGTGGCTGATGCTTTGAGTCGAAAAAGTAATGCTTCATTAACAATGTTGTGTTTAGAACGTGATCCTTTGGTTAAGGATTTGATGAACTTTGGCATAGAAGTTGTTGGTGCAAGAAGTCCTTCTGTTTTGTTTCAGGTATCAGTGAGATCATCTCTATCAGATAGAATCAAGCAAGCACAGAAGCAAGACAGTGAGTTGCAGAAAAGGGTAGAGCTGGTTCAGAAAGGTAAGTTGCCTGAATTCAACATTGATAATGATTGTGTTTTGAGATTTGGGAAGAGATTGTGTGTGCCTTATGATTCACAGTTGAAGAGAGAGTTGTTATGTGAAGCTCATAGTTCTCCGTTTTCAGTTCATCCGGGCAGTACTAAGATGTATAGAGATATGTGGGAGTATTACTGGTGGGATGGAATGAAAAGAGATATTGCTGATTTTACTTTGAAGTGTTTGACTTTTCAGCAGGTTAAAGCAGAGCGGCAGTTGTCGAAAGGGATGCTTCAGCCTTTACCAGTGCCAGAGTGGAAATGGGAGAATATATCCATGGACTTTGTTGTTGGATTACCAAATACATCTCGAGGTAATAATGCAATCTGGGTTATTGTTGATCGCTTGACCAAATCTGCTCATTTCCTTGCTATACGAGATACTTTCTCTCTCGATCAACTTTCCCGTTTGTATCTTAAAGAGATAGTCAGGTTACATGGAGTTCCTATCTCCATTGTATCAGATCGTGATCCCAGGTTTACTTCTAACTTTTGGAAAGGCCTTCAGAAGTCGTTGGGTACTGAATTAAATTTTAGTACATCTTTTCATCCTCAATCAGATGGGCAGTCAGAACGAACAATTCAGACCTTGGAGGATATGCTACGAGCTTGTTCTATGGATTATCAGGGAAGTTGGGACCAACATCTTTCTTTGGTTGAATTTTCATATAATAACAGTTTCCATTCCAGTATACAGATGGCACCATTTCAGGCATTATATGGGAAGCAGTGTCGAACTCCAGCTTTCTGGGATGAAGTAGGTAAAAGAAAGTTGATGGGACCAAAATTGGTAGAAGAGATGGCAGAAAAAGTTCAGCTGATTCAGAAACACATGAGAATAGCTCAGAGCAGGCAGAAGAGTTATGCGGATAACCGGAGGAATGATCTATCTTTCGAGGTAGGTGATCATGTTTTTCTCAAGGTTTCTCCTTGGAAAAGTGTGATGAGATTTGGTAAGAAAGGAAAGTTGAGTCCAAGGTTCATTGGACCATACGAAATTCTGGAGAGAGTTGGATCAGTTGCATACCAAGTGGCTTTACCTCCAAGTTTATTGCAGGTACACAATGTTTTTCACATTTCAATGTTGAGAAAGTATATGCCAGATCCATCTCATGTTTTGAGTCCAGAGGTAGTTCAGCTGGAAGAGAACCTATCTTATGAGGAACAACCGGTCCAGATTCTTGACCACAGGGAGCAAGTGTTACGGAATAAGGTGATTAAGCAGGTAAAGGTTTTGTGGAAAAACCACATGATTGAAGAGGCAACATGGGAATCTGAAAATGCAATGAGGGATAAGTACCCCCATTTATTCGATAAGTAAATAAATTGCAGGGACGCAATTTTCTAAAGGGGGGAAGGATGTAACATCCCAAGTAATTAATTAATAATAGATATTTTTATCTATGTCTTTTAATGATTAAAATAGTGTTATAGAGGCTTAAAATGAAAATAGATACAATCTTATGCATGGAATACACTAATATTCTTAAAAGATTGTTTTACTGCCTTTTGATGGCAAACCATTTTTGAATCTATATTTTGACAATTTTATAAACTATGTTTGTCAAAATAAACTTATCCTTTATTATTGGGACATCAAAATTTACCTTGTGTGAATTTTTGGTATTTTTCTGACAATGTTCATTTTTTAATGAATAGTGAAAAATACTGCATTTTACATCAAAACTTCTTTTTAATCTAATTTATTTATATTATTAGATTATGTTTTGAATTGGTTTTGAAGTGAAATTAGAGTATATTTTTACCATTTTATCCAATGGTTGTCATTGGAATCAATTTCACTTTGAAATTAGACTTAAACTAGTGTCAATCGTTTGATACTTATTGTTTTGTAAAAACACGCTATTTGCTCTGGCAGCGGGAATTAATTATTAAATTAATTAATGTGACTTATATGATTTGAATTTTGTAAAATAGATTTCATTTTTGAATTCAGAATATCAAATATAGCTTAGGGTGAATTTTTGGTAATTTTCTGAAAAACTTCAATTTTTGATGAATAGTGAAACCACTAAGTGGTAATCAAGCAAACTGATTTTTCAGTTAAATGAAAGTTTACCACTAATGTGTATTGAATTTTGAAAATCCTACACACATGGTTGTCATTAAGAAGTAAAATTTGGTTCAATGAGATTAAAATAATTTTTTGGTGAATAGTAACTTATTAAGTTTTTAATCGCGATTAGTGGTAATTAGGGTAGTTTAAGGTATAAATAATGCTTTGATAATAGGAAATGACCTAGACACATGTCCCAACCTTATTGGTTGTGTCATGACCGACCAAGACAAGTCATGGGACAACTTGGTGACCCCATGGAGACACTTTGGTTTGGAAATGACATAAATAACTTTTTATTAAATGTTAAAGTAAAAATGACACAAACAAGAGATGTTTTACGAAAAAAAATTTTACATGGGGTTATAAAGATCAGATTTTTTTATTATAAATATTCATTGGAAATATAAAAGGATTTCCTACATCATAGTATTTTTTTATGATTTTTAGACATTAAATAAATTAAATTATTTCTGACATAATAATGATGCAGCGATGACATCATTATTTGACGATTTAAATAAAATGGAAAGATAATATAAAATCTATGAACTACACATGTCCAAAACCAATTGGATGAGTGGATTTCGAACCCTTATCACCTTATCCACGAATTATATCAATGTGGGACCTTTTGAAACCGAAACACATTTTCAAATAAAGTAATATTTCTTTACTTTCCAAAAGTGCCCCTCCTCTCCTCTTATAAAAGGCCCCCACCTCTACCTCATTTCACACACTACTCAAGCCTTTGGCTCGGCCAACCCCTACCCATTTACTCTCTCCACATCCCTATCCTCATCCTAGAGGATTTCCTTTGGGCATAATCCTTTCAAAGGAAGCCTTTAGACTCAAATCAAAAGGAGTTACACTTTTAAAGGTAATTCATTCTCTCATGTTCATTTGTTTTATTTTGCTTCTCCAACCCCCTAAACTCTTTTTATTTACTTCTTTTGTAACAACACCAGTATCTTAAATATACTAGGATGTTTTTATAAGATTTATTTGAGCTACACTCTAACACAACTACATCAAATGGTTAAGGAACATACGGTTTCCGTGGATGGCGAAATTATGCCTCCCGAAAGGATGATTGTTCAACACTCATTTAACACCTTCAAAAGTGGCCATTATGATGTCAATATTTTTATATATGATATATAATATGTTTATGTTTTCCTTAAGCTTCTTTTTTTTCATTTTGGGCATACCTTTATGGTTTCCATTATGGGTAAACACGATATCTTCATTTTAGGAAGTGCGGACTACCGCCCCCTCAAAGTGATTTGATTCGTTAAATACCATATGTGGGACATATAAAGGATGTAACTATGATATTATATATGATATTATACTGGAATTATAATATACCTTTATATCATTATGATTCCATTCTATAAAATACGAAATAGAAATGAAAGTAGCGTTCATGCGTACGTACGGCTTACCGTCTCCATGAACGGTGCATTTCATTTCTTACCTCTAAATGTGATGTAATATTATAAATACATGTATATGATGAATATATATGGATATATATGGATATAATGAACCTTTGACCAAATTAACAACATGTAAGTGTAAGAAGTCTATTTTTGACTTAAGAACCAAATACCGACAAAATGAAAAATTATTAACTTAACTGATTGCATGATGTTCATAACATGGTATAAAAGGAATAATGAACTTGAAAAAGATTCATAAGAAAGTAGAGATTAACTCAAGTTTATTATTCAGGAGATTAAAGAACGGTCGGGTCAAGTTGGATACGAGGTATGGGACTTTGTCTCAATCTCCTTTCGTTGAGGCATATTTTATTTTATACACAACTTTCTTTTATACGGTGTATAAACCCCTTTGACTTTTACGTTTATTCAAAAGGAATTTTTTTTTATACGAAGCGTTTACTAAACGACAAAAGGGAATTTTTTTTGTTGTATGTATGCGGCGACAACGACTTCTCCGCCGTCGTGACTGTTATTTGAGTTTCGGCTTCCTCTACAAGCCGTACCTTCTTTTTAAAAGAAAAATAAATACTATGTTTTACTTTTCTGTTATTTTGGTATTGAAAATGGTTTTCATAATGTTTTTATATCAATGTGTTGTATTGATATCTCGTGATTGAAATGTGGAAATTTTATGTTTCCTTTATGCATGTTTTATGTGATATGATTATGTTATGGTTCTTGGGCATTATTATGAAGACGGGTGGTTCTGTGATAAACTAAGGGCGGGTGAGCTCGTTATAGCTCTCCAATGAATTGGGTAACGCGAAGGAGTGAAACGTTAAGTTTTCTCCGAAGAGATTTTAGGGAATATACTGTGATGGGTATTCCAAACGTAACCAAGAGGGTTACTCCCTACGTAAGAATGTTATGAATGCCTCAAGTTACCTTTATGTCTTATGATTTCTATGATTTATTCATGATTTTATGAGGTATGTTAAAGTGCCTATGTTTTATGGGTAAAGTATGATTTCATTCTTATGTATATATGAACTCATGTTTCCTTTCCATGTTTTTTTAACCCATACTGAGTTTTTATGCTCATCCCAAGTTTTTGAAATGTTTTTCACAGGTCAAGGGAAAGGTACATGATAAGATGATAGAGTCAAGGATGTGTCAAGAAATAATCCATGTTTTATTTTAAATGTGTTTCCATTGATGGGAATGAAGAATACTATCTTTATGTAACCACTTTGTTTATATGTGGAATGTAATGAAAGTTTTATGATCTAATTCTCTAAAACTCTAAACCTGAAAATATCCTCAATGTGTAATCTTGTAATAACTCAAGATTAAGTAAGGTTTTAAGGCTGGGGCCTTATAATAAGTTGAAAGAAAAATCATGGTCTAATTTAGTAATTACAAATACTACTTCTAGGGAGATTTGGTAGCTTCCTATAATTCCTTATTTAAAAAATTATTTTAAAGTTAAAATTATGAAAAAGGTTAAAATGAAATTTATATGGGTCTATATGTGATGGAAAACTATGTCATCCAGCTCATTTTCCACAGTGAAATAAAATTGATCAAAAATTTCACGAATTGGAAAATGAAGTTTGAAATATCAAACTTGGACAGTATACATATCGAATGAATCCATATCAAAGCCTTAATATCACATATTGTTCATGACATGTTTTATTGGTAATTTTCAAAATATATACAAGATTTTATATGAAGAGAAAATATTTCATGTTTAGTTTAATGATCTCTAGACCAAAACAACACAAAATTAAATTTTTGTTTTCTTGTCACCATTAATTTATGATTTAAAACTTTTATAGGAAAAAGGTATAAGGGTGTATAATTAGTACAAAATAGATCATTTTCAACTACATACAATGATTATGTTTACTATATATGACTTCTTAATATATGGAAATTTTTCTTGATACAGGGTTAAGGGTTATAAATATTGTCTAATTTTTGTACAACACACTTTATATTATCAACTAAAATATGATAGAAAAGTTTTATACATGGGTCATCATAGGTTTTTTTTTTATATGGAGAACTCTTATAAAAGATTAAAAAAGTCATTCAATATCTTATGAGAATTTTAATTTTCTCCAAAACCTTTATCCATCAATAATTATTTTGAGAGAGGGAAAAACATTTATGTCACATATAGAAGGACACAAAAATGTGATAATTATTCAAATATCTTTAAGAAACAGTCAAAATAATTTGATCTGGCATATTGGATATATCATGAGTTCAAACATTACATTGATTTCATGTATGTGGATATAAATATATGTGAAATTTTGATTGTAACGTGGTTAGATATTAAAGGAATTAATAATGATGGGTTGAATGCAAGATTGGACTTACCCTCAATAGGAAGACATTTGGAGTTAGCTCCCACTCCTAATGGAAGGTGAATATACCTACCTCTAACTTGTAATAAATTATCCAATATGGATAAAATTAGTTTTTTTAGTGTCTCTATGGTATGGAAGTTATATAGGATTATTCTTCAAATGTAAAAAAAAATTATGTCACTAAAATATTTGATGTTTAAAGGCATTAAATCTCATCATTTTCAAGTCATGATGCAAAAAATCCTACTAGTTTTATTTCATGGAATATTACAAATATCCATGTTATAATGACTATCTTAACGGTGTGTTCTTTTTCCCATTCAATTTTTTAAAAAGTGATTTATTTTAATTCATTGAACAATTTGTAGAATTATGTAGTTTCTATACTTTATCAACTACAAATATATTTTTTCTCCTTATTTTTTTATATTATGGTGTATCTAATGGTTCAATCAGTGTGAGAAATAATTCTTTTTAAACCTATATATCTACATTGTATTTATACTTATAAAATATAAATGATGATATTGACGGGGTATAACAAGAATCCATATCAACCTAAAGCCACTATTGTTGAGAAATATAATATTGAGGAGGTTAAAGAGTTTTTTAGAAGATATTTACTTGTATCAGAGAATATTGGTATTACTGCATCTATTCATGAACGTGTAGATTATGGGGGAATGGTGATATTTGGATTGAAGGTAAAATCATTGAAAACTAAACAGACAAAGAAGTTACATTTATACATCTTGAATATCATAAAATATGATCAATCGTAAATAAAATTTCATATTAATGTGTTAAAAAAAATATCAAAAGTAAAAAGATATGTATATTTTTTATGAGAATAAGGAAACTTTTTACCATGGTTTAAAGAGACAATTATTAGTATATTAGATGTATCAAAATCATTATGATGGTTAATAGGTGGTCTAAGTTTAAATTTTATTACATTTTTTGGGTATTACATTAATGTATATACATTTCGTACAAAATATTAGAATAAAATAAGTGTGTCCCAGAATAGTAGTGTATTGGTTTTCCCCAAAGAAATTTCCTTTTTCAGCACCAAAGACAAAAACCCAATCTCTACATTTAAGTGCATATTACAAAGTAATGGAAAAAAATATGTGGGGTTGATTAAATTAAATTCCAAGTTCTGGTGTTAAAGTTTAAATTGGTTATCAATAACAATAATGTTAGCAAAGATGAATTAGGTATGACACTATTTGATCTAAATAGAATAGAATACACATATAATCCTTTTATCATGAAAAGACTTACAAAACACATTTTTAATATTCCTAATCTATACAATGTGTAGTGCTATATTTTTTTACAAGGAAAAAATAGTATGATGGTGGTACAAAAAATAATGAAGATGCTTATTTATATGAGATCCTTACTTCCATGAACATATTAAAAGATAATAATGATGATCACATCATAGACATCATTTGTTCTATACAGAATGTTCTTAAGGAAAGAATTTGGGAAAAAATACTTCAGTAGATTTCTAATATTACAGGTAACATATATTTATATCTTTTTTAATTTTTAAATTTCATAAAATGTTAGATATATTATTTTTATTTTATTTATTAAATCATATATTATAACAAATAAGTTAAATTATTTTTTTCTATTAGTTTGGTTTTTTAGTTTACTGTGTTTACCCTTAATTAACTTATGTATTTGTTAATTTTATGTAAAAAATAATAATTTCAATATAATAATTTAATTAAAAATAGAAAAATGTATAAAATATAATATTAAAATAATATTCTTTTTGGTGTAATAAATGGGAGAATATTTACTATTCACTCACCAGTTTTGAATTTGTTTTCATTTGTTTATGCCATTTAATCTCTCATTAATGTTGTCAGAATTTCAGTTAACTAATTTAACAAATAGGAATAAAAATGTATTTAGTTTATATTACTTTTTGTTGGATAATTTTTTCCATTTTATGTAGTTTTATATGTAATAGTAGGATTTGTAAATTTTTGAAATAGTTTTTTGTTATTTACACATCATTTTTTGATTTGGTTTCATTCATATATGTCATTTATTCTATCATTATTTTTTTTAGAAATTTAATTATCTATTTTAAAAAATATAAATAGAAATTTTGTTAGTTTAATTTACTTTTTTGTTTGATCATTTTTTATTTTTTATTTAATTTTATATAATATAGTTTTTTTTTGTATATTTTTGTACTAATTGTCTATAATGTTGATTTTTAGGATAATGGTATATCAAACACCTAATCCAACACATACATATATAGTGTACCATACACCTACTTCTAAGGATTATAATACACATAATATAAGGCCCCAGCCTTAAACATTACATAATCTTGAGTTAAGTTAAGAATTCACATTGAGAATCTTTTTAGGTTTAGAGTTTTAGAGAATTAGGCCATAATTATACATTACATCTCAAAAATTACAAAGTTTACACTTATACTCTATACAATAAAAACAAGAATTATTTTTCTTGATAAAAATATTCCTGAATTATTCCTTTCTCTTACCCTTTTGTATACCCTGTGAAAAACATTTCAAAAAATTAGGATGATCATAAAAATCTTAGCAAGGGATATAAAATAAGGGAAGAAAACTTTAGTCCATGAATACATAAAAATAAAATAAATAATACTTTTAAATCATAAAACATAATCTATTTAACATACCTCATGAAATCATAAGATTTATGAATAAAACATAGAAATCACAAATCATAAAGGTAACTTGTGGCATCCATAACATACTTACATTTTAGATTTCACAACTACATAGGGAGTTGCGTTTGGAATACCCATCATAGTATATTCTATAAATATATTAGGAGAAACATTAATGTTTATATATTTCATGTTACCCTATTCATTTGAGAGCTATATTGGGCTCACCCTCCCTAGTTTTATCATATAACCACCTGTATATGAAAACAATTCCCAAGAACTATAACATAATTATAACACATAAAACAAGCATAAAGGAAATATAACATTTCCACATTTCAATAACAATATATTATTTCAATATATAGACATAATCAATGATTTATAAAAACTATTTTCAATAAAAAAATACATAAAAGGGTATATGGTATTTCTTTTCCTTTTAAAAACATTACGTCTTGTTATCGAAACCAAATATCAAATAATGCACGCGGTGGCGGAAAGGCCATTGTCGCCACGTACGTTAACAAGAAACATTTATTTTGTCGATTAGTAAAACACTTCATAGAAAAATATTCCTTTTTAAAACCATTGAATTAAATTACAATAAAAAGGTTATAATTATACACTAAATAAAATAAGGTCATGTATAAACCAAAATATGCCTCAATGGAAGGAGATTGAGATGAAGTCTCATACCTTAAGTGTGGCATATCTTGTAAGTTATTTATCTCCATGAATAATAAACATAAGTAAATTACTAATTGAATCAGAACCTTTTTAAAGTTTAATATTACTTTTATATTACTTATCATCATTTTATAAAAATTACATAATTCTTTAAGTTCATATCGGTAGTTTTGTAGATATCCGGTACTTGAGTCAAAAATGAACTTGTTTTAATGTAAATTGTCCATGTAGTAAAAAGTACACCATCTCCATAATTATATTAATGATTTAAGTATCATATATATAAATTATATATGAATTTATAATATTCTATTACTTTTTGAGATAATAATTGAAATGCACAGTTCCTGGAGATGGTAGGTCGTACGTACGCATGAACGCTACTTTCATTTATTTTTATATTTAAATAAATGGGAACTAAATGATACATAGGTATATTATAATTATAGTATAATTTCATATTTTATATATGTTACATAATTTCATTAACTCTATTGTTTAAATGTTCCATATATGGCAAGAACGAGTCATGTCACTTTTATAGGGGTGATAGTCCGCACTTCCTCAAATAAAATTATCTTATTTACATATTATGGAAAACATAATGGTATTATGTAAATAAATATTAAATAAGTATATAGACAATATAAATATAATATACATCATATATAAATATAGTTCCATCATAATGGCCACAGTGAGAGGTGGTAGGGGAAAATTGAAAAATCATTATTTCGTGAGGCAGTAGTTTATCATCCGTAGAAACAGTATGTTTGTAACCATTAGATGGTGGTGTGTGTATGTGTAGTTAAAATACTTATTATAAAAACATCCAAGTATATTTATCATACTCTTGTTTTTATGTAATAAAATAACACGAAAATCATAGGTATTGAAGAAGAAATATAAACGGAAGGAACTTGAGAGAAGACGTTGCCTCTAAATCGGGTAAATTGTTTTGATTTTTTTGACAAAAGACTTTCTTGAATTGCCTTCTTCCCAAGGTATGTATTCTAGGGGGAAAGGAGAGATATTGGGAGACTATTTGAACATAATTTGGATGATCCAAGGGGTTTGAGATGTTTTACTAAATGGGTAGAGGTGATTCCCTTTTATAATATGGAGGAGGGGAATTTTAGGAATGTCTTGAAATATTATTTTATTATAAAATTATTTTCAAATAAATTGGTCCTAAACCCATTTATTTAAAATATAATATGCTTTTAGGTCAAAAAACTATCAACCAATAAGTTTTATAAAATTTGAGGTCACAAATTTAACCTTATCTTTTAGCTTTAACACGTAGTTAAAAACATTAACTCTTACCATGTCTTCTTTCATTTTCATAATATATGGTAACAATAGTTACTATAAAATATCAAGAGAACCATAATTCGATAATTAATGAAATTTTTTACATTATATAAGTTATTTGGCTGAATAATATATATTTAGTACTATTATATCATTTGATAAAATAGTATTTGTTTTAAAAACTCATTTATGTCAATTTTGATACTATTTAGTAACTGATTTTGGTTATAGTCATAAAAACTTGTTTCCTTCAAACTAAAGGAATTAACTGAAATATAATATGTCAATATCTTCCATAAAATTTTTGGATGACGTCAAAATAATCAAATTAATTTTATTTTAATATTTAAAATTTCATTTATTTTAATCCTTTATTAATGAAGCAATCACTGCATCATCATTGTGTCATAATTAAATTTATTTATTTAATTTATAAGAATTATAAATAAAATATCATTATGTAGGAAATATATTTATATTTATAATTAATATTTACTATTGAAGAGAAAACTTATAATACCCCATATAAAAAAATTATTAAAAGATACATGTTTGTGCTATATTTCTATTTTCTTTAAATTAAAAATCATAAAATGTCATTTTCACACCTGAGTGGCTCTAAAATGCCAAAATTTAGGCCTAAGGATGATAATGGTCAGAATTATCTCATAAAATAGGATTAAGAGACGATTTAGTATTGTTTTATATTATGATAATATTATTTTTACACTTATTTACCTGATTTACCCTTTATCCATGGTAAATAAAAATAATTTCTAAAGTTACTATTCAAAATGTCCCAAAATAAAAGGTAATTATTTACACAATTTTAACCTTATGATTTCAAATATAGAACCCATTTTAACAAATTCAAATCATATAAAATTTAATAATTACTTTAAAATTATTTCCTGTTGTCAAAAACAGAAACCGTGTTTTTAAGAATTAAAAACTACAAAAAAGAGTAGAATGTGTTTATATCAAATTAAAAAGTTAAATTACTTCCAATGAACAGCATTAAATTAAATTATAACAAAATAATCCAATTAAAATTTAAAACAAATTAAAATGACAATATAACTATATTAATAAATTAGATGAAAATGCAATTTTCAATTAAAATGCAATATTTTTCACTATTCATTAAAATATGAATTTTATCAGAAAAATACCAAAATTTCATTCAAAGTAAATTTTAAGGTCCCTCTTCTAAATAATAAGTATATTTTGTCAAATATAATATATAAAAGTGACAAAGGAAAGATTTAAAAAGGGTTCTCCATCAAAATGTGGTAAAACGACCATTTAAAAATTTTAAAGTATTTCTTGCTTAAAATCATATTCATTCTTATTTAAGATTAAAAAAAATATTGGACAAATATAAAAACATTTAACAAAAAAATTTAATCATAATGTAGTTAGTTATGTTCATTACCACCAATAAAATTCCTAGTTGTTAACTTCCATTTAAAATAATAATATTATTATTTTATTTTTCGGTATAACTCAATGTTTCGTGCAACGTAAGATTTTAGAGAATCCCACTATTGCGTGTAGAGTATACTATTATACAATGAATCCTATTTAATATAAAATTAATATATTATTCATATATATTAATAGATATAAAAAATTATTATTATAGAAATTTTTCAGATCCTACATCATTCCCCCTTTTTGAAAATTATGTCCTCGCAATTTTTTTCATTTATCAAATAAGTGGGGGTATTTATCCCTCATAGAATTTTAATATTCCCATGTTGCCTCTTCAACCATGTTTTTTTTAACAAAACCTTTACCTAATAAATTACCTTATTCCGCAACACACTTTTTCATAGAAAAACTTTGAGAAACAAATGATCACCTACCTCGAAATAAATATCCTTCCTATGGTTATTCGCATAACTTTTCTACCTTCTCTGATCTATTCTCATGTGCTTCTGAATCAACTGAACTTTTTTTCTTCCATCTCTTCTACAAATTCTAGTCCCATCAACTTCCATTCACCTACTTCATCCCAAAAAGCTGAAGTTTGACACCTATTTCAATATAATGCTTCAAATGGTGTCATTTGTATACTGGAATGAAAAGAGTTATTAAAAGAAAGCCCAACCAAAGAAAGATGTTAGCCCCAAATTCCCTGATAATCCACTAAACAAGAACGTAGTATATCTTCCAATGTCTAAATAGTTTATTCTGGTGGACCATCTGATTGAGGTTGAAAAGCTGTACTAAAATTTAATTTAGTACCCAATGACTTTGGAAGGCCTTTCCAAAAGTAATAAGTGAACTTGGGATAATAATCAGATACAATAGAGAGGGGAACTCCATATAACCTGACTTTCTCTATAATATACAGTCATGAAATTTGATATAGAGATAGAGTATCGCGAATTGGAAGAAAATGAGCAGATTTAGTCAATAGGGATTCAAAACCCATGGGGCTCAGGTACTATAGAAGTACTACAGTGCAATATAGTAGTGGTGGGAACTGTAGCAGCGGTGGGCACTATAGCAATGGTGGGCACTGTAGCGGTATAAGGTTACTGTAGCGGTGGCAGGGTACTGTAGCCGTAGTGGGTAATGTGTTGTGCTGTAGCAAGTAGGTACTATAGAAGTACTATTCACAGAAAGGGCCTTGGGCCACAAATTTGGGCCTATGGGCCATGTAATGGTCTAAATGACCATTGGGAATTCAGGCTATGTAATGGGTCTCCCTCCACCCAGTTTAAAGAGATCATTTATTTGATTTAATAATAAATTAGGCTTCAGTCCCTACCTTTAAAAAATAACCCAAATTGTATTGTTAACTCAAGAAGTATTTGGTAATCACACTAGGAAATATGTGGACACATTTTCCCATTTCTGCTCTGGCACTAGAAAAGGCTGAAGCATCCCTTTCAGTAACTTATACTATGGTTTAATCAGTTGAAAAATAAAACATCTCATAGTAAAGTCAGTAATGCCCTTTTTCATTCCATCCCACTAGTAATACTCCCGAAGATCTCTGTACATATTAGAACTACCAGGATGAACAGAAAACAAATAACTATGAGATTTGTACAATAAATCTTTCTTCAACTATGAATCATAAGCCACACATAATATCTTACCAAACAAGAAAACACTATCATTAATAAAGTTAAATTCAGATAACTTACCCTTCTGAACCAATTCTACCTTTTTTACAAGTCACTATCTTCTTTTTGCGCTTGATTAATTTTGTCTGATAGAGATGATTTCACTGCCAACTAAAACAAAATAGAGGAATTCCCTCCACTAAAAACATCTAATCCAAGATTTATCAAATAAAATACCAAAGTATTTCATTCCAAATGTATCAAGGTTAACGTAGTATTACTCTTTCAACTCAAAGTTTCATCCACCTTATTTTCCTTTCCTATATGGTAATGAATTGTGCAATCATAATCCTTCATTAATTCCATATATCTCCTTTGTATCATGTTTAATTATTTTTGATTGAATATATACTTCAAACGTTTTTTATCACTATATATTTCACACTTTAAGCCATACAAATGGTGCCTCTAAATTTTTAAAGAAAAAACAAGAGAAACTAATTCCGAATTAGGTGTAGGGTAATTTAACTCATGAGTTAACAACTGATGTGAAGCATAAGAAATTACCCAATCATTATACAATAGTACCCCTTTTGGAGTTATAATAGTCAGTGGTCTATATAACCATGAAAATTTTTTTAATAAACCTTTAGTAATAACTTAGTAAACCAAGAAAACTACAAATCTCAGTTATATTTGTGGGTCTTGGCCATTCTTCAATAAATTTTGTTTTAGAAGGATCAATAGTTATGCCATATTTAGAAACAATGTGACCAAGGAATGAAATTTGTGGTAACCAAAACATGCACTTGCTGAATTTCCCATACAGTTTCTTTTCTCTTATGTTTTTAGAGATAACACTTAAGTAACTTTAATACTCCTATTTACTTTTAGAATATACCAAAATATCATCAATAAACACAACTACAAACTTATCAAAAAACTGGTAAAATACTCCATTTCTACCATCTCAGCACATCAGACAAGTTTCTTGTAACAATTGAACACATGATAATCTAATGCATTTTGTTACTTTTTCATTAATCCTGAGTAAAAATAATTGATTTTACTATCAATATACCGTATTAAATTTTGAGTATACCTTTCTAGTCGAGTGAATTTTTCATCATAATCCACCACTGAGTCGTCCTACAGCCTCAATTACAAGAATTATTTTTCCATCCTAAGTTGAACTTCCTTAGGAAAATATTTCTCAAGAAACATACCTTTGAATTCATCCCAGTAAATAGCATCAATCTCATCACAATCCATAAAATTTCTAACCATCGACCACCATGTATCGGTTTCACCTTAAAAATGGTAAACAAAAATAATAACATTTTGATGTTCTAAACACCCCATGACATCGAAAAACTATTCGAGTGATTTAATCCACCATTCATCTAGAACATGGTCATATTATCCTCTGAATTATGGGGGATGTTTCCACGTGAAATGCTCCACTATCAAAATTTTCCTTTGTGGTCAATCTGACTGATCTTGTGCAAGGATATCCCCACCATTTATGTCCTAATTCAACTATTCTATCACTACAATAAACTATTAAGTTCCAATTCGGACCATTTTTTTGTTTTTGATTTGGTATGATGTTTTCCTCTTGAGGTCCTCCCATCATTGCTTCCCTATTTCCTTTGTAGAAAACCATTCTAAACACATACATATCTTAGACGAAGAAACATGGTCATCTTTAAATTCGTTATCATTTCAATCATACCATAAAGTAAAAATAATATATATATGTTCAATTTAAAATATCATAAATCCTAAAGTTATCTAAACTGACCTCTGATACAATCTATAAGGCCACATCCTTAAACATTGCATAATCTTGAGTTATGTCCAGAATTCACATTAAGGGTCTTTTTAGGTTTATATTTTTAGATAATTAGGTTACAACTATTTCATTACATCTCAAATATTACAAATTATACACTTCTACTCTATCCAATAAAAACTAGAATTATTTTTCTTGATAAAAATCTTATTGAATTCTTTCTCTCTCTTACCCTTCCTTATACCCTATGAAAAATAATTCAAAACTTGGGATGAACATAAAAATCTCAGTAAGTATATAAAATAAGGGAATAAAACATTAGTCCATGAATACATAAAAACCAAAGAAATCATATTTTTCAATCATAAAACAGAATCTCTTTAACATAACTCATGAAACCATAAGATTTATGAATAACACATAGAAATAATAAATCATAAAGTTAACTTGTGACATCCATAACATACTTATATAGTATCTTTCATAGTTATATAGAGAGTTACGTTTTGAATAACCATCACATTATATTCCATAAATCTCTTAGGAGAAACATTAATGTTTACCTCTATCATGTTACCCAATGCATTAGATAGTTATCTCAGGCTCACCCACCCTTGGTTTATTGTAAAACCACCCATATACATAAACTATTCCCAAGAACCATAACATAAACATAACACATAAAACAAACATAAAGTAGAGAAAATATTTCCACATTTCAATCACAATGTATCATTTCAAGATATTTATATAATCAGTGATTTATAAAAACCCATTTTCAATATAAAAAATATGTAAAAAAGGGTATGTGTTATTTATTTTAATTTTAAAAACATTATGGATTGTTAAGGATTCAAAATATCAAATAATGCTCGTAATGGAGGAAAGTTCATTGTCACCCCATACGTTAAAAAGAAACATTCCTTTTGTCATTTAGTAATACTCTTCATATATAAATTTTAATTTTGAAACCCAATGAATTAAATTAAAAGAAAACGGTTATAATTATACACTGTATAAAAGAAGGTCTTGTATAAACCAAAATATTCCTCAATGAAATGAGATTGAGGCGAAGTCCCAAACCGTGATTCTGAATTGTCTTGTTTGTTCTTTATCTCCCAGAATAATAAACATAAGTTAATTTCTACTTTATTCAGAACCCTTTTCAATTTTATTATTCCTTTTATATTAATTATCATCATGTTATAAAAATTACATAATTAGTTATGTTTACATCACTTGTTTTTTCGATATTTGGTACTTGAGTTGAAAATGAACTTGTTTTGAAGTAAATTGTCCATGTAGTCAAAATTGCATCATCTCCATAATGATATCCATTATTTAATTATCATATGTATATAAAGTATATCTATATTTATAATTTTCTATAACATTTGCAGAAAATAAATGAAATGCATCATTCTTGGAGACGGTAGGTCGTACGTATGCTTGAACGCTAATTTTATTTCTTTTTCATATTTAAATGAATGAAAACTAAATGATACATAGTCATATCATAGTTCCATTATAATATAATATTTTATATAAGTTACATATGTTAATTAATTCAATCCTTTATACATTCCATGTAAGGAATGAAGGAGTCATATCACTTTGAGGGAGTGGTAGTCCGAACTTCCCCAAATGAAATTATCGTATTTACAGATTATGGGAAACATAAAGGTATGATATAAATAAAAATTACATAAGAATAGAGACTATATAAATATAATATATATCATATATAAATACATTTCCATAATAATGGCCACCATGATAGGTGGTAGGGGAAATTGAATAATCATTGTTTCGTGAGACAGTAGTTCTTCATCCACTGAAACAATATGTTCGTATCCATTAGATGGAGGTGTGTGTATGTTTAGTTCAAATACCTCTTATAACAACATAATATTATATTTAAGATTTTAATTTTTTACGTAATCAAATAATAATAAGATCATAGGGAGTGAAGAAGAAAAATAAAGGAAATGAACTTGAGAGGAGAGGTTTCCTCTAAATCAGGTAACAGCTTTTGATGTGAGACAAAAGGCTTTATTGAATTGCCTTATGCCCAATGTAAGGGTTATAAAAGGAATATAGGGATGTTGGGAGATTATTTTAGGAGAATTTTTATGATCTAATTGGATTGAAAGAGGTGACTAAATGGGTAGAGGTGATGCCCTTTTATGAGAAGGAGGAGTATCATAGGAATTTCTTGAAATATAATTTTATTATAAAATTATTTTCAGATTAAAATGGTCCCAACCCCATTTATTGAAAATATAAGATTTTTTTGGGTCAAAAAACTCTCAAACAATAGGTTTTAGATAATTTTACATAATAAATTTAACCTTGTCTTTTAGCTTTAACAATTAGTTAAAAACATTAACTCTTACCATGTCTTCTTCCATTTTCATAATAGATGGTTACTCCAGTTACTATAAAATTACAAGAGAACCATAATTAGATAATTAATGAAAATTTTAACATTATATAATTTATTTGGTCTAATATGAGTTTTTTAGTACAATTATATCATTTTATAAAATAGTATTTTTTTTAAAACACATTTATGTCAATTTTGATACTATTAAGTAACTGATTTTTGTTAAAGTCATAAAAACTTCATTCCTTCAAACCAAAGGCATTAAATTAAATATAATATGTTAATATCATCCATAAAATTTTTTTATGAAATAAAAATAATCTAATTAAATTTATTTTAATATTTATAATATCATTTATTTGAATCCGTTATTAATTAAGAAATCACTACATCATCATTCTGTCATAATTAAATTTATGTATCTAATGTATGAAAATAAAAAAAAATTATCAACATTTATTAAATAAATTTAGATTTATAATTACTATTTATAGTTATAGATATCACTTATATAACCCCATATAAAAAAAATTATTAAAAGATACATGTTTTTGTTATATTTTCATTTTCTTTAAATTAAAAAACATAAAATGTCATTTTCACACCCAAGTGGCTCCCAAATGCCAAAAGGTCTTCCTAAGGATGCTCATGGTCATAAATATATCATCCAATAGGATTATTACATTTTTTAGGTTAGTTTTATATTATTATAATGTTATTTTTTTACCCTTATTTACCTAATTTACCCTTTGACCATGGTAAATAAAAATAATTGCTGAAGTTACTATTCATAATGTCTAAAAATAATAGGTACATATTTACACAATTTGAACCTTCTCATTTCAAATATGGAATAATTTTTTTCAAATTCAAAACACAAAAATTGTAGTAATTAATTTAAAATTAATTCTCATTGTTAAAACCAGAAAGTGTGTTTTAAAGAAGTAAAAAACTACCAAAAGATTGACATGTGTTTATGTCTAATTAAAATGAGAAATTATTTCCAATGACCAAAAATTGGATTAAAAGATAAAAAAATAATCCAATTAAAATTTAAAAATAACTAAAATAACAATATTACTATATAAATAAATTATATGAAAAGGATATTTTGATTTAAAATGCAGAATTTTTCAGTATTTGTTAAAATATGAATTTTATCAAAATATTACTAAAATTTCATCCAAAGTAAATTAAAATGTCCCGATTCTAAATAATGAGTATATTTTTACAAATAAAAACATATTAAAGTGAAAAAAACAATATTTAAAATGGGTTCTCCATCAAAAGGTTGTAGAACAACCTTTTAAAAATTTTAGATTATTTCATGTTTAAAATTGGATTCATTCTTAATTTAAGCTTCTAAAACTTGTTGAAAAAATGTAAAAAATAATTAAAAAAAATTTATAGTCATAATGTGGTTTGTTCTTCTCATTCCCACAATTAAAATATCTATTCATTAATTACCATTTTAAATAATAATAATATTATATTATTTTTTGGTATAACTCAATGTTGTGTATAACGTAAGATTTTGGAGATACCCTTTTTTGCGTTTCGAGTACGCTATCAGAAAAATCATTCTATTTAACTTAAAATTAATATCTTATTCAAAAATATTAATATATATGAAAAATTATTGTTATATAAATACCTGGTATCCTACACATAAAACTATTGAGGCACCTCCTCATTCTTCGGCACATAATTCATCTACTTCTATAGGGGAAAAGGAGTTTGAGGGTTGGTAAACATGTCTGCACACATTTACAAAAAATTATTGTTTCCCAAAGCAGTTACTAATGGATTCCATTTGATTTTGATAATAATGATATTCCTATGGGTCCAAATTCAAAACAATTTAGTACTTTTGTTATAGTGAAATCTCAAATAAATATTATTTTTTATTTCTGATAGGAGATGTGTTGACATAGTGACTATATCTCAATTATTGGAGAAAAATCGAGTAATCTCATTTTTTATTATTTTACTTATCATGATTTTTTTCTTAATATAGGGTTTTATTCTTATTATCAGATTAAATATGATAAACCTGATACTATAGGTGTCGAGAAGAATTTATTATCTTGGGTTTCTAGGAGATGGAGGGATTTTAAAAAACCCCCCACAGGAGAATTCATTTTCTGTGATAAAAATATAAAAATCCTTGTGATATATATCTATTTCTTGATTAAGATACATATAAGTAGTTTTTTAAAATTATATTCCAAAAATCATTTTTTGTAAGTATAAGGTTATATTTTAGAGCTCTTTTTACATTATTGATAATATTATTGATTTCTTTATTCTTAATTTCTAGAAGACAATGAGATATCATCAGGAAATCCTCTACAAAAAAGTATACCCTCATTATTTATCTCATGGAGGGTATATGTTATTGGAAGAATAAATGATAGTTAGATATTTTCAAAAATTAGGGGCAGAGTCTTCAGGCTCCGCGGAGGTTAACCCTCCTTCCCCCCAACTAGAAATGAAAATTGGAAGAGGTCCCAAATGAGTAGAAATGGATAATATCTTATGGAATTGTCAATAGTTATATAAGAATGGATTATAAGAAGTTATTTATGTTATTAATGTTCATTAAGTCAAATAAAAACAATATATATTGTGATTCAGTACTGAATTTTTTTGAATAATCTATAAAGGATTCCCTTGAGGAGAACACTGCATGAGGGACCTTCCTGAATGAGGGTTAGAATGATATTTTAGCTGTGGGATTGGTAAATCCCAAACACTTGGGATGTGTAAATGGATACTTGATAGGTGTATTAGTTAAAAAAGTGTTTGGTCATTCCCAAAATTATCTAATGGATGATATATATAAATTAAAAATAAAAGCATTGGAATCTAATTTTCAGGATATGGGTGAGATGATGGAGGATATAATTAACGATTTGGTAGAGTATTTCTTTTTAGATATGTAATGTCAGTTTCAGGATACTGATCCCACTCCTACACATCTTTCTAAGGATATTTCTCCTATACCTCCTCCTACATATCCCTCTCATAAACCTCCTCCCCCACTACTTCCCATTAATTGTGAGTTATATATTGACGGTCCCCAAAATAATATTTTTACATATTGAATTATATATTATATTAGTGATATCATTAATCATCAATTGATAGATATAGATAACCTTAGGGTTATTCAAAAGGATATTATAGATAAATCAGAAAAAATTTCATTTTCTATAGATGAGGTCACTATAATTACACAAAGTATCGACCATTTTTAGTTTGTACATCTAGACTTGTTCAAAAAATTACCATTGAGGTATGTGTAGATTATATCCTTTATTTAATATTAGTGTTAAAAAAATTTCTTTTTAACTTTTATATATTTAGATATTATTTTGTAGAAATAATTTTAAAAAAAATACATATTATATAGAAAACAATAAATACATGTTGTTATGAATTCAGATACAAAATCTTCTAGTGTTGAAAGATTATTAACATATTCAAAAAAATTATTGGAAGTTTATGACATTCCAATTAATTCTAACATTGGGGTAATGAAATTATAGTGATGATTTAAAAAAGATATAATGGATCTTGTAACTACATGTGAGTTATAGAAAAACATGATTTAAGTGTTTTCCATATAATTTGATTATCATATATCAGTTAGTTATTTTAATTTAATGAACTTTATATTTATGTATGTTTTGTATTAAGTATCTTATTAAATTTTTATACATCATTATATGACATAAGTATATGGATTTTTAGACCCACAATTTATTTCACCTATAATGATGATAATGAGTGATACATAAATAACAATTTAAATTTCTTAAAGACTAAAAAATAATTCAATTATTCAGTCTTATATTATTTCTTATCTTTATAAGTATGAAATTTATAACTCATAAAGTGTTATATCCCCTAACCGAATAACCAATCATATTATATTTTTTATATTTGTCTCCATTATATGTTGGGTGTTTTTTTCCAAGAGATAAGACACTTTACCGGTTATGCTCTATCCATGGTGGAGTGATAGATAATTTTAAGAATATATTGAACATGTATGTTTTAATATTTGAATATGTATATATTGTATGATGAAATTTAAATTTATTTCAAACATATTATTTTCAAAAAGGTAATGGTATTACATTATAGAGACAATAAGAAATTACAGTGAAAAGGTCAAATATGTAAAAGAAAAGGTTTCCTTCCATTTATAATTACTACATTACTGATATAATTACGTAAAATGTTGTTTTGTATTGAAAAATTAATTTTAATATATGTTTCATAAATAAGATTTACTAAATGGAATTGGATACTATGTTATAAGATTTATGTTTAAAAAATTTTCAACTCAAATAGTTATAAAATTTCATAAGGTTGCATTTTATTATAAAACATTACTTTAATTTTGAATTTTTTTACATAGAATACATGTAAAAATATTTATTTTTAATTTTTAGCTTTTTTATGACCCTTATCCTTTTACTAGAAAATGGTGAATACACCTATAAAATGAATGTTAGAATTATTTCATTGGTCTGAATGAGTTTTATTTTATTTGCAATATACATTTCAAATATAAATTTTAAATTTTAAATTTTTGTGCTAATGTTGTTTTTATATTTCAAATATGTTGTTGTACTACAAAAAGGGATGAATGTATTTATTTTTATTAAACAAATATTTTTCACATTGGTTATTTCATAAACATGAAAATTTAAAAAATAATATTTACCACAATGGTGTTTTTGAAAATTGTCATGATAAATAGTGTTTTACATCAATTTTAATTTAACCAATGTGGAAAACAGCCTAGAAATATGAATTTTTAGGTTTTTTTAAATAAATTTATAGAAAAACTGATATGATAATGTCTTTTTCACATTATTTTTATAGAACAACAAATGTGATAAGTTTTCTTCACATTGGTTTCTAAAAAACTGATGTAATAAATGGGTTTTCATGTCTTTTTCTATATTACTGATGTTTAAAAACTCTAAAAAATATTAATTATTAAAAAAAATTAATTATGGTTATGAAAAAATCAACGTGATAATGTGTTTTTCATGTTGGTTTTTCAAAACAACTAACACGATAAGTTGTTTTCCACATTTTTTATATTAAAACCAACATGGAAAAAAGTCTCCAAATATGAATTTTTTATCTAGTTTTTAATTTCATTTTTTCCAAAAAAAATGATATTAAAAAAATATAATAGATTTTATTACATCGGTTATGAAAAAATCAATGTGGTAATATATTTATAATGTTGTGCTTTTAATAAAAAAATGTAAAAACCTCATTTAAATATTTATTTATAATGTATGTTATTATGAATAAATGTGTAAAATTTATTTAGAACATCACCTGTAATAATGATGCATTGTAACCAACATTAAAAATTAAAAAAAATGATGTGAAACCCCATTTTTTCACTAATGATTATTCACATCATACCCATTATTTCTTTTTCAATATTAAGTATTAATCATTGTTCATACTCATCCTTAAACCATATTAAAATTAATTAAAAATGAGGGATAAGCCCAAAAAGCTCATAAAGTTACTTATAAAAATATTAAAGACAGTTTTTAGTTCATGTATACTTATAGAAATTTTAATTTATCAAAATAAACTTTTATTTAAAAATAAATATTATATTACCCATGAAATAAAATTCTATACCAAAATATTTTCACAAAAAATATCATAATAAATCATAACGTTAATATAAAACTCGTAAATTTTTCATTAAAATCATAAAAAACTCATAAAAACATTTTTAAAAAGATTTAAAATTCATTCTTTTGAAGTATCATAAACATTCCTTTAACATTATGCTCATTGTCTTTCCATATAAAATCATAATATTTATTTAAAAAATCAATTAAAGAATAATTAAATCATGTATTTAACTAGGTACATCATTTTTGTATCACACTTATAATCACTCTTAAAAATACCAAATGTATTGGATAGCTATATCAGGATCACCCTTTCATGGTTTATAA
The DNA here is from genome assembly GCA_963277665.1 of Viscum album. Lineage (NCBI taxonomy): Eukaryota > Viridiplantae > Streptophyta > Magnoliopsida > Santalales > Viscaceae > Viscum > Viscum album. Next base: position 1,741,969,137 of record OY728128.1, on the reverse strand, counting down.
TAGAACCATTTGTCCTTCATTTATAATGAAACCACCTATTCTTTGTTTATAACATAACCACCAATATTTATTTTATAATGGAACCACCCATCATATTAAAAAAAATACAAAGAACTATAACATAATCATAACACAATAAAGATTACATAAAAATATTATTTTCACCCATAAGAAAAACATTTTCAAATATTTAAATATCTACTCTATTTATAACCCTTTTTGAAAATACTCAGAACAAATGGAAAGAAGGTTTTAATTTGAATAAAACATGAAATCTCGTAAAGAAATAAAACCATAAAATATTGGCTATGATGGTGGTAAAAACATTTTATGTTGTATAAGTTAAATAGAACTTTCCTTTTGTCTTTTTGTTAAAACATTACATATAGAATACATAAAAATATTCAATTTGAAAAAAATTTAAAGAAAGTCAAAAAGACACATAAAATTTTTATTATAATTAATTAATGTTAATATAAATACATCAATAAAATAATGTAAGAAAAACATTTTGAAAATAAATTTTAAAAACATTTAAAGTAGGGTTTTTATTTTAAAGTGTTCCTTACCTCGAGTTAGACTTGTAACATACGTTCATTATCTTCATAAATAATAAACATATGTTAATTATTTACTTTGTTAATAATATTTTAAATGTTTATTATTACATTTTATTTCATTTATTATCATGTAATATTCAATTACTTAATCAATTAAGTTCACATTGGACATTTTGACAATATTTGACTCATATGTCCAAAATAACTTCTGTAGGATGACTATGGTCAAATAGATAACTATTCCATCATATAAAGAATAATAATTATGAAATAATTATACTTTTTTATACATGAATGATAATTTTAAAACCAACCCTGAAATATTTTTAAGAAAAGTTAATTATGTTGCAATCATAGAGATGGTGGGTTGTATGTATGCGCTGTGTAATGTTTACATTTTTTCAAAAACATGATAGAAACAAGGAAAATATTATTTTATTCTTATATAATGATGATTCTATAATAAATATAATATTATTTATTTAAATACAAAAATATATATGCTACCCATGATATTCTATGATTAAAAATGAATCACATCGTTTGGTAGAGGTGGTAATCTATAGGTACGCATGAACAACAATGGATGGAAGTATAAGAAAATAAATGACCTACTATGCTTAAATAATAATTATTTTTTATTAAGATCATATATATACATTAAACACATCATTATAATCATTCATGAGAGAAATTTATGGAAAATGACCGGTTTGTGAGGTGATAGTTCGTCATGCACATGAAATATGGTTTCATTTCTCATTTCATAAAAGAGGAGATGGATATTGGTTATTTAATTAACGTAATAACATATTAGTATATGGATGATTCTTATTTTATTATTTCAACTTAGTTGAATATTAATTTAAGGAATTAGAATAAAAAATAAAACTAAAATAGTTGGTTAAAATTTAATCCTCTTCTTCGAAAAACCTCTTTTTCTTGACACCTTAAGGCATCAATGTTTAGAATTTTCCAAAAATAAAAACTCAATAATGTGGACCGATATTTTAGGAATGGATATGGGTAGGTTTTTTATGAGTTATATTTTTCAAATTATGTGAGAAATAGAGGATAGGTGGTACATTTTATAAGTGAGGGGAGGGGCATTCTTGGAATTTCCTAAAGTATTAAATTAATATAAATTAATTTTCAGGATAAAGTGGATAAAAATTGATATAATTAAAATAAAATATGATGATTAGTCAAAATACACTCATCCAATAAAATTTATACAAGGTAAATTATGTTTTCAACCTAATCTCTTTTTTTAACCCCCATGACCCCTTTTAACAATTACCATGATATTAATGTTTTTACAGTTTAGTAGTCAATAAAGTTGTAATAAAAAGAAATATTATAAGATATTTAGTAATATATTTATATATATATTATGATATTATATATATATATTGTATATTAAATTAATTTCAATATATATATATATATATTTGATATATATATTTATTTTCTTGAAATGGTTTTGTTATCAGTTACAATCCATTATGAATCAATTAATTGTCTTGACCTCTCCTTGAATAGGAGTTAATGAATTATAAGAATAAATTTATATGAATACATTCAGAAGTTCTATGCATTTTAATTTAATGAAATGTGTCATGTATGGCTATATAAAGTGATGTGATCCCTTCTTATGGGATAACCTAATTGTGAGAAAGCTTTCTCAAATCATTGTTCCTCCCATACTATTGTTCATCATTTGAAATAAAGCTGGTATAAACCCTTTATAATTGGGGTACCCTCAAGATATTATTGTGGATCCATTGGTTGGTGTAATCCCCTTAGAGGTAGATTTCTTTTTTTCACTACTTCATTATCTTTATCAAGTATTCTCCTTCACCGAGAAAGAAGAAGACTGTTGTCATTGGAGATTTCCAACTACAATGTTTATAATTTTATTAATTAATTGATTCTCAAAGATAGATCTATCTATTCTTGTGTTATATTATTCTATATATGATCATATTATGTTCATAAATAACCTATAAATGGTATTATAGGGAATTATTCTTTAATTAATTAACACATTAATTGATTTATGAAAAATATGTTTTAATAGTAAAATGATATTTTTCTAGCATGGAAATAAAATATAAATTGTTTATATATATATATCAATTTTATTTATAAAGAAAATTATATTATTAATTTTAATCAAGACAATTCAATTTTTAAATTAATTGTGTTGTTTATAATTTTTTTATAAATAGTATATAAAAAAGATGGAATTTTGAAATATTTATATAAATTTATAAAAATGTTTTATAAATTAATTAACTGCAAATTTGTTATGGATAATTGATAAATATATTTTTAAATTAACTTTTGAAAAATTAAATTCTATTCATTAGGATATAGAAATAAATGGATTGTTTAGAACTCATAAAAGGTTATTTATAAAGAGTCCATAAATTCCAAAATATATGATATTTAGATTATATAAAAATGTTCATATAACATATTTTCAGTTATAAAATGTTTATATTTCATGAAATATTATATAAATTTCATTTAATATAAAATGTTAAAGGGATCATATTTAAAATAATATAAAATGTTTATATTCTTGATAATTTATAAAATGTTTATAATTAAAAAAATTTATGAATAGTTCATAAATGTTTATATCATGTTTAAATATTTGAATTTTTCATTTATTTAAAGGTTATTACCTATTTTATTAATAGTTATAAATTTTTATTATTTTTAATAACTTTATTCTAGAGTATATATTGTCAATTTCTTATAGGTTAGAGAATTTCATATCATGCGTGGTTTGATATCATAAAATTTAGTTTTCATCTTCCTTGACCTTGGTTTTTAATTTTATTTATGATATTGGGAAAATGTTTTGGGTATATTTAGTGCATATTAGGTGATGGAGTTTCCATTACTTGAATTCTCTCTTGGATAAAGTATCCTCAGGTAGAGGGACTTGGGTTCAGACCACCTATATTCTTAGAGGCTTCCCTTTGCTAGGAATGAAAATGGGGTTGGCTATCAATCACTCCAGACTTACTCGTGTGAAGTTTTTCAATCTCATATAACTTTATTCCTTTATATAAAGTGTTTATATACCTTATTCATATAATTTGTATCGATATGTATGAATATACTTGAATTCTTTTTTTGGGTGATTAACACATATATGTGGGTTGTATCACAAACTATCCTGAATACCCTAGTACCCTGATACCCAAGACATAACCAATATATCCTGAAGGGAATTTTTGATCCCCATCATTTGGTGACTATAACTTGGAATCATACAAGATAAAAGTGCGAATTATGTTTCAATAAAATTGTGGCAAAAATAGACATGTATCAGAATTCTTAAAAATATACCAAAGGAGACAGTACTAGAAACCAAATAAGTATACCAAAACCCCATAGTACATCATCAAAAGTACTCAAGAGAAGTAAAGAACAACTGAAACATCCAAAAGAAACCAACAATCCACGCCCAAAATATTAATAACATCTTCCACTTATGATTGGTTGTTTTCCATTACTCAAACCTAGTAGAAGGAAATATGCAAATGACTGATTGAAAAGGTAGGGTGTGATCTAAAATCCTTGTAGGGTGTCATCAAGTTTTCCATAATAAGATTTCAAAATAAATAAACCAAATCATGGTTTCAATTTTAATCAAATGTTTCATGTAAGTTCAATTTTTTATTTAAAAAAACATGATTTTCATTTCAATAGATGGAAACATTTCCATCAATTTATTAAGTAGACATTTTATGTAAAATAGTTTATATAAATCACTAGGAATCTATAAAACAGTTTCATAATCAATGGAATATATAAATATATATATTTCAATTTAATAAAAAAAATTCTTATCATATTGATCAAACACCTTATGATATATTAGTTACTAGTTATATAATCCTCACACTCTCATATTAGTTATACTGGAAAATATCCATTCCCCCTTAAGGGAAAATCACAATCATCCCCTCCCACTTAAGGTCAAATTACAAGTCGAATGTGGTTTATCTAGAGTTTTCATTGTCATTTCATTAATAGGGAATTAAATTCCAATTATTCTTTTCACAACCACCTATTAATTTCCAACTATCCCATGTGTTTCAATAAATCGAACAATATTGGACAAATTATTTCATTTCAAATCAAAACATCATTTACAAATAAATTGCCTAATTTCTCATTTTAATATTACAAATAAATGATAAAACCAAAGCATGGATTTTTAATCATTTAATTCCCTTTAAAAATAAATCTAATCATCAGTTTTAAAAAAAATCAATTTAATTCCTTTTTTATAATCAATTCTCAAATCAATTTATAATTTCCAACAATCTCTAAAATACACCCCAAATTGCAATTACATTGGAATTGGGGATTTTTTTAAAATCCATATCAACTCCATTTAAATTAAAATTCACATAAAATTTAGTTTTAATGATTTAATTGAAATAAATTTAATTTAAATAAATCAAATCATGTGTTTATTATAAGGAAAATATCAACGAAACAACCAACATTTTTTATGGAGATCACATAACACAACAACCACAATGGGATTTTCTAATGATGAACAATGAAAAAATGATCTCACAAATTAATCTAGAATAAATATTAAAAAGAAGTTTAGATCAATAAAACACATGATTATATAACAAATCCTATGAAGGAAATAAAGAGAGAATAGAAGAGATGGAATGAGATAAGAACTAGTCACCAAAGAGGGATTGAATGAGATGTTTTGTTCTTTGATAGAACTAGGAAGGGGTTTAGAGGATTAAAAATTTGTTCTTGAGAGGCCCCAAGACCTACTAATTAGTAATAACCTGATTTAGGTTCCAGTGGTAGGTTAAATGGGATTTGGGAAAATATTATAATGATTTTCATAATAATAAAAATACCTATGCACAGTTTGATGGGCAGGACCCCATGACTAGAAAAAATGTATTCCCTAATTTTGAATCACATTAATGGAATTCACAGTTTCGACTAGGTGGAAACATGGATTTTAAAACCATTTATAATTCATGTAATCCCCCCACTTCTTGGGGTTTCATGGTTTTCATTTCTTGTATGAACAATTTGGCTAAACCATGCATTGCCCATAATTTTCTAAAATATATAAAATTTTACCTGAATCAACCTGAGAAGAACCCCAACCAAACGATGAAAAAATATAGGGTCGAGTAGTTACTATAAAATTAAATTATGATGTTAAATCACCCCCATTATAGAAAATTTATTTTCCAATAAAGCATATCAAGAAGTCTCCATGCCAAAAAGATAAGGCCGATATTCTCTCATCAGTACCTCTCTCTCCCAAGTCTCATGAGTATTATAATTTTACTATAATAGAACTCGAGACAAAATTATCATCCTCCCATAAAATACCTTGGTTTTAGAATCAAATATCATAACTATATTCTTGGTCATAGATAAATCTGGATCAACATCAAGATCAATCTAGCTTAAGACATGAGATAGATCATAAAGATACTTTTATAGCTGCGATACATGGAACACGTTATGTATGGAAATAAATTTTGGTAGCAATGATAAATGGAAAGACACTTTACAAACCATATCAACAACCAAAAAAGGTACCATAAAATGGGGATAAAGTCTCTCTAACCACCCAATCAATTAATGAACTAAACACAGTGAAACTTTCAAGAACACATGATCACCAACTAAAAATTACAATGACCTCTGATAATGATCAATTAAATATTTATACCATCTTTGTGTCATCAAAATTACCTCATAAACGAACTAAATATTTTGTTTCATCTCTTGAACCATTTTTGGTCTAACTAAGAAACTCTCATGGATCTATAATGAACACAATAAATATTTACATAGCCTACCATAAAAGGCCTCAAAAAGATCCTTTCCAGTTCCGAACAGGTGACTGTTAATATAAGAAAACAAAAGTAGTACCAAATGCTCATCCTAAGTTCCATAAAAGTCAAGAATATAGGTGAAAAGAATATCCTTAAGAATCTGTATAGTTCTTTATATCTATCCATTAATCTGTGGATGATATTACGTACTCAAAAAAATATAAGATCCCAGTGCCTCCTAAAGTCCTCTATAAAAGAAATAAGTGAAGGGAGATCTCTTTCAGATATTATAGCATATGGAACTTCATAAAAATGAAGAATATATCTCACATATATATTTCCTAGATCTTAAACTCTATTTGTATCATGAATTAGTATAAAGTGATCTTATATGGTTGTCCTATAAATCGCAACCCATATCACATTTTTCTTTCTCTAGGTGCAAGGAAACCTAACAAAAATTCCATAGAGATATCATCCCACTTCTAAGTCAACATTGGACATAGCTGAATAAAAATCACAGGTGTCTAATGATTGGCATTGACTTTTTGGTAAGTGTAACAATGAGAGACAAAATCAACAATGCCTCATCTCGTACCGGGCCACTAGAATCATCGTTCCATGTCATAGAACATATTATTGGTTCCTATGTGCACAACCCACAAAAAAATATAAAAATACCTCATCATGAATTTCTTTATAGTAAAAGGTACAACGTACCTTTTTCAGAAACATAGGATACCCTGCATAGAGAATGACCACTCAAAAATGGTCTCCCCCACCATGAAGAGTAAAAAATTCTTTATCTAGCTATTGTACCTAAAGAATATTCTCAATAAGAGTATAGTTTAACTGAACACTTTCCAAGATAACCCTAACCTCTATTTCTTGAACTTCTTTATTAAACTGTTCAAAAAGATCCAAAAATTTCCACTCTTCTGATGATTATTTCGCAACATGGGTCATAAGTTTCTTTCTCAAAGCATCTATGATGACATTACCTTTCCCCAAGGTATATGAGATGTCAAAATAAATATATTTCATGTACTTCCCCAAATGACATTGGATGAGGTTCAAATATTTTTTATAAAATTTATAACTCAAGCAATTTTAGTCAAAATACATGTTAAACCATTCTTTAAAAAGGTAATGTTGCAAACTCATAATTGAATGCATCACAACTTCAAGTTTAAGTCCATGTGTTGGGTAATTCTTCTTTTTTAGAAAAAACTTCTGAGATCCCTACACAATGATGTGATCACCCTATATAATAACACATCCCAAACCTAAACCAGATGTGTAAAGGAAGACCACATAGCCCTTCTAAGATTATAGAAAAGTCAACATTGTTGTAGAAGTCAAAAGATTCTTAAAATCAACAAAATAACTCAATCAATTTTCATCCCAAGTAAACAATACTTCTTTATTAGTGATAACATTCATTGGAGAATCCATCTTGAGAAATAATTTACAAACTCGTGATAATACCCAGCAAAACCTGAGAAACTCTAAATCTTGAAGACATTCTATGGTTTCTCCCATGTCATAACAACTGTCACCTTATCAGAATCAACTGAGATAGCATGTTTTGACATCATGTATCCCAATAAACTCACTTCCTGAATCAATAAATTACATTTTGATAACCTAGAATAAAGTTGGGGACTTCTCAACAATTCTATATCATCTCTAAAATGACACACATGATCCACCTAGCATATATATTAAACAAGGATGTAATCCATAAAAACCACTATGAAAGTATCAAGATACTCATTGAATATTTTATTAATCAAATCCATAAATACTATATGAAAATTAGTTAGACCAAATGGCATGAAAAGGTACTCATAATAGTCATTCCTTGTATAAAAGTCTATTTTCTGAATGTCAATTTATTTTATTCTCAACTAGTGAAAACAATATCAAAGATCATTCTTCGAGAACCACATATCTCCTTTCAACCAGTCAAATAGATTATCAATCCATGGAAATGGATACTTATTTATTATCATAACATGATTATGTTTTCATTAATAAATACTAATGTGAAGTGAACCATAATATTTGTTAGCAAAGATTACTGGAGACACTCAAGGTTAAACACTCTGGCATATACATCCTTTCCCAAAAAGATCATCCAACTAAGTCTTCTTGTCTTTAAATTCAGCTGGTTTCATGTTGTAAGAAGGAATAGACACTGGTTGAGTTATAGGTATAAATTAAATAGAAAAATATACCTTCTTTACTAGTGGAAAACTATAGAATTTATAATGAAAAACATTTGTAAACTCGACAACAACTGGAGGGATATCATCACAAAAGTATTCTCACTCCTCATAAAGAGAAAACACTTATATCACTTTTTCAAACTCTGGATAAGGGGTTCCAAATCTACTCGACCTTGGGTCCCATTCGCCTAGAAATATACGGAAAACAACTTCAGGAACTATAAAGGAGATCTGTCAGAGATAACAATTAATTCAAGATTTATTAGAAATTAGCCAATCTATATTGAAAATGAATTCAAGAGGTTTCATGTTGAGAACTAGAAAATACAAAGTGAGATTAATCTCTAATAAATAGATCAAACAAGCAAGAAAATAGAGACCCTACTATCTCTTCATTCAAAGGAGTGTAGTAATATGCATTGCCTATGACAAAATATATATATATGAAGATTTATAATATTCATAATACAAGTTGAAATGAATGAATTATATACACTTATATCAAATAAATAAGTCACTAAAGAATATGTTATAGTGATGGTACCTCTCACAGTCATTGGACCCATATCTTCTTCCTCTAGAGAATATTTCACATCATAAAGAATCATTTCTCAAGATACCTATAGATATAACCCATTAAACTGTGAAGTATCTGATTGAACCATGTTACTTTTATGTGATAATGATCATATTCCACTATGTGGAGTAGAATAGATATGATAGATCTTTTCTAAGTGACATGAGCATCTTCAAGAACCACACATCTTTGGTTCCTTGGTGAAAACCTGTTTCAAGTTCCCAAGATTTCAACACTAGAAACAAGTCAAAAGGACCCTACCAGGAACTGTAGGAGGTCTGGAAGTACCCTAAGATAGAAAACCACCATGAGAATCATCACGCTTTCTCTTCCCTTTATAGGAACTTGTAGAATTTCCATTGGTAGGAAAGGTAACTCCCATCAACCCTGACGTTCTATCTAGATCATGATCAACAATAAATGCTTTATCCAACATATCATCATAATAATAGATCTTCTACAAGAGAACATGAGAGAAAATATCATATCAAAGCTTCATATAGAACCTTTGATTCTTCATCTTCTCATCTAATACAATCTTAGTGGAAAACTAGATAAGATCAAAAAATCAATTATCATATTATATCACCATCTTTTCATCAAGGTCATGTTTTATAAAATCCAAGAACTTAACTAACACCATAGACTATAGATATAAGAGTTTGGTGAACATAAATTTAATTACCTTCCACTCTAATCTCTCACACTTCTTTATTGTCACCATCAAATCCCACAATCTCCTTCTTGGTACCTCTAGCTTGAAGGTTTCACATTTAACATTGACCTCATCAGGAATCTCCAAGAACTAAAATAAAATATCAATCTTACTCAGCCAATACTCAATCACATGAGGATTATTAAAGCCTTGGAATGTTGGTGGATTCTTGTGAAGTTACTCCTGATTATGACTTAAGAATTAATCTATCTGAGGTTCCACAGCTTGAGCCTGAACAGGAATGGGTGCATTTTCCTACCCAAAATCTAGGATAGCATGCACAATAACCTCAACCGGGTTCTCATCCATGGGAGGATTATATCACTATGGTTTATCAGAAGCTTCCTCTTATATCTTATTCATAAGTATTCTCATAAGCATGATGCTACACAATATCAGCATACAATAAAGAAGAAATCATAAGATTACTCAGATCAATAATCTAACAAGAGAAATAGGGAAATTAATCCCATCTGATATTAAATAAATATTTTGATTCCAACATATACAAATGAAAAGTAGGTAAAAGACTAAAAAATATTCTAAAGATGCCTTCCCTAAACCACCTATGGTGACTTAAGCCTCATTATGATGAGATATGGCCATGAACTCACCCGCAACTACCTCCTATGTCTCAAAAAATTATCAAACTGCAAAATAACATCAATGAAATATGAAAAAATGCACCTTTTATACAAATTTTTCACAAACTATTCTAGATACCATAGTACCCTAATACCTGATCCAACACCAACATAGCTTTAACGACAATACTAATCCCCATGGGTTGGTGACTTTCACCTGTAATCATCCAAGATAAAAGTGGGAATGGTTTTTCCACGAAATAGTGTAAGAAAACATATATATATTAGTATGATAAAAGAAAACTCCAAAATGAGATAGTATTATAAACCAAATAGGTATATCAAAACCCAATAGTACAACATCAGAAGTACTCAAAAGTAGAAAATAATAAATTGAACATCCCAAAGGATTCAACAATACAAGACAAAAATATTAATAACATATTACACCTCTAAGCGATCTTTCCACTTGCTAAAACCTAGCATAAGTAAATAAATTAATTATCAAAGAAAAATTTCATATGTAAGCTAAAATACCAATAGGTTCTCACTAATTGTTACATAATAAGATTCCATAATAAATATACCAAATCATGCTTTCAATTTCAAACAAAAAAGGCATGGAAGTACAATTGAATTTAAAAAAACAATCTTTTCATTTAAAAATACATAAACATATCAAATAATGTCTTAAGAAAACATTTTACATAAAATGGTTTATATAAATCATTAGTAACGTGTAAAACAGATTCGTAGTTAATGGTATAGATATATATTTCAAATTAAAAACAAAAATTAAAATCACAATGTTCAAACTATATACAGTATGTCAGTTACTGATTATAGTACCCTCACATTCTTATATCAAGGATCATAGAAAGTATTCACTCCCACTTACAAGAATATCACATTCATCCACATACACTTAAGGGAAAATTAAAAGCTAAACATGGTTTAGTTAGTGTTGTCATAAACAATATATTTTTATGGAATTACCATCATATCATGATTATCCCAAACACCTATTAACTACCCAGCTTCTCATGTGCTTTAATCAATCAATCAATTTTGGTCAATTTATTACATTTCAAATCAAAACATCATTTAAAATTTAATTTCCCAATTTCTTATTTCAATATGACAAATCAATTTCAAAAACCCAATCATGGATTTTTTATCTTTGCATTCATTTCAAAAAAAATCATAGTTTTTAGAAAATAAATTTAATCCATTTTCTAAAATCAATTCTCACATTGATTTATAATTTCCATAAATTTCTAAAATAGACCCCAAATTCTAATTACATTATAATGGGGTATTTTTCTCAAAATACATACCAAATACATTCAAATTACAATTCACTTAAAATTGGGTTTTCATGGTTTAATTGAAATCAATTTAATTTAAATTAAGAAAATCAATGGTTTATTTCAAGGAAAATCTCAATAGAACCACCAACATTTTTCACGAAGATCATGTAACACAACACCCACAATGGGATTTTCCAATGAAGAAAGACGGCGATAGATATCTCAAAAATAAATCTAGAATTAAGATTCAAAACAAATGATTTTATATCCATGAAACATGTGATGATCTAACAAACCGTATGGAGGAAATAATGGTAGAACAGATGAAAATTAATGGGACAAAAGCCACTTACTAGAGAGGTATAAAATGAGATTGTACCACTTTGATCCACCTAGGAAGGGGTTTAGAGGAGAAAATGGGTTCTTAAGATCCCACAATACCTAGTATTTCATAACACCCTGAGTTAGGGTAGATTGGTTGGTTAAATAGGGTTTTGGAAATTTTTTCAATGATTTTTTGTATAACAAAAAAGTCAAGTACATTGTTAGTTGGGTAGGGCCACATGGTTAGACAAACTATGCACCCTAACAATGCTCTTACTTAATGGTGTGCACAGTTTCTACTAGGTTGGTACACCATATTTCAAACCATGCACCAACCATGGAAACCCCCACTACCTAGGGTTTCACAATTTTAACTAAGTGGGAACATAGTTTGGGAAAACCATGTTCCAACTATTCATAGCCCATAATTTACCAAAAATTTTGAAATTTCACCTCGATAAACCTATCATGAACCACAAGTAAATAATTAAAAAACTTGGGTCTTGGAGAACTTGAAAATAGTAAAAATATTTACAAGTTGTTCAAAGTGTTAAACATTAATGTCGTGTGAACACATTAATTTTATGGTTGGAATAGTAATTTCAAAAACTAAATTATTAAAACCATGAATACAAATAAAGGGAATATTCCATGAGAATATAATAATTACAGAATTTAATATGCATAATATTTTTATTAAATTAATGAGACCTTAAATAAAAACACTAGGAAAATATAAAGTGTTAGATTACATTGGAAGGAATACATGTTAAGACCTTAATCATTCAATCGGTAGTTTATACCTCCATATGGTTCCACCGAATTATCTGGTGTAATCCAAGTTTGTAATGTTTCAACCTAAATCATACTTGGGTAGGTTATTAATTTGTAGGGTGCCCTTAGATTTTCTTTTTTTAATCTATTTTTGTTTTTTTACACTACACAAATATAGGAGAACTTAGGAAGGATAACATAGGAATAGAGGTGAGTGAATCCATATGATGGATTTGGATAAAGGGTTATCCACTCAACTATACAAGAGTGAAAAATATTTTAATTAGGATGATTACCTATCTAAATAATTATCAAATGATAAAAACTCCCAAGAGGACTCATTTCTTAATAAAATATGGATCTTGGGTCACTATATATATATATATGATGTTTTGGGTCATAAATTTTAGTGGGATATCTATCATCAAAATTACATAATAAATATATATAATACATGACTTAAATATGACAAAAATTTCTATTATAGATAGATGCATCCTCATCATCAAAATAAAATTTATATTAATCCTTGAATTCATAATCTTAACATAATAAACTCCTAAGATAGGTATCCTAAGAAAAAATTTTGAGAAAGAGAAATATTTTATGTGTTCGAATAGTTCCTCATTGAGTAACCAACTATTTAAATTTATAAAAAAATGAATCTAAATGTTTATGGAAGCATGGAATGATTAATTTAAGGTTTTAAAGACATTATATATAAAATTACCAAAGAAATATTAGTCTCAACTCATACTCAATATTATTGGGTACACCAATGATTTTGGTCTCGAATACTCAATGTGATTAAGTAAGTTAAATGATATTCAATATGATTTAATATATTAATGAATTTTTTAGACTAAAAGTTTCTTTAATGTTTATTAGTTATAGAAATCAATTCTATTGTTCTGATAGACATATGATATCTACAGTATGTTTTACACAATTTTGTAAATATAAAGAAGGTCATAAAGATAAAAATAATTAAAGCTTTGATTTTATTTTAATGTAATTGAAAAAATGATTTTCTTCATATATAACTTGTATGATTCAATCTTGGAAAAACTCAACATAATATGTATATTTTTTCTCATTTTGTTATTATAAATGTCTTTTAAATAATTTTTCTTTAAATAAAATGATATTCGAGTTTTTACAAATGGTTTATGATTAGTAAAATTTTATAACATGATTTAAAGGGGAGACTAAATTTTCTTGTTCTCGTTAATAAATTTATCATATTATCATTTATGGAAATTTTTTAATAATATGATTGAATATAATCAAAAAATTTACTTGATATTATGTAAATGTTGAGAATAGATGAACTGGGCATATGATGTCTAGATTCTGGAACTCTATGGATAGAACTAGGGGGTAAAAGTTCAAAGCATGTGAAGAAAAGTCAGTGGAAAATTTAAACAACGTTTTTTCATGAATAAAATCATATTAATTGAAGCCTTTTGTTTTAAGTAAATTAATGATAATAATTAAACATTATTGGATTGTTCAATGATATACCTGACGATGTTTGGGAACTCTATGGAATTTCTATGTTATCTATTTACTTTTTTAGAATTTATTCTACAATTTTTAAGGGAATGTGATATTAAGTGTGTCTCTAAAAATATTGTAAATATAAAAGAGGTCAAAATCAAAGGAATAATTGATTAAGATTGTATTTTTCATTCAATAGATAAAGTAAATAGTTTCTACATAAAGGATTTGAGTTTAAAGGATTTAATCAAGATTAAATGAACCTAAGTGTAATATATGTAACTTCATTTCATTTATCTAATGTGATAAGAAAATATTTTCAATAAGAAAGAGTTGTTATGATATGACTCAATGTATGCACATGGTTCATAATTCCATGGATTTCTATAACACATTTTGAGAAGAGTATTTCGATAAAAGTAATTATCCAGGATAAAAGTGTTTATCTAGATATTTTTTAAAATATGAGAGAATGTGTTATTTTTATCCATCAAAGAGATATTTTAATAAAGTATTATTTACAAAAGTAATGGTTTTAAACACATAGAATAAAAAATATGATATGAAACAATAGTTTATTTTTTTAATATTCCTTATAAAAGGGAATAAATTTTATTTCCTAAAACACAAAGTATTTTCTTTTTACCTAATAAAGATATTCCAAATAAAACATAATACCTATGAGGATAATGGGAGTATGTTTGGACTTATAGTAGTTTAGTATTAACAAATAAAATATTATACGGGATTTAATTTAAGTGATTATTTACTTTATATCCTAAAGATTTAGGATATATAGTAGTAAAGAAAAATGTAAATAGTTACATTTAATTACTGTGATAAAAATTCATGTTAATAAAATATAGAGGATTATATTAATGTAATATTATAGTAATTATTTAATGAATATCCTAAAATATGTAGCATATATAATGATAAATAAATACAAAGAGTTATATTTTGTTATCATAATAAATTTAATTACACTTGATATCTTAGAAGATGTTTTAGGATATGATAGGAATAAAAAAAGTAAATATTTACATTAGTTACTGTGAGAAAGTGAAATTCACTTAATATCCTAAAAGGGTTCATAATATAATGGTAAATGAAAATATAAATAGATACATTTATTTATCATAGAAAGTGAACAACATTATTCTAGAAAATATGATTCCAATGAATAGTAAAATTATTACACATTATATCCTAAAATATTTTAGGATGTTCTAGTAAAGTGATAATGTAAACAGTTAGATAATTTATACAATGTTTCAAGGAAAATGTTTTATAGAAAGGGTTCCTAAGATGGTGATGATGTACTTGGTATCAGTTCTAAGTAGACAATAGGAAAATGTTATAACATTTGATGTTATGATGTTAAGGATTTTGAATATAAGTTCAAAGAGTTGAACTTCTTTTATATGATTCCAATTTCTCAACATTATTCAAAACTTTATTTATCCATAAATATTACCCACTAATTGTTTATTGAGATTATTTTATCATATGGTCACATTGGTATGTGATAGAAATTACATCTTCATGTAATGTTTAGAATACAATTATATAGAAACCACATGAGTTATATGTAAAATATCTTAATATATTTGTTGGAATGGATGTAAACATATAAAGTTATTATAATAAAGGTAATATCCATTTATTATTCATTCATTTGAGTTGAAATTTATTTTACAAGAATTGTAAAATGATGAATATACCCTCAAAGTAAAAACTTTGAGTTTTCCCTAACTAATGATCATCATAGAGTATAATGGGTTGTGATTATATGTGAAGGTTATCATTAATATATTCATATATCCATTAAAATGGGTATTATATGAGATATTGAATAATAGATTCTTGAGATCATAAGTAGATAATTAATACATGGAATGGTCTGTTAAAGTATATTTGATGGAATGACACACGGTCATAGATATACTTAGGGGAGTATGTTTATTATCAATCATTCTTACCTAAGGTTAGATAGATACCTATAATGAGAACCTTCATACTTTAATACACTACTTATTAAAGTTAACATATGAACATAGATAATATATAGTTGGTTGGTTATGTTATTGATCATGTTGTTGGTAGTAGTGAAACCAAGTTGTGATTTATCAACTTGTATGACAAGAAAAGGCATTTGGACCTTGATTGAATTATACTAAGGATATGCATGGATGTGATTATTTATTTCACATATGATGTTTCCAAGTACTTGGATAAGTGAAATGTGATGTTCTAATCAAATAGATGAAGCCATGTGATGTATTCATCCACTTGGTCAATCTTTTTTATGAATAAAGAAAATGATGAGAGTTGAATACCATATTGACATGTTCCATGTCTAGTGGTCTCTCTGTGTCAGGGAAAAAGGGATTATATAAGATATATGTGATGTATATAATACATATTGTGGTGGAAATTTTCATATAGAGATATGATTATATTTGATGGAGATTGTACTGGACCCCTTAGTAGATTGAGTATCACTGATGTATTTATAGAGGCCACTCTTTGATTACATATATGAAATATAGATTTTATCGTTGTTTTCAATGTTGTTAAGGCCCAGAGGGTCACACAATTAGGCCCTTGGATAATGATAAAATTCTATACAATTTTTTTTTCAAAACGATGAGAGTTTGATGAAAAATCATATCTAAATGAGTTTGGATGGATTCATAAATATTTCTGATGTTATCCATAATGTCCTTATAGGATTTTAATGCAAGTGAGATATTGTAATATATGCATAAAAATATCTATATATATGTGTGTGTGTGATATTATATATATATAGTTTATATTGAGATAATTTCAATAATAAATAAATATATATGTGTGATATATATTTATTTTCCACAAATGTTTTTATTGTTAGTTAGATTAGGTTATGAATGGATTAATTGACTTGACTCCTCATTAAATAGGATTCAATGAATTATGGGAATAAATGTATACAGATACATTACTATGGATGATGTGTTTTTATTTAATTAAATGTATCAGGGATTGATATATAAAGGGATGAGATCCATCAAATTGCGATAACCAAATTATAAAGATTCCTTCTCAATTATATCTTCCTCTTGTACTTTGGTTCATGATCTTAGAAGAATGTGTAAGAACCCATTCATCATTCAGGTATCCTCATGATGTGATCGTGGATCCATTACTTGGTTTACCCCCCCCCCCCCGAGAGGTAGAGTGATTTTATTCACATATTAGGGACATTAATCAAGAATTATACTTATCTGAGAAAGAATAATATTATTTCCATTAGTGATTTCCAAGTACACTGTTTATACTATTTATTTACATGTTTATTCTCGAAGATAGATTTTTCTGTGATTGAGTTATCTTCCTCTACAAATGATCACATTATATTCATACAAAAAACAAAAAAAAAATGACCCATAAATGAACCATGGTTGATATTTTAAACTATATCCCATTCACATGGATGAATATAAGGTTTTGTGAATTTTAAATAATTTAACAAAATTGAGTCCACTATAAAATTTCCTTGATTTTAATTTTGGAAATGCATGAAATATTATAATATAATATGTGTCTAACTCATGTGAAATGGTTCCAAAATTATGTGGTTTCTAATATAAGAAATATATATACTTAATATAATCACAAAATCAAATTTAGATAGGTTTAGAAATCATTTTAAACCTTATCTATTTGTTTAAACCCTTAGTTAATGAATTTTAACCATACATATGGTAATCACTTTTTTAATATTAAAGTTTTATAATTTTACTTATAAGATAATAATTGGATCATAAATGTTTAGGGTATGACATTTTAGACTATTTCTCATTGTAATTTTCCTCTTGAAATATTTTTATTATTTTAAAATAATTTAATAAAAAAATTTAGCTTAAAATTATATTAATATCATTTTAATAACTATTCACATTATTTCAAATTGAAAACAACCTGAAAATAATTGAATTTGAATATATACCTTTTATACATATTTAATAAGTTATATTTATCAACAAAATTTTTGGGATATATTTTCTCATTAAAAAATTATATTTAGTGTTTTTAAATCCATTTACATGATTTTTTACCGGTTTCACAAGCACTGTGTCAGCATGGCATAAGAATTATTGGTAATTATTACCTTAATAAAAATTAAAAATAAATTAGAGTTATAAATATTAATTAATTTGAATATAAACCTATATATTTATTTAATAATTGTATTTACTCACATCTAGGTCATGAAAACTTATATAATATGTTATTTTTTATTTTTTTCATTACAGAAGCATTGAACGAGAATTTAGATAAGTTAATTTTTATATAACTCAAAAATTAAAATAAATATATTAAAATCATAAATAATACTTCATATTTATTAACCAAGTAAATAAAATAATTCTTCATTCTCTAATATTATCTTCAGGAATCCAAATTTTACTTTTTTAGTGTTGCATGAGCACTCTGTCAACACTGAAAATGATTTTCATATTTATCATGAAATAAATTCCAATTTATATGTTTTGAATTAAATTTCAATGATATTTTTAGTATATTATCATACATTATTCATTCCATAAGTTTAACAAATTTTTATATCATATTTATTTCCTGAAGATATCATAAAGCATATTGTATTTCATAAAAACTGTATTCATTAACTATTAAAAAAATTCTTTATAAAATATAAAAAATTCCTACTATGATAATTTTGACATTCTTATTTTAAAAATGATATCCTTTTTATAAAATAAAATTTCTAAAATTATATAAAATTAATTATAATATTTATTTATAAATATCAATTGAAATTATTTTTAGAGGAAATGTATTTATGAAGTATAAAATAACTTCACTAAAATTTGAGTTCTTATTTATTAAGAATTAATAAATAAATTTTTATTATTTGAGGAACTTATATATATTTCATAATTTATTTATTCATATTCATACCCTACAATTTAGTTGCATGGTTATAATAATCATATTAAATAATAATATTTTATGGTCTATATAAAATAATTATTGTGTGTTATATATTATATGAAACATAATCACTCTCTTAAAATATCAGTGTGTTATATTCTACCACATTCAATAAATTACATCATCATAATTTTAACTTGATATTGGTAATCAATTGCTTAAAATTTGAAAATACCTTTTTTGAAAACTCATATCATAAAAATGGTAAATAAAACATCCTATTGAAAATATGGATTGATAAATATGAAGGTCCCCTGGAATAACATATAAATAAGATTCCAAATAGGAGAACATTAGTGGGAATTTAAAATTGTTACATGGAGGTAAAAATTAATGTCTAAATAATGTAATGTTATAGAGAATGTGGTCATAATAAATTTAATGACCAAAAAACCCATAAATCAAAAATGGATTCATAAGGCCATCAATTATTTATAAATAAAGGTAATAGGATAGCATTTTTTATTTCAATATCCTTATCCTATAATTGAGTAATTTATTTACCATCTAGGATAAGAACATAACGAAATATACATTATTGAAAATTGTAATTTCATCATTTAATTAATTTCCACCACAATATAATTTTTTTCTCTAAATGATGAGTATTCATGGTGAAATTTTCATTCCAAATACATTAAAATAAACTTCTAACAGATCATATATTACAAAAAAAATATAACAATTTATTCCTCCTTACTTTATAAATTAACAAAAAATAAAGTGGTTAGCACAAGAAAAGATAATAACCAAAATGAAGAATTATATATTAATATTAAAATTACTACCAAAAACACCCAATTTTAAACATTAAATATTCTATATACAACTCTTTAAATTACTCCAAGTTCAAAATCTAAAAACAATGTAGGAAAAATTATTATTTGCGACGATTTATTTGCTACAAAATCTTATACAAAAAAAATAATAAAAAATACTAGGTTATTTTTTATGGGATATAATTACCATCAAAAATAAACATAAATCTTGTGTTATTTGTGACAAGATACGGGCCCCATCAAAAATGATTATATCATTACCATGCGTTATTTTTTGGGAAAGGGTTATTGGAAATGGATTTTATAAAAAATTTCCCTACTGGTTATTTATAATGGATAGATTATTGTCTCAAATACCTGATAATATGTATATTTTTGAGATGGAAAATAGTATTTATTGAAAACGTATTTATGTGTGTCAACTAATAGTGTTGGATTATATAATATATTGTAACTATTCATCGCAAAAATATTAATAGCGACAGATATCATTATTATTCAAAAACGGTTTTCCTAAATTTTCTATAGTGATGGATTATTTATCGCTATAAACCCTTCACAAAAAAAATTAATTAAAATCACATTAACCCTTTTTTATCACCTACTCCCCCTATTTTTTCTCCTTCATGCAACAATTCCAATCATGCAACCCTTAAATGGACCACTACCAAAATCATCCATCGCAGATGATTTCATATAGATTTAGTTTCAAACCCCATAAGTTCATACTCATCTTCTCTCTACCTTTATTCCTTTCGTGATTTTCCATTTAATCTTATAGAAATTATTTTATTCAAACCCTAGGTCATAACATTTAATTTCCTTTTGTGATTTCCCTATTTGGGTGTCTTCTATTTAATGTAACATGTTGATACTTTGTATGAGTTGATTCAAATTGATTTGAGAAATGTTTTACAATATTTATCCTTTAGATTTAATATATTTTTATCATTGGATATTTATTTTTTTTATTTTGACATATCTGGCCACCCCACTAACTCCTAATTTGCATGAGCCTGCTTAAATCTCACATAATTCATATATATATATATATATATATATATGATTCGTATATGATTGAAAAATATTTCATGTTATATATATAAATAAGGAAACCATTTAAATTTATATACATATATATATAAACAATGAATAGATTTGTATATATATATATTGATTTATATAATTTTGTATAACATGTTTATTTTTAATGGCATAAAAATAATTTGGATTTTATTATTTTATATTATTGTCGGAAATATTTCTATTATTTAAATGTTATGAAATTTTATTAATGGATGTCATAATTATGATAATAATGATTACTACTCAATTCCCAATTAAATTTACCCCTTAATGGAAAACCTTCTCACCATTGGATCAGATCTCATGTACTTTATAAATATAGTGATATGTTAATGAAAATAGTCTATACTTTTGGATCTACATTATGTTCTCTACTTCTTATATTTCTCTTGTATTGGTATTTCCATTTTTCATTACCATTATCATACGCAACCTCAACACTCACATTGTCAATGATTTGCTTCACCTATAATCGGTCTTACATTTCTAGTTTCTAAATTCATCAGGGATTCAATAGGAATTCAATCGATTTCACAACATGTTATCAACATGATCATTTTCTTCATATTGTGCATCATGATGACGCTGTCATCATTGAAATAATATAAGTATCACAAGAAAAAGTTTTGTCACATGTTTTTTATAAACATTATTCTTTTGACATAATCTTTTGTGTGTCTATCAACTCAACTCATTTGAAGTGCTACATGAAGAGGTGAGTCTTATTTTATATTAAAGATGTTGTTAAATTTATTTTTCCTATTTTGATAAATATGAAAATAATATATTATTTTATTAATCTTTTGTTGTGGGAAAGATAATAAGCTCTTAAAGAGATATAATGACTCAAGAATAGAAAATTTCACTCCATTCCCAAGAGAGAATTTATTTGATTAATAACGGATGTGGTCGATTTGATGAAAAATATTATTCATCAAATAAAACAATGAAACAACGCCATCAGTAGTGGTCAAATGATGAACATCATGTACCAACCATACGTCAATCCGAAGTTTTTTGATCAGTGATTAACATCACGTACCTATCATACATTGAGCTAAAGTTCACTAATAATGTCATGAACCAAGAATTTTTATCTCACTAATTCCTTTGTTCGCCCTAAAGGTGTCAAGTTTTATTTGGATATATAAAGGCTCATATTAAATATGATGTTTACTTTGAATATTTGTAGATATCATATTGTTTTATTTCTTGTAAAATGTTTAATAGAAATTAATTGTTCATGTTGAATAAGCAAAAATAAATTTTATATATATCCATCCCCCAAATTTAATGAAATTGAAGAAATTACTGAATTTTATATTCGGGTTATTTTCTTGAAGTCATTATAAACATGAACACATAATTTTATTCTATTCTCTAGATTGAATGATAATATTTATTGAAAATGATTTATTTCGTTCCCCAAATTGAATTAAAATATAAATGATTTTATTTTAAATCATGTTCGAAGTGAATATGATGTTTTGAGAATTATCATTGGGCTACATTTGGTTATAACAAATAATAATGTTACCACTAAAAGTGGTTTGATAAAAATAAATATATAAAAAGAAAAATGAATTTTATTAATATTTATAAAATAATGCATCCCTGATGGATGATATTAAAATAATGTCCTTTGAAATTATATTTAAGAATATATTCATTTATAAATTATTGTTCCTGTAAAATCAAAATTAAGGTGGGGATTATTATTTATCATATTCTTATAGATAATCAATATAATCTCATATAATTCATTTATCATCTAAAGTGGATGTTTCTATTCATATAGTTCATAAATGAAATGATTTAATTACATAGTTTTTATAATCTAATATATTTTATGAAAATTATTTCACCACCAAATGTGGTTAAAACAATGAAAATCATTATCAATAAAATTTAAATTTTATGCAATATTATCATTATTGATAATTAATTAATTATCATTCATGGATCATGAAATATGGTGAATGAATTCATTCCCTGATGTGAGTGTAGTATTAATTACTATATCTCATTCCTTAATGTGAGTAAAATTATTCATGAAATTTTTGATATAATTTGTGATATAATGAATATTTTAGAGTTGATGAGATTTAATAAAATGATTTCTACTTCATTTGGTAAAATTAATGTTGTTATTCAATGAATTATTATTTTGGAAAGAAATGAGGTGTGTGTTGAGAATCCAGAAGATTATTCCATATGGGTTCTCACTACCACATTCACAAGCTTTAAAATATGTGGGGGCTCCTATCCTAGGTAGATATATTGTAAAATAATTTTTGGGCCCAAAGTTCCAATGTATTTGGGCCAGAATTTACAAAATATGAAATAATCCACTTGGTTATGGGTCTAACCCGTTACGATTATATTATGAATTCATCAACCACCATTAGTATAAATTATAATGAAAAATATAAGTTTGCACAATAAAGGATCCTGGAGATCTTATATGTGTCGATCTAGAAGAAAAATATTTATAAATATTATTTTGACTAAATGATTCAAAATAACTCATATATGAGTTATTATAAGTTTGTATAAGTACATTTAATGGTAAAGAAAATTAATTAATGACTCCATAAGAGAGAATATATTCCTACCTGGTTTTAAAAATTCTTAAGGATTTGTTATATATGAAGTCTTGATGAGATATATGAATTTTATTCTTGAAAATGAATATCATATGAAGACATTTGATAAAATATGGACCTCTATATATAACAAGAATTTATAAAAGTGGTTATAAAGAATTTTTTATGTAAAATAAAATCAATAAAAAAACCAGAAGTTTACCAATCCTGGCACTTTAAATATATGACATGATGGTTTTTTCTATCCAAGATCAATTATAATGAAAGATATTAATTCAAGTATACATGAGCATCATTTTATTGATAACATAGTAGACATAAATCTAGGGAAGAATGATGAATTTATTTAACTGATGCATCTCTACAAAATTATCAATGAATTTATTCTCATTAAGTTATTATGAATTCCCCCTTTATAATAATTTATTGTGATGTATCCATTTTTTGAGGTAAATTATTTATATCATTAGCATCTATTATGGAAATAAATTTATCATATAGTTATGTAGAATTATATATGGGCACTCCCACCTACCATGTGATCTATCTATATGAAATATACATCCACTAAATTATCACATGTGTTATTTTCTACTAGAGAGAATACTTTTCATGCTATGCATGTTGATTAAAATAAATATTGAGTTTCATTTATTATATAGTCCTCTAGAACCATTGAAAAGACACTCACAACACTTACATGAATGTATAGTGTTGGAATTCAAAAGTCTGATTATACACTCACGACGTGTGGTTAAAATAATTGTTTAAAATCATTATTCATCACTAGGATAAAGAAATGAATATATTTTCCCATGAAGAGTAAAATGAATATATCGACAAAACTATACCTTTTTATATATTTTCCCTGAAGTGACATTGGGACCATAAAAAAATTATGAGATCAAAATCAAATGTTTCTATGAATATATTTTATTTGAATGATTTTAAAACTCATCGATGAAAATGGATTTTTATAGATGTCAAAATCATAATAATTGACCAAAATTAATAAAGGAACTTATGAAACGTTTAACATATAATGTTCTGGATTGATTATCCAAAATATAAATACTATTTTATATCGATTATCTTGTTATAATAAATATTATTCCTTGTACATTTGGATATTTATATATGAATCCCAGAATGGTTCAAAATTCCTGAAGCATATTCAAAATTATTAAAGTTTAACCCAATATGATAAATTATGCGGTAAAATAAATAAGATGTATTTCATATATACTTGTTATGTTTAGGAATAATATATATTGAATTTATTATCCCATGGTTTATATGAATCATTGTATTCATCATATTATTAAGGT
Source organism: Viscum album (assembly GCA_963277665.1). Taxonomy (NCBI): domain Eukaryota; kingdom Viridiplantae; phylum Streptophyta; class Magnoliopsida; order Santalales; family Viscaceae; genus Viscum; species Viscum album. The sequence continues at coordinate 1,741,943,904 of OY728128.1, read as the reverse complement.
TTTTTGAAAAACATCTAAACTCTCAAAGAGTTTTCTAGAATCATAAAATTAAATTGAATGTCCTTGTATTTTTGAATTAATTATCCTGAAGATGAAATATTAAATTTTTGGAATGTTTTTACCCTTAATGAATAATTAGATCTATTGTTTCCAAGAGTGGCATATTTCATGCATAAGGGGTTGATGAAAACCATAATTATCCATTAATGATTAAATATAAATACACATTTTTTATCCCTTAAGGATATACATGTACATGTGTATATTTACCTTAGAAAAAACAATAAATCATATTATGATGTAAGGTAACATTCTTTCCTATTCATTGAAATCAAAAGGGAATAAATTATTATTATTCCAAAATTTAAAATTGAATGTTTTGGTTATAAATTGATCATAGAAATTCTATGAGTTAAATGTAGTGATGATCATTATGAATGGGAGATGTATCTATTTTACTCTTTCCCTTAGTTAAGTTTTTCCCCATTGGGTTTTCTTGATAAGGTTTTTAACGAGGTGACACTCTAAGGACTTGATGATATTGTACTCTTCTTCCCTAATCAAGTGTTTTCCCCTAAAGTGTTTTTCTTTGATGAGGTTCTTAATGCGGAAATCATACATCATAAGAGATATCCAAGGGAATGTTATAAATTATTATGGATATATATAATTAATGTAAAATATTGGCCTTCCCTGTGAGTTAAAACTTTTCATTGAGACCATTCATTATTACCTATGGTGTTCCTCCCATGTCCTAAAGACATAATTAAATAATAATATTAATTTATTTCTTGGAGACACAATTAAATGGTATAATGAGAGGGAGTTCAGAACACTGCACTCTTTTTCCCTTCATTGGGTTTTTTCCATTGGGTTTTTCTGATAAAGTTTTTAATGAGGCATCGAGACAATGAATTTAAATATGTCGAATTCACTTATTTTTCCTATAGGGTTTTTTTAAGTGAATATTATATAAGATTTCATGAAATTATGAAATCCAAGGGGGAGTGTTATGAAACATTATTAATGGATGACATAATTATGATAATAATGATGACTCCTAAATTCCTTATTAATTTCCTCCTTAATTTTCATCCTCTCTTATTCTCACCCATGGATCAGATCTCATGTACTCGATAAATATGGTGATATGTTAATGAAAATGGTATGGACTTTTGGCCCTACATTGTGTTCTATACTTATTATATTTCTCATGTATCTATATTCCCATTTTTTGTTATAATTGTCATGTACAAATTCAATGCTCACTTCCTCCATGATGAGTTTCACCTATGATCGATCTTACATTTCCGGTTTTGAAATTATTCATGGTTTCAATCAGTGTTAAATCGATTTCACAACAAGAAATTATTTATAAGGGTGTCACATATTTATATAAATATTGACAAAGATTATATAAATCTATTAAATTGGTCAATTATTGGTATTGCGTGAAATATAAATTATGACACTAAATTAATGGAATGATGATTCCATATGATTTTAAAATATGAATAATAGTAGTGTATTATTTAATAAATGATAAATAATTCTCAAAAGAATTTTATATAAGATTTCATGAAGGAAAAAAATAAAATTGTATCCAAATAAAAATAATTATAAAATAAATCATAATTATAGTAATAATTATGTTAAAATGATTCATTTCATTAAAACATGGTGGATATTTTTTAATTCATTTTAATATATTGTCTAATTTTATGCCTTATTGGGATTATTTTGAAATCCTGCCTATGGTGATATAATTTTTGTTGAATTATAGTAATGTTTGGATTGTGGCTGTGATTTTTAACTATGTTTGATTGTCATATTATGATTTGTATTCATTTATTTAAAACACATGAATATAGTTTTATAAATATATAGATATATATATATATAACATGTGAATATATATATATATATATATAATTATTTTAAAATAACGATTAAGGTTTTTTACATATGTATATATATATATATATCTGTGTGTGTGTGTGGGTGTATTTTTGATATGTATATTGTTTAAAAAATGTGTAAAAATATATTTGATTAAGAAATAATGTAATATATAAAAATAATATATGAAATAAATAGAAAATTAGTGTTTTATAAAAATTAAGATAAAATTAATTTAATGTAAATGTTAGAACAAAAAAAAATTATTGGAAAAACATTTTTATAAATAAAATTATAAAAACATTAATGAAAAAATAACAACTATTAAAAAATAAGTAATATTTATTAAAAAATAATTATTAATAGTTTGTCACAAAATTGTAATACCCTTTGAAAAATATAAAAAATACAAACAATTATTAAAAAAATAACAATAATTTCTAAAAATGCAGAAATAATTTAAATAATTAGAAATAATCAATAAATAATTAGTTATAGTTGTTAAATAATATGTACTAATTAATAAATAATTGGTTGATACTACTAATAATTAGTAATTATTATTGATAATTACTAAGAAATATTAATAATTGTTAAATATAAGGAAATGTTGATAATTTGTAATAAATTATAAAATAAATATATATAAAATACTAATAATTATTAAAAATTATTAATATTTATTAAAACTTTAGTTATAATTAATAAATAATTAGTATTAATTAATAAATAAATGCATCAATTAATAAAAATTAAATAAAATTGTAATGATTAGTAAATATTTTTTAATACATGTACAAAAATATAAAAAATGTTAACAACTTTTAAAAATTCACAATAATTAGTAAAAAAGTAGTATTAATAAAAATAATTAGTAATAATTATTAAATAATTTTTAATAATTAATAACTTATTAGTCAATATTATTAATAATTAGAAATTTTTTGTATTCATTACTAAATATTATTAATAATTTGTAAATATGAAGAAGTTATGATAATTTGTAATTAATTGTATAAAAATATATGAAATAATTATTATTATTAAAAATTAGTAATAATACTAATAAATTAGTAGGAATTGTTGATAATTAGTCATAATTATCCATAATTAAAATATAATAATACTTTATAATTAGTCATGATGAGTAAAAATTATTCTTATTTCAATTGTTTTTTAGATAATTATTTACTCGGGAAGTAGACCTCATTTTCTATTATGTGATCATGATTGGATAAATCATTATAAAAATATCCATATATCTTGTATAAATTTGGTTTACATTGAGGGTATTGAAACATTTATATAATTTTCATCTTAAATTTTAGAATTTGTTTCTGAAGGAAAAATTAAATTACCATGTAAGAAATTTGAGAATAAGAGATTCCAAAAATTTGTAAATATTGGACTTCATCTACTGCATTTTGGTTTTTGGAAATAATATATTTGTTTGTATCAACATGGTGTACATAATTCAGAAGAAAATACAAATTTTTTTGTTACAGGTCAATTATTTTAGAATTTAGTGCAAGAGGTTGCTGACACATATATTCAAAAAAATCATAATGATATTCCAAATCCTAAATCAGATCCATGGAAATTTATAATTTTTTTAAATCTGCTAAGGAGGATTTATATCCTATAACATCCTTCCCCCTACCCACTAGATTAGGAAGAGGTGGGGGTGTTACGAGACTTAGGTGACATCCTCAAGACACCAATGACTGGAAATAAATGCCAAGGGATTCATAAGAATTTGGGGGTTGATTTTGCTTTTGAAATTAAAACAACCAAACTAAAATAATCATAATAAAACAGCCTCAATATGGTGTGTGAATAAAAAATAAAAATCAAAGAAAACCAAACCAATCCAAGCTATATCAGAGTATAATGTGGAAACCAAGACCAACAAAACTCAAAGACATGTAAGGCATAAACTAAGGAGCTCCTAACCTACTCCATGAACTAACACCACAAGTCGAGACCAAATTATCAATAAGCATCGCTAATGAAATGTGATATCTTGACTTTACATGTTTCTGGATATATCACATCTACAAATGAACCAATGTTCCCAAGTAGGGGGTGAGTATAAAAATTAGTATGATTCCCCCCTAATGACTTCCCAACTCATGCCACTAGGATAGAATATCCTAGAAGTTTTATATAAAATAGTTAAAAACAATTAAAATCGGTTTTTATAAAAACTAATAGAGTTTCAAAACCAAAAAGTTTTCCATGTAAAGCAACCATACAATTATTTAAAATATTTTACATTTCATTTGGCATACCCATTCCATTGCAACACAACTACGCATGCAAGAAAACTATGGACCTCACTATACTCATGAGCAGTGAGTTATCCTTTCACCGATATTTCACTTGGTGAACCATTTTGATGGTGGAAACTTCACACACTTATCCATACCATTTTGGATGGAGAAACTTCATGCCCTTATCAGTCCTAGATACACATAAATACATTCCCACCATGTATACCAAAACCCATGACAAAACGATTTCTATAAAATCATTCATTCTTAAAAAAATAAAAAAATATTTTTCTATAAATCCAAACTAAACCATAATTTTAAAACCATCATTTTAAATCAAGAACCAAAATAACCGTCCACAAAAACATCCAATTTACACAAATTCACAAAACCATCACTAAATAGGTTTTCCATCAAGGATAAAAAATCAATTTCATAATTAAATTCATGTAATTTAATCAATTCTAAAACAATCCTTCATGTTCTAATCAAGAGGAGTCAATAGAGAATCCACCTACCTCTCAAACATATGAGAAATGAAGAACAACACAACAAATTCATAAAATTTGATTGAAAATCCTAAAAACATCCTCAGATATCATTCCCTTCAAAAAACCATATATTATCATAATTTACATCACACAGAGTGGATTTATACGTAATTGAATAAATCAATGATTATAGGAGAGGTAAGAAGAATAAAACAAAGGAAAATGATGAAGAATGAACACTTTCCAATTAATATAGGACTCCAATGCACTTTGATTATTCTATGAATCACTCCTAGATTGAAAATAATTGTCTCTACATCCTTAATATGTAGAAGAATTATAGATATTTCATTTTTATGGTAAAATGATTGGTTTATGAGGTAAAACGGATTAGATCCATGATTTCCATATCTAATTTTTCATAGTGCATTGTTATGGTGCATGGTTAGGAAAATTTTGTTCTAACTATGCACTATCCACTACCTCCATACCCACCACACATTATTGGATGGCACAGTGTGACAAATTGTGCACCAACCATGCTAAACTCCACTATCTAGAGTTTCATGGTTTATCCTGGGAATCCACACAGTTTCAGAAAATTGTACACCTAACTATATGCCTACACAATTCCCACTATTTTAAATATATGGTTTCCTAGAGGTTTTTCATGGTTTCTACTCACCATAAACCTCTATTAAATCCACCAAAAACATGCAAAAACTACTCCTAACCTCCTGAAACACAACCCAGACACTTTATGTACTTAAAATACATAAATAAAGGGTCAAGTACTTGAAACTGGGGGTCTTAAATTCTCCCCATTATTTGTCTTTATATCCCCAAAAGTTATCAAACCACCATTTGTCTAAAATATTTTGAGTCACTTCTCTACCATTTCCTTTTTACACCCCCCCCATGTTTCATCCAAAGTTTGACCATGTTTTCATACAACTCACCCTAGATCAATTTTTTCTCATTAAATAATTTCACTTACCTATCCCAAATATGTATTGTCACATGTACCAATGTATCATATTGTTATAGGTCAACGTGATCCCATTGTATCATATAGTGAGGATCATGTTAATACTTCTTCAATTGAGATACATGAAACACATTATACATTGAACAGAACTTTTGTGGAAAATCCAACTGATATGCCATATCAAGAACTAGTTAAACTATCTCAAAGGTCTTATGTATCGAGTATATAAATTTCCCTATTTACAAAAATGATGATGTCCAAGCCTTGGATATATTCTCAAGAACACATGATCGCTCACCTCAGACAACAATAACCATCGATGATGAGATGCATATGATTTATAATGACTATAATCTCTCTTTCTTCCCTATATGATCAACTGAATATTCTACATTTTCTCTTTCACATGTCGTGGTCAAACCAATTAATTCTCACTTGTTTCCACCCATAAATTTGGAAAACGAAAAGTACACCGATACAATTATTCAAAATGCTCTATATGTTTTAATTCATGATAACTATAGTTATAAGAGAACTCCATTAATAGTATGCGATCCTCCCATGAGCCACCAAAAACCATTACACACGCCCTAATCATGTACTTCATCAATTGTGCCATCTTTTATATTGTCCAACCTTTCTGAGGATGATACGTTTTACTCATAGTCAGCAGAGTCCCAAGGAATTGCTATAAGGATTTCCAAAAACAAGATGTAAACCTCAAATCTGAGTCTGATACTATCAAATCTGGTATTCTAGGCCTCTTTATTTCCTCTTGGATATAGATTTTTTATAATTATTCCATAGTATTGGATTCATGAATGGGATTAAATAGGATTAATTTGTGAGATGACCCGCTATCACCCATATGAAACCATGTTTTTGACCCATACACGGTAGACCTGTTATAAAATCTATAGTCTTATTTTTCTCTTTGTAAATGGGAATTAGTAAATACTATAGAATACCCATTGTTTTCTAGTTCTCTACCTTAACCTGTTGACAGGTGAGGTGTCTCAAAAAAACCCATCCACTTTTCTTTCCATGTCATTCCAAAAAAATCTTATTTTAGTTCCTTATACTTATTTTTCATTCAATAATGACCATCCCTTCTTGAATGGTGGTAATCATGAAGAATTTTTTATTGATAATCCATAGTTATAGCCATATGACCATTAAAACAAAAAAGTGATCATCTGTCAAGATTTTATCCCTCAATATTATCTCTATAATTGAGTTTTGACCTCATAGAAACACATTAAGAATTACATGTATGTGCCTCTATAACCTACTCAACCAAATTAGGAACAAAAGAAATAAGAATAAAATATGAAACACTACCTAGATCTTCACAATAAAAGTACATATCATCTATCATAGACATCAGATACCAATTTTCTAAAGCCTATTTCACTAACTGACTATATGACTTTCTTCTTACAACATCCACTACTGAAATTTCATTTACATATTGTATACATAAGTCAATGTCAAACATTTAAAGATACCCTATCCATATTCATTTTCTCATATTTAAATCTCTTTATGTGGAAAATTGATTCAATCTATTATGATCTATAAGCACTATAAAGTTTTCACTGAAGAGGTAATGATGGAATGTCTTCAAATCATGAACAACAAAAGACAGTTTCAAATCATGTTTTGGGTAGTTTTTCTCAAGAAACTATAAAATATGTTTTCATAAGCAACAACATGGTCTCCCTACATGATAACACACCCCAACCCAGATCTTAATGCATCATAATACACCACATACCCTTGTCCTAGTTCTAGAAATATCAATATTGATGCTGATATAAAGTGTATTTTATGTTCTTGAAGAAACTTATGATATTCATCATTCCATTATAATGGAACAATTTTCATTGTCAGATATATCATTGGGGAATCTAGTTATAAAAATTCATGAATAGAATATTGGTAATGACTGGACAATCCAAGGAAATTATGTATGTTAAAGATATTTTCTGGTATTTTCCAATAGATCAATGTATCTATCTTTTCTAGATCCATAGAAAAACCTTTTTCAGAGATTAAATTTCCAAGGAAATATACCTCTTTTATCCAAAAAACACACTTTGAATGTTTAGAAAATAGATTATGATCCCACAATATACACAACACTATCACCAAGTGTTTCTCATGATCAACCTTTTTCCTAGAATACACCAGTATGTTATCCATAACTACCACCACAAATGAATCTAGATATATTTGAAATATTATATTAATAAATTCCATAATGATACAAGGTGAATTTGTAATACTTAAACACATAAACACATACTCATAATAGACATATCTACTCTTAAAAAATATTACCAGAAAATAGTACTTTTGAACCAGCAATTTGTGATATCCAGAATGAAAGTCTATTTTATAGAACCAATCGGATCTTCTAAATTGATCAAGTAGGTCCTAAATGTGTGAAAAATGATATTCTTTCTTTATCAAAACTTGATTAAGATTATGATAATCCACACAAAGCCTAATAATTACATCCTCCTTTTTCACAAACAAAACTAGTGCATCCCACAGGCACCTACTTGGATGAATGAACCCATTTCCTTACAACTCTACCAATTGGAATTTAAATTCCCTTGATTATATTGGTTCTATATGATTTTTTGGAAGTGAGATATGACTTGTCTTCGGAATGAGATGTATCATAAACTCTAATTCTCTTATGGTTGGAAAACCCTGAAAAATAATCAATAAAAACATCATTAAACTAGTCAATAATATTTGGAAAAATTATCTTTTGGATATCATCCATAGATGAGAAGATCATGGCTAAAAACTGATATGAGATTGTTCTAACTGCTAGGGCAAAAATTATGATATACTTTTACATAAATTTTCATTTCCTCTAAAGAGATTATCGACACCATTATCAGTTGTAAAACTAACCCTTTTGATATAATAGTCAATGTGAGATTTGAACATTGTCAACCAATCCATACCTAGGATTAAGTCCTATAGATCTTTCTCTATCATATAGAAATCCCAAATCAATTTATCTCGATCAGTATTTATACAACATGATTTTCACATATAGTCTTGGAATTATATTTGGATAAGAGTAGTTTGAAGCTTCAAAATATAAGGTATTTTCTCAACATGAGAACCCAGAAGATAAACAACATGAGAATTATCAAATGAATGATATGAACCTATATCAAAAAAACAATTCATAGAGGTAAAATTCAAAAGAATCATTTCACTCACTATCTTAGGTCTCTATTAAACACTCGTGATCACTTTCTTATATCCATAAAATTTCTTACTCACTGCAATTTTCAGTTTATTACCGTGTTGATTTTTCACTGGTAGAGGAGTTATGGTATTTCTATAATCACCATGTCTTTCTTAGTTTTTCTGAAGATAATTATTTTGCTACACTCATCTCAAAAAATCATACAAATTATATGAAACATTATATTTGTCTCTAGCACGCAACCTTGGATAATTGTGACAATAGCATTTTACAAGTCCCATATGATTGCAATTGTTTCATTCTCTAGGTGGTTCCATACAATATCATTTTATGTGATCAAATGAACCATAATGAAAACATCTAGGATTAATCTTTGGTTTTTGAGGATGATTTACTTATCTCTATATTTGATTTTGAGTTATACTGCCACCATAAAAATAGGTGTCCCTCTTCCACTTATTCCTAGAATTAGAGTTCCTACTAGTTTCTATAGGTATCAACATTCTTACTCTAACCACATTTCCTAAGATTTATCTCCCTTACACTATTTCTCTATTTACAATATTTGTATATTCAAATATAAATATCAGTAAAATCATTGAGAGCATCTCTAACCTCAATCCCAATTCAAAAATACATTCTTTAAAGTATATACTTATAGAAACATCTAGTGAAAAGTGGAATAAATTCATAAATTTATCCAAATAATCTATTAATAAGAGATTCTCCTTCTTCAAACTAAATAAATAATTCATTCCATAAATTTTAAATTTTTTATGATGGAATTATTTGTTTAAAATTTATTCAAAATCATCCCTTGAAATTTTTTAGTCTAATTAATCCTAAAATTATAAATCCCACCACTAGAATGATGGATCCCCCAGTATGTGCATTCCCAACATGACCCTCAACTCATCTGGTGTGCCTAGAAAATTGAATATTCAATTCATTCAATTCAACCACACTTATACTTTTTCATGTTTTGAATCACACCAAAATATGGGTGGATTATTCTTTTGGATTTGAACCGAATGATCCACTTTCTTTGCTTCATCCCTTATGTTCCCTCTATCCAAGACCTGAAAATCATGTATAATACTCTGAACCAACTATTTTTTCACCTATGATTTAGGTTTAATGACATTCTTAGCTAGCTCTTCTAGTTGGTTCCTACAATTCCTACCTAGCTTCATTCACTATAACTAAAAGGAAATTTTATTTATTATAACTCTCTAACAATTTAAAGATTATAAATTCTAAATTTACTAAATTGAACATATTACAACATGGTTTTTCAAAATTGAAAATTTTCCAATTTCAAACCATTTTCAGAAATTCCACAATGCTTTTTAAAAATCAAACCATTTTCAACTATGTTAAAAAATAAACACTTTTTCACAAAACCATAAATCATTACTCAAAATTAATTATGAACTCTTATTGGGAATTCATTACTATCAATGCATGTCATGATCATCTTATCGGCATAATTATGATGTTATAAACACTAGAAGTGTCTCAAAACCTTTATTTTATTTGTGTCTCGATATATCACATCTTCAAATGCCCTAAAGTAACCTTGAAGAGGGTGAGTATAAGAAATAGTAGAATTTCCCCAATGACTTCCCAACTCACACCACTAGGATAAAATGTTTTAGTAAATTGATATAAAACTGTTAAAAATAATTTAAATCAGCTCACATCAAAGAAAAAATAGTTTTCCAAACCAAACAGTTTTCCACGGAAAATGACTAAACAATTATTTAAAATATTTTACATGTCATTTGGCATACCCATTCCATTTCTACACATCCACACTTCCACACATCCACACATCAACACATCCACACATGTAAGATAATTATGGACCACCCTATACTCATGAGTGGTGACTCAACCTTTCACCAATATGTTACTTGGTGAACCATTTAAATGGGGGAAACTTCACTCCCTTATATGTACAATTTTTATTGGGGAAACTTCATGCTCTTATCCATCTCAAATTCACAAGAACACATGACCACCATGTATGCCAAAACCCTTTACAAACCATTATCCATAAAAAATTCTTTATTTATAATGTATTATAAAATAGTTTTACACACATAATAACCAAACAATAATTTTAAAATTGTCATTATAAAATCATGAACCAAAATCTCTTTCCAAAAAACCATAAATTTTTCATAAATTAATAAGACAATCACAAAATTGGTTTCCCATAAAGAATAAAATATTAATTTCACAATTCCAACCAAGAAATAGAATAAATTTGAAATCAATCCTTCAATTTCTAATCAAAAGGAGTCAACAGATAAGACACCTACCTCTCAAACTTAAGAAAAATGAAGAATGACACAACAACATCAAACACCTAGCTTGAAACTCTTAAAAATGTCCTTATATATTGTTCTCTTAAAAAAAATAATCATATCTCATCATTATTGACTTCAAATAGCATGAATTTATCCTCAACGGGCAAAACCAATGATTTCAAAAGAGATATGAAGAAGACAACAGAGGAAAATGATGAAGAATGGACACTTATTGAAGAATGTGGGCCTATAAAGTACTTAGATTCACTAAGTAATTGCTCCTAGATCGAAAGTAATGGAATCCAAAGGCTTGGTAGGGACAGGAATTTGAGATATGACCTATTTTGGGGGAAATGAGTGGGTTAGGAGGGAAATAGGATTTGATATATGATTTTTGGATTCAATTTTTCAAAGTGCATGGTTAGGGCGCATTGTTAGGAAAACACTATAGTAGCCATGCACTAGACACTACCTCCAAACCCACCTCACAAAGTTGGATCGCAATGTTTGAAAATCTGTGAACTATCCATACTAAACCGCACTGTACATCATTGTACTGTTTATCCTGGGCATCCATGTAGTTTAGTCAAACCGTACACCTAACCATGTGCTTACCCAGTTCCCACTATTTCTAATGAACAGTTTCTTAGAGCTATTTCAGATCTTCTACTAATTTTTTTCAAACCGTGCACCTCCATAAAATACATAAAAACATTCCAAAACTCCTATAAACCTCACAAAACATAACCTAATCACTTAATATACATAAAATATAGAAATATAGGGTATTGTACCTAAAAATGGGGGCACTACATATATTATATGTCAGATAATAAAACATTAAGTTTTTAAAAAATTTATGGATATTAAATCAGATTTTGGAATGTCAAATAGTTGATTTGATAAAATATTTTATTTTCATAAATCATTATTTCCAGAAGTAAATACATTAAAAAATAATTTCTATAAAATTAAGAGGTTAGTCCATAATTTTGGTGTTAGTTATCATAAGATCCATGCATGCTAAAATGAATTCATATTATATTATGGTGATTATTAATTATTAGTTAATTTTCTAAAATGTTGAGAATTGAGGTATAAAGAGGAAAAATAAATAAAATCCATATTTTCTATGAAACAGTTGAGTTATTTTCCAATTAAACCTCATTTTTAGAGTTTATATATGTATTAAAACATAGTTTCATTGATGACATGGCATAAATAAAAAAAATCATTAGTAAAATATTAAATAATATATGTGGTGGTGATTCATGGAATCACTTTAATCATATGAATCCTTATTTTTCTTCATAACCTCATAACATATGGTTGATTCTTTCTACTAATTATTTTTATCCATTTAGTTCTTACGACAATTAATATTCTTTTTTTCGAATTTTCATAACTCCATACAAAATAACTCATTGGATTCTAATGAAGGAACCATATATATTTAGAGATATTAATTCTATAACATCCAAAGAAGAATAAGAATTTTTATTTGAATCCACTAATTGATGATTTAAATTAATTATATAATGATGGTGTAATTGTATATGATATATTTTAAAATCATAATTTTATACTGAATGTTTCGTTAATGTGGAAAATCAGGGACTTTTTGATATAATGTTATCTTGATGGAGTACACATAGTCTAAAATCATATCTATACTGCATGGGTAAGTATAAATATTGTATTCTTATCAATGAAATAATTACTAGTTATTTTTATTTTAATCGTAGATTTCTTCGTATGGATCACCCTATCCAAGGAATAAAAATAATTTTTCAAGTAGTAAAATTGAAATAGATAAACCTCCAATTTCTCCCTTAGGGATTCAGGTAAAATATACCATGTCTACATTACATCCTATTACTTTTGAACCAACTATAAAATAATAAAAACTATATGGCTTTCGGAGAGATTATAATTGGGTAAAGTTAATAATTTTTTAGACCTTTCATACTGGTCTGATTTTTTGGTTCATCGCATGTTAAGATGTAAGGCATGTTGAGAAGAATTTTTTTGATAATATTTTTTATACTGTTTTGGAAACACATGGTAAGACCAAAGATAATTTAAACTCATAGTAAGTTCTTTCCAAAATTTATAGGCATTATGAACTAGAATTATTTTAAGATGTAAGATCACATAATTTAATAAACTAAAACTTATGCACATTCTAAAGAAATTAATTTATTATTATGTAAATAGATTTGAGATTTGAGATTACTATATGGTTATTATTCTATTTTTTCTCATTACATTATAAATGGACATATTACTAGGTTAAAAAGTCATGATTATCTTGTAATAATGGAAATACAAATGTCTGTTAGTATTAGAGGGATATTTAATTCTTCAATCTGGCACGTATTGGCCAGAATATCATATTAGTTCTAAGATATTTATCTAGAAACATCCAATTATAATGCATTCATTATGCTATAAAAGGATGTTTTTTAATTTTATTTAAATTGGATAAAATATTTCTACTGATATTTTTTGGCTCAATGTAACATTTAAAATTGAATTTTCTTTGGGAAGCTAAATATGGTGGGCTAATACAATTATGATGGATGTACCCATTTGAGATACATATAAAAAAATTAAAGGAAATATCATGTAAAATCATTGGTTGAATATTCAATTGAAAATTTGTACTTGTGGGATGAAATTTCATATTTATACTCTCATTATTTTCAATCTGAATATCTTTCAAAACATAATCTCATGGGTCGCAATGAGGAAAATGTTGATGATACCCCTAACCATCAATTGTTAATTTTTAATGAGATCAATCTTGGTTTGGGTACTTATCATGAATGATGGATTTTAGATGAATAATTTCATAGAACATATACATATATTCTACCTAATTATGAACAAATGACAGGATTTGTGTTTCATGTTCTAGTTATTATTCTTTTTTAAAAAAATTATAAAAAATATATTTATTTTCATTATTTTTTTTTAAAAAAATATAATGAATATATCAAAAAAATTATACAATTTACCCCTTCTCCTATTGAAGAATATAACCAATAGACTTTTTTATATTGGTTTCAATGACTGGTAAGTTAATTTGTTTTTAGGGAACATTAAATCAATTTTTTAATGATATTGATTATTATTAATTTTTATTTTTTGAAGACAACAAAACATAAAAGTAAAATTTATTTTCAATTATGTGTGATCAAAAATCCTATATCGAAGTTAGTAAAATTTTATAATGGGTATCTGGTTAGTTTATTTTTATTTCATACATGCATATATATTGAATCAATGAAATCAATGAATAATTGTGAATTTATGAAATGAAGTCATCATAAAGAAAGTGATGTGGACTTTTATGTTATTCTGGATAAAATAACTGAGTTATGTTATCTGGGATCAAATTATGTAATGATGTTTAAAAGACATATGCTTGATACTAATCAAGGATTTCAAGTTTATCCATGATATGTAGTTATTGACATTAAATATTATAGTCTTCTTTCCTCAAATGAGATATTTATATTAGCATGTCAAGAACATCAATCTTATTATGAAAATTATTATACAGTTTTGAGAGATTTAAATGACTGTTGGAGTGTAATAAAAATAAAATCTCATGAAAATCAGTTTCTTGAAAGTTAAAATGGATATGTGGAAGTGAAACATAATGAAATTTTTTAAGAAACATACCCAAATATATCTATTACTCTATGAGATATAAATATTTAAGCATCCCTGACCCAATTAGCCACCTGAAAAGTGTTATCGGGCCAGGTGACAGTAGCCTTAAGAGCTCCTCCCCAAATTCCAAAGGCTACCAATTAGTATTTAGGGTGTAAATAGGGGTAAGAGGGGTGGATATACCTTCAAGGAAAGATATAATAATGGTACGAGTACATATATAAAACATGAAATGGAAAATAAAGACTCAAATGACTCGAACCAGACCAGGTAAATGTGGAAGAATAGTCAATATCAATAAACAATGGAGGAATCATATCTTAATAATAACAACAGAAAAAAATAAAAAACCAAATATACCACTTGTTGTAATTTAAAAAAAACATTCATACAATATATTCCATACATATAATACCAAAAATGTGTCTCCAAATACTAGACTCAATATAAAAAATACATATATAGTAGGATGATACAAAAAATTAAACTAAATATAAAACTCTAGATAAGTAAATACCTCAAGATCCTTTGACAACATCAATAACAATAACTACTAAGGTCCATCTCCAAAAAAAATTCCCTTATCTAAATGGAAAAACATAAATTCTACACACTTCCTAAATTTCCTGTATAGCTTGTGAGAATGAATCTTAGTGTCATACCACCCTAGTGTGCGTAAAAAACATAAGTGTTTAAGAATTTGTATACTAAGAACAATAAATAAAGTAGCATCATGAAATTCCAATAAACATAAGCTTCCCTGGTGCTCAACAGCCACCAAAAATGCATCACCTACCTCATCCAACATTATAATACCTAAAGAGGATATGATCCTTTTCCCATGGCCTATAGTATCATCTAATGTATAATATCCTACGTGAACCCTCCAGTTCCACCTCAAAAGTCACATCTTGACACCACATGCCTCCTGAAACCTCATGTCTCAAACAAATTAATGAAATATTGGATGCATGCCCAAGAAAAAGTAACTGGTCCCTTAGACCCCTCCTCAAAAGCAACCATCATATCGATTCTTAATATCTAAAGGCACAATGATATATTTCCTCAAATAAAAATCACCACCAGCTCATAGTATGAGCTCTTAAGGAATAGTGATCATCATCCTTCCAAAACAATCTCGGCCCAAAAGCCTCAATATGACGAGCCTCATTCCCTAACTGATATCCTTAACACTATCATATAAAGGATCTCCAACTTCCCCATAGATTTATATGGTAATCACCCCCAACATAATTTCCAAAGTATCACTACCGATGACCTATACCCACATGAGTGGTCAAAACCACCTCATCAATGAGTTATCTTCTATGCACATGACTTAAATTGGTGCTTTTTTCATCAAGGGTGAGCAGTAATCACAAAATTAGTACCTAAGCCACATCTAATCAGCACCTCATGCCCCTAAGACCGTGTCACTCAAGTTCGATAGCCATGCTATCTAATATCCCAATCCATTCCCACAACCTGACATCCTCTCTGACTGAAACCGATGTCCATGATGCCCAACTGATGGTTAACACCTCCCAAGTAATCTGGGCCATGCCTAATTAGATGATCACATCGCCTCAATTCTAAATGTTCATCTTCATTCCAATTTTGGTCCAAGCCCATCCCAACCCCATGAGTATATCAAAAGCATCATATATAAATAATTCACTTACAATTAAACAAGAAATTCGATGTAATTGAATTTCACATCTTCGATTCTATAAATAAATCAAAAAAATCAATTACATACTTATTCCTAGCTACCCAAGGTGGTTGAAAACCTCTAACCCTGCCTCATGCAAGAGAAAATGGTTTGGGCAATCACAAAGGCATCCCTTAAGATCATGTGATCAATTTAACATTAACCAAAGGGTTTTATCTCAACTACCCAATGGAATTCTAAAATATACACCCCCAAACCAACTACAAAAATATGAATAAATGTATGAACCACCTACCGTGGACTCCTAGATGTAGTAATGTCCAGTATTAGCCTCTTATAACAAGTAGTTTAGAAGAAATCGATGAATCTGTAAAATTCCCTAAAAATATACCAAAAAATATCTAACATATTTAGCGCTTCATGAGATAAAATAAAGGAAAACGATAAGAATGTGTGAGGTAATCCTTACCGAGATGGTTCCACTACACCTGACGGATCTAAAAACAGAGGTCGGATGAAGATTTTGTATCAAATCCTATTGGAATAGAAGATGGGTTCCCACCACTACTGTTGTACATGACCAAGTGGAAGGAAAAATAGAAATAAATAGGGGGTAAAAGTTAATTTTCTAACTTAAGTGGGTTGAATGGTTAGCTTACATGATTTTTCAAACTGTGCACAAATTGTGTGGGCTACATTGCATGGGTACTGCCTAAGTGGGACTACTTGTGAAGCTTACATCATAGTTTACTCTAACTATTTTTAAACCAAGCAGAAATCTATGCAAAATCTATAGACAAGGAATCATGATCATTCACTTCCCCCATAAGGTTTACCCAAACCATGTGGCAGTTCAAAAATAGGGCACATAGTAAGCTGGAAGAGGCCGCAAAATTTACCCTAAACCAGGTTCCCTGACCTCTAACACCCAAACTTGGCCTTCTAGATTTTGAATATACTAAAGACCATAAAAACTTGAGGCACTCTAAAATACTTTAAACCCATACAAAGACATGATATAAGGATGATGGAACTCTCAGATTTTGGTTCTGATCAATGAAAATGAAATTGTCATACCCACTAATTCCAAAATTTAAAACAAGAGAGGTTTTCATCATGATTCAAAAACCCAGGGCATTAAAATCTCCCCATATTAACATAGGTCATTCCTGAGATATCAAACCAATCACATAAATAGTACCAAACATACCCATCCCATTAAAAATTACCCAAACTACCTTAGTCTCAAGGGAATAGGTCAATTGACACAAGGGGTAGCTCCCCATCTTAGGATTGGACTGCCCTAGTCTCAAAATACCCAAAACTCAATTCAATTGTTTTTTATTTGACAAATTACTAGACTCAAAATTCATCCCATGGTGTATCATCACTCATGTACCTCAGGTTCTCCTATGTCATATAAGACACCCCTTAGTATCTCGCACTTCATCGGTTCATACATTGTTCCCATGTCACGCAATGAACTAATGAGGTCATGTATCTCAACAGATGCACAAAACAATCCTGGTGCCTCACACCTCAATCAAGAATCACACCACATCATTTTCCAAATGCCTCATACCTCTGGTAACCACATATCCTCTAGGCCTCAATGCCAATACATCTCAATAAACACACATCCAATGATGATTAATTTAGAACCGAGTTCCATACACCTCACACACACACAGAGATATATATATATATATCATGAACCCAAGTTAGTGACAACCTATTAAACATCATTTGGTTAGTCCATACATATATCCCATTCACCTCGTTAACCCAAAATAAACCTTCCTCAAAAGTTCATTACAAAATAGAAAAAAAGATCCAAGGTGTGCCCACAATGTAATACTAACAAGAATCAAATAACAATCCTACTCTGAACCTAGAATCTCAATAGTGTGCACATATCCTAACACTCGACTTCCTAATGCCTAACCACCCAACGGTGTTTCTCCAATTACTGAAAAATTACCCCAGTTTTGGGTCCCACTATCTCTTTCATGACCTCCGTATAGAGATGAGACATAGATACCATCACCTGATATTAATCCTGATACAACCTCAAAACCAATATTCTATCTTGTACCTTGATATAAGGATTTCCAAGATATATTCCTATAGAGACTATCGAGATTTCGGACATGTAAACATGCTCGAAACTCCTTTGGATCCTGCTCACATTGAGTCTGAACATGTCCTAACAACCCACACTAGAAGAAATCCATCTAGGACCCAATCTAAAGTGGTTTAGATGATTCCTAAGCCTGACTTCCCTACTAAAACTCATCCCGGCCTCAATTCCTTCCATTTAAACCATTTCCACTAAAATCACCTAAATTCACTACCTAGATCATATAAGACCTATCCATTTGGTTTTCCTTAGTTATGAGTTCTTGTATCACCAACACCAAAAATGAGTCCAATATAAATGTGTTTAGGTACACCCAATTGGCCTTCTATAAACCATCCTCTAAGTGCCTCACCCTCTAGGTGTCATCTATCACCATTCCAAGTAAAAAAATATACAACTTGTTAAACATCGATGCATAGTCCGTGAAAGACATTTCTCCCTTCTGAAGACTCAAGAACATACAATCCCTTTCTACCCTCAGCATATTCAAGAATAATTTCTCAAATAACCTAGCCTCAAAATCCTTCCACGCTAGTCCTTAATATATACTATCATGCACCTTCATGCCCCACCAGTACTTATCCAATCCTCTAAGCATATAGGTTTCCAACTTCAATTTTCACTGGAGGCATCTGTAACTTCTCAAAGTTCATCTGCGTGGACTTGATCTAGTTCTCACCAGCCTATTGACCACCCTCAAATTGAAAAAGATGGGGGTGTTGTAAATTTAAATCATGAGTCAAGTATGCCATTTATGGATCTTCTCCCTGATCACCCCTATCAATCCCCTAGATCACACATACCGGGCTCGCTCAAAGATACTCGTCAAGTCACAGCCCAAAAGCAGTCAACTCTAGAGGCTTCTCCACCTACCCTAGAACCTATGCCTAAGCCTGAAAATCAACCTATAACTGATCATGTACCTACTCTACCTATCCCTTAGGGGTTTGAACCTTCTCGTGCATCTACATCACTCAATGTCCCGCCTAACATTCCATATGAGTCATCTAGGAGGAACCCTATGAATACCATGCATGGTCATACATCCCATATATATAAGTTATATAGGGAAATAATTAATATGAATCACATCCTCGCTACCCTTACACTTTCATATCGCAACCATGTCACACGGCATCATGACCTCATGTCCACATTACCCGCCCTTAATAAAAACGAGTATCAAAATTATTTAGGCCATGCCCATCTTGATGATCACATGTCATTAAATTGAAAACCTCATCACACAGCCTGGTGATCAAAATCACCCCATGTCATAATACATGCCTTCTATTATAATATCCAGGAACATCTCATATGTCCCATCACAAGTAATATATATATACACACACATATATATATCACATGGAATATCACAATAAAAATTCATTAAAAAATTTAGAAATAAATTTCAAAAGCCCAATTATTATATATACTTATAAAAACATACCATATCCCTAATAAAAATATTAAGCATATAGAAACCCCTTTCCATATCAGGCCAAAGGTCTAATATCTCATCCCTTCCGTACTAATCCAAGGTCACATATCATAACAGAATAAAGTCACCTTCCAATAATACCAATAATGGTGGAAATTAGACTAACTATAAAATGAGAAAAATATTACTATTTTTCCAACCCATGTTAACATGGTCCATCCCTAGTACATGGGGCTACAGGCACCCAAGAATGGGTTTTAAAACCAGTTCCGAAAACATGTTAACCTCCCGTCTACCATAACCCAAATAGTAATACCAGTAGAAAAGAAAAACCAATAGAAATATCAATTTAATTTGTATCCAGTCTTAAACAGCTATTAAACCCTAGTCAAGAATTCTCTAATACCACTTTTATCATCCCTGACCCAATTATCCACCCAAACATTCCTATCAGGTCAGATGCCACTGGCCTTAGGCACACCTTCCCAAATGCCAAAGGTTGTCGGAAAACAATGAGGGTATAAAGACGGGTAAGTGTAGACGTTATTTCTCAAGGAAATATATAATAATGGTCTAAGAACATATATAAAACATACAGCAGAAAATAAATACTCAACAGGTACAAACCAGTCCTACCAAAGGTAGAATCACAATCAATATCAATAGGCAATATCAAAATCATATATAAAAAATAATAGTGGAAATAAAAAAACAAACCAAACATACCACTTGTATCAATTTAAAATAAATCATGCATAAAATAAAATTCATACACACAATATCCATAATGGGTCGCCAAAGACTAACCTCAATACAATAAATACATTTATATCATGTCGATACTAAAAATAAAATATAATAGGAAAATACATCTATGGAAAGACCTCAAGGTCCTATTCCAACATCAATTTCAATGCCTACTAAGTTTCAGCTACAGAAGTCGGTCACTTACATGAATGAAACTACATAAAGTAAACACATGTCCTAAAGGACCCATGTAGGGTGTGAGAATGAGTCTTAGTAGAATAACACAAAAGTGTGTGTTCCCAACATAAGTTTTTAAATAATTTTATTCTAAGATGCATAAATAAAGTATCATCATTAAATTAAAATAAACATAAGCTTTCTTGGTTCTCAACATGCACCATGAAACTATCATCTTCCTTAGCTAATGTCGGAATCCCTGAAGTGGATAGGCTCTTTGGCCCATAGCCCAGGATATCCACTAGAGTATAATATCCCAGGTTAACCCTTAGGTTCCACCTCAAAAGTAAAAATCCTATAACCATGTGCATCTTGACACCTCATGTCTCAAATAAATCACTAACGCCCCAAAGGCACACCCAAGTAAAAGTAACAGGTCCCTCAGACACATGCTCAAAAGAACTCATCAGCTCGAATTCTGACATCTGGAGGCACAGTGATATCTATCCTCAAATAAAAATCATTTCTAACTCATTGCACAATGTCCAGAGTAATTGTTATATCCATCCTCTAAAAACAATCTAGGAACAATAACCACAATATAATGAGCCCCATCCCCCAATTTATAGCCTCAATTATATCATTCAAAGGCTCCTCACATACCTCGTGGATTTATATGTAAATAAACCACAAAAAAATTTAATAATCTACACTACTGGGGGCCTCTACCCACCAGAGTGGTCAAAACCACCTCATCACTGAGTCAACCTGTCTGAATACGACTCCAATCAGTGATTTGGCCATCACAGGTGAGCAACAATCACCAAATTAGTACCTAATACACATCCAACCAGCATCTCAAGCCACTAAGACCATGTCTCTCAAGTCTGATATTCATTCCATATAATATATTAGGCCATTCACTTAACCAGATATCCTCATTGCCTCAAACCAATGACCATGACACCCAAATGGTGGTCAAAACCACCCAAGTAATCTGAGCCAAGCCCAACTAGACGATCACATTACCTCAATTCTGAATGGTCATCATCATTCCAACCTCATTCCAAGCCCGTAACAACCCCATGGGTCTCAACAGAATATTAAAAGCATCATATGTAACACCCCAAGCTTCTATGGTACGCCTCTCTTGGAATAATGTGATAGCGTGTGTTGTACGCAACATCGAGTTCTAACACACCACAACAAATCAAGCTAGCCGTTATGAATAGTAATACCTACTTTTTGAAATTTTATAAATTTTATTTTTCAAAATGGACTTCATTTTTGGAGTCGGAATATCGAAATTAGCCTAGGGTGATTTTTGGTATTTTTCTGAAAAACTTCATTTTTTGATGAATAGTGAAACTACTAAGTGGTAGTTAAAAAACTGAATTTTTCATAAAACTTAATTTTACCGCTTCTGTGATTGTAATTTCAAAAATTCGAGAGACATGGTTAATATCAAGTAGTAAAATGTGGTTCATTGAGATGAAAATAATTTTAGGTGAATAGTAACCTTTTACTTTTATTTACCACGGTTAAAAGTAAATAGGGTAATTAAGGGTAAAAATGATATTAATATTACCCTAACACATGTCCTAATTCTATTGGACAAGTGTATCTAGACCAAAAAAAACCTTAGGAATAAAATATAATCATTTAGGTCCACTTGGATTAGATTAGGACATTTATTATTATTTAATTCAAAGAAGAGTTGAAAGAGTTAAAATCAAAGTTTATTTACTAAAACATTTTTAATATATGGTTACAGATAAGGTAAATTCGATTGAAAATATTCATTAGAAAGATAAAAATATTTCCTACATAATTATATTTTAATTATAATTTTTAGAAATTAAATAATTTAATTTATTTATGACACAATGATGATGCAATAATTACCATAATAGTAAAAAATTAAAATAATTGATATTATAAATAGCCAAATAAATATAATTTGAGACTTTTTATGAAATACACTAATTTTATAGGTTAATATGACATGTTAGTATTGACCTAATTAACTTTTTTTGTAGTAATCATTCTGTTATAATTTTCACAAAAATCAATTATTGAATAGTGTCAAAATTGACATAAAAGAGTTTTTAAAACAAATATTATATTATTAATTGATATTAAATTTATAAAAATCTAAGGTTCGGACAAGAAACTTATATCATGATAGGTGTATCATTAATGGACCACCCGGGGTCTTTTGGATGTATATAGTAAGTTTATTAACTATATAATATAAAAATACAAAGTGACATGGTAAATCTCAAACTAATTAACTAAGAGTTAAAACTAAACGATAAGGCTAATATAGTGACCCAAACCTGTATAAATTCCATTTTTTGAGTGGTTTTCGACCTATACCCACCATAAAATTTAAATAATCCACTTTGGAGCCATTATAAACCGAATATGAATTTATTATAAAATAATAGTTCTGGCTTTTCCAAAGGTGCCCCTCACCCCTCTTATAAAAGGACACTCCCCCATCTCATTAATTAACACCTTCAAAGCCTTTTGGTTCGTCCAACCCATGCCCAAATACTCTATAAACTTCCCTCGATACAATATAGAGGCCTTTTTTTGATCAGAAATCCATCCTAATGAGCCCTTTTGATCAAATAAAAAGGAAGAACCCGAAGAAGAGGTAATAATTTCACCACCCTTTTTCAAGTTCATTTCTTCTTCCACTTCTTCTTTCTTTGTTATTTCTATTATAAAATAATAACTCCAGTATCTTCTATATACTTTGATGTTATTATAAATATGGTACAACCATATTCAGTATTCTATCCATCCTTTGAATGGAATTTCACCATACGTGCGTACGTACGACTTACCGTCTCCACGTCGTGGTGTAATTGTCATTCAATAAATTATTATTTGGATGGGTATAATAATGATGTGTAATTCATGTAAATAATAAATATAACATGATAATTATTCTTTCTATATGATATAACATCCAATTATATATTATTTTAACATCAAAAGAATGATAGTGTCGCTCGTACGTATGTACGGACTACCGTCTCCACGAACGCGTTGAGATTCATTCTCCATCGTATCCATTCAAGTATAATTATCATTTGATGATTTAAAAATAATTTTTAAGGAATTTATATCATTCTGGATATGAATAAGATACAACCTATCCATGAAAAACATGGCTTATGTAACAAAACATATAAAATAAAACGAGTAAGTTAACACCCGAAACAACGATAATACTAAAATATTATTACCTAATCAATGTTAAAAGATCATATATGATATCATATTAATGTATATAATTCTTGTATAATTTAATAACAATTATTTCACCATTATACAGGAGGTTAACCTACCCCCAACCAAGGAAAAGTAAAGGTAAGGTTTTATTTCACAATCTCTTCATTATCCGAGGTTGTTTATACGTGATAATCTACAGGGATTTCTTTTTCATCCACATCCATGTTTCTTACAAATGTATTTCAAAACATTTTTAATATTTAATAGAATATGGGTTAAAGTAATTTATTCCCTTGTTTACTTTTATAATTGGTTTATAAAGGAATCTTTCCGTCTTTTTCCAAACAAGGTCCTTTTTAACCTTTTCGACAGAATTAATGTAAGAATATTTTTTTTACCTTATACAACAGGTGCGGTTATTTTCCCCCGTTATAAAATCGTCGAAGCTTACCTTACAAGGTTATAAGAATATTTTCAAAGAAAATGTTTTATTTTATATTAATCTTAAATTATTTCAAAATAAAAATAGATATTTCTCTAAAAAGAGTTTTGATTTCATCTATTTCAACATCCTTTGATGGATTTTAAGCTTATTTGAAGCTGATTTATTATGAAACAAAAATTCCATATTGTATTGAAGGTTTTGTGATTTTTTTGACTGTGGATGTGTTATTTTTATACCATTCATTGTTTATGGATAAAGTATTTACATTTAGTATGCTAGTTTTAATACGAATGTTTATGTTATGTTTAAACCTGTTCGTACGAGGAATGCATTGGACTTAATATGTGACGAGTGGAGCCTGCTATAGCTCCTCGATGCATCGGTAGGTCTCATGAGACAAACTAGTGTCTTGTCACAAGGCCTTGACAAAATCTTATTTTTATTCTTGGCACGAGGCCTTGGATATGTGGTTATGATAGTCTGGCATTATGAATTCCATCATTATGAAAGTGGTTACTGATATTGCATGTGATTATTCGATTAGTAGAATATCCATGTGAATAAGTAAATGGAATTATTTCATTTTATTTTTTCCATACTATGTTGAAGTTCAAGTTTAAAAGTCTTTTGTTTTAGTTATACATTGTCTTAAATGTTTATTCTTATTTTTGAAATTTTCCGCTATATTGTTATCCTTACTGGGAATTTGAGCTCACCCCTTTTCTATGTTTTATTTTTTCCAGGATGTGAAGAATTAATTTATGAATGACCTGCAGGGATAGTATGAGGGGATAAGAGTGTGGACTATGGAGACTATATTGTTGTAGTTTTCATTTTATGATGTAATGTAAAATTTATTAATCTATCTAGTTATTCCTAGGCTACTAAACGAATTGGTGTTTCGAGATTTGATCTTTCTTGTGATCATGCCAATGTTATGTAATAATGCATCGACTCTAGGTAACTGGGGTCAGGGCGTTGCATCATATATAATTAATTCACTTTTAATTATACAATCAATTCAATTTAATTTAATTGCACATCTTGAATTCAAAAAACAACTCAAATAAAATCAAGAACACACCCCTACCTGGATATGAATGGTGGTCGATGGCCTCTATCCCAGCCTCGTGTTAGATAAAATGGTTTGGCGATTCCCAGAGGCATCCCTTAAGGTCATACAATCATTTTAACATCTAGAAAAGTGGTCTTTCTAAACTTCCCAATGGAATACTAAAAGTCGCACCCCCAAATCTACTATGAAAACACGAAGAATGGTATGAAACACCTACCTCGGTCTCATAGACAAAGTAACATCCAGTATTAGCCTTTAAATCAAAGAGGTTTGGAAGAAATAAAATATTTTATCCAATACCTAAAAAATAGGTCAAAGTGGATCAAATGGATTTAGATCCCTATGAGGCGAAAACATGTAAGGAGAGAATCATGGGTGAGGTAAGCCTTACTAAAATGGTTCTAATGCACCTTAGGGATCTAAAAAACAGTAAGGTGATTGTTTCAGATCAAAAACTATTGGAGGAGAATATGGGCACCACCCCCCCCCCCCCCATTACTGGTTTATACAACCAAGAAAGGAAAAAGATGGAGGAAAGAATAAATAGAGAGAGGGTTAAAAGGTAATTTCCTACCTTTATTTGGACACGTGGTTAGCTCATATGGTTTTCCAAACTATAAACAAAAAATTTAGAGTATAGTGCATGGGTACTACCTAAGAGGCACTACTCGTGCATCTTATCACACAGTTTACTCTATCTTTTCATAAACTATGCGGAAGCCTCTGAAAAAAACTGCAGACAAGGACACACTGTTGTTCACCACCCCCACATGGTTTACCCAAATTGTGTTGTAGTTCAAAAAATGGGTGCGCGGTTAGATAGAAGAGGCCACATGATTTACCCTAAATTTCTCTCCATGAAATGTAGCACCAAAACATGTTCTTTGGGATTTCAACACTCCCAAATCCCTTATAAACACCTGAGGCACTCTCCAAGCATCTAAACCCATCAAAAAACAAGATATAAGGATGAAAAAACTCTCAAAATTTTATTCTGATCAATAAAAAAAATTCCATACCCACTAATTCAAAAATTCAAAATAGGAGTGGTTTCTAACATGATTCAAAAACCCAGGACGTTACAAATATTGATGATGAAACCCCCAATTTTAAGGCTTGATGATGTTGATAATATTGATGAAGTAATAATGGACGATGAAACTAAAATTCGTATGGATGTTTGATATACTGAAGATGATGATAAAGAAATTATCGTCGACGGATATTAAGATAAATATGATAAATGATGTATTATTTTCATGTATTTATTTGATTTTTATATTTGATATATATATTAACAGTTATTTATAAGTAAGATATTTTGTTTTAAATGGTTGTGTATATTCTCGACAATCTATTATGTTTCCTCGTTAATGCTAGTATTTAAAATATTTTTATATTTGATATATGTATTAAAAATATTTATAGGTCAGAATTTTATATTATTCAGGGTATTGATTAGTTTTTTATATTTTATATTTATATTAACAACTATTTATAGGTAAAATTATTATAATCTAGTATTTATTTTTAGGTAATTATTACATTCTAGTATTTATTAGTTTTTTTATTTGATATATGTATTAATAATTATTTACAAGAAAGATTATTAATTATAATATTTCATAGTTTTTTATATTATATTTTTTTATTAATAATTTTATACATTTAAGATTTTTTATTTCTAATGGTTGTAGATGGTCCTGATAATCTATTTTGTTCTCTCACTCATGTCGGACTTTTTGTTGATGATACCAATTTATCTAACCAATAGGATGTTGTTATAGAACCACCTATTTGGAGGGGATTGACCTTTCTAGATTGATAATTATAAACCCTATTCCAGAAAGATTCCCATATCTTGATTATGAATTTCATTTATAAAGAAATGTTCAATTTTTAAGAAATTTATTTTATATTTTTTTTATTAATTTTGATAATAATATTCTGATTACGTGATTTTATTTGCATGGTTTTTGGAATTTAGATATTGGGAAGGATGGTTTGATTCTAATAAATTATTTTACTACACCGTATGGTCATGGAATCATGTTCCCACTGTTGTTCTACATCATATTTTTGACCATTCGATTGTACATTAATAAATAATATATTTTATTTTATAATTATTTAATTAGTAACATGTTTTTTTAAATGTGTTACGGAATTTATGGTCTCTAATTAATAATATGATGAGAGAACCTATTTGAAAGGCATGGGAGATTTGTATACATGAACAATTTCATCAGTTCTTACACAACCAAAGAAAAAAGAGACATAGATAGAGAATCTATTACTATTTTTGATAAGTCTTACTTATCTCATCGACTTGTCTATATCTCAACTCAGGTATGGAATTGATTGTACTCCTACTAGATAAGAGAGACTTTTAGGAGGAATTCATCATCTGAGAATCATAACCAAGGGTCATTAGGTCACACATAGGGTTAAGATTCATACATTTTGTATACATCTATAACATATGATATGTAATGTTATTTATTAATGTATATACACTTTAAATGTAAACTTATTTTTTTATAATGTAGTCCTAAATTTTCCCCTCTATTACGAAGTTCAAAGTTTACAAGAAGATGTACCTTGATCCCCGTATATAATAGTTTTTCATCCACAAAGAGCACTATATTTTGGTTGGTATTTTTTTAAATACTCATATTAATTTTATTGTTATATTAATTTGTAATTATATTTTATGGAAATGTATGAGGATATGAATTCTAATTCACTGGAGAGTCATGATGTTAGTGAAATAGATGCTACTAGTGAGTAGGGTTTTGATGAGGGGGATTGGATACCGCTAAATTTTCATGGTGTAAAGAAAGTTTGGCTAATTGTAATTGGTTCATGATTGAAACCTACTAGTTATAATTGTACTTTTGTGATGTCATTAGTCAGTTCAAAGGGAGATCGTGTAGATTCATCATAGTGATCTTATTCACATTGTGAAGAAAATAAATATAAGCTAAAGATGAAATTTTATAGCAGATGTAGAGAGAGTGGGAGGAGGAGAATGAGAATAAGTGTTAGAGAGATGGGCAGATGTTGGAGTATATGTGATGGCTTGAACACGATGTTGGTATGAATATCCCCTCACCTGGACCTTCAGGTGATCCCCCTCCACCAGATACTAGTTGATTTTTATTGTGACTCTATTGTTATTATTATGTATTTTGGTTTGGAAAACATATTATGTGTGAAATAGTGTAATAATTTTATATATGTTTTTTATACGTAAATTTTTTAAAAATAATTCTTATTTTTTATTTTTAAATAAATATATAACTAATTTTTACGGAGCAATAAATTTTTTGAAATTTATTTTTTGAAAAATTACATTGAATTATTTATGATGGAGTGGCATTTCCAATGCAAATATGATTATTTGCGATGGGCCAAAACACGTATTTTTTTACAAAAAAAAAATAAGAATTGGTTATGATGGTAATGGTGGTTCGTCGTAATAAAAAATTTAGATGGACCACTTCGAATAACCATATTTTTGGACACATTTTTTCTTTGAGGGTTTTTTGCGATGAATTTCCCTCCCAAATGATTTTTTGGGATAGGAATTCATCCTAAAAAATCCACCACAAAATCATTAAAATCTATTTGTTAAATCATAGAGACTTGATCACATATTCTTCCAAGATTAATTCAAAATTTATCTCAAAAAAATATTAGTCACTATAAATGTCATATACCAAAAAATGTTAATGCCCTAATCATATAATCTCTAAAATATGCTAATAATTTCCATAAATTACATTAATCGCTATAATGTCGCATTAAAATAATATGTGATTCCAAAAGATAATTCCACCTTTATTTATCAAATAAAATCACATATTATCTAATAATATTCTATTTATTATAATCATATAATGTTTCCAAAATAGATTCAAAAAATCGTTTTTAAATCTTGTAGTTAACTATATGATAAATCATTTCTTCCCAAATAGTAATAACCCATAATTACCTCAGAAACAAAGATCATATAAACACTAAAGTTTATCAATACCTTTAAACATATATCCATAAAACATAAAATAATCATTCCTAAAAAATCACTAAAAACACACTAAACCCAAGGGTTATATTACCATAAATATCTCCCAAAATATTTGTAATCAACTTAAACCCTCATTTCATACAACTTAAAAAGGATATCTATGGATTTGAACTTATAATCAACTTTAAACATATATACTCATGATGGTATCCATAACTCTTAAAATCACCTTGCATGAAAACTTCCTAATAGCCAAGGATGTTTAAACCCGTCTCTAATACCAATTGTGATAACCCCAAACCCGCACTCTTATAACCTGTTCTAAAAACATAAACATTGCATTTGTGGCTTTGATACCAATAAATGAGACCCAATTTCAATCATCCCAAAATTACAATATAAAAATGAAATATGGTATCACTTACATACTCAAAGACCTTTTTGGTTTATAATTTTATATAATTAGGAAAAACTCTTACATAACAGTATTTATAACTTTAAGTGTACATTATTCCCACTATTCTGAACTTTTATTTATTCCTATTAAGTCTTAATCGCTATTCTAAATCATCCTTAAATCTTATTTAATTCATATAAATATGTGTGATGAGTACAAAAATCTCAGTAAGGGACATATAAAAAAAATAAAGAAAATAGTTAGTCCATAAATACTTGTAAAAAATTCCTTAAAATAAACTTTTTCTTACCTGGTAAGTCATTTTCTTTTCCCAAATATTTTAAAAAAATATATTTCACAAGAAATATTAATGGAAAAATAAAACTCATAAAGTATTCTTTGAAATCATAAAAACTTATAAAACGTTTTCAAAATGTTTTAAATTTCACACTTAAGAAGCAGTATAAACTCTCCTTTAAAATTAATTTCATTATCTTACCATGTGAAATCATAATATTTAATTAAAACACCATAGAAATAATATATAAATCATGTAGGTAACTTGGGACATCATTTTCATATCACTCTAACAATCACTCTTACAAACACCCAATGCATTGGAGAGCTATATCAGGATCACAATAAATTATAATTTACTCATGTGGTTGGTTACTATGTTGTCTATTTGATCACCAGTGGAATTTGGTCAATCTATATTTTGTTCATGTCACTGATTTTTATGTTCTTGTAAGGTCATTTTTTTCATGCGAATGATTCACACATGTTTATGCGGTCAAACTAGTAGTTGTTGCGGTTGATCAAAACACTCACAGTAGATTCATGTTACTCTTGTGGTAGGTTTGAAATCACCCAGTGTAGGTTTATATAACATGAATCCTTTCAATCACTTATTAATCACATTATGGACACACATGGAAAATTTAATTGTTTATTCAGTATGCTCTTTGTCAATCTAGTGACCTTTATGTGGTTGATCCGGCCTAAAGTTCTTATGGTAGATCAACACATGTAAACTCCGTTATTCCTTCATATCTATAGATCAATGTCATACTTATCCTACATGTATGAATTATAGTAATTCCCAATTCATGGAGTCTCAACATGGTGTGATCCATAAATGAGAACATCAATATTAGCTTTAGATTGTATCATTTATGAAGCACCAAATATTCTAGATGTTATGAATGTGATGTCAAATAAATAGACGTGTTGTAGAAACCTTGAGTGTGAAATTAAGATGACGGTATGTGGCACCCTCAAATTAATTTCATATTTTTAATTTTTTATGAATGGTTCTCGGTTAATTTGATTTCAAATATTGATTTTATATGTCTCAATTCTCACAACACTATTCATACAAGGAATTGTGGTCGGATTTTGGAACACTAACACACACCTCCCCATGCTATAAGCAACCCCATTTTTACCCATTATACCAGTTCATGCCTCATATACACACATACCTACCCATTTTCATGTCATTATGGCTGGATTGATTTGTCTAAAATAGATCCTACTTGTAGAGATATGATTCTCATGACTATCTGTGGATGGCCATTTTTTTAATAAACCCTTATAAAAAGTGTTAGTCAAATTCTCATGAAAAAATTTTAAGCCACCCAAATCCACATGTAAATGAAAAGTTATTCTCAAATATCCCTTTTAAATTCTCAATATCAACACATCATGAATATTCTAATAATGTAAAGTGGATTAATACTTCGTTCAATAACATCTACCAATATATATTCTTCATTTTCAATCAACATTGGATCAATCTTATTCACTCTTTCAGTTGTTGTAGATAATTTTCATTCTTTAACATCTCTTTCACATTTTTTTGACATTATCAATTGTTCCAAAATCACCACATGTAACATGTTTCATGTTGTTATGTATTGAATAACACCAAGTGTCTTCAAATATATTCCCAAGATTGATCTTCAAATTGGAGTCTCAATTTCCATTGACATTTAACATGATATTGTTTTTGGTCATTTTACCTGAGAAAACCTCATAGATACTCAACAAAAATATATTTAAATTTACATAAACACCAATTTTATCCTTATTAACAACTAATATAACCATCATACATGGATCTTAAACAATCTTGCATATTGCAATGACCCTTTTATATCTTCTCCATTATCTCTATATTATTATTGGCTTGGTTGTAACTGTGAATCACATTATGATTAAAATTTTGGTTATGACATATGTTTAGAAAGTTAAAACTTTTTTATCATTAGGATGTCTGTATATATGTATAGAATATTTTTTTATCAGGGGGAGGTATTATGCTACCATGGTGTATATGGGCCTCATTCAAGACAATCATGTCCCATCATGTCAAAGTGATAGTAAAAATAATATCTTAACATGATAAAAATGACTAGAAATAAATATATATGGATAGAAGACTTAGTGGGAAAGAAATATTATATATCATAGTGAATATTATCTATAAATATGTGAATTATAATGAAAATGGTGATTCTTAACTAGGAAGTAGTGTGGATAATCTTATCCAGAACTGTACATGCATTAAAAAATATATGTTTAGCCCAGAATAAAAGTATACTATATTCTGAACGAAGGAATCATGGTTTTGAAAATTATCATTCTAGCTTTCAGAGATTATTATCAATGAAATCATGTGAAACATACACATGGAGATATAAATATATTTTAAAAGTGTAACATTATGTAAAGTTGATGTCATGTCATGTAATCAGTAGTTTCTTTTGCATATGAAACATTGGGTAAACCTACTTGGATTATTACCAAAATAGTTTTCCTATGCATTATTAAATAAAGTAACTTTTATAAACATAATTTTTTAAAAGTAGTTGGACTTTAGTTTAGGAACAAATATATTGATAAGGTTTAGACACTTACCATTAAGCAATTGGTACTTTATTTTACTACCTTATCTCTTTATCTATAAGCGTCAACTTTTCATGGATAGAATTATTCAATCGAATTAGAGGAGAACTCAGTATTTGGGAGAGGATTCCTACCCATTATAGTAATCAAAAAATATTACTTTGTTCATCTCTAAGTCATACAAATACCTTAAATTTCTATCATAAACTCTTTCATGATTCAATTGGATTTTTGGTTGTGATCTCAATTTACCAAAAAATATTTTTTTATATTAAAAATATTATTTAAAATATATCTAAAACAATGGTTCTAGTATATACAAATTTGGTTTATCTAACCATGTTTTTTTATATTTAACATTAAATTATTAAAAAATTTAGATGAAATTATGATGGGTATATTTTTGTTTGTTTATGAAAAAAATCATTGACCATCGTACAGAAAAATATTATCTAGTTTTCATAAATCATCATTTATTAATCTAGAAAAAATTGTTCACCTACTAAAAAATAAAAATCCTTGTTATTATCCATATATTTTAAAATAATAAAATGATAAAATCATGGTGTTTTTACGTATAAATTTGTATTCATGGTGCCTTGAGTAAAAAAGTCATTAAAAATAAAATTAATAACATTTAATTTCATGGGATTCAGAATTTGAATTCATATAAAATTATAATTTCTATTGGATTGAAATTAAATAAATGTATATTACAATTTTAATATTATTTAAAAGTTCATATTTTATAAATTAATAATTATTAATTTAAATGGGTTTATTATGAATGAACAGTAAGGATACAACATAAATACTAACTGAATATTAATTGGATTTTAATTTCACTAATCTAATTATATAAGAATTTGACTAACTATTATATTAACACGAATTAATCATATCTGATAGTCGTAATTACCCTATTAATGATTACCTCATTATCATAAGATGTTATTTTTAATTTTCTAAAATATATGTTTCATTTATATAATTCATTGAAACTTTTAACAAGGATCTTAAATCAAGAAAACAGGAAAACAATCACATCAAACAAATAAATACTTTTCCTTAGTGAAATAATGTATTAGGGAAATATGGTGATAAGAAGGGTTTCCCCATCATTCATTGATTTTAATCTATTTATTTTATCTATTTATTAATTTTGAAGCTTGTCTCCACTTAGTTTTGAGGCTACCCTCCATGTACCAAGAAGACTAATTGTCATTTGGAGGTGGCCACTTTCCTTGGCCCTCAAAGTAAAATAATTCTTTCTTGAATCAATGAATTATAACCTTTAGAATCAACCCCAAGGGTCGTAGCCTTGTGGTTTCTCCTTTGAGGGGTCTCATGGGAGGTCTACGGATCAATTCTCCTAGAGTACTTATAGGTGCAATATATTTCTTTGTTTCTTTTTATGCTACCTCCCCGAACTATTGTAATATTATAACCTTTAGAATGAAATGTGGTTAACTATAATTATAATTTAAATACTTTTAATGCACATGTACATTATTTGGAACCAAATCATAAAATATGATTTTAAAATAAATAATTATAAATTATATCACATTATTATTTCTAATGAATTAAAATCCCTTTTATTATTAATTAAGTTTTTTTTATATTATTAAAAAATTAATAATTATGGATAATAAATTATCCCTAATAAAATATCTTTATTAAACTTGATATTTTAATTTTTAAAATGAAAATATAATTATTTATTAAAACAATCATTCTAAAATCAATTAAAAATTAATTCTTTTGAAAAAAATAAATACAAATAATTGCACATAAATCGACTTTATTTTTTTCACATGGCGATCCAAAGAGAAATATCATGACATCCACATTCAAAAAATATATATGGTTTCTTTTTTTCAAAAATTACTCAAGCTTAAAAACCACATCAATTTCTCAAAAAATAAATTATAAAAATGGAAAACAAAAATATTTTATTTTTTAATATAAAATACCACTAAACTTTAAATAAATTAATATGTTTAATTAAAAATCAATTTCACATTTTCAATGTAACACCCCAGGTTTCTACGGTACGCTTCTCTTTGAATAATACAATAGTGTGTGTTGTACGCAACTTCGAGTTCTAACACACCACAACCAATCAAACTTACCGTTATGAATAGTGATACCCACTTTTTTAAAATTTTTAAATTTTATCTTTTAAAATGGACTTCATTTTTAGATTCGGAATATCAAAATTAGCTTATGGTGAGTTTTTGGTATTTTTCTAAAAACCTTCAATTTTTGATGAATAGTGAAAAACACTGAGTTATAGTTTAAAACCGAATTTTTATTTAAATAATTATTTATTATATTTAAATTTATTTTAGGACAAAAGAGATACATAATACCTATATAAGTTAAATTTAATTCATTGGAGTTAGTTTATAATAATTTTAGATATATAAAAATTTTATTGAACTTTTTACCGTCTTTTACCCACCTCCTAGGAGCATTTGCAAATTTACATAAAACTTAATTTTACCACTTTTGTGAATTAAATTTCAAATATCTGAGAGAAATTTTTGATATTAGTAAGTAAAATGTGGTTCAATAAGATGAAAATAATTGTTGGTAAATAGCAACTTTTTACTTTTATTTACCACGGTTAAAAGTAGATAGGGTAATTAAGGGTAAAAATGATATTATTATTACCCTAACACATTTCCTAATTCTATTGGATAAGTTTAATTCGACCAAAAAAAACCTTAAGAATAAAATATGATCCTTTAGGCCCACTTGGATTATATTAGGACATTTATTATTATTTAATTCAAAGAAGAGTTAAAAGTGTTAAATTCGAAGTTTAATAACTAAACCATTTTTAATATAGGGTTACACATAATATAAAATCAACTATAAATATTAATTATAAATATAAAAATATTTCCTACATAATTTAAATTTATTTATATTTTTTAGACATTAAATAATTTAATTTATTTATGACACAATGATAATGTTGTAATTACCTAATTAATGAAATATTAAAATAATTGATATTATAAATATCCAAATAAATGTAATTTGAGAATTTTTATTAATTAAAATAATTTTTTAGGTTAATATGACATGTTATAGTTGGTTATATGAACTTTTTTAAAAGTAATAATGTTGTTACGAATTTAGAAAAAACAAAATACCAAATAGAGTCAAAATTGACATAAAAGAGTTTTTAAAACAAATATAATTTTATTAATTTATATTATATTCCTAAAAATCTATTGTTGGAAAAAAAGACTTATATAATGATAGTTTTATCATTAATGAACCACTTTGGTTATATTTGAAGTTTATAGTAAGTTTATTAACCATATAATATAAAAATACAAAGAGACATGGTAAATGTCAAACTATTTAAATAAGAGTTAAATCTAAAAGATAAATTAAATAATGACTAAAACATGTATAAAACCTATTTTTTGAGTGGTTTTATACCCATACCCACCTTATAATTTAAATAATTCATTTTAGATCCATTAGAAACCTAAAATTATTTTATTATAAAATAATATTTCCAGCGTTTCCTAAGGTGCCCCTCGCCCCTCTTATAAAAGGGCACTCCCCCTTCTCTCTAATTCACACATTAAAATCCATTTGGATCGGCCAACCCCTTCCCAAATACCCTCTAAAATGTCCTCCAATATTCCTAGAGGCCTTCCTTTAGTCAGAAAGCCAATATAAGGAGCCCTTTTGATCAAATCAAAAGGAAGAACCCGAAGAAGAGGTAAATATTTCATCACCTCTTTCAAGTTACTTTTTTCTTCCACTTCTTCTTTCTTTTTTGTTTCCATTCTAAAATAAAAACTTCAGTATTTTCTATATAATTTGATATTATTATAAATATTATACAACCATATTAATTATTCTATCCATCTTTTTAATGACATGTCATCGTATGTGTGTACGTACGGCTTATCGTCTCCACGTCGTGGTGTAATTATTATTCAATACATTATTATTTGGATGGGTATAATAATTATGTGTAATTCATGTAAATAATTAATATAGAATGATAATTATTCTTTATATATGATATACCATCCAATTATATATTATTTTAATATCAAAAGAATGATATTGTCGCTCGTACGTACGTATGGATTACCATCTCAACGAAGGCAATGAGATTCATTCCCCAACATATCCATTAAAGACTAATTTTCATTAGATGATTAAAAATAATGTTTAAAGACTTAATATCATTATGAATATGAATAAGATACATCCTATCCATAACAAACATTACTTATGTAACAAATCATACAAAGGAAAATGAATCAGTTAAAACCTGAAACGACGACAATACTAAGATATTATTAAAAAAGCAATGTTAAAAGATCATATATGATATCATATTAATGTATATGATTATTTTATAATTTAATAACAATTATTTCACCATTATACAGGAGGTTAACCTACCCTTGACCAAGGAAAAGTACAAGGTAAGGGTTAATTTCACAATCTCTTTATTATCCGAGGTTGTTTTTACGTAAGTATCTACTGGGACCTCTTTATCATCCACATCCATGTTTCTTAAAAATGTATTCCAAAAAAATTACTATTTACTAGACTATGGGTTAAATTCATTTATACCCTTATTTGACTTTTATAATATGTTTCTAAATTAATATTTCTGTCGTTTTCCAAACAAGTTACTTTTTACCATTTTCGACAAAATTAAGGTAAGAATGTCTTTTTTTAACTTATACGGTGGGTGTAGCTATTTTCTGCTGTTATAACATCATCAATGCTTCTCTTACAATCATATAAGAATATTTTCAGAATAAATGTTTTCTTAAATAATTTCAAAATAAAAAGAGATATTTCTCTAAAAAATGTTTTGATTTTATCTATGTTAAAATCCTTTGATGGATTTTAAGCTTATTGAAGTTAATTTATTATGATACAAAACTTCCATATTGTATTGAAGGTTTTATGATATGTTTGACTGTAGATGTGTTATTTTTACACCATTCATGGTTTATGGATAAAGTATTGACATTTCATATGTTAGTTTTAATACAAATGTTTATGTTATATTTAAATCTCTTCATATGAGGAATGCATTGGACTTAGTAAGTGACGGGTGGAGCCCGTTATAGCTCTTCGATGCATCGGTAGGTCTCATGAGAAAAACTAGTGTCTTGGAACAAGGCCTTGATGAAATATTATTTGTAGTCTTGCAACAAGGCCTTGTCTATGTGGTTATGAAAGTCTGGCATTATGCATTCTATCATTATAAAAGTGGCTATTGATATTGCATGTAATTATTAGACTAGTAGAATATCCATGTGAGTAAGTAAATAGAATTATTTTGATTTATATTTTCCATATTATGATTATGTTTATGTTTAAAAGGATTTTGTTTTAGTTCTATACATTTCCTTAAATGTTTATGCTTATTTATGAAAGTTTCCACTATATTGTTATACTTACTGAGCATCTCATCTCACCCCTTTCAATGTTTTATTTTTCCCAGGATACGAAGAAGTATATTATGACTGACCAGCAGGGATAGTCTATAGGATCTCATTGTTGTCTATAGAAACAATTTTTTTGTAGTTTTCCATTTTATGATGTAATGAAAACCTTATGAATGTATCTAGTACTTCTAAGGATACTAAACTAATCAGTCTTTAGAGACTTGATCTTTTGTGATCATTCCAATGCTATGTAATAATGCACTGACTCTAGGTAACAAAGTTCAAGGTGTTACAGTTGGTATCAGAGGAAGTTTAGTACAAACCTTGTAAAGTAGATTTAAATAAACTCTGATTACATCACATAGCCCTAAGATAGACTCTGAGGATTAGTATATAAGAACTTCCTAGAATTTTGGTACTGTCGAGATTTTTTGATTTTTCTAAGAAAATACATCTCTGTCAGGATACGAGTAGTTAGAGGCGACTCTAGCCTAGATGTACCTAGGGGTAAAACCCAAAAACACTTTTTTGAGCTAGACTTGAATGGGAACCGGTGTACGAAAGCGGGCCTTGCTGCACTCTTGGTTACGACACTCCCGGGGGATACGCTTAGGATAATTCTCATTTTTTTAGAATTTATTATGAAGGGTTTATGAGTATATACTTACTTAAAGAAAACATTTTTATGATTATGGATTATATCCAAAAACTATTCAATTTATGTTAAGTGTTTTACAAGTTTGGATTTATGTATTCTGATTCATAAACTAATCTAGTGTATGCCATTGTTTAGAAATGACTCCTAGTGGAAGGAATGGAAACTGTATAAATGCACGCACTACATCTAGGGATTACCCTTCTTCTCAAGATAATTATAGTGTAGTTGGTGATTGAACTGGTGTTGATCAGTTAATCACTATACTAGGACAACTCACTGAGGTTATGAATAATAACCTTACCCGTATGGAGCACCCTAATCTACAGTGTGGAGGATCAATGATAGATTGCTTCATGAGGCAACAACAAACAACATTAAATTGGGGTACAAATCCACTATTAGATAAGCAATGGATAAATTCCTTAGAGAAAATATTCCATGCCTTGGGGAGTAGCGAAAGGGAAAAAGTTGTCATCGCAGTTTACCGCCTCACTAGAGATGCTGATCAATAGTGTTCATTGATTCAAAACACAAAGGAAGATGATTAAGTATCAAATATGTAATTGAGGGAGTTTAAAGAAATTTTCATAGAAAAATACTTTACTGATGACCATTAAGCAGATATAGAAAGGTAATTTCTGAGTTGGAGGCAAAAGGAGGATGAGAATGTCACAATGTATGAAGCTAACTTTATAAGGTTAGTGAGGCATGTTGTAGATTATATACATAACCCAAGAAGTAATATTGATAATTTCTTTTATGGGTTAAAACCATTTTTTTATCGAGAATTATTCTCACAATACTTCTCGTCGTACGCAGATATTGTCTCATGTACTATCAATATAGAAAAAGAATTCTCAAAATCTTATGACTTTAAAGCAAAGCAAGAGAAGAAGAGATCTGCTGAACACTCTGGAAATGGAAATAAGGGGGAGAAGGGAAAATTTGAATATCTATCATGTAGTAAATGTGGGAAGAAACACCCTGGTACTTGCCTGAAGGGAATGGGAGTCTATTACAAGTGTGGTATAAAAGGCCAACAAGCTCATGATTGCAAGGGGAAGAAAGAGGTTGTTGAGGTTGAATGCTTAAATTGTGGAGAAAGGGGGCATTATGAAAATGAATGTCCTAAGCGTCAGGGGAACTTACCTCAGAAGAGGCCAATGGATCAAGGCCAATATGCTATCACTACTCCTGAGGTTCAAGTTCCGAAAGATGTAGTGGTAGGTAATTTAATGGTTTCCTTAAATTTATCCAATGCTTTATTTGATTCTGTATCATCTCATTGTTTCATATCTTCCCAATTTTATAATAAAATTAGATATTTCCAATTTTATTTAACAAGGGAGTTGTCAATAAAAACTCCTAAGGGAAGTATCATTGCAACAATGTTTTGTGAATCAGTCCCCATTAGGGAAAATAAATATTCTTTATCTACTGATCGCATCTTCATACCCATGATTGAATTTGATATAATCCTTGGTATGGATTGGATTTTGGACCATGATGAAAAAATTTATTATAAGAAGAAGGAGGTTACTATTTTTGATGATGATGATGAAGAACACTTTATCTTTAGAGCATAATTGTTACAACCTAATTCTTATCTAGATCCACCTCTTGTAGCTCAACTAAATTCAATTATTGGGGAGGAAGATAATGAAATAATTATGGGTGGGGAAATAATGTTCGAATAGAGGATGTACTAATTGTGAATGAATATGTTGAGGTGTTTCTATAAGATTTACCTCGACATCCTCCAGAATGAGAAATTGAGTTTTCCATTGATTTAATTCCTGGATCATGGCCCATATCGACGACCCCTTATAGAACGGCCACTGTGTAATTAGTGTAACTAAAGAAACAACTAGAGTAATTGAGTAATAAGGGATTTATTTTCCATAGTGTTTCTCCATGGGGATCCCCTGTCCTTTTTGTTAAGAAGAAAGATGGATCTATGAGGTTGTGCACTGACTACAGGGAGATCAATGCTATAACAATAAGGGACAAGTATCCCCTACCTCGCATTGATGATTTATTTGACCAAATTCATGGAGATCATTACTTTTCAAAGATTAACCTTAGATATGGATATCATCAGTTGTGTGTGAAGAAGGAAGACATTCCGAAAACAGCATTTTGAACCAGGTACAGGCATTACGAGTTTACAGCAATGCCTTTTGGATTGACTAATGCACCCTCTATCATCATGGATCTAATGAATATAGTTTTCAAGGAATATATTGATGACTTTGTAGTGTTATTTATTGATGATATCTTGGTATACTCCAAAAGCTACGAAGATCATAAAAATCACTTGTGCATTATCCTCAAGACTCTTAGAAGACACGAATTATATGGGAAGTTTAGCAAGTGTGAATTCTGGCTTCAAGAGATTTCTTTTCTTGGCCATATTGTATCTAAGGATGGAATATATGCTAATCCTTCTAAGACCAAGGAAATCCAAGAATGTCCAGCACTGATGAGTATAACTGAGGTACGCAGTTTTATTGGTTTAGCAGTTTATTATCGATGTTTCTTCCAGAATTTTTCCCGGTTGGCGAACCCATTAACAAATCTCACATGAAAAGGGGTTCAATTCGTTAGTACAGAATATTTTGAAGAATGTTTTGATGAATTTAAGAGAATATTATTCAATTATTCTATCTTGACTCTACCATCGGGGAATGATGGGTTTATTATTTATAGTGATACATCAAATAATGGACTTGGTTGTGCCCTTATGTAGAATGACAAGGTTACTTCCTATGCATCACAACAGCTAAAAATTCAGGAAAAAAACTATCCTACTCATGATATTGAGTTAGAAACTGTAATCTTTGCTTTGAAGATATAGATACATTATCTCTATGGTGAAAATGTGAGATTTATACTGATCACATGAGTTTGATGTATATTTTCTCACGGAAAGAACTCAACATGAGGCAAAGGAGATGGCTTGAACTATTAAAGGATTATGATTGCATGATACACTACCACTCGGGGAAGGAAAATAAGGTGGAAGATACTTTGAGCAGAAAAGATCATGGGGTTTTGAACAAGATGAGAGTTGAAATGGATCCTTTTTTCATGGATCTAGTAAAGATGGATGTGGGAATCACCATAGAAGGTCAAAAATCAATACTTTTTCTAATGGTTTCCAAACCATATAAACTAGAAAGGATAAAGAGTTCTCAAACTGGTGATGAAGATATTCAAAAGAATATTAAAGATGTTAATGATGGGAGATTGAGTGATTTTGTGTATTAAAATGGAATTTTGAAATTTGGGAAGATACTTTGTGTTCCCGATATACCTGATCTAAAAAGGGAATTATTGGATGATTCTCATAGTTCCAATTTCTCTATAGACCCTGGTAGCACTACGATGTATAGAGATTTGAAGGAACATTTTTGGTGGGACAACATGAAGAGGGAGATTTATGATTTTGTGTCAAGATGTATAGTTTTTAAATAAGTGAAAGCTAGAAGGCAACAGCCTGGAGGAGTCATGAAACCACTTCGCATACCTGAATGTAAATGGGATGATATCACGATGGACTTTGTCATGGTACTACCAAAGACTCCTAGAAGGAATGATGCAATATGGGTCATTATTGATCGTCTTACCAAGTCAGCACATTTTCTTGCTATAATGAATGATTTACCACTTGAACATTTAGCAAGACTATATATTAATGATGTTTTAAGACTTCATCAGTTACCACTATCGATTGTTTCTGATCATGATCCCCATTTTACATCAATATTCTGGAAAAGTCTTCAGAAAGTCTGGGATACTGAACATCTTTTGAGCACTACCTACCACCCCCAAACTGATGGAAAATCAGAACGGACTATTTAAACCTTAGAAGACTTGATAAGATCATGATCACTTGACTTTCAAGGTATGTGGGATCAATATTTACCTCTATTGTAATTTTCCTATAATAATATCTTCCATTCAAGTATTCAGATGGCACCATATGAAGCATTATACAGAAAGAGATGTCGGACACCAACTTGTTGGGATGATGTTGGCTAAAGAAATCTCGTAGGCACAGAACTTGTGGATGAAATGATGGAAAAGGTGAAGGTGATCCAAAACCACATCAAATCATCTCAAAGTAGGTAGAAGAGATATGATGATAACTGAAGGAAGGATTTGGAGTTTCAGGTAGGTGATCATGTTTTCATAAAGTTATCTCCATGGAAGGGTGTTATACATTTCGGTAAGAAGGGAAAATTGAGTCCCATGTACATTGTAACTTTTGAAATTCTATAATTAATTAGGTTTGTAGCTTACTATTTGGAAATGCCTCCAAGTCTTTCCAAAGTTCACGATGTATTCCATGTATCACTATTGAGAAAATACATGCCTGACCCAACGCATGAACTCACCTATGAGGAATTAGAACTGGAACCCGATCTATCTTATTGAAATAGTTTGTCAAGGTTCTTGATACAAGAGAACAAGTGTTGAGAAACCAGACGACTCGTCTAGTAAAATTTCTATGGAGAAACCATAAGATTGAAGAGGCAACGTGGGAACCCCAGGAACTTATGATGAAGAACCACCCGAGTCTTTTTACATAGAAATACTTTAGAAATTTTGAGGATGAAATTATTTGAATGAGGGGATATTGTAACACCATTACCTTAGGGTTAATTTTTGGTATTTTTCTAAAAACCTTCAATTTTTGATGAATAGTGAAAAACACTAAGTTATAGTTTAAAAGAGAATTTTTATTTAAATAATTATTTATTATATTTTAATTTATTTTAGATCAAAATAGATACATAATACCTATATAAGTTCAATGAAATTCATTGGAGTCGGTTTATAATAATTTTAGATATATAAATATTTTATTGAACTTTTTACAGTCTTTTACCACCTCCTAGGAGAATTTGTAAATAGGGTAATTAAGGGTAAAAATGATATTATTATTTCCCTAAAACATGTCCTAATTCTATTGGATAAGTATAATTTTATCAAAAACAATCATTTTAATAAAATATGATCCTTTAGGTCCACTTGGATTAGATTAGAACATTTATTATTATTTAATTCAAAGAAAATTTAAAAGTGTTAAATTCAAAGTTTAATAACTAAACCATTTTTAATATAGGGTTAAAAATAATATAAATTAGACTATAAACATTATTAAGATACATAAAAATATTTCCTATATAATGGTATTTTATTTACGTTTTTTAGACATTAAATAATTTAATTTATTTCTGACACAATGATGATGCAGTAATTACCTATTTAATGAAATACTAACATAATTGATATTATAAATATCCAAATATATGTAATTTGAGACTTTTTATGATTTAAAATAATTTTATAGGTTAATATTACATTTTAGGGTTGGTTATATTAACTTTTTGTGATGTAATAATGTTGTTATGAATTTAGAAAAAACAAAATACCAAATAGTGTCAAAATTGATTTAAAAGAGTTTTTAAAACAAATATTATATTATTAATTGATATTATATTCCTAAAAATATAATGTTAGGCAAAAATACTTATATAATAATATTTTTATAATTAATGAACCACTTGGGGTTTTATTGGATGTTTATAGTAATTTTATTAATCATATAATATAAAAATACAAAGAGACATGGTAAGTGTCAAACTATTTAACTAAGAGTTAAATCTAAAAGATAAAGTTAATATAGTGACCCAAACCTATATAAAACTTATTGT
Source organism: Viscum album (assembly GCA_963277665.1). NCBI lineage: Eukaryota > Viridiplantae > Streptophyta > Magnoliopsida > Santalales > Viscaceae > Viscum > Viscum album. Next base: position 1,741,898,905 of record OY728128.1, on the reverse strand, counting down.
TTGAGTGGTTTTCAAACCATACCCACCTTATACTTTAAATAATACATTTTGGATCCATTAGAAACTGAAAATGATATTATTATAAAATAATATTTCTAGATTTTCCGAAGGTGACCCTCACCCCTCTTATAAAAGGGAACTCCCCTTTATATCTATTTAACACCTTAAAATCCACTTTTATTGTCCAAAAACTACCTAAATACACTCTCAAATTTCCACCATTAATCCTAGAGGCCTTACTTTATTCATAAATCTAACATAAGGAGCCCTTTTGATCAAATCAAAAGGAAGAACCCGCAAAAGAGGTAAATATTTCATCACCTCTTTCAAGTTCGTTTCTTCTTCCACTTCCTATTTATTTGTTTTTTCCATTATAAAATAATAAATCCAGAATCTTATATATACTATGATGTTATTATAAATATGATACAACCATATTCAATATTCTATCCATCCTTTTAATGACATGTCGCCATTCGTGCGTACGTACGACTTACCATCTCCACGTCGTGGTGTAATTGTTATTCAATACATTATTATTTGGATGGGTATAATAATGATGTGAAATTGATTTAAATAATAAATATAACATGATAATGATTCTTTATATATGATATACCATCCAATTATATATTATTTTAATATCAATAGAATGATATTGTCGCTCATGCGTACGTACGGAATACCGTCTCCACGAACGCTATGAGATTCATGCTCCATCGTATCAATTCAAGACTAATATTCATTATATGATTAAAAAAATTGCTTAAACACTTAATATAATTCTTAATATGAATAAGATACATCCTATACATAACAAACTTTACTTACGTTAGAAAGCATACAAAGGAAAATGAATCAGTTAACACCCCAAACGATGATAATACTTAGATATTATTAACAAAACAATGTTAAAAGATCATATATGATATCATATTAATGTATATGATTCTTGTATAATTTAATAACAATTATTTCACCATTATACAGGATTTTAACCTACCCTCTACCAAGGAAAATTAAAAGTTAAGGGTTAATTTCACAATCTCTTAATTATCTGAGGTTGTTTTTACGTAAGTATCTATTGGGACCTCTTTATCATCCACATCCATGTTTCTTAAAAAAAAATTCCAAAACATTTTTACTATTTACTATACTATTGTTTAAATTCATTTATACCCTTGTTTTACTTTTATAAGATGTTTCTAAAGGAATCTTTATGTCATTTTCCAAACAAGTTACTTTTTAATATTTTTGACAAAATTAAGGTATGAATGTCTTTTTTTAACTTATATGGGGGGTGCGGCTATTTTCCACCATTATAACATCGTCGAAGCTTCCCTCATAAGCTTATAATAATATTTTCAAAATAAATTTTTTCTTAAATGTTTTCTAAATATAGAGAGATATTTCTCTAAAAAAGTTTTTGATTTCATCTATGTCAACATCCTTTGATCAATTTTAAGCTTATTGAAGATGATTTATTATGATACAAAACTTCCATATTGTATTAAAGGTTTTGTGATATGTTTGACTATGGATGTGTTATTTTTACACCATTCATGTTTATGGATAAAGTATTTACATTTTGTATGATAGTTTTAATAAGAATATTTTTTTTATGTTTAAACCTTTTTATATGAGGAATGCATTAGACTTAGTAAGTGATGGGTGGAGCCCGCTATAGCTTCTCGATGCATCGGTAGGTCTCATGAGACAAAATAGTGTCTTGGAACAAGGTCTTGACGAAATATTTTCTGTAGTCTTGGCACAAGGCCTTGACTATGTGTTTATAAAAGTCTGGCATTATGCATTCCATCATTATGAAAGTGGATATTGAAGTTGCATGTGATTATTTGACTAGAAGAATATTCATGTCAGCAAGAAAATAGAATTATTTTGATTTATATTTTCCATATTATGATGATGTTTATGTTTAAAAGGATTTTGTTTTAGTTCTATATATTTCCTTAAATGTTTATGCTTATTTCTGAAAGTTTTCACTATATTGTTATCATTACTGAGTATCTGAGCTCACCCCTTTCTAAGTTTTATTTTTTCCAAGATGCGAAGAAGTATATTATGACTGACCTACAAGGATAGTCTATGAGATCTCATTTTTGTCTATGGAAACAATGTTGTTGTAGTTTTACATTTTATGATGTAATGTAAACATTATGACTGTATATAGTACTTCCAAGGCTATTAAACTAATCGGTCTTTCGAGACTTGATCTTTTTTTATCATTCCAATGTTATGTAAAAATGCACCAACTCTGGGTAACTAGGGTCTGGGCATTATATTTAATAGTAAAAGGTGTAGAAAAAATCATGTTATTATGGGATCTATAATATTTATTAACACATATAATGTGAATTTGAATTTTTGGGTCATGTATTAGGGAGTTTTGGGAATAGGGTCTCTAAGACATTAAAGGCCTTCATGATGAGATGAATGGCTCAGCTCAATGGGATGATTATTCAAAATGCCGACACACAGGCATTCCCGGGTGGACATCCTCAAAAGATGGATGGGCATGATGGCACTCATCAACACTATCACAGATCATAATTTAGCTAGTGCTATGTTTTACTAAACCTAAAGTGCTGATATAAGGGAATCATTTATCACCGCTAGTTAAAACCACTAATAAAATTTTACCCTTAATAAGTGATTTTTTAGTACTGATAAAGGTTCATCTTTATTAATGCTTTTCTTAGTGATGATAAAAAAAATTAATAAATAATATTATTAATTTTTATAAAACCATAATATTTATATTCAAAATTTAATTTTTATTTGTATACATTAATTAAAAAAATAATGTATATTTTTTTAAAGTTGAGGTCAAAGTATCTTTTTATTATGAAATCAAAGACCACTTTTTATCTAGGTTGAGGGAGACCTATTACATAACCAGTAGGCCCAAGGCCAATTGGCCCATAAACATGTCCAAAAGGCTCAGTGAACCTTCATTCATGCATCATTTTTCCAATGTCACCAGGAATATGTCATAGTCTTCCTACATTAGGCCTACATCACCGTAGGCCCGCATTATGTTGTGTGTGTGTGTGTGTTTTGTGTATGTGTGTATATATAGATGTTTTACGTGTAAAAATGTATGTATGTGTATGTATATATATGTTCACGTGTATATGGGATGTATATATATATATATATATATATATCTGTGTGTGTGTGTGCGTGTCGATTGGTTTATGATACAGGCGTTAATGCAAGTGTTGATATAGATGGTAGTGATGTAGGCATGACATGGGCAGATGGTGACACATGAATGATGTAGGAAAGGGGTGTAGATAGATGGATATGTTAACGAAATCATGGCCTTTGGACCATCAAAGAAAATGGTCCTTCGGGCTATACAATATTGGGCCTATGGGCCTTTAATACATCAAAAATAGGGATAGATTAGTGGGTATTCCCTTAAGGGGCTATGACCTACCTTTCTGGCTAGTGTGTGTGAAATGTGTGTGTTGGAATGTAATTGTACCCTCAGACACCTAAAATGTATAAATATATTACTTGTGTACATGCGTATGTTTGACATGTACTTAAATAGTTAATTATAAAATTATAAATATATACAATATTTTAGAAAACATGTTTATAAAAATACAAATAAATAAATTTATATTTAAATAATTATAAAATTATTTTAAATTTCATTAAACAATAAATATATTTATTATATTTATAAATATATATTTATATATTAATATATATATATATATATATAATTATAGAAATATAAATAAATATAAATAAATAATTATAAAATTATAATAAATGAGTATATATTTAAATAATTGTAAAATTATAATAAACATATTTAAATAATAAATATATTTATAATTATATATATACATATACATGTATATAATTATATGAATATATAGAATTACATAAATATATTTATAATTACATACAAATATTAATAAATATATTTATTTATAATTATAATTATTAATAAATAAATATACATTTAAATAATTATAAAATTACAACTAATATATTTAAATAATAGATATATTAATTATATTAATAATTATATATATTAATATATTAATATATATATATATATTATAAATATATATATATATAATTACATAAAAATATATACAATTATATAATTATATTTATAATTATATATAAATACTTTTTAAATATATTTTTTATAATTATAAATATAATTATATGTATTTATTTAATTAATTATAAAATTATACTATATATCATTAAATAATAAATATATTTATTATATTTATAACTATATATATTAAATAAATATAATTATATATAAATAAATATAATTATATATAAATATATATAAATATATCTATAATTATATGAAAATATTTATAAATATATTTATTTATTATTATAATTATAAATATTTATTTATTTATTTAAGAAATTATAATAAATATATTTATTATATTTATAATTATATATATTTATATATTATAAAGTATATATAATTATATATATAATCATATAAATATATTTATGATTATATAAAAATAACTTTTAAATATATGTATTTATGAATTATACATCGAAAATGGGGTCTACGCATAAGAGCTTCTCTCAGGGGAGATTCAATGGATATAATGATCTTCGGGTTCGCGTATGGATTTCCTGAAGGATGATGCTACTGAGATGGAAAAACTCATTTTTGGAGGTTGAAATTTTTCTAGAAACGCAAAGGATAGGGAAGAACAGGTCGCAACGCATCTGATTTAGTCTGTGAACAAAAGTAAAAAATCTAATCACATGCTCTTTTCCTCACTTCAGAGTTCGAAAAATCATATATTTGTGAAAACGGGTAATGTTGCGGATGTTTTCATAAAAAAGGAAGCGATTGTGGATCACCTCAACTCCTGTAGACATTCCATTTTTGAAAAAATTGTTCTCTCAAAGGAATATCCTTTTTTGGAAAACCCAAGATTTAATTCATAGGATCTCATCGATCTAGGGTTTTCCCAATTAGAAATGTATCGTATTATAAAGGGGAAACTTTCATATTCTTTTCCAAAATGAGGAACTAAAATGGTGGTCATGGGGCTTCCTTATAGACTCACTAAAACCAAGTTCCCTATGAATTTAAGAATGGAATTTCAACTTTAATCCATTGGAAGTAAAAAACTATTTTTCATAGTTTTGGGTCAAGATATTTGGTCTTAATTGGATTCTTTGGCACCCAGACATCCTGTTTGATATGGCCCCTTCAATTAGGATTCATGTCAAAATTAATAGAGACTGAGAGAGCTTGATATGGATATTTTTTTGAGTTCTAATAGAGGGGGACTTAGCATGAATCTAACTAACAAGGTAGTTCTATTAACCGATTTTGATGAGTTGAATTTGCATATTTTTTATGACAAATTATCGGCATTCTGTTCTAAATGTAAGATTATAAGTCACTCTATATCATCTTGTTGAAGGGCCATTGGTTATTCCTTCTTCCTTACAAATGGCCATGATGTTGTTGCCTGCAGAAAGAATCATATGGAAGGCATTGATGTGCATGGTTTAAAATATTACCAAAGAAATGATGTTAGGTCTTGTAGTGGAAATGGAGTTGGTTATGGTGCAAACAAATAGATCAACCGAACATCTTCTTCAGTGACTATGGATGATTTTACAGGTATTTATAGTTTTGGAAATAAGTCTCAATGGTTTAGTTGGGTGAAAAACACTATGAATTGGGTTCTTTACTTTAAAGACTCCCTAGATAGGAACTCTTTTTGAGGGGGAAGGGGTAGTGATGGATAGGTTTGTTCTAAGGTGTTTTCTCCTCCTTCCACTTTTGATATAGGATTACATGCTACTACTAGGGGGATTAATTACTCATTATAGATGCAACCTCATACTCTTCCAATGGGTAGGTTCGAGGATGGACTTACTTATACTCACATAAATGATTTCAAAATCTCTTAGGAGGCTATAAGTGATGTATTTTCATCCTATTTAGATTCATTTGATAGGAACACTCTCAGTTGTAAAGCTAGATTGTAAATGAGTGGTGAACCCGATAAGGAACAAATGGATGTTAAATTCATAGATGAAGTCACTATTAAAGAGTCGGTTGACCCATAGTGAATTTAGGAGAATATGATTACATCAAGGGGTCACAAAGGTAAAAAAGAATTGAATGTTGAGTCTACTATGAAGAATAAAAATATGAAGGCATCACTTATATTTCCAAATAATGTTATACAGGTCCCCTCTCCAACCCCATTGTCTATTGATGTCATGGGACTTGGTCATTCCCCTAGGGATATGAATCCTCATCAATTAGAGTATAAGAAAGTAGAGAAAAGTGATGCTTTACTTCCTGGAATGGGCTCTAACTCTTCTTTTCAGATGCAAGAAGATCAATTGTGGGAGTCTTGAAACATAATTCTAAAGAAGCACATGAGACTATAAAATCACTAGTGATTACTCGTAATATTTATTGAGTTCTTGTTTTTTTAATGAAGGGATGGAAGGAGGAAAGTAGGTTGGTCATAAAGTATGTGTATTCCTCAACACTCTCACTGAAGAAGATATTTATCCAGATGAGGTTCAAACCCTCAAAGTAGACAATGAGGTCACCTTTCTTGATGAAATATCTAATAAGGTGGAGGTTCAGGGAGATATTTGGGGATCTTACGCAGAGGATAGTGGCATTCATGGTCTCGGGTAATAAGTGAAAACTTAGAGAAGAGGTCGTCATCCCAGAGGTTGAGGATACGGGCAAAGGAAAACTAATTAGACTGATATGCGCGATGATGAATATATAATTGGGGCTCAGATTATGAAAAAGTTAGGCCTATGATTTTTTTTTATTGATGAGGGTAGTATTGCTATGTCTGACCCTAACTTTTTTTTCTCTATCTTCTCAATTTTTAATAAAAAGTCTTTAACCCTGCCTTTTCAAAAACAATATTTATTTATAATTATTATTATAAATATATATATATATATATATATATTATTATAAAATTATAATAAATATATTTAAATAATAAATATTTTTAAATAATAAATATTTTTTTATATTTACAATTATATATACTTATATATAAATATATATATATATATATATATATATAATTATATACATATATATAATTATATAAAAATAATTATAAAAATATTTATTTATAATTATAATTATAAATAAATAATTTAAAAATGATAATGAATATATTTAAATAATAAATATATTTATTATATTTATAATTATATATATTTATATATTAACATATATATATATATAATTATATATATATATATATATAATTATATAAATATATAAATATAAATATATATAATTATAAAAAAATATTTATATATTAAAAAATACATATATAATTATATTTATATTTATATTTATATAAATATATTTATATTTATAGATATATATTTTAAATATATTTACTTATAATTATAAATATATATATATTTATTTAAATAATTGTGAAATTATAAAGAAATATTTATTATATTTATAATTATATATATATTAACGAAAGAATCTTAGTTTATTGATGAGTAATATTGGGGGAGTCTCCTTTAGCGATCTCCTGGTGGATCTCTGACATTCGAAGATAAGGATCCATGGAAAATCTATTGGTCTGGTACTTTGATACCAATGATGTTTTCATAACTCCCATAAAGGTGATGGCTACGGGATGTGTGACTTCATCGAATCTGGATTATGTGGTGAAGAACAATGCATGGATCCCTAAGAGGAACACCAGTGGATTGAAAAAAAAATTGTTTCATGGAACATGTTTTTTAACATTTCCATGAGTTAGCAACCTTGCACAAGAAGATCACCAGAATTGGCTCGATTGACTTCGTGGAAGTGAATCCTAATATCGTTGAAGACTATCTCAAAGAATGAAGATTCTCTCTTATTGGATGGATCTCAGTTTTTTTGAAGGATTCCCCCTGTAAGATTAGTTATTTTAGGTGTCTAATGATTCAATGTTGGTGATTTAGTGATTGTTTCTTGATATTTATTGGTAAAGGTATATATCAAATTCGTTCTCATTAAAAGATCTTCAAAAATTCACTTGGAGTTTCGGGATGATCCCTCCAAAACTTGGTTATCTTATGTGCCAATAAAAGTATCCTCTCTCAAATCCTTTTTCATTCAGTAGATCCTATATGAAAACATGAATATAATCATAGGTATAATATGGTTTATTTGGGACCCATCAATCCCTTGGGATGTTGCTTCCACTGTAAGGATTCTCATCAAGATTGACAAGGAAACATAGTGATATAGATATATCCATTTCTCTCATTCATTGGTAAATATTGTCCTTTCTTTTGATCTAATTGAAACATTTTTCTGGTGGTGTGTGATTTCATCCAATTTGAGTAGTTAGATAGTTTGTTAGGCAATTTCTTATGCATTAGACATTCTATTGATCAATGTCATGGGATCCTTAAATTTTCTCACTTAAAATCATTAGGACATGTATTTGATCACTATAGGAGGAAATGACCTATTGATGGCCCCAAAAGATAAAAATGGGTTTTTAAGAAGTAGGATGGTGTTTCCTTTAATGTTGTAGAGAGATCCTCATTTTATATGGTTTTCAAACAAGGAATTATGATAGAAGTTCCTATTGGATTTAATATTGGAAATAATTTGTAGCCCATTTGAATAAGTATTAACACATATATCTGGTTCATGGTACTACACCTACTATCCATAACATAAACTAACGTGGAATGTCTACCAATTTTGGTGGTCTTATGGGCTTTAAGGAGTCTTCTCTTGGATTAACAGGGGTGCAGATGGTTTGAAGAAATCATGGGCCGATGTGGCTACTGATGAAGAAGAGAATCAATATTATTATAAGGAATCTAATCATTAAAAAGTTAACCTTGAGATGATTCAAGATTCATTGGTTTCTTCTACCAGTAAGGGGATGGAAATTTTGGTTGATGATGTTGGATTCAAGCTAGTTATGCCTAGAAAGCTGAGGGTTCTTTCAATTCTGCATTATGATCAACATGAAAAAGACCATGTGAACAATTCAAATCTCAATGATTCTTGGATGGAGCCAATAGTTAAGAACTCTATATATCCTTTGGATGGTACTACATCATTATTGAAAAATATGTCTAGGAATGAGGAGTAGGTTGTTCTTTTGTAGGTTGATCATCCAATTATTTCTTCCTCATACAGGAATGATGATTGTTTTGAGAATGTGGGGTGGAATTTCCCATCCCATTTTTCTGATTTAATCAAAAAATATTATACCTCCATTGGTAAGGAATCTAATTAATAATGTTCTAATTCATAAGAAAAACTCAAGTTTAATAACCCCGGAGGGCTAGGAAGGTGAAAGTACCATTGTAGGAATCAAAAAAGAAGTGGAAAATTGGTACTTCTCACAACTTGATGTTACTTTCTCATCAATGGAGTCAGAGTTTTTTTCTTCAATGACTATTTGGAGGTAAAAAAAATTCTATCTATTAACATTTAATATATACTCCAAATGTACATTTAAGACTTTTCCTGGAAATTCATTATATGCTCCCTTTTGGAGGAATTTTCTAAAACATCATCAGATGATGAATGCATAGTCCCTCAAAGAGACAAGACGTGGGGGCATGGTCAATATCCAAAAGGTAATGGGTGACATTTGAGGAATCTAGGATCTTTAATAGTCTGAATTAATTTTTTAGATATTCCTTTTTATGGGCACTGTATATCTTGTTGACTTGCCTTTTTTCAGCCTTGTACTTTCGTCTCTTTTAAATAAATTTGAGGTCATGGTTTTGGTTCTTCCAAATTCATGGCTGAACTATTTAGGTATATTTATATATTAATGTATATATATAATTATATAAATATTTTTATTTATAATTATAATTATAAATATATAAATATATATAAATAATTATACAAATTCAATAAATATATTTAAATAATAAGTATATTTATTTTTAATTATATTTATAAATAATTATATGTAATTATTTAAATATTTATTTATAATTATATATATATTTATTTTTTAATTATATTTATTATATTTATTATATTTATTATATTTATTATATTTTTAAAATTAGGTCTTTATCAGCACTATAATTTTATCATTGATAAAGAAACATTTTATCAGTGCTTTTTAATGCTGATAAAGAGAAGTTTTATCAGTGCTTACAATTTTAGTGTTGATAAAACTATTATTTAGCAGTTCTTATTTGAAATCATTGATAAATTCCTTACCCATTATTTTAAAAAAGAACCCTAAAAGATTCTCATCTATCATGTCATTCAAGATCTCATGAAACCCAATTGTTGTCACTACTCTTGCTCTCCGTTGATCTACTTGAAAAATCAATCCTCTACAAATCTAAGGTTTATGTTGATTTATTTTGTTAGAACCTAAAAATCTATTGCTTACTACTTAACACCACCCTACTCCCATCAAAACACAATCGACCACATCAAATTTCCTTTAATAATCCATGGTTTACACTAAAAACACACCCATAACATTCCAAACTACCTAACTCAAATGTCATGAACTCCCACTCATTCCAAACCTTGAGTTTTCCTGAAACGTTATGTTGATTCTTGAGTTTTGAGTTTTCCATATCTTCTAATGGTGTATGTGAATTTATATTGTTGGTAATTTCACTTTGATTAAATATTGTTTGTTCTTTTTTTACATTTATTCATATTTGGGCGTGAAGTGGGAGTTAAACTGGTGACACATGGTGAGCTGATAGATTATGGGTAACCTTGTACATAGTTCTAAGTGGATCCCTATGATAGTAATGTGATTGGAACATGTATTTACAGCCATTTGGAATAGTTGATTGTGTTCACTAATTAACCCTATATTTGAGGTCAAATTTTCATTAGTTTTAAAACTATCTAAATTATAGAATGCTCATGTTATTTAGGTGATACGTGATTTTAAAAGTGTTACATCTTGGTTCAAAATAAAAAGGTAGTTTTTTTTTAAAATAGTGAGTGATTTTTCTACAGTTTTTTTAAAATTAATTTGATATTTTATTTCCCAACAAATGTTTTTTAAAAGGGTAAACATTTTGTTATAAAGTGATTTTAAAAAAAGTGTAACATGATTTTTAGTGGTGAAATAATCTTTAAAAACTAATAAAAAAGTGACCCAATGATTTATTAGGACAATATTCATTAGTTTTTTATAATATAAATGTGATTTTAAGGGTAAATGATTTGTTTTAAATTTAATAAACTTGATTTATATGATGTTTTAGAATGGGGATGATATTTTTTATTTAAATGATGATCTCGAGAAAGGATATTTTAGATTTCACATTGAATTTAAAATAGTGTTTTTAGATTTGAAATTAGAGTGAATAGATTTAAATGGTTTAAAAAGTGGAATTCTGAATTATTTGGAGCATGTGAATTAGTTATTATTTTGAATTAATAATTTTGAATTAATAATAATTTTGAATCAATAATTATTAAATAAATATTTTTAAATACATACATATATATACATTTAAAAATAAAAGATACAATTTAAAATTATAAAATTTTTCTATTTGGAATAATTGTGTATTGAAAAACTATATTTTAAATAAGGTTTATTTTAGTAATATTTCCAAAACAATTATTTTATTTTACTAAATTTCACGTCAAAACAAAATTCAGAGAAATTAAAATTACAATCATTTATTGTTTAAATATTTTTATAAATTTTTAAATCTTGTATCAACATATTTTTCATAGTTTAACATTTATATAATTATTTTCCTTGAAATTATAATGATATATTAAAATCAAGTTATGTGATCACTTATTATATATTACTCTCCCTCAAACATCTTTTTTATCTTTAGTTTTCCCAAATGGTTTGAACACTGCATGCATAAGGGATCTAATTTTTCTTGATCTACCTCACTGATTCTACACCTAATATCTATTTTCTTGATCCATTGGTGGATCACCCTATCCCTCACTTTCATATTAATTTTCACTCTTTCATCATTATTTATCACTTTTATTTCATGGATCTTCTATTTGTGCATCACAAAATACCTACCCACTTATAAAGCATTGATATAGAAAGCTAGTTTTGAAGCTTTATATTAAAGTCCATATGTTTATAACCTCTATGTTGGGTTATGATAGGGGAGTGGTTTCTCTTGGGATTTGAATTAGTGCAAGATATTGTATATTAGGTTCATATAATTTAGAAAATATTAATGATACCCCATGTTAGTAAAATCATAACTATTAATAAAAAAACTTATGTCTTTAAAATCATAACCATTAATAATCTTACCTTACAGTAATATTTTAATCATAAGATGGAATTTTGCTATGATATGGTTTTTATTCATTAATTATCTTGTTAAATATTAATATAATAGAATACAATGGGATGTATATGATCCAAAATTCATGTATAACAATCATATAACAAAATAGTATGAGGATGGGCTGAAATCATTCGTCAAGTTTTTAAAATATCATGCATATGATCCTTCTCAAATTCCTTTTCTATGTTTGTAGTGTTGTTATTCAAGACTAATTATTCTAGAGGTATTGGATGAAAACTTGATCTATCATGAAATATATCAAAGTTAAAAATTTTGGACTAAACACATGGAACAACTAAATATAGTCAGTGAATATTATAAGACTACATTTTATGAATCATCTGATATGATTACAAGTGTAGAGACTAATAAAGATAATATCGAGGATGCGATTATAGGTGTGAATGATGATGATGATCATATTTAGGAATAATAATAAAATTTGAATATGAACTTTCTGATTGTAAAAAAAAATTGAGAAGTTAAAGAGTTGGGAAAATATTCCATTGTATGTTGGTTATACTAAATATATAGCATTTTTAGCCATAATGGAGCTAAATAATTTAAAATATGGAAATATATGGAGTGAAACAAATTTTATTGAGCTACGTTCTCTCTTGAAGGATATTCTCATAGAAGATAATTATCTTACTTACCTAATATATGAAAATAAATTATTTTTACATTCAATGGGTATGACCTCTAAAAGAATACATGCATGTCCAAATTACTATATACTATTTATTAAGGGTTAAAAATCAATTTGAAATACCCTATGTGTGGTGATTATCGATACTAGAAGATTAAATTAGGTCCTATGAAATTTTTATGATACTTTAAATCATTCTATGGTTTAGGTTCCTATGTAAAAGTGAGTATAGTGTAAGATAATTGACATGGTATGAAGATTCAAGATATAAATATGGAAATATTTATCACCTAGACAACTCTCCTTTGTGGAAGAGAATTTTTCATGAGTAGCCTGAATTTCAAAATGATCCAAGAAACCTTCAACTTTCTCTATCTATAGATAGACTGAATCATTTTGGTTTTCAAATTAAAACTCATAGTACATGACTGGTTATATTGGTAAATTATAACTTCCCATTGTGGTTATGCATGAATCCAAAATACATTTTGTTATCTGTACTTATATCAAGACCAAAATAACTAGGAAATGATATTGATTTTTATTTAGCTCCATTCATAGATTATTTGGAATTATTGTGGGATTCAGGTGTTATTTTGTGTGATTCTTACCAAAATAAATATTTTATGTTGAGATCCATGTTGTACATGATGATAAAAAAATATTTCCTACTTATGGAAAATTTTCAAAAATATAGCATTAATGTAATTTAAGGGTATACCATTTGTGAACAAGGTATATAGTCAATTATGTTAAAACATTCATCAATTATTATGCTTCTAGGATATCACTTATTTCTACCTTGGTGAGATAAGTGTTGACCATGGATAACATCATTTGATGGGAGTTCAGAAGAATGAATAACATCATATCCATTAAAATATAATCAACTGTTTGATAAAGTAAAATATATAGACACCACTTTTAATAATCCTTTTTTGAAAAACCTTGCAAAAATTGATTGGAAAAATATATTAGGTTTTTTTAAATTACCATTCCTGAATTATTTGTACGTCATGAATTTTCTTGATGTCATGAATGTGGGAAAACAATTATGTGATAGTGTTATTGGAACAATACTAAATGCACCTGTAAAAATAAAGGATAAAAAATAGGTTAGGTTGGACATGATTGAAATGGGAATACATGAAGAGTTGTCTCTAGTGAAGGGTGGAATACATATTTTTCTACATCTAGATACTTACACTCTTTCTAGTAAAGATATATATATCAGTTTTGAAACTTATTGAATGATGTAAATGTTCCCGGAATGAGAGATGTCGATGCAAGATCTAATTCTTGTATATTTACATTGTATTTTCCCCAACAATTTCTATCACACATTAACCAAGTTCTGTTTCTTTTTTAAAGCTATATATAGAAAATTTATATACCCGGTGAAATTTCCAACAATGGAAAAAGAAATTTCTATAATATTATGTGAATTAGAGATGTTCTTCTAACCAGCATTTTTTGATATGGTTGTTCACTTGATGGTTCACTTGATAAGAGAGATTCGACTATGTTGTCTTGTATATTATAGATGTATCTACCCCCATTGAATGTTATATGAATATTTTTAAAGGATATTTCAAAAATTAAATTCATCCAGAAGTATTTATTATGGATAAATATGTTATTGAGGAAATAGTTGACTTATGTATTCACTACCAATATGGTGCAGACATCATTGGTTTACCAAAATCTTTTCACACCGGGTGGCATGTGGGTAAAGGTATTTCTAGAAAAATGTTGTCACGATCACTATTATAGAATAGGTTTAGGTCCATATTTACATTTTTTATAACAGTTTAGAGGTTTCCCCAAATGTTGAAACACATAAAGAAATTTTTAGGCATTTGAATACATCATGGGATGAAATTTGGATATCAAATTCACATAATCAACAGTTTATAATAAGGTTTTGAGACCATATTTTTAAGGATTCATCTGAAAATTTTGATTAATTTTATAATTAATTTTATGGATATCTAGAGGAAAAAGTATGCATGAATTATCTTATAATGGTTATGTAATTAATGGTTATACGTTTTATATAAAAGAACATCATGAATGCTATACTATGAAAAATAATGGCGTTATACTTGTGGCTGAAGTGATGCTTGTGTTTGGTACCAAGCACAAAAATACAATTTATGTGAATATATCATACTTTGGTATCATAAAAAAATATGGCAGTTGGATAAAATTCCACGTGCCAATTTTTCAATGCAAGTGGGTAGATAATAGGAGTGTTATTAAAATAGTTGAATTGGGATTAATGAAAGTGTATTTCAATCAGTAAAGGTACAAAGAATGTCTGATTATAATGGAATCACATGTAGTACAATTACTTTATGTTCTAGATCCCACAAACCGAAAGTGGTCAATTTTTCTATTATCGACTAAACCCAATAAAGGTTTATATGTTAATTTAAATGAGGATGACCCTTTAATTTGAATGACCAATAATTCTTCCATAGTCCCAATGTAGATGGATTCTTTTATGTTAAAGGATACCATAATAAAGTGATTTGGAAACTTAATATAGGGTTTAAATCCCTTAAACCATTAAAAAAAGAGAGTTAAATAATTAGGTAATCATTTTTTGTAATAAACATTACATTACATAATATTATTATTTGTTCACTGCTGAATTTACATAATACAAGTTAAATGTTCAATTGTTTCTATAGATAATGACTTTTTCACATGTCTATGCTCCCAATATTGAGGAATAATAGGTTTCTCAACATTCTGGTGATCCCAATGCAGAGGAACAACGACCTTCTACACATTTTCATGCTATAAATCTAGAGGAATAACATATTTATGATATTGAATACCAAGAAATGGTAGACGGTGAACAACTAGTGTCCTAGAAAAAATGGATGACCATAGAATGATGGTGTTAAAAAAAATTAAGGTGAGAAAAAAAGGAATAAAATTCTAGGTCGAATAGAATGCACGTGACTATCATGTTAACCCCAAAAAGTCCATTTTTAGTAGTTAAATTAGGCTCACTACTCGTAGGAATGTTCCGATTGATATAGACTCATGGCACAATGTTATTCCCATGATTAAGACACTGATTTGGTAAGATATCATGGTAACATTATGATATAATTTATTTATTTTACTAAAAACAAAATAAGGGAACATTAAATTTCTCTTCATTATAACTTCTAGAGTGAATTTATAATAAATTAATACTAAATGAAATTTGTATTAATTCTTACTCGAAAGGAGTATAGAGGATTTCACACAATTATTTTAAAGTTTTATCCCAATTATGTTGAAGGTAAAATAAACCCTCACCCATCATAAATTCATGCACACCTGATAAACCCACTAGTGTAGGATGCATTTATTGGTTTTAGTGAGGAGACATCTTTTCAAGTACATTGTGAATTGTAGTACATTGATTTAAAATACATGTATTAACAACTTTAATTAAGAATTTATAATTTATGAAACAATAATTTATTGATGAAAATAATCATAAGGATGAAAAAACAACATACCCCTACCGTAAAGTAAGGATGGGGTACGCTTCACTTGAAAAAATGGTATGTATTTTAAATCCATTATAATAATTTTTTGTGACATGAAACAAAAACATAATTATAATCCAATATTTATATGAATATTGATGAATCAAAATCCGAAGACACTTCCATCCAATGTCATGTTCTATAAAAGGAGGGATTTTTAAATAAAAAAGGGATACTAATTGATGAAAATATAGAAAATTTATCTGAAGAATGTGTAAATATCATATAAAAAAAATTATTTTGAATAATATTTAATAACAATGACTAATTATTTTCCTATATTTTTTATCTTAATTAGATATAAAAATCATCATCATCTGTACCCAATGACCAACTATTAGCAATGTCCTTGAAGTTTCTAGAACAGTATAGTCGCATCAGAAGTACTGGTTTTGGGTTGTCACCCTGAACATATTTTGAGAAACAATGAACATGTAGATAAGGATAAAATAGAATATTTATAGTCATGATTAGAAACTAAAGAATAAAACCATAATTGGAAAATAGATTTGATAGAAAATTTTATGGGAAGGAATTAAACAGAAGAAACAAAACAAGAATTTCTATTACATGAATATCTACCCACCCCCACTAGTTTTGAGGTGTGATATTCTTATTAAAGAGTTATCTTAGAAGAGGCCATCAATATTCTCATAATTGATTCTATGAAATGTGAATTTTAAATACATTGATACATTTCCTATAATAATATTATATTGGTTGAAAATTAATGTGATTTGTATCTATCTACACCAACCCATCACCTTGTTTCAATGAATATTGAGTTCAACATCAAAGGATATCATCTATAAAAAATACAGATTATGATAAGACATGTGATAGTGGGGATTAACATAGCTCATGATCCAATCACCGAGCTACCAATTCCACTTGATGATGTCGATAATCATATGGTCGAGCAAGATATTAGAAAAAAATTTCATTGTAATTATATCTTTTAAAAAACATTTCAATAAAGAGGTATTCATTTCCAATTTATTTTTCACTAAAAAAATTTAACAACTCATGAAAAAAATTTAAACCAATGATTGTTTTTACAAATAGAAAAAGTGAAGGGGGTGAAATATTAGTTAAAATAAAAATGATTTAAAGGATCAAACAAGAAATAAAAAATATCATCACAAAGTACCTTTAACCAACCTATTCAACTTATTTATTTACCAACATTAAAGGTTCATGGTGATATAATGTTATAAAATGGTGATACGGTAACACGTGATTATGAAGAATAGATGTATGGAGAGTAAATTACATATTATATTATTATTGATTATTTAAATGAAATATATATACATGAATGGAAAGGATTATCAGCTATAAATGTATACATGAGGTGTGTTTTCAAGATTTCTCTATCTAATAGTTGCTCTACTATGTTAATTATGACTGAATACTATTCATATTTTTTTCAATTGTATATATGAATACTATTTGAATAAAAAATCATGTGAACAAAAATTTGGAGTAATTACTACTCATATAACATCTACACAAGAATTAAAATTATAACCATTGAAAATTGATGTAATAGAGGGTAGATTGGTGAAAATGGTTGAAAGAAAAATTAAAAATAGAAGACTCTTATTAATACCCGTGGTGCAAGGGTAAAAATATATAATTTAATCATATAAATATTTTCTCATTAATTTTATTAATTTTTCATTTTTTTAGGAAACATTGGTTACTAATTGTAGTTAGTTTGGATACTACAATGATCTATTTTCTAGATTCAATGCTTGGATACCCAAAAAAAAGGACCACACATGATGACGTTTACTAATTTGTATTACATTGCATGCAATATTTTATAACTAAACAACATGTCATACATTTTATATGATGTTTTAACAAAAATTCTATTATGATATGGTGGTGTTTAAATATCATAAAAATCATGGCTTGAGGAAAACCCATGAATACAAGTAGCCTATATAGTTCTAAAAGTGGACATGTATTAGGGTATATATAATAATATTTCACAATTAAAACATATATCACAACAAATTACTTTTTTTTCTCAATTTTTATGCAGTATCAAATCCCACAAAATCTGTTCATTAAATCCTCTGATAGAAAAATGATTTGATGGAAACAACGACCAATTGGAATGCATATCCAATCAGAAGAACCCCATGTAAAATTTATCTTAAAAACTAGATCATCAATTTTTTATAGATTTCTTACAGCAGGTAGAAGAAGTATAGTAATGATGTAGTACTCACAAATCTTGAATCTGTCAAGAATCGACTCATTTTTAGCAATCACCCAAATAGTGTCTCCTTTCTTCATTATCCTCTGAAAAAACATCCTTCATATATGAAAAATGTATTCTATTGAGTTATGAATAAACACATCCTTATTGGGGATTCACCGAAAAGATACCATATTTCATTATTGCCTCAGTTGATTCAGTAACACCAGGTTGATGAGGATTTCTTACCTTAGCTGCCAAGGCTACAAAAGAACGAGGACAGATCCCCTTAATTAGCTCAATATCCATAGATCAGAGAGCACCATTAAATATGTCCACCACCTTAAAAATTCAAATCACCTAAAACAATTGATCTCCATTTATTAGTCATCTAAGACACCATCGCTAAATATTTATGCTCATTAGATGCCTCGATAACCATTTCCATAGTCCACTGAGCCCTAGTTATCTATTATGACACCTCAATCATCCACATCAGTCCAGATCTAGATCTATGAGATCCGTCGATAAATAGATCACTCCTCACACCCTCTACTACAAATTATCAACATGGGTCATCTGCCTTGGCCACTATTACTACATTCTAATGATCTATGATATTCTTCTCTGAAGATCTCACCTCAATTGGCCTGATCATCTCGATTCATATCCATGAGATTCGCTAATGTATGCCTCTACTTAGTGAGTGCTTTGAGTACCCTCTCCTTCATCCAAAAGTAATGATCTGATGAAATGAGCAATTTCTATTTTCAATTGAAACTAACCCGAATGATCACCTAAATCTCTGTTGTGAAGGACCTTCAAAAGCCTCTCCATCTCCCAAGAATAATTTCAATCAAAACAAATTCACATGTTGGGAATGTGAAAATTAAGATATACCTTATTTTATTTGAGGGATTAATGATAATTTCATTTTGTAAATTCATTTATAGTATTTCTTTATTTTTGGATCTTGATATTTTGGAAGGGTTATAAGGATAACGAATTATGAAATGTTTTATACTGAACATTGGACATGATTTTAGAAATTAATGGTCACTTCACCATATGATGGAAATCATTCTAAGATATTATATATAAATAGTTCAAGAAAAAAATAGGTAAGATTAGTCTTATAAAATATAATTGTATCAAGTAATTATATTTCCATATATTCTTTAAGAGTTAAATAATTCCTCAAATCTAAGAAAAGGTGTCTCAAAAAAATGTTGTCATATTATCTTCATTTTTTATGATATAAATGACCATTTTCACACATCTAGTTTTTGGATTTGTGGTCATTAACCTTCTCCTGAACATGTTCTCTATCACTCTCCCTTAGTATTTGAGTGTTAGTTTTCTCTTCCATGACCATATTTTTATTTCCAACATATGTCCTCCTATCTGGAAACCTAGATATGTGATTATTACAGATGACTACTATATTTCATTTTCTATATTATTAAGAGGTTATTTTATTAACCCTTTTACAGTATTTTTTTTCATAAATGGTGTTCCAAAATGTCAAACTCTTGATTAACAAGTTCATATTTAAATTTCCATGACAAAATTTATTTATGGTGGGGAGAATGGTGACACTGTGAGATTTTAAAATAATAACATTTTATTCAATAGCATGTATGACAAACAAAATCAAGAGTATAAGAGAATAAAATATCCTAATACATTATAATATATTTATTATTTTAAATAAATTAATTATATTATATCCTTTTTAATGCACACAATACTATGTTAGCTTGCATTACACGCAATAATGACTTTCTTTGATGTCTTGCATTACAAGGATGATCAAGTTTTATCGAATACTATTAATATTATTATTCAGAATGAAAATTATATCTTATCCATTAAATTGGAGGCTATGAATAGGATAAACTAACTTATAAAAATATATGGTAGAATTCATTGGCTCTAAATTTATTTTAAATGAAAATAAAAATTAACTGAATATAAAGTAAATGTTTTTATTAAAAAACTATATGCACCAAAAAAATTATCATAATAAATTTCAAAAATTATTATTAGTGAATCATATTAATGAAATTTATATATTATATATTTAATAAAATATATTTTAAATTCATCTAATATATTTTATAGGCATAATAAAAGAATGGATCTGATTTTACCCATAAAAACGTATATTTTTCTTAAGGTAATTTTGTTTCTTTTTAATGGTGCACTTATTTTAAAACTACATTTTAAAACTTTTAAAAATTTATTTTACTAAAAAAAATTTGAAATAACAATTTAAATACTAGCTTAGGGTTATTTTTGGTATTTTTCTGAGAAGTTTTATTTTTTGACGAATAGTGAAAAATAATGAATTTTAATTGAAAACTAACTTTTAGCCTAAATAAATTATAAGATTAAATTATATTTTTATTTAGTTTTAAAGTAAAATAAGATTAATTATACATATATTAATCCAATATTTTCCATTGGAATGATTTTTTATATTTAATTTATAAATAATAACTTAGTAAATACTTGAAAATTTTCACTTTAAAAACTCACTTTCTCATCCCGTCTGTAGGATTAATTTTAAATAAAATTTTTAAAATTATATAAATAAAATTTGGTAAAATAAATTCTATATTTTTAATAATAAGGTAAAAATTAGGCTGAAGTTTCATTTTCATTTTTAGGCATAAAAAAATTTATCATGGTAAAAAAGGGATTTACTGCAGTATAAGTGCACTAAATGAAATGGGTTACAGTTAAAAGGTAAAAGATTACAATACCAAAAAACTACAACATTAAATGGTTTTTTGATGTGTTTATAGAACCTAAAAAACATTTACAAAATTAATTTTCATCCAAATTCTTTTTAATTAATTCCACCCAAATGTGGTTGGCCTAAAATATAAATTACTCATTACTTAATCACTAAAAACCACCCCTCCTCAAGTATAAATACCACCCCACTTCTCCACTCAAGCATTGAAGCTCCTAAAATATATTCTGAACCATATCATACGCACTATATCCACTTTAAAATTATACTATTCTCACAAAAATACCAATTCCAAGGTCATTAAGGGATCTTTTAAGGAGGTGATATTCAATAGGAAATTTTCTCAAACCACCTCTCTTATTTTTATTTCTTGTTATACCTTCTCCTAAAATCCTTAATCCATAAAATAATTATAACTCTATAATTATTTAAATAATTGAGTTTTATTTTTATAATTTAATATATTATATCCATACCATTTATTACCTCCTCTTATTCAAAGAAATGAAACCATTGTCCAAATTATGGTGGTTAATCATCTATGTGAATAATGATTTTTCGTTTTCCATTACTAACTTCAAGGATTGTCATAAAAGAATTATTCTGGTTAAAAAAAATTGTAAAAGGTTCATTATAAACTATTTCATGTTCTAAAATGAATATATATATATAATATTAAATAAAATGAGACAGGTTCGTGATGGTTGGAAAACAGTCAAAATAATCTAAACATTTATCATTAACATTTTATCAAATGAATCATCGTCATGTCCAAAATAAAAATGATATATGGGACCATTTAATATTATTTAAGCACATTAATACCATTTAATTTCACTTCTAAAGTTTTATTTCAATTTTAAAATAACATCCATAATTATATGCAAGTAAAACGACCATGAAACCATGAAGAAAATGCACCTAAAATAATGAAAATAATGAAATATTATTAACGAATGGATGATAATATATTATAAAAGGATTATGTAAGGTATTATAGATATTAATATAATTTTATAATGAATTAATAAAATTATTTAAACCATTATAAATGAGATTAAATAATGTTACACTAAAGGGAAATGTTAGGTAATGGATTTCTTAACTCAATATCTATCCATTGGGTTAAACTTCTTCTTCGTTGATTTTTTTTTCAAGATAAGATTATGTGTTAAATGGATTTGTATTAAATTATGTTTTATTTACACTTATTTTAAGTGGATTTAAATAGGATACACATAATCAATTAATTTTATTAATTCTGAGTTCATTGATATGATATTTTTAACAAATTGTCTTTTAAAAATTATCTTTTAAATGTTTCCCTTAAAAATATCTTTTTTTTCATGCCCATGTTTCCTATAATTATTTTCAAAATGTTTTTAACATTATAATATGATTTCTTAAATTCATTTTTACTAATGTTTTAATTTTTACAAAATGATTTTATAGGGATATTTTTTCATTTTCTAAACAAGGTTCTTTGAGACTTTTATAAAAAAAATATGAAAGAAATAGTTTTTTAAATTATACAGCATGGGTGTATTTTCCTCATATCATGACACCTAAATGTTTTGAAGATTAATTTAAAATTTTACAAGGTTATATTCAATGAATAATTTTTTCATTTATAATTTTCTAGTGTTTTAAATATTTTTTATTTTCAAAAAGAAAAAGGGTATTTTCATCAAGACTTTTTCAATTATCTCTTTTAAAGTATTTTCATATATGTAAACATACTTTATTTAGTCATCAAATTTATTGAGTATTATATCTTATGATATCATATTCCATATTATATTAGATATTTATTTATTAGTTTGACTTGGGATGTACTATTTTGATACCATTCACAATATTACTCTAGATGGTTTGTGATTATGTTTGCATACTAGGGAAAGTTATTTACATTTTCTATTCTAGTTTCAATAAAATGTATATTTTGATTATGTTTCACCCTTCATATGAGAAATATATTGGACTTAGTAATTGATGTATAAGGCCTAATATATCCCCTCGATGCATCAGAATCTCCCATCAAACAAACTAGTTTGGGTATCATCTTTTGTCATACCCACTTATGTATGGTGTCTTGGTCGATGCCTTGTCAGTAAGTTTTAGATTACAAGCATTATACATTCCCTCGTTATGAGATTAGTTATTTATTTTCATGTGATTATTTGATTAGTATAATATCAAAGGTTATGTTTTCAGGCTCATGTAATTATTTATATGTCATTAATTTATTATCATTTATTCCTACAATATTATGCTAAAGTTGTTGATTAAATGGAATTTGTGTTTAATTATTTACCTTGCCATAATTTTTATTTCTTATTTATAATTTCTTCCTAGGAAATTAACCTTTTCTAATCATTTCAAATCACTGATTTATTATTTTTTATTTTTCTCTAGGATTCCAAGAAGTTTATTATGCTTGATACACAGGGTTAGGAAAGGATAATAATTGTGTTCTCAAATGACTCACAATGTTGTATTTTAAATTTTAAATTATAATTCAAGGTTTAAGTATGTATCCAATTCTCCAAAACTACTAAAATGTTTGTTCCTTTAGGATGTGATTACTTGTATATTATTCCAATTTAATAAAGTAACCACAAATACTAGGCTTCTAGATTAAGGGTCATTACATTGACAACAAAATGACACACTATGGGACTGACATGACTCAAAGTGTTTATTTTTAGTTTAAAATAAAATTTTATTAAAAAACATAAATGACATATTCAAAAATGAGAAAATTATTTTTGTATTGTTTTAATACATTAAAAAATGATCCATAAGTAATTTTTGAAGTATAGGAGTCTTCCATGTCTTAATCTGACCCATAGTGCTACTAGTATGAATCTGTTAGGACTTAAAGGGGCCTAGATACCCTGAGAGGGGGGTGAATCTGGGTATGGATATTTTTTTTCCCAAAATAATTTCCACCCCACTAGACCTTGACCTCTTTCCAAGAAGGGTATCTTTCTTTTCACTAGTGTTTTTATTATGATAACTTATTTTATTCTTTATCTGATTATGATGCGTTTGATGAAATGTAGGGAAACAAGGAGGTAGACACATAGATTTTTACTTGGATCACCATCACTGGGATATGTCCAATGAGCATACAATGATGATGTGTCGCTATACCAAAACCACTAAAGCTCCCTACAAATATTTTTTGGTCTAGATCACTTCTATGCCCAGGCTCACTGCCATTACAATGTTTATGGTCGGATCACTACATCCCAAGGGTCACTCCTTATTCCTCTCTCTTTGGATCCCTACCAGTAGAAAGGGTAGCCTTTATCCTATTCCTTTTCTCACTACTTTGGAAGGTATCCACTCATAGTTTATGGACATGTAGGTCCATTCATTATCACTAATCAATACATAAACAATTATAGATAGATGATCTATTGAAGTTCCACTTTTATCCATAGATGAATATCACTTTTCCACTAAACATTGGGAAATCTCTTTTGAAACTCTATCGCAAAGAACACAGCCTCTGCAAAGCTCTTGATTTTTCAAAGCTCAAATAAGCCTTTTCATTGCTTCAATCTCTTCATGAAGATCAAAAGTTTGAAGAGATCATAGGTTTGAAAATCTCACTATATCGTAGAGCTCTCTATATCACAGATCTCACTGTTTCACATAGCTCACACTAGTCTTTTCAATTTTGCAAATCTAAACAAGACTTTGTGAAGTGCACATTCTCTGTAAAGCCAGACTGACCTTTGCAGAGTGCCTTCCTTTCGCAGAGCTCAACTACCTCTTCAAATTCCCATTTATTTTATGAATCTCTCTGCTCTGCGAAAATAATTCCCAATTAATGAGTTTAATGTTTTTTGTTTGATCTCACTACTTCTCTTTAGGGGGTTGAGGCTTACTTAAAGTTGATTTCACCAACTTTACAACCTTCCGCGTAAAGTCAGCGTTGCGTCAGCTCAAATTGTAAAGCTCTGAAATTTCTGCCAAAATTCTCTCTATATTGTGAAGCACTATTTAAATTTTCAGATCATGAATCTCTTCATAATGGTGGAGTGTTATGTCAATTCCTTTGCGCTGCTACCACAAAGCTTCACCGTAATTCTCTTCACCTCTGTTGTTCACGAAGCTTATCATAATCGCAAAGCTCACCCTCCACATTCTTCCAGTCACTGTGAAATCCAATTCATGAAACCCATATTCTCAAAATTTATGCCTTTACCATATTTTTATGAGATCTTCAATGAAATACACTTTTCAAGATTCTCACCAAACTCCAAATTTTTGGACCCCAAAAATTTGGAAAACACTAGAAAACAGTGCCACCTTGTATCTATTCTTTTGTACCACAGCCAGATCTTCTATTCCTTTGTCATGGTTCTTGGTCAACATGGATTGCCAACCACGTCTTTGGAACTTGAAAATTCACCATGAAAAGATTTTTTTTCAACAAACAAAATCAACACAAAAATTATGCAACATTACCTTGAGGTATTTTTGCCCAAAAATATACCCCTTTGGGTTTATTGACAACTATTCTCATAATAAGTCTCTATACATTGATACCTCACTAAAGCTCCTTCCATCATCTACCACGATTCGCCTCTTGTGATTAAGATAGTGACCAAAGATTCACTCACCACATATTTTAAGCTTGCATGAGAAATGATCAGCATGAGAAACAAGAGTATTAGTAGAAGTTCATTAATGAATCACTTTATTTCTGACACCAATCATTGATACCATACTGATACCAATAAAATTCTTTCATCATGAACCTCAGCTATTGTGATATATAATCTTTGATTGAACACTTTAAAAAACTTCATATTTAAAACTCATACTCCCCCTATCTTGTCGTTATCCCCCTATCTTAGTGATCCATCTGTTATATTTTCCATGTGTCTTTGACTAAGACATTTTCTCCCTTCTTTAACCACATTTTCTCCCCCTTAAAGAACTATTTCTACCCCTTTGTCAACAAACCCACAAGTCACTCCTTTTTAGTCTGCAACAGATTAGAAAACACATATTAGCACATTAAGTAAAAACACACCATACCTCGGGGAGAGGGGGACATCCCACATCAACACTTTTTCAAGTGTGGGGAGTTGACCGAACTCCTAGAACCAGTCGATATATCTCAAAATCTTCCTTGGGTAAGTTCTTTATCATAATGTCTACAACCTATATCATTATAGGCATATACACCAACTTCATTATCCCTTACTCCATCTTCTCCTTGATAAAATGATATTTTATGTCAATGTTCTTTATCCTTAAGTGATGTATTAGATTTTTTCTAAGATTTATATCACTCAAATTATCACAATGCATTCCGATCAGAGACTTCACTTAAACACCCATATAATCAAGTTGTTTCTTCATCCATAATAACTGTGTAAATGGTTGAGTGGTCATAATAGACTCAGCTTCTACAATACTCAATGAAATAAAATCATGCCTTTTGATTTTCCAAGAAATACACAAACCAAAAAGATAAAAATCACCTCGTGACGTTGATTTCTTATCTTCTATTGAATCATCCCAATATTTATCTGTGTATCCCAATAACTATAACTAATATTTTTAATTATACATCAAGACGAAGTCACTATTCCCTTGATATACCTAATTATTCTTTCTATTGAAAGCATGTGACTTTCCTGGGGATTTCTTTGATACTGTATTGCTTGGCATGTGGAAAAGAAATTATCAGGCCATATTGATTTCAATTACAACATGCTTCCAATTATCTACCTATACTCTATGATATTAATCATCCTGTGATGGTTTCATGTGGGTATCCACTGGAGACTTCATCTCCTAGGAATTTTCTATTCCATACATTCTCAAAAACTCATTGGCATATTTAGTTTAAGAAATGGATGTTCCATTCTGTCCTTGTGTCAACAGAACCATCATCATTTTAATATATTCATTGTTCACATATAAATTGTAATCAACTCTGCCATGTTAGAAATTGAGCTTCATCCAAAACTGATGTAGCATTTAATACCATGTTATTGGTTCTTTCTTCAACCCATATAAATCCTTCTTCAGCTGACTAACCTTGTCCTCATCTTCATGTCTACACTAGATCAGTATGATTACTAATTATATCTTTCAAGTCAATTTCAGCTCAACTCTTTGACTTTCATAATGATATAAATTTGAATTTATCATGTTCATTTTAATTATCTGTATATGAATTATAATTTTAAACTTCTACTCCCCCTGAGTCTCTTACCACTTCATCACATTAAGCAGACAACATGTCACTATTTCATTGATCAGTGGAATCATCTCTTTCAACTACATTTATTATCTTCTTGTGGAAAGATTTTTGATATTCTCTTGAAGATTCTTGGTATCTAAAAAATATTTAGCTGATACCATATTATTATAACAAAATAGATAATCATGAAAAACCTAAGTGTTTATGCTTGTCCCTCAAATGGGGTTCTTAATGTCAGATATCAAAATACTTATTCCTTTACATCCCAATGAGATCATGCATCTGATTATAATATAGAGATCTCCCCCTATGATGTGCAACTCTTCTTAGTATTGAGATCAATATTTAGACCCAAAAACATTCTCCTTCTCCCGTATCACTTATTCTCATGAGGCACTTTGCAATGTCCCATCAACAAAACCTCTAATCTTACTGGTTCAGAACATGGTGTAGGAAACAAGATATAATGTTAATAACATAATCACTATCCATTATGATCAACTTCTCCCATATATTTCAATAATCCATAAACCATTAACTCTTTCCAAGGAATTATTTTAGATTAATTCTTTATCTCTTACGACTGATTTGAATTAGTTGAAATTTTGGACACATCACATCACCATTTTGCATCTTTTGATTCCACTTCCCCATGGATCGTATCTCCCCTTGAACTTGAAACACATGAGCATTAGTTAATAGGGTTTATACACATAGGGAGAGTAGATCTCCTTGAATAATCAAGAAGATTATTGTGTTTTTTCCTGATGGGTCAACCCTTTGATTATTTCTTGCAATGCATTGCACTCATCCCATGACTTCTCTAACTGTCTAACCAACTTCAATTGAGTTTTCCATATGACTAGGATTTCTTTACCCAAATTTTGAGTATTATTCTAATATTTAAGTTTTGTGGGTTTGTCCTTCTTTAATATTTTGGGTTTATAGCCACTAGTAAAAAATTATTTCTTTGAGGTTCCACCCTAATTCCATTTCTCATGATTCTTTCTCTAATCTAGAATATCTCTACTAGCCATCTTCTCTTTCTTATTCCTCCATTGGAGGGATATTTCGATTCCCTTCACTTACTGTTGTGTGGTATGACATGTGAATTTTTCATGACATTATTCATTCATTTTTCTTTTGTAAATTTTATGATTCATACCACACTTTTTTGTTGGGTTTGAATCTTCCACTAATTTTACATTATTTTCACTCACAACTAGAGTTGATCTTCAATTGTTCTTCAAAGTTTTTTCACATTCTCTCTAGAAGTTCTATTTTGATTGTGACCAAGGAGGTTTTTGATACACCTTTAGTTGAGATCCATGTAATTTTCCTAAGACTATAAACCTATTTTTAATTTTACTATGTTGTCTTCCATTATAGGATTTTTCGTTGTACACTGCATTTGTTGGGGATCTTCTTATGGGTTCCTTTTACATCCCCTCTTTCTTCTTGTGGAACTATCTGGCCAAATTCCCATGATTAGAATATATGGAACATCTTACATTGAAGGAATACCTCATTTCATTATTTATCCATTATGATGTTGTTTTGGTTTGAGTTATTCTTCAGACATTGAGCTCATGTGCTTTCTCACACATGCTCATGGTGTGTCTAGTTCTCCTAAAATAGAATCAGTTCATGGATACTCTCTTCTTAGAGACTCTTCTTTCAGATTTATCATGATGATTCTTCTTATTATCAAATTTAGAAATGTTTCTATCTTTACAACACAAAATTTATTCTTGAGACTCTGAAAAAAAACTTGATGTATGACCATGAATCCCACATAAATAGAACATGAGTTCATTACTCCCTGTAAAATACTTTTTAGGTATGTCTTTAGAAATTGCATGATTTTTCTATTTCTGGAACTGTTCATGGCTCTCTTCCGGTCATGCATGGGAGGGATTCATCAAATACAATTCTGGTTTTTCCTTGTGTGGCCTTTGATATGAGAAAATATATTCTTATTTCTCTTTATAAATAGAATATTTTCTTTTCATTTTATCCTCAGTAGCTAAAGGATAATAAAATAGTAAGTGCAAGGCATCCTTTAACTTGGGATTTCCTTTAGAAATAAATTTCTACACTTCTTTATTTTCTAATTCGAGCTCTTATCCTAGTTGTTGAATCTTTATATCCCATGGTTCAATTTTGAGCATTGAGTTCTTTCTTGAGATCCTCTCCCCAACATATCTCATTTTCTAATTCCCATGTGATCTTATCCACCATGTCACTTTATTCATTTACTTTCAATTTTTCCTGAGAAACGGAATTAGAATAGTGTGCATTCGCATGTTTTAGCCTTTGATTCTTCTGAACTAGTTCAGACAGCTGTGTAGTAAGATCATCATCTCTGGCATTCTGATTCTTAATTTTATCTGATTTCAGATCCTTTCCCTTGACATAATCTTTGTTCTTTTCTCTCTTTATATACAACTTTTGTAGTTCTTCGTCTTGGGAGACACTCTAATCCCACAAATCAGTATCCATGTCAATAATACTTCGATTTAAGCCTCTTAGATTTTTGACCTCAATTTTCAGTACTTGGATTCCAATATCTTTACATTTAATTTCTTTATCCAATTTCTGATCCAATTCCTTTGTCTCATGGACATGTTCCACTTTTCATCTTCTTGTATTTTCATCATCATTATTAGTTCCAACGTCACTTGGAATATCATGTTATTCACTCATTCCTTCTATATCATTGATGGAGTAAGTATTTTTATTTAATGATTTCTCAAAATCATTATTCGGTTTACTACTTTATTCCTTCAACTGAATCACACTCTTTCCTTTGACACTTACACACTGGGGAATTTCACAAGACTTATGCTTATTCTTTGAAATCCTTTCCTTTTCCATGAAACACCAAGATAAGAGAAGAAAAAATATTTAACATATACAATCGACTAAACCAAGTCAGAGAAAACAAATCTGATAAAATAAACCTTCCATCTGATACCAATTGTTAGAACCAAAAGGGGCCTAGATACCCTGAGAGGGGGTTGAGTCTAGGTATGGATATTCCTTTCCCTAAATAATTCTTACCACACTAAATATTGACCTATTTATCACAATGATCACTTTGATTGCACTAGTGTGTTTATTATGGTAACTTATTTTCTTCTTTATCTGATAATGATGCTTTGGTTGAAATATAGGGAAGCAATCAGGAAGACACAACAATTTTTACTTGGTTCACCCTCATTAGGATACGTCCAAGGAGTATACAATAGTGATGTGCCATTATACCAAATAAACTAAATCTCACTACAAATAATGTTTGGGATAGATCGCTTATATGAACTTTCTCACTACCTTTATAATGTTTAGGTTTATCTCACTACTTCCCAAGTGTTACTCCCCATTCCTCACTCTCTGGCCCATTACTGGTAAAAAGGATAACCTTTGTCCTCTTCCTTTTCTCAATGCCTTGGAAGGGATCCACTCAGAGTTTATGCAATTATAGGTTGGTTCATCATCACTAATGAATACATCCTCAATTATAGATAGATGCTCTGTTGAAGTTCCACTTTCATCCATAGATGAATATCACTTTTTCACTGAACACTAGGAAATCCCTTTTGAAACTCTTTTTCAAAGCACACTGCCTTTACAAAGCTCCCACTTTTGCAAAGCTCAAACAAGCCTTTGCAATGATCCAAACTCTTCATGAAGATAACAGGTTCACAGATATCATAGGTTCTCAAAGCTCAGTAGATCGCAAATCACTATAGATCATAGAGCTCATTGATTCATAGAGCTCACACTGGTCTTTTAGATATCGCAAAGCAAAATAAGCCATTTAAAAGAGCACGTCCTTCCAAACTGGCCTTCACAGTGCACCTTTATTTTGCAGATATCAACTGCCTCTACAAATTCCCTTTTCATTCACGAATCTACCTTCTCCACGAATCTCTTTCTCAATTTGAGAACATAATGTTTTTGTTTGATCTCCCTGCCTCTCTCGAGGGGTTGAGGCCTATTTATAGGATATTCCACTGACTCGATAACCTTCCTCAAAAATTCAGTTCCATGTCAGCTCAAATCGCAAATCTCTGAAATTTATGACAAAATTATCTCTATATCGTGAAGCACCATGGCAATTTTCAAATCATATAACTCTTCGTTATTTCAAATCGTTCCATCAATTCCTTTGTGCCACTGTTGTAAAGATTATTTGTAATACTCTAGACCTCTGCTGTTCACGAAGCTCGTAATAATGGCAGATCTCACCATTAACATTCTTCTGGTCTCTGTGAAATCCAATTCATGAGACCCATCTTTGGAGAACTCATGCCATTGCTATATTTTGATGATATCTTCAAGGAAATCCACCTTTCTTGATTCTCACCAAACTCCAAATTTTGGACTCCAAAAATTTGGAAAACACTGGAAAATATTGTCACCGTGTATCTGTTATTTTATACCACCACCAGATCTTCTATTCCTTTTTAAAGGTTCTATTTTAACATGTATTGTCAACAACATCTCTAGAACTCGACAATTCACCATGAAAAACTAATTTTTCAACAAACACAATCAACCCAAAAATGATACCACATTACCTTGAGGGATTTTTACCCAATAAAATCTAGGTGTGTCCTTTTATTAAAAATTGACATTTTAGTAGAAAAGATAAGTGACAAACTCAAAATGAATAAAATTAATTCATATTGTTTTGTACTTTAGGAAAATGATCGATAAGTCACTTACGGCATATAGGAATCATCCACACCTCAATATGATACACGGTATGCCCAGTATGACTAAAAGTGTTTATTATCAGTTTAAAATTAAAATTTTAGTTCAAAACATGCGTGACTCACATAAAACTGAGAAAATATGATCATATTATCTTGATAATTTACGAAAATGATTCATAATTCATTTTTGATGTGTAGGAATTGGTCTCATGTCAAACTGCCACATGATATGACTGGTATGACTCAAATGGAATGTTTTCAATTTAAAATGAAATTTTAGTAGAAAACACAAGTAATATACTCAAAACCAAGAATAAAAAAAATTGGATTGTTTTGATACTTTATAGAAATTATCCATATGACATTTTTTATGTTATGAATCATTTGATTCTCAATCCAACAAATAGTGTAACCGATATGACTCTATGTGTGTAGTTTTATATAAAATTGACATTTTAGTAAAAAAATAATTGACATACTCAAAATATATAAATAAAAATTATATTGTTTTGATATATTAGCAAAATGTTCCATAAGTTAGTTGTGATGTATAGTAATTAGTCGCACATCAATCTGATATACGGTGTGCCTAGTATGACTCAAAGTGTTTTTTACCAATTTAAAATTAACATTTTAGTTCAAAATGTGTGTCACTCACTAAAAAATGAGAAAATGTTCTTAGATTGACTCGATAATTTAGTAAAACAATTCATAAGTCATTTGTGATGTATGGAAATCAGTCTCATGCCAAACTAAGACATGATGTGACTGGTATGACTTAAAGTGCGTGTTTTCAATTTAAAATGAAACTTTAGAAAAAAAACCCAAGTTATATACTCAAAACTAGTAAAAAAGTCATATTATATAGATACTTTAGTAAAATTTTCCATAATTCATGTGTAACATTTAGTAATTAGCCTCACCTCAATCTGATGCACGGTGTGGCCAATATGATTACAAGTGTGTCCTTTTATTTAAAATTTTCATTTTATTAATGTATTGTTTCAAATTTATTTTTAATTTTTTTCTTTATAGTATTAATAACACAATAATTTTTTTATTATATTCATGTATTATTTTTCTTGGGTTGGGGTGGTTTTTCAGCAACTGAAACCATGATCGGGATTTTTTGAGAGGGGGTCATGGGTGCCAAAGATAATGAAACAGTGATATTTTTGAAAGTTTGTTATAGTAATTGTAAATGTAATTGTACAAAACATTGTATAAAATTTATATAATAGTTTTTTTTGTATTTTTTATCTAAATTTTATTTTAATTAAATTATGAATTTATATACCGGTGTATTTTCATTAAGGTGTGTTTTCTATAGTGTGTTGTTATTTCAACAGCACACTATAGCAGTAGGGCCTTTATTAGTGCTAAAAAAATCATAGATAAAGGGTCCCATTTATTAGTGTTATTTCTAGTGCTGATAAAGGGTTCCACATTTTAATATCTCTTATGAAAACAATTCTTTTTAGTGATGTTAAATACCCTTTTGTGTGTTATTACAGGTACAATCTGTGGTAGTGCAACCAGCCTACTTTTTTTATGGATTTATGATATTGATGGAGGGGTGTCTTGCCACATGAATATATATAGAATGTGACTAGTCTGATGACATGACATGATAAGAAAAACTACAAATCTAATGAAATTCAGTGCTAGATTTTATTTTCATACACTAAAATTGATGATAAGACACTCTTTTATCAATGCAAAAAAAGCATTAACAAAAGCACCCATTTTCTAGTAATGATAGAGGGTGACATTTATCAGTGCTCTTTTAGCCATGATAAAATGTATATTTCATAAAAGATTATATATCACTAAAAATTATTTATTTATATACAAATATTTTTATATTTATATAAATATAATATATCATATTAAATGTGATATTTATAACACTAAATGGGAATTTACACTTAATATATATGATATTTAGGGGGAAATGACTTCTAAAATAATTAAAAATTATTATTAATTAATAATTTGGTAGTTATTTTTTATTAATAGTAATTTAATAACAATTGGATAATATAAAAATTAAATAAATTGATGAATGATCTAAGATATGTTGAAAACATGACTTGAACTTCTAACAACCATAATTTTTTATCTTAGTGTTTATTTGATCTCTACCACATATCAAATCAATGTTTGCAAAGTGATCTACTATTTTTTTACTAAAAGGACCATAATCACGGTTTTTTATGTAAAAAGGTCTAGAAGGCTTGTAAGAATGAGTTTATAGCTGGGATAACCAATTTTTTAATATTCAGTGGGATTTCACCTTAAATTATGAGGGTATTATAGTCCTTTTTCATTGAAGATTGAATTTATTATCAAATATTACTTTCATATAGATATTATGATTTTTAAATTTTATTGTTTTTCAAGTTTTAGTTTTATTTATTATTAAATATATTCATATTTTTTTGTACTTATATATAATAAATAAATTATAAAAAAAATTAAACATATTTATTTAAAAATGTATCTCTAAATATATAAACCATCTGGAAATAAATATTTATTATTAATTTTATTTAACATAAAAAATGACTCATTTTATTAACCTTATAAAAATTCCTTAGTATACATATACCTATACAAGTAATATTTATATATAAATATGTTTGTGTCAAAAAACAAATATATATTTACAAGTATATTCTAATATTTGCAAATAAATACATATATGTTAATATTTGTGAATTTATGGGTGAAATATAAATGTGTATGTGTTTTTGTAAATATTTGTGTGTATGTGTGTGTTAATATTATGTAAATAAATCATATATAAATTTATTTTTATAAATATATCATTATCATTAAATATAATATTTAAACATATATATAATAAATAAATATTAATCCATTATAAAATATTTATAACTTAAAATAATATTATATATATGTATAAATTTATTTGTAAGTATGTAGACATATAAATATATATATATATATATATTATAAAATTTACATCTTAATATACAATATACAGAAAAAAATTTTATGAAAAATTTCTAGCTAGAAGCTAAATCTCTTGGCTATTAATTAAAGATAAAATAAAACGATAACAAGAAAGCAAGAAAATGGATGGAGTCATAAAAAGAGACATGACCTCATCCAGAAAAGAAAAATAAGGATCAAAAAATGTAGGATCCCTTCCATAATAATAATCAGAATCATCATCAACAGTCGTAGTTTCCCACTCTGAATCTAAATTACCTTGATTGAGGATCCCAAGGATCATCTCCTTGGACCTTTCCTACTCCTGAGTTAGCTGGATATTTGATGCCTTGGAAGACAACCTGGTAGAAAAATTCTTGGGAGATTGGAATAAGCCTTCAAAGACATTCTTTTTTGAGGAACCAGATCTAAACATTCTCTACTGGCTATATTTCCCTTGTCATTTAAAACAACATATTTTAAAGAAACAGGCTCACCACTTCCCTTAGATCAAAGATGAGTGGTTTTAAATAAAACCATCCACTTATCCTTATCACTTCCATTATCCAAAAAATACCCCATTTACCAAAAATTGTTGAATAACATAAGATATTTTTAATCACTTGAAGATAATCCACACTCTGATAAATATCAAATTTCCTAGACACACCTTTATTTGGAACATGCCCTAAAAATTTCATGGATAGTGGCTTCCAATACCGCCTTGCTCGTCAGTTTATAAAGAAGAATACTCTATCATAACACCAATAGCCTTATCTCCCACCTCTCCATTTTTCTTCCCATCCTCACTAGTGAAATTACTAAGAAAATTAGAGATACCAACCTATTGAGAGTGGGAGTATGGGTTCAACTAATTAGGTGGAGAGGGAGAGTGGTTAAAAACAATAACTTTTTTTAAATTTGATCAACACTGCTAAATACTATGGATTTTATGGGAATATAGAATATTGGTTGTTTTTTAATGCTAATAAAGCCTACTTTTGGTGCTTTTAAAAATGTGACCTATATTAGTAATGTAGGAGGTGCGGCAGGGAACCATACATGCATCACTGGGATAGACAGCTCGAAAGAGAGATGGATGTGTCGACACCTTTCATCTAACCATATTCATACACATATATCTAATATGGGATTTAGAGGTTCCCTAACATGATTTTTTAGATCCCATTATTATATATATATTCATGACAGGGGTGGATATATCATTCAAACTTGTAACATTATGTGATGACTTCTGATAGGGGCAGCTTAATGTAAAAAATTTGTGTCACTTTATGATGGAGGTTTCTCACTCAGGTAATTGGCTCAATTTCTTAGGGGCCTTTAGGCCTCTTTAATATGGACCTTTGAGACATCATTAGGTTCTCTTTTCAAGTTATCGATATGTAATAAGATAGATCAAATGATAACTTTTCATTCTTTATGAGAGGGGGTGAGGTTTGATCTACTAGGGTGTGGGTGTGTGTATTTATGGTCTTTAATCCCTACTACCTAATATATAATAAATTATTTTTTTAATATTTAAAAATAAAATATTAATTTATTCTAAAAAATAATTTTTTGTTAATTTGTTAGAAAAATTAATAAATTTTTTATTTTTATTTCAAATTTTAATTATATTTATAAATGTAAAAAATTATTTTTTAAACGTAAAATATTTTTTGGACACTAGAAAATAAAATTAAATATTATAATGGAATTATTTTTGAAATTTTTTAATACATATTAATTTTTTTTATATCGAATAAAATTATTTTTTGAATGGAATAGAAAGATATTTTTTTAAACAAAGAAAATATTTATTTCATAAAAAATCAATAAAAATTCATATTTAATTTATAAAAAAATTATTATTCATCCGAAAAAAATACTATTTTGATAATTATAAAAAACCCATGTTTCTATTATAGGATAAAAATTATATTTTTACAAATATATAAATTATTATTAATTTAAAAAACAATAAAAAATACTTTTATAACTATAAAAAAATATTATTTATCAAAAAAGATACTGCTTTTTAAAAAGTATAAATATTGTGTTTATATTAAAGGGAAAAAATATTTTATATGTAACAAAAATTCATAGAAAATTTTCACTAAAAATTTCCAAGACTAAATTTTTGAGAAATATTTTTATGTAAATTTTATCTAGAAATTTTTTTGGATATGTATACTAAAAATTACAATGATAAATATCAATGTAAACTTTTACATGAAAGGTTGACTAAAAAATCAAACACTATAATAATATATGATCAAACTCAAAAATTACCATTCAAATAAAATTTCCATATGATAATTATAATATAATATTTTAATATAATTTTAAAGAGAAATCTATATTGAAATTATCAAGAAGAAACTTTCAATGAAACTTTCACATTGAAAATTTTCACTTTAATATACCAGTGTAATTTTCCACTGAACATTTTATTGACAAATTTTAATTGGAATTATTCATTGGAATATTTTATTGAAATTTTCTACTTTAATTTTTTCATTATATAATTAAAGTGTAATTATAAAAATAACATTCATAATTAATTTTCCCAATGGATAATTTTAGAGGAATACTCTAGTGTGTTTTTTAGAAAAATAATTTTCACTATATTTTACCTTTACATAAATGAATTAGAATTTTTTTAGAATAAATTGTTACTATATTCTCTACTATAAGTTTTTTCTATAATTTTTCAATGGATTTTTTCACTACAATTTCACTGTTAAAATTTTCCACTTTAATTTTCTAGTGAATATTTCCCCAGAAAATTTCCATTGTATTTTTTCCACTATATTTCTCATGTAAAATTTTCCACTCTGATATTTAAATGAAATTTTCCAATTATTTGTTATCTATAATAATTTTTCAATGGAATTTTTCCATAGAAATAGACTTTTGAATGTTTAAACAAAACTTTTCTAGTGAATTTTTTCATGATAATTATTCTATGGATGTTTATGCTAAAATTTTCATGTTTTCTTTCCACTATAATTATTCCATGTATGTTTATATATGAATTTTCTATTGAAATTTATCTACAAAATCAATCAAATTAGATTATTTTCTAAAATTTTATAATTGAATTTCTAAATGTAATTTTTAATGGAATTAATTTGACTTTAAAAAATTTTATTCATTTCATTTTAAAAAATATCAATATCAATTTTATCTATTAGTATATTTTTTTTATAAATATAAATACAAATATTTTAAAAAAAATTAAAAAAAACTAGTTAATTATAGAAATAATTTTTTAATATGGTTAATAAAATCATTAATTTTTAAATGATTTAAAATTTTCTATATTAAAAATAAAATTTATTTATTACACTTTTAGTTTTCTAGTGTAATTTTTCTTTTAAATTTTATAGTAAATTTTTTAGGTTTATTTTCTACTAGAATTTTCCAATGAAAATTCACCCTATTTATTTAAAATAAGTTTTTTAGTGTATTTATCTAGTTCATTTTTTAAGTGAAATTTCTAGTGAGATTTTACAATCAAATTTCTAATTAAATTTTATGCTTAATTTTTTCGATAAGATTTTATATTTATAGTTTATTTCTTCAATATATCATTTCACTAATGTTTCTTAGTTGATTTTTTAATTGAATTCTCCACTATAAAATTCCAGTGAAAATTTTCACTAAAAAACTACACTGGAAAATATATAATAAATATTTATTTTTTTTAATTAACATATAAATTAAATTTTTTTTGAAATATAAATAAAAATTATTGTGTTTTTAAATATTTTTATGATTATTAATTAATTTTAAATATATGAAACATTTTTTCAAAGGAAAAACCAATTAATTAATGTTTTAATAGATATAAATTTCTTAGTTTTTTAAATGTGATTTTTTCAGATTTTTATTAACTGAGTTTGACATTGTCAAACTCAGATTTTAAAATAATTTTATTTATATTTATATTATCTAGTATTTAAATATTTTGTCGAGGTGTGGGTCGAGCCCAATTGAAATTTTTTGTTTTGCTAATAAATGGGTGTTTTGGGCTTGGTGGTATCGGGTGCAAGGGCGAGGCATGGTTTGGAGACCATGCGGCCTACTCGGTATTCTTAATAAATAAAAATATTAAAATAATAATGAAATGAATATTAAAAATAAAATAAGAAAAGTAAAATAAAATTTAAAATTGTTTCTTTAATAATAATAATGATGATGATTTTATTGATATTATTGTAATTATTATTATTATTATTATCATCATTATTAATGTTTTAATCAAGTCATTACTATGGATATCATTAATATTAATATGTTATTTTTCTTAATGTTTTACTTTAAGAATATTATTGGTATTATTATTATTATCATTTGTAGTTTTTTTATTTTATTTATTTTTTATTTATTTTTTATTTTTTATTATTTTCTCTTAGGGTTTCATTCCCTCTCCCTTAGCACCTCCCCATCACCCCCTATTTTCCATCATCCCCCTACCCAACTCGAGCCCCTTGTGCACACCCCCTTCTGGGGAGCCCTCCCTTCCACCTTGTCCTCCGCTCCTACCCCTTCGTCGGAACTGCAAATCGTTTATTCCTCCCCTACTGGTTGCATCCTGGTTCAGTGCCCCCTCCCCTCACTGGTTGGTACCTCTACGGCGACCGCAATCCCCCTTATGGTTCGGTGCCTCTACGATGGTCGTAATCCCCACCGGCACCCACCATCCCAGTCAGTGCCCCTCAAACCTTCTGATGAATAGCTCACATTACTTCCCCTCCTTTTCACAATCTCACACCACACCTCCTTATTCAATCATAGATCACCTTTGGCACTCCCCCCCCCCCATCTCGTTTGGCCTACCCCCTACACCCTCGCCGCAGGTACGTTCTACTCCAGTTGTTTTTTCTTCCTTTTGGTAGAATTTTGGGTTAAGATTCCATGTTGTGTAGGTTTTTATTTTGATATATTTTGTTTGTATTCTTGAATTAGGTTCCAATTTGGGTTCATCATGGTGCAATTGTGGTTTTATTGGAGTTTCACACTAATATTTGGATTTTTCGACACCCGAGGTAAGTGGTTCCATCTATAAACATTATTTGGATAATTATTTTTCTTTCTTAGTGAATTTAATGTGTTCCTTGATTAATATGTGTGGTGTGAAATTTGTTTTTTTTAAGGTTTCAAATGTGTTTAAACTTAAAGTATCCTTTTTAGATGAAATTGAGTGTTTTTTATGTGTAACTCGTGTTGTGTTATTTGATTTCATTTTATAAATCATGAAATTGGTTATTTAAATTATGTTTGTAATGAGAATTATATTTATAAAGGTTTTTAGTGTGTGTTCTATTAAAAAAAGTATTTTTGGAATTATCTTTGTGTGAGGCCTTTTGGTGTTTCTTTGGGTTATTTTATAAATTTTTGAAATGGTTCATTAAAATATGAGAGAGATGCATAACATTTTTGGGATAGGATTTGGTTTGTGTTTGGGTTTAAAGATTTTTATTGGTGTAAATTTTTATGGATCTAATTTTGAAGTGTTTTTTAAAAAAAATTTGATTTATTAAATTAAATGTGTAGTGTGTGGTCCCTAATTTGTGGTTTTGAGTCGACAGGTCTAAGGCGACTCACCTGCATCTTCATAGGTAAGTATATATATATATATATATATATATATATATATATATATATTTGTGTGTGTGTGTGGGTTCCCTCATTACATGTATAGTCATCCATTGTAGTGAATATACATGTTTTAGGCTAGGTGTTCCCATATATATATATATATATGTGTGTGTGTGTGTGTGTGTGTGTGTGTGTGTGTGTGTGAAAATGCATACGTAGGTGAGTGGAGACTAGTATAAGCATATAAATATTTTTATAAGGATCCCCTTGAACATGTTCATGGACATTTGGATGTGTGCATAGGGGCTAGGTGTCCTTATATGTATGTGAAAGTGTGTATGCTTATTGGGGGAGTAGCATCTTTTAGTTAGAAAGCACCAAGGGTTGAATGTTCGGTTTGGTTATACCCTGAGGTAGATCCCCTATGCCTATAACTTTAAATTGAATTCCTTAGTTACTTGAGTGTTTTAAAAAAGTTTTTTTATATATATTAAATAGTATATGCATGCTATTAAAAGTTATGTTGATGTTTAATTTTGGTCTTTCATTAATTTTTTAGGTTTGTTTTAAGTGTTGACATGTGTATTTTTCATTAAAATATGATCCATATCTTTTCTTATAATGCTAAACATTTTAAATTCTTAAAATTGGTTTATAAAATGTTTTTGGCTATGTGGCAGGTGTTTCTCAAAATGGTGGTGTGTATATTAGTTGTGAAAGTTGATTTCAGTGAATAGGGATTCTTTTGTGATTTTAAAAGGGGGAAATTCCATGATTTGGTAAGTTGGGAAACTTTTATTGGATTTGATGTGAATTCAATGTTAAATAATGATTTATCCTTCTTGAATGGGTTAATTGTATTTAAGCATGGTTTAAAAAAAATTTAAAATGTGTGAAGCCTTTTATATTAATTGAAATTTCAAATAGCTTTAAAACTTTCAAAATATTATGTGAGAATTTTTTCTAAAGAGAATTTATTCTTTGTGAAGCAATAATGATTTTTTTGGAACCTTGAAATGATTTATAAATGTGAAAACCCCTCCTGAGGTATTCCCCATTGTTTTATAAATTTAATGTTTATTTTAAATGTGTGATTTGTGATATATTCCTAGTGAAGAGGATTGTGATTTTTTGTGTGACTTATATAGGGAATGCGCTCAAGGAGGGAGATCATTGGTGATAGGTTGTATATGTTTTTGGGTAAAATAATGAAAATTTCATATATGTTTTATTAATTAAAACTCACCAACACTTTAAATGGAGCACATGGAAAATATGGGTATCTAGATGGGAGGATTAGGACTAGTATGCTAGATGATACAGAAGTGGTTCATCCTAATTTCTTCTTGTAGGATTGAAACTTACAACACTAACTAAAAAAATTAGGATTGATTAGAGACCACTAGGTTATGGGTGTGTTTCTTAATAGTGGCTCATGCATCAGAATATAGTTTGTTGTGTTTTCTATACCACGTTTCACTGAGGTACGAGGATCCTAGGTCCCCAATTAACACTAACTCCTCAGTGATTTTCCATAATTCATGTGATATTATTTTCAATTCAGTTGTTTCATGCTTGTTCCTTATTTTGTGAAAACCATAATTATAATCTAAATTGGTCTCCTCTTATATTGAAATGTTAATGAATGCTTGTAACCTATTTTGAAAATGAAGTGGAAGAGAAATTATTTTCATGAAATGCAATATTTTTACTTGAATTTGAATAGAATGAAAAGCATTATTCTATTATGTATTATTTTAAAAATAGAATTTTTTATGTTTCTTTTTAAAGGTAAGGGCATCAGGCGTTGTTATACTCAGGAATTCCTACTGAGCATCTAGGTTCTCATATATACATTGTTTTTTCAGTTTCAAGGTTTAGTTTTGGATCTCTCTTATATCAAGTGTGGTTTATGTTCTCAAGTGACCCACGAGGTCACTTTAGGTATGTCTCTCTACTTAGTTTATTCCTTTTTTCACTGCCAGTATGTTTAGTTCATCTTATTTTATTTATCTATTTTGTTCAGTTTATATTTATTTATCTATATTTTTTATATTCCAAATCATTCATAATTGGTTTATATTTATGCCTGGTACAAGTTTTCAGCCCATGGGGATCGGAAACACACTTTGGGCCTTGTCTTAGGCTGACTCAGGTTACCGATTCAGGATTGACCCATGTTGGTTTGTGACAAAATGGTATTAGAGAAGGTTCCATCTTTTAGTTGTTTTTTCTTGGGAACAATTCAGGGTAGATTGGAGCTAGGATTATTGGAACTCGATGTTCTGATTATGAGTAAGGTGTCAGGCCAGCACACCTTTTAGAGGGACTAGAGTTACCAAGGGAAATCATTTTCAAGTGAGTCTATTGGTCCTTGTAGTTCATTGATGTCTGGGAAATTAAAATATAGTTGGTTCAATAGTCCATGTGATCTCACAAGGCCTAAAAATCCATGTGAAGCTGGGGACATTATCCTAAAACACTCTCTTTGACGGTGGTGTGACTGATGTATAGCTACCAACCATATTTCTGAGTCACCCATCAGCACTAGTTTCCACTTGAATATTTATGTAACTTCTTTAATCCCGAAAATTATTTTTGAAACCCCTTTTTTGAAAATTATGGTAATTCAATTTTAAAATAGGAACTGTTTGATTGGGTTATTGTCTCCCCTCTTCAGCTAGTGTAATCCCCCATTAAGAGTTAGTGCATGGTTTAAGTGAGGCCACGGTTGATTCTCTATGGGGGATCCTCTAGATGATCAATGTAAGGATTTCCTTCATAAATTTCAGAATTTAATCCACCACTACCTTTTCGGTAAATTGAATCATCTTGCATCGGAAGAGCGGTTGCAAGTAGATTTAAATAAAGATTTAATCTCCTCAAGTAATTTGATCACCAAAGGTGAAGTAGAGCCTCTTTAAGTCTGACGTTCCTATCTAGAAGTGGGAAAATGTTGAAATATTCTGGATTTTTTAGTGTGGGTGGATATTTTAAAAGGGACTTTGTCTCTTTCGTTGGTTTCATCTAAGTAAGAGGTCATGTTAAGCCGCATGTGTGGTGAATCTAGTTATAAGAGGTGGTTGTGAATGATTTTAGTAATCATATGTTGTTACGGACTCAGGTTAAGGTACCACTCTTTTAAAGGTCTCTGTCAGTTTCAAGGGTCATGTTTGGTGACATCCTATGGTGTGGGTTCCCTTTGAAATGCAAGGGTGAGTTTCG
This sequence comes from Viscum album, assembly GCA_963277665.1. Taxonomy (NCBI): domain Eukaryota; kingdom Viridiplantae; phylum Streptophyta; class Magnoliopsida; order Santalales; family Viscaceae; genus Viscum; species Viscum album. Next base: position 1,741,854,623 of record OY728128.1, on the reverse strand, counting down.
TGGAACTTTTTCGAACATTTGTTTTAACAAAAGCATGTTATTTTTTGGGTAATTTTCAATCCATATATTTTAAAAGTGGGTTTCTTCCAATATTTCTCTCTCTCTATGTTTCCCATTCCATGTAAAAAGGGGCAGTGCATGTGCATTTTTTAAAAACTCGTTTCAGTAAAGTACAGTGTTAGAGTAAGTGGGCCCCGGGTGTGTTGAGTTCTAGAGGTTTTATCTGGGGTGTTTTTTAGTTTCTTGTGGTACTACTGTTCAGGTTTTCTAATCCCTGACTGTAAGGTATGAGATGCTTTGACCACTAGAGATCCATCCATAGGTCCCGAAGTGAAGCTTTTGTGTAGTTAGGAGAACCCCAATGGTGTGAAAGGTTTAGATTTGTGTTCTGTTCTCGGTGTAGGAGATGTATATGGTTTAAGCCTCTAGTGTAGTTATTTTGTTTTAATTGTTCCTATTCAGTGGAAGGAGGTGGAAGAACCTCATTTCTACATCATGACCCATTTGGGTGTAAGAGTTTCTCATTGATTAAAAGAAGGTATAGTCATCTTGTTTTCTTAGAATCCTGATGGTTGTGTTCCACCAAATTTGGGGCTTCTTTTAATGGCCTCTATGTGGCCCATGCTTATAAATCTAGAGTACTTGGATTTTCTATTTTTCTATGGGAAATAAACCATTGGGATGTGTCGGTGGTGGCTTGTTGGTCTATTATATGGGTCCCTTCCCTCCCCTCCCCTCGTTGTGGGGGTTCTTGGTCTATGTAGAGAATTACTTGAGTTCAAACAATCTATGTAGTTTTTTTGGTGGGGAGACCCATCATGAGTCTCACTAATCATACTCTTGAATAAATTGATTTTAGTTTACCCACTTATGGTGGGCGAGTTTGTTCGGGCCTCCCATTATCAGTTCCCTGATTTTGTCTCCAGGATTACGTCTTTTCTTGTGGTAGGGAGTCCACTTGGCCCTCCCAGTGTCAGTAGTCTGGTTATATTCATGGTTTTGAAAGGTTGATAGGTGGTATCATTTAGATCTTTCTAACCCCAAGCCTCTCTCTTGAGTAAAACATTGGGGTCGAATCATGCCCAACGGTGTTCTGAAGCAAGGTTGTGGTAGCCTTGTTTGAATTAATCACTTGTTTCTGGTAAAGTGTGTGTGCCTTTTGGGGATTTTTTAAGGCATTTTATCTTAGGATATGGAAATGGTGCATGGTGAGAGTTTATATCTTTCAATTATCAACTGGAAGAGTCTTGAATTTTGAGGTCTAGTGCGGCTTGGTGGAGAGTTCATTTTAGGTCTCCCAAGATTATTTTTAATTCCTTTATCCTTGTTGATAGTTTCCTTACTTCTCTCTCATTGTTGTTTTCCATAAACCTCTTTGAGATAATATGGTGTACTGGTAATGTCCTCTAAACAATCATGGAATAGATTTTTTGGGGTGGAAAGCTTTATGGTGGGGAGAATTATCACACCCATATTTTGAAAAAAAAAATTATTTTTATTTATTTTATCGGACTTTGAAATATTTTGTTGAGGTGTGGGCCGAGCCTGATTGAAATTTTTTGTTTTTTTGATAAATGGGTGTTTTGGTCTTGATGTTATTGGGTGCAAGATAAGGTCACAGTTTGGATATCGTGTGATCTGCCCGATATTATTAAAAAATTAATATTTTAAAAGAATAATTAAATTAAAGTTAAAAATAAAATAATAAAAGTAAAATAAAATTTAAAAGTTTTTCTTTAATAATAATAATGATGATGATTTTATTATTATTATTATTATTATTATTATTATTATTATTATTATTAGTATTATCATTATTAATGTTTTAATCAAGTTATTATTATAGATATCATTAATATTATTAAGTTATTATTCTTAATGTTTTAATTTAAGAATATTATTAATATTATTATTATTATCATTTGTAGTTTGTTTTTATTTTTATTTTTATTTTTATTTTTATTTTTATTTTTATTTTTATTTTTTATTTTTATTTTTATTTTTATTTTTATTTTTGTTTTTTGTTTTTTGTTTTTTTGTTTTTTTATTTCCCTTAGGGTTTTATTCCCCCTCCCTTATCACCTCACACTCCCCCCTATTTCCCATCACACCCCCTACCCAAATCAAGCCCCTTGTGCGCAGCCCCTTTTAGTGAGCCCTCCCTACTGCCCCAACCTCTGCTCGCACCCCTCCCCCAGAACCGAAAACCATCGGTTCCTCCCTTACTAGCTGTGTCCTGGTTTGGAACCCCCTCCCCTCACTGGATGGAACCTCACCGGTGAAAACAATCCCCCTTGATGGTCGGCACCTCTCCAATGACCACAATCCCCACTAGCACCCAACTTCTCAGCTATCGCCCCTCCTACCTTCCTATTAATATCTAGTACTACTTCAACTCTTTCCCACACATGAACACCACACCTACTTGTTTGAGCGCATATCACCTTTGGAACCCCCCCCCCCCCCGGTCTTGTTCGGCTAGCCTCCCGCACCCTTGCTGTAGGTACGTTCTATTCCATATATTTGTTCAATCCTTTTGTTAGAATTTCAAGTTAGGATTCCATGTTATATAGGGTTCTATTTCGATATATTTGGTTCAAATTCTTGAATTAGGGTCCAATTTGGATTCCTTATAGTGTGATTATTGTACTAATATAGTTTTACACCAATTTTTTGAGTTTTCGACACCCGAGGTAAGTTGTTCCATCTATAATCATCATTTGGATAATTATATTTCTTACTTAGTGAATTTAATGTGTTTCTTGATTAATATGTGTGGTGAAAATTTTGTTTTTGAAAAGTTTTCATATGCATTTAAATTTAATGTGGCTTTTTTGCTGAAATTGAGTGTTTTTCATGTTTAACTCATGTTTTTTTATTTTATGTCACTTTATAAATCAAGAAATTGGTTATTCAAATTAATTTTGTAATTATAATGATGTTTATAATTGTTTTTAGTGTGTATTTTATTCAAAAAAAATGGATATTGGGTATGTTCTTGGTGTGAGGCCTTTTAGTGTTTTTGTGGGTTGTTTTATAAATTTTTTAAATGGTTTATTGAAATATGAAAGAGATGTAGAACATTTTTGGGATATGATTTGGTGTGTGTTTGGATTTAAATAGTGTTTTGGTTTAAATTTTTATAGTGCTAATTTTTAAGTTTTTCATAAATTGTTTTATTGATTTATTAAATTATATGTGTAGTGCGTGGTCCCAACTTTTTGGTTTGGAGTTTCCAAGTCTAAGGATACTTTCTTGAGTGTGCATATGTAAGTATATATATATATATATGTTGGTTCCCTTGTTAAATGTATATTCATCCATGGTATTGAATACACATGTATGTGGCAAGGTGTACCCATTTATATATATGAAAATTCATATGTAGGTGAGTGATGACTAGTATATGCATATAAACATGTATGTAATGATCCTCTATCACATGTTCATTTCCATTTGGATGTGTATATAAATTCTAGGAGTCCTTATATGTATTAGAAATTGAATATTCCTAGTGGTGGAGAATAAGCTTTTAATTAGAAAGTGCAAGGGCTGAATGTTCAGTTTGGTTCCACCCTAAGGTAGGTCCCCAATGCCTATACCTTTAAATTGAATTCCTTAATTTCTTGAGTGTTTTAAAAGGTATTTTTTTATATTAAATAGTATATTCATGATATGGAAAGTGATTTTGATGCTTGATGTCAGTCTTTCCTTCATTTTTTAGGCTCACTTTAAGTGTTGACATGTGTATTTTTCATTAAAATGTGATCCCTATCTTGTTTTAGAATTCCTAAAATTTTAATTTCTTAAAATTAGTTTCTAAAATAGTTTTGAGTGTACGGTAGGTGTTTCTCAAAATTTTCATTTTTATATTAGTTGTAAAAGTTGATTGAAATTAATATGGATTATTGTGTGATTTTAAAACGGGTAAATTCCATGATTTGGTAAGTTTGGAAAAGTATATGGGATTTGATGTGAATTCAAGGTTAAATAGTGGTTTAACTTTCTTAAATGGGTTGTATGGATTTAATCATGTATTCATGTTTTATTAAAATGTGTGAAGCCTTTATTCTTAATTGGAATTCAAAATGGATTTAGAACTTGAAAATGTTGGGTGAGCATGTTTTCTAAAGAGAAGATACTCTTTGTAAAGTTATGAGGCTCGTTTGGTACCTTAAAAATGATTTGTAAATGTGAAAACCCCCTCATGAGGAATGACCTGTTGTTTTATAAACATAATGTGTATTTGATTTGTGATATGTTCCTAGTGAAGAGGCTTTTGCTTTTTTGTGTGACTTATAAAGGGGGTGTGCTCAAGGAGTGAGATTGGTGGTGATAGGTTGCATGTGTGTTTGAGTAAATAAAATGAGAAGTTCATATATGTTTTCTTGATAAAAACTCCCCACCACTTTAAATGGACCACATGGGAAACCTAGGTATATAGGTGGGTGAACTAGGACTAGTACTCTATATGATACGAAAGTAGTTCGTCCCAGTTTCTAGTAGAAGGATTGATGCTTACAAAACTTACTAAACATAATGATGATTGATTGGAGACCACTAGGTTATGGGTGTTCTCTATACGAGGGGCTCGTGCATGACAACATAGTTTTTTAGTGTTTTTTATACCATGTTTCACTGAGGTAGGAGGATCCTAGGTCCCCAACTAACACTATTTATTTATGGATTTCCCATGGTGCTTGTGATATGATTTTTCAATTCATTTGTTTCATGCTTATTCCCTATTTTTTGAAAACCATACTTTTAATATAAATTGTTCTCATTTCATTTTGAAATTTTATCGCATGCTTAAAACCTATTTTGAAAATGAAGTGGAAGAGAAATGCATTTCTTGAAAATTAAATCAAGTTAATTGAATTTGAAAAGAATGAAAAATAATATTTTGTTATGTCTTATTTTCAAAATATCACATTTTGAGTTTCTTTTTAAAGGAAAGGTCATAGAGTGTTGTTGTACTCAGACATTCTTACTGAGCATCTCGGTGCTCACACTTACTTTAACTTTTTAGTTTCAGGGTCTATTTTTCAATCACTCTTGTAGTTATTGTGGTTTATATTCCATGGTGACCCACGAGGTCACTTGAGGTATGTATCATTACTTAGTTTATTCATTTTGATGATGCTACTTTGTTCAGTTCATATTCTTCTATTTATCTGTTTTGTTCAGTTTATGTTTATTTATCTATCTTTTTTTATGGGCCTAATTATTCCGAGATTGTTTATATTGATTTCTGTCACATGTTTCCAGCCCATAGGGATTGGGAATTCCATTTAGGCCTTGTCGCAGGCCGACTCGTATTGCTAGTGCAGTGTTGACTCGGGTTGGTTAATGAAATAAATTACTAAATTTTTAAAATATAAATATATTTTTTTTTGTAGAATGGATCAAGTAATTATTAAAACAAGGGATATTTTAAAAATTAGTATGAAAATTTTGATTTAAGTAGAAGTGATAGTGTAGTTTAACGACATCAAATACTCAAAATGACGAAGGGAAAAGTAATTCAATGACAAGATAATAAAATAAATACAATACAATAAAGAAAACAATGTATATCACCAACTGGGTGATCTCCTATTATGTTATTAATATATATATATATCTGTGTGTGTGTGTTATAATTCCAAAGGGTGATGAAACCCATTAATGTTATCTATTATCAAGGGTTTAGGAAATCAGCAATCATCATAAATATAGGCATTATAAAGTATATAAATGATAATTCATAACATCACACATTAGATGTCATAACCTCATGGAATCACATATAACGTTCACAAAAAAACTCATGTTTAAAGCTTGTGAAGTCAAAATCAGTTCCATGTTACGTTGTCTCAGTAAAACACTTTTCAGGAAAACCCATTGGGAAAATTTTATGAAGGGGAAAAGAGGAAATATTTCAAACTCTCACTCATTAAATAATTTAATTGTTTCTTAAGGACAGAAAATTATTTACTTATTTCTTAGAGACATGGGTATAATACCATTAGAAATAATTATAATATCCCCAAAACAGATCTCACATATCCAATTCTAAAAACAGAATCATTATATTTTTTGTATTAATAGCAACAAATGGGACCCATTTTTAGCTGTCCAAAACTACAACATCAAATAGAAATATTGGATTGATTACATATCTGAGGACATTTTCGGTTTAGAGTTTTATATAATTAACAAAAACTCTTATATAACATTACCCATGTCTTTAAGTGAGAATGTTTTCCACTATACCCAGATTTTTTTTCCACATTAAGTATCCATAATCTCCCATGGGAAACTCTTATAGACATATCTTACTCGTCATATTTCCTTACAACAGGGAGAAATGAAAATATAAGAGAGGGATCATTTTAAATTCCCAATAAAGTTAGAAATAGCCTTAAAAGTGAATATCATTAGTGAGGCTATGATGATCATATGGGTATGAAGTCAATGATCATTACATTGGAGAATTTGTACACATAAAAACCTGGATCATAAAACATATATAATATCATAAATGTATTTAAATATAAGAGTCCTAATAGTCATTAATAATGAGCCATGTGAAGTCGATATTGATCAAATGAATCATTATAAACTAAACAATAGAGATAACATGTTGGTATAATTGAACATTATCTTCATTATAAATGACCACATGTTTTAAAATAACTAAAGACCAGTTAAATTTATTCCATAAAGATCCAAGGTTAAATCCCTCCTTATTTCCTTTAAAGATAAGAAATATTACCTAATTTATTTGAGACCTATATCAGGCTCACCCATTTTATATGCTATATCAGGATCACCGGTCATCATGATCTATATCAGGCTTACCCAACATCATAAGCTATATCAGGATCACCCATCATCATAAATAATGTACAAGTAACATAAATGAATATAACCCTTGGAATTTTTCATTTTTAATATAAAACTATTAAAAATAACTTTCATTCCTTTATATCTAAATTTACCTAGGGAAAATAAATATGTTTCATGATAATCTCTTTAAAAAAATCATTTTTCCATCTATATATAGAATATAGATGATATCATATGATCATATTATAAATAAATAAGAGTAAATATTAAAGGATGTTGACATGGATGGATATAACATCAAAATAACATTTAAAACATTTAATTAAAAACAAGTTAAATACCCTTTTCTTGAGATACATTTAAATTATTAAAATTTATAAAATATTGAGAAAGGGGTTTTCTTTGAAAATTTTCATGGAAACTAATAAATAAATCTTCAAAGTAATTAATAATTATGATAGTGTAAAAATATGTTTCTAATATATATATTAAAATAAAACATTATTTTTCACATTTTGTTAAGAAGTAAAAAAACTTTTTTAGAAAATATTTCTTTAAAAATATTATTCTTAAAACTTTATAAATAAAGTAAAAGGTAATTAAAATAAACTTTTAAAAGGATTAAGTATAGTAAAAAAACTTACATAAAAAAATTTTGAAGAACATATACATAGAAGAAAATTTTGATCGGCAAAAAGGGAAATATAGTCAACTTATCTTTAAAAAAATTTCTAAATAATATAAAATAACAAAGAGAATAATATGATAATAAAAAATAAAAAATTATTAGAATAAATGGAGTAAAATAAAATATATTGGGTTTAAGGATAAGATATATATAATTTCATTTAATGTAAATTTAACATAGACAATCCGGAAGACAAATGAGTCTAGAACAAAAATCTTTTTTCTCTTTGGTGAATTTTGAATAAAAATACATTCAAATAAATAATATGATATATATTTATATATCCAAATAATTTCATGAAGTAATATTTCCAAATTAATTCATGTGGAATTAAGTACACCATACAAAGAAATCATGGTGCATTATATGAAACATGTCACAATAAAATAATATTGAGACAAAGAAAATCCTTATAAATATAATTACATTTGAAGTGACAACTAATCAATGAAGTGGTTATTTGAAAATATTAAAATCAATATAAAACAATTTATAGACAAATATACACATAATCTTGTCATAGAAAAGCTAATAAATAAGTGGTGTAACCTAATGATAGAAAATTGAGTAAAGAAACCTCTTATCTTAAGTCTATAGTTATAATTTATTTCTTTTAAATACTTTATACTAAACTTATATTATTTGTTTTTTTTAATAATCTATTTCTGGTTTAATCCCTTCTCATTACACACCTTATTTCATTTATTTCAATGACATATTTAATTACGTAATCGGTTAAGACCACGTCGAGTGTTTTGAGGATGTTGGGTTCATAATTAGAAAATGACATTAGTAGGTTGACCATGTCAAAGGGGTCATTATTCCATCATCTCTAGAATATTAATAATAACATTATTATCATTTTTATATATCAAATATTATAACATTTGTAAACCCACACTATTATATACGGTGATAAAAACATAAGCTTTAAAATTCTATATTTGATACCAATAAATGTAACCCAATTTCAACCATAAAAAAAATATAAAACATAAAAAGGAGATATGGGATAACATATATACCCATGGAACTTTTAGGTTTCAATTTTTAGAGAATTAGGATAAACTCTTACATAACAACACTCATTCCTTTAAATGAACATTCACAAATAAGAAATTAATTTATCCCAAAAAAAATTTCACATAGGTTATCTATAACCTATGTGAAAAAATTATTTACCATGTATGTTATTTATTAAATGACATTGAATATAAAATAAGAAGATTTTTCATTCTGGTTATCAAAGAATCGATGTGGAAAATAAAACACTCACATTTTTATGCTAGTTCTTCAATAAGTGATGTGAAAGACTATTTTTTTAACATTATTTATTTCATAAATATTATTAAAAATAATTTTTCTTACATAACTTATTAAATAACAGACAAGAAAAATATTTATAATTTTAATCAGGGGTTGAGAGCACTCATTTTGGTTTCATTTATTTACACAAAAACCTTTAATTTTCTCTCACAGGGTGAACCCTAACCATTTCATAAATAATATGTGGCCTTAAATATTTTCATTATTTGATATGTAACCTCAATTATCTTAATTATTTTATTTTTAGACTTAAATACCTTTCATTTTAAATCCACCATCACCTTCCATCATCACTAGTCATTGGATACCACTTGCACCTTCTTCCCATTGGCGTCGCTTTATCAATCATCCTAGTTCCAATTTCAATTTATCTTTTCTATTTATTGTTTCAATTTTATATGAATCAAAGGTATTTTAATTTGTATTTTTTGTTATAATTTTCTATTTATGTCAATTTATCATTGATTTGGCATCCACCTTCGCTTTTCACCATCACTCTTATTTGGCTGCCACATGTTCTGTCTTCTCATTGGTGTCATACACTCAATCATATCAGTTACAATATCAATTTATGGTTTGTGTTTATTGTTCCAATTTTCCAAGAATCCAAGTTATTTGTATTTTTATTTCTGGTTCCCATTTTCTGTTGATGTCTCTTTATATTTCAGTTGGCATCCACCACCATCATCCACCGTCAACCATCATCGGGCACCACTTATACCTTCTTCCCATTGGTGTCACCTTCTCATTCATCCCAATTCTAATATAAATTTATGGTTTTTTTTATTATTTCAATTTTATGTGCACCCATGTAATTTTCATTTATATTTTTTGTTCAAATTTTCCATTGGTGTCACTTAATATCTGCTATTTAAATTTTCCATTTTGATTATTCACACATCTTAGGTATTTTTAATTGATGAATGATTGTATTTAGATTAAGTTTTCTGTTTTTTATTAAATAGTGATAATTAAATATGTTTAAAACTATATTTTTTATCAAATATGTTGTTTTTTGTTTTGAAATATTTTATGGTGTTTTTAAATTGTTATTTATAAAAGTAAATTTCAACTTTAATTTAAAAATATAATAACTAATTTTCAATTTTTGAAATTTGTTATAGATAATAATGAGTCAAATTTGGATTAGTACATTGCAGACAAGTAATGAATATATGGAAGGTGTCGATGCTTTTTTGGAATCTTTTAAATGAAATTTTCCAAACAATGACATGTTTTTTTGTATATTCCTGAAATGTTTAAATATGAAGAAGTTTACTATAGAGATCAAAGATAATTTAATTTTTCATAGTATTAATATGAGTTACAACCATTGGATTTGGCATGGTGAAACTTGGTAGAATTAAAAATCTATGTATGATGATTATTTTCAAGATGATGAGTTTGATAAAATTAAATAAATGATTCGTGATATTGAAGTAAAGGCAACTGATAAGGAATTGAAAATTGAGTGTTTATATGGTGATGCTGAAAACCCATTATATTTGGGTTGTATTAAATTTATGGTTTTATCCATAGGGTTAATATTTATTAAATTGAAGGAGAAAATGGATGGACTTATGATAGTTTTACATAGTTTCCACAGCTATTAAAAGACATACTTCATAAAGACAAAGATCGTTCAGATTCACATTGTAAAAAGAATAAAATATTATGCCTGATGGGTTTGTGGTACAAGAAAATACATGCTTTCCTGAATGAATGTGTTCCATACAATAAGGGATATGAATATTTGTTATAGTATCCAAATTTTAGTCCAACATGGTATATGTTGAAAGAAAAATAACATATTGATTCAGCAATTACAAATACTCCTACCAAGTCAATTTGGAATCCTCCAATAAATCCTCATTTTAAATCTTTATTTTCAAATTAAAATGATGAAAAAGGTTAAGATTACATGTAGATGAGTGAATATGTGATGTAAAATGACATCATACAGTTGATTTCTATAGTGGAAGAAAATTGACCAATAGCTTCCTATATTTTTAAATGAAGTTAAAAATATCATACTTAGACTGTGTACAGATGGGATGAATACATATCAAATACTTTTTAGTACACAGAGTTCATGGCCTATTTTATTGGAAATTTATAACTTATCTACTGAATTTTATATGAATTGAAAATTTTTCATGTTGATTTTAATGATCTTTCGACCAGAAAATCCAAAAAATGACATTAATGTTTTCTTGTCACCATTAATAGATGATTTTTTTTATTTTATGGGATAATGGTATAAGTGTGTATGATTCTTATAAAATGGAATATCTTCAACTGTAATAAATTACTATGTCTACTATAAATTACTTCTCAATATATGGAAATTTTTCTAGATACAATGTCAAGGGGTATAATAATTTTCTAATTTGTGAACAAAAGACATCATATAATCAACTAAAACATGGGTGAAGAATAGTATACATGGTTCATCAGAGGTTTTCATAATTGGATAATTCTTATCAATGATTAAAAAATGAATTCAATAGACCATAAGAATTTTATATTGCTCCAAAACCGGTGTCCACCAATCAATATTTTGAGTGGGTGAAAAACATTTATGTCACATTCAGAAAGATAGAAGAATCTGGAAATGATAGAAATATTTGGAAAAAAAGATCAATATATTTTGAGCTACCATATTGGAGATATCATGAGGTAAAACATAACATTTATTTTATTCATGTGGAGAAGAATATTTGTGACATTTTTATTACAACATTGTTAGATATTAATAGAAATAATAAAGATGGGTTTAATGAAAAATTAGACTTACCCTCAATGGGAATATGTTTTGAATTAGATCCCAATTTTGATGGCAGGAGAACATACCTACCTCTAGATTATCATAAAATATCCAAGATGGAGAAAATTTATTTTTTCAATGTCTCTATGGTATAAAATTTCTACCGGGTTATCTTCAAATATAAAAGATTTTGTGTCATTAAAAGATTTGTTGTTGATAAGAATAAAATCTCACGATTTTCACATCATGATAAAACTCCTACAATTTGAATTGCATGGAATATTTTACTTCTTTTTTAGAATAACTATCTTTAAGGTGTTTTATTTTTTCAATTCAATTTTTAACAAAGTGATTAATTTTAATTCATTGAAATTTTTAAAAAATAATATATGTTATATACTTTCACAACTAGAAATTTATTTTTTCTCAAACTTTTTTTGATATCATGGTGCATATAATGGTTCATTTGGTGTAAGAAATAATGATTTTTAAACCTATATATCTAAAATGGATGTATCATTTTGAAATAAATATGAAGATATTAAAGGTATATACAAAGAATCCATATCAACATGAATCCTCTATTGTCGAGTATATTTCTTTGGTGGTTAAAGAGTTTTGTAAGATCCATTTTCCAATAGTGGATTACATCAATTTTCCTATATATCTTTATGAATGATTCAATTATATGGGAAAGTGGGTGATTGGATTGAATGTAAAATAATTGACATTTGAACAGGTAAATAAGGAAAATTTATGCATCTTGAATAACATATATTATGATAAATTATATAGAACATTTCATATTAATGTGTCAAAATAATATTATCCAAAGAATAAATATATTTGGTTTTTAAAAGAGCATAAAAACATTTTTTCCATGGTTTAAAGAGACCATTATTATAAGATCAGATTCATCAAAAACATTGATATGGTTAGCAGTTGATCCAATTTTAAATTTAACAACATTTTTCAGGTATGATATTAACTTCTATACATTTCATATAAGAGATTATGATAATAGAATTGTGGATTATAATAGTAGTGCATTGGTGTTCACATAAGCAATTCATTTATTGAGTTCCTAATATAGAAACTCAATATATCTGTTAAGTGCATATTACAGAGTCATTAAAGAAATGTGGTAGGTTGATTATAATAAATTTTGAGTTCTGGTGTTTAATTTCAAATGGGTTGTCATCAATAAAAGTTTCAGACATGAAGAATTCAGTTTGAAACTAGTTAATCTGAATAGATTGGAATATACAATTAATCATTTTATCATGGAAACGCAAGAGAAAAATTATGTGTTCCTGATCCATCCAATATATAGTGGTCTATCATTTTTCAAGGAAAAAATAGTATGTTGGTGATGAAAAACTTAATAAAGATGTTGATTTATGTGAGATCCTAACTTTCACAATATTAACAAATAATATTAATGAGAACGTCATTAACATGGATTGTGTGATACTTAACGATCATGAGGAAGTGATTTAAGAAGACAATACATTAGTAATTATTTAATATTATAGGTAACATTTATTTATTTCTTGTTTACTTCTTAAATTTTCTAAAATGTTAGAAATATTATTTATATTATCTTTATTAAAACACATATTATAACTAATAAGTAAAATTTTTTGTTTATATTATTTTATTTTTCTTTATTTTACCATGTTTACCCTTACTTAACTTATTTATTTGTATATTTAATGGAAAAACAAATAATTTTAATCTAATATGTTAAATTAAAATGAAAAAAATCTATAAAATATTATATTCAAAGAATATTTTTTGGAGTAAAAAATAGTGTAATATGTTGGATAATTTTTACAATTCACATGCCATTTTTGGATTTGTTTTCATTTAATTATGTCATATAATCTCTCCTTAATTTTTTTACCATTTAATTTAACCACTTTAGTAAATATGAATAAAAATTTATTTAGTTTACTTTACTTTTTATTGGATCATTTTTCATTTTTTAATTATAGTTATATGTAATAGTTGGATTTGTATATTTTTGTACTGTTTTTTTGTTAATTATACATCATTTATGGATTTTTTTCATCCATTAAGGTCATTTAATCTCTCATTAATTTTTTTATCATTTTAGTTAACTATGTTAACAAATATGAATAAAACAATTTTTAGTTTAGTTTGCTTTTTGTTTGATCAATTTTAATTCTTTATTTAATCTTATTTGTAATAGTTGGATTTTTATATTTTGTAGCGACTCAGGTTTTTGGCCCTGTCAAACTTTGGAATATTTCTACGAATAATTCCAGAGCTAGGAGCGAAGACGGCGTGCGATTCCGAGGCCCGGTGTGCTCGGAATTAATTTTATAAAAATATTAAGTTTTTTTATACTATGCACGTGGCAGGGGTGTGATATCTCCTAAAAGGTTGCTCAGAACGGGAATCTGAGGGCACGGTTGCGTCCGGAACGTGCCGTTTACCCTAGGTGGGTTGTAAACTTTGCGGGCGCGGGCCTGCGGTGAGAAACGCCACCAGGGGCGTTTCCGTAAATAAGTGGCAAGTTTGTGTGCGAGCGTCGGCTCAAATAACTTCTGAACGGAGTCTCGGATGGAAAATCTGAGACCGCTGTTGCGTTCAGAACGGCGCGTTTACCCTAGGGGTGACCTTACTTTTGTTCGCATCGGGCGTCAGGTCCGAGGCGGGTTTGGCGCCGGCGGGCCGCTAATATAAATATCAGCGCCCCCCCCCCCCCCCCCCCCCCCCACCCACCCCCCACCCCTTTTATCGTTCTTCGTCGTTCTTCGCCGCCACTCCGCCGAATCGAGCAAACGGAGCGCCCACGAGCTCAGAATTCGACGGCGGACGTTCCAGGAGTGCGCAGCGGAAGCTCGGGAGCGCGGATCTGAGGCAGAACGTCGGCGTTTCGCCCGCGAGGTAGGCGGTTTTGAGTTTTAACCCCCGATCCTGTTTTTGCTGCGTTTTTCTGCAAATTGAAGCCGTAGAAGTGTAGATCGGGTCCCGAGGGTCGCGTAGACGCCTCCGGATCGCAAAACGGACCACCGGGGTGCCCCCGGCGGTCCGCGAAAGGTCCGTCGGCGCAGCGGCGCCCGGCGGCCCGCGGCGGAGCCGCGGGGGTGCGCCAGCGGCGCGCGGCGGAGCGCCGCCGGCCAGGCCGGTCCGGCCATTTTTCGCATATGGGGGTCTTTAAACCCTCGTATCTTGCACTTCGGGAGTCGGATTCGCGCGCCGTTTGCGGCGACGTGACCCTAACGATGAGGAGAACCCTCCGGTGTGGGTTCGAGGGTTTAAAGGTTTGGGATCGTGGCCCGGGAGCTAGAAACGTCGTATAAAATAATATTATTTTATTATTTTACGACTTCGGGCCGTTGTAACTTCTACCCGGAGCGTCCGTTTGACGTGCCGTCAGTGGCGTTGGGACCCTGATGGTATGAAGGACTTTTTGAGATGGTTTCCGGGTGTTGGGACTGCGAACGGGGTGCGGGCCCCACGAGGCCGGGTTTTGGCGTTTGCGGGGAAACGCAGCTTTTACACCAGGAGTCCGATTTTGGCGGATGAATAGTCGATCCTGTGTGTTTTTCCGAGAGGATCGCAATGGCGCGATCCGTTCGACGAGTTTCGGAATCCAGGCGTGGGCCCCAACCGAGCCGGCCTTCGGTGAATAGTACCTTTTTCACCGGGTGTCCGTTTTGGGCGAGCGAGTAGTCGATTCCGCTTGTTTTTCCGAGGGGATCGCCGTCGTGTGATCCGCCCGATGGGTTTCGGGATCGTTGTGTGGGCCCCGCA
The DNA here is from genome assembly GCA_963277665.1 of Viscum album. Lineage (NCBI taxonomy): Eukaryota > Viridiplantae > Streptophyta > Magnoliopsida > Santalales > Viscaceae > Viscum > Viscum album. The sequence goes on along the minus strand of OY728128.1, from coordinate 1,741,839,225 downwards.
CGAGCTAGCTATGGTGAATAGTGTCGTTTTCACCGGTGCTCCGTTTCGGGCGAGTAAACAGCCTATCCTGCGTGTTTTTCCGTGTGGAACGCGATGATGGCCTTGGTTTTGGCTTCGGAGGTGCGCAGTGTGGCTTTGGGGCGAGTCTCTCGGGTTAGCGACGTTTGGACCAGCAGTGGTTGAGGGTTCTCCCTTGGTTCGTTCCTACGAGGGTTTGTGTGGTATCACAACCTTCGTATGGGTTTGTGATCCTATCAATGGGATGTTTAAACTGTTAGAGTTGTGGTATCCCTCTGGTGTGCCCGGAGTGGATCCTCTAGCATCTTTACCCTAGATCGGGTTCTTGGTATCGCTGTGACCACTTATTCACGGGCAGCGATCCTCTATCTAGCAGGTTAACCCCGTAGGGTTTGTGGCATCATCGGGAATATGATCCCCTACGCGGTGGGTCGTGCATAGTAGGGTTGTGGCATCGTCGGGTTTACGATCCCCTACTTAGCATGATTTTTATAGTAGGGTTGCGGCATCATTAGTTATACGATCCCCTACTCAGAGCTTGGTGTCGGTATGGTTGCGGTATCGTTGGTTATGCGATCCCCTACTCAGCGCGTGGTTTCGGTAGGGTTGCGGCATCGTCAGTTCGATCCCCTACATCGCGAGTTATACCAGATAGGGTTCCGGTATCATCGTGACCATCTTTATATGGACGATGATCCTCTATTTGAGTGTGGAGATTCTGTCGAGCGCCAGATCGGGTTGTGGCATCCCCTAGCGGATCCTGGGTGTGATCCCCTATCTGTGAGAACTACGTATGCCATATCGGGACGTGGTATCCCCCAGCGGACCCTGGGAGTGATCCCCTATCTGTGAGCTACGTATACCAGAGTGGGTCTTGGTATCCCCTAGCGGACCCTAGCGGCGATCCCCTATCCGAGGAGTTTGGTGGTTATGGTGTTTCAGCGATGTTTCCTCAGTGATGTTATCCGACGAGCGCGGTCTCACGGGTGAGCGTCTGAGATGTTTGCGAGTATCCTGATGGAGTGTATCTCTCGGATGAGTGTCATCTGGTATGACAGTGTTCGTGGTGTACTCTCCTGGTTGTGGATAGTTGCTGGTGACGAGGTCGGTACCTCTTGTGGCTTTGTGGCATGAGCTGTGTATATCTGGATTGTTCAAGGTGTATGTATGGGCATACACCTGTGCTGAGTTGACTAGTTTTGTTTAGCCGAGGATGGTCAGGAGATGGAGTTTCTCTCTCTTCTGGGTTCCCTCTGGCTGGGTTGAGCGGACTGTTGCCTTTCAGTTGCTCCCTTGGGTTTTGGGTTTTTGGGGTGCCTTCTGAGTATGTTTATACTCACCCCTGCACGGGCTTTGCCCGCACATGTTTGTGTCTTGTGCAAACCACAGGCCTTTTGACGGAGTCCCAGGAGGACCCGGAGCAGGCGGAGCTTAGTGAGCGAGTTGACTGGGGTGTTTACCGGAGCTGTATCGAGGGAGCTTTCCGGCGGGTGTTTGTGGCAGCGTTCCCCTTCTTCTGAGCAGGTTGAATACGCTTTTGTAGTTTTCTTTTCACTACTGGAAAATGGACCTATCCCCATGGTTTTCTTCAAAACCGTGGGGATAGGTACCCCCTATACCCACAGTTTTGGAAAACCGTGGGTATAGGTCAATTTTCAAGACCTGTACCCACGGTTTTCAAAAACCGTGGGCATAGGGAGGTCTATCCCCACGGTTTTCCAAAACCGTGGGGATAGGTCTTGAAAAATGACCTATACCCACGGTTTTCAAGAACCGTGGGTATAGGGGTACCTATCCCCACGTTTTTGAGGAGAACCGTGGGGATAGGTATAGGATAAAAAACCTATACCCACGGTTTTTCAAAACTGTGGGTATAGGTTTCCCATGTGTGCGTGGGAAATTTTTTTTTTCCGCGGGAAAGATTTTTTTTTGGCGGGAGTCCTATACCTACGGTTCTTCCCTCTATACCCACGGTTTATATAACTATATTTAACTAAATATATATATATATACACATAATTGATAGTAGGGTAGTGGTAGACGCGGTACTTTGCAGCGAAGAGGTCGTGGGATCGAAACCCGCCTGCAGCCTTATTTTAGGATCTATACCCACGGTTTTGAAACCGTGGGTAAAAGCCATTGACACCGTGGCAATTGGGAATGTTTTGTTGACACGGTGGCAGAACACCTATACCCACAGTTTTGGAAAACCGTGGGTATAGGCTGGGGACCTATACCGACGGCGTTCCAGCCCACGGTTCCCAAAACCGTGGGTATAGCCTATACCCACGGTTTTGGGGGCTATACCCACGGTTTTGAACCGTGGGTATAGGCCTTTTTCCAGTAGTGTTTGGTGGGCCCTGTTTTTCCCTTGTACTTTTGTTGTTTCTCTCTGGTTGTGGGATAGATTGTATGCATGCATATACTTTTCAGTTTCTATATCTCTGCACTGTTGCATGGAGGTGTTTGTGGGTGCGTGTGTACAGGTACCATAGGCTAATGCCTCCCATGTGTGTGATAGCATACTCGGCGCTAGTCTCCAGCCCCTGGCCTATTGGAGGCGGGCTTGGGGAGTCGCGGCTCGAGCCCCGTTGGGTCGGGTCGTGACAGAGTGGTATCAGAGAAGGTTCCACCTTTGGGATCTCAGAGCGTAGCTGGTCTAGCTGTGAGCTTGGTTTGGGTTGTATAGCGGTAGTGTTAGGATATTTCGGGTTCGGCTTTCAGGCCAGGGACTCAAGTGTTGGTGCGGCGGCCGACGTATCCATACACCAGGACTCTGATAACCTGTCTTTCGACTCGGGACATTCGTACACTGGTCATGGGGACATAATGGTACATGCATCATACAGGAATGGGTTTTTGGTTTTTCCTTGTCCTTCTTGAGTCAGCTCTCCAGATATACTCTTTGACTATGGTGCGTCTTGAATGTATTTCAGGATTCCTCCACGACGACAGCCAGCGAGGGTTCCACAGCAGGATTGTGCTGATGACCCGCCTCGTGTAGTGGCTGTGGAGCAGGGCACAGGTTTTGAGGTTGCACCTCCAGGTGGTCTGCCAGTTGAGCCACCACCTGTCGAGTAGCTGGTTGTGATGGCGGTGCAGGACGAGGTTGTGCGCAGGCTGAGTGCGCTGCGCGAGTTCCAGAGGCTGCGACCTCTGAGGTTCTGAGGTGATCCAGACCCCCAGGCAGCTGATGACTGGCTTGAGGCAGTCACCCGAGTTTTCCGCCTAGTGAGGACACCTCCAGATCAGATGGTGGTCCTAGCGGCGATCCTTCTGCATGGTTCTGCTGAACGATGGTGGAGTTTGGTGACGCAGTCCCATGACGAGGAGACGCTGACGTGGGAAGAGTTTGAGCGGCTCTTCAGGGAGGAGTTCTATCCGGTGACGCTGAGTTCAGTGCGGATCCAGGAGCTTCTGCAGCTTCGACAGGAGAGCCTGACTGTGTCGGAGTACTCAGCGAGGTTTACAGACCTGTCGCGCTACTCCCTGGATATGGTTCGAGACCCGTTCTTTAGGGATCGGACATTCGAGCAGGGCTTACGCAGGGATATCCGGGCAGGTGTGGTTTCCTTGTGCCTGCCCACCTATGCTGGAGTGCTGGAGCGAGCGTTGGTGGTGGAGAGTTTTCTGGCTGAGCAGTTTCCCCCTGTTAGTGCTGGGCACTCGAGAGCTGAGACTTCGTCGGTCGGATCGGCATCTGGTAGCCGACGACAGACTCAGGGGTCTGGACGTGGCCGACGTTTCAGGAGGTGACCCCAGGATGGAGGATCTGAGCCTCGGAGCTCACAAGGCTCGCAGGCCAGTTTTGGTCAGCCGCAGGAGAGGCGGTGTTACGCTTGCGATGGTCGGGGACATCTTGCTAGAGATTGCCCGACCCGACGTGCTGCTGAGGGGGAGCCGGTCGATGGACCTCCTTGGCAGAGGCAGCGTCTTGAGCAAGGAGGTCTGTAAGGTGTTGGACGTGGCGTCGGAGCTGGTGCAGCGGGAGGCGGTGGTAGACAGTACCAGTTGCCACCACCCCCACCCCCAGGTGGTCCACCCCTAGCTCAGGGAGCTGGTGGTCGAGGGCGAGGACAGCTGCATGCCCTGGAGGCTGTTGACCCAGAGGCACCACAGATGGATAGAGGTACGCCTTGTGTCTTTTCTACTTACTACAGTAGTTTGTCAGACACTGTTTAGCGGTACTCTTTCCTTTCGTTGCTTGCTCGAGTTTTGTTCAGGGCGTTGGTAAGACCCTGAGTGGTTGTTGCTGGTGGGCTCGCTGGTGTGTGATACCCAGTTGAGAGTTCAGTCGCTTTCCTTGTGCTTGGGGCTTTTCGGGGACGAAAATTTCTAAGGGGGGGAGGATGTAGAGACTCAGGTTTTTGGCCCTATCAGACTTTGGAATATTTCTACGAATAATTCCAGAGCTAGGCGCGAAGACGGCGTGCGATTCCGAGGCCCGGTATGCTCTGAATTAATTTTATAAAAATATTAAGTTTTTTGTATACTATGCACGTGGCGGGGGTGTGATATCTCCTAAACTGTAGCTCAGAACGGGAATCTGAGGGCACGGTTGCGTCTGGAACGTGCCGTTTACCCTAGGCGGGGTGTAAACTTTGCGGGCGCGGGCCTGCGGTGAGAAACGCCACCAGGGGCGTTTCCGTAAATAAGTGGCAAGTTTGTGTGCGAGCGTCGGCTCAAATAACTTCTGAACAGAGTCTCGGATGGAAAATCAGAGAACGTCGTTGCGTTCAGAACGGCGCGTTTACCCTAGGGGTGACCTTACTTTTGTTCGCATCGGGCGTCGGGTCCGAGGCGGGTTTGGCGCCGGCGGGCCGCTGATATAAATATCACCCCCCCCCCTTTTATCGTTCTTCGTCGTTCTTCGCCGTTCTTCGCCACCACTCTGCCGAATCGTGCAAACGGAGCACCCACGAGCTCAGAATTCGACGGCGGACGTTCCAGGAGTGCGCAGCGGAAGCTCGGGAGCGCGGATCTGAGGCAGAACGTCGGCGTTTCGCCCGCGAGGTAGGCGGTTTTGAGTTTTAACCCCCGATCCCGTTTTTGCTGCGTTTTTCTGCAAATTGAAGCCGTAGCAGTATAGATCGGGTCCCAAGGGTCGCGTAGACGCCTCCGGATCGCAAAACGGACCACCGGGGTGCCCCCGGCGGTCCGCGGAAGGTCCGCCGGCGGATCCCGGCGGCCCGCGGGGGAGCAGCGGCGGCTGGCCGCCCAGCGCGGTGGCGCGCGGCGGAGCTGCGGCTGCTGGCCGCCCAGCGCGGCGGCGCACGGCGGCCGTGCCGGAGCCGCGGGGGCGCGCCAGCGGAGCGCCGTCGGCCAGGGCAGGCCAGCGGCGGCGGCCGGTCGGGGCCGGTCCGACCATTTTTCGCATACGGGGGTCTTTAAACCCCCGTATCTTGCACTTCGGGAGTCGGATTCGCGCGCCGTTTTCGGCGACGTGACCCTAACGACGAGGCGTACCCTCCGGTGTGGGTTTGAGGGTTTAAAGGTTCGGGATCGTGGCCCGGGAGCTAGAAACGTCGTATAAAATAATATTATTTTATTATTTTACGACTTCGGGCCGTTGTAACTTCTACCCGGCGCGTCTGTTTGACGTGCCGTCAGCGGCGTTGGGACCCTGATGGTATGACGGACTTTTTGAGATGGTTTCCGGGTGTTGGGACTACGAACGGGGTGCGGGCGCCAGGAGGCCGGGTTTTGGCGTTTGCGGGGAAACGCAGCTTTTACACCAGGAGTCCGATTTTGGCGGATGAATAGTCGATCCTGTGTGTTTTTTCGAGAGGATCGCAATGGCGCGATACGTTCGACGAGTTTCGGAATCTAGGCGTGGGCCCCACCCGAGCCGGCCTTCGGTGAATAATACCTTTTTCACCGGGTGTCTGTTTTGGGCGAGCGAGTAGTCGATTCCGCTTGTTTTTCCGAGGGGATCGCCGTGGTGTGATCCGCCCGATGGGTTTCGGGATCGTTGTGTGGGCCCCGCACGAGCTAGCTACGGTGAATAGTTTCGTTTTCACCGGTGCTCCGTTTCGGGTGAGTAAACAGCCTATCCTGCGTGTTTTTCCGCGTGGAACGCGATGATGGCCTCGGTTTTGGCTTTGGAGGTGCGCAGTGTGGCTTTGGGGCGAGTCGCTCGGGTTAGCGACGTTTGGACCAGCAGTGGTTGAGGGTTCTCCCTTGGTTCGTTCCTACGAGGGTTCGTGTGGTATCACAACATTCGTATGGGTTTGTGATCCTCTCGATGGGATGTTTAAACTGTTAGAGTTGTGGTATCCCTCTGGTGGGCCCGGAGTGGATCCTCTAGCATCTTTACCCTAGATCGGGTTCTTGGTATCGTTGTGACCACTTATTCACGGGCAGCGGTCCCCTATCTAGCAGGTTAACCCCGTAGGGTTTGTGGCATCATCGGGAATATGATCCCCTACGCGGTGGGTCGTGCATAGTAGGGTTATGGCATCGTCGGGTTTACGATCCCCTACTCAGCATGATGTTTATAGTAGGGTTGCGGCATCGTTGGTTATACGATCCCCTACTCAGCGCTTGGTGTCGATAGGGTTGCGGTATCGTTGGTTATGTGATCCCCTACTCAGCGCGTGGTTTCGGTAGGGTTGCGGCATCGTCAGTTCGATCCCCTACATCGCGAGTTATACCAGATAGGGTTCCGGTATCGTCGTGACCATCTTTATATGGATGATGATCCTCTATCTGAGTGTGGAGCTTCTGTCGAGCGTCAGATCGGGTTGTGGCATCCCCTAGCGGATCCTGGGTGTGATCCCCTATCTGTGAGAACTACGTATGCCAGATCGGGTCGTGGTATCCCCCAGCGGACCCTGGGAGTGATCCCCTATCTGTGAGCTACGTATACTGGAGTGGGTCTTGGTATCCCCTAGCGGACCCTAGCGGCGATCCCCTATCCGAGGAGTTTGGTGGTTATGGTGTTTCAGCGATGTTTCCTCAGTGATGTTATCCGACGAGCGCGGTCTCACGGGTGAGCGTCTGAGATGTTTGCGAGTATCCCGATGGAGTGTATCTCTCGGATGAGTGTCATCTGGTATGATAGTGTTCGTGGTGTACTCTCCTGGTTGTGGACAGTTGCTGGTGACGAGGTCGGTACCTCTTGTGGCTTTGTGGCGTGAGCTGTGTATATCTGGATTGTTCAAGGTGTATGTATGGGCATACACCGGAGCTGAGCTGACTAGTTTTGTTTAGCCGAGGATGGTCACGAGATGGAGTTTCTCTCTTGTCTGGGTTCCCTCTGGCTGGGTTGAGCGGACTGTTGCCTTTCAGTTTCTCCCTTGGGTTTTCGGTTTTTGGGGTGCCTTCTGAGTATGTTTATACTCACCCTTGCACGGGCTTTGCCCGCACATGTTTGTGTCTTGTGCAGACCACAGGCCTTTTGACGGAGTCCCAGGAGGACCCGGAGCAAGCGGAGCTTAGTGAGCGAGTTGACTGGGGTGTTCACCGGAGCTGTGCCGAGGGAGCTTTCTGGCGGGTGTTTGTGGCAGCGTTCCCCTTCTTCTGAGCAGGTTGGATACGCTTTTGTAGTTTTCTTTTGGTGGTCCCTGTTTTGCCCTTGTACTTTTGTTGTTGCTCTCTGGTTGTGGGATAGATTGTATGCATGCATATACTTTTCAGTTTCTATATCTCTGCATTGTTGCATGGAGGTGTTTGTGGGTGCGTGTGTATAGGTACCATAGGCTAATGCCTCCCATGTGTGTGATAGCCTACTCGGCGCTAGTCGCCAGCCCCTGGCCTATTGGAGGCGGGCTTGGGGAGTCGCGGCTCGAGCCCCGTTGGGTCGGGTCGTGACAGAGTGGTATCAGAGGAGGTTCCACCTTTGGGATCTCAGAGCGTAGCTGGTCTAGCTGTGAGCTTGGTTTGGGTTGCATAGCGGTAGTGTTAGGATGTTTCGGGTTCGGCTTTCAGGCCAGGGACTCCAGTGTTGGTACAGCGGCCGACGTATCCATACACCAGGACTCTGATAACCTGCCTTTCGACTCGGGACATTCGTACACTGGTCTCGGGGACATAATGGTACATGCATCATATAGGACTGGGTTTTTGGTTTTTCCTTGTCCTTCTTGAGTCAGCTCTCCAGATATACTCTTTGACTATGGTGCGTCTTGAATGTATTTCAGAATGCCTCCACGACGACAGCCAACGAGGGTTCCACAGCAGGATTGTGCTGATGACCCGCCTCATGTAGTGGCTGTGGAGCAGGGCGCAGGTTCTGAGGTTGCACCTCCAGGTGGTCTGCCAGTTGAGCCACCACCTGTCGAGCAGCTGGTTGTGACGGCGGTGCATGACGAGGTTGTGCGCAGGCTGAGTGCACTGCGCGAGTTCCAGAGGCTGCGACCTCTAAGGTTCCGGGGTGATCCAGACCCCCAGGCAGCAGATGACTGGCTTGAGGCAGTTACCCGAGTTTTCCGCCTAGTGAGGACACCTCCAGATCAGATGGTGGTCCTAGCGGCGATCCTTCTGCATGGTTCTGTCGGACGATGGTGGAGTTTGGTGACGCAGTCCCATGACGAGGAGACGCTGACGTGGGCAGAGTTTGAGCGGCTCTTCAGGGAGGAGTTCTATCCGGTGACGCTGAGGTCAGTGCGGATCCAGGAGCTTCTGCAGCTTCGACAGAAGAGCCTGACTGTGTCGGAGTACTCAGTGAGGTTTACAGACCTATCACGCTACTCCCTGGATATGGTTCGAGACCCGTTCTTTAGGGCTCGGACCTTCGAGCAGGGATTACGCAGGGATATTCGGGCAGGTGTGGTTTCCTTGTGCCTGCCCACCTATGTTGGAGTGCTGGAGAGAGCGTTGGTGGTGGAGAGTTTTCTGGCTGAGCAGTTTCCCCCTGTTAGTGCTGGGCACTCGAGAGCTGAGACTTCGTCGGTCGGATCGGAATCTGGTAGCCGACGACAGACTCAGGGGTCTGGACGTGGCCGACGTTTCAGGAGGCGACCCCAGGATGGAGGATCTGAGCCTCGGAGCTCACAGGGCCCGCAGGCCAGTTTTGGTCAGCCGCAGGAGAGGCGGTGTTACGCTTGCGATGGTCGAGGACATCTTTCTAGAGATTGTCCGACCCGACGTGCTGCTGAGGGGGAGTCGGTCGATGGACCGCCTTGGTAGAGGCAGCGTCTTGAGCAAGGAGGTCCGCAGGGCGTTGGACGTGGCGTCGGAGCTGGTGTAGCGGGAGGCGGTGGTAGACAGTACCAGTTGCCACCACACCAACCCCCAGGTGGTCCACGCCTAGCTCAGGGAGCTGGTGGTCGAGGGAGAGGACAGGTGCATGCCCTGGAGGCTGTTGACCCAGAGGCACCACAGATGGATAGAGGTACGCCTTGTGTCTTTTCTACTTACTGCAGTAGTTTTTCAGACACTGTTTAGCGGTACTCTTTCCTTTAGTTGCTTGCTCGAGTTTTGTTCAGGGCGTTGGTAAGACCCTGAGTGGTTGTTGCTGGTGGGCTCGCTGGTGTGTGAGACCCAGTTGAGAGTTCAGTCGCTTTCCTTGTGCTTGGGGCTTTTCGGGGACGAAAAGTTCTAAGGGGGGGAGGATGTAGAGACTCGGGTTTTTGGCCCTGTCAGACTTTGGAATATTTCTACGAATAATTCCAAAGCTAGGCGCGAAGACAGCGTGCGATTCTGAGGCCCGGTGTGCTCGGAATTAATTTTATAAAAATATTAAGTTTTTTTTATACTATGCACGTGGCGGGGGTGTGATATCTCCTAAACGGTAGCTCAGAACGAGAATCTGAGGGCACGGCTGCGTCCGGAACGTGCCGTTTACCCTAGGTAGGGTGTAAACTTTGCGGGCACGGGTCTGCGGTGAGAAACGCCACCAGGGGCGTTTCCGTAAATAAGTGGCAAGTTTGTGTGCGAGCGTCGGCTCAAATAACTTCTGAACGGAGTCTCGGATGGAAAATCTGAGACCGCCGTTGCGTTCAGAACGGCGCGTTTACCCTAGGGGTGACCTTACTTTTGTTCGCATCGGGCGTCGGGTCTGAGGCGGGTTTGGCGTCGGCGGGCCGCTGATATAAATATCAGCACCCCCCCCCCCCCCCCTTTATCGTTCTTCGTCGTTCTTCGCTGTTCTTCGCCGCCACTCCGCCGAATCGAGCAAACGGAGCGCCCACGAGCTCAGAATTCGACGGCGGACGTTCCAGGAGTGCGCAGCGGAAGCTCGGGAGCGCGGATCTGAGGTAGAACGTCGGCGTTTCGCCCGCGAGGTAGGCGGTTTTGAGTTTTAACCCCCGATCCCGTTTTTGCTGCGTTTTTCTGCAAATTGAAGTCGTAGCAGTGTAGATCGGGTCCCGAGGGTCGCGTAGACGCCTCCGGATCGCAAAACGGACCACCGGGGTGCCCCCGGCGGTCCGCGGAAGGTCCGCCGGCGCGGCACCGGCGCCGGCGCCGGTGGATCGCGGCGGCCCGCGGCGGAGCCGCGGTGGCGCGCCAGCGGCACGCGGCGGAGCGCCGCCGGCCAGGGCGGGCCGGCGGCGGCGGCCGGTCCAGGCCGGTCCGGCCATTTTTCGCATACGGGGGTCTTTAAACCCCTGTATCTTGCACTTCGGGAGTCGGATTCGCGCGCCGTTTGCGGCGACGTGACCCTAACGACGAGGCGAACCCTCCGGTGTGGGTTCGAGGGTTTAAAGGTTCGGGATCGTGGCCCGGGAGCTAGAAAGGTCGTATAAAATAATATTATTTTATTATTTTACGACTTCGGGCCGTTGTAACTTCTACCCGGAGCATCCGTTTGACGTGCCGTCAGTGGCGTTGGGACCCTGATGGTATGGCGGACTTTTTGAGATGGTTTCCGGGTGTTGGGACTGCGAACGGGGTGCGGGCCCCACGAGGCCGGGTTTTGGCCTTTGCGGGGAAACGCAGCTTTTACACCAGGAGTCCGATTTTGGCGGATGAATAGTCGATCCTGTGTGTTTTTCCGAGAGGATCGCAATGGCGCGATCCGTTCGACGAGTTTTGGAATCCAGGCGTGGGCCCCACCCGAGCCGGCCTTCGGTGAATAGTACCTTTTTCACCGGGTGTCCGTTTTGGGTGAGCGAGTAGTCGATTCCGCTTGTTTTTCCGAGGGGATCGCCATGGTGTGATCCGCCCGATGGGTTTCGGGATCGTTGTGTGGGCCCCGCACGAGCTAGCTACGGTGAATAGTGTCGTTTTCACCGGTGCTCTGTTTCGGGCGAGTAAATAGCCTATCCTGCGTGTTTTTCCGCGTGGAACGCGATGATGGCCTCGGTTTTGGCTTCGGAGGTGCGCAGTGTGGCTTTGGGGCGAGTCGCTCGGGTTAGCGACGTTTGGACCAGCAGTGGTTGAGGGTTCTCCCTTGGTTCGTTCCTACGAGGGTTCGTGTGGTATCACAACCTTCGTATGGGTTTGTGATCCTCTCGAAGGGATGTTTAAACTGTTAGAGTTGTGGTATCCCTCCGGTGGGCCCGGAGTGGATCCTCTAGCATCTTTACCCTAGATCGGGTTCTTGGTATCGCTGTGACCACTTATTCGCGGGCAGTGATCCCCTATCTAGCAGGTTAACCCCATAGGGTTTGTGGCATCATCAGGAATATGATCCCCTACGCGGTGGGTCATGCATAGTAGGGTTGTGGCATCGTCGGGTTTACGATCCCCTACTCAGCATGATGTTTATAGTAGGGTTGCAGCATCGTTGGTTACATGATCCCCTACTCAGCGCTTGGTGTCGGTAGGGTTGCGGTATCGTTGGTTATGCGATCCCCTACTCAGCGTGTGGTTTCGGTAGGGTTGCGGCATCGTCAGTTCGATCCCCTACATCGTGATTTATACCAGATAGGGTTCCGAATCGTCATGACCATCTTTATATGGACGATGATCCTCTATCTGAGTGTGGAGCTTCTATCGAGCGCCAGAACGGGTTGTGGCATCCCCTAGCGGATCCTGGGTGTGATCCCCTATCTGTGAGAACTACGTATGCCAGATCGGGTCGTGGTATCCCCCGGCGGACCCTGGGAGTGATCCCCTATCTGTGAGCTACGTATACCGGAGTGGGTCTTGGTATCCCCTAGCGGACCCTAGCGGCGATCCCCTATCCGAAGAGTTTGGTGGTTATGGTGTTTCAGCGATGTTTCTTCAGTGATGTTATCCGACGAGCGCGGTCTCACGGGTGAGCGTCTGAGATGTTTGCGAGTATCCCGATGGAGTGTATCTCTCGGATGAGTGTCATCTGGTATGACAGTGTTCGTGGTGTACTCTCCTGGTTGTGGACAGTTGCTGGTGACGAGGTCGGTACCTCTTGTGGCTTTGTGGCGTGAGCTGTGTATATCTGGATTGTTCAAGGTGTATGTATGGGCATACACCTGAGCTGAGCTGACTAGTTTTGTTTAGCCGAGGATGGTCACGAGATGAAGTTTCTCTCTCGTCTGGGTTCCCTCTGGCTGGGTTGAGTGGAGGGTTGCCTTTCAGTTGCTCCCTTGGGTTTTGTGTTTTTGGGGTGCCTTCTGAGTATGTTTATACTCACCCCTGCATGGGCTTTGCCCGCACATGTTTGTGTCTTGTGCAGACCACAGGCCTTTTGACGGAGTCCCAGGAGGACCCGGAGCAGGCGGAGCTTAGTGAGCGAGTTGACTGGGGTGTTTACCAGAGCTGTGCCGAGGGAGCTTTCCGGCGGGTGTTTGTGGTAGCGTTCCCCTTCTTCTGAGCAGGTTGGATACGCTTTTGTAGTTTTCTTTTGGTGGGCCCTGTTTTGCCCTTGTACTTTTGTTGTTGCTCTCTGGTTGTGGGATAGATTGTATGCATGCATATACTTTTCAGTTTCTATATCTCTGCACTGTTGCATGGAGGTGTTTGTGGGTGCTTGTGTACAGGTACCATAGGCTAATGCCTCCCATGTGTGTGATAGCCTACTCGGCGCTAGTCGCCAGCCCCTGGCCTATTGGAGGCGGGCTTGGGGAGTCGCGGCTCGAGCCCCGTTGGGTCGGGTCGTGACATATTTGTGCACTGAATGTATGTTATTTTTATTTGTATGATAATATAAGATCAAATATTTATTCCACCACATACTTCTTGGGAGGACCATATACATATTTATGGGGAGGATTGTACATATACAATTGTTATGGTGGCTCCTCATCCTTTTGCACATTAGTCATCTGATTCTATAGGGGAAAATTATTTTTAGGGTTGGTAAATGTGGTTGCACATGTTTACCAAAATTATAAGTTTCTCATAACTAGGACCAGAGGAAAACAATTTATTTTTGACAATGATATTCCCATGTGTTCAAATGCAAAAGAATTTAGTACTTTTATTACAGTGCATGCTCGAGGCAAAGTTGGTATTTTGATTTTTGATTTTAGATATGTTGAAAATGTTACTATGTCTCAATTATGGGAGGAAATTTTGTTAAGATAATTTTTTATTTTACTTATCATGAAATTTTTTCATTAAAATAGGTCTTTACCCTTATTATCATATGACATTTGATATACTTGATATTAGATGACTCAGGAAGAAATTTTTAGATTTTGATTCTAGGAGATGGATGGATTTTAAATAAAACCACATAATAGAATTCATTTTTGGGGATAAAAAAAATCAAAATCCATGTGATATATATATTTATTAATGAATATATATATAAGAAGTTAGATAAAATTATACGACAAGAAGACTTTCAGTAAGTGAAATGTTATCTTTTAGAGGGTTTTTTATATTAATGATCATAATAATGATTTATTTTTTCCTAATCTTAATAAAATGAGGAGTTATCATCAAGATATCCTATCCAAAAATTTATACCCTCATACTTTATCTCATGTATGGTATATGTTATTGGAAGAATAAATGGTAGCTGAAGTATTTCAAGAATTGAGAGATGAGTCTTCAGGCTCTATAGAGGTTGACCCTCCTTCCCCCTATATAGACATGAAAAATAGAATATTTCCTAGAGGATCAAAAAGGGACAATATCTTACAAAATATTAAATGGTTATAATTGAGAGTATTTTAAGAAGTTGTTTAATTTATTTATGTTATTTAAGTTAAATAAAATATTTATATATTGTGATTCACTACTAAAATTTTCAAATATTCTATACAAGATTCCCTTTAGGATTATAGAACACAGGGTACCTTCATGGATGAGGGTTTTAATGATATTTAAGATATGAAATTGGGAAATCCCAAACACCCGGGTTGTGTGCGTGGATACCCGACAAGTGTATTGGTAAAAAAAGTGTTTGTCAATTCCAAAACTTATTTAATGGAGGATGTATATAAAAGAAAAATATAATATTTGGAAACTAAAGTTTAGGATATGTGTTAGATGATGGATTATAGGATCATAGATTTGTTGTAGTTAATGTTTTTAGATATGAAAAGATAGTTTTAGGCTATTGATCCCACTCCTCCACCTCCTCCTACTTATCCAACTCCCACACCTCATCCTCTACCACTACCCATTTATAGTGAGTTATATGTTGAGGATCCCCAGCATCATATTGTAACATATGGGATTATATATTTTATTTAGGATTCTATTAATCATCAATAGATAGAGATGAAAACCTTAGGGTCATTTTATAAGATATTATAGATAGATTCAAAAAAATACCATTTCATATAGATGAGGTCACTATAGTTGGACAAAGTATTATCCATTTATATTTTTACTATCTAGACTTGTTCTAAAAATTACCATTGAGGTATGTGTAGATTATATCCTTTATTTTATATTGGTGTTAAATTTGTTTCAACGTTTTAATTTTTATATATTTATCTATTTTTTATAAGAATACTTTAAAGTAAAAGCCATACTATATAGAAAACAATAAATACATGATTTTATGACTTTAGATACAAATTATTATGGTCTTGATATATTATAAACATATTCAAAAAAAATTGGAAGTTTTTGAAATTATAATAGAAGCTAATAATTGTGGGAGTGAAATGATAGTGACAATTTAAAAAATATATAATGGAACTTGTAACTAGAGATGAGTTAGAAATAAAAAGGATGCAAGTATTTTCCATTTAAGTCAAATATCATATATCATTAATTTATTTTAATTTGTTAAAACTTTATAATTGTTTTTTTGGGTTAAGTATATTAATAAAAACTTTATGTTGCATGATAAGAAATTATTATATGGATTTATGGACCCATAATTTATTTCACCAATATTGATGAAAATGAGTGATATAGTAAGAACAATTTATATATTTGAAAGAATTCAAATTAATACAAATATTCAGTGTTGGATACTTCCATATCTTCATGAGTATGAAACATATGTCTCATAAAGTTATATATCTCCTAACATAATAACCAAAAACATTATATTTTTTTTATATTAGTCACCATTGGATGTTGGTTTTTTTCTATGAGAGAATACACTTTACTGGAAATGATCTATCCATGGTTAAGTGAGAGATAATTTTAAGTATGTATTGAACACATGGGTTTGAATATTTTAATACTTGTATATATTATTATGAAATTTAAATTTATTTCAGACATATTATTTTTAAATATTTCATGAGATTATTTTATGTAGACAACAAAAAAGTTGGGTGAAGACATTAAATATGTAAAATGAAAGGAGACTTTTCATTTTAAATTACTACATTTTGGTCATAAGTAATTAAAATTTTGTTTTGAATTAGAAATCCTTTTGAAACATATTTTTCATAAACAATAAGTATTAAATGAATATATATGATATAAACTAATATTTATGTTTGAAAAAATTTCAACCAGGATAGTATTAAAATTCCAAAAGGTTGAATTTTGTGATAAACATTTCCTTTAATATTTCATTATTTTTAATTAGAATACATATTAAATGATTTCTTCTTAATTTTTTCTTTTTGGTGACCCTCACCCTTATATTGTAAAAAAGCTAATATAATTAAAAAGTGAATTGGAGAACAATTTCATAGGTGTGGTTGGGTTTTATTTTATTTTTAATATGAAATTTAAATCTTAAAGTTCAAATTTTAAATTTTTACACTAAAATTATTTTTCTATTTCTAGTAGGTTATTTTACTGTTGGGAGGGATGGATTTATTGATTTTTATTAAAAAACTAACTTCAGTTATTTCATAAATTACCTGAAAATTTTACAAAAAGATTTATCACATCGGGTTTTCTAAAAAACCGACATGATAAATGGGTTTTCACATCATTTTTTATATAAACAGTATGGAAAATAACCTAGAAATATGAATTTTTCAGTTTTTGTCAATGATGGTCATAAAAACCAGCATGAAAATATGTTCATCATGTCAGTTTTCTAGAAAAACCATGATAATTTGTTTTCCATATTGGTTTCTAAAAAACCAATGTGATAAATGGTCTTTTATGTCAGTTTTTTTATAACTGGCATGGAGAACCACATAGAAAACATGAATTTTTAGGATTTTTTCATTGATAGTTATAAAAAAAATAGATGTGATAATGTGTTTATCACATTGGTTTTTTAAGACAATTGACATAATAAATCATGTAGGTAACTTGGTACATCATTTTCATATCACTCGTACAATTAATCTTAAAATACCTAATGCATTGGAGAGTTATATTCGTCTCACCCATTCTTGGTTTATAATAGAACCACCCATCCTTAGTTTATAATGGAACCAATTTCCCTTGGTTTATAATATAACCACATATCTATATTTTATAATAGAACCACCCATAATTATAAAATATTCCCAAGAACTATAACATATTCATAACACAAGAAAGCTTGCGAAAAATATTCTTTTCACCCATAAGAAAAACATTTTTAGATATCAAAATATCCGTTACATTTCAAAACATTTTTGAAAATACATATAATAAAGGGAGATAATGTTTTTATTTAAATAAAACATGAAATATTTTAAATAAATTCAACCATCAAATAACATTATGATGGTGGGAAAAACTATTGACATCGTATACGTTAAATAGAACAATTCTTTTTCCCTTTTTATTAAAACATTTTGTATAGAATATGTAAAAATATTCATTTGGAAAAAAATTTAAATAATGTAAAAAAGTGACATAACATGTCCTTTATAATTCATTAAAGTTCATATAAATACATCAATAAAATAATGGAAGAAATATATTTAGAAAATAAATCTTAAAAAAAATTAAAATGTGGGTTTTAAGGTAAAGTGTTCCTTACCTCGAGTCATACTCGTAAAGTACATTTTTTATCTTCAAAAATAATAAAAAAATGTTAATTATTTAGTTTATTAATAATATTTTTCATGTTTATTATTCCATTTTATTTCATTTATTACCATGTCATATTCAATTACTTAATCAATTAATTTCACATCGAATGTTTTGACGACATTCAACTCATATTTCCAAAATGAATATGGTAGGATAACAATGGTCAAAGTGGTAATTATTCCATCATATATAGAATATTAATAAAAATAATCATAATTCTTATACATCAACTATATTTTTAAAACCAACCATGAAATTTGGTTTTGAAAAATTATTTACGTTACAATTATGGAGACGGTATGTCGTACGTATGCATGTGTAATGTTTAAATTTTCAACACATAATGGAAAGAAGGTACATATTATTATATATTTATATAATTCTGATTATATCCTCAATATAATATTATTTATTTAACCACACTTATATTTACTAGCCACATAACGCAGTGATGATAAAAGTATTACATTGTTTGGTGGAGGTGGAAATCTACATGTATGCATGAACAACATTATCATTTTTCAATGGATGTAAATGTAATAAAATAGATTATATATTATATTTAATTAATTATAATTATTTTATGAATATAATTATATACTTTAAATTCATCATTATAACCATCCATGAGAGGAATTTATGGAAAATAATTGGTTCACAAGGCGGTAGTCCTCCATGCACACGAATGATGGTTTCATTTACCATTCGATGGAAGAAGAGATGAATATAGATTATTTAATTAACATAATAAAATATTACACTATGTAATATACTAATTTTGTTATTTAAACATGGTTTAATAACATTTTAAAGAGGTTGAATAAGAAATGAAACTAAAAATTTGGGTTAAAAGTTAAAACTCCTCTTCAGAAAACCTCATTTTCTTGACACCTTAAGGCCTATAAGGTTGTAATTATCCAAGAATAAGACCTATATATTAGGGATATTCATGTTAGGAATGGATATAGATAGGTATTGGAAGATTTAAAGAGCTAAAATTATGTGAGTAATATAGGAGGGGTGGTTCTTTTTTATAAGTGTGGGGAGGGTAATTATTAGAATTTTTTAAATTATTAAATTAATATAAATTAATTTTCTTGTTAATGTGGATAAAAATGATATAATTTAAATAAAATATTAGGATGAGTCAAAATCATCACATAAAATAAAATTGGTACAAGTTTAGATTTTTTTTCACCCTTATCTCTTTGTTTAAACCCCCATTATTCTTTTTGACAGTTACCACAATATTGATGTTTTTACACTTTAAGAGTCAATAAAGTTACTATAAAAGCAAAAAATGTTATATATTCCATAATATATATATATAATATTATATATATATATATATTAAAATATTTTCACTAATAAATATATGTGTGTGTGTGTGCGTGATATATTTATTTATTTATTTTCTCTGAACGGTTTTATTATCAATTACAATCTATTAGGAATGAACAAATTAGATTGATCTCTCATTGAATTTGATTCAATAAATTATGGGAAAATATATATATATATATATATATGTGGATGCATTAAAATGGGTAACTTATTTTTGTTTAATTAAATTTTCCACGGATGGCAATATAAAGGGATGTGACCCCTCTTATTGTGATAGCCTAATTGTGAGAAATCCTTCTCAAATCTATCTTCCTCACATACTATTTTTCATTATCTTTGAATAAGGAACTAACACCCCTTCAGCATTTGGGTATCCTCTAAATATGATTATAGTTCCATTATTTGTTGTACCCCCCCCCTCCCCGAAGAAAGGGTACTTTTGTTCACTACTTCATGATTTTCATCATGAATTCTACTTTGCTGAGAAAGAAGAAGATTGTTGTCATTAGTAATATCCAAGTACATTGTTTATACAATTTATCTATGCATTTATTCTCAAATATTGATCTTACCATGTTTGGGTTATCTCCTTCTGCATATGATCATGGGATTTTCATAAAAAAACCCATATATGATATCATTGGGTTGGCTTCTTTGATGAATCAACATGTGTATTTATTTTTGAAAAATACATTTTAATGGAAAAACAAAAAATTTCAAGGCAGAAAATAAAATATAAAAATTTCATATATATTACTCTTTTTAATGAAAATAAATAAAGTATTTATTTTAATCAAGAGAATTCAATTTTAAATTCAATTATTTTATTTATAAATTTTTATAAATAATATATAAAAAAATAATGTATTTTGAATTATTTATATAAATTTATAAAAAAAATTATAAATTAATTAACTATAAAATGTTTTCGTTTAATTTATAAATATTTTTTAAAAAATAAATTTTTAAAAATTAAATGAAATGATTTATGATATAGAAATAAATTATTTATTTAGAAATCATAAAATTTTATTTATAAACAGTTTAAAAACTCCAACATATATGATATCTAGATTATATAAAAATGTTTATAAAAATAGATATTAAATTAAAAATGTTTATAATTCATGAAATATCATGTAAATTTCATTTAATGTAAAATGTGAAAGGGTTCACAATGAAAAGAATATAAAATTTTATATTATTTATAATTTATAGAATTTTTATAATTATTATTTATTTATGAATATTCATAAATGTTCATCTCATTTTTTAATATTTTTATTGTTTATTTATTTAAAGGTTATTCTATTTTTTATTCATAGTTATAAATTATTTATATTATGAATGACTATATTCCAAAGTTTATGTGATGAATTTATATTAGGATATTACCTTGTATATCATTTTATGTTTGATATCATAAAATTTAGTTTTCATTTAACTTGACCTCATTTTGTAATTCTATTTATAATATTGAGAATTGTTTTTGGGTATAGTTTGTGAATATTAAGTGATAGAGTTTTCATGAATTGAGTTATATCTTCAATAAAGTAACCCTCGGTATAGGGACTTGGGGTTGGACCACCTACTTTCCTGGCGGCTTGCCTTAGATAGGAAAGTGGATGAGGTTGGCTATCAGTTGCTCCGGGATTACACATGTGGAGTTTTCCAATATCATATAACTTTATTCCATTACATAAAGTGTTTATGTACCTTATGAATATGATGTATTTGGATATGTATGAATATGCTTGATTTTTTTGGGTTATTAAAATAGACTTGCGAGTTGTGTAAAGAGTTACACATTAATGTGGTTTGAACACATAAATTTGGTGGTTAGAATAGGGATTTCCAAAACAAGATTATTAAAATCATTCATACATGGAAAGGGAATAATTCGTGATAATATAATGATTAAATTATTTAATATTCAATGATGTATGTTAAATTTTTGAGACCTTAAAATAAAACCCCACAAAAATACTAATTGTGAGATTCCTTCCAAAGAAACACTTTTCAATACCTCAATCATTCAACTAAGAAAGTTCTATCTTCATAGGTTTCCCCTGAATTATAATATGTTAGGATAGAAAGTAATGGGTGACACTAGATCATACTTGGTTAGGTTCTATATTCATAGGGTGACCCTTTATTTTCCTTTGTTAATATATTTTTGATGTATACACTACTTGAAATTTAGGTTATAGCCACGATTTCAAACAGTGGCTATAAGTCCTAAAACCATGGCTATAGGTTATAGCCACGGTTTAATAAATTGTGGCTGGTAATGGCATGGCTATAGGGAAAGACCTATATCCATGGTTTAAAACCGTGGATAAATCCCTATAGCCAAGGTTTTAACCTTGGCTATAGCTCTACAGCCATGGTTTTAAACTGTGGCTATAGGGTATTATCACGGTTTCAAACCGTGGCAGAACATTAAGCCGCACAAAGCCTATAGCCACGGTTCAAAACTGTGGCTCCATAGCTACAGTCACGGTTTAAAACCATGGATTTTGGTCTATAGTTATGGTTTTAAACCATGGATATTGGGTTTTAAATTTCTTAAAAAAACCACAGTCCCCCCCCTGAACATCCCCCTGGAAAACCCCCTTACACCCCCCCTAGACATCCCCCTTGCACCCCCCTGGACAGCCCCCATGCCCCCCACTGTACAGCACCCATGCCCCCCATGGACAGCCCCCTTGCACCCCCCTGGATATCCCTTACACCCCCCCTAGACAGCCCCCCTTCACCCACATTCCCCCCCTGGACAGCCCCCTTACACCCCCTAGACATCCCCCTTTCCACCCCCACCCCCCCACTCCTATAGTAGCCCACCACCCCACCCCCCTACAGCCCCCCCCCCCCCCGGGAAGACCCCCCCTTGACGGACCCCTTTCCCCCCTGGACAGCCCCCTTGCCTTGATGGAGTGAAGATAGTGTGTCTCCTCGATGGGTAGATGAGTGGAGAAGACCCTTGAGAAGCTTCCAGACTTATTTATTCCATTAAAATCTGGAATTTCTGGAAAGTGCTTGAAAAAATCATTGATGAGGTATGCATTTCTCTCATCCCTGATAATGACTGAATAAAGTCGGGTATTAAGGGGGAGAAATTTAACTAATCAATGACAGGAAGTTTATGAAATTTGAGATCTCAAGGCTGATTTCTAAAACCTGCTACATGTACTTGAATGTTTTCAACATGTGAATTGAGATGAGTGCAAGATCTCAGGTTGTAAACAATGAAGGCAAGTTGTTTCATGCCAATATGCAGTTGATAAATGTCTTGCAAGTTATTTGGAGTACCCAAGCATGTTGATGAGACAATTAAGAGCCGAACATCTTAGAAGGGAGTTGGAAGTTCCCAATCTTGTTGAGAAGTAATATGAAGTTCCCAAGAAAAGGTGTTTGTATGTGAATCCTAAAGCCCCCCCATGCACCCCTCCCCCTGCAGCCCCACTTCCCACCTTGGACAGACCCCACTCACCCCCCCTGGACAGACCCCCCCCCCCTCTTAGACACCCCCTCCCTCCTAAAACCCCTGGATAGACCCCCCCAGGAAAACCCCACCTGGACAGTAGGCCCCTCTACTAGACACCCCTTGAACCACCCCTACTGGACACCCCCCATGGACAGACCCCCCCCCCCCCCTCTTGGACACCCCCTCCCTCCTGAACAGACCCCCACTGGACAGAATCCCCCCCCCCCCCCGGACAACAGCCCACACTGGACCCCCCCCCCCTCCTGGACACCCCCTCCCTCCTAGACAACCCCCCTGGACAACCCCACCCGGACAGTAGCCCCCCCCCCCCACCTGGAAACCCACCTGGACAGCCCCCCCCCCCATGACAACCCCACCCGGACAGCAGCCCCCCTAATAAAAACCCCTTGCACCACCCCTGCTGGACACCCCCCCCCCCCTCCTGGACACCCCCCCCCCCCTTCTGGACACCCCCCTCCCTCCTGTAAACCCCCCCTCCCTCCCCCTTGGACCACCCCACGCGGACAGCAGCCCCTCCTCCTAGAAACCCTATATTGTTGTGCTACCTTTAGGTCCATTATGGGTTTTTGGTGTTGGATTTATCCATTGGAAAGGAATAGGAATGTAGATTGGATTTTTTGGATGCTTCTTAACTTGTGTGGGTCATGTAGGTGATGTTCTTGTGGGGGATTGTTGTTGCTATTATGGTGTTGGGTGGGTGTGGGATATTTATAGGGCAAGGATCCTATGTAGAGGGTGCCTAATTTTAGTGTGTGGGTATGATTCTAGAGGGGCTTCTAGTGTTGTGTGGATAGAGTCACATGTTATTATTCTAGGTGCAGTTATAGAGGATAGGGTTCATGGTGTGGGTGATTCAAGCGGGGATTTCTAGTTTTTGGTTGATTGGTTTCTTTTTGGGTTTTGTTTTTCCTGCTACTTGGATACATGTAGAGGATTTGTTGTGGATGGTTGTGGTTGAGTATTTGGTTGACTGGTTGGGAGTTCCTTTGGTGGCGGTCTTTTTCATATGGTGATGTTAGGATATTGTTTTCTTGAGTCTTTGAGTGTTTGAATGTGGTGGTCTAGTTCCATGATATTGTAGAATGTTTCCTTGGCTTCTAGTTCATGAGGTAGTAGGTGGTTTGATTTGCATATGGACTAGTGCTATTTTTTCTAGAGGAAGGTTTTCTTTATTGGATGGGTTCTTTCGAGTAGCCTTTGGTTTGTAGTATCTATTCTGGTGTAAGTGGCTAGGAGGGTTGGGTTTTGTTTGGTGTTGGGTGGGATGACTGCAATTATTAGTGTTTAGGGGAGCGGTGTTGTGGATGGGTGGTAGGTGTATGGTTTGTGGTTTTGTAAGGGTATGGAAAGGTGGGTTTTATTGATGGTGTTTATTGTAGGTGAGTTGAGTGGTCTGTTGTAGGGATTATGTGATTTTGGAGATGATTGGCTAATGCTCGCCTTGGATGGATTCTGGTGGTGATTTGGAGGTGTTTCGCATGGGATGTTCAATTGTATCATATCACGGACAGACCCCCCCCCCCCCCCCGGACAACCCCACCCGGACATCATCCCCCCCCCCCCCCCCGACAACTAACCCCTCTAGACCCCCTGGATAGACCCCCCCCCCCCCCCCCCTCCTGGACCCCCCCCTCCCTCCTGGACAACCCCCTGGACAACCCCACCCGGACAGCAGCCCCCCCCCCCCCAGAGAGCAGCCCCCACTAGACCCCCCCCTGGACAGACCCCCCAAGAAAACCCCACCCAGACAGCAGCCCCCTCCCCCCTGCTGTACAACCCTTGCACCACCACTGTTGGACACCCCCCCCCCCTCCTGGACACCCCCTCCCTCTTGGAAACCGCCCTGGACCACACCACCTGGAAAGCTACCCCCTGGTTGATTTTGACAAGTTGTTTGGGTTAATGAATACCCAAACAAAGTTGATTAGGAATCTCCAATCATTCCCTCCTATTCAAAAAGTTATTTCTGAAGTAAATTTCAAAGAGCTTAAGGATGTGAATGGTCTAGTTAGATATTTGAAGGATGTTTATACTACCAAGTCTGAGTTCAATGATCTGGGTGTTATGGTTGTATCTCAATGGTACATGTTCAAACCAGATTGGGCTGGGATGTAGGAGGTCAGGGGCTGATGAGGGTTGGAACTGGTGGTTGGGGTTGTTTTTGCAGGTAGCAGAGGGCTGGCATGAGTGTTTTGCAGGAGACTGGGGGGTGGTGGATGTTGCGGGCTGGATTGCAGGTGGTTGGGGGATAGGGGCTGGTGCGGGCTCAAATATAGGTGGAAGGGGGATGGAATGATGGTGGAAGGGGGTTGTTAGGAATATGTGCAATTGATTTGAGTGGGTTGTTGTCCGTGTGGGGGGGAGAGCAGCAGTGGATGGAAAGTTTATTAAGGGGCGTGGGGGCTGCCTGTGTATAACTACCAAGGGGCAGTAATGTCTTTGGGTTGTTTGTTAGTGTTTGTTAGTTTGTTAGTGGCTGGTGACAGCTGGCAGTAGGTTGTTAGTAATTTGTTAGTTGGTTGATAGCTGGGTTATAAATTCGAGGGGTTGGCTGTAAGAGGGGAATACAAATCATTCTTGAATTTCCATTTGGTTGCTGAGAAAGGAGGCCGATCTTGGGAGGTCATCCAGCTGCTATGAGGAGTGGTCTTCTCCAGCAGCACCTTCTTCTTCTACCTATATCTTCTTCCTTCTACTTCTCTCTCCCTCCCTACTACAATTTCTATATTACTGCTGTGTTTTTGTTGTATTTCTATTATTGTATTTCAGCTGCTACTTCAATAAATAGAGATTCCTCTCCTCATTTCTCCCTCTCAATTATTTTACATAACAATTTGGCGACTCTGCTGGGGAGGATCATGCGAGAGAGAAAAGCAACTTCTTGGGAACTCTTCCCTGGGGAGGAAAAATCAGAGGCAAAGACGTCCTGCTTTCGAAGTAGTGAGGGAAAGATAGAGTTTGATTTTTCTTTTCTCACGAGTAGGAAGAGAAAAAAAGAAGATGATGAAAAAAACTCTGATGCAACGGAGCAGAGAAGAGAACTAATGCATCGCATCTCCATCGGCTATGTGTTGTGTTGGATTCTAACCTGTTGTTGGTTCACATCACATTCAAGGTGAGGTAAGAACTGATCGCAGAAGAGAAAGTTGCATCGTTGGGTTTGCATGTGTACTGAGGAGCCGAACTGTGCTGAACTGTAAAGGCGACGGAAATTTTGCGTGAGTGAGGAAGAACGGAGTTGGATGGAGCTAGACGATTACTGGAAGTGTGTATGCTGCAGGTGATGCGATCATAGTCGGTTTTGGTAGACATAGGGAATACTCGCGTGTGGAACTGTCAATTCGAGCTGCAGAACAAGGAGGAGACGCAAGCGCTGGACAAAGCAGTCGAAGGCGACAAGAAAATGCATTGTATAATGATACATATACGAGTCGTGATTGATAACTGCAGAAGTGATTTAGTGAGCAGCAGGGAAGGATTTGTGCGACAAGGAGAAATTTCGGGCTGCGGTACATATCTGAAGTAAGAGTTGTTGACGGACGACCTTAATTTCTACCAGGCAGCAAAGAGGTCTTCATATGAGAGTTTTTGTAGAAGAAGTCCAATGTGTTTATATATATATATAAAAAGAATTCAGTTATGCAGAAAATTTCTTTTTTCGGAGATAAGGGATCACTAGGAAGACACATTTTGTCATTCCTTTAGCTGAGTTGGGGGTGCAGAATGGAAAAAAGAGTCACACTGCCAGATTTTTTGGGAGAGGATCCATATGATTGGATCATCAAAGAAGAAAGGTTTTTTGAATTTTGTCAGATGAAAGATGACATGAAATTACACTGGGTCCAACTTAGCATGGTTGGCACCACTCTATACTGGTTTTTATCCTGGTACAGATCTACTCTGAACTTGTCATGGAAAATGTTTAAATCAGTTATAATGGAAAAGTATGGACAGCCGACGGAGAGGGTACCATTACAAAAACTTAATTCTTTGGAGGAGCAGTTTTTTTCCACTCTGGGACAATAGAGAAAGTTAATTGATAACCTAAGTACTAGTGTGGAAAGGCGAGATAATTATATTGAGGAGAAGGTTATTGGTTCTGGTATTGCAGGAGGAGCAGCCACAATTTTCTTTAGCAAAGTTGGAAATGGATAAAAAAAGATGAAAATGGACAAGGTGAGTTCAGAAGATCTTATGTGTACCCTTCAGAGCTGGGCATGGTGGCAGGGTACCCAAATCTTGCTCGAGTGATTCATGGGCACTCTCCACAGGACGATACTGGTGATATGTTTATGGGAATTTTTGATCATGAGAACGGCGATGGTACAAGGGGTGAAGTACCAAAAAATGATGAAAATAAAGCTAATTGGAAAGAGAAAGATCAAATGCTTGTAAAGTTGGATCAATCTGAAGTTGATCAGAAATAGTATATTTCTGCCATAATGTATAACGAGGAGATGGCCTTTGCAGAAATCAAGGTTGAGAAGCTAGCAGTGATTGCATTCCAACAGGCCACATCTCACATTTTGAAAGGTGTTAAACAGAAGGCCTGGGCTATAGCTAAAAGATCTTGGGACTACACAACATTTTTTAAGGGAACAAATCAGAAGAAAATTAAGTTAAAGACCCTACTATGTGAAAATAAAGTGAAGTCAGAATAAGAGGAAATTGAGGAAAATACAGCAGGGGAAAACAGGATGTCTCCAAGACTTGGAAGGGTGAGTTAGATGGCATCAAGGGTGCCATAAACACTTCCAAAGGAATTTCACATTTGATTTTGTGGCCTCCACCTAAGACGCAGTTCACATACTTTTCTATAGTCTCCAAAGGACAGATAACAACTTTGATTTTGGTTTATGATTCTGGTTTCACGCCTCCGAATGTTGCTTCTTTGTTGGAGGTAATGGCCGCAAAAAGGTAGGCAGGAGATTCCTAGAGTCATATTTCTATTCCCAGACTCCACACCGATCTAGCTAGACAAATATTTGTGGAACCAGAATTTATTATGCCTAATTTTTCTAGGATTCATGGCTGTTAGAAAATGGAGTAGGTTTGGGCACAGTTTAGATCAAATAGACTAGCTGGGAGGTATACCCCTAAGTGCATTATAGCTAAGGATATACAAGGTTTTGGCCAACTTATTTCCTATCTTGGAAGTATAGTTTCAGCTACACATGATTTTGGATAGATTTTTTTGAAAATGTGGAGCTTGGAGATGTTTGGGGAACTTCCTACTATTTGTGAAGATGTATTGGCAACATTATTCTGGTCAAGATGCAACTTGGTTTGTTTTTGGGTAAATTATTGTTGGGAACAAGAACACCCATTTGAAGAACTAGAAACTGAAGGGGATAGAAGACATTTGGAGGAATGTAAGCGGTTGGATGAGATAACATTCAAAATCGGGAGCTCAAATCTGCAAACACATGGGATCCTAAGGGCTGTCCTACTTTGCCAGTTGCTTGTAATGCATGCTGGTTTTTGTGTTTGGCAGGATTTTTTAACTGTTGGGCATCCAAAGTAGCTTTGAGAAATGGAATTTAAAGACAATGGGTTGGCTAGAATTTGTATTGGGTAGGAGACTCGTTGTGCTGCAGCACAGCGGAAGCTCACTGGGCTTGTTGTTTGGGACCAAGTGGAAGATAAAGAGGAACAAGAATATCCACAACGACAGGGATTTCATCATGTTCCAGATCCACAGCTGTATCCACAACTGGAAATAACCTCTAAGGGTCATGGGGTAACCTTTGTTTTGGTTTTTGACTTTTTTTTCACACCTCTACATGCAGAAATTCCATTGGTAGAAACCGCAGATATTTCTACTAGATATGATACCCCTTCTACTTGCAGAATTCATCAGCAGCCCTTCTACTTGCAGATGCTGGATCAGATGTGATGCCGACTTCAAAGGGGGCTTATAGAACCAATGTTAAAGAGGTCGACCTATGTTTTTAGTGGTTCACCTTGGGTACAAGGTGTTTTTTAAGGAGGGATGAATGTTAGGAATATGTGAAATTGATTTGAGTGGGTTGCTACCCGTGTAGGGGGGAGGAGCAGCAGTGGCTGGAAAGTTTGTTAAGGGGCGTGGGGGCTTCTTGTGTACAACTTCCAAGGGGAAGTAATGTCTTTGGGCTATTTGTCAGTGTTTGTTAGTTTTTTAAGGGTTGGTGATAGCTGGAAGTAGGTTGTTAGTAAGTTGTTAGCTGGCTGATAGCTAGGTTATAAATTGGAGGGGTTGGCTGTAAAAGGCGAATACGAATCATTCTTGAATTTCCAGCCGGTTTCTGAGAAAGGAGGTCGATCTTGGGAGGTCATCCAACTGCTAAGAGGAGTGGTCTTATCCAGTAGAACCTTCTTCTTCTACCTATATCTTATTCTTTCTACTTCTATCTCCCTTCCTACTATAATTTCTATATTACTATTGTGTTCTTGCTGTATTTCTGTTATTGTATTTCAGTTGCTACTTCAATAAATACAGAGTCCTCTCCTCATTTCTCCCTCTTAATTATTTTAAAAAATAGGGGCTGGTTGCAGGTGCTGGGGGGATGGTGCAGGCTGATTCAAAGGTGGCAGGGGGGGCTATTTTGGGCTGGAATTTTGGTGGCAGCGGGCTGAAATGAAGGTGGAAGGGGGCTAGTGTGGGCTGGATGTGGCAGGAGCAGGGCCAAATCACAGCATTACCGTGGATATCACACCTCCTTTGGAGGGGTTTTATTATAAAAACATGACTTTATTTATCAATTGAAATAATTCTATTAAATAACACTTATTCAAGATATGCAATTCAATATAATTAAGCATAATTAAGAAAGAAGTTAAATTCAATTTAAAGCATTCTTGAATTAAAGAGACTAGAAGAGGTATCCTACCTCAAGGTGGAACCAAACCATCCACTTCAGCTCTTGGAGCTTTCTAACTAAAAGTTGCTGCTCCCCCACTGGGTATACGCACCTTCACACACATGCAAAGACACCTAGCCCCTATGCACACACCCTCATGGCCATGAGCATGTGCAAGGGGATCCTTGCACATATGCTTATATGCATATACCAGTCTCCACTCACCTGCGTATGAATTTATATATATATACATGGGCACACATAGCCCCATACGTGCATAATCACTGCCATGACTAATTATAGCTGACTTTATTTGCAAGTTCATAACTAATTATAGCTGTAATAAAGGGAAAGTTATACCTTCTCAAGGAAATTCCCAATGCACAAGACGTAGTCAATTAGTGAGTTCATCGAGTTTTTGTGAACTATTTCTCCCAATATGAGATCAATCGATGCACCCTACTTAACATACATTCAAAAGAAAAAACAATGAATATTGCAAAGTGAAGTGATAAGGCCCATTTAGTCATGAAAAACAACAATGTTTTTTATTTCAATTTAGCATAATTAAATAAAACATTTATAGTTTTAACTTGAAGTGCGCTGGGAGAGAGATTGAGTCTCACATTAAGTGAAAGCTTACGATTTTAAGTGGTGGCTCACCAATGTAGGCAATTCAAATAAACCATTAAATAACTAAATAACATGTTTGATTAAGTCCAATTACCGTTGTAACACCCAATGGCTGCACCTCAATACACCGGTTGCCTCAGAAAATGTCATTTGATGCATTTTAGATTGGGTCTGTCTAAAGATGTTGCAAAACATCCCTTTCTTGAATCCTTCCAAATTCATAATCTACTTTGAAAAATGAAAAAACAGAAGCAAAATGTGGGGGGTGATGAGTCAAGCTGTATGTTTAAATGAGCATCCAAAACCATTTTGGGTTGTACCTGTGTACTTGAAGTTTCAAACAACTGAGGTTTCCTGAGGGTCAAGAATTGATCTAGGTGTTCGATCAATAAAATACCAAAAAACATGTTGTAAAGGTTTTCAGAAGATTAGATATTAAGATATCAAAACTAATGCATCATTCAGAACATTGGAAGTGATTTAAATGGAAGGGAAAGAGGTGTGGCATGGAAAAGTGGGAAAAAAATGGAAAATAAGTGAGGTTTAAAAAATTATTTTGGTATATAAAAAATAAGATGGAAAATAAAACAAAATAAACAAAACATTAAAAAAATCAGGTGGGCATGATAATGAAAAAGGTTGTTTGGTCATTTAATGTCACCCCTGCACCTATTTCATAGGATGAAAGTGAGCTCAACCTATTTTGATATAAATGAATTTCATGGATTCAAAATTCATATAAAACCTAAAACTATAAATCTTAAAACCCCAAACCCTAAAATTCTAAAACTTAAAACCCTAAACTCAAAACCATAACTTCTAAAACTAAAAATCCTAGAATATAAATCATAGAATCTAAAAATCAATAAGGATAGAGGTTAAACTCGAAATCTCAAAATCTTAAAGATAATGTTGGATTGGTGTATCCCCCCTCCACCATGCCCCCCTGCACACCGCCACACTGCCCCCTGCACACCCCCACACTGCCCCCTGCCCTCCCCCTACCCCCTCCCCTGCACCCCCCTCCCAGGTTTGGATAAATATTTATGGTTTAAATTGGGTTTTGTGTCATTTTGAAATTCTTTATGACATCGCCTCTGTGATAGGCATTCCAATCCGGATGGATTTAGCTACTGAAAATGTTAGCTATGGACATTTTTCCAGAATTTTAGTTGAGGTAGATTTAAGTTCTACCACAGTTGATAAGGTATTTCTATCCACAACACAAAATAAAATTAATCTTCGTATTGTGTATGAAAATTTTCCTTTGTATTGTGAAGTCTGATGTATGATTGGACACTCAAGGTCCAATTGTCGTTCCAATATTTTTTGTACTAGATGAATGTTGAAGGGGCATGATGAGGATCATTGCAGAAGAACAGAATATAATAAATTGCCCCAAGGGACTGATGTCCAATATTCGGAACAAGCTACAAATGAGATTTCTCACAACTCTCCCAACAGACTCCTAATCTCTGAAAATGTTCAGACAATGTCTTAGACTGAACATCTAATCAAGGATCATAGTAAAATACCCAAGTTGGATTCCACCTATGTCATCCTGAAAGATGCAGATCCTCCTTGTTTTCAGTTGATTGATAGACCCAATGTCACTTGGGCTGATTTAGTAGAATAAAGTGACTCACCTGAAGTGGGAATGTCTTTCAAATATGTGTTGATTTAAGACATGAACCAAGATCAAAATGAGACAGAATCTATGGACAGTCAAATAGAGATAGATCTTCTAGCACAAACTGAGGCTGATGAAAGAATTAGGCATGAGAAAACTGCTTTTTCTTCAAAATGCAAAAAAGTGAAGCACATGTTAGAGATAGCGACCACAAGGTTAAGAATAAAAACCCAAACAAGGAATCCAAGGAAGTGACTACTGACAATGGCAATGAAAAGTCCCCTACCCTGCCAAGTCCAGGGAATCTATTAAAAAGGATGATGTTTCTAGCCCTTCAATGGACTTATAGAAAACACAAGGTGCGACTTCAAAAAAATATTTTCTCCCGAAACCTGCTCCTATAGTGGGAAGTGGAGTTAAAAAAATTCCTGCAACTGATAGGGTGCTGCATGTTCCTATAAATCTGCAAGATTTGAGTTTGAACATTAACCCTCCTATGGTGGGAAGTGAAGTTAATCACTCTACTGCTGAATTTGGACCCAAACTGGTGCCCATCTCTCACCCTAATAGTAATCTTGCTAGAACTTCCATGGGAGTTCATGTTATGGATGTTCAACCCACTTGTGTGGCATCTATGTTTCCCATCGATGAGAAGTTACTGGAGAAGTTTAAGATACCCAGCACAATGGAAGGGGTGATTCCCACCCAAAGTCATCCATCTCAGACTGGAAATAATATGAGGTAGAGAATCCAGCCATATTCTGATATGATGAAAGAGTTAACTCCTTCTCGAGAGGAGGAAAATTATGCTCTAAAAAAGGGTTCCCTTCCAGACCCCATCTCTATTTTGGGTGTTTCCAATACAATTGGACAAACACACAATGTGATGGATTCAACTATAATTCCTCCTCCAGTAAGAGAGGCACATAAAACTATGAATAATTTTGATCTTTTGAGATCAAAGGTTTCTACCTCTCTTACAAGCAGCGCCCCGCCTCAAGCATCGAGGACCCGGACAAACAGAAATGTTGGTACTCATAACACTTTTGAAATCCTTTCCTCTCTTAGCAGTGATGATGATGGGAATAAAAGTGACAGAGTGAATAAAGATAAAACCATAAAGACTAATTCTGTTGTGGAGCACCTTGATGATGCTGATGGTGAAGGTCCATAGATACAAGCTAGGACAGGGAGGAGAGGTCAGAACTCCCATGGCAGGGGTGTAAGACTTCCTTTTCATAGTATGAATACCCATTCTAAAATGGGTTGATGTCTTTTTAAGTATTGTGTTATTGTATTTCCTCTGAACATTCTTCTTTTTCTTTATAATTTAAATAAATAGGCCTTTGTGCCTTTAAAAAATCCTATTAATATAGAGATTATAGTCAACTACTCTCATAAACTTCAAAAAAATTGAACATTTTCAAGCCTTGAGTTCAAAGCTATGTGTACTTGTTTTAAGCCAAAAAAATCATTCTTAAAAATGTACAATTTATTATCATCATCATTTATTTTAAATCCAAATAGTTGACCAATTTTAACTTCCTTAGAAAACTCCAATGAGAAAAGAATAATTTTTATTATATACATTAGATAAACCATGATATTATCTATATAACTATGGTAAGAAACAATTTGATAACCTCAATACAATCTATTGGAGAAAATATTTTATCTACAACCACCCTACCAATCAATGAATATCCCTTTCACAAAATTCTGCCTATGAATTTTATAACTTCTCTATTTTCATTAAGCATATTTCTGAATACTTGTTTCATGAATATGATATTTTCATCTATTGTTTGTGGAAAAATTTCTATGTGTCATTACTTTATATCTAATTTAACTCTTCATTCATATATTTAATCCAATTTTAATCATTGGATGCTTAATCAAATCTTTTTTAATCAAATAAATATAAGAGGGCATTTCTTTTAATTTTATACATCCTCCTAGTTTGTACTATAGTATATTTGTCTCTCAAAATGTTCTCTTCATCAATATGTCTAGTTCTAGTAAATATTTTAGGTGTAATTGGAATCTTTATGTCTTTTTCTTTCTAATATTCATCAAAAAATTCTATGATGGAGTCATCACTACCCCTAAGATACTCTCCAGGCTCTTGTAATGATTCACTTTTCTCTACATTATTGTCAATTCTCCTGTCATAGATTCCTTTTTCTTTCCTATCCATTATTACATATTTTATTTCCAAAATTTTAATGAGAATCTTATTAAAAAATCTATAAACCTTGCTTCTTAAGGAATATATATGAAATATAACTTCATTGTTTTATTTCTATACTTTTCTTGATTCCCTTCCATGTTAAGAATATAGAAATTACTATCAAATACTCATAAATACTTCAATATTGGTTTCATTTTATACCTTAGTTCAGAAGGAAACTTTTTTTATAACTTGTAATACCACTAGAGATCACCATAGTTTGTGTTATATTATTGACGGTTCTACTTTACCTCTCAACCACCCCATTCTATTAGGGTGTCTACATTACAGTAGCTTGTTGAGCATTATCATACTTCTCTAGATAACTCTTAACTAAATAATAAGTGAATTCAATTCCATTATTATAACTTGGAACTTTGATATTAATTCCAAATCATAGTGTGAATATAAGGTTAAATTTTCAACCATATAAACCTACCATTGTACTCTATTGAAAGCACTGACATTTCCTAACCCAATCATATTGGTTCATCACAATCCATCCTGATCCTGATGATGATGCATAGACTCCAAACATCACCACATTTTCAGAACATTCAATTCCCAATCCCCCTATTTTAGGAGTCACATCATGTTCACCATTATAGACCAATGAATTAAACTCTTGAAACATGGTGAAATTCTTAGGTCTGGGCCCCCAACAACTAGACTACCATCAAGACCTATCACCAGCTTTGACATAACCATGATTTAACACATTTGGATCATCAAAACCACCCCAAGTCTGAAAACTAGTGTGATTACTTCATTTGGGTCATTATTTGATCAATACCATGTCATTATGTCCATAAGAACTAATTGAATTTCAAATATATAGAAACCTTGGATCTTTACTATTTCCACTCAACCCAAATGCCTATGTTCGGACTCTAATCTCCAAGAACAACCAACTCAATTTGGGTACTAATTGGGTCGTTGGAACCAAATTTCCATTTGAAATACCTACCTATTGGTCTCCCAAAACCAGGACTCTACCCTCATGGGTTTATATTTCCCATGACTGATGTCACTCTCTCCACTGTAGGATAACCCTTGTCACAACATCACTTGATAAAAATCCAAGAACCACAACCCACATCCTACCTATCCCCAAACATGATGACTGGATTCATCCAAAACCCATTCATTCCTAAGAGATAACCAAAAAACTACTCAATACCCATTCTTGGTGCATGATAATTCCATTCTTGGCATGTGATGAGTTTTCTAGAAAAAAATATTATCACCTACCACACCATCCATTGGTGCACTCACCACCACAAGGATTTACTTAAATTTTCTCCACAAGAAACACCTCGAAGATCCAAATCTAAATCTATATACCACTTCTCCCAAGCCATTATCAAATCACCCTAGGAAACAATTTTCCTTAACCAAGATATGGTATAACCGTAACCAATATATTTCCATAGAGCCATTTTTCATAGGGCACTTCCTCCATTTCATTTGAAGCTATGGGATACCTCACCTATAAGAATATCACTAAAATTTCCATCAATCCTCTACCCTATGTCATCTAACACTGACTAAATAATACACAACTTCCATGCATGAATTGTTTGTGCTTACTCAACTTATGTCAAAATCAATAGGTGTATGCTCTCGTACCACCCAATTGCAACCCATCTCACAGCTCTGAAAGTTACGTCAGAACTGAACTAGGATCACATGCCTAATTAAAAAGATAACCATTCCTCTTCGATGTTAGTTACATTAAACACAGGATTAGAATAAATTGAACCACCGATCTAGAGAAGGGAAAACATGAGACCTAAATACCATGTTATAGCCGAAAATCAGAAAATACCTGGAGAGGCAAGGAGTGCAGTAGGTAGGGATTTATCATGAGAAATTGAAGAAGGGTGGATTTTTCTAGGGTCCCTTGAGTGGGGTCATTGATAAATCACTGGAGGAGGATGCCAAGGTAGGACTTGGTTCGACTGAGAAATCGTGAAGGTGGGGTCGCTGCATAGAAGGAGAAGAATCGGCGGTGGCCACGTGGAAGGAGGATCCCGAGAGGTGGAGTGGCCGCATTTGAGCCGGTCGGGGCAGCATCGAAGCGGTGTTAGGGCAGCATCCGAGAAGGAGAATCGCGGTGAAGTGGGGTGGCCATATCAGAGTCACGTCATTAGAGGAGGTGGGGAGTCTGCGTCGGAGCAGCGGCGGTGGGGAAGTGGAGTGGCTGCGCCGGAGGAGGACGATCATGGGGAGGTTGGGTGGCCCGTCGGAGGAGGAGGATCACAGAACATCGAGGAGAAGAGTCACGAGGATGAGGGGCATTAGGAGGAGGGGCGCGAGAGGTTACGGTAAATTGGGGAGTGGGGGTGGGTTAATTGCCAAGGACAGTGAAATTGTCATGGTTGTAAACAGGATATAGCCACATTTCCTATTGTCCGTGGGTATAGCTCTATAGCTGTAGCTCTAAATTATAGTTTTATTTTTGGTACACATAGTTATAAAATCCTTGGGAAGGATACCAAAGGAATAAAGTTGACTGAATCTATATAATGGATTTGGATAAAGGTTTATCCGCTCAACTATCCAAGAGTCACAAATTTTGTGATAGCTATGATTACCTACCTAAATAATTAACTAGTGACAGAGACACCCAATAAGACTCATTTCTTAATGAAATATGGATCTTGTCTCAAAATATTAATATAGTGTTTTGGGTAATCAATTTTAGTGGGATCACTATTATTAAAAGTCTTTAATTAATAGATATAAGATATGATTTACTTACGATAAAAAGTTTTTTTATAGATGAATTAATCATCATTGTCAAAATAAAATTTATATTAATCCTTTAATTGAGAATCTTAAATTAAACAACTCCTGAGACTGGTAGCTTATGAAAAGTTCTTGAGAAAGTGAAATATTCTATGTGTTAGAACAGTTACTTCTTGAGTAACCAATTATTGAAGTTGTTTAACATGTGAATATAAAATCTTATGGAATTAGGTATTGATACATTTATGTTTTCAAAGATATTCGATGTAAAATTACCAAATAAATCTTATTCTCCTCTTATATACTCAATATAATTAGGTACATCAATGACTTTAGTCTCATATACTCAATAGGATTGGGTATATTAAATTATATTCAATATGATTGAATATATTAATGAATTTTTTAGACTAAAAGTTTATTTAAATCTTTATTGGTTATAGATTTCAATTCTATTGTTCTGATATATATATGATATAAACTATATGTTTTACAAAATGTTGTAAATATATAGAAGTTCATAAAAATGAAAAA
The DNA here is from genome assembly GCA_963277665.1 of Viscum album. Taxonomy (NCBI): domain Eukaryota; kingdom Viridiplantae; phylum Streptophyta; class Magnoliopsida; order Santalales; family Viscaceae; genus Viscum; species Viscum album. The sequence goes on along the minus strand of OY728128.1, from coordinate 1,741,802,527 downwards.
AGAAATTAAATATTTAATTTTATTTTCATGTAATGAATAAAAGGAGTTTCTATATTGATAACATAGATTCTTTAAGCTTTGATAAACTCACCATAAGTTGTGTATTTTATCTCATTTATCTCTTGTAATGTGCTTATAAACAAAGGTTGTTTAAATAAAATGATGTGGGTGTGTCTACACAAGGTATATGATTTTCTAAATTCTATAACATGGTTTAAAGGGGATACTAAAATTTGTTATTAAGGTTCAGGAATTTCTCCTATTTTCATTTATTAAAATGTTTTGAAAATATGATTTAATTCCATTCAAATTTTTATTAGATATTCTATAAGTGCATAAGGTGGATGAACTGGGAATATTATGTCTAGATTCTGGTATTATATAGATAGTGCGAGCAGGTAAAATTTAAAACCATAAGAAGAAAAGTTAGCTGCAAATTTTAACAATGTTTCTTCAAGAAAAAATCAAGGTCATTAAAACCTAGGGATATCATTAAAGTAATACAAACAATTCAGTATGATTATATTATTCAAATATATACCTAATGAATTTTGGGAACTCCATGGAATGTCCATGTTAGTTATTAATTTTATAAGAATTAATTCTATGATATTTAAGGGTGTGTGATATTGAGTGTATGTATTAAAACTATTTTAAATATACAAGAGTTCAAAGTAAAAGGAATAATTTATTGAGATTATAGTTTTCATTAAAGTGGTGAAGTAAATAGTTATTATATCAAGGATTTGAATGCAAAGGAGTTTGTCAATATTAAATGTATCTAAATATAAAATGTGTATCAAAAAATAATTTCTATTATAAAAAAATATAATATGTTTGTTATTAAAGATTTTTTATGATATGATTAAATGTATACACTTGGTTAATGATTCAGTTTATTTTATAACATTTTTTGAGAAGTGGGTTTGGATAAAAGTGTTTACCTGGATATTTTTTAAAATATGAGGGAATGTGTTCTTGCCATCCATCAATGAGATATTTTAATAAAATCATCTTTAGAAAAGTAAAGGTTTCATACACATAGAATACCATATATGATATGGAAACAATATTTTATTTTTTTTATATTCCTATTAAAAGGAAATAAATTTTATTTCCAAAAATAAAAAGTAGTTTGTGTTGAATCTTAGAATGGTAGTCTGAAGAGAACATAATGTCTAAGAGGATATTGGGAGTATGTTTGGACCTATATAATATCAAAGTTAACAAATAAAATATTATTCCATATTTAGTGTAAGTGATTATTTACATTATATCCTAAAGATTTAGGTTATATAACGGTAAATAAAAATATAAATAGTTACATTTAGTTACTATGAAAATGTGAATGTTGCTGTTATCAAAAGGATTATATGAGCCTAATATTATATTGGTTCTTCACTAAATGTCCTAAAATGTTTAGGATATATAATGATAAATAAATATAAATATTTAGTTTTAGTTCTTATAAAAAATTGAATTACAGTTGATATCCTGAAATATGTTTTAGGATATGAAAGTAATGAAATTTTTACATTTTTACATTTGTTACTTTGAGAAAGTGGAATTCACTTATTATCCTAAAATATTTTAGGATGTAATGGTAATGAAAAATGTAAAGAGATGCATTTAGTTATCATAAAAAGTAAAAAACATTGTTCCCTGAAGGATTATACTAGTTAATACTCAATGCATTACACTTTATATCTTAATAGAGTTTAGGATTTTTTGGTAAAGTGATAATGTAAAAAGTTACAATATTTATAAAATATTTCAAGGAAAAAAATTATAGAAAGGGTTCCAAGGATGAAATTATGTACTTAGTAACAGTTCTAAGTAGACTATAGAAAAATAGTATAACATTTGATGCTATGAAGTTAAGGAGTTTGAATGTAATTTCAAAGAGTTAAACTAAAGGAATATGATTTCTAATTATCATGATTATTCAAAACGTTATTTCTTCACAAATATTACTCACTAAGAGGTTGGTGTGAGTATTTTATCATATTGTCACATAGGGATTTAATAGGAATTTCATTTGGATGTAATGTTCAAAATCCAGTACTACCGTAACCACATGAGTGCCATGTAGAATCTCTTAAGAGATTAATTTTAATGGTTATAAAAATATCTTTTTGTTATAATGAAGAAAATATCTATTAATAATTCATTAATGTGTAATGAAATTTGTCTTAAATGTATGGTCAAATGATAAATATCCTCTCAATTTACAAACCTGGAGTTTTCCCAAACTAAAGTTTATCATGGAGTATAATGGGTTGTGATGATATGTAAAGGTTATATTGAATATATTTGTATATCTATTACAAAGGGTTATATGTGATATATTTAAAAGTAGATTCCTAAGGTAATAAGTAGACTTATTTTTTGGACTGATCCACTAAAGTATATCTCAATGAATTCTATACGATCATGGATATACTTAGTTGTGTGTGCTTATTATTAATTCTTATTACCTAAGGTTTGAGAGATACCCAGTATGAGAACCTTCATACATTGATACCCTACCTATACAAGTCAACATATGAACTTAGCTAATATGGGGGTGGTTGGTTATGTTGTTGATTATTTCGTCGGTTGGAGTGCAACCAAGATGGGGTTTATCCACTTGTATGAAAAAATAGATATTTCTCCCTTTATTGAATTATATTGAAAAAATATGTGTACATGATTAGTTGTTTCATATATTATTTTTTTAACAACTTGGATTAGTGACATGTGATGTGCTCCTCAGATATATGAATGACATGTAATGTATTCATAAATTTGTTCAATATTTTTTGAAGAATTAAGAAAATTATGAGAGGGAAATAGTATATTAGCATGTTCCATGTCTATTGGTCACTCGATGTCATGGAAAAAGGGATTATATAAGATACATATGACATATATGATACATATTTTGGTGGAAATTTTCATATAGATATACGATTATGTTTGATGGAGATCACACTAGACCCCTTAGTTGCTTGAGTGGCACTAATGTTTTGTTAGAGGCTGGTCTTTGTTTATATCTATGAAATAGAGATTTTAAAGTTGTTTTTAATTCTTTTAAGGCCCACTGGGTCACACAATTACATGCTTGGATAGGGATAAAAATTTGGACAAAGTTTTTGTTCAAAATGAAGAGTCTTTGATTTAAAATCATATCCAATAGAGTTTTAATGTATTCACAAAGATTTGTGAAGTTGTGCATAAAGTCCCTATGCGATTTTAGTGTAAGTGAGATATTTTTTGATATTCAGTAATATATAAATTTATATTATATTATATATTTATAAATTGTATTTTTAAATAATTTAAAAAATAAATAAATATATTTATTTGATATATATTTATTTTCCCTGACTAGTTTTATTATCAGTTACAATCTGTTATGAATGGATTAATTGGATTGATTACTCGTTGAATATGATTCAATGAATTATGAGAATAAATGTATAAGGATTCATTAATATGGTCAATGTATTTTAATTTAATGAAATGTTTCATTGATGGATAAATAAAGGGATGTGATCTATACTATTGGGATAACCCAATTGTGAGAAAGCCTTCTCATTTCTCTCTTCCTCTCATTCCATTGTTAATCATCTAAGATGATAGCACGAGCACCCCTTCAACATTAAGATATCCTCATGACACAATCATGGATCCATTTGTTGGTGTAACCCCCCCCCCAGAGCCAGAGTGCTTCTGTTCAATGACTCATAATATTAATCAAGAATTATTCTTTATTGAGAAATAAGAATACATCTACCATTGGTGATTTCTAGGTACACTATATATATAGTTTATTTGTGCATTAATTCTTGAAGATAGATATTTATGTGTTTGGGTTATCATCCTCTGCATATGATCCTACGATGTTCATAAAAAAACATAAAAAATGACCCAAAAATGGACCATGTTGATATTTTAAACCATATACCATTTACTTGGTTGAAGATAAGGTTTTAATGAATTTTAAATCATTTAATAAAATAGTTTTTATTATAAACTTTCATTAATGACGTTTTTAGAAGTACATGAAAAATTATAATATAATATATATATAAATCATTTAAAATGGTTCCAAAATGATGTGGTTTCTAAGATAATGAATATATGGTCTTAATATAATCACTTGATAAAATTTATATAGGTTTATATATCATTTTAAACCTTATATTTTTGTTTAACACCTTAGTTAATTAATTTTAACCTTAAACGTGGTAATAACTTTTTTAAAATTAAAGGTTTATAATATTACTTATAAGATAATAATCGGATCATAAATGGATAGGGTATGACACTTTTGACCATTTATAATCATAATTTTCCTATTTAATTTTTTTAAGTATTTTTAAATAATTTAATAAAATATATTTAACATAAAATTATATAAATATCATTTTAAGAACTATTCACATGATTAGAATTTGAAAACAACATGATAGTAATGCAATTCAAATATAGACCTTTCAAACATAAAAAATATGTTATATTTATCTATAAATTTTTTGGAATATAATAACTCACTCAAACAAAAATTACTTTTATTGTTTTTAAAACCATTTACTTGATTTTTCTACTACTTACATAAGCATTGTGTCGGTGTAGAGTAAGCATTCAAGGAAATTATTTCATCAACAAAAATTAAAAATAAATTATAATCATAAAAATAAATTAAATAAGTTCTAGATAAACATTTATATATTTTCAATATGTATATCTACTCACATCTATGTCATGAAAGCTTATTTAATATGTTATTTTGACTTTTTTATCCTTGCGCAAGCATTGCACAATCATTTGGATAAGTCACTTGTTATATAACTAAAAAATTCAAATCAATTGATAAAAGTAATTAATAATATTTTATATTTGTTAACTCTGTAAATAAAATACTTCTTCCTTCTCAAATATTATCTTTAGGAATCCAAAATTTACTTTTCTAGTATTGTGTAAGCATTATGTCAGCACTGAAAATGATTTTCATATTTATCATGAAATAAATTCAAAATTGTATTTTTTAATTATTTAAGTATAATATTTTTAGTATATTATTGTGCATTATTTTCTCAATAAGTTTAATAAATGTTTATGTCTTATTTAATTCTTGGTGATATCATAAAAGATATTTTATTTCACAAAAACGTTATTTTTTACTATTCCTCAAAAAATAACTATTTCAGAAAAATATCAAAAATTCATACAAAGATTATTTTGACATGTTGATTTAAAAACGAATACCCTTTTATAAATTAAAATTTCTAAATATGTATGAAATTAATTATAATATTTGCTAAAAAACAATAATAATCATTTTTGAAGAAAACATATTTTTGAAGCATAAAATAACTTTACTAAAAATTGAGTGCTTATTTATTAAGAATTAATAAATTAATTTTTATTGAGTAAGACCTTTATATATATATATATATATTTCATAATTTGGTTATTCTTATTCATATCCTCCAATTTAACAGCTAGGTTATAATGGTCATATTAAATAATAATATTTCATGGTTTATTTAAACTCAATATTGTGTATCTTATACACTGTCAAACATAATATTATTTTTATAATCTTAGTGTGTTACATTCTCCCTCCTTTACTAAATTTAATCACATAAATTTGGACTTTATCTCATTCATCAAGGGTTTAAATTTTGAAAATACCTTTTTTGAAAACCCACATCATAAAAATGGTTAATAAAACTTATTCTATAAAAGTGGGTATGATAAATATAAAGGACACCTATATTAACATGTAACTAGGCTTAAAAATAGAATCAAATTTTTTGGAATTAAAAATATGAACATGAAGGGAAAAAAGAAATATCTAAATAATGTAAAATACAAAGAATTTAGTCACAATAAAGTAAATGACCGTAAAAACATAAATCAATAAGGGATTAATAAGACCATCAATTCATCAATAATAAAGTTAATAGGAGAAAAGTTTTGTTACAAGATACTTTTCAAAGATTTGAGAAATTCATTTACCATCTAGATTATGAACCTAAGGAAATATACTTACTTGACAACTAAAATTTAATCTATTAATCAACTTCTACCACAATCACATATTTTTCTCTAAATGATGAGTATTCAAGGTGAATTTTTCATACTTGGATAATTAAAAAATATTCTAAAAGATCACATAATCATTAAAAGGATAAAAATTTATTCCTCCTATATTTAGACATTAACAAAAAAAAGTGATTATTACAAGGTAAGATAATATCCAAAACAAAGAAATTAAATATTAATCTTAAAATTCTCAAAAAAACACCCAAAGTTAAACTATAAACATTACATATATAACTCTTCAAATTACTCTAAGTTCAAAATCCAACAAACCTACATGAAAAATTGGTATTTAAGATGATTTATTTATGATGGAATACTATCTCATTGTAAATAATCAAAAATGATAGGTTTTTTGAGATGAGATAGAATTACCATCACAAATAAACATAAATAATGTGGCTTTTATGATGAGATACTTTCCTAGTAACAAATTATTTTGGTTTGAATGGACGCCATTCTATGGGAAAGGGTTATTTTCAATGGTTCATTATAAAAAAAGTCACTACTATTAATTTGTGATAGATAGATTATTATCGCAAATACTCGATAAAACGTACATTTTTTACGATGTAAAATGGTATATGTTGCAAAAATATTTATGTGTAGAGACTAATAGAAATTTACTATCACGACCCACCTTCACCAAGAGGAGGGAAGGGCCATCATATTTCCAGGCCATTCATTCTTCAAGTTGAAGGAGAGATAATGACCCCCAAAACCCACCTTCAATAGGTCTTAGAGTGGCTACCAGCGCCAAGGGTATAGAATCACTCACAAAATGGAAGGCATTACCGTTTTTCTTTTATTAGGATCAGGAGATAAGATAGTAAATCCCACAACACCCAGACTAAAATTACAAGTAAAACCAAAGCAACCATTCCCATATGCATATACCAAAAGTAAATACCACAAAGTACAAAGTGACTATAAAGGTAAAGTACCAAAGAAATAAAAATAGCAACTGTAACTGTCCCGAAGGTCCTAAGCTAGTATGGTCCCACACAATCCCCGAAGTCCTCCTGCAAACCTGAAAACAGTTTATATACGTATGGTGAGCATACAAGTATACTCAGTAGGGAAAACCAAAGACACTCATGCACAAGTGGGGGAATGTACTAAGTCCTGTGAGAAAAGAACAAACCAAACACCTAACAGTGTAAACTATCCACACAATCCTCACCAAGGAACACTCCCCAAATAACTCAAGTCAAGTAATGTATAGTAATAACACATCGATGTTTGGGTACCCCGCACCACTTTCCCACTCGTTATTGAAGAAATTATAGGCATCGAACCAGTCCCGCCATTCTCACTGCAGTCCCACTGCCACACCCCGCTCACACACACCTGGGCCACAACCTCACGCAGTTCCACTGCCAAACCCCGCCCGCACACACCTGGGACACAACCTCACGCAGTCCCACTACCAAACCCTACCTTCACACACCTAGTCCAGAACAACCACCATCATACCCAAAGACACATGGGCTAGAAGATCCACAACCACGCCCGAAGACACCTGGGCCTCATCCTGAAGACACGTGGGAAAACCACCTGCCCGCACACACCTAGGCCGTAACCACCACACTACCCCGCCCAAAGGTTCTTGGGCTAATAATGGACCTTAGGACATCACATCCTTCCCGAAGATACTTGGGCTATCCGGGAAAGGGAGAAGAAAAGGAGCTAATAACCAGCCATAATAGTAGTGTTGGGAAAAGTACCCTCCCCCATGAAATGGGGTGTTTGGAACTAAGTGCTCAACTTGGGTGGGGTGCAAATAAGAAACACAAAACTAAAAATGTATGTATAGGTAACAATCACTCACCCAAATCTTAGGTTTTTCTTCAGACATCCTAAAGAACACAATCAGCACCATGTCCAAGTGACAACTCACACCACGCCAAAACCCATTTTTTCCTTGTTTTCAAGTTCAGTGATAATGTTTAAATAAGTTTCTGCAACAACTGGGAAACTAAAAACATAAGCACAAGCCAAGGAAGGAGTACAGTCAAACGTCAACTTAAACATTCAAACTCGGTTCTCTTGTAAAGTCTCAACAGCAAGGTAAACCCCAAGATACAGCTCCATGTCCCCAGGAGCCAACGGTTTCTCATCAAAAGAGGATCCCACCCCAATTCGTGACATAACAGAGGATCCCATCCTCAATTTCACAACCACCGAGAGTATATTAACAGGGGATCCCATCCCCACCCACATGACCCAACAATCATCCCGTGTATGAAAAGAAAGCAACCCACTACCATCAACACAAAGCAGGGCCATGCCGGTATTTTCAGATTTATAAGATTTAACACACTCCATGATTTTCAAATTCATTGTACTTTAACCGGGTTTATCACAAAAAGGAGTTGATCCTGGTGCTTTCAATTTGTTTAGCTGAATATAAGTAATTAACCGATTTACTTTTCACAGTAAGGGTTCAAAGCTACAAAACAATCCATTAAACTTCACCATAGGTAAGTTTTTGTTAGTGCACATAGAAAGACCCCCAACAGCCATGATTTTCTGAAGGCGTAAGCCCGCACAATTCAAAAGTCAATCATGGAAAATCATAAAACAAAGCAGCATCATCAATCACAGCCCTCCCCCTTCAATTATTAGAATCTGTTCGTTATCTTCATTAACGTTCGGTCCATCGAATTCTACAGAATCAAAAGCATGCCTGCCCCGCATGATACACGGTAAGAAGAGTCGAAGGTGAAACCTACCTGTGATCAACGATCGACGCTAAGCCCGACATGGAACTTCACGGATAGCGATGTAGCTCGTCCGAACGAAAAGTTGGTCATCTGAACGAAGGGTACTCTTAGCACAGGGTGATCGATAAAAGGAACCTAGGGAGAACCCTTTTAGTTTAAAAAGACCAGGGACGGTTGAGATAAGAACGTGAAATGGCATAAGGAGTGGGGTCGTGGGTTGACCACATGGTTGAGACACCCCACACGTCATTAATGGGTCCCCGCAGTTTAAACTGATGCACACACTAGGCTAAATTATTAATTATTTAATTAAACCACATTTATGGGTGTTACTGGGCTTTAAAACAAGCTTAGAGGGGTTGGAATGGGTTTTGAAACCCAATTTGCGAAAAAGGGAGGCGCTACTAGAAAAAACCTGTGGGGGTAGGCTGGAGCTACCAGTAGCTGAGAGCTAGCGGTGGCTGGCAGCTACCGGTTCCCGAGCTACCGGTAGGCCGAACTACTGGTAGGTCGGGCTACCGGTAGGCTGAGCTACTGGTAGGCTGCGGCTACCGGTAGGCTGCGGCTACCGGTAGATCGAGCTACTGGTAGGCTATGGCTACCGATAGACCGAGATATCAGTAGACAGGGTTACCGGTAAGCTGCGGCTACCGGTAGACCGAGATACCGGTAGGCTATGGCTACCGGTAGACTAAGCTACTGGTAGACAGGGCTACCGGTAGGTTGTGGCTGCCGGTAGACAGAGCTATCGGTAGACAGAGATACCGATAGACAGAGATACCGATAGGCTGCGGCTACCGGTAGACTGAGCTACCGGCAGGCCTTCTACCGGTAGGCTAAGGCTACTGGTAGGCCTACTGTTGGTCAAACTTCACCGAGAAGTTTCGATGGCCTCCCAGACCACTCAAAACACCTCAAGCTCAGATTTTCACAAAGTAACGGACCCCAAAACCTGGGCCATTACATCAGATACTTCTCAAACTATTCTCTCCCTCGAGAATATAAGAGCAAACCATAAAGGAGAAGAGTGGGGTCCAAACAACCACCCTCTAAAGATACTTCTCAGGGGAAAACCACTCTGTTCGAAAGCTGGAACAGAACCCCCCCCCCCCCCACATCCAGGAACACTTGAACTGTCCAAAGCATGAGTTAGGGAGTCCCCTCCTACATGTCAGGATATTATCCGCTTTGGGCGGCACTGACTTTCCCGCACGGGTTCAATCACATTAGCATTAATGCGTCCTGATTAGCAATCAGGTTTCCCATCATACACATTCGTGCAAACACACAGAACAGGGAATAAAGCACAATCATTCCATATATATATTAAAGTACAAATATTAGAACATAACATAAAGTCAAAACAGATCTGGGTACTGAACGCGTAACTCGGCTTCCCGCTCCCATGTGCTCTCTTCAAGCCCACCATGTCTCCACAACACACGAACCAAGGGGATGGTTCTTCCACGAAGCACTTTCTCCTTACGATCCTCAATCCTGATTAGTCGTTCTATGAAGGTCACATCATCTTCGATATCTAACTCTCCCCAATCAATGATGTGGGAGTCGTCGTGTAGATATCGAAGAAACTGGGACACATGGAAAACATCGTGTATCCTCATTAGTGGCGGTGGTAGTGCTAGCTGATAAGCCACTTCACCGACCCGCCGCAGCACTTTGAAGGGTCCAATGAACCTGGGAGAAAGCTTACTCCCCTTGTCGAACCTCCGTTGTCCACGCCGAGGGGAGACCTTCAAAAACACGTGGTCTCTAACCTCAAACTCCAAGGGCATGCTCCTGGTATCAGCATACGACTTCTTCCGATCATGGGAAGCCTTCATCCTTTCTTGTATGAGCTGAACCTTCTCTGTCATGCTCTGCACCACCTCCGGGCCAAGGATTCCCACCTCTCCGAATTCGGTCCAACACACAGGTGAACGACATGGCCTCCCGTACAAGGCTTCAAACGGGGCCATACCAATGGTAGAGTGATAGCTATTATTGTAGGCAAACTTTACCAGAGGCAAGTGTCGTACCCATGATCCCCCAAAGTCCAGAATGCATGCCTGCAGCATATCCTCCAACGTCTGGATGGTGCGCTCTATCTACCTATCTGTCTGGGGGTGGAAAGCAGTGTTAAGGTGTAGCTGGGTTCCAAAAGCACGCTGCAATCCCCTCCAGACTCGTGAGGTAAAATGTGCATCCCTATCCGACACTATGGAACTCGGGACTCTATGCAACCGTACTACCTCATCCACATAATTCTGTGCTAGATAGTCCACTGCACTTGACTTCTTAATCGCAAGGATGTGGGACGAATTTGTCAATCGGTCCACTACTACCTAGATGGCATCGCACCCCCCTGAACCTTGGGCAGTCCCGTGACGAAATCCATCGATATGTCCTCCCATTTCCACTCGGGGACATCCAGAGACTGCAACAGGCCACCTAGAACACGGTGTTTAGCCTTCACCTGCTGACACACTAGGCACTTGGCAACAAACTCTACCACTGCTCACTTTACTCTGGGCCACCAGAACTGACTCCTCAAGCCCTAGTACATCTTGTAAACTCCTGGGTGTACTACTAGGGGTGAGTTGTGGAACTCACTGAGAACCTTGTCGCGCATCGCCTCTGGGACAAAAAACTTCCCCTAGAAAAACATCTGGTGTTGACCATCCTCCGTCCATCCTTCCGGAGCATTGCTCTGGTCAACTCGGTCACGCATCACTTCGCACTCTGGGTCTCCCCACTGAGACTCCTCCACTTGCAGAAACATAGATGACTGCACTGTCATCTGATATAGTCAACCTTTACCGCTATCCATCCTTGCATCCAGGTGCAAGGCAGCCAACTCCTCCATCATTTTCCAGGAGTCTGCCGACTCTCGGACCACATCTTTCTGCGTCCTCCTGCTCAAGGCATCGGCCACTACATTCCCCTTCCCTGAAGTGTAGGAAATGTCGAAGTCGTAATCCTGGCGGAACTCCATCCACCTCCGCTGCCACAATTTTAGGTCCCACTGGGAGAAGATATACCTCAAACTTTTGTGATCTGTGAAGACCACAAAGCATTCCCCCATGAGGTAATGCCGCCATAAATTTAGCGCAAAAATGACTGCTGCAAGCTCCAGGTTGTGGGTGGAATAATTACGCTCATGAGAGAATAGTTGCCTAGACCCATAATAGATCACTCTGTGCTGCTACATCAATACACATCTGAGGCCTTTCCCTGAAGCATCACAGAACACCTCATATGCCGCCCCTTCTTCTGGTAGCCTCAGCACTGAGGCACTAACCAACTTCTCCTTCAGATATCTGAAGGTTTCTTCGCACTTCTCACTCCACATGAAAACCTGATCCTTCTTGGTCAAGGCCGTCAAAGTGGCTGCAACTCGAGAGAAGTTGGGTATGAACCTCCGATAGTAACCTGCTAGCCCGAGGAAACTGTGAACCTCTGCCAAATTCCTGGGAGCTGCCCAAGAAAAAATTGCCTCAACCTTTGATGGGTCCACCGCTACCCCTTTCTCAGACACTACGTGCCCAATGAAGTGCACTTCCCGCCTCCAAAACTTTCATTTTGACAACTTACCATACAGCTGGTGCTATCGAAGGACCTCAAAAACCGTCCTCTAGTTCCCCGCATGATCCTCCTCTAATCTTGAATAGATCAGGATATCGTCGATGAACAAGACTACAAACCGATCTAGGTACTCCTGGAAGATGGAGTTCATAATCCCCATGAACACAGCTGGGGCGTTCGTAACACCGAAAGGCATGACTATGAACTCGAAGTGTCCATATCTGCACCTGAAAGCTGTCTTCGGGATGTCGCCCTCTTTCACTCTCAACTGGTGATACCCAGACCGCAGGTCAATCTTCGAGAACCACCCTTCCCCTTTCATCTGGTCGAAAAGGTTGTCTATCCTTAGAAGAGGGTAGCGATTCTTGATCATTACCTAATTCAGCCTCCTGTAATCTATACAAAACCTGATCCCACCATCTGCCTTCTTGGAGAATAAGACTGGAGCACCCCATGGTGACGCACTTGGTCGAACATAACCCCTCTTCATCAGATCGTCAATCTGAATCTGCAACTCCCGTAGCTCTGAAGGTGTCATCCGGTAAGGAGCCATCGAAATTGGATGAGAAATAGGCTACAGGTCTATCCCGAAATCGATATCATGTTGAGGGGGTAGAGTCGTCACCTCCTCGGATAAGACGTCCATAAACTCACTGACGATTCCTGGCACCTCCACCATCTCAGCATCCACTGACTCCACTGACAACTCAGCTAATAAGGATAGGAGGGGTTCTAACGTACGCATGTCGTAGGGCATGGCAAAGAAATTATTTCCTAAGTTAAAATGTAGTAAATTGGTTGACCTAGGATGTCTCCTGAAGAGGAGTGCACACAAAACGAGTTGTCACTTTAAAACGAGGGTAAAAATGTTGTGTTTTTTAAATGAAATTTGAAATTAAAATGATTGAAAAACTATGATATTAAAAGGGTGATTAGGTCAGGTTCAGTTTTCTAATTTTAATGCTATCCTTGTTCAATTTAATTCAAACCTCTTATTCTTAGTTGATTAAAGTGAGTTTCCACAATCGTTTCCTCTCACTTCCTTGGTGAAATTATTTTTGTGAGATAAAACCTTACCAAGATCTCGGTTTGGTCAACTATCCTTCCATGTGTAAAATAGTTGTATTGAATATCCTTAATTGAAATGGGAAATACCCGATCAGGTTTTGTTTATCCCAAACAATCAAGAACATTCACTACACCTTTTAAACGTACTGACGATCGTCGAGTACTTCACCACTAATTCTTGGTTTATTCCATCGTATATAAACCAGAAATTAGTGGAGGGAGATTATGATTATTTTACAAAGGAAAAAATCTATAACGGAATTAATATTCAAGAATGATCACACTTGATAATAAAATCCTCTATAAGAAATTGAAAACAACTTTTAAGAAGAAAGAAATTTATTCAATTGCATCCAATAACTCAAGCATTACAATGTAGAAAACCAACCCTTCCCCAATCACTCCAAAATTTTACCCCACCATGGTAAGGGTAATCGAGATGAATGGGAAAGAAGAAGGAATTATAAAACTATGAAAAAGAAAAGAAATAAAAAAATAAAGCTGAAAAGATCTTCTTCTTGGTGTCCCGGAAGGAATGGGATGCTTTGAGAGGGTGGAGCTCTCCTCCTTTTATAGCCAGAATTTGTCCCCAGATGTTAATGCATTTTATCCCAATTAAATGACATATTCACGCATTGATCCCTTCTTTAATGTTGTTTCTAATTCCCTTTTCCATGTCCCCTCAAAATCTCAACAGATTTGTACATGTATTTCGAGAGTTATGGACGTTTTACTCTGAGCATTTATTTTGTCTAGTCAGACTCTCCAAAACGAAATTCTCCGGATTAGGGTGATTTAATGACCCCATAAATGGTCAATTCACGCAGACCTTCCTTAATAAAAGATTTTCAAAAACTCCTTTCACGTCCACCCACCTAATATCACAATATTTAGGCCCACCATGGATGAGTTATGGATCCAACACCAAAACTAGGAAAAACTGTAAACAGTTTTCTTGAGCAAACATGTGAGCTTTTTTTGAGCTTCTATATGGCCGATTCAGCTTTTAGTCCACAAATCGTAAATGAAGCCCTGGATGTGTAGAATCTATAGAAGATAGAATTTCACAATTTGGATTAGTGTAGATAATTTTATGGCCAAACTACATAAATAATTTAAAACTATTAAAAATTCAAAATGGCCAATTTTTACTATTCAACTCAAAATAACACCAATATCATAAAAATGAAATAAATTAATCTTAGAGGAACACTTTTCTGGGTTTAAAAAAATTATATTCAATATAAATTAATTGAAAATATTTTCTCTATCAGGTTCCTCTCGCTTGTTTCCCTTCTGATTGCTCCGCTCGCCGGTGAAAACAACACGTCGACCGCCCAAGTCTGAGAACACAACCCTTCTTCGGAAGTAGTCGATGACGGAACACATGGATAACATCTAGTCGATACCTAGGATGACATCGTATGGCTGTATCTATAGCAGGAGAATATCCCTGACCGACTGGTGTGGCCCTATCATCAGTCTATATCCTCGACAAACACATGACAAGTCGGTCTGACCTCCGACTGGTGTGATCAGCACCAAGGGAACAAGAAGTCTCTCAGCGCCTAGGCCCAAAGAACGGGCTAGATTGGGTGCAACGAAGAAGTGTGAAGCTCTTGTATCTAACAAGTTATAAGCAAGAGTTCTAAACAAACTGATTGTACCTCAAACAACCTCTGGTCCTGCTGGAACTGTTGCATCTGCGGCGTGTAGCTGCCCACGCCAAGATCCTCTGCCCCTCAGCTGTTGGCCACCTCCCCAACCACGTCCTGTTCAAGGTCCCTGAGGAGATCCCTGAGGTCGGCCTCCTCCTGCAACGTCTTCCCTCGGAGGAGAAGGAGCTCGCTGCCCCTGCTGCTGCTGCTGGAAAGGCCTGGCTGGAAGCTGCTACTGGGGCGGGTGCTGGGGTTGTCCGCCACCACCGTACTATACTTGGTCCGAGCACTGACTCCGGAGATGTCCATAGCTCCCATAGACAAAGCATAGCGGTCCTGGGCCTGAAGGAAAAGGGCGAGGACCAGGGGACCAGAACTGAAACTGTTGCGGCCTACTCCCTGCTGGTCAGAACCTGGAGGGTCCTGACGCTGGAGGCCTGGTGCTGACGGCCTTCCCCTTCAATGATCCCAGCTGGATCCCCTCTCGTGTCACACCTCCAAGATCATGAATCCTCTCCACCACTTTGGCCTTCTTCTGGACCTCCAAGTACGTCGGCAGGGTAAAGAGGGTAACAGCATACTAGAGGGAGGGTCGGAGCGCCTCCTCTAAACATCTTGCCCGAGACTCCTCATCGGGAAAGAGGTCCGGATCAAAGTGGATAAGATCCTTAAACTTTATCCCCATCTCCCTTACTGACATACTCCCCTGCTGGAGAGAGAGTAGCTCCTGCCTCTTCTCTGTCTTCATCGTAGAAGAGAGGAATTACGCCCGGAACTCCTTCTCGAAATCAGCCCATACCACCTCGGCCTCCCTCCTCTCCCCCAGGTAAAGTGTCCACTACTGATGTGCCACTCCCTGCATCTGTATGACGGCCAGAGGAACCCAGTACTCGTTCGGGGCCTGGATCAGGCTGAAGGCTATCACCAGCTCCTCAAGCTAGCTTTTCGTCTTCATGTCAGAGGTGATACCCTCATACTTCTCGAGGGTCGGTCGCTGGAATGCTCGAAGTGTCTTCTGCCACTGGTCATCCTCCTCCTCTCAATCATCTCTCTACCAATCTTTCAAGGTAGTATCTTGAGCCTTGATCGCCCGTACCACACGTGGTCGCCTTCCGGGTGCCATACCTGCAAGGTAAACAAGGAATGCCTAAGCCCAAGTAGTGCAGAATATTGTTCTTAAAATTTCTTAAACTTCTTATTTATTTAAATTTCCAAAACACACATAAAACACGAGAACACAAGTCATTATGATGCATTCACCTTTCCTAGGGTCTCTCTACCCTGAAATCAGCGTGGCCTTACTTGGTCATTCGGTAGGTCCAGATTCCTTGCATCGGATCACGGGGGCCCTAAAATCTAGTGTTCTATCCGGTCTTCCCTAGCCTAATTCATGCACCAAGGTCACCCAACACGTTTTCCCTAACATACCATGCAATCCTCAGTATGCCTAACTCCAGACACCATCCTATCTCTCAACCATTACCTATGATACCATTCTGTCACGACCCGCCTTCACTAAGAGGAGGGAAGGGCTAGCGGATTGCCAGGACCTTCCTTCTTCAAGTTGAAGGAGAGATAATGACCCCCAAAACCTGCCTTCAATAGGTCCCGGAGTGGCGACCAGCACCAAGGGTATAGAATCACTCACAAAATGGAAGGCATTACCCTTTTTCTTTTATTAGGATCGGGAGATAAGATAGTAAATCCCACAACACCAAGACTAAAAGTGCAAGTAAAACCAAAGAAACCATTCCCATATGCATGTACCAAAAGTAAATACCACATAGTAAAAAGTGACTACAAAGGTAAAGTATAAAAGAAAGAAAAATAGAAACTGTAACTGTCTCGAAGGTCATGCACTAGTATGGTCCCGCATGATCCCCGAAGTCCTCCTGGAAACCTGAAAATAGTTTATATACATAGGGTGAGCATACAAGTATACTCAGTAGGGAAAACCAAAGACTCTCGTGCAGAAGTGGGGGAACGTACTAAGTCCCGTGAGAAAAGAACAAACCAAACACCTAACAGGGTAAACTATCCACCCAAACCTCACCAAGGCACACTCCCCAAATAACACAAGTCAAGTAATGTATAGTAATAGAACATCGATGTTTGGGTACCCCACGCTACTTTCCCACTAGTTATTGAAGACATCCTACGCATCGAACCAATCCTGCCATTCTCACTGCAATCCCACTGCCACACCCTGCCCGCACACACCTGGGCCACAACCTCACGCAGTCCCACTGCCAAACCCCGCCCACACACACCTGGGCCACAACCTCACGCAGTCCCACTACCAAAACCAGCCCGCACACACCTGGGAAAAAACAACCACCATCACTCCCAAAGACACATGGGCTAGAAGATCCACTGCCACGCCCAAAGACACCTGGGCCTCATCCTGAAGACACTTGGAAAAACCACCTTCCCGCACACACCTGGGCCGTAACCACCACACAACCCCACACAAAGGTTCTTGGGCTAATAATGGACCTCAGGCCATCACATCCTGCCCGAAGATACTTGGGCTATTCGGGAAAGGGATCAGAAAAGCAGCTAATAACCAGACACTAATAGTAGTGTTGGGAAAAGCACCCTCCCCATGAAATGGGGGTGTTTGGCACTAAGTGCTCAACTTGGGTGGGGCACGAATAAGAAACACAAAACTACAAGTGTATGTATAGGTAAAAAGCACTCACCCAAAGCTTATGTTTTTCTTCAGACTGCCTAAAGAACACAATCAGCACCATGTCCAAGTCACAACTCACACCACACCAAAACCCATTTATTCCTTGTTTTCAAGTTCAGTGATAATGTTTAAATACGTTTCTGAAACTACTGGGAAACTAACAACATAAGCACAAGCTAAGGAAGGAGTATAGTCAAACGTCAACTTAAACATTCACACCCGGTTCTCTTGTAAAGTCACAACAGCAAGGGAAACCCCAATATATAGCCCCATGTCCCCAGGAGCCAATGGTTTCTCATCAATAGAGGATCCCACCCCAATTCGTGAAATAACAGAGGATACCATCCTCAATTTCGCAACCACCGAGAGTATATTAACAGGGGATCCCATCCCCACCCACATCACCCAGCAATCGGCCCGTGTATGAAAAGAAAGCAACCCAATACCATCAACACAAAGTAGTGTAACGACGGTATTTTCAGATTTATAAGATTTAACACACTCCATGATTTTCAAATTTGCTATACTTTAACCGGGGTTATCACAAAAAGGAGTTGATCCTGGTGCTTTCAATTTTTTTATCCGAATATAAGTAATTAACCGATTTACTTTTCACAGTAAGGGTTAACAACTAAAAAAACAATCCATTAAACTTCACCAGAGGCAAGGGTTTGTTAGTGCACACAGAAAGACCACCAAAGGCCATGATTTTCAGAAGGCGAATCCCACACAATTCAGAAGTCAATCATGGAAAATCATAAAACAAAGCAGCATCATCGATCAATGCCCTCCCCCTTCAATTATTAGAATCAGTTCGTTATCTTCATTAACGTTCAGTCCATCCAATTCTATAGAATAAAAAGCATGCCCACCCCGCATGATACACAGCAAGGAGAGTCGAAGGTGAAACCTACATGTGATCAACAATCGATGCTAAGCCCGGCGCGGAACTTCACAAATAGTGATGCGACTCGTCCGAAAGAAAAGCTGATCATATGAACGAAGGGTACTCCTAGCACAGGGTGATCGAGAAAAGGAACCTAGGGAGAGCCCTTTTAGTTTAAAAAGACTGGGGACAGTTGAGATAACAACGTGAAACCGCATAAGGAGCGGGGTCGTGGGTTGACAACGCGGTTGAGTCACCCCACACATCATTAATGGGTCCTTGCGGTTTAAACCGACGCACACACCAGGTTAAATTATTAATTATTTAATGAAACCACATTTATGGGTGTTATTGGGCTCTAAAACAAGATTAGAGGGGTTAGAATAGGGTTTGAAACCCAATTTGCGAAAAAGGGAGGCGCTACTGGAAAAACCAGTGGGGGTAGGCTGGAACTACCGGTAGATGAGAGCTACCGGTAGCTGAGAGCTACCTGTGGCTGGCAGCTACCGGTACTCGAGATACTGGTAGGCTGAGCTACCGGTAGGCCGGGATACCGGTAGGCCGAGCTACTGGTAGGTTGCAGCTACCGGTAGACCAGGCTACCAGTAGGCTATGGCTACCGGTAGACCGAGCTACCGGTAGACAGGGCTACCGGTAGGCTGCGGCTACTGGTAGACCGAGCTACCGGTAGGCCTACTACCAGTAAGCTAAGTCTACCAGTAGGCCTACCGTGGGTCAAACTTCACCGAGAAGTTTGGATGGCCTCCCAGACCACCCAGAACACCTCAAGCTTATATTTTCACAAAGTAATGGACCCTAAAACCCAGGACATTACATCTACTATATAATCCATTGATATTAGTCATCACAGAAATATTAATAGTGACAGATGTCATTATCTATTGCAAAAGGTTTCCTATAACTATTTTTAATGATGGATTATCCATCCTTATTAACCTTTCAAAAATAAACATTAATTAAAATCACATGAACACTTTATTATTCACTCCTATCTTGATTTTCTTCTCCTTCATGCAGTGATTCTCATCCCGCCACCCTTGAATGGACCACCTCAAAAATCATTCATCATGTCTAATTTATTATATATTTAGGTTTAAATCCCCTAGGTACATACTCATATTCTCTCCTCCTTCATTCTTTTTACAATTTCCCATTCAATATTTCAAAAATTGGTTTGATCACACCCTAGGTCAAAAAAATAACTTGTCTTTTATGGTTTATTTGGTATTTAGGGTTACTGTAAATTTATTATTCCCTATTTTTGTATCCACCATCAAATAAAACATGTTTCGACTTATCATGACTTTATTCTATTTGAATTCAGGTAATTTTACCAATATTTAATCTTTAGATTTAATATATTTTTCTATTTAGATGTCCGTCTTTGTTTATTTTGAGATATATGGTCGTCTCGCTGACTCTCGATGCGCATGTGCATGCTAACATCTCACACACTTCAAATTTATATTATATATATATATAATCATAGATATATATATATATATATAATATATATATGATTCAAAAATATTAAAAGTTATATATATATATATATATGTAAACAAGAAAACCTTTTAAACTTATATATATATACGTTTAATGCTTTTCACGACTTATATAAAGATATATATAATTTTTTGTAATGTGATAATTTTTAGTTTCATAAAAATAATTTAGAATTTATTATTATATGTTACTGTTGTAAATATGATTATTATGGAAATTATTTATAAGGGTTTATGATATGTATATAAATGTTGAAAAATATTATGTAATTATATTTAATTGGTAAATTATTGGTATTGTATGAAATATAAATTATAAAATGTAATTTTTGGAATGAAAATTCCATATAATGTTAAATTATGAGAAATAGTGGTGGAGAATTTAATAAATGTTAAATAATTCTTATAAGAATTTAATATAAGATTTCATTAAGGAAAAAAAGATCAAAAACTTATAAAAATAAATATAAAAGAAATCATAATTGTAATAAAGATAATGTTAAATTTAATCATTTAATTCAAACATAGTGAATATTGTTGGATTTTTTTAAATATATTGTTGAATTTTACTCCTTTTATGATTATTTTTTAATGATTTCTTATGGTGATATAATTTTTGATAAATTATGACAATTCTTGGATTTTTACTATGATGTTAAACTATGTTTGATTGTTATATTATCATTTTTTATAAATGAAAATCCCCATGTTTAGCCTTTTCAAACCCTCAACATAAGAGAACCCCCCCCCCCCCATGAAGGGATCACTCTAGAGAGAGCACCAGTCATGAAGGATCCTTTACCAAACAAGATGGTTGAGTGTTATGAATGGTGACAACACGAATGATGATGGTTTGACATAGAAATATGTCCTCATGGGTGGATTGTGCCTCATTTTTTTCCACCCATTTTGGAAATAAGTAACCTGGAAAGATGAGTGGATCCTGGGGGTGGTAGAAATTCTCTTAGGAGAGGGCTCCCAGGAATTGAACTATACACCTCCCAAAGAACAGCATTATTATTCTCCTCACTTTCACCATTGTTCCACTTCCAATGCAGTGAAATGTGTGTATGGGTAATACTCAACTCGCTGAGGGGGGGATCAACCAATCCCAAAGTGTGCCACACATTCCCCATCTATGAAATTGATTTAAATCACCATGCGCATAATATGTACAATGTCTAAGTCTGGAAGGACTCAATCTTATGAAAGTTCCCATATAGAGTGAGGGGTAAAACTAGTGGGCACCACTGAAATAACACCCCATGGGCATAAACATGTGTATGGGTAACAATTGACTCCCAAAGAGGGCCCCGACCAAGCCCAGAGTGTGTCGCACATTCCCTAGCTGGGTAATGTCTTTGAATCACCATGTCCATAATACACATAGTGTCTATAAAACCCCAACCCCAATTTTATGAATTCTGTGCATTATTTAATTAAATTATCATGATTATATGAATGTATTATCCCAAATTAAAAGGTAGTTTAGTAGTTTTGGAAAACTAGATACATACATAAGTTCAATATTATAACTTGAAATGAAATACAATATAAAAGATTCATTAGTAACACCCATAACTCCTAGATAATCTAGAGAATTAATTTATAATACACTTATTTTAAACATTGGTAAAAATAAAACATAATACAGTGGTGATCTTAGATGCTCATTAAGGTTAAATAATATAGTTTAAGTAATCATAAACATGAACACTGGGCATGATGAATAAATAAAAACACATACCATTAAAAATAAAGTTATACATAATATGGAAGAAATAAAAACTGATTAAATAATTCCATAAAACATAACCATGGATATTCTACTGGTCGAATAATCAAATGGACTATCAATCTCTAGTTTCATAATGAGGGAATTCATAATGTCAGACATCATAATCATTTTGTCAAGGCCTCGTGCCAAGACCATACATAAATGGGTAAAAACAAAAACTAGTTTGTCTCATTAGACCTACTGATGCATCAAGGATCTATATAGGGACCCACACAACAATTACTAAGTCTAATACATTCCTCATAGGAAAAGGGTGAAACATAAACAACATAAACTTTCTTATTTAACAACTAGCATATGAAATGTGAATACTTTAACTATAACCCATGAATGGTATCCAATTAAGACATCCACAGTCAAACCAATCATAAACCCTTAAAAAATATAGTATATGATATCATAAGAGATAGACCTCAATGAAGTAAAAGATTCAAAAAAAGATGTCATCATAAATGAAAATACTTTTAAATGAGACCATTGAAATGTTCATGAGGAAATATTCTTTAAACATTCCAAAGTGTCTCATACCACTTTGAAAAATTCAAATTATAATATCTTAGAATATTATTAGAATAAGGATACTCTTTATATGATATATAAAATGGTATTAAATACACCACATACAATATATAAGTGGTAAACAAGTCATATATCTCATAAAAGTTAAAGTGAGACGACAAAAAATATTTTTTACTTTGGAAAGAAGAGTTCTTTTGAAAAAACATTTTTATTTTTCATAAAATCATATTGTAAACATGTATATCCCAAAAAAGAAAATTTAAGGACAATGAAAATATATTTTATGCATAAATAATGTCCCATTGGAGTGAAATCATGTATAAAGTGTTTTTAAGAAATATTATAAATAAAACATTTTAGTGAGGCTTAAGGGAAATATTAAAGAGATTTTAAGGAAGAAAGGCATGTTTGATTTCATAAAAATAGAAATGAAAAAAAATTGTTTAATGATATAATTAGTGAATTTAGAAATATAATTATGTCTTAAAATAGATAATATTGTGCACATGAAATGGGTAAGAATTTGAGAAGTTCCCTTGAATTGGGCATCTTTATCGAGAAGAATTGAGAAGGGAACCATTTTAAAGAATAAACTTCTCATAAAAGAAAGATGAAATGTTATGAATATATTATTTTGGAACATATAAATAGAATATATAATAAATGCACAAAATAAATAAACATTACATAGGGTTAAGTATAGTAAAATAATAACCTGATGGAAAAAATGAAGGTTCTGGTAGAATCCATTACTAGTTTGTAATCAATTGAAACATATGCCCTAAAATTAATAATCATAAAATGATATATTGAAAACCATGAGAATAAATATATTAATTATATGTTACATCATTGGGAAGTATAAATAACTCATACACAAGAAATTATGGTGAATAAGGAATATATCACAAAAATGGAAGTGAGATGAGAAAACTCTTACTACTTTTTAATCAATTGAATCATATGTCCAAAAACTAACAATCATCTAATGAATCATTTAATACCATGAAGATAAAAATATTAATGATATTATATATCAAATTTAAATATACATACACAACATATAAGAAATAAGCAGTGAATAATGGAAATATTACAGAAATAAAAGTGAGATGAGAAACCGCTTACCTTATGTCTGAATATGTTCTGCACTTGACCTTAACGTCCTGGATAATAAAATTAAATCTATTAATTAATTAATTCAGAAAATTATATACATTTATTTGATTTATTATAATTTTATTAAGTTCATTTCTGGCCTTTTGGATGAGTTATAAGATACAAATTTATCACTCAGGGTCGTTTGCTTCCTTGGTTTTCATGATTGGAATACTTGTATATTAGTATAGAAGTTCATATGGAATGGGTATAATTATCCAGAATTGAATTTATATATTATTAATGAACATAAATATGTGTAAATGTTTATATATATCATTTGGTTATGTAATATTAGTATGAATCATTAGATAAGACATTTAGTAAAAATCGTTTAAATTATTACGGAGGTTATTGATCATAACGAACTAATTTTGTTTTATCATTTCATATTATGTAAATAAGTTACCTAAAAAAAATTAAAAATGGTATATTATAAATTTTAAGATCTATATAAACCATTAAAATGGTTTCATGTATATATTTTAAGAAAAATTTTAAGAAAAAAACTTTGTCGTCTACGAAGGTTGTAAATTGGCACCTTTCGATCGATTATTTCGTTTATAAAATAAAAGAGGGAGAGAAATGAGACTGATAATGGTTATTACATTAACATGATATAATTATATTATATAGATGATACCAGAGTTATAATGATCAATTGGACAGAGTATGTTAAGAGATAATAAGAAAAGAAGATAAATTGAAATGAAATTATATAAAAAAGGAAAAGGATTCACCTCTTGAAATAACCTCTGTGAGAACCTCCTTAAGGGAAAGGGTTTTTGTATTTTGGAATTACCAAGGGCTCCTATACAGAGTTAGGAATGAGGAAATAGTATTTGGGTAGAAATTTTAGAAGCTTGAAGGCTTATAGAAGTGAAGAGAATAGGGAGTGAGGGGGTATTTTTATAGTGGAGGGGAGGAGCATTTTTCCATTATTTTAATCATTATTTTATTATTTTGACACAATACTATGAATATTAATGATTATTGTGACTAAAAATAGTATTAATTGTATGTGGGTTTTAACCAACATCCATTTAAATCATCCATGACTTGGGCATGATGCAGAAATTCATTTATTTGGAAGATTTCCTAAATTATCAAATTTCACTATTCACCAAAAATTGTAGTATTTCAGAAAAATCCCAAAACATAACCCTAACCATTTTTCAAAATGTAGAATTAAAAAAAGGACTCAATTTTATAAAAAAATATAATTTTCTAATTTTTAATTTTTAAATAAAATCATTATTTACTTGAAAAATATAGATTTTAAATTTAAAATAGATTTTATAATACTTTCACAAATTAACTTAGGTATCATAAAATTATTCTAAAATAATAGGACAAAAAATATTTCTTTATAAATAAATTTTATGAAAATGAATTTTATTCTAAATAAATTTATTAATTTAAATTTTTAATTAAATATTAATTACTCACAAAAATACCAACTCAAAATTATTAATTTTTAAAACAATCACTCTCATTTATAAGGTGCCTAAATTTTATTTATACTTTCATGGGTGAGGTTAATATTTATAAGGGTCAAGTTACTATTCATAAGGGTGACATTACTATTAATAAGGGTGCATTACTATTCATAAGTGTCATTTAACTATTCAGTAAATAATTAATTTGATTCTATTAGACTCTAAAAAACTTATTGATCGCAACGGTGTATGTCCATTTTTCAAATTTCAAATCACATAATTGGAAAATTATGTTTCATGGCAAGTTTATAACTATCTTGTGTAAATAATTATAATAACAAAGTGTTTTTTCATAGATACTCAGTGTTGTGTGCATTACAGTCTATATCTATTTTGAAATTATTGGGGTGTTATAGAATCTAAGTCTGGAGGGACTTGATCTTATGCCAGTTCCCATTAGTTTTTATACGGATGAATCTAATTATGATTATGGAAATGATCCTGATTTTTTTTATCCATACTCAGCTTTTCTGGATGAGGTCATGTCTCTTTGTTTGATAGCATCTATTTTCTTGCTTGCTTGTTTTCTTTTTCTTTCACCTTTAATAAAATGTCAAGAGATTTGGCTTCTCGCTATGCCTTTTCTTTATTAGGAAATGATTTTTTTATAAAAATATTAAGAAAATCAATTTAAATAAAACTTTTGAAAAGAAAAATTATAAGAAATTTTTTTATAAAAAAACCTTATAAATATGTTTTTAATGAAAAAACTAATAAATATTAAAAATAAAAAAAAATATTTCTTAAAAACATAGCTATTAATAATTAGTAATAAAATAAAACCATGTTAAAAAATATAAAAAGTTCTAACAATTATTATTAATTCCAAATAATTTGTAAAACTACAGTAATAATTTAAATAATTTGTAATAATAATTAAATAATTATTAATAGACATTAAATAATATGTACTAATTAATAAATAATTAGTCAATATTACTAGTAATTAGTAAATATTAGCTTTAATTTCTAAATATTATTAATATTTTTTAAATATAAGAAAATTATGATAATTTTTAATAAATTTTAAAAATATATAGATAAAATTCTAGTAATTATTAAAAATGAGTAATATTTATTAAAAATTTAGTTATAATTGGTAAATAATTGGTATTACATAATAACTAAATATATAAATTGTTAAAAATTATAAAAATATTTGTAATTATTAGTAATTATTTTGTAATACCTTGAAAAAAAATATAAAAAATGATAACTATTAAAAATTCAAAAATAATTAGTAAAAATATAGTATTAATTAAAATAATTAGCAATAATCATTAAATAATTTTTAATAATTGATAAATTATGAGTCAATGTTAGTAATAATTAGTAAGTGAATGTATTAATTATTAAATAATGTTAATAATTTTTAAATATATAAAAATTATGATAATTGGTAAAAAAATTATACAAAATATATAAAATTATAATAATTATTAAAAATTAATAAGAATTATAATAAATTAATAATAATTCATGGTAATTAGTCATAATTATCCATAATTAAAATATAATAATAATTTTTAATTAGTCGTAATGAGTAATAATTTTTCTTATTTCTATTTTTATAGATAACTATGAACTCAGGAAGTAGATACCAGTTTCTATTAAATTATAATGAATGGATAAATCATCACAAAAAATCTCAATGTATCTTTTATAAATCCTTTCTAAATTAAGGGAGTTGAAACATTTATATCATTGGCATTTTCAAATTTATAGTTTTTTAAGGAACAATTTAATGACCATGTAAGAAATGTGAACCTATAAGATTCAAAACATTTGAAAATGTTAGAATTCTTCTACTATGTTTTGTTTTTTAGAAAGATTATATTTTTTAGTATCATCATGGTGAATTGAATTCTGTAGAAAATAAAGAAAATTGGTTCCAAATCTATTATTTTATAATTTATTGCATGAGGCTGCTGACCCATATATTCAGGAAACAACAACTTGGATTGATATTCCAAATAGTAAAATCATAACTATTTAAATTTTACAATTTTTTGAAATATACTAAGTAGGCCTTATATCTGGGATATAAGGTAAGAAATCATGAAGTTCTTACAAAATTTATGTCTATAAAATTAGATTTTTGAATGTCAAAAGTTGTTTCAATCAAATATTTTCTTTTGTTAAATAATTATTTCCTGATAAAAATACATCACCTATAAATTTATATGAAAGTTAGAGGTTAATACATAATTTTAGTCTTAGTTAAAAAAATATTTATGTGTGTTCAAATTATTTCATCTTATATTATGGTGATTATAAATCATTAGTTAATTTTCCAATATGTAGAGAATTAGGGTACAAAAGAGCATAATAAGGAAATTCTATATTTCCCACGAACCAGTTGAGGTTTTTCCAATTAAACATCATTTACAACATATATTTATGTATCAAAACATAGCTACAATGATGAAATGGAATAAATAAAAAACTTGTTTATTAAAATCATAAATCTTTTGATTGGTGGTGATTCATCGAAAAAATTTGATCAGATGCGTCATTCATTTTATTCATAATGTTGTAACATATGGTTGAATCTTTTAACTAATGGTGTTTGTATATTTAGTGCTTATTAAGGTCAATATTCTTGTTTTCATGTTTTAACAACTCTGTATAACTTACCTCATTAGATTCTAATTAAGGTACCATATATAAATTTGGTGTTATTAATTCCAGAATAACCAAAGAAGAATATCGAAGTTTATTTGAAGACACTAATTAATGAGTTAATTTCACTATGTAATGATGGTTTAAATTCATATGATATAGTTATAGATTGGAATTTTACACTAAAGGTTTCCTTAGTGTAGAAAATAAGTGAATTTCCAGTATATGTTATGTTATTTGGATGGAGTAAACATGGTCTAAAATCATTTTCATACTGAATATCTAAGAACAAAGATTTTATGTTTTTCAATGGAATAAATACTAGTTATTTAGATTTTCATTGAATATTTCTTCCTTTAGGTCACCCTTTTCGAAGGAATGGAAATAATTTTTTAAAATTTATAATTTAAAGACATGAACCTCTATCAGTGTTATAGGGTATTCAGGTAAAATCTAGCAGCCCTAAATTGCCTCTTGTTTCTTTTGGAACAAATATAAATGAATAAAAAATGTATGGTTTTGGGCAAGATCAAAATTGTATAAAGAAGTGTATTTTTGGGACTTATCATATTGGTCTAATTTGTTGGTTTTTCACATGTTAGATGTAATGCATATTAATAAAAAAATTGAAAACATATTTTATACCATTTTTGACACACATGGTAAGACACAATATATAATGTAAAGGCATGGTTAGATCTTTACCAAATTTATAGGGGTTATGAACTTGGATTATTTGGAGATGGAAGATCACAAGATTTAATGAAGCTAAAAGAAATATATGAACTTTCTAAATAATTTTTTTTTTATTATTTTGACAATAGATTATAGATTTTAGGTTACCATATGGTTATTCTTATAATTTGTCTCATTACATTAGAAATGGACATATTACAGGGTTAAAAAGTCATGACTATCAAGTCATAATAGAAAGAATACTTCATGTTGGTCTTATAGGGCTGTTTAATTTTTCAATATGGGACGTATTAACCAAAATAACTTATTTCTTATAAGATATTTGTGTAGAAACATTAAATTATGAATCATTGATCATGATATAAAAGGATTTTATTTTAATTTTATTTAAATTTGATAAAATATTCTAACCAAACATCTTTGACTCAATGGAAAATTTAACATTGAATATTTCATATGAAGCTAAATGTGGAGGGCTGATACAATTCCATTAGATGTCCCTATTTGAGATATGTATATAAAACATAAAGGATTTATGTAAAAAATCATTAGTTTAAGGTTCAATTGTAGAAGCGTACTTATAGGAGGAAATTTCAAATTTATTCCCTTATTATTTTCAATCTAAATATCCTTCAAAACATAATTGCATGGGTCACAATGAGGAAACTTTTGATGATGTCACGGACCATCAATTGTCAAGTTTTAATAATCAAAAGATTGGTTTTGGTGGTTATCATGAATGATAGATTTTATATGAAGAATTTTATAGATCTCATACATATATTCTCCTAAATTGTGAATAAATAACATGATTTGTGTTGTAAGTTATACTTTTTATTATTTTTAAAAAAATTTATAATAAATAAATTTATCTAAATTATTTTTTTAAAAATTATATGATGAACATATCAAAAAAATTATACAAATTACCCCTTATTCTATTGGACAACATCAATAAAATAATTTTTCATATTGATTTCAAAGACTAGTAAGTTTAGTTATTTATGATGGAATATTAAATAACTTTTCTAAATATATCTATTATTAGTCATTTTTATTTTTTATAGTAAAAAATATGATATTTTATTTTATTTTTAATTATGTGTGCTCAAAAACCCTCTATCAAAATTGGTAAAATATTATAATGAGTATTTGGTTAATGGATTTTGATTTTATACACGCATATATGGTGAATCCAAGAAATAATTGAATAGTGTTGTTTATTTGAAAGTATCTCAACATAAAGAATGTTAAGTTAACTTTTATGGTATGATGGATGAAATAATTGAGTTATGTTATTTGGGAATAAATTATGTAATGATGTTTAAATGGCATTGGTTTGATACTGATTTAGGGTTGTGATTTCATCCATGACATGAAGTCATTGAAATTAAACATTATAGTCTCCTTGCCTCAAATGAACCATTTATATTAGCACATCAAGAATATCAAGTTTATTATGAAAATTATTGTGCTATTTTGAGAGATTTAAATGGCTCTTGTAGTGTAATAAAAATTAAATCTTGTGAAAATCAATTTCTTGAAAATGAAAATGGTTTTGTGGAAGTGAAAAAAATTGAAATGTTTTAAGAAACATCCCCAGATATATCTCTTACTCAATGAGATATAAATATCGATGACGAACCCCCCCCCCCATTTTAGGGATGATTATATTGATAATGTTGATGAAGCAATAAGGGATGATGAAACTGAAAGTTGTATGGAATTTGATGATTCTAAAGATGAAGATGAAGACATTTTCATTGATGAATATGAGGATTAAGATGATGAGTGATGTATTATATTTTGTTATTTATTAGTTTTTTATAATTGATTTTTGTATGAAAAATCATTTTTAGGTAAGATAATTTGTTTCATATGGTTGGATATATTCTAGATGATCTATTTTGTTCACTTACTAATTCCAGTATTTATTAGTTTTTTATATTTGATATTTGTATTAACAATTATATATAGGTAAGAATACTATATTCTTCAAGGTATTTATTAGTTTTTTATATTTGATAATTATATTAAAAATTATTTATATGGAAGATTATTATATTCTAGTATTTATTTTTAGGTAGTTATTATATTCTAGTATTTAATAGTTTTCTATATTTTATATATGAATTAATAATTATTAATAAGTAATATTACTATATTCTTATATTTATTAGTTTTTTATATTTGATATGTGTATTAATATTTTTTATATGTAAGATTTTTTTTAGAAAGACGAGGATGACTCTGATGATCTATTTCATTCTCTCACTAACTCTAGACTTCTTGATGATGAACCCAATTCATGTGACCCACAGGATGATGCTACAACACCTCTTATTAGGAGGGGGAGAAACCTAGAAAAATTGATTATTCGAAAAATTATTCTAGAGAGGATTCCATATCTTGATTTTGATTCTCATTTATAGAGTTATGTTCAACTATTTGATATATTTATTTTATATTAAGTTTTTTTATTAATTTTGGTATAAATATTCTGGTTATTTTCTTTTAGTTGCGTAGTTTTTCACATTTAGCTATTAAGAAAGCTGGGGTGATTCTATGAAATTATTTTCCTATGCCATATGTGTCATAGAATCAAGTCCCCACTATTGTTCAACATGGTATGTTTGATCATTGGATTGTATGTTAATAAATAATATATTTTATTTTAAATTTATTTAATTAGTAACATGATTTTTTTAATTGTATTGCAGAATTTATGGTCTCTGATTGATGATAGGATGAGAGATCCTATTCGGGAGGCATGAGAGATTTGTATACGTGAACTTTTTCATTAGTTTTTACACAACCAAATAAAAAGAAACATGGATATAGATTTTATTTATTTTTTTGACTAGTCTTGCACCTCTCATCAACCTGACTATATCTCAGATCATGTATGTGATAGATTATGGTTTTACTGGATAAGAGAGACATTTAGGAGGAGCTAGTAATCTGAGTATCAGAACTGGGGTGGTATGAGGTCACATATAGGTTCGAGAGATGTACATTTGGTATACATTGACAACATATAGTATGTAATATTTTTTATTAATATATATAAACATTAAAATTAAATATATATATATATTATACAGACCACTATTTGACCCTTTTTTACATAATTTTAAGTTTACAAGAATATGTACAATGATCCTCGTAGATAACAGCTTATTGGAAACATACAGCACTAGATTTTGGTTAGTATTTTTAAAAAAATACTAATATTAATTTTAGTTTTGTTTTAATTTTTAATTATATTTTAATGAAATTAATGAGGTTGCAACTTATCATTCATGAGAGAGTCATGCCAAGAGTGAAGTAGATGCTACTTGTAAGTCAGGTTTTGATGAGTGGTCTTGTATATAGGTGAATTTTCATGGTGTTGAGAAAGGTCGGGTTACCGGTATTGATTCATTATTGAAACCAACTAGTTATTATGGAACATCTACTATGTCATAAGTCAGCTCAAAGGGGTCTCATGTAGATTCTTCATCGTCATCGTCCACTGCACATAATTAAGATAGGTTGTGAGCTCAGGATGAGATGATATGATAAATGTAGAGAGAGTGGGTGGAGGATCATGAGAATCAGTATCAAAGTGATGAGAAGACATTGGATTATATGCTATGTCTTGTGTGTGGTGTTGGTATAAAGTCCCCCACCTAATCCTTTAAGTGGTCCTCCTCCCCCTGATACTATTTTATTGTTATTATGACTACATTGTGATTGTTATGTATTTTCGGTTTGGTAAACATATTATGTGTGGAATGGTTTAATAAGGTTATGGATGTTTTTATTATATGTAATTTAAAAAAAACACTTTTTTTATTTTTTAAAATATATAACTAATTTCTATGGATCACTAAATTCCTCACATTTAGTTTTATCAAAAAGTAAGTCGAATTACTTGCGATGGAATGGAATTTCTATCACAAATTTGATTATTTTTGATAGGCGGAAATAAATAGTAATTTTTAATTTGATTATTTGTGATGGGAATGATGGTCCATCTAATAAAAAAATTAGATGGACCATTGAAAATAACCATATTTGCAACACTATTTTTTATAAGGGTTTTTTATGGAATTCCAGTGCAAATTACTTTTAGTGATGTGAATCCACCACAAAATCATTAAAATCCAATTGTGAAATCAGAGAGACTTTATCACATATTCTTCTGAGATAAATTTAACATTTATCACCAAAAAAAATTAGTCACTAAAAATGACATTTAGCCAAAAACGTAAATACCCTAATCATATAATCACTAAAATATTCTAATCATTTCCATAAATAACCTAAATCACCATGAAGACGTATTAAATTAATATATTATTCCAAAAGATAATTCAACCTTTATTCATAAAATAAAATCTCATCTTTTCCAATAATATTCTATTTGCATTATTCATATAATGTTATCTAAATAATGGACTTCTTCAAAGATTACATTAATCACACAGTCACCAAATCACTTTCCAATCTCATGGTTAACTATATACTAAATCATATGTTCCCATATTGTAATAACTCATAATTAACTCAGCATCAAAGATCATATAAACCCAAAAAGTTATCAATACCATGAAATGTATATCCACAAAACATAAAATCAATATTCCTCAAATAAATTTTTCACTAAATCACGCACTAAACTCATGGGTTATATTACCATTAATTTCTTTAAAAATATATGTAATCATATTAAAATCCCATTTTATAGAATGTAAAAATGGGTCTTCTATGCCTTTTAATTTATGATCATCCTTGAACATATATACTCATGATGGTATCTGTAACTCTTAAAATAACCTTACATGAAAAAATTATAATCTCTAATGTTGTTTAAACCTTTCTCTAAAACCAATTGTGTTCTTTTAAGTGCATGTTCTTCATGCCATCGATTCACGCATGTTTATGGGGTCAAACCAGTAGTTGTCATGGTTGATCAGAACACTAACAATATCTTCTAGTTACTCTTGTGGTAGGTCTTAAACCACTTAGGGTGGGTTCAGATACCGTAAAGCCCCGCGGTCACTTATTCATCTCACAAGTGATACACTTTTGATAGGTACTTGTGTCTCCAAGATACTCATGGTCGATCCAGTGACCTTCATGTTGTTGATATGACCTAAAGTGATTATGGATGATCAATGCATTTAAATTAATTTGTGCCTTCATATCCTTATTTCAATGTCTTATCTATCCTTCATGTATGAATCTTGGGAATTATCAATGTGTGGTGCCTCAACATGGTGTGATCCATACATGAGAATATCATGATTATCTTACGATCATGTTGTTTATGAAACACCAAATATTTTAGATTTTTTGAATGGGATGTCGAATAAAAAGATATGGTGTAGAAACCTTGAGTGTTCAAGGAAGATGAAATGAATGTGCCACCCTCACATTAATTTTATTTTTTAAACGGTGCATGAATGGTTCATATTTAATTGGATTTCCCATATTGGTTTATCTTTTTATATGTGTTTCTCAAAAAAATATTTAAATGGGTTAAGGGTTAAAAGAATTTGAAAACTATGACATAAAGGCAGAATAGGCCCTTCCACCTTTGGCCTTTTTCTTTATTATATACATATATATATAATGTTTCAGTAGAATTTAACTACTACTTAATATCCATCATTACTTTCATTAAAGAAGTCAGGAATCACCAATAGAAAATTGAGAATTGTGTAGATTTGTTTCGAGGGACTACCATCTGGTAGCCAATATTGACCTCATTAGCGACCTTCAAATGGCAGTCGCTATATTTTTTTTATCCTAAACTAAAATCCATCCCACTCCATATCTTTCGTTCACCTTTCCAGGCATGACCCCACAACCTTGTGACCCTGCTCCCCCATCCTTCATCCTACTGTTGTCAAACCCTTCTGGCCTTGTTGCTCTAAGGCCCCATCCTTAAACCTTACTTAATATTGAGTTATTACAAGATTACACATTGAGGATCTTTTCAGGTTTAGAGTTTTTGAGAATTAGATCATGAAACTTTCATTACATTCCACATTTAAACAATGTGGTTACATAAAAGACAGTATTCATTCTTCTCATCAATGGAAACATATTTAAAATAAAACATGGATTCTTTCTTGACACATCCTTGACACTATCATCACATCATGTACCTTTCGCTTGACCTGTGAAAAACATTTCAAAAAACTTGGGATGACCATAAAAAGCTCAGTAAGGGTTATAAAAATATGGAAAGGATACATGAGTTCATATATACATAAGAATGAAATAATACATTACCCATAAAACATAGGCACTTTAACATACCTCATCAAATCATGAATAAATCGTAGAAATCATAAGGCATAAAGGTAACTTGAGGCATTCATAACATTCTTACGTAGGGAGTAACCCTCTTGGTTACGTTTAGAATACCCATCACAGTATATTCCCTAAATCTCTTCGGAGAAAACTTAACGTTACACTCCTTTGCGTTACCCAATGCATTGGAGAGCTATATCGGGATCACCCGCCCTAAGTTTATCATGGAACCACCCAGCTTCATAACAATTCCCAAGAACCATAACATAATCTTATCACATAAAACATGTATAAAGGAAACATTACATTTCCATCTTTCAATAACAAGATATCAATACAACACATTGATAAAAAAACATTATGAAAACCATTTTCAATACCAAAATAAAAGAAAATTAAAACATGGTATTTATTTTTCTTTTAAAAAGAAGTTATGGATTGTAGAAGAAGCTGAAACTCAAATAATGGTCACGGAGGCGGAGAAGTCGTTGTCGCCGCATACGTACGACAAAAACATTCCCTTTTGTCGTTTAGTAAAACGCTTCGTATAAAAAAGATTCCTTTTTGGAAAAACGTAAAAGTCAAAGGGGTTTATACACCGTATAAAAGAAGGTTGTGTATAAAACAAAATATGCCTCAATAAATAGATATTGAGACGAAGTCCCTTACAAAGACAGAATCCTTGGTTTAAGGATAAATCAATTACATAATTATGTGTGACAAACGAATACACCAAATATAAGTGGATATTAAGTGTAAAATAATCAAAGGTCATTCACACATATTCAAAGGATGACATATTCAATAACTTAATGTTCAACCCAAAGAAATCGAAATTGGGTTAAGAAGTTCCCTTGACAGCCTAATGGCGTCACATCAAAGTGAGTTGATGAGAGATAAAAAAAATGGTATCTCATCACTTGGACATAAAATTTACATCAATAAGGATATATGAGAACATATCCCAACATAAAAATATGTAAATTAAAAGACCCAACAAAAGAAGTCTTTTAAAAAGAGGAGGGTGAAAGGTTCCCTTACCGACATGGGTATCCTTCGAAACATACACCTCGTGAAAGAAGGACAATACAAAATTGATGTAAATACTCATAAAAGAAATTATATTACACAATGAGTAAAATAATGGGTAGTACATACACCACTCAAAGGAAATTGTGGCAAATGTAGCATAAATCTCACAGGAATAAAAGTGAGATGAAAAATCCCTTACGAAAACTCGGCAGCCTAACGGCGCCACATAAAACTTACAAAAATGGGTTGATGAGATCAAATAGGGTATCTCATCATATTAACATAAAGTTTATAGAAAGAGTAATATAAAATAACATCCCCCAACATAACAAAGAGGAGCTTAAAATAAGTGACATAAAGGAGAGTACTTAAAAAGAAAGAGAGAGGTTAGATCTCTTTGGAAAATTCGGCAGCCTAACGGCGCCACTCAAAACTTCCAAAATGGATTGATGAGAGAGAATAGGGTCTCTCGTCATATGAACATAAAAATTACAGTAAGGGTAATATAAAATAACATCCCAATAACAAGAGATATGATCTTAGAAGGAATGTCATAAAAGAGTGTACTTAAAAAGAAAGAGAGGAGTAGGATTCCTTACCTCAAGTCCAACTTGTCTTGTTCGTTTCTTTATATTCCTGAATAATAAACTTTGGCCAATTAATAATTGCCTAAGTACCTCCTTTAGATATTATTATTCATTTCATATCACATATTATAATGTTATAATAATTGTTTAATAATGTTAGTTCATATCAGACGTTTTTGTCGATGTTTGGTACATGAGTCAAAAATGAACTTGTTTGAAAAAAAGATTGCCCATGTAGTTATAAGTAAATAATTTCCAGAATAGTATTAATGATTAAAATATCATATATATATCCAGTAAATATTCATTTCATTCTATTCCATATCATTTGGAGATAAAAAACGAAAAGCAACGTTCATGGAGACGGTAGGCCGTACGTACGAATGAACGCTACTTTCATTTTTTGTCATATTAATGGAATTAAAACAAAATGAGAGAGAGATATATATGTTATAATTCCAGAAATATATCCATAATTTTGATGTAATATATTACATATATATCCATTATATATATGTACTTATAATATTACATAACATTTTGAGATAAGAAATGAAATGTACCGTTCATGGAGACGGTAAGCCGTACGTACGCATGAACGCTACTTTCATTTATATTTCTTATTTTTATGGAATGGAATAATAATGATATAGAGGTATGTTATAATTATAGTATAACATCATATATAATAACTTTAAATCCATCCTTTATATGTCCCACATATGGCATTAACGAATCACATCACTTTGAGGGGGTGGTAGTCCGCACTTCCTTAAATGAAGATATCGCGTTTACCCGTAATGTAAACCATAAAGGTATTCCAAAAAATAAAAATACATAATCTTAAGTAAAACATAAACATATTATATATCATATATAAATATTGTGTCATCTTAATGGCTACCTTTGAAGGTGTTAAAATAATGTTGCACAATCATCGTTTCAGGAGGCATAAATTCGCCATCCACGGAAACAGTATGTTCTTTAACCATTAGATGTAGGTGTGTGTAAGTGTAGCTATAATACTTCTTATAACAAAATCCTAGTACATTAAAGATACTGGATTTGTTACAAAATAAATGAATAAAAAGTGTTTAGGGGGTTGGAGAAGCAAAATAATACAAAAGGACACAAGTGAAGACATTACCTTAAAATCGGGTAACTCCCTTTGGTTTGAGCTCAAAGGCTTCCTTGGGAAGACTTCTGCCCAAAGTGAGGCTTCAAGGTGTAATATAGGGAAGTGGAGAGACAAAATGGGCAGGGTTTGTCCGAGACAAAGGCTTTGGGTGTGTGGGTAAGGAGGTAGAGGTGGGGGCCTTTTATATGAGGAGAGGAGGGGCACTCTTGGAAAGTAAGAAAATTTTACTTTATTTGAAAATGGTATTCGGATTTAAGAGGTCCCATATTGATGTGTTTCTAGGATAAGGTGATAAGGGTTCAAAATCCACTCATCCAATAGGTTTTGGACATGTGTAGGTCGTAGATATTACATTATCTTTCCATTTTATTTAAATCGTTAAATAATGAGTTTATCGCTGCATCATCATGATGTCATAAATAATTTAATTTATATAATGATTAAAAATTATAAAAAAAATACTTTGATGTAGGAAATATTTTTAGATTTCCAATTAATATTTATATTCAAAAATATTATTTGTATAACCCCATGTAAAAATTGTTTTAGTAAAACATTTCATGTTTGTCTCATTTTTACTTTACCTTTAAATAAAAAGATATTAATGTCATTTTCCATCCAAAGTGGCTTCATGGGGTCCCCAAGTTGACCCATGGGTTTTCTTGGTCGGCCATGACACATAAAATGATGTTAGGACATGTGTCAGGTTAATTTCATATTATTAAAATATTATTTTTACCTTAAACTACACTAATTACCTCTAATCGCGATTAAGAACTTAAAAGTTACTATTCACCAAAAAATTATTTTAATCTCATTGAACCACATTTTACTTATTAATGACAACCATGTATGTCGGATTTTTTAAATTCAAAACACAGAAGTGGTAAAATTTCACTTAAACGAAAAATCAGTTTTTATAAGTACCACTTAGTGGTTTCACTATTCATCAAAAATTGAAGTTTTTCAGAAAAATCCCAAAAATTCACCCTAAGCTATATTTGATTTTCCAAATTAAAAAATGAAGTCCATTTTACAAAATTCAAAACATATAAATTGCATTAATTAATTTAATAATTAATTCTCGCTGTCAGAGCAAATAGCGTGTTTTTATGAAACAATAAGTATCAAAAGATTGACACTAGTTTAAGTCAGATTTCAAAGTGAAATTAATTACAACGACCACTATTGGATTTAATGGAAAAAATATTTTCTAATTTCACTTTAAACCCAATTAAAAAGATAATCTAATCATATAAATAAATTAGATTAAAAAGAGGTTTTGAATTAAAATACAACATTTTACACTATTTATTAAAAAAAGAACTTTATCGGAATGATACCAAAAATTTACACAAAGTAAATTTGGATGTCCCAATTCGTAAGAAGAGTTTTATTTGGTCCAATAGAATGTATAAGAGTGAAAAAAACTATATTTAATGACGTTTCGCCATCAAAAGGTGATTAGTGAACCTTTAGTGAAAACTAGGGCATATACGCCTAAAATTGAATTATTTCCTTATTTTATGCCTTTATCTTTTATTGGATAAATGTAAGAACATTTAAAAACATATATAATCATATTTTAGTTATTTCTATCCATTCCCGCCAATACAACGGCTACATGTTAACTACTATTTAAAATAATATTATTTTATTATTAGAGTGCAATGTAAGATTCCCAAGAAACTCGTTGTTGCGTGTTCGGTATGCCATATTAATATTTTATTCAAAAATATGGATAAATATGAAAATTTCATATTCTTTATTTACCTGGGGTGTTACATCCTTCCCCCCTTTTGGGAATTGCATCCTCGCAATTTTTAAAATTGAGCTTGGAAACATCCTTGAAAGTCCCACATCGGAACAAGAGTCGGTAAAACAATCACTTTAAAATAATGGGAGAGAAGTACAAATGTCACCCGAGTTAACCCATATTAGGATTCCAAGTATGAAAATATGGATATGGAGGAGAAAACAAAGGGTCATGTTCTTGAGGGAGAGTGATAGTAAACATGTCTAGGAGAAAGTTAACCATAAGAAAATCACAAACTTGTGATGGGTTAAATGGTATTCGATTCCCCAGTAGGAAAAGTTAATAGACAACATTTTTGTTTTAAGTTACTTTTTATTGATAAATTTATTCATAAGGAAATATAATCACTTATCATGTTGACTTTCAACTTTTACTAGATTCCTTAATCAGACTCATATTTTTTTCAAAAGATGAGTATTTAGGGAGACTTGTTCGCATTAAGAGTACTATAATCAACTTCTAGAGAATCACAAAATCCACCAAATAGAACTATATACTTCCCATGTCTTTAGACTCTAACCAAAACCAAAACCAAAAAGGTTATTACAAGGTCAGATAATCCAGAAAAGGATAACCGATTAAAAAGAAAATCTATGCTTAATCTCCAAAATTTGTCCAACAAAACCCAAAGTTCAACGAGGACCATCCGATAAACAATTTGTCCATAAAATTATTCAAAGTAAACCAATCTAATATTGAAACCCAAATATTTGAAGGATTTAGTCACATAGTCTTCCAAGTTAAATCGTAACATTTATCTCCAAACAACATCAGTTGCTCCTAAATTCTCGTATTGAAAAGTAATTAACCTAATCACATATCCTCCATGATAGGTTAATCATTTTCATAAATAACCCAAAATAAACTTACTCTTAATGCATAAAATCATAGAACTAAAAAGAATCAGTCAAACTAACCAGGGACTTCACGTAGTCCAGTGGTAGGCGATAAATACCAGTCGCACTTTGGTTGTGGGTTTGATTCCCGCAGCTTTGTCCGACGCGACGGGTAGTCACACGGTCTGCGTGTTGTCCTTTTTCCAAAACTATATAATTCTCAAATGATTCCCCAAAAAGGGATAAAATCATCAAAAATAACCATAACATTATTTAACCTCAATTTTATCTCATGCCTTTCACTTCAATCATAACATATAGTAACCCATAATTACCTCAAAAGTAAGGATCATATAAACCCAAATGGTTCTTTATAACTATGTCCACAAAAGAAAAGATAACTATTCCTTGAATAAAATTTGAATATATTAAACATAAGGGTTACACATAATATAAAAAGTCTTCTAATGTAACCCCATCATCAAAAGAGACTTAATACTCTTAAGAATTTCACCATAACTCTTGAAGCCCTTATATGTTGACATCTTACTCATTCAACATTCTTCATGATCCATTAACCATTCCTTTCCAACTTATTCCGAAATACCTCTTTCCTACAAACAAAATCATGAATCATATCCTAAGATTCCAAAATAGGAAAACAATAGTCATGAAATAATACATTCCTTTGATTGTTCATTGTCAGTTTCTTCATCCTCAATCGGAATGGCATTAGGTATTGGTAAACAAACATTTGTACGCTTTTGGTGATCCCATTCACGAAACTTCTTCATAGGACATGTGTTTGCATAATGCCCATGCACACCACATTTAAAACATTCAATTGATCCCTCAGAAGGAACTTCTTTCCCTTTCCTCGAGTCAACTGGATGCTTCCTTTTTCCATGGCAGGTTCTTGCTTTATGACCTTAATTTCCACATCTATAGCATATTTCTGTCCCTTTGAAACATTTTCCTAGGTGTTTCTTTCCACATCTTTGACACATAGGTTTTTGAACACACTTACCTTAATGATTATTACCTGTACTTCCGTAGGGATTTGTTTCTCTCATATATGATGCCTTAGAGAAATCACCAAGGTTTAGGTGGTCAATCACGACTCCAGATAGTTGGTTGAGGATAATCACAAGAGTTCTTATTGCAGCTCCCATATCATTCAGTTTCTTTCTCAAAAAACTGTCACAGTTTCCTTCACATCCACTATTACTTTGGTGCATGCTAGATCCAGCCATTTACTAAAACCAAAAAGGTTAGTGTGAGTATATCAAAAAAACCATAATGTACTAATGAGTAAGATAAACACTAAGATATACTTACTCATTTACTTTATCTAAATCTAGGACTCTTTCTGAAATCCTAACCATTTTTGTAATGCCACTTATTCTTAAAGAACACCCTAACCTATAAAGTTATCTAAACCGACCTCTGATACCAACTCTAAGGCCCCAGACTTAAACCTTACTTAATCTTGAGTTATTACAAGATTACACATTGAGGATCTTTTCAGGTTTAGAGTTTTAGAGAATTAGATCATGAAACTTTCATTACATTCCACATTTAAACAAAGTGGTTACATAAAAGACAGTATTCATTCTTCCCATCAACGGAAACATATTTAAAATAAAACATGGATTCTTTCTTGACACATCCTTGACACTATCATCACATCATGTACCTTTCGCTTGACCTGTGAAAAACATTTCAAAAAACTTGGGATGAGCATAAAAATCTCAGTAAGGGTTATAAAAATATGGAAAGGATACATGAGTTCATATATACATAAGAATGAAATAATACATTACCCATAAAACATAGGCACTTTAACATACCTCATCAAATCATGAATAAATCATAGAAATCATAAGACATAAAGGTAACTTTAGGCATTCATAACATTCTTACATAGGGAGTAACCCTCTTGGTTATGTTTGGAATACCCATCACAGTATATTCCCTAAATCTCTTCGGAGAAAACTTAACGTTACACTCCTTTGCGTTACCCAATGCATTGGAGATCTATATCGGGATCACCCGCCATAAGTTTATCACGGAACCACCCGTCTTCATAACAATGCCCAAGAACCATAACATAATCTTATCACATAAAACATGCATAAAGGAAACATTACATTTCCATCTTTCAATAACAAGATATCAATACAACACATTGATACAAAAACATTATGAAAACCATTTTCAATACCAAAATAAAAGAAAAGTAAAACATGGCATTTATTTTTCTTTTAAAAAGAAGGTATGGCTTGTAGAAGAAGCCGAAACTCAAATAATGGTCACGGAGGCGGAGAAGTCGTTGTCGTCGCATACGTACGACAAAAACATTCCCTTTTGTCGTTTAGTAAAACGCTTCATATAAAAAAGATTCCTTTTTGGATAAACGTAAAATTCAAAGGGGTTTATACACCGTATAAAAGAAGGTTGTGTATAAAACAAAATATGCCTCAACAAATGGAGATTGAGATGAAGTCCCTTACAAAGACAGTATCCCTGGTTTAAGGATAAATAAATTACATAATTATGTGTGACAAACAAATACACCAAATATAAGTGGATATTAAGTG
This sequence comes from Viscum album, assembly GCA_963277665.1. Taxonomy (NCBI): domain Eukaryota; kingdom Viridiplantae; phylum Streptophyta; class Magnoliopsida; order Santalales; family Viscaceae; genus Viscum; species Viscum album. The sequence continues at coordinate 1,741,759,689 of OY728128.1, read as the reverse complement.
TAAAATAATCAAAGGTCATTCACACATATTCAAAGGATGACATATTCAATAACTTAATGTTCAACCCAAAGAAATCGAAATTGGGTTAAGAAGTTCCCTTGACAGCCTAATGGAGTCACATCAAAATGAGTTGATGAGAGATAAAAAATGGTATCTCATCACTTGGACATACAATTTACATCAATAAGGATATATGAGAACATATACCAACATAACAATATGTAAATTAAAAGACCCAACAAAATAAGTCTTTTAAAAAGAGGAGGGTGAAAGGTTCCCTTACCGACATGGGTATCCTTCGAAACATACACCTCGTGAAAGAAGGACAATACAAAATTGATGTAAATACTCATAAAAGAAAGTATATTACACAATGAGTGAAATAATGGGCAGTACATACACCACTCAAAGGAAATTGTGGAAAATGTAGCATAAATCTCACGGGAATAAAAGTGAGATGAAAAATCCCTTACGAAAACTCGGCAGCCTAACGGCGCCACATAAAACTTACAAAAATGGGTTGATGAGATCAAATAGGGTATCTCATCATATTAACATAAAGTTTATAGAAATAGGAATATAAAATAACATCCCCCAACATAACAAAGAGGAGCTTAAAATAAGTGACATAAAGGAGAGTACTTAAAAAGAAAGAGAGAGGTTAGATCTCTTACGAAAATTCGGCAGCCTAACGGCGCCACTCAAAACTTCCAAAATGGATTGATGAGAGAGAATAGGGTCTCTCATCATATGAACATAAAAATTACATTAAGGTTAATATAAAATAACATCCCAATAACAAGAGATATGAGCTTATAAGGAATGGCATAAAAGAGTGTACTTAAAAAGAAAGAGAGGAGTAGGATCCCTTACCTCAAGTTCAACTTGTCTTGTTCATTTCTTTATATTCATGAATAATAAACTTTGGTCAATTAATAATTGCCTAAGTACCTCCTTTAGAGATTATTATTCAGTTCATATCACATATTATAATGTTACAATAATTGTTTAATAATTTTAGTTCATATCAGACGTTTTTGCCAATGTTTGGTACATGAGTCAAAAATGAACTTGTTTGAAAAAAAGATTGCCCATGTAGTTATAAGTAAATAATTTCCAGAATAGTATTAATGATTAAAATATAATATATATCCAGTAAATATTCATTTCATTCTATTCCATATCATTTGGAGATAAAAACGAAAAGCACCGTTCATGGAGACGGTAGGCCGTACGTACGAATGAACGCTACTTTTATTTTTTGTCATATTAATGGAATTAAAACAAAATGAGAGAGATATATATATGTTATAATTCCAGAATGATATCCATAATTTTGATGTAACATATTACATATATATCCATTATATATATGTACTTATAATATTACATAACATTTTGAGATAAGAAATGAAATGTACCGTTCATGGAGACGGTAAGTCATACGTACGCATGAACGCTACTTTCATTTCTATTTATTATTTTTATGGAATGGAATAATAATGATATAGAGGTATGTTATAATTATAGTATAACATCATATATAATAACTTTAAATCCATCCTTTATACGTCCCACATATGGCATTAACGAATCACATCACTTTGAGGGGGCGGTAGTCCGCACATCCTTAAATGAAGATATCGTGTTTACCCGTAATGGAAACCATAAAGGTATGCCCAAAAAGAAAAATACAGAAGCTTAAGTAAAAAATAAACATATTATATATCATATATAAATATAGTTACATCTTAATGGCCACCTTTGAAGGTGTTAAAATAATTTTTAACAATCATCATTTCGGGAGGCATAAATTCGCCATCCACGGAAACAGTATGTTCTTTAACCATTAGATGTAGGTGTGTGTAAGTGTAGCTCGAATCCTTCTTATTACAACATCCTAGTACATTGAAGATACTGTATTTGTTACAAAATAAATGAATAAAAAGTGTTTAGGGGGTTGGAGAAGCAAAATAATACAAAAGGACACAAGTGAAGACATTACCTTAAAATCGGGTAACTCCCTTTGGTTTGAGCTCAAAGGCTTCCTTGGGAAGACTTCTGCCCAAAGTGAGGCTTCAAGGAGTAATATAGGGAAGGGTAGAGACAAAATGGGCAGGGTTTGTCCGAGACAAAGGCTTTGGGTGTGTGGGTAAGGAGGTAGAGGTGGGGGCCTTTTATATGAGGAGAGGAGGGGCACTCTTGGAAAGTAAGCAAATTTTACTTTATTTGAAAATGGTATTCGGATTTAAGAGGTCCCACATTGATTTGTTTCGAGGATAAGGTGATAAAGGTTCGAAATCCACTCATCCAATAGGTTTTGGACATGTGTAGGTCATAGATATTACATTATCTTTCTATTTTATTTAAATCATTAAATAATGAGTTTATCGCTGCATCGTCATGATGTCATAAATAATTTAATTTATTTAATGTCTAAAAATTATAAAAAAAATACTATGATGTAGGAAATCTTTTTATCCTTCCAATTAATATTTATATTCAAAAATCTTATTTGTATAATCCCATGTAAAAATTGTTTTAGTAAAACATTTCATGTTTGTCTCATTTTTACTTTACCTTTAAATGAAAAGATATTAATGTCATTTTCCATCCAAAGTGGCTTCATGGGGTCCCCAAGTTGACCCATGGGTTTTCTTGGTCGTCCATGACACATAAAATGAGGTTAGGACATGTTTCAAGTTCATTTCATATTATTAAAACATTATTTTTACCTTAAACTACACTAATTACCTCTAATCGCGATTAAGAACTTAAAAGTTACTATTCACCAAAAAATTATTTTAATCTCATTGAACCACATTTTACTTCTTAATAAAAATCATGTATGTCGGATTTTTGAAATTCAAAACACAGAAGTGGTAAAATTTCATTTAAACGAAAAATCAGTTTTTATAAGTACCACTTAGTGGTTTCACTATTCATCAAAAATTGAAGTTTTTCAGAAAAATCCCAAAAATTCACCCTAAGCTATATTTGATTTTCCGAATTCAAAAATGAATTCCATTTTACAAAATTCAAAACATATAAATTTCATTAATTAATTTAATAATTAATTCCTTCTATCAGAGCAAATAGCGTGTTTTTATGAAACAATAAGTATCAAAAGATTGACACTAGTTTAAGTCCGATTTCAAAGTGAAATTAATTCCAACGACCACTATTGGATTTAATGGAAAAAATATTTTCTAATTTCACTTTAAAACCAATTAAAAATATAATCTAATCATATAAATAAATTAGATTAAAAAGAGTTTTTGAATTAAAATACAACATTTTACACTATTCATTAAAAAAAGAACTTTATCGGAATGATACCAAAAATTTACACAAAGTAAATTTTGATTTACCAATTCTTAATAAGAGTTTTATTTGGTTCAATAGAATGTATAAGAGTGAAAAAAACTATATTTAATGATAGTTCGCCATCAAAAGGCGATAAGTGAACCTTTAGTGAAAACTAGGGCATATACGCCTAAAATTGAATTATTTCCGTATTTTATGCCTTTATCTTTTATTGGATAAATGTAAGAACTTTTAAAAACATATATAATCATATTTTAGTTATTTCTATCCATTCCCGCCAATACAACGGCTACATGTAAACTACTATTTAAAATAATATTATTTTATTATTAGAGTGCAACGTAAGATTCCCAAAAAACTCGTTGTTGCGTGTTGGGTACGCCATATTAATATTTTATTAAAAAATATGGATAAATATGAAAATTTCATATTCTTTATTTACCTGGGGTGTTACAGTTGCACCCCATCATCAATCTCTGCCACATCCATTGAGCTCTCCCACTTCTTCCAAACCATCCCTCCCCTATGAAGCTCTGTCCTCGAGCTCTCCCCACCCTCTCCATCAATCCCTCCCACCCCTGTCAAGCTCCAAAATCAATCCCTCCCTCCTGGGTTGTCTATCCCCAATGTCAAGGCCTCTCACCCCATTAATCCCCCATCGTGGATCCCTAAACCCATCACCCCTTTACCCACAACCACTCTTGGTGAGTTTGGAAACATTTATAATTTATTCTTTAATTTTTTTTCACGACTTCTCTACTCTTATTTCTCAATTAATCTTTTTTAAACCCCAAATCATATCTAACATGATGGTTTTCTGTGGATTTTTGGGATTGGGATGTGGGAGTTTTTATCCGGTGTTGTTGTTGTTTTTTTCTCCTTGATTTTTGTTTGGTGGGTATGTTTGTTGAATTCATTTCTCACAATCATGGACCTATTTTGATTCATCTATGCTCTTCCTACCTGATTCACCATAATACACCACATTTTAGTCAACTAAGATAACCCTCATGGAGGGTTTGATTCATGTTCAAGTAGTGTTTATTAGTCCTTATAATGGTTGTGTTCGTTGTATCTTTGTTATCCCTAGTGGAAAAGATATTTTATAATTGTTCACAACTAGAGGCCCTATGATCAGTGGCTTCCATACCCTATTGATCCTCCCTAGTAATGTTTTAATTCTTAAATTTAGTAATTTAGGGTGTTTCAATGAATTTTTGGACATTTATTTTCTACATTTCCATTTACTCAACTAATTCTCAAAGAAAGGTAAATGAATATTTCTCTGGTAAAGAATGTTAGTTATATTTTTACTTATTTTTTTGGCCTTCCTTGTTTCATTATGTAATGGATCTTGTTCATATCTATACCATTTTACAAGATAGTACATTATTTAAAATTTTAATAGAAATTATTTACTAAAAATAAATAAATATGAAATTGGTTAATTGAAGTAAACAAGGGGAGTATTAATTAGTAGTTCCATTGTAAATAACACTCTCAAATTAGTAATTTCACCAAATGATGAAATTAAAATTTACAAAATCATACTGTCTTGATTGGGTTATATATTTACTATGGAACCATAGATATCTCCACCCACGCCCCACATAGATTCTTAGTATTATTCATCCCTACCACCTCCCTCATCCCCTCCCTCTAAATTTGCAGTCTCCTTCTCCAAGACATCTCACCCCACAACCCACTGAGGATCATGGGTTATCTATTCTTTTAGTTCTGTCATTTCTACACTATCCAACCTTCATGTATTTCATCCCCATCGTCTGACCAATCCTATCCTTCTAAATATATACGTCTTTTTCATCCACCACTTCTCGATGTGATTTTTTCCACAGCTTTGGCACAATTCCCGACCTCTCATTCTTGTTTGAATCAATTATTTATAGAATTTATGTGTGTGTGTTTAGGTGCATGCACACATATAAATAGTTAATTCATGTAAAAAATTTCATTATAATCTATATGTGTAAATTATTTAATCAATATGATTTATAGGATCTGCATTATTATATATGAATAGGTCCTCACAGTGTTAAATCTATTGTTTATTATTTTTCTTAATTGTGTTTTCATATGTTATTTTATTAGATTTGATAAATTCTCCAACTGGTTTGGTATCACCAAGTATTTTTTCATCTCCTTAGAAATTTTCCTAAGACTTTGGATTAATTGGTTTGTAATTTTTAATGATATTAGTTTTTTTATAATTTGAATAAGATATTTCAATTATTTGTTTCCTATTAAATACAAATATGGACAAGAGCTAGATTGATATGTCAGATAGGTTTTTTTCAAAATATTATTTGGGGATTAATCTATTTTGGGACTTCACCAATGGATTTCAAAGTGATTTGATTATTTTTACATGTACAGAATGTAAAAACAGATATCACTTCAAATGAGATAGTATCAGAGAATATAAGGCCCCAACCTTAAACCTTACTTAATATTGAATTAAATGAATAATTCACATTGAGGATCTTTTCAGGTTTAGAGTTTTAGAGAATTAGGACATAACTATTACATCTCAAAAGATTACAAAGTTGAAACTTTTACTAAGTTTCCATAAAATAAAAACTCTTAAAAAGAAACATGTCAAGTTCTGTGTTTTAGGTTGCATGACTTTCCCTTGATCCCATCCTTGACCCTATTCCATGTTAAGTCCTGTGAAAAACATTTCAAAAACTTGGGATGAGCATAAAAAGCTCAGTAAGGGATACACAAAGAATGAAAACTGTTAGTTTTTCAAAACAACAAGTAATCCATGTATACTTTATCAAAGTAATACTTTTCACCTTTTCGAAGTAGTAAAAACTATTCACTGAATAAAAGTTCATTACTTACCCTTCTGTAACCAAAATATTACCATAAAACCCATATAAAGAACACATAACATATAAAGGTAACTTGGGACATAAAAATTCTTAAGTGGAATAACCATAAGGTCGACTTACACACATATCACTTAATGGAATAGCCATTCGGTCAACTTCCATACATACCTAATGGAATAGCCATAGGGCCGACTTCCATACCCAATGCATTGGAGGTTATAACGTAACCACCCGTCCTGGTATTCACGGCACCACCCGTCATATGGTTTATCACGTAACCACCCGTAAAATGTCCAAGTACCATCATTACACATAAAATATTGAAAATATAATCATTTCAACAACAACATTTCATTTTCAATCACAATAAGTAATTCCAAGCACTACTGGAAAATAGAGCTATACCCACGGTTTTGGGAAAAACCGTGGGTATAGGGGTACCCTATACCAACGGTTTAAGAAAACCGTGGGTATATGTATAGTGTCGGAACCTATACCCACGGTTCTGGAAAACCGTGGGTATTGGTCACCTATACCCACGGTTCTTATAAAACCGTGGGGATAGAGTTTTTTTCGAAGGCCTATACCCACGGTTTGGTAAAACCGTGGGTATAGGTATTTTTTTCAAGGCCTATCCCCACGGTTTTTCAAAAACCGTGGGGATAAAAAAAATTAGAAGGGCTATACCCACGGTTTTTTAAAACCGTGGGGATAGCCTATGGCGGCAAAAAAAAATAGACGCGGGAAAATAGAAACAATTTGGCGGGAAAATTTATTCCCACAATTTCAATTATTATTTATAAGTGGATATATTTTAGTTAACAAATTGTATTGGCAGCTTGGTTGGTGATGTACTTAAGTTTGAATGCCCCAGATCGCCGGTTCAAACCTCCACTGGCGTATAATTTTAATATGAACCGCATTGATAATATTAATATAAATAGGCAAATATATAATTATATAACAGTTTCCAATAACGGCTCAGTTGGTACGAAACGCGTTTCATTCGCGATTTGTCAGTACAGTCGCGGGTTCGAAACCCGCGGGATTTTTTTAAAAATTAACACCCTTTATTAATATATATACCATGATATATATATATATAGCATAATGATTTATTGGCTCGGTTGGTCTCACATATGTGTAGATTCGCGCGGTGGGGGTGCGGGTTCTGGGTTCGAAACCCAGCACCTGGGTTTTTTTGGATGATTAAGTCCCCACGGTTCTCAAACCGTGGGGTAAATCCTTTGACAGCGTGGCCACGCACTTGCCACGTTGTGTCAAACTTATACCCACGGTTTCTCCAAACCGTGGGTATAGGGTGACCCCCCTATCCCGACGCCATTGCAGCCCACGGTTCCCAAAACCGTGGGTATAGCCTATACCCACGGTTGTGGGGGCTATACCCACGGTTTTGAACCGTGGGTATAGGGCAGTTTTCCAGTAGTGAAGATATTGAATTAAGCAATCCATTTTCAAAAACCATGTAAAAGAGATTTTTGAATCAAAGTGTCTCATACCACTTTGAAGATTTTTTGGAATTATAATTTTAAAAAATTAATGTCTATATAAATAAATACTGAAAACCACTTTGAAAACATGGACATTAAAGATAATGGTTTAGAATAATAAATCTTTAAAACATTTAAAATGATATTTTTGTTAAAGAGTTTTTAACAAAATGAGAGACTCTTGAATACAAATAATTGTGGAATAAAATTTAATCGGAACTTTATAATATCATGAGAATAAATGTATTAATGATATAACATGTCAAAAGACATTATACACACCATATAAGAGTGAATTGGTTCATAACAACAATGAAGTATCAATGGAAATGTAAATTGAGATGAAATCCATTATAAAGATGGGATCCTTAAATTAAGGATAAATCGATTACATAATTATGTGTGACAAACGAATACACCAAATATAAGTGGATATTAAGTGTAAAACAATCAGACGTTATTCACACATATTCATAGAATGACATATTCAAGAAGTATAAGTTTATCCCAAAGAATCAAATTTGGGTTAAGAAGTTCCCTTGCAAAAATTTGACAGCCTAATAGCGTCACTACAAAATTCAGAAAATGAGTTGATGAGAGATAAAAAGGGTATCTCATCACATGGAAATAAAATTTAAATCAATAAGGATATATAATAACATATCCCAACATAATAGTATGTTAATTAAAAGACATAACAAAAGAAGTATTTTAAAAAGAGGAGGGTGAAAGGTTCCCTTACCGACATGGGTATCTTTCGAAACATACACCCCGTGAAAGAAGGACAATACAAAATTGATGTAAATACCCATAAATGAAATTATATTACACAATGAGTAATATAATGGTCAGTAAATACACCATTAAAAGGAAATTGTGGAAAATGTAGCATAAATCTCACGGGAATAAAAGTGAGATGAAAAAATCCCTTATGAAAACTCGGCAGCCTAACGGCGCCACTTAAAACATACAAAAATGGATTGATGAGATAAAATAAGTTATCTCATCATATTAACATAAAGTTTATATAAAGAGGAACATAAAATAACATCCCCCAACATAACAAATAGGATCTTAAAAGAAGTTACATAAAGGAGAGTACTTAAAAAGAAAGAGAGAGGTTAGATCTCTTACGAAAATTCGGCAGCCTAACGGCGCCACTCAAAACTTACAAAATGGATTGATGAGAGAGAATAGGGTCTCTCATAAAATGAACATAAAAATTACAGTAAGAGTAATATAAAATAACATCCCAATAACAAGAAAGATTATCTTTAAAAGTAATGACATAAAAGAGCGTACTTAAAAAGAAAGAGAGGAGTAGGATCCCTTACCTCGGGTCCGACTTGACTCGATCGTTCTTTAATGTCCTGAATAATAAACTTGAGTTAATTTCTAATTGATTAATAAAATTTTTCAAGTTCATTATTCCTTTTATATCAATTATTGACATGTTATAAACAATATGTAATCATTTATGTTAACAATTTTTGTTTTGTCGATATTTGGTTCTTAAGTCAAAAGTGGACTTCTTACAATTACATGTTGTTCGTGTGGTCAAGGGTTCTTTATATCCAGAATGAAATTCCTGATTTGGATATCATATATATCATATATATCCAGCATATACATGTATTTATAATATTACTTAATCATTTAGAGGTAAGAAATGAAATGCACCGTTCATGGAGACGGTAAGTCGTACGTACGCATGAACGCTACTTTCATTTCTTTGTCATATTAATGGAATTAAAACTAAATGAGAGGTGTGTATATTTTTAATTCCATAATTATATTCATCCTTTATATGTATCATACATCATATATATCCATTATATATACTTATAATAGTACATTACATTTGAGGATAAGAAATGAAATGCACCGTTCATGGAGACGGTAAGCCGTACGTACGCATGAACGCTACTTTCATTTCTATCTCATAATTTAATGAAAAGAAAACAATAATGATATAAAGTTATATTATAATTACATTATAACATCATATATAATAACTTTAAATCCATCCTTTATACATCCCACATTTGGCAATAACGAATCAAATCACTTTGAGGGGGCGGTAGTCCGCACTTCCTAAAATGAAGATATCACGTATACCCATAATGGAATCCATAAAGGTATGCCACAAATAAAAAATATAGAAGCTTAAGTAAAAAATAAAAATATTATATATCATATATAAACATAGTTACATCTTAATGGCCACCTTTGAAGGTGTTATATGAGTGTTGAACAATCATCGTTTCGTGAGGCGGAAATTCGCCATCCACAGAAACTGTATATTCTTTAACCATTAGATGAAGGTGTGTGTAATTGTAAATCGAATACTTATTATAACAACATCCTAGTATATTTAAGATACTGGAGTTTTTACAAAATAAATGAATAAAAAGAGTTTAGTGGGTTGGACAAGCAAAATAAAACAAAAGAGCACAAGTGAAGACGTTACCTTAAAATTGGGTAACTCCCTTTGGTTTGAACCAAAAGGGTTTCTTGAAGATCTTACTTCCTAAGTTAAGGCTTCTAGGATGAGTATAGAGATGTGGAGAGACAAAATGATCAGAGCTTGTCCGAACCAAAGGCTTGAGAGGTGTGGGTAAGGTGGTAGAGGTGGGGGCCTTTTATAAGAGGAGAGGAGGGGCACTCTTGGTAAAGTATAAAATATTACTTTATTTTCAAATGGTTTTCGGATTTTAATGGTCCGACATTGATGTGTTTCGAGTATAAGGTTATAAGGGTTAGAAATCAACCCATCTAATAGGTTTTTGACATGTTTAGGTCCTAGATTTTGCATTATCTTTCCATTTTATTTAAATCGTTAAATAATGAGGTCATCGCTGCATCATCATAATGTCATAAAAAAATTAATTTATTTAATGTCTAAAAATTATAAAAAACTACTATGATGTAGGAAATCTTTTTATCTTTCCAATGACTATTTATAGTCAAAATTATTACTTGTATAACCACATGTAAAAATTGTTTTAGTAAAACAAATCATGTTTGTGACATTTTTATTTTAACTTTAAATAAAAGGCATAAATGTCATTATCAAACCCAAGTGGCTCCATGGGGTACCAAAAATCTACCCATGGGTTGTCTTGGTCGGCCATAACTCATCCAATAGGTTTAGGACAAGTGTCAATATATTTTCATTTTATTATAATATCATTTTTTCCTTAAATCACACTAATTACCTTTAATCGCGATTAATAAAACTTAAAAGTTACTTTTCATCAAAAATTATTTTCATCCCATTGAACCACATTTTACTTAAACATTAAAATCATTTAAATTGGATTTTTGAAATTCAAATCACAGAAGTGGTAAAGTCCCATTTAAACGAAAAATCAAATTTTGTAACCACCACTTTGTGGTTTCACTATTCATCAAAAATTGATGTTTTTCAGAAAAATACCAAAAATTCACCCTAGGATATATTTGATATTCTGAATTCAAAAATGTGTCTATTTTACCAAATTCATAACATAGAAGTTTCATTAATTAATTTTATAATTAAATCCCGCTATTAAAACAAATAGCGTGTTTTTATGAAACAATATCTTTCAAAAGATTGACACTCGTTTATGTCCAATCTTAAAGTGATATTAATTACAATGACCACCATTGGATTAAATGGTAAAAATATATTCTATTTACAATTTAAAACCAATTAAAAAGATAATCTAATCATATAAATAAATTAGATTAAAAAGAGGTTTTGAATTAAAATACAACATTTTTCACTATTCATTAAAAACTGAACTTTTTCGGAAAAATACCAAAAATTTACACAAAGTAAATTTTGATGTCCCGATTATAAAGAATAATTTTATTTTTTCAAATATAACACATAATATTGTCAAAAAGTGGATTTAAAAGAGGTTCTCCATCAAAAGGCGGTTAATCAACCTTTTAAAGAATATTAGATTGTCTACGCTTAAAATTGGATTCATTCGCATTTTTAATCCTCTATCATTTATTGTAAAGATTAAAAATATTTTACAAACATATATAATCATTTTGTAGTTAGTTCTGTTCATTCCCGCCATTACAACGGCTAGGCATTAACTACCATTTAAAATAATATTATTTTATTATTAGAGTGCAACGTAAGATTCCCAAGAAACTCGTTGTTGCGTATTAGGTACGCCATCGAGCATAGCATCCCCTTTAAAGTAATACTAATATTTTATTCAAAAATATGGATAAATGTGAAAATGTTATACTCTTTATTTACCTGGGGTGTTACATCCTTCCCCCCTTTTGGGAATTGCATCCTCACAATTTTAAAATTGGGCTTGGATACTTCATTGAAAGCCCCACATCGGAAAAGGAGAGTGATAGAAAACATGTTTAGGAGAAAGTTAACCACAAGAAAATCACAAACTTGTGATGGGTTAAACGGTATTCGATTCCCCAGTAGGAAAATTTAATAGACAACATTTTTGTTTTAAGTTACTTTTTATTGAGGAATTTATTCATAAGGAAACATAATCACTTATCATGTTGACTTTCAACTTTTATTAGATTCCTTACACAAACTCATATTTTCTCCAAAAGACGAGTATTTAGGAAGACTTGTTCACATTAAGATTACTATAATCAATTTCTAGAGAATCACCTAATCCACAAAAGAGAACTATACACTTCCCATGTCTTTAGACTCTAACCAAAACCAAAACAAAAAAGGTTAGTACAAGATCAGATAATCCAGAAAAGGATAACCCTTTATAAAAAGAAAATCTATTCTTAATCTCCAAAATTTGTCCAACAAAACCCAAAGTTCAATGAGGACCATTCGATAAAAAATTTGTACATAAAATTCTTCAAAGTAAACCAAACTATGATTGAAACCCAAATATTTTAAGTATTTAGTCACATAGTCTTCCAAGTTAATATGTAACATTTATCTCCCAAAAAAACATCAGTTGCTCCTAAAGTCTCGCATTGAAAAGTAATTAACCTAATCACATATACTCCATGATAAGTTAATCATTTTCATAAAAACCCAAAATCAACTTACTCTTAATTCATAAATTCACCTAACTAAAATGAATAAGTCATACTAACTCGGGACTTCACGTAGTCCAGTGGTAGGCGATAAATACCCATTGCACTTTGGTTGTGGGTTCGATTCCCGCAGCTTTGTCTGACGCGATGGGTTGTCACACGGTCTGTGTGTTGTCCTTTTTATAAAACTACAAAAATAACCCTAACATGTTTTAACCTTAATATTTTTCTTATACCTCTCATTTTCATCCAAATTCTTTACGGTCTCAACATCTTAATTCTTGAAGTCTTATTTCACCACCATAAGATAAAATAAAACGATTCCCAAAATGAATAACATCATACCTTGATCATGGCGTCCACTCAGTTTCATTATCATCTTGCCCACGTAGGTAAAAGTCCCATGCATTACAACAATGATTTTGAGATCCTTCAAAATAATTTTCTTCCTCCATCCAAATACACCTTGTACAACATGGGTCATATGGGTGTTCACAGAAAAACAGTTTTGGAAAATAATCATGTATGACATATAATTCCAAAACATCTGATAAAACATGATTTCTATAAAATAGTCGGACAGAATTTGAGTTGAAACTTTCTATTATTGGTCCTTTTAAAATACCATAAGTATGTGATGAGAGACTATATTTTAAAATAAAATATAAATTGGTTGCGCAAGGGTCTCCTTCCTCAGCACCATCTTTAAAATCATAATATGCTTCAAATTCTTGTGATAAGGTAAAATATTTGAAAATACCTTGATAATATTTACCTTTCTTGAAAATATGAGAATATTGTGAAGATAGTATTTATCTAAAAACAACCCATGATCCACGATGATAACGAGGTATAGTGGAGGTGTTTGATATCTCAAACAACTGCTTGCAAGTGAGTTGTATGCTAGAAAAGGTTTCACAATCATCTGAACATGACTTTTCAATAATTATTGCAAGCATGTCATCAGGAAGAGATAGGAATGTCGTTTTAGATCCTTCTCCTTCCATTCGTAACCGACTTTACTTGACCTGAAAAAAGTTATAAAACAAGGATTTAACTGAAATAATAGATATAGGGACTAATCATGTGTCTAACAAAAACTCCTAATCCCTAAAGTTGTCTAAACCGACCTCTGATACCAACTATAAGGCCCCGACCTTAAACCTTACTTAATATTGAATTAAATGAATAATTCACATTGAGGATATTTTCAGGTTTAGAGTTTTAGAGAATTAGTACATAACTATTACATCTCAAAAGATTACAAAGTTGAAACTTTTACTAAGTTTCCATAAAATAAAAACTCTTAAAAAGAAACATGTCCAATTCCATGTTTTAGGTTGCATGACTTTCCCTTGATCCCATCCTTGGCCCTATTCCACATTAAGTCATGTGAAAAACATTTCAAAAACTTGGGATGAGCATAAAAAGCTCAGTAAGGAATACACAAATAATGAAAACTGTTAGTTTTTCAAAACAACAAGTAAACCATGTATACTTTATCAAAATAATACTTTTCACATTTTTGAAGTAGTAAAAACTCTTCACTGAATAAAAGTTCATTACTTACCCTTTTGTAACCAAAAGATTACCATAAACCCCATATAAAGAACACATAACATATAAAGGTAACTTGGGACATAAACATACTTAAGTGGAATAACCATAAGGTCGAATTCCACACATATCACTTAATGGAATATCCATTCGGCCAACTTTCATACATACCTAATGGAATATCCATACGGCCGACTTCCATACCCAATGCATTGGAGGTTATAACGTAACCACCCGTCCTGGTATTCACGGCACCAACCATCATATGGTTTATCACGTAACCACCCGTAAAATGTCCAAGTACCATCATTACACAAAAATTATTTAAAATATAATCATTTCAATAACAACATTTCATTTTCAATTACAATAAGTTATTCCAAGATATTGAATTAAGAAATCCATTTTCAAAAACCATGTAAAAGAGATTTTTGAATCAAAGTGTCCCATACCACTTTGAAGCTTTTATTGGAATTATAATTTTAAAAAATTAATGTCCATATAAATAAATACTGAAAACCACTTTGCAAACATGGACATTAAAGATAAGGGTTTAGAATAATAAATCTTTAAAACATTTAAAACGATATTTTTGTTAAAGAGTTTTTAAAAAAATGAGAGAATCTTGAATACAAATAATTGCGGAATAACATTTAATAAGAACTTTATAATATCATGAGAATAAATGGATTCATGATATAATATGTCAAAGGACAGTATACACACCATATAAGAGTGAATTGGTGCATAACAACAATTAAGTATCAATGGAAATGTAAATTGAGATGAAATCCATTATAAAGATGGAATCCTTAAATTAAGGATAAATCAATTACATAATTATGTGTGACAAATGAATACACCAAATATAAGTGGATATTAAGTGTAAAACAATCAGAGGTTATTCACACATATTCATAGAATGACATATTCAAGAATTATAAGTTTATCCCAAAGAATCAAATTTGGGTTAAGAAGTTCCCTTGCAAAAATTTGACAGCCTAATGGCGTCACTACAAAATTCAGAAAATGAGTTGATGAGAGATAAAAAGGGTATCTCATCACATTGAAATAAAATTTAAATCAATAAGGATATAAAAGAACATATCCCAACATAATATTATGTGAATTAAAATACATAACAAAATAAGTCTTTTAAAAAGAGGATGGTGAAAGGTTCCCTTACCGACATGGGTATCTTTCGAAACATACACCCCGTGAAAGAAGGACAATACAACATTGATGTAAATACTCATAAATGAAAGTATATTACAAAATTATTAAGATAATGGGCAGTAAATACACCACTAAAAGGAAATTGTGGCAAATGTAGCATAAATCTCACGGGAATAAAAGTGAGATGAAAAAATCCCTTATGAAAACTCGGCAGCCTAACGGCGCTACTTAAAACATACAAAAATGGATTGATGAGATCAAATAGGGCATATCATCATATTAACATAAATTTTATAGAAAGAGGAATATAAAATAACATCCCCCAACATAACAAAGAGGATCTTAAAAGAAGTGACATAAAGGAGAGTGCTTAAAAAGAAAGAGAGAGGTTAGATCTCTTACGAAAATTCGGCAGCCTAACGGCGCCACTCAAAACTTCCAAAATGGATTGATGAGATAGAATAGGGTCTCTCATCATATGAACATAAAAATTACAGTAAGAGTAATATAAAATAACATCCCAATAACAAGAAAGATTATCTTTAAAAGTAATGACATAAAAGAGCTTACTTAAAAAGAAAGAGAGGAGTAGGATCCCTTACCTCGGGTCCGACTTGACTCGATCGTTCTTTAACATCCTGAATAATAAACTTGAGTTAATTTCTACTTGCTTAAGAACCTTTTTCAAATTCATTATTCCTTTTATATCAATTATTGACATGTTATAAACATTATGTAATCATTTAAGTTAATAATGTTTGTTTTGTCGATATTTGGTTCTTAAGTAAAAAGTGGACTTCTTACAATTACATGTTGTTCGTGTGGTCAAGGGTTCTTTATATCCAGAATGACATTCCTGATTTGGATATCATATATATCATATATATCCATCATATACATTTATTTATAATATTACATAATCATTTATAGGTAAGAAATGAAATGCACCGTTCATGGAGACGGTAAGCCGTACATACGCATGAACGCTACTTTCATTTCTTTGTCATATTAATGGAATTAAAACTAAATGAGAGATGTGTATATTTTAATTCCAGAATTATATTCATCCTTTATATGTATCATACATCATATATATCCATTATATGTACTTATAATAGTACATTACATTTGAGGATAAGAAATGAAATGCACCGTTCATGGAGACGGTAAGCCGTACGTACGCATGAACGCTACTTTCATTTCTATCTCATAATTTAATGGAAATAAAACAATAATGATATAAAGGTATATTATAATTCCAGTATAACATAATATATAATAAATTTAAATCCATCCTTTATACATCCCACATATGGCAATAACGAATCAAATCACTTTGAGGGGGCGGTAGTCCGCACTTCCTAAAATGAAGATATCACGTATACCCATAATGGAAGCCATAAATTTATGCCACAAATGAAAAATACAGAATCTTAAGTAAAACATAAAAATATTATATATCATATATAAACATAGTGACATCTTAATGGACACCTTTGAAGGTGTTATATGAGTGTTGAACAATCATCGTTTCGTGAGTCGGAAATTCGCCATCCACAGAAACTGTATGTTCTTTAACCATTAGATGAAGGTGTGTGTAAGTGTATCTAGAATACTTATTATAAAAACATCCTAGTATATTGAAGATACTGGATTTGTTACAAAAGAAATGAATAAAAAGATTTTAGTGGGTTGGAGAAGCAAAATAAAACAAAAGAGCACAAGTGAAGACTTTACCTTAAAATTGGGTAACTCCCTTTGGTTTGAACCAAAAGGGTTTCTTGAAGAGATTCATGCCTAAGTTAAGGCTTCTAGGATTAGGAGAGGGATGTTGAGAGACAAAATGATCAGATCTTGTCCGAACCAAAGGCTTGAGAGGTGTGGGTAAGGTGGTAGAGGTGGGGGCCTTTTATAAGAGGAGAGGAGGGGCACTCTTGGTAAAGTATAAAATGTTACTTTATTTTCAAATGGTTTTCGGATTCTAATGGTCCCACGTTGATTTGTTTCAAGGATAAGGTGATAAGGGTTCTAAATCCACCCATAAAATAGGTTTTTGACATGTGTAGGTCCTAGATTTTGCATTATCTTTCCATTTTATTTAAATCGTTAAATAATGAGGTCATCGCTGCATCATCATGATGTCATAAAAAAATTAATTTATTTAATGTCTAAAAATTATAAAAAAATACTATGGTGTAGTAAATATTTGTATCTTTCTAATTAATATTTATAGTCAAAATTATGACTTGTATAACCACATGTAAAAATTGTTTTAGTAAAACAAATCATGTTTGTGACATTTTTATTTTAACTTTAAATAAAAGGCATAAATGTCATTATCAAACCCAAGTGGCTCCATGGGGTACAAAAAATCGACCCATGGGTTGTCTTGGTTGGCCATAACTCATACAATAGGGTTAGGACAAGTTTCAATATATTTTCATTTTATTATAATATCATTTTTACCTTAAATTACACTAATTACCTTTAATCGCGATTAATAAAACTTAAAAGTTACTTTTCATCAAAAATTATTTTCATCCCATTGAACCAAATTTTACTTAAACATTAAAATCATTTAAATTTTTTTTTTGAAATAAAAATCACAGAAGTGGTAAAGTCCCATTTAAACGAAAAATCAAATTTTGTAACCACCACTTTGTGGTTTCACTATTCATCAAAAATTGATGTTTTTCAGAAAAATACCAAAAATTCACCCTAACCTATATTTGATATTCCAAATTAAAAAATGATGTCTATTTTACCAAATTCATAACATAGAAGTTGCATTAATTAATTTTATAATTAAATCCCACTGTTAAAACAAATAGCGTGTTTTTATGAAACAATATCTTTCAAAAGATTGACACTCGTTTATGTCCAATATTAAAGTGATATTAATTAAAATGACCACCATTATATTAAATGGTAAAAATATATTCTATTTACACTTTAAAACCAATTAAAAAGATAATATAATCATATAAATAAATTAGATTAAAAAGAGGTTTTGAATTAAAATACAACATTTTTCACTATTCATTAAAAATTGAACTTTTTCGGAAAAATACCAAAAATTTACACCAAGTAAATTTTGATGTCCCGATTATAAAGAAGAATTTTATTTTGTCAAATATAACACATAATATTGTCAAAAATTGGATTTAAAAGAGGTTCTCCATCAAAAGGCGGTTAATCGACCTTTTAAAGAATATTAGACTGTCTACGCTTAAAATTTGATTCATTCGCATTTTTAATCCCCTATAATTTATTGTAAAGAGTAAAAATATTTGACAAACATATATAATCATTTTGTAGTTAGTTCTGTTCATTCCCGCCATTACAACGGCTAGGCATTAGCTACCATTTAAAATAATATTATTTTATTATTAGAGTGCAACGTAAGATTCCCAAGAAACTCGTTGTTGCGTATTGGGTACGCCATCGAGCATAGCATCCTCTTTAAAGTAATATTAATATTTTTTTCACAAATATGGATAAATGTGAAAATGTCATACTCTTTATTTACCTGGGGTGTTACAGAGAACATATGTTTCTGAATGGATTTTTAAAAACTATAAGACATGGACACATCATGGAGAAGATTTTGTTTCATGTCACCAATCAAAAAGTATTCATTTGGATGTTTATTTGAGGACAGTTATTCTGATGAACATAATGTTCTATGATATGATGCATCAGTTTCAACCAGAAGAGAGTAATGTCGTAAATGATGATGTTGGGGGGAGTAATCCCCATTCTTCTGTATATGGATTAGTATTAAAATTATTTGAAATTATTGATGATGTGCATACTGAATTATATCATGTATGTACTAAATTTAGTAAATTATCATTCATCGTTGAATTGTTACACTTTAAGGCCTTGAATCAATGGACAAACACCTCATTCGACGTGTTGTTAGTATTGTTGAAGAAGGTACTCCCTGCCAGGGAGAAGATTTCAGAGTCATTATATAAAGTTTTAAAATTGACCTATGAACTTGGATTTACATATGATACTGTTGATGTGTGTTGCAATAATTGTATTTTGTTCATAAAATAGAATCTGAGATTCATTACTTGTATTTTTTTCTACTCATTCAAGTGGAAGGCCAATGAGATCAAGCAAGGTAGTTAGATTCTTTCCAAAAGTGTCTTGAATCAAGGGAAATAATTTCCACTAATCATATGTTTTATTTCCCACTGAAACTGAGACTGAAGAGATTATTCATGTTAGCTAAAATTTATAAATTTATGACTTGTCATTCATATAGAAACAAATAGTTTTATAAATTAACTCACCTGGTAGATTATTTGGCTTTGAAAGAGTTTGATAAAAAACACTCAAACTTTTCCTAGGATGATCATAATGTCTGATTGGGTTCGATAGCAGATATTTTTAACCCATTTATTTCCATGGTTGGAGTGACACATAGTACGTGGCTAGTGGTGTTGGTTCCATATAACCTTCCCCCATGGGTATGTTTGAAGCCACCTTTTTGTTACTTTAGAATATAATTATTGGACCGAGAGGACCTGGTGATAAAATCAATGTTTATATGTAACATTTGATTGATGTGATGTAAAAAAATTTTAAAGATATTTTAACAAATTTTGACTTGGCATCTAATGAAATTTTTTTACTCTAGGATGCTTTTTTGATAATTAATGACTTCCTAGTGTATGCTAACTTATCAGGTTGGGGTAAAAAAGGAGAATTTTTCTTCCCTTGTTGTAATAAAAATAGGAAACCGATATGGATTAAGAATTATCGAAATTAGTAATATCTTGGTCATAGATTCTTTCTTCCTCCATTGAAAAGGTATAGAAAATATAGTGGGTTATTTGATGGGAATAGAGAGCATGACCCATCACCACTAATAATGTCTAGGGTTCTAATTCATGCATAACTTTCTCAAGAAAATTTCCATACAATGTATGATTTTTAGGATTTATTGGCTTTATCATTGCCTTTTATTCCTACTAAAAACAGATAGTGTAATCATAATAAGAATAAGCATTGTATTTTTTTTAATTGACTTATTGGAAATATAATATTTTAAGATATAATTTGGATGTGATGCACATTGAAAAAAATTTATGTGATAATATATTGTGAACCATTTTAGGTGTCAAGGGTAAATCAAAGGACGGTTCTAATGCTCAACATGATTTTCAAGAAATTGGATTGATAAACCCTTCAAATTTAAATATGGGTGATGGAAATCAGGCATACATGCCTGCTACATAGTAAACAATGAGTAAAAAAGAGAAATAAACATTTCTATCAATTTTGAAGACCGTCAAGGAGCCTGATGTTTATTTCTATAATATTTCCAAGAATATAAATATGATGATCATGAAATTATAGGGTTTGAAACATCCTGATAATCATATTTTGTTTCAATATTTAATCCCAATTACAATTCATTATTGCTTACCTACCCAATTTTTTGATTCATTGATTGAAGTTTCCAATTTTTTCAGACAACATTGTTCAAGGAATCATCACATTTGTGATTTGAAAAATAAACATGATAAGATTGTGCTTCAACTATATAACATAGAGAAATTATTTATTCCATATTTTTTTGATTTTAAGGTCCACTTGACAAATCATTTAACTGGTGAAGTCATTGCTAATGGTCCCATGCAATTCATGTGTATGTATCTAATAGAGCGATACATAAATGCATTGAAATGGTATGTGTACAACAAAACTCAACTAAAATATTCAATTTCCAAGGGATATTTGATGGATGAGTGCACTAATTTTTGTTCTTCATATATTGATGAGGTTGAAACAAATTTAGATAAACCCTCATAGAATAACAAGGGTCTAATTGTAGAAGGGATAATGTCTGATATGCACACGAACAAGTGGGTTCATGCTCATCGATATGTGTTGTTCAACAATACATCAGCTATGTCATTTATATATAAAGTTTCATAGATGATCTATTATGACTTATGTTTCTATAATTATTTTATTACTTTCCTTTTATTGTGTTGTGATTTTGGATGCATATAATTGAGTTGAAATGTGAAAGGCCCCATGTAACTAACCATCAAATCCAAAAACATAAATTCAAAACAAGTATAAATAATTGATTTAATATTTTTATAATACAAATAAGTTTTATTTTCACAATCCATTATCCATTGAATTATGTAAAATTTACATATTCACAAGATTCATGATTTAAGTACTCATATTGTGAGATAATTACACACCAAATTGGATAATAGTCAATTTTTTACAGCTTGTCGCTATAATTATTTGGATGTTAATAGATTTCAATTCCATATTAGTGATTTTGATGTAAACTAATCCACATAGAACAATGGTGTTGGTTTTTTATCTGTTGTTGTGGGTTATTAGTATGGATTATTGAGGGATAATATTAAAGTTATTTATGGTCATGGATTAAAGTGCATATTGTTAAGGTGTGATTGGGTCAAACCTATTCTTGGAATGAAAGTTGATCACATTCAATTTACATTGGTAAAATTTAAAAATATTTTATATAAATATGACTGAGTAAACAACGAGCCCTTCATACTAACATCGTAAGTAAAACAAGTTTACTTTGTCGACATTTATTCTAATTGGAAAGATTTTGTGAAAATGTCTAGAAGAGTGGTTTTTTTATTGAGTGAGAGCAATAAAAAAATTTCACCTTTCCAGATCAAACACTTGACTAAATAATTGTATCTATATGTGAATAAGATTTACAATGGGCCAAAGAGACAATTTAAGGAGATACTATAGACTTGCAAGATCAATAAAATATATAATTTTTTTCCTAGTTAATGTTTGTAAATTTTTTATTAATTATATGTATAAAATTTGCTTGATTTAACTGAATATTTTTTATGAATATTAGTATGTCACATGGTGGATATATTGGTTCACCTGATTTTGTTGGTATGTATGTTTTTATTTTTTAAAATTAATTTATTGTAATTTTTTGTAAGTATATTTCCATAACTATTTTTAATTTTTTTATTAAAAATACATTTGGTAGTAATTTCATTATTAATTTATGTTTATCATGATCTTATGTATCTCCAGTAGATGAAGGGGTCATATTATAGGGGTCTTATCCAAGAAATCTGGAGCCTGATTAGATGTGTTATTTTATGAAACTTTTCATCCAGTTAGAGAAGGTGTGAGTGTATTGATTCATCAGTTGGGGATTATGATATGCGATACGCACAAATTCCCTCTAATGAATCATGATTGTACTTTATTCCCCCAAAATAATATTGAAAGATTAAGGAGGTAGGTTTATTTAAATTCAATATATAATTTTTCATCACATTGTTTTCATTATTATCGCAACAACTGGCTATTTTTAACAGGATAATTGTTGTCTTGTGAAGATGATTTTAGGGTATTATGTATCACAAAACTTCAAAAATTATGGAATAATTACAAGGAAAGGGCAAAGATAGATCACTAGATACCATTTGCGGGTGTGGCAAACATTCTACAACGAGTCCCTCTTGGTGTTCTTCACCTGTAGTGGCAAGATTTTGTTTCATTTTGGTCGAGTGAGGTGATGATGGTAAAATTTATTGTTTTTAATTTATAAATGTATCTGATTTTCCATATGTCTATTAACTAAATTTTATGAATGTAGACTGAGTCTGCTCATCATTCATGTAATTGGGTGATGTAGGGCGTGCCTTCTAAACTTGTTACTCGACACATGTCACAATTCAAACATGATGTAAGTTTAGAATTCACTATTCATTCATATATTAAAAATATTGTAGTATAACATGAATATAAATATGTATTTGGTGGAAACATTTATTATAGATACACCAGTGAGGTGAGCCAACCGATCGGATGTCGGTATGGGTGAGGACTCTTCGGGTGGGTGATCCCAATGTTGTCAGTGTTATAATAAGAAAATTATTTAGTAATAAATGTATTTTTATTTCATAAAAATTATTCATATTTGTTCATTAATTTATTATTTATATGATACTGGATCAATTTGATGTTGAGTTAGTAGATATTTTAGAGGAGAAATGTCGTAGTAATATTCTCAAAGATGAGATATTTTAGCATGTTTTGGGGCATGACGGTCGTGGTTATTCTTTGACTTATGGCACTAATGTCCCATGACATGCAGTTTTTAGAGTAGAGGTGATGGTTGAATGAAGAGATGCAGGGACGCGCACATAGACTAAGATAGATGATTTCATATAGGCAATAAAGCATAGTACGGATGAGCGATTTTAGCAGTTTCATAAAGAGTATGAGGAAAAATTATCACATATGTCAACACATATCGATAAAGTGATGACGCAACATCTTGTTGATGGAACAAAAGTGGTTCCATAGGTAAAAAAGAAACTAAAAAATACTTATATTTACTTTTATTAATATTCTTAAGATATATAATATTTATATATGTTATAGGATCCACATATAGCTTGTGCACATCGTAGTGAGTTTATTGGTGATCTGGATGAGGATAAACTTCAGGCATGAGGTAATTTATATTATAGTTTTAATATCATAAATGAATTATGAATTAATAATTATTCTTGAACCTTTAGTTCTATTTACACCTATTTGTGTTTTATTATTTTAATTCTTGGTATTTAATTTATTATTTTTATGTTAACTTGATTTTAAATCATGATATATTATATGACACTTCAATTTATTAACACTTCAACTTATCAATAAAACAAGTTATTAATTATATTTTTAGTTCTATACCTATAAAATATTGTAAATATTCTATTAATAATGGTTAATCAATAAATTCTTGATGAAATGTTGTTTCCATGAAGATCTTTAATTGCTAAACGTAGTTTAGTCATTGACTGAATCACATCTAATTAAGTACGATAATTTCTTGGATATATCAGGGGTAGAGCTATGTTGATGAATCTATCACCATGAATAAATAAAGATTATATTTTCTTGAATATGTGTACATATACTGAAATTATTTCATTGCAATTAGAACTATAAAAAACAGTGTACACATGCTGGAAGATTGAGGATGAGTAAGTTTCAAATCCAAATCTAGGGGTGATATTTAGGAAAAGATAAAATGAATATAGTGTGAGAAAAACACAGTTGACCATTTTTTAACTTAAAGTATCAATTTTAGAACCTAAACTTATTTTCTATAATCTGTGTAGATGTTATGTAATGATTAAGATATAGTGGATGTCATGTTTATTATGAGTGATCCTGGGGTCTAAGATAAGTCTCAATGATGTTCATACTATTTTGGAATATTTTTGAATTATTTCATGTCTTATTTGATGTTATAAGACCTTGGAAGATTGAATGATTAACCAGTTTAATGAGCACTATGAATATATTTTCACATAAAGGACATGCACTATCTATGAAACCCCAAAGAGGAATTAATCTTTTCTGAAACAGAAGAAAAAATTTGTGACATTGTTGGATCTTACTAGCATGATTTTATAATATGTTATCTATGGAATGTCAGTGCTGAAATCTAACTATAAAGGATGAAATATATGATATCTTATAGAGATAATGAAGATGAAGTACTAATTAAAGTTTTTATCTTGGGAATATAATGACATAATCAGATGATATTTTCCATAATATTTGTTTTTCATATTGAAATATAAGTAAATAGAGAGTGTCCACAGCACCTATTAGATCTACTCACATAAAACCTTTTTGAAGGTATTAAGCAAGGAGTTACTGAAGAAAATGGGTTTGACTCTCTCAAAAATTGTCCTATGTAATTTCTCACTTTCAACAAAGACTATTTCTCAATATAGATCCAAGTAATAATGATATTAAGTATTTAATACCTATAGATAATAGAAAATGTAATTTTTATTTAGATATTAATCCTGTTATAACCTCTAAACCAACTCCACAACCTTATACAACCAATGAAAAATATCCCATGAATCCACAAACCATTCAAGACCCTAATGCATTTTTAAAGGTGTGATGCCATTTAAAAATATAGTTGAGTAGACAGAACATCAATCGGACATGCATTCCACATGGTACAACAGAAACTATGGTTTTTAAAGATTTAAGACCCTTTAAAAAGGTGTGTCAGGTGGTCAAAACTAGTTGAACGACCTTGGAATTTTGTAAAATTAGATGACCATAACTGTGGATTGAATTTTAAAATGGTTGAGTAGAGGTTATTTCAATTAGAGGTGTTGTTTGACCACGATAATTTAAAATGCACTTTTAGTGCCATAAAACACCAAAACGGATGCTTAATGATCATATCCATAGAAAATAACCTCAAAATGAATTTAAATAATAATAAAACCATATTATTATTATTCATGACATATAAAAGGATATGTCATTTCAATCGGACGTGCAGTGTGCACGGTACTACTAAATATGTGGTTTTTAAAAATTTGACGCCCTTTAAAAAGGTGCGTCGGGTGGTCAAAACTGGTAGAAAAACCTCAGAATTCTATAAAATCATATGAAAACAAATGTGGAGTGAATTTTGAAATGGTCTAGAAAATAGTACGTCAATCGAATGTGTCGTTTGATCGTGATGGTGGAAAATGCAAGTTTAGTGTCATAAAACACCAAAATGTACATTTAATGATCAGATCCAAAGAAAAATATCTCATAATGACTTGAAATCATAGGAAAATCATGTTGTTATTATTCTGTGACATGTATGAGGATACGACACATCAATCAGACATGCAGTGTGTCTGTTATGACTAAATATGTGGTTTTTAATGATTTTAGGCGATTTAAAAAGGTGCATGAGATGGTTAAAACTAGTTGAGAGACCTTATAATGCCATAAAATTAGATGAAATCAACCATTTACTGAATTTCAAAATGGTTTAGGAGACGGTATGCCAATCGAAGGTGTCGTTTGACCATGATGACGAAAAATGCATGTTTAGTGTCATAAAACACTAAAATGTGCATTCATGGTCGAATCCATATATAATAAAATCATAATGACATTAAATCATAGTAAAACCATTATGTTGTTATTATTTATTTTTATTAAGATAATACATGTCAATCGAACATGCGGTGTGTGCGGTATGACTAAATTTGTGGTTTTTAAAGATTTAAGGCCCTTTAAAAAGGTTTTTCTGGTAGTTAAAACAAGTTGAACAGCCTCAAAATTCCATGAAATCATATAAAAACAACCTTTGAGTAAATTTTGAAACGGTCAAGTAGGCGGTATGACAATTAATGATCTCATTTGACCGTGATGATGGAAAACACACATTATTGTCATAAAAAAACATACGTTTAATGGTCAGATCTATCAAAAACAATATCAAAATGTCTATAAATCATAGGACAACTGTCTTATTATTATTCGAATAAGTACCCAGCCATAACATTACATAATATTGAATTAAATGAATAATTCAAATTGAGGATCTTTTCAGGTTTAGAGTTTTAGAGAATTAGTCCATAATATTACATGACAACTTGAATATTACATGTAGACACTACTACTCAGTATCCATTTTTTCATAAAATAAAAAAAACTCTTAAAAAGAAACATGTCTAGTTCCATGTTTTAGACAGCATGACTTATCCTTGATCCCATCCTTGACCCTATTCATCTTTAAGTCTTGTGGAAAACATTTCAAAAACTTGGGATGGTCATAAAAATCTTGGTAAGGGTTATAAAATAAGGAAGGAAAACATTATCCCATCAATAAATACAAATCAATGAAACCATACTTTTCAATCATAACATACCTTAAGAAATCATAAGATTTGTGAATAACACACACATATCATAAATCATAAAGGTTACTTATGGCATCCATATCAAACTTACATTGTATCTATCACATCTACAAAGGGAGTTACACTTGGAATACCCATCACATTATATTCCATAAATCTCTTAGGAGAAATATCATGTTTACCTCCGTCACGTTACCCAACGCATTGGAGAGCTATCTCGGGCTCACCCGCACTAGGTTTATCACAGAACCACCTGTATATGTAAATAATACCCAATAACCATAACATAATTATAACACAAAACACAAGTATAAAAGAAATATAACATTTCCATATTCCAATATATCAAATCAAGATATTGAAATAAATAATGCTTTATCAAATCATTTTCAAAACCATTTAAAAAGATATTTTTGAATCAAAGTTTCTCATACCACTTTGAAGATTTTAAATGAATTATCATTTGAAAACATTAATGTACATATAAATAAATCCTAAAACCCATTTTGAAAACATGGACATTAATGAGAAATATTTGGAAGGATAAATATTTAAAACAATTAAAATGATATTTTAGTTAAAGAGTTTTTTTAACAAAAAGAGAGACGCTTGAATACAAATAATTAGAAATAATATTCAATCAGAACTTTAAAATATTATGAGAATAAATGTATCCATAATATAATATTTCAAAGGACATTATATACACTATATAAGAGTGAATTGGTGTATAACAATAATGAAGTCTCAGTGGAAATGTAAATTTGGATGAAATCCCTTATAAAGATGGTATCATTAAATTAAGGATAAATCAATCACATAATTATGTGTGAAAAAAATAAATACACCCAATATAATTGGATATTAATTTTAAAACAATCATAGGTCATTCACACATACTCATAGGAAGAAATATTCAAGAATTACAAGTTGAACCCAAAGAATTGAAATTGGGTTAGGAAGTTCCCTTGTAAAAATTCGACAGCCTAATGGATTTAAAATTAGGAAAATGAGTTGATGAGATAAAAAGGGTTTCTCATCACTTGGAAATAAATTTTACCTCAATAAGGATATAGAATAACATATCACAACATAATAATAGGTAAATTAAAAGACATAACAAAAAGAAGTCTTTTAAAAAGAGAAGGGTGAAAGGTTCCCTTACCGATTTGGTAACTTACAAAACATATGCCACATGAAAGAAGAATCATAAAATGAAGATGTAAATACTCATAAATGAAATTATATTACACAAAAGTAAAATCATGGGCAGTATATACACCACATAAAAGGAAATAGTGGCAAATATAGCATGAATCTCACAGGAATAAAAGTGAGATGAAACCCTTTACCTCGTTGTAATCAACTGATTCATTTGATCAAAAGTTAATAACCATCAAATGAATCACAGAATACCATGAATATAAATATAATCATGATAAAATATATCAAACAGTAGTACATAATACCCCACATGCAATAAATAAGTGGTGAACAATAGAAATCTCACGGAATTAAAAGTGAGATAAGAAATCTCCTTACCCTGTGTCCTACTTGACTCGTATATTTCGGGTTCTTACTGAATAATAAACATAAGTTAATATCTACTTCATTAATAAAAATTTTAATTTTTATTAATCATTTTATATCACTTATTATCTGGCTATAACAACTAGTTAATTATTTGTGTTCATATTGGATATTTTATCGACGTTTGGAACTTGAGTAAAAAATGAACTTGTTATAATTATAATTTGTCCATGTGGTCAATAGTACATTATCTCCAGAATTATATTAATGATTTAGATATCATATAAATCATATATAACAAGTATATATATGTATTTATAATAGTAAATAACATTTTGGAGATAATAAATGAAATGCACCGTTCATGGAGACGGTAGGCGGTACGTACACATGAACGCTACTTTAATTTCTATTTCTTATTTTAATGGAATTAAAACATAATGATACATAGGTATATTATAATTCTAGTATAATATCATATATAATATCATTAAATCCATCCTTTATATGTCCCACATGTGGCATTAACGAGTCATATCACTTTGAGGGGGCGGTAGTCCGCACTTCTTCAAATGAAATTATCACGTTTACCCATAATGGAAGCCATAAGGGTATGATATAAATGGAAAATACATAAGAATAAAGAAAACATAAACATAATATATATCATATATAAATACAGATCCATAATAATGTCCACTATGAGATGCGGTAGGAGGTAATTGAACAATCATCGTCTCGTGAGGCGTTAGTTTTCCATCCACAGAAACATTATGTTCTTCACCCATTAGATGGAGGTGTGTGTAAGTGTAGTTAGAATAAATCTCATAAAAACATCCTAGTATATTTAGGATACTTTTTTTGATATATAATAAATTAATAAAAAGAGGTTAGTGGTAGGATAAGTAAAATAAAATAAAAGAAGTTAAGAGAAATTGTCACCTTTAATTTGGGTAACTACCTTTGGTTTGAACCAAAAGGACTTCTTGAAGTGTCTTATGACTAAGTTAAGGCTTCTATAAGGAGGATAGGGATGTATGGAGCTTAATTGGGCAGATTTTGGACGAGCCTAAATGCTTGAGAGGTTAGAGGAATTGGTTAGAAGTGGTCTCCTTTTATAAGGGAGAGGAGGGGCTCTTTAGGAAAGTGTGAAAATATTATTTTATTATATAATGATATTCAGTTTCTAAAGGTCCAAAAATCATTATAGTCAAATATAAGATGACTAATGGTCGAAATAAAATCATAAAATAGTAATTGGATGGTTTTTGGATAATATTTTAATAATTATAATCTTATTTATTTAAATTATTTATTAATGAGGTAAATACTGCATCATTATTGTGTCATATATAATTTAATTTATTTGATGTCTAAAAATTAAAAAAAAATACTATCATTTAGGAAAGATTTTTATATTTATAATTAATATTTATAGTGTAAAATATGACTTATATAACAAAATATAAAAATTAATTTACTAAAAGATTTTTGTTTTTGTCATTTTTTTCCTTTACTTTAAATTAATTAATCTAAAGTTTCATTATCACTCTTAAATGAATCCATGGGGTCCCAAAATTGACCCAAAGATTCTAATGTTCGTCCATGACTCATAAAATAAGTTTTGGACAAGTTTTAAGGTAATTTTGAATTATTACAATATTCTTTTTACCTTGAATTACCCTATTTACCTTTAACTATGGTAAACAAAAGTCAAAAGTTACTATTCACCAAAAATTATTTAATATTATTGAACCACATTTTACTTACTAATAACAAACATGTATGTAGTATTTTTAAAATTTAATTCATAGAAGTGGTAAATTTTTATTTAAATGAAAAATTCAGTTTTTTACTACTACTAAGGGGTTTCACTATTCATCAAAAATTAAAGTTTTTCAGAAAAATACCAAACATTCTGCCAAATCCTTATTTGATATTATGAATTCAAAAATTATGTTTATTTTTCCAAACTCAAAACATAAAAGTGGCATTAATTAATTTTAAAATTAATTCCCTTTGTTAAAACAAATAGCGTGTTTTTAAGAAACAATAACTATCAAAAGATTGACACTTGTTTATGTCCAATTTTAAAGTGAAATCAAATCCAATGACCAAAATTGGATTAAATGATAAAAATATATTCTAATTAAACTTTAAAACCAATTAAAAATATAATATAACCATATAAATTAATTATATTAAAACACAGTTTTGAATTAAAATACAATATTTTTCACTATTCAATAAAAAATAAACTTTACCGGAAAAATTCCAAAAAATTACACAAAGTAAATTTTGATGTCCTAATTATAAAGAAGGATTTTATTTGGTAAAATAGAATTTATTAAAGTGACCAAAACTATATTTAAATAGGGTTCTCCATTAAAAGGCAGTAAATCGACATTTTAATGTAAATTATGCTTAAAATTAAATTCATTCACATTTTAAGCCTCTAAATTTTATTGGATAAATGTAAATACATTTAACAAAAATGTATAATCATATTGTAGTTTGTTTTGTTCATTTTTTCCAATAAAATGACTAGGAGTTAACTACCATTTAAAATAATAATATTTTATTATTAGTGTGGAATGTAAGATTTCAAAGAAACTTTTTGTTGTGTATCAGGTATGCTATCGAACATAGCATCCCCTTTAATGTAAAATTAATATTTAATTCACAAATATTAATAAATATGAAAATTTTATATTCTTCATTTATCTGGGATGTTACATCCTTCCCCCCTTTTGGGAATTGCATCCTCTCAAATTTAAAATTGGGCTCGGAAACTTCATTAAAAGCCCCACATAGAAAAAAGTAGTCAATAAAACTATCACTTTAAAATAAAGGAAGATAAGTACAAAGGTTACATGAAACAACAGATACTAGGATTCCATGAAAACATGGATATGGAGGAGAAAACAAACCATCAATTTCTGATGGAGAGTGATAGAAAACATATTTAGGAGAAAGTTAACCACCAGAAAATCACAAACTTGTGATGGGTTAAACAGTATTCGATTCCCCAGTAGGAAAAGTTAACAGACAAGGTTTTTGTTTTAAGTTACTTTCAATTGAGTAATTTATTTATGATATTAACTAAAAACATAAGGAAATATACTTCATTATCATGTAGACATTCATCTTTTACTAGATTTCTCACACAAACTCATATTTTCTCCAAACGATGGGTATTCAGGATGAATTTTTTTCACATTAATAGTTCTATAATCAACTTCGAGAGAATCACATAATCAACAAAAGATAAACTATATATTCTCAATGTCTTTAAACCTTATCCAAAACCAAAATGGTTAGCACCAGATCAGATAATCCACAAAAAGGATAATCTTTTACAAAAAGAAAAACTACTCTTAATCTCCAAAATTTGTCAAACAAAACTCAAAGTTCAACAAAGACCATTCAATAAACAGTTGTCCATAAAATTCTTAAAATTAATCCAAACTAATATTGAAACCCAAATCTCAAAAGGATTTAATTACATAGTCTTTTAAGATAAATCATATCATTTATCTCCAAATAACATCAGTTACTCATAAAATATCATATTGCAAAGTAATTAACCTAATCACATATTCTCTATGATAGGTTAATCAGTTTCATAAATAAACCAAATAATCATATGTCCACAATAAAAACATAGATTCTTCCAAAATAAAATTTCAACCATTATTCCACAATTGAAATCCCATATTATTCTATCTTCCTTAGGCATATAGTGTTTCTTGAAAAGATATAACGTCTTCCACAAAAACTTTTATCACTTAATCACTAAATAAATTTTCTATACTAAGTATATCCATTTGATAAAACATAAGTTCAAAAAATCAAATTATTCTTGTTCTATAAAAACATTTTACTAAAATAATAAGTCATACTAACCTGGGACTTCAAGTAGGCTTTTGGTAGGCGATGCGCCCTTGTAGCCCTTCGGTTGTCGATTCAATTATTGTGGCCTTACCAGACATGATGGGTTGTCACACATCCTACGGGTTGTACTTTTTTTATAAAACTCAAAAATAACCCTAACATGTTTTAACCTCAATGGTTTCCTTATACCTATAATTTTCATCCAAATTCATTATGATCTCAACAACTTAATTCTTGAAGTCTTATTTCACCACCATATGATAAAATAAAATGATCCCCAAAATTAAGAACAGCATACCTTGATCATGGTGTCCATTTGATTATATTATCATCTTGTTCACATAAGTAGAAGGTCCATGCATTGCAATAATGATTTAGATATCCTTAAAAATAATTTTATTCCTCCATCCAAATACACCTTGTACAACATGGTTCATATGGGTTTTCACAGAAAAACATTTTTGGAAAATAATCATGTATGACATATAATTTCAAAACAACTGATAAAACATGATTTCTATAAAATAGTCAGACTGAATTTGAGTTGAAACTTTAAATTAATGGTCCTTTTAAAATACCATAGGTATGTGCTGAGAGACTATATTGTAAAATCAAATATAAATAGGTTGCGCAAGCGTCTCCTTCTTCAGAACCATTTTTAAAATCATAATATGATTCAAAATCTTATGATAAGGTAAAATATTTGAAACTTCCTTGATAATATTTACGTTTCTTGAAAATATGAGAATATTGTGAAAATTGGATTTGTCTAAATACAACCCATGATCCAAGATGATAATTAGGTATAGTGTAGGTGTTTTATATCTCAAACAACTTCTTGCAAGTGAGTTATATACTAGATTAAGTTTCACAATCATCCGAACATGACTTTGCAATAATTATTGCAAGCAGGTCATCAGGAAGAGATAGGAATGTCGTTTGAGATCCTCCTTATTCCATTTGTAACTGACTTTCTTTGTTCTGAAAAAATTATAAAACAAGTATTTAACTGAAATAATGGACATAGGGACTAACCATGTGTCCAACTAAAACTCCAAATCCCTAAATTTATCTAAACCAACCTCTGATGAAAACTATAAGGACCCGACCTTAAAACATTACATAGTATTGAATTAAATGAATAATTCACACTGAGGATATTTTCAGGTTTAGAGTTTTGGAGAATTAGGCCATACTACTACATGACAACTTGAATACTACATGTAGACACTACTACTCAGTATCCATTTTTTCATAAAATAAAAAAAATCTTAAAAAGAAACATGTCTAGTTCCATGTTTTAGACAGCATGACTTTTCCTTGATCTCATCATTGACCCTATTCATATTTAAGTCCTATGGAAAACATTTCAAAAACTTGGTATGAGCATAAAAATATCATTAAGGGTTATAAAATAAGGAAGGAAAACATTAGCCCATCAATAAATAAAAATCAATGAAACCATACTTTTCAATCATAACATACCTTAAGAAATCATAAGATTTATGAATAACAAACACAAATCATAAATCATAAAGGTTACTTATGGAATCCATATCAAACTTACATTTTAGCTATCAAATCTACATGGGGAGTTACGCGTGGAATACCCATCATAGTGTATTCCCTAAATCTCTTAGAAGAAACATCACATTTACCTCCGTCACGTTACCCAATGCATTGGAGAGCTATCTCGGGCTCACCCGCCCTAGGTTTATCACGGAACCACTTGTATATGTAAATAATGCCCAATAACCAAAACATAATCATAACAAAAAACACAAGTATAAAAGAAATATAACATTTCCACATTCCAATATATCAAATAAAGATATTGAAATAAACAATGCTTTATCAAATCATTTTCAAAACCATTTAAAAAGATATTTTTGAATCAATGTTTCCCATACCACTTTGAAGATTTTAAATGAATTATCATTTGAAAACATTAATGTCCATATAAATAAATCCTAAAACCCATTTTGAAAACATAAACATTAATGAGAAATATTTATAAGAATAAATCTTTAAAACATTTAAAATGATATTTTAGTTAAAGAGTTTTTTTAACAAAAAGAGGGATGCTTGAATACAAATAATTGAGGAATAACATTCAATTAGAACTTTATAATATTATGAGAATAAATGGATTCATGATATGATATGTCAAAGGACAGTATATACACCATATAAGAGTGAATTGGTGCATAACAACAATGAAGTCTCAGTGGAAATGTAAATTGGTATGAAATCCATTATAGAGATGGTATCATTAAATTAAGGATAAATCAATCACATAATTATGTGTGAAAAATATAAATACACCCAATATAAGTGAATATTAAGTGTAAAACAATAAAATTTCATTCACACATACTCATAGGATGAAATATTCAAGAAGTACAAGTTGAACCCAAATAATTGAAATTGGGTTAAGAAGTTCCCTTGTAAAAATTCGAGAGCCTAATGGCTTTAAAATTTAAAAAATGAGTTTATGGGATAAAAAGGTTATCTCATCACTTGGACATAAATTTTACCTTAATAAGGATATATAATAACATATCCCAACATAATAAGAGGTAAATTAAAATACATAACAAAAAGAAGTCTTTTAAAAAGAGGAGGGTCAGAGGTTCCCTTACTGATTTGGTAACTTATAAAACATATGTCGCATGAAAGAAGTATCATACAATGAAGATGTAAATACTAATAAATAAAATTATATTACAAAAAAGTAAAATAATGGTCAGTAAATACACCACACAAAAGGAAATAGTGTCAAATATAGCATGAATCTCACGGGAATAAAAGTGAGATGAAACCCTTTACCTCGTTTTAATCAATTGAGTCATTTGATAAAAAGTTAATAACCATAAAATGAATCACAGAATACCATGAATATAAATATAATAATGATAAAATATATCAAATGGTAGTATATAATACACCACATTCAATATATAAGTGGTGAAAAATAGAAATCTCATGGAATTAAAAGTGAGATAAGAAATCTCCTTACCTCATGTCCTACTTGACTCGTATGTTCTGTGTTATTCCTGAATAATAAACTTAAGTTAATCTCTACTTCATTAAGAAAATTTTTAAATTTTATTAATCATTTTATATCACTTATTATCTTTCTATAACAACTGGTCAATTATTTGTGTTCATATTGGATATTTTATCGATGTTCGGAACTTGAGTCAAAAATGAACTTGTTATAATTACAATTTGTCCATGTGGTCAATAGTCCATTATCTCCAGAATGATATTAATGATTTAGATATCATATAAATCATATATAACTAGTATATATGTGTATTTATAATAGTACATAACATTTTGGAGATAAGAAATGAAATGCACCGTTCATGGAGACGATAGGCCGTACGTACGCATGACTGCTAATTTCATTTCTATTTCTTATTTTAATGGAATTAAAACATAATGATACATAGGTATATTATAATTCCAGTATAATACCATATATAATATCATTAAATCCATCCTTTATACATCCCACATGTGGCATTAATGAGTCATATCACTTTGAGGGGGTGGTAGTCTGCACTTCCTCAAATGAAATTATCACGTTTTTCCATAATGGAAACCATAAGGGTATGATATAAATGGAAAATATAGAAGCATAAAGAAAACATAAACATAATATATATCATATATAAATACAGTGTCATCATAATCACTACTACAAATACGCCCTTTATCAGTGCTAAAAAGGGCCTTTAACAGTGCTAGGAAAAGCGTTGTTAAAGCCGGCGAAGATAAAGGGGGGGTCCCCTTTATCAGCGCTAAAAAAAGCGCTGATAAATGGGTCCTATATCAGTGCTTCCTTTATCAGTGCTTTCGTTTTAGAGCTGATAAAGGACCCGTTTATCAGTTCTTTTAAAAAAGCACTGATAAAAGTTAAAAAAATTAAAAAAAATTAAAAAAATCATGCCAATCATGGGGGGTCTTTTATAGTGCTTGATCCCCCCTTTTAACATTTTTTTTTAGCCCCTCCAGTACCCGTACGCACCCTCTCCACCCTTTATCAGTGCTAGCCCCCAACATCCACCCCCATGCGCGCACCTCTTCCTCCAGCAGGTTTTGAACTCGAGACCCCCCCCCTGCGCGCCTAACCCTTACCACTACTCTATTTTGATTTGTTTGCTATTTCATGATATATCTCTCTCTATATATATATATATAGTTATATTTATTCATATAGTAATATATATTTATATTAATATATATATATATAGTTATATTAATATATATATAGTTATATTAATATATATATATAGTTATATTAATATATATATAGTTATATTAATATATATATAGTTATATTAATATATATAGTGATATGAATATATATATATAGTTATATTAATATATATATAGTGATATGAATATATATATATAGTTATATTTATTCGTATAGTAATATATATTTATATTAATATATATATATATAGTTATATTAATATATCTATATATAGTTATATTAATATATATCTCTATTTATATATATATATTTAGTTATATTTATTCGTATAGTAATATATATTTATATGAATATACATATATATATATATAGTTATATGAATATATATATTTATAGTGATATTAATATATATATTTATAGTGATATTAATATATATATATATATAATAATATTAATATATATGTAGTTATATTAATATATATATATATATAGCTAGATTAATATATATATAGTAATATTAATATATAGTAGTTATATAAATATTCATATATTGGTATTTTAAATAAAATGGATATTAGTTATTATTTAGATAGAGCTAATATATTTCATATATAAATATGTTTAATTATTTATTTTAAAAATTTAAGTTTTAGGTGTGAATATATAAAAAATATGTACATATAGTTATATATTTAATTATAAATAGCATTGCATTATAAAAAACGATAAAATTTCAAAGACATAATATCAATATGAATGTTATACCTTGGAATAAATTCAGTCCACACCAAAAAAATCCAATAATACCCGCTCAAACGAGGCTGAAAACCCACAAAATGTAAAACAATCTTGGTACCCCGACTAAAAACTCAGTTTTGGAGGCCTTTTGGGCCTCTTTTAGCCTTTAAAAACGCTTGACCAAGGTCTCCCTAGTAATAACAACGTAGATCTCATCACAGGCTTCCATTTGATATGTGGCAGAGCTCAAACGGACACCCGGATCAAAAGTTATGGTCGTTTGAAGTTTGAGTTGCATTTTCAACTTATTTTGGATCTTTTTTTAATTTTTTTAATTTTTTTAGTCTTCAAATTGTTATTAAATGACTACTACTCCATAATAATTAGAAAATTATTAATTAAAAATATTTTTTTAATTTTTTAAGAAGCCATTTTCACTAAATATCTTATATATTAAGTATATTAAGTGTTAATGTACATTTATACATATCTAAAATATATTTAAAAATAATATATTATATCTATATCAATATAACTATATTTATATATTAATATATTAATATATATTTTTATTTTTATTTTTTTTGAATTCGACCCTTTATCAGCACTTTTAAAAAAAGCGCTCATAAAGGCCCACCCTTTATCAGCGCTACTAAACAAGCGCTGATAAAGGGGGTCCCTCTATCAGCTCTAAAAAAAGCGCTGATAAAGGGGGGGCCTTTATCAGTGCTAAAAAAAGCGCTGATAAAGGGGTACTTTTATCAGCACTTTTTTTGCGCTGATAAAGGCACCCTTTATCAGCGCTTTTTTGAGCGCTGATAAAGCCCCCCCCCCCTTTATCAGTTCTTTTTCGTTAGCGCTAATAAAGGGGGGGCGCTGGGAAAAACTATTTTTGTGGTAGTGAATTTCCACCATGAGAGGCCGTAGGAGGTAATTGAACAATCATCGTTTCGTGAGGCGTTAGTTTTTCATCCACAGAAACATTATGTTTTTCACTCATTAGATGGAGGTGTGTGTAAGTGTAGTTCGAATCCATCTCATAACAAAATCCTAGTATATTGAGGATACTTTTTTTCTATATAATAAAGGAATAAAATAATGTTAGGGGTAGGATAAGTAAAATAAAAGAAAAGAAGTTAAGAGAAATTGTTACCTTTAATTTGGGTAACTTCCTTTGGTTTGAACCAAAAGAACTTCTTGAAGCGCCTTCTGCATAAGGTAAGGCTTCTAGGAGGAGGAGAGGGATGTATGGAGATTAATTGGCCAGAGTTTGGACATACCTAAAGGCTTGAGAGGTGTGAGGAATTGGTTAGAAGTGGTCTCTTTTTATAAGGGAGAGGAGGGGCTCTTTAGGAAAGTGTGAAAATATTATTTTATTATATAATGATATTTGGTTTCTAAAGGTCCCAAAATCATTATAGTCTAGTATAATATGACTCATGGTCTAAATAAAATCATAAAATAGGAATTGGACAGGTTTTGGATAATATTTTAATCATTATAATATTATTTATTTAAATCATTTATTAATGAGGTAAATATTGTATCATTATTGTGTCATATATAATTTAATTTATTTGATGTCGAAAATTTTTTAAAAAAAAAACTATCATGTAGGAAATATTTTTATCTTTCTAAACAATATTTATAGTCTAAAATATGACTTATATAACATCATATAAAAATTAATTTACTAAAAGATTTTTGTTTTTGTCATTTTTGCCTTTAAATTAATTAATCCAAAGTGTCATTATCACTCTTAAATGGATCCATGGTGTACCAAAATTGACCAAAAGATGTCCATGGTCGGAAATGACTCATCCAATAAGGTTTGGAAAATTTTTAAGGTAATTTTGAATTATTACAATATTCTTTTTGCCTTAAATTTCCCTATTTACCTTTAATCGTGGTAAATAAAATTCAAAAGTTACTATTCGCCAAAAATTATTTAATATTATTAAACCAAATTTTACATAATAATAACAACCATGTATATTCTATTTTATAAATTTAATCCACAAAAGTGGTAAAATTTTATTTAAATGAAAAAATCAGTTTTTTAACTCCTACTAAGTGGTTTCACTATTCATCAAAAATTGAAGTTTTTCAGAAAAATACCAAACATTATGCCTAAGCATTATTTGGTATTCTGAATTCAAAAATAATGTTTATTTTTCCAAACTCAAAACATAAAAGTGGCATTAATTAATTTTAAAATTAATTCCCGTTGTTAAAACAAATAGCGTGTTTTTAAGAAACAATAACTATAAAAATATTGACACTTGTTTATGTCCAATTTCAAAGTGAAATCAATTCCAATGACCAAAATTGGATTAAATGGTAAAAATATATTCTAATTACACTTTAAAACCAATTAAAAAGATAATATTACCATATAAATAAATTATATTAAAACACATTTTTGAATTAAAATACAATATTTTTTCACTATTCATTAAAAAATGAACTTTATCGGAAAAATTCCAAAAATTTACACAAAGTAAATTTTGATGTCCTCATTCTAAATAAGAATTTTATTTGGTCAAATAGAATGTATTAAAGTGACCAAAACTATATTTAAAGAGGGTTCCCCATTAAAAGGCGGTAAATCGACCTTTTAATGTAAATTATTCTTAAAATTAAATTCATTCACATTTTAAGCCTCTAACTTTTATTAGATAAATTTATATACATTTAACAAACATTTATAATCATATTGTAGTTAGTTTTGTTCATTTCTGTCAATACAACATCTAGGAGTTCTTTAACACCCCAGGTAAATAAAGAATGTGACATTTTAATATTTATCCATATTTGTGAATAAAATATTAATATGACTTTAAAGGGGATGCTATGCTCGATGGCGTACCCAACACGCAACAACGAGTTTCTTGGGAATCTTACATTGCACTCTAATAATAAAATAATATTATTTCAAATGGTAGTTAACATGTAGCCGTTGTATTGGCGGGAATGGATATAAATAACTAAAATATTATTATATATGTTTTTAATGTTTTTTACATTTATCCAATAAAGGCTAAAGGCTTAAAATACGGAAAGAATTAAATTTTAGGTGTATATGCCCTAGTTTTCACTAAAGGTTCACTTATCGCCTTTTAATGGAGAACTGTCATTAAATATAGTTTTGATCACTCTTATACATTCTTTTGGACCAAATAAAACTCTTATTAAGAATCGGGACATCAAATTTTACTTTGTGTAATTTTTTGGTATTTTTCCGATAAAGTTCATTTTTTAATGAATAGTGTAGAATGTTTTGTTTTAATTCAAAACCTCTTTTTAATATAATTTATTTATATGATTAGATAATATTTTGAATTGGTTTTAAAGTTAAATTAGAAAATATTTTTACCATTAAATCCAATAGTGGTCGTTGGAATTAATTTCACTTTGAAATCAAACTTAAACTAGTGTCAATCTTTTGATACTTATTGTTTTATAAAAACACGCTATTTGCTCTGACAGCGGGAATTAATTATTAAATTAATTAATGTGAATAATATGTTTTGAATTTT
This sequence comes from Viscum album, assembly GCA_963277665.1. Classification (NCBI taxonomy): domain Eukaryota; kingdom Viridiplantae; phylum Streptophyta; class Magnoliopsida; order Santalales; family Viscaceae; genus Viscum; species Viscum album. The sequence continues at coordinate 1,741,718,565 of OY728128.1, read as the reverse complement.
GTAAAACGGACTTCATTTTTGAATTCGGAATATCAAATATAGCTTAGGGTGAATTTTTGGGATTTTTCTGAAAAACTTCAATTTTTGATGAATAGTGAAACCACTAAGTGGTACTTATAAAAGCTGATTTTTTGTTTAAATAAAATTTTACCACTTATGTGTTTTGAATTTCAAAAATCCGACATACATGGTTGTCATTAAGAAGTAAAATTTGGTTCAATGGGATAAAAATAATTTTTTGGTGAATAGTAACTTATTAAGTTTTTAATCGCGATTAGTGGTAATTAGTGTAGTTTAAGGTAAAAATAATGCTTTAATAAAATTAAATGAAATTGACACATGTCCTAACCTCATTGGATGTGTAATGGCCGACCAAGAAAAGCCATGGGTCAACTTGGGGACCCCATGGATCCACTTTGGTTGGGAAATGACATAAATAACTTTTTATTTAATGTAAAAGTAAAAATGACACAAACATGATATGTTTTACTAAAACAATTTTTAAGTGGGGTTATACAAGTCATATTTTTGATTATAAATAGTCATTGGAAAGATAAAAATATTTCCTACATCATAGAATTTTTTTTATAATTTTTAGACATTAAATAAATTAAATTATTTATGACATAATACTGATGCAGCGATGACATCATTATTTGATGATTTAAATAAAATGGAAAGATAATGTAAAATATATGAACTACACATGTCCAAAACTTATTGGATGGGTGGATTTAGAACCCTTAACACCTTATACACTAATAATATCAATTTGGGACCTTTTAAAACCGAAAAACATTTTCAAATAAAGTAATATTTCTTACTTTCCAAAAGTACCCCTCCTCTCCTCTTATAAAAGGCCCCCACCTCTACCTCATTTCACACACTCCTCAAGCCTTTGTCTCGGCCAAACCCTGCCCATTTACTCTCTCCACATCCCTCTCCTCATCCTAGAGGATTCTCTTTGGGCATAATCCTTTCAAAGGAAGCCTTTATGCTCAAATCAAAAGGAGTTACACTTTTAAAGGTAATTCATTCTCTCATGTTCATTTGTTTTATTTTGCTTCTCCAACCCCCTATACTCTTTTTATTTACTTCTTTTGTAACAACACCAGTATATTCAATATATTATGATGTTGTTATAAGATTTATTCTAGCTAAACTCTCACACAAATACATCAAATGGTTAAAGAACATACGGTTTCCGTGGATGGCGAAATTCTGCCTCCCTAAACGATGATTGTTAAATACTCATTTAACACCTTCAAAGGTGGCCATTATGATGTCACTATTTTTATATATGATATATAATATTTTTATGTTTTACTTATAATTCTGTATTTTTCATTTGTGCCTTACCATTATGGCTTCCATTATGGGTATACGCGATATCTTCATTTTAGGAAGTGCGGACTACCGCCCCTCAAAGTGATGTGATTCGTTAATGCCATACATGGGACGTATAAGGGATGGATTTAATGTTATTATATATGATGTTATACTGGAATTATTATATACCTATATATCATTATTATTTATTTCCATTGAAGTATGAGATAGAAATGAAAGTAGCGTTCATGCGTACGTACGGCTTACCGTCTCCATGAACGGTGCATTTCATTTCTTATCCCCAAATGTAATGTACTATTATAAGTACATGTATATAATGGATATATATGATGAATGATACATATAAATGATGAATATAATTCTGTAATTAAAATATACATACCTCTCATTTATTTTTAATTCCATTAATATGACAAAGAAATGAAAGTAGCATTCATGCGTACGTACGGCTTACCGTCTCCATGAACGGTGCATTTCATTTCTTACCTCTAAATGATTATGTAATATTATAAATACATGTATATTCTGGATATATATGATATATATGATATCCAAATCAGGAATTTCATTCTGGATATAAAGAACCTTTGACCACACGAACAACATGTAATTGTAAGAAGTCCACTTTCGACTTAAGAACCAAATATCGGCAAAACAAATATTATTAACTTAAATGATTACATAATGTTTATAACATGTCAATAATTGATATAAAAGGAATAATGAACTTTTAAAAGGTTCTTAATCAAGTATAAATTAACTCAAGTTTATTATTCAGGACGTTAAAGAACGATCGAGTCAAGTCGGACCCGAGGTAAGGGATCCTACACCTCTCTTTCTTTTTAAGTACACTCTTTTATGTCATTCCTTTTAAGTTCATCTTTATTATGACTGGGATGTTATTTTATATTACTACCACTTTACTTATTATGTTCATATGATGATAGACCCTATTTCCTCTCATCAATCCTTTTTGGAAGTTTTAAGTGGCGCCGTTAGGCTGCCGAGTTTCCGTAAGAGATGTTTCATCTCACTTTTATTCCCGTGAGATTTATGCTACATTTGCCACAATTTCCTTTGAGTGGTTTATGTACTACCCATTATTACACTCCTTTTGTAATATAATTCCATTTATGGGTATTTACATATTCATTTTATGACACTTCTTCAATGGGGTGTACTTTTCGAAAGTTACCCAAGTCGGTAAGGGGACCTTTCACCCTCCTCTTTTTTAAAAGACTTCTTTTGTTGGGTCTTTTAATTTACATATTGTTATGTTGGTATATGTTCTCATATATCCTTATTGATGTAAATTTTATGTCCAAGTGATGAGATACACTTTTTATCTCTCATCAACTCATTTTGATGTGATGTCGTTAGGCTGTCAAGGGAACTTTTTAACCCAATTTCGATTTCTTTGGGTTCAACATGTAGTCATTGAATATGTCATCCTTTGAATATGTGTGAATGACATTTTATTGTTTTACACTTAATATCCAATTATATTGGGTGTATTTATATTTTTCACACATAATTTTGATATTGATTTATCCTTAATTTAAGGATACCTTCTTTATAAGGGATTTCATCACATTTGACATTTCTATTGAGGGTTCATTGTTGTTATGCACCAATTCACTCTTATATGGTGTATATACTGTACTTTGGAGTATTATATCATGAATCCATTTATTCTCATGATATTATAAAGTTCTGACTAAATGTTATTCCTCAATTATTGTATTCAAGTGTCTCTAATTTTGGTAAAACCCCTTTAACCAAAATATCGTTTTAAATGTTTTAATTATTTGTTCTTATTAATATCCATGTTTTCAAAATGGTTTTAAGGATTTATTTATATGGATATTAATGGTTTAAAATTTTAATCTTCAAGGTGGTATGGGACACTTTGATTCAAAAATCTCTTTATTAAATGTTTTAAATGGTTTTGGAAATGGTTTCTTTTTGAATGGATTCATTATTTCAATATACTAAAATGTTATATTGTGATTGAAATGTGGAAATGTTATGTTTCCTTTATGCATGTTTTATGTGACACATTAATGTTATGGTTCTTGGGCATTGTAATGAAAACAGGTGGTTCCGTGATAAACTAAGGGCGGGTTAGCCCGATATAGATCTCCAATGCATTGGGTAACGCGAAGGAGTGAAATGTTAAGGTTTCTCCGAAGAGATTTAGGGAATATACTGTGATGGGTATTCCAAACGTAACTAAGAGGGTTAATCCCTACGTAAGAATGTTATGAATGCCTCAAGTTACCTTTATGTCCTATGTTTTCTATGATTTATTCATGATTTGACATGCCTATGTTTTATGGGTAAAGTGTGATTTCATTCTAATGTATATATGAACTCATGTTTCCTTTCCATATTTTTATAACTCTTACTGATCTTTTTATGCTCATCCCAAGTTTTTGAAATGTTTTTCACAGGTCAAGGGAAAGGTACATGATGTGATGATAGTGTCAAGGATGTGTCAAGAAAGAATCCGTGTTATATTTTAAATATGTTTCCGTTGATGGGAAGAATGAATACTGTCTTTTATGTAACCACTTTGTTTAAATGTGGAATGTAATGAAAGTTTCATGATCTAATTCTCTAAAACTCTAAACCTGAAAAGATCCTCAATGTGTAATCTTATAATAACTCAAGATTAAGTAAGGTTTAAGGTTGGGGCCTTATAGTTGGTATCAAAGGTCGGTTTAGATAACTTTAGAGGTTAGGGTCTTCTTTAAGCATAAGTGACATTACCATAATGGTTAGGATTTCAGAAAGAGTCCTAATTTTAGATAAAGTGAATGAGTAAGTATATCTTAGTGTTTACCTTCCTCATTAGTACATGATGGTTTTGTTGATATACTCACACTGAACTTTTTGGTTTTAGTAAATAGCTGGATCTAGCAGGAACCAAAGTGACAATGGGTTTGAAGGAAACTGTGGTGGTTCTCTGATTAAGATACTGGATGAGATGGGGGATTCAATGAGGAATCTCATAGTTGTTCTAAACCAACTATTAAGGATTCATGATCAATCACTTCAACCTTGGTGAGTTCTCTAATGGATCATGTACGAGATGGCCAACTCGATGTGGAAATTCAGGTAATAATTATTAAGGTAACCATTAGGGTTTATATGATCCTTACTTTTAAGGTAATTATGGGTTATTATATGATATGATGGAAAATGAAGGGCATGAGATAAACTTGAGGTTAAAATATGTTATGATTATTCTTGAAGATTTTATCTCATTTTGGGGAATGTTTTAAGAATTATATAGTTTTGGAAAAAGGACAACACGTATACCGTGTGACTACCCGTCGCGTCGGACAAAGCTGCGGGAATCGAACCCACAACCAAAGTGCGACTGGTATTTATCACCTACCACTGGACTACGTGAAGTCCCTGGTTAGTTTGACTGATTCTTTCTAGTTATATGATTTTATGAATTAAGAGTAAGTTGATTTTGGGTTATTTATGAAAATGATTAACCTATCTTGGAGGATATGTGATTAGGTTAATTACTTTTCAATATGAGACTTTAGGGGAAACTGATGTTGTTTGGAGATAAATGTTACGATTTAACTTGGAAGACTATGTGACTAAATCCTTCAAATATTTGGGTTTCAATCTTATATTGGTTTAATTTGAAGAATTTTTTGGAAAAATTGATTATAGAATGGTCCTCGTTGAACTTTGGGTTTTGTTGGACAAATTTTGGAGGTTAAGAATAGATTTTCTTTTTATAAAGGGTTATCCTTTTCTGGATTATCTGACCTTGTACTAACCTTTTTGGTTTTGGTTTTGGTTAAAGCCTAAAGACATGGGATGTATATAGTTCTATTTGGTGGATTAGGTGATTCTCTAGAAGTTGATTATAGTACTCTTAATGTGAACAAGTCTCCCTAAATACTCGTCTTTTGGAAAAAATATGAGTTTGATTAAGGAATCTAGTAAAAGTTGAGAGTCAACATGATAAGTGATTATGTTTCCTTATGAATAAATTCCTCAATAAAAAGTAACTTAAAACAAAAATGTTGCCTATTAACTTTCCCTACTGGGGAATCGAATACCGTTTAACTCATCACAAGTTTGTGATTTTCTTGTGGTTAACTTTCTCCTAAACATTTTTTCTATCACTCTCCATCAGAACATGACCCTATGTTTTCTCCTCCATGTCCATGTTTTCCTACATGGAATCCTAGTATGGGTTAACTCGGGTGACCTCTGTACTTATCTTCCTTTATTTTAAAGTGATTGTTTTACCGACTCTTGTTCCGATGTGGGACTTTCAAGGATGTTTCCAAGCTCAATTTTAAAATTACGAGGACGCAATTCCCAAAAGGGGGGAAGGATGTAACACCCCAGGTAAATAAGGAATATGACATTTTAATATTTATCCATATTTGTGAATAAAATACTAATATGACTTTAAAGGGGACGCTATGCTCGATGACGTACCAAACACGCAACAACGAGTTTCTTGGGAATCTTACGTTGCACTCTAATAATAAAATAATATTATTTCAAATGGTAGTTAACATGTAGCCGTTGTATTGGCGGGAATGGATAGAAATAACTAAAATATGATTATATATGTTTTTAATGTTTTTACATTTATCCAATAAAGGCTAAAGGCTTAAAATACGGAAAGAGTTAAATTTTAGGTGTATATGCCCTAGTTTTCACTAAAGGTTCACTTATCGCCTTTTAATGGAGAACTGTCATTAAATATAGTTTTGATCACTCTTATACATTCTTTTGGACCAAATAAAACTCTTATTAAGAATCGGGACATCAAATTTTACTTTGTGTAATTTTTTGGTATTTTTCCGATAAAGTTCATTTTTTAATGAATAGTGCAGAATGTTGTGTTTTAATTAAAAACCTCTTTTTAATCTAATTTATTTATATGATTAGATAATATTTTGAATTGGTTTTAAAGTTAAATTAGAAAATATTTTTACCATTAAATCCAATAGTGGTCGTTGGAATTAATTTCACTTTGAAATCAGACTTAAACTAGTGTCAATCTTTTGATACTTATTGTTTTATAAAAACACGCTATTTGCTCTGACAGCGGGAATTAATTATTAAATTAATTAATGTGACTAATATGTTTTGAATTTTGTAAAACGGAATTCATTTTTGAATTCGGAATATCAAATATAGCTTAGGGTGAATTTTTGGGATTTTTCTGAAAAACTTCAATTTTTATGAATAGTGAAACCACTAAGTGGTACTTATAAAAGCTGATTTTTTGTTTAAATGAAATTTTACCAATTATGTGTTTTGAATTTCAAAAATCCTACATACATGATTGTCATTAAGAAGTAAAATGTGGTTCAATGGGATAAAAATAATTTTTTGGTGAATAGTAACTTATTAAGTTTTTAATCGCGATTAGTGGTAATTAGTGTAGTTTAAGGTAAAAATAATGCTTTAATAAAATGAAATGAACTTGAAACATGTCCTAAACTCATTTTATGTGTAATTTATGACCAATAAAAGCCATGGGTCAACATGGGGACCCCATGGATCCACTTTGGTTGGGAAATGACATAAATAACTTTTTATTTAATGTAAAAGTAAAAATGACACAAACATGATATGTTTTACTAAAACAATTTTTAAGTGGGGTTATACAAGTCATCTTTTTGATTAGAAATAGTCATTGGAAAGATAAAAATATTTCCTACATCATAGAATTTTTTTTATAATTTTTAGACATTAAATAAATTAAATTATTTATGACATAATAATGATGCAGCGATGACATCATTATTTGACGATTTAAATAAAATGGAAAGATAATGTAAAATCTATGAACTACACATGTCCAAAACTTATTGGATGGGTGGATTTAGAACCCTTAACACCTTATCCATGAATAATATCAATGTGGGACCTTTTAAAACCGAAAAACATTTTCAAATAAAGTAATATTTCTTACTTTCCAAAAGTACCCCTCCTCTCCTCTTATAAAAGGCCCCCACCTCTACCTCATTTCACACACTCCTCAAGCCTTTGTCTCGGCCAAACCCTACCCATTTACTCTATAAACATCCCTCTCCTCATCCTAGAGGATTCTCTTTGGGCATAATCCTTTCAAAGGAATCCTTTATGCTCAAATCAAAAGGAGTTACACTTTTAAAGGTAATTCATTCTCTCATGTTCATTTGTTTTATTTTGCTTCTCCAACCCCCTAAACTCTTTTTATTTACTTCTTTTGTAACAACACAAGTATCTTAAATATACTAGGATGTTGTTATAATATTTATTCGAGCTACACTCTCACACAACTACATCAAATGGTTAAAGAACATACGGTTTCCGTGGATAGCGAAATTCTGCCTCCCGAAACGATGATTGTTCAATACTCATTTAACACCTTCAAAGGTGGCCATTATGATGTCACTATTTTTATATATGATATATAATATGTTTATGTTTTACTTATACTTCTGTATTTTTCATTTGTGCCTTACCATTATGGCTTCCATTATGGGTATACGCGATATCTTCATTTTAGGAAGTGCGGACTACCGCCCCTCAAAGTGATGTGATTCGTTAATGCCATATGTGGGACATATAAGGGATGGATTTAATGTTATTATATATTATGTTATACTGGAATTATTATATACCTCTATATCATTATTATTTCTTTCCATTTAAGTATGAGATAGAAATGAAAGTAGCGTTCATGCGTACGTACGGCTTACCGTCTCCATGAACGGTGCATTTCATTTCTTATCCCCAAATGTAATGTACTATTATAAGTACATGTATATAATGGATATATATGATTAATGATACATCTAAATGATTAATATAATTCTGTAATTAAAATATACATACCTCTCATTTAGTTTTAATTCCATTAATATGACAAAGAAATGAAAGTAGCGTTCATGCGTACGTACGGCTTACCGTCTCCATGAACGGTGCATTTCATTTCTTACCTATAAATGATTATGTAATATTATAAATACATGTATATGCTGGATATATATGATATATATGATATCCAAATCAGGAATGTCATTCTGGATATAAAGAACCTTTGACCACACGAACAACATGTAATTGTAAGAAGTCCACTTTCGACTTAAGAACCAAATATCGGCAAAACAAATATTATTAACTTAAATGATTACATAATTTTTATAACATGTCAATAATTGATATAAAAGGAATAATGAACTTTTAAAAGGTTCTTAAGAAAGTAGAAATTAACTCAAGTTTATTATTCAGGATGTTAAAGAACGATTGAGTCAAGTCGGACCCGAGGTAAGGGATCCTACACCTCTCTTTCTTTTTAAGTACACTCTTTTATGTCATTCCTTTTAAGCTCATCTTTCTTATGACTGGGATGTTATTTTATATTACTCCCACTTTACTTATTATGTTCATATGATGAGAGACCCTATTTCCTCTCATCAATCCTTTTTGGAAGTTTTAAGGGGGGCCGTTAGGCTGCCGAGTTTCCGTAAGAGATGTTTCATCTCACTTTTATTCCCGTGAGATTTATGCTACATTTGCCACAATTTCCTTTGAGTGGTTTATATACTACCCATTATTACACTCCTTTTGTAATATAATTCCATTTATGGGTATTTACATATTCATTGTATGACACTTCTTCAATGGGGTGTACTTTTCGAAAGTTACCCAAGTCGGTAAGGGGACCTTTCACCCTCCTCTTTTTTAAAAGACTTCTTTTGTTGGGTATTTTAATTTACATATTGTTATGTTGGGATATGTTATCATATATCCTTATTGATAGAAATTTAATGTACAAGTGATGAGATACACTTTTTATCTCTCATCAACTCATTTTGATGTGATGCTGTTAGGCTGTCAAGGGAACTTTTTAACCCAATTTCGATTTCTTTGGGTTCAACATGTAGTCATTGAATATGTCATCCTTTGAATATGTGTGAATGACCTTTTATTGTTTTACACTTAATATACAATTATATTGGGTGTATTTATATTTGTCACACATAATTTTTATATTGATTTATCCTTAATTTAAGGATACCTTCTTTATAAGGGATTTCATCACATTTGACATTTCTATTGAGGGTTCATTGTTGTTATGCACCAATTCACTCTTATATGGTGTATATACTGTACTTTGGAGTATTATATCATGAATCCATTTATTCTCATGATATTATAAAGTTCTGACTAAATGTTATTCCTCAATTATTGTATTCAAGTGTCTCTAATTTTGGTAAAACCCCTTTAACCAAAATATCGTTTTAAATGTTTTAATTATTTGTTCTTATTAATATCCATGTTTTCAAAATGTTTTTAAGGATTTATTTATATGGATATTAATGGTTTAAAATTTTAAGCTTCAAGGTGGTATGGGACACTTTGATTCAAAAATCTCTTTATTAAATGTTTTAAATGGTTTTGGAAATGGTTTCTTTTTGAATGGATTCATTATTTCAATATACTAAAATGTTATATTGTGATTGAAATGTGGAAATGTTATGTTTTCTTTTATGAATGTTTTATGTGAAACATTAATGTTATGGTTCTTGGGCATTGTTATGAAAACGGGTGGTTCCATGATAAACTAAGGGCGGGTGAGCCCGATATAGCTCTCCAATGCATTGGGTAACGTGAAGGAGTGAAATGCTAAGGTTTCTCCGAAGAGATTTAGGGAATATACTGTGATGGGTATTCCAAACGTAACTAAGAGGGTTACTCCCTACGTAAGAATGTTATGAATGCCTCAAGTTACCTTTATGTCCTATGTTTTCTATGATTTATTCATGATTTGATATGCCTATGTTTTATGGGTAAAGTGTGATTTCATTCTAATGTATATATGAACTCATGTTTCCTTTCCATATTTTTATAACACTTACTGAGCTTTTTATGCTCATCCCAAGTTTTTGAAATGTTTTTCACAGGTCAAGGGAAAGGTACATGATGTGATGATAGTGTCAAGGATGTGTCAAGAAAGAATCCGTGTTATATTTTAAATATGTTTCCGTTCATGGGAAGAATGAATACTGTCTTTTATGTAACCACTTTGTTTAAATGTGGAATGTAATGCAAGTTTCATGATCTAATTCTCTAAAACTCTAAACCTGAAAAGATCCTCAATGTGTAATCTTGTAATAACTCAAGATTAAGTAAGGTTTAAGGTTGGGGCCTTATAAGTTCACTACCATTTAAAATAATAATATTATATTATTAGTGTGCAATGTAAGATTTCAAAGAAACCTGTTGTTGTGTATCGGGTATGATATCTAACATAGCATCCCCTTTAATGTAAAATTAATATTTAATTACCAAATATTAATAAATATGAAAATTTCATATTCTTCATTTATCCGAGATGTTACAATTTGTGATGTGTTTAAGGATATGTCATGTTAATCGGATATGTGGTGTGCACGGTACGACTAAATATGTGGTTTTTAATGATTTAATGACCTTTAAAAAGATGGTTTTTGGTTGTCAAAACCAGCTAAACGACCTAATATTGCTATGAAATCAATTGGAGGTGTTTTTTTATCACAACTATGGAAAATGCATGTTTAGTGTCATAAAACACCAAAATGTGTGTTTAACGGTCAAATCCATAGTAAACGACCTCATAATGAATGTAAATCATAAGAAAACTTTTTTATTATTATTTGTGATGTGTGTGAGGAGACACCATGTCAATTGGATGTTCTATGTGTGTTGTAAAAAAATATGTGGTTTTTTAAGATGTAATGCCCTTTAAAAAGGTGGGTCAGGTGGTCAAAACTAGTCGAATGACCTCAAAATTCCATAAAATCAGACGACAACAACTATGAAGTGAATTTTAAAATGGTCGAGTAGACATTATGTCAATTATAGGTTTTTATACCATGATGATGGAAAAATTAAGGTTTAGTGTCATAAAACACTTAAACCTACGTTTAATGCTCAGATCCATGGAAAACAACATCAGAATATCTTTAAATCATAGGATGACCATATTATTATTATTTGTGACATGTGGGAGGAGGCATCATGTCAATTGGAAATTTAGTGTGTGTAGTACAACTGAATATGTGGTTTTTATAGATTTGACACCCTTTAAAACGGTGTGTCGGGTGGTCAAAACTAGCTGAACAAACTCATATGTGACACGCCGACCCTAGTTTCCAGATTTAGTGCATTATTTTATTAAATTTTCATGATCACAATAAATCAAATCCCAAAGGACCAATCAGGTTAGTAGCCTTGTAAAACTAGATACAAACATAAGTTTTACATTACACCATGAAATGAAAAAAAACATTTTATCTCCTTTGAAAACACTTATATCTCTTAGACTATCCCTAAATGTCAGTCATAATATACATCTTTACATCTTGGGGAAAAATGGAACATGAGAAAGGGGTGACCTCAGATTCTCAGTAAGGATAAACAATATAGCGGAAGTTATCATAAATAAGCATAAACTTTTAAGTCAAGATATAAAATTGAAACACAAGCCTTTTAAAAATAATCTTTAGCATAATATGGAAAACATAAATAAAATAATTCCATTTAAACATTCAAATTGATATTATACTAGTCAAATAATCACATGTAATATCAATAAATAATATCATAATGAGGGAATGCATAATGTCAGACATCATAACCATATCATCAAGGCCACATGCCAAGACTATACATAAACAGGTAAAAACCCAAACTAGTTTGTCTTGTGAGACTTATCGGTACATTGAGGGGCTATAACAGGCCCCACCTATCACTTACTAAGTCCAATTCATTCCTCGTATTAAATGTTTGAAACATAACACAAACATTCATATTAAAACTATCATATGAAATGTTAATACTTTAACCATAAACCATGAATGGTATAAAAATAGAACATCCACAGTCAAACATATCATAAAACATTAAATATAGTATGGAAGATTGTATTATAATAAATTAACCTCAATTAATCATAAACTCCAACAAAGTATGTTGGCATAGATGAAAATAATCTAACAAAATCATTAAAACTCTTTGAGAGAAATACCCCTATTTACTTTGAAATATTTTAAAAGTCATGAAATTATAAAAGAAAAAAAAATTGAAAATAAATATTTAATATTGTAAGGTAAGATTGAAAATATTAAGACATCACAATAGAAGAAAATAGTCTCTCACGCCGTATAAGTTAAGAAAACATTCTTTTCTTAATTTATCAAAAAGGTCATAAAGTACCTCGTTTGGAAAACGATGGAAATACTCCTTTAAAAACATTTTATAAAAATCAAAACACAGGTAAAAATGAATTTAAAAAAATGTTTATAATTTTTTCGAATAAATTTTAATAAAAACATACTTGTATAATAAAGACGTCCCAATAGATACTTATGTATAAAAAACCTCAGATAATAATGAGATAGTGAAATTAACCATTACCTTGTACTTTCCTTTAGTTGAAGTTGATTTAACCTCCTATATAATGGTTAAAGTTATGTTATTAAATTATACCATAAAAATATTCATATTTTTTATATTATATATGATCCTCTTATTTTATTTTGTTAATAATATTTCAGTATTACCATTGTTTTGGGTTTTAACTGATTCATTTTCCATTCTTGTTTTCTCATGTAAGTCATGTTTATTATGAATGGGATGTATTTTATTCATATCTGGGATGATATTAAGTTCAAAATTGTTATTTTTTATCATCATATAAATTTTATAATCATTCTTTAATTGTTAACATGGAGAATTAATCTTATCGCATCGTGGAGATGGTATAATGTACATACGCACGAGCGATAGTATCATTACCTTGATGGTTAAATGGTATGTAATTAGATGGTATATTAATTATATAGAATCATAATCATGTTATTTTAATTATTTATATCCCTTATACTCATCATTATACCCATACAAATAAAGTATTGTTGAATAAAAAATTACACCACAACGTAGAGGCGGTAAGTCGTACGTACGCACGCATGGTGATATTGTTATTCGTAGGATGGATAAAAGGAGTAATATAGTTATATAATAATTATAAGAACATATTAGCATGTATATTATATTTTAGTTATTAATTTATTATGGAAACAACATATGAATAATAAGTAGAAGAATAAAAAGAAATTGAATCAAATTTGTAAAACAATTACCTCTTCTTCGAGTGTCGACTTTTGATTTGCACTAAAATATTTCTTAGGTTGGCTTTCTTCCCAAAGTATAGCCTCTAGAATAAAGTTAGAGAATTTAGGAGGATAATTGGGTAGTTTTTTTCCTATCAAAATGGAATTATATGTTTTAATAAAATAAAAGGAGAGGTTATCTTTTATAAGAGTGGGGAGGGGTATTTTTGGAAACTCCAAAAATATTAAATTATTATAAATTTATTTTCGGTTTCAAATAGATCCAAAGTGAGTTATTTAAATTATCATATAATGATGGGTCTAAATACTCTCAAAAAATTATTTTTATACTATTTTAGGTCACAAAATTAACCTTATCTTTTGGATTTAACCCTTAGTTAAACAGTTTAACTCTTGCAATGTTTACTTGTCTTATTATAATATAGGGTTAATATAGTTACTATAAAATTCAAAAAGAACCCCAATTTTATAATTTATGACATATTTAACATTATACTAGTTATTTAGATTAACCTTAGATTTTTATGAATTTTATAACATTTAATTAAATATTATTTATTTTAAAGTATCATTTATGTCAATTTTGATACTATTCAATTTTTTTATTTTTAAAAATATAAACACAACCTGATAACTTCTAAAAAATACTTCTAATATGTCACTAACATTTATATGTTATCTATAAAAAAAATTATGTCATTAATTTAGATAAATTAAATTTATTTTAATATTTTTAATATCATTTAATTAATTATTCCTTTAATAATTCAATTACAACATCATTATTGTGTCACCATTTAATTTAATTATTTACTTTCTAAAATTATTAATTAATTAAAATTTTGTATATAAGAATTTTATATTTCTAAATACTATTTACAGTTGACCATATCACTTATATAACCTCATATTAAAAATGATATAGTTATTGAAATTTGAATATGACATTTTTACCTCTTCATTGAATAAATTATATTAAATGTTCTAATCTAACACTAGTGGATTAAAAAAGATCATATTTTCAACATAAGATTGATTCTTGTTGAAAAACACTTATCCAATGAAATTAGTACAAGTTTTAGGGTAATATTATATTATTATAATATTACTTTTACCTTTAACTACCCTATTTACCTTTAATCATGGTAAATAAAATCCAATAGTAATTATTCACCAAAACTTATTTTAATCCTATTAGACCAAATTTTTAATAATAATTACTACCATGTATTTCATTTTTTTAAAATTCAATTCACATAAGCGGTAAAATTATATTTAATGCAAATCTCGTAGATGTGCCTAGAAGGCAGGTAAAAGAGACGTTCAAAAGTTCAATAAATTTTTATAAATAATTATATAATAAAAATAATTACAATTACCTAAATTGGATTAATATATATATTATGTGTCTATTTTGACTTTAAATCAATTTAATGTAAAATAATTATTTAAATGAAAAATTTGGTTTTCACAACAATGCAGTATTTTCACTATTCGTCAAAAATTGAAACTTTTACGTAAAATACCAAAAATTAAACCTAAGATAACTTTGATGATATGAATTCAAAAATGAAGTCTATTTTTAAAAATAAAATTTATAAATTTCAAAATTTGGTTAATAATATTCATAAGCACTTTTTAAATGGCTAGTTTGATAGGTCATGATGTGCTCGAACCCGGTGTTGCGCGCAACGCAGGCAATTGAATTATTTAAAAAGAAGCATACTATGGAATCTTGGGTTGTTACATAATTCCCTCATTAAAATAATTTCATCCTATAAATTTCTAGAATATCACCTCATAAAAATATTTTGGTGGTTCATCATTATAAATTCTTCAGGTTCCCATGTCGCCTCTTCCATTTTATGGTTTCTCCAAAGAAGTTTCACTATAAGAGTCATCAAATTCATCAACATTTGTTCAATAGTATCAAGAATCTTGATAGGCTCTTCAAAATAAGATAAATCATGCTTCAGTTCTATTTATTAATATGTGGGTATATGCATTGGGTATAGCAGGTATTTCTTTAACAATGATACATGGAACACATCATGATCTTTGGAGAGACTTGGTGGAATTTCCAAATGGTAAGCTACATCTCTAATTCATTCCAAGATTTTTAAAGGTCTGATATACCTGGAACTTAATTTACCCTTCTTACCAAATCATATAACACCCTTCCATGGAGATACCTTCAAGAAAAAATTATCTTCTACTTGAAATTCCAAATACTTCCTTCAGTTATTGGCATAACTTGTTTTCCTTCTTTGAGATATTTTGATATAGATTTGAATAATCTTTACATTTTTCATTGTTTCCTCAACAAGTTCAAGGCCTAAAAGTTTTATTTCACCAAAATCATCCTAAAAAGTTGGTTTACGGCATCTCTTTCCATATAATGCTTCATATGGTGCCATCTGAATACTTGAATGTAAGCTATTATTATAGTAAAATTATACTATAGGTAAATATTGATCCCATATACCTTGAAAGTAATGTAAGAAAGATCTCAACATGTCTTCTAAAGTTTGAATAGTTTGTTCTGATTTTATATTAGTTTAAGGTTGGTAGGTGGTGCTCAAATGAAGCTCAGTATCTAGGTTCTTCTGAAGAATTTTTCATAATCTTGATGTAAAATGAGGATCACGTTCATAAACAATCAATTGGGGTACACCACAAAGTCTTAAAACTTTATTAATATAACATCTTGATAAATTTTCAAGTGGTAAATCTTCTCTTATAGCAAGAAAATGTGTTGATTTGGTAATATGATCAATAATAACCCATATCGCATCATTTCTTCTGAGATTCATTGGTAGCCCCTTGAAAAAGTCCATCATAATATCATCCCATTTCCACATAGGTATAGGAAGAGGATGCATGACTCTTCTAGGATGTATTCTTCCAATATTAACCTATTGAAAAACCAAAAATGTTGACATATGATCAACAATCTTTTTATTCATGTTGTCCCACTAAAAATGTTCCTTCAAATCTCTATACATATTAGTGCCACTATGGTGTATAGAGAAATTGGATCTATGAGAATCATCCAATAATTCCCTTTTAAGATCATGTATTGAGGGAACACACAGTCGCTTTCCAAATTTCAAAACATCATTTTCATATATGAAGTTTATAAATCTCCCATAATTTAAAGATTTAATTTTCTTTTGAAAATCTCCATCATAAAACCAAGAACTTTTTATTCTTTCTAGTAAATATTATTTGGAAACCATTTAAAAAATTAGTGATGTTTCACCTTCCACGTTAATTTCCATATCCATATTTACTAGATCCATGAACATAGGATCCCTTTCAACTCCCATTCTATTCATAACTCCATGGTCATTCTTACTTAAAGCATATTACACCTTATTTTCCTTCCTTGAGTGATAGTGTATTGTGTAATCATAATCCTTGAGTAGATCAATCCATCTCCTTTGTCTCATGTTGAGTTCTTTCTGTGATAAAATATATTTCAAACTCTTATGATCTATATATATTTTTCATCCTTCACTATAGAGATAGTGTCTCTATATCTTTAGAAAAAATATTACTATTTCTAACTCATGATCATGATTTGGTTAATTTTATTCGTGAATTTTTAATTTCCATGATGTATAAAAAATAACTTTATCATTATACAAAATAACTAAACCAAGTCCTTTCCTTAATGCATCATTATAAATCACAAACCCATCATTTCCTGATGGTAAATTCAAGATAGGATCATTGACTAATATTCTCTTCAATTCATCAAAAAATTATTCACACTCTTTTTTTCAAACAAATTTAACCCATTTATGGGTGATCTTGGTTAACAGGTTAGCCAATCAAGAAAAATTATGAAAAAAATGTTGATAGTAACCTACTAAACCAATAAAACTATGTACCTCAGTTATAATCATCAGTGTTTTCCATTCTTGTATTACCTTTGTCTTTGTAGTATCAAAAAATATTCCATCCTTGGAGACAATATGGCCAAGAAAGGAAATTTCTTAAAGATGGAATTCACACTTTCTAAACTTCCCATATAGTTCATTTCTTATAAGAGTGTTCAGAATAATCCAAAAGTGGTTCTCATGGTCTTCATAGATTTTGTAGTATACCAATATATAATCAATATATACTACAAAAAAATAATCAAGATATTCCTTGAACACTCTATTCATTAGATCAATAAAAATAGATGGTTCATTAGTTAGTCTGAATAGCATTTTTGTAAACTCATAATGCCCATAGCTAGTTAGGAATGTTGTATTTGGAATATCTTCCTTCTGTACACATAATTGATGATATCTAGAAAAAATTTCAATCTTTAAAAAAAATTTATCTCCATAAATATGATCAAACAAATCATCAATGTAAGGAAGAGGATACTTGTTCTTTATTGTAATAGCATTGATATCTCTATAGTTAATACATAGCCTCATTGATCCATATTTATTATTAACAAAAAGAACTAGGGATCCCCATGGAGAAACACTAGGGAGAATAAATACCTTTCTACTCAGATCTTATAGTTTTTTATTCAACTCTAATAATTCCATAGTGGCTATTTTATATGGTGTTTTTGATATTGGCCTTACATCAGGGATTAAATCAATAGAAAACTCAACCTCCTTCTCTAGATAATGTCTAGGTAAATCTTCTAGAAATACATCTATATATTATTGTACAATAGTTAAATCCTTAATTTAAATATCAGTAGGTTTTATCTTCTCTTATTCCCCAATAATTTCATTTAGAATAGCTATAAGAGGTGGATCTAGATAAGAATGAGATGATGAAGTTTCTGCTCTAAAGATAATGGATCCTAAAACTTCCTCACAAATCATAACTTCCTTCTTCTTGTAATAAATTTTTTCATCATATTTTTATTTTCATTCTATAAAAAATATTATATCAAATTCGACCATAGTTATTATGATAAAGTTAGTAGATAAAGTATGTTTATATTCTATATTGAGAACAACCTTACACATATTTATTGCAATGAGACTTCCCTTAGGGGTTTTGATTGAAAACTCCCTTATTAATGTGAATTTAAAATATCTAATTTTTAAATAAAACTAGGAATATATAAAGTAATGTGAGGATCTAGAATCAAATAAATATTTGGATAAATTTGAGTAAATGATTAAACTACATGCAACCACTTCATTAGGAACTTCAACCTTAGCAGTTGTGATCACAAAAGCTTGGCCTTTCTCTATTGGCCTTTTGTGGGGAAATTTTACTTGATTCATAGGACAATAATTTTCATAATATAACATATCATTAAAATTGTAGCATTGAAAAATGGTGGCTTCTTTCTTTCCATTGCAATCATGAGCTTGGTGGCCTTTTTCTCCACACTTATAACAAACTTTCATTCCCTTTAGGCAAGTACCGGGTTTTTTCTTCCCACAATTACTATAAGTTGAAAAGTTAAAATTTAAATTATTCCCCTTATTTCATTTTCCAAAGTGTTAAAAATACCCCTTATTCTCTTGATTTATTTTAAATTCATAAGACTTAGAGAATTCCTTTTCTGCCTTGATGGCACATGAGACTATATCTTTGTATGATGAGAAATATTATGAGACCAATGAATATATGAAGAATGGTTTTAACCCATCAAAGAATCAATCAATATTAATTCTTGGGTTATTTATATATTTTGTATCATGCCTTGATAACCTTGTGAAGTTAGATTCATAATTTGAAACATTCTCACCTTCCTTCTAGGTCAGACACAAAAATCGCCTCTATATATCTGCTCATAGATCATGAGGAAAGTATTTTTCTTGGAAGTGTTCTTTAAATTCCCTCTATTCCATATTTTCTACCTATTCATCCTCCTTAATGTTTTGAATTAATGACCACCATTGATCTATATATCTTAATAGATGATAGACTTCCCTAACAACTTTTTCTCTTTTGATACTCCCCAGAGCAAGAAATATTTTCTCTATGGAACTTATCCATTGCTCAGCTACAAATGGATTTGTTGTCCCATTTAATGTCATAGGTTGTCATATCATGAAGTAGTCTAACATTTATCCTCCATGTTGTGGACTAGGCTGTTCCATACAGGTAAGGTTATTATTTATAACCTGATTCAATTGTCCCAATATACTAATAAGTTGTTAAAAACCAATTGAAACTCCTACTTCAATATCATTATATTTCATAGGGGGGAAATCCCAACATGGATTATAAGTGTTGATATGATTTCAACTTCTTCCACTAGGTTCCATTTCTAAACAATGGAATTCACTGGATTAGGTTATGAATCATAATGTGTAATTTCAAAATACATAACATAAATTGAAAAAATTATGCATATATAATCTCATTGTCATAAAAATGGTTTCTTTGGGGACATATTTACTTTTAAATATTTCATAATGATTCAAAAATAAAATGTGAACTGTTCTAAGAATATACCTCGGGAGTGTCAAACCAGGTGTGCAGTAAGGCCCATTTTTGGGTACCAGGATACCCCGAGTCAAGCTCGGAACACCTTATCAGAGTTATTACTCCTAGGTATATCTATGTCAGACACAACTAGAAATTCATGATATATCTATAGTTTATAAAGGTGGATATAGGTCCAAAAACTATGTATATAGGTAATAGCCATGGTTTGGTGAACCATGGATCCTATTGGCATGGAAATTGGTCCACAACTATAGCCACAGTTTCCACTATGGCAGTACACCTATAGCCACGGTTGGAAACCATGGATACCTCTTTTTCTACACAGAATTATAGCCATAGTTTGAAACTATGGTTATAGGTCTGATTTCATGGCTAACACTGTGGATAAGGTTTATTTCCATGGTTTAAAACCAGGGATATATCCTCCCATTTTTAGAAAAAAAACACCATGTTTATTTCCGTGGTTTTCAACTGTGGATAAATCCTCCAATTTTCATAAAAAAACTAGTAGTTTTAACCCAAGAACCCTGATAAAACACATATATGACAATAAATAGATCTTTTATCCAAAACAAATAAATTCAATGGAACTATAAATTAATTCTTAGACCCACTAAAACTAGTGAAACAAAACAGAGAAAATATTTCCTCAAATTTCAAACTTCAACTTTACACTAACCCAGACTGATAAATACCTTAAATCACTTCTTACTTCCCCTCTCTGGAGGCTTCCTATCCACCACAGGATTTGTACTAACCTTATTCAGCATTTCCTTCTTGTCTATGGAAACTTTATTTGTCGTTAATGCCTTCTTTTCCGATGTACTCTTCATTGAAGTCTTTGCAGCCTTCACTGGATTTGCCTCTAACTTCATATATTTAGCCTTCCCTTTCACTACTCCTAGATTTGGATTTTTAATAGTGGCTATAGGCATCATCTTCTCAGCCACCTTCTTTTGATTCACCTTCAGCTTTTCCACGGTCTTGGTTTTGGAATCCGACTTCACCATGGTCTTTAGCTTGTGCCTAGCTGCTATTTTCATGGATCTAGCTTTTGTTTTAGCAGTTGTATACTTATTCACCTTGGTTTCTTTAGGATTGGAATCCTTTAGCCATAGTCTGAAGGAGGCCTTCACCTTCATGATCTTGCATGTGGTGATGATCTTATTTATCTGAATGTTCAAATATTCAAAGCTCATCAGTTCATGATTCATCATCAAACATAAAAAAATATTCAATAAAAAATATATGAGTAAAATAAATATAATGTGTAGGAATGATGTAGATAATTACAAAATGTATACATATTTGAGTTAACTATACATACTAGTAAACTATATTTATGTATCATATTCATCCTTAAAATGAAACAGTTTCATTAATTCATTTGAAAATGTGAATAATTCTATTTAATAATTCATTTCAAAAAAATACACACATATCATTTACATATAGTTTTGTCCAAATTATTAAATAAAACAACAAGAAATGTTGCATCATATATCACACTTGCAAAAAACATACAATTTAATGATCAAAAAACACAACTAGAATTAGATAGAAATAGCGACCAAGACAACTCACTGCAGTATATGCATCAGTGAAGCACTGGAATCCAGTGAAATGTAGAAAAGATCCTTTACCCAAGATAGCATTTCTTAATCCTACTCTTTATGCGGATGAACATTATATCATAGTTTCTATAAGTATTATCAATCAAAATAAAATTGACAGTTTGATCTCCAGCTGTTGATGTTTTTTCAAACTTAGAGTCCACTGAATATTCCTGAGGAAATCACTCGCACACAGACTTTGTATTTTCATATTTAATCTATATACAGTTTCAATTATTAAAACATATTTCTATATATTTTAAATTCTATATTGATGTTATTTAAAAAATCATGTATAAATAAAATATAAATACAATTTATAGGTAAATTTCATTGTGATGGTATTAAAATATAGTTTTAAAAACTATCGTGTATAAATATAAAGCGTATACTTTTGATTCCAGATTGATGTTAATTTATTGTGATATTATTTTAAAGGTGGTAGTTATATTTTGTTTTAAAAAAATTCAATGTAAGTAAAGTTTTTCTTTAAATAATTTTCATACATTTTCAAGAAATTATTGTAAAGTATTTAACTATACATAAAATAATTGATAGCGGTAGTAAATACTAAAATACAAGGTGAAAGGTATATTTTTTAATGAGTTTATATAATTAAATGATAAAGGAAATAAATTTTAACATACCATTGGGTAAAAATATGACATTGATGTAGTACGTCTGTGGATCATGCGTTTGTAGAAACACCATGTTAGGAAATAAACAAAAAAGAAGTCAAATTGTGGATATCTTAGAAAAAATTAATATATTAGGGAATTTATTATATTTATATTAAAGAAATTTAAATTAAAAGTTAAATAAAACTATGAATTTTAAGTGTCCAAAATCCAATACATAATAAGAATTTGGAAATTATAGTAGGGAAATTTTTATGAAATAAATAATGGATATTGACCTTACTGCATCTACTATTTACCACATCTTATAAATAGTATGGAAAGTCTTATAGGAAACTAAACTCTGTAAAAAATATAAAGACAATGAAATTAAGACTATTAAATTTATATAAGAATTGAAAACTACATGATGGAATTAGATACCTCTAAACATATACTGATATCTTGTAAGGTTTTCTTCTATAATGATATATAACAAAGGAAAAAATATGTAGTCCTAAATAATGTTGATGTTAGACTAGTATGTTAGGAAGATAATAGAGGTGATGACCTGAAATTAATAATCATGAAGAATCATATGAATGAACTATTTTTACATATACTATGTACAAGTATGTAGTTTATACATTATACCTGAATAGGAATAATGTGAAAAATAAAGTAAATTATTAGTTCAAAAAAATGTATAGATCGTACATGATAAATCATCTAGATTTAACTTCTCCGAGGAGGGAATATTAGGATTGAACATTGTTGTTTTCCCATTCATGATTGTAGTAACAATTAAAAAATATGAAAAATGATATTTGAGAAAATCTAATTGTTTAAACAATCTGTTTTTTTATATATGTGAAATAAATTAAACCTTGGTATTGGTGATATCCTATTACATCGTAGTTTTCATTAAATAAATTGCTCATTTGTATGGTTGAAGCATCTGAGAGTGTGTAGTTTATTGTTACACTAATATTTTTAAAATGAAAATTTTGTAGTTAATAAAGTTTATGTTACATGTATCTAGAAGGAAATTATGTATGTTAAATAACCATTTATTCTCCAAAACAATTTTTCTATTATTCCCTATACTTACCCAAGGATTCATTTTCTAATATAGAGGTAATTAGAAAAAATATATTCAAAAATAGTTATGCAAGTGTGAAAGGACAATATAGGATGAAAATTTTATTTTAATATGTTTGCCTTTTCCATCCACTGGGGAGGGAGTAAAATAAATTTTCAACTGGGAACTAGAACCAATTCCCTTATAAACCTCATTTTGATTTCTCTTCCTTTCATAGGGAACAATATAACTTCCACTAGATATGGGAGGAATCCAAAACAGTCTCAAAATTCTTGGATAATCAATTTTCAAGGTGTCGTCTCAATAGCTCAGTAGCATCCCACAAATTGTTCCAAAATTATACTTTATTAAATAAATAAATTGTGCTCAATATAAATAAATAAATTAGTAGGAGATATTATTTTCATATTCTTGTATAATATAGTGAATATAAACAATTTTTCATAGTTTTAAAAATATAATTAGGAATAATGGTTTCTCATAGTTTAAAGAAAAACATGTTAATCAACCATTTAATAACAGTTTTCAAAGAATATATGTATAAATATTTTCACAAACATGACTCAATAACCACTAATGAAAATAAAACCTTTCTTAAAACAATTTTTCATAATTATAGGGAGTCATAAGGTAAATCTAGTTAGGGATAGGTACGATCCTCACACCTCAAGTTACAAAGGAAAATAAAATAAATGGGTGTGCACTCAATGGAGATCATTATCATGTGTCTCCCTTCCTTAATATTGTTTTGTTAGAGTTTTAGTGTATGTCTGATGTTAGGTAGAGCTAATACTTGGTAACTATGGTTGTCCAAGAATACACACCTAATAACCAATATCCTATGGTTTTTCACCGTTTTCACCAATCAAATAATTTAAGGGTAGTTTTTATCATTCAAATTACATATTTATCAAAGAAACACAAACAAGCCCAAATTTGGGCATACACAAGCCTAAAAAATCATTTTCAGTATGAATTCCTTCTTCTTTCAAAACAAATTTTAGGAAATCAAAATGAGGTCTTTAAACAATTTAAAAACCCTTTTAAAAATAATAAAGTAACTAAGATTCATATCACACATCCTTTTATGAAAACACCTACCTCAAAAACATTTGATAACTAAAAACTGGATGGAACCCATGAACCGACAGAAGATAAAGATCCTAGAAGATGAAAGGAATACTAAACCACAAACCCTCATTAATAAAGTGTGGATCCAATAAACCCTAGGATTTTATATACTTGCAGTGATTATAATAAAAATATAGATGATGTAAATGGTCAATAGAAAAATAGATAAATGACCTACTTGGAAGACACTTGACGATTTAGTATGAATTAACACCAAAATCAAACCATGATCGTATGGAGAAGGGATTCCATATGAGAGGAATGATGCCAATTTTGGGTCTGGATAAAAATAGGTGATTAAAAGGTTAGATCAAACCAATGGTAAAAATTAGAAATCATAACATAATCATTTGGGTCAACTGGTTCAAGATATAAATCATGGATTTACAACATGAATCATTCCTTCTTAATTTGGTTGATGACCAAAAAAGTGGTTAATGATATATTTCATGGTTACCTAACTTAGGGATCTTTGTATTGAAAATTTATGATCATTCATGTAATGAACCCCTCATTCAAATAATTAACTACTATAGTAGTAGTGTTATATCTCTTTCAAAGATCAAAAATTCCAAAAATCTACAAATGATTAACTAGATTATTAAAAACATAAAAAAAGGATTTTCTATACTTAAAAAACCTAAGATATTCCATAACACAATTGAGAGGATCATTATAATGCATCCCACATTGTTCAAACTAGCACCATACTATACCATTATCTTATATTCCTTCCATATTTGGAGTATATCATAAATACTATCCAATATGTCACTATATCATAAAAATAATCTTCTTCCTCAAACAGATTTTTCAACGAATCATAAAGAAAAACACTTCAAACTTGGTATCTATTTTTATTCTCACTTACCAATTCTTACAAACTTATTCATTGGCTTCTCAAACTCAATTTTTAAGCACTTTGTCTTTGAATATTTTGAAGGAATGTATGAATTGTATCCTTTCTCAAATATTATTACTCCACCCCTTTTTCACTACTTTGACACTGAATCTGAACAGCAAAACTCAAGAAAGCTTCCTCTTATCTTTATTATTCTCTTTATATTCTTCATTGAAACTAGGTAGTTTGTAACTCCTCATCACTATCTCAACACACTCTTCTTATTACTTTATATAGTATGTATTTGATCATGATTCTTATTATTCAAAATCCTTAACTCTCTCAACCAAATCTTCTACAACACTATTGGATCTTCTCACTACTCACTTAGCACACCCAACACATAACACCATTTTTTTGTTTATAGGTTTTTTATACTATCAAGATCTGTATTACCTCAAGTAGAAAAATATATTTTTTAAACCATTCCCACTATACAATAATTCAAAACAAATCATGTATAACTTGTCACACCAATAAACTATATCTTTTCATGAAACTATTTTAACCCATTTGATTGGTTGTTTGATTTCGGTAATGGTTATATCTACAAGGTTTCTAGAAATACCCTTTTCTTTTTATCTTTATTCTCTTGTTGGCCAATTATGTCTCCCAGTGAGATCAATTATTTCTTCATCTCAAAATACACTCTATACAATAACTTCGTATTAATATTCTTGGCTATTTTAAAACTCAGTATTAGTAATTTGTGAGGATCTCCTCATTTTTGGATTTGATGCACTTGTAATTTCAAAAAAATAATTATTTTTAGTCAGAGCCTTCATCACTATCAGATTATATTTTCATCCTTATTCTTAATAATTAATCACAAGTTGTTTTGTGATGTATTTATCATTGGATTTTAGCATATGTATCCTATGAATTATTCACTTACAGATTTAAGATATTAATAATATCTCTCATTTTAGGATCAAATAAATTCATAGACTTCCATCTCAACATGTTCTATTTGTATCATTCATTTAGATAAATGACTCACAAAAATAGCTCCAATATTAATAATTTTTACTTAATAACTCAAGCATCAACCCAACATCATCAACATTATTCTAGTAAAACTCATTAGGTTCCTTTCATTTATCAAGAAGTTTATCCTCTTGATCTTCTCATCCCCCTATCATTTTATTTTACTCAAAAAAAGCATGGACTAAGGCTTAAATAAGAATTATGATGTTTTGAACATGATATAACAACTCAAACATAATCATAATTATTTTCTATTTAAATTATAAAATATGAAAAAAATTATTTTTTAAACTCCAAAAATCTTTAATTTCACTAAGCCTTGATGATTTCATAGGCAACCTTTATTATTATATACAGAATAAATCATCCTTATGATACTATAAATCATCCTTATTGTGCTTATATTCATCAAGAAGAATCATGGTTATGTCTCTAGATGATTTTTATGTTGATCAAAAATGTTTTTATTTATAGTAAAGCACTAAATCATTGTTAATCAAAATATGGTAGACATACAATCTATTTTATTGATGAATGTATGTAGTGGTTGATTTTTTTTTGGAGAAATTGGTTATATGTTCTATATATATACACACATTTATATATATATATAAGAATATATATGTTATGAAATAATTGTTCTCCAATACAAAATAATGTGAATAATTTATGTTCTAAACATAGAGTAACTTAAAAAACGTGTTTTGTAAATTTTAATTTTTATAATGGATTGTATAATACAAATATGTAAAACAAATAAAGTGATGTTTCTAATATATAAAATACATCATTTACTTATAATAAAAACATTAAAACATAATGTATGAAATGATTTAAATGGAATGTCAACATTATTACCTTATTTTATTAGAATAAATATATGGCTTCATAAGTATACAAGTGTATAGATTAACTGAGAAAAAAAAATCAGGAAACATCATATAACTATCAATAAAATAAAATACATGTAAATTTAAAATGTTTCCAATTTAATGACTAGTAAAATGATTTCTGAATACAAAGATATGACTTCTTATAGTATAAAAAATAATGAAAAATTTTGGATATCAACCTATTATGAAACTAATCTAATAGTACATTGATGTAAAGTTTGAGTTCATAATTTAAAATTGTTATAAGTATAATCATATATCATATTTATTACCACATTATATATTGGACTTTTCCTCCCAAAATTCATTTTATTTGAACCTAAAATATAACATTCAAATCTTAAAAATATCAATTAAATCATAAAAAATAACTAAAACAATTAAATAATATGATTACATCTTACCTTACCATGAAAATATAGACATGGTATAATATATAACCATTAAAAATTTATGAATGATCCCATTGAAATAATGTTAGTAATAAAAAACTCATGAATTATTAATCAAAACTCAATAATCATAATAACAATCAAAATTCAATAAGGAAATGATAATAATTAAATAAGACTTCATGATAAAAAAAACATACAAATTACTGTTGTTGAACAGTTATAGTTAGATGAACTCAATTACAAAATTAAAGAGGAAAAAATATAATTAAAATCAAAATTATAAGGTATTCCATATACAAAAACATCAATGACTATATTTTTTAAACTTGATGCATGTTCTTCATGTTATGATACAAACAAAAACTCTCCAAAAAATCAAGAATAAAGTCAAACTCGGTCATTCTTAATCAAAACTTAGAAATCATATTAATAATAAAAATTTAGTAAGAGTGTGATATGAATTAAAAATGGATTTATGTTAAGAAAAAAATAGATTCAAATATTTTTGAGTAGTTCTAGCCGATTAACTTAGTTTAGAAATTAAAGAGGAAACTGTAAGACAAAATCCAAATCAGAATGGTGATTAATGTGATGTAATGATTACTAGAAAAAAAATTTAAAAATCCTATTTTTATGAAAGTCCATGCATTGAAGAAGGGTTCTGAATGGATGAATAATCAATGATATGGTTTTGTGATGTGGATATTTCTATGTGTGATGACAGGTCTACTGGATGGAATAGAAATATGTGATGAATTGAAGATGGTCTGAATCATAGTGGGGTTTCACGAGGCTGGATTGGTTAGTGCACCAAAGGAGGTGGTTAGGAGGCTGCATAGGAGAAGTTTCAATGGGGATTTGGGGTGGCCGTGTTGGATGGTAGCATCAGGGGAGGAGGTCTATGGATAGGAGAGCTCATGAAGGGGTGGATGCATCGTGAGGCAGCATCGAGGGAGGGGGACACTGAGAGGAGAGCTCATGAGGTTGGATGAGGGCCATGGAAAGGAGAGGTCGCAAGGGTAATGGGAGGAGGGCTGTTGATAGGAGAGGTAACAATGGTGGAGAAGGTTCGCAGAGAGGAGAGGTCATGAGGGTAATGGGGAGGGGGTCGGGGAGAAGAATAGATTTTCAAAAGGGAATTATGCCTAGTTCCATAGATCTATGGCTTCAAATAACCATATAACCATGATTATAATTCAAGTGTGGCTATAAATTAAGCTATAGACATGGGCCTATAAAACTATAGATATATGTATATGTCAATATAGAATTTTTCTAGTAGTGAGAACTATGTCCACTTATAGTATCTAGATAGGGATATATTTGTTAAGAATACCCACATAATCTCTACATTACCAAAATTTTAGGATTTTCTTATATACTTATCCTAAAATTATATCCTAAGGTAGTGCTCCCATTTTAAAGTATTTTCTAAATATAGTTTCCACTATTTGTAATAAAATTCCTATAATTCCAACTATAACACCCTAACCCCAGTTTCCTAGAGTTGGTACATTATTTGATTACATTATCCTGATTACAATATATCAAATATCAAAGGACCGATCGGTTTAGTAGCCTTGAAAAAACTAGATATGAATTTAAGTTTTACATTACATCATAAAATGAAAAATAACATAGTATCTTATTTGAAAACACTTATATCCCTTGGAATATCCCTACAGGTTAGTCATAATATACTTCTTCACATATTGGAGAAAATGAAACATAAGAAAGGGGTGAGCTCAGATGCTCATTAAGGATAAACAATATAGAAGAAGTTATTATAAATAAGCATAAAATTTTAAGGAGAGATTTAAAATTGAAACAAAAGACTTAAAAATAATATTTAGCATAATATGGGAAGAATAAATCAAATAATGACATTTAAACATTCACATGGATATTCTACTAGTCAAATAATCACATGTAATGTCAATAATTAATCTCATAATGAGGGAATTCATAATGCCAGACATCACAACCTTATCATCAAGGCCTCATTCCAATACCATACATAAACAGGTAAAAACACAGACTAGTTTGTCTCATAATACCTACCAATGCA
This sequence comes from Viscum album, assembly GCA_963277665.1. NCBI lineage: Eukaryota > Viridiplantae > Streptophyta > Magnoliopsida > Santalales > Viscaceae > Viscum > Viscum album. Next base: position 1,741,688,915 of record OY728128.1, on the reverse strand, counting down.
TTGAGGGTCTATAGTGGGACCCACCAGTCACTTACTAAGTCCAATGAATTCTTCATATGAAAAGGGTGAAACGTAACAAAAACATTTGTATTAAAACTAGCATACTAAATGTTAATACTTTAACCATAAATAATGAATGGTATAAAAATAGTACACCAATGGTCAAACATAATATAAAACTTTCAATATGATATGGAATATTGTATCATAATAAATAAAAATCAATTAAGAATAAAATCCAATAAATGATGTTGACATAGATGAAAATAATCTAACAAAATAATTAAAACTCTTTGAGATAAATATCCCTTTTTTACTTTGAAATAGTTTAAAATCTATGAAATTATAAAATAAAAGATTTATTTTGAAAATAAAATTTTAATATTATAAGAAAATATTCAAAATATTAAGGCATCATAGTGGTAGAAAATATCTACTCGCTCGATATAAGTTAAAAGAACATTCTTTCCTAAATTTGTTGAAAATGTCATAAAGTACATCATTTAAAAAAAGATGGAAAGATTCCTTTCAAAAAAATTATAAAAATTCAAACATGGGTAAAAATGACTTTAAAAAATTGTCAATAATATTTTTAAATACATTTTAAGAAACATGGATGTGGATGATAAAGATATCCCAGTAGATACTTACAAATAAACAACCTTAGATAATAATGAGATTGTGAAATTAACCCTTACCGTGTACTCTATTTTAGTTGAGGTTGCATTAACCTCCTATATAATGGTTAAAATATGTTATTAAATTATACCAGAACCATATCCATATTTATGATATCATATATGATCCTATTATATCATTTTGTTAATAATATTTCAGTATTACCATTGTTTCGAGTATTAACTGATTCGTTTTCCATTCCTATTTTCTCATGTAATACATGTTTGTTATGCATGGGATTTATTATATTCATATACAGTATGATATTAAGTTCATAATTATTATTTATAATCATCATATAAATTTTATAATCATTCTTGAATGTTTAACATGGAGAATGAATCTTATCACGTCATGGAGACGGTAGACCGTACGTACGCACGAGCGACGGTATCATTCAATTGATTATTAAATTATATGAAATTGGATGGTATATTAATTATATATTATCATAATAATGTTATTTTAATTATTTATATCCCTTATACTCATCATTATACTCATCCAAATAATGTAGTGTTGAATAAAAAATTACACCACGGTGTGGAGACGGTAAGTCGTATGTACGCATGCATGGTGATATTTTATTAGTAGGATGGATAAAAGGAGGAATATGGTTATCTCATAATTATAATAACATATAAGAATCTATATTATAATGTATTTATTACTTTATTATGGAAACAACATAGGAATAGGAAGTAGTGGAAGAAAAGAAATAGAATTTAATTGGTAAAACAATTACCTCTTCTTTGAGAGTCACCTTTTGATTTGCACAAAAGGACTACTTAGGTTGGATTTATGCCCAAAGTATGGACTCTAAGATAAATTTAGGTAATTTAAGAGGATAATTGGTTGGGTTTTTTCCAATCAAAATGGATTTATAGGTGTGAATAGAAGATAAGGATATGTGCTCTTTTATAAGAGAGGGGAGGGTTACTTTTAGAAACTCCAAAACTATTAAATTATTATAAATTGATTTTCAAAATTAAATAGCTAAAAAGTGAGTTAATTAGATTATAATATGATTATGGGTCTAAATAATCTCAACCAGTTATTTTTAGATAATATTAGGTGACAAAATTAACCTTATCTTTTGTATTTAACCCTTAGTTAAACAATTTAACTCTTACCATGTTTACTTGTCTTTTTATAATATAGGGTTAATATAGTTTCTATAAAATTCAAAAATAACCCCAATTAGATCATTTATGACATATTTAACATTATAATAATTGTTTTTATGAACCTGATATTTTTATGAATTTTATAACATTTAATAAAATATTATTTATTTGAAAGTATCATTTATGCCAATTTTGAGACTATTCAATAATTTCATTTTTAAAAATATAAAACAAACATGATAACTTATAAATAATAATTTAAATAAGTCACTAAAATTTCTATGTTATCTTTAAAATTAGTTTATATCATTAATTAAGTAAAATTATTTTTATTTTACTATTTTTAATATCATTTAATTGATTCTTCTTTTAATAATTCAATTACTTCATCATTATTGTGTCGCCATTTAATTTAATTATTTATCTCATAAAATTATAAATAAATTACTATTATGTAGATAAACATTTTATCTTTATAAATACTATTTATATTTGAGCATATCACTTATATAACCTCATATTAAAAATGATATAGTTATTAAAATTTGAATATGACATTTTTAACTCTTCTTTAAATAAAATATAATAAATGTCCTAATCTTACGCAAGTGGCTTAAAAAAAGATCCTATTTTCGACCTAAGGTTGATTTTGGTCGAAAAAAACTTATCCAATGAAATTATGACAAGTTTTAGGGTAATATTATATTATTATAATATTATTTTTACCTTTAATTACCATATTTACCTTTAACCGTGGTAAATAAAATCCAAAAGTTACTATTAAAAAAAATTATTTTGATCCTATTATAACAAATTTTTCATAATTATTATAACCATGTATGATTGTTTTTTGAAATTCAATTCACAGAAGTGGTAAATTACGTTTAATGCAAATCTTGTATATCTGGATAGAAGGCGGGTAAAAGAGACGTTCAAAAGTTCACTAAATTTTTATATCTAATTCTATTATAAAAATACATCCAATGACCTATATTGGAATAATATTTTTATTATGTGTATATTGTGACTTTAAAATCAATTTAAAGTAAAATAATTGTTTAAATGAAAAGGTCAGTTTTTAACAACAATGCTATTTTTTCACTATTCATCAAAAATTGAAACTTTTTAGAAAAATACCAAAAATTCACCCTAAGATAATTTCAATCTTTTGAATTAAAAAATGAAGTCTATTTTGAAAATTTTATAAATTTCATAATTTGGGGAATATTATTCATAACTTCTTTTTAAATGGCTAGTTTGATAGGTCATGGTGTGCTCAAACTCAGTGTTGCGTGCAGCGCATGCTATTGAATTATTTAAAAATAAGTGTATCATGGAAGCTTGGGGTGTTACATAGTAATTCCAAGAAATCAAAATACAATAGTGAAGGATTTAATTGTGAAATGGTTGAGAAGACAGGACATCAATCAGAGGTTTTATTTTTCTATGATGACAAAAAACACATTTTAGTGTCATAAAAACACCAAAATGGGCATTTAATGATCATATCCAAATAAAATGACCTCATAATGACATAAAATCATAGTAAAATCATATTATTATTATTCATGATATGTATTAGGAGACGACACATCAATCAGACGTGTCATGTGCATTGTACAATTGAATATATGGTTTTTAATGATTTGAGGACCTTTAAAAGGTGTGTCGGGTGGTCAAAACCAGCCAAATGGCCTTAGAATGCCATGAAATCATATGAAAACAACCATGTAGTGAAGTGTGAAATGTTCAATTAGACAGTACATCAATTGGAGGTGTTGTTTGACTATGATGATGGAAAACGCATGTTTAGAGTCATAAAACACCAAAACGTGCTTTTAATGGTCATATAAATAGAAAAAAAACATATGAATGACTTGAAATCATAGGAAAACCTGTCTTATTATTATTTTTGATGTGTATGAGGAGACAGAACATCAATCATACATGCGGTGTACGCGGTACGACTAAATATGTGGTTTTTATAGATTTGACATCATTTAAAAAGGTGTGTTGGGTGGACAAAACCAGCTGAACAAACTCAGAATTCCATGAAATCATACGAAAAAAACCACATAGTGAATTTTTAAATGTTCTATCAAAAGTTACATCAATTGGAGTTGTCATTTTTCTACGATAACGAAAAAGGAAATTTTAGTGTCATAAAATAGCATAACAAGCATGTAAGGGTCGGATCCATAGAAAATGTCCTTGGAATGACATGAAATCATATGAAAATCATCTAATTGTTATTAATGATTTTTACGATCATATGAAATGTCAACTGGATGTCCGGTGTGCGCGGTATTACTGAATATGTGGTTTTTAAAGATTTGATGACCTTTAAAAAGGTGCGGTGGGTGGTCAAAACCTACCAAACGACCTTAGAATTTCATAAAATCGAACAAGAAAACCCATTGATTGAATTTTGTAATAGGAGAGTAGAATATATTTCAATCAGTGGTTTCATTTGACCGCAGTGATGGAAAATGCACTATTAGTGTCATAAAACACCAAAACGTATGTTTAATGGTCATATCCATAGAAAACAGCCTCAGAATGACTTGAAATCATATGAAAACTATATTATTATTATACTGATGTGTACGAGGAGATGGAATATCAATCGGATAGGTGGTGTACATGGTACTATTGAATCTATGGTTTTTAATGATTTGAGGCCCTTTAAAAAGGTGTGTGGGGCTGTCAAAACCAGCTGAACAACCTCAGAATTCCATGAAATTAGAAGAAAACAACCACAGAGTGAATTTTGAAATAGTCGAGTGGACGATATGTCAATCGATGGTATTTTTTGATCGTGATGATGGAAAATGAACTTTTAGTGTCATAAAACACCAAAACGTGTATTTAACGGTCACATCAATAGCAGAAAAACTAAAAATGACATGAAATCATAGGAAAATTAACTTATTATTATTCGTGATGTGTACAAGGATACTAAATTTCAATCGTACATGCAGTGTTCATAGTACGACTAAATATGTGGTTTTTAAAGATTTGACACCTTTTAAATAGGTGTGTTGGGTGGTCAAAATAAGCTGAACGAACTCAGAATTATGTGAAATAAGAGAAAATAATGGCAGAGTGAATTTTGAAATGGTTGAGTATGTGGTATGTCAATCGGAGGTGTTGTTTTTTCACGATGATGAAAAATTCACTTTTAATGTCATAAAACACGAAAAATGGGTGTTTAACTATCAGATCCATATCAAGAGACCTCAGGATGATAAGAAATCATAAGAAAATCATCTTAATATTATTTGTGACATGTATGAGGATATGGATCATCAATCAGGCATGTGGTGTGCATGGTACGATTGAATTTGTGGTTTTTAAAGATTTAACACCCTTCAAAAAGGTATGTTTGAGGGTCAAAACCATTCGAATGACCTTTCAATGTCATGAAATCAGATGAAAAAAACCATTGAGTAATTTTTTAAATTATAGAGTAGATGTTACATCCATCGGTGGTGTTTTTTGACCAGGATGATAGAAAACACACTTTTAGTGTCATAAAACACCAAAATGCGCGTTTAACAGTCTGATGCATAGCAAGTGATATCAGAATGACATGAAATCATAGGATAACTAACTTATTAATATTGGTGATGTGTGTGAGCAAATGATATGTCAATTGAACAAGTTGTTTGCCCATAACAATAAAATAATAAGTTTTATTTTTTAAAAAAATTATTAAAAATTATTAATATATTTTCAAAATAAAATAACTTCTATCTGTTGTAATAAGATTTAATTGAAATATTTTATTTCATTTTAATTATTAGTTGGGTTATTTTTTCTGTACTAATTATTTTATTAAATTTTTTCATACAGTTTTATTCGATGATGGATTTAGAGCATGGAATATGATGAGATGAAGATTTTTTTTTCAAATATAGATGTTTTTATAATGTTACTATGAAATTGTTTCGAAATAATAAAAAATTGTATAGTGACCGCCATTTGGTGGTCGTTATGGGTGTTTCCTAGTTAGGCTATAGGGACAACTATTTGGTGGTTGCTATAATTCCTCTCAATATCTTCTATATCATCCTTCAAATGATGGACAATATTGGCAATAGTGATGGGACTAAAGCATTCATCATTTGGAGAACACTAGTCGGCTGCTATAGGCCTTTAGTGACAGATTTTGGTGGTCACTAAAACCCTTTTTTTCTACTAGTGAAATCTTATAGAAACCCTCTCCCAGAACTCTCTTTTATAAGGGGTTTTTCCTTCTCTAGAAAGGTTCAGGATCCAAGCATGCTCAGTCCTAAAAATTTATTAAGGAAAATAAAAATTCAAACAAACTCTGACACCATAAAAGTGGCACAAAAAGAACTACTAAACAAAAAATGTGATAGATACCACCACCTAGGTAACAGCCAAAGTGAAATACAAAACACAAAATAAAAAATGGTATTGGAAGGTCCCCCCAAAAAAACAATCCCATCAACCCATGTAAACAAAAGTCCTCATGGGTGAACCCATTTCAGATAAACCCAGTTGAAGCCCAAGTTTTTGAACCGGTATAGACTATCCATCATCGCCATCCCATTATCACAATCAAGACCATGCTATCATTAGACCTCAATCTTGATGAATCCTCGTTGTCGCTAATAATATGTCACTAAAGGCATCCTGAAAGAGGTCAAATTGGGATCCCACGTCTCGAGGTTATCTCCATCCAACGGTTGATACCACTGCCAACTTTCTATATAGTGTAACATCCTAGACTCGGATGCCACCCTATGGTGCCCTGAGCCTGGTTGGCCACATGGCCTCAAGCGTATCTCCCCAAATACCGGAGGCTACCGATTAGAAGCGAGGGCCTGGTTGAGTCGATGGGGAGACTATGCCCTCATTACCATAATATCATAGCTGAAGTCAAATATACAATAAATAGCATAAGAAAAATAAACAGAAATCAATTGAAAGTAAGACAAGATAGAAATACATATCAATAATCAGAAGTGTCTCATATAAAAAATGATGTATATTGTACAAGTATCTAGAAATCATCCATAATAGTACATGGAAATATAATATAGTACAAGTTCCAAAAAACAAAAGACCAAAAAGGTATCTTAGCATCACAAGCCTCATATTGGTCTTATGTTTCCCTGCTCCAAATCCACAGTTAACAACTTGTACTAGGGTGCTTTCCCCTATCATCACCTCCAACCATGTAATCTATTTGGGTCCCTGAGGAGGCCCAAATAGGGTGTGAGATAAAAATATCATTAGGATACCACCCAGGTCTATATAGTTATAACATCAATATACAAAGGGATAGTAATTGTAAAGAAAATTGGAAGTGAGTGTGTATTCCCATGGCATAAGTCTACTGCAAAGTAAAACTAAACAACCCCTCAAGGATACCTGTAAAAAGAATTAAGCTCTTAAAAAGGTACCTATAACAAATTAAACAAGTCACACGGCCAAACCATACGTCCATCAATACCAAACAATCCATATCCACACTGTATAGAGAATTCATGAGTCCCACGAACACACCATATAGTGAATAGTATAATCCCATGACCATGTCATATAGTGAAAAGTAGACCCCTAGGGATGGATCCAAGGTGTCACGTACCAGGGAATCCATGAAATAATTCTAGACCATAAAGGGTCGGATCTAAGGAGCTCATCCAAGGCATCCCATCAAGTCCCATGGGAATCCCAGTGGAAAATCGGTTAGGCATTTGTTGGGGTCCTAGGATCATATTAATAGAATGTCCTATGCAGTCCCAAAAAAGCCATATCCATAGGGTATTAAGGCCTAAGGCATCCCATGGAATCAACACCCAAGGTGTTCACTTCCGCGTTCCAGATCCATGGAGAGTAGTTCATGGAATCTATCAAACCATTCATTCAAAGCAATCAATTCACTCAATTTAAACAATCATCCCATTCTAGTATACCCACTCACATTAACTTTCACAATCCATGAGTATACCCACTCATGAAAAACATTTATCCTTTACAAATCATGTGGGCCTACCCTCCCATATAAACCATTTAACATTCCATTAGTCATTTCATATAGGTATACCCACCCATATTATTCATTTCAAATTTTATATAGGTATACCCACCTATATCATCCATTTTATTTAATCCAAACTGTCAAAATAGTTATGGTGTCTCAAGATATAACAAGGAAATGAGGTAGTACATCTCCTAAATAGTTATTCAAAGCTATAAAAGCATTAACAGGCTTCCTCTAATTAGGAAATCATGATAACACACCCCTTGGGTGGTTTAAATAGGCATAAACATGTTAAATCCATAAGGTGCACCCCTTGGGTAACCTTGAAATGATAAACAGGTTCCAACACACCTAAATGGAACCTATGAGCATCCTCACTAGGTATAACTAATCCTACGACAAGAAGCTCACTCAAAAACAGGTTTGCATCAAAAATCCTGATGGATGGAATATCGTACGAACACCTGAAAATAACAAGAAAATCCAAAAGAAAGTATATACCACCTACCTTGCCCCGATAGTAGACAGCTCATCTAGTATCAAGTTCTGATTCATACTGGTTTGAAAGAAATCGGAAGAACGGATGAAGAACATAATATAAGGGAATATTATCCTAAATAAAAATGTTGTAGCCATTTTTCTGAAGAATTGAGAATGGATAAAAAGGAATTGAGTACATACCTATGTAGTTCCAATGAGAAAACCCATGCTCGAATAAGAGTCTGGATGGATTCTAGAACTAAAAAATCATTTTAGATGGTTTTAGGCTCTCAAAAATGAGAGGATTCTGTTTTATGTCAAAAAATGAGAGGATACTGCCTCTTTTTAAAAAAACTTGTGGTCAAGTACATAACGTGTACCTCTATTACATGACGTGTACTTCCTAATTTTATTTTTCTGAACCAGAAAGGCTACATATCGTGACATGACGGTACACGATGTGTACCCAACATACTATAGTGTACTATCACAGTAGTGGCACTGTAGAAATGGCGGGCACTGTAGTGGCGGCAGGGTACTGTAGCAATAGTGGGTACTGTGCGGTACTATTACAGCACGGGTACTCTAGCAGTACTATTCACAGAATGGGCCTTGGGCCAAAAAAATGGGCCTACGGGCCATGTAATGTGCTAAATTCCCACTAGGCCTTCAGGATATGTAATGGGTCTCCCTTTACCCAGTTAAAGTGGTATTTTCTTTGCTTTAATAATAAATTAGTCTTAGGCCCCAACCTTTTAAAAAAACCAACCATCCCACATCCCAACATAGGTTCTAAGCCAAAAAGGAAGGTAAACAAAATTTAACCTAAAAGGAAAGATATGTGCCTCAAGAAAAAACTAGGATCTTACACTCTTCTCCCCTTAGAGCAATTCATCCTCGAATTTCTCTCTGAAGGGTGGTCAATATTCATCTAAAAACAACTCCGACCACTGGGAATGTATGTCGGCCTCCCTCTCCAAAGTCTCATCTGGTAAATGGACATGCTACCATAGCACCCATACTAGAGGAACTTACCAGCCTCGGAGAAACTTTGTGCTCCTATCAATGATACGAATCGGATGCTCCTCAAAGGATATATCTAACTAAATCTCAACCTCCTCGGGATATAAAATGTGAGATGAGTCTGAGTGATAATTGCATAGATGAGATACATATAAGACATCATTCATGGATTGGTACCTATAAGGTAACTGCAATCGATAGGTAACCGACCCGACTCTCTCCTAAAACTCGAACGGCCTCACATATCTCGATTAAAGCTTACCTTGTCTTCTAATATGTCTGTGTCCCAACCTTAGTGAAACACACAAGAAAATAAGATCCTAGATCTCAAAATTCAAAGGTCATCTATACCGATCAGTGTATAATTTTTATGAGACTAAGTTGTAGCCATCGGCTTCTGAATCAAATGACATGCTCAGAAGTCTCTTGTATGAGATGCGGTCCTAGTAAATCTGCCTTTCCTACCTCTAACCAGCATAGGGGAGAATGGAATGGCCTACCGTATAAATCCCCATAAGGTTACATATGTATAGTCACTTGTTAACATTTTTTGTAGGTGAATTCAATCAGGGGAAAGTGCCTCTCCCAAGAGCCCCCAAAATCCAGGATGCATGCTCGTTGTAACACCCCCAAATGATAAAGGGTTAAATGACTAAATGATATGACCCATGTCAACAAGGTGCACCTTCATTTTCAGAAGCCTGTATTATTATATCTCTATAGTTAAGTGTGCTTGTATTATATTCTAACACGCCAAGATTTCATAGTATGTTATTTCTTCAAATTAATTCAATAACTTACACTACATGCAACACTGAGTTCAAGCGCACCACGACTTACCAAAATAGTCGTTCAAAAGTGGTTATGTATAGTATTAACTAAATTTTAAAATTTATATAATCCTTATAATTTTAGAATCCATATTATGAGGTTATTAGAGATAATGTAAGAACAAATTCATTTTTTCAGATAAAGGAAGTATTTTTCAAAAAAAATCAATTTTACCGCCTTTTAATGGAGAACCCTCTTTAAATCCAATATTTGAAACTTTTAAATATTAAATTTGAAAAAATAAACTTCTTATTTAGAATCAGGACAGAATAATTTAGTTTTAATAAATTTTTGGTGTTTTCTGATAACTTTTATATTTGGGTGAATAGTGAAAAATACTATATTTTAACTGAAAAAACTTTTTTAATCAAAATATTTATAGTGTTAAATTATATATTTTAATGGTTTGGAAGTATAAATAGATTATATTTTTACCATTTAATACAATTATGGTCATTTTAAGTAATTTCACTTTGAAATTGGACATAAACAAGTGTCAATCTTTTGATAGTTATTATTTCTTAAAAATACGCCTTTTTTGTTTTGATAATGGGATTTAATTTTAAATTAATTTCTACCACTTATGTTTTTTGAATTTGGAAAAATGGATTCCATATTTGGAATCAGGAGGTCCAAATTGTGTAAATATGTAACTTTTATTTTTATACATTAGGAATATTTACTTCAGTAAATATTTTATTTACCATGGTTAAAGGGGTAAATCTAGTAAATAAGGTTAAAAAATAATATTATAATAATATTAAATTATCTAAACACATGTCCTAACCCTATTAGATGATACATTTCCGAACATGGGCATCCCTGGGTCGATTTTTGGACCCTATGAAGCCACTTGGGAGTGATAATGACATTTTATATTAAATAATCTAAATTAAAGACAAAAATAACAAAAGCAAATATCTTTTAGTAAAACAATTTTTATATGAGGTTATATAATTGATATATTCGACTATAAATATTAATTAAAAATATAAAAATATTTCATACCTCAGTATATTTTATTTATAATTTTTAGACATAAAATAAATATATTTATATATGACACAATAATGATGCAGTATTTTCCTTATTAATGAAACAATCAAATAAATGTTATTATAAATACTAAAATAAATATAATTTGAATGTTTTGATGCCGCACAAAAATTTTATAGGTTACAATGACATGTTATGGTTGATTAAATTTATTTAGTTATAAGTAATAAAGTTTTTAGGACTTTAACAAAAATCAATTATTAAATAATGTCAAAATTGACATAAATGAGTTTTTAAAACAAATACAATATTATTGGTTGATATAATAATCGTAATAATATAAGGTTCATCCAAAAGACTTATATAATGATATTTGTATCATTAATGAACCACTTGGGGTTCTCTTGTAATTTTATAGTAAGTTTATTAACTATATAATATAAAAATACAAAGAGACGTGGTAAATGTCAAACTATTTAACTAAGAGTTAAATCTAATAGATAAGGTTAATATAGTGACCCAAACCAGTCTAAAACCTATTGGTTGAGTTTTTTTCAACCCATACCCACCTTATAATTTAAATAATTCATTTTTAAGCCATTAGAAACTGAAAATTATTTTATTATAAAATAATATTTCAATCTTTTCCTAAAGTGCCCCTCACCCCTCTTATAAAAGATCACTTACCTTATCTCAAATTCACACCTTCAAAGCCATTTGGATCAGCCAAATCCTACCCTAATATCCTCTAAACTATCCTCCCTTCATCTTAGAGGCCTTACTTTAGTAATAAATCCAACTTAAGGATCCATTTTGATCAAATCAAAAGGAATAACACGAAGAAGAGGTAAATATTTCATCACCTCTTTCAAGTTCTTTTCTTCTTCCACTTCCTCTTTCTTTATTGTTTCCATTATAAAATAATAACTCCAATATATTATATATACTTTTATTTTATTATAAAAATGTTACAACCATATTTATTATTCTATCCATCCTATAAATAACAAAGTCACTATACGTGCGTACGTACGGATTACTGTATCCACATTGTGGTGTAGTTTTTTATTCAAATACTTCATCATTTGGATGGGTATAATAATGAGTATAAATGATGTAAATAATAAATATAACATGATAATGATTCTGTTTATATGATATACCATCCAATTATATATGATTTTAATATAAAAATAATGATATTGTCGCTCGTGCGTACGTACGGATTATCGTCTCCATGAATGTGATGAGATTCATTCCCCATCGTATCCATTCAAGACTAATTTTAATTTAATGATTAAAAATAATGTTTAAAGATTTAATATCATTTTGAACATGAATAAGATACATCCTATCCATAACAAACATTACTTACGTAACAAAACATATAAAGGAAAACGAATCAGTTAACACCTAAAATGATGATACTACTAAACTATCATTAACAAAGAAATATTAGAAGATCATATATGATATCATATTAATGTAAATGGTTCTTTTATAATTTAATAATTATTATTTTACCATTATACAAGAGGTTAACCTACCCTCTACCAAGGAAAAGTACAAGGTAAGGGTTATTTTTTTAATCTCATTATTATCTGAGATTGTTCATGTGTAAGTATTTTCTGGGAATTACTTATCATCAATACCCATATTTTATAAAAATGTTTTCAAAAGGAAACTTTAAAGGTTTTATGGGAGGGTCTATTTAACTAGATCATCATTTTAAATGTTTTAAATATTTATCTTTCTAAATCCTTTTAATTAATTTCCATGTTTTTAAAATGATTTTAATTATTTATTTATATGGACATGAATGTTTTGAAATGATAATTATTTTCAAAAGTTTCAAAGTTGTATGGGACACTTTGATTAAAAAATATCTTTTAAATGACTTCCTTTATAAATTCTGAGACTTTTAAACAATTTTGTGAAAAAAGGGGTATTTATCTCCAAGCATTTTACTTATCATTTTCATCTATTTCAACATCCTTTGATGGATTTTAAACTTGTTTGAAGTTGATTTATTATGATACAAATCTTCCATATTGTATTGAATTTTTTGTGATATGTTTGACTATGGATGTGTTATTTTTATACCATTCATGGTTTATGGATAAATTATTGACATTTCATATGCTAGTTTTAATATGAATATTTTTGTTTTGTTTCAACCTTTTCATATGAGGGATGTATTGGACTTAATAAGTGATGGGTGGAGCCCGCTACAGCTCCTCGATGCATCAGTAGGTCTCATGAGACAACTTGATGTGGAATTGGCCGAGGCCTTTCCCAATTTGATATATAGTTTTGGCTGAGTCCTAAATCATTTTTAGACATCTTGGCTGAGGCCTTGAAAAAATGTTTCAGAATGCCCGGCATTATACATTTCCTTATTATGAAAATAATATTGATGGTTCATGTGGTCATTCTACTAGTAGAATACCCATGATTATATTTTATTATGGAATTATTTACTCATCCCATATTCCTTCCATAAAATTTTTCATGTTTATTATTTGTAAGGCATGTGTTTTCAATTATTCACCATGCTTAATATTTATGTTATCTTCTGCTGTATTATTTACCCTTACTAAGCATCTAAACACACCCCTTTCTTATGTTTTATTTTCCCAAGATCCCAAGAAGTGTTTTATGTGTGAGATGCAGGGTTAAGCTAAGGGAACGATTTCATTATCAAAGTATTTTTTTATTTTGTATTTTAGAAAGTGTAATGATACATTCATTTATGTAATCTATTTTCCAAGACTGCTAAACTAATCGGTCCTTCAGGAATTGATTCCTTGTAATCATTCCAATGTATTAAAATAATGCACCGACTCTGGGTAACTGTGATCCGGGCATTACATGTAACACCCGAGACTTTTATGTGAAATATTTTGTTTTTATGTTATATAAATCATCAAAGGAATCTTTCACTACACACAACACTAGCTTGGCTTTCTTTACACGCAATCGCGGCCTTCCTCGATAGCTTGCGTCGTACGCAATACCGAGTTTCACTAAACAATGATATGCTATTAAAATATTATTAAAACTAGCCGTTATGAATAGTAATAACCAATTTTTGAAATTTTATAAATTTTATTTTTCAAAATGAACTTCGTTTTTGAACTCGGAATATCGAAATTAGCCTAGGGTGAAATTTTGGTATCTTTCTTAAAACTTTCAATTTTTGATGAATAGTGAAACTACTAAGTGGCTGTTAAAAAAACTGAATTTTTCATAAAACTTAATTTTACCGCTTCTGTGAGTGGAATTTCAAAAATCCGAGAGACACGGTTGATGTCAGTAAGTAAAATGTGGTTCAATGAGATGAAAATAATTTTTTGGTGAATAGTAACTTTTTACTTTTTTTTACCACGGTTAAAAGTAAATAGGGTAATTAAGGGTAAAAATGATATTATTATTACCCTAACACATGTCCTAATTCTATTGGACAAGTTTAATTCGACCAAAAACAAAATTAGGAATAAAATATGACCATTTAGGCCCACTTGGATTAGATTAGGACATTTATTATTAATTTATTTAAAGAAGGGTTAAAATAGTTAAAATCAAAGTTTAATAACTAAATCATTTTTAATATGGGGTTATACATAAGATAAATTCTACTATTAATATTCATTAGAAATATAAAAATATTTCCAACATAATGGTATTTTATTTGTAATTTTTAGACATTAAATAATTTAATTTATTTATGACACAACGATGATGCAGGAATTATCTTATTAATGAAATATTGACATAATTGATGTTATAAATACCCAAATAAATATAATTTGAGACTTTTTATTAATTCCACTAATTTTATATGTTAATATGACATGTTAGTATTGATTTAATTAAATTTTTTCTAACTTATCATTATGTTATGATTTTCACAAAAATAAATTACTAAATAGTGTCAAAATTAACATAAAATAGTTTTTAAAACAAATATTATATTATTAATTGTTATTTTATTCCTAAAAATCTAAGGTTCGGCCAAATGACTTAGATAAGGTTATATATATTAATAATAAACAACTTGGGGTTCGTTTGGCTTGATATAGTAAGTTTATTAACCTTATAGTATAAGAACACAAGAAGATATGGTAAAAGTAAAATTATTTAACTTAATGTTAAATCTAAATGATAAGGTTAAAATAGGAACCTAAACTTGTCTAAATTCTATTGTATTAGATTATTTCGACCTATCCCCACCTTAGCCTCGAAATAAATCAATTTGGAGCTATTTAAAACCGAACTTGACTTTATAATAAAATAATATTTTTAGTTATTCCAAAGGTGCCCCTCTCCTCCCTTATAAAAGGGCACCTCCTCCCTCTCTTCCTCACACCACTTTGAGCCTTCAATCTTGGCCAAACCCTGCCATTTTATCTTCTAAACTTCCCTAGTGACATCCTAGAGGTCCTGGTATTCTTCAAAGACCAATTTTAGTGCCCTAAAAGGAGGTCTCAAAGAAGCACTTCAAAGAAGAGGTAATATCCATTACCGATCCTTTCCAATTTCTTTCTTCTTCAACTTCTTATTATTTAGTTGTTTCATTATGAAGTAATAACATCAGTATCACTCATATACTTATATGTTATTATAAGTATGAAACAACCCTATTTAACCATCTATCCATCCTACGGAAAATGAAATCACCACGCGTGCGTACGTACGGAATACCGTCTCCACGCCGTGGTGTAATCTATTTTCCACCACCACCTTACTTGGATGGGTATAATGGTGTAAATAATGACTATATATGACTATTATAAAGTGATATTGATTCTGAAATAGTATACATACACTCCAATACAATTCCACGATCATAGGAATGATATCATCACTCGTGCGTACGTACGGAATACCGTCTCCACGATGTGATGCGACTCGTTCTACATGATCTTCATTTCATAATGATTATATAAATGAATTGAATGAATGAATATGATATATATTACACTAATACCATTCTTTAAATGAGGTATCTATAACCTAAAGAGAATAATAAGAATTTATTCGACAAAACACGCATAAGAACAAAAAGTTATAAACACCCGAATAACAAGTAGCAATGAAATATTACTACTAAGAAGCTAAGAATATGACCATATATGATATCATAAAAATAAGTATGATTCTTGAATAAGTCAATAACATTATTTAAATCATTATACAGGAGGTTCGGACACTTACAAAGCAAGTCGGACCTAAGGTAAGGGAAAATATCACAATCTCATTTTTATCCGAGATTGTTTATACTTTGGTATTTACTGGGCTGTATTTTATCATCCACATAAATGTTTCCTAAATATGTAATATTTATATCCTTATACAATAGTTTATATCCAATTTTACCCTTCAGTGAGTTTTTAGTAAAAGATATGAAAGGAATCTTTTGTCGTTTTTCGTACAAGGTACTTTTTTTCTTTTCCGACAAAAGTACGAAGAATGTTTTTTTTAACTTATACGGCATGAATTGGATTTTTAAAAAATTATTTCCAAGAAGCTTCCTTTACAAGTTTTCAAGTTTATTTTTAATCAACTTCTTTTAGTTTATAATTGTACAACATGTTAAGAAAGGAAAAGTGTTTTTGAAGCAGAAAGGATATTTTCCTCAAGAATGGAGTTCAAGTGTTTTATCAAAATTATTTTCCATCTAAGATAATAAAGGGTTTTGTTTCTATCCCTATTATTACATTGATTTGATTATGTTGTGATGGAATTATATTTATTAATTCATTTATCTTATATGAATTATTTTATGATGTCACGATGTTTAAGATTCCCATTTTTATTACATGGGTTATGCTATGATGTATGGTTTATGATTTTGTGGCACACATAAGAATGGTATCATTAAGAGATGGGTGGAACCTATATCTCCATCCAATGCATTGGGTAAAGATTTTATATCTCATGAGATAGACATGGCTGGAACGGTAGGTTATACCGGTTCAGTGAAACAGGACTGAAACGAGGGTGACTCGGTTCAGAAATGGAATTTGTCCACTAAGATAGTCTTGGAAATGAGTCTTGACTAATAAGAAATTATTCTCTATGATTATGTGTGTATGCCACAAAGTTTCATGTTTTAAGTTATGATTATTGGGATTACATTTCACTACTATGATTTATCCCATGTTATGAAATTATGATCTCTTTTGCAGGTTAAGATTTCCAATATGTTATGTTCTTATGAATATGATGTGATTGATATTTCTTTTATTTACCCTTACTGAGCATTTGAGCTCACCCTTTTGTATGTTTTATTTCCCCAGGTCAGTAAGAAGGTTATTAAGTAGAATATTCCAAAAAGGGACTCTAGATATGATGAAATAATTGGGAGGCAAAGTAGATGCTTTATGAACCAGTTGTTTATGTTTCCCAGTTTCTAAAGACACTATACCTATATGGTCCTTTCGTGGTTTTGTTATATGTTGTAATAAGTATGCTTCAATTTTGAAGTATTAACAATGTATGTAAAGTATGGGTCGTTATAGATGGTATCAGAGGAAAGGTATAGTCAACCTTTGGAAACTAGGATGTAAAAGCCTTAGTAAGAACCCTAAGGATAAGTCTAAGCATAGAACACAATCGTAGTGTTTTATAAATGGCCATGAATAACCTAGGATAAGACCTTAAGTGTGAAATTTTATTCTTGATTATGTGTTTTTCCTATTATAATTAGTGTTGCTCACACTATTCTTCTTGGTTTTAGTCAATGGATGGAACCTGAAGGAACCGTGTTAATGCGGAATGCGACGGGCAATGCAATGATTGTCCCCCTGAGCAACCAAACGTTATGGGAGCTGGAATGCAAAATCTTGTATCCATGCTCACACAACTTTCTCAAGCTATGAATCATGCAGGACTTCCAAATGAGCAAAGTAAGGAGCAACATTCTGGTGAATCCTTCATGAGACAGCATCCACCTTCATTCAGCAGGTCTACTGATCCATTAGTTGCTGAACAATGGATTAGTACTACTGAAAAGATATTTTCAGTTCTTCAATGTTCTGAGCATGATAAAGTCATCCTAGCAGTGTATTGTTTGGAGGGTGATGCTGATCAATGGTGGAATATTATTAAGAATACGAGGAAAAGGGATGAAATTGAGTCCATGGAATGGTACGAGTTCAAGAACTTATTTTTCAATAAGTAATTACCTCGTATTCTATGAACAAAGATGGAGAAAGAGTTTCTTGAACTGAAGCAAAAGGATGATGAATCTGTTGGTACCTATGAAGCAAATTTTACAAGACTTGCAAGGTACGCTTCTAGTATTATTATCCAACCTGAGAGTAAGATTGATCGATTCTTTAGTGTCTTAAAACCAAGTCTTCGAAGGGCCTTAGCCATAAGGGACTTCAATAGCTACGAGGAAATCGTTCGATGTGATCTAAAAGTTGAGATGGAGATTGGAGTAACCCATCAGTCATATGGGTTGGATAAGAAGAGGAAAATGGAATTCAAAGGAAAATCTAAAGAGCACACTGAAAAGAAGATGAGATTTCCCTTATGCACAAAGTATGGAAAGAAACATGGAGGGAGTTGTCTTAAAGGGACAAGTAAATGTTTCAAATGTGGAAAGGAAGGTCATCGGGAATTTGAATGCCGCGATGATGGGAAGAAGATGTCTAATGATGCAAACAAAGGAAGGGATACACAGAATGAACCTACTACACTTTAATGTTTCAAGTGCAAGGAGATGGGGCATTATGCCAATCAATGCCCAAATACAAGGGTTGATGATGATGGTTGACATCAACAAACTCTTAAGGCTAAAGACAAAGGAAAGTCACATGCAATTTCTATCAGTGATGTGGAGTATGATAACGATGTGGTGAAAGGTACACTTACCATCTACTCTAAAGTATAAAATGTTTTATTTGATTCTGGATCCACCCACTCCTTTATTTCTGAAGAATTTTCTAAGGATATCACCTTATTACCTCAACAGTTAGATGTTGAGTTAGCTGTGACAACCCCTAATGGCACAACAGTCGCATCAAAAGTTTATAATTCTTCTCCGATTGAAGTTTGTGGTAAAGTGCTTCCTGCAAATCTTGTGATCCTTCCTATAGTGGAATTTGATGTGATTCTTGGCATGGATTGGATTTCTCTACATGGATCTCATATCAATTGCCAAAGAAGGGAAGTCACATTTCATATTCCAGATCAATCTATGATCATCTATCGATGCAAGGATGAACATAACCTTCCAGTGGAAATTTCTTCCATTTTATGGGTATTGATTCCACTAAATGAAGGTTATTTATCTCAAATGGTTGGTAAGAAACTCACGATTAATAATATTCCCATTGTACGGGAGTTTGATGATGTCTTTCCGGAGGAATTACTGGGTCTTCCACCAAATCTTGAAGTTGAGTTTTCAATAGAACTCATACCGAGTGCTTTGCCTGTTTCAAAGACACCTTATAGAATGGACCCAATTGAGTTGCAGGAATTGAAGAAGCAACTCCAAGAGAATCTTGATAAGGGGTTCATACGCCCTAGTGCGTCACCTTGGGGATCACATGTTCTATTTGTTAAGAATAAAGATGGATCAATGAGACTGTGCATTGATTATCGAGAACTTAACAAGATCACTATCAAGAAAAAATATCCTCTCCCATGCATTGATCACCTATTTGACCAACTACGCGGAGCTCAATACTTTTCCAAGATTGATCTTCGTTCAAGTTATCATCAATTAAGGGTCAAAAGGGAGGATATACCAAAGACGGCTTTCCGTACAAGGTATGGACACTATGAATTTATAGTGATGCCATTTGGTCTTACTAATGCCCATGCTATCTTCATGGATCTGATGAATAGAGTCTTTAGAGACTATCTTGATCAATTTTTGGTAGTCTTTATAGACGATATTCTTGTCTATTAAAAGAGAAAGGAATAACATAAAGATCACTTGAGAATTATATTGAAGACCCTAAGAAAGGAGAAGCTTTATGCCAAATTTACCAAGTGTGAATTTTGGCTTCAAAAAGTTGCATTTTTGGGTCACATAATCTCAAAAGAGGGGATATATGTGGATCCAGCAAAAACAGAGGTTATCGAAAGATGGTCGAGACCAACAATAGTAACTGAGATCCGAAGTTTTTTTGGTTTGTCTGGATATTATTGACATTTTGTGAAAGATTTTTCACGATTATCTAATCCACTCACCAAGTTGACTCGGAAAGGAGTTAGGTTTGTCTAGACAGAGGAATGTGAAGAGAATTTCAAGGAGTTGAAAAGAAGGTTATCCAGTGCACCTGTGCTCACACTGCCTTGTACTGGAGAAAGGTTTGTGATCTACAGTGATGCATCCAAGAAGGGATTGGGGTGTGTTCTTATGCAAAATGATATGGTGATAGCTTATACCTCACGACAGTTGAAAATACATGAGCAAAATTACCCAACTCATGATTTGGAGTTAGCTGCGGTAATCTTTGCATTAAAGATTTGGAGGCATTACCTTTATGGTGAAAGGTGTGATATTTATACTGATCATAAAAGTTTAAAGTATATTTTCACACAAAAGGAGCTGAATATGCATCAAAGAATATGGTTGGAGCTGATTAAGGATTACGACTGCTCAATCCATTACCACCCTAGGAAAGCAAACAAGGTGGAAGATGCATTAAGTCGACAAGACCATGCCAGTTTATCCATGATGAGGATCACAAAAGATCCAATATTTATGGATTTACAAAGGATGGATCTTGGAATTATAATGGAAGGGGGAAAATCTTATCTTTCTCAAATGAATGTTCAACCATCTATACATGTGAAGATTAAAGAGGCACAGAAAGAAGATTTCGAGTTACAAAAGAAGGTGAGAAATGTTCCTGAATTCAACCTTGATTGTGATGGGATAATAAAGTTTAGGAATCGGGTTTGTGTTCCTCCCATCCCCGAATTAAAGAAGTAGTTGCTGGATGAGGCACATAGTTCTTCATTCTCTATTCATCCTGGAAGCACGAAGATGTATAGGGACCTGAAAGAGTACTTCTGGTGGGATGGTATGAAAAGAGATGTTGCCGAATATGTCTCTCGATACTTGGTTTGTCAACAAGTTAAAGCTGAGAGACAGAAGTCTAAGGGGATGTTACAACCATTACCCATACCCGAATGGAAATGGGAAAACATCACTATAGACTTTGTCACAGGACTTCCTAAAACATCCAAAGGCAATAATGTTATCTGGGTCATAGTTGATCGTCTTACAAAGTCTGCACACTTCATTGCTATTAGAGAGGATTTATCTCTGGATCAGCTTGCCAGGATATATGTAAAGGAAGTGGTAAGATTGCATGGAGTACCACTTTCTATTATATCTGATCGGGATCCGAGATTTACCTCGAAGTTCTGGAGAAGTCTTCAGCATACTCTGGATACAGAGTTGAGTTTCAGCACTGCTTATCATCCTCAGACAGACGGTCAGTCTGAGAGAACAATTCAAACTCTAGAAGATATGTTGAGAGCTTTCTCTATGGATTTCAAAGGTGGTTGGGATCAACACCTACCTTTGGTGGAATTTTCTTATAATAATAGCTTTCACTCCAGTATTCAGATGGCTCCTTATGAAGCTCTCTATGGAAAGAAATGCAGGACTTCAACTTGCTGGGATGAAGTTGGGGAAAGAAATCTATTAGGACCTGATCTCATTGATGAAATGGCAGAAAAGGTCAGATCTATTCAACAACACATAAGAGCAGCTCAGAGTCGACAGAAAATTTATGCCGGTATCTAAAGAAAAGACCTAGAGTTTGAAGTGGGCGATAAAGTGTTCTTACGGATATCTCCCTGGAAGAGAGTCATGAGATTTGGAAAGAAGGGGAAGTTGAGCCCTAGATATATCGGTCCTTTTGAAATACTGGATCGTATTGGGAAGGTAGCTTACCGATTGGCGCTTCCACCGAATCTCTCTCAAGTTCACGATGTGTTCCATGTATCTCTCCTGAGAAAGTACATACCTGATCCTTCACATGTACTTAGCTCAGAAGTTGTACCGCTGGAGCAAGATCTTTCTTATGAAGAACAACCGATAGAGATTCTGGATCGTAGCGAAAAAGTCCTACAAAACAAGACCACTCTATTGGTGAAAGTTTTATGGAGGAACCACCAATTAGAAGAAGCTACATGGGAGCTTGAGGATATGATGAGGGAGAGGTATCCTCATCTGTTTGTTACAAAGTGACGAATTTCGAGGGCAAAATTCATTTTAAGGGGGGTAGAATGTAACACCCGAGACTTTTATGTGAAATATTTTGTTTTTATGTTATATAAATCATCAAATTAATCTTTCACTACACACAACACTAGCTTGGCTTACTTTACACGCAACTGCGTCCTTCCTCGATAGCTTGCGTCGTACGCAATACCGAGTTTCACTAAACAATGATATGCTATTAAAATATTATAAAAACTAGCTGTTATGAATAGTAATAACCAATTTTTGAAATTTTATAAATTTTATTTTTCAAAATGGACTTAATTTTTGAACTCGGAATATCGAAATTAGCCTAGGGTGAAATTTTGGTATTTTTCTGAAAGCTTTCAATTTTTGATGAATAGTGAAACTACTAAGTGGCTGTTAAAAAAACTGAATTTTTCATAAAACTTAATTTTACCGCTTCTGTGAGTGGAATTTCAAAAATCCGAGAGACACGGATGATGTTAGTAAGTAAAATGTGGTTCAATGAGATGAAAATAATTTTTTGGTGAATAGTAACTTTTTACTTTTTTTACCACGGTTAAAAGTAAATAGGGTAATTAAGGGTAAAAATGATATTATTATTACCCTGACACATGTCCTAATTCTATTGGACAAGTTTAATTCGACCAAAAACAAACTTAGGAATAAAATATGACCATTTAGGCCCACTTGTATTAGATTAGGACATTTATTATTAATTTATTTAAAGAAGGGTTAAAATAGTTAAAATCAAAGTTTAATAACTAAATCATTTTTAATATGGGGTTATACATAAGATAAATTAAACTATAAATATTAATTATAAAGCTAAAAAGATTGCCTACATAATGGTATTTTATTTGTAATTTTTAGACATTAAATAATTTAATTTATTTATGACACAACGATGATGCAGAAATTATCTTATTAATAAAATATTGACATAATTGATGTTATAAATACCCAAATAAATATAATTTGAGACTTTTTATGAATTCCACTAATTTTCTAGGTTAATATGACATGTTAGTATTGATTTAATTAACTTTTTTTGAACTTATCATTCTGTTATGATTTTCACAAAAATCAATTACTAAATAGTGTCAAAATTGACATAAAATAGTTTTTAAAACAAATATTATATTATTAATTGTTATTTTATTCCTAAAAATATATGGTTCGGCCAAATTACTTATATAAGGTTATATATATTAATAATAAAAAACTTGGGGTTCTTTTTTCTTGATATAGTAAGTTTATTAACCTTATAGTATAAGAACACAAGAAGACATGGTAAAAGTAAAATTATTTAACTTAATGTTAAATCTAAATGATAAGGTTAAAATAGGAACCTAAACTTGTCTAAATTCTATTGGATGAGAGGATTTCGACTCATCCCCACCTTAGCCTCGAAATAAATCAATTTGGAGCTATTTAAAACCGAACTTGACTTTATAATAAAATAATATTTTTAGTTATTCCAAAGGTGCCCCTCTCCTCCCTTATAAAAGGGCACCTCCTCCCTCTCTTCCTCACACCACTTTGAGCCTTCAAGCTCGGCTGAACCCTGCCATTTTCTCCTCCCCAATTTCCTAGAGACATCCTAGAGGTCTTGGTCTTCTTCAAAGACCAATTTTAGTGCCCTAAAAGGAGGTCTCAAAGAAGCACTTCAAAGAAGAGGTAATATCCATTACCGATCCTTTCCAATTTCTTTCTTCTTCAACTTATTCTTCTTTAGTTGTTTCATTATGAAGTAATAACATCAGTATCACTCATATACTGATATGTTATTATAAGTATGAAACAACCCTATTTAACCATCTATCCATCCTATGGAAAATGAAATCACCGCGCGTGCGTACGTACGGAATACCATCTCCACGCCGTGGTGTAATCTATTTTCCACCACCACCTTACTTGGATGGGTATAATGGTGTAAATAATGACTATATATGACTATTATAAAGTGATATTGATTCTTAAATAGTATACATACACTCCAATACAATTCCACGATCATAGGAACGATATCGTCACTCGTGCGTACGTATGGAATACCGTCTCCACGATGTGATGCGACTCGTTCTACATGATCTTCATTTCATAATGATTATATAAATGAATTGAATGAATGAATATGATATGTATTACACTATTAACATTCTGGAAATGAGGTATCTATAACCTAAAGAGAATAATAAGAATTTATTCGACAAAACATGCATAAGAACAAAAAGTTATAAACACTCGAATAACAAGTAGCAATGAAATATTACTACTAAGAAGATAAGAATATGACCATATATGATATCATAAAAATAAGTATGATTCTGGAATAAGTCAATAACATTATTTAAATCATTATACAGGAGGTTCGGACACTTACAAAGCAAGTCGGACCTAAGGTAAGGGAAAATATCACAATCTCATTTTTATCCGAGATTGTTTATACTTTGGTATTTACTGGGGTGTATTTTATCATCCACATCCATATTTCCTCAATATTTAATATTTATATCCTTATACAATATTTTATATCCAATTTTACCCTTTGGTGAGTTTTTAGTAAAAGATATGAAAGGAATCTTTTGTCGTTTTCCATATGAGGTACTTTTTGACTTTTCCGACAAAAGTACGAAGAATGTTTTTTTTAACTTATACGGCATGAATTGGATTTTTAAAACATTATTTCCAAGAATATTCATTTAAAATTTATCAATTTTATTTTTAATCAACTTCTTTTAGTTTATAATTGTACGACATGTTAAGAAAGGAAAAGTGTTTTTGAAGCAGAAAGGATATTTTCCTCAAGAATGGAGTTCAAGTGTTTTATCAAAATTATTTTCCATCTAAGATAATAAAGGGTTTTGTTTCTATCCCTATTATTACATTGATTTGATTATGTTGTGATGGAATTATATTTATGAATTCCTTTATCTTATATTAATTGTTTTATGATGTCACGATGTTTAAGATTCCCATTTTTATTACATGGGTTATGCTATGATGTATGGTTTATGATTTTGTGGCACACATAAGAATGGTATCATTAAGAGATGGGTGGAACCTATATCTCCCTCCAATGCATTGGGTAAAGATTTTATATCTCATGAGATAGACATGGCTGGAATGGTGGGTTATACCGGTTCAGTGAAACAGGACTGAAACGAGGGTGACTCGGTTCAGAAATGGACTTTGTCCACTAAGATAGTCTTGGAAATGAGTCTTGACTAATAAGAAATGATTCTCTATGATTATGTGTGTATGCCACAAAGTTTCATGTTTTATGTTATGATTATTGGGATTACATTTCACTACTATGATTTATCCCATGTTATGAAATTATGATCACTTTTGCAGGTTAAGATTTCCAATATGTTATGTTCTTATGAATATGATGTGATTGATATTTCTTTTGTTTACCCTTACTGAGCATTTGAGCTCACCCTTTTGTATGTTTTATTTCCCCAGGTCAGGAAGAAGGTTATTAAGTAGAATATGCCAAAAAGGGACTCTAGATATGATGAAATAAGTGGGAGGCAAATTAGATGCTTTATGAACCAGTTGTTTATGTTTCCCAGTTTCTAAAGACACTATACCTATACGGTCCTTTCGTGGTTTTGTTATATGTTGTAATAAGTATGCTTCAATTTTGAAGTATTAACAATGTATGTAAAGTATGGGTCGTTATATTACAGTTGGTATCAGAGGAGGTTTAGCAATAACCTTGGAAACTAGATTTAGAAAATCTTTTATTAAGGAACATTACCCTAAGATAGAATTTGAGGATTAGTCTAGAAGAACTTCCTATAATATTGATACTGTAAAGATTTTGTGAGTTTTCCAAGAAATACATCCCTATCTGGATACGAGCAGGTAGAGGTGGCTCTAGCATAGATGTACCTAGGGGTAAAACCCAAAAACACCGCTTTGAGCTAGACTCGAATGGGAACTGGTGCATGAAAACGGGCCTTGTTGCACTCTTGGTTACGAAACTCCCAGGGGATATGCTTAGGATAATTCACATTTTCATTACAAGCCATTATGAAGGATTTATGAGTAAGTACTTCCTAAAATAAAACATTTTTATGATTATGGATTATATCCATAAACTGTTCAATTTGCGTTAGGTATTTTACAAGTTTGAAATTATTCATTATGATTCATAAACTGACCTAGTGTATTCCATTGTTTAGAAAAATACCCCAGTAGAAGGAATGAGAACTCTAGAAATATGTATGATCCAAAGAGTAAGAAGGATCAAATATTTCATGGTATTAATCCAACATTTATAAGGGAAATAGTCTCCCACGTAATCTTAAAATATGAATAAATAGTATCATGGACTAATAAGATAAGTAAAGAATTATCTGAGTCCTATGACTTTGAAGGGAATGAGAGTTTATTATAAGTGTAGATAAAAAGGACACCAAGTATGTGATTGTAAGGGTGATAAAAAAATTTCAAATATATAATGCTTAATCTGCAAGGAGTTGGGACACTATGAAAATCAATGTCCAAATCATCAAAGTATACCCCAAATGCTGCTATTGGATAAGAATCAAGTTATGATACTACCAAAGATGAAGCGGAATTATTAAGAGTTCTTATGTTGTTATTAAATTATTGTGTCATTTGAGTTTTGTATCAATGATGTAATAGTTATATTAATTATGGAAATAAATAAGGATTTTATTGTAGTACTATTTCATTGAGAATTTGAGATTATATGGTCTTGATACTACGGTAGTAATTTTGGAATAAGAGATGGTTGATTTGGATGAATTATATTGGATATTCTTGACTACCTTGGAACTGATTAATGGTTTGTATATTCCATCATTGTTTGAGTTTGCAACATTTTTGGATATAAGGAGTATATCAAGTATTCTATAAAGAATAAGGGAGAATGAAAGTAATCAATATGGTTTTACGGTAATTCAGGGTGTTACCATGTTTTAAAAGAATACATGATGAAGGTATTAACATGTTATTATGTGGAAAAAAGGATCTTCATTGTGTTTAACTTCCTTATGAATTTTGGAATGTGAGTTTGGATAGAATTAATTTGGATAAATCTAAAGGTTGGAATGGATTAAGTTTGAAATTGGATACTATTGTTAAGGTTATATTTGTATTGTTATAAAAAGGACAACATGCAGACCATGTGACAATATGTCGCACCGGACAAAGCTGTGAGAATCGAACACACAACCATAGTGCGATTGGTATTTATCACCTACCACTGGACTATGTGAAGTCTATGGATTGTATAATCTAGTTTTTTTTAAATGTTCTGATTGGTAAATTATAAATTAATTATTTTTGGAACCCTGTACGATTAGGATAAATATAATATTTTTTTGAAATCTTTTGGAGTTAAAGATGAGTTTTTGGTAGGAATTAATTGAAGGATGAAACTCTAATTTTCAAGTGTATATATATATATATAATTTTTTCCTCTTATTATATGAATAAATTAATTCTTATAATTTAGTGAATGGATCTTAAAAACAAAAATTTGTTATCCTAAAACCTTATGTTTTGTTGAACCAATGGTATTTTAAATCATCATAGATTGATGGATTTGAGGCCCTTAATTTTACACTTGTTTGTGATTGATGACCTCAATCACTCCCTATAAATATTTACATTTTTCCTCCAATTATGTG
Source organism: Viscum album (assembly GCA_963277665.1). Classification (NCBI taxonomy): domain Eukaryota; kingdom Viridiplantae; phylum Streptophyta; class Magnoliopsida; order Santalales; family Viscaceae; genus Viscum; species Viscum album. The sequence continues at coordinate 1,741,660,868 of OY728128.1, read as the reverse complement.
TCTCTAATTTCCACCAATTTTTTCCTAATTGAGATCATAATTTGGTGGTGACCCTTTTATTTCCCTTTTCCTGTTATTAAGACTAAATTTTATTTACCCAATTTCTGATGTGGGTTTTCCCATAAAGGTATTTTCAATTTTCAACCTTTTATTTTCGAAGAACAATTTAAAATTGCGAGGATGCAATTTATTGAAGTAGGGAAGAATTTAACACCCCAAGATTTCATATTATATTATTTCTTCAAAATAATTCAATAACTTGCACTATACACAACACTGAGTTCAAGCGCACCACGACTTACCAAACTAGCCATTCAAAAGCGGTTATGAATAGTATTAACTGAATTTTAACTTTATATAATCCTTATAATTTTAGAATCCATATTATGAGTTTCTTAGACATAATTTAATAACAAATTCATTTTTTTCAGATAAAAGAAGTATTTTTAAAAACAATGCAATTTTACCGCCTTTTAATGGAGAACCCTTTTTAAATCCAATATTTGAAACTTTTATATATTCAATTTGACAAAATAAACTTCTTATTTAGAATCAATACATAATAATTTAGTTTCAATAAATTTTTGGTGTTTTTCTGATAACTTTCATATTTGGGTTAATAGTGAAAAATACTATATTTTAACTGAAAATAGCATTTTTAATCAAAATAATTTATAGTGTTAAATTATAAATTTTAATGTTTTGTAAGTATAAATAGATTATATTTTTACCATTTAATCCAATTATTATCATTTTAAGTAATTTCACTTTGAAATTGGACATAAACAAGTGTCAATCTTTTGATAGTTATTATTTCTTAAAAATACGCCTTTTTTGTTTTGACAATGGGAATTAATTTTAAATTAATTTCTGCCACTTCTGTGATTTAAATTTAGAAGAATGGATTCCATATTTGGAATCAAGAGGTCCAAATTGTATAAATATGAAACTTTTATTTTTAGACATTAGGAATATTTACTTCAGTAAATATTTTATTTACCGTGGTTAAAGGGGTAAATCCAGTAAATAAGGTTAAAAACTTATATTATAATAATATTAAATTACCCTAACACGTGTCCTAACCCTATTTTATGATACATTTTTGAACATGGGAATCCTTGGGTCTATTTTGGGACCCTATGGATCCACTTGGGAGTGATAATGACATTTTATATTAAATAATCTAAAGTAAAGACAAAAATAACAAAAACAAATATCTTTTAGTAAAACAATTTTTATATGAGGTTATATAATTGATCTATTTGAATATAAATAGTCATTATAAATATAAAAATATTTCATACCACAGGATATTTTATTTATAATTTTTAGACATAAAATAAATATATTTATATATGACACAATAATGATGCAGTATTTTCCTTATTAATGAAACAATCAAATAAATGATATTATAAATACTAAAATAAATATAATTTTAAAGTTTTGATGCCACAAAAAAAATTTATAGGTTACAATGACATTTTATGGTTTATTAAATTTATTTATTTATAAGTAATAAAGTTTTTAGGACTTTAACAAAAATCAATTATTAAATAATGTCGAAATTGACAAAAATGGGTTTTTAAAACAAATACAATATTATTGGTTGATATAATAATCCTAATAATATAAGGTTCTGAAAAAAGACTTATATAATGATAGGTGAATCATTAATTAACCACTTGGGGTTCTCTTGGAAGTTTATAGTAAGTTTGTTAACCATATAATATAAAAATACAAAGAGACATGGTAAATGTCAAACTATTTAACTAAGAGTTAAATCTAAAAGATAAGGTTAATATAGTGACCCAAACCTATCTAAAACCTACTTTTTGAGTGTTTTTAGATCCATCCCCACCTTATCCTTTAAATAATTCATTTTTTAGCCATTAGAAACCGAAAATGATTTTATTATAAAATAATATTTCAATCTTTTCCTAAGGTGCCCCTCACCCCTCTTATAAAAGGGCACTTCCCCTTCTCTCAAATTCACACCTTCAAATCCATTTAGCTCAGCCAAAACCTTCCAAAATATCCTTACAACTATACTCCCTTAATACTATAAGCCTTACTTTAGTCATAAATCCAATTTAAGGATCCCTTTTGGTCAAATCAAAAAGAATAAAACAAAGAAGAGGTAAATATTTCATCACCTCTTTCAAGTTCTTTTCTTCTTCCACTTCCTATTTCTTTATTATTTCTATTATAAAATAATAAATCCAGTATATTCTATATAATGTTATGTTATTATAAAAATTGTTCAACCATATTCATTATTCTATCCATCCTATAAATGACAAAGTCATCATACGTGTGTACGCACGGATTACCGTCTCCACGCCGTGGTGTAGTTTGTTATTCAAATACTTCCTCATTTAGATGAGTTTAATAATGAGTATAAATGATTTAAATAATAAATATAACATGATAATTATTCTTTTTATATGATATACCATCCAATTATATATTATTTTAATATCAAAATAATGATATTGTTGCTCGTGCGTACGTACGGATTACTGTCTCCACGAACGCGATGAGATTCATTACCCATCGTATCCATTCAAGAATAATTTTCATTTAATGATTAAAAATAATGTTTAAAGACTTAATATCATTATAAACATGAATAAGATACATCCTATCCATAACAAACATTACTTACATTACAAACCATATAAAGTAAAACGAATCAATTAACACCTGAAACGATGATACTACTAAAATATCATTAACAAAGCAATATTAGAAGATCATATATGATATCATATTAATGTATATGGTTCTTATATAATTTGATAATAATTATTTAACCATTATATAGGAGTTTAACCTACCCTTGACCAAGGAAAAGTACAAGGTAAGGGTTATTTCCTCAATCTCATTATTATCCAAGATTATTCATGTGTAAGTATTTTCTGGGAATTACTTATCATCGATACCCATATTTCATAAAAATGTTTTAAAAAGTAAACTCTTAAGCTTTTATGGGAGGGTCTATTTAACTAGATCATCATTTTAAATGTTTTAAAGATTTATCTTTCTAAACCCTTTTAATTAATTTTCATGTTTTCAAAATGATTTCAAGGATTTATTTATATGGACATGAATGTTTTGAAATGATAATTATTTTAAAAAGTTTAAAATTTTTATGGGACACTTTGATTCAAAAATATCTTTTAAATTAATTCCTTTATAAATTGTGATACTTTTAAATGATTTCATGAAAAAAATTTATTTCCCTCAAATCATTTTACTTATCATTTTCATCTATGTCAACATCCTTTGATGGATTTTAAACTTGTTTGAAGTTGATATATTATGATACAAATATTCCATATTGTATTGAAGGTTTTGTGATATGTTTGACTATGGATGTGTTATTTTTATACCATTCATGATTTATGGATAAAGTATTTACATTTCGTATGTTAGTTTTAATACGAATATTTATGTTGTGTTTCAGCCTTTTCATATGAGGAATGTATTGGACTTAGTAAGTGACGGGTGGAGCCCTCTACAGCTCCTCGATGCATCGGTAGGTCTCATGAGACAACTAGACATGGAATTAGCCGAGGCCTTTCCCAATTTGATATATAGTTTTGGATGAGGCCTAAATCATTTTTAGACATCTTGGTCGAGGCCTTGACAAAATGTTTCAGAATGTTCGGCATTATACATTCCCTCATTATGAAAATAATATTGATGGGTCATGTGGTCCTTCGACTAGTAGAATACCCATGATTATGTTTTATTATGGCATTATTTACTCATCCCATATTCCTACCATAAAAGTGTTCATGATTATTATTTATAAAGGAATGTGTTTTCAATTATTCACCATGCTTAATATTTATGTTATCTTCTGCTGTATTATTTACCCTTATTGAGAATCTAAGCTCACCCCTTTCTTATATTTTATTTTCCCAAGATCCCAAGAAGTGTTTTATATTTGAGATGAAAATTTAAGCTAAGGGAACAATGGCATTCTCAAAGGATTTTTTTGTGTTGTATGTTAGAAAGTGAAATGTAACGTTCATGTATATAATCTGTTTTCCAAGACTGCTAAACTGATCAGTCCTTCAGAATTGATTCCTTGTAATCATGAAAATGTATTAAAATAATGCAACGACTCTGGGTAACTGGGTTCAGGGCGTTACATAGAGTATTGATCAAGATGGGTGATGGGAAGTTTCCCAGGGTGTGCGTGAGTGAAGACAAAGCACACTAGAAAAGACATGTGTTGGCCAGTGGGGACTGTCATTAGTCAGATGATTTGTTCAGGAATGTAGGTGGTCCCTAGGGTGGAGACTACATGTCTGCGAGGCAATTGGTGGCACTTAGAGAGCCAGGACCCAACAGCCATGTTAATGTGGGGTTTCTGTACTGTCACTGAGACCTAGTTATCATATTTGGCATCAGAGGAGGAACTCGGCCTTAAGTGTGTTGCACTTCTTGGGTTGAGATTTTGGGCCCACAATGAGGACATTGTTCTCTAAAGGGGGGTGAATGTAACACCCCCAAATGATAAAGGGTTAAATAACTGAATGATAGGACATATGTCAACAAGGGGTAGCTTTCTTTTCAAGAGCCTAACTGATTAAAACTCCATATTTAAGTGTGCTTGGCTTGGAGTAGTGATCAGGATGGGTGAACTTATGGAAAGTTTCCCATGGTGTGTGTGAGTGAGGAAAAAGCACATTATAATGGACATTTTTTAGTCTGTGGGGACTGTCATTAGTCAGATGACCAGTTTGGGAATGAAGGTGGGCCCTAGGGTGGAGACCACATGTCTACGGGGGGACTGGTGGTACCTAGTGGGCCAAGAACCAATGGCCATGTTAAGTCGGGGTGTATGTGCTGTCACCGAGACCATGTTTTTATACTCATAGCATGTCCTATAACACCTATATTGTATGCTCTGACAGGACATCAGTTTGAGGGTGGTGTGTTATGCTCAAAAGCACTTGTGTACCTAGTTCCCTCTAAAAATCTACCACAAATGAGATGTAAATTGGGTTTCCCTATCTGAAATGATTGTGCAAGGGACCCCATGAAGTCATACCACATCTCAGATTTACAACTTTACAATATCATTGACACTTAAGTTCTCCTTGATATAAAAGAAATGTGTGACCTTTGTAAGCCTGTCAACGTCAGTGCCCTGTGAAAACTCTACCAGAAATGAGATGTAAATCGGGTTTCCCTATATAAAAAAATAGTGTGTGAGACCCCATGAAGTCATACCACCTCTCAGATGTACAACTTTCCAAGATCATCAATACTGAAGTTATCCTTGATCAGAAAGAAATGTGCGGCCTTCATAAGCCTATCAACCACAACCCACATGACATCATTAACTTGAGGAGAACTTGGTAAACCAGTCAGTAAATCCATTGCGACATCATCCCATTTCCACTCCATGGTAGGTAACTAATGAAAAATCCCAGATGGTCGCTCATGTTCCGCCTTCACCTACTGACAGGTGGAACACATTGTAACAAAACCAGCTACCTCACGCTTCATTACCAGCCACCAGTATTTTCGTCGCAAGTCACGATACATCTTGATGACCCTAGGATGAACTGCCCAAGATAAAGCATGAAACTCCCGCATCATCTCCTCATGTATATCCACTGGAACCCAAACACATCCATGGATATACAGGATATCATCCTCACCTACTGTCCAACCAAGAGAAGGGTCCTAACCTGCCACACCTTCCTATAGAACTAGGTCTTCAGAATCCAATATATTCCTCATACTAACTCTATCCAGTAGGGTAGAGGTCACAACTAAGGATGATAGAAAATTATTCCCCTGTCTATCATTCACCTTCAGATGCATCTCATAGAACAACACCATAAGCTTCCACTCTCTACTGGTGTACTGCACTGCCTACATCTGATTCCTCCCGCTCAGTGCATCAGCCGCTGCATTACCCTTACCAGGCATGTAGGCAATCTCGAAGTCAAAGAACTATAGGTACTCCACCCACCTTCCTGCCTCAAATTTAGATCACACTGTGTAAAGATATACTTGAGGATTTTATGGTCTGTGTACACCACAAAATGTTCTCCAAGTAAATAGTGTCTCTAACAGCACAATGCATAATTTCAGCTAACTCAAGATCGTGCGTAGGTTAGTTCTTCTCATGAGGCCTCCACTACTGAGAACCATACGCTATGAATCGATCTCCCTGCATCATCACTTCTCCCAACACAATACCTGAAGCATCATAGTAAACCATGTAACACTTTCCCTGATCTGGAAGTATCAGGACTGGTGCTAATGTCAACCTACCTTTCTGCTCCTAAAAGCTTGTCTCATAAGGACCTAACCAAAATAACTTCACGCCTTTCTTATTCAAGCCCTTCAACGGTGCTACTAATCATGAGAAGTACTATATAAAATTCATGTAGTAACCATCTAGCCCCAAGAAACTTCATATGTAAAAAATGTTCCTGGGATGTTCCCAGGAAACTATTTCTCTCACCTTCTCTAGGTCCACTGACACTCTTGTCTTTCAGATGATGTTCCCCAAGAAGTGAATATGATCCATCCAATAGTGAAACTTTGCAAACTTAGCATATAAATGATGCTCTCTTAGTGCATTCAAAACAATCTCAATATGGTTATCATGGTCAAGTAGATTGTGAGAATACACCAAGACATCATCTACAAAAACCACTACAAGAGAATCCAATTAAAGATGGAACACTCAGTTCATCAGTGCCATGAAAACTACTAGTGAATTCATGAGACCGAACATCATAACTAGATACTCCTATAACCCATACCTACTACTAAAGGATTTACAAGGTATTTATGTAGGTTGAACACGCACCTGGTGATATCTAGACCTCAAGTTGATCTTAGAGAACACTCGAGCTCCTCGAAGATGATCAAACAGTTCATCTATTCATGGAAAGGGATATTGGTTTTTAATCTTCATCTGGTTTAGTTTCCAATAATCCACGCATAGCCTAAGAGTTTTTTCTGCCTTTTTTGTAAAAAGGACCGGTGAAACCCACAGAGAAGTACTAGGTCTGATAAACCCCTTTACCTCCAAATCCTCTAGCTGCCTCTTGAGCTCAAGAAACTCCATCGTAGAAATACTATAAAGAAGGATGGATATTGGTGCAGCTCCTAGCACTAGTTCAATGGAGAACTCCACCTCTATCTCAAGAGGTAACCCAGAAAATTTATTGAGAAATATGTCCCTAAAGCGCTCAACCACTGGAGGGAAGTCATGCTGACTCACTCCCTAATCATCTAGAAACAAACTAGTGATTTGGGTTGTCATTCCTCCCAGCCCATGATGCTCAGGTCCATCACTGCTTGCCTAGAAATCTCATCCACCCTTTTATATAAACACTTCACCCTCTGGTGATGTGAAATTAATCCTTCGGCGATAGCAGTCAACGTACACTCAATAATCTACTAGTCATTTCATTCCGAGAATGAAGTCAAACCTTGTTATCTCAAGGACATAAATATCCCAGATGAAGTTACACCCTTAGACCTTAAAGAGACACTCTATACACTATCGTACATCATCCTTTCTAACTCCCAATGGTGTTTCTTTCATTAAAACATCCTTAGAAAGTAGATCCACAAGCCTAAGGCTTTTAAACACTCATAAAGAGATAAAACTGTGAGAGGCAGCTGTATCAAAAAGAGATGATGCAATAGTAAAAGCAACTAAAATCGTACCTCTCACCATAGATGGTCTAGGATCATGATTATATTGGGTCTATTGCACTTCATAAGTCTAGAATGTAATGTGGCCCTATGACCTTGTCTGGATACCCTGAGCTGATCCACCCAATTGTATCTGAGAACCTGGTGTCTCGCTACCATGACCACAAACACCACAACCCATCCCTGACCATCCTGCACTTCTCTATCTCCCAGCCTGATTCAGAGCTAAAGAAAATGCTCTTGAACCTAACGTCTAAGATGACCCCCTACCACTCATAGTTGGAGGGAAGGTCCTGCAAAATCATTATATGTTCCCCATCTTCTGCAATCTTGGAACTCTAATGGGTCATGGTCGCACAAGTTTTTCACATGTCCTCGCTTACCACACTGATGAAAATATACCCAGATGTCTGCACCCATATCCTTACTAGAATTTACGGCATGGGAAGCCTCAAAATATCACTTCCTACCTGAAGACGTAGATCCATTGGGGTGATAAATAGCACTCCCCTGTTCTGTACCCCCATCTTCCCTTAGGTTCTGCTCTGTAATTAGCACCTAATTCACAATCTCAATGAAAAAAGGCAAATTGAACACATTGACCTAATATTTGATATCATGTTTGTTACCTTCCTCAAAGTGTCTCACCCTCAACAGATCATCAGTATGATACATCATCACAAAATTTTGTAGCTCTGTAAATCATGAAGAGTATTTCATAACTGTCATCGCGCCCCACTCCAGACGTATAAACTCACTAGCTCTCTGCTCACAGAGTCTTAGGGTAAAAGTAATCCTAGAATTGGGTTTAGAACTCATATAAACCCATATTCTATATCCCATCATCTTGGTTCAAAACGTTACACCAGCGCTTCACTGCTCCATGTAGCATGTAAGTTGAGAGCTTGACCCTCTGCTTTGGAGGCATCTCCAAATGATCAAAAATTGATAACGTGGTATCTAGACATATCTCTACAGCTTGTGGTCTTTCATCCCCTAAAAACGTAGGAGGATGATTCTGCTGGAACACCTATGTCAGGTTATCCATAGTCAAGTTTGGTTGTGGTGTTCCCTTGATCGTATTCATATATCGAAAGAAACCCTCACATAACTATGCCATAGCACCTATTTCTGGAATAGCCTTAGGTTCCATAGCTGGCACTATAGGAGGATCAATCGGTATCCCTTGTACCACTATCTCTTAAGTATGGTTATCACCTCCCTCATGGCGTACCACTGGAGGTCATCATGGTGGCATGTCTCTAAAATTATAAATTCATTCCTTAGTAAAGAACAACATTAAATCACATAGATCTATGTGTAGGAAAGGTCAAAACTCTCTTAGAATCCAAGTTAACCCACGACCTGCTCCTAAATCCAAGACTATATAAAGAACATACAATAAACCACTAGAAATTATGCCTCTTCCCCACTCAAAATCTGGGTCTAGTTCAAGTCTCTATCCATCATTTCAAGTTCCAATTTCACATCCAATTCACATATAGTTATCTAAGAAATTTTACCAAGGGTTACCAATTCTGAATCCATGAGGGCCCATAACACCTCACAAACTAAAACATGGTTCCCATCCAAACCATACATGTAAGAAGTTTGTTTAACATTTATATTCCATAGGTGAGTCATTTACAAATTCATAAGGGACCATACACCTTAAGAATTGAAAGATGAAATCACTCCTTTATCTGTTGTACCAAAACTAACATAATAATATCCACACCTATCACATCAACTATCACAATAGAATGTAATATCTAATGCATCCTAAATGGCATGGAAAAATTCTTGTAATTTTATTCTAACAAGTGTTTATATGGTTCATAAGATGGTATATCATCATCTCATCGGGTTGTAACAGAAATAGAACCCACAATAGCATCAGTAGTAACAACATAAATCAAGTGTGTCACCCAATAGTGAAATCATAGAAACTATGATCATCAAAATCCATAAGAAAAAAAAGAATTATATTTGAGGAAATTTGGATTTTCCCTATACACAGGGTAGATACTATCGGGCACAGTTTATTACCAAATTTCATTTCATTCCTATCCCTCTCTATTGTCTCCAAACAATAAGTCAAACTAGAAAAATAAAAACTTTGCTCATACCACTTTTTAACCTCCCGGACTTGGATGTCACCCTATGGTGCCCCAATCCCGGTTGACCACATGGACTCAAGAACATATCCCCAAATGCCAAAGGTTTTCGACTAGCAGTGAGGTCCTAGGTGAGTTATTGGGGAGATTATGCCCTCATTACCAGAGTATCACAATAGAAGTCAGACATACAATAAATAGAATAATCAAAATAAATAGAAATCAACTGAATGCAATATAAGACAGGAATACATATCAATAACCAGAAGTGTCTCATATAAAAAATGATGCAGATGTTACAAGTATCTATAAAGAAACCAGAATAGTTTATAGAAATTTAATACAGTACAATTCCCAAAAAAAGACCAAAAAGTTATCCTACCATCGCAAGACTCATCTTGGTCATATGCTCACCTGCTCCAAAGTCATAGTCAACAACTTGTACTAGGTTACTTTCCCCTATCATCACCTACAACCATGTAATCTATTTGGGTCCCCAAGGAGGCCCAAATAGGGTGTGAGATAAACATCATAGTAGTCAACCAACCAGGTCTATATAGTTCTAATAGCAATATACAAAGTGCTAGAAAGTGTAAATAAAACAGGGAGTAAGTGTCTATGACCATGGAATAAGTGTAATGATCCAAACATTCATTAATGAAAATTCCTCTTGATCTAATAAATGTATTATTATGTAAAATGGTTATATAAAATATTCACTTCTTTGGTTTTGTGATTTTGGATTTCAAAATACCATTAATAATTGTTACCATTGCTAATATAGTTGTTGAATAGTGATCACATGATTAGTATAAATATGGGGCTTTAACAAATCTAATTTACTCAAACAAAGGAAGTGATGGCCTCATCCAGTAGAATTGCTCCATATGAAGCTCATTTTTCTGAGCTCATAAAAGAGGTACCATCATTGGGATTCACTCTTGACCAAGCACAATCTGAACTTCAACACATTAAGCTTGAACGGAACAGCCTACAGGAGAAGTGGAAGTTGATAGAGATTACTACCTGAGCGATGTTATCTAACCCACCCCAAGAGTATGTAACCATCTCACACCTTACCCTTAGGTCTTATGCAGTTGTTATAAGGGGTTATGTAACAAGACCCTAGCACTATAGTTATGTAAATTATTTTTGTATATAATAAAGAATATACATTCATTGTCACTTTGTAAATAGTTTTTAAAGCACAAATAGTATTTTTAGTTAGTATTAAATTAGGAAATCTATTTTTATGAATTAATGGATTTTTTAATTAAATAATATTTTAATAAAATATTTATACTAAATTACTTTTTATTAAATATAAATGATTATATAATTTTTATGGATACAATTGTAATTTTTAAGGTTTAAAATTTGTTTTGTCAAACCCATGAATTTTCGATAAATTTAATTTTTTATTTTAAAAGTAAAAATTAACATATTTATAAATCTATTTAGATAAAATGAATATTATTTTTGGAATTAGGACGTCAAAATTATCCAACGGTGAATTTTTCATAATTTTCTGATATAGTCAAATTTTAGGGAAAAAATTAAATACCGTTTAAATATATAATGTGTTTTATGGCATCATAATGACCCAATAGTGATGTAATAATATAATATAAATGATATTTTCGGAAAATATATGTTTTATATTTAATATAATGTGATTTTAGATTTGTTTGATTAATTTTATGGTGCCTTAGTGAACTCTTAAAGACTTATAAAGTATTTTAACTTTTTAAATTAATTTCCTTGAGAGTGTGACCCACCTCCACATAAGAAAGCCTAATATTTTAAGAATTTAGGCCATTTGACTTATAAAATAAATTTTTCAACTCCCCTTTGGAAAAAACCATGGAAAAAACCATGGGTTATTTTGTGGTTTTGATTAGTTTAATGTGTGGTGTCCAAAACCTAAATAATAAAGAATTATCTCTCTTTCCCTATATAAACTCACCCAATATTTCACTTCATCTTCACTCAAAGCCTTTGGATATCAACCAACCTCTACCCTCCTATCTCTAAAATCCTCCCAAGGTACCCCAAGCTCCCAAGAATCCTCTCTCAAGCCTCTCTCAAGCCTTTGGGATCACACTTCTAAGTAAGGGATTTCTTCCTTTCTCATTTTTGTCCAAATTTATTTATATTTTTATACCCTTTTTTCAATTAAAAATGTTGGGTTATAATTTTTCACCTCCCCCATACTACCCAACTTATTTTTGAATGAGGGGAGACCTCTTTATCACTCATTAATTATTCCCATGTACACTCGTTACCATGTTGAAATTCCGTAAGGAATTTCTCTCTTCTCATTTACATTCAAGCAATTATTTTTTATTATGAATCTAAATTCCATTACATATATTGGGAAATGTATCTATATGACCCCCTTAATGTCAATTTCATGTAAATATTATTAGAAACCTCTTCCACTCTCATCAACCATTTTTACGAATTCTTATATCATGCTGTTATGCTGCCGAAATTGCACCGCGATTTTTCAAGACAAAGTCATTGTGTAGTGAATACCATACCCATTTCTCTATCAAGGGTATTAAACTTTATGCATATTTACTTATTTATTGTATAGTTTCATTTATAAATTAAAATTTTCTTTATCTTCGAATAAAATATAATTTTCAATGAATCCATGTTATATGATCCTTATGGAACACTTCTGTATGAAATGAAATGATTAAGAAGGGTGTGCCCTAATAGCACTCCAATGCATTGGGTAAAGATTAGTATCATAATACATCAAGTGAAATGAGATTTTAATCATGATAATTCGATTTCAAAGAGGTTTTACTCATGTTCCATGTGCAATGATCCTTGGATCATGCTAAAATCATGTTAAATGTTGTTTCCACATTTCCATGTTATGGTAATCATGCTTTATCATGTATTTATGTTCATGTTTCTATTGTGCTCCATTAATATGCCTATTGCCTAACATGTACTATATTCTTCATGTTATTCCTTTTTTACTCCCTTAATGGGCTTTATATCTCACCCTTTTCTTATGCATGTCCTTGGGTTATCCCAAAAATATGAAGTACGGTGGAATGTTGTGGTCATGTAAAAGAAGTTTCAATAAAGATATTATGTTTTATGTTCTAAGTTGTTATGTAATGTTCCTAAGCCCCAAAGACACTAAACCTCTTGATATTCTATCTTGTATTAAGTGAATATTTTATGTAATCAATTTTTTTTAAGTATAAAATAAAGAGCAGGGTTGTTATAGTTGGTATGAGAGGATATGTTTAGTTATTTTGGATATTAGGATTAGAAAACCCAAGTGAAATCCTTAGGGATAATACCAAGTATAATAAAAACATAACTAAATTTGGTTGAGTAAGGAGTAAGTGGTTTATCAAAAAATACATCCCTATCTGGACACGAGTAGGTAGAGGCGGCTATGGCACAGATGTATCTAGGGGTAATACCCGAAAACACTACTTTGAGCTAGTCTCAAATGGGAACTGGCGCATTACAACGGGGCTTGTTACACTCTTGGTTATGACATTCTCAAGGAATATGCTTTGGTAAATTCATAATATTAGTATGAACCATTATTAATGGATTTAAAAAAATCCCCTAAGAATATATGTTGGGAAGTAGATCATGGATAAGATAAATTAAAGCATATAAATTCATAAGTTAAGGAAATAAAAGTAATTTATAAGTCATACATTTTTGTCTTTGGATTACACTTTATGTGTTACCCCTAACATTACTTTTATTCCAGCCAATGGCTGGTAATAGGAGGACTCGGGCTAACAACTGATGCGAAGATCAATGTGATGACTATTCTAATGAGATTCCCAATCTGATGGGAGTGGGAATTGAAAAAAATTCACGATACTATCCCAGTTAACTAATTTTTTAAATAGAAACATAGGTAAAGAGGAACATCCAACCCCCCTAAGGAAGAACAACTCACAATCGAGATCTTTATAATACAAAGGCCTCATAATTTTAATGGATCATTTGATCCCTAAATTTTCGAAAAATGGATCAACTCTATTGAAAATATATTCTCCATCCTTCAATGTTCTGAACAAAAGAAGGTTCTTATAGGTACTTATCGTATGGAATTTGAAGCTGATCAATGGTGGACATTGATCAAAAATATGAAGCCTGAGAAGGATATTGAGGTGTTAGAATGGAAGGATTTTTGGAAAATGTTTTTCGAAAAATATTTTTCTCTCACCCTTGGACTTTATATGGAAAGGAACTTTCTTTCCCTCAAGAAAAAAAGACGATGAATCCATTAAAGAGTACGAGGAAAATTTCCCAAGGCTTTCATGATATGCCTCTGGCTTTGTCGTTACCCCTGAATGCAAGGTTGACCTCTTCTTTAGTGGGCTAAAACCTAGCCTATAGAAATACCTAGTGATATGTGACTTCGAGAGCTATGAGGAAATTGTTCGATGTGACCTTAAAGTTGAAATGGAGATCAGTGAATCTAAGGGTTGTAATGGGGATAAGAAGCATAAGGTAAAATTCAATTATGGTAGTCTGATTGATAAATCCAGCACCCTACTTGCCAAAGGTGCAGAAAGAAGCACCTCATAAATTTCCTGAAGGGGGTGAGGAAATACTTTAGGTGTGGAAGAGAAGGGTATCTGTAAATTAACTACCGATAAGAAAAACCTGAAGCTACGATAGAGGAAAGGAATGCTCTGTTCAATTCTCAATACATTTTTCATTGCTTCAACTGCAAAGAACTAGAGTAATTTTCAAATGAGTTCCCTAATCCAAGGGTTTTCAGAGGTAACCAACAACCTCCAAGGAAGAAACGGTGATTTTTTGCCATCACCACCACTAAAGTGAACCCCAACAATGAAGTGGTGATAGATACTCTAGTTATTCATTCAATAATAGATAACATACTTTTATATTCTGGCTCTTTTAATTTTTTTTATATCCCAAAAGTTTAGTATAATTATCCCAACACCACCACAATTCATGGAAGTAAAGATGTTGGTGAGAATAGAAAATGGGAAAATCATTACTTCCCATGAATATAACTCCTACCATGTCACTATTTATGTTTTAAACTTCCCGGTGAACCTCGTCATACTTCCTCTGGTAGAATTTGATGAAATTCTTGAAATGGATTAGATTTCCTTATATAGATCTAGCATAAATTATCGTGAGAGGGAAATCACTATCCATATGTCAAATCGACCCTCAATTTTGTTCAAGTGCAAGGAGGAGGATGAATCTTCTTTAGCACCATCATAACAATCGTGGATATTACTGCCATATGAGAATGTGTATCTTTATCATATGATTGAGTCTAAGGAGGAAACTATCCTTAAATACATGCCTATTGTGAGGTAATTCGTTGAAGTGTTTCCTGAGTAATTGCCTGGTCATCCTCCTAGAAGAGATATTTAATTCTAAATTGATCTTATACCTGGGGCATTGCCAATATCCAAGACTCTATATAGAATGGTTGTTTTGTATCTTGAGGATCAAAAGAAACAACTACAAGAGAATCTGGATAAAGGGTTTATACACCCAAGTGCTTTACCATTGGGTGCACTAGTCATCTTCGTCAAGAAGAAGGATGGGTCAATGTGTCTTTGCGTTGATTATCATGAGCTCAACAAAATCACGATAAAGAAAAAGTATCATCTTCCCTAAATTGATTAATTTTTCGATCAGCTATGTGGAGCACAATACTTCTCCAAGGTTGATTTGCAATCAAGATATTACCAAGTAAGGGTGAATAAGGAGGATATCCCCATGACTGTTTTTCGTACAAGATATGGGCACTATGAATTCATAGTAATGCCTTTAAAATTCACTAATTCTCATGCAATATTCATTGAATTGATGAATATAGTATTTATATATTAACTCGACAAATTGTTGGCATTATTTATAGACAATGTTCTAATATACTCCAAAACCAAGGAGGATCATTAGGAGCATCTAAGAACTATACTAGAGACCTTGTGAAAGGAGAATATCTATGAAAATTACAGCAAGTGTGAGTTTTGGTTGAAGGAGGTATCATTCTTGGGTCATATCATCACAATAAATGAGATATCTGTGGATCCCTCCAAGACAGCTACAATTGAGGGATAGACAAGGCTAACATTGGTAATATATATCCATATCTTCCTTGGGTTAGCTAGATATTTTTGCTGATTTGTGAGAAATTTCTCATGATTTTCAAACCCTCTTACCAAGCTAACTCATAAGGGATTCAAGTTTTCTTGGAGTGATGAATGAGAAGAGAGCTTTAAGGAGTTGAAAAGGAGGCTTATCACTAAGCTTGTTCTTACACTACTCACAAGTGGAGAACTTTTTGTAGTATTTAGTGATGCTTCAAAGAAGGGTCTGGGTTGTTTATTGATGCAAAATGACAAATTCATTACCTATGCTTCAAGGTAATTTAAAGTTCATTAGAAAAACTATCCAACAAAATATCTGGAGTTGGCTATCCTCAAGTATATTTTCACATAGAAATATTTGAACATGAACCAATGAAGATGGTTAGAGCTGATCAAAGTCTAGGACTGCTCAATCCATTACCACCTTGGGAAAGAAAAAAATGTGGCAGATGCTCTAAGTAAAAAGGACCCAACAATTCTATCATTGATGATAATTTAAAAGGATCCAATATTCTTAGATTTGATGAAGATAGACATGGGAATCATAAATAAGATAAAATCATCAATCATTTCACAAATTATTGTTCAACCATCTCTTTTGGAAAGGTCAAAGGTTGCTAAAAAGAATGATGTGGGAATTCAGAAGAAAGTGGAAACAATCAGAAAAGGTAAATCCTTGGAGTTCAATGTTAATGAAGAAGAAATTGTGAGATTTGGGACAAGACTATGTGTTCCATCAAATCTAGAGTTAAATAAAGAACTTTTGGATAATGCACCAAGTTCAAATTTATCCATTCACCCAGGAAACACAAAACTGTATCGAGATCTCTGATAGCATTATTAGTGGAATAACATGGAGAAGGAGATCTCTGAGTATACATAAAATTTCCTGGTGTGTCAGCAAGTGAAGGTTGAGAGGCAGAAGTATAAGGGGATGATGCAACCATTACCCATATCATCATGGAAATGGGAGAACATCACCATGGGATTTGTCACTGGAATTCCAAAGACATCCAAATAAAACAATGCTATCTGGGTTGTTGTGGATCTTCTTACAATGACTGCACACTTCATTTCAATTCAAGAGGATTTCTCATTGGATAAACTGGAATGGATATATATCAGAGAAGTGGTAAGGTTGAATGGATTACCACTCTCTATTGTATCCGATCAAGATCCAAGATTCACCTCTAAGTTCTGGAGGAGTCTTAAACATAATCTGAATAGTGAGCTAAACTTCAGTACGAATTGTCATCCCCAAACTAGTGGCCAATCTGAGCGGACAATCCAAACACTTGAGGACTTGTTGAGATCATGATCAATGGACTTCAAATGAGGATGGGATCAATATATACCTCTTGTTGAGTTCTCTTACAATAACAGTTTACACTCAAGCATCCAAATGGCTCCTTATGAAGCCCGTTATGGGAAGAGGTGCAAAACATTGGCATGCTGGGATGAATTTGGGGAGCAAAAACTACTAGGTCCAGAAATGGTCAAAGAAAAGGTGGAGAAAGTTAAGACCATCCAGGAGCACATTAAAGCTACTTAGAGTCAACAAAAAAGTGATGTTGATAATCATCGATGAGACCTAGAGTTTGATGTTGGAGACATGGTATTCCTCTGCATATCACCGTGAAAGAGAGTTATGTGATTTGGGAAGAAGTGAAAGCTTAGTCCAAGGTACATCGGCCCTTTTGAGATCCTTGATCGCATTGGATCAGTGGCCTATTGACTAGCACACCCACCGAACCTATCTCAAGTACATGATGTATTTCATGTATCAATCTTGAGGAAGTACAACATGACCCATTGCATGTAATCAATCTAGAGGTGGTACCATTAGAGAATGACCTCTTCTCTGAAGAGAATTCGGTGAAGATCTTAGATCATAGGGAAAAATTCTACGTAATACTACAATTACCCTTGTGAAAGTGTTGTGGAGAAACTACAAGTTTGAAGAAGCAATGTGGAAACCAGAGGAAGTGATGAAGCAAAGTTACCCTCGTATTTTTTAGTGTGGGAAAAGGAAATTTTGAGGGTGAAATTTCTTAATGGGGGAAGATTTTAACGACCCAAACTTTCATTAATGAAAATTCCTCTTAATATACTTAAATTTATTATTATGAAAAATGGTTATATAAAATATGCACTTCTTTGGTTTTATGATTTTGTATTTCAAAATACCATTAAGAATTTTTACCATTTCTAATATAGTTTTTGAATAGTGATCACATTATTAGTATAAATATAGGGCTTTAACAAATCCAATTTGCTCAGAAAAAGGAAGTGATGGCCTCATCCAGTTGAATTGCTCCATATGAATCCCATTTTTTGGAGCTCAGAAAGGAGGTGGTGTCATTGGGATTTACTTTTGACCAAGCCCAAGCTGAGCTTCAACACATTAATCTCGAACAGAACTGCCTATGGGAGAAGTGGAAATTGACAGAGATTACGACCCGAGCAATGTTATCCGAGCCACCCTAAGTTTTTGTCAACATCGCACACCTTACCCTTAGGTATTATGCAGGTGTTATAAGGGGTTATATAACAAGAACCTAGAACTATGGTTTTGTAAATTATTTTTGTATAAAATAAAGTATATAAATTCATTGTTATATTGTAAATAGTTTTTAAAGCACAAATAGTATTTTTTGTTAATATTCAATTAAGAAATATATTTTGATGAATTAATGGATTTTTTAATTAAATTATATTTTATTAAAATATTAATACTAAATTAATTTTTATTAAATATAATTATCATTTAATTTTTATGAATACAATTGTAATTTTTAAGGTTTGAAAGTTGTTTTGTCAAACCCATGAGTTTTCAATAAATGTCAGTTTTATTTTAAAAGTAAAAATCCACATATTTAGAAAATTATTTAGATAAAATGAATATTATTTTTGGAATCAGGATGTCAAAATTATCCAATGGTTAATTTTTCATAATTTTCTGAGATAGCCAAATTTTTGGGAAAAAATTAAATATCATTTAAATATATAATGTGTTTTATGACATCATAATGACCCAATAGTGATATAATAAAATATTATAAATGATATGTCTAAACAATATATTTTTTATATTTAATATAATGTCATTTTATATTTGTTTGATTAATTTTATGGTGCCTTTGTGGACCCTTTAAGACTTATAAAATATTTTAGCTTTTTAAATTGATTTCCTTGAGAGTGTGACTCAGCTCCACGTAATCAAGCCTAATATTTTAAGAATTTCGGCCATTAGACTTATGAAATAATGTTTTCCACTCCCCTTTGGAAAAAATAATGGGAAAAAAACATGGTTTGGTTTGTGTTTTTGATTATTTTAATGTGTGGTGTCCAAAACCTAAATAATAAAGAATTCCCCCTCTTTCCCTATATAAACCCACCCAAGATTCCACATCCTATTCACTCAATGAATTTGTAGCTTGAACAACCTCTTCACTCCTCTCTCTATAATCCTCCCAAGGTTCCCCAAGCTCCCAAGAATCCTCTCTCAAGCCTCTCCCAAGCCTTTGGGATCACACTTCCAAGTAAGGGATTTCTTCCTTTCTCATTTTTGTCTAAATTTATTTATGTTGTTATACCCTTTTTTTTTAAATTAAAAATGTTGGTGTATGATTTTTAAACTACACCATACTTCCCTCCTTATGTTTTAATGATGGGATACCTCTTTCTCTCTCATTAATTCCTCCCATGTACACGTGTTACCATGCCGAAATTCTGTAAGGAATTTCTCTCTTCTAATTTACATTCAAGAAATTATTTTGTATTATGAATCTAAATTCCATTACATATGTTGGGACATTTATATATATGACCCCATTACTTTACATTTCATGTGCATATGATGATATACCCCTTCCACTCTCATCAACCATTTTTATGAATTTTTATTTCATGTTGTTATGCTTCTGAAATTGCACCGTGATTTTCCAAGCCAAAGTCATTGTGTAGTGAATACCATGTCCATTTCTCTATCAAGGGTATTCAACTTTATCCACATTTACTTATTTATTATAGAGTTTCATGTATAAATTTCACATTCCTTTATTTTGGAATAAAATATGATGTTTAATGAATCCATGTTATATGATCGATATGGCACACTTATTCATGAAATGAAATTATTAAGAAGGGTGCTCCCTGATAACGCTCCAATACATTGGGTAAAGATTAGTATCATGATATGTCAAGTGAAATGAGGGTTTAATCATTTTAATTCAAGTTCAATTAGGGTTTACACGTTCTTCTTGTTCAATGAGCCTTGGATCATTCTAAAATCATGTTAAATGTTGTTTCCATATTTCCATGTTATGATAATCATGCTATATCATGCCTTTATGTTCATGTTTCTCTTATGCTCCATTGATATTCCTATTGCCTAACATGTACTATATTCTTCATGTTGTGTCTTTTTTACTCCCTTACTAGGCTTTATAACTCACCCCTTTCTTATGTATGTCCTCAGTTTATCCCATGCATTGCCAAGTGCGAAGGAATATTGTGGTCATGTAAAAGAAGTTTCAATAAAGATGTTGTGTTTTATGTTCTAAGTTGTTATGTAATGTTCCTACGCCCCAAATATACTAGACCTATCAATTTTATATCTTGTATCAAGTGAATATTTTATGTAATAAATTATGTTTAAGTGTGAAATAAAGTGCAGGGTTGTTATAATAAGTCTGTTGTAAAGTAAAACTAAATATCTCCTTAAGGATACCTGCAAAAGAGTTAGATCCTAACAAGGAAGCTATAACAAAGTAAACAAGTCACACAAACACGTCATACATCCATAAATACCAAACAAGCCACATCTATGTTGTATAAATAAGTAGAGAGTCCCACGGCCATGCTGTATAGTGAAGAGTAGAATCCCACTGCCAGGCTGTATAGTGAAAATTAGAATCCCATGGCCACATCGTATAGTGAAATATAGACACCTAGGGATGGATCCAAAGTGTCATGTATCAGGGAATCCATGAAATAATTCTAGACAACAAAGTGACGGATCTAATAAGATCATCCAAGGCATCTCATCGAGTCTCATGGGCGTCCCAGTGGAAACTCGATTAGCCACTAGTTGGAGTCCTAAGATCATGGTAATGAAATTTCTTATACGAGCCCAAACAAACTGGATATATGGGGTAGCAAGGCCCGAGGCATCCCATGGAATTAAGACCCCAGGGGTAGAGTCAATTCGAGGCGTCCACTACCATATTCTAGATCTATGGAGAGCAGTCAATGGAATCTATCAAATCATTCATTCAAAGAAATAAATTCATTCAATTTAAAAAATCATCTCATGTGATTATACCCACTCACATTAACATGCAAAATCCATGAGTATGCCCACTCATGCAAAACATTTATGATTTACAAAGCATATGGGTCTACCCTCCCATATAAACCATTTAACATGCCATTAGTCATTTCATATAGGTATACCCACCCATATTATCCATTTCACATTTTATATAGGTATACCGACCTATATCATCCATTTTATTTAATCCAAACTATCAAAATAGTTATGGCATCACAAGATATAACAAGGAAAGGAGGCAGTACATCTCCTAAATAGTTATTCAAAGCTATCAAAGCATTAATAGGCTTCCTCTAACTAGGAAATTGTAAAGACCCATAAATTCCAAGGAAATTTTTTTTTATTAATTTTCTTTGGAATTTTACAAGAACGCAGTTTCTGACGGCGCCTGATTCCGAGACCCGGTGTGCCCGGAATCAATTTCCGAAGTTTGGCTCGGGTACGTTCAGTGAACGAATGAGCGGGTTTTTCTAACTTTTGAACCGGTGCTCGGAATCAAATTCTGAGGGCACCAATGGAATCGCAATGCCGGTAATTGCTTAGAAACGCCTCTTCCGGAGTTGCGTTTACTCGAGTGTGGTTTTTAATTTTTGGGCTTAAAGTTAAGAAATAAAATAATTGTACGACAAACTTTATTTTATTTCACTTAAGCCGCTTGGAAGCCACTTGAAGCCACCTTAAGCTACTTAAGCTGGGTTGAAGCGGATAGGGTGCTATCCAAAAATATCCTACCCTCTTGGTAGGATATTTGCGAGGTGGGACCCGCATGAGCCCCACCGTTTCTTTTTCGCTAAGTAACGCACCCGCGAAAACCCGTCATTATGAAAGTCAACTGACGCGTTTTCTTAATTTCTTAACGCACCAACTAATTGGGCAGTTAAGTTTTACAATTAATTCTTCGAATTTAATTGTTCGTTTCTTATCTTTTTTTTTCAATTCTTAAGTTGATAATAAAAAAAGTTGAGGACTTATTTTATTTTTGGTTGAGGGGGTTTGTGTTGTGTTAAACCTTCGGGAGAGGAGAGAGAGAAATCTTCATTCTTCGATGAAGAACGTGAAGAACGCTCCGACCTCCGACGAAGAACGCCAAACCCCCGGAGATCGACGACGTGACGCCGACGACTCTTCTTCCGCGACGTTTCTTCCGTGACGAGAAAATCTGCGACGAACCCTCACTCGACGACTTCGAAGAGGTAGGGGATTGTCATGTTGAGAATAATTTTATTCCCTTAAATTCTTTCTTCCTTCCTTTTTTTTGGGGGCCGCCTGTTATCATACTAACGGGGGAAGGTCGGACCGCACGAACACGGACGACCCTCCTTCCCCCCTTGTTGTTTGAGATCGTTGCGGCACGAAAAAAGGCGGAACAGTGCAACGACACCGTGCGGACACGAGAAAGAACGCGGCGAAGGAGCACGGCGAAGGAGCGCGGCGAAGGAGCGCGGCGAAGGAGCGCGGCGAAGGAGCGCGGCGCCATCGCGCCGCGCCGTTGAAGCCGAGCGAAACCGCGGGCGGAGTCGGGGCCACGGAGGCATTTTGAAGACCCCGCGGTTTGCTGTCGAAGTGCGGATCGACGATCGATGGTGAAGCGGGCCGCGAAGACATTTTGAGGGCCTCGCAGTGAAGATCGGGTCCCGGGAGGACCACTGGCGAAGATCGCACAAAAAACGGACCACCGGAGCGCGTCTGGTGGCCCGCGGAAACTCCCGTTGGCCCGCCCCGGCAGCGCCCAGCGCGCCGCCGGCAAAACCCGCCGTGGCGGCGACGCAGTTCCGCGGCCGCGCGGAACCGGTGGAGGGACGCGGCCCGGCCGCCGCGTCCGCTGGCAAGGCGGCCCCAACCGGGGCCGCGGGTTCCTCACGCGGGGGCAGTGCGCCCCCGCGGCTTCCGCGCTCGGCCGCTCGGCCGAGCCGAGCCAGGCCGCGCCCTGGCCGGACCGGACCGGCCCAGGCGGGTCGGACCGGGTCGGGTCGACCCGGTTCGGCCGACCCCGGGGGGGTCGGGCCGGGTCGGCCGACCCCGGGGGGGTCGGGCCGGGTCGGCCGACCCCGGGGGGGTCGGGCCGGGTCGGCCCGGGCCCGGACCCCCCATCTTCGGACCGTTTTCGGTCAAATGCACGTAACTTGAGCTACGTGCCTCCGAACGACGCGCCGTCAGTGGAAACGCGATCCTTGGATCGAGACGGTCGTTTCGGTATATCGCACTCAAGGTTTCGGAATACTTTGGGTTCGGCCGGGTTGGTTCGTACACGAAACCAACCGGGCCCTCGGAGCGGAAACGCTCATATCTTGAGCTACGGACGTCCGATTGACGTGCCGTCAGCTTTGTTGAATTCCTATAAGTGAGACGGAGATTTTGGATTACTCCGCTCGAGGTTTGGACGCAGTTGGAGTAAGGTCGGGTTGGTTTTAACTTAAAAACCAATCAGGCCCCCGGGACGAAAAAGCCAATAACTTCCAGACCATGCGTCCGATTGACGCGCCGTCTGTTGCATTGCGTTCCTGTTGACGATATGGAACTTTTGGCATCCTCCGCCTGAGTTTTGGATGCAGTTGGATAGTGGCCAGGTTGGATCGCACCCGAAATCCAACCGGGCCCCTGGAACGGAAAAGCTGATACCTTTCAGACCAGACGTCCATTTGACGAACCGTCAGCGGCGTTGGTGATCACGTTGAGAAACGGTCCCTATGAGTATACCCTATGAGTGTTCGGGTTATAGTTGAGTTACGGACGGATTGGTTCGTACACGAAACCAACCGGGCCCCTGGGACGAAAAGGCTAATAACTCACAGACCGGGCGTCCAATTGACGCGTCGTCTGTTGCGTTGAGACCCCTATGACGAGGTGGTCCTTTGAGATACTTCTTCGTGGGACTTTGTGATACTTGGAGTATCGACCAGTAGCTCGTGGAGAGGACTCTCCTGGAGACGAGCGTGCGGAGTACGGAGACCGTGTGGACGACTGAGACCTGACGACTGCTTGACCGACTCGACTTGGAGTGAGTCGACTAGCCCAGTGGACGGAGCGCCCGGTATTTGGCGGCAGACCCACGGCGGACGGAGCGCCTGGTAGTTGGCAGCAGACTCGCGGTACTCGACCGGAGGAGTACCTCTGTAGGCTATTAGGGAGAGCACCCGGTATTTGGCGACAGACCCTCAGCGGACGGAGCGCCCGGTAGTTGGCCGCAGACCTGCAGTACTCGACAAGAGGAGTACCTCAGCAGTCTTAGGTTAGTGAGCAGTACCTCGGAGTCATGACAGGACCACTGTACACTCCAGAGACGGAGCTCTTCAGCAGTTACGGTTTCGATAATGAAAATCCTGGTTTGAGCTGAGACCTTTTGACCTTTGTGTTTACCTCATGATTGAGATGGGTCACTTGATAACTTAGGTATATGTATGGGCATATACCTGGGTAGTGGTTATCCGTTGATTTCACAATCCTTGTGTTTCCTCATGATTGAGATGGGTTACTTGATAACTTAGGTATATGTATGAGCATATATCTAAGTAGAGGTTATCTGTTGAGATCTTATTGTGGTTATCCTTTTTGGTTTAGTGATACCTTGAGGGTCTCGGGGTCCCTACTGAGTATCATTATACTCACCCCTGCACGGGCTATGCCCGCACCTCATTGTGTTGGTTGCAGACGACGGGCAGTGCTGACGGAGGCCGAGTGTTCGAGGACTGGTCGGTACCCAGAGGTGGACTACACGACGAGTCAGTACCCGGAGGTGGACTACACGACGAGACGACACACAGAGGAGGTTGACGGAGGAGAGCGTGGAGGAGGCTATCTGTACCTACCCTTCAGGTAGGATCCGAGGAGGACGACCCAGGAGCTGCGCCCTACTTCCAGCAGTTGTCTTTTTGCTGTTGTACCTTATTCAGTTGTAGTAGTACTTCCTTTTGGGTTTGTATTCTGGCCCATTTACTTTTCAGCATTTCTTTTGTACTTAGTGTTTTGCTTTTGCTTGTACTCTATGGTGCTTGTTTTCTTTTATAAAGGCAATTCTTTCCTAGTTATCGGGATTTTACGCCTTTGGTGCTAGTCGCCAGCCCCTGGCCTATGGAAGGCGGGCTTGGGGTAGTCACGGCATGGGCCCCGAGGACGGGTCGTGACAAATTGGTATCAGAGGAGTTCGGTTCTACCACAGAACTTATAACTCTAATATTTTCTTTCTGTGAAGCAATAGTGTTAAGAGTACCGAGTGTGGTTTTCAGTTCAGGGAGTCCAGTGTTGGTGCGGGCGGCCGACGTATCCATACACCAAGACCCTGACAACTGATTTCCGACTTTGTGCATGAAAACACTGATTGCGTGTGTGTTTCTAGAAGATTTCAAATGTCAGCTCAAACCAGGTCAGCTCACCAGGTATAAACGTTTGACTGTGTCATGATGTTTCTTTCAGGATTCCTTTTCATGGACGACCAGCTAGAGCCCGGAGGGATGTGCGTGCTGACAGCCTGTCGAGCGACAAGGCTTCGGTACAGGGCCCTCTTGCAGTTGAGGCACCAGCGGAGGCACCAGCGGTACTACCATACATTGGGCCACCGATGCCACCAGCCCCAGCAGTAGGCGATGCACGCTACTTGAGTGCGCTGCACGAGTTCCAGCGCCAGATGCCACCCAGGTTCCGGGGAGAAATGGACCCGCAGGCGGCTGAGGATTGGCTGGAGGCTGTGGTGAGAGTCTTCAGGCTGGTGGGGATGCCGACAGACTTCATGGTGATCTTTGCTGCCAGCCTCCTTCAGGAAGCAGCAGACAGGTGGTGGAGCCACTTGTTCCAATTTTGCGACGGGATGACCTTCGCATGGGAAGACTTCGAGACCTTCTTCAGGGTGGAGTTTGTTCCAGTAGCTCAACACCCCGAGCATGTACAGGAGCTTCTGCCTTTTTCGCAAGGTTTTCGATCAGTTGCCGAATCATCTGTGGGCAGTAGATAGATGATGCAGAGGTCCAGGAGGACCAGACCAGCAGTTGGACGATCTCGGGTTTTAGGACCGGTGGTGCGGGGCACTCGGGGTGGGAACAGAGCTAGGCGTTCCAGAAGAAGGTTGTGTTACTCGTGCGGCGGAAAGGGTCACCTGGCACGTGACTGTCCAAATCCTCGTACGGTTGATCAGCGGGTGTTGGAGGAGCCACCGAGACAGAAGCAGCGGCTGGTGCTTGAGCAACAGTCGAGTAATGGACAAGGCAGTAGAGCTCCGAGAGCAGGTGGACAGGAGAGGAACTAGAGGATACGTCCCTTGTACTTCTAGTTCCATTTTGTTGTTGTATTCGTGTCTTTGTACGATGAGCTGCAATAAAAAAAGACACTTATCTTTGTGATGTTTTCTTTCCTGTCCTCTTTTGTGTTGTTACTAAGAGGTTCCAGTTAAGACTGTTGACTTGACCCTCACTTTCGAGTTTTCTACTAAAGGAGACCTAGTGACCACACACTGATGCCGACAGTGTGACTCGAACCTTGCAGGCGAGAGTGGCAGTTGGATCCCTTGGTAGTTACGTCGAGGCCTTACGATGTCATCCATGGCATGAATGAATCATTCATGTCAGGATTGACTGTATTAGGCAACGAATGTGTTTCATCCAGGGGATGAGACCGGATTCCTCTTATCGGCAAAGAAGAAATCATAGCATCTCTTGTGATACTAGAGAAGGTCCAGGTCATCCAAGAGCGGATGAAGACTGCACAGTGCAGTAAGAAACAGGAAACCGGTGTCAGTCTTAGAGACTCGGGTGTGTTAAATGTTTCAAGAAGTGGAAGCTTTAAGGATAGATGAGTCTGCGAAGCAGCAGACGTGGAGGCAGATCTAGGAGAGCAATATGAGGTGGTGTACATCTTAACATGCTACAACCACCCGCCTTAGTTATCCCCGCCAGGCTCAGGGAGATGGAGGACGGTGGAAGAGTGTGGCTGCTTGCGGTCAAGGAGTGTGACCCAATGGCTCTAGAAATGATTCAAGGGACAGTCTGTGTCCACTACTAGCTGCTGTAGTAACGGACGTCGATATGAATCATTCCTTGCTTTCACAAATCTTGATCCAGACCTAGAGTTTCTGGTAAGCCGTGGACTTGAACCTCACGTCTGGAGATACCTTGGGAGGAGACTCGATAATCACACTTATGACGACGGTGTGGTCAGATCCTCGAGGCGAGAGTTTCGGTTGGAATCTCTTGGTGGCAGCGTCGAGGCCTTACGACGTTGGTTTGAGTATAGACTGGGAAATCACGGTTTATACACAAATTGACAGTATTAGGCAAAAAGGTTGTAGTTTAACTACGATGTCGGGATGGGTTTTCCTTGGTCGGCGAAAAAGGAATCCCCAGGCAGCGCAGGGTAACTCTTGCACAGGAGGGTGCGGCCGATCAATCTTGAGTCGGTCAACCTTACCCTTGTAGCAGCAGTCATTTTGAGTTTTAGTTCTAACAGAAAATGGAGACCTCTGGAGTTCGAGGATGACGACCACGTCTTCTTACGGGTCTCACCTCGACAAGGTTTATGGAGATGTGGCCAGGGAGGCACGTTATCTCAAAGGTTCAACGGACCTTTCTAGGTCCTCAGCTGGGTAGGCGAGGTGGTTTACCGCTTGACCCATCCACCTCAGTTGCACTAGGTGCACGACGTTTTCCAAGTATCTCAACTAATGAGATACATGCTCGACTCATCGCATATCATCGACCATGAGGAGCAGGACAATGGCGATGGGGTTACTTCCAGGGAGGTTCTAGTGGGGATCAAGGATCGACAGGAGCGGATCCTACGGGGACGATCGATTCCTCTGGTGCACTTTCTTTGGCAGCACGGGAACCTCCAGGTGAGCACATGGGAGCGGAAGGCTCAGATGCGTGCTCAGTACCGCCTTTGTATCCCTAAGTTTGTGGTGAAGCTTTACGGGGACGTAAAGCCCTGTGGTGGGAGTAATGTAAAGACCCGTAAATTCCAAGGAATTTTTTTTTTTCTAAATTTTCTTTGGAATTTTACAAGAACGCAGTTTTTGACGGCGCCTGATTCCAAGGCCCGGTGTGCCCGGAATCAATTTCCGAAGTTTGGCTTGGGTACGTTCAGTGAACGAACGAGTGGGTTTTCCTAACTTTTGAACCGGTGCTCGGAATCGAATTCTGAGGGCACCAATGGAATCGCAACACCGGTAATTGCTTAGAAACGCCTCTTCCGGAGTTGCGTTTACTCGGGTGTGGTTTTTAATTTTCGGGCTTAAAGTTAAGAAATAAAATAATTGTACGAAAAACTTTATTTTATTTCACTTAAGCCGCTTGGAAGCCACGTGAAGCCATCTTAAGCTACTTAAGCTGGGTTGAAGCGGATAGGGTGCTATCCAAAAATATCCTACCCTCTTGGTAGGATATTTGCGAGGTGGGACCCGCACGAGCCCCACCGTTTCTTTTCCGCTAAGTAACGCACCCGCGAAAACCCGTCATTATGAAAGTCAACTGACGTGTTTTCTTAATTTCTTAACGCACCAATTAATTGGGCAGTTAAGTTTTACAATTAATTCTTCGAATTTAATTGTTTGTTTCTTATCTTTTGTTTTTCAATTCTTAAGTTGATAATAAAATAAGTTGAGGACTTATTTTATTTTTGGTTGAGGGGGTTTGTGTTGTATTAAACCTTCGGGAGAGCAGAGAGAGAATTCTTCGTTCTTCGACGAAGAACGCGAAGAACGCGAAGAACGCGAAGAATGCTCCGACCTCCGACGAAGAACGCCAAACCCCCGGAGATCGACGACGTGACGCCGACGACTCTCTTTCCACGACGTTTCTTCCGCGACGAGAAAATCCGCAATGAACCCTCACTCGATGACTTCGACGAGGTAGGGGATTGTCATGTTGAGAATAATTTTATTCCCTTAAATTCTTTCTTCCTTCCTTTTTTTTTGGGGCCGCCTGTTATCATACTAACGGGGGAAGGTCGGACCGCACGAACACGGCCGACCCTCCTTCCCCCCATGTTGTTTGAGATCGTTGCGGCACGAACAAAGGCAGAACAGTGCAACGACACCGTGCGGACACGAGAAAGAACGCGGCGAAGGAGCGCGGCGCCGTCGCGCCGCGCCGTTGAAGCCGAGCGAAACCGCGGGCAGAGTCGGGGCCACGGAGGCATTTTGAAGACCCCGCGGTTTGCTGTCGAAGTGCGGATCAACGATCGATGGTGAAGCGGGCCGCGAAGACATTTTGAGGGCCTCGCAGTGAAGATCGGGTCCCGGGAGGACCACTGGCGAAGACCGCACACAAAAAGGACCAACGGAGCGCGTCCGGTGGCCCGCGGAAACTCCCGCCGGCGCGCCCCACCGGCGCGTCGCCGGCAAAACCCGCCACGGCTGAAGCCGCGGAGGCGACGCGGTTCTGCGGCCACGCGGAACCGGTGGAGGGACGCGGCCCGGCCACCGCGTCCGCTGGCAAGGCGGCCCCAACCGGGGCCGCGGGTTCCTCACGCGGGGGCAGCGCGCCCCCGCGGCTTCCGCGCTCGGCCGCTCGGCCGAGCCGAGCCGGACCGGCCAACCGAGCCAGGCCGCGCCCTGGCCGGACCAGACCGGGCCAGCCAGGTCGGACCGGGTCGACCCGGTTCGGCCGACCCTGGGGGGGTCGGGACGGGTCGGCCCGGGCCCGGACCCCCCGTCTTCGGACCGTTTTCGGTCAAATGCTCGTAACTTGAGCTACAGGACTCTGAATGACGCGCCGTCAGCGGCAACGCGATCCTTGGATCGAGACGGTCGTTTCGGTATATCGCACTCAAGGTTTCGGAATACTTTGGGTTTGGCCGGGTTGGTTCGTACACGAAACCAATCGGGCCCTCGGAGCGGAAACGCTCATATCTTGAGCTACGGACGTCCGATTGACGTGCCATCAGCTTTGTTGAATTTCTCTAAGTGAGACGGATCTTTTGGCTTACTCCGCTCGAGGTTTGGACGCAGTTGGAGTACGGTCGGGTTGGTTTTAACTTAAAAACCAATCGGGCCCCCGGGACGAAAAAGCCAATAACTTCCAGACCAGGCGTCCGATTGACGCGCCATCTGTTGCGTTGCATTCCTGTTGACGATACGGAACTTTTGGCATCCTCCGCCCGAGTTTTGGATGCAGTTGGATAGTGGCCGGGTTGGATCGCACCCGAAATCCAACCGGGCCCCTGGAACGGAAAAGCTGATACCTTTCAGACCAGACGTCCGTTTGACGAACCGTCAGCGGCGTTGGTGATCACGTTGAGAAACGGTCCCTATGAGTATACCCTATGAGTGTTCGGGGTATAGTTGAGTTACGGCCGGATTGGTTCGCACACGAAACCAACCGGGCCCCTGGGACGAAAAGGCTAATAACTCACAGACCGGGCGTCTGATTGACGCGCCGTCTGTTGCGTTGAGACCCCTATGACGAGGTGGTCCTTTGAGATACTTCTTCGTGGGAATTTGTGATACTTGGAGTATCGACCAGTAGCTCGTGGAGCGGACTCTCCCGGAGACGAGCGTGCGGAGTACGGAGACCGTGTAGATGACTGAGACCTGACGACTGCTTGACCGACTCGACTTGGAGTGAGTCGACTAGCCCAGTGGACGGAGCGCCCGGTATTTGGCGGCAGACCCATGGCGGACGGAGCGCCTGGTAGTTGGCAGCAGACCCGCGGTACTCGACCGGAGGAGTACCTCTGTAGGCTATTAGGGAGAGAGCCCGGTATTTGGCGACAGACCCTCAGCAGACGGAGCGCCCGGTAGTTGGCCGCAAACCCGCGGTACTCGACAGGAGGAGTACCTCAGCAGTCTTAGGTTAGTGAGCAGTACCTCGGAGTCGTGACAGGACCACTGTACACTCCAGAGACGGAGCTCTTCAGCAGTTACGGTTTCGATAATGAAAATCCTGGTTTGAGCTGAGACCTTTTGACCTTTGTGTTTACCTCATGATTGAGATGGGTCACTTGATAACTTAGGTATATGTATGGGCATATAACTGGGTAGTAGTTATCCATTGATTTCACAATCCTTGTGTTTCCTCATGATTGAGATGGGTTACTTGATAACTTAGGTATGTGTATGGGCATATATCTAAGTAGAGGTTATCTGTTGAGATCTTCTTGTGGTTATCCTTTTTGGTTTAGTGATACCTTGAGGGTCTCGGGGTCCCTACTGAGTATCGTTATACTCACCCCTGCACGGGCTATGCCTGCACCTCGTTGTGTTGGTTGCAGACGACGGGCAGTGCTGACGGAGGCCGAGTGTTCGAGGATTGGTCGGTACCCGGAGGTGGACTACACGACGAGTCAGTACCCGGAGGTGGACTACACGATGAGACGACACACAGAGGAGGTTGACGGACGAGAGCGTGGAGGAGGCTATCTGTACCTACCCTTCAGGTAGGATCCGTGGTGGACGACCAGGAGCTGCGCTATCTGTACCTACCCTTCAGGTAGGATCCGAGGAGGACGACCCAGGAGTTGCTTCCTACTTTCAGCTGTTGTCTTTTTGCTGTTGTACCTTGTTCAGTTGTAGTCGTACTTCCTTTTGGGTTTGTATTCTGGCCCATTTACTTTTCAGCATTTCTTTTGTACTTAGTGTTTTGCTTCCGCTTGTACTCTGTGGTGCTTGTTTTCTTTTATAAAGGCAATGTCTTCCCAGTTATCGGGATTTTACGCTTTTGGTGCTAGTCGCCAGCACCTTGCCTATGGAAGGCGGGCTTGGGGTAGTCACGGCACGGGCCCCGAGGACGGGTCGTGACAGAAATCACGAGCACACACCCCTTAAGTGGTTTAAACAAGAATAAACATGTTAAATCCATAAGGTGCACCCCTTGGGTGACCTTGAAATGAGAAATGGGTGCCAATGCACCTAAACGGAACCTATAGGCATCCTCACTAGGTCCGACTAAGCCTATGGCAAGCATCTCGCTCAAAAACAGGGTCATGCCGAAAAGTCCGATGGACGGCATATCTTCCAAGAGCCTAGAAAGAAAAAAAAATACAAAAGAAAGTATATACCACCTACCTCACCTCGGTTTTAGATAGCGCATCCAGTATCAAGTCCTGATTTGTCCTGGTTTGGAAGAAATATAAAGAACAGATGAAGAATCACTACGGGAAAAAAGGGCATTTGCGACGGGTTATTTGCGACGGGAATAAATCCCGTCGCAAATAGTCCTGTTAAAAACTTATTTGCGACGGGGTTATTTGCCCGTCGCAAATAAGTAGCCTTTTTGCGACGGGACAGATTTCCCCGTCGCAAAAGGACTGGCGCGGTTTGCGCGCCAAATCGCGGGAAACTTATTTGCGACGGGGGAATATTCCCGTCGCAAATAACCGGCGGCGGTAAAAGGTATTTGCGACGGGAATATTCCCCCGTCGCAAATAGTATGTCGGCAGATGGTTATTTGCGACGGGTCCCGTCGCAAATAACTATTTACCCGTTGACCGTAATAAATGTTGGCTAAGGTATTTGCGACGGGTACCGTCGCAAATAATACTATTTGCGACGGGATACCCGTCGCAAATAATCTAACCTATAAATACCCCCATCTGTTTTTTCATTTCATTCTCATTCTCTATCTTCTCCTTCTCTCAAAATTATATTTCTAGAGTTCAGTTTTTCTCCAGTTTAATTTTTTTCTCCGGAGCTGATATTAAAGTTTTGAAGAACGATCAGAGCAGATCAATTTTCAAGGTATTTATGTTCATTTTAATTTAATATTTGTTTTTAATTTTTTATTAGTTTCAATTATTCTTAATTAGTTGTAATTTAATTATGTTTACATTGTTTTATTACTTAATAAATTTAAATTATTAGTATTGTTCATAGTTAATGGTAATTAGGAATAATTAGTAATAATTTTTAATAATTAAGAATAAATATTAATAATTAGTAATAAATACCAATAATTAGGAATAATAACATTATTACATTATTAGTCTATTTTATTATTAATATTAAAATAATATAATTTTTTATATATATACAGTTCTCTTTTCATCTGTGTGTTTGCTGTCTTCACATGTATTATTTGTATGTGGAGATAGAAAACGCACAGATGAAAGGAGAATTGTATATAAATTAGAAAATTATATTATTTTAATATTAATAATAAAATATATTAATAATGTTATTATTTGTAATTATTGGTAATTATTCCTAATTATTGATAATTATTCATTTAATTACTAATAATTAGGAACAATTATCAATAATTATCAATAATTAAGAATAATTAGTAATAATTAGTAAAAATTACCAATAATTAGTAATAATTAGTAATAATTATCAAAAATTAGTAATAATTACCAATAATTAGTAATAATTACCAATAAGTAGTAATAATTACCAATAATTAGTAATACTTACCAATAATTTGGAATAATTACCAATAATTAACAATAATTAGTAATAATTAGCAATAATTACCAATAATTACCAATAATTAGTAATAATTAGTAATAATTAGGAATAATTAGGAATAATTAGTAATAATTAGTAATAATTAGGAATAATTAGTAATAATTAGGAATAATTAGTAATAATTAGGAATAATTAGTAATAATTAGTAATAATTAGTAATAATTAGTAATAATTAGTAATAATTAGTAATAATTAGTAATAAGTAGTAATAATTAGGAATAATTAGGAATAATTAGTAATAATTAGGAATAATTAGGAATAATTAGGAATAATTACCAATAATTACCAATAATTACCAATAATTAGTAATAATTAGCAATAATTAGGAAAAATTAGGAAAAATTAGGAAAATTAGGAATAATTACCAATAATTAGTAATAATTAGTATTAATTACCAATAATTAGTATTAATTACCAATAATTAGTAATAATTACCTATAATTAGTATTAATTACCAATAATTAGTATTAATTACCAATAATTAGTAATAATTACCAATAATTAGTAAGAATTAGGAATAATTACCAATAATTAGTAATAATTAACAATAATTAGTAATAATTAGTAATAATTACCAATAATTAGTAATAATTACCAATAATTAGTAATAATTACCAATAATTAGTAATAATTAGTAATAATTAACAATAATTAGTAATAATTACCAATAATTACCAATAATTAGTAATAATTAACAATACTTACCAATAATTAACAATAATTGCCAATAATTACCAATAATTGCCAATAATTACCAATAATTAGTAATAATTAACAATAATTGCCAATAATTACCAATAATTGCCAATAATTAGTAATAATTGCCTATAATTAGTAATAATTGCCAATAATTAGTAATAATTGCTAATAATTACCAATAATTCCCAATAATTAGTAATAATTAATAATAAATATTAATAATTACCAATAATTAGTAATAATTATTAATAATTAGTAATAATTACTCATAATTAGTAATAATTACTAATAATTAGTAATAATTACTAATAATTAGTAATAATTACTAATAATTAACAATAATTAACAATAATTACTAATAATTAGTAATAGTTAGTAATAATTAGTAATAATTAGTAATAATTAGTAATAATTAGGAATAATTAGTATTAATTACCAATAATTAGTATTAATTAACAATAATTAGTAATAATTACCAATAATTAGTAATAATTACCAATAATTAGTAATAATTATTATTAATTACCAATAATTAGTATTAATTACCAATAATTAGTATTAATTACCAATAATTAGTATTAATTACCAATAATTAGTAATAATTACCAAGAATTCGTAATAATTAACAATATTTACCAATAATTACCAATAATTACCAATAATTACCAATAATTACCAATAATTAGTAATAATTAATAATAAATATTAATAATTACCAATGATTAGTAATAATTATTAATAATTAGTAATAATTACTCATAATTAGTAATAATTACTAATAATTAGTAATAATTACTAATAATTAGTAATAATTACTAATAATTAGTAATAATTACTAATAATTAGTAATAATTACTAATAATTAGTAATAATTACTAATAATTAGTAATAATTACTAATAATTAGTAATAATTAGTAATAATTAACAATAATTAACAATAATTACTAATAATTAGTAATAATTAGTAATAATTAGTAATAATTAGGAATAATTAGTATTAATTGCCAATAATTAGTATTAATTAACAATAATTAGTATTAATTACCAATAATTAGTAATAATTACCAATAATTAGTAATAATTATTATTAATTACCAATAATTAGTATTAATTACCAATAATTAGTATTAATTACCAATAATTAGTATTAATTACCAATAATTAGTAATAATTACCAATAATTCGTAATAATTAACAATATTTACCAATAATTACCAATAATTACCAATAATTACCAATAATTACCAATAATTAGTAATAATTACCAATAATTACCAATAATTGGTATTAATTACCAATAATTGGTAATAATTACCAATAATTGGTAATAATTACCAATAATTAGTAATAATTAGTAATAATTACCAATAATTAGTAATAATTAGTAATAATTACCAATAATTAGTAATAATTACCAATAATTAGTAATAATTACCAATAATTAGTAATAATTACCAATAATGAGTAATAATTACCAATAATTAGTAATAATTACCAATAATTAGTAATAATTACCAATAATTAGTAATAATTAACAATAATTAGTAATAATTACCAATAATTAGTATTAATTACCAATAATTATTATTAATTACCAATAATTAGTATTAATTACCAATAATTAGTATTAATTACCAATAATTACCAATAATTGGTATTAATTACCAATAATTGGTAATAATTACCAATAATTGGTAATAATTACCAATAATTAGTAATAATTAGTAATAATTACCAATAATTAGTAATAATTAGTAATAATTACCAATAATTAGTAATAATTACCAATAATTAGTAATAATTACCAATAATTAGTAATAATTACCAATAATTAGTAATAATTACCAATAATTAGTAATAATTACCAATAATTGGTAATAATTACCAATAATTAGTAATAATTACCAATAATTAGTAATAATTACCAATAATTAGTAATAATTAGCAATAATTAGTAATAATTACCAATAATTACCAATAGTTACCAATAATTACCAATAGTTACCAATATTTACCAATATTTACCAATATTTACCAATAATTAGAAATAATTACCAATAATTAGAAATAATTACCAATAATTAGAAATAATTACCAATAATTTGGAATAATTACCAATATTTACGAATAATAACATTAGTACATTATTTGTATATTTTATTATTAATATTAAAATAATATAATTTTCTATATTATATACAATTCTCTTTCCATCTATGTGTTTTCTGTCTCCACATGTAATATTCGTATTCTTTTTCAAAATTATCAACCTACTCGCCAATGGAGAGGTGAAAGTGAATGCAAATATTACATGTGGAGACAGAATGTTAAACACACAGATGAAATGAGAATTGTATATAATATAAAAAATTATGTTAGTTTAATATTAATAATAAAATATACTAATAATGTAATAATGTTATTATTATATAATTAATGTTTATGAAAAAATTATATTAGTATTATTAAAATAATAAAAAATCAATATAATATTAAAATTATCAATATTTGTAACATGTTTTGCTTTATTCTCAATATATTCAATCTTTACTTGAGTGTTTTTTCTAACAAATTATTCAAAACCAGTAATGATTTTATATTTTATAGAGAAATATGGAACAACGAGGTCATCAACAATCATTATTAGGTGATCGCATATGGATAAATCAACGTAGAAATCCAAACGGTTCTGGTTTAAATCCAGTATATGTTGAGGGTGTGGAGACTTTTTTATCATTTGCGGCATCAAATTCAGAATTTGTTTCAGAAGGCAAAATAAAATGCCCTTGCAGAAAATGTGCATTGAGAACGTTTGACACGTTTGACAAAGTGGGAGAACATCTCTTGCGTTTTGGTTTTCAACCAGATTATGTTTTTTGGTATCAACACGGTGAATGCAGTTCCAGAGCAGGTGATACCAACTTGATTCCGGATCCATCCCGGTTTCAAGATTTAGTACATGATGTTGCAGGTTCATCTGTTCAACATACAGAAACTCCGGCTGATATAGCTTCAAATCCTGAGTTGGCACCGTCTGAATTTTATGAGTTGTTGAAATCTGCTGAGGATGCATTATATCCTGGATGCAAGATGAGAAAATTAGAAGCAGTTGCAAAATTTATGGCTATCAAATCAGATAACGGAATGTCAAACACCTGTTTTGACCAGATATTTTCTTTGCTGAAAACACTGTTACCCGAAGGAAATGTTTTACCTGCAAATTACTATGAGAGTAAGAGGCTGGTTCGAAATTTGGGACTTACTTGTCAGAAGATTCATGCATGTTCAAATGACTGCATTTTATATTCTGGGGAAAATGGGTCGTTGGATAGTTTTCCTACATGTGGGAAACTGAGATATAAAGAAGGACAACACGGGAAGTCTGGTTTGATTCCTGTAAAACAGTTGAGATATTTTCCTCTTACATCCAGACTTCAGTGTTTATTCATGTCTAAGAATACAGCGACAATGATGTCATGGAATAAAGAGAATATTTCAACCGATAAAAGCTTGAATCATCCAGCCGATGGTGATTCATGGAAACATTTTGATAGAGTGCATCCATCCTTTGCTTTAGAAGCTAGAAATGTTCGACTGGGTCTTTCCACTGATGGTTTCTGTCCGTTTGGATCTTATGGTAGTCAATATTCATGTTGGCCTGTTTTTTTAACTCCGTACAATTTACCTCCATGGATGTTGATGAAGGAGCCATATATCTTTTTGACTTTACTAATTACAGGACATCCGAAGAAAAATATTGATGTTTATTTGAAGCCATTGATTGATGAATTAAATTTATTGTGGAGTACTGGTGTCAGTACATATGATGTTGCAACAAAACAGAATTTCATACTGAGAGCAGCATTGATGTGGACAATAAGTGACTTCCCGGCTTATGGGATGTTATCTGGCTGGAGTACACATGGTCAGAAATCATGTCCTTACTGTATGGGAGAGAACAAAGAATTTATGCTCATTCATGGAAAGAAACCTTGTTATTTTGACTATCATCGCAGATTTCTTCCAGCTGATCATCCTTTTCGCAGAAACAGATCTCATTTCAGAAAAGAAACAGTTGAAAGGGATGGACCTCCAAAAATGCTATCAGGTTCGGAGTTAAAATCAGTTGTATTTTCATTACCTCCCATCACTTTTGGTCCCACAATAAACCAACAGAAAATTTCTTGTTTTGGGAAAGAACACAATTGGATTAAACGTAGCATATTTTGGGATTTGCCATATTGGTCTGATCTGTTGGTCCGACACATGTTAGATGTCATGCATATTGAGAAGAAATGTTTTGATAATTTGTTTCATACAGTTTTGGATACGCCAGGAAAGAGCAAAGACAATGTAAATGCATGTTTAGATCTTGCCCAAATTTGCAGGCGTCCAGAATTGGAACTATTTGAGAATGTCAGAACAGAAAGGTTACTGAAACCAAAAGCAGCTTATACACTGTCTAAAGAAAACCGTTTATTATTTTGTCAGTGGATTGCAGATTTGAGACTTCCAGATGGTTGTGCTTCTAATTTGGGTAGATGTGTAAAGAATGGTCATATTACTAGATTAAAAAGTCATGATTGTCATGTTATAATGGAGAGACTTCTACCCATTGTATTAAGAGGTCTGTTGAATTCTGTGATTTGGAATTCCATAACAGACATGTCTCATTTTTTTCGGGAAATTTGTGCGGCTACGGCAGATTATGATGCTCTAGACAAACTTGAAAAAGATGTTGTTGTAATTATATGTAAACTGGAAAAAATATTTCCGCCGTCTTTCTTCGACTCAATGGAACATTTGATGTTACATTTGCCATATGAATCCAAATGTGGAGGTCCGGTACAGTTTCGATGGATGTACCCATTTGAAAGATGCATGCAAAAATTGAAAAGAAAAGTATGTAACAAAGCATCTGTTGAAGGATCTATTGCAGAAGCTTATGTGCAAGAGGAAATATCTTTTTTCTGCTCCCATTATTTTGAATCTGAGTATCCTTCAAAACACAACCGAATGGGACGGAACGAGAGGAATATTGATGAAATCGATAGTCAATTATCTATTTTCAACCAGTCAGAGCTTGGTTTTGGTCGAGTTTATGAACGCTGGCTTTCAGATGATGAACATCAGAGAGCTCATACGTATGTTCTTCTCAACTATTAAGAGATGACATCAGTTGTACTGTAAGTATTTATATCACTTATTCTATAATTTATGTTACAGTAAATAACTTTGGTTTTTATAGGTTGTATGATAATCATATCAAGAAAACAATTCCACAAATTACAGCAGCTGCTCTCGAAGAACGTCGACTGAAAAATTTCTCTCAGTGGTTTCAAAAACTGGTAACATAAATTCTTTATCTTTTAGCAACTCATTCAATGTATAGTTTACTATATTGATAATTATTTCACAAATTTTTAGGTGTCTCGACATGCTGATAAAATTGACAAACGGCTGTGTGTATTGAGTAACCCACCTTCCAAACTTGTTAAAACTTATAATGCATATGTGGTGAATGGATTTCGATTCCACACACATGCATATGGGGAATCGAAAAAAACAATGAACAGTGGAGTTAGCTTGAGAGGATCTCATCATCGAGAAAATGAAGTTGACTTTTATGGCATACTTGATGAAATCATTGAACTCTGTTATCTTGGACAACATTACATAACCATGTTCAAATGTCGGTGGTTGGATACAGAGAGAGGCGTGCGTGTTCATCCGACTCATGGAATCATCGATATTAAATGTAAAAGTGTTCTCGCAGTAAATGAACCATTCTTATTGGATCAACAGGCATATCAAGTTTACTATGCAAAGTACTGTGCAACATCAAGAGACTTGACTGATTGGTGGAGTATAATAAAAATCAAAATTCGAGACAATCAGTTTAGTCAAAGTGAATGTGCTTTCACTGATGTGCAAAGAATTGAAGTTTTTCAAGAGAGTACTCAAAATCAATCTTTTTTACAAAGAGACATGAGTATCGATGACGACACCCCACATTTAAGAGTCGGTGATAACGATGATGTTAATGATGTCACATATGGATTTGAAATGGTAAGAGATGAAGTAAATGTAACTCGAATGGATATCGATGATGTTGAGGAGGAATATGAAGATGACATTGACATATATGAAGATGATGATGAAGATGAACACTGATAGCATTCCATGGTATTTATATACAATCATAATATGTATATATGTATATATAATAGTAATTATCAATTATTTTCTAACATTAACATTTTCTGTTTCAGATGGATGAGGCCACATTTCGTGAGTTGGCGGATGCTGACCTACCTTTCGATGCGGATGAGTTGCTGGCTGATGACCCTCAGCCTGCAGGCGCTCCAGGGAGTACGCGGAGGGGGCGCGGTCTTGCACGATTGATGATTCCTGACCCCGTCCCCGAGCGACGTCCACGTCTTGGGTTTGATCCGCGCACCCGGAGGTGTGATAACCTGTGTGATAACCTGTGGATTTGACTAAGATTTCATTAATCTATTCACATAATAAATGTTTATTATTTTTTGAGTTTTCCGCATATAGAAGTTGGACAGGGCAGCGCTATTTTGCGCAACTATTTCTCTCAGCCGTGGACCACATGGGAGCAG
Organism: Viscum album; assembly: GCA_963277665.1. NCBI lineage: Eukaryota > Viridiplantae > Streptophyta > Magnoliopsida > Santalales > Viscaceae > Viscum > Viscum album. The sequence continues at coordinate 1,741,619,852 of OY728128.1, read as the reverse complement.
ATTCCCATTGATGTGCAGTAGGCCATGTTCGGCCATTGGTTGGTACGTACGTAAATAAATAATTTTTATTTTGAAAATTATTTCATTTCTAACTTGATATTTTGATTTATTTGTAGGGTTTATGGTATCCGATCGAGGATACCATGCGTGACGCCATCCACGAGGCATGAGAGGTGGCCATGCGTGATCGCCTTCGTCAGTTTTTTCACAATTTAAGAAAAGCTACGATGAAGAAAGCAAGAGTGTCAGATTTTGAGGAGTCATGTAGAGCACACCGACCAGAGTATATTTCATCCCATGTATGGGATGGATTATGTGCGCACTGGTTGAGTGGTGCCTTTCAGAGGAGATCATCAGTGGGGAGGCAGAATCGGGGGAGACAGGAGGTGACTCATCGAGCTGGGAGTCGTTCTTTCAGTACTCATAGACAGCATCTGGTACGTACATTATTTATAAATATTTTATATAACTATAAATATTAACAGTTTATTTTTTATTCTTATAGGCTGTCGAGCACCCCGATATTACAGAGTACGACGTATATCGGAGGATGTATAGTGATCTTGCTACTGGGGAGCTCAGAGGTGATCGTCAGCATCACATCGTGGTCAGTATTATTTGTTTTCAAGTTTAAAAATTAACTGCATATAATATATTCACAATTTTAATTTTAAATTGCAACTATAGGAGTTATATGAGGCCGCAGCGTCACAGGCCCGGCCTGAGAGTCAGGCCGAGTCATCAGATCAGACCACTGCCCGTCAGTTTGATGAGGCGGCATGGATGCAGGCCACCCAGTATGCCTTCGAGAAGGGCCGGGTAGTTGGTATCGGCTCTCGACTGACTCCCGGAGATTATTATGGCAGTGCTGCGATGTCGGCGTCCAGCTCGAGAGGAGCTCGTGCATCTTCTTCTACTACACAGTATGAGGATCAGTTGCGATCTCAGACTGCACAGATAGAGAGTCTCCGACAGGAGCAGGAGCAGATGCGTCAGCAGCATGAGGAGGAGCGTCGACGCCAGCAGCAGTTGTACGAGGAGCAGACGAGTCGGTGGCAGCAGCAGCATCAGGAGAAGATGGAGTACATGCACCAACTCACTCATGCTTTAGGGATGGAGTTTCCTCCACCACCATCTGCAGATCCCCCACCTCCCCCCCTCCTTCAGATTAGAGTTTGTATTTATGTTATAAAATTTGGGAAATCAAAATATTTTTTTTTTCTATTCTTAGTTTTTGTCTCATTATAAAATATTAATAATATTATATTTTTAAATAACAATATTAATATGAATAATAATATTATTTATATTTTATAATATTAAAATATATATATATATTAAAATTTTATAATATTATAATTTAATTATAATTTTTGTAATACTTGAATTATTTTAATATTTGAATGTAAAATAATTCTATTATTTTTATATTAATTAAAATAACTTATTAATATTTTTTTTATTTATGAATTATAATTCTAATATTATTATATTAATTAAATCATTTATTAAAATTCTATTATTTTTTATTTTTGAATTATAATTCTATTATTATTATATTAATTAAAATAATTAATTATTTTTATTTGTGAATTATAATTCTATTATTATATTAATTAAAATAATTTATTAATAATTTATTTTTTTATTTTTTTTATAGTATTTGCGACGGGATACTATGCCCGTCGCAAATACTAGTATTATTAATAGTTTTTTATTTTTTTTTTAAAATAGTTTTTGTGACGGGTCTCGTCGTAAAAACTATTTATAGTATTTGCGACAGGATACTATGCTCGTCGCAAATACTAGTATTATTAATAGTTTTTTATTTTTTTTAAAAAATAGTTTTTGCGACGGGTCCCGTCGCAAATACTATTTTAAAAGTTTTTTACAAAAAAACGGAATACTATTTGCGATGGGGAGAATGACCGTCACAAAAAAAGGCTTTAGCGACGGGCCCGTCGCAAATAAGTGTTGTTGCGACGCCGTTTTCAGCAACGGGCTATTTGCGACGGGCCCCCGTCGCAAATACCTGTTTTTCTAGTAGTGAATGAAATATTAGGGTATATGAGCCTACATCCAAATAGTGTAGTCGTAGTTCCAAAGAATCAAAAATGGATAAAAAGGAATTGAGTACTTAACAATGTAGTTCCAACGAGGAAAAACATGCTCGAATTGGAGTTTGGACAGCTTCTAGAACTGAAAAACCAGTTTAGATGGTTTTAGTCTCTAAAAAACATGAGGATTTTGTTTTGCCTCATAAAAATGAGAGGTTGCTTCATCTTTTTTTTTTAAAAAATGGCGGGCAAGTACACGACGTGTAATTCCCAATTTTATTTTTTTAAACCAGAAAGGCTACACATTGTGATGGGCCAGTTCACGACGTGTAGGCCAAGTACACGACGTGTAGGCCAGGTACACGATGTGTACCCAGCCTGCAATCAGTTTTTAGCCTCTTTTCCCTCTTCTTTCCCAAAAACAACCCAACCAGCCCACAACCTGGCTTAGGGTCTAAGCCAAAAAGGATGGTAACCAACATTTAACCCAAAAGCAAAGATCTGTACCTCAAGAAAAACAAGGGATCTTACACATAGCTTCGCTGGCCTTCCTACATCCACATGACATCGCCAACAACCATCACATGTCTGTGGCTGAACCAGCCTCGTCGCCTCCCTGAGGTCATCGCCTCCCAACAACCATTCCATCCCTCTCCCCGAACCAAACTAACACAGGGCATGACAGAAACACCAGTGCGTAGCATCACGTCCTTTTTGGGATCCCCACGTCTCATCGGCCAAGAAGCCCGCCATCGAAGGCGATGTTGTCTGCACCGACGTTCGCCTATCGGATCCCAAATAAAATTCCACCATTCAGTCAGCCAGCATGTCCAACCTATCGGCCTGCCCCTGGAAACAAAGAACCCACATCCCACCATGTGGTCACCTGCCACAAGAAGAGCAGCCAGATATGACCAGATCTGCCTTTGATCTATCCCCACCAAAAGGTAGGAAGCTGAATCTGAGTTTCGTGACCCTCCACAGCCACCCAGCACCTTGGGGCCAACATCAACAACAGCAAAGGTTCTGTCACAACCCACCAAGACTCCTTCGTCTTCATTCATCATCACGTCTTCACCAGCAACATTTACTATTAAATATTAATAGTTATGTAATTAATATTAATGATACTTTAAACTATATTAATTAATAATTAATTAATTACTAATTAATTATTAATAAATTATGAATAGTTAATAGTTATTAATTAATTAGTGATTAACTAATATATGATTACTTTTTAATAAAATGAATTACAAATTAACTAATTATTTATTAATTAATTAATTAATATTAATAATTGTATATTACACATTTACTAATAAATATTTAAAATTATTATTTGGTTACTAAATATTAAAAATAATGATTAAATTATTAAATTAATTATTTTTAATTAATTATTTCTAAATTATTTTTAATCAATTAACCAATTATTTCTAATTAATATTAATAACTAATAAAAATAATTAAATAATTTGATTCACAAATTAATAATATTATTTTTTAATAAATATGTAAAATTATTATTTAGTAACTAGTTATTAAAAATAATAATATAATTACTAGTTATTAATTAATTAGTAATTATACAATATTTAATTACTTATTAATAATATTAAGTAAACATTAACTAATTAATTATTTAATAATTAATAATTATGAATAATTTTTTTATACAATTAGTGATAAATATTTAAAAATAATATTTAGTTACTTAATATTAGTAATAATGAATGAATTATTAAAATACTAATGTTTAATTAATTATTATTAAACTATTAATATTTAATTAAATATTTTTTTCTAATTAATATTAATTACTAATAAATATATAGAATTAGTTTTTATTTACTAATTAATAATTATTATTATTATATATTTATTTTTTATTATTTATTATTTATTTATTATTAATTATTTTAATTATTAAATATTTTTTTTTATTTCCTAATTAATTAAAACCTATTAATAATTGTTTATTAATAGTAATTAAAAATAAATAAATAATTATTAATTATTTAATATTAATAATTATTTATTAAAAATTTAATAATAAATATTTGAAATTATTATTTGGTTACTAAATATTAATAATAATGATTAAATTATAAAAGAAAATTAATTTTAAATTAATTATTACTAAATTGGTTTTAATAAATTAACCAATTGTTTCTAATTATTATTAATTAATAATAATTAATAATCAAACAACATGATTTACAAATTAATAATATTATTTTTTTAATAAATATTTAAAATTATTATTTAGTAAATAATTATTTAAAATTATAAAATAATTATTAGTTATTAATTATTTAGTAATTATACAATATTTAATTTATTATTAATAATATTAAGTAAACATTAACTAATTAATTATTTAATAATTAATAATTATGAATAATTATTTTTATACAATTAGTAATAAATATTTAAAAATAATATTTAGTTACTAAATATTAGTAATAATGATTGAATTATTAAGATACTAATGATTAATTATTATTATTAAACTATTATTATTTAATTAAATATTTTTTATTAATTAATATTAATTACTAATAAATATTTAAAATTATTCTTTAATTACTAATTATTAATAATAATAATTTATTTATTTTTTATTATTTTTATTTAGTTATTATTAATAATATTTGTTATTAATTATATATTTTTTATTAAATAAATAAATTAAAACCTATTAATTATTAATAATTAATTTGTAATTTTTTGATTTTATTAATATTATTAAAATTTTATTAATAATTAATTCGTTATTTATTAATATGGTTTAAAATATTATTAATATCAATTACTTAATTTTTAATATTTAATAGTAAATGTTAATATTTAATTATTATTTAGGTATTATTATTATTAGTCATTATTAATAGTTATTATTAATTAATTATTAATTGTTAATTATAATATATTTAATTAATTCTGTGTAGGGAAGAGATGACCAGGATCCCACATCGAAAATTGAGAAGCATTTGTAAGGGAGGCCCCCTTATAAAAGGGATCCCTGGGAGATGGTTTCTATCAGAATTTCAGATTGCTTTAATGTCGATAATGCTAGATATTAAATAGCTGTTAAATTATGTTCAAAATTATTTATATATATATATATATAATTTGGGATAAAGAGGCAAAGGGCATGCCACCTTTGTGTCCCAGTTTTCAAAAAAGAAATCATACATAGACTCGTTTATTTTTATTTTTATTTAAAAAAACCCATATAAAAAAACTCCATATCAATTTGACATTCATTCAAGATCCTTTTAATAAGACTCAATGCTCGCAGCACCATTTGGTGAAGACAACAGGATTGGATTTTGACACACTAACACACACCTCTCCATGTTGCACTCTACCTCACGTGCACCCATGCCTCCTATGCACACCTCACATGCACACCTGCCTACCCCTTTTCATGTCATCTTGGATGGCTTAATGTGGCTAAACTAGATCCTACTTGTAGTGAGACGATTCCCATAATTAGGTGTGGCTTTCCATTTTTTAATAAACCGTTATAAAAAGCATTAGTCAAATTCTCATAAAAAAATGTTAATTCACCCAAAGTCGAGTTTATTTTTTGTGTTTTTAGAATATATTTTTTAAATATTCCTAGGTTGAAATTTTTTTCTATATTAGAAAGGCGTCAGGCCCCCTACCGCCTTTCAGCACAAAAATAATAATTTAATTATACATGTTTTTATATTTATAAATATATAGGTTTGAATATTGTGATATATATATATATATATATATTGTGTTTTTTATGGTGTTTAGAATTATGTCATTAGTATTTAAAAGTGAAAATGTTATGTTTTTAAGCAATAACTTTTGTGACATGTAAATAAGTTTTTACTTATTATATATATGTTTTTTATATTTTCAATTATGTTTTGTTTTCAAGTATGTTTCTAGATGTATCATTTCTTTCTAATATAACTAATCAAATCATTTCGTTTCCTATGTATCTTGTTAGAAATCACTTATATAGGTATTTATTCTTCATTTTTTTTAGTTAAATATTAATTTTGTGTCATTATTACATAACTATAATAATATTATTAATTATAAATATATACATTATAAATATATATATATATATATATATATTGTTTTTTATATACTTATTGTATTGTTTTCTTTCAATCTTTCATTTCATTTAGTTCAGTAAAACACATAAGAAAACAACGTGTGACTTAAATGAAGGACTGGAATTGATCTTAGTTTGACATCTTTTTGTATTCTTCAAATGACTATTATTATGTTATATTACTCCTTTTTTGATTTTGTAAGTCAATCTATTCTATAGAATTAGAATATACTAGTTAAAGGTGGAGCTCAAGTAGAAAGTATTCATTTTAGCAGGGTTCAATATCTAGGGTTATTTTGAATCTATAATGTTCTATCTTCATCAATATTTTATTAAAATTTTATTTTAGTATTGTTTTAAACCATTACAATGGTATTTATAATCCTTTTTTACATTCCTTTAATTTTCAATTATTTATTATATTTATGAAATTATTTTTATTTTCAACATATTTTTATATACTTAGGTTATGTTTGAAGTTTTATTTAGATTTTTTTATAGTTTATATTTTATAATATTTTAAAGTCACCTACTTGAAATATAATAAGTTTTCCTATGTTTCAAGTAGTCAACTTTGAAATCTTATAAAATATAAACTATGACTAAAATATAAATGAAAATTGAAATATTGGATAAACATGTAAAAATGGTTGATAATGAAAAGAATTTCTTCATTTCAATAGTCATAAAACATATAAATGAATGAGTACAATCAATTTTTATAGTGAGGGTACATCCCACATGGTGGTGTTTTAATGGTATGCCTATATCGAGATCACCGAACTCCGTACTGGGGTGGAATCTGATGACTTGGAGAGGGCTGATGCTCGGGCACTAGAACATCGATCGTCGCATACTTTTCTTGTGTCTCAATGGGAGGAAGTGTCAACTAGATTTTTGTAATGTGCACTCGATCCTTCTTCCACTAGGGTAGTATAAGGACCCATCATCATCGTAGGGGGAAACCATATAGGCTGTGAAGGATTAGGAACCCAAGCTAGAGAAAACTGTGAATATCCTGTCAAGAAAGATGGATCTCATGCCGCCTGATGCACATCCACAATCGGTTGAGGCTGGACTACTAAAGGTTTGACCTAAACCTATGGAACATATGAGGCCTCATGTGTAGCATGACATGGTCTATGTCATCATTCTCATGGATCCTTAGTATCAGTATCTTTTGGAGGAGGTTCTTGAGCAGTAGCCTCCACTCCCTGAGTAGGAACCCCCACTTTCTAGGGTGGACGATCGAAGATGCTCTCATGAATTACATGATAATCTCTCATCAACCCCAATGATGCAGCACGGATCGCTTCTAGGCTATCGACCCCCTCATCCTCTAGATCACTCATGCAGATAAGATACTCCACTCAAGTTTGTTGTAAAGAGATTGAAAATGAATTAGAAAATAGTTCAATAAAAAAACTAATGGAAATTTATTGAATCACCATATCATAAATTCCTCTATCGTGTTGAGAAAGATACAGTATAGACTTCATTATATACCATGGATTATACTCAAGATACTCTGAAATATGTAATCGCATTATAGGTACACCCTAAATATGAAGCGCCACTTTTCTGACCCAGAGGTCAAGATACTTAGCATGTTATTAGTGTCAGTCCACATCTTGTGTCCATGTCAGCTTCAAGTCATGAAGATCTCACGTCTGTATCGACATAAACGGAATGGGATGAACACAACCAAATTGGTGCATGAATCTATCAGGCTGGTGCCACTCAATAATATGAAAGTGAATGAGAGGCACTATATCCCTTTCATCATTAAGTCTAGCAATGTAGCATGATGGAAAGTGGTCCACTAAATCTCAGTATGGAATCTATGAAATATGAAATGACATGTGATATTTTTCAAACAAGTTCATTACTAAAAACCAAAAATGATGATATTATTAAATTGTTGAGCCTATGATAGATTGTATATACTTACCTCATCAGGTAGAAGACTGTCCAATTTGAGATGGTAAGCACCCAAATGGTGTGTCAGAATGCTGAATAAGTCGTGTTTCTGACTCCAAATGTTGAATAAAACATAAAAATGATAAATAATAAGACATTAAATTCAATAACTCCTATTAGAATCAAAAACCAATAGAGATGGGTGATTATACCAGCATCCACATGGAGTGTCATGTAGCATCTCTATAGGCAGCAACCAATCAGCAAGATCAGGGCAGAGTGAGGGGATACAATCCCATGCCCACATCTGAAGAAGGGTGATGCATCCTTCAATATCCATGCGATCATAGCGGTATGTCATGCATAATGATTTGTAATTGCATGCGAGTTATACAGATCACCAACTGTATGTCCTGACCCGATCAAAGTCCTCCAGTATCCCCAAATACATCATATGCACTTGCATACCTGAGTGAACAGCATAAGGTGTCCCTCCAATGATTCATAATATATAGGCATGGTCATGACTCATGATAGTCTTCTCGTCAGCATCATCAGGTAAATGTGAAAAGTGTGTCTCAAGCCAACCCATAAATATCAACCCACCATATGTAGCAGCATCATCGACCAAAATGTTGATGCCTAGCAATATCTGAATAATATCAGGCTAGTATGCATGAGTGGGTCCAATAACTACTTCCCCCTAGATAGCAAGGCCATGAAGGACTACCACATCCTTGAGGGTGATGGTCATCTCTCCCTTAGGCAGGTAGAATGCGTGTGTCTCTAGTATCCACCTCTCTAGGAGGGAAACAAGTAGGTGATGGTCAACAAATGTGAAATCAGATATCAAAATGTCATATAATCTAGCATGACACAGGTATGGTATAATGATGGATAGAGGTAGTGTGTGATTATGTGGTGTGCTCTATGCACCCTGATCCGTGGAACCGGATGACCCTGTATCATATCTTGGGAAACATGCACAGCCTACTTAGTGAGTTGTCAAGTATCCTCCACCTGTATGTAAAAAACTAAAATAAGTATTAAGTGTAAAATTTAAATATAACGTTATGATCAGTATAATGTTATAAAATGGTGTTCTTTGTAATTTATATATGATTTTCCACATGATGGTATGTTTCATGATTATTTTCTCACATGATTGCTTTATGGTTTAGCCATAGACATATTGATTATGTGTTAATTTCACCTCAAATGTAATTTTCATATTCCTTTTAATGTGAATATGAAATTATTATTTTCATTTGATAGTAAAAGTATTCAAATATTTTAGACAATTCTACAAAATAAAAGATCAAATATTAACACCATGTAATTAACAATATGATAAGATCACATTAGAGACAATACATCATTATAGTTGAGAGTGTGAACTCAATCCAACAATGTTAGGGTATCATTTCCAGTTATGACCTTCTTGATGACATGTGGTGCATCTCAAACTTTTCCCTTGTTCTTGAGGCTAGTCCATCTCATTATGTATCCTGTTGGACTTCGGTCTCCCTCATTTACGCAACCTATTGATGTTAGGTATCACCATCGGTTAGTCTTAGGATATTGGGAAATATCAAAACTCCCTAATAGGCACCCATGGTGCAGCGTAATAGTTTGCAATGGGGTCCATCTGGTACATTGGATCAACATATGTTTTCCATGATATTTTCATAGAGGTACATACTTTGATGGCGTGTTTTCATGTAAACCATAATGCCTATAAGTTTCCACATTGACATTGTCTCGCTTCTAGTAATACCACCATTTTTTCACCGATGTTATTTGTGATGGGGTCCAAATACACTATAATTAAAATTGAGAGTATTCTCAGTGGAAAAGGCATATATAATGACCAAAATATTCTTCAATGTTATTTTAAATCTCTCGTTGAAAGTGATTGATGTACCTTATCCCCTGTTGAATCGTGTCTGAGGCTAGTTTTTTCCTACCAACAAAGAACTTCACACCACGATATAATGTCTCATGAACTAGGGATGTTATAGGTAACTTGAGAAGCCCCTTGAATACACCATTGATTCACTCCACAATGTTTGTGTTCATGTGTTTGTATCTCTTCCCCCCATAATATGCTAATGACCATTTTTATTTTGGAATTCGTATCATATGATCATACAATTCTTGATTAGCCTTACAATTTTTTTTGAAAATTTATTTAAATCTCTATTTAATTGGCTCATACACTACACATAAGTGATCATATTTCACATAAATTGAGTTTATATTTATGTTGAAATTGTAAAAAATAACAAATACATTGCATACCAAGCCTCATGATTGCCTTCTTTATAGGTTCGCTATGGAATTTTTTTCACATGTTGCTAGCAATATATATGATGTAGTACTGGTGATGTTTATTTGGGTGTCTCCGTGTATCAGGATCCATATTTATTGGTTTATTAATTTCTCAATGCTAATCAAATATCAAACAAACACCCTGAATATAGGTGAAATGATTACTGATACATGCCAAAAACCAACTCCATGATTCATAGTTTTCCTTTTCTGTATTGTGGAAAAGGAAAGAGGAAGAGGTGAATAGTTTCTATCTTGTATTAACTAAATCAACAATACACCCTTGTATTTTCTGTATAAAAACATTTTATCAATATATATAAACTATTTTCTGAAATGAAATACAGAAATACAAGGGAATAATTCCCAGAACAATCAATGAAATTTAACATGAGATGGATCAAGTCAGTTATCTTGAGAGGCATGTTCATTCGTATGAAGATGGAAGATAACTTGGTCATTGTGTCTCAGTATGACTAGTAATTTTGGAAACACCCGATATGAGTCATCATAACCACCATAGACCTTCACAATTGCCTTATGTTTCTCCATCCATGCCTTACTATAGAAAATATTATAACAAAAATTTTGTTGTATCCTATCTTGCACAAGGGGTATAGGAACATCTTGGTAGGTCCTAATCATCTCGACAACAATGGATGATACAAATTCATAATCCAATGAGTTATGATCTTGAGTTAGGTTTGGCTGAATGCATGTATGAGCTACCTCAATCTTTAAAATTCTCCAACCACCAAATGAAATGTATGGAATCTCCCTCAATAAGAATCTAAAATCATCCCCATACTTGTCACACCATATGATGTATTTTTTACGACATGATTCCTGAACTAAATATCTATAGTGTCTCTCAATGTGAAATGTTTTTAGAACATTTTTAATGCATATTTTATTGGAAAATAACTTCCAACATATAATGCTTTGTCCAGCTCACTAAACCTATCCACTACAACTTTGGGAAACTTATTTGTAGATGTGAGAAAATTGTAGTTGAATTTAAGAAAACGTGTCATTGCTTCCCACAAAGATGCAAAGAGTGGTGGATGATTTATTATCAATCAAGGATGTTGTACAACTACTTCATTTCTAGAAACTTCCTCACCAACTTTTGTTATTCCCTCGTCATCAGCGTTGTTGTATTCATCTATTCTATCATTTACAAAATTCTCATTAGAATTCATATTTATATGTATATCCAGAAGACCGTCTAGGTTTTCCTCTTCTGCATCATAGGTAGGAGACTCAATTTCATGGGGAGGATTGTTTTCAACCACTCTTGTAAGTTGACGTCTACGTATAATTTGAAAATGTTGTTGTACAGTAGAAACCTCAACATGTAACTCCACAATGGCACCATCTGACCACTAGGAAAATGAATTTATTTCATGGAACCATTGCTCATTAGTAATTAATGGAAAAGCTACATGTCATAGTGTAGCTAGGAATTGAAAATGTATATAGCTAATAAAATTGATCTCTTGATTAGGTCCTAGATTTAAGAAACCATGAATTATGTCTTGAAGTTCACTTAGGGTTAAAAAATCATATGTTCTAACCATTTTTTCGGTTGGGTGCTATAAGAATCTCCTTTCTCGGTTTGAATAACCTCCTCGTAGCAGTGGACACAGGAAAACATGACTCTCTACGTTAAAAATGTTCTTTTTCTAAAATTCTGATAGTGTAAATAATATTGACAATGTGGGTTGACCATAAAATCTTTATGATACTAAAATTTTAGAATATATTTTTATATCCTAAAATACGATACTAATGTTTCATTATATTAAACTGAATTAGAAAATAAGTCACAAAATATTTTGGAAACCGAGGTAAAAAGAAGATAAAACACCAAATCATTTTATTTTTCATTGATAAAATGACAATTATGATCATATAAATTAAAATGGAGAAGTAAAAAAGACATTAAATAGCACATGAATTCTTTACAACAGCCATGAAATATGTAGAAATTTTTCAAAACAACTGAGTTAGGATGAGATGATTCTAACATCAGAAGTGAGGTAAAATCCAGTTTATTTTCAATTGGTAGCTTAATAACATCTTCCAAATGGATGTACTTAACTTATGAATTTTCAAAATCTTTTAGCCTTCTAATGAAATATCTTAGATTTCATCTTAGATGTCATTAGAAGGCTAAAACCTTTTGAAAATTCATAAGTTAAGTACATCCCTTTAGAATATGTTATTAAGATACCAATTAAAAATAAGTTGGATTTTACCTCACTTCTGAAGATAGAATCATATCATTCTAACTCTGATGTTTTGAAAAATGTCTATGTATTTCATGTCTGTTGTAAAGCATTCATGTCTTATTTAATGACTTTTTCCTTATCCATTTCACTTTATATGATCATAATTGTTATTTTATCAATGATAATAAACTGATTTGGTGTTTTCTTTTCCTTTTACCCTGGTTTCCAAAACATTATGTGAATAATATTGACGATGAGGGTTGAGCATATAATCTTTATGATACAAAAATTTTATAACATCTTATTATATCTTAAAATATGATATTAATGTTTCATAGTACAGTTTTTAATCATCCTAAAGGTATTTTAGTGGTTTATAAAGAAAATATGAATCATTTAAAGCATATCACCCACGAGTGTCAAACCAGGTGTGCAAGAAGACTCATTGTCGTGTACCGGGTTACCCTGAGTCAGGCTCGGGACACCTTGTCGGAGTTGTTACTCCTGGGTACATCTATGTTAGAGCCACATCCACTTGTAATATCCAGAAAAAGATTTTATTACTTAGATAACCACATAATCTTTATGCTACCAAAATTTTATAATGTTTTCTTATATCCTAAAAGATGACACCAATCATTACTTAACCATTAGTTAATAATTTCTTAACCATTATTTAAAAATTGGTTAAGAATTAGTTAATCATTCCTTAATCACTACTTAATCATTCCTTAATCTCATCCCTTAATCTCATTCCTTAATCATCCCTTAATCATTCTTTAATCATCCCTTGATCATTCTTTAATCATCCCTTAATGATTCTTTAATCATTACTTAATTATTCTTTAATCATTACTTAATCAATAGTTAATCATTACTTCTTTATTCATTCCTTAATCAATCTTTAATCATTACATAATCATAATTTTATCATAATTTAATCAATACTTAATCATTAGTTAATCATTACTAAATCATTATTTAAACAATCTATAATCATTAGTTAAACATTACTTAATCCTTAATTAATTGTGCCTTAATAATAATTTAATCATATGATATTCATTAGTTAATTATAATTAGTTAATCATTGTATGTAACCATTTTTTAATCGTAAGTTATTCATTATTTAATCTATACTTAATCATTACTAATAATAACTATTATTTCTAAATTATATATAACTAACTACACTACATAATAAATAACATATTTAGAATTAACTAAAAAGAATTCAATTAAATAAATAAATAAATTTAAATTAAATAAGAAAAAATACCTCTAAATGATGCCTCGCAAAAAACTAATACTTATTTTAGGTCACTGAATCCATCACGCACGGAGAAGACTTTCTAGAGAGAGAGATTGTGGAATGTATAGAGATGAGTGGATTTTGAAGTGAGGAGCGAGGGGGGGATTTTATAGAGCATTAAAGGAAAGGTGGTATGAGGGTGCCACCTTTCGCCTTTACGTTAGGCGAAAGACGGCCCACCCATGCTGCCTTTCGCTTTTCCATTAGGTGGAAGGAAGTCACCCCCACCCGAGTTTTCCATATCATCAATCTAGGGAAAAGGTGGGGGTATACCACGTTTCAATTTAACTGAAAGGCGGAAGACCCCCTGCCGCCATTCTAACAGAGAGAAAAAAATCTAACAAAGGCATATTTTTTAAAAAAAATCAAAAAACACATAAAAACTCCCCAAAGCCACATATAATGATCAACGCTTCTCAAATCTCCCTTTTAACTTCTCAATATCAACTTATCATCCTTATTCAAACAAGGACAAATGGATCAATACATCATTCAATACCATCACCCAATATGTGTTTTTCATTTTTAATCATCATTGGATTGTTCTTCACCCTTTCAATTGTGATAGACAATGTGCATTCTTCAACGTCTCTTGCACATTTTTTGATCTTAAGAATAGTTCCACTATCATCACATGTAACAAGTTTCATGCTACTATGTCTTGAATAATTCAAAGTGTCTTCAAATCTATGCCCATGTTTTATCTTCAAGTTTGCGGTCTCAATTTCCGTTACCATTTAACATGATAGTATCTTTTCTCATTTAACATGGCATAACCTCCAAAACTTCATAGCTATTGAACATCACATATTGAAATTTGCATCAACACCATGGTCATCCTTATTAACAACAAATACAACCATCAGACACGAGCTCTTCAACATCCCAGTTTATTGTCCCGACCCTCCTAGATCTCCTCCGCTATCTCTATATGATTACTGGCTTGGTTGTAACTATGAACCACATTACAATTCAAAATGTGGTTATGATTGATGGTTGGAAAGCTAGCTATTTTTTTATCATCAGGAAGACTGTATATATGTGTAAAATCATTTTTATAGGGGAGGGGGGTGTTATGCTTACCGTGGTGTATCTGGCCCTCGGACAAGCCAAGCATGTCCCATCATGTCAAATTTATAGTAATTGTGATAGTATGACATTATAAAAATGAATAACAATGAATCTATATGGATAGAGGACTTGGCCGTGAAGAAATCCTACATCACGGTAAATCTTGTCTATAAATATGTGAATTGTAATGCAAAAAGTGATTCTTAACCATCAAGTAATTTTGTGAAGCTTATCCAGAATTGTACATGCATTAATAGAAAAGATATGTTAAGCAAGGAATAAAAGTATAGCCTGCAACTAACAAATGAATTTTAGTGATGAAACTTGTGGAGGTTCTTATCGATGAAATAATGTGCAAGCTACACATGGATCCAGCAATAGCCTTTAAATAGGTTACTTTATGTAAAGTCGATGTCATGTCATGGAATTAGTGGATTGTGGTTACTTTATGAAAAGCAGTTGGATTGTGGTTTAGGTCCGAATATATCAATAATGGTGAGACGCTTCCCATTATGCCATTGGTACGTTAGGTTACTATATCCCATTATCTAGAAGTCTACACCTTGAAAGGCTATAATTATTAACTTGAATTAGAGGAGAAATCGGTATTTGGGAGTGGAATTCTTCTGCCTGGTTTTAGTAATCAAACAATAATACTTTGTTCATCTCTAAGCTAGAAACGTCCCTTTCATTTCAATTATAAACTTCCTTATGGTTCAACAGGCTTTGGGGTTGTAATTTAAATTACCACAAAATCTTTTTTGATATTGAAAAATATTATTTAGCATATACATAAAACAATGGTGTTTTTCTATACACCATTTGGTCGATCCATCCATGTTTTATTATATTTAACATTGAATTTTTATAATTTGTTGATAAAATTATGATGGGTAATTTTTGGTTTGTTTATGAAAAAGCTCAGTGAGCATCGTAAAGAAAAAAAATATATAGTTTTCATAAATCATCATATATTTATCTAGAAAAAATTGTTCACCCATAGAAAATTAAAAAAAAAACACTTGTTATTCTTCAAATATTTTAACATAATAGAATGATAAAATCATGGTGCTTTTACGTATAAATTTGTATTTATGGTGTCTTGAGTAAAGAAAGACATTAAAATATTAAATTAATAATAGTTAATTTCGCTGGATTCGGAATTTCAATTCATTTATAAATATAATTTGGATTGAATTCAAATTAAAAAATGTATACTACAATTTTATTATTATTTTAAAGTATATATTTGATAAATTAGTACTTAATAATTTAATCGGGTTTGGGATGAATAAACCGTAAGGATACTGCGTGAACACTAACTAAATATTAATTGGATTTTAATTTCACTACTCTTTAATCTATAAAAATTCGTCTAACCAATATATGGACGCTAATTAATCATATCTATTAGTGTCGAGTACCCTATTAATGAGTATCTCGTTGTCATCACTATCTTTGTTTACAAATTGTTTTTCATTTTTTTGGCTATTTTTTTTAAATAAAAACAAGATGTTGGTTTTCATTTTCTAAAATATATGTTTCATTTATACAATTCAGTGCAACTTTTAACAAGGTTTTTGATTAGAAAAATAGAAAAAATCACATCAAACTAATAAATACTTATCCATACTGAAATAATATAGCGGGCCAATATAGTGGCAGGCAGGGCTGTTCCATCATTCTTTGATTTTAATCCGTTTCTTTTATCTATTTATTTATTATAATGCTCGTCGCCGCTTAGTTTTAAGGCCCCCCTACCAGTAATATTAATTGTCTTTTGGAGGCGGCCACTCTGTCGGGCCCTCGAAGTGAAATAATGATTGCTTGATTCAATGAATTATAACCATTAGAATTAAATGCGGTTAACTATAATTATAATTTAAAGACTTTTAATGCACATGTAAATTATTAAGAACCAAATCATAAAATATTATTTGAAAATAAATATAAACACTAAATTATAAAATCACATTATTATTTCTAATAAATTAAAATCTCTTTTATTATTAATTATATTTCTTTATATTCTTATAAATTTAATAATTTCCAATGATAAATTAACCATAATAAAAAATCTGTATTAAATTAAATTTTTTACTTTTTAAATGAAAATATAATTATTTATTAGAACAATCATTCTTAAATCAAATTAAAAAAATTAATTATTTTGAAAAATTAATTATGAACCATTGCACATAAATCCATTTTTTTTACTTAGGGATCCAAAGAGAAATATCATAAAATCTACATTCCAAAATATATATATGGTTTCATTTTTTCAAAAAATACCTATGCTTAAAACACACATCAATTTTAAAAAAAAATCACTTATAAAAATGGAGAAGTAAATGCTTTTCTTTTCAAATATAAACTATCATTAAATTCTAAACGAATCAATATGCTTAAATGCAAATCATTTTTACGTTTTTAATAGTAAAAGTTGAAAAAAATCAGGTTATTATGGAATTTATGATCTCCATTCCCATCTAATATGGGAGGTGGAATTTTTGGGCAATGTATTTGGGAGCTTAGGGAATAGGGTTTCCAAGTCATCAATAGCCTTCATGATCAGATGAACGGCTCAATATACAATGTCAACTTTTATCATCGCTTTTCTAGCACAGATAAAAGATTTGTATAACATCTAGTAAAAAATATTATCAATATATATAAAATTATCGTATTTATGTTCGAATATTAATGTTTAGTTATATATATTAATTACAAAATGTATATAATTAATATAAATACGATATATTAATTATATTTTGATAATCTAAACAATGATATGAATATAAATGAATATGTATTCTCCATAGGCGTAGTTCAGTGGTTACGTCCTTGCAGTACCCATGGCATTGAGTTGAGGTGGTCCTGGTTTCGATCCTCCACGTTTGCAGCTTTATTTCCTTTGTACCCCACCCCTAGACCTACTATGTATAAATGAATATGTATTATTATTATTATGTGATATTTGAATTTATATATTTATATCTATACATATGTGTGAGATGTACATATATGCACATGTATATCTATGTATAAGACGTGTATATGTGCATGTATGAAATGTACTATTCATACTTTTAAAAATTATTCCACATTTAATGTATATATTTTTTTATTTTGGATATAATATTTGTTTAATTAATTCAATTTTTAAAATTTATATATATTTATTTACAAAGTATTATGTATAATTTGTTTTTATTATTTATTAAATTTTATTAAATTAAGATGTAATATTTTTAAAATGTTTGAAATTTATATAATTAAGTTATTTAAATGCATTTTTAATATTTTCTTCATTTTTGTACGTGTTTACAATCCATATTGTTAATCTTATGAATTCGTTTTTTAAATAGTTTTGTCAATTATTTTTTATTTATTTATTTTTAACATTCTTTCATTTAATATTATTTATTCATTTTTAATATTTAGTGTTTTTTATATTTTTTGGATTTTAATCATTTTTTAATATTTATATACATATATTTATTTACTAGGTAATATTTTCAATATGTTTGTAATTTATATGAATACAATTTATTCACCTTTTAATTGAGTTTTAACATTTAAAGTATGTTTGAAAATTATATAATTAATCTATTTAAATGAAATTTTTAATAATTTTGCAATTTAAATAGTTAATATTTTTTAAATTTAGTTAATTTTATTTATTCATTTTTAATAATTTTTTATTTAATAATTTTTTTTTCATTTTGATATTTATTAATTTTTAATATTTTTGGAATTTCTACATTTTTTAAAATTTAAACATATATATTAGGTGTTTGGGGGAATAATTACATCAAACACACACACACACCACACACACATGCTTTAAATATATTTATTTAATAAGTTTTAATATTTTTAGTATTTTTGTAATTTATATGATTAATATTATTCAATTTTATTTATTAAATTTTAATATTTTTAATATGTTTGAAATTTATATAATTGATTCCTATAAATGCATTTTAATATTAATATTTTTATAGTCAATATAATATTTTTTGATTTTTTTATTTATATAATTAATAATATCTATTTATTCATTTTTATGTGTCTGTAATTAATGTAGTTAATGTCACGAATTCACTTTTTTAAATATTTTTGTAATTTATTTAATTTTATTTAATCATTTTTAAAATTCTTCCATTTAATATTATTTATTAATTATTAATATTTATTATTTTTAATATTTTTTGGAATTTATTCATTTTTTAATATTTATTTATACATAATTATTTAATATGTTTTAATATTCTTAATATGTTTTTCATTTATATGATTAGTATTTATTCAATTATATTTATTAAGTTGTAATATTTTTATAATGTTTGAAATCTATATAATTAATCCATTTAAATGTATTTTTATATATTCATTTTAATATTGTAAAATGTTTTTTACTTTTTTATAATTTATACATATTTAATATATATTTATTTAATATTTTTTGTATTTTAATTATAAAAGATTCGAAAAACAATATTTATTACCGCTTAATTATAAACATCTATTTATAAATATGGTTAACTATAATTATAATTTAACGACTTTTAATGCACATGTAAATTATTAAGTACCAAATCATAAAATATGATTTGAAAATAAATAAATATTAAAATTAAATTATAAAATCACAATATTATTTCTAATAAATTAAAAGCCCTTATATTATTAATTATGTTTTCTTTTATATTCTTAGAAATTTAATAATTTTTTATAATAAATTAACCATAATAAAATGTCTTTATTAAATATAAATTTTAACTATTTAAATGAAAATATAATTTTTTATTTGATCAATCATTCTTAAATCAAATAACAAATTATTTATTTTGAAAAAAATATTTACGAATTATTGCACATAAATCAATTTTAATTTTTTTTACTTGGTGATCCAAAGAGAAATATCATAACATCTACATTCCAAAAAATATATATGGTTTCATTTTTTCAAAAATTACTCATGCATAAAACACCCATCAATTTCTAAAAAAGCACCTATAAATATGGAAAACTAAATGCTTATCTTTTCAATTATAAACTATCATTAAATTCTAAATAAATTAATATGTTTAAATACTATTTCCGACGCTTTCACCGGGGAGCGCATCCGTCTCTGTCGGAGGACGCGTCGCTGTTGCCCCGCATTCCCACTTTCCAAAGGTAGACGACATCTGTTCCTTATTCCGGGACATTTGCTCCGTGATCGAAACAGGATGATGGGATGTCGGTTTCTCCTTTCATGGATTCCTTCTCGGAACTCGTTTCCTAGTCCGGGTCTCCCTCATTGATTTGAGTTGTGGTTCATGAATCTCGTTCTAGATGCCTTATCTTTGTGGATGCTGATTAATTGCACTACTTCCGTGAGGACATTCCATGGGGTCTTGACATGGTAGTAACCTTCGGTCGGAGTATATGACAACATCAGGCATGTTGGGGTATCTCTTGTTGCGTGAACATTGGGGAACCTTTATTCTTCTTCAAAATAGGGCATCTCAAGGGTGCAAAACACGAGACATCCCACGTCGGTCGCAGGGTATCTTATGCCGGAGGCATGTCTATAAGAACCCGGATCTTCTTTTCAGGTATGTTTTCTTTATTTGATGTTTTTGAGGAAAAGAGCAGTTTCTGGAAATTTTTGAAGTACACGCCGTGTACTTATATGTACACGCTGTCTGCTCTTTTGCCACATGTAGCCATATGCTGGTCATGTAATGGCCTAGCACACACCCGTGTGTGGTGACCTAGAGACCGCCTTATATGGGGGCCGAATATGGAAAGTACACGTCGTGTACTTCAAGAGTACACGTCGTGTACTTTTTTTTCATTAAATGTACCAGGGTCATGTTTGACGGACAAAACACATCTCTTCTCGACCTAGTTCGTCCGAGAGCATCCGTACGACATAGATTTTCGCTGAGCCCCCGATCGAGCATCCGTTCTCCGAATCGAACTTCGTCGGTTGCATTGGAATCACATCAGTGAGTTCTCTCTTCTTCTTGAACACCTTCTTCTGATTCCTTTTCTCTCGTGAGATATCATGGGTTGAATGTTTTAGACATTTTTGTAGATCTTCGGTGTTCTAGGGAGATTCAAGGCTTGAGGTTCACGTATAAGGATCCTACAACACCGAGGTAGGTGGTTTGTGATTTTCTGTAGTTAGTCTTTGAGTTATATGTGCAAAAGTGACCAATACCCTTGAACGAGGTATTGTGTGTTAATGTTTTAGCCCTATTTGTTTGCATGTTATGCCTTGGTTTATTGGATAAAGGTTATTTGTTGTGAATTGGGTTTACTTTGCCATGCTATGGAGGTTTTGCCCATATTTTCTTGTTTTGACCGTTTGGTCTAGCTTTGCCTGTTAGGATGCTGTTTACTTTTCATGCCTAGTATTTTTAGGATGGAGTGATTATTATCTGTCTTGTTGTTATATTGTAGATTGGTTAGCCAAATAGTTCTTGAGGTTTACCTTGGCCGCTTTGCATGGTTATGCTCGTTTGACCTACACAGGGCTGTGAGAACCTGGTGTAGTAGACCATAGGGAGAATAGACGTAAGGGCTTCTCCAAAGTGTCTGTTTATTGTTATGATGCGAGATCATAGGGGGAATTGATGTAAGTTCTTCCTCAGAGTGTCGGTAGTTCCTCAACGCGGACCCATGACATCCCGCCTTTTTATTACATAACATTTCATTACATTTTACAAACAGAGGATCTTTAAAGTCTAGTTTCTTGAAAATCAGGAACATAAAACATGAGAACAACATAAAAAATCTTCTAAACCACTTGTAAGTCTTCATCATAGGTTCATCCTATGTACATTTACTACATCTCATATCCTAGAGACATACATCAAAGGAAAGGGTGAGCAGAAGGCCCAGTAAGGGTAAACAAGGGAATAAATATACTTGTGATATCAATAAGAACTTGAATAAAAACATAAATACATGAGAAATGGAAGAATAGGCATATCATAATGAAAATAACTTGGAACATAACTTGAATATGTGGCTACAAAATATCATTTAGACATTCATGAACATATCACTAAGGTCAATCCCCAAGGTGTCATAAAAATTACCAAGGTTATTCACCAAGGTATCGTAAAACTTGTCATCTCTAGAGATTAATTATTTACCCAATGCATTGGAGCGCTATCAGGGTGCACCCTTAATATGTATTTACTTACATGTGATCCACATATATCATATTCAAACATTTCATAAATAACCCATAGAGAATAAAATAAACGGGTTTCATTTCAAAATCGTGACATTTTAAAAGCTCTTAAAAATAAGATCATTATATCATTTATAACCCATGGAAAGGGAGTGAGGGTTATATGTATGTCAATTACAGAATCAAATATCTCATCTTTATATATTTATGAACACCTATAGAAATGAAATAGGTCAGGGTATTCACATAAATAAACAAGGGGATTTCTTGAGAGAAAGAGATAGAAATTTTGAGAAGAAATTTCTACAGCCTAACGACTATATATCATGGTTTTAGAAAACATTGAAAAGAGAGGGGACAAGGGTCACCCACTCATAAATAATTCATAATACAATATGGGTACTAAATAAGATCATGATATGGGTATTTTAATGACATACCACATGAAAAGGAAACATGAAAGAAAAGAGAAGGTGCAATTTCTTTTACGAGAAATTCGGTAGCCTAACGGCGTCACATAAAAATTCAGAAAAACAAATTGATGAGATAAGAAAGGGCCTATCATCATTTGGACATGAAATGGGCAGTAATAAGAACATATAATAACATACCCTCAACATAAAGAGATGGAAAATATAAGACACAACATAAAGGAAGTCATGACTTAAAAGAGGAGGGTAGAAGAATCCCTTACCTTGAAGAGTAACTTCGAAAGCTTGAAGGTCATGACCTTGGGAGGCTTGATGACACCTTGTGAGGACTCCTTGGGAGGTAAAGAGACCAGAACTTCGTTGGGAAGGATTTGGAAATGAAATGAATGAGGGAAATTCTTTTTATTTATAAAAGAAGTGAGGGGACAAAGCATTAATTGCCAACAGACACCTCATCAGTGGTATTGGCAAAACCATGGGCTTGCCCATGGTATTTTCCCATGATATTGGCCACTTGGGACACCTCATACATTATATTACTATTCATAAGTCGACCAGAATTATTGCATAATTATTACATCCTTGATAATGTCATTAAACACTCGATACTCAAAAACTGTATTTTCACTATTCACCGAAAATTCAACTTTCTCAGAAAAATCCCAAAATTTCACCTTAACCAAATATCGGTGCTATGATTTCAAAAATAAACTCCATTTTATGAAAATAATTTTCTAAATATTTTTAATTTAATTTTTAAATAAAAACACTATTCACTAAAAATTCAATTGTTTCAGAAAAATCCCAAAATTCACCTTAACCAAATATCGATGCTCTGATTTCAAAAATGAATTCCATTTTTTGAAAATAATTTTCTAAATATTTTTAATTTAATTTTTAGATAAAAAGCACTATTCACCCGAAAAAAACTAATACTTAACCAATAATTTCTTAAACAGTTATTTACCTATTTTATTGAATCATATTACTTAATCAAGGTGTCTAAATTATATTAATACTTTCTTAAGTGAAGTTACTTAATCAATTTGTTCACATTACTAATCATAAGCATAAAATCACTATTCATAATTTACTATTCACCAAAAATTAAGTTGATCCTATTAGACTCTAAATTTTATACTGAACACAGCTGTAAAAGACCATTTTTTGAAAATCATTACACATTATTAATTATTTAAGGTTTACATAAATATTTTAAAATATCCTTTTTCTAAAATTCATCAATAATATGCATACTATATTTATCCGGACATTTGAAAATTCACAAACTTCACCATAAGAAGACATCATAATTTTTATTTAAATCAAAGGATTACCCAAGGCAGTAATGGTCTTGTTACATAACCCCTTATAACACCAGCATAGGACCTAAGAGTAAGGTGTGATAGGGTGATAGAATCTTGAGGCGGCTCGACCAACATTGCCTGAGTAGTGATTTCTATCAGCTTGAACTTCTCGCAAAGGTGATTCCGTTCCAGCTTTACATGATGAAGTTCAACTTGGGTTTGGTCCAGAGCAAATCCCAAAGGTGCTACCTCCTTCCCGAGTTCCGTCAGATGGGCTTCGATTGGCCCGATACTACTGGATGAGGCCATCAAATCTTCTTTCTATATTAATTAATCAAGATCACTTGTATTTATAGACAATAATCGCAACATTTAGTTTCCAACAGTATTATTGACCAACGGTCATATAACAGTCTAAACCCAATGGTCTTATTTTATTTATACTCATTTTATTAAATGAAATAGTTTTGTTGAGTATAAAATAATATAACACACAAAGTTAGGAAACAAAATTTATTCAAAATTTCAGGTCGTTACAATCTTCCCCACTTAAGAAATTGCATCCTCGCAATTTTAGAATTGGGTTTGGAAATTTTTTTGAAAGTCCCACATTGGAAAAAGAGTCAGTAAAACTATTACTTTAAAAGAAAGAAAGAAAAGTACAAAGGTCACCCGAGTTAACCCATACTAGGATTTTATGTAGGAAAACATGGATATGGAAGAGAAAACAAAGGGTCAAGTTCTGATGGAGAGTGATAGAAAACATGATTAGGAGAAAATTAACCACAATAATATCACAAACTTAAGATGTGTTAAACAATATTTGATTAAACAGTAGGAAACATAGACCAACAACGTTTTTATTTTACGTTCCTTTTCACAATTTTGAGGAATTCATTTACTACATAGAATAAAAACATAAAGAAATATATTACTTTCAAGTAGAGTTTCATCCCTTAAATTAGTTTTCACCAAGACTAATCTTTTCTCCAAACAATGAGAATTAAAAAAGACTTGGTCTCATCAAAATCACAAGAATCATCTTCTAGAGAATCACATAATCCACAAAAGAATAACTATATTTTTCCCTTATCTTTAGTCATCAACTAAAACTAAAATAGTTAGTATGAGATCATATAATCCCTAAAAGGTATAATCCTATATAAAAATAAATATGATTATTAATCTCCAAAATTCAACAAAAGTACCCAAAGTTCCAGAAATACCATTTAATACAAAACCATCCTTAAAATTCTTCAGAATAATCCAAACTAAGATTGGAACCCCAAACTCAGAAGGATTTAATCACATAGTCTTCCCCCAATAAATCTTAACATTTATCTCCAAATAACATCGACTAATATTAAATTATCATACTAAAGTATAATTAACCTATTCACATATTCTCTATGCTAGGTTCATCATTTTACAGAAATAACCCAAATCACTATATGTCCACAAAAAATACATAAATTTCTACAAAAAAACCAACCATTCTTCCTCAATTTAAATCCTGTAGTATTTTATTTCCCTTAGGTATATAATACTCCAAAAGAGAAACCATAGTCCAAAATAACCTTTATAATTTAATCACCAAATCATTTTCCTATACAAAGGATATCCATTTGATAAAACATAAGTTTCCAAAATCAACTTATTCTTGATCCATAAAAATACCATATGCATTAGTCAATCCGAAGGGAATAACAACAAACTCATAATGCCCATATCTTGATTGGAAATAAGTTTTTGTAATATCATCATTATTCACCCTCAATTGATGATAACCATAACGAAGATCAATCTTAGAGAAGAATTGAGTCCCACAAAGTTGGTCAAATGAGTCATCAATTCTTGGAAGAGAGTATTTGTTCTTCACTGTGATCCCATTCAGTTCTCTATAATCAATTCATAGCTGCACCGATCCATCCTTCTTCTTCACAAAGAGAACTGGTTCTCCCCAAGGAGACACACTTGGTTGGATAAACCCATTCTACAAAAGATCTCAGAGTTATTTCTTAAATTCCTCTAGCTCCAAATTTTCCATCCTATAGGGGGTCTTTGACATCGGATGAGATCCAGGTATGAGTTCAATGGAGAACTCTACCTCTCTTTCTGGGGGAGGTCCGGGTAACTCCTCAGGAAATATGTCAACGTATTCCTAAACGATGGGGACATTTTCTAAAAGAATAAATCCTTCGTGAGAAACTTATTTCATTTACGAATCTTTTAACTAAAAAGGATTTTATGTCTTAAAACTTCATGCTTAGACAAATTATATTTTTATATAATTCCTTCATAATGATTCATAAAAATCTTACGATTAACCAAACATATCCCCCAGGAGTGTCGTAACTAAGAGTGCAGCAAGACCCATTGTCGTGTACTAGTTCCCATTCGAGTCTAGATCAAAGCGGTGTTTTCGGGTTTTACCCCCATGTACATCTATGCCAGAGCCACCTCTACCTGCTCGTATTCAGACAGGGATGTATTTGCTTGATAAATCACTTACTCAATACTCACCAAAATACCAGGAAGATTTCCTATATTTAAAATTTTCTATAGGGTTCTTCCTAAATTTTTCATATCCTAATTTCCATAAATAACTAAACTATCCCCTGATACCAACTATGACATCCCGCCTTTTTATTACATAACATTTCATTACATTTCACAAACAGAGGATCTTTAAAGTCCAGTGTCTTGGAAATCAGGAACATAAAACATGAAAACAACATAAAACATTCTTCTAAATCACTTTTAAGGATTCATCATAGGTTCATCCTATGTACATTTACTGCATCTCATATCCCGGAGACAGACATCAAAGGGTGAGCAGAAGGCCCAATAAGGGTAAACAAGGGAATCAATGTACTTGTGATATCAATAAGAACTTGAATAAAAACATAAATACATGAGAAATAGAAGAATAGGCATATCATAATGAAAAGAACTTGGAAAATAACTTGAATATGTGGCTACAACATATCATTTAGACATTCATGAACATATCACCAAGGTCCATCCCCAAGGTGTCATAAAAATTACCAAGGTTATTCACCAAGGTATCGTAAAACTTGTCATCTCTAGAGATTAATTATTTACCTAATGCATTGGAGAGATATCAGGGATCACACCTAATATGTATTTACTTACATGTGATCCACATAGATAATATTCAAACATTTCATAAATAACTCATAGATAACAAAAGAAATGTGTTTCATTTCAAAATCGTGATGTTTTAAAAGCTCTTAAAAATATGATCATTATATCATTTATAACCCATGGAAAGGGAGTGAGAGTTATATGTATGTCAATTACAGAATAAAATATATCATATTTATATATTTATGAATACCCATATAAATGAAATAGGTCTGGGTATTCACATAAATAAACAAGGAGATTTCTTGAGAGAAAGAGATAGAAAATTTGAGACGAAATTTCTGCAGCCTAATGACTATATAACATGGTTTTAGAAAACATTGAAAAGAGAGGGGACAAGGGTCACCCACTCATAAATAATTCATAATAAATTATGGGTACTGAATAAGATCATGGTATGGATATTTGAATGACATACCACATGAAAAGGAAACATGAAAGAAAAGAGATGATGCAATTTCTTTTACAAGAAATTCGGCAGCCTAACAACGTCACATAAAAATTCAGAAAAACAAATTGATGAGATAAGAAAGGGTCTCTAATAATTTGGACATTAAATGGGAAGTAATAAGAACATATAAAAACATACCCTCAACATAAAGAGATGTAAAATATAAGACACAACATAAAGGAAGTCATGACTTAAAAGAGGAGGGTGAAAGAATCCCTTACCTTGAAGAGTAACTTCAAAAGCTTGAAGGTCGGGACCTTGGGAGGATTGACGACACCTTGGGAGGACTCCTTGGGAGGTAAAGAGACCAGAACTTCATCTTAGAGGATTTGTAAATGAAATTAATGAGGGAAAGGCTTGGTATTTATAGGAGAAGTGAGGGGACAAAGCATTAATTGCCAAGGGACACCTCATCAGTGGTATTGGAAAAACCATGGGCTTGACCATAGTATTTGCCAATGGTATTGGCCAATTGGGACACCTGATGCCTTATATTACTATTCATAAGTCGACCAGAATTATTACATTCTTAATGATGTCATTAAACACCCGAAACTCAAAAACTGTATTTTCACTATTCACCGAAAATTCAACTTTCTCAGAAAAATCCCAAAATTTAAGCTTAACCAAATAGCAATGCTCTGATTTCAAAAATGAACTCCATTTTATGAAAATAATTTTCTAAATAATTTTAATTTAATTTTTAAATAAAAACACTATTCACTAAAAATTCAACTGTTTCAGAAAAATCCCAAAAATTCACCTTAACAAAATATCGATGCTCTGATTTCAAAAATGAACTCCATTTTATAAAAATAATTTTATAAATATTTTTAATTTAATTTTTAGATAAAAAACACTATTCACCTGAAAAAAACTAATACTTAACCAATAATTTCTAAAATAGTTATTTACCTATTTTATTGAATCATATTACTTAATCAAGGTGCCTAAATTATATTAATACTTTCTTAAGTGAAGTTACTTAATCCATTTGGTCACATTACTAATCATAAGCATAAAATCACTATTCATAATTTACTATTCACCAAAAATTAAGTTGATCTTATTAGACTCTAAATTTCATACTGAACACAGCTGTAGAAGACCATTTTTTGAAAATCATTACACATTTTTAATTATTTAAGGCTTACATAAATATTTTAAAATATCCTTTTTCTAGAATTCATCAATAATATGCATACTATATTTATACGAACATTTGAAAATTTACAAACTACTCCATAAGAAGACATCACAATTTTTATTTAAATCAAAGGATTACCCAAGGCAGTTATGGTTTTGTTACATAACCCCTTATAACACCAGCATAGGACCTAAGAGTAAGGTGTGTTAGTGTGATAGAATCTTGGGGCGGCTCAGCCAACATTGCCCGAGTAGTGATTTCTATCATCTTGAACTTCTCGTGAAGGGGATTCTGTTTCAGCTTCACATGATGAAGTTAGGATTGGGTTTGGTCTAGATCAAATCCCAAAGGTGCTACCTCCTTCCCGAGTTCCGTCAAATGGGCTTCGATTGGCCCGAGACTACTGGATGGGGCCATTGAATCTTCTTTCTATATTATTTAATCAATATCACTTGTATTTATATACAATAATCGCAAAATTTAGTTTCCAATGGTCTTATTGACCAACGGTTATATAACAGTCAAAACCCAATGATCTTTTTTAATTATTCTCATTTTATTAAATGAAATAGTTTTTTTGAGTATAAAATAAAATAACACACAAAGTTAGGAAACAAAATTTATTCAAAATTTCGGGTCGTTACAGGGCCACAGGGGGAATTAGACTTAAGTTCTTCCCTAGAGCACCTTTTAATTACCAATATGAGACTATATGGGGAATTGATGGTGAGTGCTTCCTCAGAGAGTCTATACTAAAGCTGAACTAGAGGAGATAGACTGTGAGTACTGCCCAGAGGGTTGCTTGTGTTGTTTTTCTAGAACCAGAGGGGTTAGGATGTGTGCACTTCTCAGATGGTTACTTGTGTTGTTTTCTAGGTAGGACCAGAGGGGATAGGCTGTCAGTACTTCCCAGAGGGTTACCGATTTGTGATTATCTACTTACTTGATATGTGGTATTTGAATGATTTGAAATTGTAGGAATGTTTACTGTTGAGTACTTCCTTGTTCACTGCTTCTTTTGCTTATTACCTGACATATATATTCACTAACTGTTAGGCAACGATCTCTTGGTGGTTGTCTACTGGTATTTAGTCTCACAACCTGTTTAGGTCATGCTTTTGGGCACAAACAGATTATATTGTTACAGGTATAGATAAGGGAAAGCACCCTTCTACTTCAGGTACTTTACTGCTTTGGGAGTCGGAGAGCGTGTGACCAAGATGAGGCTTGCGATGCTGAGGAGTTTTTTACTTTTTTCTTTCGTACTTTGGTTTAGTATTGTATTTCATCATTGTGACATGTTTGGCTACTTTCCTAGACATATGTATCATGCATCATTATATATGTGCTACAACTGCTTATTACTTTTAGTCTTCTGCTGTTTACTATTGTTTTCCATTATTACTGCTTTTGATATTTTTATCAGTTTCTCTTTCGCTATGTTAATCTACCAATGAGGGTATAGTTTCCCCATTATCACACCTAAGGCCTTCACTACTAGTCGGCAGCCTCTGACATTAGGGGAAATGCGCTTGAGGTCATGTGACCAATTGGGTATAGGGCGCCTCTGGGCGGTTTCTGGAACTGAGATGTTACAAAGTGGTATAAATTGGATTCTTTTCTTCTTAACTTACTGTTTTGAGCCAATATCCAGGGATATGAAGGAATAGGTAGTTGGTAATAAGCTGTGCTCAGGAGTAGCTAACCCGTGTATATGGAAAATCCAATTTACCTCGGTTATTGCAATTTTTCTAGTTTTTCAATTTTACAGTTGATTTGATTTCACCGTTGGGTGATTCACATGTTTTGTGTTGTTATCGTTGATATTATTAAGGTTCTATTTCTGTTTCAACCCAATGAGATGAGGGTATTTCATCTCATGCATCATATAAGCACTTTCTAGGAATCACATGTCATGCATTCCTACAGTGCCATTTAGGGTGAATTAGTGATTGCATGTTGTTTTGATAGGTTCTATGCTAATATGCATGTTGTTGTGATATATGCCATGATAAAAATACTTTCTGTTTGATAGGGTATTGGTTTGTGTAAGGTTTTGTTTGAATGAACACCAAACTTTGGTTCTTGAGGTGTTATGGGCCCTCATGGATCGGAATTTGGTGGATTATTAATCTGTTATGCTTGTATATGACATGTATAAGATGAAAATATTTGATTCGAGGGGAGTATGGTCCCTCACAGATTATAATTTGTCACTTTAATGTTTGTTTTAGTGTTTTTTGGGCTTCCGAAGTAGTTTCTGAGGCTTACTGTCCAAAAAAACCCAAGATACACAACGTGTAATGATGAATACATTCCATGTGCCCTTCTGTTTGGGAATGAACTATTTTTCTTGAGTACACGTCGTGTACTATATGTAAATGCCGTTTAGTCTCTAACCATGTCACTGACTATGTGGTCAGAGACACAGGGTTGGGAAATCTCTGGTAGGACACGCCGTGTACCGGATGTACACGCCGTGTACCGGATGTACACGCCGTGTTGTAGATCCGTATAACTGACCGTGTGACTAACAACACGGGTCGGTTGATTCTTTTTTAATACACATCATTTCCATCTGGAACACACAGTGTAGTGTAAACTGTGTATCTGGCCATGTCATTAACAACACGGGATGGTGAAATCTCCTAGTACACATCATGTCTGGTACAAACGCCATGTAGAGTTAGTCGTGTAACCAGTTGTGTCACTAACAACATGGGTTGGTGAAGTTCATCTAGTACATGCCGTGTATGGCACTAACACATTGTGTAGTATCATTCTAGGAGAATTTTGCGGCTTAAACGTGTAGAAGAACTCGTGTAGGGAAATAGGATTTAATTACACGTCGTGTTTTAGGACTATACGCCTTGTGTATGGGGTGTTACATGACCTGGGTTGGAAAAAGTACATGCCCATGTGAAGGATTAAGGGAACACATCGTGTAGTCATTATACACGCCGTGTATCCATGTTTAGAAAAAATTTAATGCTTTCTTTCTCATGTTCCCTTTTACACTTCTTTTATTCAGTCCTTGACAATCTTGATTTACGGTGTGCACTTGACCTTGCAGATTCATGCCACCGAGACATCCTCTAGTTATCCGCCAGTTACAGGGCAGTGATCAGACACCATACATGGATGATCAGGGACTACCAGAAAATACTCCAGTTATTCCAGTCTTGACACCTTCCATCATTTAGGACATAGGTGCTGATACACAGTTCTGAGAGGGATTTATAAGTTTTATACAGACCTTCCAAGGAATACCGCATCCTGCCCCTTCTATGGCAGAGTTGACGTAGGTTTTCTAGCAGAAACATCCTCCCACCTTAACAAGCGAAGGAGGACCTCAGGCTACAAAGTCATGTTTAGAATCCATGCTTTCCATCTTCGATCATCTGGAGACGCCTCCAGAGAGGAGGGTAAAGCTTGCTACATACATGATTCATGATTCTACCAAGAGATGGTGGGATGTGATATCACATGCAGGATGCTAATAGGTTATGGACTGGGGTGAGTTCCAGTGTGACTTCTACGATTACTTCTATCTGGAAACCTTGAGGGCTGATCGAGCCTGAGAGTTCATGATTCTGGATCAGGGTACTCTTTCTGTTATGAAGTATTCTTCTCGCTTCACTGAGTTGAAACACTTCACGTTTATTCTAGGAGGTGATGAGTTATTCCTAGCAAGGAAGTTTGAGGATGGTCTGAGGCACGACATTTGATCATAGGTGAACATCTTAAGGTTGACTTCCATCACTTCTATAGTCAACCAGGCACTGATCATAGAGTATAATTTGAGGGATTATGGAGTTGTGAGCCAGGGCGGTTCGACATCCGGAGTTATTATCCCTCCTTCTGACAGCAGGAAGTACCGTAGGGGGTCATCGCGTGGTGATCCAAGGAGGCGAGACACTTCTTATGGTAGACAGGTGGTGTGCTACTGGTGTGGGAAGAGTGGGAATACGAGCCCGCTTTTCCTGAGAGACCCACTGTAGTGCCAATCTTGCAGCAAGATGGGTCATCTTCAGTGTTTCTGTCAGATCCTCTCAATAGAAGCTGGTGACAAACATTCTTCTATGACTCCTCATATAGGAGTAGTGCCACCAGTTTCTCATCAGTCTGGGAATTGGAGTTCTTCCGGCCGTTCAGGCTGAGGTGGAGGTCATGACCGTGGTAGTCAGTCACCAGGCTTTCAACAAAAATAGGGTGAATCAGCTCAGAGTTGTCAGGCAGGGTCACAGGCCCGTAGTGTAGGTCAAACTTTTGCAGTGGAGCATACCTAGTAGGAGTAGGATCCCAAACCCTATACAGTTCGAGGTACGATCCTAGTTGCCTCAGTTTTAGTTTCAACTCTTTTCGATACAGGGGATTCCCATAGATTTATATCTATTACTTTTGTGGAGATCCTTGGACTCTGTATTTTTTCTTCTACTGATATCTTGACGCTAGAAACACCATTGGGGACAAGAAAGACTAGTGTACGACAGTTCAAGGAGTGCCCTCTTGAGGTTGCTGGGTGTAACTTTTTTTGGGACCTCTATGTCTTAGAGATGACAGGATATGACGTCATTTTTGAAATGGATTGGTTAGTTCCCTTCTAGGCTGTTGTCGACTATTATCACCATAGGGTGAGTTTCACATCACCAGAAGACAGATCATTTCTTTATAAGGGCGAATGGGATGTCCATTCGAGTAGAGCGGAACCCAAGCATCATGGATTGGGAGGAGTTATATCCCAGTTTTCTAGTTTTTATCTGGATGAAAAGGGGACTTCACATATGGACATTCCTCTAGTGGTGGATCATTTCAGGGATGTCTTTCTAGAGGAATTTTCAGGTTTTCCTCTGGAGTGAGAGGTGGAATTTTATATCGATCTTGTGCCAAGAGCGATACCAGTGTCCATTATTCCTTATAGGATGGCTACACTAGAGTTACAGGAGATCAAGAAGAAGTTGGAGGAGTTGCAGACAAAGGGTTTTATCTGACCCAGTACTTCTCCTCGGGGTTCGCCTGTCCTGTTTTCAAAGAAGGCAGATGGTACCCTCCAGCTTTGCATGGATTATCTGAAGCTTAACTAATTGAAAGTCAAGAACCAATATCCCTTACTGAGGATTGGTGATCTCTTTGATCAACTTCAAGGATCCCGGGTGTTCTCTAATATTTACTTGAGATCCGATTACCATCATTTGTGTGTTAAACAATCAGATGTACCTCTTACAGCCTTTCGGAGCAAGTATGGTCTATACGAGTATGTGGTTATGTCGTTCGGTCTCACGAATGTGCCTACAGTTTTCATGGAACTGATGAACTGAGTGTTCTATCCATACTTGGATTCCTTCATGGTGGTCTTCTTGGATGATATCTTGGTGTACTCTTACACTCGACACGACCATGCTACCCATCTTGAGATCATTTTGAGTACACTGAGAGAGCATCAATAATATGCTACCAAATTCACTTATTGGGTCATGTTATCTTAGAGATAGAAGTATAATTAGACCCCGAGAAAGTGAGAGCAGTAGTTTATTAGGAGCATCTGAGGAACGTATTTGAGGTACAAAGTTTTATAGAGATATATGGATACTACAAACATTTTATACAGAACTTTTTATGCTTAGCAGCGCCACTGATGGGTCTGAATAAGAAGGGTGAGAAGTACTTATGGTCAGATTATTGTGAGTCAGCCTTTCAGGAGCTGAAAGGGTGGTTGACTTCAGCACTGATACTAGTTTTTCCATAGCTGAGTAAGATCTATACTGTTTATTGTGACACTTCAGGTCTTGGTTTGGGAGATGTGCTTATGCAGGGGGAAAGTGTTTTTGTGTATGGGTCTCGGCAGTTGAGGCCACATGAGAGGAATTAACCGACACATGATCTCGAGTTGGCTGTAGTTTTTCATTCCTTATGCTGTTGAAGACATTATCTTATGGGGGAGAATTTTGTGGTTTTCACTGACCAAAAAAGTCTCAAGTATATCCTCACTCAGTGTGATCTGAATTTAAGACAGAGAAGGTGGGTTGAGTACCTTCAATCCTTTGACTTTGAGCTTGCCTATACGCTTGGTAAGGGCAACACAGTAGCTAATGCGTTGAGCAGGAGGACTCAGGTACAAGCAGTTAAGGAGGCTAGTAGTGAGTTTCAACTTATGAATCTTCTCTCTAAGATGCATTTGGAGGTGCACGATAGACAGGGACATACATTTCTTTCTTATGTAGTTGTTACCTCTACTCTTCTTGACCGAGTGCAAATGAGGCAGCTATCATATTCTGAAGGCCTACTCCTCTGGGAAAGTGTGTTAGGAGAGGACCCTATTCCTGGATGGACCATAAGCGAGGATGAGATCTTTCATTTTCATGGGTGCATATGGGTGTCAGAAGACATATGTGAGGAGCTGATGTGGGACTTTCACTCCTTAGTTTGTGCAGTCCATCCTGGCGTCACTAATATGTATCATGATCTACATCGTCAGTATTGGTGGCCAGGTATAAATAGAAGTGTTGCTAGTTTTTTCATGAGGTGTTCCACCTACCATAAGGTGAAGGAGGAGCACCAGCGACCATAAGGGATTTTGCAGCAGTTAACCATTCCCAAGTGGAAGTGGAATGATGTCGCGGTGGATTTCCTGACAGGTTTACCGAGGTCACCTAAAGGGAATGATGCAGTATGGTTTTTCATTGACAAACTCACGAAGGTTTCTCATTTCTTGTTGATCAAGAAGACCTTCAGTGTTGATGAGTTGGGAAGACTGTACATCCAAGATATTGTACGTTTACATGGAGTTCCACACTCCATTGTTTCAGACAGGGACGCGTGTTTTAATTCTCGGGTCTGGTAGGGGCTACAAAAGGATTTTGGTATATAGATACTTTTGAGTACAACTTACCATCCCCAGACGGATGGCCAGTCCAAGCGTACGATTCATGTTCTTGAGGACATGCTTTGATCAAGAATCCTGGATTTTGGAGGTTCTTGGGAGAATCACATACCTCTTGTGGAGTTTTCCTACAATAATAGTTTTCAAGAAACTATTCAGATAACACCTTATGAGGCTTTGTACGGTAGGCCATGTCGATCACCCTTATGTTGGATGGAGGCAGGTGAGACAGCTATGCTGGGACCTCATCTTGTCTAGGAGACCACAAAGCAGATAAAGTTGATTCGAAAGAGGATGGTTACTACATAGTCTCGACAGAAGTCTTATGTTGATCATTGGAGACGACCTCTAGAGTTTGAAGTCGGAGATCATATTTTCCTACATGTCACACCGAGGTTGGGGCACATGAGGATTAAGAGGAAGGGTAAGCTTTCACTGAGGTGTGTCAGGCCATTTGAGGTGTTGTAGAGAGTTGGGATGGTTTCTTATCTGTTGCAGTTACCTCACAGGTACTGGGACATGCATTAAATCTTCCACGTTTCTCAGCTTCAGCATTATTTCTCAGACCTGTATCGTGTTTTTCAACCCGAGGAGGTTGATTTAGAGGTGGAAACCTCATTCGAGGAGCATCCTATCCAGATTGTTGATCAAAGTGGGAAGGTTCTCTATGGCCGGTCTGTTCTTATGGTACGAGTGCTATGGCAGCATGGAAAAGTATAGGGCGGGACTTGGGAGAGGGAGGCCGATGTACAATCGTAGTGGCCAGAGCTGTTTAAGGATTCTTCTTCTATGCTACCTCGCTAGGGAAATTCGGGGATGAATTTATTTAAGGGAGGAAGTTTGTAAGAACCTATATCTTCTTTATAATTATGTTTTTTTTGTTTTTGAAGAAAAGACGAGTTTCTGAAATTTTTTGAAGTACACGCCATGTACTTATATATACACGTTGTGTAATATTTTCCCACATGTAGCCGTATGTTGTCCGTGTAACAACCAAACACATAGCTGTGTGTGGTGACATGGAGACCACCTTATACGGGGGCCGAATAAGGAAAGTACACATCGTGTACTTCAAGAGTACATGCCGTGTACTTTCGTTTTTTTCATTAAACGTACTAGGGTCATGTATTCCAGACAGAAAACATCTCTACCTAGTTCATTCAAGAGCATTCGTACGACGTGAATCTTCACCGAGCCCTTGATCGAGCGTTCATTCTCCGAATCGAACTCCGTCAGTTGCGTTGGAATCACATCGGTGAGTTCTCTCTTCTTCTTGAACACCTTCTTCTGATTCCTTATATCTCGTGAGATATCATGGGTTGAAAGTTTTAGATGTTTTTGTAGATCTTCAGCATTCTAGGATGATTCAAGGCTTGAGGTTCACATATAATGATCCTAAAACACCGAGGTAGGTGGTTTGTTCCTTTCTGTAGTTAGTCTTGGAGTTATATGTGAAAAAGTTCCCAATACCCTTGAATAGGGTATTGTGTGTTTATGGTTTTATCCCTATTTGTTTTCATACTATGACTTGGTTGATTGGATAGAGGTTATTTGTTGTGAATAGGGTTTACTTTTCCATGTTATGGAGGTTTTTCCCATGTTTTCTTGTTTTGACCGTATGGTCTAGCTTTGCCTGTTAGGATACTGTTTACTTTCCATGCCTAGTATTGTTAGGATGGAGTGATTTATTATCTGTCCTATTTTTATGCTATAGACTGTTTATCAAAGTAGTTCTTGAGGTTTACCTTTTCCTCTTTTCATTTCTATGCTCGTTTGACCTATATAGGGCCATGAGAACCTGGTGTAGTAGACCATAGGGAGAATGGATGTAAGGGTTTCTCCAGAGTGTCTGTTTATTATTACGATATGAGACCATAGGGGGAATTGATGTAAGTTCTTCCTCAGAGTTTCTATAGTTCCTCGACATGAGCCACAGGGGGATTGAGACGTAAGTGCTTCCCCAGATCACCTTTTAGTTACTGATATGAGACTATAGGTGGAATTGATAGTGAGTGCTTCCTTAGAGAGTTTATACTAAAGCTGAACCAGATGGGATAGACTATGAGTACTTCCCAGAGGGTTTCTTGTGTTATTTTTCTAGAACCAGAGGGGTTAGGCTGTGTGTTCTTCCTAGAGGGTTTCTTGTATTGTTTTCCAGGTAGGATCAGAGGGGATAGGCTATGAGTACTTCCTAGAGGGTTACCTATTTGTGGTTATCTGCTTACGTGATATGTGGTATTTTAATGCTTTGAAACTGTAGGAATGTTTACTATTGGGTACTTCCTTGTTTATTGCTTATTTTTCTTATTACCTACCATATATATTCACTAAATGTTAAGAACAGGTCTCTTGGTGGTTTCCTATTGGGATTTAGCCTCACACCTTGTTTGGGTTAGGATTTTGGGACCAAAAATATTATATTGTTGTAGGTATAAATAAGGGCAAGTGCCCTTCTACTTCAGGTACTGGACTGCTTTGGGAGCTGGAGAGCATGGGACCAAGCTGAGGCTTGCGATGATAAGGAGTTGTTTACTGTTTTACTTTTTTACTTTGGTTTAGTACTGTATTTTATCATTGTGATGTGTTTGGCTGCTTTCCTAGACATATGCATCATGCATCATTATATTTGTTCTCAAACTTCTTATTACTTTTAGTCTTCCACTGTTTACTATTGTATTCCATTATTACTTCTTTCGCTATTGTTATCAATTTCTCTTCTGCTGTGTTACCCTTCCAATGAGGGCATAGTTTCTCCACTATCACACCCAAGGCCCTCGCTGCTAGTCGGAATCATCTAGCATTGGGGGAAATGCGCATGATGCCATGTGATCAACCAGGTATGGGGCACCTCTAGGAAGCTTCCAGAATCGGGACGTTACAATGTATCTGAGGTTTTACTTACCTTGATTAACACGAGGTATGTCACGAGTTTAACTTCTTGTGAATACAGTTATGCTAAGGGAATATATTCTGAGTTTTTCCTTAGGCATCTCATGCTTAACATGAGGCAGGTCATGAGTTTAACATCTTGTAGAGATGGAATGAGAGTGATCAGTACATCCCATATAGGCATATCATATTAATACATCCCTATGAGGGGAAACCTGGAAGGTTTACCAGATGGATGGATCAGAACCCCCAATGAGGACGAATCTGAGGCGGTGTGTCCCATATAGGGGATTTGTCACACCGTGAAGGATGGTCTGGACACCATTGTCACACCCGGGGTTTTTCTTCTATTTTATTTTAATGTCGTGGTTTTTATCTGGTTCATTGAAAATACCGATCATTTTATTGAGTGTTTAATGATATTAATTTTGAGTTTTGAACTACCATATATTTCTAATCACCCTAATATGGGTTCCCCATTACTTTTTTAGGAGTTTTTGGAGAGAGGGTGGTTACTTCATGATTTGGGTCAACTGTGAGCCCATTTCCAGTTTTAAAAACCAAATATGTTTCTTTTATAACTCCTTTGTTTTTAAACATTTTTCACCCATTCCACTTCATAATATTACTAAAATGATATATTAAAACCACCATATCCTTTTTTACCCCTTAATAATTCATGATCATGGTGAATTTAGGTTACTTATTTAGGTATTGGGCCAACCCATGGGCCCATTTCTAGTTTTCAAAAAATAATTTGTTTCTTTTATATATTTTTCATTTTTTAATATTTTTTGGTGATTCCACCTCCCACCCGAATCCAAAATACCTATACTCTCCCCCATTATCGACTTTACCACATTGAAGCTCATTAGGATTGCGTATTTGGTCGAATGTTCTCTGGTTTCCTCAAATCATTCACAATTGAGAAGGTAAATGATTTCATCCATAAATCATTCCATTCATACTATTTTTCAAAAAAATATTCTTTCACTGGTTACTCCAGACCTTAGGAGACTCTACAAGAAATTTCAAGCCATTAACTTCTCTCTAGTGTTGCAGATCTAATGGAAGATGAAGAGTTTTATAGGTGGAAAGGTGAGATTCCTTCTCCTTTCTCCTTCCTCTTCCTCCTCTTTTCATTATTTATTGGTTTTATATTGTACCCTAGTAATGATAGACCTAGGGTTCTGTTATAACATGATTTTTTTATTGGTTTTATGTCTTTTTAGGTCTGGTATTTATAGTTTTAGGGTTTATAAACCCGCGACGGGTGATTTCGGGTGTGCGTTTCCATTACTCCAAGGATTTGAGGTAGGATATCCCTTGCACATGCCTTTATAATTCAAGTTTCATCATTTTAATATTTTACTCAACTGATATATATCTTTATTATTGTTTTTAAGCCTTTTTATAATTTTATTGGTGTGCAAAGTAGTTGTTTAATCCTTATTTTGTGAAAGGTAGTGTTGTTTTGTCATGGAAGTGCTCAACAAGTGTTTGTTTAAATGTTCCGTTATCTTTTGAAACTGTTTTGTGAGGTTTATAATCTGTTTTATGGTATTTTGAACATGTTAAAGTATCTTGAATAAAATATGGCATTCAATTGGTGTTTTATTCCTTTTCACATACTTAAAATAAATTGTTTTGTTTAAAAAGGGCATGTCATGTGTTTGGTAAATTATCCGTTTGGATTTTATGTGTGATGTGTGATTTAAAAGTTATTTGTTTGGATTTATAAATGAACTGGAAGAATTATAAATGTTATTTTTGGGTCCTTATATGTCTTTCTAATTTGTATTTTGTTTTACAAATAAATGGGTTTTGGTTTACAACATGTTTTGGCCGAGTTGTCGGAAAATGGCCCGTTTTACATCCTTATAAAAAGGGTTGTGTTTTGAATATGTAACCTGAGTGTTTTAAGGGATTTATGAATGTGTTTTTCTTCTGTAAATTTTGTTTATACATATCCTTAATAAATTTGAAATGCGTACCTTGGTCGAATGTTAGTTTTGAGAAAGGCTTAAAGGCCTATTTAGCATTTTTTTGTAAAAATGGTTTCCATGTGTATTTCATGTTCTATCTTTGGGGCCATTTTATGGTCCATAAAATTGATTTATTAATTGATTTTGGGGTTTCAAAATCTATGTTTTTATGTTATTATGGGTTTCTGGTCTTAAAAGAGTGTTTTTAATGAGTTTCAGGTGCAAATCCACAATACACTCCTTGAAATTGTTTTACGAAAATTTTCAGTGGTTTATTGATTCATGAAAAAATGTGAAGAAAGTTTGTGGGATGTTTGTGTTTTTCTGGTTTGGGAATGGAATTTGGATGTGAAATGTGTATTTGAGAATATTTTTAACTTGATTTAGCACTAAATGGAATCCCAGGTATCTAGGTGGGTGGATGTGTACTAGTATGCTAGTGATTCTGTGGGGTTTAGTCCCTGTTTCACGTAGAAAGTTTGATGATGAAAACACTAACTAAACTATGATGATGATGATGTTGGGGGACCACTAGGTTATGGTTATTCTCACTACTATTGGCTCATGTGCACGATAATTAATATTTATTATGGTTACTTTCACCGAGATACGAGGTACTTGGGGCTCATAACTAACTAGTGCCTAGGGGTGTTCCCGTGAGTTGTGCTCATTGGCTATTTTGTACTCACCATCGGCATACTGTGTGTTTGGTTGGTAAATTTATTAGTGTGTGTTATTTATTTAAAAGTTTTAAATCTTTAAAGTATCCCTCATTAAAACAATTTTCATTTTGAAGTTGCACCTCTTTGAAAAATTGTTACTTGCATTTTTGTTTATAAAAAATGAAAGTTTTTGTGTGATAACTATTATAGCATGGAACCTCATTTGAAAAACATAATTTTATATATTGTATTTAAATTCATGAAATTTTCTGTTTCTTTTATTTTAAAGGAAGTTCATTGGGAATAGAATATCAGGCTAACCAACTGAGTTTTAATACTCACACCTATAGTCTTTATTTCTTTATCCCTTGTGCAGGTTTCAGCTTGAGTTCGATCGCTGTGGGCGACGTTTGATCATTGTTTTGGAGAGAGAACAGCTGTGTCACATGGAGTTAGTTGTTTATATGGTTTGGTCAGTTGAGTTGTTGGTTTTGTTCTACTTTTAGTTTCTTGTACCACTACAACAAATGCCGATCCTAGCGGCGGTTTTTTTCCGGTTTAGCGGTGGTTTAAACCGCCGCTATATTGTGTGGCGGCGGTTTACAAAAACCGCCGCTAAGTTTGGCGTCGGCAATCTATTAGCGGCGGTTTTTTCGATTCCGCGGCGGTTTTAGAAATGTGTCGTATGTCCGTCATTTAGCGGCGGTTTTAACCGCCGCTAAATTCAGGCGTTTGATGCGCCTATTCTGCGGCGGTGAATACCGCCGCTAAATATCAACATAATATATTTAGCGGCGGTTAAAACCGCCGCTAAATTCTGCCCAGTTCATCATTTAGCGGCGGTTAAAACCGTCGCTAACTGATTCCCGGTTATTTAGCGGCGGTTAAAACCGCCGCTAAATGCTCACAGGTTTGGCATTTAGCGGCGGTTAAAACCGCCGCTAAACGTTGAACTGGAAAAAAAAAATATGTTGCATCTGCTCCACCACTGCCCTAAATTTTCCAAAACCACAGCCACATCTCACCCATCAGCCCCACATAATATCACATCCACACATATTTGTAATGTACAACAGCTTACAACATTATTACATCATTACCATTTCATATTCCATCACTAAAAGAATACTACCACAAACCACTACACACAAAAACCAACATCCTCATAATAGTGACCATAACATCTCTTACCATAATAAAAACCAACATTAAAAACACCATCCCTCATAGAAAAAACCACACCATAACAAGAAACATGTATCTCACTATGAGAACCAAAATCCAATAAAACAAGTAGGGAATCTATGAGAAAACCCATGAATGTTTCAATGTGAAATGACTCATAAAACCATATTGAAATATCCAAAATCCAATAAAACAAGTAGGTGGGTTTTATTAAAATTGGATATATTACCTAGGATACCACTAAAACAGTTATCATCCTCATGTTCCAATGAATATAAATGGTTCCAAAATAGAACCCTTGTGGGAAACCTCTCAAGGATAATATAATAATTTGATCAAAACTAATCATTAAATAAATAAACACATAACCATGTGTCATAACCAACCAATTAAAGGGACCATATTCATATTATGACAAACAATAAAATAGATTTACACAGTTACATTGAAAAAAATGAATGAATTAAAACACTTTATGACATTATTCATTCATCTTTGAATATGTACCAAAAAATATCTCCTCCAAACCACTATTCCACCATAGAAAATGATAAAATGGATTAACATTCCCATGAAGAGTAATCTACAAATGATCCATGATTTCCATTGGGTTCAGAAAATCATTACTTCATCCTCATCATCCAACTCTCTATATTTGAATATATGGGATGAATCATGATTATTTAAGTAATGTTGGGATACATTGATGATATTGTGAATTATTTTTATCAGTGGTTAGAGCTCCAACTGATATAACACCTCACCAATGTTCACCAAAACCTAAAAAATCCAGAACAACCTAGGAGAATCCACACTCCCTCACACAAAATATGCCTACACCATCATGGAAACAACCTCAAGAACAGCGTCAACACCTCATTTAGGAGACAGCGTCAACACCTCATTTAGGAGCAATAAGAATATCGGGATACACACTTATCATAACACCATCGATCACACATTTATGTTGCCTCAAACAACACCCCTTTGATGTGTGATCGAAACTGATCATAATGCATTTTAAATCAAGTTAACTACATTCACTGAAACCATTTTCACAATGGGTAATGTTTGTTTTATTGTTCTAGGGAAATCTAAATGGCCACATTTAAGTAAAATTTAGAATATAATTCATTTAATCATGAGCCCATAAAATGTGATCCATAAAAAGGATCCTATTTATCTTTCTAGGATAACAAAAAATACACATCATTGTAAGCGTCCATCAAAGGTGATCCATATGATGAAGCCTTTGTATCACTTTCGGCATGGTGTAAAGCCTGAACTTTTGAGATCTTCCCATGTATATCATGTAGGGGTCTGATTGTCTCTTGTGGAATGGTATAAAAATCTATCCCTAAAGAAGGTCACTCATCCAGAGAATCAGGATCACTCCTTGGTAGAT
Organism: Viscum album; assembly: GCA_963277665.1. NCBI lineage: Eukaryota > Viridiplantae > Streptophyta > Magnoliopsida > Santalales > Viscaceae > Viscum > Viscum album. The sequence continues at coordinate 1,741,576,111 of OY728128.1, read as the reverse complement.
ATGTAATATGCCTCATTTTCCAGTATAGGGCATTTTATAAAAGAATCAAAGTATCACTATTGGGGTATTCATAAAACAAGTAACCTATGAGTCCATTCATGGAGTTCAATATATGGAACCAAAGTATATCTCAAGGAATACATAACTAATTTGATAATTTAATTCCAACAAATATAAGAATTGTCATGTTTAAAAGCATTCCACATCACAAGTCATGCATATGTTAGATGCCCATTTCCATGTTACTTTTCAATTATAAAATAATAAGGTCAATGTACTTAAGTATTTCAATTATAATAATTTGAATAATATTAATAATAGTGAATGGAAATTAAATTTACATTCCAATATCATTCCACTTGCCTATATTTCCATTCCAATATCATTCCACTTGCCTATATTTCCATGTACATAATAAAGTATTAGGGTCCAGGTGAACATTCATAAATAGTAAACACACTATATGAACATTGTATAATTTAGGCCATGCTATCATTCGTGACACAAAAAATTATTTAGTTCCTTCAATAAAAGGTATTAAAACCCCACTTAATTGATTGTTTGGTCATTATGGAATAACATATTGGAGTGATATTCCCATTAAAATTTCATTAATCAGCATGTTTTCATTTTATAAGATAGCACACCTCCGCATGATTTTTTTTAGAAAATAATTGGTTACATAAAAGAATTCAAGGAATGCACACTTAAGTTGTGGTAAAAATTTGAGGCCTAAAACCATCAATGATTCTAATTTAATATACAATGGACAATGAAATTAGGGAATTAGATTCATTATATTATACTATAATAGACATAAACCTCAAAAAATGAATTTTTATGTGTTCAATGGTTTTTATTTACATTATGAATCTCAATTTAGGATACGTATTTCCTGCCAAATTAAATGATAAAAAACTCTTGAAAATTTTGAACTAGTAAAAAACACAGGATGGTACAATCTCTCCGCCTTAAAAATTATGGTCCCTGAGAATCCTTGAGGAATAGATGGAAAACAAATCCTACATACTTATGTGATAAATATTTATTCAAATAGGCATGTTGTACATCCAGATGCACAACCCTCCACAAAGAATACCCTAGGCATACGATACATGAGAAATTAAAAATCAATAAAAATCTCGTATTCCTAACTGAAAAATAGAGACTATGCATTACCAATTATTTAAAACGGAAGATTTGATCATTTAATACTATCATTAATAATTCAACCTTTGTTTCTTCTTAACATAAGAACTAGTATTTAAATTCCAATTCTGATTCACAGTATCTCTACTATTAGAACATTCTAATGAACAAACCCTTTTAGAATTACAAATATGCCTTTGGAATGGTTATATAAAATATGTAATGGTCTATTTCAAATCAACCTCATTTAGATTTGTTAATACTACTTTTTATAAAAAAACATGGTTGATTCACACTCTACTCACCTCAACTTAACAGTGTTCCATGAAAAAGTTCCTCAATGATAGAAATTAATGAAGAGATAAGAAATATGTTGATCCATAGCTAGATGATAATTTAAAAAAAACACTCATCATAAATAGAAAACACATTTCATCTAGAAATGTGATGCCGCATCCTCCGGTACAATATTTTTACATCAAAGTTATCCACTGGAACTCATACCCAACTTCTAGTGATGTCCCGAGCTAAAAATTTCACTTATGTTTTCATGTCACAATACAAACATGGAAATATTTTAAATCCAGTACACATCGATTCTCGCCATTAAAACAACCCATCCAAGCACAAGATGATGTTCTCTATATTGATTATAACCAACTTCACCCAACCATGCATTTTAAGACCAAACAAACTAGCTATTTTTGACACTTTTAAAGAAGCTCAATTTCACCAGTTGACACATAGTCTCGTTCTGAACACGATGCATCGCTACTAGGGAATTATATAATTAATTAAGAATAACCAAATGAGTTCCAATTCAGCAGTCAATTCATCTAGCAGTTTATTAATCAGTATGTCATTTCAATGATGTGTTGTCTAGAAAACACTGATACTTTTTACAAACTAACCAGATATAAGTCATTCAAAAACATCACTGACCATTTCAAAAATTTTCATTCACTATTTCCTCCATTTTCTAAGAGGATACACTAAAACCATTAGCATCAGGAATGAAAACCAAAAAAACATATCAGCTTTTAAACATACCATGATGTGAGAATGCATAAACGTCTAAAAATGAGAATTACATGATAATAACACCCATAATATGGTTAAACAACATATGAACATCCATAAAACTCACTTTGGGGCTGAGGTCGAAGTAAGAAAGGTCCTCGGGAGAAGGGGGTCGCGGGTTTCCGGTCGCAGGCACCGCCGGAGGAGGTCGCAGGGTCGCCGGAGGAGGTCGCGGGGTCGCCGGAGGAGGTCGCGGGATCGCCGGGGGTCGCGGGGGGCTGCGGGCGAGGGTTACAGGAAGGGGGCTGCGGGCGAGGGTTGCAGGGAAACGGGGTCGGGGTAGGGAAGGATCGGGGTTTTTAAAAAAAAACAAAGGTTTAGCGGCAGTTTATTAAAAACCGCCGCGAAACGTATTTCGGAAAACGTTTAGCGGCGGTTTTGTGAACCGCCGCCACAAAACCGCCGCTAAACACTGTTTATTTTGTAGTGTACAAATAATGTTTAGTTCACTTTTTAAATAAATGCATTTTGGTCTGTCCATTTATTTCCACTGTCAGTTTGATTGTTTATATATGGGAGAAATCATTACCCTGTGTACTCTATTGATGCCCTTGGTGCTTGTCTCCATCCCATGAGGATCGGGAATGCCTCTTGGGACTTGTCACGGGCTGGCCTGGATGACCGGTTCAGGGTCGACTCGGGCTGGTTCATGACAAAATGGTATCATAGGAGGTTGGATCTTAGCAGACCATTATTTTTAGAGTTAATTTTTTATTTGGGGATTTCAAGGTAGATGGAGTAGGATTGTTGGGACTTTAGGGGTAATTGTGAGAAGAGCGTCACGAACTCTTGCTCGTTCTGATCCTCGGGTTTCCATGGGAAGTCTAGTTTTATTAGTGTCCTTTGTTCTTACTGATTGTTTGGTGTTGGGATATGACAAGGGGAGTCTGACTAATTGCATCTGTGAGCTTATAGGGCCTGGAAAGACATGTGTAGCTGGGGCATAGTCCTAATAAGTCTCTCCTTGTTGGTTTTGTGTTTGACATATGGCCGCCAACCATATGGTCATGTCACCCACCGACACTAGTTCCCTTTTGTGGGTTTCTTGGACCGTTTATGAATTCTGAATTTTTGTTTTGAAAATCCTTGTGTGAGAATTATGGAAATGGGTTTTAAAGGAAGGATTGGATTTGGAAAAGTAGAAAAGGGGTTTTTAAAAATTAAATATATGAATGTTTTTGGTAAGGTTGTGTTTTTTTAAACAAATTTTGGGGAGGAAGTGGAAATGATTTAACGAGATTGGATTTTACCTAATCTAAACTTGTGGTCTGTTGAAATAAAATGTTTTGAATGTGTGAATTATTTTAAAGTAATTATGAAACTCTATTTTAAATGGGGTGTTTTGGTCTGTTGAAAAGTGTTTGAATCTGATGAATAAGTTTTGGAAATTCAGTTTTGTGCGGCTAGTGTTTTTCTGAAAATGGGTTTTGGCTTTTGTGGTTGTCAGATTATGAAAAGAGACCGTGTTGATTTTTTTTTAAAAATGGGGAAGGGCTATTTGGAATAGAATGGTTGTTTTTGTAATTTCTATTAAATGAAATGGAATTTTTTAATCAAGTGGTTCTTGATGAAGTGTGGTTTGTTTTTTTGGAATATGAAAAGTGTTTTTGACTTGTTGGTTGGTGTTATTTTTGACGGTACATGATTTTGGGAATGATGTTTTTTTGTTTTAGCCTTTGGTGTTTTCATGGGTTTTCACATGCATAGTTTTGTTGATATCTGGAAGGATTTCCTATATGTCATGGTTGTTGAGTTCCTGGGGTGGCATGTTAATGCTTATGTGAGTGAGACTTGATCAAACACCATTGGTGAATGTGAAAATCTACCAAGTTAGTTTTTTTCTTTTTTCAAAAGTGTTTTTAGATAAAACATTGTGGTGTTTGTTTTGAACCGACAGTTATGTGGATGGTTTATCCTATGTCTTAGAAGTGTTTTCTATTCATTATGATTCCTTATGATCTAGAATTCATACTCTTGTTTCATCTTGAGATGGTATCTTGTTGGTGGCTCGGTTTTGGAGTAATGTTCAGTGGGTTTCTAAATATGTGTTGGATGTTGTGATGTGGCCATAAATAGTTCTATGTTTTCAAGATTTCCAATTGATAAACCTAAGGATTATTTCTCATGTTTCACAGTCTAGGTACACCTCCTAAAATAATTCCTTATCCCGTTAGTTGAAATAGAGAGCTTTTGGGATCTATTTAAAGTGATTCCATGTCATGATAATTCATTTGGACATAGCAGTTGTGTTTGGTGATGTTGATATGTTTCTCCTTATTCCTTGTCCATTATGGTCCTGTTTCAAAGTGAGACAAAAATTTTATATGTATCTATGAGTTCTTGTTAGATGAAGGTGTTTTGTTGATCATGTGAGTTTTTTAAGTGGTTTAATCCTTAGTACCCTGACTGCAGTGCAACAAATTCTTCAAGAATCAGGGATCCATCCATAGGCCTCAGAGTGAAGCTTTTCACGCAGCCAAGAAATCTACAGAGGTGTAAGGAGATTGACTAGGCTCCTACCTCCACCATTGTGGTATGTTAGTTTCTATGTCTCTATTTTTCTTTATCATCACTATGAATATCCCTTTTTCTCAACAATCATGGTGGACTTACCCCTCACACAGTGTCTATGGTTATGCCTTCATTAATGTGGGTTTTCGATCAATGTCCATGTGTAGACCGCCTGTGAAAATCAAGTATAGTCTTGGTGTGACCTGTTCATAGGTTGAGTGTGTTGGGTAGTTCCTTTGTTTCTTTTGTGGTTTTAGTGGCCTAATTATTGGTTCCCTTCCCTCCCCTCTCTGAGTGGTGGGGGTCTGGATCTGTGCAAAAAGTGTTCACCCAGTTTTTATCCCCTCAGTTCGGGAGTGGGTGGTTTAGATGTTCATGTAATAACCTTCGTAACTTAGGCTAGTATGCTGTTTTGGGATAGTTTTGTTGGAATTGTGAAAGTGAGTCCCAATTCTAGTTAATGTCCAGTTCTTGTTTTTTTGTTGCAATTTGGGTTCTAATGGTGGGGAGACCCACCATATGTCTCGTTAACTTTTCCTCCTAAGAACTTGCCTAGTGCTAGTTATTTATTAATGGTGGGGAGTCCATTCTGTAATCCCCTAAAGTCTTTAGTTTTCTTATGTTCTCTTTGGTTTGGGTGATCGTTGGGTTCATTGGGAGAATGCCTAACAATCGGGTTCTTGGCTTGGTTATGGAGGTGGTGGCTTGATATTTCCATTGATTCTCAGGCAGTGGTTGTGAGTAAGTGTTTGTTTTTTTGTTTGAGATAGAGGATTAAAATCCATTGATTGTTGATGATATTTTCTTGTATTGAGAGGCTAGATCATGTTGATAGATATTCCTTAGGTGTTGATCTTTCAGTTGGAAATTGTTATGGCTTTCTGGGGGCGGAAAGCTTTAATGGTGGGGATAATTGTCACACCCGAGTTTTTTTCTCTTTTATTTTAATGTCGTGGTTTTTATCCGGTTCATTGAAAATCCTGATCATTTTCTTGAGTGTTGGATGAGATTAAATTTGAGTTTTTAACTTCCATATATGTTTAATCACCCTAATATGGGTTCCCCATTGCTTGTTTATGAGTTTCTGGAGAGAGGGTGGTTACTTTATGATTTGGGTCAATCGTGAGCCCATTTCCAGTTTTAAAAACCAAATATGTTTCTTTTATAACTACTTTGTTTTTAATTTTTTTTCACCCATTCTATTTCATAATATTCCTGTACTGATATATTCAAACCACCATTTCCTTTTGGACCCCTTAAGAATTCATGATCATGGTGAATTTAGGCTACTTATTTAGGTATTGGGCCAACTCATGGGCCCATTTCCAGTTTTAAAAAAATAATTTTTTTCTTTTATATATTTTTAAGTTTTTAATATTTTTGGTGATTCCACCTCCCACCAGAATCCAAAATACTTTTACTCATCCCCATTATCTATTTTACCAATTTGGAGCTCATTGGGATCACATATTTGGTCGAATGTTCTCTGGTTTCCTCAAATCGTCTAGAATTGAGAAGGTAAATGATTACATCCATAAATCATTCCATTAGTAATCTTTTTCCAAAAAATATTATTTCTCTGGTTCTTCCATACTATAAGAGACTCTCCAAGAAGTTTAAAATGATTAACTTCTCTCTAGGGTTTTATATCTAATGGAAGATGAAGAGTTTTCTAGGTGGAAAGGTGAGATTCCTTCTCCTTTCTCCTTCCTCTTCCTCCTCCTTTCATTATTTCTTGGTTTTATATTGTACCCTAGTCATGATAGACCTAGGGTTCTGTTACAACATGATTTTTGGTGGGGTTTATGTTTGTTTAGGTCAGGTATTTATAGTTTTAGGGTTTATAAACCCACGACGGGTGATTTCAAGTGTGAGTTTCCATTACGCCCAGGATTTGAGGTAGGATATCCCTTGAACATGACTTTATAATTAAAGTTTCATCATTTTAATATTTTACTCAACATATATATATGTTTATTATTGTTTTTAATCCTTTTTATAATTTTATTAGTGTGCAAAGTGGTTGTTTAATCCTTATTTTGTGAAAGGTAGTGTTGTTTTGTCATGAAAGTGCTCAACAAGTGTTTGTTTAAATGTTCCGTTATCTTTTGCAACTTTTTTGTGAGGTTTATAACCTGGTTTATGGTATTTTGAACATGTTACAGTATCTTGAATAAAATATGTCATTAAATTGGTGTTTTATTCCTTTTTACGTACTTAAATTAAATTGTTTTGTTTAAAAAGGGCATGTCATATGTTCGGTAAATTTTCCGGTTGGATTTTATGTGTGATGTGTGATTTAAAAGTTATTTTTTTGGATTTATAAATGAATTGGAAGAATTATAAATGGTATTTTTGGGTCCTTATATGGATTTCTATTTTTTATTTGGTTTTACAAATAAATGGGTTTTGGTTTACAACATGTTTTGGCCTAAGTTGTCGAAAAATGGACAGCTTCACATCCTTATAAAAAGGGTTGTGTTTTGAATATGTAACCTGATTGGTTTAAGGGATTTATGAATGTGTTTTTCTACTGTAAATCGTGTTTATAAACCTCCTTAATAAATGTGAAATGCATACCCTGGTCGAATGTTAGTTTTGAGAAAGGCTTAAAGGCCTATTTGGCATTTTTTTGTAAAAATGGTTTCCATGTGTATTTAATGTTCTATATTTTCTATTTTATGGTCCATGAAATTGATTTATTAATTAGTTTTGGGGCTGAAAAATCTTGGTTTTTATGTTATTTATGGGTTTATGGTCTTAAAAGAGTTTTTTTGAATTTGTTTTAGGCGCAAAGCATCAATACACTCCTTGAAATTGTTTTACGAAAATTTTCAGTGGTTTATTGATTCGTGAAAAAAATGTGAAGAAATTTTGTGGGATGTTTTTGTTTTTATGGTTTGGGAATGGAATTTGGATCTGAAATGTGTATTCGATAATATTTTTAACTTGATTGAGAACTAAAGATAATCCCGTGTATCTAGGTGGGCAGACGTGTACTAGTATGCTAGTGATTCTGTGTGGTTTGGATCCTATTTCACATAGCAAGTTTGACGATGACAACAATAACTAAACTATGATGATGACGATGTTGGGGTACCACTAGGTTATGGGTATGCTCCCTACTAGTGGCTCCTGTTCATGAGAACATATATTTATTATGGTTACTTTCACTGAGATACGAGGTACCTGGGGCTCACAACTAACTAGTGCCTAGGGGAGTTCCTGTGAGTTGTGCTCATTGACTATTTTGTACTCAGCGTCGGCATACAGTATGTTTGGTTAGTAAATTCAGTAGTGTGTGTTATTTATTTAAAAGTGTACAATCTTTAAATCATCCCTCATTAAAACAATTTTCATTTTTAAGTTACACCTCTTTGAAAAATTGTTACTTGAATTTTTGTTTATAAAACATGAAAGTTTTTGTCTGATAACTATTATAGCATGGAACCTCATTTGAAAAAAATAATTTTATATATTGTATTTAAAACATGAAATTGACGTTTCTTTTATTTTAAAGGAAGTGCATTGGGAATAGAATATCGGGCTAACCTATTGAGTTTTAATACTCATGCCTATAGTCTTCTTCTTTTTTAGCCCTTGTGCAGGTTTCAGCTTGAGTTTGATCACCATGGGAAACGTTTGATCATTATGTTGGAGAGTGACCAGTAGTGTCACATGGAGTTAGTTGGTTATTGGGTTTGGTCAGTTGAGTTGTTGGTTTTGTTCTACTTTTAGTTTCTTGTATAAATAATGTTTTGTTCAATTTTTATATAAATGCATTTTGGGCTGTCCATTTATTTCTGCTATTTGTTTGATTTTTTATATATGGAAAAAATCATTCCCTTGTGTACTCTATTGATGTCCTCAGTGCTTGTCGCCATCCTGGGAGGATCGGGAATGCATCTCGGGACTTGTCATAGGCTGGCCTGGGTGACTAGTTTAGGGTCGACTCAGGCTGGTTCGTGACAACCACTGAGGGAAGATAAGGAAGAGTGCACCACAGAAAGAGGGAAATCAATGTTTACTATTGGATGGTATTGAACCTCCTGGAGGTTTCCTACGTACCCTATGTAGATGACATGGACCAAAACCCGCGTAGTTCAGAGGGGTGATGAATCGGGGTGTACACAAAGGACAATGACCTGGAGACATGCTGGTGCTTACATGTGGCTAGAGGCCCATCTCAAGAGGGGAAATCTTGGTTGGATGGTTATGAATTATGTGGGGCTTATGCATGGTTAGCTTCTTGGGTGAATGGTGTGATCCCACCGGGATGTGGCAGCATGGGTAAGAGTTAGGATAGATGATGGAGAGTTGAATGAAGTGGAGGGGGATTGAGATGGAACCGTCATAAATGTGATGGTAGTATTAGGCTTGAACCTCAAAGAGTCTTCCTACATATCCCCATGACAGGGAATCAATGTACGTGTAGTTCGGTGGGGCGATGTGACACCTGAGGAGGTGGCCCGTGAGAATGGACGCATGGACGTGATCTGGAGGAAGTGTAACCTCCAGGTTGGGGTATAACCTTCCTAAAACACATAGGCTCAAGGGATAGACCACAATGGGACATTAGTAATGGGATTGAACCTCAGGGAGGCTTCATATGTATCCTCGTAGCAGGGAATCGAAGTCCACGTAGTTCATGATGGGGGTATAGAATCAGGGTGTATGCATAGGAAAATGACCTGATGGTATACGAGGGATTACACGTGGTTAGTACCCCGAGTTGGTCTGACGCTCGGGGGAGGACCAGAGATGTGGGTCCCAGTAAAGGGGACCACAATGACTTACCGCCGATTGTGGACTACAAAAAATTACCACTGGATGGGGATTCAATGGCTTATCTCTGGTTGATGTTACAATGAATCACCACTGATCGGAAAACTTTATGGCTTACCATCTATTGGGGATCACAATGGCTTACCGTCTATTGGGGTTGGACCTCAGAAAGGCTTCCTGCATACCATATATTGGAGAAAAAGATCAAATCCCACATAGTTCCAATGAGTACAGTTTAACGTCTTGCAGGAAAAAAAGGGGTGTATAGTTTAACGTCATGCAGGATGGGGGTGGACCAACGTGAAGTGGTCGAGACCGATGGGTTTGGGGTTTAAACCTCAGGGAGGCTTCCTATGTACCTTTAAAAGGGAAAAGGATCAAAGTACACATAGTTCAGAAGAGAGGATACATTTTAATGTCATGCAGGATGAAGGAAACCCGACGTGAAGGGGTCGGCACAAATAGATGTTGGGCTTAAAACATAGGGAGGATTCCTATGTACCTTTCCTAGGAGACAGGGATCAAAGTCCACATAGTTTGGATGGGTGGATACAGTTTAACGTCATGTGGGATGAAGGTGAACTAATGTGAAGGGGTTGGGACAAGTAGGTGTTTGGATTTAACATCAGGGAGTCTTCCTATGTACTTTGCATTGGCAAGGATCAAAATTCACATAGTTTGGAATGGTTTGGGGCTTACATGCTAAGGCGACCCACAGAGGATTCCATGGTCGATGCTTACTCTAAGAACATGTGATTCATGCTCAGAGTGAGAAACAATAGGAAACAATAGACCTGACAATTGCGGTGCAGAGGTGTGTTCATGAAGGATGGTGAATGGAGCTTACACATGGAATCTACCCAGGTGCCGCTATGGAGTGGAAACAGTGGATGAGGTTTACACATGGAAACTACCTGGGTGCCACTAAGGAGAGGCAAAGGTGAATGGGGCTTACACATAGAAGCTTCCTGGCTGCTGCTAAGGAGAGACAATGGTGAATGGGGCTTACGCATGGAAACTTTCCGTAATGTCTTCCTCATGTCTGGCCACAAGGGAATACCAAATAACTAATGGGTTGAGGCATATAATTGATGTCTACACTTATGCACGAGTGTACAAGCGAGAAAACACCATGGGCATTGGAATTAGTCTGTACAATGGGAGATGAAAAAGTGTGAATCACATGCCTATCATTCGGAATGTGGTGAGGGTGGCGTGACAATGGAGGAAAACTATTGAATGTGTTCGAAACACAACATCCATATCACATTATCCTGAAATGGTGACAAAAAAATGAGGTTCGACTGCTGACCATGTTCGAAACACAAGACCTGACTCGAAGTGTTGTCCAAAGTCTTTCTGGGCATTGGCCCAGGATGGTAGGTGAGCCGAGATGGTATGGGACCAGGCCATTAGGGGGTCCCTTCAAACATGGAAGAATATGAAGATCCGAATAAAGGACATACAAAGCAGAGGTGGAGTGATGAAATGTTGGAATGAATTCCAATGCTCTTAAAATTATGCCACTATAATCATGGAATAAGGAATCTTATGATTGTTATATAATCCATATCTTATTAGGAACAAGAGGAATCCTATTATTGAATGACAGGGAATTCTATAGTTTATAGTTATGTAGAGAGGACTATTGTCATCTTATGATTGGAGCATAATGAATCTCTTTTTTAGAGCCAGAGGCATCCTATATTTTTCACAAAGGGAGTACTACAGTTTATAGTCATATAGATAGGACTATCGACATCTTATGCGTGGCGCATAAGGCATATCTTGTTTAGAGCAAGAGGCGTCCTATGTTTGGAACATCAGGTGTGCTATAGTTTATGGTCATGTAGAGAGGACTATTGGCATCTTATGCTGGGCACATAAGGTATCTCTTGTTTAGAACAAGTGGAATCCTACATTTTTCATATAGGGTATAATACAATTTATAGTCATATAGATAGGGATATTAGGCATAAGGCGCCTAACAATGGTTGGTGTTGGGACTTACGTAAGAGTGGCCCTTTCTAGTTCAACCTGGCATTGGAGCTAAGTGATAGGGTTTAGATGAGTTGCATGAGGAATGGTTCGACTCAAGGTACTCAAGGTATTGATGATCATAATATCAACTCAAGACATGGGAAATGAAGAAAGAGGAGTATGTTGACCCAATGTGTCTCATGGTGTGCGGAGGAGTATCTCAAATCCTGGTATTCCATATTTGGAAGGTGGGTGCGCATAAGGGCGCAATGGAAAATTTCAATGTCCCGGACTGAAAAGTTTGTAGTGAGACTCTCCATTTTTCACGGGGGTCAGTGTTGGGTTGAAATCCCATCCCGATGGACACATGGGGTCTCGCGGAGCATGAGTTCTCATGGATCAAAGGGGCTATGTGGAGCATAGGGTCTCACAAAGCATGGGTCTTCGTGGAGACTTGATTTTGCGAAGGGCATCACTTCATGGTTCTTGGGAGCTTCGCGAAATGGGAGATCGACCACCCAAGGGGTGGAATAACCGTGCTTATGATGGGGGTGAGCTGACAATTTATAGGTGGTGGAGGTCGATGGATCACGTAGCGAATAATAAATGCACACCGCGAAGAGAAAATGATGCCACAAAGGATGTCATGCTCCGCAACAGGAGGGAGTTCCCTCAAGTTTATCATAACCATAGAGTCGACCATCATTGGCCTTCACAATGCACGCAGAGGCTCCAGTTAAGTTCCCTAAAGTTTATCGTAGTTGCAAAGGCTACCGTCATGGCCTTCACAGTGCTCACGAAGGCTCCGGTCAAGTTACTTTTGCTCCACGATCATGGAGGGAGCTTCATGAATGGGATCCACAAACCAGTTTTCCATCCCAACTTCGAATGTCCATAACTCATAATCCGCAACTTTGTTCGGTCTCTATGAATAGTCAAATAGAAGCTTGTAAAACGGGCTATGATCTTGAATCATGTATGGAAGAATTTGGAATATTTTGTGGATGTGTTTTCTGGTTCCAAAAAATAAAAATTATTTTTATGTTTTTAATAGTAGTAAAATGAAAATTTTATGTTATTATGAGATCTATGATCTCCATTCACACATAATATGGGAAGTGAAATTTTTGGGTCATGTATTTGGGAGTTTTGGGAATATGAACTTTGGGACATCAATAGCCTTAAAGATTAGATGAACAACTCGGCGTAACAGGCAGCCAATGCACCCTGACGGCACACAAGAATCATCAAGTGGGCATCCTAGAAAGAGGGATGGTCATGTTGGTTCCCATCAACACTACTGAAGATCAGACGTTAGTCAATACTAATTTTTATCAGCACTGAACCTAAAACATTGATAAAAGGGTAACCTTTATGAGTACTTGCTAAAAGAGATGATAAAGGTAATTTTTATCAATGCTAAAAAAGAGATGATAAATGTGAACCCTTTATCAGTGCTTTTCTTAGCAGTGATAAAAACTTTTAATAAAAAATATTATTTATCATATTTATATTGAAAATTTAATTCTTATTTATATACATTAATTAAATAAATCATGTATATAATTAATATAAATATGATATATTAATATATATTTTTGAATAATCCAAACAATTATATAAATATAAATGATGTATTGTTAATATGTGATATTTAAAATTATATATTTATATCAATGTTTATGTGCATATATGTGTATGAATTATGTTGTGTGTGTCTTTTTTATGTGTGTCAATATAGATGTTGTATGTGAAAAAATATATATATGTGTATGTATAGATATGTGCACATGTATGTCATATGTACACATGTGTGTATATATATATATATATAATGACATATATATGACATGTGTACATGTGTATGAATAACCTGTACTTAAATAGTTAATTATAAAATTGTAAATATATATAATGTTTTAAAAAAAGTATTTATAAAATTATATATATGTATATATATTTAAATAATTATAAAATCATAATAAATATATTTAAATAATAAATATATTTATTAAATTTATAAATATATATATTTATACCAAGAAGGTTTGGGGCTAAGCACCTTATTACTAAAATGAAAGAAAAATAAATAGTACATGAAAGAAGGATGGAGTCAAAAAGACAATCCCACATCCAAAAGGAAAAAACAACAACTCAAGAATCACTATAATCATGATCCAAGTTATGAAAAAATCATCATCATCATCAGTAGACTCCCACTTTGACTGTGAGTTCCTCTGATTAAGAAGCGCAATAAATTGTTGCTTCACCTTATCCTACTTTGGAGTTAACTGAGATGATATAGAAGACATGTCTCACCCATGCCCTCAATTTAAATCATCACGACCACCCCGTCCTCTTCTTTTTGGATGCCTACCCCACCTCCACATTTTCTGATGCATAATTCCATCATGTGCACCTGTTTCATCTGGTAAATATTTAGAATGACTCTCATCATTAATAGAATCAAGCACCTCAAAACAGTTACCATCTGTGACATTATTTTATTTATTAGATGTCTATGAAAATTTTTTAGGTGACTTGGGATGAAAGCCAGTTTTCCTTAGAACCATTTTGAATCCTTCATTATCCACATTATGCTTTCCTGATATCATTCCCTCATGCATGTCATATTTGGATTGCACAATCTCTTCCCTCTCGACAAACTCCAATATTTCTAACAAAGCAGAAGTATCCGTAAATTCATTGGTCTTATTGTTTGTGTCAACCACTTGCTCATGAATATCATCAGCCACTACTTTCACATCAGCCTATCTGATGACTTTCTCACCAGGGAATTTCACTAGATTAGAAGGACTACCTACTTCAAGGGTAACTTTATATCTGTCCAACATTTCATTTTTCTCATCATCATCATGAGTTTCCTCATCAATAATATCTGACCAAATCCTCTTCTTACCAGAACTGTGCACAAGAATATCAACTGACTGCTGAGTTCCCTTTGCATCCACTTGCCCAACAACATTAGCCGGCTATCCTTTATATTGACCAACATGTGTATCAGACTACCCAGTCTTTCGAGTATCAGGAACACCTGATTTCCTACCCCTTTTGAAACAAGAATCCTTATCATAATTGCGAGTATGAAAAACCTCACAAACAATTGATCTCCTGCAATTAGACATATCAAGAAAATAATATTACATTCCTTAAAGAATTTTGAAATCCTATCATAGAAAATTTTCAAATCAAATTCATCTTTATCAGTAGAAAAAAACACCTGAATAACCAAAGTTGAACCCAAATCAACCTCAACCAGAAAAGTAAGAAAAATGTCCAAACCTCACAGTCTAGATTTACTTATCCATTTTAATGGGGAGACCAATCGGCATGGAAATATCATAAATAATTTTTATATTCTAAAGGATACAATGAAGACCATATACCTTCACCCATATTTGAGCATAAGAGCTACCTTCATTCAGTTGATTAAATTTTTTTTCTCATTCCTTAATATGAAGAAAGCTAAGCTTAAGAAATATGGGACTGCATCTTCAAATCCTCAGAAGGGAAGAGGATATGATAAAATATGCATCCCAATGAAACATATATCCAACTTCATAATCCCAAATCACCGATAAACGGTCAACCAAATCACCAATATTCAACAAAACTGATCCCTTTGGGAAAATATGCCGTGCAATGATAGAATGTTTACCAGTTTCAAGTCTCTCAAACACCACATCCCAATATTCCTTGACATGGGAAACACTTCCCTTATGACAGATGAAAAAGGTATTCTACCCTTTCAAAGGTAGAAATAACACCCCTCATGGCCTTGATGCTTCATCTATCCATTTTCGATATGATCAGAAACTTCAATCTTGAGTGGATATCGCTGCTTCAAACTAGCACAGGTCCTGCCCACACCAACCTCGAGAGGCCCCTTTCACATTGAACCAGTGCCACATGATTGGAATATGTCAAAACACCATTGAGGAAGGAGATACTAATTACATATCTTAACAAATTACATCGATCATATTATCTCACAATAGATCAACGACAACATGGATCAGATAAAAAAATGAAACTAATAGTAGAATCAGAAAAACCACAGTAGATTTGTGACGCAACGATGATGTCAGATCATGACAGATCTAACCAAACCGAGGCAAAATATCCAGCAACAAGTCGGCCTAACCTGATCAAGGTAGAAACAATAACAACCAGCAGTGAAAAATTAACTAACAGAGGACTCAACCATGCTAGATTTATGACTATGACAGCTTGATCTAAAAGAGAAGGAGCAATTGACAAACCCTAATCGCCATCAGGAGATTCTCTCACCATAAACGTCATCCTCATATATATTTATATGTTAATAAACAAATATAAAATAAATAAATAAATATTTAAATAAATATAAAAATATAATAAATATAATTAGACAATAAATATATTTATTATATTTATATTTATATATATTTATAAATAAATAAATAAATAAATATAAATAAATATAATTATATAAATATATTTATAATTATATAAAAATATTTCTAAAAATATTTATTTATAATTAGAATTATAAATAAATGAATAGATTTAAATAATTATAAAATTATAATAAAAATATATAAATAATAAATATATTTATTATATTGATAATTATATATAATTATATATTAATAAATACACATACACACACATATATAATTATATATATATATATATAATTTCATGAATATAGATGGTGTGTAAGTTGTTGATTTGATGGGTTCAACTTTGGATTTCTATTTTGATCCTCGAGAGGTGTTTGTTGGTCCCTCGAAGAAGGATAAGGCCTTAGCAGAAGGCAAGGATCGAGCTCCAACTCAATTGGTGTAGGATCATGCTGGATGTGAGATTTGCGAAATTAGAGTTTTGAATATGAACAATAATCCGGACACTTTGAGAAGGAATCTGAGCTCTATTGTTGTGAAATCTTCTAACCCTAGGTTTTTCACTGACTCTTGGGTTGATGGCATGAAACCGCAGAAAAACATCACCAAGAACGATGCCATGAATTTTATTGAGGCCAACCCAAAATTCATCAAGGATTGATTATAGGATTATAAACACTCAATCATTGGATGGATGTCTCCATTGAGCAAGATAAATGCTTGGAAGCTCAAGGATTTGAGGAACCAACTTCACTAGATATGGGGCTTTGATAAATGAATAATCATTTCCATTGGAATGGGTTGATTTAATTTTATTTTTCACTTGATTGATATCAAATTGAAAGCCTAGAGTTCATGTTTTATTTCCCTCAAGCTAGAGACATTAAGACTATAGAACTGTGGCCCCTAGTTTGATCCGACTAGGGCTCAAAACTCAATTATTTATACATGGATCTGGATTAGGGTGTTAAACAGTTTTTTTGGAATCCTCATATTCTTTGGGATTTCACCTCAACCATTGGAACCCCTATTAAGTTTGATAAATAAAATTAGTTGATAAGGTATGGGAATTATGCTAGAGTTATCATGGAAGTTTATCTTTCTTCTTCACTTATTGAATCTTTTTTTCTTGTGGCTGATGAGTTTAAATTTGAGATCTCTGTTGAGTTTGAATTTCTTCTTGATTTCTTCTTTGATTTCAATTGCATTGGGAATATTATAGAATCGTATATCAAGGGAATGAAATGTTCTAATTGAAAAAAGAGTGTTTATAAGGCCGATAATTGTAAATTTAAATGGTCAATGTATGGTTATTCAATTAGAAACAATGAGACAAGGTTGATAAGGGGATCACAGGTAAAGGAAATATGATGGGAACTAAGGATTTCAAACCTATTATTGGGGGTGTTCTAATTCTAAATAGTCATACACATAGAAATTTTTCACTGGATGTTAGCAGACTGGAAGGAAGTACTGGTGGTCAGGGGGATGATGCTTTTAATATGCTTCATTAAAATGTGTGATTTGATGATGTGGTTAAATCTATCCATTTAATTGTTGACACCCCTTCTATTAAATCTACAAAGTATGGTCCCTATTTGGCCCATTCTTCTCATTCTCCTATGGGTGAAAATCATCTGAAATGGGTAGATTGGTGTGAGTCCATTGACTATGAAGATCTTGATAGTGAAGTTGGGGGAGATCAAGTAGAGATCATTGAGGAGCAGTTCTTCTCTTGTCATAAGTTCAATTCTACAAAAATTTCTCAGCAGTCTAAAAGGGGTGGAACTCTTGTGGAAAGGGGGATGTTGAAGGCAGGGCAAGCTCCACTTGGGAATAAGGGTGATGATGAGTATCTAGCTATACAAGTTTCTCAATAAGGGAAGGATCTAGTGGGTAATGAACATGGATTTGAATTATATAGTGAATTTATGTATTCTCATGATGTTTCTGCACTTGTAGTTGAAATTCAACAGACTTATCAACAATGTTCATACATTGGACTCAAGGGACTAGATTCCGTGGAGGCTCATTTGAGTTTGATAGAGGCTCTCTATTTTCATGTGTCTTTTTATGGGAAGACTATTGAGGGGGGTGAATTTACCCCTCCTATGTGTGGCCCTAGCGCTGATGCTAGTAAGGAATATGGTGGGGTTATTTGGTATGTGATAAGTTAAATGTGCCCTAAATTTATTTTCTATTCTTGATGGTATTAACACACTTGAAGAACCTTTGTGATAAATTATTTTAAACATTTTTTTTTATTTTTTTAAAAATAGCCTATTTTGTTTAAGAATGTTTTTGTTTTATAGGAATTAGATCCATCTACATCGTATTTAGCTCATAGGATCCAAAAGAATCAGAAGAATTTTTTTTTGTTTGATAAAAGTTTTCCTTTGTTTTATTTAGATAAATAAAGAAGTTTCTGAGTAATAAAGAAATAAGTTTCTCTTTGAATAAGTCATATTGATGCTGAAGAGTTTTGAAAGAAGGTTGTGAAGTTAGGAGTTAGAAAGTTCTCATACTTTATAAAAAAACCAAATGATTCTTTACTGATTATAAAGTTCCCACAAATCTTGAAAAAATTCATGATAAATGATTTTGAAGAAATGATAGAGTGGTTTGAATAATTTAAATGTTTTAGTATGTAGATTCAATTGTAATGTGAATTCATTAATAATGAGATGAAAAGGAAATAGAATTAGGATTCACTGAATACAGAATTCAGATTCACTGAAAAAGAGACAGAATTCAGATTCACTAAATACATAATTCATATTCACTGAGTAGGATACAAAATTCTAATTCAGTGAGAAGGAAACATAAATTATATTGAATCTAATAAGGAAACTGAAATCAGACTAACTCTAAGAAGGAAATAGAAATCGGACTGACTCTGAGAAATAAATAGAAATCATACTGACTCTGAGAAAGAAATAGAAATTAGACCGACTCTAAGAAGGAAACTAATTTTTAATAAGCTAATTATGAATAATAATAAAAAAAATCAAAAAGTTTTATTTATACTTAAATTGATAAAACTTGAAATTAAAATTTTCATAAATCTTGGATAAATTTAAGGAGGTTTGAAGAAGTAAAATTTTAAGTTTAAATATGAGAGATTTTCAGAGTTTTTCATATTTGAGGATATGAGGAAAGTTTTCAAGTTTTCTTCTTTTGTTTTCTGAGTCACCTATAAATAATAGGTCAGATCATTAATTCCAGTGGAACTTTCATGAAATCAGAAAAGACAGAGCATTGAAGGAATCAAGTGAGAGGGTTCGGCCGGGGCACCATGAGGGTGTGGGCCGGTTCGGCCGGGGCGCCATGAGGGGCTTGTTCAGCCGGGGGCTCAGAAGGATGTTGGGCTAGCACGACCGAGGTGGCTTGGGAGGCCAGCGGGTGGTGTGGATGATGGGTGGCGCGGTCGGTGGGTGGCACGACCGACGGGTGGCGCAGTTTTACCTAGGGCACTAGAGCCGGTTTGGTCGGGCTCCATAGAGTCGCATGGGTGGCTTAGATCACAGAGGCCGCAGGTGGCGCGACTGTTGCCTTCGTCGCCTTTTAAGCCATTTCCACATTCCTCTGTTTTGAAGAACACCACCAAGAAGAATGACGGGGGGTAGGGACATGTTTTTTTGGGCCGCACCCTCCACGTTTAGAGTGGTAGCAAGCGGTTCATCAAGAACATATACAAAGAATGAGCATGAAAGATATTTTAAAACATCAATTCCCATAATCCCTCGATAATTTTTATTCCTAACCCCGTAAAGGAAAAAGAGGTAAGAAAATTGGAAGTGTTAATCAAATAATGAATAAACCCCTACAACTCCCCGCAACAATTTATTTCCAACCTTCAAGGAAAACATCCATGTATCAACTTGATAATAAGTTGATCCACATTCTTTGTTTTTAGAATAAAAAAATCCAAGGAATAAAATCATACTTAATTAAAAAACCTACCGCAAATATTCTTCCCAACCTAAAAAAGAAAATAAGGGAGTACATGGAAAGAATTATCACACAAATAAACCCCCTACCTCGGGTTGATATGTCGATGGAGTCGCGGGGAAGAAGACAAAGTTTTCGTCGTTCGTTGCATCTGCCACACTCCTCCAATACCAATCTCCTGCGTCAATCCATCATAGATGAGGAAGTCCCACGTCAGAAGAAGTACCAAGGAAGAAGGTCGAAGGAGGTTGGTGTTCTTCGTTGGGGAGCACGTTCTTTGTTGGAGAACATGTTCTTCATTGGAGAGCGCAATCCTCCATGTGTTGGGCGTCACGCCACTTTACCAGCACTTCGTCACTTGGTGAAGCCATCCCAAATAGTCCTCCCAAGCTCCATATATATAGAATAGGGGGGTAGGTAGGTAACGATCGGGGAATTTATGACAGTTCTTTTATTAGGAACCTTCCTAAATTCCAACGACGCTATTACTTAATTTAAAAAGGGGCAAGCCAATTAACTAAGTTGGCACAATTAAAGGTATGTGTATTGGCACAATTAATGTGGAGGAAGTCAAGAGGCTCCTTCACATTAATGAGGGGGGTTGAGAGTTTCTCTCAATTAAAGGGTGGTTTCAAGGGGGTTTAATCCTGGGTGGTCCCCACCACCATAACCTCTCATGGGAGGTTAAAGTCTGGTGGTCCCCACTTCCAACTTCTACATGGAGGTTTAGTTCTGATGGACCCACCTCCCAACACCCACATGGGTGTTGCAAATAAAAATAAAAAAAATGTCACACACTTTTATTTTTATTTTATTCTTACACGAAAAACCCAAAAACTAACTTTCACCCTCGACCAACTGCTGTCAAGGTGAAAGTCTTCTTAAGAGAAAACCAGCACTACGAGTTCAACTGTGCCCTCAGATTTCAATTCCAAGAACCGGTTCAAAATTTAGAAAAACCCGATCGCATGTTTACTGAATGTACCCGAACAAAAGTTCGGAAATTAATTTCGGGCACTCCGTGCCTCAGAATCACGCGCCTTCAATTTTTGCAGACTCGTAAAATTCCCATTTAATTAAAAAAAATTGACATGGAAATTCTGGGTCTTTACCACCCAATTCTATTTTATGATTATTTTTCTAGAATAATCATTTATGGGTCAAGTATATGACCTTTGGAATCTAACTTTTTGACATTAAGTCCTTTATAGTATTTTTTTTAAAGAAAAGTCAATCATGCCACACTATTATTTTTAATAGGTATAACATTTTTAATATGTGATTACAAAGAAGATATGTTCAATAATAAATATTACTTTGAAAGATAAAATATTTATTCTCATCATTTTAATTTTTTTTAATTTTTTGGAATAAATTATTTCCTTAAATTTTTACACAACGAAGATTTAGTAATTATTAAATTTATTGAAAAAATCTAATAAAAGATATGAAAAATATTAAAATAAATATAATTTTTGATATTTAAGTTGGTCCAAGAATTATATAGTTTACCATGACATGTTTATGATATAATAATATTGTTTTTTCAAATTTTACTTATTGTTTTTATGTTTTTAAAGGCAATGTAATGAATAATATCAAATTTGACGATAATGATATTTTATAAGATTAATATTTTATTAATTTCTTTTAAAAATTATAAAATATTAAGTAAGACCAAATGAAATATTATATAGTCTAAAATTTCACCCCCTATGCATTTATAAGCAATTCTTAATCATTTATCTTTACAATAGTCTTATTATATTTGAATATTTTGAGAAATTCCAAAAACACCCCTCTCCCCCCTTTATAAATACCACCCCTCAATACCCATTCTACTCAAAATATAAAAGCCATTATGATTTAAAAATATATAAAAAACACTCTCCTCCAGAATATCCCCATTTACGTGTTATTATAAAATCACTAAAATACCAATTCCTAGTTCCTCAATGGGTCCTTCAAGGAGGTGATATTCAAGAGGAAACATTCTCAAACAACATCTTTTAATTTATTTTATTTTTTTCCTTATCATCAAAATTTTTATCCCTAAAATAATAATAAATAAAATATCATGTATATAATAAAATTTTATATTTATAGTGGAATATTTTCTATCAATACATTTTTCTCATCTCTTATTATTCAAAGAAAGGAAACCATTATCCAAATTATGGCTATTAACCATATCTGTGGATAATGAGTTTTATTTTTCCATTACCTCCTTCAAGAATAATCATAAAACTATTATTATGTTTAAATAATATTTTAATAATTATATTATAACTTATTTCATGTTATATAACTAATATAAACACATAATATTAAATAAAAATGAAACTAATGTGTAATGGTTGGGAAAAACCTCTAAAATAAACTAAACATTTATCATTGAAATTTAATGAAAGGAATCATCCTCATGTAAGAAAAATGATATATGGAAATTTTTAAATTTTAAATGTGTATTAATACCATTTAATTTCACTTCTATTATATTATTATCATTCAACAAGAACTTCCACAATTATACATAAGTGAATTGACCATGAAACCAGGAAAAAAACTCTTTTTGAATGACAAAATTGAACCTTATAACTCTTCAAAATAGCCATAAATTAATTTAATAAAATTATAATAAATGAAATAAAATTTTAATATGTTATTAATTAATCAATTAATTAACATAATTTGATTTACTAGGATACTAAGTGCAAGCAATGAACCCATCTAGACATAAGGTAAGAGATCTCTCTAACCCTCCACATCTCTTTTGGGTTATTATTTCTATATTGTTAACTCAATTAATCTCTTAATTATTATTATATAATTATCCTATATTATTTTTATATTTACCACACATATGTGTGTAGCTTAATTCATATTTCTTTTATGGGGAATTACATGTTTTAAAAGGTCCCCTTCTTAATTCCTTTCGATAAGCATAACTAATTGAAGTGAACTTCTCCGTTTCTTACCGATTCTCAAGTACCCTAAATAAACTATTTTAATCCTATAATATTTTTAAAAAATTGCTAAATTTATAATGAAAATCTATTTTAGTTAATTTTTGTATTTATGGATATAATTATAACATTTTCCTCTTTATAGACTCTATTATTTTCCTTAAAACTATGCTTAAGTGGAACATTTCTAATGATACCAAGCCACTCCTTTTTAGGTTTTCAATTTAGTTGGACTTCATTATTCATGATTCATTGTTATATTTTCTTTTGAATTTCTAAGAATAATTTTAATCCCTTATTTCATTGATTACATTATGAAACAACCTTTGGTTATTCCTTATGATATGATTATGAAACCAATTTCATTTCATGGGTAATACTTATGTTTATTTCTTTTGTTTGATTTTTTATGTGAAACAAATTTGCATGTAGATGTTATGATTGGTGTGATAAGAAAGTGATACAATGAATTAGGTGGTGTTTTAGTATCAGGAGACATTATTTATGTGATTAGGTAGTAAACCTAATTCATTATGGGACTATGTCCACTATGTGATATAGTCTTAGAAGTTACCCTTGACTGATGTTTATGTCATGATATATATTTCTGCCACATTACTATGTTTCCATGATTATATGATTCCATATTTTTTATTTTATTCTTCCATATGTTTATTCATGATCCATACCTTTTATGATATCATATTATACCTTTTAACTCATGTGATATGTTTCATTTCCATGTCCATTACCTTACTGGGATTTTTATCTCATCCATTTTGTCTATGTATTCCCCATGTTATTATATGTTGTTGTGGGAGCTCAAAAGGAAATATGAAATAATTATAATGATATATAATTTTTTTAATTTCTTTTTATTTTTTCTAATTATATACCTAGTATTATAAAGAAACTAGACTTATGGATCCTTGGTTTATATTTTATGGATAATTATTATTAAAATCATATATATGGAATAGTTATTTTTGGTGATTAGGGAAATAAAACTTTAGTAATAAATATAGGGATAATTATATCACCATGGATAACCTATATTGGAAGTTAGGGAATCATAAGTTAGGATATACTTTTCAATTGCATGTTTTTTATTTTATTTTCATGGATGTATTTTTCGATGATAATTATCTAAGTATTAAAGAAACCAATTTTTTTTTATTTTCTAGTTTATAAAGGGAAATTTTAGAACCTGTACCAACAACCAATGTGATAGGCAATGTGATTATTTCCCTAATGAGATTCCAATATTTATAGGAAGGGGAGCTCGATACATCATGACAGTAATGACTCAACTGGATCAAGTTATGAATAATTATTTGAATCACGTGGAACAACATCCTTATCCTATGAAATATAATTTTTTGTTTGAATCATTTATGTTACAAAGGCCTTCTATATATAGTAGATCTTTTAATCCTCTCGTCAGAAAACAATGGATTAACTCCATTTAGAAGATATTATTTGTCCTCTAATACTCAGAAGAAGTTAATGTTGCGCTAGTGTTATATCATTTTGATAGTGAATATAATCCATGGTGGAAATTGATCAAATAAAATAAGTCTAAAGAGGAAATAAATTCCATGTATTGGTAAGGATTAAAGAAAATATTTTTCAAAAAAACATTTTCCAGAAACTCTCCATCCTAATATGGAGAGGGATTTCCTTATATTAAAGCAAAATGAAGAGAGCATATAAGTCAAAATTTCAAATGCTTACATGATATGACTCTAGATTTTTCATGATGACTAAAATCAAGTAATATTACTTATTTAGTGGACTAAATCTGAGCCTATTAAAAAACTTGGCAATTAAAGAATTGGACAGCTATGATGAGATTTTCTGTCGTGCCTTTAATGTTGAGAGGGAAATTAGAGACTCTTAGTGGCATCATAGGATCTAAGATAAAAAGGTTAAAATTGAGTTTAATATGGGAGGACCATATAGATAAATTCCATGGATTAAAGAAAATCCAACATCCCACATGTCAAAATTATAGGAAGCATCATCTTGGGAACTTTCTAAAGGGAACAGATAGATGCTTAAAATTTGGAAGTGAGGGGCACAAGGCTAATCATTGTCATAAGGATATGAAGAATACCAATAATATGAAGGAATAAATGAATTTATAGATCAAAACTTAGTATATAGTGTTGTGTTTCAACTACAAGTGACATTAGAATTATGCGAGCTAATGCTTTAAGACAAGGGTTGTCGAAGACAATCGATAACAAAAACCTCCATGGTAGCAAGTAAGAACATATTTTATCACTACGTCTGAGGTGGATCATGAAAATGATGTGGTGGCATTTACACTAGTTATTCATTCAATAATAGAAAACATGATTTTTGATTTTGGTTCTGCACATTCTATAATATATTGTAAGTTTAATATAAATATTTAAACACCACCTTAGAATATGGAGGTTAATTTGTTTACGAGAACAAACAAAAGGGGGAATTATTTCATCTAAAGTATTTAACTCATACTTGGTCAATGTGTTTTGGAATAAACCTACCTAAAAATATCATCTTACTTACTTTTGTGGAGTTTTATTATATATTTGGAATGTATTAGATAACATTATACAAAGACAACATTAATTGTCTGTAGAGGGAGATCACCCTTTACATCCTGAGGCATCCTAAAATTATTTAAAATTTTAATGAGGAGGATGAATATCTTTTAGAATAATAAACTCAAGTGTATATATTATTAAATTATGAGTAAGAATATTTATTTAAAATGATAAATATAAATGAGACGATTATGCTTAAAGACATTCCCATTATGGGGGACTATATTGATGCGTTCCTTGAAGAATTTATCAGTATTCCTCTTGATCGAGAGTTTGAGTTATCAATTAAACTTATACCTAGATATCTGGACACATAAAATACTTCTTATAGGATAAACACCATTGAGTTGGAAGAATTCAATTTTCAGTTACAAGAGAATATGGACAAGGGTTTCACACGACCAAGTGCTTCACTGTGGGGTCTATCGGTCATCTTCATCAAGAAGAAGGATGGACAAATACTTCCATGAAATGATTATCTTGAGATCAAAAAAATAATGATAAATAACAAGTATCCCTTGACAATGATATATTAATTGTTTTATAAACTTTATAGGGCCGTGTATTTATCTTAGGAGGACCTTTAGTTGGGATATAACCAATTAAATGTGATAATGGAAGATATTCCCAAAAGTTCATTTCTAACATGGCATCGACACTTTGAGTTCATAGTGATTTCATTCAGACTCAATAATTCTACAAAAATTTTCATGAGATTAATGAATATATTCTTTAGATATTATATAGAAAAATTTTCTTTTTCTTTATAGATGAGATTATGATATACTTTAAAGGAAAGGAAGAACATGATGAGAATTTGGATACTGTGCTAAAGAATTTGAAAAGGGAGAAACTATATGAAAAGTACAGTAAATATGAGTTATTAATAGATGAATTATCATTATTGGGTAATTTTATCACCATAAAAGGGATATTTTTTGACCCTTTTAAGACGAAGGAAATTGTGGAGTGGCCCAGTCTAACATCTATAAAGAAGATCAATAGTTTCCTCAGTCTAATGGGTATTACCAAATTTTTTTGGGGAACTTATCTTGATTTTCAAACCCACTAACTAGGATAACTCAAAAGAGATATGGAACAATAAATGTGAATACAACTTCAAATAGTTGAAAAAGAGTATTATCATTACAATGGTACTTACACTACCGACAAGTGAAGAAATATTCATGGTATACAATGATGAATAAAAGAAGGCCTTAGGATATGTACTGAGGAAAAATTATAAAGTAATATCCCAAGACTTAAGGATAATGAAAGTTCATGAGAAAAATTACCCCACACATAATAAAGAGTTAACAGTTGTGATATTCCCATTAAAAATATGGTGTCATTACCTCTATATGGATAAGTGTAGGATATATACTGATCAAAAGTGCCTCAAATATATATTCACACAGTAGAATATTGATATTCACCAATGAAGATGGTTATAGATCATCAATGATTATGACTTCTCAATCTACTACCATCACTGTAAAGAAAATAAAGTGGCATATTTCCTAAGTAGAAAATATCTTGTGACTTTATCAATGATAAGAATTTATAATTATACAATCATCTTAGAATTAAAAATTATGGGCATGGGAATCATAATGGAATAAAATAATCATTCTTTTCTCAAATTATTGATCAACCATTGCTTATAGAGAAGATAATCGATGATCAAATAAATGATTTGAAAATTTAGAAGAAGGTGGAATCTATCCAAGATGGGAAATCCTCAGAGATTAAAGTTGATGAAAAAGGAATCGTAAGATTTGGGTTATGACTATGTGTACCATTAAATCCTGAGATAAAGAGGGAGGTTTTAAATGATGCACATTTCTCAACCTTCTCCATAAACCCAAGGAGCACAAAGATATTTTGAGATATCCTAGAGAACTATTAGTGGGACAATATGAATAAGGAGGTCACTAAATATACATAAAAGTGACTAGTATGTTAGTAAGTGAAGGCTAAAAGAAAAAAGTCTAAGGGGATGATGAAATAATTACCTATTCTAACATGGAAATGGGAAAACATCACCATGGAATTTATCAGTGGACTTCTAAATACATTTAGAGTAAATAATTCCATATGGGTTGTTTTGGATTGTCTTATAAAGATAGATCAATTTATTTTAATTTTATAGGACTTATCACTCAATCAAATTGAATATATATACATTAGAGAAGTGGTGAGGTTTCATGGGGTACCATTATTAATTACATCTGATATTGATATGATATTTACCTCCATGTTTTGAAAAAGTCTCCAACATGATATAAATATTGATATGAACTTTAGTACAACTTATCACCCTCAAACTAAGGGTTAGTATGATAAGACCATTCAAAAAATGAAATATATATTGAGATAATTCTGAATGTACTTCAAATTATTATGGGATCAACATATTACACTAGTTAAGTTCTCTTATAATAATAGTTTCCACTCAAGAATCCAAATGGATCCATATGAATCCATTTATGGGAAGAGATGTAGAACAATGGTATGATTGGATAAAGTTAGTGAATGTATGTTTTTGAGACATAAAATTGTCAAAGAGATGGTAGAAAATGTGAAGTCCATTCGATATCACATTAAGTATTCCCCAAGTTCAAAAAAGATCTATGTATAAAACCATCAGCAAGACATAGAGTTTGATGTTGGATATAAGGTTTTCCTCTACATATCTCTATGAAATAAAGTCATGATATTTGGGAAGAAGGGACAGATATGTCCTAGGTAGATCAACCCCTTAAATATTCTTGATTTCATCATAACTAGGGAATATCTACTTGGACTTCCACCTACCATGTATTAAGTAAATGATGTATT
Source organism: Viscum album (assembly GCA_963277665.1). NCBI lineage: Eukaryota > Viridiplantae > Streptophyta > Magnoliopsida > Santalales > Viscaceae > Viscum > Viscum album. The sequence goes on along the minus strand of OY728128.1, from coordinate 1,741,547,848 downwards.
ATACATATCCCTCCTAAAGATGTGAAAACTAGATCCCTCACATGTAATAAATTTAGAGGTGGGAAAACTGGAAAATGATCTCTCTTATGTGAAGTATCCTATGAATATATTTGACCCTAGATATAATGTTCTATGAATCAAGACCACTCACATGGTTAAAGTACTATGGAGGAACAACAAAGATAAAGAGGCGTCATGGGAACTAGAGGAAGTGATAAAGGAGATGCACCCTCACATATACTATTAAATTATTATTATTACAAAATGAAGGCTATAACATAGACATTTAATTGGTATATATGAATATTAATAACCATACTATGAAATATGTTTATTAATTATTTTGAAATAAACACTTAATTTTTATAAATGTTATTTTATTTTTCAAAAATGTGTTTTATTAAAAATTTTTTTGTTTTATGTGAGAAAATTAATATAATTAATTTTAAAACTTTTATAAAATTTATTTGAAAAAATAAACTTCAATTTTTAATTTACCACCTTAAAATTATCTTAGTATTTATTTTTGAGAATTTTATAAAAAGTTTGATATTTTAATGAATAATAAAAAATAAAGGTTTACATTGAAAACTGTATTTTCTTTTAAAGAACTTTCAATGTAAAATTCTATATTTGATTAGTTTTAAACTTTTATTAGTTCAATTTTATTATAATTAATATTTTTTTTATTTAAATTTATTTTGTACATGAATTTAGTATAAAAATATTTTATAAATAAAATTGATTTTTTTCAGAAAAAATGTTTTTCATTGCATTTTTCTGATTTAATATGAAATTAAATTAAACTACTTCCATGTTTTGAATTTGAAAAAAGGATTTTTTTTTTAATTATTATGATAAAATTTAGTAAATATACCCCTTTTATTTTGTTTGTCAATATGAATAGTAACCTTATTAATTTTTATTACCATGGTTAAGTGTAAACCAGGTAATTAAGGGTAAAAATAATATGATAAGGATTAAAAAAAGACACCAACACTTACCATAATACTATTGGATGAATAATTTTCAACCATAATCATCCTTGGGTTGGATTTATGAAAATTTTAAGATACTGGGTTGACATTATGTTCTTTATAGTATTTTATTTAAAGAAAATTCGAACATGCCTCAATATTGTTTTTAATAAGTATAAAATTTTTAATATGTGGTTATAAAGAAGATATGTTTGACCATAAATATTATTTTTAAATATAAAACTTTTATCTTCATCATGGAAATTTATTTTAATATTTATTGAAGAAATAATTACCTTAAATTCTTAAATAATGATGATGCAGTAGTTATTAAATTAATTAAAAAAATAAAATTTATGATATTAAAAATATAAAAATAAATATAATTTTAGATATTTAAGGTTCTCCAACAATTATAAATATGGACATGAAATTTTTAGAATAAAATAAAATAGTTGTTTCAAATTTAACTTATTTTTTTATGTTTTTAATGTCAAAGAAGTGAATAGTATCAAATTTATCATTAATGATATTTTATGGGATTAATATTTTTTTAAATTATTTAAAATTAATAAAAATATTAAATAATACTAAATAGGATAATATATGGTCTTAAATTTATTCCCCTATGTATTTATAGTTAATTTAAAATTATTTGTCTCTAGAATATTCTAATAATATTTTAATATTTTGAGAAATTCCAAAAACACCCCACTCCTTCCTTTATAAATACCATCCTCAACACCCCTTATCCTCATGTCTTTCAGGACTTAAATCTTTAAAAAACTCTTCCATAAAATATCCTCCTCATTATCCTAATTTCAATGTTTATATGGTCTTTCCAAAATACTAATTCCAAATTCCTCAAGGGGTCCTTTAAGAAGGCGATATTCAAGAGGTGATATCCCCAAATTACCTCTTTTAATTTCTTTTCTTATTCTACCTTCTCCTAGACTCTTTAATTCATAAAATAATAATGACTACAATATCATTTATATAATTGAGTTTTATATTTCTAACATAATATTTTCTATTTATCACTTTTTCTCATATCCTCATATTCAATGAAAGGAAAAAATTATCCAAATTATGGTGGTTAAACGTCTCTGTGGATAATGATTTATTGTTTTCCAATACCACCTTAAAAAATGGTCATAAAGATATTATTATGGATAAATTATATTTTAATAAGTATATTTTAAATTATTCCATTTTCTATAACTAATACAAATACAAAATATTAAATAAAATGAAACTAATGCGTGATAGTCGGAAAAAACTGAAAAAATAATCTAAATATTTATCATTAACGCATTATCAGATAAATCATCCTCATATTAGAGAAAAATAATATATGGGTCTATTTAAAGTTTTTTAAGTATATTAATACCATTTCATTTCAATTCTGGAATAGTATTCCTATTTTACAAGAACTTTCATAATTATACACAAGTGAACTGACTATGAAACCGTGAAATAAACACTCCCAAAATGATGAAATTGAACCTTATAACTCATCCAAATTTCAAAAAATGATCTTCATTAAATAATAATAAAGAAAATAAATATTAAATATGTTTTGAATTAATAAATTAATGAATATTATTTAATTATCCTAGACATTAAGTGAATGTGATGAAAGAATTCATACACAAGGAAAGGGATCTAGCCAAACATCCATATGTCTTTTGGGTTATAATTTCTCTCTATTTGAATCAATTAATCTCTTAATTATAATTATATAATTCTAATACATTATTTCTATATTTACCAGACATACTTATATATTTCAATTTGTATTTTTTGATGTGCAATTGTATGTTTTTAAAAGTTCCCCCCCTCAATTACTCTCAACAAGTAAACCTGAATAATGGGATCTTCTCGATTTATTAATCATTTTCAAGAACACTCCATAATCTATTTTAGGCCTCCAATATTTTTCTAAAATCACTCAATTTATAAAAAAAATATTTTAGTTAATTTATAGTTTTATTGAAATAATTACACTATTTCCCTCTTTAAAGACTCTTTAATATTTTCACTAAAACTAGGCCTTATTGGATCATTTTTAAAGTTACCTACCCACTCATTTTAATATTTTCTATTCAATTGGAATTAATTATTCATTATATATTCCTATATTTTATTTATTAATGTACAAGAATAATTTTAATCCCTTCTTTCATGGAATCCATTATGATATTCCCTTTGGTGATTCCTTTTAACATGATTAGGAAACCCATTTCTTTCCATGGGTAACCCTTATGTTTATTACTTATGTTTGATTCTTTATGTAGCACACATATGCATGTACATGTTATGATGGGTTCACCCAGATATCTCTCCAATTCATTGGTTAATGTTTTAGTCTCAAGATACTTTATGTATGGGATTAGGGTGTAGACCTAATCCATTATGGGACTCTACCAAGCATGCGATATAGTCTTTGTAGTTATCCTCAACTCATGTTTATGTCATGAAATATGTTTCTAACTCTTTCCTATGTTTTAATGATCATGTAATTATATATTATATAATTTATGCTTCCATATGTTTATTTATGAGCCATACTATTTATGTTATCATAATATGCCTTCTAACTCATGTTATATACTTCATTTTCGTGTTTATTACCTTACTGGGTTTCTCAGCACATCCTTTTTATGTACTCATTCCACAGCTCATCCTATGAAGTTTTAAGAGTTAAAATGGAGTTAAGATATCATTATTAAGATATATTAAATGATGTTTTATTATAGTTTTAGGTTTCCTAATTATTTACCATGTATTCCAAAGATACCAGAATTTTCTATCATTGGTTTGTATTTTATGGATAACTATGATTAAAATCATGTAAAAATATGTGTAAAAGGATTGGGTCACTATATATGGGACTTGAAGTACTTCAAAATTATCATTCAATTTGATGATTTCGAGGTCCGTATTAGTGATGGTGTTGGAATCTATGGAAATATTCATCTAAGGATTTCTTGTAATATAATGAGATTTTTTATTAATTATAAATATTGGAGGCATATTCCCATAGCTAGAAAAATGTAAATTTTATAACCATATAAAGGTGTTATTAATTTAATATTAATTGATGACTAATTTAAATGTAATGATTAATATTATTAATACAATTAATTGTTATGTTTTTTATTTCATGTTGTTTTTTCATTTTAATGTCCCTGACTCTATTTCATACCCATGGACCCAAAAAAAATTGGGCAAGGAATGAAGAGATATGAAATGGATATTCTAACATGAGTTAATGATACTTATCTTATCTCTTGAAAAATGTATGATAATTTTCCTGAAGTCATGTTTTTTGAGCATGGGAAAATGATTTTTGATATTAACAGAGATGCCTCTCATGAGGTAATTGAAAAATTTATAATATATTAATAACCTAAACACAATAATACAATAATATTTGTTAATTTTCAATTTTTTTGGAGGAATTATCTAAAATAATATAGTGAATTGTGAAAAGTCAATTATTCCTCACATTACTTGGTCATAGAGTGTTTCTAAAAAAAGAACAACCTTGGTTGTATTTTATATATTATTATTCATATTATTTCATTATAACTAAAAGGTTTTTTATCCTATATATATATATATATATATTTATAAATGATAACGAATTATGTCATTCGGTTGGATGAATAGAGATGTGTCTTAAAGTTGATAGGAAACCTGATAATAGTTTTTTTAATGAACCTACTAGAGATTTTGGAGTTAATAATTTTCATTAATATTTAATATTATTTTATTAATATAAAAAAATAATAATGAAAAATAAATTATAATAATAAAAAATAATTAAACCCAATTATATTTTTTTGACTTTATGGATCAAATAGTGTTTGTTAGCTTTGTTGAAACCATTTAATCCATGTAACTGGCCCCAATTAATTATGTTTAAGGCTTATTTGTTGTTACAATTTATTTATTATTATTATATTTTTATAGTAATGAAAAAAATTAAATAGTAATGAAAAATATTTTAATTAAAAAATATTATGAAGTACATATAATTTAAAAAACCATTGTTAATATTGTTGTATTAATAGGTTAAAAGTCAATAATCCTAGAACGTGAACCCTTCTCAATCATCATCGGTTTCCTTGGGCATATACAGGTGGTGGGTTATAGGCCTACTAAATAATCTAACATTGGTAGGGAATCATTATAATTTAATACTTCTCCTAGTGGGGTTGAAGTAGTTTCATTGATTGAGAAGCAGAGTAAAATTTTAACAATAAAAGAACAAGTGAAAGAACATTACTATTATTGGACAACATAGGATAGGTGGTGGTTACAAATGGAAAACACCTTAGTTTTGGTATTTCAGAGGATGATAGGAATGATCACTTTGGAAATTTCTAATCTTATAGATCATCTTGTTGAGGTAAATTCTTAACTAAATATATGACTCAATAATAAGTTTTAAAAGATATCAGTTTCTTTAAAATGTATCCAGGTAAAAAAAAAAAAGAAATTAGTTTCTTATTAAATAATAAGAAAATGAACATAGATTTATTTTTGAAATGTAGGAATGAACACCACATCAATATGAGTTATGGTTTTTTTGGGATGATTCTATGTATGTTTTAGTGTTTTAAAAATCTAAAAAAACATGTAATGTTAAACAATATAGTAAATGAATTTTTGTTGAAATAAATTAATTTTAAATCTAGTAGTTAATTATTTTTGACATGTTCATGTAGATAACACATCCATTCAATGTGATATGTTCTCAGAATTTCACAAAAAGCAGTTTTAAAATATATCAAAGTCTTTAAATTGTTTGATATGGGTCAAAACCAAGAAAATTTCCTTATATAATCATGAAATCATAGTAAAATTATTGTACATTTATTTCTTAAATGTAGGAATACACACCACATCAATTCGAGTTATAGTTTTCTCGATATTAAAGTAAATAAATTTTAGTGTTTTAAAATTATAAAATGTGCATGTAATAGTAAATACCACACGAAATGTCCTTATATTCACATGAAATCTTTGGAAAATCACTATTGAATTATTTATAATTTTTATGGGAAGACAACTGGTTCATTAGATGTAGTGTGATCAGAATGACTTAATAAACATATTTAAAAGATATTAAAGTCTTTAAAAACATGTGGGGGTCAAAATAAGGAAACAAAAAATAATGGAATTTAAAGCAAATTAAAATTACAATATATTTATTTGTAAAACATAGGAATTGAAACCATGTCAATTAGAGTTACAGTTTTCTTAAGATGCCTATAAATGTGTTTTTTTTGTGATTTAAAACACTAAAACATTTGTGTAATGGTGAAAACATAATAAAAGATGTCAGATTGATGTAAATTCATAGTACAACCACAATAAAATTATTTTTTATTTGTAAGGGTAGAAAAAAACCCATACGACATGAAATGTGTTCAAAATTACTTAATAATTAGTTTTAAAAGATATAAATGTATTTAAAAACATGTGTCAAGGGGAAAAACCAATAAAATGATGTCGGATGGGAAAGAAAATCATATTATAATGACTCTAGATTTATTTTTGAACTATAGGAATATATTCCTTATCATTTTAAGTTTATGTTTTTCTAGGGCGTTGTAAATGTATTTTGAGTGTTTTAAAACACTGAAACGTGCATGCAATGATAAAAACCATAAGAAACAACCTTATATTTATGTGAAATCATGGGAAAAGAAATATTTAATTATGCATGGTATGTAAGAGTATAAAAAATATCCATCCTACTTTGATGTGATCAGAATGACATAATATATAGTTTTAAATGATATCAAAGTATTTAAAATCATGTGTCTAGGGGGGGGGGGTCATAATAAGGAAAATAAAAACAAGTGGATATTAGATCATATGAAATTGACCATAGATCTTTTAAATATAGTAATTGAAACAATGTCAATCTGATTTATGGTTTTCTAGGGATTTTTGTAAATGTGTTTTAAGTGGATTAAAAGACTAAAACATGTGTGTAATGGTAAAAACCATAGTAAATGAACTTATATTGACATAAAATTATAGAAAAACAATGTTTTAATTATTTATTATGTTTATGAGATTAAAAAACACTCATAAGATGTGTGGTTTTCTTTAAATGACTCAATAATTAGTTTAAAATGAAATCAATGTCTTTAAAAACATGCATTATGAGGTTAAAAATGATAAAATTGTATCAGATGGATATAAATTTATAAGAAAAGGATAGTATATTAATTTTTGTGTTTATGAATTGAATACACATCAATATGAGTTACTTTTTTATTGGGATTCTTATAAACTCAGTTGTCAGTTTTTTAAAACACTAAAATGTGCATGTAATGGTTAAACCCATAAAAAATGACATTTTATTAACCTAAAATCATGGAAAATCACCTTTGAATTATTTTTGATGTGTATGATTAGACAAAACATCAATTATATATGCAGTGTTTTTAGAATGAATCAATAATGAGTTTTAAAAGACATCAAATTCTTTCAAGACGCACATCAGGGGGACAAAACCACACAAATGAAATAAGATGGCTGTAAAATCATAGGAAAATGACCATATATTTATTTCTCAAATATAGGAACTGATTCCACATCAATTTAAGTTATGATATTATTGGGATTCCCATAAATGTGTTTTTAGTTTTTTTTAAAACACTAAAACATTTGGGTAATGGTTATAACCATAATAAACAACCTTAGATTAATTATAAATCATGAGAAAATCATCTTTGAATTATTTTGATGAATACACGTAAAAAAACACCCATCCTACAAGCAGTGTGCTCAAAATGACTCAATAAGAAGTTTTAAAAGATATCAAAGTCTTTAAAATGTGTGCCAGGTGGTTAAAACTAATCAAATGATTTTAGTTTGATATGAAATAATAGGAAAATTACAATAAATTCATTTGTAAAATATAGTTTCTAAGATCATTTTAATCTGAGTTATGGTTTTCCCAAGAATCCCAAAAACATATTTTGGTGTTTAAAACACCAAAACATGTGTGTAATGATAAAAAACATAGGAAATTACCTCATATTGACATGAAATCATGGTAAAACCACTTTTGGAATTATTTTTGATGTGAGAGAGTAGAAAATATATCCATACGACGTGAGATGTGATTCAAATAACTCAATAATTAGTTTTAAATTATATCAAAGTATTTAAAAATGTGGGTCGAGAGGTAAAAAACATTAAAATGGTTTTTGATCATCATAAAATATTATGAAAATGACTATAGATTTATTTTTTTAATATAGTAACTAACAAAACATTAACCCGAGTTACAATTTTTCTGAAAATGCTCATAAATGCATTTTTTAGTGTTTTAAAACACTAAAACATGCATGTAATGGTCAAAACCATAGTAAACAACCTATAATTGACATGAAATCTTGAGACAACCACAATTGAATTTTTTTTGCATATAATAGCATAAAAAATCCATCTGATATGTGGTGTGATTGGAATGACCCATTAATCAGTTTTAATAGATATCAAAGTATTTGAAAATGTGTGAAGAGGGGTAAAAACCAAGAAAACTACTTCATAAGGTTGTGAAATCCAAGGAAAACATCTTTAGATTAATTTATAAAATGTCGGAATCAATGCCACATCAATTAGAGTTATTATTTTCTAAAAAATTCATGTTTTAAAACACTAAAACATTTGTGTAATGGTCAAAGCTATAGTAATCAACCTTGTATTAATGTGAAATCATGAGAAAACTATAGTATAATTATTTTTGAAATATAGGAAATGCTTCCATATCAAATCATTTAATTTTTTTTATTGAAAAATTTAAAGCCCACCACACGTCAGTATGGTTCTAAAATTAATTAGATTATTATATACTTATTCCTTTTGATCTCTAAGTGTTGAATCATATCTTAAACTGGTAAGTTTATGATTTCAATGTTTTATGAATTATATTTTTTTTATGTTAAAATTCATATATTTAATTAATAAAATAACTATTGTTTTGTGAAAAATTATGATTATATCCTATGCATATTATGTTTTGTATTTATATTCTTTAATTTCATGCTTTGTATTTTCAGTGAGAGATGTGAAGAGTAGGTTGGAGGATGATCATTCAGATCTACGATAATCTTTAGAAGGTAGAAGTTATGGCTGATTTTTTTTGGTATGGTTAAATATTATCAATGATTATATTGTAATTCTTATTTATTATTTATAGTTCTAATTTCTAACTTTTTTTGTTCCATTTGATAACATGAATTTTTCGGTTTCATGGATATTTAATCCATCTATAGAGTTAGTTAGATGCAGTGGAAGAGGGAATGATGTATTGGTCATGGGTTTATAGTTAATTTTGGACATATTTTAACTTTATATATATATTATTACTAAGATTATTGTTCACTGAGGGTTATATAATTTTGTCTGTGGATGTATAATGGATTTATTTTATATTTATAGTTTCATTTATTTTTTGATTAAATTTTTTTTCATGCATATTTTTTTTATTAAATAGTATTTAATTTTTTTTATTTAAAATATTTAGAAGTTGTTTCTAATAAAAATTGCTTAGCATAACCTTCGCTAAAATTTTTAGAGGTAGTTATGGAAATTTTAGTAATTTTTTTCCTCTAGAAAGAAAATTTCACTAAATTATTAATAGATATTATATTAATTCCCCCCATTTTTTCAAAAAAAAAAACATCCACCAAATTAATAAAAATATATCCTTAATTAGCTAAAATGAAACATATAAAAACCACCACTAAATAATAAAAAATACCACTAAATTATTCCCAACTGTGAAATATGAAATAGTTTAAGTAACCATATCTAATCAATATTTTATTTTTTAACTATCTCCAGTAGTAAAATAAACAAATTACAAGACCACATTTTTTATAGTTCTAGGTGTGTTCATGGGTGAATAGGTAGATGTTTAATATAAAATCACAATTCAAGGGGAATTAAGAGAACTGACAGGGGGTGAGAGTGGGAGCGGGGGGTCAAGAATTAGGGGGGGGGGGGGGGGTTAAATAAAAATAACATTCTTTGAAAAATTTATCAGTGCTGATGAAGGGTGAAATTATCAATGCATTATTTTTTGTACTGATAAAGGTGGAATTTGTTAGCACTAATAAAGGTGGACTTTATTTTTTATTTTTAGGGATAATAAAGTCCCCCTTTATTAATTCTAAAATAAAAAATGGTAATGATCACCTTTATTAGCACTGACAAAAGTAACATTTATTTGTTCATTTTTTAGAATTGATAAAGGTAAAGGATTTTAAGGGTTCTTAGTATGTCATTGATTTTTTAGCACTTAAAAGAGCGATATATAGTATAGAGGTAGTTGGTGTAGCTGGTTTCCATACATGCATCACTAAGATGAGGAAATTGAAAGATAAATGGGTGTGCTAACACATATCATATGACCCTCTTCCCGCAAAGATCTCTATGATGGGATAAATGGGTACCCTAGCATGGTGTGTTAAAGGCCAACATTATAATGACCCTTTATTTTTATAGATACTATCACACAATTTTAAGTATAACTAACCATGAAATAAAAACCAAAGATCATAAAGTCTAGTGTCTTTAGAGGATTAGGTATATAAAACAGAAAACATGAAACCAAAATGAAAAAAACTTTTAGTTAAACCTTATATTGAGCTCCAAACTCCAATTGAGATCTAACACCTTCACAGGGTAACCTGGGGAATACATGAAAAAATGAAGGACCTAAAAGCCTAGTAATGGAATAAACATAGTAATAATGCATATAACATGGGTTGGAATACACAACACGATGACATAAAAATTCATGGAATATGAATAAACATATGGAAGCATAACATATAGAATTTGGAATCATGTAATAAGGGAATCATAGAAATCTGGAAATAACATAAAACATTATATAAGAATGATTCAAGTGTAACTACTAAGACTATTTCACATGGATTATCATGAGTCAAGTCTAACCACCAAAACCATTGCACATGATTATCATGAGTTAAGGCTAGCCACTAAGACCATTGCACATAAAGTCTCATGAGACTAAACATTACCCAATGCATTGGAGTTCTAACCAGGTTAAACCATCATAACATTTTCATTAATTTGAGTTCCATATTAAGAATCATACATAACTAATAAAAAATAAACATAAGGGTTACCCCTGAAAATAATTGGGTATCATAATAATGTCAAAATGCTTAACCAAATGGAATATCATAACTTTTTTCATTAAATAATGGAATTAAATCATAAATTTTAAATTAATAAGGGAATATATCATGATAATTTATTTCAAAATTAAGTGAAAACATATAAAATAAGTGTTTAAGAAACATTAAAAATCAAACATTTTAGTGCGGTTTAAGGAAATTTTTTAAATATATTTAAAATAGAAATGGAATAATTGTTTGTATAAAATAAGAAATGAACCAAGATAATTTTAAATTATAAAATGAGTTATTTAATGAAAATAATGGTTTCTTATAATATATTATGTTGTGTACTTTAAAATGGGTAATAAATCAAGAAGTTACCTTTGATCAGACTTGCTTATTGGGAAGAATTGAGAAGGGAACCTTATGAAAACATGTATTTCCCTATTGAAGAAAGAATAAATGAGATAGGATCATATAATTGGAACATAAATTAAAAATTTTAGATGAGAAAATAATAATAATATATAATTACATCAGGTTAAAGAGAGATAAAGCATAACCCAAAGGAAAAATGGAGGTTCAAAAAGAATTCCTTACCTTGTTCCTAAAAGTGTTATGCACTTGCACTTAATGTATTGTATAATCAGATGAAATACATTAATTAATTTATTAATAAACTTTTAAAATTCATTTGATTTATTATAATTTTATTATGTTCATTTATGTACTTTTTTATGAGTTATATGATACAATTTTATCATTTGTGAGTGTTCGTTTCCTTAGTTTTCATGACCAGTTTACTTGTATACATGTATGTAAAATCTTGTAAAATGAGACTAGTTGAACATAATTGAAATTATATGTTATTAATTAACATAAAAAATATTAAATGTTCATATATATCATTTTTTTCTATATGTGAGTATGACTCATTAGATAAATCTTAATGATAATCATTTAGAATATTTTTTCGTTTTTTGATCACCATGAACTAGTTTTGTTTTATGAATTTATATCATGTATATATAATGGTTACAAACCATTAAATAGGTTTTAATACATATATTATAATAATTTTTAACCATTAAAATTTATTTATGACCAGCCTTTAATTCGGTAATGGAAATGGAAAACATGTCGTCCTTGAATGCGATAAATCAACACATCACAGATGATGTTTTCATTTTTAGAACAAAAGGAGAGGGGAAGAGAAAATATGATGGTTTGTTCCATTAAAAAAATAAAAATAAAATATATAAAAGATACTAGAGTTATCATTTCACTTTTATAAGGGTTGGTGAGTATATAATAATAAAATAAAATAAGAATAAATGAAATTAAAAGATAACGAAAGATGATTATACATCTTGGATTTCTCTTCCTTGAGAACCTCCTTTAGGAAATGAGTTTGGTCTTTTATTGAGAAAAAAGTATCTTGTACATGGGGGAGAGAAATGTTAAGAGGTTTGGGAATAATTTGGAAAACATTTAAGGCTTTATAAGTGTGAGGGAAAAGGTGGCAAGGTGTGGTATTTATAGTGGAGGAGATAAGTGTTTTTTTGAATATTTAATTTATTAGTTTATTATTTTGGATCAAGACAATAAATAGTACTGAGAATTATAACTAAATATATTAAATAATTATGTTGATTTCAAGATTATGGTTTTCAAATCATCCATGACTTAAGGAAGTGTATTTTAATTCATAATGTTATATATTGTAAATTATCGCATTTCAATATTCAAAAAAAATCAACTATTTTAGAAAAATACCAAAACATCACTCTAACAGTTTTTAGATTTTTAGAATTTAAAAATAGACTCCATTTTATTAAAATAAATTTCTAAATATGAGAAAATTCATTTCTAAATAAAATCATCATTTACTCAAAAAATACGAATTTTAAAATTATAAATTATTTTATAACATTTTAAAAAATTAATTAATGTCTCATAAAATTATATTATAATTATAAGAAAAAATATTAATTTATGAATCTATTTTGTAAAAATAATTTTTCTTTTAAATAATTATATTAATTATAAAATTGTAAATAGACATTTATTTTTTATAAAAATACCAACACTTAATTTATCATTTTCAAAACATTTATTTACTTATTCTATGATATAATTATATCATATTTTTATTTATAAGATTTCTAAATTTCATTTATACTTTCATTGGTGAGTTTAATATTCTATTGGCTAATTTACTATTCATAAGGGGCATGTTATGATTCCAAAGGTTAAGTTACTATTCTCTTTGTTTAGGTTCCTTAATTTTTGAAAGGTCTTTCGTTTCATTAATTATTCATTTATAAAGTTTTTTTGTATTATTTATGTGTTTTTATATAATTTAAACTATATGAAGTAATTATAAGAAGGTATATTTCCTTGATATAATTATGGGTCGTTACATTCTTCCCCCTTATGAAATTTCATCTTCAAAATTTCATTTTAAATCTAAGGGGAAAATAGGTGAGGGTACTTCTCCTTCATTGCTTCCTCCAGTTCCCAGGTTGCATTTTCATAATTATTGTTCTTCTATAGTACTTTGACTTAGTGAGTGGTCTTGTTGTGTATAACTTTATCTCTATGATCCAATATCTTCACTGGATGCTCCTCATAATAGAGATCATTTTCAAATTGTACCACCTATGAATTTAATAAATGTGAGGGATCCAATATTCACTTTATTGAGAGGGATACATGGAATGTATCATGTTCTTAAGACATGGTTAGTGGAAGTTCTCATTGATAGGCCACTACTCCAACATAATCAAGGATATCGAACTGAACTATGTACCTAGGACTCAGTTTTTCTTTCTTCAAAAATATCATAATCCTCATTCATAGAGATATATAGAGGAATACCATGTATCTAACCTTAAAATCAAGGTCTCTTCAATGATTGTATTTATAGATCTTTCGTAGAATTTGGGTTTCCTTGACGTGATACTGAATGGTTTTTACCTTCTCCACCATTTCATCAACCATTTTCGGTCTTATCATCTTACATTCACCAAATTCATCCTAGTATGCATATGTTCTACATCATTTCAATTAAAAGGGTTAATATGGAACCATTTTTATGCTTGCGTGGAAACTGTTATTGTAAGAGAACTTGACCAGAGGAATATGTTGGCACCATTATCCTTTTAAGTCCATATAACATTCTATCTACATGTCTTACATCATCAGAATAGTTTACTTATATTGGACATCAGTTTGATGATGATAGTTTGTACTTAAGTTCAGCTCAGTGCCTAAATCATGTTGTAGAATTTTCTAGAACATGGAAGTAAATCTTGGATCCTGATCAGATAAAATTGATAGCGGTACTCCATTAAAACTCACAACTTATTTGATGTATATCTATGTAATTTGATCTAGTTATAAGTTCTCTCAGATTTCAATAAAGTTGGATGTCATTGTAAAATGATCCAAAACAACCCATATATCATTGTTTACTCTCAATGTCTTTAGAAGTCTAGTGATAGAGTCTAGGGTGATTTTTCCCATTTTGATGTTGGTATGGGTAATGGTTGATTAATACCCATAGTCTTTTCTCTTTTATAATTCACCTGATAACAAACCAGACAATTTGATGTATATTTAGTGACCTCCTTCATCATATTGTCCCACTAATAGTGCTCTTGGATATCTATATACATCTTTGTGCTCCCTGGGTAAATTGAAAATTTTGAGCTATGTGGATCATTCAGAAGCTCTTTATTTATATATGTATTGGATGATACAAAAAGTCTGAACCCAAATCTCCCAAAACCTTACTCATCTATTTTAAACTCTGAGGATTTACCATTTTTGATAACTTAAACCTTTTTCTGAATTTCATCATCATTTATTTGAGAATCATTTATTTTATCTATGAGAGATGGTTTAGAAATCATTTGAGAAATTATTGATGATGTTTCTAAATTAATGATTCCCATTTCCATACATTATAGTTATAAGAATATTAGATCCTTCTCAATTCTCATCCTTGATAAAGATGAAGGATTCTTTCTACTTAGTGAATCTACCACCTTATTTTCTTTACCATGATAGTAATAGATTGAGTATTTATAATCCTCAATGATCTCTAAAAATATTAAATTATTTATATCAATATCATTATACGTGAATATATATTTTAGGCTCTTATAATAGGTATATTTCTCACATTTCTCTCCATATAGATAATGCCTCAAGATTTTCAATTTGAAATAATATCTACCAACTTAAGATCCTACATGGGATAGTTTTCCACATAAATTTTCAAATTCCATGAGTTTTAGGTAATAACATTATCATTTTCATCATTAAACATACTAATACATTATTTTAAGCATCATTTTACACCACAAAGAGTTCCCCACTTGTCAGTAGTGTGAGAACTAGTTTGGTGATAATCCTATTTTTAAACACTTCAAAGTAGTATTCAAATTCACTAGTATATAAAAACATCACTCCCTTTCACTTCATCTTGGTAATTAGATTTTGAAACTGTGAGAAGTTCTTGAAAAATCATCAGTGATACCCATCTAGACCAGAGAAAATATGGATCTCTGTTACAGATGTTATCTTGGGCCACTCTTCGATAGCCTTTGTCTTGAAAGGGTCTATATAAATTCAATTTCTAGTGATAAAATTCCCCAATAATGATAATTAAACAATTCATAACTCACATTTACTATATTTTGAAAATAATTTTCCCCTTCACAAATTCTTTAGAAAAGTATTCAAATTATTCCCATGTTCCTCCTTACTCTTAGAGTATATCAGAATATCATCAATGAAGTCTATAACATATTTATTAAGGTAATATCTAAAGAATATTAATTAAGTAAATCAATATTTCTAGATCATTAGTGAGTCATCACATTGAAATCATAGTGTCTATACCCCATTCAAAAGGTAGTCTTGGAAATATCTTCCTTACTCACCTTTAATTTGTGATGTCCTGACTGAAGGTCCAACTTAGAGAAATAATTGGCCCCACATAGTTAATCGAACAATTTATATATATTTTTAAGGGGATATATATTCTTTATCATGATTTTTTGAACTAACAATAATCAATGAAAAGACACATTGATCTATCCTTTTTATTGAAAAATAGGACCAGTTCACCCCATGGTGAAACACTCGGGCATGGAAAACCCTTGTCCAGATTCTCCTGTAGCTTCTTATTCAGTTCCTCTAACTCAGTGGTTAACATTCTATAAGTAATATTTGATATAGAAATAGATACAAGTATTATTTAAATCAGGAACTTAACCTCTAATTAGGAGGAATACTAGGAAATTATTTAGGTAACACATTAGTGTATTACCTTACAATATAATGTCTACAAGAATGATCCTATCCTTTTTATTAATCATTTAAGCGATATATGGTGTCTCATAAGGAAATAATATCCACACAAGAGGTGATTATTCTGAAGGATATTAATCCTCCTCCCTACCCTTATAAATAATTAGATGATTCCTTGGGATTTAAAGAGTGATTACCCTTTCCTGACAGTTGATGTTGGATTTGTATAAAGATAGACAATCCATGACCAATATAGAATCAAACTCTACTAAAGGAAGTAATATGAGATTTAATGGGAGACTCAATTAAAAAACATTAACTGAGGAAGAGTTTTATACTTTGGATGAAATAATTGCCTCATTTTTTGTTCTCACAATTAGCTCAACCTCCATATTTTTAGGTGGTGTTTGAATAGTTCTACTAAACACAAATGATATAAAATAATGTGTATAAACAAAATAAAATAGTAAATTCACAATTCTTGAATGAATAACTAGAGTACCTTTCACCACATCATTTTTAGGCTCCACCTCAGCTGTAGTGATAGAATATGAAATTCCTTTCTTCCTTGGTAGTTGTTATTATTGATTACCTCCAACAACCCTTGGCTTAGGGAAATTGTTCACATAATGCCCATGTTCCTTATAGATGAAACACTATAATGTATGATGAGTGTTGATTTGAACCTTCCATTCATATTTTACATTAGTAGGATTATTCAATTTCCTTCAGTAGTTATTATCACGATACCCCATTATTTCACATATGAAACATTTCCTAGTTCCCTTTAGATAGTTCCCAGGATGTTTCTTCCCATAATTATGACATATGGGATGCTGGGAATTCATTTCATCATGGGATATATCTTCTAATACTCCCATATTAAACTCCATTTTTTATTTTTTATATCCAATCCCAAGATACCAATGAGAGTATATAATCTCTATTTTGACCATAAGGGAGGAACAAACAATCTAATCATAGTTATCAATGTCGCAAATTGACAACACTTTTTGTATAATTGAGTTTAATCAACTAAAGAATCAATCCACATTGCTTTAGATGTTCATGAAAATTCCTGAGGTGTATCATGAAAGCCTTTTGAGTTTTGTAACGACCTGAAATTTTTAATAATATTTGTTTCCTAAATTTGTGTGTTATTTTATTTTATACTCCACAAAACTATATCCTTTAATTAATTAAGTGATACTGTTGGGTTTCGACTATTATATGACTGTTGGTCAATATGACCGTTGGTCAATATGACCGTTGGTCAATATGACCGTTGGTCAATATGACCGTTGGTCAATATGACCGTTGGTCAATATGACCGTTGGTCAATATGACCTTTGGTCAATATAACCGTTGGAAAATAAACTCTTAACATTAAAATTATTATTTATAAATACAAATGATCTTGGTTAATTAATATATTAAGAAGATTCGATGACCTCATCTAGTAGACTCGGGCCATACGAAACCCATCTGTCGGATCTTGGAAAGAAGGTAGCATCTCTAGGATTTGCTCTGGACCAATCCCAAGCTGAGCTTTAACATGTGAATCTTGAATGGAATCGCCTAAGGGAGAAGTTCAAGCTGATAGAAATCACCCCTTGGGAAATGTTGTGTGAGCTGCCCAAATATTCTATCACCATAGCACACCTTACACTTAGGTCATATACAAGTGTTGTAAGTGGATATGTAATGAGGCCTTAGATACCTTTTTAATACTTTTGTATAAATAAAATTGTTATTTCTTATTATGTTAAATTTTTGAATTTCAAATGTCCGGATAAATGTTGGATGAAGTTCCATATTATTGATGAATTTTGTAAAAATGGGTATTTTAAAATATTTTTTCAAACTTTAAATAATTAATAATGTGAAATTATTTTCAGAAAATGGTCTTCTATAATTGTGACCAGTAAAAAATTTAGAGTCTAATAAGATCAACTTAATTTTTGGTGAATAGTAAAGTATGAATAGTAATATTCCCTTATGAATTGTAATGAACAGTAATGAATAGTAAATTGGCCAAAAAAATAGAAACTTCACCCATAAATGTATAAATATAACGTGGACATCTTCAAAGTGGGAAAAATGATCATAGTATAAGTTTTGGTGTTTTTATATGTCATAAATACTTTATTTACAATTTTACAATTAATTTAATAATTTAAAATGGAAATTTATTTTCATAAAATGTAATCATAAATTGTTACTTTATTGTATTATTATTATACGATTATTTTATGGGACCTTGATTACTTTTTCAAGGTGTTACAAAATAAGTTATAGTTTTAGAGTTGTTTTTTAAATAAATAATGATTTTATTTAAAAATTAAATTAAAAATATTTATAAATTTATTTTACTAAATTGGAGTTCATTTTTTAATTTAGAGAAATTATATTAGGTTAGGGTAAATTTTTTGGAATTTTTCTAAAACAGTTGAATTTTCAATGAATAGTAAAAATAAGTTTTAAGTTTCAGGTGTTTAATGACATCATTAATGATGTAATAATTATGTAGTAATGATGCAATAATTCTGGTCGACTTTTGAATAGTAATATATTCTATGAGGTTTCCCAAGTGGCCAATACCATGGGCAAATATCATGGGAAAGCCTATGGTTTTGCAAATACCATCGATGAGGTGTCCCTTAGAAATTAATTAAATATTCCCTCACTTTTCCTATAAATACCAAGTCATTCCCTTGTTAATTTCATTCTAAAATCCCTCAAAATTAAGTTATAGTATTTTTCCCCCCAAGGATTCCTCCCAAGGTGTCATCAATCTCCCCAAGGTCCCAACCTTCAAGCTTTTAAAGTAACTCTTCATGGTAAGGCAACCTTTCACCCTCCTATTTTAAGTCATGACCTCCTTTATGTTATGTCTTCTAGTTTCCATTTCATTATGTATGGGTATGTTCTTATATATATTTATTATAGTACATTTCATTTACAATTGTTGAAAGACCCTTTCCTCTCTCATCAAATCATTTTCTATGAATTATAAGTGACGCCGTTAGGCTGCTGAATTTTCATAAAAGAAATCACATTTTCTCTTTTCTTTCAAGTTTCCCTTTCATGTGGTGTGTCATTAAACAACATGATATTATTTCTTTTTATTCTATAACTCTACTTTAAATGATTCATTTATTTATGGTATACCCTTTTCTACTCCCTTTTTATTATTTTTAAAAACCATGTTATATAGCTTTTATGCTGCAGAATTTTCATTTCAAAATCTCTCTCCTTTTTCTCAATAAATTATCTTATATTATTTATGTGAATACCCAAATATATTTTCATATCTAGGGGTATTCATAAATACATAAAATTTATCTATTTTATTCTTTAATTGACATACATATAACCCTATCTCCCTTTCTAGGGGTTATAAATTACATACTGATCATATTTTTAAGAACTTTTAAAACATCATGATTTTGAAATTAAACCCATTTCTTTTATTATCTATGGATTATTTATGAAATGTTTGAATATTATCTATGTGGATCACATTAAAACAAATAAATATTAAGGGTGTGACCTGATAGCACTCCAATGTATTGGGTAAAGAATTTAATCTCTAGAGATGACAAGTTTCACGATACCTTGGTGAATAACCTTGGTAAATTTTATGACACCTTGGGGATAAACCTTTGTGATATGTTCATGAATGTCTAAATTAAATGTTATAGACACATATTCATGTTATGGTTCAAGTTATTTTCATTATAAAATTCCTCTACTTCCATTTCTCATGTCTTTATCTTTTTTATCAAGTTTTTATTGATTTCACAAGTTGTAAAGACCCGTAAATTCCAAAGAAATTTTTTTCTTTATTTTCTTTGGCATTTTACAAGAACGCAGTTTCTGACGGTGCCTGATTCCGAGGCCCAGTGTGCCCGGAATCAATTTCTGAAGTTTGGCTCAGGTACGTTCAGTAAACGGACGAGCGAGTTTTTCTAACTTTTGAACCGGTGCTCGGAATCGAATTCTGAGGGCACCGATGGAATCGCAGTGCCGGTAATTGCTTAGAAACGCCTCTTCCGGAGTTGCGTTTTCTCAGGTGTGGTTTTTAATTTTCGGGCTTAAAGTTAAGAAATAAAATAATTGTACGACAAACTTTATTTTATTTCACTTAAGCCGCTTGGAAGCCACTTGAAGCCACTTTAAGCTACTTAAGCTTGGTTGAAGTGGATAGGGTGCTATCCAAAAATATCCTACCCTCTTGGTAGGATATTTGCGAGGTGGGACCCGCACGATCCCCATCGTTTCTTTTCCGCTAAGTAACGCACCCACGAAAACCCGTCATTATGAAAGTCAACTGGCACGTTTTCTTAATTTCTTAATGCACCAATTAATTGGGCAGTTAAATCGTTACAATTAATTCAACGAATTAATTGTTCGTTTCTTATATTTTGAATTTCAAAAGCTTAGTTCAATAATAAAATAAGGGTTGTACTTATTTTATTTAGTTGGACTTGTGGTGTGGAGAGAATTTGGGAGGAAAGCGTTCTTCTTCGACGAAGAATGCGAAGAACGCGAAGAACGCTCCGACCTCCGACGAAGAATTCCAAACCCTCGGAGATCGACGACGCGACGCCGTCAACGGCGCTTCTTCCGCGATTCTCCCTCCACGACGCTTCTTCCACGATGATCCAACCCCGCGACAACCTTCGATCGACAACAACAAGGTAGGGGGTTGCGACCCTTTTAAATTCTTTGTGGATTATAACAACAACAAGGTTAATTAAATCTTTTTGTTCTTGGAACTCGGAGTTCGACGAACAAGATCGGAAGCGGAATCAGGTAGCAAGCGACGACGGCTTCGCCTTCCCTCGAGTCGGACGAACGCCGACGTCCCCCTTCGACGTCGTCATCCTCGCGACGCCATACCGCGACGAACCTCGAACGACGACGCCTCCTTCCGATCGGCTTATACCCAAGGTAGGGGTTTTATTTGAATGTTCTATACTCCGTAAATGTTTCCATTCAAGGTGAAGAACCCGGATAATAAGAACAATTTTAATTCATTAAAATTGTTTTTGGTTATGTATTCATGTGTTGAATAAACTTCTCCCGTTGTTATAATCTAACGCAGAGGGTGCGGGCCAAACAAACACGGCCCGACAACCCTCCGCAGATTGTTTATTGATGTGTGGATTGAAGGGCGACGACGAAGCAGGCCGTTTGGGTGTTTGAATCCCTTCGCAGTGAAGATGGGGTCCCGGGGGGACCATAGGTGAAGACGGAAGGAAGAACGGACCACCAGAGCGCGCCCGGTGGTCCGCAGAAGGCGGCGGCGGCGCGCCGCCGGAAAAAGGGGCGGCCGACGAACCGCCGACCTCAATCAGCGGCGAAGGGCGGGGGATCCGCGCGCCCCGACTGCGTGTAGGCTCGGCCATCCTGGCCGAGCCGCGGCCGGCCGGTCGGGTTGGGCCCAGCCAGGTCGGACCCGGGTCGACCCGGTTCGGGCCGACCCAGGGGGGGGGGGGGGTCGGGCCGGGTCGGCCCGGGCCCAGACCCCCGTTTTCGGGCCACTTTCGGTCAAATGCCCGTAACTTGAGCTAAGTGCTTCCAAATGACTTTCCTTCAGCGGAAAAGCGATCCTTGGATCGAGACGGTTGTTTCGGTATATCACACTCAAGGTTTCGGATTACTTTGGGTTCGGCTGGGTTGGTTCGGATACGAAACCAACCAGGCTCCTAGGACGAAAAAGCCAATAACTCACAGACCGGACATCCGATTGATGCACCGTCTGTCTCGTTGTTTTCCTCTTGTTGAGACGGAACTTTTGGATTACTACGCTCGAGGTTTGGATGCCGTCGGAGTACGGTCGGGTTGGTTCGCTCACGAAACCAACCGGGCCCCTGGGACGAAAAAGCCAATAACTCACAGACCGAGCGTCCGATTGACGCACCGTCTGTCTCATTGTTTTCCTCTTGTTGAGACGGAACTTTTGGAATCTTCCGCCCGAGTTTTGGATGCAGTTGGATAGTGGCCGGGTTGGATCGCACCGAAATCCAACCGGGCCCCTGGAACGGAAAAGCTGATACGTTTCTGACAGAACGTCCGTTTGACGAACCGTCAGCGACGTTGGTGATCTCGTTGAGAAACGGTACCTATGAGTATACCCTATGAGTGTTCGGGGTATAGTTGAGTTACGACTGGATTGGTTCGCACACGAAACCAACCGGGCCCCTGGGACGAAAAGGCTAATAACTCACAGACCGGGCGTCCGATTGATGCGCCGTCTGTTGCGTTGAGACCCCTATGTCGAGGTGGTCCTTTGAGATACTTATTTGCGGGACTTGGTGATACTTGGAGTATCGACCAGTAGCTCGTGGAGCGGATCCTCCCGGAGACGAGCATGCGGAGTACGAAGACCATGTAGCCGGCTGAGACCTGACGACTGCTTGACCGACTCGACTTGGAGTGAGTCGACTAGCCCAGTGGACGGAGCGACCGGTATTTGGCGACAGACCCACGACGGAAGGAGAGCCCGGTAGTTGGCCGCAGACCCGCGGTACTCGACAGGAGGAGTACCTCTGTAGGCTATTGGGGGGAGCACCCGGTATTTGGCGACAGACCCACAGCGGACGGAGCGCCCGGTAGTTGGCTGCAGACCCGCGGTACTCGACAGGAGGAACACCTCAGCAGTCTTAGGTTAGTGAGCAGTACCTCAGATTCGTGACAGGACCACTGTACACTCTAGAGACGGAGCTCTTCAGCAGTTACGGTTTCGATAATGAAAATCCTGGTTTGAGATGAGACTTTTGACCTTTTTGTTTACGTCATGATTGAGATGGGTCACTTGATAACTTAGGTATATGTATGGGCATATACCTGGGTAGTGGTTATCCGTTGATTTCACAATCCTTGTGTTTCCTCATGATTGAGATGGGTTACCTGATAACTTAGGTATATGTATGGGCATATATCTAAGTAGAGGTTATCTGTTGAGATCTTCTTGTGGTTATCCTTGTTGGTTTAGTGAGACCTTGAGGGTCTCGGGGTCCCTACTGAGTATCGTTATACTCACCCCTGCACGGGCTATGACCGCACCTCGTTGTGTTGGTTGCAGACGACGGGAAGTGCTGACGGAGGCCGAGTGTTCGAGGACTGGACGGTACCCGGAGGTGGACTACACGACGAGTTAGTACCCGGAGGTGGACTACACGACGTGACGACTCATAGAGGAGGTTGACAGACGAGAGCGTGGAGGAGGCTATCTGTACCTACCCTTCAGGTAGGATCTGTGGTGGATGACCAGGAGCTGCGCTATCTGTACCTACCCTTCAGGTAGGATCCGAGGAGGACGACCCAGGAGCTGCTTCCTACTTCCAGCTGTTGTCTTTTTGCTGTTGTACCTTGTTCAGTTGTAGTCGTACTTTCTTTTGGGTTTGTATTCTGGCCCATTTACTTTTCATATTTTCTTTTGTACTTAGTGTTTTGCTTCCGCTTGTACTATGTGGTGCTTGTTTTCTTTTATAAAGGCAATGCCTTCCCAGTTATCGGGATTTTACGCCTTTGGTGCTAGTTGCCAGCCCCTGGTCTATGGAAGGCGGGCTTGGGGTAGTCATGGCATGGGCCCCGAGGACGGGTCGTGACACAAGTAAACTGATTCCCTTTTTTCCTTACAGGGACTTTTGCTCACCCTTTACTTTGATGTATATCTCCAGGTTATGAGATGATATAATTATACTTTGGATTAACTTATGATGAATCCTTACAAGGTATTAGAAGAAAGTTTTATGTTTTTTTTTCATGTTTTATGTTACTGATTTCTAAGACACTAGACTTTAAGGATCCTATGTTTGTAAATTGTAATGAAAAGTTATGTAATATAAAGGAGGGATGACATAAAATTTTACTTGTATGCCATGATATAATTTCCTTAATTCTACTTAAGTTAAAGGAACTCCCTTTCTATTAGGACACCGAGTGTTCAGGGAGAATATTTATTGAATAATATTTTCTTGAATTACTACCAATCCATGGAATAAATTGCACACATGGACTTTTTGTTTTTTATCAGTGTCCACCAAGATTAGATTATCCATCAAAATTATAGACCAACAACACAACTTTCTCTTATTCTGAGCATTGGAGGGCAGATAATGTATTCTCAATGGATTAAACCCATTATTATATGAGGAGGGGATCAGATAATCTACTAAACATAGGTGGCTATTAACATATAAAGTATTTTATTGCAAATTTATCTCTCTTAGGATAATGATGGTGTTATATTATATTCATGTTATTATTCACAACTTGATCCAGTGGATAAAGTATTTCCATGAAGTATTAAGCATTTGTTCCCATCAAATATGGAATAATATTCGGGAAATCATCACATTTCCTATCACGTTGATTATTGGTGTGATTTATTCTATTTATAGTAATTAAATAAGAAAATAAATTATAATTTAGAGGATTTAATATTTAGCTAATAAGCATATTAAAAGGAAAATTTTAATATATAGGAATCAAATTATAAATAAAAACTATACCCTAACTTATGATTCCCTAAGTTTCAATCTAGGTTATCAATGGTCATAGAATTATCCCTTGGGTTCTTACTAAAGTGATCTAGTCTTAATCTCAAAAATACTAGACCATATTATGAATCCAAATATAATGACACTAGCCTTTTACACATATTAATACATTATTTTAAGCATAATTAACCATTAATACAATCTAAGGACTGTAAAGTCTTGTGTCTTTGTAGGATTAGGTATATAAAACTGAAAACATGAAACCAAAATGAAAAAAACTTTTATTTAAAACCCTACTGAGTTCTTAACTCCCATTAAGATATAACATACGCATAGGGCAACCTAGGTATTACATGAATAAAGGGGTGATCTAAAATCCACTTTCGGGAATAAATATATGAATAAAGCAAATCACATGGGTTATAAGGCATAACATGATGAAATAAAAAGGCATGAAACATGAATAAACCTATGGAAATATAACATATAAAAATAGAATCATGTAATAATATAAATATTGAAACAATATACAACATGACATAATCATGAGTCGAGGATAACCACCAAGGACATTGAACATGGAGGACCATGGGTGAAGCATAACAACCAAGACCATTGCACATTATTAGCATGAGTCAAGGCTAACCACCAAGGCAATTTCACATGACGTCTTAAGAGACTAAAAATTACCCATACATTGGATCACTATATGGGAACACCCATCATAACATGTTCATGAATATGTTTTCCACATTAAGAATCATACATAAGGGACCAAATATAAACATAAGGGTTACTCATCGAAATAATTGGGTATCATAATCATGTCAAAAGGAATAACAAAAGGGAATTTCAAAATACTGTCCATGAAAGAATAGATTTAAATCATACATATGATTTAATCAAGGAAAATAAGCCTAGATCATGATAATATATTTCAAACTAAAGTGACAATAAGTAAAAAAAGTTGTTAAGAAACATTTTAAATAAAACATTTTAGTGCGGTTTAAGGAATTTTTTTTAAATATATTTTAAACAAAAAACAAATAATTGATTGTATATAACTAGAAATGAAACAATATATATTTTTTATTATAAAATTATTTATTTTAATAAAATAATGGTGGCTTAAAATATATTATGTATTTCACTTGAAAATGAGTAATAAATTGTGAAGTTCCCTTTGATCGGGCTTGCTTATCAAGAAGAATTGGGAAGGGAACCTTATAAAAACATGTATTCCTCCATAAAATAAAGAAAATTAAGATAAGAACATGTAATAGGAACATAAATAAAAACTTTATTAGTATTAAATCATAATAATTAAGACTTAACATTTTTTTATAGGGAGATAAATCACAATGTGAAGGAAAAAGGGATGTTTAGATAAAATTCCTTACCTTATGTTCGAAAGTGTTCTTCACTTTTACATAATGTCTTAGATAATTAGATTTAATTAATTAATTAATTAATTAAGAATATTTTATAAAATTATTTCATTTATTATAATTTTTTTTGTTTATTTTAATCCTTTTTTATGAGTTATAAGACACAATTTTTTCATTAGGGAGCATTCGTTTCCTTAGTTTTAATGGTCAATTTACTTGTATACATGTATAAAAAATAATTTAAATCGAGAATAGTTGTCAAAATTTGAAATTTCATGTTATTAATTAACTTTAAGAAAATTAAATGATATTATATATCATTTTTTCAGATTTTAGGATGGTTTATTAGACAAAACATTAATGATAACCGATTAGATTATTTTGTGTTTTTTGATCACCATGAACTAGTTTTTTTATTAATTAATATCATGTATATATAAAGGTTACAGAACATTAAATATGATGTAATACATATATTATAATATTTTTTATTGATAAAAATGGTTTTATGACTAGCCTTGAAGGACATAATGGAAATTGAAAGCTCATCCACCTTGAATGCGATACATCAACACGTCACGAACGATGTTTTCATTTTTAGAACAGAAGAAGAGGGGAAGAGAAAAGATACTAGGTTTTTCAATTAACACAATAAAATTCCAAAATATAAAATATAATGGAGTTATGATGTCACTTAGATAAGGGGAGGTGAGGAGATATTAATAAAATAAAATAAAAATAAAATAAATTAAAAGAGAAGAGAAGGGGATTTTACCTCTTGAATCTCTCCTCATTGAAAACCTCGTTATGGAAATGTGTTTAATTTTATATTGTGTCAAAATTATCCAAGATGTGGGGGATATAATTTTGAAGAGTTTAGGGTAGAATTTTTACAAGATACAAGGCTTTAGAGGTGTGTGGAAAAGAAGTTGTGAGGGGTAGTATTTTTAGTAGAGGAGAGGGGTGTTTTTTTAATATTTTATTTATTAGTTTATTATTTTGGTGCAAGACTATCATTAGTGTAATGAACCAAAATTTTATCAATATAATTTCACCCTTCTTATAGTAATTTAATATAGTAAAAATCTCATAAAATCACTTAGAGACCATAAAAAAAAGTTTATAAATGACGAATTAATGAAATAATAAGTATTTTTAGAAGTTAAAGAACCAAATATCGATGAAATAGTTACTTGACCTTAGGAATAGTAATACGAACCTTATAAATAGTAAACCAAAAAATGAATATTGATCTCACCCATGAAAAGATAAATAAAATTTAGGAATCTTATAAATAAAATAATGATATAATTATATCATAGTCATGGTAAACAAATGTTTTAAAAAGTATTAATTAAGAGGTGGTATTTTTATAAGTCATAATTATTTAATTAAATTTTTATAAATAATTTAATAATTAAAAGAAATTAATTTTTATAAAATGTATTTATAAATTAATATTTTTGTTACTTGTGATTTTATGATAATTTACGAGACCTTAAGTAATTTTTCAAAGTTTTACAAAATTAGTTATAATTTTAAAATCTTTATTTTTCAAGTAAATAATGTTTTTAATTAAAAATTAAAATTATATATATATATATGAAATTATTTTCATAAAATTAATTTTTTAATTCTAAGAATCAAAAAATTATTAGGATGATTTTTTGATATTTTTCTGAAATACTTGAATTTTTGGCGAATAATAAAATATGGTAATTTACACTATAAATACATTATAAGTTAATTAAACTATTCCTAAAAAAATAAATGATGTAAGAACCATAATAACTAAATTAAATTAATTATTTTAATATTTTTTATTTTAATTCTCAAACTATTCATAGTCTTTAGCCAAAGTAATAAACTAATGAATATAATATTGTGAAAAAACCCTCTCCTCCACTATAAATACCATCCTCACCCCTCTTATCCTCACACCTGAAAAGCTTTGATCCTTTCCTAAATTTTACCTAATAATATTCCCTAGTCCATCCCCCAGGTCTATGCACTCATGTTCTCATCAAAAATACCAATACTATGTTTCTTAAGGAGGATTTCAAGAGGAGAATCCAAGAGGTAAAATACTCTTCTTCTTTCTTTGAATTCCTTTTAAATTTCATTTAATTTATTCTATTATCCTCACGTTAAATTATCTAAATGGAATGATAACTCAAGTATGTTTGAGATAATGTAATTATATCTTGTTAATGTAATATTCATCATTACAATCCACCCTCTCCCTCTTTTATTTTAAAAATTAAATCGTCGCCCGTGATGTGTCAATTTACCAACATCGTGGGAGATGCACTTTCATTTTACTTTAACTCCATAAAGACAGTTAATAAAACAATTAAATGGTTTAAAAAATATTATAAAGTGTATTTTATAACACATTTTATGTTCTATAAATAAATTATACACATAATACTAAATGATAATACAAAACGAGTTCGCTGTGATCGAAAAACCGCCAAAATTAACCTAAAATGATCATCATTAACTTTTATATAACGATTCATCTCCATGGTATATAAAAAAATCATTATAAGATCATTTTAACTTCTTTAATATCATTAATAGCATATAATAACAATTATGTATATTTATAAACTTTATAAATGAACTTCCATTCATGTATAAAAGTGAACCGATCATGAAAACAAAGAAAATAAACACTGTCGAACGATGGGATTAAAATATATTACTCATCCATAGGAATATAAAATAATGTAATAAAACCATAATGAATCATATTCATTTATAAATGTTTCTTTAATTTTTAATTAATGAATATAACATCATTATACAGTACATTAAAGTCAAGGAAGCAACCAGACACAAGGTAAGGGGGATTCTTGAACCTAACTTCATTTCTTAGGGTTTTCCCTATTTCAACCCATTATTAGTATGTAAATTACATAAATATAATTTCATTATCATTATCTTACCTCTTAAAGGATATAAATTTTCTCTACTTGAATTTATGACCAATTTTTTTTTTCCAAAAGAACTATTCTTTAAAAAAACACCTTTTACTTCTCGATATTGTTTGTTCTTCACTAAAGTTTGATAATTATTATATCAAGTATGTTATTACCTATTTTATTTGGAAACAAAAAGTTTATGAATGTATTATTTATGAAATTAAACCCATTTCTTTCCATGGGTTAATTTTATGTCAAATATTGATATATTTTTGATGCAACATTTATGATAATGTAAATGTTTTGTTGTGATGAGTGCGCCTAGAATTATATAACATAATGTAAATGTTATGATGTAATGGGTACCCCCAGAATTATGTAGTATTCAAATGAATTGGTTAATGTGAATTATATCATGATAAAAGTGAAATATGTGTGAACATGATTCTATCTTTGTTTACAAATTTGTGTGGTAATTAACCACTAAGACATGATGTTTCATTTTTATGAATTTCCACATTCTATTCTTTATCTAATGCTTCCCATATTGATTATGATGATTATTTTATGAATATTATAACCCCATGTTATATTTTTTCATGTTATTATCTATAATATTACTAGGATTTTAGATCACCCCTTTTTGATGTATATCCTCAGGTGGCTACATGTACTAAGGATTATTCAAGGGACAATAAGAAGCTAGAGAAAAAGGAATTAAATAAATATTTATGTTTTATGGTGTAAAAGTTATGCATGGTCCTAATTTTTCTAATAAACTAAATCTTTGGATCCTCATTATGTAATGTTTTCATGTTTTTTATCATTAAAATGATGTAATCGTAATGTAAGAAAATCTGGGTCGCTATAGTCGGTATTAGAGGGAGGTTTATTTAATTTCATAATTAGGATTAGAGAACCTTAGTGAAAACATTTAGCATGAGACTAAGTATAAGTAAAAACCCAAGATGCATTTATAAACATAGGTATCCCATAATATAATCCTATAGAATTAATTTCAAAAAGTAATAAATTATTTATTCATGAATTATTGAATTATGTTTTGTTCTAACCTTTATATTTTAGAAAATGGTGGGAACCCAGAGAAACCATGACAAAAGCCCATGTGAGGGACAATAAATTGATTTACTAAATGCCATACCCAATGATTTGGGATGTAGAGTTCAAAAATTCATGGTGATGATTACCTAGATATCTTAGGTTATTAATGATAACCTAAATAATGCAGAACATTTTCCTTCACCTAAGATAGAGCAGCTAGCTATCGAGTACTTTATGTGGCAATGATCACTAACATTTGGTGTATCTTTCGGTCCACTAGTTGTCTAATAGTGGGTCAAATAAATGGAGAATATATTTTTAGTTCTTAACTATTCTGATATGGAGAAGGTGACCTTGGATATTTATCATCTAGATAGAGAGGCCGACCAATGGTGGACGTTGATTAAGAACACCAAGCCAAGGGAAAAAATTTATGAGATGGAATGGGAAGACTTTAAGGTAGTGTTTATTGAATTTTTTTTCCCATGAAATCTTTCTAACAAGATTTAGAGAGAATTCATAGATCTAAAGAAAAAGTATAGAGTATCTGTCACATATTATGAAGTGAATTTAGCAAGTCTTGCAAGGTATGATTTGGATTTTGTTATTAATAATGATAAAAAAATTCATATATTGTTTAGTAAATTTAAAGAACACATTCGAAAGGCTTTATAAATTTGAGACTTTGGGAGTTATGAATAAGTTATTCGATTTTCTCTCAAAGTGGAGATGAATTTTTGAAAATGGTCCCATGGCTATGATGATAAGATATGAAAGATAGAGTTTCATTTTGAATGATCTAATGATAAAGGTGGAAAGAAAAATCATCCAAAAATATGTTAAAAATGTGGGACAAATTATCATGGTAATTGACACAAAGGGATAAGGAAATGATTCAAATTTGGGAGAGAAGTCCACCAAGCTTATGAATATTTAAAAACACAAGGAATAAGTAAAATATGGTGGAGGAAAGGTGATCACCACCCATGGTCCAATGCTAAAACTGTAGGGATCAAGGGAACTATAAAAGACAATGCAATAAACCTCGAGTCCTTTAGGGTAATCAGCATCATCAGCCACCAAAGACAAAGTAGCAAGGAAAGGATTATTCCATCACTACTATTGAAGTGGTGCAAGAAAACAAAGTCGTAAAAGGTGGAATTCCAATTTACTAAAGAATGGAAAATGTATTATTTGATTTTGGTTCTATGAATTCCTTTATATATTGAACATTTTCTAGAACTATTGAATTTAATCCCTAAAACCTTGAAGTAGATATATCTATAAAAACACCTAGTGGTGCAATCATTATAACCCAAGTGTTGGAATCTTCTCTGATTAGTGTATACGAGAAGATTCTTCTAGAAAATATCATGATACTTACCTTTGTGGAATTTGATGCTATAATGGGAATAGATTGGATCTCATTATATATAAAACATATAAACTTTTGAGAAAAGTAAATATCTTTTCATATTATAAACCATCCCATTATCCTATAAAAAATAAAGAAAGATCATGAATCTACCTTTAAAAATCAATGAACGAGTTGGGTGTTGATTCCCTATGAATAATAATACCTCGAAAAAATGGTTGAGTAAAAGGAAGGTATCATCCTTGGGGAAATTCCATTTGTGAGGGAATATAGTGATATATTTCCTTAAGAGTTACCCAAACTACCCCCAAATTGGGAGGTAGAGTTATCAATAGAACTTGTACCTGAAGCTACTCCAATCTCAAAGTGTCCCTATAATATGGATCATATCAAACTAGTGAAGTTAAAGAAGTGTCTACAAGAGAATTTGGATAGAGGGTTCATACACCCTAGTGCATCACCTTGGGGTGTGCCTATGATCTTTGATAGGAATAAGGATGGATCAATGTAGCTGTGTATCAATTATGGAGAACTCAACAATATCACCATAACGAACAAGTATTCTCTCTCAAGGATTGATGACTTGTTCGATCAGTTATGAGAAGCTTAGTAATTCTCAAAGGTGGATATTCATTCAAGATACCATCAGATAAAGGTGAAGAAGAGGATATTCAAAATATTACCTTTTGTACAAGGTATGGGCACTATGAGTTTCTGGTGATGCCATTAAGAATTACTAAATCCCCTAAAATATTCATGCATTTTATTAATAGAGTTTTTATACATTACCTTAAAAAATTCACAGTAGTGTTTATCAATGATATTATTATCAACTCTAAGAGAAAGGAGGAACATGAAGAACATATAAGGCTTTTTTTGGTGACATTAATAGAGGAGAATTTGTACGCCATGTTTAGAAAGTGTGAATTTTGGATGAAACAAGTCACATTCTTGGGACATGTGATCACAAGTGAGGAAATTTATGTAGACCCATAAAAAACAAATGAAATTGAGGAATGAACCAGACCCTCTAGTGTCACAAAAATACACAATTTTATTATATTATCAGGTTACTATCATAATTTTGTGAGAAATTTATCATGATTGTCAATCCCTCTAACTAAGTTAACAAGAAAAGCAGTAAAGTATGTTTGGATGAAAGAATGTGAGGAAAGCTTCAAGGAGCTAAATAGAATCTCAATCATTACACCTGTACTCACATTACTGAAGAGTTGATAGAGTTTTTTGATATATAGCAATGCCTCAAAGAAATTATTTGGTTGTGTACTCATGAAAAATGATAATGTGATATCCTAAACCTCACGGATGTTGAATATCCATGAGTAGAACTACCCAACTCATGATCTAGATCTAGATGCCATGATTGTTTCCTTGAAAATATGGCAGTAATACCTCTATGCCGAGAAGTGAGACATATATACCAATAAAAAGATTATAAAGTATATATTTACACAAACTAAGTGCAATATGTGTCAAAGGAGATGGTTAGAGCTGATCAAAGACTACAATTTCTCTAATCACTATCATCCTGGAAGGGAAAACAAGGTATCTTATGCTCTTAGTAGAAAAGAACCTATTACTCTATCCATGTTGTGGATTGATAAAGACCCCATAATCATGGATATTCAAAGTATGGATTTGGAAATAATAAGGGAAAGGAATAAATCATATATTTTATAAATGGTTTCCCAACCATTTATCTAAGAGAAGATTAAAGAGGCACAAAGGGGTGATCCAGAGTTACAAAATAATGTGAATGTAGTAAAGAAAGGGAAGCTGTAAGAGTTCCATATTGATGATAATGGTGTAATTTTATTTGGAATGAGGCTTTGTGTGCCTTCATCACCTAGGATAAAGAAGGAGCTATTGGATAATGCACATAACTCTACATTATCAATCCATCCTGGGAGTACCAAGATGTACTGTGATCTCTAAGAAAACTTTTGGTGGGACAACATGAAGAAGGATATTTATAAGTATATATCAAGGTTATTGACATTTTAGAATGTCAAAGACGAGTGATAGAAGTACAAAGGGATGATGAAACCATTGCTTATACCCATGTGGAAGTGGGATAATGTCACTATGAACTTTGTCACGGGTCTCCTGAATATATCCAAAGGAAATAATGCGATATGGGTTATGGTGGACTGAATCACCATGATTTCCTACTTTATCACTATTCAGAAATATCTCTCACTGGAAAAAATTCCCATTATATATGTGAAGGAAGTGGTGGGACTGTATGTAGTTCCACTCTTGATTATCTCTGATCGTGATCCTAAGTTCACATCTAGATTCTAGAGGATTCTTCAGCATGCTTTGAGTACTGAATTAAAATTCAGCATGACCTATAACCCCCAAATTGATAGCCAATCTAAAAGGACTATTTAAATTCTAAAATATGTAATAAAAGACTCCTTAGTAAAATTAAAAGGAGTATAGGATCAGTATCTCCCATTTTTTGGGTTCTCATATAACAACATCTTCCACTTGAGTATTTAGATGGATCCATATGAATCTTTATATGGAAAGTGATGTAGAACACCAAACTGTTGGGATGGAGTTGGTGAAATAAAGATACTTGTACCCGATCTTGTACAAGAGATGATAGAGAAGGTTCAAGTCATTATGTAACATATCAAAGCTACTCAGATTCAGAAAAAGAGCTATACTGACAACCGTATAAGGGACTAGGAGTTTGATTTTGGAGATAATTTACTCCTTCGAATATCAACACGGAAGAGAGTCATGTGGTTTTTAAAGAAAGGGAAGTTAATCCTAAGGTACATTGTCCCCTTTGAGATCCTTGATCACGTAGGAGTCACGACCTATTAGCTTGCACTTCTACCAAATATGGATGAAGTTCAAGATGTGTTCCATTTATCGCTCCAAAGGAAGTACATACCGGATTTTTCACATGCACTGAACTCAGAGGTGGTACACCTGGATGATGATCTCTCATATGGTGAGAATATAGTAAAGATTCTAGACCAGAGAGATAAGGTTTTATAAAAAAAGACAACCCATAGTGTAAAATTATTGTGGAGGAACCATAAGTATAATGAAGGAACTTGGGAATCGGAGGAGGCGATGAAGGAGAAGTACCCTCACCCATTTATGTAAAATGAAATTTCGAGGGATAAATTTCAAAAAGGGGAAGAATTTAACAACTTAAACTTTTATTAATAGATTTTTTCCATTATTATAGTAATTTAATATATTATAAATCACATAAAATAACTTAGATACCATAATAAAAGGTTTATAAATAATTAATTAATGAAATAAAAAGTATTTCTAGAAGTTAAGGAACCAAATACCGATGAAATAGTAACATGAACTTTGGAATAGTAATATGACACTTTTTAATATTAAAATGGATAAATTAATAGTGACCACACCCATGATGTTATAAATAAAATTTAGGTATCTTATAAATTAAATAATGAAATAATTATAACATAGTCTTGGTAAATAAATGTTTCAAACATTATTAATTTAGTGTTGGTATTTTTATAAGTCATGATTATTTAATTAATTTTTTATAATTATTTTAATAATTTAAAAGAAAATTAATTAAAATAAAATGTATTCATAAATTAATGTTTTTATGTCTTTTGATTTTATGACAATCTTATGAAACCTTAAGTTAATTTTCAAAGTGTTAAAAACCCAGTTATAATTTTAAAATCTGTTTTTTTCAAGTAAATGATGTTTTTAATTAAAAAAATTACTCATATATATAAAATTATATTTATAAAATTGATTTTATTTTTGAATTCTACATGTTAAAAAATTGTTAGGGTGAAGTTTTGGTTTTTTAATGAAAGACTAGAATTTTTTGTGTATAGTAAAATATGATAATTTACACTACAAATACATTATAAGTTAAATACACTATTTATAATATCATAAATGATGTAAGCACAATAATATAGAACTTAATTTGTTTATTTTAATATTTTTATGGTAATTATCAAACCATTCCTAGTCTTTATCCAAAATAATATACCAATGAATATAATATTGAGAAAACATCCATCTCCTCCACTATAAATACCACCCACACCCCCTCTTCTCCTCACACCTCACAAGATTTGAGCCTTGCCTAAATTATTCCCAATACTCTTCCCTAGCCCCTCATTCAAATCCAAGAGATCTTGGTCACATAAAAAGACCGAGCCTAGGTTACTTGAGGAGGATGTCAAGAGAAGAATACAAGAGCTAAAGTACTCTTCTTCTTTCGTTTCATTCCATTTAAATTCCATCTACTTTATTCAATCGTACTCAGCTTATATTATAAAAATGTAATGATAAATCTAGTATGTTTGATACACTAGAATTATATCTTGTTAATATAATATTAATAATTAAAATCCACCCTCTCCCTCTTTTATTTTAAAAATGAAATCGTCACTCGTGATGTGTCAATTTATCGACATTGTGGGTGATGCACTATCATTTTACTTAAACACCATCAAGGATATTAATAAAACTATTAAATGGTTTAAAAAATATTTTAAATTTTATTTTATAACACTTTTTATGTTCTAGAAGTAAATTATACACATAATACTAAATGTTAAAACAAAATGAGTTCATTTTGATTAAAAAACCACCAAAATTAACCTAAAACGATCATCATTAACTTTTATCTAATGATTCATCCCAATTGTATATAAACAAATTCATTATAAGATAATTTTAAATTCTTGAATTTAATTAATAACATATTATAACAATTATGGATATTTATTCACTGTATAAACAAACTTCTAATCATGTATACAAGTGAACCGATCATGAAAACTATGAAAACGAACACTCCTGAACGACGAGATTAAACTCTATAACTCATCCAATAGAAAATGAAATATCTTAATAAAACCATAATGAATCATATTAATGTATAAATGGTTCTTTAATTGTTAATTAATGAATCTAATTTCATTATACATGACATTAAAGTGAAGGAAGCAACCAGACACAAGGTAAGGGGGATTCAAGAACCAAAGTCCTATTCTTTGGGTTTTCCATATTTCACCCAATTTTTAGCATTTATATTACTGAAATATAATTTATTAACCATTATATTACCTATGATAAAATATAAATGTTATCTAATTGAATTTAATATAAAAAATGTTTTTCAAAAGAACCCTTATTTCAAAAAACACAACTTTTACTTCTCGATATTGTTTCTTCTTCACTCAAGTTTGATGGTTCTTATATCAAGTATGATATTCCCTCTTTTATTTGGGAACCCAAATTTTATGAGTGTATGATTTATGAAATTAAACCTATTAATTTCCATGGGTTAGTTTTATTTCCAAGAATGATATATGTTCTTTGTGGCATGCATGATAATGTAAATGCTAGGATGTGATGGGTGCACCTAGAATTATAAGGCGCAATGTAAAAGTTATGATTTGACAGGTGAAACCAGAATTATAGAGAACTCAAATTAATTAGGTAATGTGATATATCTAATGATAAAAGTAAAATATGCATGAACATGATGCTAGTTTTTTTCACAACTAAGACACGATGTTTCATTTTTATGCATTTCCACATTGTATTCCTTTACCTAATGCTTCCTCACTTGATTATGATGGTTATGTTATGACTATACTCACCCCATGTAATATTGTTTTATGTTCTTATCTATCCTCTTACTGGGATTTTATCTCACTAATTTTTGAGGTATATCCTTAGGTGAGTACATATACAAAGGATAATTCAAGGGATAATAAGAATCTAGAGAATAAGGAATTAAAAAAATGTTTATGTTTTATGCTAAAAATTCATGTATGGTCTTAGTTTTCCCAATACATAAAACCTTTGGATCCTCATTGTGTAATGTTTTTAGTTTTTTTATCATTAAAATAATGTAATAATAACTAAGAAAAGCAGCGTCGCTATAAATAGTGTTGAGAATTATCACTAAATATATTAATAATGAAGGTGAGTTATAAATTATAGTGTTTACATATTCCATGAATCCAGAAATAGTTTATTTTAATTTATAAATTTATACACTATAAATTATTTTATTTCACTATTCAGTAATAAATAAACTGTTTTAGAAAAATCCTAGAAATTTACTCTAATAATTTTTTGACATTTAGAATTCAAAAATGGACTCCATTTTATGAAAATAATTTTCAAAATATGTAAAGATTAATTTTTAAATGAAATCATCATTTTCTCAAAAAATAAAATTTTATAATCATAACTGATTTTATAACATTATGAAAAATTAAATAAGGTCTCATGAAATTATCTTATAATCATAAGAAAAAAATATTAATTTATGAAAATAAATTTTATTTTTAATCATTATATTAAATATACAATTTTAAATAAGAATTTATGTTTTATAAAAATACCAACACTTAATTTATCATTTTTATAAAATTTATTTACTTATAATATGATACAACTATATCATATTTTCATTTATAAGATGAATAAATTTTATTTTTACTTTAATTGGTGATTTAATAATTCTATTGGCCAGTCTACAATTCATAAGGGTCCTATTAATATTCTGAAGGTCAAGTTACTATTCTATTGGTATATGTTCCTTAATTTTTAAAAAAGCCTCGTATTTAATTCAATATTCATTTATAAATCTTGTCTTGTTTTATTTATATGAATTTGTGTGGTTTATACTATATGAAATAATTATAAAAGGTGAATTTTGTTTGATATGATTCTGGGTTTCTATAATCCAGATACAACGATTCATGGTGGTGGCGGAGGTGGTAGGGGGGGATGTAGCTTTCAAATTGCTAACATAATGAGATGACTATTGACATGGGGGAGACATAACATGAATTTTTTTTACATTATAAGATGAAGGCTACTCACTTTGGACTTTGACTCATTTTCTCAGGGGCCTTCGAGCCACTTTACGAGGGACCTTCGAGGCATCATGAGGTTAGACCTTCAAGCTATCAATATGTAATAAGATAGATCAAATGAGTGCATATCATTCCTTATGTGAGGGTATGAGGTTTAATCCTCTATGGTGTATGTATTTGTGTTTTTTAATCATAGTTGGATAATATATAATAAATAATTTTTTATGATTTAAAAATAAAATATTAGTTTGTGTTAAAAAAATTATTATTTTCAACCATTTATAAAAATAAAATATTGATTATTTTTCTTTGAAAATTTAATAGTATTCATAAATGTCAAAAAGTTAACTTTTAAAAGGTACATAATTTATTTGATTTTAGAAAATATTGTTACATATTTTAATGGAATTTGTTTTAAAATTATTTAATAGTTATTATTTTTTATAAATAAAAATAAAATAATTTTTTATGCTTATAAATATAAAGAATTTATCTTTAAATATATAAATTTATAATTTCTTTGAAAATAATTTAAAAAATATATTTAATTTTTATTTATTTATGAATCTTAAAAAATACTATTTTTAGGGTTATAAATAAAATGTGTTTCTATGATAGGATAAATAATATATTTTGGAAAACATATAAATTATTATTACATTAAATTCATGAAAATTTACTATACTTATTATAAATTTTTTATTATTCATTATAAAATATTTTTATAAAAAAAATTATAAAAAAATTAAGATTACATGAAAGGATAAAAAACTATAATTAATGTAATTATATTCTATAGAAAATATTCACTAAAAAATTTTTGAACTAAATTTTAGAGGAATTATTCTACACAAAATTTCTCTAGAAATTATTGACGAAAAAGTAAAATGAAAACTACAATGATAAATTTTAATTTAAATATTTAGTGGAATGTTCAACTAAAAAAACATTATTATAATAGTAGATCAAACTAGAAAATTTCCATTCAATTAAAATTTTCACATGATAATTAATAAGGAATATTTTGATGGAATTTTAATAAGGAATCTATTATGAAACTTTCTAGTAGAAACATTCTATAAAATTTTCAGAATGAAAATTATCACGTTAATATTATTGTGTAATTTACCACAAACAATTTTCATAATAAATTTGTAGTGGAATTATTTAGTGGAGTATGTCGTTGAAATTTTTTTATTGAATTTTTTCATTAAATAAATAATGTGGATTTATCATATGAACATTCAAAATGCATTTTACCATTAGATAATTTCTCAGTTATATTTTAGTCTAATTTTTAGACTAAAAATTTTCATTATATTTTACCTCTAGATAATTTAGTTGGTATATCTTTAGTTTAAATTTGAATTATATTTTTACAATATTAGTTTTTCTTATAAATTCTCAATGGAATTTTTTTTATAATAGTATATTGAAAATATTCTAATTTAATTTTTAGTAAATGCTTCCCTTTAAAATTTAAAATGGATTTTGCACTATATTTATCATGTAATAATTTTCATATGTATATTTAAATGAAATAATATAATTGAATTTTTTAACAATATTTCTTGAATGGAATTTTTCCATGAAAAATGATTATGATAATTTTCTATTAGAATTTTTTAATGAATGTTTATGCTAGATTTTTCGAGGGTACAATTTCATAAGAATTTTTAAATGGATGTTTATATTGTAAATTTAAATTGAATAATATATACTGAATCAATAAAATGAGATTATTTTTGAAAATTATATAATAGAATTTTTAAGTATAATTTTTTAACGGAATTATTTTTACCTTAAAGAATATTTGTATTTTTATTTTATAAGATAAAAATATCATTTTTATTATTTGGTGGAATTATCTTAAAAATATAAATGAAAATTATATATATATTTTTTTCAAAAAATTTAAATTAATTATAGACATGAATTTTTTTATTACGTTGAATAAATTTATTAATTTGTAAAGAATTTAAAATTTTATATTTTTGAATATAAAAATTATTTAAAAACAATATTACATAATTTTTCATGTTAATTTTATAGTAAAAAATTTTAGGTGGATTTCCATTATAATCTTCCAATGAAAATTTCCCCTGTTAATTTATAGTTTATTTTTTAGTTTATTTTTTCGGTGTAAATTCTCATTGAATTTTTGCAGTGTAATTTTACAATAAAATATTTATTTGATTTTTCAAATTTTTCCAACTAAACTTAATTATGGAAATATGAATTTTATTTCTTAAGTGGATCATTCCACTAATGTTTGACAATGTATTTTTTAATTGTATTCTCCACTATAAATTTTCAACAAAAAATACACTAAAAAACTGTATTGGAGAATAAAAAACTAGATATATATGTTTTTTTAATTAACTTATAAATTATAATTTTTTTAAATATAATTAAAAATTATTATATTTTTAAAGATTTTAATTGTTAATACTTTATTGTAAATATATAGAATATGTTTTAAAATTAAACTTAATTTTAATAATTTTTTAATAGATATAAACGTGTTAGTTTTTTTAGTGTGATTTTTTTTTCATATTTTAATGAATTGAGTGAAAAATTCCTAAATTTTTGAAATTGGAATAGAAATTTTTTGTTTAATGGATTAGGAACCATTTAAAAGAACAAATATTTTTTTAATCAATATGAAATCATCGATCAAATGAAATATGATGATGAATGTTTAACAATGTTAAATATTTAGAATAATGATGAAAAATTTATTCAATAACAAGAGAGTAAGAGAAATAGTATAAAATAAGTAACACAATATACATATCCAATAGAGTTTTCTCCCATTATATTATTCACACACAAACAAACATATAGAAACTGAAATTACAATGGGTGATGAAATCCAGTAATACTTTCAATTTTCAAGGATTTAGGAGGTGAGGTGTCCCAATAAATATTGACATTATGTAATGTATAAATTATTATTCATAACATTCTCCATTGGATTTCATAACCTCATGTAATATCATATAAACTTTACTAGAAAAAACTTATGGAAAAAACAAGTGAAGTCAAAAGTTCTTCCATTTCATGTTGCCTAATTAAAAACCTTATCAGAAAAACCCAATACAAAAAACATGATGAATGGAAAAAGATTGAAACATTCCTAATTACCATTTATTATGTAATTTAATTGTTTCTTAATTATAGAAATAATTTATTTATGTTTTAAAGACCTGGTATAAATACCATAAGGCATAATTATAATAAATCCAAACCCATTTTCCCAGATCTGATTCTACAAACTGAATCATTTAATTTATTGATTTAATATTGATAAATGTTATCCAATTTTATCCATTTAAAACAAAAAAAAAAGGAAATATTGTATCACCTACATACCCATTGTCTTTCTAATACTATATTTTTATAGAATTAAGAGAAACTCTACAGAATAATACCCATGTCTTCAAGTGAGAATTTTTCCCACTATACCTCGATTTTCTTACTTCACATTAATTATTCATAATCTCCCTCATGGAACCCTTATAGACATATCTTTCTTTACATCATTATTTATAACATGGGGAAAATGAATCTTAAGAGATGGGTGAATTCAAATGCTCAATAAGGGTAAACATAGGAATTAACAATTTAATATCCTTAGTGAGCATTTAAGGATCAAATGGGTATGATGGAAAAGAGAATAAAATAATAGGGTTGATTCCCATAAAAACTTGAATCATAAAATATAGAAACCATACTTTTTATTACATCACTATTATATCATTTTAAAGATAAACAACATAATATTTATACATTCAAAGATCGAAAGGTTTACAATATTGGGAAAATTATATTCAGACATCAATATTATATAATAATCGTATACATTTATTTCAATAGTAATTCTTTATCCTTAAAAAATATCACATTCTATTTTGTACATATAGTAACTTGGGGATATACATCAACGAAAGGGGTGATCTAAAATCTTTTTAAAAATAGGAATAAAGGGCATGAATCAATATAACATGTGTGATAATCATCATCATCATCATATAATAGGCATAAAATCATTATCAACATCATTAGGGAAATATTTTATAAAGGTATTGAATATATAAATTCATAAAAATGAAACATCATGTCATAGTGGTCAAATACCACACATAGTTGTGAATAAAGAAAACATCATGTTTGTACCTAAGATATGTTCAAAAACATTACATCGTCATTGTGAATAAATATAAAATCATGTTCACACATAATACACATTATCTCATGAGATAAATCACGTTATTAGACACATTATATGGATATATAATTCTAGGACCACCTATCAAATTATAAGATTTACATAATCAGGTAAGACACATAAAATGTATAACAGTCATAATTATGAAATAATCCAAGGAAAGGAATGGGTTTCATAAGTATTTCCCCAAGTATAATTTCATGAATATACCTGGGATTCGAAAATAAGTAAGTGAAAAAATATTTGTCATAAACATCATCATTTTTACTAAAGAAGAAACAACTCAAGAGGAGTAAAATATGTATTTTAGAAAGAAAAGGATTTTTGTAAAATAATTATATTTGTCTTATAAATAAAGGAGGTAAAATTTATATCCCCAAAAGAAAAAGGAAGAATATTGAATGGATATTTAAAGAACACTAGATTAATATAAAAATAAAAAATGATATGAAATATGGATAACCTAAAGAAAGAGATTTAGGTTCGCGAATCCCATAACCTTAAATCCTGCTTTATTTTTTCTATTTTTTATCTCATGAATAATACAATTATATTTATTAAAAAATGATACATAATTAATTTAAATACATTTTTACAATTATTTATTAATTAAAATCATCTGATTATATCTCTTAATTTTTCTGGTTATTGGGATGTCATTTTGATACCATGTTTTCCTTAAAAATTCCCCATTTTCCTTGATTTTTCTATTTTTTAAAAGTCATTTATACATAATTATAATTAATTCCATAAGTTTAAAGATATATTTTCACCTTTATATATGGTAAATAATTTATTATAACCAACTATAGTTTTTTTGATAAGAAAATTATTGGTAATTTACTCTTTGGCGATTAACCGACCATTGACGAGACATTTTTAATGGAGTGGGAAATAAAGTTTAAAATTTATATATATCATAATTATGATAATTATAGTTGGTTAAAATTATTAATATAATCTTAACATATATCCTAATTAATTTTGTAATATTTTTTGAAAGGAATTGGGAAACAAATATAAAAAAAATAAGAAAAAGTGAGAAAAGTTAATAAAAACATACTCTTTCTTCGGTGTAGCTTCACTTGTATGACACTAAAACTACCTTAACATTTTGAATTTTTTACTATATAATGTACCTAGGTATTATAATGGGATTTATAGGTAATAATTGGGAATATATTTGGATTTATAAAGCGAGGGAGGAGTGGTTTTCCAAGGGGATGGAGAGGGGTTATTTATATTTTAGGAGAGTGGTATTTTTAGAATAAAATGTTGAATAAACTATTATATTAGATATAAAACTTGTAATAGTGTATTTTTGACAATTTAAATCAAAAATAAATATGATATAATAATTTAATACTTTAAAAATATTTATAATTATACTTCACTTAGTTTATTAAAAAGGAATGTGTAAAAAAGTTATTATTTTTAGGGAACACTTTTGACTTTAGATTTTGGAAAATGATTTTTTTTGTATGGAAACTAAGTTTATTATATATTAATGGATAATTTATGAAATTAAATATGTTTTTTTAAAATCTAATGTTCTTGGAATTTTTATTTTATTATTATATAATGAATGATATAATTTAATATACATTAGTTTTGATAAAAAATGTATTTTTACTATTCATCTGAAAATTGATGTATTTAAAAAATTTACAAAAAAATAACTCTATTAAAATATCAATTAACTAATTTAAAAAATTATATTCATTTGATCAAAATAAATTTCTAACAAAGTTAATTTTAATTTTAAATATAATGAATATGATATTTATGAAATATAGTTGATTATTTATGTTGCAAAGTGAATCCTTGTGGTTTTTCATCTTAGTTTCTTTGGTTTTAAAACTTTGATTTGATTTTTATATGATGGTAGTGAGAATGTTTTAAAGATTTTTCTAGAGAGGTCAGACTTATTTT
This sequence comes from Viscum album, assembly GCA_963277665.1. Classification (NCBI taxonomy): domain Eukaryota; kingdom Viridiplantae; phylum Streptophyta; class Magnoliopsida; order Santalales; family Viscaceae; genus Viscum; species Viscum album. The sequence continues at coordinate 1,741,503,044 of OY728128.1, read as the reverse complement.
GGTGGTGTTTGAAGAGCTTGTTGAAAATTCTACTGTTGAGGTGGTGAAAACTACCGATCTTTAGGAAAAGGATGTTGGAATTATCATTGTGGTTGAGGTGATGGAACTTTTTGTGGGAACTTGGTGTTCCATGATTCCATTAGTGGTATATTTCCACTTTTATAATGAAAATAACCTTGGTTTTTCTATGATGTATATTGAGATGATCTTTGGAAGTAATATTTCTATTGTTGGTACTGCTATGGTTACTAGAATTATTGGACTTATTGATTGTAATTGAAATAATTACAATCCAAATCTTGGAATTTTCCTTGAAAACCTATAATATTTGTAATAATGTTGACCTTTGTACATATTGTAGGATTTAGTTTCTATTACAGAAACATGAGGGTGTGGCAGCACACTAGGTATTTGAAATGACTACAGTTTATTTGTCTGAGCCTCTATTTGGGATACTAGGTTGGAAGTCTCTTCCACATGATGTATGTTGTCTGAAGGTAGTCCTTTACTAATTTTACATTGACTAGAATTGTAGGAAAATTTAGTTATAATATCTTGTATGACTTCAAACATCTTAAACATGAGTCCTCCATCACTAGTGACATCTACTACAATTCGTGCAACTAGTTGGATTCCTTGGTAAAATTTCCATAATTGAAGCCACACATATAGTACATGATATGATAATTTTCTTATGAGTTCATTAAATAAATCCTAGGATTCCCATGTTGATTCTCTGTCCTAATGAGAAAATTTTTCAATTTCATTCTAGAGATTCTATATCTGGATGGGTGGAAAATATTTATCAACAAATTTCTTGGCTAGTTCCTCCTATGTCGTGATTAACTTTGGAGGTTGAAATTTTATCCAATCCTTATATCAATCATGCAAGGATAATTATAATATATAAGGTATTATTAAATATAATTACATGGAATCATTTCTAAATATATCATAAAACTCTAATTTTTTTGAAATGTGCTCATTGGGGTCTTTAATTTGAGGCCCACAGAATTTTTCCATGTTCTATATCATATAAATGAGTATTGTTTTGGTTTCAAAATTGTGCACCTAAATTAGTGGGCACACAATTCTAGGTGCATCATTACTTATGTATGAAAAGAATTAATCTGTAATGGTGCACTCTTGCAATGTTTTTCACTCACCTTGATTGTCAGGTGGTTCATATTTCAGTTTTCAAGGGTTTGGAACCACAATTTTATTATGCAAAACCATTGAAAATCCACAACATGAAAAAATTGATCAATTGATATTAGGATCAAATAGATGTTTTTCTTGGGCATCTAGGCTTCTTAAGTGAGTCATGGATCTATTAGCATTCACTAATCGGGAAGAGAGAGTGATAGAGAGGGTCAAAGAGAGAGAGGGAGATGTAGAGAGAGGGAGAGGGAGAGAAAGAGATAAGATGAAGGTTTTCCTGAAGGAGAAAAACATAAAATAGAAAAGGGTAAAGAAAAAGAATAATCAGGGAGGGGTGAGGAAATATGAGGTTCAATGCAAAGGTCAATGTTCCTGAAAAATTGTAGTCCCCAACAATGAAACCAAAATTTGATTCTCCCACACACGCCATTGAATTTTCATGGGCAGTGATCGTATTATAAATTTATAGTCCCAAAATACACTTATTATAAGGGAATTTTAATGTGGCAGTGTAGGGTCAAACCCACAAAGACTAATTTTAAGTCAAGAACCAATCGATCAAATTCTTTGGAAATGATTCCTCACGTTAAAAAATCTATTTTTTAACTAAGGATAAGTAGTTTGGATTTAATTTAGATAAAAATTAAGGGATCATGGTTGATTTTAGGGATCTTGAAAAAAGATAATCCTAGATTTAATTTGGGATAGAACTATGGAATAAGCTACAAAGAGGTGGAAAGAACACATATTGACCTTGGTCCAACCAATGGATCAACTAATGATGGTAAAGACTCCTTGTTCATGAGTAATTGAAAACCTAATTAAAGGAATCATTTCTTCTTGGAATAAATAATTATAGGCTATTGGTCTTACCCATATCTTCTCCAACTAGGTCATGGTAATTCAAATTGCACATCTGATGGTCAAGGATAATAAAAAATAATGTGATTTAAAATTGTTTTAAACCTGATTACTATCTATAGGGTTTCACATTTTTGATATATATATATATATATATATATATATATTCAATAGGTTTAAACCACCCATACTCTTGACCTCTAACCCTATGTGGAATAGACGTTTATGGAGATGATGATTGAAATCAAGGAAATACAAAACATGATATCCATAATCATGAAACAATTGAAAAAAGTGATATAGGATAAAAAAATTATGAATCAAGATAAAAAATTGAAGTAAATGTAAATACAATCAAAATATAACTATGAATAAATAAGTAACTAAGAACTTTGTAGATGTTGATAAAGAACAACGAGCGGGGATAAAACTGATGTTGAAAATGAAATATAAATTCCAACAGAAAAAGAATGAATATATAATGAATATAGATTCAACAATAACAAAAAATTATTTTCTAAAACAATTAAAGGAATGAATTAAAATATTATTAGACCAACCCTATATATCTTAGAGATGGTGTATGCTACTATTACGCTGACATGATTACATGGAATGAAATCCCAAAGGACTGAAGAGTTTATTAGCCTTGGTAAACTAGATAAATAAATGATTTTTTGTATTAAAAATGAATACACTAATTACTATATAATTTTTTTCTAAATAAATAACTATGTGGAAATCTATAATCCATCTAGTAAATCCCTACGTATCCTTCATAACAGGCTTCTTTGATACCTGGGGAATGAAACATAATAAGGGTGAGATCAAATGTCCTATAAGGTAAAAATATAGTGGAAGAAATTATGAAGCAATGAGAGTAATAATTATGGCATGGTAAATAATTGAACACACATACCCAGTAATCAAAAACTAAGAAGGATGTGCATAAACAAAATATAAAGGTAAAAATTAGAAACACATTCCATTCAAATAACTAGATAAGGAAAAATCAATATAGAAAGGTAATAAAATGAAACAAATGAAATTTAATTAATTAAATCAAATTAAATATATCCATAGATATGTTAACACAAAATATTATATATGAATAATAATTGAAACTAAATAATGGAAATTCCTAATAATTGGAAATCATGTCTAAGGCACATGAAAATCTATACCGTCAAGACCTTTCACAAGTCGTTTTAAAACTATGGATTGAAACTCATTTAATTTGTGAAACTAGTATGTCTCATGAAAACCTATCGATGCATCAAGGGGCTCTACAATGTCTAGGATCCACCCATTAACACCATGCCAAAGAATTCCCCATATCTAATAACCTAAATAAATAATATGCCTTATCAAATATCCATATAGAATAAAGAATTTAGAATTTCCAATATTTCCCCAAATAATCAAATAACTATCAAATTAGACACTCTATGTAAAATTGTATATAGTTTAGGAAATATTAATATCCATGATAAATGAAATGTATAATTTTGGGTAAATTCAATGTTAAATGATCGTAAGATGTGATGACACAGACTCTCTTGGTCCTTTCCTTTGCCAAAATCCAGGTTCTAAAGGAGTGGCATCTCGGTGAGACCGATCAGCGTCACTCGGCCTTGTCAAGTTGTTTCCAGTGGCACTCCTTTGCGTAAATAGGGTTTTAAGCCCTATTCTAACTCGTTTAACCGTGTTTTTAAGACCCGTAACGCCCATAAGAGTTTTAATCAAATGCTTCATCAATTCATGAGTCAGCTTAAACCAACCGACCCCCTTTTGTGACGAGTGGAGCCGCGTGATCAACCCACGACCCCCACGCCTTACGTGGTTTCGCGTCTTCACCTCAACCGTCCCCGACTCTTATAAACTAAGGGTTAGCCATGGTTTCTCCTTTCCTCGATCGTGACTTTTCACAAACAGCTTCTGGTGCATCGGGCCCGCCGCATCGTTATCCGTAAAGTTCCGCGCCCCCGGCCTAAACGTCGATCATCTATCAACAAGTAGGTAATTTCTCCTTCATCTATCTATTTTGTGTATCATGCGGGGTGGGCGTGATTTTGGTCCTGTAGAATTGGGTGAACCAAACCTAATTAAAGATAAATAACGAATTCTCTAAAGAAAGAAGAGGGGGGGGGGGGGGCTGTGATCGTTGATGGTGTTTTATATTTTGATGCTGTTTCTTCTATGACCATCTTGTTGAGTTGTGCTGGCTTATGCCTCCTGAAAATCGAGGCTATTGGTGGTCGTTGTTTGTGCACTAATAAACCCTACTGATGTTTTAAATGGATTGTTTGTGGTTGTAAACTCCTGCTGTGAAAAGTGAATCGGTTAATCACGTATATCCTGATGAATAATTGAATGCACCAGGATCAACCCTTCTGTGATAACTCCCAGTTAGAACACACGGAATTTGAAACCATGGAGCGTGTTAAGTCGTTTAAATCTGAAAATCCCTGACTTGTGTTGGTGGTGGTAGTTGGTTGTTTTCCTTTCGGGCCGATTGCTGGAAATGTGGGAGGGGATGGGATCCCCTGTTCTTTTATACTCTCTGTGGTTGTGTGAATTTGGGGATGGGATCTCCTGTTGATTTGGATCCGGGCAGTTACTTGTTTATATCACAAATTGGGGTGGAATCCTCTGTTGTTGAGAACCAGGTGTGGACGTTTTGGTTGTTGTTTGACTGTTTACTTCCTGGACTTATGCCTATGCCTACTAGTTTCCCAGTAGTGCTTAAACATAAACATTGTTACTGAATGTGAAATAAGAAAGGGGACAAATGTGTTGTTGGCATGAGTCGTGACTCGGACTTGAGTGTTGTTGTGATCTGTAGGCTGTCTAAAGAAAAACCTAGCTTTGGGTGAGTGCGTGTTACATATATATATATATATATATATATATATATATATATATATCTGTAGCTTTGTGTTTCTTATTCGCGCCCCACCCAAGTTGAGCACTTAGTGCTGAACATCCCCATTTCACGGGGGAGGGTGTTTTTCCCAACACTATTCTTAGTGGCTGGTTATTAGCTCCTTTTCTGCCTCCTTTCCCGGATAGACCAAGTATCTTCGGGCAGGCTGTGATGGCCTGAAGTCCATTATTATCCCAAGAACCTTCGGGTGGGGTGGTGTGGTGGTTGGCCAGGTGTGTGCGGAAGGTGGTTTCCCAAGTGTCTTCGGGATGAGGCCCAGGTGTCTTCGGGCGTGGTGGTGGTTGTTCTGGCCTAGGTGTTTATAGGCATGGTTACATGTGACAGTTGTGGCCCAGGTGTGTGTGGGCGGAATTCAGCAGTGGGACTGCGTGCAGTTGTGGCCCAGGTGTGTGCGGGCGGGATTCAGCAGTGGGACTGCGTGCGGTTGAGGCCCAGGTGTGTGTGGGCGGGATTTCGGTAGTGGGACTGCGTGTGGTTGTGGATCAGGTGTGTGCGGGTGGGTGTGGCAGTGGGACTGCGGTAAGAATGGCGGGATTGGTCCGATGCGTAGGATGTCTCAATAACCGGTGGGAAAGTGGCGCGGGGTACCCAAACATCGATGTGCTCTTATTATATATATTACTTGACTTGCGTTATTTGGGGAGTGATCCTTGGTGAGGCCTGGGATGGATAGTTTTCCTTGTTAGGTGTTTGGTTTACTCTTTTTCTCACGGGACTTTAGTACGTTCCCCCACTTGTGCACGAGAGTCTTGGTTTTCCCTATTGAGTGTACTTGTATGCTCACCCTACGTATATAAAACTGCTTTCGGGTTTCCAGGAGGACTTCGGGGATCACGCAGGACCTTACTAGCTCGGACTTTTGGAGCAGTTTCAGTTGTTGTTTTTTTCTTTTTGGTACTTACCTTGTAGTCACCTTTTGCACTTTGTGGCTTTTACTTTTGAAACATGCATGTGGGAATGGTTTACTTTTAGATTTACTTTTCTTTCTACCTTGGTGTTGTTGGGTTTTCTTCTCCTAATCTCTCGATCCTATAAAATAAAAAGGGTAATGCCTTCCATTTTTGAGAATTTTCTATACCCTTGGTGCTAGTCGCCACTCCGGGACCTATTGAAGGCGGGTTTCGGGGGTCATTATCTCTCCTTCAACTTAAAGAAGGAAGGGCCTGGCAATCTTCTGACCCTTCCCTCCTTTTGGTGAAGGCGCGTCATGACAGAATGGTATCAGAGGCGATGGTTGAGAGATAGGACGGAGTCTGGAGTTAGTCACAGTGAGGATTGCATGGGATGGTAAGGCAACAGTGTTGGGTGACCTTGGAGCGTGAATTAGGCCAGGGAAGACCGGCTAGGACATGGGATTTTAGGGCCCCCCATGATCCGATGCAAGGACTTTGGACCTATCGAACGACCAAGTGAGGCCACACTGATTGTAGGGTAGAGACCCTAGGAAAGGTACATGTATCATAATGAATTGTGTTAGAGTGTTTTTGGGATGTCTTGGGAATTAAGAATAAATTAAATCTTAAGAAGTTTTAAGAACGATATTCTGCACTACTTGGGCTTAGGCATTCCTTGTTTACCTTGCATCTATGACACCTGGAAGACGACCACGTGTGGTACAGGCGATCGAGGCCCCTAAGACTACTTTGGTCAATCGGCAGAGAGCTGATCGAGAGGAAGAGGACGAACAGTGGAAGAAGACTATTCGAGCCTTCCAGCGATAGGACCTCGAGAAGTATGAGGGCAGAACCTCCGATATGAAGATGGAAGGCTGGCTAGAGGAGCTAGTTATAGCCTTCGGCCTGATTCGGGCCTCGACCGAGTACTGGGTTCCCTTGGCCGTTAGCCAGATGCGGGGAGCGGCACGTCAGTGGTGGATACTTTACCTGGGGGAGAGGAGAGAGTCTGAGGTGGCTTGGGTAGATTTCGAGAAGGAGTTCCGGGCGGAATTCCTCTCCTCGACGATGAAGGCAGAAAAGAGGTAGGAACTACTCTCCCTCCAGCATGGGAGTATTTCTGTGAGGGAGCTAGGGATCAAGTTCAAGGACCTCCTACGTTTTGCTCCGGACCTCTTTCCCGACGAGGAGTCTTGGGCAAGACATTTGGAGAAGGCACTCCACCCTCCCTCCAGTATGCTGTTACCCCCTTTACCCTACCGACGTACTTGGAGGTCTAGAAGAAGGCCGAAGTGGTGGAGCGGATGCATTCTCTAGGGGGAGTGTCGCGAGAGGGGATCCAGATGGGACCATCAAAGGGGAAAGCCGTCATCACCAGGCCTCCAACGTCAGGACCCTCTAGGTTCCGACCCGCAGGGAGCAGGCCGTAACAATTTCAGTTTCGATCCCCCGGTCCTCGCACTTTTCCTACGGGCCCGGGACTACGGTGCTTCATCTGTGGGAGACCTGGGCATCTTCGGAGTCAGTGACCAGACCGGGTGCAGTACAGCAGTGGCAGTCAGCCCCAACACCCGCCCCATCAGCAGCTTCCAGCCTGACCTTTCCAGCAGCAGCAACAGGGACAGCGAGCTCCCGCACCTCCGAGGGAAGACGTAGAAGGAGGCCGACCTCAGGGCGCTCCACAGGGACCTCAACCAGGGCGTGGTCGGGGAGGTGGCCGACAGCCGAGGGGCAGGGGAGCTGGGCTTGGACAGTTGCACGCTGTAGAGGTAGCAGTCCCAGCAGGGCCAGAGGTTGTTCGAGGTACGATCAATCTGTTTAGAACTCTTGCTTATGCTTTTTTCGATACCGGAGCTTCGCACTCCTTCGTTGAACCCAGTCTAGCCCGTGCCTTGGGTCTAGATGCCGAGACACTTCCAGTTCCCCTAGTGTTAAGTACACCAGTTGGAGGTTAGACCGACTTGTTGTTCTTTTTTTCGGGCATGTAGACTGATGATAGGGCCACATCAGTCGGTTCAGGATCTTCTTATGCTACAGATTCAGCCATACGATGTCATCCTAGGCATTGACTGACTATTTTCTGTGTGCGCCGTCATCGACTGTTTTCGAAGAAGGGTGGTGTTCTCAGATTTGGACAGCCGGCGTGTTACCTTCACTGGCGAGCAGAGCAGTCCGAAGGGAAACAGGAGAGAGGAACCTCTGCTCTCCTTGTTGACCAAGCTGACGGTAGAATCAGTAGATGTGGAAATGGTGGAAGTTCCAGAGATCGTCCGTGAGTTTATGGACATCTTTTCTGAGGAGGTGACGACTCTACCCCCTCGACGTGATATCGAGTTCGGGATAGACCAGCAGCCCGATGCTCGTCCAATCTCGATGGCTCCTTACCGGATGGCACCTTTGGAGCTACAGGAGTTGCGGATACAGATTGCCAATCTGATGAAGAGGGGTTATGTTCGTCCGAGTGCGTCACCGTGGGGTGCTCCGGTCTTGTTTTCAAAGAAGGCATATGGAGGTCTGAGGCTGTTCATAGACTACAGGAGGTTGAATCAGGTGACGATCAAGAATCGCTACCCTCTCCCAATGATAGATGATCTTTTTGACAAGATGAAAGGGGCAAGATGGTTCTCAAAGATCGACCTGCGGTCTGGGTACCACCAGCTGAGGGTGAAAGAGAGCGACATCCCGAAGACAGCGTTCAGGTGCAGGTATGGACACTTCGAGTTCGTAGTCATGACCTTTGGTGTTACGAACGCCCCAGCTGTGTTTATGGGGCTTATGAACTCCATCTTCCGGGAGTACCTGGATCGGTTCGTGGTTGTGTTCATCGACAACATCCTGGTCTACTCTAGATCAGAGGAGGACCATGCAGAGCACCTGAGGACAGTTTTGGAGGTCCTCCGACAGCACCAGCTATATGGGAAGTTGTCAAAATGCAAGTTCTGGACACAAGAAGTGAACTTCCTCGGGCACGTAGTGTCTGGGCAGGGGGTAGCAGTTGAACCATCAAAGGTTGAGGCAGTTGTTTCTTGGGCAGCACCCAAGAATGTGGCAGAAGTCCGAAGTTTCCTCGGGCTGGCAGGTTACTACCAGAGATTCATACCCAACTTCTCCCGAGTAGCAGCCCCTTTGACGGATCTGACCAAGAAGGACCAGGCTTTCATATGGAGTGAGTAGTGCCAGTCAACCTTTAGCTATCTGAAGGAGAAGTTGGTCAGTGCCCCAGTGCTGAGATTACCAGAAGAAGGGGTGGCCTATGAGGTATTCTGCGATGCTTCAGGATAGGGCCTGGGATGTGTGTTGATGCAGCGATGATAGGTGATCTCTTATGGGTCCAGGCAGCTGCATTCCCATGAGCATAATTATGCCACCCACAACCTAGAGCTTGTAGCGGTCGTTTTTGCGCTAAAGTTATGGCGACACTACCTCATGGGGGAACGCTTTGTGGTCTTCACGGATCACAAAATCTTGAGGTATATCTTCTCCCAGCGGGACTTAAACTTGCGAGAATGGAGATGGGTGGAGTTCCTCCAGGATTATGACTTCGAGATCTCTTATACTGAGGTAAAGGGAAATGTGGTGGCCGATGCTTTGAGCAGGAGGATGCAGAAGGATGCGGTCCGAGAGTCGGCGGATGCCTGGAAGGCAATGGAAGAGTTGGCTGCCTTACACCTAGATGCGATGATGGATAGCGGTAGAGGCTGCTTATATCAGATGACAGTGAAGTCATCCCTGTTTCAGCAGGTGGAAGAGTCTCAGTGGGGGGACCTAGAGTGCGAAGTGATGCGTGAACAAGTTGACCAGGGCAATGCTCCGGAAGGATGGACCGAGGATGGTCAGAACCGGATGCTTTTCCAGGGAAGGTTGTTTTTCCCAGAGGCGATGCATGACAGGGTTCTCAGTGAGTTCCACAACTCACCCCTGGTGGTACACCCTGGAGTTTCCAAGATGTACCAGGGTTTGAAGAGACAGTTTTGGTGGCCCGGAGTTAAGCGAGTGGTGGAAGAGTTTGTGTCCAAGTGCCTAGTGTGTCAGCAGGTGAAGGCTGAACACCGAGTTCCAGGCGGCCTACTACAGCCCCTAGGTGTCCCCGAGTGGAAGTGGGATGACATCTCAATGGATTTCGTCACGATACTACCCAAGGCCCAAGGAGGGTACGGCGCCATCTGGGTGGTAGTGGACAGGTTGACGAAATCGGCTCACTTTCTAGCGATCAGGGAGTCGAGTGCTGTGGGTGCCTTGGCACAAAAGTACGTGGATGAGGTGGTGCGGTTGCATGGAGTCCCAAGGTCTATAGTCTCGGATAGGGATTCAAGGTTTAAATCGCGGGCCTGGAGAGGATTGAAACATGCGTTTGGCACCCAGTTACGCCTTAGCACTGCATTCCATCCCCAGACAGATGGACAAACGGAGCGCACCATCCAGACCTTGGAGGATATGCTGCGAGCATGTGTTTGGGACTCAGGAGGGTCATGGGTTCAATACTTGCCTCTGGTAGAGTTTTCCTACAATAATAGCTACCACTCTACCACTAGCATGGCCCCGTTTGAGGCTTTGTACGGGAGGCCATTCCATTCGCCTGTGTGTTGGACCGAAGTAGGAGAGGCAGGCATCCTTGGTCCGGAGGTGGTGTAGAAAACGATAGAGAAGGTTCAGCTCATACGGGAAAGGATGAAGGCAGCCTAGGACTGACAGAAGTCGTATGCTAATACCAGGAGGAGGCCCTTGGAGTTTGAGGTTGGGGACCACGTGTTCTTGAAGGTCTCCCCTCGGCGTCGGCAGCGGAGGTTCGACAAGGGGAGTAAGATTTCCCCTAGGTTCATCGGGCCCTTCCAAGTGTTGCAGCGGGCTGGCAAAGTGGCTTACCAGCTAGCGTTGCCACCGCCGCTACTAAGGATACATGATGTCTTTCATGTGTCCTAGCTCCGTCGGTATCTGCACGACGATTCGCACATCCTTGATTGGGGCGAGCTGGACATCGAGGACGACATGACCTTTTTGGAGAGACCATTGATGATCGAGGATCGCAAGGAGAAGGTGCTTTGTGGGCGAACCATTCCCATGGTTCGCGTGTTGTGGAGACATGGTGGGAATGAGGAGAGTACGTGGGAGAGGGAAGCACAGATGCGTACCCAGTACCCAGAGTTGTTTTGAGTTTTGTTCCTTGTTGTACCTGTTGTGATAGAACGTTTTGTCTTTGGCTATGAAATGTACTGGTTTCTTTCCTCTGCTTGTGTGTGAAAACCCCCGACTATAGGGAAGGAGAGAACCCGACCCCTAATCAAGACGCATTAAGGTGGATGCGATTAAACCCGTGAGGGCGAGTCAGTGCCATCCAAAGCGGATAATATATTGACATGGGGGAAGAGACTCCCCAACCCACGTGCCCGGGCAGTTTGGCATGGTATGTTGCTTGGTTCGTGACAGGAAGATGTTCTTAGTTAGCGATGAGGTTCACTCTTGAGAGGTATCTTTTGGGGTGGTTGTTCGGACCCGCCCTTTCCTTATGGGTTATCTAAATTCTCGAGGACGAGAATAGTTTGAGAGGTATCTGATGTGATAACCCAGACTCTCTTGGTCCTTCCGTTTGCCAAAATCCGGGTTCTAAAGGAGTGGCGTCTCGGTGAGACCGATCGGCGAGACCGATCGGCGAGACCGATCGGTGAGACCGATCGGCGTCACCCAACCTTGTCAAGTTGTTTCAAGTAGCGCTCCTTTGCGTAAATAGGGTTTTAAGCCCTATTCTGACTCGTTTAACCGTGTTTTTAAGACCCATAATGCCCATAAGAGTTTTAATTAAATGCTTCATCAATTCATGAGTCAGCTTAAACCAACCGACCACCTTTTGTGACGAGTGGAGCCGCGTGATCAACCCACGACCCCCGCGCCTTACACGGTTTCAAATCTTCACCTCAACCATCCCCGAATCATATAAACTAAGGGTTAGCCATGGTTTCTCCTTTCCTCGATCGTGACTTTTCACAAACAGCTTCTGGTGCATCGGGCTCGCTGCATCGTTATCCGTAAAGTTCCACACCCCCGGCCTAAACGTCGATCATCTATCAACAAGTAGGGAATTTATCCTTCATCTCTCTCTTTTGTGTATCATGCGGGGTGAGCGTGCTTTTGGTCCTGTAGAATTGGGTGAACCAGACCTAATTAAATATAAAGAACGAATTCTCTAAAGAAAGAATAGGGGGGGGGGGCTGTGATCGTTGATGGTGTTTTATATTTTGATGTTGTTTCTTCTATGACCATCTTACTGAGTTGTGCTGGCTTATGCCTCTTGAAAATCGAGGCCGTTGGTGGTCGTTGTTTGTGCACTAATAAACCCTACTGATGTTTTAAATGGCTTGTTTGTGGTTGTAAACTCCTGCTGTGAAAAGTGAATCGGTTAATCATGTATATCCGGCTGAATAATTGAAAGCACCAAGATCAACCCTTCTGTGATAACTCCCGGTTAGAACACACGGAATTTGAAACCATGGAGTGTTTTAAGTCGTTTACATATGAAAATCCCTGACTTGTGTTGGTGATTGTAGTTGGTTGTTTTCCTTTCGGTCCGATTGCTGAAAATGTGGGAGGGGATGGGATCCCCTGTTCTTTTATACTCTCGGTGGTTGTGTGAATTTGGGGATGGGATCTCCTGTTGATTTGGATCCAGGCGGTTACTTGTTTATATCACAAATTGGGGTGGAATCCTCTGTTTTTGAGAACCATGTGTGGACGTTTTGGTTTTTGTTTGACTGTTTACTTCCTGGAGTTATGCCTATGCCTATTAGTTTCCCAGTAGTGCTTAAACATAAAAATTGTTACTGAATGTGAAATAAGAAAGGGGACAAATGGGTTGTTGGCGTGAGTCATGACTCAGACTTGAGTGTTGTTGTGATATGTAGGCTGTCTAAAGAAAAACCTAGCTTTGGGTGAGTGCGTGTTACATATATATATATATATATATATCTATATCTTTTTGTTTCTTATTCGCGCCCCACCCATGTTGAGCACTTAGTGCCGAACATCCCCATTTCACGGGGGAAGGTGTTTTTCCCAACACTATTCTTAGTGGCTGGTTATTAGCTCCTTTTATGCTCCCTTTCCCGGATAGCCCAAGTATCTTCGGGCAAGCTGTGATGGCCTGAAGTCCATTATTATCCCAAGAACCTTCGGGCGGGGTGCTGTGGTGGTTGGCCAGGTATGTGCGGATGGTGGTTTCCCAAGTGTCTTCGGGATGGGGCCCAGGTGTCTTCGGGCATGGTGGTGGTTGTTCTGTCCTAGGTGTTTGCAGGCTTGGTTACATGTGACAGTTGTGGCCCAGGTGTGTGCGGGCGGGATTCAGCAGTGGGACTGCGTGTAGTTGTGGCCCAGGTGTGTGCGAGCGGGATTCAGCAGTGGGACTGTGTGCGGTTGAGGCCCAGGTGTGTGCGGGCGGGATTTCGGCAGTGGGACTGCGTGTGGTTGTGGCCCAGTTGTGTGCGGGCGGGTGTGGCAGTGGGACTGCAGTGAGAATGGCGGGATTGGTTCGATGCGTAGGATGTCTCAATAACCAGTGGGAAAGTGGCGCGGGGTACCCAAACATCGATATTCTCTTATTATATATATTACATGACTTGCGTTATTTGGGGAGTGAGCCTTGGTGAGGCCTGGGATGGATAGTTTGCCTTGTTAGGTTTTTGGTTTACTCATTTTCTCACGGAACTTTAGTACGTTCCCCCACTTGTGCACAAGAGTCTTGGTTTTCCCTACTGAGTGTACTTGTATGCTCACCCTACGTATATAAAATTGCTTTCAGGTTTCCAGGAGGACTTTGGGGATCACGCATGACCTTACTAGCTCGGACTTTTGGAGCAGTTGCAGTTGTTGTTTTTTTCTTTTTGGTACTTACCTTGTAGTCACCTTTTGCACTTTGTGGCTTTTACTTTTGAAACATGCATGTGGGAATGGTTTACTTTTGGATTTACTTTTCTTTCTACCTTGGTGTTGTTGGGTTTTCTTCTCCTTATCTCTCGATCCTATAAAATAAAAAGGGTAATGCCTTCCATTTGAGATAATTTTCTATACCCTTGGTGCTAGTCGCCACTCCGGGACCTATTGAAGGCGGGTTTCAGGGGTCATTATCTCTCCTTCAACTTAAAGAAGGAAGGGCCTGGCAATCTGCTGACCCTTACCTCCTTTTGGTGAAGGCATGTCATGACATAAGATATTGAATATCTCAATGGGAATAAAAAATATATCAAGGAAGTGATTGTGAATACTATACTTGGCCAAATCAGTCATAAAATATCCATAGGAAGAATAAGGATGGTATTAATACAACATATCCCACGTTGATTAAAACAAAGGTTTGTTTTTATTGATGAATGGAAATATTATAAAAATATATTTTAAAAAACTTCTTAAGGAAAATATCCTTTTGTTTTGAAATACATTTTGAAATAAATTTCTTTAAAAATCAATTTAATTTTTTTTATAAATTAACCATTTAAACATGTAAAGGAAGATTTTTAGGAATGAGGATGGCTAAGTTTGTTCATTCCATAAAAGAAAATTACTTTTTCACGGTAAAAAGGTTAGAAAAATGACTTCTTTGGAAAGAGACAGTAATATTCAATTTAAAAAATTGGTAAAAGACAAAAGGGGTATTAATAAAACATTTTTGAAAAATTGCTTCTTTAAAAAATTTTTTGAAAATATTTTAATAAAATATGGTTTTTAGAATAAAATAGGTTCTCTGACTAAAGAGATAAATGAATTCAGGTTTGATTAAAAATGTTTTCTAAAACACCTTTAGTAACAATGACTGGAAAAAGGGTATTAATAATTAAAAAGGGTCCTGAATAAACATAGGAGGATAAAATGAAAGCGATTATTAGAAAATAATCAAATAATTTCCTCTCATGGAAATTCAATTTAAACAATTATGAAAAAATGAGATTCTGAATTAAACACTTGAAAATTCCATAAAATTTACATAAAAATAAAATGACGAATATGTTATGTGTGTCAATTTTAAATCCACATAAAAATTTGTAAATAAAAAAATAGATATTAAAAATGATATTATATACATAATCTTATAATATTAACAAAAATTATAGAGTAATATGAAACAATAAAAATAATTTAGATTATGAAGTTCATTTCCATTTGGAAACTTTTAATTCAAATACCATTTGAATAAATAATTCAAAATAACACTAAAAATACCATGATGATAAATTAATTCATGGTGTGATATATTATAATGGTAAGTAGATACACTACAGAAAATAATTAAGTGGAGAACATGACATTTATCTCACAGATGTAAAAAGTGAGATGAAAATCCCATACCTTGTGTTTGACTGGTATCATGTGTCTTTATATTCCGGAAAAAAACTTATGTTAATTATTAACTTGATTGAGAAATTTTTTCATTTTTATCATAACTTTTATTATACTTATTACCATGTTTTATACAACTACATAAACTATTTTTTTTATGTCGAGTGTTTTGACCAAATTTGATTAATGTGTCAAAAACAACTTTTTAGGTCAACTACGGTCAAAGGGGTCATTATATAACATCTAAATAATAATAAAAATGACATAGTTATATTATTTATACAAATATTATACTTTTAAGATCAATAATTTATAATAGTTATGAAAATGAACCAATGTTACAATCAGGGAGTCAGTTGGTTGTACGTACGCATGAGTAACGTTCCATTTTTCAATGATTGTTATGGAATGAAGGTAAGTAAGATTTATCTCATTACATAATTATCATTATATCATAAGTACCTTGTTATTTAATCATATCTAGTTATATGTATAATTCTTTTAAAAGGAATCACATCATTTTGAAGAGGCGGTAGCCCATACATCCATGAATGAAGTTATCACTTTTTAAGTGTGTGAATGGGTAATAAAGAAAATTATATATATATATATATATAATATTTTTAAAAAGGTAATTATTTAATGAGTATATATGTTTTTTTATGTTACATATGTTTAATTAAAACCATCCTTTACACATTCCATGTATAGTGTGAACAAATCACATCGCTTTTGAGGGGGCGGTAGTATACACTTGAACAAACTATGTTATTGTATTTACACAAAAATAGAAAGCATAAGGGTATGTGTCATAAAAGAATTAAAAAATATTATAAAAATAATAAATGTCATATATATCATAAAAAATAGATTTTCCATAATAATGTCCACCTTGAGAGGAAGTAAAGTAAAAAATGAATAATCATCATTTCACGATACAGTAGTTCAATATACATAAAAAAATATGTTCTTTACCCATTAGATAGAAGTTTGTATAAATGTAGATAAAAAATTTAAAATAAAAACATCCTAGTATATTTAAAATATTTTATTTCTATATAAACATGTAATAATTAGTATTTAAGGGTTGGATAAAGAAAATAAAAATAGAGAACTTATGGAAAGATGTTACCTTCAAATCGTGTAATTCCTTTTAGATTGTACCAAAGGGATTACTTTAATTGCCTTATGAAAAAAGGTAGGAATAAAAAATAAATTTAGGTATATTATAAAGTGAATTGGGTATATTTTTTTTAAAACCTAATAGTCTTATGAGGTGCGAGGAAGTGGGAGGATAATAGGCCTTTTATAGTCGAGGAAGAGTGTTAGTCTTATAATATTTTGGGAAAAAAGAAATCCACCACGTTTGTTTATTGAAAGTGGACAAATAGTGAACCAAATTAGATCCAAAAAATTATAGGGTTTAAATATGGACATAAAATGGCTTTTGGATAAGTTTCTAGGTCCTATTAGGCCTTGAGTTTAGGGTTTAGTCCGTTGTTAAGCTTAATTTCACCTTAATCATTGTAATAAATTTTAATTACTTTCCCTAATAATTTTAGTAAAAAACTAATTTGACCTTATTAGAAATTATAAATTATTCTGATTCCAAATTTGGAATCAATTTTTTAAAATTTCAATCACATAATTGGATGAAATTAATTTAAATTTAATCCCACAGACGGGATGAAAATGCGGGTTTTTAGAGTAACAATTTTCAAACGATTGATAAGTTTTTATTGTCAATTTCAAAGTGAAATTGATTAAATTATATTAATTTATAAATATATAATTTAATAAAACTGAAAAATAAATCAAAAATATAGTTTATCCTTATAAATAAATTATATGAAAAGGCAGTATTTAATTAAAATTCAGTATTTTTCATTATTCATCAAAAACTAAAACTTCACAAAAAATACCAAAAATTAAATATAAACTAATTTTTATCATAAAAATTCAATTATTATGTTTATTTTCACATATAATATTTATAAAAGTGAAAAAGTGAATTTAAAATAGGTTCTCCATTAAAAGGAGGTAAAATTGCCTTAATAAAAATATATATTTTTATGTATAATATTCAGTTTATTATTATCTTATACATATAAAATATATTGGATGAATATTATTTTTTTTATTGAATATATAATATATATATTTCATTAATATCATTTTCTAATTGTAATTAATTTAATTTATTAAGACAAAACCCCTGTATGAGCATAAACATAATAACATTTCCTTCGTATTTAATTGGTTATATTTTCATTTATAATTAATTGGTAACCTATTTATTCATTTTATATTTGTGTAAACCATAACTTTTCATCGTTTATTTGATACTATTCATAACTACTAATTTAACATATATTTTATGTATTATTATATTAAATAATAATATCTTAATAATATATTATTTTTTAGTAAAACTTAATATTTCTGTGTAATTAAATCCATTGAAGAAAGTAATTGTTGCTTATGTTTTATGCTAACCCAGTATCATTTTCATTTAAATATATAAATTATATTTAAATTATTTTAAATAATAAATATACTATAAATTTTTGGGATGTCATATTCCCTTACGATCTTGGTGTTGCGTGTCATGCACGCTATCATATACAATGTTCTTAATTTATATTTTTTGAGTGTTACATTATCCCTAACTTAATTTAATTGTGTCCTCTCAATTTAAACTCCATTTTGGTGATTTTTTTGATATTTCCTATTTTTAAATATAACATAGTGATAAGGGTTCGTAAGATATCTTCTATAAAATAGAGAATTAGAAGTAAAAATGTCACATGGAATAACATATAACTAGGTCTCCAAGTATGAGAAAATTATTGGAATGTATAGATACATAATTAGAGGAAAAGAATAAATATATATAGGGAGTGATTTAGGTCATCAATCACAAAAAGTGAATTATAAATGGAAAGTTTAGGGCCTTAAAGCCATAAATCTATGATGATTTAGTAGACTATCAGTTCAACACAAATTAAAGTATTAGGATAACACATTTTTATTATTATTTTACTAATGTTGATTAATTATTTTACTACCTAAGAATACAACAAAATATAATTTCTTGACACATTTAAATTGTATAAGAAAAATTTTATCTTTTGGTTGTGCTTTGATCCAATTTTAATTCATACCTTAACTCAAGAAATGGGTATCCTAAAATTAACTTTTATCCATGAAACACTAAAACATTAACAGATTGTGTGGTCCATAAAATATTTTTAAGTATAAATATTTGTTTATAACCATTATCAAAAGAGAATATGGTTAATATATTAGTATCTAAACCAAAAAAGTAACACTATGTTTTCATCATTAATATTTTTTTGTCAAATCATTTAAATAATTACTCATTAACCAATAAATTGTATAGGCCAATGTTAGGTGAAAAACACTTATCATCTATCGATAATGGGCTCAAGCCCCATGGACTTATCAGAATTGATGGGTTGTCACCAATCATATAGGATGTCCTTTTATAAAACCATATTGATATAATTTATAGAATATATAAGATGGACATCCTTGAAATAAAGTAAATCACTAAATATCCTTTTAAATAAGGTTTTAAATATAACCTCAATACATAAACAATTCATCCAATTATTTTCACATAGTTCCTTCCTTGGTCTAAGGTTTTACCTAGGTCATTCATTGTAAAAATCCTTCATAATTTTTTGTAAAGAAAATATGAATTATCTTAAGCATATCACCCAAGAGTTTCAAACTAGGTGCTCATTAAGGCCCATTGTCATGCACTAGATTACCCAGAGTGAGGCTCAAGAAACCTTTTCATATTTTTTACTCCTAGGTACATCTATTCTAGAACCATATCCATTTATAGTATCTAGAAAATGATTTATTTTTATAAATACCCACATAATATATACCTTACAAAAATTCTAGGATGTTTTTGTATTCTTATCTATAAATTATACCTTAGAGTTATGTTTTCTAATAAATGATTTCCTAAAAATAATTCCAAAAGTTTCTATTAACCTTCATGTGATACCAACTATAGTGATAAAAAACCAGATATATCGGAGCCAATATCAACTACTATTACATTGACATGATTACAAGGAATAAAATCCCGAAAGACCGAAGAGTTTAGTAGTATTTGTAAACCAGATACATAAATGTGTCTTTTATTACAAATGAATACATTAATTACAACATAATTTTATTTCTATATAAATATCTTTGAGGGAAACTCTAATCCATCTATTAAATCCCATCATATCTTTCATAGTATGCTTCTTGGATTACTAGGGAAAGAAAAATAAAAAGAGTGAGCTCAAATGCTTAGTAAGGGAAAATATAGCAAAATAAATAATGAATCAATAAGAATAATAATTATAGAATTGTAAATAACTGAACAAAATACCATGTTATTAATAAAATAATAAGGAATTACATAAACAATATGGAAAATTAATAACTAGAAACAGATTCCATTCAAATAATAAGATAAGGAAAAATCAATATGGAAAGGTAAGAAACTTAAATAAATTCCATTTAATTAATGAACTAAAATGAAATTTATCCATAGATATGTCTATGAAAAATCTCATGGATGAATAATACCTAAAACTAATTGTGAGAAATGATTAATTATTGTATGTCATGTCTAAGACACATGAAAACCTATACTGTAAAGACATTTCGAAAGTTGGTTTAAAACTAAAGATAGAAACCAGTTTAATATTCACAACTAGTTTGTCTCATGAGAACCTTTTGATGCATCAAGGATCTATATAAAGTCTGGGCTCCACCCCTCAGTATTACTCTAAAAAATTCCTTATATCGAATAACCAAAATAAATAACATTCCTTATCAAATATCTGTATTGAATAAAGATTATGAAATTATCAATATTTCTCCAAATAATCAAATAACTATCAAAGTATACACTATAAGTAAAATGGTATATGATTTAGGAAATAGTAATATCAATGATAAATGAAATGAACAATTTAAGGGAAATTAAATGTTTAATGATCATAAGATATTTATTATTTCAAAGGATTAACAAATAAATAACGGAAGTTAATTTGAATACTATAATTATCCAAATCAATAACAAACCATCCATATAATGGATAAGGATAGTATAAATACAATATATCTAGATAGGATTATAATAAAATGTTTTTTTCATTGAGGAATGAAAATATTATAAAAAGATATTTTATAAACATTCTTGAGGAAAATATCCTTTTGTTTTAAAAAACCTTTAAAAAAAATTCTTTAGAAATAAATTTTAAAAAAATTTTATTTATAAATTAACCTTTGAAACAAGTAAAGGATGGCTCATTGGAATGAAAGTGGTTAAATCCTTATATGTCGTAAAATAACATTCCTTCTAAATGGAAAAAGTTTATAAAATAATTTTTTTAGAAAGAAAATAGAATATTCCATTGAAAAAAATGGTAAAAAATGGTAAAAATTTATTTCCAAAATCATTTTAAAAGAAATTAAAAACATTTTAGTAAAAAATTTTATTTAGAAGAAAATGGGTTCTCTGACTAAAGAGAGAAGTGAAGTTGGGTTTTCATAAAAAAATTTTCTAAAACACCTTGAGTATCAATGAGTAAAAAATGGTACAAATAATTTAGAAGGGTTATGAATAAATGAAGGATAATAAAATTAAATGGTTTATTAGGAAATTATTCAATAATTTCCTCTAATGGAAATTCAAGTGTAAATAAAATCGAACAAAACGAGATTGTGAAGTAAATCCTTGAGAAGATCAAAACATTTATGTGTAAATAAAACAATGAATAAATTATGTGTGTAAAATTTAAATCCACATAAAACATTTTTAAATAAAAAAATTTATTTTAAAAAGTTTATTATATACATAATCATATAATATTAACAACAACAAGGGAGTAATATAACTGAATGGAAATAATTTCGATTATGAAGTTATTTTCCACTTGGTAACATTTAATTAAAATCTCATTAGAAGAAATAATTTAAATTGAAACACAAAATACCATGAAGATAAATTAATTCATGGTTTTATACATTAAAATGTTAATTAGATACACCATACCAATTAATGAAGTGACGAACATGACATTTATCTCACAGATATAAAAAGTGAGATAAAAATCCCTCACATTGTGTTTGACTTGTACCATGTGTCTTTATATTATTGAATAAAAAACTTATGTTAATTATTTACTTACTTTATAACCTTTTTAATTTTTATCATAACTTATGTTTAACTTATTACCATGTTGTATAAAACTACTTAAACAGTTAAGTTTACATCAGGAGTTTTGAAAAAATTCAATTTATGTGTCAAAAACAACTTTGGTATGTCAAATATAGACAAATGGGTCATTATATGATGTCTAAAGAATAATAATCATGAAATAATTATCATATTTATTCATAACTTATAATTTTAAAATAAATAATTAAATATGGTTATGAAAATGAATGAACATTATAATCACACAGATAATAGGTCGTACGTATGCATGAGTAACATTCCCATTTTTCAATGATTGTTATGGAAAGAAGGTAAGTAACATTATATATTTACAGAATGATCATTATTTAATAAATACCATGTTGTTTAATCATGTATAGTTATATTTAGAATTATTTTATAAGTAATCACATCATGTAGAGGATGCAGTAGTCCACACATCCATGAATGACGTTACAACTTTTTAAGTGTGTGAAAGGGTAATAAAGAAAATTATATATATATATATATATATATATATATATATTATTTTCATAAAGGTAATTATTTCATGAATATAGATATTTTTTATGTTATTCATGTATAATTAAACCCATCATTTATAAGTTCCATTTATAGTGTGATTGAATCACATCACTTTGAGGGGCGGTAGTCTATATTCCCACAAACGATGTTAACATATTTACAAAAAATTGAAAGTATAAGGGTATGTTTTATAAAATAATTAATAAAGATTATAGACATAATAAATATTATACATATCATATATAAATATATTTTCCATCATAATGGTCACCATGATGGGTGGTAAAGGAAAAATGAACAATCATCGTTTTGTGAGGCGGTAGTTCACCGTACACATAACTAGCATGTTCATTAGCCATTAAATAAAAGTTTCTATGAGTGTAGGTAGAACCATTAAAATAAAAAATACTAGTATATTTAGGATAATTTATTTTTTAAATAAACATTTAATAATAATAATAATTTAAGGAGTGGAGAAAAAAATAAAACTAGAGAGCTTAAGGAAAGATGTTAACTCTTAATCAGGTAACACCATTTGGTTTGCACCAAAGGGATTACATGAATTGCTTCATGAAAAAAAGGACTATTCAAGTAAAAGGTAGGTATTTTTGGGAGTGAATTGGGATTATTTTAGATGAACCTAAGTGTTTTGAGAGGTTTGAGGAAGTGGGAGGAATGAAGTTTATTTATAGTGGGGGAGGAGTGGCACTCTTGTAATATTTTGGAATAATGGAACTCCACCAAGATTTTTTATTTAAAGTGGATAAATAATGGTCTAATTTAAATAAAAAAAGTATATGGTCTAAATATTTTCATCAAATTTATTTTGGACAAGTTTTTAGGTCATGTTAGGGCTTAAGTTTTGGGTTGAGTCCCTTGTCAATTTTAATTTCACCTTATTCGTTGTAAATAATTTTAATTTCTTTCACTAATATTTTTTGTAAAAAACTAAGTTTGGATTATTTGAAATTATAAATTATTTTGATTCCAAATATGGAATCTATTTTTTCAAATTATAATCACAAAATAGGAATAAATAAATTTAACTTTAATCTTGCAGACTGGACGACAATGCGAGTTTTTAAAGTAAAAACATTCAAAAGTTGGATAAGTTTTTATAGTCAATTTCCAAGTGAAATTGATTAATATGACTGAAATTGGATTAATTGATAAAAATATGATCTAATTAAACTTTAAAATCAATCAAAAATAAAATTTATCCTAATAAATAAATTAAATGAGAAAGTAGTTTTGAGTTAGAATTCAGTATTTTTTATTATTCATAAAAAAACAAAACATCACAAAAAAAATCCAAAATTCACCTTAAAATAATTTTTATGTTCTCATTTAAAATATCATGATTATTATGACATATTGGATTTGTAAAACTACAAAATATTGGATTTAAAAAAGGTTCTCCATTAAAAGGTGGTAAAAGTGCCTTAATAAAAATATACATTTTTTTGGGTGTAATATTGGGTTTGTTGTTATCTTATACTTATCAAATCTATTGGATGAATATTAAAAATATTTTATTGAATATATAACAAATATATTTCATCAATATCCTTCACTAATTGAAATTAATTTAATTTATTAAGGAAAACGCCTTTATGAGTATAAAAATAATAACATTTCCTTTATATTCAATTGGTTTATATTTTCATTTCTAATTAACTGGTAACCTATTAATTTTTTTTTATTTTTTAAACCATATATTTTCATAATTAATTTAATAATATTAATAAATTTTAATTTAATATAAAGTTTAAGTATTATTATATTAAATAATAATATTTTAATAATATATTATTGTTCGGTAAAACTCAGTCTTGCATGTAATACAAGCCATTAAAGAAAATTGTTATTGTATATGTTGTATACTAACTCAGTATCACATGAATTTCAAGCTACAAATTATATTTAATTTGTTTAAAATAGTAAATATATTATAAATTCTTAGGATATCATATTACCCTATGTGCTTCATGTCATGTGTCATACACGCTATCAAATACAATGTTCCTACTTTAGATATTCAGGGTGTTAAAGAAATATTTTTGAAATAAAAAAAATAAAAATTGAATAAAAACCAAGAGAAAATGAGAGAAAAAGAAAATGGTCGAACATTCTGTATGCTGGGGGTGCTCAAAATATTAATAGTTCTGAGAAAAACATGATGTATAAGTCATGAACTTTGTGTAGATGCCATGCAATCTCTGCACATCATTTATGTGACTCAATTTTACCTAGATTATGATGTTTGAAATATAAGAATATTATAATGCATTTATATGTCACATATTGGATTTTCATCATGTAAAGGTTTCAAAGGCCGGTCTATTTCTCTACAAGCATGCTATGAATGAGGTATACACATCATGAATGAGATACATAGGGTGTAAAGTCTGTTATCATAAAATTTCAGCCTTTCTTCCTTTGTTTCTAGAATTCCTAATTCCTATAGAAACAAACCAAAAACCAATTCATTATCAAATAAGACATGAATAATCTCTTATTAAATGTATACAATATGTATATATAAATTCATCTAATCAATAGTTTATTAAAAATGTGCCTATATTTTCTTTGAGTTTTTTAAGAATGATATTTATTTTTTGGAATTATAATATTTATATTTACATATATTAATCATGATAAGTGTTAATTATATGAAATTTAATTATTATAGTATCAAATTATTATTCCAACGTTTAGGTCACTACTCCTAATAGTTAGGTTACTATTCCCAATGGTCATGCTACTATCCCAATAGTCTGACTACTATCTCAATAGTCAGGTTACGATTCCAACAGTCACAATACCTCTCATAAATACCCCTTCATTCATTCACTCAATATTCACTAAAATTAATCCTAAGGTTATATATTTTAATTATCTAAGATATTTATTGCTTAACTAATATTTTCTTTTTTTATATAGTTTTGTTCGTGGGATATATAATTATAGAAGATTAGGGTGATCCATAATTTTTCATTATAGTTTTTCAATTTTTTATTTTATGTCCACCTGTAATAATTGTAATTTTAATGGTTTTATTCATTTAATAATGTAAAAATTTTCATTAATTATATAACATTATATTATTTTCTCTATGTGTTATATGCGTATAATACTTAAATAATATAATACACATTTATTTCAATCGAAAAATGTCATTTATAAACTACAGGTTGTTACATTATTCCCCCTTTAAAAATTTAATTCCCAAAATTTCAGCTCATATTATCATTTGATAATAGGTGAGGGTACTTATATTTCATTATTTTACTTAGTTCCCATGTCACCTTTTCATAATTATGGTTCTGATATAGCACTATGATAACGTGTGTTGTCTTGTTTCATAGAAATTTGTCTCTACAATCCAATATCTTCACTGGATACTCTTCATATGAGAGATAATTCTCTTGTTGTACCACCTCCAAATTTATTACACGTGAGGGGTCAATAATATACTTCCTTAGGAAAGATACATAGAAAAAGTTATTAATTTGATCCATATTTGGGTGAAGTTCAAGCTGATTTGCCAATGCTCCTATACGATCAAGGATATCAAAGTGGATAATGTTCCTAGGGATAATCTTCCCTTTTTTTCCAAACCACATGTATCTTTTCTATGGTGATATTTAAAGGAAAACTTTGTATCCAACTTCAAACTCTAAGTCCATTAGATGGTTGCCAGCATAGCTATTTTTATGACCCTAAGTAGATTTTATATGTGGTTGGATGGAATGAACCTTCTCTGTCATATTTTTCACAAGATTATATCCATGTTGATTTCATTCACCAACTTCATACTAATAATTTAGAGCTATACATCAATTTTCATATATATCTTCATATGGATCCATTTGAATACTTTAGTGGAAGCTATTGTTATATGCTAACTCAAACAATGGGATATGTTTATACCATCATACATTAAATTTCATTGAGAAATATCTAATAATGACTTCGAGTTTCTGAATAGTACTTTATGATTCACCAATAGTTTGGGGGAGGTAGGTCATATTGAAATTCAATTCAATATTCAAAGCATGTTGATGAATTATCTATAATTTATAGGTTAAACATAGATCACGATCAGAGGTGATCTAATTTGAAACCCCATGCATAATTAACTCTTTCATGATGTATATACTGAAATGTTGTTTCATTAAGAAATATTATTGAATGGTAATGAAGGGTAAATTATTGGTGAGTCAATCAACCATAATACATATCGCATGGTTACCTTTGGATATCTTTGAGATACCAGTGAAAAAGTGCATGGTGACATTCTACCATTTCCACATGGGTATAGTAAATGTTTTCATCATCCATTTGAAATTTTGTTTCTTTTATTTAACTTTTTGACGTACAAAGAAAATTTAGATTTAATATGTAATCTCTTTCTTCATGTTGTATAACCAGAAGTGATCTTGAATATCACAATTTATCTTGGTACATCTATGATGGATAAAGAAAGGTGATCTATGTTCATTATACAATAGCTACTTCTTTATCTCATGTTAAGAAGGAACACAAATCCTAGTTCCAAAGAAAATCACACCATCATTATCAATGAATAAATCATGTAGCTTCCATTCCTTTACCAAATTAACCTTATTTTGTTTCTCGAGATCATCCCTTTGTGTCTCCTTGATTTTCTCTTGGATTGATGGTTGAGAAATAATTTAGGAAAGTTAAGATGTATTTACATCCATTATTATTTTATCATCTATCTATGTTATAACATGAAGGTAGGGTCTTTATGAATCCACATCAAGGATAGAGTATCTAGTTCTTTTCTACTAAGAGCATCAATTACCTTATTTTCCTTTGGGGGATGATTGTGAATAGATAAATCATAGTACTTGATTAGCTCTAAACATCTTATTTTAATTATTTTTGCCTCCTTATATGTGAATATATAATTTTAAATATTTTTATTGGTATTTATGTCACACTTCTAACAATAGAGGTAGGGAAACCAAATATTCAAGGTGAATATCACACTGTTAACTCTATATCATTCATCAGGTAGTTATAATCATGGATCTTTAATGGCTGTAAAACATAGGCTATCACTTTTTTATTCTTCATGAGTACACAACCCAAAAATTTCTTTGAAGTATCACTATATATCACAAAAACTTCTACACCTGATGGTAGTGTGAGTACAGGTGTAGTGATACTCAGGTACCCAATGACGGTCCGAGCAGGGTGTGAGTAAAATTCAGTAGGACACCACCAACAATGTCTACAAAATATCCAGTCTAAATAGATAGTGAATGTAAGTACTAAATAAATTAAAAGTAAATAATAGATAGTTCGGGTGCAATTAATCAACAAGGTTCATTTAATTCATCTCTAGATTTATTCACAATTTCATTACTTATACCATCAACATTTTTAAATTCATTTCCACCACATGTTCAATAGTTTAGGCATACTCATCAACCTCAATGCATAAGGGGAGTAATTCAAGTTCCCTGACTCACTAGGGATAAACACATAATCAAATTTAAAATTCACTCACCTTGAATCCTCAGTACAGGTGATCTCATTAAATGAAACCATTAGAAGAATATAACTCCTTCCACTTCCCCAATCTATGCATTTTGGTGTTGAGTTTAGAACCTTAGTCAAACTCGAACCATGGGTGTAGGACCTCATGTCAATACCCCACTCTACCAAGTCTTGTATACATGATTATTTATCCATTTACCACACACATACCATATCACTTCCAACACAACCAATTAAAATTTAAATCATAAACCATATCAATAATAAGGGACTCAATATCATGCCATAACTCATTAACACATTTACCATTTATATCATTTATCTTTTTAGCTCGATTCCCATTTCCTATGCCTAATTCACTAAGAATATTCACTAGTCCCCTACATTAACCCATTTAAATTATCCAACCTTTCACACATGTTAATTCATTTTACATGTTCTTAATTTTCATGTATTAATCCACTTATGATTTTAAATTACAAAACACAATTCATTTGGTACATTCACACTAATATCATTTAACCCAATTTTAAAGACAAGATAAATAATAAAATATCCATTTTCCTTATCTAGACACAAATATATATATTCCTTATTAATAATCACATTAACCAATTAACATGTTCATCACAGGTACTACTTAATCACAAGTCAATTTTATGTTTAGGGTTTCCATTAACCATGTTTGGGAAGGTTGGCGCACCCCATGGGTGGCCCGAAACCGGTCAAGTCATCCTAAATGCTTCCCATGGGGATCATGAGGGATTCAATTTGTATTTTCAACACCCATTACATATAATATCACTAAAAGCACTAATAAAAAAACAAAATGAAAAAAGAACAAAACTTTTCATGCATGAATCCAAATAAAAACCAGAGGATATAACTTATAGACCACATAACTGGAATATGTTGACAAACACAATCTTAATTGAAGCCTTAGATATAGATTCAACAACACTTTGAATAATAAACCATTATAAAACTAGGAAAAGTGGGATTTAGAGATTTGGATGGAGAGAAGAGAAATATGAAAACCCTAAACCAAAAAAGAGAAGCAAGAGAGGGATTAGACTCCACCAAGAGTTTTTATCTACAACAAAAATTATCTAAATGGATTAGGATCATAGGAAAATAAACTATTGGAATATTTGGTTGCTAGGGTTCATGAATATGGATTATAGGAGGAGAAATGGGTGGAAAATTAGGTGGGGTTCTTAAATCCCATAATGGAAATTTTTTAATTTCTCTAACTTTAATAGGGGTACATAGTTTACCCTCACAGTTTTCTAAACCATACACAGACCGTGTTCAAGCCACTTTCTAAGGGAAGTGGGTCACATGGTTACCTGGGTAGGTTTGCATTATTTGAAAACTATGCACCAACTGTGTGATGTGAAACTATCCAAAATTTCACAATTTGGCCTCCCACCTTGCACAATTTACTTAACCATGTGCTTTCCGTGTGCTAATCATATGCCTTGCACAGGTTGGAAGAGTTTCCACCTTCATTCATGTTTCAAACCCTTAGAACACCCTTGACCCCCTTAAACTCCCAAAAAACACTCCATTAAAAAAAGTTATTTAAACCAAATTTTAAACAAGTACATACCTTCATGAAGTCCATAATCTTATAACTTCTCCACCTTATAACGGATCATCCTTGACCCACTCATTCCAAGTATCACTGAGTCCCAGAATAAAATAGATCAGGTCACTAGGCCTACATATGAGATTATTTCTCCCATGTTTCTTCCAGAACTTTTCCATAATTCCATAGAACATGAACTAAAGGAACAAATTTTCCCCAAAATACTTTCTCACTATGATATTCTATATGAAACTGATGATACTCAAATGACACATTAGCCTCAAGATCAACATCCTCAACATTAACCACATGCGATGGATCAGGGTGACACTTCTGAAGTTGTGAAACATGAAACATATCATTCATTCCAATATAATGATGTGGAACATCAAATCGGTAATCCAAAAGTATGATCCTATTTACAATCTCAAATAGCCCCATGTACCTGGGTTCCAACTTGCCTTATTTTTGAATTCAATGGTCAGGAAACCATGGTGAAATTGGAATCAACACCCTATCACCCACTACAAATCAAGAGGTATACAACACCAATCCACATAGACTTCTAACTACTCTGATCCATTTCCATGAGATTCTGAATCAACTAAACCTTTTTTTGTGTCTCATGCGTGAGACTCGGTCCCAAAAACTCTGATTCTCCCACCTTGAACCAACATATCAGAGATCTTCATGTCCTCATATAGAGAACATAAAAAATTATCCATTTGAATTCTAACATGGAAGATATTATTTTAGGAAAACTCCAAAAGTGAAAAGTGTCATTTCCATTCACCAATGATGTATAGAAAATTAGATCACAACATATCCTCTAAAACTTTGATCATATGATTCAATTTCCCATATATTGTTTGGTGAAAAACCATACTAAAAAAACACATGACTACCAAGTTCCCTCTGCAGTCCCTTCAAGAAGTGTGATGTGAAACTTGGATCATGATATGAAACTATGTCCCATGGTACTCCATGAAACCACACTATTTCCCAAACATATAGCTCACCCAACTAATCAACGATGAAAGTCTATTAGATCAGCAATAAATGAGACACCTTTGTCAACTGACCCCAAACCACCCAGATTGCATAAGTCTTCGAAGCCATCCTCAGAAGGCCCACTAAAATATCCATCATTACATTATCCCACATCTATTTTGGAATGAGAAGTGATTGTAAAAAACCACCTGGGCACTGATGCTTGGCCTTAAACTGCTGATAGGTAAGGAATCACGCCACTGAACCCACAAAATATTTCTTCTTACCCAACCAACAATTGTTCCTTCAAAGATAATGATGCATTTTTTTGGAAAACCAAGATGTAAAACCCACATCAATTCATGAAACTCATGCGTAAAATATTCCCACACCCCCACTAGTACCACTACATAGCCACAAACATAAAAAATTCCATTAGTACCAACAACCTAACTGGAAGGTGAAACCCCACTTTTAATTATTTACTTTATAGCCAAACACCATGGATCCTTAAGATGACTAAAATTGACCCAATATAAAAGAAAAAAATCAACTATTATGGAAAATAGGGTTATATTTACATGCCCATCCTACACCTCCAAGTGCATATTGGCAAAAAAATCCATCATCATCCATTCAGAGATGGATTCCTAGACCACCCAATTCCAAGCCTTTCAACTCAGAGCATCAACAATACTCTCCCCTTTTCTTTGTTTGTAGAAAATTCAATGTCAAAAGACTGTATATATTCAACCCATATTTATTATCTAAGATTAAAATCACATTGAGATAATATTTATCTAATAATTTGGTGACCAGTATACATGGTAAACCGCTCTCCCAACAAGGAATGCCTCTTACACTTTATGTTATAGACCACAATGGCTAACTCGAGATCATGAGTACAATAATTTATTTCATGAGGCATCAACTATATTGACCCATAAGCTACAACCTTATCGTCTTTCATTAACACTTCCCTAAGTCCAACACCAAATGAATTAGATAATAATGTGTACCTCTTACTTTACTTAGAGAAGATCAGGATTGGTACAAGCTTCAACTGCTTATTCACTTCATGAAAAACATTCTCGAATGGATCCAACCATTTAAACTTAAAACCCTTATTTTTTTAAGGACAAAATTCCTACTGAAAAAATGGGATAAATATTTAATTAACCTTCGGTAACAACCATCCAATCCTATAAATCTACAAACATTAGAAAAATTATTGGGCTGCTCCCAAGACACCACAACCTGCACTTTCTCTAGATTCACTAACACACCTGATCCAGAGAGGATGTGACCCAAGAAATTCAACTTATCAATCCAGAAATTACATTTCATTATCATAGAATAAAGCTTGTGGTATCTTTTTGTACTTAGGATGATGTCAATATGTTTTTCATGGTCGTCAAGATTTCTATATTACACTAAGATTTCATCTAAAAATACAACTAAAAACTGATCCAGATAAGGGTGAAATATTCGATTCACTAAAGCCATGAACACAACCAGTGCATTGGTTAACCTGAACAACATCACCAAAAACTCAAAAAACCCATACCTCATTATGAATGTAGTTCACTGTATGTCATAAGGTCTTATCCTCAACTGGTGACACACTGATATCAGATAAATCATAGAAAACACTAAATCACCTTTCAACTAGTCAAAAAATCATATATTCAAGAAATAGGTTATTGGTTCTTAATAGAAATCTAATTAAACTTCCTATAATTGAAACATAACCTCAAAAACATATCAAAATTCATATAAAAAATCATGGGAGACCCCAAAGTAGATGTACTAGGATGGATGAACCCTTTATTCTCCAATTCCTCCATATGAGATTTAAGTTCCTAGAGTTCTATCGATTCCATTCTATATGGTAGAATGGAAATTGGATCCACTCCCAGAAAAAAATCTATCATGAAATCAACATCCCTATCATGGAAGTCCCAAGAAATCCTCAGGAAAACATCTTGAAACTGATCCACCACAGGAGGAAATAAATGTTGTCCCACTCCTCTATCATCAAGCATAAGTTGTGCCACATGGGCCATGAGTTTCCCAAAGTGGTGGAAAATTGGCCCTGTATGGCTCTCTCGAACATCCCACTCACCATGAAGTATATAAGTGTCTCTATCAAGAGATATTAATGTTACATTATTATGGTAACAATTGATGTGGTCCTCATAGCAAACCAACCAATAAATGCCCAAAATTAGGTCAAAAACAAACATCTTGAGGAAAAATAGGTTCCAAAGAAAATGATAACAACCAACCTCCAAATTAAAACATTTAAACTATTTGAGATCCTCAACTCCCCCCCCAATGGAGTATTAATTGACATACCCCCCCCACATTCCACAGTTAGGCACAACAAAAATAAAACTGATCAGAGATAAAAGAGTGTGTGGAACCCATGTCAAGAAATGCACTAAAAAGTGTGGAAGCTACAAGAATCTTGTATTGAACTATATATGTTCTAGCCTCTTTATCCCTATGTGTAGACTGAACTGCATGAAGCTAACCTACCCCTATTCCCTGGGCTTCAGCCTAAGTCTATGGTGCTATAATAACCTATCGATATGGATGATCTCACCCTGGATTACCACTTCCACCACCTCTTCTAGTAAGAATAGTCAAGAAAAAACTACCAATATGATATGGGGTAACCGACCCCTTACCTGCACTCAGAATCTTCCTAAATCCCATATATATTCTCAATATTATAGGATTACTGTATAATCTCTACACATGCTCCATTTTCCCTAGGATTGGTACTCAACTGGTGGTTGGGGACACTAAATGTGCATGTTTTTTGACCTTACACACTATTAACAAAACACCTAAAATCTACCCTGAGAGTATGAACCTCTTTTATGGATACTCTGTGCACTACCACCA
The DNA here is from genome assembly GCA_963277665.1 of Viscum album. Taxonomy (NCBI): domain Eukaryota; kingdom Viridiplantae; phylum Streptophyta; class Magnoliopsida; order Santalales; family Viscaceae; genus Viscum; species Viscum album. The sequence goes on along the minus strand of OY728128.1, from coordinate 1,741,470,057 downwards.
TGACTAAATCTCCCAAAACGATGCTTCTTGCTCTTAAATCCACACCACTCACCTGTCCAACTGGTACCACAGTCCCACCACATGAAGCCACCTTTAGGTTACCTTATAAGATAAGGGACTAATCCACTACCTATGGAAAACTCTTTGGACCGAATATGTTCACCTGAGACTAGATCTTGTGCCTTATCCCATCCTAGAAACACTTTTCTACAACTTCCTCATCTCTTGAAAACACTGGAATTAAGTGTCGCAATTCGTTGAGATGACTGGAATAATCCATAACCAACATTTCCCCTTGGTTTAAGCTTATAAAATCCACAACCTTCTCCGCCTTAAGGTTTATGGATATAAAAACTCTAGAAATGTTTCCTAGAAGTCATTTATTATAATTCCTTTAGCTTATTCAGTATGCACCATGATGTCCCACCAACTCTTTGTCTGACCTCTCAACATATAGACCACTAACATGACTCGATTTTCATAAAGTGTCTCCAAATGATCAATAATAATATGTATAGACCCTATTGCAAACTACAATACCTCTAGGCCACCCTCTATGGTAAAGTTTGGAGGGTGTTTTAGCTGAAATTCCTTGGTTAGCTCAAATATTATCGTCACAACCCTTCCTGGGTCATGTTCCATCATTTTCATGAAGTGAGTGAGGTTATCACAAAAATATTATTATTTATTATCCTGGATCACCATGTTCTATTGATCTACTACTGGAGGAACATTCTTGAAAACATCCTCTTTTCACCCAACGAGCACATTTCTTCCTATTAGAATTTCTCTATAATTCAAAACATGAGTTTTAGAACACATAACACAAAGTGACACAATTCATATAAAAGAAGGATATCTTCTATCCATAAAAAAATCATTTAAATACACCATCTCAAAGGAAACCATAAAACATATAACACTACCCCATATTATATCGATCATAGGTCACTGTCAACATGGGGAAAACTAATTCACATCTTCATGGTTCTTCACTATATTACTTTTTTAAAACCCTTTTTAACTCACAACATAAATGCTTCTCCCTAAGAACATCTCCCATTTTCATAATTCTTATTAGACACAAATTTCTTTTAACTTCTTCAAGGAAGTAAAACATATTTCACCTTTTATATCCCACACATCCATCCTGTGTGTTCCTACCATGATGCATGTATCCTATATTCCTAGGTGCCTATAATGATGAATGAATGCACAACCCCATGCCATTACATACATGATCAAAATATCATAAAAAAGTCACATCACACTACATATGAATCACCTAATAGTGAAATTTCATCAACTATAACAATGTATATCAATAAAAAAAATCACTCCCTTGGTGTCTTGGGTTTTCCCACATACTTGGGTTTGATACTCCCAAACATGAGATAATTTTCAAGGACAGACACATCCAATTCCCTTTTCTACCCCCCCAAATAGTAAATAAATAGAAAAGAACTGTTATGATACCAATTTGTAATGTCCCTATACTGGGATCCACTAAACGATGCCCTGGGCTAAGTCTCCACATGAACTCAAGTGTGCCTCCCCATACTCCAGAGGTTGCCGACTAACAACAAGGGTTTAAATAATTCATGTGGGGAGACTATACCCCCATTACCAGAGTAATCCATAGAATACAACAATATAAATATTGGAAATAGAATAAAATAACCAAAGAACATGTGTAATAAGCATATCCCATGACTAGGTACAAACTAAAGACAATAATAAAGATGAAATTTCTTGTTAAGTAGTGCCAAGTAAACAAAACCCAAAATAAAAGAAAGCAGCAAAATTCTCCAGAAGGTCCTATCCCAAGTCTTCAACCTCTTCCATGCAAATCCCAAGCCCAACTCAACTGTCAAGCAAATGGCCTTTTACCCTTTCCTGACCTACAAGAATGAAGTATGCTTAGGTACCCAATGGCGGCCAAAGCAGGGTGTGGGTACAACTCAATTGGCCACTACCAATAGAGTCTCCAACATTTCTAGTCTAAAGAGATAGTGAATGAAAGTACTAAATAAATTAAAAGTAAATAAAAGGAATTTTGGGTACCATTAATAAAAAATGTTCATTTAATTCATCTTAAGCTTTATTTACAGTTTCGTTACTTATACCATCATCATTCCTAAAATCATTTCCACCACATGTTAAATAGGTTAGGCATACTCATCAACCTAAATTCATAAGGGGATAAAGTAATGTTCCCTAACTCACTAGGGATAAACACATCATCACATATAAAATATAATAACCTTTAATCCTCCATTCAGGTGGTCTCAAAGAATAAAACCATTAGGGTAATGGACCTCCATACGCTTCCCTAATACATACATTTTTGGGTGGAGTTTATAGCATCATTCAAACTCAACCTGGGGGCATAAAACCTAGTAGACATACCCCAATCTATGAAGCCATGTTCACATGATTATTTATCCATTCAACACAAACATACTATATCACATCCAAAAAACCAATACCAATGGAAATCATAAACCATATCAATAATAAGGGACTCAATATCCTGCCATAACCCATTATCACATTTACCATTTATATTATTTATCCCTTTATCACGATTACCATTTCATATTACTAACCCACTAATAATATTTACTAGCCCCCTACATTAACCTATTTAACTTTTTAAAACTTTTTTATATTTAAATTCTCTTAACACGTTCATCATTTTCATGTATTAGTCTACTAATTCATTTTGAGTAAAAAAACAATTTATTGGGAACATTCACACTAATCTCATTTAACCCATTTTTCATGATAAGAAAAACAATTCCTTATCCATTTTACTCATGTAGAAACAAATATCCATATTTCTTATTAATCACAAATTTTACAAATTATAATGTTCATCATGGTCTCTACTTAATCACGAGTCAATTTAACGCTCAACATTTCTGTTAACCATATTTTGAAATATATGCGCACCTCATGGGTGTCTCAAAATTGGTCAATTCATCCTCCATGAATCCCATGGGGATCATGAGGGATTATATTTTTCATTTGTATACCCATTATTTCCAATGTTACTAATAGTACCAAGAATATGAAAATAAGAAAACAAGAACAAAACTGTGCATGCATGAATCCATATAAAAACCATGGATTATAACCTGTAGACCACCTACCTTAAATCCATTAATGAATGTACTCTTAATCAAATACTTATATCTTGACTCAACCACCCTTTGAATCCTAAACATATATCTCACTAGAAAAATAAGGTTTTGGAGCTTCGGATAGGTATTAGAGAACAATGAAAACCCTAAACCAAAAAGAGAAGCGAGAGAGGGATTAAACTCACCCAGAGCTTTGATCCAAAACCAAAAGTGTTATAAATGACTTAGAATTGAAGTAGAATTACCTCTTGGAAGCATTGGTAGCTAAGATTTATCACTAGGTCTTAGAGGAGGAGAAATTGGAGGCAAATCATATGAGGTTCATAAATATAATAATGGAATTTTTTTAAATTTTCTAACTTTTACAATGGCATGCAGTTTACAAGCACAATTTTCCAAAATGTATGCAAACCATGTGTAAGAAACTGTCAAAGGAAATTGGGTCAAATGGTAACCCGATCATGTATCCATGGTTTGCAAACCATGTGCCAACCATTCGATGTTGCACTATCCAAAATTGCACAATTTGGCCTCCCACTTGACATCGTTTACTTAAACATACGCCAGCCATGTGCCAACTATGCGCCTTGAACAAGTTGGTTCATTTCACCTTTTTTTCATGCTCTGAAACCCTGTAACACACTCAGGGACCCTCAAACTCTTGTAAAACACTTTCTTAAACAAAATAAGATATTTAAACCAAATTTTAAACAAGTACATACCTCCATGATATAACAACCCTTATCTTCAATACATATTAACACATTATTCATTACATAAAAAAACACTTAATACAAAATTAAATTTAACACCCCATGATTTCATAGTATATTATCTCTTTAAAGTAATTTAATATCTTACGCTACACGCAACATCGATTTCAAGTGCATCATGACCTATCAAACTAGCAGTTTAAAAAGTGTTTAAGAATAGTATTAACCAAATTTTGAATTTTATATTTATCATATATAATTTTAACATTCACATTTTCTATTTATTAGACATAATATAAGATCAAATTCAATTTTTTAGCTAAAAAATGTATTTTTCCAAAAAAAATGATGTTTTCCACCTTTTAATTGAGAACCCTTTATAAATATAATATTAAAAATTTTATATATAAAATTTAATGAAATTAATTTATTTTTTAGAATCAAGACATAAAAATTTAGTTTGGATAAATTTTTGGTGTTTTTTCTAAAAACTTTCATATTTTGAGGAATAGTAAAAAATACTAAATTTTAATTGAAAACTACTTTTTTAATAAAAATAATTTATAGTGTTAAATTATATATTTGAGTGGTTTTTAAGTATAACTAGATTATATTTTTATCATTTAATCCACTTTTGGTCATTGGAATTAATTTTTCATTTAAATTGGACATAAACACATATCAATCTTTTGATAGTTTTTACTTCTCAAAAACCCACTTTTTGGTTTTGAAAATGGGAATTAATTTTAAATAAATTAATGAAAATTATATGTTTTTAATTTGGTAAAATAGACTTATTTTTTGAATTTGGAATATCAAAATTATCTTTAGGTGACTTTTTTGGTATTTTTCTGAAAACATTCAATTTTTGATAAATAGTGAAAAACACTGCATTGCAAGATAAAAACCGGATTTTTCATTTAAATAATTATTTTTAATTAAAAATTTATCGGAAAATAGATACATAATACATATATTAGTACAATTTAATTCATTGGAGTCATTTTATAATAATATTAGATATACAAAAGTTTATTGAACCATTTTAACATCTTTTCACCCACCTTCTAGGCGCATTTATCCACCTTTTAGGCACATTTTCAATTTTGCATAAAACACAATTTTTCCAATTCTATGAATTAAATTTTAAAAATATGAGAGACACAGTTGAAATAAGTAAGTAAAATGTGGTTCAATAGGATGGAAATATTTTTTTGGTGAATAATAACTTTTGAATTTTATTTACCACGGTTAAAAGTAAATAAGGTAATTAAAGGTAAAAATAAAATTAAAATTACCCCAAAACATGTCTTAATTATATTTGATAAGTGTAAATCTACAAAAATCAACCTTAGGTCAAAAAAATATATCCTTTGGACCCATTTGGTTTAGATTAGGACATTCATTATATTTTATTTAAAGAAGAGTTAAAAGTTTTAAATTCTAAGTTTAATAACTAAACCATTTTTTATATAGGGTTAAACATAAGATAAATTAGATTATAAATATTAATTATAAATATAAAAAGATTTAATACATAATGTTATTTTATTTATAATTTTTAGACATTAAATAATTAAATTTATTTATGACACAATGATGATGAAGTAATTACCTTATTAATGAAAGATTAAAATAATTGATATTATAAATTTAAAAATAAATGTAAATTGAGACTTTTTATGCCATACATGAATTTTATAGGTTAATATGAAATTTTAGGGTTTATTTAATGTATTTTTTTTGAAATAATCCACCTTTTATGACTTTCACAAAAACAAAATACTAAATAGTGTCAAAATTGACATAAATGAGTTTTAAAAAAAAATACTATATTATTAAATGATATAATATTATTAAAAATATAAGGTCTATAAAAATAACTTATATAATGATATATATTTCATTAATGAACCACTTAAGGTTATCTTGTCATTTTATAGTAAGTTTATTAACCATGTATTATAATAATACAAGAAGATACGGTAAAAGTTAAACTATTTAACTAATGGTTAAATCTAAAATATAAGGTTAATATGGTGACCTAAACTTGTCTAAAACATATTGGTTGAAAGTATTTAGACCCATAACCACCTTATAATCTAAATAAATCATTTTTTAGATTTTATAAACCTAAAATTATCATATAATAAATTAATATCTCATGATTTTTCTAACGTGCCCCTCAACTTTCATATAAAATGGTACTCCAACTTATCTTAAATTCACACATCCAAACCCATTTTTATTGGAAAAAACCTTCTCAAATAAACTAATAACTACCCTAAATTCATCATAGAGGCATTAATTTTATCATAAAGCCAACCTAAGGATCCCTTTTGTTCCAATCAATAAAAATCACTCGAAGAAGAGGTAATTATTTCCTCACCTCTTTCAAAGTTCTTTTATTCTTATTACACATCCTATTTCTTTATTATTTCCATACTAAAATAATAAAACTAGTAACTTATACATAATAAGATGTTATTATAAATATGGTAAAACCATATTCATTATTCTAGCCATACTATGAATGAAAAAGTCACCATACGTGCATGCGTACGTACAGTTTACCGTCTCCACGTCATGGTGTAGTTTGTTATTCGACACTGCATTATTTGGATGAGCATAATAATGAGTATAATTAATTTAAATAATGAATATAAAATGTTAATGATTCCGTATATATAATATACAATCAAATTAAACACTATTTTACCATCGATAGAATAATATTGTCACTTGTGTGTACGTACGACTTACTATCTCCACGATGCGATGAGATTCATCTTCAACGATCACCATTAAAGAATTTTTATAAAAATATATAAATTGATTAAGTATGAAATATATGAAATAATATTTCTACTATAATAATATATATTTTTTTAGATAAATATATGTCGTTTACTTACTTCTATACTATATGATAATAAAAAAGAAACAATGTTCATGTGTACGTATGAACTACCGTCTCCATAAACTGTGTTTACATTTCATATATATATCTATTATAAATATTTATATTCTGAATATATATGATATATAGGTCATGTTTTATATTTTATAAGTATGTAAATCATGATCTAAGTGATATGATCAATAATAACAAGTTAAAACACATATGATAAAGAAAGTGATTATTACTCAAAATGTTACTTTAACATGGATATTATTATTAAATGGGTAGTATAAAGTAATAAATTAATAATATATGATATAATAAATATTAATGTGGTTCTGGTATAATTTAATAACATACTATGGTCATTATAAAAAAGATTAAATGTACCCTCGACTAAAGGAAAGTACAAGGTAAGAGTTAATTCCTCAATCTCATTATTATCTGAGATTGTTTATGTATAAGTTTTTAATGAGACATATTTATTATCCATGTACATGTTTCATAAAAGATCTTTCAAAAATATTCTTTTTAAGGGACTCTTTAACTAAAAAATCATTTTAAATGGTTTAAATATTGATTCTTGTAAATCATTCTCATTAATTTCGATGTTTTCAAAATGGTTTTAAGGATTTATTTATATGGACATGAATGTTTTAAAATGTTAATCCATTTAAAAAGTTTCAAAGTAGTATGGGACAATTTGATTCAAAAATTCATTTTAAATTTCTTCCTTTCTAAATTGTGTGACTTTTAAATGATTTCATGAAAAAGAGATGTTTCTCTGAAAGAGTTTTACTGATCATTTTCAACTATGTCAACATCCTTTACTGGATATTATTATTTATTGAGGTTGATTTGTTATAATACAATATTCTATATTTTATTGAATGAGTTATGATATGTTTTACTTTTGATGTTCTATTTTTATATCATTCTTGGTTTAGGGTCAAATTGTTGACATTTCATATGATAGTTTTAATATTAATGTTTATGTTATGTTTCAACATTTTCATATAAGGAATACATTAGACTTTGTAAGTGATGGTCGGGGCCTACTCTATCCCCTCAATGCATCAGAAGATCTAATGAGAAAAATTAGTGTCTCGTCATAAGGCCTTGACAAAAATTTTATTTGTAGTCTTGGCACAAGTCCTTGACTATGGGGTTATGATGTCCAACATTATGAATTCCTTCATTATGGAATAAGTTATTACAAGTGATTATTTGACTATTAGAATATCCATGTGCATGTTTATATGGTAATGTTTGATTTTTTTACATATTATGTACATGTTTATGTTTAAAAGAATATTGTTTTTATTACACATCTTTCTTTAAAAGTTTATAGATTCCTCTAAATTATTTACCCTTACTGAGCATTTGAGAACCCCCATTTCTTATGTTCGGTTTTCCTAGGATTCCAAAATGTGTATTATGATTGATATGATGGGTTAATCTAGGGGAATAATGGCATTATCATATATTTTTTTATATTGTGTTTTATGTTTGAATATGTAATGTAATGTTCATGTATGTAATCTATTTTCCAAGACTTCTAAACTGATCGGTCCTTCAAGACTTGATTCCTTATAATCATTCCAATGTATTAAAATAATGCACTGGATCTGGGATTCTGTGGTCTGGGATTTATAGTTGGTATCAAGGGATGTTTAGAAACAACGTTGAAAAATATTTAGATAAACTCTAATTAGGAAACATTACCCTAAGATAGACTTTGAGGATTAGTATAAAAGAACATCCAAAATTTTTGGTAATGAAAATATTTTGTGGGTTTCCCAAGAAATACATCCTTGTATGGATACTACAAGTAGATGTGGTTCTGGAATAGACGTACCTAGTAGTGAAAACTTTGACAAGGAGTTTCAGGTTTGACCCAGGGTATCTTAGTACACGACAACATGCCTTACTGTGCTCCTATTTTGACACTCTCAGGGGATATGATTAAAATAATTTACATTTTCTTTACAAACCATTATGAATGATTTATGTGTTAATATGTCAGTAAAGAATACATTTTTATGATTATGATATTTAATGTGTAAAAATATTCAATTAATGTTGATAATTTTAATAGTTTTATTATTATAAAGTATGATATGATCTAACTTAGTGTATGTCATCATTTAGAAATGGCGCCCAATATAAGGAATGAGAACTCCTGCAATTCACATGATCTAAAGATTTAGAAAGATAATATATTTTAGAGTCTTAAGCCAAAATTTTGAAGGGAAATAGTCCCCCACGTATTCTTATACTATTAAGAAATGGTATCATGTGTTAATAAGATAAGTAATTGTTGACCTCACCTATTTTGATAATCCCAATGATTCTTTAATATGTTTTGATAATATCAATATGTGCTTATAATCATATATATATATATATATATGACACATATCAAAATAATCATTAGAATATGTTAATCCATGTTTATTTATGTTTGTTCATACTTTAAATTAACTCAATATGGATGTGTTTTGCATAGAACAGATAAGTATTTATGTGTTGGGTCACCGTTACAGACCTACCAGTACTTAGTCTACCAATAGACGAGGTCACTGATACGGTTAAGGTCACCGATATGAACAATAGATACCGATAGAACAAGTCTACTGGTATACACTTAATCACCAATACAGAACATAGCTACCGGTATGTATAAGTCCACCGGTAATAAAATGCCACTGATAGATCAAGTATACCGATATGAAGTCTACCGATACGAGCTACCGATACACCAGAGCTACCGTTAGAGTAAGTCTACTGATATATGTATGTCTACTGGTTTGTGTAAGTCTACCATTATGAAGTTCACCGGTATAGAGCAAGACTACCGCTATTGATAGAAGAGATACCGATGGAAAGAGCCACCGCTACAAGTTTACTATTACAAAGAGTTGCAGCTACCAACAAATGTTAACTAATACAATTAGCCACTGACTGATACAAGGAGCTACTGTTACAGAGGAGATACTGACAAACAGCTACCGATACAAGGAGCTACCGGTACAAGATATGAGAGTTACCGATAGGAAGATCACCGCTATACAAAGTCCACTGTTAAAAGTCTACCGACATAGATCTACTGATAATTCTATTTATTTATTAAGGAATGGTAATATTTGATTATTTTAATGTTATTAATGTTATTTAATGATAGTTTTTGGAACGTCAGGGAACCGTACCTCGTACCTGTCAAAGGTAATCATTCCCATTGTTTGACCTCAAGGAATAAAAGGGAATATCAAGCTATAGGAGAAATAGAGATGAGAAGACATGAACACACGTCAAAAGGAAGAGAACATACTCACGTACATGCAAAGAAGAACATACAGAGAACTATAAGAGATCTCATACTCATCAAGAATATAAGTTCAAAGGAGAAGCTTATGTGCTACAAAGAATACTCTCATACTTAAGATGAACTTCTACACTAGAAGTGAAGGAACGGAACTACGACACTCTATTTTTCTTGAAAAAAACCAGAGAAGGACTCAAATATTCAACTGCTTTAAACCAAGGAGTCAAGAGCTTCACTCACAACACATAGAGAATTATAAAACTCATCTTTATTTGTTTAGCTCTGTTTTGTTTCTTTCATTCACATTTTGAGCAGTGTGTTCACTCTGTATATTCTATACACACACTATCTCCTGTGCTAAACTAGAGTATTTTGAAATACTCACGGTAAACTTCTTTAACTCTCTTGTATCCCACTGAGGATAGTGGTAGAGGTCAAGTAGGACCTGGATAGCCAGTGTGCTATTGTTTTGTTTTACCACATAGAATTGTGGTAGAGGTATTAGTACCTAGACAGTCTCTGTACTCTTGTTTACCCCGATCCAGGGTGTGGATCAAAATTTATATAAATTGTTTGAGAGGACTAAGTCTCGGATTGAGACTGAACCTCTTGTTTTAAAACTACCGTGCTTACTTATTTTCGTTCTAACCTATATTGAATATTCCACTACTAATTACTTTCAAATATAAAATTGTTTTAAAGTTACTTTAATAGTTAATATAGAAAGTGTTTGTATCTATTGTAAATTAGTAGGTTAGTTTCAAAAGCTAATTTATTCTTCTGATTAAATTAACTGAGACCTAATCAATCTTTTGGGAACCTAATCGAACCCTTGCAGTTTTACAAATTCACTACAGTTTAACTTAGTTTTTAATTGGGGGATTTTAATAGAATTTTTTTACAGAAATTTTTAATTGGAACTCAATTCACCCCCCTCTTGAGTATCCACTCCAACCAACATTTGGTATCAGAGGGAAGTTTTTCTATTTATAAAGGGTTTCCAAATACTCTATTTTTCAACTGTGATTTTAGTTGTATCTTAAAGTTTTTAAATTTCTGTTAGTTCTAAATTTTATCCCCTTAAATATATTTTCTAAAATATGATTATGGATAATATACTAGAAGGTGCTTCTACTAACATTCCACCATTATTTAATGGCACAAATTATGACCAATGGAAACTTAAAATTAAAATTCATTTAGAAAGTATGGTATTTGACATCTGGACTGCTATATAAACTCAATATAAGATTCCAGAAACTGAAATGACTACTTGGGATGAACCTACTAAGACTGCTTATAATAATAACTATAAATAAATGAATGTTTTGTACTGTGCTTTAGGTGATGAGGAATTTAATAGAATATCTTCTTGTAAAAATGCTTATGAAATTTGGGATACTTCGTGTGTTTCTCATGATGGAACAACCAATGTTAAAGAAATGAGATTGAATACCTACACTATTAAGTATGATAATTTTAAAATGAAGCCTGATGAACCTATTTCTAACATGTATCTTAGGTTCAACGAAATTGTAAATACAATGAGATCACTTGGAAAAGTTGTTCCTACAAAGGAGAAGATTATAAGAATACTACGATGTCTACCAAAAAGATGGAGATGCACATCTATTTCATTAATAGAATCATGTGTTATAAGTTCTTTTCCTGTTACGGAACTCATTGGTAAGATAATAATGTATGAATAAGAACTGAAAGTAAACAAGGAAGAAGATGATGAACCAAGGAAGAATTCAGTAGCATTTAAATATACTGCCTTAAATAGTAAGGACAAGGATAAAGTTCACATACCTACCGAAATCTCAATAAGTGAAGGTTCAGATTCTGATAGTGATGAAGAGATGGCTCAAATAGCAAGGAGATTTAAGAAGTTCTATAGAAAGATTTTTTTTCTTCAGAAAATCAAATTATGGAGGAAAATATGACAACAAAGTTCATTGGAATAAGGATTAGAAAAATCTTGATAAAAGTGATGAAATTGTCTTCTATGAGTGCAAAAGGAAAGGACATGTAAAAGCAGACTGTCCAAAATTAAAGTTCAAGAAGAAATATGACTACAAGGACCTAAAATATAAGAAATCCATGAAGGCAACCTGAAGTGATTCAGAAGACAGCACAAGTGAGTATGAAGTGTCTGATTCTGAATAGAATTGTGCTAACATGTGTTTCATAACAAACTCATCTGAGGTAACATTAGATACTCCTAGTTTAAATTCATATTATTATGTAGTTGATTCTGATTCTGAATATGAAAATATGTACAGTGAAGAGTTATCTGAATACTGTAATATGCTTGAAGAAACCTGTAATGAATTAAATGACAATTATAAAGCCTTGAAGAAAAAACATTCTTTGACCATCTCTGTTAAATCTTCCCTTGATATAGAAAAGGAAAACAATCCTCAATTACTTAAGGAAAAAAATGAACTGAAATTTTCAAATGAGCAATTAAGGAAGGAATTAGAAAAATTCACAAATGGAAAGAATACTCTAACTCAAATGCTATAAAAACAAGTGGTGCCAAAATATACCACTGGAATAGGCTATCACCCTAGACAGAGAAAAATTACTAAAACTAGATTTATTCCTAAATCTGGACAGAATGCTGCTAGTTTTAGTTCTGTAAATTCATATGCTTCAACTAGTTATTCATATGTTTATATATCAAATAAATTTTATCTTTCAAAATCTTATTAATCTATTGTTTGTATCAGACCCATTAGACAAATTTGGGTACCAAAAATTTTTCTTGCTAACCTATCTGGATCCAAGAAAATATGGGTACCAAAATCATTTTCTATTTAAACCAATTTTATAGGAGACTTGCTTGAAGAATTATCAAAATAAGGTATGGTACTTGGACAGTGGATGTTCAAGGCATATTATTGGAGATTACTCGTACTTCAAAAGCTTAATCAAAGTTGATGGAGGCTATGTCACCTTTGGTGATAACCCAAAAGGAAAGATCATCGACTTAGGCCAGATTAGTAACACTGATTCAATATTAATTTCCAAAGTTTTATTTGTTGATGGACTTAAATATAATCTATTAAGTATTTATCAGTTGTGTGATGATGGTTTCAATGTTAGATTTGATAATTATTCTTGTAATGTTTTTAATTATAAAAATACTTTATAATTTTCTGCTTTGAGAAATGAAAATGTTTATGATGTTGATTTGAATTCTGTATCTAAACAAAACATTACTTTCTTAAATGATTTTCATAAAGATTCTTGGCTATGGCACAGAAGATAAGGACACTGCAACATTCATTCACTTAGAAAACTGACTAGGAAGAAATTAGTTAGAGACCTACCTAAAATTGAATTCCCAACTGATAAAGTTTGTAATCCCTGTCAAAAGGGAAAGCAACATAAAGTTTCTTTTAAATAAAAGAAAGAAGTTTCAACTTCTCAACCTCTCAAGTTGGTTCACATTGACTTGTTTGGACCCTCTAAAGTTTCTAGTTTAAATGGGAATCACTATGTCTATGTCTTAGTAGATGACTATGTTGGAGTTGGTGGTTTAGAACCAACTACTTTGTACTTTATTCATTAATAAAAGCCTTATCACATCTTGATTATTCTTCTGCATGAAAATTCATGTGATAATGTCCTAAGGACAACTATTTCATTAATGGTTCATAAAGGATCCCTGTTATGATGAGAACCCAGAGGTTCCATAACACTATTCTTGAATATATGTTCTATGGACGTATGATATTATTTGAGGGACACAAATAATACAGGTCATTAGGGGTGAGGACTCATAAAACTTTGAGGCACCTTCTCATGGTGTGCACCCTTAGTAATATCAAGGAGGATATTATGAGAACGAGACCCGCCAGTAGGAAATCCACATTTCATAGTGTCATTGGATGTTCCTATCTACAGACGTTTGTATTGGTCCTTAGACTTTAAGATTATTATTAATGATTATTACAACTCGTGCACTTAGTTGTATTGACGATAACTATGATGACACACTGTTCACAGTGAGGTAGGATACGTTGGGTGCGTCATGAGTAATACTGCATTAATAGATAATGTGAGAAAGGATTTGTCCCTTCTATTCCATAACAGAAGTAGATATCTTAGACCCTTTGATAGAATTGATATAGCCTAAATAAATCCATGTCCATGGTAAGGTATGGGAAAGTTCAATTCTGGGAATTCAAAGAAAGAATAATCGAGCACATGGGTTGATGGAACTAGCATGCATCCCGCTTGATTGGAGATATCGAGACAAAGGGATTATATTACACGGTAACGTTCGTAGGAGGTGACACATCATTGCGGCGTTAAATTATTTCTCTATGGGTGCCTTAGTGTGTTGCTAGACGCTATCCTTGTACTTTAGGTAGGATCCGCCTAATTCCACTAAGAAAGAGGCCTAGAGGGTCACACACTAAGTGTGTCCATGTATCTCAGTTGAATATTAATTTAACAAGTTAAATAAAGATTATTCTCGATTGTGGTTTAATAATTATTTAAGGATACCTGATCACATTTATTTCGACACTGGTTATTCGAGAGAATATATTGTGGGTGAAATAATATATATTTATTAGCGAGTAATGCAGTTACATTTATTTAAGAAATAAATATCCAATACTCAAGGTTTAATAAATATGGTGGAGGAAATAAATAAAATGAAAAATAAAATTACACACCGTGTATATTTATATACACGCCATGTAGTTTGTTTTTTCGGGATTCGTGAGAAAATATTTTTTATTTAATTAAATGATATTAAATGTAATAAGTTGGGCGAATGTTAGGTAATAATGATGGTCAAATGTCATTATTAAGACATGGGGTATTACTAATAATTAAATGAAATGATTAAATGCTTTCGGGCAATTAATTCATTTTATTATTCTAAGTATTATAATCCCAATTACATTATTCTCATGGATGAGAGCCATTGTTGTGCACAATGGATTAGGAAATACTCTCAAGTCAAGAGAGAATTCCCTTTCCACCAAGAACACTTTCAAGTTATGAGAGCGAGATCCTCCACCGGATCAAGGCGGTAGAAGGCAGACATCGCAAGCAAAGGTTCTTCTGTGCTAGCACCCGGAGATCCCTTCGGTGATGTCCAGAGATACGTGGAGCATGTGTGGATCACTGCTAGAGGAAACCTGTAATTGGATTCTACGATGCAACGACATATCACAAGATCATGACCGGAGACTCCAATGAAGAAAGAATTCCATCGAGGTAATTCTTATGAATTAATTAAATTAATTATAACCAACATATGATGATCCTATATCAACGGTTCCAGGACTCTTCTTTTCTTTTCCGTTCTTCGTTCTATTCCGAAGATCTGGCGTTTTAAATCATGAAGGATCTCAGATTGAATGTTGTTAACGTTAAAATTAAAGTTGGGAAAGCCCATCAATGTGCTTAGCTACGCCTGGAACCTACAGACTATTCTAGGTACACTTGGGTATACTTCTTAGCTCACAAAAGTGAAGCTTGTTCTTAGTTTATTAAATATTCCAAGTCTGTAGAGAACCTTAGTGGACTTAAGATTAATACCCTAAGAAGTGATCATGGTTTTGAGTTTGAAAATCATGATTTTGAATCTTATTGCTCACACAATGGCTATAGTCACAATTTTTCTGCCCCTAGAACACCTTAGCAGAATGGTGTTGTAGAAAGAAGAAACAGAACCCTTCAAGAGATTGCAAGAACTATGCTTAATGAGTATGACCTGCCAATTTACTTTTGGGATGAAGCTGTAAAAAACTTGTTATATTATTAACAGATTCCTGATTAGAACTGTTCTCAAAAAGACCCCTTATGAATTGTGGAATAATAGGAAGCCTAAAGTTAGTTACTTTAAAGTTTTCGGTTGTAAAGTCTTTATTCTCAATACAAAAAGATAATCTTGACAAGTTTTCTTCTAAAAGTGATGAAGGAATTTTTATTGGTTATTATTTAACTAGAAAATCCTATAGAGTCTTTAAAAAAAGAACCAAATGTGTGGAAGAATCTATTCACATCAAGTTTGATGAAACTGATCCAAATGAACCCAAATCTTCCATTGAAAATCTTGAAGAAGATTTGTCTATTCTGAACCTTAATGATAATATCAATAAACCTATTACAAAGATATCCAGTTCTGGAAACTTTCTAGAATCTGTTTTTGTAGAGCCTGAATCTAGATAAGAACCTAAAATTTCTAGTCATACCTTTACTAAATCAACTAGGATTCTAAAGAATCATCCTTTAGATGCTGTTGTTGGTAATCTTGATAGAGGGACACATACTAGAGCTTATCTAAGAAACCAGGTTGAACATCAAGCTTTTCTTTCATATTTAGAACCTAAAAACATCAATGATTCCATCAATGATGAATTTTGGGTATTGGATATGCAAGAATAATTAAATAAATTTGAAAGAAACAAAGTCTGGGAATTAGTTGACAGACCTAAGGACACTTTGACCATAGGCACTAAAAGGGTTTTTAGAAATAAATTTGATGAATTAGGAAATATAGTTAGAAACAATGCTAGGTTAGTTGCATAAGGGTATAGTCAAGATGAAGGAATAGACTATGAGAAAACCTTTGCCCCTATAGTTATATTAGAAGCCATTAGGATTCTACTTGCCTATGATACTCATCTGAATTTCAAGTTATATCAAATGGATGTTAAAAGTGCTTTTCTAAATGGTTTTATAATTGAAGATGTTTTTGTTGAACAACCACCTGGATTTACTAATAATCATTTTCCAAATCGATTTTTTTAGCTATATAAAGCATTACATGGTTTGAAACAAGCTCCACGAGCTTGGTATGATAGACTTAGAAATTTTCTTATTTCAAAAGGTTTTACAAAAGGGATTGCTGATCCAACTCTCTTTATCAAAATAATTTCTAAAGATGTTTTGATAGTACAAATTTATGTTGATGATATTATTTTCATATCTTCTAAAAATATCTTGTTTATTGATTTTTCAAAGAGTATGCAAAATGAATTTTAAATGAGTTTAATGGGAGAACTCAAATATTTTCTTGGATTTCAAGTTTTTCAAAATGAAAATGGTATTATTTTAAATAAAAGTAAATATACAAAGGATATTTCAAAACGCTTTGGTTTAGACAGTATTAAGGAAAGTGACACACCCATGAGTACTACTTGCAAGTTGGACATTGATGAATCTGGGAAACCAGTTGATCAAACCAATTACAGAGGTATGCTTGGATGTCTAATTTACCTTACTGCTAGCCAACCAGATATTATGTTTAGTGTGTGTATGTGTGCAAGGTTTCAATCTAATCCTAAAGAATGTCATTTTATTGTTGTTAAAAGAATTTTCAAATATATTTAACATACTAAAAATTTTGGTTTGTTTTATCCAAAAGGACAATCTTTTGATTTAATAAGTTATTTGGATGCTGAATTTGCTGGTTGCAAGCCAGATTTAAAGATCCCTTATGGAACACATCATTTATTAAGAAATCCTTAGTATCTTAGTGTAGTAAGAAACATAATTCATTTTCTTTGTCTACTGCTAAAGCAGAGTATATAGCTGCTGGTAGTTGCTGTGCACAAATTTTGTGGATGAAACATACTTTGTTAGACTATGGATATGATTTTAGACATGTATCTATTAACTGTGATAACACTAGTGTAATTAACATCTCTAAGAATTTTGTGTCTCACTCTAGGACCAAACACATTGATGTAAGGCACTATTTTTTGAGAGATCATTACCAAAAAGGTGATATTACTCTTGAATTTATAGGTACTGAAAATCAATTAGCTAACATTTTCACCAAGCCTTTAAGTTCGGATAGGATATGATACATTAGACAAGAATTGGGAATGATATACTCTGTTCGTTAGAAACCTCACCGTTATACCACACTAGTATGGACCTCACCGTTATACCTCACTGGTATGGACCTCACCGTTATACCTCACTGGTATGAGACCTCACTGTTATACCTCATTGGTATGAAACCTCACTATTATACCTCACCGGTATGAAACTGAAATACATCATTGTTATTAGACCTCACCATTAGGAATTCTCGCCGGCATACCCTACCATTAGTAAGCGCTATTTTAAAATTCTATCTGCAAGAATCAATATCGTCATTATACATATTATGTTTTATTTATTTATTTTATGATTCCTAAACGATAAAACTAAGTCTTAGTTACTTCTCAATCCACCGAAATATCCTCTCTCAAACCCGACTCCTTGAATACCCAAATATCGCGAAAACCCTAAGTTCTTCAATTGAGAGATGGAAAAAACCAAACTTCCGACTGTCTGAGATGACTTTGATGAGCCGAGTGCAAAGAAGCAGAAGAACGGGCTTGAAGCAAGTATCAGTGTTAGTAGAACATGTTCAGGGAGGTGTCCAGCGAATCCGCATTTACAAAATAGAGATATTGTAATAGAGAAAGAGCTATGCACAGAATGACTGATGTCTAGTAAATCGTTAGTTCTAGAGGTGCTGGAAGATCAAAAATGGGTAGAATGATTCTCGAATAATAATGGACCCTACAATCCAAAGCTAGTAAAAAATTTCTATGAGTTTGTGAGTTTTGAGAAATCCAATGATGAAAATAGAATGATTTCATGTGTAAATGGATAATAAATAGCCTTTTCATCTATTAAGTGGGATGAGTACTTGAGAGTACCACATGAAGGAGTTTTTGGATATTCATCAAAGACAATACCACCTACAAGTGACCTATTTGATTATGAGACTGCCTTAGAGGAGGTCACTGGTAGTGGAAAGCAGAGAAAGGTGGTGGCTGCTGAAATGGATGGAGAAAACAGATTTTTGTTCAAATTTGTGCAACATGTGCTAAGTCCAAGAAGAGGGGACTTTGAAAATTTGAGATATCAAGATATCTATCTGTTACATATCTTGAGGCATGGTGTGAAGGTGAATCTGTGCAGACTGCTAATTATTCAAATGGAGGATATGACTAGACCCAAATCAAATACCAATGCTTTATTCTTTTCCAAGTTGATTTCGGTTATGATTAAAGTAAAGGGAGTAGCTGAGTCTTAGGATGAGATAGTGGTGGTAAGAAACAACTTTTATATCACAAGCACAATGTGTAAGTACATGAAGATAAGATGGAACCCATGGATAGGGGAATGAGTTACTGATGATAAGAAGTTATATGATAAGTTTAATCCTGTGGATCATCCTTCTAGGCCAAAGGATGTGAGGGATCCAAGTTTAGGACCTGATGAGGATGCGCCATAGTATAGTGATGATTCAGAAGAGAAGTATTCCTCTGCAGCAGATGGAGGAGATCCAGACTTGCCTCTTAGCCCAACTCCTGAAGTTGTGTCACAAGAAAAGGGAAGTTCTTCTTTTAACCTACCTAGTAAAAAAACTGTTTTGGGTGTAAGAAATGAAGAGGCACCTATGGATGAGGAAGACAAGTAGAGATCAGATCTGGAAGAGGCTTCCCCAGAAAATGAGGAAGAAGAAAGAGGATCTGAAATTGAAGCCTCTACTTCTGCCACCTTGAGCTTAAGTCCTCTAATTGGAAGTTCTGCAGTGCCTTTAAAGGCTGTTCTTGTTGAAGTTGATAGTCCTGCTCCTATTCATGAGGATCCTCCTGCTGTTGGAGAAATGGAAATAGTTATGTAAGATTATTCTGATGAATAAGACCAAGAAGCTGAGGGTGTTATTTATATACATGAGAATTTACCAATTTAGGAGGAGCATCCAACCAGATTTGGCAGTGTTTTAGTGGCTGTTGATATTGAAGACTGGGTAGAGGACCCAGGGTTTGTAGTTTGTGGTTTGGATTACCCAAATTCTGATAAAGAGACATCCCTCAGTCGACCAGAAGTTAATTATGATATTCTGTCTGAGATATTACCAGAGAATGTGGTAAGAAAAGATGATCTGGATTAGTTGAAGTCTAATCTTAAGACATATTTTGTGGAAGAGATAAGAAAAATGGAAGCATCCTTAGTGTCATCCATTCAATCGGTTATGAATGAATCAGTGTCCAGTATTGTGTCTGAAAGAGCACCTATTATTGTGACTACTATTATAGTCACCAGGGATGACTTAGAATCTTTGAAGGATGAGATGAAATAGTTTTTGAGTGAATCTGTTTCCGAGTTAAAGAGTCTCTTTGTTGAAGAGATGAGAAATATGGAAAAGTCTTTTGGACTCTCTATTGGTTGTAATGTATCAACCTTTTTGGCAGAGATAGTGGACGAAATCACAGCTTTCCAGAATTAGGTTTCTAGCTTGGTAGAGGATGTTGAAGTTCTAAAGAGATCAATTGTCTCTCTGGAATCCTATATGAGTTCTAAATCTCAAGCAGACAAGGATTTGGCTTATGTAAAGAGTGTATTCAGCCAAATGGTCTCAGTTTTTGATGAGTTTAACCTTTCCATAACTAAGCATGTTAGCACCCAAGATTCTGTAGTGAAAAATATTATTAGTGGGCTAACAAGAGTTTCAAGGAAACTGTGACCTTTTCTATTGGGTTTCTTTCTCCAAGACCGTCAATAGAATTGGATCAGATTAGATCTTTGATGAAGGAGTAACTTGGTTTAGCTTCAACCAGTAGCTCTATGGACTCATCTGCCAGGACCCAAGTGGTGTCTACCACTAGAGATATAATGAATATTGTCTAATATTATATGATAGAAGCTTTTGCTTCTCAGAAAGAAGTGAAAGACAAGATAGATTACTATTTCAAAAGGGTCTACACCAAGCATCAGCTCAAAAACCATTTCAATATTATGTTAGAAAACATGAAGCTACCACCTGTCAATCAAGCCTTCAGAGAACAAGTCATCAAAATCAGGGAATTGACTCCAGCTTTAGACAAATTTATGGAAAACAAGGATGATTTAATTTTTTACATGGATCAAGGAGGAGGAATCATTATGGATTTCAAAAATCTCGTATTTCCCTTCTTGCATGTTGATGCTCGACCAGGGATTGTTCCTCCAGCATTACCTACATCTACCTCTACTACTTATCATGCTCAGATGACTCCATTCCAAGCCATTCAGAGCCTTAATCCCATGATCACTTAGAGAGCTCCACAGTACAGGCCAGGAATAGTTTTAGTAGCTCAGCCTCCATTGATCATTTCGGGTATTCCTAATCCTCCACCTGCATCAACCTCGCTTGAATCCTCTTCTAATCCCAAGGGAAAATCTCATGCTGAGGATGTGGATTGATTAGTGGCTAGGATCTTTGATAGGAATCACCTGTATTTATTTTTGTTTGATTTATGTATTTCTTTGTATCTGTTTACTCCAAGGAATATATGTGATCTTACTTTCTTTTCCCCTCTATTAGTTCTCTTTTCCTATCTTTCCTTTTTATCCCACTTTTTTATAATCACAAAGGGGGAGAAATAATGTCTAAGTGAAACATATATGGGGAGAAATGATATCTAAGGGAGACCAGATAAAACTGATATGAAATATAATTAGATTTTATGAGCATAATACATTTGTTTTATAATTTCCATATGGTACATTTGTTTTATAATATATTATTTTCTATGATACAATTGCATATAGATTCAATATCCTCTGATACTTTTAAAATATCACATTTGAAAATGTCATCACTCACACTGAGAACTAAGATCCATTGTATTTTATACATATACTTTACCGATTATTTTGGATTATAAAACAATGAGTTGTGATTATCAAATAGGGGAGATTGTTGACCTCACCTGTTTTGATAATCCCAATCATGATTTAATATGTTTTGATAATCTCGATATGTGATTATAATCATATATATATATGACAAATATCAAAATAATCATTAGAATATGTTAATCCCTGTTTATCTATGTTTGTTCATACTTTGAATTAACTCAATATAGATGTGTTTTTTATAGAACAAATAAGTATTTAAGTGTTGTGTCACCGTTATAAACCTACCGGTACTTAGTCTATCGATAGACGAGGTCACCGATATGGTTAAGGTCACCGATATGCATAACAGCTACTAATAGAACAAGTCTATCGGTATGCACTTAATCACCAATACAGAACCGAGATACCGGTATGTATAAGTCCACCGGTAAGCAAATGACACTGATAGATCAAGTCTACCGATATAATTTCTACCGATAAGAGCTACCGTTACACCAGATCAACCGTTAGAGTAAGTATACCGGTTTATGTAAGTCTACTAGTTTGTGCAAGTCTACCATTATGAAGTTCACCGGTATAGGGCAAGACTACCACTACTGATAGAATATCTACTGATGGAAAGAGCCACCGCTACAAGTTTACTATTACAAAGAGTTGCAACTACCAACAGAAGTTCACTGATACAATTAGCCATTGACTGATACAAGGAGCTACCGACAGACAGCTACCGACACAAGGAGCTACCGGTAAAAGATATGAGAGCTACCGATAGGAAGCTCACCGCTATACAAAGTCCACCGTTACAAGTTTACCGACAGATATCTACTGATAATTTTATTTATTTATTAAGTAACGGTCATATTTGATGATTTTAATGCAATTAATGTTATTTAATGATAGTTGTTGTCATGTTAGGGAACCGTACCTCATACCTGTCAAATGTAATCATTCCCATTGTCTGACCTCAAGGAATAAAAGGGAATATCATGCTACTAGAGAAATAGAGATGAGAAGACATGAACACATGTTTAAAGGAAGAGAACATACTCACGTACATGTAAAGAATAACATACGGAGAACTAGAAGAGCTCTCATACTCATCAAGAACATAAGTTCAAAGAAGAATCTTAAGTGCTACAAAGTATACTCTTCTACTCAAGATGAACATCTACACTGGAAGTGAAGGAACAGAACTACGACACTATATTTTTCTTAACAAAAACCAGATAAGGACTCAAAGCTTCAACTGCTTCAAACCAAGAAGTCCATAGCTTTACTCACAACACATAGAGAATTCTAAAACTCATATTTATTTTTTTAGATCTATTTTGTTTCTTTCATTCACATTTTGAGCAGTGTGTGCACTCTGTATATTCTATACACATACTGTCTCCTGTGCTAAACTGGAGGATTTATAAATCCTCATGCTAAACTTCTTTAACTCTCTTGTATTCCATTGAGGATAGTGGTAGAGGTATAGTAGGACCTGGACAACCACTGTGGTAGAGGTATTAGTACCTGGATAGTCTCTGTACTATTGTTTACCCCGATCCAGGGTGTGGATCAAAATTTATATAAATTGTTTGAGAGGACTAAGTCTCGGCTTGAGACTGAACCTCTTGTTTTAAAATTACTGTGCTTAATTATTTTGGTTTTAACCTATATTGAATATTCCGCTACTAATTACTTTGAAATATAAAATTATTTTAAGGTTACTTTGATAGTTAATTTAGCAAGTGTTTGTATATATTTTAAATTAGTAAGTTAGTTTAGAAAGCTAATTTAATCTTCTGATTAAATTAACTGAGACCTAATAAATCTTTTGAGAACCTAATCGAACCCTTGGAGTTTTAAAAATTCACTACAGTTTAACATAGTTTTTAATTAGGAGATTTTAATAGAAATATTTTTAACATAAATTTTTAATTGGAACTCAATTCAACCCCTCTTGAGTATCCACTCTGACCAACAGTAATGAATTTTTTGAGTCCTATGGCTTTGAAGGGAAATAAGAGATAAATACTATAGAAGATAAGAAAATAGATAAAGGGAAAAAGGGAAAGATGGATTTTCCCATGTGTGATAAATATGGAAATAATAACCTTGGTAAATGATTGAAGGGAATGAGAGTTTGTTATAAGTGTGGAGAAAAAGGACACCGAGTTCATGATTGTAAGAGTAAGAAAAAGGATTCAAATGTACAATGCTTCATCTCTAAGGAGTTAAGATACTACCTGAATCAATGTCCCAATCATTAGAGTATACACCAAATGATGCTGTTGGATAATAATCAAGTTATGATAATACCCCAAATGAAGAGGAATGATTAGAGTTCTTAGATTTTTATTAAATAATTGTTTCATTTGAGTATTGTATTAATGATGTACAAGTTATAATAATTATAAAGTATATAAGGATTGTACCGCTGTATGTTTTTAATAAGGATTTTAGATTTTATGGTCCCAAGTAAAGTGAAACTATTTCAAGTTAAACAATTTGGAAAATATATGGCTGGGGG
Source organism: Viscum album (assembly GCA_963277665.1). Classification (NCBI taxonomy): domain Eukaryota; kingdom Viridiplantae; phylum Streptophyta; class Magnoliopsida; order Santalales; family Viscaceae; genus Viscum; species Viscum album. The sequence goes on along the minus strand of OY728128.1, from coordinate 1,741,445,789 downwards.
AAATATAACCCTTATTATGTTTCTTAAACTGAGATAATGATTTTGGAATAAGATATGATTTATTTATACAAATTATATTAGATATTCTTGACTACCTTGAAACTAATTAATTATTTGTTTATTACATCACTGTTGAAGTTTAAAACATTTTTGGATATAAAAAGTATATACAATATTCTATAAGGAATAAGGGATCATGAATGTAATCAATAATTTTTATGGTAATTTAGGGTGTTACTGTGTTTTAAGAGAATACATGATGAAGGTATTCACATGTTATTATGTGGGAAAAAATATCTTCATTATGTTTACCTTCCTTATAAATTTAGGACTGTGAGTTTGGACAGAAGTATTTTGGATAAGTCTAAAGGTTGGAATGGATTAATTTTGACATTGGATACAATTGTTTAAGGTTAAATAATTTCATAAGATTATTTTTGTATTGTTATAAAAAGGACAACCTGGAGGTCGGGCGACCACCCGTCTCATCCGGCAAGGCCGTGAGACTTGAACCCGCAACTGAAGGGTGACAATGGTACATCACCTACAACTGGACTATGTGATGTCCATGTTTGTATAATGTAGTTTTTAAAAAAATGGTATGATAGATGAAATATAAATTCAATTTTTTGAAATCCTATATGATTAGGTTTAATATAATATTTTTCAGTTCTATTATATTTTAGAGAGAAAGATGAGTTTATGGTAAATTGTAGTTGAATGATGTAAATCTACTTGTCATTTATATATTTCTCTTATTCTATGAATAAATTAATTCTAAAAATTTAGTGGAAAGGATATTAAAAAAAATGTGTTATCCAAATACCTTATGTTTTGTTGAACTGATGATATTTTAAATCATCATAGATTTATGGATGTGAGGCCCTCAATATTCCATTTATTGTTCACTTGTTTGTGATTTATGACCTCAATCACTCCCTATAAATATTTAATTTTTTCTCCAATTATGTGTCTCTAATTTCCACCAATTTTCTCCTATTCGAGATCATTATTTGGTGGTGACATTTTCATTTCCCTTTCCCCCTTATTAAGACTAAATTTTATTAACCCAATTTACAATGTGAGTTTTCCACAAAGGTATTTTCTATTTTCAACCTTTTATTTTTGAAGAACAATTTAAAATTGAGAGGATTCAATTTACTGAAATAGGGAAGAATGTAACAACCCAATATTTTATAGTACATTATCTCTTTAAATTAATTATATAGCTTGCACTACACACAACACCGAGTTCAAGCACATCACAACCTATCAAACTAGTCATTTAAAAAGCAGTTATGAATAGTATTAACCAAATTTCGAATTTTATATATATCATATACACTTTTAATATTCACCTTTTCTATTTCTTAGACATAATATAAGGACAAATTCAATTTTTCAGATAAAAGAAGTATTTTTCAAAAGAATGTAGTTTTTCCGCCTTTTAATGGAGAACCCTTTTTAAATAAAATATTTTACACTTTTATATATTAAATTTATTGAAATTAAATTCTTATTTATAAGTGGGAAATAAAAATTTAGTTTGGATAAATTTTTGGTTTTTTTGATAACTTTCATATTTTGATGAATAATACAAAAATACAAAATTTTAATTGAAAGCAACGTAAAAAAAATTTATAGTGTTAAATTATAAATTTGAATGGTTTTGAAGTATAATTAGATTAGATTATTATCATTTAATGTACTATTTTTCATTAGAAGTAATTTTATATTTAAATCGGACATAAAAACATATCAATCTTTTGATAGCTTTTACTTCTCAAAAACTCGCTTTCTGGTTTTTGAAAAAGAAAATTAATATTAAATTAATTAATAAAACTTCTATGTTTTTAATTTGGTAAGATAAAAATTATTTTTGAATTTGGAATATCAACTTTAGCTTTAGATTAATTTTTGTTATTTTTCTGAAAACATTCAATTTTTGATGAATAGTGAAAACCATTGCGTTGTAGATAAAAACGAGCGTTTTCATTTAAATAATTTATTTAATTAAAAATTTATCTCAAAATAGATACATAATACATATATTAGTACAATTTAATTCATTTTGTACCTTTTATAATAATATTAGATATGAAAAATTTTATTGAATCATTTTAACGTCTTTTTACCCACCTTCTAGGCACATTTACCCTCTTTATAGACACATTTGAAAATTTGTATAAAATGAAAATTTTCTACTTATATATATTGAATTTAAAAAATCCGAGAGACATGGTTGACATTAGTAAGTAAAATGGGGTTCAATAGGATGAAAATATTCTTTTGGTGAATAGTAGCTTTTGAATTTCATTTACCATGGTTAAAAGTAAATAAGGTAATTAAAGGTATAAATAATATTAAAATTACCCCAAAACATGTCCTAATTCTATAGGATAAGTTAAATTATTCTAAAATCAACCTTAATAAAAAAAATAATATCCTTTTGATCCATTGGGGTTAGATTAAGACATTTATTATATTTTATTTAAAGAAGAGTAAAAAGTGTTAAATTCAAAGTTTAATAACTAAACCATTTTTAATACAGGGTTAAATATAATATAAATTAGACTATAAATATTAATTATAAATATAAAAATATTTCTTACATCATGGTATTTTATTTATAATTTTTAGACATTAAATAATTAAATTTATTTATGACACAATGATGATGCAGTAACTACCTTATTAATGAAATATTAAAATATTTGATATTATAAATTAAATATAGATGTAAATTGAGACTTTTGATGCCATAAACTAATTTTATAGGTGAATATGACATTTTATGGTCTATTTAATGTATTTTTTTTGAATTAATAAACTTTTTGTGACTTTCACAAAAACCAAATACTAAATAGTGTCAAAATTGACATAAATGAGTTTTTAAAACAAATACTATATTATTAAATGATATAATATCCCTAAAAATCTAAGTTTCATCCAAAGGACTTATATAATGATATATATGTCATTAATGAACCACTTAGGTTCTCTTGGAATTTTATAGTAAGTTTATTAACCATGTATTATAACAATTCAAGAAGACATGGTAAAAGTTAAACTATTTAACTAAGGGTTAAATCTAAAAGATAAAGTTAATTTGGTAACCTAAACTTGTCTAAAACCTATTGTTTTAGATTATTTATACCCATACACACATTATCCTCTAAATAAATCCTTTTGGAGCTATTATAAACTCAAAATTATTGTATAATAAATTAATATTTCATGCTTTTCCTAAAGTGCCCCTCACCTCTCCTATAAAAGGGTACTTCCCCTTATCTCGAATTCACACATCCAAAGCCATTTGGATTGAACAACCCCTGATAAAATATCCCACCAACTACCCTAAATTAATTCTATAGGCCTTACTTTGATAAAAAATCCAACCTAAGGATCCCTTTTGTTCAAATTAAAAGGAAGCACCCGAAGAAGAGGTAATTATTTCATCACCTCTTTCAAAGTTATTTCCTTCTTCTTACACATCCTCTTTATTTGTTATTTACATACTAAAATAAAAAATATAGTAACTTATACATACTAACATGTTATTATAAATATGGTAAAACCATATTCATTATTCTATCCATCATATGAATGACAAAGTCACTATATGTGCGTACGTATGACTTACCATCTCCACGTCGTGGTGTAGTTTGTTATTCAACACTAAATTATTTGGATGAGTGTAATTAATTTAAATAATTAATATAACATGGTAATTATTCTGTATATATAATATACAATCCAATTAAAAACCGTTTGACCATTGATATAATGATAATGTCACTTGTGCGTACGTACGACTTTCCACCTCCACGACGCGATGAGATTCATCTTCAACAATCACCATTCAATAATTTTTATAAAAAATATATAAATTGATTAAGTATGAGATATATGAAATAATATTTCTACTATAATAATATATATTTATGTATATAAATTTATGTCGTTTACTTACTTCCATACTATACGATAAGAAAATAGATACTACGTTCATGCGTACGTACGGACTACCATCTCTATGAACGGTGTTTCCATTTAATATTTATATCTATTATAAATTTTTATATTCTTAATATAGATGATATATAAATCATGTTTTATATTATGTAAGTATGTAAATCATGATCTAAGTGATACAATCAAGAATAAAAAGTTAAAAGACATATGATAAAGAAAGCGATTATTACCCGAAATGTTACTTTAACATGGAAATTATTATTAAATGGGTAGTATAAAGTCATAAATGAATCATATATGATATCATAAGTATTAATATGGTTCTTTTATAATTTAATAATATACTATGGTCATTATAAAAGAGATTAAACATACCCTCAACTAAAGGAAATTAAAAGGTAAGGGTCAATTCCTCAATCTCATTATTATCCGAGATTGTTTATGTGTAAGTTTTTACTGGGACATATTTATTATCCATGTCCTTGTTTCATAAAATAGTTTTCAAAAGGATTATTTTTAAGGGAATATTTAACTAAAACATCATTTTAAATGGTTTAAATATTTATTCTTATAAATCATTATCATTAAGGTGCATGTTTTCAAAATGGTTTTAAGGATTTATTTATATGGACATGAATGTTTTAAAATGTTAATCCCTTTCAAATGTTTCAAAGTGGTATGGGAAACTTTTATTCAAAAATTTCTTTTAAATTTATTCTTTTTTTAAATTGTGTGACTTTTAAATGATTTCATGAAAAGGGGATATTTCTATGAAATAGTTATACTAATCATTTTCAACTATGTCAAAATATTTTACTTGATATTATTCTTGATTGAGGTTGATTTATTATAATACAATCTTCTATATTGTATTGAATGAGTTATGATATTTTTTTACTATGGATGTGCTATTTTTATACCATTAATGGTTTATGGTTAAATTATTTACATTTCGTATGCTAGTTTCAATATGAATGTTTATGTTATATTTCAATATTTTCATATGAGGAATGCATTAGACTTAGTAAGTGATGGGAAAGGCCAACTATAGCCCCTTGAAGCATCAGGAAGTCTCATGATACAAATTAGTGTCTTGGCACGAGGCCTTTAAATTTTTTTGTAGTTTTGTCATGAGGCCTTGACTATGTGGTTATGATGTCCAACATTATGCATTCCCTCATTATGAAATTAGTTATTACGTGTGATTATTTGACTAGTATAATATCCATGTGCATGTTTATATGGTAATGTTTGATTTATTTTTTCCATATTACATTCAAGTTTATTTTTAAAAGGCTTTTTTTTATTACACATCTTTCTTTAAAAGTTTATAGCTTCTGCTAAATTATTTACCCTTACTGAGCTTCTAAGATCACCCCTTTATTATGTTTTGTTTTCCCAGGATTCTAATAAGTGTATTATGATTGATATACAGGGTTAAGATAGGGGAATAATGGAATTATCAAGGGATTTTTATGTTGTATTTTATGTTTGAATCTATAATGTAACATTCATGTATGTAATCTATTTTCCAAGATTGATAAGCTGATCGGTCCTTCAGGACATTATTCCCTGTAATCATGCCAATGTATTGTAATAAAGCTCCAGATCTAGGCTTCTAGGGTCAGGGAATTACACGAAAGATCTAGAATTCTAGTTTCATTGGGAATTAGGTATATTTCATTACAACTTTAAACAATAATTACAACATCTTTATTAAAAACTTCTTTAACCTGCTTGAGTTTAAAGTTGCATTGAATAACCTAGGGAAATTCATAAGAAAGGGGTGAACCATAAATCCTAGTAAGGTAATAAACATGGAATAACATGAATATGCTAATAAATGTTATACAGGTCGTAAAAATGAGTCATAAAGGAATATGAATAATAAGGTATGATAAAACATGATAATCATAACATGGGAAATGTGGCAACAAATTGAAACACTACATCATAAACATAGGTCAAGGATAAACCAACAAGAATTTATTATGGATAAATTCCCATAAAGTAATAAGGCACACCACTATCCCAACATGACGTATCATGTACTAAAAAATACCCAATGCATTGTAGTGCTATATAATTCTAGTCACACCCATCACTTTCATTTCATTCTCATGCTTAAGTGTGCCACAAACATCATAAAAAAGAGATTCATTCATCATCATAATTTATTCGAATATATTGGAGTGTAAAATAAATACATGTAAGTTCCTAATAAAATGGTATATGTGCATAAAGGTGAACACCTATGATAGTAAATGGGTATGGTATTCACTACATAATTGGTTTGGTATGGAAAATCACGGTGAAAATTCAGCAGCATAAAAACCTCACTTATAAATTCATAAAATGGGTTGAGGAGAGAGAAAAGGGCCTCCCATAATTTGGGATATAATTAGAAAGTAATGGGGACATGGAAGGACATATCCACATATTTAGAATTAGCAAAAAAATGTATACGATAATAAATAAGCCTGAACAAAAAGAGAAAGAAAAATATGATTATGAAATTTTGGCATGGAAACAAGTGTACATGAGATGGATTAGTGAGAGATTATGGGGTATCTTGTAATTACCCAACTCTTTGAATAAGGTATAATGAATTAGTTTTTATTTTTTAGTGTCTTAAATGGTACTAATTAAGTCTACTAATCAAGATAAGGAGGTCACATGAGCGTCCATGGAACTTATAGAACTTAGAGCTCTGAAAAGGGTAAAGTAGGTTGGGCCACACGATTTGTCTTCAATTGTGTGATATAGGTGCACAGCCATGCGGCTCATTGCATATGGTTGTAGAAACCATATAAAAAGTCTTCATACAGTTAGTGAAACTGTGCGTATTGGTCGTGTGGTGTGCCCAGTGAGGAAGTAAGTTACAAATAGTGTGCACATGATTTGGGAAACTGTGTGAAACAACCGTGCAGACTTGAAGGAATGGGGAATAACCTTATACACTATTTTCACATGGTTTGGAAAACTGTGCGCTGAAACCCTATGAGACGGTTTAAGGAAAAACCGACAATTTCACCACCCTCCACTTAAGTTCTAATTTCCTATTCTCCCTTGATTCATGCACCCAATAGATCATATCTTCCCCCCATAGGTTTCCAAAGATCTTATACTTCAACCACTTGATACTCCTCCATCTAGAGACCATTTATCTATCCACCAGAAGAATCAGATAGGACATGGTAAGGCTAACCTCACTTTTCCTTCCTTTCTAAATTTCTACATCTATTAATCTATTTAGATGAATAATATTTCACCCTATTTTCAGGGCATTGGATGAAAAATCAGATCTAATCCAACTAGATCCAAATCTAAGGTTGATACTCAGTGAGGCATCTTCAATGATGCTATGGTAGGTGATCACATAGTTTTCCTTTAGATTTTTGGCCGTTTCATCTTTCTTCCACCATTCCGTGAGCTTCCCTTTGCTGAGATCCCTCATTGTGTTGATTCATTCATGTCTAATTGACCCTATCATGGTGACATAAGTTAAATGAATCATGTTTAGGGGTTTATAGAACACCCTTGATTCATATAGACACCCAATGGGTGTGCCACCCAAATTTGCCATTTATGATTTTTTTCCAAAAATGTCTAATTATGGTTGGTAGTTCTTGGCTTTGTTATTAATTTAATTATACTTTGTCCCATGTGCATTTGAAGTGTACCAAGGTTCCTTAATGGTTATTAGACCCTTTTGATTAATAATTTTCCAAATGGGTATGTGATTATTTGAATTTGACATTTTGAACCTTGACACCTTGACTTGAAATGTATTTTCCATGTTAGGAAAATTGGATGGTTGGATTTATAGGTTGTCTAGGATGAGTTGGACTAAACATTAAATTTTTTTTGGATCAAATGGAATGTTTTAAAGGGATGGAATGACTTTACATTTTCTTATTTTACAATTAAATTCATTGCATAATTGGTTTTCTTATTTAATTTGAAATGAAGTTAGATAGTTTTACTTACAATATATAATGTGAATGCTTATGACATAGATATGATTATGACTTATGATGTGAATATGTGGATGAGAGGCATTCATAGCCCATTACACTTATGAAATGTATGGGTGGGAGGCATGTTAAACCCACACTATTGATAACCACTATGGATATATGAGCGGGAGGGATTCATACCTCATGATAGTTATAACCTCTGTATGTATGGGAGGAATTCTTACCCCATGCCAGTAAATTCTATTGGTGGGAAATATTATTACCCCATACCAACTATAGTATATATAAATGTATGTATGAGAGGCATTCTTACCTCATACTAGTGATGACTTATATATATATATATGTATAGATGAGAGTCATTTTTTCCTTGTTCTAGTGATATATATATATATATATACATTTATATATATACCTAGTGACTTGATCAGACATAACAACATTGGGCTGAAGTAGGTAGACCTACTGGGTTCCCTTTAAGAACCTGGTCAGGAAGTTTATTGTTTATTTTTCATTGCTTACTCTTCTATTATTATATGAACATTGTTTAATTATGAGCTCCACTTAGATTACACATATACATCATTTGTGGTGACCTAATGAGATTTATCTCACATACTACTCGGGCCTCCCTTGGCACCGAAGTAGACTATTTTACTATAGATATGGATAGGGAAAAAACCCACTCATTTGGTTGTTGAATCTTTTTCATAGATGGATCTTAGGAGAAGAGGACCGAGCATAGTCTTGATATTCTATAGAGAAGTTTTTGGGATTTGGTTTACTTTTGTAACTGGTATTAGTATTCATGCTTCTTGTTTACTATTCGCAATCTGTACTAGTATGTCATGCATGCATATCTGTATCTGACACTTCCCAGGAGTATTTTTTTATATTATTCACACTTCTTTTGTTTAATTCATTTTTATGTATGTTTATGTTTCCCCAATTATATGTTGTTGTTACATCCACTGGGTACTATGATAGGGGATATAGTCTCCCCACTTATTTACCTTCACACCCAGCTGCTAGTCGGCAGCCCTTGGATTAAGGGGAGATGCATCGGGGGTCATGTGGCCAATCGGGCTCAAGGCACAGGTTACATGGAAGCCGGGTCTGGGATGTCACAAATTGGTATTAGAGGAATTTTCCTTTATTGTTTTACTATTTGGAGACAATATATTAGAGATTTGGAACTCCTGGGAGTTGGTCACAATCTATGCTTGGGCATCACGAACCCATGTATGGGGTAAGGGCCAAGTTTCATGAAGTATTATTGGAATTTATTCTACTATTACTATTGATATCATTTCATTATTGGGTAATTCACATGTTTTGTGAAGTTATTAATATTGTTGAAATTGGAATTTTGATTTAATTTATTAACCTAATGAAATGAGGGTGATGTGTAGTTAATGCATCATGATAGGCACAATATAGATAGGTCATGCATTTTTCCAAGTCACATTTAAATTTCCAGAAATATTTTCCTATTGCATATTGTTGTGCCTTGTTTTACAGATTTACAATTGTGCTAACATCATTCTTTTGGATTCAGATCATTCTATGGTGTGAGTTTAGTGGGTTCCACTAATTAATTTATATGGTGTATGTTACCTTATGGATCAGAAAATGGTATTCCCTCTAGCTCAAAAATTTGAGGAATGACATAATCACACATATAACCATAATTTAAATGAAAATGACATCCATGTGAGTGTCATATTTTGACTCATAATGTGTATAGACCCTTATGGTCCAGAAAATAACAAATCATTGGATTTAACCATTCGAAATGAATTATAACTTGAGAACAACCTTCTTCACATTCCTAACTAAGAAACTTGACTGAAAACTGACCTTAGTAGTGTGTAGTGGTTATTTCACCATTCTTTTAGCCTATTATGGTTTGTTATAATGTATAATCCTAGATTTATTAGTAGGTAGAGAGGCGTGTTCGTTCTCATAGGAAGGATTTAGTACATGTCCTAGTTTCTTAAAGGAAATCCTCTAAATTGATTCAATACTTTATAAGATGTTCATTTGTCATTGTAGAATCATTGCGCCATGATTTCCTCAAGATGAGCGCCCTGGAGGTGGAGATGATCATGATCATGAGGTGGAGGGCCTTGATCCACCAATTGGTTTTACAGTTGAACCACCATTATTTCCTTCTCATATACCTATGTTGAGTGAGGATACCCAGTTTTGGGAGATTTTCTTGCATATGATGAAAAATTTGCTTGGTGGAGTGCGAACTACCCCAAGCATGGTAGAGTTGACACACTAGTTTTAGTAGCATCATCCTCCTCTTTTCTCAGGGGATAGAGGGCCACTTACTATGGAGTCTTAGATTGAGGTGATCCTTTCTATCTTAGATCACCTAGAGTCATATCCTAAATAGAGAGTCAAACTAAATACTTACATGCTATGCAACTCATCCGAGAGATGGTGATATGTCATCAGGCCAACATAGGGATATGGGTTAGGATGATTTATAAATTCCGTTATACGACTACTTCTTTCCCCAAACTCTGAGGGATGAAAAATCTAGAGAGTTTATGAATCTATATTAGGGGCTATGTCAGTTATGGATTATTCTTCTCGTTTCACTAAGATTCAATGTTTCAGTCATTATTTAGATGCTAATGATCTAATGGCTATTAGGTAATTTGAGGATGGGTTGTGTTACGCCATCTGGTCACAAGTCAATGTTGTCAGGCTGAAGACTATTTCTGAAATCATCAGCCAAGCCCTGATTATAGAACAAAATTTGAGAGAGGAAGACATGTGAGACAAGGAATTTTGTCAGCTAAAGTTTCCAATGGATCTTTTTCTAGGAGAAAGTGACATTTCTGAGAGTCTCACAGGAGTAGTGGTGGTTCAACTCCTTTCGTTGGTGGTTCTCCTATCTATCACCAGTTCAGAGTACTTGGGAATTTCAATATCCAGTATACGTGAAATCCAGTGGAGTATAGAGGTTATGGTATGATGGGTCATCTCCACCGTTTATATAGAACTTTTCCTCTAGCACTGAGCAAGCAGGGATATGCACCTACTCCTCGGTCCAGAGTGGGGTCAGAAGGATCATGATAGTCTGGTAGATGGAATTCCATGGGTCAATCAAGATGAGGTGGTGGTCATGGATAAAGAAATCAGGCTTATTATTCTTAGCTACAGTAGAGCGGCCCTACTCAGGGCAGTCAGGCAGTGACTCAGAGTCACAATATATTCCAGTTACATGCAGTCCATCCTACTCCGTATGAGTAGTGCATCATACCATCCACTACATAAGCTAGTAGCCTCCACTATTTTGTCTGATTTTTTGATACAAGTGCATCTCAATCGTTCATATATAAGGAAATAACTGGGTTATTAAGCCTCGATGTTGAGTCCTATCATGACATTATGATGCTAGATACACCCTTTGGTATTCATTCAGAGAGTGTTCTCTATTGTCAGAACCATACCCTTGAGATAGGTGGTTACCTATACAAATGGAACATGTACATTCTCAACACGATAGTTTTTAATATAATAATTGAGATAGTCTGGTTAGTTCCATTTAGATCCCACATTGACTACTACCATCATAAGGTGACATTTACTTCATTGGAGTTCATTACTCATGTGTATAAGGGAGATTGAGATGTCAGTACGACATGAGTAGGTTTCTTCTGATAGAGGCTGGGTAGTGTTACGACACAATTTTCCAGAATTTACCTTGATAATAAGGGGTTGAGACCCACTGTATTTCCTCTAGTAGTGGAGCATTTTAGAGATGTTTTTCCTGATGACTTCTTTAGTCTAACTCTGGTATGATAGGTAGAGTTTACTATTGAGATTTTTCAAGGAGTAGTACCTGTGACCATTCCTCTGTATAAGATGGAACCTAAGGAGATTCTAGAACTTAAGAATCAATTGAAGGATCTAGAGGAGAATGGTTTTAAATTAACCAACACTTCTCCTTGGGGTTCACCCACCCTCTTTTCTAAGAATGTGGATGATACCCTTAGGCTTTGTGTGGATTACTATCAGTTGAATCAACTGACTATCAAGAATTAGTATACTTTAACTAGAATGGAAAACCTCTTTGATCAACTTTGAGGAGTGAAAGTGTTTTCAAATATAGATCTGAGGTTGGGCTATCATTAGGTGCATGTTAAGACTTCATACATACCTCAAAAAGCTTTTAGGTGCAGATATGGTCTCTGTGAGTACCTAGTTTCTTCCGTTCAGACTTACGAACACACCTGTGATCTTTATGGATCTTATGAATCTGGTTTTCCACCCATATCTATATTCATTTTTGGATGTCTTCTTTGATGGAATATTATTGTATTCTTACTATATAAATGACTATGAAACCCATATTGAGATTTTTTTGAATACACTAAGAGAGAATCAGCTCTATTCTAAGCTCGGTAAAAGCCACTTCTGGTCCAGTAAAGTTCACTTCACCGGTCATATCATATTGAATTTTGGAGTTTCAGTTGACCTGTAGAAAGTGAGGGTTGTAGTTTCTTGGGAGCATCCTAATAATTTCTTTGATTTATAAAGTTTCTTGAGGCATACTAGATACTACAAGTGCTTCATTAAAGATTTATAACACCTTGTAGCACCACTTATAGGCTTGACGAAAAAGGGTGTGAAATTAGAATGGTTTGAATCTTGTGAAGAATATTTTTAATAGTTTAAGGGTAGAATTACTTTAGCACAAATACTAATTATTACAAAGCCAGATTGGGGTTATATATTCTATTATGAGACATCTAGTATCAGACTTGGAGTTGTTTTGATGTAGGATGAGCAAGTCATTGCATGTGGTTCTCATCAGTTGATGTCTCTTGAGAGGAACTACCCACACTAGTGGAAATAGAGGCTTTCCCAACACTTTTATGCCTATGGTTTGCACAAACCATTGGTATAATGGTTTTAGATCAACCTTTCCCAACGGTTTGAATAGACCATTGGTATACTATATTTAGAATCAACCTTTCCCAACGGTTTGAGTAAACTATTGGGAATGATTTAATTTTTCTAATGTATACCAATGGTTTTTTAAAATCATTGGTAAAGATTATATTTCCCTTCCGTTTTTTTAAAACTATTGGGAACATTTCCTCCCAAATACATAGCAGATTTGGTTCCCCCATCTATGAAATTGCATCCCTAAACTGAAGATCTCCCAAAGATCTCTCTTTATCCTAGGCTAAAAACCCCTTCCACCTGACAAATCCATCTTCAATCAAGAATTTGTTTAGTTATACACTCCAAATACATAAGTGTTTCCACTATTTTAATGTTCTACATCTATTTTTTTTTGTTTTTTTTTGTTTTGATTTGGCCTAAACCAGAGGTTCGTGTGGTCAGTGGCATGGTATACCCAACAAGTTCACTTTTATTTGTTTTTTATTGTTGTTATACACTTCAAGTGTCATGATTGTGTGAATTACCTTTATTTTAAGTATTTATATCCTCTCATTATGTGTAGAGTTAGTGAACCATATGAACTAAGGGAGGTTCCAGTGAGATGTATCCCCACTCAAAGATGGTAAAGGGATTGTTTAGCCATATTGTCTCAAAGTGAGTAATGGATATAAGGATGGTCCATGTGAAGTAATTGGGTATGGTTGGGGTAGTGGTGTAGGCGGTTTTCCATTTTTTTAGTGGGGTGATATGTTAGTTTCTATGGACTTTAGTTTAGTTGAAAAATGGATTTTGATTTTGTATTTATAGTTTTTATTAGTGGAATAATGGTAAGGGTAGTGATATTGAGTATGAATTGGATGTTGGTTGGGTGATGGATTGAAATTGTGATGTTGGTTAGATTGGATATAGGTAATTTTCATGGTATTATTTGGGTATTTACTCCCATGAACACCGCCCACCCCACCCCCTTGGACATCCCCCACTCCCTAGATAGCCCCACCACCATGGACACCCCCTGGACCCCCACATTAGACATCCGCCACCCCCTGCACACCAACCTCCCCTGGAAACCCCCATTGAACAACCCTCCCCCACCCCCTTGCACACCCCACCACCTGGACAACCCCCCATACACTCCCACCCCCTTATATATCCCCACCCCTGGACACCCCCACCCCCACCCCCCAGACACCCCCACCCGCATGGACATCCCAACCAACCCCTGGACACCCCCAACCCCCTTGTACAGCCCCCGAGACACCACCCCACCCCCTAGACACCCCCACCCCCTAGACACCACCCACCACCTGTACAACCCCCACCCCACTAGACAACACCCCCACCCAAGGGACACCCCCACACCCTGGACACCCCATCCCCTTGGACAGCCCCACCTCTAGATATCCCCCACCCCTTGGACACCCCACAACTTGGAAAACCCCCCCAGACATCACCCCACACTCTGGACACCCCCACCCCCTTGGACACCCCCACCCCCGGGACACCCCCAACCCCTTGGACAACCCCTAGCCCCTAGACAACCCCCACCCCTGGACACCCCACCCCTTGGACAATCCCCCATCCCCTGGATGACCCCCATCCCCTGGACAACCCCACCCCTGGACACCCCACCCCTATACACCCCCACCCCCTGGACACCCCACCCCCTAGACAACCCCCACCCCCTAGACAACCCCCACCCTTGGACACCCCCACCCCCTTGGATAGCCCCCCTGAAAACCACCCCACCCCCTGAACACCCCCCTAGATAGCCCCCACCCCCTAGACAATCCCCACCCCCTGGACATCCCCCTATAACCCACCCCACCCCCTAGACACCCCCACACCTGGACACCCCCACCCCCTTGGACAACCCCCACCCCTTGGACAACCCCCACCCCTGTACACCCCCACCCCCTTGAAAAGTCCCCCATGGACACCACCACACCCCCTGGACACCCCCAACCCCTGGACACCCCCACCCCCTTGGACAACCCCCTTGGACAGCCCCCAGGACACAAGCCCCACCCCATAGACCTCCAACCCTAGACACCCTGTAAAGACCCGTAAAATTCAAGGAATTTTTTTTTCTTAATTTTCTTTGGGATTTTACAAGAACACAGTTTCTGATGACACTTTATTCCGAGGCCCGATGTGCCCGGAATTTCTATCCGAAGTTTAGCTCAGGTACGTTCAGTGAACGAATGAGCGGGAATTTCTAACTCTTGAACCGGTGCTTGGAATCGAATTCCGAGGGCACCTATGGAATCGCAATGCCGGTATTTGCTTGGGAACACATTTTCCGGAGTTTTGTTTACACGAGAGAAGTTGTTAAATTTTTGTGGAATGTAAAATAAAATTAAGCATCAAATTTATTTTTCTCTAAGTGGTTTAAAGCTTTGGGTGGAAGTTGGGGGAAACCACCCAACTTCCATTTGGAGGTTATGAGGGTGGTGGGGCCCACACGAACCCTACCCCTTCACCTCCCCTAACCTTACATAACCCTTAATTTAGTTTGACAACTTGAGTAAATTAATTGTGTAGATTAAATTCAACTTTTGAATTTCAAACTTAAGTTGTGTTAATAAAATAAGTGAGGTACTTATTTTATTTTGGGTTGGAGGATTGTTGCTTGAGATCTTTGGGAGAAAAGCTAAGGGAGGCTTGAGGATCTTTATCTTCTTCATCGAAGAACACAAAGAACGTGAAGAACGCGAAGAACGTCGGATTCCTCGGATTTCAACGTCTCCTTCCGCGACGTCTCCCTCCGTGACGGTTATATCCACGACGAATCCTCACCCAACTTGTTCGACAAGGTAGGGGTTTTATACGTTTTTTATTTTGTGATTACTTCCGTTGTTTTCTTATTCATCTATCCTCATTCTTTGGAACCACTTGATATCATTTAACGGAGGGGGCCAGACCACACAAACACGGCCGACCCTCCTCCCTTTTATTTATTTGTGGTTGCGGTTCGAAGGGAAGTGATGCGGTGCCATCACACCGCGTGGGAAAAAGCGACAAAGATGCGCGTCGCCGTTGTGCCAAGCATTTGAAAGATGAAACAAGCTGAGGCGCCGTCGCGCCGCGCCAGAAAAACCCGAAGACACCGCGGCCGGAGTGGGGGTGCGGCGGAGGGGTGCGACGCCATCGCACCGCGCCGGACGAAATAAGGCCTCGGCCGGTTCCGGGCCGCCGGCGTCGGAGCAAGGGGGACCGGCCTTTCCGGTCCCGTGGGGGCAACATACGGCCGACCAGGGCGGGCCGGCCGGACAGGGGAGAAGCCGGGGGTTACAAACCCCCAACGACCAGCTCAAGCGGCCTCCCCATTATGGGGGTTGCGGTTACAAAAGACAGGGGGCAACCCCCCCCCCCCCAAACGGCTCAGCCGTTTGGCCGAGCTCCTAGCCAGCGCACCGGCCGGGCCGGGCCGCACCCAAGCGGGCCAGACCCGGTTCGGGCCGACCTTGGGGGTATCGGGCCGGGTCGGATTGGGCCCGAACCCCTCAACACCAAACCTCTTCCAGTCGGTCGCCCATAACTTGAGCTACGAGCCTCCGATCGACGCACCGTCAGTTGCGATGTGATCCTTGAATCGAGACGGTAGTTTCGGTATATCAAAATCAAGGTTTTGGAATACTTGGGTTCGGATGAGTTGGTTCGTACATGAAACCAACCGGGCCCTCGGAGCGGAAGTGCTCATATCTTGAGTTCCGGACGTCCGATTGACGTGCCGTCGACTTTGTTGGATTCCTCTTAGTGAGACGGATCTTTTGGATTACTCTGCCTGAGGTTTGGATGCAGGTGGAGTATGGTTGGGTTGGTTTTGACTTAAAAACCAACTGGGCCCCTGGGACGAAAAATCCAATAACTTCCAGACCGGGCGTCCGATTGACGCGCCGTCTGTGACGCTGGGTTCTTGTTGACGATACAGAACTTTTGGATATATTAACTCTGGACTTTGTGTCAGTTGATGTATCAGCCTCTCGGCTCGTGGATCAGACCCTCCCGAACGAGCTTGCTGTGTGCGGGAACCCTAGAGCTGTCTGCTTTTGCGACTGTGAGGACGACGAAGACTGTACAGAGATCCTCAGTGGATTCGACGGCGACAACTACAGCACTCAGTGATCCTACGTGGATCAGTGCTACCGATCCTGTGTGGGTCCGATCCTATGTGGGACAGCACTCAGCGGTTCTGTGTGAGCCAGCGCCTACAGATCCTTTGTGGGTCCGATCTTGTGTGGATCTTTGCGGGGGTTAGTTACCTATCGATCTTGTGTGGGTCTTTGCGGGGGTTAGTTACCTATCGATCCTTTGTGGGTCATTGCGGGGGTTAGTACCTATTGATACTTTGTGGGTCCGATGGCTTAGATGAATCAGTGGCTACATCTGATCATCTCTATCGTCATACAAAGAAGTATACCTGTGTGAGATGAATCCTGTTTTGATTTCCTTTGTGGATTGTGTTGTGCTATCCTGTGTGGATTACGTTTTGCTTTCCTATGTGGATTGGGTTGTGTTCCCGTGTGGACTGGGTTATACTTGGGCTCAGAGGTGGGAGCGAACTGGAATTGATGACTTAGGTATATGTATGGGAATATACCTAAGCAGTGTCGAATGTTACTTCGTGGTTGTATCTTTCCTTTGTGGATTATACTTTGTGGATTCTGGGAGACCTTCGGGGGTCTCGGGGTCCCTACTAAGTATCTTATACTCACCCCTGCACGGGCTATGCCCGCACTACATTGTGTTGGTTACAGACGACAGAAAACACTGATCGTGGTTGAGGCTTGTGGAGCAGGACGGTACCTGGAGGTGGACCACTAGGCGAACGTACTCGGAGCGAACGACTGGACCCGAGGAGATGTGGAGGCTATCTGTAATCACCCTTCAGGTGGGGCTTCCAGTGGACAGCTCGACGTTGCAGCTTTACTTTTAGTTGTTGTTTTCCCCTTCCATTTATACTTTACTTTCAGTTTGGGTTTGTATTATGGCCCACTTACTTTTCTGCACTTACCTTGTATCAGCTTTTACTTAGTGTTTACTTCTACTTCTTGCTTTCTCTGTGGTGTTTTTTTACATTACAAAGGCAATGCCTTCCCTTTTTACCGGGATTTACGCCTTGGTTCTAGTCTCCAGCCCCTGGCCTATGGAAGGCGGGCTTGGGGTAGTCACGGCATGGGCCCCGAGGACGGGTCATGACAAATTGGTATAAGAGGAGTTTGGTTCTACCGCAGAACTTAGGACTCTGATCTTTTTCTATGTAAAGAAATAGTGTTAAGAGTATTGGTTGTGGTTATCAGTCCAGGGAGTCCAGTGTTGGTGCGGCGGCCGACGTATCCGTACACCAGGACCCCGACTTCTGATTTCCGACTTAATGCACAAAAACATTGATTGCATGTGTGTTTCAAGTTTTCTTTGTGATTACATTATGTCTGCTTACTAGGTATACCGTTTGACCATGGCCCACCTATTTCTTTTCAGGATGGCCCCATGACGACAACCAACTAGGGTTCCGAGAGTTGTGCGTGATGACAGCCCACCGAGCGACGAGGCCTCGGTACAGGGCCCTTTGATAGAAGAGGCACCGACGGTACCTCTACCCTCCGAGCCACCGATTCCACCAGCCCCAGCCGCTGACGATGCACATCGCCTTAGTGCACTGCATGAGTTTCAGCACCAGCAACCACCCAGGTTTCATGGGGAGACGGACCCCCAGGGAGCTGAGGACTGGCAGGAGGCAGTGGTACGGGTTTTCAGGTTAGTGAGGACACCAACAAACCTCATGGTGATCCTCGCAGCGAGCCTACTATACGCGGCATCAGGTAGATGGTGGAGCTTGATGCTCCAGGTGCATGATGAGGCATCTCTCCTCTGGACGGACATTGAGAGCCTCTTCCGCTCGGAGTTCGTCCCAGCCACCCTCCGTGCGGTACGCATCCAGGAGCTTCTTCAGCTGCAGCAGGGCAGCTTGACGGTCGCCCAGTACTCGGCGAGATTTACCGATCTCTCGCGCTACTCGACAGACATGGTACGTGACCCATTCTTCCGGGACCGAGCCTTTGAGCAGGGGTTGAGGCAGGAGATCAGGGCATCGCTGATCTCCCTAAGCATTCCGACTCAGGTAGGAGAACTGGAGCGAGCCCTTTTGATCGAGAGATTTCTTGCTGAGTCTACACCAGTGGCGAGACCCACCGCAGGGCGGCATGTAGCAGAGTCTTCTGCAGAAGACAGTCGACGGATGACTCATGGGTCCAGGAAGACCAGACCCTCAGGCAGATGAACTCAGGACACTGGCTCAGTAGTTCGGGGAACTCAGCGCGGAGGCAGTCTTTCGAGAGGCAGACAGTTCTACGCATGCGGCGGGCAGGGCCACATGACTCAGGACTGCCCGACCCGCCATGCCGAGGAGCAGCAGACGGTTGAGGGACCACCCAGGCAGAGGCAGAGGGTCGACTGTGGCAGTCCACAAGGAGAAGGAAGACGAGGCAGAGGAGCTGGCCGAGCAGCAGGTGGTGGGCGACGCTTTGAGGCCCTACCACCACCACCAACAGGAGGTCCACCCTGACCACAGGGAGCTGGCGGGTAGAGACAGGCACAGCTCTAGGCAGTGGAGGCCTACGACCAAATCACGCCTGAGATGATTCGAGGTACTATCTGTGTCTATTCCAACCTTGTTGCAGTTCTTATAGACACAGGAGAAAGTCATTCTTTCATAGCTGCTGCCCTTGTTTGGAGCTCAGAGATTCTGACAGAGCTGTTGGCTCGATCCTTACGGCTAGAGACTCCTACGGGAGCAGACTCGACGATTACGCATTGGTGCCGGTAGTGTGAGATTACTCTAGGAGGCAATAGTTTAGGCTGGGATCTTCTTGTAGCGGTGTCTAGGCCTTACGACGTCATCTTGGGCATGGATTGGTTATATACATTCCATGCACAGATTGAATGTATTAGGCGCAAGGTGCAATGTGTACGCACCGACGGGAGAAGGTTCACCTTCATCGGAGAGAAGGGAGCCTTTGCAGCATAGGATGGACTCTCGCAGAGGAGAGGATAGCCCATCACTCATCAGTTGGCTAGCCTCATCCTAGGAGCAGTTGATGTGCGAAGTCCTGGTTTTCCTACGGTGGTGGATCAGTATGTAGACGTTTTCCCCGAAGACGTCCCAGGGATACCTCCTCGCAGAGAGGTAGACTTTTATATTGACCTGTACCCCGGGACAACCCCAATATCGACTCCAGCGTATCGGATGGCACCCGCTGAGCTTCGAGAGCTACGAGTACAGTTGGAGGACTTCTAGGGCAAGGGATTCATCCGACCCAATGTCTCACCATGGGCTTCCCCGATTTTGTTCGCCAAGAAGGCAGACGGGAGCTTGCGACTTTGTGTCGACTATCGTCGCCTGAACCAGGTGACAGTAATAAACAAGTATCCACTACCGAGGATTGATGACCTCTTCGATCAGCTCAAGGGAGCATGGTGGTTCTCAAATATAGACCTCAGGTCAGGCTATCATCAGCTCAATGTTCGGGACGAGGACGTGCAGAAGACGACCTTCAGGTGTCGGTATGGCCACTATGAGTTCTTGGTTATGCCATTCAGCGTAACCAATGCTACAGCAGTGCTCATGGACCTCATGAACATGATCTTTTAGCCATACCTTGATCGATTTGTTGTGGTCTTCATCGACGACATTTTTATTTACTCGACCACTGAGGAGGAGCATGCCTACCACTTGCGGGTTGTACTAGACACACTCCGAGAGCACCAGCTTTATGGTAAGCTCTCAAAGTGTCAGTTCTGGATACATGAGCTTAACTTCTTGGGGCACGTCATCTCTGAGGCGGGAGTTGCGGCGGATCCTGCAAAGATCGAGGTAGTTCTAGCTTGGGAGGCACCCAGGAGCGTGACGAAGGTGCAGAGTTTCTTGGGACTAGCAAGATTCTATCGGATATTTGTGGCAGACTTCTCTAGAGTCGTGGCACCACTCTCATCTCTTACAAATAATGGGAAACCCTTTGTGTGGTCAGACAGATGTCACCAGAGCTTCTAGGAGCTGAGACAGAGATTGACCAACACACCTATCTTGAGGTTGCCGGAGGAGGGAGTAGGGTACGTAGTCTACTGCGATGCATCAGGGACCGGACTCGGATGTGTCCTGATGCAGGAGCGGGCAGTGATCGCCTATGGATCACGTCAGTTGAGATCGCATGAGCAGAACTACTCTACCCATGACCTGGAGTTAGCAGTAGTGGTCATCGCTCTGAAGATATGGCGACACTATCTGATGGGCAAGCGCTTTACAATTTATTCTGACCATCAGAGTCTCAGGTACATATTCTTTCAGAAGGACCTGAATCTGAGATAGTGGCGATGACTTGAGTTCCTACAGGACTATGACTTTGAGATAGTCTATACTCCTAGGAAGGGGAACGTGGTAGCCGATTCTTTCAGCAGGAGGATGAGCATTCAACTACTTGGGGAGGCGAAATAGCAGCTAGCTGCTTTGCGAATATCCTTTGTGGATAGAGATGGAGTAGCTTTCCTTCAGTCACTCACATTCACTCCTCCACTACTACAGCGGTTCAGAGAGGCACAGCGTGGGGACGCCGACTGTGAGACGCGGCATGCACAGATATCCTCAGGACATGCACCTGATGGTTTCTCCTTAGGAGGAGAGCACGACGTCTTTTTCAGAGGACGTACCTTGGTACCAGTTTCTTTACGGGAGGAGGTGCTGAGAGAGTTTCACACTTCTCCTTTGGCGGTACATCCTGGAGTGGTGAAGATGTACCAGGATCTCCGACGACAGAACTGGTGGCCGGGCATGAAGAAGGCCGTGGTGAAGTTCGTTTCTCGATGCCTCACCTGCCAGCAGGTGAAGGCAGAGCATCAGGTACTAGCAGGCTTGGTACATCCCTTGGAGGTCCCGGAGTGGAAGTGGGACGACATATCTATGGACTTCGTTACTAGACTTCCATGCACTTCCAGAGGTCACGACTCCATTTGGGTGATTGTCGACCGACTCACCAAGTCGTCTCACTTCTTACCCATCAATAAGCAGGGCTCAGTGGAGAGCTTGGTACATCTCTACATTCAGGAGATTTTGTGGCTCCATGGTGTGCCATCATCTATCGTCTCCGATCGAGATGCTCGCTTTACTTCCTGGATCTGGATGGGGTTGCAGGAGGCGTTTGAGATGCAGCTACGTTTGAGCACTGCCTTTCACCCTCAGATGGATAGTCAGACGGAGAGGACTATTCATAATCTCGAGGACATGCTCCGTGCATGTGTCCTCGACTTTGGTCATAGCTGGGAGGACCACCTACCCTTGGTGGAGTTTGCGTACAACAATAGCTACCACTCCACCATCGGGATGACACCATACGAGGCGTTGTACGACCGACCTTGCAGATCACCGCTGTGCTGGACAGACCCTAGGGAGTTAGCACTTGTGGGACCGGAGATGGTTCAGGCCACGACGGAGAAGTTCCAGGTCATCCAGGAGCGGATGAGGACAGCTCAGAGCCGGTAGAAGTCTTATACTGATTAGAGGCGGAGGCCACTGGAGTTCGAGGATGGCGACCACGTCTTCTTGCGGGTCTCACCTCGACGTGGATTATGGAGATTTGGACAAGGTGGAAAGTTGTCTCCATGCTTCATCGGACCGTTCCAGGTCCTCTACAGGATTGGAGAGGTGGCTTATCGCCTAGCTCTACCACCTCAGTTGCACCGAGTTCACGACTTCTTCCATGTATCTCAGCTGAGGAGATACGTGCACGACCCGACACATATCATTGACCATGTGGAGCTGGACATTGATAATGGGGCGACTTTTACGGAGGTCCCAGTGGAGATCAAGGATCAACAGGAGTGGGTCCTACATGGACGGTCGATTCCTCTAGTGCACATCAGATGGCAGTACGGGAATCTCCAGGAGAGCACTTGGGAGAAGGAGGCTCAGATGTGTGCTCAGTACCCACTTTTGTTTCCCTAGTTTTCGATGTATCTTTACGGGGACGTAAAGACCTAAGGTGAGAGTAATGTAAAGACCCGTAAAATTCAATGAAATCTCTTTCTTAATTTTCTTTGGGATTTTACAAGAACGCAGTTTCTGATGGCACTTGATTCCGAGGCCCGGTGTGCCCAAAATTTCTATCCGAAGTTTAGCTCGGGTACGTTCAGTGAACGAACGAGCGGGAATTTCTAACTCTTGAACCAGTGCTCGGAATCAAATTCCGAGGGCACCGATGGAATTTCAGTGCCGATATTTGCTTAGGAACACTTTTTCCGGAGTTGCGTTTACACGAGAGAAGTTGTTAAATTTTTGTGGAAGGTAAAATAAAATTAAGCATCAATTTTATTTTTCTCTAAGTGGTTTAAAGCTTTGGGTGGAAGTTGGGGGAAACCACCCAACTTCCATTTGGAGGTTATGAGGGTGGTGGGGCCCACACGATCCCTACCCTTTCACCTCCCCTAACCTTCCATAACCCTTCATTTAATTTGACAACTTTAGATAATTAATTGTGTGGATTAAATTCAACTTTTGAATTTCAAACTTAAGTTGTGTTAATAAAATAAGTGAGGTACTTATTTTATTATGGGTTGGAGGATTGTTGCTTGAGAGCTTTGGGGGAAAAGCTAAGGGAGGCTTGAAGATTTTCATCTTCTTCGTCAAAGAACATGAAGAACGCGAAGAACGTGAAGAACGCGAAGAACGCCAGATTCCTCGGAGGTCGACGTATCCTTCCGCGACATCTCCCTCAGTGACGGTTATCTCCATGACGAATCCTCACCCAACTTGTTCGATGAGGTAGGGGTTTTATGCGTTTTTATTTCATGATTACTTCCATTGTTTTCTTCATCATCTATCCTCATTCTTTGGAACCACTTGATGTCATTTAACGAAGGGGGCCGGACCGCACAAACACAGCCGACCCTCCTCCCTTTTATTTATTTGTGGTTGCGGTTCGAAGGGAAGTGACGTGGTGCCGTCGCACCGCGCGGGAACGAGCGACAAAGATGCGTGGCGCCATCGCACTGCACATTTGAAAGATGAACCAAGCCACGGTGCCGTCGCGCCGTGCCAGAAAAACCCAAAGACACCGCGGCCGGAGCGGGGCCGCGACGGAGGAGCGCGACGCCATCGCGCCGCACCAGACGAACCAAGGCCGCGGCTGGTTCCGGGCCGTGGCAGAGCTGAGAGACCGGCGGCCGGTTCCGGGCTGCCGGCGTCGGAGCAAGCGGGACTGGCCTTGCCGGTCCCGTGGCGGCAATAGCCGGCCGGACAGGGGAGAAACCGGGGGTTACAAACCCCTGGCAGACAGCTCAAGCGGCCCCCCCATTATGGGGGTCACGGTTACAAAAGACAGGGGGGCAGCCCCCCCCCCCCCCTCAAACGAGTCGGCCGTTTGGCTGAGCTCCTGGCCAGCGTGACACGACGGCCGGGCCAAACCCGGACCCGGTTCTGGTTGACCCGGTTTAGGCCGACCCTGGGGGTATCGGGCCGGGCCGGACCGGCCCCGAACCCCTCAATACCAAACCACTTTCGGTCGGTCGCCCATAACTTGAGCTACGAGCCTCCGATCGATGCACCATCTGTTGCGATGCGATCCTTGGATCGAGACGATCATTTAGGTATATCATACTCAAGGTTTCGGAATAGTTTGGGTTCGGCCGAGTTGGTTCGTACACGAAACCAACCGGGCCCTCGGAGCGTAAACACTCATATCTTGAGCTCCGGACGTCCGATTGACGTGCCGTCGACTTTGTTGGATTCCTCTTAGTGAGACGGATATTTTGGCTTACTCCAACCGAGGTTTGGATGCAGGTGGAGTACGCTCGGGTTGGTTTTGACTTAAAAACCAACCGGGCCCCTAGGATGAAAAAGCCAATAACTTTCAGACCGGGCGTCCGATTGACGCGCCGTCTGTGACGCTGAGTTCCTGTTGACGATACGGAACTTTTGGATACATCAACTTCAGACTTTGTGTTAGTTGATGTATCAGCCTCTCGGCTCATGGAGCGGACCCTCCCGAACGAGTTTTCTGTGTGCGGGAACCCTAGAGCTGGCTGCGTTTGCGACTGTGACGACGACGACGACTGTATAGAGATCCTCAGTGGATTCGACGGTGACGACTACAACACTCAGCGATCCTACGTGGATCAGTGCTACCGATCCCATGTTGGTCCGATCCTGTGTGGGTCAGCGCTCAGTGGTTCTGTGTGAGCCCGCGCCTATAGATCCTATGTGGGTCCAATCCTGTGTGGGTCTTGCGGGGGCTAGTTATCTATCGATCCTTTGTGGGTCTTTGCGGGGGTTAGTTACCTATCGATCATTTGTGGGTCATTGCGGGGGTTAGTACCTATCGATTCTTTGTGGGTCCGACGACTTAGATGAATCAGTGGCTACATCTGATCATCTCTATCGTCATACGAAGAATTATACCTATGTGAGATGAGTGCTGTTTTGCTTTCCTTTGTGGATTTTATTGTGCTATCCTGTGTGGATTACGTTTTTCTTTCCTGTGTGGATTGGGTTGTGTTCCCGTGTGGACTGGGTTGTACTTGGTCACGGAGGTGGGAGAGAACTGGAATTGATGACTTAGGTATATGTATGGGCATATACCTAAGCAGTGTCGAATGTTACTTCATGATTGTATATTTCCTTTGTGGATTATCCTTTGTAAATTCGGGGAGACCTTCGGGGGTCTTGAGGTCCCTACTGAGTAGCTTATACTCACCCATGCACGGGCTATGCCCGCACTACGTTGTGTTGGTTGCAGACGACGGACAATGCTGATCGTGGTTGAGGCTTGTGGAGCAGGACGGTACCTGGAGGTGGACCACTAGGCGGACGTACTCGGAGCAGACAGATGGACCCGAGGAGCTGTGGAGGCTATCTGTACTCACCCTTCAGGTGGGGCTTCCAGTGGATGGATTGACGTTGCAGCTTTACTTTTAGTTGTTGTTTTCCCCTTCCAGTTGTACTTTACTTTCAGTTTGGGTTTGTATTCTGGCCCACTTACTTTTCCGCACTTACCTTGTATCGGCTTTTACTTAGTGTTTACTTCTACTGCTTGCTTGCTCTATGATGTTTGTTTACTTTACAAAGGCAGTGCCTTCCCTTTTTACTGAGATTTACACATTGGTTCTAGTCGCCAGCCCCTGGCCTATGGAAGGCGTGCTTGGGGTATTCACGACATGAGTCCCGAGGACGGGTCGTGGCACACCCCACCCCCTTGGATAGTCCTCCCACCCCTGGGATCCCCCACCCCTTGGACCACCCCCACCCTTGGAAACCCCCACACAATGAATACCACAACTTTGGATTTGGGTATTGGGTCTTATAAAATCTCCAAACATTTCAAAAATATTTCCATTTTTTAGCATCAATAACTTATTTAAAAAACTCTCTTTACACATTCTTCATGTTTGAAGAAAAGAATTAAATTTGAAATATCTTGAACAATGTTATATCAGGTATATGATGCCCTCTTGTATGTGATAAATGAAAAAAATTCCAAAACTCATTTCACCTCAAATTTAGGCACACATAACTGAATTATTTATCTTTACATTGTTTCAATAATAAGGTATCCACCCATGAATAGTTCACTACATCAACTAGAATCCTCTTCTTTTATGTATATCTAAAATGGGTATATATTATTCCATTTGGAAAATAAATTTCAACCTCATAATTCAAAATCTTCATGTATATTGAATCATGCTTCTTTTACCCATGGAACCTTAATCTTATGACATCAAACTCATATTAGTTCCATTTAATCTTTCTTAGATCATGATCCACATGTATGATCATGATGTTTCAATCCCTGAGGAAATTTTTACCATTAATTTCAGATTAAACTTCAATCTTACTAAATTTATTTTGACAAAATGACTTATACCAATTTTTTTATATAATGGATAATAGTTGGATTTATGAAACCGACCGGATCTCAAGCGATTTTCAAAACAATTTGCAGATATTTTTAGATTTTTAATTTCATAACGCTTCAGGTAGTGGTCTCATACACTTCCCAGGTTACAATTGTCCTGGAATACCATGGTTGATCCATGAAGAAGTTAGCTACCACATAACCAAATATGGTTTTCAATATACTACTTTGTGTGGTATCACAATGGGGAGAAAATGAAATCTAAAATTGCTGATGATCCAAATGAGGGGACTAGATTGGAAAATTTGTTATATGACAAGTTTCCATTTATTCATAATTATGAAAAGGAAAGGATTATGACCCAAGAATACTTCTATATGAGCACACATGATGTGTCTAATGAAAATTATGATGTTGTCAGGGTGAAAAAAATTGAATGATACTGCCTTGAATCCATTATATCGATACTACAGTAAAATGAAAAAGCTTGGAATTTTAATCCGATTGTTTCATGGGAAAACTATGTATGTGATTTCTAATACTTCCATTGATTAAATTCTTACCTTCTTGAAGGAATTACTTCAAGATGTTGAAGATATTCCCTGAAACCACTATTGGGAATGGAAGTTAGTTGAGGAACTTGGATTTTTAAGAAACAAAATTCATGCTTTCCCAAAAGATTGCAGTTTATTCAATGCAGAAACTTCTTAACAAAATGATTTTATAAAATATGGAACATCACGCTAGAAGCCAAAAGTTGATAGAACACCATCTTTTGTGCCATAGAAAGTAATGTGGCACTTTCAATTGATCCCCAGACTCCAAAATCTTTTTTTGTTTGATGAAAATAAATAAAAATGCGATGGAATGTTATCGAGAGAAAGAAGACTAGTGATGAGTTGGTTCACCCTACATATGGATTTTCATGATAGATATTTGATGTTTGGTATACTGATTTCATAGCTTACATGTGTAATGTGAGGTTGGGTCTTTCATGTGATGGTTTAAATCTGTTTGGGAAGATGATTACTTCGCACAACACATGGCCTGTTTTTATACACATTTATAACCATCCCCTATGGTTGTGTATGAAAAAACCTTTCACTATCATGATTATACTCATATCTGGCCATTTTGATCTCAAAAATGATATAGATGTATACGTGCAACCTTTAATAAAAGAGTTGAAACTTATTTGGGATGTGGGTGTGCAAACATATGATGAATGTTCGAAAGACATATTTCAGATGCATGCTGTTATTATGTGGATGATCAATGATTTTCCTACTTATGCAATGATGTTTGGATAGATCACAAAAAGAAAATATCATGTCCAGTTTTTACGAAGAATACATGATCCCGAAGACTGAAACATCATCATTGTTTCAGTTTTTTGGGACATCGAAAATTCTTGCCAATGGACCATCCATATAGAAATAATTGTCGAAGATTCGAAAATACCATGGATAACGATGCTCCACCTTAGAGTATGTCTGAAACTAATGTGCTTAATGAATTGAAATATTTTAGTTTTTCATTCAGGAAGGGTAAAATGAAATCTAGAAAGAGAAATAATGTTTCCACTGAAACCTATTCCAATTGGAATAAGAGGAGTATCTTATTTGATTTGACTTATTTTAACCAATTTGTTATGTCATTTCTTATAAATTATGAACATTGAAAAGAATATATGTGAAATTTTGATTTTTATTCTTCTTAATGTTAAGGTAAATACAAAAGATGATTTACGGTCTCGACGTGACTTGGTGGATTGGGGTAGCAGACCAGAATTGAATCCTGTGCATATCAGTGAAAATAAATGGAAAGTTTCATGTGCTTCTTATGTGATGAAACCTATAGAAATAACAATTTCTGGAAGTACTACATACTAATAGAGTTCTTAATGTCTATTCAAGAAACATATCTAAATGGATCAATAGAAGAGATTTGAAGATAAAATCTTTGAATACTCCTGATTGTCACGTCCTTACGTATGAGTTGATTCCAATATAAATTCATCATCTTTTATCCAATAATTCAAGGGTGGTTGTTATTCAGTTATGCCATTTGGTTATAGATCTTTGGGCTAAGAAGTTGTCTAAGTCTTTCTTGAAAAAATGTTGGCAGATGCCACATTACTTTTGTGTGCGTTAGAGAAAATATTTCCTCAATAATTTTCACATGTATTCTATATCTGACTATCCATATTCCAATTGAAATACTTCTCAGAGGACCTATTTATTTTCATTGGATGTATCCAAAATAATGAAATATGTACAAATTAATGTCTTATGTCTGAAACATGAATCATTCCGAAGGTTCTATCATAAACGATTACTTGGATCAAGAATGTAGAGATTTATGCTCTATGTATTTGTCTGATTATACTAAAAGAATGAACATACCAATAAGAAATAAAGAAGAATAGTATGAGAAAATTGGACCCAGTTTTCTATCACTTCCTCAAACAAGAGGAATTACTGGATCATATACATTGACGAAATTAATCCTTAAAGAGCGGGAGATGGCACATTGCACAGTTTTGTTCAACTATGATTCGTTTGATGACTACCTTAGGTAAATAAAATGAATATGTATATCTTACACACACACACACACACATATATATATATATATATATCTATTAAACTATTCCTATTTTTATCTATAGGGAACATAAAGAAGTGTTAAATAGAAATCATCATTATTTTTTTATGAGAAGAAGGGAAATTTTTTATAGAAAATAGTTTTATACTTGGTTAAAATTGAAGGTAAAAATATCAATATTTAAAATAATTAAATAAATATTTAATTAATTTTAATATTCATTTATATTTCAGGTATTGAGTTTTCCTGCTGACTTTACCTCGGAGGAAATAAGATCTTTGGATTTTGGTCCCAATACAGTATCTAGTAACTATAAATCAATTGTTATCAATGGGTATAGATTTAATATCACTGAATGAGAAAAGAACACGAGAACACTACATGATGGTGTTATGGTTACTACCACAACAAACTGTTATTCCATTGCATCAAATAGTAGACCGCAATTTAAAAATATAGGTTATTATAGATTCATTAAAAAAATAATAATATTGGATTATTACTCTCATGGATGAGTCATGATGATTAAATTCTAGGGGTTTTATTCAATGACGAGGCATGGAACATTTATTAATGACTGTGGATTTTGAGTTACTGATATGAATCACACTCTTGATACTAATAAACCATATGTATTGGCATCAATGGCGAACCACGTTTTTTATGTCAAAGACCATCTTTGAACTAAATTTGGTGTCATTGTTAAAGTAATTACAATACATATTTTTGATGATTGTGATGATGGAATTGACACCTTCCCTACTTACATTGTAAATGATCCATTTATTACTTTTGATTACTCTAAAATCTCAATTGTTAGAGTTTACTATGAACCTGAAGTTGTAGTGGAAAATATATATAATTATCTATCCAAATTCTCAATTATTTTTGTTTAGATCGACTTGTGTTGTTAAGGTTATTACTACTAAAATTTATTTAATATTTATTACAAATATAATATTTTTGAATTGACTGTTATCTAATTTTTCAATGTCTATTGGTTGCAATTTTATTTAAATTTCATTTTATAATTTGGAATTGAATAGTATTCAAACCTACGAGTCCAACATTTCTAACATGGTGAACATTTCAATGTTTTATTAACCATGTATAAAATTAGTATATCTCTAAGACCTCCCTTTAACATTTCACCAGATAATGAACATGGTGGTTTTTATTCTTCTATAAAACATGAAAAGAAACCTGCATCATCTACCCAGACAAAAGAAATTAATTTTTCCTTAATTTCGACAAGTTCTTTACCCCTTATGAATTTGATATATATATTATCCTTGTTCATATGTTTATATCATCATTTCCAACTATCTTAAGGGTTTAATCATTTAAAATATATACCTTTATGAATTTTCTATAGGCATAATTCAGTATGCTCTCTCTCTTGGTTGTTGAGTGAAATAAAGCCTCAGAATAAATGTTATATGATTTTAAAAGACTGATGAAACTTAGTAAATAACCATCCTACTCAAAATTAAATTTCTTTATTACATGTTTTACAATTTTTTGAATTCATTATACATCCATTCATGATCACCTAAAACAATGGATAGTTAAATTATCAATTTATCCCCTTATTCCCTCTCATATATTTTGTTTTTTGGGTTACACATTAGTTATCCTTTTCTAATTACTTCCATATTTATTTTCAAATGCAGGAAATGAAACTATTTGAACAGTGGTGACCGAAAAAAGATGATGGATAACAAAAATCACATGGCTAAGATGGGAGTTCCACCACTAGTGCCTATAGCGAGTATTTTATTTCAAATATATATATATATATATATTTAAATTATATATAATGTCATGAGATTAAATTTGTTTTAAATTTTTTTGAAGGATCCACCTCTTTGGAGATAATTATTTTATGAGAAGACTAGTATTGGTCCCAGTACTCAGGGTGTTCCTATGAGGGGGGTGGTAAGAGAACTAGGCGATCTGGCCGGCCAACATGATTAGAACCTTCCCCTCCCATTGACATACCATCTATACCAAATTTTGATTCCAGTGTGTTGTTAGGGACACACGGGATATTTAGGCCTCCCATGTTTTCAAAACCATTTACATCTGAGTCTCCTCACCCGTCTTCACCATATCTGATGATGATTCTCACTCCCCATCCAGCATTCGGCCAACCATCCATACCATCTTCTTTTGCTTCTACTTCCTTCTCTTTGAGCTTCTATATTACATATTATTTGACTGAAAATACACCACAATCTATCCCTGCAGACCATACACTAGGACCCACTCCACCTGTACAGGGTGTTCCTTCAGTTTCTGAGGACCCATCTACTCCCATTGATCAGACTTCTGTAGTTATATTTACAGAACCCTAACGAACTTTTATACCATTATTTATTTTCATTATAACATGTATTGATAAAAAAATTGTTTTTATTTCATAATAGAAACATCTAGTGATAGGAGGTGGGGGAGGGGGCGTACACACATGCATGTGGTGTGGAACCGCCACACACAGTTGTTGGTGGACTACAATGAGGACAATAAAATGATTGATAAAAGGGCAGCAATGTCGGAGTTTTTTGGCGATTCTTTCCAAATACTATGACATCATTCATGTTAGCCTGCTCTCATGGAGACAGTTTCCAAATGAATTCAATAATAATTCTTGGGAAGAGATATGGGTGAAAAAATATATTTTATTTAATGAAATATATTATTTTTTATTTATATGAAGTAATATTTTTGTGTTAGCTTCAGTTTAATTTCCCTGATAGTGAGGGTGCACAGACAACACATCTAAATAATTTAAGTGATCTTTGTAGAGCCTATAAGAACAAGTAGTATATTGGATGGAATTCTAGAGTTGGAATAGAGTTAGAGGCGTTACCTATCATGGATTACTGTATGATATAATAGTATCAACAAATGATTACTCATTGGACGAATACACAATTTAAGTTATTAATCAAATTTGAGGTATTTAAATGAAATTTTTTATTTTTTTCATTAAAACTATATTTTGTGTTACTGAATTTTATTAAAGAATCATCCAAAAGAAATAAAAAAATATTGATGATAAAAAATACCTCCACACATTGGGATGTACTACAATTTAGATCATGAGAGGAAGCAGGTATGACAGTTGTTTATAAATTTTCTTTACAACTTTTACTTTCATTTATTTCCTCCATAATTTATTCTATTACTAAAGTTTTCATATAATTTTAGTTATGAAATTAATTGTTGGTAACCTATTTTTAATTATGGTTTCCTACACTCAATTTCATTGTAGAGGCAAACATTGAATATTAAAGGATGTGTGCCTCGAGCAAAACTATTTTGCACATGTATAAGGAAGAAAGATAGAAGTGTGGTTAACAAACCCACTCAGAAACAGATTGTAATTTTTAATTTATTGATTTCAAATTTTAATATATATTTTGTAACTTAATAATCTATTTAAATTTGTAACAGGCTGTTTTAGAGGCCCTTGATGCCTTGGAACCTGCCAATTTTGTCCAAATGATCACTTACATCAGGTGTTGGGAGATGAGCACACTGGAAGAGTATGCTGCCGACCTGGGAAGAGTATAGTCTCGATGAGGTATTATACCTCCTTAGGTACGAGTTGTAGTGACACCGAGTTCCAGTAGTTTTAGGCATAGGTAGAATATGGTTAAAAAGGGGCCATGGAGAGGGAAAAACAGTTTCCTAGGAAAAAATTGCATTTATGAAATTGATGGAAGTTTTACATCCACCACTTCCACCAGAGGCCAACATATCTTGTGATGAATATATTCCATTGACACATTATATATATGTTTTAATATGTGTCAGTTATAGTGGTGGTCGAGACAATGTCATTCCTGGTGATGACAATGGAGAGGAGGAGGCCGATGCAGAGGTGGAGGGTGAGGAGGAGTCTAAGGCGGAGGAGGAGGGCAATGAGAAGGTCAAGGAAGAGTACGGGAGTGAGGAGGAGGGAATTGAAGAAGGAACCAAATATGATGGGGATGACGATGAGGACAATGATGAGGCTGATAATGACAATGATAATAGTGATGGTAATGAAAGATAGATTGATCTATTATATTTTTGACTGATATTACAGACATTTGATATTTGAAAATTTTTTGCACCTGAATATATGTGTGATTATGTAGGTCACACTATCTTTATTTCTTTTTCTATAAATAATAAAACATGACTTGAGGATTTGCTGTGAATGAATATATGTGTGACTGATTCACCCCTTCCCTGGACATCCCCCACCTCCTTGGACAACCCCCTAGTCATCCCCCACCCCCTTGGACACCCCCACCCCCATGGACACCCCCTGGATAGCCCCCTCCACCTGGACACCGCCACCCTCTAGATAACCCCCCACCCCTGGACACCCCACCCCCCTAGACAATCCCCCCCCCACACCCCCTGACACTCCCACCCCTAGACACCCCCACCACCTGGAAATACCTCCACCACCACCCTAGACACCCCATATTGGACAACCCCCCGCACCTAGACACCCCCACCCCCTTGCACACCCCCAGCACAACCCACCCCTAGACACCCACACCCCCTAGACACCACTCCCACCCTCCATAGACAACCAACACCCACCTAGACAGCCCCCTGGACACTACCCCACCCCCTAAACACCCCCACCCCCGGACACCCCAACCCCTGGACACCCCCTCCCCATTGGACACCCCCACCCCATGGACACCCCACCCCACGGAAACCCCACCACCGGACACCCCACCCCCTGGGACATCCCCCACACCCCTTGGACACCCCGAACCCCTTGAATAGCCCCCACCCCATGGAATACCCCACCCCTAGACACCACCACCCCTGTGACACCCCCACCCCTAGACACCCCACCCCCTGGACACCCCCACCCTATTGGACAAACCCACCCCCCCTAAACAGCCCCCCACCCCTAGACACCCCCACCCCATTGGAAATCCCCCCACACCACCATGGACACCCCCACCCCCTGGACACCCCACCCCCTGGACGCCCACACCCCCTTGGACACCCCCACCCCCTGGACACCCCCCCACTTTTGGACATCCCACCCCTGGACACCCCACCCCCTTGGATAACCCCTACACTCCCCTGAACACCCCCTTGACACCCCCACCTCCTTGGACAACCCCCACCCCTTGGACACCCCCCTAGACACCCCACCCCCCTTGGATATCCCCCACCACCTGGACAACCCCCTGGACATCCCCACCACCTAGGATAACCCCCATCCCCTGGAAACACCACCCCTAGACACCCCCACCCACTTGGACAGCCCCCACCCCATGGATATCCCCCACCACTCCCCCACCACCTTGGATAGACCCACTGGACACCCCCACCTCCATGGACATCCCCCAACCCCTAAACAACCCCCACCCCTGGACACCCCACCCCCTAGACTCCCCCAACACTGGACACCCCCACCCCCTTTGGACACCCCCACCCATTGGACAACCCCCACCCCCTAGAAAACATACCCCTTGGACAACCTCCACCCCTAGATATCCCCCCTGGACACCCCCACCCCTTGGACAACCCCCCACCCAAACCACCCTGGACACCCCCACCCCTGGACACCCCCACCCCCTTGGACAACCCCCACCCCCTTGGACAACCCTCCTGGACACCACCCCACCCCTGGATACCCCCACCCCATGGACACTCCCACCCCCTAGACACCCCCACCCCTAGACACCCCACCCCCTTGGACACCACCCCAACCCCTGGACACCACTCACCCCTTGGACAACCCTCCCACACCACCCTGGACACCCCCAACACCTAAACGCCCCACCCCTAGACACCCCCACCCCCTTGGATAGACCCCCACCCCTGGACAACCCCCAACCCCTTGGACACCCTCATATTCTGAATTCAATTTTTTATGCCATATTCAATACGTGTTATACATAATTAAATTCTATATGTAATGAATTCTGAATCAAATACTCTGTCAGAATTTAGTATATAATTCATAATTCATTTTTTTATATGTTATTCATTCATAATTTAGAAGTATTCTATTGAGAATTAAATTCTAAATTCTATATTTCATAGGGTAATTGGGTTCTTAATTGAATTCTCAATTGGTAGGTGCATAGGGAATTGTAGAGGGGAGGCATGCTAGTTTGCTACTGAAATTGCAGCAAGGCTATACCAATAGGTGTAAACTATTGGTATATATGTTAAAAGTAACTTTATACCAACAATATACATAAAACCATTTGTAAAACTATATACCAACGGTAATTAAACAATTGGTATAGACCATATAACCAGTATTTGACAATAGTTTTATGAAAACCGTTGGTAAAGGCTTATTCCAACAGTTTTGAAACCATTGGAATAGATGTGCAATTACTTAACCTCCAACGGGTATCAACTGTTGGTATAAAGATATACCAATAGTTAGCTGAAACCATTGGTATAATGTGTATTACAGAGACATATATCGACAATTATACTATGACCATTGGTATATTTCTATCCCCATAGATAACTATCCAACAGTTTGAGAAACCATTGGTATAGTTTATACCAATGGTTTTTAGGCCTTTCCCAATGGTATGAAACCATTAGTATAAGTCATGTTTCCAGCAGTTCCAATGCATGACCTTTATCTCATTGCTATTGTTCAATCCTTACACTGATGGATACAGTAACTCCTGGGAGAGAATTTTTTGGTGTTCAAATACCACAAGAGCCTCAAATACATCCTCACTCAGTGGGATATGAATACCAGACACCGTAGGTGGGTCAATTACCTATAATATTTTGATTTAGAACTTTCCTACATTACAGGAAAGAGAATTATATAGCCAATGATCTGATATGAAAGTCTCAGACCCAGGAAGTTTAGGAGTCTAGTGAAAAATGGAATCTTATGGACTTATTATCTAAGATTCACATTGTGGTTTAGGAGGAACATGGTCAGACAATCCTCTCCGACTTAGTGGTGAAATATACCCTTCTAAAATGAGTTAGGTTGAGAAAACTATCTGATACTAAAGGGCTTGTCTTATGGGAATCTGTCTTTGATGACGATACATCTTTAGGTTGGATAGTTGATAGAGATGGAACTCTTTTTTTATATGGGTGTGTATGGGTCCCAACAGACATCAAATAGGATCTGATGAGGGATTTCCACGGCTCATCATGGGAATTTCAACCTGGTATCACCAAAATGTATCAAGATCTACAACATCAATATTGGTGTCCCAACATGAAATGTGAGATAGCTAGTTTCATTAGATGATGCTCCACCTGCTAGCAGGTAAAGGCAGAACATCAGTGTCCAATAGGGCTTCTTCAACCATTGTCCATTCTAGGGTGGAAATGTGATGATGTTTCAATGAGATTTGTAACCAGACTACCCAAATCACCTCAGGTAAATGATGTAGTATGGTTTGTCGTTGACCACCTGACGAAGGTCTCACATTTCTTACCTATGTCGGAGACCTTTTCTATGGATGAGTTGGGAATACTATACATTAAAAAGGTAATACATATTCCTGGAGAACCTACTTATGTTTTTTTTCTGAAATTGACACCCATTTCATGCCAAGGTTCTGGAAAGTTTTTCAAAAGGATTTGGGTACACAATTACTTTTGAGCAGGACCTATCACCCTCTAGTAGATGGATAGACGAAGAATAAAATTCAGGTTCATGAGAATATGCTTAGTGCGTGAATTCTTGACTTTGGGGGTTCCTGGGAGAAAAAAATTACCCTCTTTGAGTTTTCATATAACCAAAAATTATAGGATACCATTGAGATGGATCCCTATGAAGAATTTTATAGTAGGCCTTTTTTCTATCTTCTGTGTTGGCTAGAAGCAGGGGAATCAACTATTCTTGCTCCTCATCTCGTGCAGGAGACATCAGAGTAGGTCCAGATGATCAGGATGTGTATGTTTAAATCTTAGTCTAGAAAACAATATTATGCTAACAAACTCTAACAACCTCTTGAGTTTGAGGTTAGAAACCGAGTTTTCTTAAAATTCTATCCTAGGTTGGGGAATAGGTGTATACAAAAGCAAAGTAAGCTATCAATGAGGTTCATTAGACCCTTTGAGATCGTAAAGAGGATCATACTAGAGTCTTATTGGTTAGAAATTCCTTAGAGATATCATTCTATCCTTGATGTATTTCATGTATCTCAACTTCACCTCTATTATCCAGACCTATCTCATGTCTTCTAGCCTGATGAGTTTGATCTATATATGGATGCTTCCTTTCAGGAGTACCCAACTTGAATTGTTTATTAGAGCACAAAGTCACTCTAAGGTAAGTCCGTTCATATTGTACAAGTGATATGGAATCACAAATGGGTATAAGACAATACTTGAGAGTGGGAAGCTAATATACATTCTCAGTGGATGGAAATCTTTGTTGAAAGTACTTCTTTACCCTCAGGAGGAAAAATCAGGGATGAGTTGCTATAACGAGGGGTGGTTGTAATGACCCAACTATTTGACCAAGGTACAGTTAATTAGTTTTTTATTTCTGAGTTTCTTAAATGGTATCAATGAAATCTTTCAATCAAGATAAGGAGGCAGCAGGAGCATCTGGGGCACTTCTGGATCCCAAAGATCAAAAAAGGGGAAAACAATTTGGGCCACATAGTTTGTTTGAAACCATATGACCCAAGTTCCTGACCATGCAGGAAGTTGCAGATGGTTGTAGAACCCATTTGCACAGTCTTCGTAAGGTTTCTGAAACCATGTGCAGAGGCCGTACGGTGTGCCCAGTGAGGCAGTGGGTTACACACAGTGTGCGCACGGTTTGGGAAACCATGTGCAGAGACCGTGCAATTGTGAAGGAAAGGGACTGAACCTTGTGCATGGTTTGAAAAACCATGTTAAGAAACCATGGGATCCAATTTTGAGGAAAAAATGACCATTTTCTTTCACTCCACTTATGTTCTAATTTACTCTTCACCCTTACTTCATGCGTACAACAACTCCTGTCTTCCTTATATAGGTTTCCAAATCTCTTTTACTCCAATATATTTCTACCCCTTCATCTAGTGACCACTTCTCAACCCATTAGAAGCATCAGAAAGGACAAGTTAAGGCTAACCTTAGGTATACTTCCTTCCTCACTAAATTTCTCTATCTATTACGCTATTTAGATGAAGTCTCTTTCAACCGATTTTCACGACATTGGATAGAAACTCAGACCTAATATAACCTACTTTGAATTTGAGTTCGATACCCAAAAAGTCATCATCTACAACCCTAAGGTAGGTGGTCACATAGTTTTCCATTTGAGTTTTTCCCATTTCATATTTATTTTGTTATTCCACAAGCCGACCTTGGATGATCTCCACCATTGTTTTGATTCCTTCATGTCTAATTAACCCTGGAATGATGAAATTGGATAAATGAATAATGTTTATGGGTTTATAGAACACCCTTGCTTTATATAGACACCAAAGGGGCGTGCCACCCAAATTGGCCATTTAGGATGATTTTCCCAAAATGGATAATTATGGTTGGTAGTTCCCATCTTGGGTTTTAATTGAATTTTCCTTTGTCCCACGTGTATTTGGAGTGTACCAAGGAACCTCAATAATTTTTATATCCTTTTGATAAAGAATTTTACAAATGGGTATGCGAGTATTTAACTTCGAAATTTGGAACTTGATAGATTTAATTGAAAAGGATTTTCCATGTTAGTAAAATTGGACGGTTGGATTTTTAGGTTGGATAGGATGAGTTGGCCTATACCTTAAAAGTGTTTTGGCTCAAATGGAATTGTTTCAAGGGATAACATGACTTTCACTTGACCTATTTTATTATTAAAGGAAATGCATAATTACTTTTCTTGTTTAATTTTTAAGGAAGTAAGATGGTTTTCCTTACACTATCTAATATGAATTATTATGGAATTGATATGCTTATGACTTATGATGTGAATGTATGGATTGGAGGCATTCGTACCCCATTACACTTATGAAATGTATGAATGGGAGGCATGTTTTCCCCACACCATTGATAACCTCTATGTATATAGGGGTGGGAGGCATTCTTAAATTATTTCGGTTATAACCTCTATATGGACGGGGGGAATTATTACCCCATGCCAGTAACATTTATGGCTAGGAGTAATTTTTACCACATGCCAGCTATGATATATATATATATATATCTATGTGTGTGTGTGTGCCTGTGTATGGATGAGAGGGATTCTTACCTAGTTCTAGTGATAAACTTATATATATATATATATATAGGTATTGATGAGAGTAATTATTACCTCATTAATGTGATAATATATATATATATACACACATATATATATACCTAGTGACTTTATTAGACATACTGGCATTGAGAGGAAGTAGGTTGACCCGCCAGGTGTCCTTTAAGAACCTCAGCGTGAGGTTGATTGTTTACTTTTCATTGCTTACTCTTCTACTATTAGCTATACACTATTTACTTACAAGCACCACTTGGATTACACATAGACACTATCAGTGGTGGAATAATGAGAGTTATCTCACACCCTTCTCGGGCCTCCCTTGGCACCCAAGCAGACTATTTACCTGCATGTATGGATAGGGGAAACACCACTCGTCTAGGTGTTGAATATTTTTCTTAGACAAATCTTAGGAGTAGAGTAAGAAAATATCCAATGATTATTAGTAAAGATAAGTGGGAGTTTGGGTGGTTTTATATAGAAAATGAGTGGGGAATTATTTAATATTTCACAAACATAGGTTTTGGACTCTATATAAAAAATATTCAAAAACTGAAACCATCCAACGGTTTTGACCATGATTTTTTCCAAATAGGGGTGTTTTTAAATACTTTATTAGGAAATGGTCTGAAATTATTTCAATATTACCTTTTCTTATGTGAAGGAGAGTCACACTTTTAAAGAAATGAATTTAAAATCATAAAATATATTATATGTTTTGGAGGATTCATAAAGGATTTATAAAATTAATCAAATAAAAATAAAAAAAATTATTTTAAGTTAAAAACATATATTTGTCTGAGGATACCCATTATAGTGTTTATTATATCATTTTTTGGTCATTATGATATCATAAAACACACCGTACATTTCTACGATATTTAATTTTTACTCGAAAAATTCCACTATCTCAAAAAAATATGAAAAATTCACCATTGGATATTTTTGAAATTACGATTTAAAAAATATTATTTATTTTACATAAATAGTTTTATGAATATATGATTTTTCACTTGTAAAATAATATTTGATATTTATTGAAAAATAAAGAGTTTTTTGACAATAATTGTTTTTGAACCCTTATAAAAAGAACATTTCACTTCATAAAAATTATATGAAAATTTATAATTAATAAACCTTATGTAATTATAATATTCTATTAAAATACTAATTATTTCAAAAATCCATTAATTCATCAAAATAAATCCCTTAATTTAATTTTAATATTACCTGAAAATACAATTTCTGTTTGATTGAATCAAAATCAAAATTATTTAAAAAATAATAATAAAAATGATATTAGATTTATTATTATAAAAAATAAACATATTCATATT
Organism: Viscum album; assembly: GCA_963277665.1. NCBI lineage: Eukaryota > Viridiplantae > Streptophyta > Magnoliopsida > Santalales > Viscaceae > Viscum > Viscum album. Next base: position 1,741,404,835 of record OY728128.1, on the reverse strand, counting down.
ATTAAAGTCTTGATGTATATCTATTTATTACACTAGAGTACACCCCATGAGTAAGGTGAGCGACGATGACACTTTCACAAGGTTGTTCGATGAACATGGTTGTGTCGTGTTCTTATTAATCTTGAACAACTCCCATAAATGGTTCCAATAATGCCTAAGTAATTGGGTCTCAGCTTGGTCATGGTCAAGGGGAAACCCCAAAGATGCTATCTCCCTTGAAACCTCTGATAATTGGGCTTTATAGGGCACAATTCTACTAGTTGAGGCCATCACTTCATTTGTCCGAGTCAATTGGATTTGTTAAAATCCCTATATTTATACTAATCATGTGATAATTGTTCAATGGATATATCAAAAATAGTAATATTATTAAAAATATTTTTAATCTAAATATATAACCAATGAAGTTCATGTGTTTTCCATAACCATATTACATAATAATACATTTAATTAAATCATAAAGGGAAACTTCATTTATAACAGTTTGGGTCATTACAATCTTCCCCCTTAAGAAACTTTACCTTAGAAATTTTCCTTTCCCATATTAAAATAGATGTGGGTAAATTTGTTTCATCACCTTCTTTGGTTCCCACATTTCTTATTCAAACTTGTGGTTTCTCCACAACATATTGACCAACTGCATTGTCTTATTCTGTAGAACTTTGCCTCTACAATATAAGATCTCCATTGGATACTCCTCATAGAAAATATCATTCTCCAATGGTACCAACTCATGATTTAATACATGTGTGGGGTCAGGTATGTACTTCCTCAAGAGTGATACATGAAATACATCATGAACTCGATATAGGTTAGGTGGCAGTTCAAGTTGATAGGCCACCACTACGATGTGATCAATGATCTCAAAGGGGCTGGTGTATCTTGGAACAAGGTTTCCCTTATTCCCAAATATTTACCCATTATACTATAGAGATATGTGGAGGAATATCACGTCTCTAAAATCAAACTATAGGTCTTGTCAATGATTTTCATCATAGAACTTTTTTCGACCCTAAGCAGACTTGATGTGTTGTTGAATGTTTTTAACCTTTTCCACCATTTCCTCATCCATTTCAGGACCTAGTAGTTTTCATTCCCCATATTCATCCCATCATGTATGTATCTTGCACCTCTTCTCATAAATGTCTTAATAGGGAGACATTTGGATTCTTTAGTGGAAACTATTTTTGTAAGAGAAATCGACAAAAGGAAGATGTTGATACCATCCTCATTTGAAGTCAATTGAGCATGATCTAAACATCTCCCCAAGTGTCTATATAGTCTAATATGATTGGCCATAATTTTGAGGGTGATAAGTCATTATGAACATCAAATTAGTGTTTAGATAATGCAGAATAATTTTCTAGAACTTGGTAGTGAATCTTGGATCTTGGTCAAATATAATTGATAGTGTTACTCCATGCATCCTAAAAAATTCCTTTATATATATCTATGCAAGTAGATTTAGTGATAAATACTCTCATATTGAAATGATTTATTTTTTCATTTTTATGATGATCCACCATAACTCATATAGAATTATTCTCTGTTGATGTCTTTGGATGGTCAGTGACAAAGTCCATGGTGATGGTTTCCCATTTCCAAGAAGGTATGGGTAGTGGTTGCATAATACCCTTGGATTTTTGCCTTTTTTTGCTTTCACTGGTTGATAAAAAAGACATATTGATGTATATTCTATGATATACTTATTCATATTTTCCCACCAATAGTGTTCTCATAGATCTTGATACAAATTTTTTCTTCCTGGATAGATGTAGAAGGTTGAGTTATGTGCATCATCCAATATCTCCTTCTTTAACTCGAGATTTGATGGTACACATAGTCCCGACCCAAATATCACAAATCCTTCATCATTAACATTGAACTCTAAGGATTTCATTTCCTTATAGCTTACACATTCTTTTTTAATTCCCACATCAACTCTATGAGTAACCTTTAAGCCCTCTAGAAGAGACAATTGAGCAATTATTTGTGAAAGGATTTATGATGTTCCTTCTTTTATGATTCCCATGTCCATCCTTTCCAAATATAAGAGGATTAAATCCTTCTCAATTCTCATCAATGGTAGAATTTTTTGATCCTTTATACTTAGATAATATTACACTTTATTATCTTTCCCATGATGTTAGTGAATTTAGAAGTCATAGTCTTTGATCAGATCTAACCATATTTGTTGGTGTATATTCATCTCTTTCTAGGTGAATATATACTTGAGAATTTTGTGATCTGTATATATTTCACACTTCTCCCCAAAGAGATAATTCTAAAAAAAATTTAAATTGAAAATTACTACAGCTAACTCCAGATCATGTGTTGGATAGTTCTATTCTTGGAATTTCAACTACCTTGAAGCATAGGCAATGAATTTATCATTTTACATAAACAAACATCCCAGGACCTTATTCAAAGCATCGCCAGATACCAAGAGAATATCTCCACTTGTGGGTAGTGTGAGCATATGCACAATGATAAGCCTCCATTATAATTAATTTAATCTTTTTTCACATTTTTCATTCCATGAAAACTTTACTCCCTTCCAGTTAGTTTGGTGAGAGGGTTTGACAATCATAAGTAATTTCCCCTAAATCAGTGACAATACCTAACTAACCTAAGGAAACTATAGATATCCATCACAGATGTTGGAATCTTCCATCCTTTAATTACTTTTGTTTGATGGGTCTATAGATATCCCATTTATTGTGATGATATTCCCCATGAAAGAGACTTATTTCAATCAGAACTCACATTTGAGGTACTTGGAAAAAATATTTTACTTTAAAAAGTTCATTAGCACAATACTCAAATGATCCTCATGATCCTCCTTAGTTTTAGTGTATATTATAATATCATCTATAAATACTACCAAAAATTTTCCAAGGTAATTTATAAAGACTCTATTCATCAAGTCCATGAAAATTGAGGGAGAATTAGTGAGTCTGAATGGAATTACTATGAATTCATAGTTATCATAACTTGTATGAAAAGAAATATTTTGGATATCCTTCTTCTTTATCCTAACTTGATAATATCCCAATTGTAGATACACCTTGGAAAAGTATTATGATCCATATATCTGATTGATCAAGTCATCAATATGTGAAAGATGATACTTGTTATTTATTGTGATCTTTTTGAGATCACGATAATCAATGAAAAGGTTTATTTAACAATCCTTGTTATTAATGAAGAGGAATAGTTAACACCCATGGTGAAGAACTTGGGCCTATTAAACCTTTACCCATATTTTTTTATAGTTATTTCCTTAGCTCCTAAAATTATACAAAATCTATTATACATGGAGTCTTGGATAATGGTAATGCCCTAGGTATAAACTTGATTGAAAATTCAACATCTTAGCTATGAGGAAGACCATGCAAATTTTCAAGAAATACATCATCATATTCCATCACAATGGGCTTGTATTTAAAGATTATTCTTTTCAAATACTCAATCATTTTTGATAAATACACTTGCTCATAGGGAAAAAATATCCTTTCTTGGGATGATGGTTCTAAAAAATATTCATTTTTTTGAAAAGGTAATGCCTTGGTCAAAGACCAAAGAACCAATTATTAATTAAAGAAACAAAAGTTTAAAGAAGATGGAAAGATGAGATTCTTTTACAATCTCTATCAAAAAGATGAAATAAATCAGCTAGTAGGGTATCCAGCCAAGTCATGTTCTAATGAACACCTTTGTTGGTAAGGGCATCAGTAACAACATTTTCTTCACGGAAGGCATGAGTAGCTATGTATTCAATCCCATGGAGTGATTTTAGGAAATTCATCCAGAGAGTAGTAAGAGGCTAGGTGAGATGAATAACACCATTCCAAATGGCATGGATAATGGTGGTAGAATCGCTTTCAAAAACGAGTTGTGGGTAATGAGGTATTGGTGATTGTCACACCACACTTATTTTGGGCCCCATTCACCACCTGCGCGCCGCTCGTCCCCAGCTAAATTCGAGAGTGGAAAGACTTGAACCTACGCCAGTTCCATTTCCAGTGAGTGGCCGCCTTACATGGTACCGCTAAGACTAAAGAATATTCACCATCCTCCTTGCACTTGTACAAAATTGGGGGCTGATTTGCAATATGGAGTGTGATTTCCTTCTTATAGTAATTTATGTTGGATCTAAAAAAATAAAGTCAATCCATGCCCAGAATTTCATTTAATTCCACTAGAGATAGTATGACAAGGTTATTCAGGAAGTTCATCCCATAAGTTGTGATTAGTGAGGAGTTATAAAATTGGTATGCAATAATTTCCCTATTTTTTGTCTTCATCGATTACTCCAATTAAATTATTTGTGATGGTGTTTGAATATTTCTACTAAACTTTTGTGATATAAATTAATTTATAGAACTAGAATAAAAAAGTATCTTTTCTATTCTTGAACGAATAACTATAATATATGTCACCAACTAGTTTTTTGGATCCACTTCATTGGTTGTGATGAAAAAATATCTCACTTTCTACCTTGGAGGTTGTTGGATATCTCCAAGAACCATTGTCCTAGTGAATTGTTTTGAAAAATGACCTAGTTCCTTGTAGTTATAGAAAAATACATTGAGAGTTGACTAGAGTATTCTTTTCCTCCATCTCAATAGTGGTTTTTTACTTTTGACAATTGCAGGATAGGCTCCCTTCCATACCGCACCTAAAGAATTTCCTCACCCCCTTCAAAAAATTTACAGGGTGCTTTTTATACCAATGGTTCTGCAAACCGTAGGGAAGTAATCCACTGGGAAATCTTTTCCCAACGGTTTACACTGAACTATTGGGATAGGTTAGAAAAATTGAACCTATCCCAACGGTTGTTCCAAACTGTTGGGAATGTTTTTTCCAACGGTTTGGCTTGAACCGTTGGGAAAACCAACCAGATGACTTCATTCCAAGTGGTTTCTGAACCGTTGGGAAAGGATTTTTACCAACGGTTCATAGAGAACCGTTGGTAAAAAAATAATCAGAATTCTATGCCAACAGTTTGAAACCATTGGCATAGCCTATGCTGTGCAAATTGAACAGCAGCCTGTAATTTGCACATCAGCTAGTCCATTCCCTCTCCTTTCCAATTCCCTCTCATTTCCAATCATTTCCAATTATTGTACCTCTAATAAACTAAAACATACATATACAATTATTGTACCTGCAATAACCAACTAACACATACATATAGAGAACAAATTCATACACATTTAACATATAATGAATCCTGGAACTATACACATCCAGAATTAAATCAGAATTCATAACGTAATTATAAACATACATAATTCGTTTATAATTAAATTAAAAATTTAGATGACAATTATATGTGGAATCCAGAATTCAATTCATAATTTGATCGGTTTTTCGTATACCATATGTTTTTACTAGAAATGATGTCCATTTTAAACAAAATAAATACACCTAGAGTGATACCAGCCACACCATGCCTCATATTGAGGTGAGGTTAACTCATACACATCACAAATGACCCATGGATTGTTGTCCTAAAATATCAACATATTCTGAAAGCGTTTGGTCGGTTTTCCGTATGTCAGTTTTAGTTTTCTCTTAAAATGAAGTGCTTTTTAAATAAAAGAGAGAAAATTTGAGTGGTGCTGGCTACACCACACCTTATATTAAGGAGGTGTTGACTCATACACATCACAAATGACCCATGATCGTTGTGCAAAAATATCAACACAATCAAAATCAATTTGGTCAGTTTTCCATATGTACTTAAAATGTTGTTCATTTTAAACATAAAAGAGACACTTTGGGTAGTTATAGCCACACCATGACTAGGATTGAGGCGCAGTTGACTCATACACGTCACATATGACCCATGGATCGTTGTCCTAAATTTTCAACAGATTTCGAATGCGTTTGGTTGGTTTTTCGTATGCCAGTTGTTCTTTTCACTTATAATCCTGTCCATTTTAAACAAAAGAGACACAGTTAGAGTGGTACCAGCCACACCATGCCTCATATTTAGACAGGGTTGACTCGTACACATCTCAAATGACCCATGGATCATTATCCTAAAGTATCAACACAATCTAAATGCATTTGGTCAGTTTTCCATATGCCAGTTGATGTTTTCACTTAAAAAGATGTCCTTTTGAAACAAAAGAGAGACACTTTGAGTAATGATGGCCACACCGCACCTCATATTGAGGCAGGGTTGATTTGTACACTTCACATATGACCCATGGATCGTTGTGCTAAATTATCAACATAATCAGAATTGGTTTGGTCAGTTTTCCATATGTACTTAAAATGTTTTCCATTTTAAACAAAAGAGACACTTTGGGTGGTGCCAGCCACACTACGACTCGGATTGATGTGCGGTTGAATCTTACACGTCACATATGACCCATGGATCATTTTCCTAAAGCATCAATAGATTTAGAATGTGTTTGGTAAGTTTTTTGTATGTCAGTTGTTGTTTTCACTTAAAATGATGTCCGTTTTAAACAAAAGAGAGACACTATGAATGATGTCAGCCACACCGGGCCTCAGATTTAGGCAGGGATGACTCTTACATGTCACATATGACCCATGGATCGTTGTGCTAAAGTATCAAAACATCATAATCTGTTTGGTCGGTTTTCCGTATGCTAGTTGTTGTTTTCACTTAAAATGAAGTCCATTTTAAACAAAAGAGAGAAACTTTGAGTGGTTTTGGCTACACCGCACCTTGGATTGAGGCAAGGTTGGCTCTTACATGTCACATATGACCCATTGATAGTTCTCCTTAAGTTTCAATGTAAACCAAATTCTTTTGGTTGGTTTTCCATATGTACTTAAAATGTTGTCCATTTTAAACAAAAGAGAGACACTTAGAGTGATCCTGGCCGCACCGCAACTCGGATTGAGCCCAGGTTGGCTTGTACATGTCACATATGACCCATGGATCGTTGTGATAAATTATAAATAGAATAATAATGTGTTTGGTCTGTTTTCCGTATGCCAGTTGTTCTTTTCACTTATAATCCTGTCCATTTTAAACAAAAGAGACACAGTTAGAGTGGTACCGGCCACACCCGACCTCAGATTTAGACTGGGTTGACTTGTACACATCTCAAATGACCCATGGATCATTTTTCTAAAGTATCAACAGAATCTAAATGTGTTTGGTCAGTTTTCCGTATGCCAGTTGATTTTTTCACATAAAATGATGTCCTTTTGAAACAAAAGAGAGAAACTTTGAGTGGTGCCAACCACACCGTGCCTCATATTGAGGCGGGGTTGATTCGTACACGTCACATATGAACCATGGATCGTTATGATAAAGTATCAACACAATCAGAATCCGTTTGGTCAGTTTTCCATATGTACTTAAAATGTTGTCCATTTTAAACAAAATAGAGACACTTAGAGTCATACCAACCACACCGTGCCTCGGATTGAGGCAGGGTTGACTCATAAACATCACATAGGACCCATGGATCGATTTCCTAAAACATAAACACATTTCAAATGCGTTTGGTCAGTTATTCATATGTCAGTTGTTGTTTTCACTTAAAATGATGTCCATTTTAAACAAAAGAGAGACATTATGAATGGTGTTACCCACACCACGCCTCAGATTGAGGTGGGGTTGACTCATACACATCACATATAACCGATGGATTGTTTCTCTAAAGTATCAACAAAATCAGAATCCATTTGGTCGGTTTTCTGTATGCTAGTTGTGGTTTTCACTTAAAATGAAGTCCATTTTAAACAAAAGAGAGACACTTTGAGTGGTGTCAGCCACACCGTGCCTCAAATTGAGGCGAGGTTGAATTGTACAGGTTACATATGACCCATGGATCATTCTCTTAAAGTTTCAATAGAAACTGAATGCGTTTGGTCTGTTTTCCGTATGTACTTAAAATGTTGTCCATTTTAAACAAAAGAGATACACTTAGAGTGATCCCAGCAACACCGCAACTCAGATTGAGCCCAAGTTGACCTGTACACGTCACATATGACCCATGGATCGTTGTGATAAATTATCGATATAATCTGAATGCGTTTGGTCAATTTTCCGTATGCCAGTTGTTCTTTTGACTTATAATCCTGCCCATTTTAAACAAAAGAGACATAGTTAGAGTGGTACCAGCCACACCACGCCTCAGATTTAGACACGGTTGACTCGTACACATCTCAAATGACCCATGTATCATTTTCCTAAAGTATCAACACAGTATGAATGCGTTTGGTTGGTTTTCTGTATGCCAATTGATGTTTTAACTTAAAATGATGTCCTTTTGAAACAAAAGAGAGACACTTTGAGTGGTTCCAACCACACCACACCTCAGATTGAGGTGGGGTTGATTCTTACATGTCACATATGACCCATGTATTGTTGTGCTAAAGTATCAACACAATCGGAATCCATTTGGTCATTTTTCCGTATGTACTTAAAATGTTGCCCATTTTAAAAAAAAAGAGAGACACTTAGAGTGGCCTCGACCACACCATGCCTCGTATTGAGGCGGGGTTGACTTGTACATGTCACATATGACCCATGGATCGATTCCCTAAAGAATAAAAACATTTTGAATGCGTTTGGTCAGTTTTTCATATGTCATTTGTTGTTTTCACTTAAAATGTTGTCCATTTTAAACAAAAGAGAGACACTATGAATTGTGTCGCCCACACCGCGCCTCGGATTGAGGCGGGGTTTACTTGTACACGTCACGTATGACCCATGGATCATTGTGGAAAGGTATCAACATAATCAGAATCCATTTGGTCAGTTTTCTGTATGCTAGTTGTTGTTTTCACTTAAAATGAAGTCCATTTAAAAAAAAAGAGAGACACATTGAGTGGTGTCGGCCACACCATGCCTTGGATTGAGGCGAGGTTGACTCATACATGTCACATATGACCCATGGATCATTCTCCTAAAGTTTCAACGGAAACCGAATGTGTTTGGTCAGTTTTCTGTATGTACTTAAAATGTTGTCCATTTTAAACAAAAGAGAGACACTTAGAGTGATCCCGGCCACACCACAACTCAGAGTGAGCCCGGGTTGACTCATACACGTCACATATGACCCATGGATCATTGTGATAAATTATAAACAGAATCCGAATTCATTTGGTCAGTTTTACGTATTCCAGTTGTTATTTTCACTTATAATCGTGTCCATTTTAAACAAAAGAGACACAGTTTGAGTGGTACCGGCCACACCGTGCCTCGAATTTATATGGGTTTGACTCTTACATGTCTCAAATGACCCATGGAACATTTTCCTAAAGTATCAACATAATACAAATGCATTGGTAAGTTTTTCGTATGCCAGTTTATGTTTTCACTTAAAATGATGTCCTTTTGAAACAAAAGAGAGACACTTTGAGTGGTGTCGGCCACACCGTGCCTCAGATTAAGGCAGGGTTTATTCTTACACGTCGTATATGACCCATGGATCTTTGTTCTAAAGTATCAACATAATCAGAATCCGTTTGGTCATTTTTCTGTATGTACTTAAAATGTTGTCCATTTTAAACAAAAGAGAGACACTTGGAGTGATACCGGCCACACCGTGCCTCAGATTGAGGTGGGGTTGACTTGTAAATGTCACATATAACCCATGGATTGGTGTCCTAATGCATCAACATATTTAGAATGCATTTGGTCAGTTTTTCATATGTCAGTTGTTGTTTTCACTTAAAATGATGTCCATTTTTAAAAAAAGAGAGACACTATGAATGGTGTAAACCACAATACGCCTCGGATTGAGGTGGGGTTGACTCTTACACATCACATATGACCCATGGAATGTTTTCCAAAAGCATGAACACATTCCGAATTCATTTGGTCGGTTTTCCGTATGTTAGTTGTTGTTTTCACTTAAAATGATGTCCATTTTAAATAAAAGAAAGACACTTTGAGTGGTACTGGCAACACCATGACTCAGATTGAGTCAGGGTTGACTTGTACATGTCAAATATGACCCATGGATCGTTCTCCTAAAGTTTAAATGGAAACCGAATTCATTTGTTTGGTTTTCCTTATGTAATTAAAATGTTGTCCATTTTAAACAAAAGAGAGACACTTAGAGTGATCCCAGCCACACTGCAACTCGGATTGAGGCACAGTTGACTCGTACACATCACATATGACCCATGTATTGTTTTCCTAAAGTTTCAATAGATTCAAAATGCATTTGGTTGGTTTTTCTTATGCCAGTTGTTATTTTCACTTATAATCCTCTCCATTTTAAACAAAAGAGACACAGTTAGAGTGGTACCAGCCACACCATGCCTCAGATTTCGATGGGGTTGACTCGTACATATCTCAAATGACCCATGGATAATTTTCATAAAGTATCAACACAATCCGAATGCATTTGGTTGGTTTTACGTTTTCTAGTTGATGTTTTCACTTAAAATGATGTCCTTTTGAAACAAAAGAGAGACACCTTGAGTGGTGCCGGCCACACCACACCTTATATTGAGGCGAGTTTTATTCGTACATGTCAGATATGACCCATGGATCATTGTCCTAAAGTATCAACACAATTAGAATCCATTTGGTCAGTTTTCTATATGTACTTAAAATGTTGTCCATTTTAAACAAAAGAGACACTTTGGGTGGTGTCGGCCACACTGCGACTCGGATTGAGTTGTGCTTGACTCGTACACGTCACATATGACCCATGGATAGTTTTACTAATGTTTCAATAGAATAAGAATGCGTTTGTTTAGTTTTCCTTATGTCAGTTTCTGTTTTCACTTAACATGAAGTCCATTTTAAACTAAAGAGAGACACTTTGAGTGGTGCCGGCCACACATCATCTTGAATTGAGATGGGGATGACTTTTACACGTCAAAAATGACTCATGGAACGTTTTACTAAAGAATAAACACATTCTGAATGCATTTGGTCAGTTTTTTGTATGTCAGTTGTTGTTTTCACTTAAAATGATGTCCATTTTAAACAAAAGAAAGACACTTTGAGTGGTGCTGGCAACACCGTGCCTCAGATTGAGGTGGGGTTGACTCTTACATGTTACATATGACCAATGGATCATTATACTAAAGTTTCAATGCAAACTGAATGCGTTTGGTCGGTTTTCCATATGTACATAAAATGTTGTCCATTTTAAACAAAAAAGAGACAATTAGAGTGATCCCGACCACACCGCAACTCGGATTGAGGCGCATTTGACTTGTACACATCACCTATGACTAATGGATCATTTTCCTAATGTTTCAATAGATTCTGAATGTGTTTGGTCGGTTTTTTGTATGCCAGTTGTTCTTTTCACTTATAATCCAGTATATTTTAAACAAAAGAGAGACAATTAGAGTGGTACCAGCCACACCACACCTTGGATTTAGACGGGGTTGACTCGTACAAGTCTCGAATGACCCATGGAACATTGTCCTAAAGTATCAACATAATACAAATTCATTGGTTAGTTTTTCGTATGCCAGTTGATGTTTTCACTTAAAATGATGTCCTTTTGAAACAAAAGAGAGACACTTTGAGTGGTGTCGGCCACACCGCACCTCAGACTAAGGCAGGCTTGATTCGTACACATCACATATGATCCATGGATCGTTGTGCTAAAGTATCAACACAATCAAAATCAGTTTGGTCAGTTTTCTGTATGTACTTAAAATGTTGTCCATTTTAAAAAAAAGAGACACTTTGGGTAGTTCTAGCAACACTGTGACTCAGATTGAGGCGCAGTTGACTTGTACACATCACATATGACCCATGGATCATTGTCCTAAAGTTTCAACAGAATCCGAATGCATTTGGTTGGTTTTCTGTATGCCAGTTTCTGCTTTCACTTAACATGAAGTCCATTTTAAACTAAAGAGAGACACTTTTAGTGATGCCAGCCCCACCACATCTTGGATTGAGACGAGGTTGACTCGTACACATTAAAAATGACTCATGGAAGGTTGTCCTAAAGCATCAACACATTCCGAATGCATTTGTTCAGTTTTCTGTATGTCAGTTGTTGTTTTCACTTAAAATGATGTCCATTTTAAACAAAAGAAAGACACTTTGAGTGGTTTCGGAAACACTATGCCTCATATTGAGGCAGGGTTGACTCATACACGTCACATATGACCCATGGATCGTTCTCTAAATGTTTCAACAGAAACCAAATGCGTTTGGTTAGTTTTCCGTATTTACTTAAAATGTTCTCCATTGTAAACAAAAGAGAGACACTTAGAGTGATCCTGGCCACACCGCAACTTAGATTGAGGCGTGGTTGACTCGTACACATCACATATGACCCAAGGATCGTTTTCCTAAAGTTTCAACAGATTTCGAATGCGTTTGGTCGGTTTTTTGTATGCCAGTTGTTCTTTTTCACTTATAATCCTATCCATTTTAAACAAAAGAGACACAATTAGAGTGGTAATGGCCACACCACACCTCGGATTTAGACAAGGTTTACTCGTACACGTCTCAAATGACCCATGGATCATTGTACTAAAGTATCAATACAATACAAATGCATTTGGTTGGTTTTACATATGCCTGTTGATGTTTTCACTTAAAATGATGTCCTTTTGAAATAAAAGAGAGACACTTTGAGTGATTCCGGTGACACCACACCTTATATTGAGGCGGGGTTGATTCTTACACATCACATATGAACCATGGATCGTTGTGATAAAGTATCAACACAATCAGAATCTTTTTGTTCAGTTTTCCTTATGTACTTAAAATGTTGTCCATTTTAAACAAAAGAGAGACACTTAGAGTGATACCGGCCACAATGTGCCTCCGATTGAGGTGGGGTTGACTCATACACACCACATATGACCCATGGATTGATTTACTAAAGCATCAACACATTTCGAATGCATTTGGTCAGTTTTCATATGTTAGTTGTTGTTTTCACTTAACATGAAGTCCATTTTAAACTAAAGAGAGACACTTTGAGTGGTGCCGGACACACCACGTCTTGGATTGAGACAGGGTTGAATCGTACACATCACAAATGACTCATGGAATGTTGTGATAAAGAATCAACACATTCTGAATGCGTTTGGTTGGTTTACCGTATGTCATTTGTTGTTTTCACTTAAAATGATGTCCATTTTAAACAAAAGAAAGACACTTTGAGTGGTTCCAGTAACAACGTGCCTCGGATTGATGTGGGGTTGACTTTTACATGTCACATATGACCCATGTATTGTTCTCCTAAGGTTTCAACAGAAACCGAATGCGTTTGGTCGGTTTTCCGTATGTACTTAAAATGTTGTCCATTTTAAACAAAAGAGAGACACTTAGAGTGATCCCAGCCACAACCCAACTCATATTGAGGCACGTTTGACTTGTACACGTCACATATGACCCATGGATCATTGTCCTAAAGTTTAAATAGATTCATAATGCGTTTGGTCAGTTTTTCATATGCCAATTGTTCTTTTCACTTATAATCCTGTCCATTTTAAAAAAAAGAGACACAGTTGGAGTGGTACCAGCCACACCACGCCTTGGATTTATATGGGGTTGACTCATACACGTCTCAAATGACCCATGTATAATTTTACTAAAGTATCAACACAATCCGAATGCGTTTGGTCGGTTTTCCGTATGCCAGTTGATGTTTTCACTTTAAATGATGTCCTTTTGAAACAAAAGAGAGACACTTTGAGTGGTTCCAGCCACACCGCGCCTCAGATTGAAGAGGGGTTTATTCATACACATCACATATGATCCATGTATCGTTGTACTAAAGTTTCAATACAATCAGAATCCGTTTGGTCAGTTTTCCGTATGTACTTAAAATGTTGTCCATTTTAAACAAAAGAGACACTTTGGGTGGTTCCATCCACACTGCGACTCAGATTGAGGCACGATTGACTCGTACACGTCACATATTACCCATGGATCGTTTTCCTAAAGTTTCAACAGAATCTGACTGCGTTTGGTCAGTTTTCCGTATGTCAGTTGATGTTTTCACTTAACATGAAGTCCATTTTAAACTAAAGAGAGACACTTTGAGTGGTCCCGACCACACTGCGTATTGGATTGAGTTGGATTTGACTCATACACATCACAAATGACTCATGGAATGTTTTCCTAAAGAATCAACACATTTTGAATTCATTTGGTCATTTTTCCGTATGTCAGTTGTTGTTTTCACTTAAAATGATGTCCATTTTAAACAAAAGAAGGATACTTTGAGTGGTTCCAGCAACACCGTGCCTCGGATTGAGGCAGGGTTGACTCATACACGTCTCATATGACCCATGGATCGTTCTCCTAAAGTTTCAATGTAAACTAAATGATTTTTTTTGGTTTTCCGTATGCTAATTGTTATTTTCACTTAAAATGTTTTCCATTTCAAATAAACCTGAGACACTTTGAGTGGTTCCGGCCACACCGCGCCTCAGATGGAGTCGGGGTTGACTCGTACATATCATAATTGACCCAAAGATCATTTTACTAAAGTATCAATAGAATCAAAATGCGTTTGGTCGATTTTACTTATGTCAATTGTACTTTTCACTTAAAATATTATCCATTTCAAACAAAAGTGAGACACTTCGAATGGTGTCGGCCACACCGCACCTCGGATTGAGCCATGGTTGTCTCATACACATCACATATGACCCATGTATCATTGTGATAAAGTATCAATATAATCCGAATGCATTTGGTTGGTTTTCCATATGTCAGTTGTTCTTTTAAACTCCAATACTATACTACGGGTCTAGATAAAACCAACAACTAGAAAAGATTAAACATCAAATCTCAGTAATATTAGTAAAGAATGTAACATATAAATTTGTACCACATCACCATGACCATCATCACCATCATCATCATCCTCTTCCTCGTCCCCATCATTATCCTCACCCTCCTCAGTGCCCTCCTCCTCACCCTCGAAATCCACAATCATCAACAAATGTGCCCTGTCTTTTCATCGAATCATACCAATGGAATTTAATCATTGTGACTCATCCATGAGAGTAATAATCCAATACTATTATTTTCTCAATGAATCCATAATAACCCACATTTTCAAATCGCGGTATACTATCTGATGCACTGGCATAACAATCTGTTGTGGTAGTAACCATAACACCATCATGTTGTGTTCTCATGTTTTTTGCTCATTAAGTGACAATAAATTTGTACCCATTGATAACAATTGATTTACAGTCACGAACCACTCTATTAGGACCAATATCCAAAGCTATTATTTCCTCAGAGACAGAGTCAACAGAAAAACTCAATACCTGCAATATAAATGACTATTAAACTTAATTAAATATTGATATAATTATTTTAAATAGTAATATTTTTACCTTCAATTTCAACCAAGAATAAAACTCTTTGCTATGCAAAGTCTCTCTCCTTCTCAAAGATAAAGAAAAATGATTCCTATTTATCATTGTTTTATGTTCCCTGTAGATAAAAAATATGAAAAATTTAATAGATATATATGTAAGATATACATATTCAATTTAGTTACCTGATATAGTCATCGAACAAATCACAGTTGAACAAAACCGTGCGATGTGCCATCTCCCGCTCTTCATGGATTAATGTCTTCAATGTATATGATCTAGGAATTCCTTCTGTTTGAGGAAGTTATGGAAAACTGGGTTCAATTTTCACATACAGTTCTTCTTCATTTCTCATTGTTCTGTTCATTCTTATAGTAAGATCAGAAAAATACATTGAGTAGAAATCCATACATTCTTGATCCAAGTAACCGTTCATGATAGAACCTTCGGGATGATTCTTGTTTTGGACATAAGACTTTAATGTGTACATATTTCTTTCAGTTGGATACATCCAATGAAAAGAAATAGGTCCTTAGAGAAGTATTTTAGTGGGAATATGGATAGTCAGATGCAACATTCATGTGAAAAATGATGGAGGAAATATTTTATCCAACTCACACAAAATTAATGGGGCATCTGCCAAATTTGTTTTCAAGAAAGACTTGGACAAATTCTTAAAACAAAGATCTCTAAGAAAATGGCACAACTGAATAACAGTCACCCTAACATTATTGGAAAAAAGATGACGGA
This sequence comes from Viscum album, assembly GCA_963277665.1. NCBI lineage: Eukaryota > Viridiplantae > Streptophyta > Magnoliopsida > Santalales > Viscaceae > Viscum > Viscum album. Next base: position 1,741,388,806 of record OY728128.1, on the reverse strand, counting down.
TTGCTATTGGAAGAAAATCATGAAGTAGAACATGATAATCATGAGTCTTCAAAGATTTTAGCTTCAACTCTTTTCTATTGACCCATTTAGATATGTTGCTTGAATATCCATCAGGAACTCTAATAGTCTCTAATACTTCCAGAAATTGTTTTTTTCCTTAGGTTTCATCACATAAGAAGCACATGGAAGTTGCCATTTATTTTCCCTGATACACACTGGATACAATTCTGGACTGATGCCCTAATCCACCAATTCATGCCGAGATCGTAAATCATATTTTGTATTCCCCTTTACATTTAGAAGAACAGAAAGAAACATTTCACACATATTCTTTTCAATATGCATTATATCTAAACAATGACATAACAAATTGGTTGACCAATAAGGCAAATAAAAAAATATACTCCTCTTCCTTCAATTGTAACAGGTTTCAGTGGAAATATTCTTTCTCTTTCCAGATTTCATTTGACCCTTCCCAAATAAAAAACTGAAATCTTTCAATTCATTAAGCACATCAGTTCCAGACATATGCTGAGGTGGATCATCGATCTCTATGGTATTATCAAATCTTTGATGATTGATTCTATATGGATGATTATTTGGAAAGAATTGTCGATGTTCCATAAAACTGAAACTACAACGATGTTTCAGCCTTCTGGATCATGTATTATTCATACAAACTGGGCATGATAGTTTTCCCTTCGTTCTCCATCCAGACATCATTCTATAAGACGAAAAATCATTGATCTTCTACATAAGCGTAGCACGCTTCTGGAATATGTCTTTTGAACATGCATCGTATGTGCGCACACCCACATCCCAAAGAAGTTTTAACTCTTTTATTAAAGGTTGCATGTATACATCAATATCAATTCTGGGATCAGAAGGACCAGATATGAGAATACTCATGAAAGTGAATGGTTTTTTCATACACAACCATGGGGGAAGATTATAAATGTGTATAAAAACTAGCCATGTGCTATGTGAAGTAATCATCTGCCCAAACAGATTAAAACTGTCACATGAAAGACCCAGCCTCACATTACGCACGTCAGCTAGAAAATCAGAATGTCGAGCATCAAATCTCTGCCATGCAAATCCATTTGTAGGATAGACCAACTCATCATTAGTCTTCATTCTCTCGGTATCATTCCATGTCATTTTTATTGATATGTCATCAGACATAAAAAGATTCTGGAGTCTGGGGATCAATGGAAAGTTCTAAATTACTTTATGTGGAACGAGGGATGGTGTTCCATCAGATTTTGACTTCCAGTGGGATGTGCCACATTTTATACAATCATTTTGTTCAACGGTTTACTCCCAGAATAAACTGCAATCTTTCAGGCAAGCATGAATTTTGTTTCTTGAAAATCCAAGTTCCTCAACTAACTTCCATGCCATATAGTGGTTTAAGAAAATATCTGCATCATCTGGAAGTAAATCCTTCAAGAGGGTAAGAATGTAATCGATTGCTGTATTAGAAATCCCATACATAGTTTTCCCATGAAACAATCGGATTAAAAATTCCAGCCTTTTCATTTTATCGCATTGTCGATATACTGGAGTCGTGGCAGCATCATTCAATTTTTTCACCCTATCAATATCATAATTTTCACTAGATGCATCAGCTATCCTCATATTTAAGTCTTCTTGAGTCGAAATCATTTCTTTTTCATGGTGACAAATAAACGAAAACCGATCATCCAACAAATTCTCCATTTCAGTCCTTTCATTTCAATCATCACCAATTTGAGATTTCATTTTCTCCCCATTGTGATACCACACAAAGTAGTTTGCTTGAAAACCATTTTTGGTTATGTGGTAGCTGACTTCTTCATGGCTCAAACAAGGTCTACCAACACAATTGGAACACGGGAAGTGTATGCAACCACTATATAAAGAATTGTGAAATGAAAAATCTATAAAGCTCTCCAAATTGTTTTGAAAATCGCTTGAGATCCGATCAGTTTCATACATACAAATTCTTTACATTCTATAAAAAGAATTTATATAAGTCATTTTTTTCATAAAAAATTCAATAGGATTGAACTTTAATAGAAAATACATTTAAGTAAATGATAAAGGAAGAAGTTTCTAATCGATGTAGTGAACTATTAAAATAATGTAAAGAACAAGTACTCATAAATTAACTTAAAATTTATTTATATTCATTTTCATTAGGTCTATAAGAGGCACATGCCTCAGGTCCCATTATGTGTTATAGGAATCCCAAATCATTCACTCATGTTCAATAACTCATTATTGGAACCTCTATGGCCATACCTTTCATTACCCAATTACATCCCCAAGTCAAGAGCACCCCATGGGTGGACAAATTTTAGTCTTCTACACTAATAGGTTGTTCATGGATTGTTAAAATATTTAATTTCATTAAGTATAGACAAAAACATTTATTTTTAAATTTGTGATTAATAATAAATTATTTCAATGATAACAACATAACTGAATTAAACTTGTGACTTATGTAACATTTTTATGGATGTCTACACATTCCAGCATGGCTACTAAAAAGTACCCCACCCTCATAAAAGTGAGTATTGGACAAGAAGGACACATAATATACAATGTACAATGAGAACCATATTTAATTGACCCTAAAGTTATATTAGTACAGTCATCTTGGGGGAAATGGAATATATGATCCTGGTTAACTGATGAATTCAAAATCTCATATTCCATATGTTGGACACTATCTAAGGTAAGAAATCATGTGAGGATGGGTTTACATCATTCAATTTCTTACATTATAGTGAGAATGAAGTCTTGAATTAATTACTTGATTTCACTGATTAAATGAGGGTAGAGGTTTCATAGGCTGTGTAAACAAAATGATTAAATAAGGGTAGAGGTTGCATACACTATGCATGGTGGGGGAGTCTCAACCGATTTAGAAACTAAAATAAATTCCCATCATAGTTATAAATAAGAAACATCAGCATCAAAATAAACTCCAAATAAAAAAGGACTAAAAACATCAAACACTTTTTATGTTATCCCACCAAAAAATGATCACGAATGTCCCAATACATTTTCATACTTCCAGAATTTATAGAGAGTTTATAGTTATGAGCTTCATCCACCTATAAACCATCACCATGTAGAGACCCAAATCTTGACGTACATAGACATTACATTACTTTTGCGGAATACTTAATACATAACAAAAACAGACACCAAAGGACCGTAATAGTTTAGTGTCTTTGGAAACTCAGAACATAATCTTCTAATCATGGTGAAAGATCTTCAACATCTCCAATAAATATCTTCCCCTTTTTGTTTTCTTACCTAAAACCTTTCTTTAAATCCTGGGGAAACGAAAACATATAAAGGGTGAGCTCAAATTCTCAGAAAGTGTAAGCATGGATAAAATAAAACAAATCATATACATTTGAACTTAAAAACATGAACATAATGTTTAAACATCAAAATCTTGGGCAATGACATAAAACATGGCAGTACATAAGGCATAGATCATAAAGAAACATTAATCATGATAAAATAGAATGGGAATAAAACATGTGATTGTGGAAACCATTAAGCACATGATATGATTTCCATAGTAGCCAAGGCATTGCTTCCAAGACCATCTTAGTGGACAAAGTCCCTTTCTGAATCGAGTTCACTCCTCGTTCTAGCCCTGTATTACTGAAACAGATTAAATTACCATTCCATCCATGTCTATATCATGAGATATAAATCTTTACCCAACGCATTAGTGGGAGATATAGGTCCCAACCATCTCATAATGAAACCATTCTTATGTGTTCCATAACATAAACATAAATCATTCATCATAACCCAAAGAATAAAATGGGTTTCATGAACATCATCCCATGATAACACAATTGATATAAAACAAATGGATATCATTTCATCATAAGAAAAGTGAAACCATGTAAATCATAGAGACATTATACATGAAACATACACATATGAAATAATTTCATCTTAGATGTAATATAGTTTTGAAAAAACACTTGAAATGAATTCTTGAGGAAAATATCCTTTCTTCTTCAAAATCATTTTCTTTTCACAAAATGACATGAAATTTTAAAAGAAAAGTATTTTTTTGAAAATAGTCATGAAATATTGTAGAGTAATCTTAATGAAAATGAGGTGTCATAAAACTGTAAAAATCCGTTCATTCCATATAAGTTAAAAAAATATTCTCCTCGTACTTTTGTCGGAAAAGTCAAAAAGTTCTTTGTATGGTAAAAAAAAGAAAGATTCCTTCCAAAAAACATGGTAAAAGTCAAAATTGGTAAAAATGAATTTAAAAATACATAAAAACACTTTTATAAATCATGGATATGTATGATAACAGTAACCCCAATACATACTTACGAATAAACAATCTCAAATAAGAACGAGATTGGAGAGGTTATCCCTTACCTTATGTCCGATATGCTTCGTATGTATCTGAACCTCCTGTATAATGATTTAAATGATGTCATTGACTTATTACATAATCATATTCATTGTTATGATATCTTATATAGTTTACTTATGACTTTATATTACCCGTTCTTTTGTAAATTCGATGTAAAAGCAGCGATTTGGGTTAAATCGTTTCATTTATTGTACGTGTTTCGATTTTTTGTTCTTGATATTATTACTTATATCCTGATTTAATTAATTCCAGAATGTAAAACATGATTTATATATAATATATATTCAGCATATACATATATATATGATAGATCGATAAATGGAATGAAATACACCGTTCATGGAGACGATAGGCCGTACGTACGCATGAACGCTGTTTTCGTTTCCTTATTGAATTGAATGGAATTAAGTAGATGACACATATATATATATACATAAATATAGTATCATTATTATGTCATATATCTCATTGTTATTCATTATATATACTATATAATCATTCATGAATGGTTAACATGGAGAATGAATCTCATCGTGTTGTGGAGGCGGTGGTCCGTATGTACGCACGAGCGATGATATCATTCCCATGATCATGGAATTGTATTTAAGAATATGTATAATATTTCAGAATCAATATAACTTTAAAATAATCATATATAGTTATTTATTTACACCATTATACCAATCCAAGTAAGGTGGTGGTCGAAAACCGATTACACCACGGCGTGGAGACGATATTCTGTACGTACGCACGCGCGGTGATTTCATTTTCTATAGGATGGATAGAAGGTGAAATAGGGTTGTTTCATATTTATAATAACATACCAATATATTAGTGATACTTATGTTATTACTTTATAATGAAACAACTAAGAATAGGAAGTAGAAGAAGAAATAAATTTGAAAGAATCGGTAACAGATATTACCTCTTCTTCGACACGCCTCTTTTAAAACTCCTATTAGGGAACTAAAATTGGTCTTTTAAGAAGACCAAGACCTTTATAATATTACTAGAGAAGTGGAAAAGATATATTGTCAGGGGTTTGCCGAGCTTGAAGGCTCAAAGTGGTGTGAGGAGAAGAGGGATGAGGTGCCCTTTTATAAGGGAAGATAGGGGCACCTTAGGAAAAATTTAAAATATTATTTTATAATAAAGTGATATTCTGTTTTTAATAGCTCCACATTGATTTATTTCGAAGATAAAGTGGGGATGGGTCGAAATCGTATCAACAAATAGATTTTAGACAGGTTTGGGTCATTATATTAACCTTATATTTTAGTTTTAACTCTTAGTTAATTAGATTGACATTTACCATGTCACTTTCTGTTTTTATATTATATAGCTAATAAACTTACCATATACATACAAGAGACCCCCATGTGGTCCATTAATGATAAACCTATAATGATATAAGTATCTTGGACAAACATTATATATTTAGGAATATAATAACAATTAATAATATAATATTTATTTTAAAAACTATTTTATGTCAATTTTGACACTATTTGGTAATTGATTTTTGTGAAAATAATAACAGCATGATTATTTCTAAAAAATTTAATTAAATCAATACTAACATGTCATATTAACCTAGAAAATTTGTTTAATTCATAAAAAGTCTCAAATTAAATTTATTTGTGTATTTATAACATCAATTCTGTTAATATTTCATTAATAAGGTAATTACTACATCATCATTGTGTCATAAATAAATTAACTTATTTAATGTATAAAAATTATAAATAAAATACCATTATGTAGGAAATCTATTTATCTTTCTAATGAATCTTTATAGTCGAATTTATCTCATGTATAACCCTATATTAAAAATTATTTAGTTATTAAAATTTGATTTTAACTATTTTAACCCTTCTTTAAATAAATTAATAATAAACGTCCTAATCTAATCCACGTGGACCTAAATGGTAATATTTTATTCCTAAGGTTGTTTTTGGTCGAATTACACTTATAAAATAGAATTAGGAAATGTGTTAGGGTAATAATAATATCATTTTCACCCTTAATTACCATATTTACTTTTAACCATGGTAAATAAAAGTAAAAAGTTACTATTCACCAAAAATTATTTTCATCTCATTGAACCACATTTTAGTCCTTGATATTAACCGTGTCTCTCAGATTTTTGAAATTCCACTCACATAAGTGGTAAAATTATGTTTTATGTAAGTTTTCAAAAAGCTTCTAGGAGGTAGGTAAAAGACGGTGAAAAGTCCAATAAAATTTTTATATATCAAAAATTATTATAAAATGACTCCAATGAATTAAATTGAACTTATATAGGTATTATGTATCAATTTTGACCTAAAATAAATTTAAATAAAATAAATAATTATTTAAATAAAAATTTGGTTTTTAAATAGTAACTCAGTGTTTTCCCTATTCATCAAAAATTGAAAGTTTTCAGAAAATTAAAAAAAATCACCCTAGGCTAATTTTGATATTCTGAATTCAAAAATGAAGTCCATTTTGAAAAATAAAATTTATAAAATTTCAAAAATTGGGTATTACTATTCATAATGGCTAGTTCATAATAATATTATAATAATATCTCATTTAGTGAAACTCGGTATTGCGTACTACATACACTATCAAGGAAGGTCTTGATTGCGTGTAATGCAAGACAAGTCAGGGCTGTGTGTAGTGAAAGCACCGTTTGATATTGCGTATAACGTAATCAAAACTTATTTCATTTATACATTAAATAAAATATATACTTAATGTTGCATAGAATAATTTCCACAAAACGAACTTGAAATTATGTATAACACGATCTAAGAATAGTGTTGCGTATACTGCAAGCTAATGCGGTGTTGCATATAGTACAAGCTAAACTTGGTGTCATGTATAATAGAAGAAATAAATGAAATTAAAAGAATATTTTTCATAAAATCTTGAGGTGTTACACCCCACCCCACTTGGACAACCCTACCCCCACCCCACTTGGACAACCCAGTCCCCCCCACCCCACTTGGACATCCCCCACCCCACTTGGACAACCCTACCCCCACCCCACTTGGAAAGCCCAGCCCTCCATCCCACCTGGACACCCATACCCCCACACCCCACTTGGAAAACCCATCCCCCCCACCTGGACTACCCTACCATCACCCCACTTAGACACCATTTCAACCGTTATAAACACCATGTGAACCCTTATACACTCCATGTGAACCCTTATACCATATCGTCATTATTAAAACCATTAATAACAACTTATTAAACAACATCAATTGTCAAAGATAATCAAATTGAACATAAATCAATAATAATATTGGATATATCAAGTAAAATGAAGTAATACTATCTTACATCCTAAATGACCACCCACAACCATGATTAATGACCATAAAGGTCCCCTTTCGGCCAAATAAAAAGTGAAAACAAAAACACATAGTTGCAGAAAAAAAATTCATTTGTGTGAAGAATAATAATCCCATGGTCCTCATGATATTTGAACCACGTAGTCATGATTTTCAAGATGAACTTGTATCCATGAAACCATATGAGAAACACGATTCAATAAATGTGTTTTTATGATTTTCCCAAGCATTTTGAGGAACCCCAAATCATTGAAAATGATCATTGTGTTTTAAAAAGGTGATTGAATAACTCATGTATGATGTTGAAGGCAGAATGATTAATGGTTATATTAGGAAAACTAATATTCACCAATATTTTGAATTTGACATTCTGTGAATTAGTTTCATGAAGAAGGAAGAAGTACTACATGGGAAAAGGAGAGGTCCCACCAAGAGTTTCCTTTGTAGATATTTTATTCATAAAGAACATTGGATTGTACGGTTAAGTATTTATTATTTCTTCTGTGAAGAATAATTAGGGACCACATACAATTTTGCAAAGTTCAAGAAGATACTCCATATGTTCTATTGTGCAAAGGATAAGTGAATAGTTTGTCATTATTTATATATATATAGATTTTTATAGAAACATGATACATACTTGTTATGTAATACACATAGTGTACAAAAATTAATATGAACAATATCTTCATGTTTGACATGATCTTAATGAAAGGAGTGATTTTCATGAAAAACTATGAATAAATATTACGAAAAATTTCTTATGATTTTATATACATGAAGCTATAATATTTGAAGAATTGAGATTAAAAAAATATATGAATCTTTAAAATTAGAACACAATAAAGAGACACCATGCCCTTATAAAGGTATATGTGTAATAAAAACATTAATTGGACAATGTGTACATAGATATAGTGATTTGAGTACACAATTCATGGATTAGTGAATCATAAAATTTTCCAAAAACCCTAGAAATTGGGAATAACGATATCCTTGAGAATAGAAGGATATCCTTGAGAAGAGGTGGAAGGATATCATTGAGAAAAGGTGGAAGGAGTCTAACCTGGAAACTGATCCGATGGAAGAGGTGTACCTGTGCTGGGGCTTCTCAAGGGCTTCTACGAGTTGAAATCTCTTCTGGGAGAACCGTGCAATGCTTCTGGAATCATGGGGAGGGGGTTTCCTGGCTTAGGCGAATTTGGGGCATCTTTTTCCCAATGGTTTTTAAAAACCGTTGGGAAAACTCCATCTTTCCCAATAGTTTGATGAAACCGTTGGGAAAACTCATTTTCCCCATCTTTCCCAATGGTTTCATCAAATCGTTGGGGAAACTAAATTTTTAAAGATCTTTACCAATAGTTTACATAAACCATTGGTAAAGATCACCTATACCAACGATTCAAAAGAACCGTTGGTATACAAGTGTTGGGAAAAGAATGATTTCCAGTAGTGCCTCCAGAATTGCTATTTTATTTCCACTTCTTATACCTCGTGATACCCCTATGATTTTATGATTTACATTTCTACTTTGAGGTAACATCATTCAATTTACCAATAACTATCAAATTCATGTATTTATAGGGATTTTAGCTGGTTAGGTTTTATCCCACAAAATAAGTAGTCAACCTTTTACTCAGGGTAACAGAAAATCTGTAGGCATACCATGAATAAATTATGAAGTTTTCCCCGTAAGCCCCAATAGATTTGTCAAATTTTTTCTTAAGGCAAATTAAATCCATTTTTATTTTAAGACAAAGATTGTGTGGAAAGTATTTATTGGATTTTTTTTTTACAAAAACCCTTCCACACCATTTATTTGATATTTTTTCAGGATTTGTATTTTTGATCAATGTGCACCACTTATCTGATTCACCTACCTTATGATAAACACCCAGAAAAACCTTCTCTTGTTTATAACATTAAAGGATAAAGAAAATCTTTTCAATGGAGTTGATCCACTATTATGTGATTAAGGGAATAGATTACCTCTTTAAAGTAGGAGGCCTTTGACACATGAAGCTCTCGATTACTGCTTTTTCTATCTCAGGGGATTTGGATGCTCCTCTTGATCGAGGTTTCTATTTAGAACTTGAGTCAGTTGAGAGTGTATCATCAAGAAGTGTGTGATTCCTGCTCCCATTGAGTTGGGAATCTCATTGGAGAATTCATCACATTTCTATTTACATTGACTATTTACCCGATTACTCATATTTTTGACCATTGGATATAATAAAAGGAAAATTTAGTATGATTATTTTTAAATTTTAAACAAATAAATGGGAATTTAATGACATTAAAGGGATAACTTATATCTTATATTTATTTCCTTAACTTTTGGATTTCTAGGCTTCAGTATTTGTTATCCATGATATATTTCTGAACATATACTCTTATGGGAATTTTTTCTCCCTAAATAATTTTTCTTAACGATCTTTTGAATTACTAAAGAATATACCCTAGGAGTGTCAAACTAGGTTCTCAGTAAGAACTATTGTCATATACCAGGTTACCCTAAGTTAGGCCTAAAACACCTTGTCCGAGTTATTACTCTGAGGTACATTTGTTCCAGAACCATGTCCACCTGTAGTATCTAGACATAGATTTATTTTCTTGATAAAATACCTAATATATAATGTAAATAATTTAGGGGTGTTTTCTTATACATAATTTTTCCCTAAGGCTTTTTTAGGGTTTTCTAATCATAATACCAAAAATAACTAGACTTTTTCTTTGATACCAACTACAACCAATCTTCTCTTTAATATACATTAACACATTATTCATTACATAAGATTACACTTAATACAAACCAAAATATCTAGAAGGCTTGTGTATTTGGGAATTAGGTAGATTGAATTACAACTTTAAACTTGAATTAAAACATTATTATTGAAAACTTCTTTAACATTCTTGAGCTTAAAACTACATTGGATAACCTGGGGAAATACATAAGAAAGGGGTGAGACATAAGGACCTGTAAGGTAATAATCATAGAATAAAATGAAGATTATAATACATGTTATAAAAGGAAAAATAATGTGGCATAAAGTAACATAAATAATAAGTCATGATATATCATGGTAATCATAACATGGGAAATATAGAAACAACTTATAAAACTACATCATAAAAATAGGTTAAGGATAAAACACCAAGACTTTATAGTGGAAAAATTAAAATAAAGGAATTATTTACACCCCTATCACAACATGAAATATCATGATACTAAACATTAACCAATACATTGGAGCACTATATAATTCTAGGCGCACCCGCCACTTTATTTTAATTCACATGATTATGTGTGCCACGCATATCATAAAACATGGATTCATTCATCATCACAATTTATTATATGATTAAGGAGTGAGGAATATGTACATGTAAGTCCCCAATAAAAAGGTATATGTGAATAAAGGTGAACACCCTTGATAGGAAATGGTTATGAAATTCACTAAAAAATTGGGTCGTCTTTGAAAATTGCGGTGAAAATTCAACATCATAATGACGTCACTTAAAAATTCATAAAACCGGTTGAGAAGAGTGAAATGGTTCTATAAACATTTTTACATGAAGTGGGTTTTAATCAGGAAATGTAAGGAAATTTCCACAAATTTATAATTAGAAAAAAAATGAATATGATAATAAAAAATCATGAATAAAAATAGAAAAGAAAGGATGCTTTGGAAATTTCGGCAGGGTAATAGATATACACGAGAAGACTTAATGAGAGAAAAATAGGTATCTAATAATTTATAAATAATAAGGTAATTATGGTGGCGGTGATAATATATAACCCATCATTATTAATTGAAAATAAAAGGGAATAATAAGATAAAGAAACATGGATTAAAATGATAATGGAATGAATCCTTACTTGAGCGTGTGACTCCAAAAGCAGGAAAAAGGGTCTTCTTGAGAGCTTGAAGCGCATTCGGAGGATTGTAGAGAGGGGATAGAAGAGTAAGTACATTCTAAAAGTATTTTTAGTGAAGATTAGTGGGAGATTGGGTGGGTTTATATAGGTAATGAGTAGAGAATTATTTAATATTTTACAAACATATGTTTTGGACTTGATAAAGAAAAATATTAAAAATCACAAACCTTACCATGGTTTTTACCATGTTTTATTACAAATGGAATTGTTTTTCATTATTTTATTAGGAAATGGGCCGAAATTATTAAAATATTACCCTTTATTATGTGGAGGTGAGTCACACTTTTAAATAAATTAATTTAAAATAATAAAATATATCATTTGTTTTGGAAGATTTATAAAGGCTTTATAAAATTAATCAAATAATCTTAAAATAACATTATTTTAAGGGTAAAAAAATATTTTTATGAGGATACCCATTATAGTATTTATTACTAGGAATTTAGAATATCTTAGAAAATTATGAAAAAATGACCATTAGATAATTTCAAAGTTTTAATTTAAAAAATAATATTTATTTTATATAAATAATTGTCTAAATATCTTCATTTTTAATTTTAAAATATGATTCAATTTTTGATGAAAAATGGGGAGGTTTTAAAAATAATAGTTTTTAAACCCTTACAAAAACTACATTTCACATAATAAAAACTATATGACCATTTATAATTAATAAAACTTGTTTAATGATAATATTTTATTAAAATACTTTTTATTTAAAAAATCTATTAATTTATAAAAAAATCCCATAATTGTATTTGAATATTACCTAAAAATACAATGTTTGTTTAATTGAATAAAAATCAAAATCATTTAAAAAGAATCAATGAAAATGAAAATAGATTCATTATTCTATATAGTATACATATTAATATTATTAAGGTATTGATAAATATTCCTTTATTACAGTAGCGTACATTCTATGATTAAGGTGTGTGATGATGATAATTTCATGGATCTGTTCGGTGAATATAGTTTGGGTCGTGATCTTGATGGGCTTGAATTTCTACCATAAATAGTTTCATTCATGTTTATGGTGTTTAATCCCAATGTGGGATTGGTTAGGGGAAAATCCCTTAAATTATATCTCCCTTAGAAAATATGATAAATGGGATTTATAGGGAATGATTCTACAAGTTGAGGCCATCAATTCCATTCTCCATGTGAATTGGATTTTTTAAAAGCACTATAATTATAGTAATTATGTGATCACTGTTGAATGACTATATAAACCATGATAATATTATTAATGTTCTTTTAAATCCAAATATATAACCAAGGATGTGTATGTGTTTTCCACAACCATATTATATAATAATACATTTAATTAAATCAAGAAGTGAAACTTCATTTATAATAGTTTGGGTAGTTACACAAGAAGTATAGGATCTTACACTAGGGTGTATAAATTCCTTTTCCAAATTCTCTTAAAAATGATTCTTTATCTCCTCTAGTTTAATTGGGGCTCTCCTGTAGTGGAATTTATATATAGGAGTGGTGTCAGGTATAAGTTATATTGATAAATCTTGCTTAGGATATGGGGTATTTCCATGTAACTCTTCTAGAAAAAATAAGTGTATTCCCTTATAATGGTCATTTAATCCATGATGATACCATCATTTGAATCAATCATTTAGAATAGGTATATTTCTTTCCATGGTATCAACACTCACACTATTGATGTATTTCTTAAAGGATATTCCTAATATTCCTTGAAATTATAGGGGAGTATGGGATGGTTCAAAATTTGAAAATAGATTTTATTTTCCCAACAATTTATGTATTATCTATGTAAAGATAGAAAATACATGGCTAGTATAGAATCTAATTCCTCCAAGGAATGTATTGTGAGATTCTATGGAAGAATCTTCCTACCTAAAATAAGAGGAGAAGAGTCTAACACTTTGGTTATAATGATCACACCACTATATGTCTTTATAGAATATCTCAACTTCAGGGAATCATGGATTGGACTAAATAATTCTAGAAAACTTCCAAGATATAAAGGAATGAATATAACTAGAATCAAATTAAAATTTTCCCATTGTTTGGATAATAGGAAGTGTACCTTATATGGTTTCATTTTCACAATCTACTACAATAGTAGTGATGGTATAATCTTTCAATTAATCCTTCATATGTTGTGGTTGAGGATGATGATTACCCTCAAGTACCTATGGTTTAATGCACTGGATTTCATAGTTCCATTTATCTCTATAGTTGAAGAATTGAACCATGGATGGTTTGTTAGGAGCTACCTTCCTTTACTCTATTATTTTGGTCAACCTATTCATGCCTCTTTGAAATTAAGGAGCTTGGTATCCTTCTCTCCCATATATAAAGCATTTCCCCATACATTTGAGGCAATTACGATGATAATTATTCTCCCATTTTTGACAAGTGAGAGGTTGGGTTCTCTTTCCTCCATTTTTATTTGACCAACAAACTTGAAACTCTATTTTTATCTTATTATACCCATGTTTAAAGATCTAATATCTATACTCAATCTCTACTTTGAAACCACATAGAACCACTTCATCATAACTCTTGAATTCTTAGATAGATAAGGCCTCTCCACAATGCAGTTTTAAACTACTAAATAATATATCTATTTTATTATTATTATTGATAAAAAAACCTAAGGTTTATCTAGAAAGCCTTGTGATGTTTTCCTTGTATTACATGTTGGATTTACCTTCCTTTTACTTCAACTCAATGAATTATCTATCCATATTTGTTCAAATAGTTAGAATGAAATGATTGTTAAGAAATATTGTATTAAATTCTTCCCACTTCATCGCTTATATTTCATACTTTGGATTGGTGTTCTTTATCAACAACCACCATTGTTCAGCCTAATAATCCAAACTAAAAATTTCCAAAGTCACCTTATCATTATCAGAATACTGGATTATAGAAAATATATTCTCTGTTGAGTTAACCCATTATTTTTCAATAGGTGGATTGAAAGATTCATTAAATGTTAGCGGTGGATGACACATAAAAGACTCAGTAGTTTTTTACCCATATTGGGTGATAGATGACATTACACAAGGTTTAGGTTGTTATTAAAATCCTAAGACAAAGCATTGCCACGAGTTTTTGAACTCTACCACCCATGGAATTAGGGATGTCATTTGGAAAATCATTACATTGGATATCACATGGGTTGTTTGCTTGGTTTCTCTTGTTTTCCTCCATTTTCTAAAATATGAATGGTTTTGAAAAAACATTAAGCCAAAAAATCATGAATGAGTAATTTTTTTCTATACAAAACTTGTGTCTAAAATTATATTATATGGGATACCTTGTTAGACATATTCTAAAACAATGATTCATGGATATTTACTTATACCTAGACTTAGTGAAAGGGTTTTCACTAACATTATCTAATCCTAATTCCCAAATAAAATAAACCATACTTATAATACCAACTATAGAAACCTTGATTTTTCTTACATGAATATTACATAATTTTAAATATAAACAACATAATAGTTATAGATTAATGGATAAAAAGGTGTGGAATCTTCAAAAATTTAGGATCTTTAATCACTATTACATAATAATCATAAAAATTTATTTAATTTCTTATTATTTATCCTTATAAAATATCACATTACCCTTAGTACATTTCGTTACTTGAGGATATACATCAGAGAAATGGGTGAGCTAAAAGGCCAGTATAAGGAGGAACAAGGGAAATAAATCAATATAACAAGGTTGATAATAATAATAATAATCATATAATAAGAATAAGATCACTATAATAATAACCCATAAAAATTTTGATAAATTAATCGAATGTGGTAATTCATAAAAATTAAAAATCTTGTTATAATAGTCAAATACCACACATAGTTGTGAACAAATATAGAATCATGTTCATGCATAACATATGTGCACAATCATAACATAATAATTGTGACCAAATATAGCATCATGTAAATGAATAATACATCTTATTTCATTAGATACATCACATTACCCAATGCATTAAATGGATATATTAATTTTATCCCACCCGTCACATCATAATATTTAAATAATAATGCATACCATATAGAACATATAAAAATAATATTCTTGAAATAACCAATAGAAAATAATGGGTTTCAAAACAATTTCATTAAGAATAATTTCATGAATAAACTTGGGGTTCCAAAATGAATAAGGGAAACATATTTTGAATAAAAATCATCATTCTTGAGTGAAGAATAAATAACTAAATAGAAGTAAATGATGAATTTTGGAAAGAAAATCCTTCTTGGAAAATATTTGTTTTTGGATTATAAATCATGGTGGTGACATGTATATCCAAGAAGGAAAAGGGAATAATAGTGAAAGAATATTTATAGAGCATTATAGGAATATAAATATTGAAAATTACATGAAATAGGGGTAACCTAAAGAAAGGGAGTTGGGTTCAATAATTCCCTTACATTAAATATCACATTACTTCATATCTCTTGCACCACTTAAATAATAATATTAAATTTTTATGAAATTGATAAAAAAGTGATTTATTTTCCTTTTCCCACTATTTATAAATTACAATCATTTTATTATATTTATAAATTTTCTAGGTTTGAGGGTAATCATTTTGATATTAGTTTTTCTTAAAAAATTCATGTTATGATTTGACTTCACTATTTTTTTAAAACATTTATATATAAGTATACTTAATTACAGAATCTGAAAAATATATTTATAACTTTATATATCATAAATAATTTATTTTAACCAACCATAGGTTTGGTGATAATAAAATGATTTTCAATGTCCTCTCTAGTGATTAACCGACTATTAATGAGACATTGTTGAAAGTGTGAGAAATGGAAGTTTGAAATTTATATATTTCATAAGTATGATACATCCATTAGGATAAAATAATTTCTATAATTTTAAAATACTGAATATTTAATTTTTTTATTTTTTAATTAATTTCCAAAAATTATAAATAAAAGAAGAAAAATAGACAAGAGTTAATAGAAGCTTACTCTTTACTTGGTGTAGCTTCTCCTTTAAGGCACTAAAATTCTATTAATGTTGGGAGTTTTTTTACCCTAAAACGTCCCTAGGTATTATAAAGGGGCTTGATAGGGATGATTTTGGTAGATATTTGTCTTTTTAAATATAATAATGAGTGGTTTTCAAAGGGGGTGGGGAGATGGGTTATTTATACTTGACGAGAGGGGTATTTTTAGAATAAAATATTGAATAAAATATTATATCTATGGTAAAACATGTAATAGTGAATTTTTGAAAATATAAATCATATTTAAATATAATATAATTATTTGAATACTTTAAACCTATTTATAATTATAATTTATTTAGTTTATCTAAAAGAAATGTGAAAAAAGGAAATTTTTTTTATTTTAAGGGAACCCTTTTGAATTTAGGTTTTGGAAAATGATTTTGTGGTATTGAAACTAATTTTATTATATTTAATAGACTAATTTATGAGATTAATGTTTTTTTGGCCGAACCAAAAGATATATAATTGATTAGATCATTATTACACCACCTTTAATAAAAAACATGTCATTGTTACATTAAGAATGATGTAAGTTAATATACACAGGTTATAAGAAAAACTATATTTTTACAATTCAATTAAAAATTGAAGTATTTCTGAAAATTTACAAAAAATAACCATTGAAAAATTCTAAATTGATGGTTTGAAAAATTATATTCATTTTATCCAAATAAATTTCTAACATAGGTAAATTTTATTGTTAATATAAAAATTATTATTTTTAAGAAATACTTTAAAATACGGTTTATTAAAAATGTGCCTATGTTTTATTGGAATTTTTTAGTCATGATATATATTTTTTGAATTTATAATATTTATATTTATATATGTTAATCATGATAAACATTATTTTATTAAATTTTATTATTTTGTGGTCAAATTATTTTTCCCACTATCTGGTTACTATTCCCATCGATGGAGTTATATTTTCCAATGATCTGGTCACTATTACCAATGGACCAGTTACTATTCCTATGGTGATGTTGCCTCTTATAAATTTGACTCCATTGTTTCACTAAATATTCCAAAAAATATATCCCATGGTTATATATTTTCATCCTCTAAGATGTTTATTGGTCTAGTAATATTTTGTTTGTTTTCTATAGTGTTGTTCGGGGGAGGGATGCTTCTAGCAGATTAGGGCGATCCATATTTTACCATTATATTTTTATATTTTCTATTTTTCCCTAGTAATAGTTTTCATTTTAATAGGTATATTCATTAAAAAATGTAATGATTTTCAATAATGAAATTACATGCTATTGGTTTCTCTCTATTTTGTATGTTTATAATACTTATATAATATAATAAACATTTATTTCAAGATAAGAATTTCATTTTTAAACTCTGTGTTTCTATATAAAACATAAAATATAACAGAAGTATTTAAAAAAGAAAATAGTTGTAAGAGTCATTAATAATGAGCCAAGTGTAATAAATATCGATCAGTGTAATAATTATAAACCTAAGAATAGAGAAAATGTGTGGGTATCCTTATAAATAATCTTCATTACCCTTGTTCACTCATTTTAGAAATAACTAGAGCCTAGTTAAATCTATAGTAGAAACCTCCTCGATTAAGTACATCCTTAATTAAAGATAAGGAACATTAACCAATGAATTAAAGATCTATATCAGGAACACAAATTTTATAAGATATATCAGGCTCACCCATCATCACCAATAACGTACATGAACTTTTTATTAATGTATAATAGGGAATCACTCATTTTTATCATCAAACTATAAAAAATATGATATCCTTTAAAGATTTATTTACCCATTGAAAAGAAATAAGTGTCATGATAATATCTTTAAAAAAATCATCATATTCCATCCAGAGAAATAATATAGATATTATTAAAAGGTCATATTCCCAATTATTCATCAGAATCATTAAGGTATTTTACATAGATTAAAATATTTTTAAAAGAACATTGAAAATATAACTTGGAAAATATATCATATTCCCTTTTCTTTCAATACATATAAAAAATAAAAATTGAAAAAATATTAAGTAAATGATTTTATTTGAAAATACCATTGATACTTGTAAATGAAGATTAAAATAGAGGAATAATTATTATGGTGGGAAAATCTATTCATATCTTATACATTAAAAAATAGTTTTTTCCATACATTTGAAAAAATCCTAAAATATATTGTACGTAAAATGTTTATCTTAAAATGAATATTTTTAGTCTTTTTAAAATAAAGTGAAAGTTATGGAAAATAAAATCTTAAAAACATTTCAAGTATTGGTAAAAAATTATTTAAAAAAATTATGAAGAGCATAGACATGGATTAATAAATTCCTTAACTAAAAAGTAAATATGATCAACTTTTCTTTAAAAACATTTTCTCAATACTTTGAAGTAATAAAGAGAGGAAAATAATAATAATATATAAAAATTAAATAAATAAATATGGGGAATAAAATATATGTGGTTTAAAGATAAAATCTATACAATTTCCCATTATATAAATTTAACATAGACAATCCCAAAAATAAATGAGATTGTAACAGGAACATTTACTGATTTGATGACATCAAAAAAAAATTGGTATATATGATGTGAGATGGATATATAAATACAATTAATTGCATGAAGAAATATATCTAAATTCATTAATGTGGAATTGCGTAAAACATACAAAGTAATTGTGGTGTATGACATGAAAAATTTCTCAAGAAGATGATATTGAGACAAATAAAACCCTTAAAAAGATAAAAACATTTGATGTGATAATTAATCTATGAAGTGATTATGTTAACATATTTAAATACACATACAAAAATTGGAAATAAATATTAAATTTTTTATAGATATATTCACACATAATCCTATAACAAAACTACTAAAAAACTAGGTTTATCCAACACTATGGATTTAATAGTGCTAGCTAAAAAAACTATTAAAGACCACCTTTATCATCACTAAAAAGGGATATGTTAAAGGGGGTCTTTAACAATCCTAAAAAAACTTCTGTTAAAGACCCACCTTTTTTCAACTCGTTTTTACAAAGACAAATAATGGCCCACCCTATATCAGCACTTTTGAAAAAGCACTAATAAATGAGGTCTTTTATCAACCCTTGTAAAAAAGCGCTGATTGGGGGGGTGTTTATCAGTTATTTTTTACAAGTGATGATAAATGTATACATAAAAAAAATATTTTTCATTTCAAATAATATATTAATATATAAATATATTTTTATTGATATAAACATTATAAATATTTTTTAAAACGTGTTTTAGATGTGGTAAATAAGAATTTACACTTAATATATTTGATATTTATTTAACATTGCTTAGAAAATAACTAAAAATAGATTTTTAATTAATAATAATATTATTATTACTGAGTAATATCTATTTAATACCAATTTGAAGATAAAAAATAAAAAAAAAGATCTAAAATAAGATGAAAACATAACTCGAAATTCAAATGGTCATAACTTTTGATCCGTGTGTCTGTTTGGGCTCTTCAACATATCAAATAAATGAATGCGATGATCTCTACACCTATGATGACATAAGAAAACCTCATTCAAATTTTTATAGATAAAAAATGGACCATAATATCTCTAAAACCATGTTTTTAGTAGGGGTACCCAATTTTTTTTAACATTTGATGGATTTTGAGCCACATTTAAAGGGGACTTTTTACCCTTTTTTAGCGGGGATTGAATTTATTCCTAGGTATTAAATTTATATTGATATTATAGTTTTTAAGTTTTATCATTTTTCATAATTTAATTTTATTTAAAATTAAATATATTAATTTTTTCTTATATTTACTTATAATAAATCACTCATATACATACATATATCAACATATTTACATAAAAATGTATATTCTAAAATATGTAAATAAATAGTTTTTTTAAAATCTATTTAAAACAACATCTAACCAATTTTTACATTATAAAAATACATTTATAATGTTTATATATACATATGTGTGTGTATTAGTAAATATATAATTATATATATACATATATATATATATATATTATAATCTAATATATGTAAATGAATATAATATGTAATATATTTAAATAAATATATTATATATCACACACACACACACATATATTGTATAAATTTATTTAAAAATTATTATATACATATACATATATATAAATATAAATATAAATATATAGAAATATAATTACAAAAATTGAAAAATAACATGGTGTAGATGTAGAGGTGTTATATCATTGAAGGAGAGGTGGACGGTTAAAATCCAGGCATGCACAAATGAGGCTAGAAATTCACAAAGTGATGATTTAAGGGATGGTGAGGTGAAAATCACTGATAAAGGGGGGTGTGGAGCACTTTTAAAGGGGTCGTGGAAGCACTAGTAAAGGGGTCAGGAATATAGGTTTCCAAAAAATTACCCCCTTTAGTAGCGTTGGATTTATCGGTGCTAAAAAAGTGCTGTTAAAGGCATCCTTTAACAACGCTAAAAAAATTATTGTTAAAGGGTTCCTTTAACAACAAATTTTTAATGCTGATAAAAGTTTCATGCTTTTAACCATGATTCAATTATCAACACTTTTTAATTGCTGATAAAGGAATTTTCTAGTGCTGTTAAAGGCATTTTTTTAGTATTGAAATTAATTCAATGAAGATGGGTTATAATCCAATGAAAGGAAATTGAGTTAAGAGATCCTTTATCATGAGTCTGGACTTTCTATGTTTGTATTTTAAATCATGTATAATAAAATTGTTTTAATTAATTATTTTTTAGGTATAATAATTTATAATTATACAATTTATTTAATTTATTTCAAGAACATATTTAATTACTTAATTGGTTAATTCCACATTGTGTTTATTAAGGATGTTCAGTTCATCATAATAAAATGACATTGGTAGGTCGACAATGATCAAAGGGGTCATTTATGCATCATCTCCAGAATATTATTCATGAAATTATTATAATTTTTATACATAAAATTAAATTATAGTGTTTCTCATGAAATCTGTTCATGAAAATTGAAATACACCGGCACATGATCCGGTAGCCCGCACATACACACAAGTAATATTTTTCACTTTTAATTTGACAGAAAATAAAGAAATAAAACAAAATATTATATTTGAAAAATAATTATAATTTTATAAACATAAATTACGTTAATTAAATCCACCTCATTGACCATCCATTAGAAGAGGTATTGATAAATGAAGAACAACACTACATGCAGACTGTATTCAATATGTACGAATACATGCTCACTCCATTTTTTAATGACTGAAATGGTATAAATATGGGTAATATATCACATATATATATGTATTGAATCATATTTAATACATTAATATAATTTAAATACATTAAATCCATCATAAAAAGCATCTAGTAAAGTATGTGTTGAGAAATGAAATACATTGATTCACGAGGTGGTAGTCCACACGTACACACAAATAATGATATCGTTTCCCAATTGATGGAAAAAGGGATGGATAAAGGTTATTCTAACAACATAATATCATATAATTATATTTTAGATATTGAAGTTATTATATTGGAATGGTTAGGATATAATTGAATGTGGTAGTAGAATAAATTAAATGAATGAATGTGATTTAGAGTGTTACCTAATCTTTAGAAGACCACCTTAGACTTACACATTAAGACTTCTAGGATGGTTTTTTGGTTTGATAAGAACCTATAGAGTGTGGTGATGTATTTTTAGAAGTGTTTTGGGAATATATTGGTTAAGATAAAAGGTTTAAGAGGTGTGATTAAGATTGGAGTTGTAGTGTCCACATATAAGAGAGGAGAGAGTCACTCTTAGAATTACTTTAGTTAATATAAAATAATTTTCATGCTCAAGTAGAACTAAATAAATATATTTAAAATATTTAATGAGAATGAGTTTAAACATTCTCATCCAATAAAATATATACATTTTTAAGTAATGTTTTAACAGTAGCCTCTTAGTTTTATCCCCTCATTAACCCTTTTGATGATTACCACATTATAAACGTTTTTTACTCTTTTGGTGTTATGAAAGTAACTATAAAAGTCAAGGTGACCCATAATTTTACATTAGATTATATTCTAAGCTGTATCCCCTTAACTTAGAAAAATATTATATTTTTATAAATTTTAAATTATTTAATAAAATATTATTTAACATAAGATACCAGTAAAGTCATTTTCTGAACTATTCACATAGTTTTACTTTTAAATAAATCATGATAAGAATTGAATTCAAATATAAAATATTTAAATATCAATAATAATATATATTTATCTAAAAACTTATGGAACATAATAATTTATCCGAAAAATTTACTTTTTAGGTTTTTTAAAGTAATTTAGTAGATTTTTATAGTCCTTGCACATGCACTATATCAGTGTTGCATAAACATTTAAGGTAACTATTTCATAACTAAAAATTAAAAATAAATTTCCATAAAAATGAAATTAATTCATCTTTAAAATAAATTTTTATAACAAAACATAACCTTTTTTTATCTATTTGAAAAAATTTAGTGATATTAAAACAAATATAGTTACACTTTGTATTTATTATTTACTTAAAATAATATTAAGGTATTTATCAGTATCATGTGGAAATAAATAGATATTTTTTTCTTCAAATTTTAGATGATTATTATCCAAAACCTCTCATAAAATGAAATCAAGGAAATTTTTTGGGTGATTTTAATGTCCTATCCCATATTTTTAATCTTGTTTTACCTATTTACCCTTATCATGTTGACAAATTTTTTACTAAGGTTTCTATTTATAATGAAGAAAATTAAAGACACTTATTTCCCAAATTTTATCACTATGATTTAGAATATTGAATAAATTTTATCAAATTAAATTTATATAAGTGTAATGATTTAATTTTAAAATAAATCCACAAAACAATATGAAAAATAATTTTCCATGAAAATGCTTTATAAGAATAAAAATGTTCTTATACCAAATTTAAATATAATATCAATCTCAATGACATTAATAAGATTATTTTCAATATAAATTAACTAATTAAATTTTATAAACAATTCTAAAAATGGTACCTTGTAAATATTTCACATGAAATGATAGTTTTCTACAAAATTGGGTTTTCACTATTCACTTATAAAATAGTATTTTTAAAAAAATATCAAAACTTCATCCTAAGATAATTTTTTATGATTATTTATAAATTATTTCATTTTTATCTAATAAAATCTCTAAAGGATTATGAAATTAATTTTAATGTTTTTTCACAAAAATAAATAAAAACCATATTTGAGAAAATGTATTTTTGAAGAATAATAGGACTTTTTTTCTCATTCCATTCCTAATAAAATAATTAAATAAATTTAATTCATTAAATTGAATATATAATATATTTATTTCAATATAATAATTTGTAAATAGTGATTTTTTTAATATATTAAGATACGAATACATTTCACGCATCAAAACAATATAATAAAAAATATCCCTTTCACCTTTAATTTTTTATCCTTATTTCAGACCTATTGAATTTAAATATACCTATCAACTTTATATATAATGAAAATAAATAAAATTTTCATATTACATACCTATATATATATATCCTTACTTGATTCACTAAAATTTTCTCATTTACATCAGTCTCATTTTGTATATTATATTACTAATTCATTTCTTTGTTTCCATAGTAATAGTTGGGGTCACAATCTTGATGGAGATATATGTGGATAAAGATTTTATATTTTTAGTGTATTTATATATATGTTTAGTTACTATAATATTAATTTTATTAATTTTGTTTCATATTGTAAACTCATAATGTATTAGTGTTCATCTTTCATTGTAATATTTTATTTGAATAAAAGTATCACTATTCATTTTAGATTGATGTTGCATGTATCATAATATATCAACCATAATATTCATTTAAATGAGAAATACATTTCCAAATATCATGGTGTTATATTCTCTCCCTCTTTTATAAATTTCATCATCTTAATTTTATCTTGAGATTGTTAATCAATGGTTTAACATTTAAAAATATCTTTATTGAAAACCAATGTAACATCCCAGGTAAATAATGAATATGAAATTTTCTTATTTATTAATATTTGTGAATTAAATAGTAATTTTACTTTAAATGGGTTTCTATGTTCTATAGCGTACCCGATACACAACAAATGAGTTTCTTGGAAATCTTACGTTGCACACTAATAATATAATAATATTATTTTAAATTGTAGTTAACACCTAGCCGTTGTAATGGAGGGAATGAATATAACTAACTAAAATATGATTATACATGTTTGTTAAATGTTTTTACATTTATCCAATAAATGTTAGAGGCTTAAAATGCGAATGAATCCAATTTTAAGCATAAATATTCTAATATTTTTTAAAAGGTCGATTAACCACCTTTTGATGGAGAACCCTTTTTAAATCTACTTTTTTTTCAATTTTATATTTTATAAAAAATAAACTCCTTATTTATAATAAAGACATCAAAATTTTCTTTGTGTAAATTTTTGGTATTTTTCCGATAAAGTTCATTTTTTAATGAATAGTGAAAATGTTGTATTTTAGTTCAAAACTGCCTTTTGATCTAATTTATTTATATGGTTAGATTATATTTTTAATTGGTTATAAAGTGTAATTAAAATATATTTTTACCATTTAATCTAATGGTGGTCATTTAATTTAATTTCAATTTCAAATTGGACATAAACAAGTTTCAATCTTTTGATAGACATTGTTTCTTAAAAACACGCTATTTGTTTTGACATTGAGAATTAATTATAAAATTAATTAATACAACTTCTATGCTTTGAATTTGGTAAAATAGACATCATTTTTAAATTTGTAATATCAAATATATCTTAGGGTGAATTTTTGGTATTTTTTCTGAAAAACATCAATTTTTGATGAATAGTGAAACCACTAAGTAGTAGTTAAAAACTGATTTTTTCGTTTAAATGAAATTTTACCACTTCTGTGAATTGAATTTAAAAAATATAACATACGTGGTTGTCATCAGTAAGTAAAATGTGGTTCAATGGGATGAAAATAATTTTTGGTGAATAGTAACTTTTGAGTTTTATTAACCGTGATTAAAGGTAATTAGGGTAATTTAAGGTAAAAATAATATTATAAAAATATAAAAATACCTTGAAACATGTACTAACCTTATTTTATGAGTCATGACCGACCAATAAAATCTATGGGTCAATTTGGGGGCCCCATGGAGCCACTTGCGTATGATAATGACATTAATAACTTTTTATTTAAAGTAAAAATAAAAATGTCACAAACATGTATTGTTTTACTAAAACAATTTTTACATGGAGTTATATAAATTATATTTTTGACTATAAATATTCATTATAAAGATAAAAATATTTCCTACATCATGGTAATTTTTCTATAATTTTTACACACCAAATAAATAAAGTTATTCATGACACAATGATGACGTTGTGTTTACGTCATTAATGAATGATTTAAATAAATAAGAAGATAATGTTTAAAATAATATCCAAAACTTGTCAAATTATTATTTTATGATTTTATTTCTAACAAGGTACACCTTATATTTTACTTTAATAACATTTTGACCTTTAGAAACCGAAAATCATTATATAATAAAATAATATTTTGAAGCTTTCCAAAAGAGCCCCTCCTCTCCCTTATAAAAAGACCCCACTTCCTACCCCTTCATCACACTTCTAAAGCCATTTGGATCGTCAAAACTCTACTCATATAATCTCCCAATATCCATATCTTCATCCTAGAAGCCTTACCTTAGGCATAAAGCACTTTAAGAAACCCTTTTGGTTCAAACCAATGGGCGTTACCCGATTTAAAGGTAATGTCTTCTCTTATGTTCTTTTGTTTTATTTTGCTTCTCCAACACCCTAAACCTTTTTTATTCATTTATTTTGTAACAAAAACAGTATCTTAAATATACTAGGATGTTTTTATTAGAATTATTAGAGCTAAAATTACAAACACCTCCATCTAATGGCTGAAGAACATAATGTTTCTGTGGACGGTGAACTACTGCCTCACATAATGATGATTATTCAATTATATCCTACCGCCTCTCATGGTGGCCAATAAGTTATCAATGTATTTATATATGATATATATTATGTTTATGTTTTTCTTATTCTTATGTATTTTTCATTTATTTCATACCTTTATGGTTTCCATAATAGGTAAACGCGATAATTTCATTTTAGGAAGTACAGACTACCGCCCCCTCAAAGTGATATGACTCGTTCTTTCCATACGTGGAACGTATAAAGGATATAATTTATGAACTTATGTAACATATATGAAATAAATATTACAATGAAATTATAATATAACTATGAATCACTATGTTTTCATTTCATTAAAATATGAAATAGAAATGAAAGTAGCATTCATGCGTACATACGGTTTTCTGTCTCCATGAACGGTGCATTTTATTTATTTTCTCCAAATATTATGTACTATGTAAAGTCATATATATACTGGATATATATGATATATATGAAATCTAAATGATTAATATCATTCTAGAGATAATGGACTCTTGAACACGTGGACAATTTATAATTATAACAAGTTCATTTTTGACTCAAGTTCCAAACATCAACAAAATGTCTATTATGAACTCAAATAAATAAATAATTGTTATCCACTGGTAATAAGTGATATAAAAGGTATAATAAACTTGAAAAATATTGTTAAGCAAGTATAAATTAATTTAAATTTATCATTCAGGAAGAACAAGGAACATACGAACGAGTCTAGTTGGACACGTGGTAAGGGATTTCTTATCTCACTTTTAATTCTGTGAGATTTCCATTGTTCGCCACTTATTTATTTCATGTGGTGTATTGTGTAATTACATTATATATATATTATCATTATTATATTTATATTAATGTTATTCTGTGATTCATTTGGTGGTTATTATCTTTTGGTCATACGACTCGATTTATTACAATGGGGTAAGGGGTTTTTATCTCACGTTTTATTCCCGTGAGATTCATGCTATATTTGTCACAATCGCTTTTGAGTGTTGTATGTACTGACCATGATTCTACTATTTGTGTAATATAATTTCATTTATTGGTATTTACATCAACACTTTACGGCCATTCTTTCATATGATGTATGTTTCGTAAGTTACCAAATCGTTAAGGGAACCTTTCACCCTCTTCTTTTTAAAAGACATATTTTTGTTATGTCTTTTAGTTTACATATTGTTATGATGGGATATGTTGTTCAATATACTTATTGATGTAAATTTTATGTCTAAGGGATGAGATATCATTTTCTCTCTCAATAACTCATTTTATGAATTTTAAACTGATGCCGTTAAGCTGTCGAATTTTTGTAAGGGAACTTCTTAACCCAATTTCAATTCTTTGGGTTAAACCTATAATTCTTGATTATGTCATCATATAAATATGTGTGAATGACCTATGATTGTTTTACAATTAATATCCACTTATATTGGGTGTATTTATATTTGTCAAGCATGATTATTCCATTGATTTATCCTTAATCTAAGGATACCGTCTTTATAAGGGACTTCGTCTCAATCTCCTTTCATTGAGGCATATTTTGTTTTAATTCAAGAATTTATTTTATACGATGTATAAACACCTTTTAATTTTAATTTCATTCAAAGGGAATCTTTTTCTATGAAGCGTTTTACTAAATTACAAAAGGAATGTTTCTTTTAACATAAGAGATGACAATGACCTTTTCCGCCACCGCGAGTATTATTTGGTCTTTGGCTTCCTCAACAAGCCATAGTGTTTTTAAAAGAAAAGAAATACCATATAATATTTTATGTATTTTGGTATTGAAAATGGTTTTGATAATGTATTTGTTATGTCAATATATTTAAGTGATATATTGTGATTTAAATGTGGAAATGTTTTCTTTCCTTTATATTTGTTTTATATCTTATGATTTTATAATTATACTTGGACATTTGACGTGTGGTTACGTGATAAAAAAATGATAGGTGGTGCCATGAATACGAGGACAGGTGGTTACGTTATAACCTCCAATGCATTGGGTATGAAAGTAGTTCGTATGGCTATTCCATTTAGTGACATGTGTGGAAGTTGACCATATGGTTATTTCATTTTAGTATGTTTATGCCCCAAGTTACGTTTATATGTTATGTGTTCTTTATATAGATTTTATGGTGATATTTTTGTTACAAAATGCTAATCAATGATATTTTATTCAATGCAGATTATTTACTACTTCATAAAGGTGAAAAGTATTACTTATGATTAAGTATTCATGGTTTACTTGTTGTTTTGAAAAACTAATAGTTTCCTTCTTTGTGTATCCATTCTGAGATTTTTATGCTCATCCCAGGTTTTTGAAATGTTTTCCACAGGACTAAAAGATGAATAGGGTCAAGGATGAGATCAAGAAAATACATTCTATCTAAAACATGGAACTATACATGTTTCTTTTTAAGAGTTTTTATTTTATGAAAAAATGGAAACTAAGTAAAAGTATATACATTTTAATCTTTTTATATGTAATAGTTTTGTCCTAATTCTATAAAATTCTAAACCTGAAAAGATCCTCAATGTGAGTTATTCATTTAATTCAAGATTATGTAATGTTTTAAGTCCAGGTCCTTATAGTTGGTATCAGAGGTCAGTTTAGATAACTTTAGAGGTTAGGGTATTCTTTAAACATTAGTGACACTACCATAATGGTTTGGATTTCAGAAAGAGTCATAGTTTTTTTAGATAAAGTGAATGAGTTTAAGATAACATGAATAATTATATCTTAGTATTATATGATGATTTTACTGATATACTCACACTGACCTTTTTGGTTTTAGTAAATGGAAGGATCTAGCAGGCACCAACGTAACAGTGGATGTGAAGAAAAATATGACGGTTTTTTGAATGAGCAACTGAATTATATGGGAGCTACAATGAGAACCCTTGTGGTTATTCTCAACCAAATATCTAGAGTCATTATTGACCACATGAACCTTAGTGATTTTATAAGGCATCATATTTACGAGAAACAAATCCCTATGGAAGTTTAGGTAATAATCATAAAAGTAAGTGTGTTCAAAAACCTATGTGTCAAAGATGTGGAAATAAACACCTAGGAAAATGTTTCAAAGGGAAAAAAACATGATATAGATGTGTAAATGAAGGTCATAAATAAAGAACCTTCCATGGAAAAAGGAAGCATCCAGTTGACTCTAGGAAAGGGAAAGAAGTTATTTCAGAGGGATCAATTGAATGTTTTAAATGTAGTGTTCATGGTCATTATGCAAACACATGTCCTACGAAGATGTTTCAGGAATGGGATCACCAAGATCGTACAAATATTTTTTTACCAATACCTAATGCTATTCCGATTTAGGATGAAGAAACTGATAATGACCAATGAAAGGTATGAATTATTTCTTAACATATGTTTTCCTATTATTGAAATATTAGGATACGATTCATGATTTTGTTTGTAGGAAAGAATTATTTCAGAATAATTTGTAAAGGAATGGTTAATGGATCATGAATAATGTTGGATGAGTAAGAAGCCAACATATAAGGTATTTAAGAGTTATGGTAGATTTTATGATGGTTAAATGCTTAAAAGTATTAAGGCTCTTTTGATGATGGGATTACATTAGAAGACTTTTTATAGTATGTGTAACCCTGAAGTTTGATATATGAAAATTTTATTCAAGGAATAATTATCTTTTCTTTTCTGGATATAGTTATAAAGAACCATTGGGGTTTATATGATCCTTGAATTTGAGGAAATTATATTTTAATACATTTTGGGATGAAAAATGAAAGTTATTAGATAAACTTAATGGTTAAAATATGTTAAAATTATTTTTGATGAATTTATCTCTTTTTGTTAATGTTATAAAATTATATAGTTTTTGAAAAGGGACAACACGCAGACTGTGCGACAACCCGTCGCGTCGGACGAAGCTGCGGGAATCAAACCCATAACCAAAGTGCGACTGGTATTTATCGCCTACCACTGGACTACATGAAGTTCCTGGTTAGTTTGACTAATTATTTTTAGTTAGGTTATTTTATGAATCAAGAATAATTTAATTTTGGGTTACCTATGTAAATGATTAACCTATCAGGGAGGATATGTCATTAGGTTAATTACTTTTCAGTATAAGACTTTTAGAGTAGCTGATGTTATTTTAAGATAAATGTTAAGATGTATCGTGGGAGACTATGTGATAAAATTCTTCTGAGTTTTCGGATTTGATCATAGTTTGAATTACTTTGAATAATTTTATGTACAACTATTTATTTAATGGTCTTTGATGAACCTTGGGTTTTGTTGGAAAAATTTTGGGAGATTAAGAGTAGTTTTTCTTTTTGTAAAAGATTATCCTTTTTGGGGATTATCTGATCTTGTACTAACAATTTTGGTTTTGGTTAAGGTCTAAAGACATGAGAAATATATAGTTCATCTTTTTTGGATTATGTGATTCTCTAGTTCTTTTAATGTGAAAAATTCATCCTAAATACTAATCGTTAGGAGAAAATATGAGTTTGTGTTAGAAATCTTGTAAAATATGAAAGTATACATGTCAAGTAAGTATGTTTCCTTATGTTTTAGTTAATACCATAAATAAATTCCCCAATGAAAAGTAACCTAAAACAAAATCATTGTCTATCAACTTTTCCTACTGGGTAATCAAATATCGTTTAACCCGTCACAAGTTTGTGGATTTCAGATTGTTTACTTTCTCCTGATGATATTTTCTATCACTCTTCATCAGAACTTGACACTTAGTTTCTCCTCTATATCCATGTTTTAAAGTAATCCTATTATGGGTTATCTCAGGTGACCATTTTACTTCTCTTTATTTCTTTTAAAGTGATAGTTTTATTGACTCCTTTTCCGATGTGGGGCTTTCAATGAAGTTTCCGAGCCCAATTTTAAAATTGCGAGGACACAATTCTCAAAAGGGGAGAATGATGTAACATCCCAGGTAAATAAATAATATGACATTTTTATATTTATTAAATTTTTGTGAATTAAATATTAATTTTACTTTAAAGGGTTGCTATGTTCGATAGTGTACCCAATATGCAACAAATGAGTTTCTTTGAAATCTTACATTGCACACTAATAATATAATAATATTATTTTAAATGGTAGTTAACACCTAGCCATTATAATGGGGGTAATGAATAGAACTAACTAAAGTATGATTATACATGTTTGTTAAATGTTTTTACATTTATCCAATAAATTTTAGAGGCTTAAAATGCGAGTGAGTCCAGTTTTAAGCACATATATTCTAATATTCTTTAAAAGGTCGATTAACCCCCTTTTGATGGAGAACCCTTTTTAAATATACATTTTTTCAATTTTAAATGTTATAAAAAATAAAATTCTTCTTTATAATCAAGAATTTTTTTTTTACTTTGTGTAAATTGTTGGTATTTTTCCGATAAAGTTCATTTTTTAATGAATAGTGATAAATATTGTATTTTAGTTTAAAACAACCTTTTAATATAATTTATTTATTTGGTTATATTATCTTATTAATTGGTTTTAAAGATTAATTAAAATATATTTTTACCATTTAATCCAATGGTGGTCATTGGAATTAATTTCACTTTGAAATTGGACATAAACAAGTGTCAATCTTTTGATAGATATTGTTTCTTAAAAAACGTTATTTATTTTAGCAGCAGGAATTAATTATAAAATTAATTAATTCAACTTCTATGTTTTTAATTTCGTAAAATGAACATAATTTTTGAATTTGAAATATAAAATATAGCTTAGGGTGAATTTTTTGTATTTTTCTGAAAAACATCAATTTTTGATGAATAGTGAAACCACTAAGTAGTAGTTAAAAACTAATTTTTTTTCATTTAAATGAAATTTTACCACTTCTGTGAATTGAATTTAAAAACTTTTACATACATGGTTTTTATTATTAAGTAAAATGTGGTTCAATGGGATGAAAATAATTTTTTATGCATAGTAACTTTTGAGTTTTATTAACCGCGATTAAAGGTAATTAGGGTAATTTAACTTAAAAATAATATTATAAAAATATAAAAATACCTTAACACATGTTATAACCTTATTTGATGAGTCATGGATGACCAAGAAAATACATGGGTCAATTTTAGGGCCCCATGTAACCATTTGGGTATGATAATGACATTAATAACTTTTTATTTAAAGTAAAAATAAAAATGTCACAAACATGTATTATTTTACTAATTTTTTTTAAATTGGGTTATATAAATTATCCTTTTGACTATAAATATTAATTAGAAAGATAAAAAAATTTCCTACATCATGGTAATTTTAATATAATTTGTAGACATCAAATAAATAAAATTATTTATGACACAATGATCACACAGTGTTTACGTCATTAATGATTGATTTAAATAAATTAGAAGAAAAAGTTTAAAATAATATCCAAAAATTGTCCAATTATTATTTGATGAGTTTATATCAAACCTGGGACACCTTATATTTGACTTTAATGATTTTTGGACCTTTAGAAACCGAAAATCTTTATATAATAAAATAATATTTTCAAGCTTTCCAAAAGAGCCCCTCCGCTCCCTTATAAAAAGACCCCAGTTCCTACCCATTTATCACACTTCTCAAGCCCTTTGGATCCTCCAAAATCTACTCAAATAGGCTCCTAAGATCCCACTCTTCATCCTAGAAGCCTTCCCTTAGGCAGAAATAACTTAAAGAAACCCTTTTGGTTCAAACCAATGGGAGTTACCCGATTTAAAGGTAATGTCTTCTCTTATGTTATTTTGTTTTATATTGCTTCTCCAACCCCCTAAACTCTTTTTATTCCATTATTTTGTAACAAGAAAAGTATCTTAAATATAATAGGATTTTTTATTATAAGTATTCTCGACACACTTACACACACCTCCATCTAATGGGTGAAGAACATAATGTTTCTGTGGACGGGGAACTACTGCCTCACGTAAGGATGATTGTTCAATTATCTCCTACCGCCTCTCCTAGTGTCCATTAAGATGTCATTGTATTTATATATGATATATATATTAAGTTTATGTTTTTATTATTCTTGTTTATTTTTCATTTATTTCATACCTTTATGGTTTCCATAATAGGTAAACGTGATAATTTCATTTTAGGAAGCGCAGACTACAACCCCCTCAAAGTGATATGACTCGTTCATGCCATACGTGGAACGTATAAAGGATATAATTTATGAACTTATGTAACATATATGAAATAAATATTATACTGAAATTATAATATATCTATGAATCACTATGTTTTCATTTTATTACAATATGAAATAGAAATGAAAGTAGTGTTCATGCGTACGTATGGCTTACCGTCTCCATGAATGGTTCATTTCATTTCTTATCTCCAAATGTTATGTACTATTATAAATACATATATATACTGGATATATATGATATATATGACATCTAAATGATTAATATAATTCTGTAGATAATGTAATCTTGACCACATGGACAATTTATAATTATAACAAGTTCATTTTTGACTCAAGTTCCGAACATCAAAAAAATGTCCATTATGAACTCAAATAATTAAATAATTGTTATAGAAAGGTAATAAGTGATAAAAAAGGAATAATAAACTTGAAAAATATTATTAAGAAAGTATAAATTAATTTAATTTTATCATTCAGGAATAACAAGGAATATATGAGCGAGTCAAGTCAGACATGTGGTAAGGGTTTTCTTATCTCACTTTTAATTCCGTGAGATTTCCATTGTTCGCCACTTATTTATTTTATGTTGTGTATTGTGTACTTACATTTGATATATATTATCATGATTATATTTATATTAATGGTATTATATGATTCATTCTGTGATTATTATCTTTTGGTCATACGACTCAGTTTATTACAATGAGGTAAGGGGTTTTTATCTCACTTTTTATTCCCATGAGATTCATGCAGTATTTGTCACTATTGCCTTTGAGTGGTGTATGTATTGCCTATGATTATACTCTTTGTGTAATATAATTTCATTCATGGGTATTTACACCAAAACATTATGGTACTTCTTTCATATGATGTACGTTTCGTAAGTTACCAAATCGGTAAGGGAACCATTCACCCTCTTCTTTTTAAAAGACTTCTTTTTGTTATGTCTTTTAG
Source organism: Viscum album (assembly GCA_963277665.1). Lineage (NCBI taxonomy): Eukaryota > Viridiplantae > Streptophyta > Magnoliopsida > Santalales > Viscaceae > Viscum > Viscum album. The sequence continues at coordinate 1,741,353,902 of OY728128.1, read as the reverse complement.
TTTTCATATTATTATATTGGGATATGTTCTTATATATTCTTATTGATTTAAATTTTATGTCTAAGTTATGAGATACCATTTTATATCTCATCAACTCATTTTCTAAATTTTAAAGTGACACAGTTAGGCTGTTGAATTTTTGTAAGGGAACTTCTTAACCCAATTTCAATTCTTTGGGTTAAACCTCTACTTCATGATCATGCCATGCTATGAATATGTGTGAATTACATATGATTGTTTTACACTTAATATCCACTTATATTGGGTGTATTTATATTTTTCATGTATGATTATTCCATTGATTTATCCTTAATCTAAGGATACCGTCTTTTTAAGGGACTTCGTCTCAATCTCCTTTCATTGAGGAAAATTTTGTTTTAATACAGGACTTTATTTTATACGCTGTTTAAACACCTTTGAATTTTCATTTCATTCAAAGGGAATATTTTTATATGAAGCATTTTAATAAATGACAAAAAGGAATGTTTCTTTTAACATAAGCGATGAAAACGACCTTTTCCGCCACTGCGAGTATTATTTGATCTTTGGCTTCCTCAACAAGCCGTAATGTTTTTAAAAGAAAATAAATACCATATACTCTTTTATGTATTTTGGTATTGAAAATGGTTTTTATAATGGATTTGTTATGTCAATATATTTAATTGATAAATTGTGATTTAAATGTGGAAATGTTTTCTTTCCTTTATATTTATTTTATGTCTTATAATTTTATAATGGTACTTGGACATTTGACGAGTGGTTATGTGATAAACCAAATTATCGGTGGTGCTATGAATACCAGGAGGGGTGGTTTCATTATAACCTACAATGAATTGGTTATAGAAGTCGGTGGTAGGGCTATTCCATTTAGTGACATGTGTGGAAGTCGACCGTATGGTTATTCCATTTAAGTATGTTTATGTCCCAAGTTACCTTTATATGTTATGTGTTCTTTATATGAGTTTTATGGTGATATTTTAGTTACAAAAGGGTAATAAATGATTTTTTATTTAGTGAAGAGTATTTACTACTTCATAAAGTTGAAAAGTATTACTTATGATTAGGTATTCCTGGTTTACTTGTTGTTTTGAAAAACTAACAGTTTCCTTCTTTGTGTATCCCTTACTGAGATTTTTGTGCTCATCCCAAGTTTTTGAAATATTTTCCACAGGACTTAAAGATGAAAAGGGTAAAGGATGGGATCAAGGAAAGACATGATATCTAAAACATGGAACTATACATGTTTCTTTTTAAAAGTTTTTATTTTATGAAAAAATGGAAACTGAGTAGAAGTATCTACTTTGTAATCTTTTGATATGTAATAGTTATATCCTAATTCTCTAAAACTCTAAACCTGAAAAGATCCTAATTGTTAATTATTCATTTAATTCAAAATTATGTATTGTTTTAAGGCCGAGTCCTTATAAGCAATATCCTAAAAAAAGTAAATAAAACTTCCTTTCGAAAATAATAAAAGGTAAATATAAAGGTCATATGGAATAATACATTACTAGGTTTAAAAAGAAGAGAAAACTATTAAAAATTGAAAATATTGACATGGAGAAGGAAATTAATGTCAAAATAATGATAAGTAGTGATAGAGAACATTTATCACAAGAAAGTGAATGATCAAGATAAAGTCAATGAGCATGAAGCCATAAAACAATAAGGTGTTAAAAAGACCATCAATTCATCAAAAATGAAGGTATTATGACCACATTTTTCTTTGATGATACTTTTCCCAGAGTTGATGAATTCCTTTACCATCTAGACGAATAACATAAGGAAATAAAATTTATTTTATTAAAAATCATAAAAATATTTTCATCCTTTGGTTACGTATTTCAATCAGTTTCCACCTTTATATTGTCTTTTACTCCAAATGATGAGTATGAATATTTAATGATTAATGCACTATAATCAACTTTTGGATTGACCATGAGGTATATAAAATGATGAAGATCTATTAATCCTATATTTAATAAATACAAAATGGTTAGAAAATGATAAGATAATACCTAAATAAACTTTATATGAAGATAAAAATATTAATCTTCTGTACTTCAATAATAACACCTAAGGTTTAACTTATATCATTCCATAAAGAGATAGACCATAAAACTCAACAAAACATGTTTTCACCAAGGTAACATGAATCCTTTCTGAATCATATAATGTAGTGAAGTTCACCAAAATAACAACAATCATCTTTACATTATGGAAAAAAAGGGTATTTGTGATGGGACAACCACCCGTCAAAAATATTCCATCGAGAGGGAGTATTTGCGACGTGAATCATATATCGTCGTAAATAATTAGTGAAAAAAGAATATTTTCGATGGGAAAATATTCCAGTCGTAAATACCTTGGACCCGCATTGTGTACCAAAACACATGAGGACTATTTTCCACACGAATGTGTTCCCATCGCAAAAAGTCTTCCAACGTTTTTTTATTCATGACAGTGGGTTTACTCCCGTCACAAATGTTATCTCATCAAGAAAGTTTTTACGAAGGTCTTGTCACAAATAATTTCCGCCTATTTTTGTTATTTGTGATGATAATTTCTCCCATCGTAAATAAATTATCGGTAGAGGGTATTTGCGATGGGACCCGTCACAAATACCTTTATTAATCAATGTCATGATTAATATAGCTGGAACTAATTGAGATGGGGCACCCATCACAAATAATGTCATTGTAAATGATCTAACCTATACATTCCCCCACCGGAATTTCTTCCATTTAACTCTTCCCTTAATTTCTCTCCCATTCTCTACTCTCACATTCTTCACTGTACATTTTTTTATGTTTTAAATTTTGCAGTCGAGTATCTTTCAACCTTTACATCCAACAAAATAATCAATTTTAAGTTATTTATTTAATGTTTTTATTATTTATTAAAGTTATTTTATTTTATATTTGTAATAAGTATAATTAATTAGAGGTAATTAGAATTAGTTTTTTTATTTTTCATTCATTAGTTTTAGAAATATTTTGTTTTAATTAGCAGTAATGTCTTTAATTAAAAGTAAGTAGTTGTAATATTTAATAATTTGGTTCAATTGTCATCAATTAGTGATAATTGGTTTTAATTAGTATTAATTAGCAGTAAGGAGTGTTAGCTAGTTATAATTAGTAATAATTAGTGTTAATTAGCATTAATTAGTTACAATTATTATTAATTAGTAATATTTTTAATAGTTGCTAATAGTTAGTAATAATTAGTAATAATTTGTAATAATTAGTAATAATCAGTAATAATTAGTAATAATTAGTAATAATATGTAATAATTAGTAGTAATTAGTAATAATAGTAATAATTAGTATTAATTTGTAATAATTAGGGGTAATTTGTAATAATAAATGGAAATTAGTAATAATTTGGGGTAATTATTAAAAATAATTACTAATTAGTGGTAACTAGTAGTTATTAGTAAAAATTATTTACAATTAGTGGAAAATAGTAAATATTAGGGTAAGTAGTAATAATTAGTGGTAATTAGAAAACAATTAGTAAAAATTAGGAGTAATTAGTAATACTTAGTAGAAATTTGTAATAATTAGTAATAATTTGTAATAATTTGGCTTAATTAGTAATAGTTAGTGATAATTGGTAATAATTAGTGGTAATTAGTGGTAATTAGTGGTAATTAGTAAAAATTAGTTATAATTAGTGGAAATTAGTAATAATTAGTTGTAATTAGTAATAATTAGTGGTAATTAGTAATAATTAGTGGTAAATAGTTATAATTAATTTTAATTATTAATAATTAGTAATTATTAGTATTAATTAGAAACGATTAGTAATAGTTAGTAGTAATTAGTATTAATTAGTAATAATTAATGTTAATTAGTAATAATAAGTAATAATTAGGGGTAATTAGTAATAATTTGGGGTCGTTAGTAATAATTAGTACTAATTAGGATTAATTAGTAATAATTATGGGTAATTAGTAATCATTAGGGGTAATTATTAATAATTAAGGGTAATTAGTAATAATTAGTAAAAATTAGGGGTAATTATTAAAAATTAGTGGAAATTAGTGATAATTAGTCAAAATTAGAAATAATTAGTGGTAATTAGTATTATTATTTATAATTAGTTATAATTAGTAATAATTAGCAATAATTAAGGATAATTAGTATTAGTTAGTACTAGTTTGTAATACTTTGTAATAATTAGTAATAATTAGTATTAATTTTGGGTAATTCTTATTAATTATGGCTAATTAGTAATATTTAGGGGTAATTAGTAATAATTAGAGATAATTAGTAATAATTAGGGTTAATTAGTAATAATTAGGGGTAATTCGAAATAATTAAGAGTAATTAGTAATAATTTGGTGTAATTACTAAAAAATAACAATAATTAGTAGTAATTAGCAGTAATTAGTAAAAATTTGTAAAAATTAGTAATAATTAGTATTAATTAGTAAAAATTAGTAATAATTAGAAATAATTAGGAATAATTAAGAATAATTAGCAGTAATTAGTATTAATTAATATAATTTAGGTGTAATTGGTAATAATTAGTATTAATTAGGGGTAATTCGTAATAAGTAGGGGTAATTATTAATAAGTAGTTTTAATTAGTAATAATAATTATTAATTAGTAATATTTGGTATTGATTTGTAATAATTAGTATTAATTAGTAAATTATTAGTAATAATTATTATTAATTAGTAACAATTAGTATTAAATAGTAATAAATTTTTATAAACTACTAAAAATTAGCACTCATTAGCGATAATTATTAATAATTAGTATAAATTTATAAAAAATTATTAAAAATTAATAATAATTAATAAATTGATATAATCTACAATTAATTGTACAAATTAGTAATAAAATGACAAATATTAGTTAATATTAGTAATAAATCATTATAAAATAATAAAAATTAGTACTCATTAGTGGAGATTAGGATTAATTAGTATAAATTATTAAAAATAAGTGGTAATTAGTAATAAATATTGATAAAACATAAATATTAGTAAAAATTAATAAAAAGAAGTTATAGTTTGTAAAAATTGGTAAACATTTTTTGTAATGACAAAAAATTCCTAAAAATAGATAGGATTATTAAAAATTATCTATAATTAGAAAAAATTATATGTAATTAGTAATAATTAGTATAAATTATTATAAATAAGCACTAATTAATAATAATTATTGGAAAAACACAGTAATTAGTAAAAATAAATAAAAACAAGTGGTAGTTAATAAAAATTAGGAAAAATAATTATTAATAACTAAAAATTATTAAATATATTGATGATTAGTTAAAATTAGTAAATAATAGCAATAAACCAATATAATTTGTAATAATTAGAATTAAATGGTAAAAATTAATGTTAAATCACTATATTTATTAAATATTAGCAGAAATTATTAAATATTAACATTTAATCACTTTAATTATTAAAAATTACTTGAAATTAGTGGTACTTAGTAATGTTAAGTATTTTTTTTGGTTTAAATTACTAGAAAAATAAAAATAAAGCATGTAGTCAATATACAAGTAACGAGTAATGAAAAATTTAGACATGATTAGTATTAAATTGGTGAAATGAAAAATTCATATGCAATTAGAATAAATTGATTTAATCACCTGAAGATTGTGAAATCTATGATTTACACCTTTTTAGTAATTTAGAATATAATTTATTTCTTTATATTAAATAATACAAAACTATTAATAGTAACTAGTTTTAGTTATTTCTAATTATGACTATTTACCATTAAATTTTAGTATAATTTAATATAAGGTAATTAAATATATTAAAAATTAATATTATCATGTAAATCATAGAATTTCTAATCTTGAGGTAATTAAAAATGACCAATTTTTCCCAACCCAGTCTAATTTTTCCATTAGGTCATCAAAGATGGGGCAAATAGGATATAACACATCAATGATGACATCATCAGTAGTATGAGAAGAATATAAATTGATCATATGACATGGTTGGCATAAATTGGTGAAATGATAAATTTTGACTTGGTTGGCATAAATTAGTTTCATCACCTAAAGATTGTAAAATCTATGATATACACATTCTAAGTAAATTATAGAATTTACTATATTCAGGTGATTAGAAATGAACAATTTTTTCCATTCATGTCCAAATTTTTCATTCGGTCACCAAAACCAGGGAATACATGTTGTGATGTGTAGATAACAGGAGGAGGAGGAGGGGGAGGAAAGGTGTCGATGACATGAGTATGTAGATGAAGATAGACATAGTTAAATGATTCTTATAATAATATTTAATATATATCTATATATAATACTTGTTTGTAACTATTTTATAACAGTAGTTATTTTAGGTTTTAGATGGTCGGTGTGCATTTATCTAATCTATTTTGTGAGTTTGTGGAGGCTACACTACCTAGTGATGAGCATATTGCAACATCATCTAACCCACAGACTGCTCGAGATTCAGTGATGACTCGAAGAGGTTGTGGTCTTGTGTGATTGATGATTACAGGGCTAATACCTATGAGACGTCCATGTCTTGAGTTCGATTCATGCATGAAAAGGTATTCTTAGTTATTTATTTTAGTTATAGTTCATTAATTTTCAATAATTTATTTTTATACTAATTGTTTGATTATTTTTTATATTTTCAATGTTTTTGACATATAGTACTTATACCGGGGAGTTATATACTGCAAAATTATTTTTATGGAGCATGGGTGACATGGGATTATATTCCCATCGATTCTTAGCACCACTTGTTTGATCAATGGATGGTATATAAATAAATAATATTTATTTTGAAATTTATTTAATTAATAACTTAATATTTTGAATTATTTTTTTGGGTTTATGATATCCTGTCGATGATATCACACATACTTATTTCTAGTAAGAAAGGGAGGTTTGTATGTTTGATCACTATCAATAGTGTTTTCAAAATCTAAGGTGGATAACAATACAGAAAGTAAGAGTCACAAATTTTGACCAGTCTTAATGTATCCACCGACTAGATTACATATCATATTAGGATTGGGGTGGATTATGTTTATACAATATGAGAGATTCATTTCATAGGATAACATCATTAGGTCAATAAATTTAGGGGAGGCAGGAGGTGACACGTTGAGCTGGTAGTCATACATTCATTATTCATATATGACATATAGTAAGTACTTTTTTTTAATAATTTATAAAACATTAAATTTAAGTAGTTTATTTTACACTCAAATAGGTTGTAGAACATCCCGATATTATAGAGTTTGATATCTATAATAGGTTGTACAATGATCATTTCACTTGAGAGATTATAGTTGGCCTCCGGTGGAATATTATGGTTAGTATAATTTTTTGAGTTTTAAAATTAACTGAAAATAATATTTTAATTATTTTAATTTTAAATTTTAATTGAAGGAGTCACATGAGGCCATGACATATCAAAAATAAGATGGGAGTCAAGCTGTGAACAAGGATCAGACCACCAGGGAAACATCATTTAATGATGCAACATGGATGTTGGTGACTCAGTATGCCTTTGAGAAAGTCTGAGTTATTAGTATCAGCTCTCGATTGATGCATGGGAGCTATTATGGTACCACTACAATATCAACATCCATCTTGAAGGGAGATCATGGAGAGTCATCATCATCTGACTCATAGTATGAAGAGTAGTTGTGTTCCCAGGGTGAGATTATAGGGACCATGTGTTAGGAGTCGGAGGAGCTCCATCAATAGCAGCAACAACAGTAGGAGCAGATGGGTCGATGGAAGGGGTAGTAGTACAAGTAGACAATGGAGTACATACATTGTTGTTATCATGGATTATGGATGGAGTTCCCTCCACCAACTCCTCTAAATGACCCCTCCCCCTCATTGGTTGATATATTTATTTTTAAATCATTTGAATATACATATTTTTTGTAATATTTTTATTAATACATATATTTACATTTCTATATAGAGAGCATTTTATATTGTTTCAAATATTTGTTTTATTATTCATATATTTGTTTTATTATTCATATATTTTTATTTTTTTTATTTTTTTTATTTTTTTTAATTTTTTGGTTATTTGTGATGGGTAATCCCTCCCATCATAAATAAAATTTAAAAAAGGACCACATTATTTGTGATGGGAGAGTATCCCATCAAAAATAATATATATTTTGATATAGGAGTGCATTTCATTAGAAATAATAATTTTTCGCGAAGGTCCATTGAAAAAAATTGTATTTCTGACACCATTTTCTATAATGGGTTATTTGTGATGGGACCCCATCACAAATAGTATAAAATTTTATAGTGTTAGATACTAACCTGAATGATTATTATTATCTTGAACGTAAATATCTCAAAAAATATTACCTTGTAAAAAATCTATTTTCAACCATCAAGTTTAACTTAATATCCAATAAACATAATTACATCAATTAAGTATTCTTTTTAAAAAATAGTAAAAGGTTTAAATAACCATAAGGTATAATCACTTATGACCTTAAAAAGATAACTTTTCTATTGAAAATATGATAAACCTTTAAAATATAAACCCATAATAGTATCCATAACTCTTATATTAACCTCATTGGAAAAAATCTAAATACTTAAAGTTATCTAATCCCTCCTTTGATACTAATTATAATATCCCCAAATCCATACTCCTATATACAGTGATAAAAACTTAATATTTACATTTTTAAAGTTTGTATCAATAAACGTGACACAATTTAATCCTTATAAAACAAAAAACTTCAAATAGAAATATTGGATAAATTATATCCATGAATATTTTAGGTTTATAGTTTTATATAATTTGGAAAAATACTTATATAACATTACCCATGTATTTAAGTGATAATTTTTCCCACTACACCTTGATTTTATTATTCTATTTTTGGTCTTCATCATCTCTGACATGAAATAATTTTATACATATCTTTATTTACATATTTATTTATAAAACTTGAAAAATGAAACATAATAAAAGGGTGAGATCATATTCTTTATAAAGGTAAAATAAAAATTAAAAATTTAATATATTTTTTGATTAGGATATAATTATATCAGTATAAAGATATTCATCATAACATAATAGAATTAATTCCTATAAAAACCTGAATTATAAAACATGTGGCATGGAATAATCTTTTAGCAGAGATAAGATTCATAAGAGTCTGTATTCATAATCCATGTATAATTAATATTGATCAAAGAAATCATTATAAATCAATAATAAAGAAAATGTGTGGATATCTTGGTATATTATCTTCATCATGCGTGTTCACTCATGTTATAAATAACTAGATGCAAGTTAAATATATAAGAGTAACCTCCCTAGTTAACTCCATCCTTCATACATTTAAAGAAAAATATTATTTCACAATGTATTGGAGAGCTATATCAGGCTCACCATTATATAATATATATTAGTCACACTTTTAATCCTGAGATATATCATATTCACCTATAATAATAAATTACTTCCAAGTACTATATGAAAATATAATACATATAGGCTTTCATTTTCATCATAAAACTTTTTAAAACAACTCACATTCCTCTATAAATTGATTTAATCATGAAAAATACCAAAGTGGTATGATTATATATTTAAAAAATCATCATAATATATCAAAATAAATAATGTGGATAGTATCATAAGATAATATTCATAGAAAATTAGATGAATAATTAAAGGATTTTAATTTTGATAAAAATACCTATAAATGAACATTTAAAAAATTTCATCGACAAGAAGGGTAAATACACTTTTCTTTTGGTAAATTTTTTTAAAATAAAAAATATTTAGAACAATATTGTTTTTAGAAAATAAAAATGGAAAATTATAAAGGATTATTCAATTCATCAAATAGTTATGGGGGATAGAAAATATTTCTATCCCTTGTATGTCAAAAGTGAACATTTTATTCCCAATTTTTCAAAAATTCTAAAATGACTTATTAAAGATAATATTATTTAAAAATATTAGTTTTAAAATATTCTAAATAAAGTAATTGGTAATGAAAATAAAATTTTTAATTCATTTAAATAATAGTTAAAAAACTCCATAAAACAATTTTTATGATCATTAAAATGGAAGGAAAAGTTTATTTAATAATAAAGAATAAGGTCAACATTCCTTTAAAAGAACTTTATCAATAAATTTATGTACCAAAGGGAGGAAAATGTAACTAATACATAATAAATATTCTAATAAATAGAGTAGAATAAAATATATTATATTTAAATGTTAATATTTATATAATATCCCTCAACAAAAATGTAACAAATACAATCCCGAAGGAAAATGAGATTATAATATAAAAACATTACTACTTTTCAAACATTTGAATAAATATCCATTTGAAGAAATAATGGATAATTCATCTAAAAATAAAATAAATTTCATGATTTAATTTTAATAAATTCGTTACTATTGTTGTGAGTACACAGTAGAATGAAATCATGGTGCACGACATGAACCATGTCTCAATAAAATGAGTTTTAAATAAAGAAAACACTAACATGGTTAATAATATTTGAATTGATAAATAATATATAATTTTAGTGTGTAAACATATGTACATCCAAATAATTTTCTTTAAAGAAATTAGATATTAATTCACATATAATCATGGTACAAAAAAGTTAATGAGGAAGTTTTATAACCTAATGAAAGGATATTGAGTTTAGAAACCCCTTACATTGAGTCCAGACTTGCTATGTATGTCCTTTAGATCTTGTTTAATAATATTCTATGAATTATTTACTTATTTTAAAAATCTTTATAGGATTAATAACATATCATTAGACCATTAATTTCATATATTTCAATGAAAAATTTAATTATTTAAATTGTTATTTCTTCATTGTGTGTATTCAATAAATTCAGTTCATAATTTAAAAAAAATATGTTGGAAGGTTGATTGTAGTCAAATAGGTAATTTTTAAATAACATATATAACATTATTCATGAAATAAATATCATTTTTATTCATAAATTGTAATTATAATGTTATCCATTAAAGGTGATCATAAAAAAATTAAATACATTGGCTCACGAGGTAGCAATCTTCATGTACACATAAGCTATGTTTTTACTTTTAGTCGGATAGAAAATAAAGAAAAAATAAAATATTATCCTTAAGGTATAATTATAATTTTATTAAAATAAAATAATATATTCAATCCATCCCTATGACCATCCATTAGAGGTGTTATTGAAAAAATAAGTACATCGATGTGTGTAGATGGTCGTCCATACGCACGCAGGGGCTATGATTCCATTTTTTAACAATTGGAATGTTATGAATATAGATAATGTATCAGAATCAAATGATCATAATTATTATATGAATATTATATATATACATTAGATACATCACAATAACCATCCTTGAAGGGTGGCGATGAGAAATGAAATACGGCGGTTCGTGAGGCGGTAGTCTATACGTACACATGAATGATGATTTTGTTTATCATTTGACAGAAAAGGAAATGGAAAATGCCTAAAAAATAAATATAATTATATTTAATAATATTTTATATACTTGAATTTTTATATTGTAATGGTTTGAATATAATTCATTTCATTATAAGAAATAAAATGAAATAACTTGATTTAGAGTTATACATCCTCTTTAGGTGACCAAATTCAGCTTACAACTTATGAATTCTAGGATGGTATTTTTATGGGATAAGAAACTATAAGATTTAAGGAGGTATTTTGGGATTATTTCTTTGTAGATATTGGAAAATATAAGTGTTTCATGAGGTGTTAGTAAGAGAGGAGTGGTGGATCCCTTATAAAAGAGAGGAGTGGGACACTCTTGGAATTACTTAAAGTATTAGAATAATATACATTAATTTTCATGTTCACATGAAAAAAAATATATATTTATAATATAGGATAACATTTAGACAAATTTTGGTGATTTTTTAACCCTTTTATCCTAGTTTTGACCCTTATTAGACCTTTTGATGATTACCAAGACATCAATGTTTTTTACACTTTGGGTGTTTATAAATTTACTATAAAAGGAAAATTTACTGAAAAATTTAAATTGGTTGATATTAATTCCCATAACACATTAAATTATCCAATTATATGTTTTTATGAATTTTCAATCATTTAATAAAATATTATTTAACATAATATATAATAAAATTAATATTCCGAACTATTCAAAAAATTTTAATTTAAGAACATCAAGATAGTAATAGAATAAAAATATAAACTTTTTAAACATCATTAACAAGTTATATTTATTTGAAAAATTTAGGGAAAAAATAATTCATCGAAAAAAATCACTTTTTATGTTTTAAAAAATTGTTTAATTAACTTTTATAAAAATTTTAAAAGCATTGTGCCAATATTACGTATGCATTTAAGGTAAGTATATCATCCCTAAAAATTCTCAAAAAAACTCTATCATAAAAAAATCCATAAATATTTCAAATAAACATTTATAACCGAACATAATCTCTATTTATTTTTATGAATAATTTTAAGAGATATGAAAATAAAGAGAGTGAAATTTTTAATTTTTTCTCTACTTTAAATAATATTAATGGAAATATCAAAGTAAAGTGGAAATAAAATGAATTATTATAGATTTTATTGATTATTATCAACTTAAAACCACATTAAATTAAATAAATTAAAATGTTTTGGATATTTGAAAGTCTCCTCCCTTATTTTTAATTTTATTTTACCTATTTTACCAATACTAAGTTAACAAACTTTTAACCAAGGTTATTATTCATAATGCCTAAAATAAAAGGTATTTTTTCCAAATTTTAACCCTCTAATTCACAATAAGGAATAAATTTTTTGAAATAAAATTTCAATAAATGGAATAAATTTCTTTTGAAATAATCCCACCAAACACGATGAAAAACAATTTTCAATAAAAATGAATTTAAAGTACATAAAAATGTTCTTATATAAAAATTATGAATAACTTTGGTAAAATGAAATTAATTAGATTTATTTAAATAAAAATTATCTAATTAAATTATAAAACCAATTCAAAAAAATGGTACTTTGTAAATATTTTAAAATAAAACACTATTTTCAAAAAAGTCATTATTTTCAATATTCACAAAAATATTAATATTTTCAATAAAATATCAAAAATAAATCCTCAGATAATTTTTAGATGCTGATTTAAATAATTATAACCATATAATAAATTAAAATTAAGGAAAAATTTATAAATTAATTATAATATTTTATCAAAAAATATGTAACAACCATTTTTTAAGAAAATGCATTTTTAAACAATAAAATGAATTTATTGTCATTACTTTGCAAATAATCATTTTTAAATGAATTTTAATTCATTATATTGAATATTTAATGTACTTATATAATTATAATAATCCATAAATAGTGATTTATTTAATCTATTATGATAAAAACACGTTGCATACTTAATATCAATTTTATGAAAAATATCTATTTTACCTTCAATATATTCTATCTTCATTTTAAAACAATTTAATTTTAATATACATAATTACTATATTACTAACGACTATATATTTAATAACCACTTTAAATTCCTAAATATTTCCTTACATATTTCAATAAAATTTATTCATTTAGCTCTCTCTCATCAAGTCTATTGTATTCCTAAATTTTTACCAAGTTTTAGTAGTTTTAGTTGAGGTAAAAATATTCCGGTAGATCCATGTGGATAAATAATTTATTCTTTTATTATTTATATATATATTTGTGAGTTTACTCAAATTTTACTTTGCAACATTTTTTTCATATTGGAAAGTCACAATGTATTAGTCTTTATCATTCACTATAATATTTTCTTTTCATTAAAGTATCATGATTTATTTTAATTTTATGTTTTAGGTATCACAATTTATCTAAAATAAATATTCATTTTAAGGATAAATATATATCAAAATATTAACGTGTTAAAATAAAGAAGTTTCTTTTTGAAAACATTAACTCATTGAGAAGGCCAATGGTTACAGTTATTTATAAATAACTATAATAATGTATAACACCCCTTTAAATATCTATTATGATATATGGTTTCCAAATAAAAAAACTGACCAAGGAAAATCCCTCTGGAGAAAAACCCATTGATTAGGCCAAAATAGTTGAATCAATATCTAGTTTGCATAGTGTTTCCTCATTAAAATCCTTATCAAGAAAAAAATTGGAAATAATTGACTAAGTAAAAATGAGTACTATAATTAAATTTCCACTCATAAATTAAGTATAGATTTTTTATAAATCACATATTTTATAAATAAATTTATCAGAAGTTATGGCCAGTAATGCCTTTTTGAACAAATTTATCATATTATCAGAATTCCTTATTGTCAGGAAATCAATTTCATTATTATTTTTAAAATCATGAGTGAAATATAATTTTGGTGAGATATTACTTGTCCTATCTCCTTTAATATACAATTTATATAATTGTGTTATACAAGTATCATTATCTTCAAATAATATCATGGGAATATTTCCATATATATTTAATCAAAAATTACATTTGATATGATGAATAATCAATCTCATATAAATTAATTTTTGACATTATTCATGAATCATCATCAAACTGGCCTAATTGGAGGAAGCTGAAAAAATTGTTTGTTTTATAGAACTCCAAGAAATGGTAGTTGCAGTATCTGTAAATAAACATATAGTATGAGATATTTCTTTACGAATATCTCATAAGTATCTGGAATAAAAAAAACCAACTAATTTTGGTCTTGATATTTTAGAATAAAACAATCCTTCACCTATAGATACTTGAAGTAGTATTGATATATGTTTGATGACATTACAATTCCAAGGAATAGGAGAAGAAATATACTTTTCCAATAAGGTTGAAAAAAATGATATGTCTTGTCTTGAATTATTTTTAAGATACATTAGTTCTGTAATGGGACTCATATATGCTACTTCAAGACTAATAAGTTCTTCATTATCCTTTTATGGTTTAAAAATATCTTTATCTATATCAACATATCATGAAACCATTAGTCTATTTAATGGGGTTGATTTTCCCATATCAGATCATTGTTGTATTTTTTCGCCATATCATGATTAATAAACAATAATTCTATCTTCAAGATATTCATGTTTTAATCCAAGTCATAACTTTTTCCATTGAAAGCCTTTCATTTCAAATTTCATCTATAGAAATTCAAATACCTTAAAAAGTTCATTATAGATTCCAATAATATTCAAATCGTTAATGTATACTATAATGATCACAATTTTAGATGAAGTCATCATTATGAATGCACATGGAAAAATTGGGAAATTTTTATAACATTCATTCATCAAATATCCAATCAGATAATTATACTACATTGGAAATTATTTCATTAATACATATAATGTTTTATTTAGATTATGTAAATAAGGATCTTGCGATAAAATATATTTTTATGGAATTTTAAATTCATCTAGGATTTTAAAATAAAAATCATTATCAATATTACCATAAAGTTATGAAGTGGAAACATACATCAATATTATTTATAAATAACATCATTAGGTATTGAAGGGTTTTAACATTAATTATAGGAGAGTATGTTTCATCATAAAAAATACAGAGCCTTTATGTGAACTTGAGAGAACATAGTCATAATTTATATCTTTTGAATTTATTTTTTTCATTTATCTTTCTCACAAATACCCATTTATAGTAAATAGGTTTAATACCTTCAGGGGTTTTAATAATTGACCAAAATAACTCATGTTTATCAAGTTAGTCTAATTCAAATTTGATCCCATATTTCTATTGATCCCAATCTTATTTATCATGACATTGGTTAAATATTTTTTTTCTTCTGGATCCTCACTATTAATTTCAATTTCTATATTAAATTTAAATATTTCATCAACAATGGTCTCCCCCCAGTTTCAATATATCTTAGTGTTTGTAAAAAATATTTAAAAATTCACTCAGGTCATGATTAGGCACTTCTAGTGCATTTATTTTTTGATGAATTTCATAATCAAGTATATTTACATTATCCTCAGGTTTATTTTTTTTCAAACAAGAAGGGTTATTTCCCTTTCCATTAACATGTTAATTTTCCTTTGAACTAAGTAGTCTTCTATGAATCAAGGGTTTATTAAAAGAATTTTTGGTAACACTTTCATATTTTCCTTAGGAGTAATTTATTTGTATTGGAAATTTAATAGAGGGTATATATAATTCAATGACTCATTTTGAATCATTGAATGCATCGAGATATTAATTTTCTAAGTTTTAAAACTTTATAATCTTTTGAACATCAATTTAACTCATATTTTTATGATGGTCATGATTTAATAATTAATTTATATTCCCTAATATTTATTTTACGATCATTTTATTTTCACATTTTAATATTGGTAAAAAAATTTCACCAAAATGGCTATCAACTATTATACTTGTGAATACATCTCTTATCATCACCTCAAGATACTAAATAATCAAGGGAGATTCAAATACATTATAAATCCTCAATCTTCCTTGATCTCAAACCTTTTTTTATTGTGAAGGTATTTCATGAAGGTATACGACACATCTAATTATTATTAAATTTGAGATATTTTATAAATTTCTATAATTTAATTGTATAAGGGGAAATTCATGATAAATGGATGGATTTATTTTAATTAGAGTTATTTCTTGAAAAATTTCATGCCCCATTTGGAACTGCCTAATTTATTTTTTGTAAGTAGTTGTCGAGTGAAAGTTATAACCACTTTATAAAATATTTTGATAGAAAATTTTGAGTGTGATCATGAGATACAAGATGTTAAATTCTTATTCCCAGTGACATGAAATAATCATTAAATTCATGTGATGAATATTCACCAGCATTATCAAGCCTAATATGGTTGATTTAAAATTTTTGGAATTGTGCCCTTAACATTATTATTTTGGAAATATATTTAAAAAATGAAAGGAATTGATTTTATAATAAACACAATTGAGAAAATATAGTTGATCCATTAATCATGAACATAAAATATCTGAATGTGCACAAGGAGGTTGAATAAAAACACATATGTAACTATGAATCCATTATAAGTACACAGAGGATTCCATCTTAATTTTTGATGATGATGATATTATGATAAATTTTCCTTAGGATCAAGTCTCACATGAAAAATTATTAGGTTTAAGAACTATTTTATAAACAAAGTGATAACCAAGAGTATATTTAATTATTTCCCTCATCATTATTTATTATGAGAGGCCTGAATGGTAATTTCATACAATAAATATGTCAGTATTGGTATATCTCTTGTTTACTATATTTTAGTCAACTGTACAAATATTAATATAGTACAAATCATTTAAAATCATTATATTTGAAAATAATACTTTGTTCGATAGAATACAAGATACACAACACTGAGTTTAAATGAACTACGAATTATTATTATTTAAATATGACCATTATAATATTGAAGTTAAATTAGAATAAGTGAATATGATTGATTAATTTTTAAATATATATATAAAGTTTTTATTAAATATAAATGTATTGATTAATTCTTATTAAGTAGTCACTAATACTTTTTAGTAAAGTCATATTGCTCATCAAAAATACATTTCTTTGAAAAAGATATTTTACTATTTTTAAGAAAATAATATAACTCATTTATAAGAACTTGAGAAATTTTATAGAGTATATAAATTTTTAAATAAAAAATATAAATTATCCTGTGATGATTTTTTTGAAAAGTTAGATTTTTCAATATATAATGATAATACTTATTTTTAATGAAAATTGTATTTTAATTTAAAATATTAAAAACTCAAATTATTTTTTGGATTGGTTTAAAAATTTAATTAGATCATTTTAATTCAAAATAATCAAATTATGGGTTTTGAAATTAGTTTTATACTTGAATTTAATATAAAAAATTTATATTTTAGAAGGTCATTTTTTATGAAAAATATATTTTCATCCCATTTTAGAGATTTAATTTAAAATTAAATGTTGGAACTTATATGTTTTTAATTTTGAAAAATAGATTTCATATTTTTAATCATTGGTTCAAAATTTATTTAATAGGTCACTTTTGTTTTTTGTCAACATGAAAATTCACCTTAGTAATTTTGTTACCACTGTAAAGCGTAAATCTATTACTTATGGGTAACAAATTATATGATATAGACTATAATTTTTTTTTCAAAAAACTTAATTTTATTGGATGATTCCATTTATTACATAATCATCCAATATTTAGTTATATGACCTTTTTTCATTTGTATGTAAATTTGAACTTTTTAAAATTTTATTAATGGAAAAGAACAAAATGTCACACTCTTTATTTTAATAAATATAACATTATTAACATAGGAATAACCAATGGATATGTTGGTTTATAAATATTATTTGGATATATTAATGATTTATCTTCACCAACTTAATTTATTTTATATTTATAGTGAAGAAATAATTTCTTTAAATACTTTTGTAACATTGATGCTGTAATTTTTCAATTAATTGGGAAATATTATAAATAATATTAAAAATATTAAAAGTAATATAATTGGAAATAATTAATGTGATTAGTGTATTTTATAGATAAATATAGTATTTTTGGATATTTTAAAACATTTCATTCAAATTTAATTTATTGTATTTATGTTATTAAATTCAAATTAAATGAATATTTCTAAAATTTACATTATTGATATTTTATGAAAATAATATTTCATTAAATTATTTAAGGATTTTATAAATATTTTCATCAACCAAGTGAAACTGATATAGTTTATAATATTGAACACAGTCCATTTATGTAATTTTTATCCATTTAATGTAACTATATTGACCCACATAGAGTAAAAAACATTGTTGTCAATGTAAGTGTGAAAAGGGTTGTGAAGGGTTAAATAAAAAGATAATGTAAAAATGTGATAAAAACATAAAAAATTTATTTTACGAGAGTATTATGACTCATAATCATATTAAATAATAATATTATCAATTTTTATTTATTTAAACCAAAAAATTTATTTATATTCATTTAATATTTTATAAAATCCCAAAAGTGCCCCTCCCCTCTCTTGTAAAAGGGAACATCTTCTTCTCATTTCGTCACACCTGAAGAACCATTTGTTTCATCCAATATCAACTAAAATAACTTCCTAAAATACATACCAAAATTATAGGGGTATTATTTAAATCATAATACCAACCGTATTGGTTTTGAGGTGTAGAGAAAAGGAGGTTGTCTAAGGAAGAGGTAAAGTTTTTAAATGATCCTTTTTGTTTAATTTCTTCTCCAAACTCCCTAAAATATTCTAAAAAACGATGATATAAAAAATTATTATCTCAAATAGAATAGTATTTTACTATGATTTTTTGATAACCTATAACCATCTCCAACCACCATTTAATGGGAAATAAGTTCTTCGTTTGTGCCTATGAAGGACTACCGCCACATATACCGATGTAATTTGTTTTTCTTCAACACATCAAACAGCTAGTTATAATGATGAATTTAATATTTATATATGATACTAATTAAATATTTATCATTATTAAAATATTATATATTAAATATTTTCCTACCTTTCCAAACACTAAAAAATGATAATGTTGTTCTTACATACGTATCGACTATGAGCTCTACAAAGCGATGTGATTTGTTTTTATCACCATATCACATGGATAATGTATATTAGTATATTTAAAGAAATTATATGGTATTTATGATATTATTATAATTATATAAAGATAAAATAATATAAAAATTCTTTCTATAATGATCGTTTAAAAATGGAAATGTTACTCATGCGTACATACGACCTACCGTCCCTATGATTGTAACATAGCTCATTTTTTATAACAATCATTCATGGTTATTTTTAAAATAATAATTGATATATATAATTTTAGTTATTTAATTATTATTATTCTATATATGATATAAAAATTACCCAATTGACAATGGTCAATATACCAAATCCATTTTGAATTTGTTGACCGAATGTCCTCAAAACACCCGTTGTGAACTTAAGATATTAAGTAATTAAATATGTCATTATAATACATGAAAAAAATGATATAAAAATAAGAAATTAATCCTGTAAAAGGTTCTCAATAAATTATATAATTGATATAAGTTTATTATACATGTTTTAAATGGAATTCATAAAAAGTTTGGACTTAAGGTGTAACAAACTGACTCGAATACCCTCATAAAATTGTACCCAACCCGATCTTCCACATACTTGTTGAAAATAACTCACCCCCAGGGGATGGCGATTATCACCCAGGAATCAGAAAAACCATATGGAATGATTTTTTCCAACCTAAAGTAGAATATATGAAATATATATGTATATATATATATCTTAAAGAAACAATGTAAAAATGAGTAGAAGATATATATGCCATAAACGAAAGAAAAAAATAGAAGAGATACATGTCAAATAAATAAGAACAAACCAAAACTAAAACTAAAAAAAAAACAAATATGACTACTCCATGTAAGAATGTTGGAAAAATCCAACCATCTCACCACTATATAACAATACCTTGTTGATAAAAAACATTTCTACCTCACTACGCTGCATTTCCTTTTCCTGCATCAAAATATTGAAACAGGTCACCACACTTCCGAAGGGGTGTGAAGGATGTGAGATAAATAGGATCAGAAAGATCCCACCCAGGTTATTCATATCAAGTCTCTATAAAAAAAATCCAAAAATTCATATTTTCAAGAAAACCTGGCATGATAAATTAAAAATGATTTCATATCAAAGCCAGGAAAATATTTCCCTTTTTCCACATTTTCGAACCAACCTAGGAAAAATAGATTCAAAGAATAAATTCTATAAAAATTTATCAAATTAAAAGTAGGTATATCAAAACTAAAAAAATAAAAAGACAAATCACAAGTAAGTCACACTAAGGATCATAATTTGCTAGGCTAGTAGACTACTCATATGACAATCAATAACTAATTTTCACCTAATTCTAAAGAACACATGACAAAGGAGGAAATGAACACCCCATGAGTGAACCCCCAAATGATATCAATATCATGTCCCTAGAACAACATGCCTAGGTAGAATATGGAAGACACCATGAGTAAACCCCCCAACCATACAATGGATGATGTCCCTAATCTACACCTTACATATAAGTACCTAAGGATTACCATATGTCGCATTTCCTAAATCATTTAAAAATGGATTTTCATAATCATTTCCAATCATCCATTTTCTTTTATCAAGACTTATTAGAAAACACATTTTAGAATGTTTTAAAAACCCCAATTTTCCTTTATAAAAACCTAAGAAAAATCATTTTTTATTGTAATTACTCACACAAATCAATCATGACATTTTTAAAAAAATATATACCATATAAGATAAATCACAATTCATTCAAAAAAGACCAGAGATGGAACCACCTACCTCATCTTGGATCAAACACTACTTTCAAAAGGATCCACCAACACTAAAAGTAATTAAAATACAATTAGGGAGGCCCTCAAAATGATTTATTTATCTTATAATCGAATTATACTAAAGAAATGGTTGGTAGAGATGTTAGATCCCACATACCTCACTAAACCCACCTGCTGCAACACAAATAACACAAGGGTTTTCCTCTTAAAGAAGACCAAACATCTAATATAGAAAGGATAAAAAAAAGTCCACCACAAGTTTTAGTTATCCAAAAATATAGTGAAACATTTTTTTTTCCAGGAAGATGGAAATGAAGAAGTAGAAATTTCACTTACCAAAAGTGAAGCTACAAACCCACCATAAAAATTGACCATTGAACGAAGAAATTTGGAAAGAGAGGAGACACCTAATATAACTTATGAGATCCTAGGTTTTGAGGTAGGGAAGATCAGGATATAATTAATTAGTATTTTACTTATATCATTATAAAAACCTAAAAACCGTGAATGATTTATATCATGAATATATGATTTAATATGCGAGTTCTTCAAGTTTCATGTATAATGAAAAAAATGTCACATCATGTTAAAAAAACCAATCAACCATTTGAAAATGTGAACATGTTTCACAACCTAAACCATTTTCACTCCATAAATTGAATTTTTAACATAATCCTTGTGACATAATCACATTGGGAATTAACTTTACAACATGAATGTGACCTATAGGATATGCTCAGTATAGGTCTTCTGGAAACTCAAAAAAGAGGAAAAATTCCCGGACACTCTTTAAAAGCCATAGTACAACTCTTAAACATTAATGGAGATGTAACATTATCCACATGTTAAAATCTACCCACTATAATAATTTTCATCTCTAATAATTCATATATAAAAAGCATTATTTATATATAAATGAGGTACTACTTCATAAAAAAAGGTTAAATCTCCAATGTTTTGTGAGAATCTAATACTAGTCACCATAAAACTCTAAAAATAGTTCATGGGATGATTATAGTTCATAGATGATGAATGATATGCAGTGAAGGTGGCACCACATTGAAGATTAAGTAAATATTGTATTATCAGATTTTTTGTATCTATTTTCCTATATAAGGAGTGTTAATCCATCATTGAAGAGAGATATATTTTCATAAGAAAACATCTTTTCTATCTGAATTTGACTAAATACGAAGTGGTTCATGGGAAATAGGTCCATGAAGGAGGAGTGGTTTGCGAGGAGGATTCTGCAAAAGGAGAAGGTGTTCAAAACAATGGTACATGAAGGATTTTTATGGGGCACTGTATCCTGCAATGGAAAATTATATTCTTAGGATAAGTGGTTCATGAAATAGGTAGTCTGCAAAAGAAGGAAGTCTGGTACACAAAGGTGGTACACGAAGGAGGTATATAGAGGTGGTACATGGAGGTGGTACACAGAGGCAGTAAGTGGAGGCAGTATACAGAGGTGGCATATAAAGGAGGTATGTAGAGGTGGAAGCAAACACAATATGTAGGAGAGGCAATCAATTAAGCATACCCGCTATGTAGTTCACATAATAGGAAAGGTGGTTCACATTGGAATCGAGGAAGTTTTCAAAATCACTAAAACATTTCATGAAAGTAATTAACACTAAATAACAATATGTAGTAAAGTGGATTTAATCTATGGGTGAAAAATGAATTCAATAGAGTATATACCTATAGTTTAGGATGCGTACATTCATACAGATGAAGGAACCTACATGTCCATAAACTGTGAGTGGATCGCTCTCAAGAGCAGTGAGAAAAGAAAGAGGAAGATAATGATCATTCCCACTGATAGTGATCCAGAGGAAGAGACATAGGGAGTGACCCTTTGTAATGCTGTGAGAAGACCCTACATCTTATAAAGGCATTGAGCTTGGGCATAAAAGTGATCTATCCCAAACCTTGTAATTGGTAGTGAGTTTTAGTGGATTTGGTACATCAACAAATCATCGTTGTATGCTCCTTGAACATAGCCTAGTATGGGTGAACTATGTAAAATCACTGAATCCTCTGCATGATTTAATTTATATTTATATATTTCTTTGGGAGAAAGTGAGAAGTGTGTTTTTTAATAACGAAACAAGATCCAAAGGGGCATTAATTTTAATCTTTCATACCTTGGTTCACCCCCCTCAGGGTGTTTGACCTAGTAGACCTAACAATTGGTATCATAGAAAAGGTTAAAAGTTAGAAAATATCTCTTAGTAGAAGAAATGAAGGTGTTAAAAAACAAATTGATTCCAATATTTGAAGGAAATAATTTTTAAATATGGAATAATCAGATGCAACACTACTTTCAATATTTAGGAATTGATGTCTTTTCTGGAGAAATTCATGGTATTTCCAATAGCATTGATAGTGGTACTTAATCGGAAGCCTAAATAAGAGAATTAGATGCTGATTCTAAAAGGGATCAATGCTTTATAGGGAGACCTATAAAATAAAATTTATACGAAGGTGGTTTAATGTAAAAAATCACAGGATTTGTGGGAAAATTTGCTAAATATTTACAAGGGTGACACAGAAGTCAGAGAAGTAAAGATGTAAGTTATATGGGACAAATAAGAAGATATCAGAATTCACCCTTATGACTCTATTGTTACATTCATTGATCTGGTTAATGTAGTTATGGAAGAAATACATGGTCCTAGAGAAATCATCGATGGTATAAATATTTTTAAGCGCATCATGAGAAAACTTACACCTCAGTTTAATCCAAAGGTTTCTATATTGGAAGACAAGGATATGAAGGAGTTTACATTAGATAACTTTAATAGTACTCTTGATATATATGAAATTATAAATTATGGTAATGATGTTGTGGAAAATGGGAAGTCTAAATAAGTGGAATTAAAGGCCATAAGGAAGCTCTATGTTTAATATAGTCCGGAGAAAGGTAATTTGGATGATGTCATGTAATTTCTCTCCTCAAAACATCAAAGAGGAATATGAATGTTCAATGGTAAAATTCCAATTGCATTCTTCTGATGTGAATATATAAGAAATTTTGTATTATAGTGTCCTAATAAGTTTAAAGATGATGATGGAGACAATGATGAAATTTACCAAAATAAGTATTCATCCAATGTGATAGGTAGGAGATGCTTGAAGATATTTTTCTTGAAAAAGAAGACTCTACTTTGAAAATAAGATGAATGTTTAGAATAATATGAGGTATAAGAGTTGGAGGACTTCAAGGATCATGAGGTAGATTCTTTGGTGGTAGTTGTGGGAAATTCTCAAATAAAGGAAAAAGTGATAGTGTTGTGGAATAAATATAAGGAAGAGTTGATATTAAGATTGAATTAGAAGCTTCTCTTAAAGAGTTAGGTGTTTGGATAGCCAAAAAAAGAAATCTAACAATGTGGTTTGTGATGCCAAAAATCTATATGCAACAACAGGAAGAAGAGAAGTCTGATCTAAATGATGAAATTTTAAAAATGAAGTCTTCTATACCAAAATTCCTAGGAAAGGTGGTTGATTACAAGCGCAAAATTGAAGAACATTAAGGAGAGATTGATATTTTGACTAAAAATGGAAAATTTGAAATCAAAAGTATCGAAGAAATATAATCTGAAGTAATCATTATGTAGTGAAGTGTTATGGATAAAGAAAAACTGTTGAGCCACAAAACATAATCTATAAAACAGATAAAACATGCAATATAAAATATGAAAGTGGAGTATAGTTTTCCAGTAGAACATAAGCAATAGTGAAATCCAAATGATAAGTTTGGTATGTGGAATGATCAAAAACACAAAGCAGTAATAATTGAAGTTAGACCACAAGTAACCACTCTTAAGTTTAATACTGATTTGGATACAAAGAAGAATAATATGATTCAAATAAACTAATAGATAATCAGTGGTGAAGTATTTCCACATAAGAATATACCTAGTATAAGATGATATTGTTTTGGGAGGACGAGACAATCAAAACATGTATGTTCTATAGAAAAGTGGTATTAATGGGAAATGGACCAATAGAGGAAGTCATACAGAGCTCAATTTTCCAGGTTATCATTTGATGATCACTATTTCAGTTTTAGAAGATTTAGAAACATGGAAAGATATTTCTCATCAACAACACATAGTAATATATCGAGGAAGATTGAGGTTGGTTATAAGAAGCAGAAAAATATATCATCAACTGATCTAAAAATGAAAAATCAATTTTTATCCCTACACGATAAAGTTGGTCCATCATATTCTGAGGAATGTCAAGAGTATCAATCCATATCCATTACTAATTAAAAAACATGGATTAAAAAGAAAATATCTGAGCAGGCAGTGGTTGTAGAAATTAAATTTAATGTTTCATATCATATTGATATATGAATCATTAACAGTAGATTCACCTCCCACATGATAGAAAACATGGATATGGTGATGAGAATTATGTATGATAAATGAGATACCATAATATTTGGTAATGATGAAGGGTTGAAAATTATTGGTTCTGGGAAAAGTTTTTTTTGGGGGAAAGACAAGAGACATGAAGATGTCTTAGTTTTTGAAGTTCTTAGTCAGAAATTATTAACCTAAAGTCAATTGTGTGACTCAGGACATTCCATAATTGTTTTAAAGAAATTATGTGTCATCAAGGAAAAATATGGTGTTCTTGTATTATAGGTAAATCATACAAAAGGAAATATCTACCTCATTATTGGAGAAGAATATATGTGCTTTATATCAAAGGAAGAAGAATGTAAGTCCTGGAATAAGAATCGTGGCCACGTGATCCAAATGTCCTTGGAAGATCTGGTGAAATATGATGCTTATCAAGATCATCCTACATTATCATGTGATCATACACATACATGTGATGCCATCCATTAGGGTAATATAATTCAAAAGACATATAAGGAAACGATAAATGGTCAACAATATTTCTTGAGTTGGTTTATGTTGATGTGTGCGGACCGATATCACCAAGATCTTTTGATGGGAGGAGATATTATGCTCTTTTCATTGATGATTATAGTAGAATGAAATGGGTATCAATCATTACCCAGAAACCCGAGGTGTTAAGTTTCATTACAAGATATTGATGGGATGTTAAAAAGATGCTAAATTAAAAAATCCATAAGATCCAGACAGATAATGGAACAGAGTTCACAGATAGCCAAGTAGAGGATTGCCTTGAGAAACATGGGATAAGGCATCGTGTTTCAGTTGTGAGAACTCCACAACTGAATGGAGTAGTTGAGAGAAGAAATCAGATCATTAACAACATGGACAAAAAAAATGATCACTGATAAAGACTTTCAATAATTTTTTTTGGAAAGAAGTAGTGATGATGTTAGTATTCACATCAAATAGAGAATTACTATGTCTGTTTGAAGAAATGACTCTATATGAGATATGGTATGGAAAGAAGCCATCATTGAAGTACTTTAGAATCTTTGTAAGTAAATTTTTCATTCTCAATAAGGAGAAACATAAGATGTTTAAATACTGTGGTGATGAAAGTATATTTCTAGGTTACTCAAAGAAAATCAATGAATATAAATGCTTCAATAAGAGTCTAGGAAAGATTATTGAAATCCATGATGTAACCATGGTAGAGAATGAGAAGAGTCTTCAGAAAATATATGATCAGTCTCAGGAGGATAGTGATGAAGAAATAAGAAGATCAAGGGATCCACTAGTTCTATAGGATGATTCAAAAGAAAACTTAGATGATGATAAGGATGAGGAAAAATTAGTATCAATACAATGACCAAATAAAAGATCTGAACATGATAGGAAAACCATAATTGGTGATGAAACAATGCTAGTGCAGACAAGGAAGATGAAGACTATACAACAAGAATCATACTTATCATATGTAGAGCCAAAATGTTGTGATAAAGTAGGTGTTGAAGAGAATGGGTTTAGGACATGAATTAATATCTTGACCAAATTGAGAAAAATCAGATATGGGATATTTTTTCAAGGCAAATATATAGAATGTCATCAGGATGAAATGGGTTTTCGTGACAAGGTGAAAGAATATGGTTTGGTGATTTGAAAAACGACACGAATAGTGTACAAAGGGTACACCCAGATAGAGGGAAAAAATGATAATGATACATTTTCATCTATTTCAACGCTAGAGACAACCATATTATTCTTGGCCATAAAAGTTCAAAGAAAGATAAATTTTTTTAGATGGATGTCAAGTCAACATTTCTAAATAGATTTATGAATGTAGAAGTTTAAATTGAGTAGTAAGATTGTTTTCTCGTTCATGAAGATTGGAACAAATTTTTTCGACTAAAGAAGGATTTATATAGTTTGACGCAAGAACCAAGAGAATGGTATTCAAGGATAGATTAGTTTCTAAAGAAGCTTGGTTTCTGGTATGGTGGAGTTGATTATAATATCTTTTTTAAAAATGAAAGTGATCAAAGGATGATGGTGCTAGTATATGTTTATGGAATAATATTCAGTGGATTAGATGAGGTACAATGCAGAAAATTTTCCAAATTCATGAAATGTAAGTTATAAATGTCAATGATTAGTTAACTAATGATTTTCCTTGGGTTACAAGTAATACAAAGAAAGCATTTCTCCTTCATTTCTCAATCTAAATATGCTAAGGATGTTTTGAGAAGGTTTGGAATAGATACTTACAAGGAGATAAAGGCTCCGGTGGCAAACCAGATTAAACTGTATCAGGATGATGATGATAAAGTAGTTAATATCATAGAATATAGGAAGATCATTGGAAGTCTGTTGTACTTAACAATGACACTATCAAAAATAATTTTTACAACATTTCAAACAACACGATATCAAAGTTATTCAAAAGAAATACACCATCTATTAGTAAAAATAATACTTTGTTATATAAAAGGAATGGTGAATTTTAGTTTGATGTATAATGAAAAATCTCAATAAGAGTTATTGGGATATACAGATACAGATTGGGCCATATCAACATATGATAGGAAATCAATGTTAGGAGGTGATTTCTATCTTAGTAGATTGTGTATTTTTTGACTGATAGAGAAATAGGATTTCATTTAATTGATCACCACATAATATGAGTATATTATGGATACTCAAGTAAGAACATAGTTTTTTGTGGATGAAGCAACAACTTGATGATATGGGGGTTAAAGTGAAGTCTATTATTGAAATCCACTGTTATAATTAAGGTTCTATAAATATTAGAGAAAATACATTCCATCACTCAAGGACAAAGAAAATTGAAATAAAATATAATTTTATCAAGGAGAAGGTGTAGCATGGGCTTGTGATGTTGTAGTATATTCCTATAGAACAACGATTTGAAGAAATTTTGACAAAGTCATTACCCAAAGAATCATTTGAGAGGCATTTACTAGCTTTGGGAGTTTAGTAGACTTCATGTACTAGAGAAAGTGTGTATGTGGACCCCCTTAGACTGAGGTATGATATATGTTTCCCTAATGTACTGGTATTTTTTCTTTACTGTGTTGTAGAAAACCATGATGTTCCCTTCAGGTTCGTTGAAAAAGGGGGAGAAATTTTGACTTTTAAAAGGGAGAAAGTATCTAATTCAGGATACAAGGAGAAGATGTTAGGTAGGGTAGTGAGATATGGGGAGTTGGATAGATAGGGGGAGTTGAAGCTAAGATGAAGTTGTTTAGAGGAGTAGCGACGTAGGTGAATATTAAATATGATGATGCTAGATGTGATTGATCAAAGGATATATATAACAACAGATGAGGTTTGTGATGAAAATAGAAGAATGGTTTGGGAATGGAATGAAGTGATTCACTAATGAGATTTACATTATTCTCTTGTTTCTCACACTGAGCATGGGTCATGTTGGATTAATGTATGTATTGAGTAAATCCTTTATCATTATCTTAATTACAAGAAATAAATAATGGCATAAGTTGGGATAAGATTTAATGAGATATCAAATTATAAAAGCATTTTAAACAAAACTAAAGGGAGAGATTGTTAGAAAACATCCCCCAAGGTGTCTTCTTGTTATGTTTTGGGTGTGATTCAATTTTCTTACAAATCCTAATGACTGCGAATGAGTATGGTTGGTGTTTTCCAAAGAAAATTTTTAAGGTGGCACAATTTTCAAGTATTATACAAATTTTTGGCCCTCAACATCCAGAGTTTAATTTTGAAAAAGGAAGGATTTTCATATAGGAGTGAATAGTACATGGACAATGAAGTATGGTTATAAAATTTCAA
The DNA here is from genome assembly GCA_963277665.1 of Viscum album. NCBI lineage: Eukaryota > Viridiplantae > Streptophyta > Magnoliopsida > Santalales > Viscaceae > Viscum > Viscum album. Next base: position 1,741,324,291 of record OY728128.1, on the reverse strand, counting down.
ATGATTTATACATAATGGTATGTGGAAGGAAAGACGGTTTGTGGGGAAGCTCGTGGTTCAAAGAAGGTGAATAATTCACAAAAATGGTTTGCGGTGAACGTATATGGTATGCGAGAGGATGAAGGTACACAAGATGTCTTGTCATTCATGAAAACAAGGCGGTGATCTGAGAAGCCGTGAAGGGCATCGTTGGTGAAAACGTGATGGTGATTTTGGACACCATGTATAAAGAGAGGTAGTAGGTGGATCACATAAGAAAAAATTTTCGTTGAATGATTGCAGTTCACATAAGATTCCCAATACATAGAGAAGGTAATACCACATTGAAGATTTTTTAAATCTTGGATTAGTAGATTTTGGAGATCTATTTTCTTATATAAGGTTTGCTAATCCAATCATTAAAGAGAGAGAGAATTTCATAAGAAAACATATTTGCTTCAGGAATTTGGATAAGTTTTAAGTGGTTTGCGAGAAACAAGTCTGTGAAGGAGAAGTTGTTCGCGGTGAGGATTCTGTGAAAGGAGAAAGAGATTGTGAAAAATGATAAGAGAAGAGGTTTTTCAGGGAATGGTAGCCCACAAAAGAAAATAGTACATAGAGGATAATTGGTACATGAAAGAGGTAAACTGGAATGAAGGAAGCCAGGTTTTCAAAGCCAGTACATGGAGGCATTACACGGAGGTGGTACATGGAGGTGGAATATGGAGGTGGTTAGTGGTAGTGGAAGAAGAGGTAGTACGCAGGAGAGGCGATCCACAAAGCATACATGCTATGTTGTTTTTAGAATATGAAAGCTGGTTTGAGTAGGACTCACAGAAGCTTTCCAAAGCACTAAAATAGTCTTAGAAAACAATTCTCACTAACCAAAATAACACAGAAAATTGGATTTCATCTATGGGTGAAAAAGGTAATTTAACAGATAATCTAAATATAGTTTATTATGCATGCTTCCATGCATATTTTGGGAACTAAAAGTCTATAAACAGTGAGTTGAACTCTTCCAAGAGTAGTAAGTGAAGGAAGAGAAAGAAAACGATCCTTCCCACAGGCAGTGAGATAGAGGAAGAGACATAGGGAGTGACCATTGTGAATGTAGTGAGAAGACCCTATATCTTGTAAAGGTAGTGAAATTGGGAATAGAAGTGAACGATCCTTAACCGTATAATTAGTAGTGAGATTTAGTAGATTTGTTACTTCAGTACATCTCCATTGTATGCTCCTTGGATGTAGCCCAGTGAGGGTAAACCATGTAAAATAAATCTGTCTTGTGCATGATTTCATTTATGTTCATATATTGCAATTGGAGAAAGAGAGAACTATGTTTTTTTAACAAATAAACAAGATCCAAATGTGAAATAGTTTTAATTTTTCATACCACGATTCACCCCCCTTTTCAAGGTATTTGACCTGGTGGATCTACTAATAATTTCAACTAAGAATCAACAATATCCACTAGTTTCTACCAAACTAAAATATTGGGATCCAACTAGATCTCTTCCCAACACATAACATGTGAGGGATCAAGATGGTTGTTCCTAAGCTGAGATATATTGAAAACATAATGAATACCTATGAACTAAGATGGTAATTACAACTGATATACAACATTCCCAAGCCAATAGATAATCTCAAATGGTCCCACATATTTCAGAGCTAAATTTCAATATTTCTTAAGCTAGTGGTGACCCAATTGAGGAGAAACATTCAAGGAAACCCATCCAACTATGAAAAACTCCAATGGTCAGTATTGATAATTTTAAAATGTTTTATGCTGACTCCATGCTCTAAAAGATGGTCACATGTATCCTAAATCTTCACTATCTTATCCTGAACAATAATAGATCCCATAATATATTTATTTCCCTCCTCTTCAAAACAAAGAGTTGATCTACATGGGAGACCATGAAAATCCTCAATGGGAGCTATTCAGATTAATGAATGGTATATTTTAATATACAGAAAAATACTAGTCCTATATGGTTACCCCATGATCCAATAAAATCTATCACACAAATATAGATAATATCCTCTAGGATTAGAATAACATGCTCCATCAAACCATCCATCTATGGATGATATATTGTACTCAACCAAAACTGAATCCACATTTCCTCTTAGAGACTCTTCTTGATTATTAAAGTGAACCTGAGATCCGTATCCATGATAATGGTATAGGGAACCTTTATAACCTCACTACCTCATTAAAATATACCATACTAATATTTTCAACCTTAGTTGTGTCCCTGATTGGAATAAAATAATCATATTTCATCAACTGATCAATCAACACATAACTTGAATTATTACCTTAGTGAGTCCATGGTAATATAATAATTAATTCCATATAAACCTCATCCCATTTGATAATAAGAAAACTAAGATATTGGTGAAAACAAAAAGGGATTAGATGCTCTACCTTTATCTGTTGGTATGTGTAATAGTGGGATACATTATCTTCAATGTCAGGCTTCATAACTAGCCACTAGTTTCACTATATAGTGTCCTAATACATCTTTATAGTTGTTGCATGAATTTACCATGAAGAAATATGATATCCATATAACAATAAGATATATACATATGTTGGGATAAAAATGGGACCCCTAAGGAAGAGAATACCATTCATAAGGATAGACCAACCAGAAACGGTCTCCCCACCATAAAGGGTTTATATGATTCTTCTAAAATCATCATCCCTCTACTTACTCTATAGAATAGAATCATATAGGGATGATAATAACTGAACACTGGTCAAATACATACATAAATCATCCTCTTGAGAATCTAGATTCAACTAATTAAAGAGTCCTATAAGATTCAACTATTCCTTCAATTCCAAGACTGTATGTGATGGGAATTGCATGCCAAGAGAATCTAAAAGGACATTACCATTCTTCATGGTATATGAAATTTCAAAGTTGAATGTTTGAAGGTACACCCCCCACTAACTCTTTCTAAAATTCACATCCATTTGAGAAAAGATATAACTGAAACCCATAAGTCCAAAAATATTGTGACACTCTCCCTAAAAAGAAAATTCTGTTAATACTTAAGCGTATGAATAATCACAGTAATATCCAAATCACGAGTGGCGTAATTCCTCTCATGTGTCTGGAGATGATGAGAACCATATAGCACCACATGATCACCCTGAATATGTAAAAAACTATTACAAACACATGAATTATTATATTACTCCACATACCCCATACTGTGATCAGGTAATATCGAAATAGGTGAAAATGTCATATGTCATTTTAATCATGAAATGATGTATGACAATTTTCATCCCATATTATTTTCACCCCTATATTCATATGACAATTTGAAGGTGATGCCAAATTTATGAAATAATTGACTAACCACTGATATTATCTAGTAATATCAAGAAATCTCTATATCTTAAATACATTTCATCGATCCTACCATGAAAATTCAATATTCACCTTCTTTTTATTAACAGATAAGCCATGATCAGAAATCACATTTCACATGAACTTCTCCTCTTTAATCTAAATCCCATATTTTGAATGCTTTCTATAATGATGATGAATACTCAATATTTCCAAAACCAAACTCAGATGGTGATCTTTCTCAAGATCAAACCTTGAATGAACTGAAATATTGTCTATGAACACAACCATGGTTGTAAAGACCCAGAAATTCCATGTATTTTTTTAATTATATGAGAATTTTACGAGTCTGAGAAAATTTATGGCTAGTGATTCCGAGGCCCAATGTGCCAGGAATGAATTTGTGAACATTTTTTCAGGTACGTTCAGTAAACGTGTGAGCGTGTTTTTGTAACTTTTAAATAGGTACTTAGAATAGAAATCCAAGGACACCGTTGAACACGCAACGTCAGTATTCACTTAAGGATACTTTCACCTCAACGACAGTTGGTTGGGGGTGAAAGTTAGTTTTCGTGTTTTTCATGAAAAAATAAAATAAAATAAAAATGTTTAACATTTTTATTTATTGAAACATCCCATGTGGATGTTATAAATGTGGGGACCACCTGAACTAAAACCTCCCACATGTATGTTATGGAGGTGGAGACCACCGAGCCTAAAACCCCCTTTTTGAATTTCTATTGGTGGGGACCACCCGAACCCTCTTAATGGGAGAAACCCCTTGAACACCCGAATTAATGAAGAGTTAACCCATGGACTCCCTCCAACTTTAATTATGCCAACACATTTCATTTAATTGAGTCAAGTAATTGAGCAAATTAATTATGCCAATATTCCAACATAACTAATCCTCTTAATTTAAATTATATTGGAACCTCTTTCCTATGAGAGGATTTGGGTTGGTGGAGGGGAAGGGGAGATCTTGGAGAACTTCTCTCCAATGAAGAACAACCTCCATCGAAGAGTGATTATCTGACGAACCGACGAACGAGCATGGGATCATAGGCATGTGGCAAGCGCAACGAACATCGACATCTTCGAATTCTTTCTCACGTCAACATCAAAGAACCTTCTAGGTAGGGTGGTTGTTTGAATTTTCCCCCCTTATCCATTCTTGACAATTATTCATAAATCAAGAAGAAATTATAGCCACTTTCTATCTCTCTAATGCGGAGAGTTCGCTCCAAATAAAGATGGGCCGACCTCTCTGCAATTCTTGTGATTAATTGATGTGTTATTTTCCTTAGAGGAGGATGAAAACCAACACCAGTGGGGAATTATAATGGTGGTCAGCACCACGACCGGCCGCGACGAAGGCGTTGGTGCAATCACGCCAATCGACATAAGAGAACCATGGATTGTGCCACGATGATGAAGGGAGGACGGCTGACCAAGTCAGCTGCCGGCAAAGGGGCGGCGCGTGACTGCACCGCAAGGAGTGGATAAATGTCCATCCGACCAGCCATAGCGGACCACCGCACCATGGCCCTTGTGCCACACTGCGACCCTCGAACTGCCCCATAGCCCTCACGCATCCCCGCAGCCCTCGCGCTTCCCCAAAACCTTCGCGCTGCCCCACAACCCTCACTCTACCCCACAGCCCCAAAACTGCCCCACAACCCACACAACGCCGCACACCGCCCCTCGCTTGCGCGCCACCCACTGTTTGTGCGCCACCCCACTGCCCGCACGATGCCCCGAGGCCCGCACGCCGCTCCACGACCCTGCCGCCCGTGCAGCGCTCAGCTTCCCACGCGCCGCCTGGCTGCCCTGGCTCTGGCCTGCAGCCCCGACACTGCCAGGAAGCCCCCACACCGCCCCTTACCCCTCCCTCCACTGGCGCCCTCGCGCCACACCGCCGCGTGTCCCCCGTGCCGCCCAGTGTCCCCCGCGCCGCACCATGTCCCCCATGCCAACCCGATTCCCCCGCCCTATCCAGCGTCCCTCCTGCCACCCTACGGCCCCCGCGCCACACCGTGGCCCCCGTGACGCACCTCGGCCCTGACACCTCCCCGCGACCCCCACACCGCACCACGACCACCCCGCGGCCTCCGCGCTACCCCGCGACCGCCCCGTCACCTGGGCGGGCCTTCTAGGGTGGGCTAGGACAGACCCAACTGGCCTAGCCGGACCCAGTAGACCGGGTTAACCTGAACCGGGTTGGGTCAGCCCAGGCCGGGTCGAACTGACCTGGTCGGATCAGACCCGGAATAGCTTCGACCCATTTCCGCTCTTTTGGCCATAACATTGGAACCGAGTGTCCGTTTGATGAACCATTTGAGGAACTAGAAACCTTGGAGTGAGACTGTCCCTTTGGATCAAACCAATGATGATTTGGATAAATTTTGGGTAGGTTCGGTTTGGATAGAACACGAATCCAACCGAGCCCTCGGGACTAAAAGGATAATAACTTACAGACTGGGCATCCAATTGACACACTGTCTGTTGCATTCATACCCCTATGACGTGGCAGACCTTTGAGATAAATTTTTGTGGGAATTAGTTTCATTTGGAGTATATACCAGTAGCTTTAGGAATAGACTCTCCCGGAGACAAGAGGGATTAGTGCGGGAACCCTGTAACTGGCTGTGACAATGTACTAGGATCCTGTGTGGGTCTGATGATGTACTGACGGTGTACTAGGATCCTGTGTGGGTCTGATGACGCACTGATAGTGTACAAGGATGCTATGTGGGTCTGATGATGTAATGATGGTGTACTAAGATTCTGTGTGGGTCTGACGATGTACTAACGGTGTATTAGGATCCTATGTTGGTCTGACGACGTACTGATGTTGTACTAGGATCCTGTGTGGGTCTGACTATGTACTGACAATGTACTAGGATCCTGTGTGGTTCTGACGATGTACTGATAGTGTACTAGAATCCTATGTGTGTTTGATGATGTACTAATAGTGTACTAGGATCCTCTGTGGGTCTGACGACATACTGTCGGTGTACTAGGATTCTGTGTGGGTCTGATGACGTACTGATGAGGTACTAGGATCCTATGTGGGTCTGATGATGTACTAGGATCCTGTGTGGGTTTGACGAGGTACTAGGTTCCTGTGTGGGTCTGACGATGTACTACAATCCTCTGTGGCTATGATGATGATTTAGGATCCTTCGTGGGTCTAACTTTTACATAGTAAGATGAATTAGCAGTTAAATCTAATCATCTGTGGTATTGTACCTCAGTTATACCTGGTGTGAGCTGAGTCCATACCTGTGTGGTTTTTCCCGTTTGTGGTAATACATTGGTGGTATTATTCTATGTGCCGTACCTATGTCGTACTTACCATCATGTTACTCTATCCTTTGTGGTACAGTTGAGCTTGGGATTTTAATTTGGACTCTGTGTTTCCTTATGATTGAGTCGGGCATGCTTGATAACTTAGGTATATCATGAGAATATAACTAAGTAGGGTTTTTCATTGATTTCATGCTTTGTGGTTTATACTTTGTTGATTTTGTGAGACCTTGAGAGTTTCGGGGTCCCTACTATGTATCATTATACTTAGCCCTGCATGGGCTATCCCTGCACCTAGTTGTGTTTGGTGTAGAAGACATACAACACTGACTGAGGATGAGGGTACCAAGACTGGACGGTTTCTGGAGGTGGACCAAATAGTGTGTCAGTACGCAGAAGAGATAAGAAGATGTGGAGTGCTGAGGAGGCTATCCGTACTAACCCTTTAGGTAGGAACCTTGGTGGAAAACCCAATAACTATCTTTCTCTACTTTAGTTATATTGTATTTCAGTTGTACTGGTACATTTACTGTTGGTCTTGTATTCCGAACCCTCTTACTTTCAACACTATTTTTTTATACATTTTTACTTGTGTTCGTATCTCACTGTGTTCTTTTCTGCGTGTGTTTACAGGTTGAAAAGGCAATGCCTTCCCAGTTTTAAGGAATATCCCTTTCGATGCTAGTATCCAACCCCTGGCCTATGGAAGGCTGTCTTGGGGTAGTCACAACATGGGCCCCAAGGGACGGGTCGTGAAAAATTGGAATTAGAGGAGTTGATTCTACTTTAAAACATTGGACTCTAATCTTCTTTTAACAGCAATAGTGTTAAGTGTAGTGAGTGTGGTTATCAGTTTAGGGAATCCAGTGTTGGTGTGGTGGCCGACGTATCCATATACCAGGACCTTGACTTCTGATTTCTGACTCAGTGCATGAAAAAACTGACTGCGTGTGTGTTTCGAAAAGTTTTCTTTGGGAAATATTTGAGTCATATCACCAGGTATAACATATTAACCATGGCACAAATGTTTCTCTTCAGGATGCCTCCATGTAGACAGCCAGATTGGGTTCTAGGTATAGTATGCGATGATGGCCCACTGAGCGATGAGGCCTTGGTGTAGGGCCCTCTTCCAGTAGAGGCACCAGTGAAGGCACCAGTGGTACCATTACCCGTTGGGCCACCGATGCCACCACCCTCATAAGTAGAGGGTGCACACTTCATGAGTGCGTTGCATGAGTTCTAGAGCCAGAGGCCACCCAAGTTTAGGGGAGAGACTGACCCATAGGTGGTTGAGGATTGGTTGGAGGCTGTAGTGAGAGTCTTCCAACTGGTAGAGACACCAGATAATCTCATGGTGATCCTTGCCGTCAGTCTTCTATAAGCAGTAGCATAATGATGGAAGATCTTGATGCTCCAGGTTCACGATGAGGTGAGGCTTCTTTGGGCATACTTTGAGAGCCTGTTTTGGGAAGAGTTTTTTCCAGCGACTCTTCATGTAGTGAGCATACATGAGCTTCTTCATCTGCAGTAGTGCAACATGATTGTGGATTAGTACTCAACAAGGTTCACTAAACTCTCACATTACTCCACTTATATGGAGAGGGACCCATTATTTAGGGGGTGGACCTTTGAACATGGACTCAAGCAGGAGATCAGGGCTTTGATGATCTCACTCAGCATCCCGACATAGGAGGGGGTGTTAGAGTGAGCCCTATTAGTGGAGAGTTTTCTTGATGAGTAGTCATCAATAGCGAGACCCACCACCGATCATCACATAGCAGAGTATTATATAGCTCATAGTAGAAAGATGTCACAAAGGTCCAAGAGGACCAGACCTATAGGTGGACAACTGCATGATTCTGAGTCAGCTATGTAGGGCATAGGAGACAGAGTCATCCATGTGAGGAACATGAAGTAATTCACATGTGACGGACAGGGTCATGGCTCGTGACATCCCGAACCTCCATTTGGATTATCATAATATAGTCAATGGACCGCCTAGGAAAATACAAAGGCTTGACCGAGGAGGTCTTCACAGAGAAGGAAGACGTGGCAGAGGAGTTGTCAATGTAGCTTGCGGTAGGAAAAGATTCGAGGGGTTACTACCTCCACCACCAGGTGTTCCACCCTGAAAAAAGGGATCAGGTGGATAGGGGCAAGCTCATCTCCAGGCAGTTGAGGTCTACGACCATGGCACTACAGAGATGATATGAGGTAAAATCTATGTCTACTCCACCTTAGATTTAGTACTTATAGACATAGTTTCTAGTCATTATTTTATTTACACTACCATTGTTCGGAGCTCGGAGATTCTGGTGGAGTCATTGGCTCGATCCTTACGGCTAGAGACTCTTACAAGAGCATATTCAATGATTACAAATTGGTACTGACAGTGTGTGCTTATTATAGGAGTCACGAGCTTTGGCTGTGATCTCTTAGTAGCGGTGTCGAGGCCTTACGACGTCATCTTGGGTCTGGACTGGTTATCTAAAATTCCATGCTCATATTGTCTGTTTTAGGCGCAAAGTGTGGTGTGTCTGCATGGATGAGACCAGGTTTACCTTCACCGGTGAGAAGGGAGCCTTTGCAGCACATGATGGACTTACCCGCAAGAGAGTTCAGCCGATTACTCATCAGTTGGCAAGATGTTTTCCCTGAAGATGTTATGGGTCTACCTCCTTGCAGAGAGGTAGAATTTTACATTGACTTGTACCTTGAGATGTCCCCAATATCTACACCAGTGTATCAGATGGCTCCCATAGAGCTTCTTGAGCTGCCGGTATAGCTGGAGGACTTACATGGGAAGGGATTCATTCGGCCTAGTGTTTCTCCTTGGGAATCCCCAATTTTCTTCACCAAGAAGGAGAATGGGATCTTGAGAATTTTTTTTGACTATCGACGCCTGAACCAGGTGACCATGAAGAACAAGTAACCACTCCTGAGGATTTATGATCTCTTTGCTCAACTGAAGGGATCGTGGTTGTTCTCGAAGATAGACATCAAGTTAGGCTATCAACAGCTCAGAGTACGATATTAGGATGTGTATAAGATGACTTTAAGATGTCGGTTTGACTATTACGAGTTCTTGGTTATGCCATTCGGCATGAAAAACAATACCGTAGTGTTCATGGGACTCATGAACAAGATCTTTCTTCCATACCTTGATCGCTTTGTAGTAGTCTTTATTGATGACATTCTTATCTACTAAGCTACTGAGGAGGAGGATGCCTATCATTTGCAGACAGTTCTAGACACACTCTAAGAGCACCGACTTTATGGTAAGCTCTCGAAGTGCCAGTTTTGGATCCACGAGGTTCAATTTCTAGGACATTTCATCTTAGAGGCTGGATTTTTAGTTGATCCAATGAAGATTGAGGTGGTACTTTCTTGGGATCCACCCAGGAGTGTGACGGAGGTACGGAGTTTCATGGTCTTGGCTAGATACTACCAGAGGTTTGTGACGGATTTCTACAAAGTTCCAACACCTTTACCATCATTTGTGAAGAAGGGGAAACCCTTCGTATGGTTGGAGAGATGGATTCCGAGTTTTCAGGAGATGAGGCAGAGGCTGACTAGTTCCCCCATCTTAAGGCTTCCAAAGGAGGGTGTAGGGTACATAGTCTACTACGACGCTTTAGGGACCGAGCTCAGATGTGTCCTAATACAGGAGCGAGAAATGATGACATATGGTTCTACACATCTGAGACAACCTGAATAGAACTACACTACCCATTACTTAGAGTTATTAGCAGTGGTCTTCACATTTAAGATGTGGCGACATTACTTGATGGGCGAGCATTTTACAGTCTACTCGGATCACAATAGTCTTAGGTATATCTTCTCACAAAAGGACCTAAACCTAAGACAATGACATTGACTCAAGTTCCTCTAGGACTATGAAGTCGAGATAGTCTATACCCCTGGGAAGGGGAATGTTGTAGCAGATGCACTCAGGCAGAGATCTAGTATACAGTTTCTAGGTGAGGTGACTAAGCAGCTGGCCGCTTTGCAGATATCTTTTGTTGATAGAGATGGAGAAACTTTTCTTCAGTCTCTTACATTCATTACCCCACTTCATTAGTGAGTCAGGGAGGCACAGTGTGAGGATACTGACTGTGAGGCTCGACATGATCAAATATCCATAGGACAAGTACCTGATGGATTTTCTGAATATGGGGAGCACACCATTCTCTTTAGTGTATGTACCATGGCACCAGTGTCCCCTCGAGAGGTAGTGTTGAGAGAGTTCCACACATCCCCTCTAGAGGTACATCCAGTAGTGGAAAAGTTGTACCAGGACCTCCGATGACAGCACTGGTGGCCAGGAATGAAAAAAGCAGTAGAAAAGTTTGTCTCTCGGTTCCTCACTTGTCAGAAAGTGAAGGCGGAGCATCAGGTACAAGTAGGCTTGGTTCAGTCTTTTCAGATCCTAAAATGAAAGTGAGATGAGATATCTATGGAATTCATGACCAGACTTCCACATATATCCAGTGGTCATTATTCTATATAGGTGATCATCGATCGACTCACCAAGTCATCCCACTTCTTACTGATAAGGGAGAAGGGTTCAGTAGAGAGATTGGGATTCCTATATGTGCAGGTGATTGTTCGGCTCCATAGAGTACCCTCGATGATTGTCTCCGATCATGATACACTTTTTACTTCCTAGGTATGGAAGGGGTTTCAGTAGGCTTTCGGGATGCAACTTCGTTTGAGCACCGCCATCCATCCTCAGATAGATGGACAGACTGAGAAGACCATTCAGAACCTCGAGGACATGCTGCGTGCTTGCATCCTAGACTTCAGTCGCAACTGGGAGGATCACTTTTTCATGATGGATTTTTCATGAAACAACAACTATCACTCCACCATTGGGATGGCACCTTTTTAGGCGTTGTACGAGTGACCTTGAAGATCAACTTTGTGCTGGACAAACCCCGGGGAGTCAGCACTCATGAGACCATAGATGGTACAGGCTACCATAGATAAAGTTTAGATCATCCGGGAGTGGATGAAGACTGCACAGAGCAGGAAAAAGTCTTATGCCTATAGGATATAGAGACCTTTGGAGATCGAGGATGGCGACCATGCCTTTATATGGGTCTCACCCCGATGAGGTTTACAGATATTTGGCTGCGGTGGAAAGTTATATATAAGGTTCATTGAACATTTTTAGATCCTTAACAGAGTTGGAGAGGTGTCTTACCAGCTAGTACTTCTCCCTCAGTTGCACCGGGTGAAAGACGTCTTCCATGTTTCCCAGTTGAGAAGATATGTGCATGAACCATCTCAAGACATTGACCAAGGTGAGCTAGACATCGAAAATGGGGCGATGTTAATGGAGGTTCCAGTAGAGATTGAGGATCGACAGGAGCAGGCCCTTCATGGGAAGTCGATACCTCTGGTGCACGTTCGCTGGCAGTATGGGAACCTCTAGGAGAGCACATGGGAGAGGGAGCCTTAGAAACATGCTTAGTACCCCCACTTGTTTCCTTAGTTTGAGATGTTTCTTACGGGGACGTAAAGCCCTGAGGTGGGGAGAATGTAAAGACCTGGAAATTCCATGTATTTTTTTTTAATTATATGGGAATTTTACGAGCCTGTAAAAAATTTTCTTCGCGTGATTCTAAGGCTTGGTGTTCCCGAAATAAAATTCTGAGATTTTTCTCAGCTATGTTCTGTAAATGTGCGAGTGAGTTTTTGTAAGTTTTAAACCAATGCTCGGAATTGAAATCTAAGGACACCGTTGAACTTGCAGCGCCAATATTCGCTTAAGGTGACTTTCACCTCGACGACAGTTAGTCAAGGGTGAAAGTTAGTTTTTGTGTTTTTCATGAAAGAATAGAATAAAATAAAAATGTTTTAAATTTTTATTTGTTGAAACCTCCCATGCAGATGTTATAAATTTGGGGTCCACCTAAAATAAAACATCCCATATATATGTTATGGAGGTGGGGAACACCGATCCTAAAACCCCCTTTTTGAATTTCTAGTAGTGTGGACCACCTAAACCATATTAATAGGATAAAACCCTGGAACTCCCTCATTAATGAAGTGTTAACCCAAGGACTCCCTCCAACTTTAATTATTCCAACACATTTCATTTAATTGAGTCAATTAATTGAGCCAATTAATTATGCTAACATGCCAACATAATTAATTTTCTCAATTTGAATTATATTGGCACCTATTTCCTTTGAGAGGACTTGGGTTGGAAAAGGATGAGGGGAGTGCTTGTGGAACTTCTCTCCAATGAAAAAAAACCTCCATCAAAGAGAAATTATCCAACAAATCAACGAACGAGCCTGTGATCGGAGGCATGTGGCGGGCGCATCGAACGTTGATATCTTCAAATTCTTTCTCGCATCAACATCAACAAACCTTCAAGGTAGGGCGGTTGTTTGAATTTCCCCCTTACCTGTTCTTGACAATTCATTGTAAATCAAGATGAAATTATAGTCGCTTTCTACCGCTCTAACGTGGAGAGTGCGAGCCAAACAAACATGGCCCAACTTGTCTGCAATTTTTGTGATTAATTGCTGTGTTATTCGCGATGGAGGAGGACGACAACCAACACCAGTGGGGCATGAGAATGGAATTTGACACCACGACCAGATGTGATAGAGGCGTTAGCACAACCGTGCCACCTGATGGAAAAGAATCGTGGCTTGTGCCATGGTGACGAAGGGAGAATGGCTAGTTGAGTAGGCCGTCGGCAAAGGCGTGACAAGCGACCGCACCACATGGAGGGGATGACTCGCTATCTAGCCAGCTACGGCGGACCGCCGCACTATGGCCCCGCGTGGCCCCACGGCACCCGGGCAGCCCCACGGACCCCCGCATCGCCCTGCAGCCCCCTGGCGGCCGTGTCACTTCGCCACCCAGCAGCCCCCCGCGCCGCTCCGCAGCCCCCGCGCCGCCTCGCGGCTGCCCTACAACCCCCGCGCCATCCTGCGGACCTCGCGCCGCCCCAGGGCCCTCGTGCTGCCCCATGGACCCCGAGACCAACACGCCGTCCCGGGGCCCCCGCGCCCCACCGCGGACGCCCCACCGCGGTCGCCCCGCCTCTAGGTCGGGCCGCCCAATGTGGGCCTGGCTGCCCAGCGCTGACTAGGCCGGTCCCGACAGGCCAAGCATGACCTAGCCGATGTAGTCAACCCAAACCGGGTCGGATCGGGCTGGGCTGGACCAACCAGGTCAGACCGGACACAAACCAGTTTCGACCCATTTATGCTCTTTTGGCCATAACTCTGGAACTGAGTGTCCATTTGATGAACTTTATATGGAATTGGAAACCTTGGAGTGAGACGGTCCCTTTGGTATACACCACTAAATATTTGGATAAAGTTGCGGTATGTTTGGGTTGGATCGAGCATGAATCCAACTCGGCCCTCGGGACTAAAAGGCTAATAACATACGGACCGAGCATCCGATTGATTCACCATCTATTGAGTTGAGACCCCTATGACGTGGCATACCTTTGAGATACATATTTATAGGACTTCATGGAAGTTGGAGTATAAAATAGTAGCTTGAGGGTCAAACTCTCCGATAGACAAACATGCTTAGTGCGGGAACCCTGTAGCTGGTTGGGACGACGTATTAGGATCATGTGTGGGTCTAACGAAGTACTGATGGTGTAATAGGATCCTGTGTGGGTATGAAGATGTGATGATGGTGTAATAGGATCGTGTGTGGGTCTGACGAGGTCCTGACGGTGTACTAGGATCCTGTGTGGGTCTGACGATGTCCTGATAGTGTACTAGGATCCTGTGTGGGTCTGACGACGTACTGAGGGTGTACTAGGATCCTCTGTGGGTCTAACGACGTACTAACGGTGTACAAGGATCCTGTGTGGGTCTGAAGATGTACTGACGGTGTACTAGGATTCTGTGTGGGTATGAAGACGCACTGACAGTGTACAAGGATCCTATGTGGGTATGACGACGTACTGACGAGGTACTAGGATCATGTGTGGGTCTGACGATTTACTAGGATCCGGTGTGGGTCTGATGATGTACTAGGATCTTGTGTGGGTCTGACGATGTACTAGGATCCTCTGTGGGTCTGATGATGATTTAGGATCCTTTATGGGTCTTCTACTTAACATAGTAAGATGAATTAGTAGTTACATATATTCATCTCTACTACTGTACCTGAGTTATACCTAGTGTGAGCTGAGTCTGTATCTATGTGGTAATTTCCCATTGTGGTAATACATTGGTGGTATTCTTCTGTGTGGCATACCTGTGTTCTACTTACCTTTGTGGAACTCTTTCCTTTGTGGAACATTTGAACTTGGGCTTTTTAGTTGGACTCTATGTTTCCTCATGATTGAGATGGGCATGATTGATAACATAGGTATACACATGGTCATATACCTAAGTAGGGTTTTTAGTTGATTTCATGCTTTGTGGTTTATCCTTTTTGGATTTTGTGAGACCTTGAGGGTCTCAGGTTCCCTATTGAGTATTGTTATACACACCCTTGCATGGGCTATGCCCGCACCTTGTTGTGTTTGGTGTAGATGATAGACAATGCTAACTAAGGATGAGGGTACCAGGACTGGACGGTTCCCGGAGGTGGACCATACAACATGTCATTACGCTGAGGATTCGGGCAGAGGTGGAGTTTTGAGGAGGTGATATGTACCTACCCTTTAGGTTGGTACCTTGGAGGATGACCCAGTAGCTGTCTTTCTCTTCACCAATTGTATTGTATTTTAGTTGTACTTGTACCTTTACTGTTGGGCTTGTATTCCACCCTCTTACTTTCAGAACTCCTTTTTCTATACAGTTTTATCTGTGTTTGTATCTCACTGTGTGCTTGGTTTTGTATGTTTATAGGTTATAAAGACAATGCCTTCCTGGTTTTTTGGAATATGCCTTTCGGTTCTAGTCGCCAGCCCCTGGCTTATGGAGGGCGGGCTTGGGGTGGTTACAGCATGGGCCCCGGGGGACGGGTCATGACAATGGGTTTTTCAAGATATTTATGGAATATATGATTCATTAGAGACAAAAATACTGAATACATGTTAGTCATAATGAAAGCATCACAAGCTATTCATTATGGACATCCCTAAACCAGAATGTCATCTTCAACACATTAGACTCCCAAACCCAGAGTTGATGATAACCTGATAGAAGATCGATATTAGAAAACCACTTTACCCCTTTCAACTGATTAAACAAATCATCCACATGGGGAAAATGGTACTTATTTTTAATTATTACCTGATTCACCTTCTGATAGTCCACACACAACCGAAGTGAACCATCTTCTATATTTGTAAAGAGTACCAGGGACACCCATGTTGAAATAATGGGGAAAATGAGACCTTTCTCTATTAGATAATCCCAATGAATACTGATCTCTTTTAACTTAGCAAGTGCCATATGATAAGAGGATATCAATATCAACTACATACCTAACATCAAATCAATCATAAACTTTACTATCATCTCTGGAGGAAGACTGTAGGAATGTCCCAAAAATATGATGTAGGATCAACAAGAGAAGAAACCAAAATGGGATTAAGCATAACAACATGCAACAAAATCCTGAGTTTTGGGTGGAATGGTCCTACATGACCAGACCTCAAATCCCAATCTCCCAAAAACACCATTTATCTCCCATTAATATCAAGGAACATTCCATTTCAATGATAAAAATCAATATCATCATGATAAAAATATGAAAATTCATTATGATGATGACAATAATGAAATCCAGATCGAGAATGACGAAATACTAGAGAAAATTCACCTCAAATATCGATAGAGAACAAACAAAGACTTAAACCCCTACCATTTTTTCTTTCAAAAAGGCATCTCTTAATACATGGAAAAGTATATGTAGTTTTTTTTAATTTTCAACACATAAAAAAATGGGAAATTATAAATTAGGGGGTATAACTTGTATTAAATAAATCTGTCTCTATAGAAGATGAATAAAAAATGGTAACTCTAACTGTCACCAGAACTCTGTCAACCTCGACAAAAAAATCATCCACTACATGAAGGATATTCACTACTAATGCCTATAGATAGATCCCTATGGACTTTGAAGCTTTTGAATTCATCAAAGTGGCCTTTAATGTTTTTGATCCCTAACCATAGAGATACATTGACATATACTGAAAGAATCTCTATTGATGTTCATAGAGGCCACAACCATTTCACATCTTCATAGCCATAGAGCCTATATTTTGAGAATTACTAACCTTTACACATTGATAGTAAGCCAAGGGTACACTGTTGGATATAACTAATGGTGCATAGGAGGATCACCATTGAGAGACACATACAAAACTCCTTCTATGTTCATTCAACTTCCTATTTTTACCCCTGCATCACTGAAGATTCCACTTGGTGGATGAGAATGGGTAGAAAATAAAATCTACCCTTTCAGGTTCATATCTTCCATTATAGCCAAATATTAAATCTATTAATAGATAGTAATTTCTAAAAAAATACATGTGATATGTTATCGAGATGCAAACCCTTAAATTACATATGAGTTTTCAACTGAATATTCTTCACCACAGTCGGAGAATAACAAACCATATCTAAAAAATGATTATTGTATACTAACACTAAATTCTCAAATTGCTTTAAAGAGTAAAATTCCATGAACCTTTACATAATTAAAGAATCTGGATATAAATTCAAGATCAAGAGGTTCTTGAAACCCTTCCAGTATAAGAACATATACTTATCCACCTTCACCATAGATTCCCACTATCACTTACTGGGACCATCAAGTCTGAATTCTTCACACCAAACCTTGATACTATTAGGTGTATCTTGTAATTCATAGATCTAATAAATCTTATCTAGCTAGTCCCATGAATCTTTAGGTTTATTCATACCCTTAAAGGATGATGGATTATCACATAAAAACTCATTAGATTGATTACTTTATCCTTCATATCCTACAGTACGTCAACAACTATGATATGATATAGCAATATATTTTATTCTTTGGAATGATTTTCTTTCTTGATATCCTATAACAATTATGAACCAAAGGATTATTCCATTGGGGATTGTCCACTGCACCCTCAAGTAGAACCCCTATAATATGTCTCAGAGGCATACCACTACACACCAAAAAGTGGAGAAATGATATGAAAATAGAATAAATTTAATTAAAACCATGAAACCATAAGAAAATACTGATATTAAAATTAAAAACTCAACTTATGATACATACATCCCAATATTCCATGGTTACTTTAGTCTCGTTAGGGAAAGAGTTATCTAGGAACTCACTGAAACCTATATCTCATGTTCCAAAAATAATTTTCAAGTCTAGAAAATGTCCCAAGACAAAGAATCTTGAGAAAAAATATGATACCAATTTTTTAAAACTGAACCAAAATATACAACCTAGTTGTCAACATACCTGAAGGGAATTCATGATCCTCATTGGTTGGCGACTTTCACCTGGGTTTAAAAATAACTAGAGGGAATGATTTACACCAAATTAAATTCGGTGATATGATATATATATAAATCATAAAGGAATAAATGAAGAATGAACTGAAGAAATATTCCATAACTGAATGAAAACTAACAAAGTGATATAACTAAAAGAATTCAAAGAAAACCCAAAGTACATGTAAAATAGAAAAGGAAAACTAAAAAAATGATTACTCAATATGATAATGTGGAAAAAATCCCTCTATATCTCCCCCAACTACTCATAACCATATGGCATAAAACATCACCACCTCAATAAAACACCTTGATTTTCCTATAACAAGAGACATAATTAGGGCTACACATCGCTAAAGGGGTGTGTAGGGTGTGATCTAAGCAAACTCAGTTGGACCCCAACCAAGTGTTCCATATCAAGTATCTATAAATAAAATTCAAATATTATAATTTTCAAGAAGAAATGTCTTGATAAGTTATAAATTATTTTATATCAAAGCATGATAAATATTTCCCTTTTCTCTATTTCTAAATAAATCCATGAAAAATAGTTTCAAAGCATAATTTCCATAAAAATTTATGAATTCCAAATAATTTAGATCAAATATAGAATAATTAAAATATAAAGAATAAGTAAATCATGATAATTATCATAATCGATAATTCTTTAAAACTACTTATACTAAAATTATTTACTATTTGGCACCCATGTCGTTAGAACAAAGGGTGATAAAGTAGAGGAACACCCAATAAGTGAACCCCCCCAATGAGGTCAACATTAAGTACTTAGAACAACATGAACATGAAGTAGAGGAAAACCCCATTAGAAAACCCCCTAAAAATAGGATGTATAATGGACCTAAGATACAATTTCCACTTAAGTACCCAATGATTACCATAAATTTAATTTACCAAATCATCCCAAAAGGTAATTTTACAATCATTCTCAAAAGCCCTTTTCTTGTTTCAAACCTTCTTTGAATAACCATTTCAAAATGATTTGAAAACACCTATTTTTCTTTCAGAAAAACTATGAGAAAACCCACTATTTATTGAAAATACTTTTACACACTTAAATCAATAATGTCAATTTGTTTATAATACAATTTATAAGACAAGATCAATCATGGTTCTTTCAATAAATGCTTGAGACGGAACAACCTACATCAACAAAGTTTGAGAGCTACCAGAAACATGATCCTAAAACATTGAAATGGATGAAAAGAAAATTATGCTGGACTTAATATTTATTCCTATATATTAGAATAAAATTACATAAAATAATTTTTTAAAAGAGAGGTTAGATCCCACATATCTTGATAAACACACTAGCCACACCAAAACAAATATGTTGGTCAACCTCCAGAAGAAGATCACACAATTAAAATAGAATGGATCAGGAAAAGATCAATACAAGGTTAATAAATCCACAAACACATTAAAACACTATTTTAATGACCAATGATTGTGGAGAAGTATAAATAATTATTTCCTAGAGTGAAGTGATACACCCACCATAGAGATCGAGTTTCAAATGAAGTGATATAGAATTAACAGTAAAACCCAAAATATCTTAGGAGAGATGAGGGTTATAGGAATGGAAGATCAAGAGATTATAAATTAGGGTTTAGTCATGAAACCTAATAGAGACATACATGAAAAAAATTATTCATTCCTTGAATACATGATTTATGGTGTGAATCATTGTAGTTTTATGTAGGCCGATAAAGGCATCATCTCAGTTTAAAAAATCATTGTTTAACCTTTTCATGACATGAACATTTTTCATAAGATAAACCATATACATGCTTTGAATGGAATTCATGGAATCTACTAAGAGAGATACTAATTCCATGAATCTTATTCACATTGTGAATATTATTTATAGGAAGCACAAAGTCCATGTCCTTCAGAAAATCCAAAAATAATAAAAAGGCCTAAAAATCCTCAATAACCAATATAAAACTCTTAAATGTTAAAAGAGACATAACCTTAACCATGATGTTATATAAGGTAAGATATTTCATCTCAATTTCATTTCATTGAGGAATATACTAATGTTATGCAATAATTTTATTTTATGAGGTTTATATACTACACCTTTTAGTTACTATATAATGAATCCTTTATACTTCATGGTATTTTATGTTTAAATAAAAATTATTTCATCCAAGGGGAATTACTATAATGTCAAAAAGTGGTAATGTTTTCTTAACACAATTACAATTCATTTGTTTATATCACTTATTAATTTGTTATGTTATTCCAAGATTATAATTTTATTGATCTTGTTCTGATTTATGTTGTGTTGTCTCTTTTTATTCTGTGGATTTATATATTTTGTACATAAAATCAACATTGAATAATTGACAATTAAATGATACGATTTTTATAATGTTTATTCATCTAAAACTCCCTTTACTTGGGATATATGTTCATGATATACAAATATCTTCCTTTGTGATGTGTATATAATGACCCTTTAACATAGTCACTAATGGAAAAATACCCTATACCAATGGTTTGGAACCATTGGTATAGGCCTCCAAACTGTTGGTATAGGCCATACCAATGGTTTGGAGAACCATTTCGAAGTAAACCATGAGGATAAGTCTATACCAATGGTTTTGGGAAAACCGTTGGTATAGAACTATACCAATGGTTTTGAAAACCATCGGTATAAATAATATGAAAATCTATACCAACGGTTCCATAAACCGTTGGTATATGTAATTAAAAAAATTATCATCCGGTTGGTTTTAATCCCAGTACCTCCCTTTTGTGATTGAACAACCTAACCACTAACCTAACTTAATTTTGTGAACATAATTTCATAAATATATATATGTATTATCATATGTATTTTAAATTTTGATTTATTTAATGTCCACTGTAAGAAGATTCCATTAAAAATAAATATACATATACCAACAGTTTTGGGAACCATTAGTATATGTTCTTTGATTTTGGGACCTATACCAATGGTTTTGGGCATACCGTTGGTATAGGGGGGACCTATACCAACAGTTTGGACAAACCGTTGGTATTGGGTCTCTATAATGGACTTATACGAATGGTTTTGGCCAAACCATTGGTATAGGTCCAAATTAGCGAACCTATACCAATGGTTTGGCCAAACCATTGGTATAGGTCCATTTAAGTGACCTATGCCAACGGTTTTTTCCAAACCGTTGGTATAGGTCCAAATTAGTGAACTATACCAATGGTTTTCCCAAAATCCTTGGTATAGATCATATTTCCAATAGTGAATATATTATTAATATCCTTATTTTTTTTGATATTTAAAGATTCATTTGATTTTATCCATTCATGGGGCTTAAGGATTAATGAGTTACCAAAGTAGAAAACCCTTTATATTATGATCCATATTCTTTTTGAGATTTTTTATGATCAAGTTTCCTGGGGGGATGGAAATAATATGCTCTTATTTTATTGAAACACATATATTATATTATCCCCTATTTAGGAATAATTTTTTACTTCTTTAATTTCTATTTCATCAATTATTGATTAAAGAAACATCAATAAATTCATTTGTAAGTGTTATAATATTTTTTCTTATTTTAGATTAGTAATCATTCACTTCAATATCCATAATTTCTAATATATTTTCAGGAATATTCATTTATAAACATAAATTATTTTCTAAAGATATTTTAAATTATATTTTAACTTATTTTAGATGGTGCTAAAAGGATTTTTTTAGGTTTTATGTGTTGGTCACTTTTGACTCTCTTTAAAAACATGTTTGAAAATAATATTTATTTTTAACATTAATTATGTGAATAAATTTTCCCACCATCATGACCATTAGTTATTTTCAATCATAATTTATATGTTTCGAAGGTTATTTTAATAGAAAAGGATTTCCAAAATATTTTTTTATTTGTAGTTTTTAAAAAGTGATTCTCAAAGTGAAAAGTTCATTTTTCTAAAGAATAGTTTTAATGATCTTTTAATGGAATTTACATTCATCAATATCAATAACCTATTATTTTACTTGTACTTCACTTGGGATTTTTTTATTGATACCATCCTTATTCTTTCTCTAGATGGATTATAATTGATTTAAGAAATTATCATGGAACCCAGTTATTTTCCATGAGTTAATCATGTTATGAAATGAATAATGATTATTTTTATTTGTTTTAAGATGATATACAGACACTATATACAATGGTCATGTTATAGTTCTTGGAAATTGTTTATGATGATGAGTGGTTCTGTTTGAAACCAATGACATGTGGTTTTTTTATAAACCAATGATGAGTGGTCACATAATAACCAAATCTACGTATATCTATGATATTCCTCTAATTATTTGGGTATATAAATCGACCATATAGTTATTACATTTAAAAGAGTGATTATTAGAGTAAAATGGAAATGATGTTCCAAGATATCAAAATATTTTCTTTATGAATTCTATATGTTTTAATGATTTCTTTGTTCAATTTTGATATCATTTGGCTCATGATTATTTATTCTTATAACTCTTTAATTTGTTAAAGATTTATTCCATGATTAATGATTTATGATCCATGTATTTTTTGGTATGAATTATCTTATATTGTTCTCATGGAACCTGTTATGTCATCATACCATTATAAAAACATTATTCTCACTAATTAAATTCCATTATTAATTCCAATGTATACCCCTACTGAGAATTTGTTCTCACACTTCTTATCATTAATTTTCCATAATTTATAAAGAATTATGATAAATTATTTGAATCTAGAAAGGTTCTATAAGTGGATAATTTTATGGGAGAAGATATAGATATTTAAGAACTAGTTTTTATGAATCTAAGTTGTTAATAGTTTTTTCTATTTAACAATAACTCCCAATAAAAAAGGTCATTGGGAATATAAGTGATCCAATATTTCCATTAGATTTTTTGAAGTTTGGATGAAAAAAGTTGGTTCAAATTTATTGGTTTGAAAGACCAAAATGTAAAGTTTATTTTTTATCACTAGATCTAGGAGTGCGACTGAGGGGATATTACAATTAATAGCAAAGTAAGGTTTAGATAAATTTGGAGGTTATGATGTTTCCATGTGAGGTTATCTTAAGAATTTTGGATACTATCATGGGTTTTAAGTTTGAGGTTGATCATAAGTTCAATGTTTCAGACACCATTTTTAGGTTTTAAGTGAAGAAATTTTGGGGTGATTAATGACATTTTGGGAAATATTTTATCGAATTAAGGTATATGTAACCATAAGGTTTAACATGAAAAATTATTTTAGGAAGAACTTGTTTAAATTTTTTGGAAATAGGTTTTAAAGATATTTATAAATTTTATGGGTTTTTAGTAAGGTAATAATGGGTTATTACAATTTAGGAACATATGTTTTAGGATGTTGACAACCATGAGGTAGAATAATTATTTGGTAACTAAGTGATTAATGTTACTTCATAAGAATATTACTGTAATTTTTGGTAAAATTACGTGATATTATTGATTTTTTTGATGGTTAAAGTTTAATTATGTTTTGGAAGAATATATGATTTTAATTTGGATTAACTATGAATCAATTTATTTAAGGAAATGATTAACATATCCTATAGTATATATTAATATGTCATATAAATTTTTGGTTATATGAATTTATGAGTGACAAATGTTATTTGGAGATAAATATTAAATTTATCTCAGAATAATATGTGATTAAATCCATCTAGTTTTTTTTGTTTCAATATTTATATGGAATATTTTGAAGAATTTTAAGGATAGTTATTTTTGGGATGATTTAATTTGAATATTTGTTATTAATCTTGAGTTTTGTAGATCAATGTTGTATTTATTAATTTGAAGGTTTAATAAATTTTGAAATTATCTTAACTTATCAGAACCATTTTAATTTTTGATATTAATGTTTTATTTATTCATATGAAGGTTTAATTAATTTATGGCCTCTTCACCCATCAATGATTTATGATTTTGTAGTCTTTAGCATTTTCCAGACCATGTTCTCTATCACTCTCTATTAGTCTCTGAGAGTTAGTTTGTTCTTTCTGGTATATGTTTTAAAGTCACACTATATATTAAAACATGGGAACATAGTAATGTGTTATTCTCAATGACCTTTATACTTCTCTTTATCTTTTATTAGGAGGAAGTTTTATTAAACCATTTTATGATGTGGGATTTCAACAAAGGTATTTTGAAAATTAAAACCCTTGTTACCAATCTGGTGTTCAAATTATGAGGACCAAATATATTAATGTGTGGGGGGGGGGGTAGAATTTAATATCCTAATAGTTAAAAATAATATTGTGTTCTATAACATTCAATATATACAAAGATGATCTTAAACAAATTGTAAAATATTACTATTCAAATATGACCATTATAACCTAACAATTTAATTGATGGGTATGAATAAAAAAAATAAAATTTTAAAATATATATACAGGTTATAATAAATATATATGTATTGATTAATTATTAGGAAATATGCACTCATTTTTTAAGTAAAATTATATTATTCATCAAAAATATGATTTCATATAAAATAAAGTTTTCTTCTTTTTTTGAGTGAATAATATAGTTAATTTTGAAATTTTTTATAAATTTAATAAAAAATATTTTGTTTTACCTATTATAAAATCATAATCATCCTATGATGAAATTTTAAGATATTTATGAAAAATTGATTTTTTCAATGAATAGTGAAGAATACTTATTTTTATTGAACTTGTTATTTTTTATTTAAGAATTTACAAAGTGTAAACATTATATTAGATTGGATTTAATATCTCATTGGTTTATTTTAATTTTAAATAATCAAATTACAAATTTTTAAATTAATTTTATACTTGAATTTATTATAAAAATATTATATAATTAAAAATAGATTTTTTCTGAAAAACAGTTTCTTGTCATGTTTTTCCCATTTAATTTAAAATTGAATTATTCTAATAATATGTGTTGATTTTTGAAAAATGGATTCTGTATTTGGTATCAGTGATTCAAAAGTTAGTAAGTGGTTCCCTTTTATTATTTGTAAATATGAACTATACCTTAATAATTTTGTTACCATGCTAAATGGTAAGTCATTTATTTAAGGGTTAAAAATATTATGATAAGGACAATAAAATGACCATAAAAAATAAATAAATTTTATTTTATGATTCCTTTTAATATATAATCATATAATATTATATTATTTTACCGTTTTCCCCTTTGTATGCGATTATGATATTTATAATATTTTATGTAATGAAATGTAAAAAATGTCACACACTTCTTTTTAATTGCAATAATATTTTTAAAGTGGAGATAACCAGTGGATATGTTCAGTTATAAACAATATTTTTAAATATAAATTATTTATATTCATCCTGGTAATTTATTTTTAATTATTAGTGATGAAATAATTGCCTTAAATGCTTATGCAACACTGAAATAATAATTATTTAACTAAAGTAAAAATAAAATAAATGATATTAAAAATATTAAAAGTATAATAATTTGTAAGAATTAATATGATACAAATATTATTTAGATAATATTAATATATTATAAATTTATTAAAATACTTTATTCTAATTTGATTTACTATATTATCATTAAAAGAGAGTAAATGAATTGTTCTTAAATTGGAATTATTTATAATTTATGATAATAATATTTTATTAAATGATTTAAAAATCCTAAAAATTTTATCATTATAAATTTTGAAATTATATGGTTTATAATATAAACCATGGTCCATTTTTGGGAATTTTTTCATTTAGATTAACTATCTTGACCCTTAAAGTGTGAAAAACTTTATTGTCTTGGCAAGTGTGAAAAGGGTTAGCGAAGGGTTTACAAAAAACAATAAAGGAATAAATGTGGTCCAAAATTATATAAATTTATTGTATGAGATTATATCAACTAATCCTCATATTATATTCAAATATTATCAATTTAGAACATTTTTAACGTCAAAATAACTTTTTAATAATTTAATTTTTTTAAAAATTCCAAAAGTACACCTCCCTTTTATTTTAAAAGGGATCCACTTCTTCTCATTCATTAATTCCTCAAGAAAACTCTGGTTCATATAATATTTACTAAAATAACTTCCCAAAATCCCTCCCCTCATTGTATAGGTCTTATTCTTGGCATAATACCAACCATATAGGTCTTAAGGTGTAAAACAAAGTTAGTTTTTCAAAGTATAGGTATAGTTATTAAACAATTATTTTTGTTTTATTTCTTATTATACCTCCCTAAAATATTATAAAATAATGATTAGATAATAAAATAATTATCCTAAATATATTGGGATGTTATAAAATTATTTTAATAACCAATATCTATCTCTAACCTCCATCAAATGGGAAGGGAATTCATCATTTGTGTCTATAGAGAACTACCGCCTCACTGAATGATGTAATTTATTTTATATAACAACCTATTAAGGATAGTTATAATGATGGATTTAATGTCTATATATTATATACATGAAATATTTATCATTCTTAAAATATAATATATCATATATTTTCTAACATTTTCATACACTGAAAAATGATAATGTCGTTTATGCGTACATGTGGACTACCCCCTCCATGAAGTTTTGTGATTAGTTTTTATCCTGAAATCACCTATATGATATATATAAGTATCATTAAATAAATAATATTGTGTTTTTTATATCATCATCATTAAATAAATATAAAATAATACATATTATTTTCATAATGATCGTTGAAAAATGGGAATGATACTCATCCAAACATATGACCTACAATCATCATTATTATAATATATATCATCTTTCATAACCATCATTCATGATTTTTTTAAATAATAATTTATTATAAAAATTATAATTATATCATTATTATTATTATTTAGATTATGGAACAATTACCCAATTTACCACGATCAACATACCAAAGTTGTTTTTAAATAATG
This sequence comes from Viscum album, assembly GCA_963277665.1. NCBI lineage: Eukaryota > Viridiplantae > Streptophyta > Magnoliopsida > Santalales > Viscaceae > Viscum > Viscum album. The sequence continues at coordinate 1,741,297,253 of OY728128.1, read as the reverse complement.
GACCAAACGTCCCCAAAACACCCAGTGTGGACTTAACTGATTAATTAATTAAATATGTAATTGTAATGAATGAAAAAAATGGGTTAAAAATAGTTTATTAATACTATGATAGTATGTTGAGAAATAAAAAATTTATATATGTTTTTTATACATGTATTACAGGTCATACAAAGCAAATCCATACATAAGGTAAGGGATTTCATCTCAATTTCCCGTCGTTAAGGATTATTTTAATTCTATGTAGCTAATTTATTTTATTATGTTAACATAATACCTAGTTATCATGTTATAAAATGAATAATTCATAATTCATGGTATTTTATGTTTTAATTCAAATTATTTTATCCAAGGATATTTTACTTGAAAGTTACCAAGTGGTAAGGGTTTCTTATGCAATTTTATTTTATTGGGTAATATAAATTCTTTATTTATTATAGTATGACTTGATTATGTGTGAAATTTCCTTTTTTTTTATTTTTATTTTATTTCAACTTGTATTTTTTGAATTTTAATTTACCCTGAATATATTTATTGATTAATTCTCAATTAAATGACATGATCTTTATAAGGGTTATTCATATCAAAGTCGCTTTCCTTGGGGAATATGTTTATGAAATGTAACAATATTTCTTTATAAGGTGAATATACTTCTGCTTTCACATGATAAATCATTAATATACTTATCTTAATTATATTTAAATATTTATTTGTTTTTATTCTTTCATATGGAATATGATTAAAGAGTTTCGAAAGTGGAAAAAATTTATGTTACAATGTATTTTCTCTTTAGGATTGTTTATGTTTGAGATTAATTAAGGGGAAATCATATGGTATTATTTCATTGAACGAAATATCTGTTTTTAACTTATTTTTATAATTTTTTAGAGGTTTAATTTCCATTTCCTCCCTTATTTATTAATGAAGCACTCAGAAATTCAATTGTAAGTAATAACAATCTTGTATCATATTTTAGATCCAGATTATTTCCCTTATATATCAATAATTTATAAAATGTTTTCAGGAATATTATTTTCTATACATAAATTATTTTATAAAGTTATTTTAAATGGTTATTGATCTTCTTTTAAAAGGTTTAGAAAATAAATTTATTTATGTTTTCTATTTTGGTCACATTTAACTCTAGGTATAAATATGTTTGAAAAGAATTTTTATTTTTAACATTAATTAAAATAATGGATTTTCCCATCGATAAGACATTTATTTATTTTGAATATTCATTTATAAGTTTCCAAGGTTATTTTCAAATAAAATTATTTTAACTTTTTTTAATTCTTCATTTTTAATAAGTTGTTTTTATAGGGAAAAAGTTTATTTTCCTCCAGAATGATTTGATCTAACTTTTATTCATCAATTTAAATAACAATTGATATTACTTATACTATATTGGAGATATTTTTTATTGATACCATCCTTATACATTCTTGATATGGATTATTATTTTTTCAATAAATTGTCTTGGAACCCATTACTTTTCCACGAGTTAATCGAGTTATGAAAGGAATAATGGTTATTTATATTAGTTTTATAATGAGATTCAAAGTCTATATACATTATCCATGTTATGGTTCTTTGATATTATTTATGATAATGGGAGGCTTTTTTATAATCCAAGGATAAGTGCTTCTATTATAAACCAGGGTTGGGTGATTTTGTTATTGAAGTTCCAAAGGATCAAAGAACAAATAGGGGGGGGGGGTGAATCAATTGTTAGATTTTACAAATTTCCAAATTTCAGAAATGTAAACTCTAAAACCTATTTAATTCACTCCTTATCTTCTTTTAGTATACCCACATGCATTAAAATTAATGTAAGAATATCATATCACAAATTATTTACAAGGTTTGACCTTATTGTGGGAACCTATATCATTGTAATAAGAACTCCCATTGGTCATTGGTAATTAAATATTTATAATAAGTGAATACAACTTTAGTGTCAACTCTAATTGGAGACCATCTATAACCTGATAGGTATGATTATACTGAATCCCATCTATTTACAAATTTTGTCTTACTAAAAAAAGCCACAAAATGTGTAAAAATGTTGTTCAAACTACTCCAAAAAAGTCCCTGGGTCCAATCAACAAAGTTCAGATTGCCCTCAGTCTGATGATCTCAGTCTAATTGACTATGTATGATTTTCCTTCTATCAATCTCTACTTATCACATTTCACCTCAAACTCAGGCTGATATTCTTTATTCTAATTTTATTATTATGTCAATCTAAACTAACTCAAGTATGATATTTTAACAGGGTCTCTCTTCGAAAAAAATTTCTAACATGAACTCTACATCACTTCCAAATTGTTTCACACGCACATGAAAAGTGTTATATTAAAAAGTATTTTCCTCTCTACTTAAATTATTTCTATAATAGAAAAGGTGGGAAAATTGAAATTTTTTCCCACACACCAAAATTTATAAAAATATAAATGTAACATTAATTTTATCTTCAACTTTGACGGCTTAAAATATTATCATATATTCTAATTTCTTCTCTAAACTTATTAAATTACTTAGAATATATTATTAAATTACAAACAATAGATAAAAACTATATTATGGAAAACTAAACCTATTAGAACATCCTCAAGTCAATGTGTTATAAATTCTTTAGCTCTATATTATTGACGACCTCAGCTTAGTCTGACTGAATTCCTTATGGAAATATCATCTGATGGATCATAACATTACCAATACGAACTCTAAATACACTTCTATTAACTCATTTGAAATATATTCAATCGTTAATTTTTTCTTGACCCATAGAGTAATAAAAACAATCAAATTATGAATTTCCCTAATTTTTTGATTTAGTTGAAAATAGAAAACTATATTATTCCCACATATTTGGACATCTGTCACCTTCAACCAGTTTAGAGATACTCAAACATTTCTAAAATATTAAATTGGTACCTCGTTATTATTGAAATCATAACACATTTTCTTAGACCAATTGAAAGAATCCAATTACTAAGATAAATACTACATCTTTCCTTGCATAGGTAAATGAATCAGTGCCATAAAATGTAGTCCATATACTATTCTTCACCCAATGTTTTATCTATTCCAAAAAACCATATGATGAACCAGTGACTACTTCCTGTCTAATAGATCAAAATATATTTCATAATAATGGATCAATATCTATTTTCCATATGGTGTATTAGAATTAGGAGTTCATTTGATTCATTGGTCCCAATTACTTAACAACTCTACTATACCTCTAAGATAACTCTTAATATGATGACTTAATGATACCCAAAATATATATAATGAATCTACTATATAATCCATTATGATGGATTTGTGGTATACGATGTATGATGGATTGGTGTTAGTAGAAACTTCTTTCATTTAAATTATATACAAGTGACAATTCTCTCACCGATTAGTTGTGATAAAAACATCTCTTCCATATATTACTTCTTATATCATGACTTCATCAATATTCGTGAAATTTTGAATGATAAAAAAAATAATCGTCTGAATTTTTTGGAAAGATTATAACTTTCACTCTTTCAAAACACCAGAACTTTACACCATTATTTTTTTTCAAAAACTCAGAAACATTTGATAAAAAAAAGTTTCTAATTTCATAAATTTGATTTGGTCGATCTAATCACCAACTTAATAGAACTCCATAATTTCATCTTCCTGATAGCATCAAAATACGTTGTTCCTTGTTCTAATAAACTATGTCTGATGAATTTAATTATCAAATAAAATTGGAAAACGTATTTCTATTTCTAGATACTCAGTAACTTTTCACTAATAAAGTTAAAAAATTTCATCTAAAAATCTTTCATGTAATTTTCAAAAAAATTTATTTTACCATAAAATTAGTTTTCAACAAGAAAACATTGTAAAAAAAATCCCAAAGGATATTCAATATCTCTTTTTTTATTTGTTGATTACTCTCATTAATAACTTTTTTCAACTCACTATTTTGTAACCACTCATATATTTTTTCACAACTCATATTTGTAAGAAAAAAAAGCATTTTTTAGTTTTACCAAAATACAAACTTTCTCAAAAGAGAGGGTCCTAACAACAAACTACAAGAGAAAGTAATTCTTTTGAAGAAATTCCATCCCTCGGGGATAATAAAATTTTTATTCCATGTTAAGATATACTCCCCATTACTGTTATATATCCTATCACTTTTCTTTATCTATCCCACATTTTATAATTACCAAAACTTCATATTCATATTCTACCCTTGGTCAAAATAATCCAAATCACTATGGGGGGTTCTCTTTTATAATTTTAGTAATTCCATGGTCGAAGATGAACATGATTTTGTTACCTCAACTCTAAAACTATCTCTTTTAGTATTTATTTTGTGAATATATAAAAAATTTAATATTTAATAGAAGTTTATTTTAGAAAAATTTCTCCACGAACACAAATTGATTTTATAATGTGAAACTTGATATCAACATGTTTTGATCTTGAATTTGGGATTGGATTTCCATAAATTTAAATTTCAATCTCTTTATCACACAGTGTATTCAATGGTTTGAAAAATTTAAAATTTAAATCTTAAATCTAAACCTTCATGCACAAAATTTGAGTACACAATAGAGTAGTATAAACATATTTAGACTCTCCTATGACCAAAGTTACTAAAATATGTTTCTTACTATACCAACTCAATCAACATTTTCCCATGTAAAATGATCCTCATAATGTTGATTTTCTATTATTGTAATTTCCAGCCTAATCAATATCTGTATAACCATGAAAGTTTATTCCACATCTTATTTTTTATAAATCCCAGGTGAAGTTAGTCCTTCAACATATCTCAGAATTCCCTTTATTTCTAACTTATGAGACTTTTTCGGATCACATTGATATCAATTTCATTTTAAAAAATTCTATTCTCTCTATGATTGTTAATGGGACACCAAGAAGATTTTTCAATGGTATAAAGGTGTGAGATAGGGGATCCATTATCTAGTATTCTGTTTTATATTGCCAAGAAATACTTGAGTAATTGTCTAAATTATTTGGTGAATTATAGATTATATCATCAAATGAAGGTTATATGATCTCTCTTTTCACCTTTACATATTTTATTTGGAAATTCCGATATATTCACTCTATCTTATATTAAATACATTTTGGGGAATTATGAGGAAGTTTTTAGTTATGTGATTAATTTGAATAAATCTTCTATGATATATGGTGAAGGTGTGACCATTTATAAGAAAAATAATTTGGATATAAATCTTGGTTTCAGGAGTTGATCAATTGAATTTACTTATCATTGCATAACTCTTTTGTGGTAGAGTTAAAAGGTGTCATATGGAGAACATATGGTTTATAAATTTTAATCAAATGGTATCTTGGAAGAAAAAAGAATTTCTCATGTAAAAAGGGTCTTCTTTATTAACTATGGAATCACTTATATATATTTTTTATGAATTCTACTTATATAGAAGGTATATAACCCTTATTAAAGAGATTCGAAATTTTATTCATAATTTTTTTTTGGAATATTTCTATTCATGAGAGGAATATTACAACAGTGGAATTGAAGATCTGTTCAAACCTATGGATATATGAGGAATTGGAATAATGGGTAGTAGGCTTTTCAATGAAACTCTTCATAAAAAGTTCACTTGGAATCTTCTTAATTCCAATAACTCTTATTTGGAATTTCTTATTGCTTGATTTATTAATAAACTCTTTAATGGATACTATTTGTATATGCAATTATCTATATGGTCTGCTATTAAACATGCTTATAATGAGATCTTACAATGTCATAAATGGATGGTTTTAAAACATTCTTATCTTAAATTCTGAACATCTACTTTTTTATCAGGGCCAATTGTAGATGATGTATAAATACCTCAGAATTTACAAGCCCTTTCAATTTCTAGAATGCAAAATAATTTAAGTGAATATAAACTATTACCAAGAATCTTAGATTGGAGTATGATAGGTATGAATATTCAAATATGGACACTATCATTTGGAAACCCAATTTAAATAGTATTTTCAATTCCAAGGATTGATATAGATTTAAATTTTATGGTTAATTATGACTCCCTATTAGCATTCTAATTATAAAATTCCTTTTATATGACCTGTTGAGTATCTAATTCTTTGGAGAATTTGGAGGCATAACCTACCATTTTTCTACCTCATACCACATGTAGGAATCATCCTTGCACCTGTCTGTTATCTCTGCATGAGTGAGGATGAATCCTTTGATCATGTTTTTATATATTTATCTTTCACATTCTTATTATGGATTTATATTTAAGGGATCATTAATTACATTCTTAATTTTGGAGGTTTTGAAAATATTATTCTATCTATTACCTAGGAAGGATATAGTGATCTTGTGCAAGCTTTATTACTATCTATTTCAGCCTATATTATTTCATTCATATGGAAAGCAAGGAATGATCAGTCATTTGACAATTAGGTTCTAAAATTAGATGTTAGAATTAATAAAATACACAAATAAGTAATGATTTCTTATAATATCCAAAATGGATCTATGAATAATGAGTTATATGACCTTATTATCTTGTGATCTCTTGGTATTAATGGTATGACTAAAAATCCTATGGTTGTTAAATATATTAGGTTGATACCCCCATTTATGAATGGATAAAAGTCAATGTGGATGGGGTGTCACTGGGTGCATCGGGACCTTCTGGTTATGGTGGAATTTTTTAACCTATCGAGGCTTTGTTAAGGGTTGGAATTATCACACCATTGGGGGTGGCCTAGGCAATGAAGCTGAGTTGTGGGACATGATCAAAATGTTTAGGTATGTAGTTCAATTTTTTGGCTAAATTATCAATTGAATTATATTCAAGAATGTATGTTGATATTCATATAATTGACTCTTTAAATGTTCCATGGAAGATGTGGTATTTTTATATTTACTTTTCTAGAGTTGTGTATAATCTTCACATTGTTATTATTCATGTATATAGAGAATAAAATCAGGTTTCTGAGGTCCTTTCCAGGATAGAAATTATGGAGGCCAATTCTAACTAGTCTTTTATGGAACCTAATTTCTTTCATAAATTGATTCAAGTGGATGCATGTGGTGATGTATACACATGAATTTTTAACCCCCCTTGTAATTATCCTATTATACTTATATTTTTAATAATTTATTTAGTGCAGTATTGCCTAACTCGTGAACCTTTTGATTAATATCTGATCTTGAGGCTTCCAGATAATGTAAAATATCTATGAGCTTCTAAAAATCATTCTAATTCATATTTTTAATGAATTTATCATTATTTAAAATTTTTCTCATTGAAAGATAAGTTGAAACTTTTTGGGATTCTTTCACCCCAATCTTCTTTAATAATTCCATAACTTACTTTCCTTGGGAGAGGGAAATGTATTTTTTCTTTTTGATGAACTTGTAAGGAAAGGAAGAATGTTAATACTATAACATTTTCATTTCAAAAAATTTCTTCATGTCCTCAAAAAATTATTTACAAAATTTTCTTCATGACCCTATAAAATTATATCATCCACATAAATAATTAAATTAAGGGTGTTGTAGTTTTTATATTTAACATATAATTTTCTATCAATTTTTCCTTTATAATAATTTAATATTCCCAAACAATTGTCACATATTTAATACCAATCACATGAGATTATTTCAAACTATAAAAATATTTCATAAATTTATAATGTTTTCATTCATCCTCATCAAGTAGAAACACACAAAGTTGTTTAATATAAAATTTTTCTTCAATATCACCATTTTTAATAGGTGACTATAAATCCATATGATATTCATTGTAATTATAATGTGCATACACTACTAGAAACACTGTAATGGTTTCTAATATTTCAACAGGGGTAAAGTTTTTCCTTCAAAATCCAAACCTTTCACTTGTGAATATCCTTTGAAAAACATTATTGCTTTTTTTTCTTGAAACGTATCCATGATTATTTAACCTGTCTATGTATACACAATTCTCCCAATAATTTTTTTTTGAGGTGGAACAAGTTTCCATGTTTTGTTTCTCTAAATATAATCTACGAACTCATTCATTGCATTAACACATTATATATATTCTATTATTTTTAAAACTCATTCGGGTTCAATTTGTAAAATGAGTGATGCTAGATTTTATAATCTCATTATTCTTCTTATCTAAAGAGAAGCCTTTAGATAAGTCTGTTTTGACACACTCACATTTCAATTTGATATCTTAAGTTTTTATTCCTCAACATTATATACATATGTTGATAAAGGGTTTGTATTTTCAGTAGATTTTACATCGTATGAATCCAAAAAAGAAATTAACCATTTTTTTTAAAATTTCAACTTATTTTATTGGATGAATATCATATAGAAATCACTTCTTCAGTTTTCTCATAAAATTTTCTATGATATAGATGATTTATTTTTAGTAAACATGAACTTACAAAAAATTTATCTAATTAAATGAGGATTATTTTATTAAAAAATTAATTGGAATTCATGAGATACTTTGGACACAAAAAAAATTGGTTTTGTACATGTAAAATAGTAATAATATCTCATATCTAGTATAACATTGAATGTTTTTATTCAGATAACATGCTTCATCTCATTTCTAAAAAACTTATATTCTTCAATTCTCCTAATAATTTTTTTTCTTAGTGTAAAGAAAAATATATTTATGTTTTGTTCCCTCTTTTCTTAGATATTAGTTAGAATCATTTAATGAAAATTTTGTTCCATTATCTGTTATCAAATTCTCTATATAAACCTTCATTTCTCTCTTAACATATCATCTAAAAACTTGGAAACTTTTTATTTCCTATGAAATGTGATTCATAAACATTTTGTTGTTCATCCAAGTGAAATGATCAATGAAAGTGATAAATTACAATTCCCCTTTTATTGACTAGTGTCCCATCATCCCACATAAATTATAATGACTAAGTTCAAGAGGTCATGTAGACTAAATTTCTACATTATTATGACTTTATAAATCATTTTACATTTCTAAAATGTTATGAAAAAATATTATTCTACTATTTTAAAATAGGGAACATTTTATACAACATTAAATTTAAAAATCCGGTTCGTATTTTTTGTCTATGATTCCCAAGTCTCTGGTTCCATAATTTGTTTTCATCTCTAGAACTCAAGTAATAGGAGTTGTAAAGTTATTTTATTTTAATGAGATTTACAATAGTTATTTATTATAATATTATAATTGTCACATACTCTAAAATTATAGATATGAAATTATATTTTATGAAAATAACTTCTTTTCCATCATAACAAAGTTTACATACACTATGTAAGTTAGGTTTTGGTCCATTAAAAAAAGTTCCTTAGATTTTAACATTTTTATTCAATATCAACCATTCTAGTTCCTCTTATTTTTAAGAAACTATCATTCCCAAAGGTAACATATCATATATCAATATTGTGTACATCATTCATGATTATGAAATAACCTATAATTTGTGATGAATAACTACTATCATGTATCCATTTTTTTTCTTTATTTAGTTTCTTTCAAAGAGGTCTCAACAGAAAAATCACTTTCATAAAAATTTTTACGCAAAACTTACTTTTCATTTCTAATTTAAGAAAATTGTTCATGAATTATTTTCATACATTTTTTATTATGATGACCAGCCTGGACACATATCCCAAATAATTCTTCCATACATCCATTTTTTTCTACTAGATGTTTTCAAATATCTTGAGTTTTAGCATTTCCAACTTTCTGTGTGTTAGAAAAAGTACTCATTATTATTCCACAATTACTTCCATTATGTTCAAAAACCCTTCTTAGAATTAAAAATTTATTCCAACAATTATATATATCATTACCATAGATTCTACATGACCAAAAAACCATAAAATCTTGATTTTATATTGAAGTAAGATCTTTATTGGTAGAGAATTTGTTGAGGATTACAACCTCTTTATACTACAGAATAATATGGATGTGGACCATATTTAATAATGAGGTTGTTTTAAAACATTTTAGGTGTGAAAGGTTTATCACATCCTGTCTCAACCCATAATTCCCCAACACTTTTATTCTCACCTAAAATTTTAGAAAAATTATATGAGACATTATTTTTGTTCAGTGAGAATTTTACCAGATTATTTATTTGATTATTCTCAGCAACTTTAGATGTATCATCTTTGTTGAAGTTTTAATTTATATTTTATAATGTACTTTTAGCCTCAGGAATTTCTGATTTATACTTTTTAACTACGTCCACCATAGATAAAAAATTTTCACTGAGATCATAAACTATATTTCCCTACAAAAACAATTCTAAGTTTGTAACTCATGATCTCCTAGATGTATTATTTTTAAAATATAATTTTCACCTTCAAAAAATTTTCCACCATATTTCTATATCATTATAATTTTTTCATGTGATATCTGTTTTTCTCAAGACATAAAACAAGTTCTATTTTGAGGTGATACTCTCGGTGAGATTCTTCACCACCTTCTTTTTTAATATTTGAGGAGTTTTATGTTTTCCAAACCTTTTTGATGACTATTGCAACATTTTATAAACATTAATCTTCTAAATAATTGTTATTATTTGATTCCAATTCATCTTTCTCACTCAACATGCTTCTTTTGTTTCTGGTCAACTTTTTTAATGTTATTGGATTATTTTTCTTCTTTATATATATTGTTAAACTTATTCAATCATAATTTTTTATCATAATAATCTTGATATTCTCCAAATTTATTCTTGAGGAAATTCATAGAAAAGTTCCCAATTTAACCACACTCAAAAAACATAAGTGGATTTTTTCCTCTATAGATTCCCATTCCTATTTAATAATTCTTAGAGATAACATACATTAATTTTTCATCTAACTAATCATCCTATTTATCTTAAATTTAACAAGGATTAACTTTATCAACATGTTGTATTTTCATCTTCCTAATTAATTCAAAATCCATTTCATCTTTTATCTTATTTTTCAAAACTAGTGTTTTTATCATTTAATAAGAACCAATAATGTTCTGTAGTGTATTAAGAGATGAATCATCTTTATATTCTAAAATTGAAATTTTATAATCAAACCTATGTGGAAAATGTATTAATAATTTCTTCACAATTATAGAATATTACAAGATATATTCAAAACCTAAGATGTTTCAATTATATTTATTTACTAAAGTGAATTATTCATCAATAGTTACATAATCTCTCATTATAAAGTCTTAAAACAAACTATGCTAAATTTTTATAGTTTCTTCCATTACATTAGTATTTTGTTTTAAAATACTTTCCATCTTGTCCCAAATACTTGTTGATGTTTTTATGCCCATGACCATCATATAAACGTTTTTTGGTAGAGATAGAAGGATAAAATTTCTTTCCTTTTAATCAACTTAAATATTTATCTTATCATAAAACATCATAGGAGAATCTTTATTAGTAGGATGAAAAATGATTTTAGCAGCATAAACAACTTCTAGAGTAAGAGATAGGAGATAGTAAATAATCCTATTTTTTTCCATAATAATTTTTCCATAAAATGTAGGAATTTATTTACTATTAATTGAATTAAGATTATACATGATAAGGATTCAAAAAGGTAACCTTCTTTTAATACCAATTGTATTTTCAAAGGAATAAAGAACAACTATGAAGTTGGGAGGGGTTGAATCAGTTTTTTCCATTCATTTTCAAAATTTTGAAACATAAAACCCAAAACAAATTAATGTTATTTCCTTATTTTTTTTAAACTCACATTCATAAAATTTATTAAAATTAAAACATATCATGCATGATTTATAAGGTTTATCCATAGTGTGAGAACCTATATACATGACATAGCGACTCCTACGGGTTTGTAGAAATTTACTATTTCCAAGAAGTGAATATAGATTTTATGTAAACTCATATTGGAAACCTTATATATCCCAATTGGTATGATTATATTTAATTCCATATATTTAAAAAAATTCTTATAAAAATGAACCATAATAAAATTTTAAAATATTTTATCAAACTGATCCACAAAATTACCTATGTCTGATGAGCCTGAGTTTCATTTCCCTCAAACTTATGAACAGTATCTGATTTAATTAGTATTATTTTCCTTCTAACAATCAGAACATATCACAATTATTATCAAACTTTGGTCGATATTCTTCAGTCCAGTTTTCTTAATCTGTTAAATTGAACTAACTCCAGTCCAATCTTCTAACAAGATCTCTATCTGGAAAAGACTTCAAAAATGAATTTTACAGTACCAATAACTTTTTTCAAACAATTGAAAAGTTTTATAGTATGATTTGATTTCCTATATATTTATAGGATTCCTAGAATAACAAATTTTAGAAAACTAAAAACATTTACCACTCACCCAAATTCAAAAAATTCATAATTTCACGTTTATTTGAGCTTCATCTTTGACCGCTTCAATACTTCTCATATATTATTATGTCTTCTAAAAAATTATTTAATTACATAGAAAATATTCTTCAATTTTCAAAAATATATCATAAAATATACTTTGGAAAACATAGTTTGTCAGAATTTCCTCAACCCAATCCATTAGAACGTCCTCATCTCAGTCGGATTGACTTTCTCAACTCAGTCTAATTGACTTCTTTAGCTCAATAAGATTGAATTAATTATTGAAATTACATATTATAGATCTTAAATTTACCTATTATAACTTCAAAATCCTTTATCTTAACTTCATTGAAATATAATCAATCATCACTTTTATAATGAACCACTAAATAATAAAAAAATAAAATGATTACTTGTTTGGATGCATCGAGTCAATTGAAAACTGTTGGATACATTGGTAAGAGTTATATAGAATTAATTAACCTTCAAAAATTCTCTAGAATCATAAATATTTCTCACATTTTAAATTTATTTCTTATTAGGATATCAATCTTCAAACATTTTTTCAGTCCAATAAAATGATTCCAATTACCAAGATGAAGTCCTACTCTATTTGTACTTAGGTAAATGAATTAGTTTCATCAACTATGGTCCATAATAAGTTCAAAACACAATGATTTATCTATGTCAAAACATCATATGATGAACTGGTTCCTAATTGCTGTCCGATTGATTGACATCTATGTCACATAGATGGATCAATCTCTATTTCCCAACTGATGTATCGGCCTTAGGGGATCATTTGATTCAATGGTCCAAAAAACATAACTATTATAGTATTAATTAGATATAATTACATACATAATTCCCTAATGATACAATTTTTTGTAAAATTAATTGGTTTTAGAATTTACTTTGATTAATTTGTGGTGGACCATCTCTGATGGACTAGTGTTGGTAGAAACTTCTTTCATTCAGAATCTCTACAAATAATTATTCTCACTCCGATGAGCTATGATTAGAATATATATTCTACATAATACTACTTGTATGATGAAATTTTCAAGATTTTTTCATCTTTAAAGGTCATAAAACAATCATTATATTTTTTAGAAATAACTACTTTCTATTTTTCATAACACTATAACTTTATAACATTATTCATTTTAACAACTCAGAAAAAATTTATAAAAACAAAATCAATTTGTATTAATCTAATTTGGTGTGTATAATAACAAACATCATAGAAATCTATACATTCATCTTCTTGAAAGCTTCAATATCTAATATTTAGTGGTCTGATAAACTATGTCTCATTAATTGTCTGATAGAATAACTTTATAAAAAATTCATTTTTCTGGATGCACAGTAACTTATCACGAAGAAATTTTTTAAAATTCATACCAAACATCTTTCACCTAATTTTCAAAAACATTATTTTTGAAAAATATTAGTTTTCATAAAATAAAAAACTTTGTAAAAATAAAAAATCACAAAGAATATTTAGTTATAAATAGATACGTGAGGGACCGAGGTAACCCCTCAATGAATTGGGTAAAAAAGTCAACCATAAAGTTATTATATTTCTATGATTTATTTTAAGAGTGGTATAAGAATGATTTTCAAAGATACAAAAACATTATCTTTATTCTTAGTATGTCTTTTTAATTAATCCTTTAACCAATATTAACATCATGTGGCACACATTTATTGATTATTATAAATATATCCTTTGTTTAATGTTTATTCCATGATTCATTATTTATGGTCCAAGTACTAATGGGTATTAATTATCTTAATTTATTCTCATGAACTTTGATTATATCACCATACCCTTATTCACTTCTTATTCTCACTGATGATATTCAATATTTACTATTTATGTTTACCCTTTTTGAGAATTTGAGTCAACCCTTATTAGGTTTATTTTTTCCCAAAGTCTTTAAGAAATATGATAAATTATTTGTGTCTAGAAATGTTTCATGTGTGGATTATTTTATTGTAGATGATTTAGATCCTTATGAACGAGTTTGTGAATTTAAATTCTATGAATTTTATCGAAAATCTCTAAAACTATAAAATTAAAAGGTACTTGGGAATATATGTGATAAAATATTTTATTTTGATTTTTTAAGGTTTTGATGGAAAAAATGGGTCACATTTATGGGTATTAAATACAAAAGTGTAATGTTTATGTTTTTAACACATGGTCTAGGAGTGTGGGTCAGGGGAAATTGCAATCTTGAGGGAAACCTTTGATGTTTTTGTAATATAAAAATTTGATAATTATTAATTCTTATTATATAGAGGTTTTCAACAAAATATTTATCCATATTCTCAATTTGATATCCATTTTAATAAATATCCATAAAACATAATTAATTTTATTAAGAATTAGGAGAAAAAACACTATTTATTAATATATGTTTACCACTAGGTGTGAATATTTTTTTCTCTTTTAGAGAATTATATTAATTTCACACCACTTGTTAATGTAAATATATAGGGACTTACCATTTTAATGTTGGTAAAATATTTATGACCTTTAAAAATTATTTCCATCATTGCACTATCGTTGATGAAAATTTCTTTATCATGGGATCATTATTGATGAATCATTTCATAGAATTTATTTATTTTAAAAAGAGATAATTATTGTTTATATGACAATAAAATAGAACTTGAAGTATTCATCAAGAAATATTTAAAAAATATATACTTCACATTAACGTATTATCAACATTCTTGATACCTTCAAGTTTCAAAAAATAATCATAGATTTCATATTGTAGAATATAATCCTTATTTTTCAAGGAATTGTCTCGCATAATTTTCTTCAACTACCTTTTACCTTTACTTTTATTGTTTTTTGATGAAAATAGACATGATATATCCATGTATGATAGATATGTGAACCGTGTACCTTCATTCCACACTGAAAACATTCATTTCCATCATTCTTTATTTCCTTTGTCTATGATTTTTCTTTATTCTAAAACTTATGGTTGTTCCCTTTCCTCTTTTTATTTTTTTGTGACCACTTCGATCAATTTATTTTACTTAGAATCATCTTTGTTGATTCATTCCACAATATTGATTATAAATAGTCTCATTCTCTATAGGGAATGGAGTTCAACTAGTTGGCCTAGATCCATGATTTCCCACCATGATTTCTTTGTTTTTTAGAAATAAAAAGGAAATTGAGCGAGTTCAAAAAAATTTAAATCTCCTTTCATAATATTCTTGTTGAACAATGAATTTAAATGTATAGAAATTATAGTGTTTTTTTCTAGAATATCAATATTAGTGATATTATATCCACATAATTTCAACTATGATGTAATTTTAAACATGATAGAGTCATATTCATAGATAGATTTAAATTCATAGAGTTAAAGATGACACCACTTGTACCATTATCTTGGTAATATAACCAGTCAAATGTGATTATAGTTCTCCTTGAGGTCTCTAGAGGATCCTTTAACATTAGGAACTCATTATAAATATCTTCATAGAGGTTGAGATAAAGGATTATTGGGGCTTGGGCATGGTCTTGTGTATAAGTGTGAATAACAAATTTAGTCATCTCAAAAAGGTCTTCTTATTTAAGATGCATCTCAACATCTAAAATACTTGATAGGTGGTTCTTTAAAAAAACATCAAGATGGAGAAAACCATGATTGAAAATATTATACTTTATTTTTTTCTTATTGATTTAAATATCCATTGAACCTTGCTAGAATATTCATGCTAATGACATTTTTTGAAATGTATTATGCATTGATTGGAACAACAATGATTTCACAATCGGTAAAAAATCACATGCGAATCAATGGAGAACACTAAACAATGTTGAATATTCAGAATGTCGATGGTGAAAGTAATTCAATCACAAGAGAATAAAATAAAGAGGAGGAGAGAATGAAAATAATGAACATCTCTAAGAGGGAAATCTACCATTATATTATTCAGACATATATATTATCTAGAGTTGAAAAGGGTGAAGAAACCCATTATTCATAGACATTATTAAGGGTTTGGGAAATGAGGTTTCCTCATAAATATTGAAATTATGACATCTATAAATTATTATTTATAATAAAATTATATTTTTTCTATCTTTAAAAACTGGCATCTACCTATAAATTTTTTTATAGGGATAAATAATTTTAAAATTATTTAAGCTATATACGTTTTTATATATTATTTAAACAATTTATTATTTATTTTTTTGAATTTAAAAATATTTTTATTAAAAAAATATAAACTAATTTATAATTCTTAGAAAAAATTAATTTTATAATTGAAATAAAATATGTTAATTTTTTGAAAATATGTTTTATATATTTTTTCCAAAAACATTTAATTTAATATAAATATAATATAATATTTTTATTTTTTAAAAAATTAATGCATTTTATTATTAATTATAACTCTTTTAAATTTAATAGTTTACTATAAAAATATAAATAAAATTTTTATATGTATAATAAATTTATCAATTTTTTTTATAAATGGTATTTGTTATTTTTTGGAAGGAAAAAAATTACATGTTTTATGGATGGAGGAATATTATTTCCCATGAATATGTAGCATATATAATATAAGAGGTGGTGTATGAATTATAATTTCTTAAAATTATAGAAAAATTGACACTTGTATTAAGAAATATAAATAATGATCTGTAAAGATAACAAATGAATCAAGATTCTTCCAATAAAATGAATGTGGTTCTTTTGATAAATGTATAACAGAGAAACTAAGATTTTTTTATGAATTAAAACTTTATTAAATTTGAAATAAATAATTTATAAATAAAAAATTCAATGTAAAAATTAATTCAAAACATAATAGATAAAACATACATCTTTTAAAAGGATATAATAAAAATATACAATGCCTCAAGTAAGTATGCTTTAACCCAATGCGGGAAGTAGGTATGTACACCCAAATTTAGGTATCCCCAATCAAAAAACCTATTAGTAGTTATATCATCCAAAAAATCATAATCCATCAACCTTAATGATTGTAGAAACCATTGTCTTTATTCAAGAATCCATTGATCTCATAGTTAGAAATAAAAAAATTTCTCTAGGGAATTTCCAAGTGAAACCTAGGTACAAATTTTATTAAAAAAACCCCTTTATAAATGGTTAAAAATTGAAGAACTCTAGGAAATGATAATTTTATACCTTAAAAATTCATGAAACCCCATATGATTTTTTATTCTTTATTTCTTCACCTTGGAATTGTGTTGAAATTTATTTATTTAGATGGTACTGACCCCAAAGTTTAAATTCAGTTAATATTAGGATCTATTGAAACTACATTGATAACTTCAATATATTATCCAAATGGATTTAAATTTATTCTAATTCTGTTGAAGAAGTTTTAAAATGTTGTTAAAAATCTCCTTATAAAAACAAAATCACAAAGCAACATCTTTTGAAATATTTAAGAGATGTATATGTATCTCAATAAACAGAACATAGTTACACCTTCCATTTTGTAAAACCAACTCTTTGAAAGGTCTGCATATTAAGGTAAAGTAGGACATAATGAATTTTTGTAGGAACTCACAATACTAAAAAATATAAACTTAGAACCCATCATAAGTGTAATGTACTGACCTAGGATCTACTAATTAGTACCTTGAGCCAGTAGTTCGCATGACCTTTAGAGTTCCTCCTCATATTCCAGAGGATACCAAATAGAAGTGAAGGACAATGGTGTGTCTGTAGGGTGACTATCCCCTCATTTCATTGTGTAGGACAATGACGAAAACATATTGAACAATAGAGGAAGCATATATTAATGACTGAATCAAGAATAAAAACTATAAGAATGTAATAACAAACAATCCAAAAGAAGTCATATACATTATGATGATCATGTCCCGTTTCTATACATAATTGCAAAAAATAAATCACATCACTCATATAGTGTTATACTTTTATCTAAATAAAAAAAGACTAAAAAGGAGCCACCTCCAGCTAGAATCATGAGTTTATATCAGTCATGTGGGCCCCTGATCACATGCACAACCAATCAAGAATCATATAGTGGGTGATTTCTCTAGTTGCTAACAATATCCATAAAGTCTTTCCAGGTGCCCAAAATCTACTCAAACATAGTGTGAGATAACACTTAGTAGGCCACCACTAATGGTGTATAGAAAAAGTGTAAACTATGTAAAATAAATTGAAGCAGTGTTAAATATATCAAAATTAAAATAGTAATGAAATTAAAGTATCTATATAAGAACTTATACTTTCCATCCAAACATATATTCATGTGAAAAATAACCAAGATACCACAAAAATGGAATAAATAATCAAAATAAAGAAGGTGTTAAACTGTCCAGTCTAATAATTGTAATCAAACACCCTAGAAACAACACAACCGTAAACAATAACCCATACCGAGGTCATCATTAAATCACATAAAGCATTCAAATGGAACCATTTCATGTAATAAAAAATATGTAAAACACCAACATCGACCATTTTATGTAATCATGTTTTATAACATGAAGGGACTAATCCAAGGTATAGAAGACGAAGGAAAATATATTGATTCCCAAGATAATCTCAATGGAAACTCAGTAATTACTTGGCTGTAGTCCAAGGATCCTATCAATAGATCATGTTCAATATGATTCCAAGTGGGATACAATAGTTAGCATTATCTTTTTCATCCTACAGAATGAGGATCAAAGGTGCACACCTAAGGAATTCACTACCATAATCAAGACCCATGGAGTTGTAATTTCCATGAAATCATATGAAATCATGATCCAAGTAGCTAATCCAAGGAACCCACTACCATAATTAATTCATCATATTAAATAATTAATCATTTCTTAACCATTGGAAAACCACGAGTTCATACAAATAATATCCACACTTTTCATTTAGAAAATTCATCCATTTAAACATCATGGACTCACATTTCAAATGATTCATAAACCTATCCTAATCATTCATTAAACACCCAACAAATTTAACAAGTCTCCTAAATATTGTGTTGTGCTCATACACACACTGATAGGTTATATAAAATAGTCCAGATACAAGGGAACACCCCATGGGTGTTATAGTATGATGTTTGTGGCCTCCAACCATCTATATGGTAGTCAGTGGGAATCCTAATAGGTTCTAAAAAATTATTTATGTGTGTTCGATTATTTTTGGGGACAACACTGGAAGGTTTCGTATGCAACAAAACTATGAAAATATGTAACAAAACCAAACCATATGGTAAAACTTACACACCACCTAATATAGGTATATAAAATAAAAATCATCTAGTATCAGCATATGATTCCAACCAGATCAGGAGAAAAAGGAAGAATAGATGAAATCCCAGAAAATTTGGTACACTAGCTTCCACCATGGTAACTCCTTCTATACAAATAGAAATGGATAAGATCACAAGATAAATGAAGAAAACACTAATGAAGAAAAAATAAGAAAAAAAATTGAAATAGATTATAGATAAAAAAAAACATGAAATCCTAGGTTTAGGCTTCAAGGTGTACTCTTACACATGATAGAATGGAGGAGGTGAGGCCTTCTATTGAAAATAGAGGTCATGTCTCTTATTTTAAAAAATGTCCTCAGAAATTCACAAAATGTGTAAATGATTTACACATTGGGTAAATCATGGGATATTCCCCCTTTAATAAACCCTTTACACATAATGAATTTTTCAACCAAGGCCAATACATATCATGTATTATTACACGTCATGTATTCTCATTTCACATCATGTACTTAGACTATATCCTTCTTTTAGAATATTATTCTTTTTTTTTTCTGAAAACAACCCAAATAGACCATGAAATGTCTTTAGGGTGAAACCAAAAAGATAAACTAAACAATATTTTGATTAGATATAAAAGAATTAGTACCACATTGAAAATCCTAGGATCTTACAATCTTTATATTTAAAGAAATTCATCCACAAATTTCCCTTCCAAGGGTGCTAAACCATTTTTTGAGAATATATCGGGCCGCTAAGCATGTATATCAGCCTACCGCTTCAAATTCTCATCCTATATGTGAATATTCTTCCAGTGATCCCACACTAGAGGAACTAACTAGCCATAAGGATCCTTCTTACTTATGTCAATGATACAAATTGGATTCTCCTCAAAGGACACAAATACTTCAAACTCAGTATCACATGGTTAGAGAGAAAGTGATGGGACTAAGTGATAACAGTTCAACTAAGACTCTTGGAAGATGTTTTTTATTTCTTAGTACCTCTGAGGTAATTATAACTGATAGGTTACCAGCCCAACTCTCACCAGAATCTTGAACATCAGAACATATCACGATGAAGTACTATATATGCAGTCTCATAATAAATCTATGTCCCAGCCTTAGTGAGGTATGTAAAAATACCTAATCCATGATATTAAACTCTAATAGTCATAAATGATGATCAATATAGTATTTATATATACATTATCTAGTATCTATCTAATTACTAAACATTTAGACCTACTCTGAAGTCTCACAAATGATATGTGATCCAAGTAGCATTGCCTCACCAACCTCTCACCAGTAAAGAGGTTATCGACATGAACTATCGTACAAAGGCTTGTACGATTCAAATTTTATAGTTTCTTGATAGATATTTTTGTAGGAGAACTCAACTAGGGGAATATACCTCTCCCAAGAACCCCCAAATTCATGGATGGCTGCTCATAGCATATCCTCAAGAATATGTATAGTGATTTTTGACTAGCCATTAGTTTGAGGGTAGTATATTATGCTCAGAAGAACCTAGGTTCTCAATTACCACTGTAAACTCTACCATAATGGAGATGTAAACCAGATATCCCTATCAGATAAAATGGTCTTAGGAACCCCCTGAAGGTGCACAATCTCACAGATATAAAGAATCTTAAGCTCATATATTAATAAGGTCTCACTGATCAGAATTAATTGAGCGACATTCATGATAATGTATACAAAAACCCATATAGCATCACAACCTCAAGGTGACCTCTTCAACCTGGTCAAAAAATCTAGAAAAACATCATCCCATTTCTACTTAGGAATGGACAACTACTCTAAAATTTAAACTGGTCATTGGTGTTATTTAGACACCTACTGATAGGTGGAAAAAATCATGATAAAACCAAATACCTCTGGTTCCATCACTAACCCCCAATACTAGAAAAGCATGTCTAGTTACATATTAGTAACTTTAGGTTGCACTACGCAAAATAAGTAATGAAAATACCATATCATCTCATCATGTATGTTTACTAGAACCCATATGTGACCATGTATGCAAAAAATTTCATCTTATCGATGGTCCAACTAGGAGGTTGGTCCTCACCTGCCACATTCACCCATATAAATAATCCCATAGTATTAGATAACTTCCTCATCATCAATGTATCTAGAAGAGTGAAAGTCACTACCATGGATTAGTGAAATTTATGACCATGAATTTCCTATACCACTAAACGCATGTTTGATAATAAGTCCATATGATGCCACTCACTACTAGTCTCCAGAATTTCCAATTTACGAGTCCTCCTACTCAGCACATTTGAAACTATATTGAATTTATTAGGAATATATGAATGATCAATGAAAAATTAATGAAGGTATTGAACTCATATTCGCTCCCTTAGATTTAAACCGTGCTCTGTAAATATGTACTTAAGGATTTTGTGGTCCATGTAAACCACAAAACACTCAACCAATAAATGATGCTTATAATAGCACAAGTCATGTACCAAAAAATCTAACTTGAGATCATCCATCAGGTAATTACTCTCATGTGGAATCAGTTGATGATACCCATATGATATAATATGGTCTTCTTATACCAGAACTACTCCTATCCCAATACCTGATACATCACAATATACCATGCTGATTATGCATATCTTTGGAAGAATCAAGATATGTGCTAAAGTCAGTCTCCCTTTAAGATCCTGAAATGGTAGCTCGTAGGTATATGACTATATAAAATTAACACCTTTATTTTTCAATCTTGTAAGAGGTTCTTATAAGCATGAAAATTCTTTTATGAAATTTCTAGTAATATCCATATATCCCCAAGAAACACCATACGTCAGAGACGTTATTGGGATACTACTAGAAAACTACTGACCTCACCTTCTTTGGGTCAACTCATACTCCATTCTCTTAGATGATGTGACCCTTGAAGTGAATTATATCCATATATAAGTGCCACCTTATGAGATTATGATATTTATAATTTTCTCTTAGTTTATCCAAAATGATATAAAGATGTTTAACATGATCATTTTGATTGTGTGAATAAACAAAGATATCATCCCAAAATACCACAACATAAAAATCCAGATATGGATGTAAAATTTGGTTTATCAGTGCCATAAAAACTTCCTATACATTGATTGGACCGAACGACATAACCATATACTCATATAAAACACACCTACAATGAAAAGTTGTATAAGGTATGTTTTCAGGTTGAACATGTACATGATTAATACCCGACCTCAAATAAATATTCAAGAAAACCCAAACTCCTAAGAGTTGGTTGAAGAGATCATCTATCCATGGAAAGGGATACCAATTATTAACCATAAACTAGTTAAATCTTTGATAATCTACATATAACCTGGGGGTTATATCCACTTTTTTCACCAAAAGGACAAGTGAACACGAGGGAGAAGTACTGGGTTATATAAGCACCCTTTCCTCCATGTCCTCTAGCTTCATATTGAGTTATTGAAACTATGTAGTATCCATACTATAATGAGGAAAAAATACAATTGCATCTCATTGAACTATATTTATACAGAACTCCACTAATCTCTTAGAATGTAAGGTAAAAAAATTCCCGAAAAAATTCCCTGAAACAATCAACCCTTGGAGGAAAATCTACATGAGATGATCCCTAAAAATCCAGATAAAGATTATAAATCCAGTTTTCATCCAGGAAATCCCATGATTCTCAGGTCTATCCCTACCTCGTTGTACATCCCATTACCCTTGGTGAATGAAAATGCCACCCTCTGGTGATGTGAAGGTCACCCTCCAACGATAAAAAATAACATGGGAATGATAAAAAACTATCCATTCCATCCTAAGTATGATTTAAAAACCCATAAAATTAAGGATAAAAATATCCCATATGAATTGATAACCACCAATCTCAAGTGGGAACTCCCTAAACTTGATTTAGCCCTCTTTTATGATCCCCAACAAAGTGTCCAAAGTCATAACACCACCTGAAAACTGAACTGAAAACTTGAGGCTCTACATAATAAGAATAGATATGACACTATGAGATATACCTAAATTAAAAAGATAAGAAACTTGAGTAGAGTCCAATAAGATCATAAATGTCACAATATATGTACCAATGCTCTACTAATCAAGGAGAGGCTATACAAAATATATCTGGCTTGAACCATGACCCTATGAAACAACCTCACTACTCAGAGCATTCCCACTTTGCTACCTTAGTTAAACTAGTGTGTGGCTACCTCGAACATGACCACTGCCTCAACCTGAATGACTGACACTTTTCCCACTCCCATACTAACTTGAATATATGAATCCTACTCTTAAACCTTGATTTGTAGTTGATCCCCTTCCACTGACCACTAGAAGGATGGTGCTACAGAAACGTAGTACCTGGACCATCCTAATGCAATCTTGAGACTCGAATGATTCTATATCAAACTAATTACTCATGTGTCCCCCAATCCTATTGTAATTACAGAATATATAACTAACATTACTACCATTTTGGATTGTATTCCACTCACGAGGATCCACAAAACAACACTTCCTTCCACTAGAAGGTGAACTACTGGATCGAGAGACTAAACAACCATGCTTTATACCCCCCCGACATCCCTTAGTTTCTTATTATTAATAAGAACATGATTCACTATCCCTGTAATAGTAATAAACTAAAAAATGGCCTATTATCAAACATCTTTCAGGAGACATTCCTTAAAATGTCTCACCCTTAATAGATCATCATCATGATAAATCAGCACAAAACACTGAAGCTCTATAAACCATGAATAATACTCCATTAAAGACAATGAATCTTGCTCTATACACATAAAATCACTGGCCATTTCATCTCTTAGGGTATTAAGAAAGAAGTAATAATAAATCCTTGACTGGAAATACCTTCAAACCATATCCTGAAGCATATCAGCCTAGTTCAACACACCCCCCAGTGCTTTGCTTCTCCTTGAAAAATATATGGAACTAGATTCAATATCCTCTCAGGTGGTGTATCCAGTAAATAAAAAATAAAAAACACAGTCTCAATAAATATCTCAACATATTTTAGAACAATATATCCTAAACCATTGGGAAATATTATTCTACTAAAACACACATGTCAGCTCAACCGTGGTTGAGGAAGGTTGTGAGGCTCATTGAATGATTTTAATGAACCTTGAAAATACCTTAAGGAATTGTGCATCAACACCTACATTTGGTACAAGAACTGGTTCCTAAAAAGAAATTTTTATTTTGGTTCTACTAGCAGAACATGACCCACCACATCTAGAGTATGGTCTTCGCCACATTCCTGGCACATGATTGGAGTTCGTCATGGTGGCATGTCTCTACATTTCCAAACAAATAGATCAGAAAAATTGGTATAAACCAAATCAAATATAAAATCATATGATAATTCAAAATCATCCTAAAAAAATCAAACCCATCTACCTGCTCATAAATTCAAGACTATGTAGTAGTAACAACCATAAAATGGACCAGAGACACTGTTTACTGTCCACTCTAAATCCAGTTCATGGTCAAGTTCTCTGTTTCCCATTTATAAGTCATTTAAAATTTACATTAATTTACCATTCACATTAAATGGTTGAACTGAATGGGTCACCAATTCCAATCCGTAAGGTCCCATGTACATTGTAAACCAAAGTACAGAGTCCATTTAATCCATGTTATAACATGTTCTAGTCTACGTGACTAATGGTTCATGACTAAAC
Organism: Viscum album; assembly: GCA_963277665.1. Classification (NCBI taxonomy): domain Eukaryota; kingdom Viridiplantae; phylum Streptophyta; class Magnoliopsida; order Santalales; family Viscaceae; genus Viscum; species Viscum album. Next base: position 1,741,271,884 of record OY728128.1, on the reverse strand, counting down.
ATTCCATAATTGACTTCTTAGGGTGTCTAAGAATGCCTATACAGGAATGGATGAAATCCTTTTTTTTTTCATTTTCTGAATAAAACACTTTAAGGATGAGTGGTAACCTCACAAACAAAGAGCCAAATTTCGAACACCAAAAGACCAAATTTCAAACATCAGAAATAGCCTCCAAAATCCTCCCCAAAACATCAATACACCAAATCAGAATTCAACATCTCCTCCTCAAGTCACGTTCCTGGATTTGCAGTCCCGACCCCTCATCTCCATCACCATCACCACCGTAACTCTGAATCCCTCGGGAAGGGCTCAATTCCACTGTAAAAAACAAACAGAAAAACTCTGAAGCCCTCGGGAAGGACTCAATTCCATTGTCAAAAACAAACAGAAAAACATCACAATGAGGCATCAAACAACCGCTGTCATCCTCCATCCATCCGAAATCAAAGAGATCAACAATTCCAAATCAATCAGGAACAAAATACGAGCTTTGGAGATCACAGATTCTTCAAATTAAATAACCATAAACAACACACTGAAATCGCAGAGGAGCCAGAATATCTCAAAAGGTTTAACTCGGCGTTGTAACCAAATCACACTGGTGGAGCCACGCCGACGCCATCGCGAATGCACAAACCACAAACATCATCCAAATCCAAAAACAAACGAGGAATATAAAAGGAAATAGAACATCACCAACACACCGGGAAAAAGTCCCTACGCAATCAAGACCCGTCGCCGCTAACCGGAATGCTCGAATAGACCCCGACGAACTGCCCTATACAACCACCTGAGTCGAGGAGACATCCCGCAGGTCGCGAAAGCATGAACCCGAATGAGAACCATCACCATGCCACCGAGGGAGCCCTATCCATAGAAGAGGCAATCGAGCAAGAAAAGGCCAGCAATGGTGCAAGGAAAGGTCCAGAACAACCCCACTATGACAGGGGACCGCCACCACGAATTCACCTGGAATGAGGGGGAATGCCACGCCAGGTCGAGATGGAGGGAGGTGGTGGAGACGAGATGGAAACCCGAGAGCACGTTACCCCTTACAGGATCATCTCAATCACTCATCCTATACATGAATGAAATATTTAGGTTTTTGTAGGAACTCATAGTAAAAATAATGTTTATCAATTACTGAAAAAAATCATTTATCAAACAACATGTATATCACTCATCTCACACATAATAATACCATGCATTCAAGCAATGAATGCTATATAGATTGGAACAATGCATGGCATGTTAATCCTATAATCTTCATAAAATGATGAATTTGATGGAATACCCTCATCTCATCTAGAAATGGTAAAATAAAATCTGGAATCCTAGAAATAATAAAATGACAATCCAAGTGAATCACTCAATGGTGGAATCAAATCAACTGTAATAGAAAAAAATCCAAAAAACAATATTTTACCAATCCATAAAAATTGGATTTTTCCTATACATTGGTTAGCTAATCCTAGTAAGTTCTCATTACCAAATATAAATACATTCCCAATATCATTTATATTTTCTCATAATAGTAATTAAGGAAAGGTAACCACTCTAATGACAATTTGTAACATCTCGACTGGGAGCCACTAATCAGTTCCCCAAGCTGGTAAGTCACATGACCTCAAATGCACCTCTTTATACACTAGATGCTTCAAACTAGAAGTGAGGGCCTAGGGTGTGTGTATAGGTAATCGATTCAATAATGTAAGAGTGTAGCACAATAGTGTGAACATAAGGGTTAATAATTGAAGCACATATAAATTACTTATAGAAGATAAAAATATATTAGACTATAAAAATAAACAATCAAATATTAGTCATATATATTTTAATGATCATGTAATGTACCTATTAAAAATGGAATGAAATACATGGAAATAAGAATCCAGTTCTATAGATGTATCTAAATAAAAAACAACAAAAAGGAACATCTCTAGCTAACATCATGATCATAGCTCGATCCTTTGCCCATATGCTCCTATTCGAAACCATTGAAGAATTTTATAACGGGTGCTTTCCCTAAACCCTACCTGCATCCATAAATTCTATTAGGGTACCAAATGATAGCTTGAAGAGGGTGTGAGAAGACACTTAGTTTGACATCACCAATGATGTCTATAACAAGTCCTATCTGTATAAATAAACAAGAGAAGTGGGTAGTATATAATGGGTATAATAATAATCAATGCAATGTGTCTAAAGATGAAGTCATCATATCCAGCCAAACATGGATCCCTATGAAAATTATCCAAGATCTCATAAACAATAGAATCTATAATCAGAAATAACTAGGTGTGATACCATCTAATCTAACAACTATAATCAAGAAACCCCAAAAATGTGAATCTGAAAACAAGAACCTAGATCAGGGTCATTAGTAAACCATGAAAAGTATCCAAAACAACCTATGTTGTTTAATAAAACATTTTTTAACCATCCACATCAGACACAATGCGTAATCATGTGTTAGTCCATGAAGGGACTGATCCAATGTGTAGAAGACCAAGACATCCACACTGAGTCCCATGAGTATCTCGATGGAAATTCTTTAATGACTTGGGTGGAGTCCAAAGAGAATGTCAAGAGTGCATGTCCAATGTGAGTCCAAGAAAGCTAGATCCATTGTTTATAACATTAATTATCATCGGATGGATTGGATGCAAGGTCCATGTCCAAGGAATATACTACCATAATTGATTCAAATAGAGTAGAAACGTCCATGAAGTCTTATAGAATCAGGATATAAGGATTTCTTCCAAGGAAAACACTACCATAATCTATTAATCATCTCAAATAATTTACCATTTCATAAACATTAACAAAAAATAAGTTCATCTAAATCATATTCAAACATTAAATTTTAAAAACTATACTATATAAACATATTGTAATCACATTTTAAGGGAGGCACAACCCCCCCTTAACCATTATTTAAATTCTTATTCAGTTTAATAAGGATCTCCAATATTATATTGAGATTAAACACACACCCAATGAGGTGGTATAACCTTGGGAAATTACAAGGGAACACTACATGGTTGAACTAGGTTAAGGTGGGTATCCTCTAACTATAACTATGGTTCTTAGTGGGAAACCTAAAAAGTTCCAAAAAAATCATTCAATGTGTCAATTAATCTAAGGGGAAATGCCAAAAGTTATGTCATGAAACAAAAACTTAAGGGAATATATATATACCACCTACCCTAGGTTCATGGTTGAACACTCATCCAGTGTCATCCTATGATTGGGTGCAGATTAAGATAAAAAGGAAGAATGGATGAGAACCCTGAAAATATGACATATTATCTTTCACTAAAACAAATCCATTCATATGAAGACAAAAAGAATAAAAACTTAAAATGAGTGAAAAAATCACTAATCTGGATCTAAGAAGACTGATGATATTAGAAACATAGATCATATTATGAAACAACACTAAATATTATGTTTATGCTTCAAGGGGACACTTTCACATGATAGAAGGGAGGGTGAGGCCTTCAATCATAAATAGTGTCCCTACATCTTATTTTAAAAACATACCTTAGGAATTTACATGACGTGTAAATAATTTACACATCTTCTAAATCTTGGGTTCTTACCGATGTAAAAACACTTTCAATGTCATGAATTTTACTTCTTAGGCCAATACATGTCATTAAATGTGTACATAACATGTATTCCCATTACATGTCGTGTACTTGGCCTACAATATGATTTTATCCCCTACTTCATTCTTTACAAAAAAACCCAACCACCCCATGACCAGACTTTAGGGTACAATCAAAATGATAAATTAAATTAGAGTTTACCAGAAATAAAATTATCTATAACTAATTGAATAACTAAGGATCTTTCAATAAGATAAGATAATAATAAAAATTTTAATTATGATTTTCCAAATTAGCATAGAATGTAATATTTTGACCCAACAATATCTCTATTTTTGAAAATAAAAAGACACAAAAACAAATTAAAATAGAAAAAATATACGATTAAAAAATTACCAATTCATACTTATAAAAAACTCCAATTTTTATTTACCCTTATAAAATGATTATTTGATATGCTTCTCTATCTCTTTTTGTTTTCAGAAAGAATACATGAAACCCTAAAGAACCATTTGTCTACATAATTTTTTTAGAAAGGTCACAATACAAATTATAGAAGCATACAAAATATATAAAAAATCAATCATCCTCTTATCAATGGTTGTTTAACATTTAAAAATTTTAAAACTTTAGAGGAAAATAATCGTTTGAGAAAATATACTGATAGTATTCTTCATCATCTTCTAATTCATGTCCATTTTATCAAAAAGGATATCTTGCAACTATTACTTCTTTATAATATCCTTTAGCTCTTCATTTTGTTTTATAAAAATAGTTTTCATATTTTCAATTATTCTAGAGTATTCTCCCACATCTAATTTGATGCTTTCATTCAACATGAAAATGGATTTTTAAGACTTGGTAATGATGGTAACCTGACCATCCTAGAACTTCATCTCATTTTCTGATTGTTTGTGCCACATAATTATAATTTTTAACATCATTGAATGTATATATTATTTTTCTAGGGGATTTATCATAATAGATTTTGTTTCTATAATGTAGTCAATTATTTTTTGTTTCCACTTCAAATATTAAAAATGAATAATAAATTTCAAAATTGAATTACAATGATCATGAACATGTTGAAAGGTATCTAGTATGCCATCAAACATTTTATTCAATTCATTAATGTTATTAATATTAATTGTCATTGCATTGGATTGGTCATCCATAGGTTCAATTATATATGTGTCAAAATATTAGGAAATATTTGGGATTCTCACATGCTGATATTTATCATGAATTTAAAATTTTAATGGTGAAATATCTTCAGTGTAAACATCCTTTTATTTTATTTAATCATGTTTTTAAGACCATATAGATATATGCAATATTTTTTAGTGCCAATATCTATATAAAGTTTTTCAGTTGAACCATTATATTTTTTGTAGCTTTTTTAATGAAGGTGGTATTGTAGAAATAATATCTTGTACATAAGATTCATTTAATAAAGAATAAATCTAGAAATACTTCTTCATCAACCGAGATACTTCAAAATCCTTGTAATGTATATATTATAATAAAATACCAACTTCAAATTCCTTTGAGACATTAATCTAATAAATAAAAACATTATTTAATTTTAAACACAATCCATTCCTTTAAGTTTATTTTGAGTTGGTGCATTAGGAATGAAATTCTTTCTAATCGTTATTCCATTAAGAAATTCCAAGGAAAATTTGGTCCTTATCTCCTTTTATAAAATCTTATTCTTATTTTAAACTTTTATTAACTTTAATTACAAGATACAAATCATTATCTTTATTAATACCAAATTATTTATAACCATATTTTTGTAATTTATAATTTATCACAAAATCATCAAACAATAGGTTTGAAATAGGTTTTTATCTTTTCCTTGAATGTTTTGGTGATTACAAAGATGATTCTTATATATTTATTCTTTCTTCAATTTTTCTTTTTTAGATATTCTGTATGTTCTTAAAATGATTATTTTTTCAAATTTTCCACAAACCTATTTTTAGAAATATAAAAAATCAACCACATTTTTGAAAATTTTTATTCTCCAAAATAGATTCTTTTCTCTCTGACTAAATGATCCTAATTTTTTTAACATCTCAATTTAACAAAACTTCATAACCACCTAGGTATGAAACCATAGGTAAAGAAGTATCTCTAACTTAAGAATCCTATAAAAAATTGATATGATATAAATCATCATAAAATAATTAATATTAAACCTTTTCATATTGAACAATAAATATAAGATATATATTGAATCACAATCTCATCTTTTTCTCATTTTCATGGAAGAATGAAATATTTTAACGGTTTATGTCAATTAGTGCTTCCAAGGGTAGATGAATAATTTTATGTAATTATTATTCAATTATTAAACAATTTTCATTGGATTTTAGTTTTGAAAATGAACCTTAAACATTTGGTAGCTTATGAGACACAAAACTGGACTATACTATTATTCTCCAATAAACTATATTTTCCGTATTTTTAATAGACGCACTATTTTTTTTCGAAATAATTTTAAAGAAAAATTCTTTATTTTCTTAACTTCACTAAAATCTTAAATTTTATCAAATTTTATTTTGACGGTTTGATAGTAAAAAACACAGACTTATTTCATCAAAAAAATGAATCCCAACTGGGAAAAATTATAGTATGCTTCACCAGGGAGTCATACTGATCAAACCAACTATAATCGATAATCCTTTTATTGAAATTATTTATTTTTAATAATTAAATTGAATAAAACATGAGTAATAAGAAGAAAAAAATAATTAGTGAAAAAAACATGAAATATTTGGCTAGTGGTAGGGATCTTTTAGATTCCCTTTAGGATGGCAGTTCACTCAATATCCCACTATCAGTCATTGAATCAAACCCCTTATTTCATATCAACACCCGCCAGAATCATATTTACATTCATTGGATGATGATATCCTAAATTTTTAGGAGATAAGAATTATTCAATCAGGCCTCCCTGATGCACAATTGTTACGAATGTAATAATGTATTGGAATATCAGTCTGTGAAATGTTAATGGGTTAATCAGAGTGTGATTTTTTTCTAGTTTGGGATCCTTTCCCTCAGAGACTTTAAGTCTTGCTTGTGTTGATGATCTTAGTTTACATTTCTTCAAACCCCCTGATTTTCTATCTTTTCCATTTGTTTTTTTATAAAATTTGTTACTTTGGAAGGAAAGGAAGGAAAAAGATATGGTTCAACTTCTTGGAAAAGAAATGGTTAACATTTAATATTTGTATAAAGGATGATTTCATAATTTTTTTTTACGTTTTTTAATTAAAATATATACTTCCAATATTTTCTAAAATGTAATAATATAACTTTCAAAAAATTGAAAACAAAATAACATAAAAGAATTTAGTATTTCACATATGAATATTTATTCCAGTATAATACTAAGAAAAAACAAATGTATTAGAAACAAATTTCCTTCCCCGTTTTTATGGAATTTTTTCACTATAAAGAGATGGATAAAACAAGTAGTCAGATAGTGATCAATTTATGTTTATCTTTCTTAGATTTAGTTTTATATAATAAATTCTTTCTGAATGATGTGATTTAGTAAATATTTCCATAAGTTGGTCTATCATTCTGATAGATTGAAGACAAATGTCTCTTTTTTGTGTGTGGTACCAAAGGAATTGGTGTATTATATCTTGGTTCTTCACTTATGAGTGATGCTTTAGTTTTTTAGAAGGTGATATATCACTAATGGTATCACACATAAATGGATTTATAGTGAAATAAATTCCAAAATCATCAAGTTTATTTTACATTCACACTAGTTGGGAACTACAAAATTTGGTGGATATATATTCAGATTCAGTATCTGAAAGTGATAATAAATATTTCTTCTTGAATGAACAGGATACTAAAGCATCACCTAAGAAGTGAAATCTAATATTTGTAATTTTTTCCATTTTACATCCACAAAAATCTACATCTAAAAAAATATTATGTTCATAATCACTTTCAGAGGAATAAAACAATTCACGTTCTAATATTCCAGTATGTTTACAAAATATTCATTTAACATATTTAAGATGGGATTATTTTAGATAGTCTTGAAATATCACTGATAAGATTATAAAATATATAAAATATATTGTATTAGATATAAGATAAACTAAAATTATAATTGATCCTATAAAAACATTTTAATTAACAAATTTTCATGATTCATCAAGATCATTTTTTTGTATATTTCTATAAGAGAAATTATATTCATAGAATTTTTAAAACCAAACCATATCACCATCCCATTAGTGTAATTTTTTTTTGTAAAATGGACCCATATGGGTTTTGTGTGATTTTAAAACTATGTAAAAAACTAGGTTCACTCCTCATGATCATTTCAAAAATAGATTTAATATGTTCTAAAAATTATTTAGAAGGGTATTTTTATTTGAGAAAAAAATAATTCCCTAAAAATATATTTGAGAAATGATTTCTTGAAAAATGTATTTATCAAAAGGTTTGGATTTGATAATCTAAAAGAAAAATTCAAAAGTAAAAATGTAGTATGTCTTTCATACCAGGATCTTGGAGCTTGTTTAAGTCCATAAAGTGCCTTAGTAATTTTATATACATGTTCAAGAAATTTTGTATTTCCAAAATATATTGTCTATTATAAGAAAATTTCCTCTTGAACATATCGATTACGAAAATCACATTGCACATCCATTTTATAATGAGTAAAAATTATATGAGCTACAAAATCAATAATTATTTGAATAGATTCAAGTTTATCTATCGATTAAAATGTTTATTCATTATATATTACATCTTATTGATATTAAACTTTAGTAACATTCCATTCCTTATTCATCATTACCATTCTTTTTTTATCATGATTATTTAATAATTGTTACTTAAATAAAACTACTATATGATATTTAGGTTATTATACTAAAGAAAAAACCTAATTCCATTCAAATACATTAAGTTTATCTTAATTTTTCCTTGTCCAATATTCATCACATAAGACTTCATCAACCACATTTGGTTCAAACTATGATAACAATACACAATTTTCACATTAATTTTTAAGAAAATATTAGTGTGGATAGGTTTATATACATCTCCAATGATATTATCAGTGTATTGATTTTTTTAAGATCAATTGGAAAATTAAAAAATAAAAAATATTTTCTTAAATAATAGGTTGAAGTTCTTATGAATAAATAACTTATATAATGTTATGTTTTATTGGTATTTCATTTTAATAATTTACCAATATGGTTGAAAATATAGTGTCTATATTTTAAAAATATGGGTTTTTAAAAACACCACTGATAGAATTTTTTTATGGTCATTTGAAGGTAATAGGATTGGTTTCATAAATCTTAAAATTCATAGTTTTATCAAGTGTGCTTGTTAATTTATTAATAACATTATACACCTTAATATTTTATGATAATTATGAAATATTCCATCATATATTGTTTAATTAAATTTATGAAAATGATATTATTATTCATGATGGACACTTTAAATCCAAAAAACTATAGTAAAAATGTTTTAGATTTATTATTGGTAAAAAATAATATAGATTTTTATTTTAAACTCAATTTATAGTATAGTAAGCAGTTCTAACTATTTCAACCCAAAATTTTTTATTAGTTCAGTATTCGCTAAACAATATTTAAATAATATCATAAAAATTATATTTTTCTCTCAGGTACACCATTTTTTGAGGAGTTCTTTGTGCTGAAAAGTTCTGATTAATAAATTTTTTATTAAATAAAGTTCCCAAATTAGCACTTTTAAACTCACCATCTTAATCACCTCTAATTGTTATTAGAGGTATATTTTTCTCATTTTTAAAATTAGAAATGAAAAACTTAAAAAATGATCTTCCAATTTATTTTTTTAAAAACACACCCAAGTTTATCTAATGTAATCACTAACTAGGAAATAAAAACATTATTTTATTCTAATACTCTGATTTTTTGTCAGACTACATATATATATGTGAAAAAACTATAAAACATAATTATTTTATATTCTTATAATATTTGTTAACATTTTCTTATGTTTCTTTCTGTATTAACAAGGATCAAAACTATGGAATAATTAAACCTAATCTCAAAACAATCCACCATAAGACATTTCTTTGAAAGTTTTTTTACTATCTGAACATTTTAGTGTCATAATATTCTATTCCAAAACCAATAACAATCACACATTTTACATAAAAATATTAGATCTTAGTTTCTAAAGTCATCTTGGTTTAAGGTTTAAAAATTATCACACATATCGAAATAAAAATAAACCTAACTTTGGAAATTTGAATAGTACATTTTTCATTCCTAAATTTAAAAAGTTAACCTTCAACACAGAATTGTAATATACTAATGAATTAATTCCCAAGTACTATAACACATAAAAAATAATAATGTATTATTGGGAAAATCAACGGCACTAATACTAATGATACCTCCTTGAAAATCATCACTAAAGGCTACTTTTCCATCTTTAAAGTTTTGAAAACATTAAAAGAACTTTTTTTCTTATCATGAATCTTGAAAACCATATATCCACATACCAAAATTATTAGATACTAGTACTCAACATTCCTTCTTGAAAAATAAAAAAACCATGTTTTTGGTACCCATAAATTCATGGGTCTAGATGTACAAGGGAAAAAAAGTTTATAAATCCATATATGTAAAAATATTTTATGTTTCAAAACTAAAACTTATTTAGAAATTTTATAAAATATAAAATATTGAACATGGATTAAGGAACATTTTTTCTTCCAGTTACCTCTACTTTTACATATTGTAAAAAATGTTTCACCTTTATGAATAAAGTAATTTTATTGGAATTATGGATTTATTAAAGTGAATAAAATTCTAGAATTTGGTTTACATGGTTTCAAATATATCTACTTTTTTCAAAATTTTCCTTCTCAAATGTAAAATTAAATATTATTTTCATTAGGATATAAATGTTATAATTAATTTTCAAAATAAAGTTCCAATATTCATGAGTTGAACTAGATTTAGATCTATTTTCTAATTATGATGTGATTTTTTAAATATCATAATTATGTTTTGAAATTATACTATTCTATTTCACAGGATCTTATTTATTATAAACTTATTATTTAATTATTAAAGAATTATTTTTCTTATGAAGAGTCGCATATCTAGTCACTTCCTCAAGAAAAGCTAAACAATCTTCACTTCTTGATGAAATAAATTTTAATCCTTATGAATAAGGTGAATAAAAATAATTTTCCATTGTATTAGGATAATATTAATTTAATATAAAATTAATAAGGTATTTAGTATATTTATTATCCATAAAATATTAATTCATATTTATAATATTTTCATAAAAATAAACACCTTTATTATTATCACTACATTCATATGAATAGGTTTTGAAAAATGTATCTGTATAACACAAAATCAAAGTGTCTATAAAATTTAAAAACTTATTTCCTTTACATATATCTCTTTGATATTTTTTCCTTCCTTTTCAACCTTGTACCATCTGATATGATTTTCATGATTTTCATACATTCATAATAGATCAATCCATAAGTATCTTCTTTATATTTTTATATTTTTTTTAATTTTTATATTTGTAATGTAAATATTTATTTCAAATAATATTTTTCATCCATTTATCATGATGTGAAATTTACCTCTCTTTCCACAAAATTAATATAACCCCAATAATCTTTATCTTTTTTGTTTAGTTTTTTTTTTGGATTTTGAAATAATTTCGCATCAGAATCTTTTCAAAATATAACTATTGAAAAATTTGATAAAAAATCTACCCATTATTTATTTTTCTTTTTTATAATCTCTCTTAAACCTTCATTTATATTACATGAGATTTCTAAAAAGATCATTAATACTCATCTTATTCATATGTTTCATGTTTTCTATCTAACTTCACTTCTATTATCATTATTTATGAGTGATATAAAAAATCATATCACTAATATATTAATCTAATAATCCCTTCTCCCTAAGTGACTATAATATATTTACAACTTACATTAAGATTTAATACATTTTTTCCATGAATAAATAAGTAAGAAATAAAAATATTGATAATTATCATGAAGCACAACCCATCTAGTTTTTAAAATCATAGAAGTTCCAAAACGTGTTACATAAAAAGTTATATATATATTATTAATTGTTTCACAAGATTTAATTTGACTATAGATGTTTCACATCATTGACAAAAAATGAGTTTTTCAAAATCTATAGTTCTAATAACACTCAACCTTTTCATATCTAGTAAAATGTATAACTTCCTTATATTGATTCTTATAATTTCCATTCACCATAAAAATGTTTTACTTTCTATAATTAATCTATTATCTAAAACATAGTTAATGAAAAAAAATATTTAAAAACATAATTTGATACCAAATGTTTCCCAATAATGTATGATAGATATACTATGTGGGTAAATTGTAGTTCATTAATATATTGATAAATTCAAACTCTTGTATTAAGAAATAATAGGGATCATGTGTAAATATAATAAATTTAACCAAAAAATTTCAATAAATCATATGTTCTTAATTCAATAGATTTATAATAGATAAATTATGTAATTTTATATAAAAAATTGCTACAAAAAATTATAAACAATAGATAGAATATTTAAAGGAATTGGAACAAAAGGATATAATATACTCTTTCAAAAAGGATAAAACAAAAAAATTACAATACCTCAATTAGGTAAGGTAATTACTATAACCCAAAGTGGAAAGGAAGTCTATGGACACAAATTTAGGTAAGATAATAAAAAATCATATTAGAGGAATTTCCATCATAAATCCCAAGAAAAAATTAATAAGCACTAATAGACCTTATATAATAGTAAATAAACAAATCCTCAAATAGATGTACAACAGATTAGTTTCTACATTGTAATTGGCATCACCTTACTTCAGTATGTTCAATTAGCATAAAGTCTTTTTATTTGATAATAGGGTACCCTAATAACTTTTTTCTTAGTTAGTCACTTTTTTCTATATCATGTACTAAGATTGATTGATACTATTTCCCTACCAAACCCATACATTATTAATTTGTGAAAAACTCAAATATTAAATCAAACCTCTAATGCCACTCTATCAGAACCAATGAACTATTCAAGGAGGGATTCTGAGGTCAGAAATTTCTTTATTACTGCCCATGGGGGTTTCTAGTAGAGATATATTATGATTGTTAGTACTTATTTATGACGTATAGTGGTTGAGTTCTACCATATTTATTCTTGATTCACAGTTTATTAGTGTAATGTGATGTACTGTACCCAAATCTATAGTGATGGTGTGACTTATTATGCATCTTGATGGTGTTGTATTTCTCAGAAAACACTTCATGGGTCATATGTATCTAGATATAGTGTGCTGGTTGGGACTATATTGAAGAGAATTAACCAATATTGGTTCTATTTTTCTACCAAATATGGTATTAGTGTTTTTTTGGTTCAATAATGTTTCTTATAGTCATTGGTGTCTCTATGAATAAGGATACATCATACATTGGGTTTTTAAGGTGAAATTGGTGCTCCCTTGTAGATTTTCTATCGACATTGGTCGTCCCATGATGTTGATAGTTTTGATTTCTTCAATGATATAGATCTACTCTGTATTTCTATTTGTGTGAAATATTTTCATTTTATAATTTTATAGGAGGAATTACCATTTTACAAGATCATTGATAGTTTTAAGGTGGCATATCATTTGGGATTTTGAAATATGGTTTTTTTCTGTAATGGGACTTTGATGTAGCTATATCTCGATCCCTATTTTCTATGATGTGCTTATGTTTTTTTATATTTTATTTTTTGGTATTTGGTTTATCTAGTTGTCATACTATGACCATGATCATGTTTATACGTCCCTATAGACCAAATTATATATATATGATCCAAAAAATGGTTCAAACGATATGTTCTACTCCATAAAATGATATTTGATAATTTACATAACAAAAGTTTTTTTTTTCATTTTTAATGAATATTTTATAAAACAATTAATAAATATGGTTAGTTTTAAATAAAAAATAGATAAAAAACAAAACATGATATATTTAAATATAAATAAAAAAACATTAAAAAGAAATATTACATGCATGGTATTTTTAAAGGAACAAAAAAAATTATTTTATTTTATTTTAATCTTAAATAACATCATCAAATAAAAAAAAATATCACAAAAAATGAATGTTTCTAACATTAGTTTATTTTTTTTACTTCGAAAAAAGTATGAAAACATTTTTTGGTGAATAAAAGTTGATGAACCCATGAAATTTTTGAATAGATATTGTATTTTATTTCATTTATGAGTCAGAATCATTTGAAGATGATAAGATTTTTTGATGTGTTTTGAATGTTTTTGGGAAATTTTAGAGTGGCTAGAGATATTTTGGGAAGTATTATAGAAGTGATGAGAAATTTTTCACAAGGTGTATAATTTTTTGATTTATTTTGAAATTAACAATGTTCTAATAGTTACTATATAAATATGTTTTTGAAATTTAGATTACTTGGAGAAAAAACAAAGGAATCAGATACATAATATATTTTTTTCGACCTCATATCACAAAATTTTCTATGTTCTAAGAGTTTTTAAATATATGTAAGATAGTTATGATAATAACTAAAAAAATATAAAAGAGGATGCAAAAAATTAACAATGGGATGATCTTATAATGGTAAATAATAGATTCTTTAGAGATATGAAATATTTACTTAGAATGAATGATTTATAAATTCCTAGGATTACATTTTGATACTAAATCTATTTTTTATGATAATTAATATATTTATCTGAGGTGAGGTATTGAATATTGAAAAGGAATTACATATATAAGATATTTCATTGGATGTATAATTTCTTCAAAAAAGTAAAGAAATATGGTAAAGGAATGGGATCAGAATGATGTGAAACAATTATTGAGAATATGAAGAATATTTTTTAAACACGAAGAGAAAATTGGATATGTTATGAATGTTACACAATGAGTAAAACATCTGGTTTTGCAAATACTTTTTTAGTATGTACATTAGGAATTATTTTTGACTCAATCTGAAATGTGGTAAGGGAAAAAATGTACACTATTATTCGTTATTATAAAATAATTTTCATGAGTAAAATTTTAAGAAATATTTAAATATATTTTTCTTAAAAAAATTTCTAAATCGCACTGAGATACATAAGTTTTATCATTTAGTACAATTTGTTAAATATGGAGGAGTTTCAAAATATACATCGGGTAATTAAATGGGATGATGTTGTGTGATTATTCAATTAAAAAATCATGAGATGAAGATTATGTTGTTATTCAAGTAAGATTTTTGGAAGATGAAAATAGGTTATCATTGATTAATTATTTTTAATTTTAAAATTGAAATGTTTGAAAATTATTTAAACCAATCAAAGTAAAATAAATTATTAAATATTTATATTTAATCATGTTATATATTTAAGTGGGTATTTTTTTAATTTTAGTTGAGGATAATGGGATATAGACCCACATGACCAATTGAATGAGGGATGTCATGAAAGATCACTAAGTACAAATCAATTGTCGGATTATTTTAAAAGAGTTATCCAATGAATTATTTTTATGAGAAGGATTTAAAGGTTATTAATGAGGATAAAATTACATTCTTATTTTTTATAAGATAAAGACTATAAAAAATTTATTAGAATATAAATAATAAACGAGATTTTGGATAAGTTAGAAACAAATTTTTAAGGAAATGGGAAATTAAAAAAAGCAAAGATTAAAATATGGATATGTAGGTTTGAATATTTAAATATGGATGATGAAGATACTATTGATGATTATTTTAAGGAAAGTTTAAGAAATATTCAGTAATATTAGAGGGTGTAATAAAAATTTGGATGAAACAACTATTTTAAAAAAACTGATGATGAATTTTCTCAATAGATTTGATCTTAAAATGATTACATTACATGATTATTATGATTTAACCATTCATGAATTACATAACAATCCTATTACTTATGAGATGAGAAAAATTATTTTTTTAGTGAAAAAATCAAGAAATATATGAATTTTTAATCCATAAGAAAACTCATAATCAAATGTGAATAATATAATGATTCTTATGAATATAAAGATATGGAATAAAATGAAGAATATATGATAAACATTTTTCTTATCAAATCAAACATCAAAAAATGAAAGGGAAAATTCCTTTAAAATGTTTCAAATTTGGTGTAACTGGAAATTTTGTAACAAAATATCCAAGAAAAAAGGGTTTGATTATAAAGATAATGACAAAGCAGAAAAAATGAAAGAAATAACAGAGGATACTGCTCAAAGGAAGTTAGAAAATCATCTAGGATGGAGAAACAATTTCCTTGAAGAAAAATTATATATCTAATGTTAAATTAATAAGAAGGTAAATTTTCTTAATGTAGTTAATAAATATGTATTGAAAACACATAAGTACTCCATGGATCATGGTAAAAATCAAGAATAGAACTCAAATAATGAATATGAATAAATAAATGAAGCATATATGGTACATATATTGATTAATAAACCTAAAGCCTGTGTTAAAAATAAAACCGAACTCAAGAATTAAAATAATATATTAAAGAAAGAGAATGAAATTGAGAATGAAAAAAAGTAAGAGTTTATGAAAACATATTTTGGTTATATTGATGAGTTTAAATGGTTCAATCAGATAGTTTATGGGAAAGATAAAATGGTGTAAGAACATGGTTACAAAATGGATCTAAAGGTAGAAGAGTTAAATAAGTCATAATAATTGTGTCTTGAAGTTTAAAACACACTAAATAATAAAATATAGGATTTAAAAAAATCATTATATTTCAAATTTGAATCATTATAAGCCATGTAAATATGATCCTCAAAAGGATGGTTAAGTAAACACGTTTTAAACATAAATTAAAATATATTATTTCTAAAAGTTTAGGTTCTAACACTAAATTTGTGGAATTTTAGGCTAATATTGATAAAGAGAAATCATTTTCTAAATTAATGAAAAATAAAATATCTCAAAAATATATTACAACCTATAAAAAATGGAATCAATATGTACTATTGTACTAGTACAAAACACATGCTTAGCAAGACCTAAAAAAACATTGAAACCATATGAAATATGATATTAAAGAAAAGATATAGTGATTTATATCAATGTTTGTGGTGTTTCATGATACATGAGGATAAAAAATTATTGGATAATTTTAGAGTAAAGTTGAATATGGTGTATTTAGGGGCTATTTGTCTAATAGAAAATCCTATAGATGTTGAAATAAAAGGATACACAAGTTAGTGGATTGTTTTGAAGTGAATATCATTGAAATTCAAGCCAATATGATTTTGATTAATGAATTTTTCTAGGAAATTGACTATTATATGATATATAATTATTATAATGAAAATTAAGAAAAATCATAAAAATGATTGGTATATGTTAGTATTGATTTTGATTAAACCAGTGAATAGAATAAAGCTACTTGAAATGATATACTAAAAAATTAGATATTAAAGATACATTCTAAAGCAAATAATATTATTTTCATTCAAGATGTTATAATATATACAAAAATAATATTGATAATTGAAAATAAAACATCCCCAATTTCATAAATTAAGGAATAAATAGTTTCATAATAAATTAAGCAGAGGATTGGGTACAAGATATGAATAAAGGGCTTAATCTAATAGAAAGAAAAACCAATTAAGATCTTATTTATATACCTAAAGGAAAAAATATTATAATAACCATGTGAGAGAAGGATATATGCTATAAATCCTTATGTGTATATGATATATATATATATATGATATATCATATTATATACAAATTATTACATATATTAATAGATGAGTATATTTTTCTATATATCTTATGATTGTATCTATTGTGGGTGAATGATTAATTATTATCATTCATAAAAATCACCTCCATGTTGACTAACATTTAATGTTATTTCAGTATAATGAAACATGTAATGAAATGAATTCATACATATGATGCATGAATTGTCATGTAATTTAGGGAGGCACTCTAAACACATGAGCTAAATCATGCATTAACCAAGAAGAATATTCATGGATATATAAACTGAGGAAACTAGAAGCTTTTCATACATAAATATTATATATTTTTGTATTAATATTCAAAAAAATAAAAATTTTATCCACGAAATAACCAAACAGGTTTAGTGTATTTAGATACTATATAAATAAAAATCTTATTTATGAACAATTTTTCATTGTTAGTGTTTTAGGAGAAACTTTGTATAATTTTATTACATGTATATTTAACGTATTTAATATTAATTAATATTATAATGAAATATTTCTCATTGTTCTATTTAAAATTAATGTAATAATTCCCTTAAGAATATGTCACATTGATAAGATCATATCAGTTCCCCGCTATTATGATAACCTTTAAGAGATGAAAATATTATTCAAAGTAATTCTATGGACAGACAACATATTATGATGGGTAACATAGTATATATACTTTCATTTTTGATTAATAATATGTGGATGAGACTTATTATCATGAAGTTAGCACTTGGTAATCTCTAATATAGGAGATTATAAGAATATAACCGCCCATAGAAATCCTTCATATTTTGGTGTCATAAAAAATTCCTTTCAGCAGGCATGTGTTATGATACTTGGACTTTAAGATTATTATTAATGCATGGTTTGAATCATGTATTTAGATATATTTCATAAACTAAGATGATAATAGTTCATGGAAAAGTTGGATTTGATGGGTGAATCCTGAGTGACATATTATTAATGTTTAAGTTGAGGAAGTATTTGTACCTTAATTCTTTATGGAAGTTGATATCTCGAACCATTTTATGGAATAGAATAATCACCACAGATTCATTTACATGCTGTAATTACGTGTTTATTTTAGATATTCAAAGAAATAGATATCAAGAATATAGGTTGGTGATATATATGTGAAGCCTATTTGATGAGATATTGTGAAAAAGGATTATATGATAGAGATATCATTTGTATATAGTTTTTATTATTTAGATATTAAGTTCTTTTTCTTATGTTCATCGACCAAGTTCTAGAGAGAAATCTTGGACTTTAGGAAATCCTTTCGAATTCTAATGGGAAGTAATTCTATTGGGTCATAAATTTTTTTTCATTGAACTTGATTAAATTCTATATGAATTTAAATATTAGAATAAATATTATTCTCAAGACTGAGGTTTAATTTTATTCATGATTCATTAATAAGAAATTATTATTGATGAATCAAATATTTAATATTTATTCAGGTGTTCAATAAATAATAGATGATTTCAAACGGACCAAGACTGTGTCTGGTGAAAAATATTAATTAACAAGACAACTAAATAATATTTTTTATTGACCGAGTTTTGTTGAACCAAAAGATAATAATAATAATAACAATAATTTTATTATTATTGTTATACACTGGGTTAATTAAATGTTACAATATTGTTTAAGGGCCAAAATTCAATTAAATAATACTTTAACTTAAGCCTTAGCTCTACAAATAGCTAGTTATGTCTATTATTTAATATGTGGAAAATACAGAGAATCGTTGCAAATAACAAAATTTTCTCTAGACTCCTCCTTCTCTCTCCCTGGAAATAATGGGTAACTCAAGAGATAATTATTCAATATCAAAGGATGACCAAGTATGAACAATTAAAGACAATAAATGTTTTGTGATAGCACTCAAAAATTGAATGGTGTTTATCGAAGATCAAAGGAGCACATATGGATCACCACTAGAGGGATTATACCCTTATATCCTCACAACATTACAAAGGAAATCTGAAAAGGGTCATTTAGAATATGAACATTGCCAATGAAGAATGGATCATAATACGAAGTATTTATTTTCTTCATATCTAAATAAATTAATTATAAATTTAATGTGTAGAGATCCTCTATTGGAATTCCATGACAATTTATTTGAAAGAAATTTAAAATATATCTCCAAACACCTATTCTTCCACTGTTCCTCGAACCTCTATGTGGTATCAAAGGGTTCACTTTTAAATTTATAATTATTTATATTATTTTTTATTTATATTAAATTGTTGTTGAATGATTTCAATTCATATTATTAAATCTTTAATCTGATTTTAATTAACATGATATCAACATATTAATCATTTTAGTTCGGTTTTTCATTTTCTTAATAGTCTAATAATAGATGAAGAATTATTAGAGATTCCATCATTACGTTCCAACTTTTTTACTAGTAAAATCGAGTTACATGACATGTAGTCCACATACACAATATGTACCCATGTGAAATTCACTTGGATGTGTCGTAGGGTACATGAAACACCACATAAATAATTACATGTGATGAATTTATTATACACCACATGAAAACTAGGCCACCTGGCACATGGGATGTTGGATTACATAGAATATAGTAGGAATACATTCCATTTATTCTTCATAAGTTAGTAGTGTACATCTCACTATATGTGTGATCATTATACATTGTCAAAATAAAAGATATTGGAAACCCATAGAATTTATTTTATAAAAAACATGTATGTATTGTGAATAAAATGTAGTTCATAATTTCACATGTTTGAAGCACTCGCCAAACCATTTTGTGAGAAATGAGGACACATGACATAAGGGATACATGAAATGTGCATGTTGTTGAGTCAGGACAAGTTAACATGCCAAATACTTAGGTGTGTAACCTAGATACAAAAAAATAGAGATACACGGATTGTAGATAGATAGTACATTCCTTGTAGTCTCCCAATTAATGGTATAATTAAATTTCATTAAATTAAAAAAATTGCATCATTAAGTCCTTATTCTATAGACTGAAACCTCTTGTGTTTTAAATTTTAATAATGTTTTTATATAATTTTAAATTCACAATTACTTTATTTTTAATAATATGTACTTATTGATGCTATCATTTATTTTACATTAATTCCTTATTTATGGTTATCTCTAAGGGTATTCAGAAGGTCAATAATATGAAATGGAATCAATTAATTAATAATTAGTTAATTAATTAATTCAATCTTTTTTACCTTAATAATAAATAAATAATAGGAAATTAATTTTAATGAGGTACATTTTCATATTCATTTTATGTTTGACCATTCACGAGATAGACCCTGGAAATTGTATAGGTAGAGATTTATTTAATTTAATTTATTTCATGATTTTTCAATATTAATTGTTAAATTAATTTTATTTCTTGTATTTCAACCCTCCCTCAATTTTTATGTAGAACTAGTGTGTCCAAGGTTTTTTTTTCAATCCACCTTTAACCAATGCTTTAGTTACCTTCACCTACGTGTGAGTTATAAATAAATTTAATTAAAGGAGTTTCCTAAGGATATTGGAGGGGATTCAAGATGAAACCATAATGATTCCAACCCAAGTGTTATATAAGTGGATAGGTGTAATGTTGTAACTCATGACAAGATGATATATTAGAGTTTTTCCTAGGTGATAGGTTAGTTTTATGTCTTCTCATTAAAATCAAACATTATATATACACATGAAAATGTCATTTAATTAATTAAATATTTGATTTGAGGCATTATTTTTTATTTAGATGTAATATATGATCACATAAATAAATAAATTAATGTACATAGACAAATTTAAATAAATGAATTATGTGCAAATTTTTTATACAAAATTGTTAATTAATTAAGTAAAATATACTAAATATTAATATGACATTTAAAGTATAAAATAATATAAAATTTATGATTATTAAATTTAATCCCCAGTATAATATTAAGTCATAATACGCCTTATATCACTTTATTGGGAATAAAACCATAGAACTATGTGTTTTCATGACCAAATTTTGTAAAATTATATTTATGGAGGAGTTTTCATGAGGGGTTTGGGTTAACATTACTAAAATTTTCTTTAATTTAATGTCCAAAGTCTATTTAATAAAAATTTTGAGGCATGTTTTGAGGAATCTAAGTCAAGATTTTTGGACTTCAGAGTCCACTCAATAGATTAAGGACTTGCAAGCTCATAGTGGGAAGGACTACCTACCTAAAACATTCTAATTATTTTTATGGCCAAATTCTAGATCCTTAAAACTTTTAATATAAATATCTTTCACAATAATGTTATTATTACAATAAATTACATGTTCAATGGCGAGGGATATTAAGTTATGAAAAAATAATAGGATATTTATTAAAAATAAATTAATTTATTTTTTTTCAAAAAAAAAATTTAATCTAGGAAAATACTAATAATTATCTGTTGTAATTATTTTATAAAAAGGGAAATTTCATTTTCCATACTATTCGTTTGATATATATTAAGGAAATACAATATCGAAATTGGTAGTAATGTCTTGGAATGTTTTAGAAACCTTTTGGTTATTCTATTCCATGAATGTAAATAATATGTTCGATAATCCTCATTGCATGATCCGACAGCCATGAAGTGAGTGAAGAAGAGTTACTTGTGTACAAAAAACATTTGAGAAATTTGGTCAATGTTCAATTTCTAGTGCTTTCATTTATGTTTATTCAACTCATGAAGTCTCACAAAAACATTGATTCATATAGCATTCTTGATAACCTCTAAGGTTTATACCATGAGAGATCTAGACAAGAATTATTTGAGATTTCCAAATCACTCTTTCAGATTAAGCTTGTGGAGGGTGCGCTACCTGGGCCTCACATAATTAAGATCATTGGCCATATAGAGAACATTGAGGTTCTAGGGTATAAAATCACCAATAAACTATGCACTGATATTGTTATGTAATCACTCCCTTAGAGGTTTTATTTTTTTTTTGAAAATTTTTATATGAAAAATATTGATAAGCCACTAACAGATCCTCTAAACATTCTTTTTCAAATAGATAAGGAAAAAAATAAAAAATTAATTTAGTTCATGTGAAAAATAAAATGAATGGTAAGGTGTGGATATCTAAGCATACATATTTTTACACCCTTACAATAATATTAATATCAATGGTAAAGAAAAGATACAATATTATATTTGTTTTGAATGTGGAAAGAAGGGACACTATACAAAAAACTACACCTAACCAAAGAAGTTATTTGAATCCTCAGTTGTATTTGTTATCAAATTTAATTTATCTATTTCTACGAATTTGGTATTAGATACCACTCATGGTGATGAAATATATATTCAAATATATAAACCAATTAGATTTATAAAGATTCACCTTAGGGAGGTAGATCAATGAGAATCCAACAAAGCTAAAATTGTTTCTGTAGCAATCGGGGACTACCTCCACACATTGCTGACTGAAACAATATTAGTTTTAAATGGTTATTATTATGTTACTTAATTTACCAAATGAATTATTTCTACATATATACCTAATACATATGGTTTGATTTGAAAATTTGGAAATAAATATTGACTATTTTATAAGGACAACATTTTTTATTGTTTATTACTTTTAAATAACATTCTTTGTGTGTTGGAAAATATGAACCATGTAATGGTAATAGATAAAAAAAATTATTTACATGACTCATTATACACCTAAACATGTCATCACCTACTAGGTTAAGTAAAGGAAAAGTGCATGACTATATTATATAAATTTGGATATTTAGATTCTTTTGAACTAAAAACACTTGGTATATATCCTCCATGTTTATATGGAAAAATGAAAAAATCCCATTTATTGTAAATGGTGAAAGGTCCTAATTGTTTATTGAATTATTTCATAATTATTTGTGTGTACCATTTTTTAATTAAGCTAGGGGTGAGTACTCATAGTTCAAAACATTTACTATTGACTTTTGTAGATATGGGTACCTTTACATGATGAGGTATTAGTTGAATTCCTTTGATAAATTTGAAGAATAAAATAGAAAATATGAGAACCATCTTGGTAAGAAAATTAAGAATTTTGACTAATAATGTGGTGAAGAATATCTTAGTCATTAATTTATTGTTTACTTATATGTGTTTAATATCAAATTCCAACTAATTTATCCTTATATGCCTTAGTGGAATGGTGTAAGAGAAATAAGGAACCACACCTTGTTGGACATAGAGAGATCAATGATGAGTCATGTGAGTATTACATTATCCTTTTGGGTATACATGTTTAAAATAGTAACATATGTACTGAATAAAGTGACAATTAATGATAAAGAAGATATACTATAACAAATATGGAATTGAAAGAAACTCATATTTCCTTACTTACTTGTGTGGGGTTGAGTGGATTTTGTGAAGGCCTATTCAAGAAACAATCACTCACAATGAGGAACAACTTGTATCATTATTTGGTATCCTAATGAAATAACGGGATACTACCAATACAAATAAAAATAGTTTGTGTTTGATAGACATCCCACATTCCTTGAAAGGGATAATTTCTCTAAAGGATATAGTGGGAGAGAGATACAATTAAATGAAGTAAGGGATAAAGATACACATGACTTGGAACATGAATAAATTCCAAAAATACCCATGGAAGAATAAGTTTTTCTAGTGAGAAAATTACATCATAATAGTACTATAGTTGTTTTAGAACTAGAATTGTAATATTTTATAGCCACAAAGGACTGAGAATCATTATTAGTTTATAATTATGCTACTCTAACATACATGGAATACGTTATTGGAATATATGTTTCTATGTGGAAAGAATCCATGAATTCTGGAATGTATTCCATGTACAAAAACCATGTTTGAATTTGGTAGATCCCATAATGGGTGTATGGCCTATGAGTTTCAAATGTGTATTCAAGAATAAACTTTATACGGAAGGAAATGTTAATACCTATAAATTAAAACTTGTAGAAAATAGGTTTAAATTTCCTAAAGTCATGAAAAATGATGAAAAATTATCACCATACTCAATACTAAAATTCATCAAAATTTTAATTTCCATTATGTCTTTCCATGATTATGGGATTTGGAAAATGGATTTCAAATAAAAAAATATTAATGGTAATCTTCAGGAAGATGTCCACATGATACAACTCTAAAGGTTGGGAACTCAAAAGGACACTAACAAGATATAAAAATTGAAAAAAAAAATCCATTTATGGATTAAAGATAATAACTAGTTAATTGAAAATTTATCTTGGTAAATCCATAATAGATTTTGGTTTCATAAATAATGAATGTGAGCCTTGGGTCTACATATGATTTAGTTGAATTTTATTTATCTTCTTAATAGTATATATCAATGACATATTAATTATTATAAATTAGCAATGAGGGTTAAATACTACCAAGGACTAGTTGAATAAATTATTCCCTAAGAAGGAATTTATTTAGGAAATATATATTATTTGGATAAAAATCCCTCATGAAATATCTAATAATATTCTATCCATACGTGAAAGTACATATATTAACTATATACTTAAGGGATTTAGTAAGGAATAATCTAAGGGAAAATTGTTTCTAGAATCACCTAGAATTTATATTTCTAGAAAAATGTGAACTCAGCCACATAAGGAAATAAATAGAATGTAAAGGATTCTATAAAAGTCAATGATTAGGTGAGTCATGTTTGTTAAGATATGTACTAGGCTATATATTTCATATGAATTAAATGTATTAAGAATCTATAAATATGTCCTATGTGAATACCATTGGATGGAATTCATGAAAATACATAATTATCTGAGGCAGACTAAGGTTCTATTCTTATTTAATAGAGGAGATAAGGAACTGGTCATTAGAGGATATGCATATTCTAGTTTCCAAATAGATCAAGCTAACATGAAGTCTTAAATGAGATACATATTCACTTTTAATGAAGGCGTTGTGAGATAAAAGAGATCAAAAAAGTATATGTTCATAGATTCTGCAACTTATTCAATATAAATTTTGGGTTATGTAGTAACTTAATATGAATTATGGATGCACAACTTCATATAAGATATTTATGTGATAAATAGAAATAAATAACCCACCATACTCTATTTTTATAATACTATAGTGGTGGCTCTCAAAAAGAGCGAAGGTTACATCAGTGGATAAAGTAAATACTTCATAATTATCATATCATTATAGATTTTTCTTATATGGGTGAGGTTATAGTGAGTAGTATTTCAATGGAATAAAATGGTACAAAACCCTTGAATAAAGACTTGACTAAAAAACATGATTATCTTGTGAGGTTTAGTGGAATGAATGTTGTTGGTAGTTATCTCTAGTCCATGTGAGGATTTTTTGGAGTTGGTGTCCTAGGACCAACTGTTTATACTAAGATTACATGTACATTTGATTTATTGAATATTAATTAAACTTATTATTATATATTGTTTATTTTCCTACATGAAAATTATGTAATAATGTATGTTAGTATTTTTCACATTGATAAGGCTATAATAGTTCCCCGCTATGATGGGAACCCTAAAGTGCTATGAATATATTCTTAAATTTAGTTATGTGCTTGGATAAAATACTTCAATAATACATAAAGTATATAGACTATAAAGTGTGAGTATTCATAAGAGGATGGGGAATAATCTCATGAAGTTCACACTTGGTAATCTATAAGACATGATATTATGATAACATACCCACTAGTAGGATTTCTGCATGTTTCAGTGTCATCAAATCTTCCTATATGCGAGTGTGTGTAATGTTACTTTTAATTTAAGATTATTAATAATTCATGTTATTACTCACATACTTATATGTATTTAATAAAAAATGATGATAACGATTAATGGAAATGATAGATATATTGGGTGTGTCATGAGTGACATGTGATTAATGGATTAGTTATGAAAGGATTTTTTCCATTCCATTTTTATGTTCTTTATCTTGGTTTCCTTTTCAAGTTTTTAGATAATATTCTTGGATTTTAGACCATCCCACCTAATGCCAATGAGAAATAATCCTATAGGGTCCCACACTAAGTCTTTCTTTTTTTCTTAATTAAATTATATTTAAATTTAAATATTAAATAAAAATTATTCTGATGAATAAGGAATAATTTTACTCATGTCTCATTTATAGAAAATATTTATTGATGAATGAAATATTTAATATCTATATTGGAGTTAAATAAATATTACAAGAGTTCAAAGGAATGAAGACTGCATAAGTTGAAAAATATTAATCATCAAACTAATTCAATAATATTTGATATTGTGCAAGTTAGAGCACACCATAAAATAACAGCAGTAATAATATTATACATGGGGTTTATTAAAGGTTATAATATTTTTTAAGGGCTTGAATTCAATTAAATAATATTTTAACATAAAATATATATTTATAAATATACGATTATGTCTATTGTGTAATGTGTGAAAAATATAGAGAATAATTTTTCACAGAAAATTTCTCTTTGGAATCCTCCTCCTCTCTCCTTGCCAAGAATGAGAAATAGAAGAGAGATTCCTTGATTAATGAAGCACAAGTGATCAGTATGAACAATTAAAGATACTCAATTTTTCATGATTTCTCCCAAGAATCTGTTGGTGTTGCTCATAGATCCCAAAATCACATGTGGATCACTGGTAGAGGGATTCTACACTTTGATCCTTAAATAAAAACAATATAAATAATAAAAGGGTGTTTAAAAATGTCAATATCACCAATAAAGAAATTATCCTTAGACAAGATGTTTATTTTCTTCAAATCTAAATAAATTAATTATAAATTTAACATGGAAGTATATTCTATTGGGGTTATAAGGAATTTAATTTAAAAGAAATTATATATATATATATATATATGACTACTGATAATTCTAATGTAACTATAACCTTCCCATTTTTCATCATCTCTCATAATTATCTTCTCACATTCCACCCTTCTTGACAAACCCTACTTAAAAATTTTCTTCACAACCTAGGGAAAGGAAACATAATGAAAAGTGATCTCAAATTCTTTATACGGGTAAAAATAAGAGATATCAATCAATGATAATATGAATGGATAAGATAATAATAAGTGTATGAGACTATGATCATAAATTATGAAGTTCATACTCATTTTTCTATAGATTATAAATATGACTCATGGCATAAAACTTTATCATAATAAAATAATATATTCCAAAGGGTGTGTAATCTTAAATAATTAGTAATTATCCAAGATAGAAAAACATATAAACAATATTGTTTAAAATAAACATAAGATTATTACATTGTGAACATATATTAATAGAAACAATTTTATCCACAATTCTAAGGAAATTAAATCAGGACCTTACATAAACTAATGGACATGAAACTAGGTGCACACATAATCTTATGAACATGAAAAAGGTCAATGTATAAAATTATGAACATGATTTTATGTTCACATAGAGAATATATATAAGTATTTTTCAACCATTACCTAATTAATTTTAAGGATATAATTCATCCACCCAACACATAGTCATAATACATGCCTATGTACGCCCCAAGATCATGAAAACATTTAAAATTTCCTTAAAACATTTATTTTGGAAATGAAAATGGGGATATTATGCATGTTATAATTATAAAAATAAACTATATAGAGAAATAATACAGAGAGTGTCATAGAATAATATCCATATTGAAATATAAGTAACATAAAAGGATGTCATCCAAGATGAAAAAACATTTAAAGGATAACTTGAAACATTTCATGAGGAAAATAAATTTATAATTTTCTTACCACTTATTTAAAATCAAAATATTTAAAAAATATAAAGAAAAAATTTCTTTAAAAATAAGCATATATATAAGAAAATAATATGTAATTCATTGAGTGATCATAATTATTTGAAAATTTATTCAATTAATATATGGGAAAAAAGGTTTCTTTCACATTTTTGGTAGAAATTAAATAGTAACTCATTCAGAAAATAATATGTAATTCATTGAGTGATCATAATTATTTGAAAATTTATTCAATTAATATATGGGAAAAAAGGTTTCTTTCACATTTTTGGTAGAAATTAAATAGTAACTCATTCAGAAAATGATAAGAAGATCCAACGAATTTTTTTAAAAAAATTATCATGTATGGGTAAAAATGGATTTAAAAATTCATAATAGAATAGTAATAAAATATTGAAAGTATTTTAAAGAAAACACATACATAGAAGTAAAATATTCCTGACCAATGTTAAAATAAAGTTAGTTTTCTCAAAAAAAATCCCGAATATTTTATGTACCAAAGATAGGAAAATTGTACTGTAAATTGAAATTTACATGAATAAATAGTTTAGAAAATATTCAATGGGATTTATCCTATTAGTATCTTATAATTTTCTCAATCTTAATTGATGTATAGAAAATTATGATTAAAATGTGATTGAAACATACACCCTTTACCAGTTTAGTAAATTCTAAATCATAAGCTACCTAAATGGATAACATCAAATAAAAAATTAAATATCATTAAAATAATTAGAATCATGATATAATATGTATAATAGCTTGTATATATACCTCATACATACAATTATTATCATAACAATTAACATGTATCAATTGAAAAAATTGAGATGAAGTACCATTACCAGTTTGGTAATCTATGAATCAAAAACCACATGAAAGGGAGAAAATTATATGTATTTTTAGATTCATATTATTTCAATTTTATTAAATATAAAATATAATCTAGTGTATTATATATGAAACAAAAATTAAATAATTGTTGAGTATGTCATATGTATGACAAAAATAAAAACGAGGCGAGAAACCCTTACATAAAATCCAAGTTGCTGCATAAGTTCTCTAAACTTATATATAATATATTTATATTTAATAAAAATATAAAATAAGAAAATTAAATAATTATAATATCATATATAATATACTTATTACATTTGAAAACTAATTTATTAACAAAAACTTATTAAAATCATCATTTTTTAGGCATTAACTATTTCATTTTTTAAAATGAATTTCTATTTGGTAGTTCTAGTCCTTATACTTTGATATTGATTAAATTATTTAAATAATTTTAATCATGTTATAAATATCATGTATATTAATTATGTAATGCCTCAACCCTAGTTACCTATAGTCGATGCATTATTACATAACATTGGTATGATATAAGGAATCATGTACCGAAAGACCGATCAATTTAGTAATCTTGGAAAATAGATTATATATATAAGTTCAACATTACAACTTGAAAAGAAATAAAACATTGATTTATTCCATTAGAAAAATCCAAGCCTCATAGATTATGCCTGCAAGTCACTCATAACTAACTTCTTCATATCCTAGGAAAATGAAACACAAGAAAGGGGTAAGCTCAAATACTCAGTAAGGCTAAGAAAAACAACAGAAGATAACATAAACATTAGGCATGGTGAATAATTAAGAACACATGCCTTTACAATTAATAAACATGAACACTTTATGGAAGAAATGTGAGATTAATAAATAATACCATAATAAAACATTGTCAGAAGTATTCTACTAGTCGAATAAACACATGAACAATCAATATTATTTTTATAATGAGGTAATGTATAATTCCAAACATTCTGAATTCTTTTGTCAAGGCCTCATCCAAGACGTCTAAAAATGATTAAGGCCTTAGCCAAAACCATATATCCATTTGGGAAAGGCCGTGTCCAATTCCACGTCTAATAATCTCTTTAATCAGGAATATTCTACTAGTCTAATATCCTCTGGTTAATTAATTTACATATTCATATTGATAAATATGTATATGTCGGGCTGTGTCAAGGCCTGGTGGCAGGAACTAGGGGATAACTGTAACTAGACCCCAACCCGAAGAGCCTCTATAACTAGACTCTATCCCGGAGAGCCTTTGTAACCAGACTCCAACCCGAAGGGTCTGCTGTAATCGGACTCTAACTCGAAGGGCTTACTTTTACCTGTCCCCAACCCAGAACATACTAGGTCCACTGCATTCTTCATATGAAAAGTTCGAAACATAACATAAACATTGATATTAAAATATCATAAGAAATTTCAATAATTTAACCATAAACCATGAATGGTATAAAAATAACACATCCATAGTTAAATATATCACAAAACATTAAATACAATATGGAAGATTTGTATAATTATAAATCATCTTCAAATAAGTGTAGAATTTATCAAAGGATGTGGACATAGATGAAATAAAAACTATTTGAGAGAAATATATCTTGTTATTTTAAAATCATTTAAGAGTCACATAATTATAAAAGAAAAATTTTATTTTAAAAATATTCTTATAAGCTTGTAAGGGAAGATTTTACAATGTTATAATAGCAGAAAATAGCCGCACCCCCCGTATAAGTTAAAAAACATTCTTACCTTAATTTTGTCGAAAAGGTCATAAAGTACCTTGTTTGATAAATGATGAAAAGATTCCTTAAAAAACATATAAGGTAAAATGAGGGTATAAATAACTTTAACCCATATTCTATTAAATAGTAAAAATGTATTGAAATACATTTTTAAGAAAACACGGATGTGTATGATAAAGAGGTCCCAGTAGATACTT
Source organism: Viscum album (assembly GCA_963277665.1). NCBI lineage: Eukaryota > Viridiplantae > Streptophyta > Magnoliopsida > Santalales > Viscaceae > Viscum > Viscum album. Next base: position 1,741,240,806 of record OY728128.1, on the reverse strand, counting down.
ACGTAAAAACAACCTCGTATAATAAAGAGATTGGGAAATTAACCCTTAACTTCTAATTTTCCTTAGTCTAGGGTACGTTAACCTAATGTATAATAGTTAAATAATTTTTATTAAATTATATAAGAACCATATATATAAATATGATATCATATATGATCTTCTAATATTTCGTTGTTAATAATATTTTAGTATTATCATCGTTTCAGGTGTAAACTAATTCATTTTCCTTTATACAATTGGTTATGTAATCCATGTTTGTTATGTATAATATATATTTGATTCATATACATAATGATATTAAGTTCTTTAAATATTATTTTTAATCAGCAAATGAATATTATTCTTGAATGATTATGATGGGGAAATGAATCTCATCGTGTTCGTGGAGACGGTAATCCGAACGTACGAACGAGAGACAATATCATTCTTTTGATATTAAAATAATTTGTAAATGGATGATACATAATATATACATAATACATAACAGGTTATATTTTTTATTTTCATCTATTATACATCATTATTTTACCCATCCAAATAATAATGTATTGAATAACAACTACACCATGACCTGGAGACAACAAGTCGTACATACACACGCATGGTGACATGTTATTCATATGTTAGATAACATAATGAATATGGTTGTAACATTTTTATAATAACATCATATTATATATTAGATACTGTATTTATTATTTTAGAATGGAAACAACAAATAAAGAAGAAGTGGAAGAAGAAAAGGACTTGAAATAGGTGAAGAAATATTTACCTCTTCTTCAGGTTCTTCCATTTGATTTGATCAAAAGAGATACTTAGGTTGGATTTATGATCAATATATGGCCTATAAGATTAAGAGAGGATAGTTGGGAGGATATTTGGGTTAGGTTTGGCCAAGACAAATGGTTTTGGAAGAGTGAATTGGAGATAAGGGGATATGCCCTTTTATAAGAGGGGTTAGGGTCACTTTTGGAAAAGATTAAAAGATTAATTTATTATAAAATAGTTTTCGGTTATAAAGGGTAAAAATTGATTTATTTCAAATATAAGGTGAGGTTGGGTCTAAATAATCTCAACCAATATGTTTTATACAAGTTTAGGTAACCATTGTAACCTTTTCTTTTAGACTTAACTCTTAGTTAAATAATTTGACATTTACCATGTCTCTTTGTATTTTTATATTATATGGTTAATAAACATACTATAAAATTCCAAGAGAACCTCAAGTGGTTCATTAATAAAATATATAATATTATTAAAGCCCTTTTTTCAACCTCATATTTTTATGAATAGAATAACAATTAATAATATAATATTTTTTTAAAAACACTTTTATGTCAATTTTGACACTATTTGGTATTTTGTTTTTTTAAATTCATTATGTCATTATTACTTAGAAAAAAATTCATTTAATCAACCCTAACATGTCATATTAACCTTGAAAATTACTTTAATTAAATAAAAGTCTCAAATTAGATTTATTTGGATATTTATAATATCAATTATTTAAATCATTCATTAATAAAGTAATTACTGCATCATCATTGTGTCATAAATAAATTTAATTATTTAATGTATAAATTTTAAAAATAATAAACGTTATATAGGATAGATTTTTATATTTATAATGAATACTTATAGTCAAATTATGTATAACCTTATATTAAAAATGGTTTAGTTATTAAACTTTGATTTTTACTATTTTAATTCTTCTTTAAATAAAAAAATAATAAGTGTCCTAATCTAATACAAGTGGACCAAAAGGATAATATTTTATTCCTAAGGTTGTTTTTGGTCGAATTACACTTATCCAATAGAATTAGGACATGTTTTAGGGTAATCATAATATCATTTTTTCCTTTAATTACCCTGTTTACTTTTAACCGCAACAAATAAAAGTCAAAAGTTACTATTTAGTAAAAATTATTTAACCTTATTTAACCACATATTACTTAATGATATAAAACACGTTTCCCGTATTTTTGAAATTCAACTCACAGAAGTAGTAAAATTAAGTTTTATGTAAATTTGCAAATGCTCCTAGGAGGTGGGTAAAAGACGGTAAAAAAGTTCAATAAAATATTATATATAAAAAATTATTGTAAAATAATTCAAATGATATAAATTGAACTTATATAGGTATTATGTATCTATTTTTACATAAAATAAATTTAAATAAAATAAATAATTATTTAAACAAAATGCCAGTTTTAAACAATAATGTAGTGTTTTTCACTATTCAACAAAAATTGAATATTTTCATAAAAATACCAAAAATTCACCCTAAGCTAATTTTGGTATTATAAATCCTAAAATGAAGTCCATTTTGAAAAATAAAATTTATAAAATTTCAAAAAGTGGGTATTACTATTCATAATGGTTAGTTTGATTGGTTGCGATGTGTTAGAACTTGAAGTTGCGTTCAACACAAGTTATTTGATTATTCAAGGAGAAGCGTATCGTGGAAGTTTGGGGTATTACATTCTCCCCTCCTTCAAAAAATTACATCCTCACAATTTATGCTCGGTATTGAAAACTTATGTTTTGACATTTCAAAAATCTTAGTTGAAATCCCACATAAAAATGGATCAATGAGGCCTCTATTTAAAAATAATTAAAGATAAGTATGAAGTTTACCGAAAATAACACACAACAGGGTTCCATGTAGCAAAAAAAGGATATGGAAGAAAAAAATAATCATCAAGTTCTGATGAAGAGTGATCAAGAATATTATTAGGAGAAAGTTAACGATCTGAAATCCATACACTTGTGATAGGTTGAAAGGTCTTTGATTACCCATTTGGAAAAGTAAATGAACAATGATTTTGTTTTAAGTTCCATTTCATAATGTCAAGGAATTTATTTATGATATTGACTAATATCATAAGGAGATATACTTAATTTTTCTACCAAAAACTCATCTTTCACTCCAAAACATAATAAAACTCAAAAATATTCTATTTATATTAATCTTATAGGGTTCCAAATAAAAAAATATTCCATTTAAATGAAGAAAAATATTTTATAACAACTAGGGAGTTCCTGTAGGATAGTGTTAAGTGATATATACTTGTCACACTTTGGTTGTGGGTTTGATTCTTATAGCTTTGTTCGACATGACAGGTTATTACCCGACCTGCAGGTTGTCCTTTTTCTAAAACTATTGTATTATAATATTACAAAAATAATATTAAGAAATGTACTAACCTTAAGCCATAATATCCAAAGTTCCACTTAATCCATTCCATCCTTTACAGTTATCTATAATACTTCTGTCCAAAATCTCTCCGTAAAAGGTCTCCAAATTCCAAAATCAATTATAATATCAGATTCCCCAAATAACATAGAGTTTCTCTTGTTGTCACATACTGAAAATATGATTACTTTCATCATATTGAAACCTCAATGAAAAAAAAGTACTGCAGAACAATCCTTATATATATCACCTTATTCTTATAACCAAAATATAATTCTTGATTCTAAAAACACAAATGCATTAATTATTCCACTTCAACTGTAGAAACAACATAATCTTGGGCTTGTTCCCTTGGACTATTCTAAGGTAAGTTTCCATGGAGTTTAGTAAATTCATTTCCATAATACCCAATTTCTCTATAATTGTATCATTCAACATTAACAACCTTTTTCTTACCTTTTCAATCACGAGCTTGATGGACTTTTTCACCACATTTGTAAAACACAAATTCCCTTTATACAAATACCAGGGTGTTTCTTCCCATATTTACTGCAGGATGTATATTCACCTTTTCCCTTCTTCTCCTTACTTCCATTTCTAGAGTGTTTAGAAGATCCCTTCTTCTCTTACTTTTCTTTAAATTCTTAAGACTTAGAGAATTCCTTTTTCGTCTAGATAGCACATGAGACAATATTTTCGTATGACGAGAAGGACTGTGAGACTAATGCACAATGGAGAAATGGTTTTAACCCATCAAAGAATCAATCAATCTTACTCATTGGGTTATGTATATAATATGTTGCATGCCTTGATAACCTTGTAAAGTTAGCGTCATACTTTTTGTCATTCTCATCCTCCTTCTTCCTTAGACTCAAGAATTGTCTTTCCATATCCGCTCGATGGTCATGAGGAAAGTATTTTTATGAGAAGATCTATTTAAAATAAATCCATTACATATTTGATACTTATTAATCTTCCATTGTGTTTTTAATTAATGACCACCATTAATCTACATCTCCTGTGAGGTGATAAAATTCCATGAAAACTCTTTCCCTGGAGCATGAAATATTTTCTCTAAGGAACTTATCCATTGCTCAGCTACAAATGGATTTTTATTCCCATTGAATATTGGTGGCTTTTGCCTCAAGAAGTAGTCTAACATTTTTCCTCCGCATTGTAGATCAGGGTGCTACATATGGTTAAGGTTATTTTTCATAACCTGAGTGAGTTGTCCTAGTATGGTTATAAGCCTATCAGCACGAGTTGTATCACAAGCCCCACTGTAATTATCTTGAGTAGGAGGTAAATACCTACATGGAGAACATGCCTTGATATGGTTTCCATTCCTTCCACTAGGATCCATTTCTAAACAATGGAATACACTAGATTAGTTTATGAATCGCAATACATAATTCCAAATTTATAACATACTTAACATAAATTGAACATTTTATGGATATAATCCATAATCATAAAAATATTTTCTTTGAGAAGGTATATACTCATAAATCCTTCATAATGGTTTGTAATGAAAATATGGATTATCCAAAGAATATCCCCCAGGAGTGTCATAACCAAGAGTGTAGCAAGGCCCATTGTCGTGTTCCAGGATACCCCGGGTCAAGCTCATAACTCCTTGTTAGAGTTTTCACTCCTAGGTAAATCTATGCTAGAGCCGACTCAACCTGCTCTTATCCAGACAGAGATGTTGTCCTCAAAAAATACACAAAATCTCTACATTACCAAAATTCTAGGATGTTCTTCTATACTAATCCTCAAAGTCTATCTTAGGGTAATGTGCTATAATCAGAGTTTATCTAAATCTAGTTTCCAAGGTTTGTACTAAACTTTATCTGATACCAACTATAACACCACGACCCTAGATACCTATAGTTGGTACATTATTACCTAACATTGACATGATACAAGAAATCATGTCCTGGAAGATCGACCAGTTTTGTAGTCTTGGAAAATAGATTACATATATAAGTTCAACATTACCAATTGAAAAGAAATGAAACACTAATATATTCAATTAGAAACATCCAGGGCTCCTAGATTATTCCTACAAGTCACTCATAAATATCTTCTTCATATCATGGGAAAATTAAACACATGAAAGGGGTGAGATCAAATGCTCAGTAAGGGTAATCAATACAACATAAGATAACATAAAAATTAGGCATAGTGAATAATTAAGAACACATGCCTTTACAATTAATAAACATGAGCTATTTGCGATGGGAAAATGAGATGAGTAAATAATTCCCTAATAAAACATAGTCATGTATATTATACTAGTCAAATAACCTCATGAACAATCAATATTATTTTCATAATGAGGGAATGTATATTACTGGAAATTATGAAACCTTTTGTCAAGGCCCCATATAGGACGTCTAAAAAGGATTAAGGCCTTGGCCAAAACCATATATCAAATTAGGAAAGGCCTCAAACAATTCCACATATAAATATCTCTTTAACCAGAAATATTCTACTAGTTAAATATTACTCTGGTTAATTAATTTACATAGTCATAATGAGAAAAGTGCATATGCCGGACTGTGTCAAGCCCTCATGCCAAGACCTAGGGGCTAACAATAACCAGACCCAAAATTAGAGAGCCTCTATAACTAGACTCCTTCCCGGAGAGCCTCTGTAACCGGAATCCAACCCGGAGGGTCTTCTGTAATTATACCCCAACCTAGAGGGCTTACTTTTACTAGTCCCCAACCCGAATATAATTAGTCCAATGCATTCCTCATATGAAATGGTTGAAACATTACATAAACATTCATATTAAAATAGCATAAGAAATGTCAACACTTTAACCATAAACCATGAATGGTATAAAAATAACACATTCACAATCAAATATATTAAAAAACATTAAATAAAATATAGAATATTTTTATAATAATAAAGAAACTTCAAGCAAGTTTAAAATTTATCAAAGGATGTTTAAATAGATAAAATCAAAAATATTTGAGAGAAATATTTATTTCTATTTTGAAATCATTTAAGAGTCACATAATTATAATAGAAAACATTTATTTTGGAAATATTCTTATAATCTTGTAAGGTAATATTCGACGATGTTATAACGGCCGAAAATAGTCTCACTCTCCGTATAAGGTAAAAAACATTCTGTCCTTAATTTTGTCGAAAAAGTCATAAAATACCTTGTTTGGAAAATAACGGAAAGATCCATTTAAAAATAGATAAGGTCGAATAAGAGTATAAATGAATATAAACCATAGTTTAGTAAATAGTAAAAATGTTTTGAAATACATTTTTAAGAAAAAACGGATGTGGATGATAAAGAGGTCCCAGTAGATACTTACGTTAAAAATACCTCGTATAATGAAGAGATTGTGAAATTAACCCTTACATTGTAGTTTTCCTTGGTCGAGGGTATGTTAAAATCTTGTATAATAGTTAAAAAATTGTTATTAAATTATAAAAGATCCATATACATAAATATTATATCATATATGATCTTCTAATATTGCTTTGTTAATAATATGTTATTATTATCGTCGTTTCAGGTGTTAATTGATCCGTTTTCCTTTATACATTTGGTTACATAAGCCATGTTTGTTATGGATAGTATGTATTTGATTCATATTCATAATGATATTATGTTCTTTAAATTTTATTTTTAATCATAAAATGAAAATTATTCTGGAATTATTATGATTGGGAAATGAATCTCATGCGTTCATGGAGACGATAATCTGTATGTACTCAAGAGAGGAAATTTAATTCATTTGATATTAAAATCGTATGTAAATGGATGTTACATCATATATAAATAATCCTTAACTTTTTATATTTATTATTTACATCAATTAAACATCATTATTTTACCCATCCAAATGATAATGTATTTAATAACAACAACACCACAACCTGGAGACGATAAGTCGTACGTACACATGTATGGTGACATGTTATTCATAGGATGGATAACATAATGAATATGGTTGTTAAATTTTTATAATAACATCACAGTATATAGAAGATAATGAATTTATTATTTTATAATGGAAATATAAAATATAGAATAAGTGGAAGAAGAAAATAACTAGAAATAGGTGATGAAATATTTACATCTTCTTCAGGTTCTTCCTTTTGATTTGATCAAAAGAGCTCATTAAGTTAGATTTCTGATCAAAAAAAGGCCTCTAGGATTAAGGGAGGATAGTTGGGAGGATATTTTGGTAGGGCTTGGCTGATCCAAATGGTATGGGAAGAGTGAATTGGAGAGAAGGGGAAGTGCACGTTTATAAGAGGGGTGAGGGTCACCTTAGGAAAATATTAAAATATTAATTTATTATAGAATCATTTTTAGTTTCTAATGGGTAAAAATTTATTCATTTCTAAGATAACGTGGGTATGGATCTAAATACTCTCAACCAATAGGTTTTATACAAGTTTAGGTTACCATTTTAGCCTTATCTTTTAGATTTAACTCTTAGTTAAATAGTTTGACACTTACCATGTCTCTTTGTATTTTTAAATTATATGGTTAATAAACTTACTATAATATTCCAAGAGAACATAAAGTGGTTTATTAATGACATATATAATATTATTTAATCCATTTGGAGGAAATTATATTTTTAGTAATAGAATATCAGTTAATAATATAATATTTGTTTTAAAAACTCTTTTATGTCAAATTTGACACTATTTGGTATTTGGTTTTTGTTAAATAAATAACATCATGATTTATTTGAAAAAAATTAATTTAATAAACCCTAATAAGTCATATTAAAATATAAAATTAGTGTAATTAATTAGATATCTTAAATTATATTTATTTGGATATTTATAATATTAATTATTTTAATCATTCATTAATAAGGTAATTACTGCATCATCATTGTGTCAGAAATAAATTTAATTATTTAATGTATAAAAAATATAAATAAGATAAAATTATGTTGGAAATTTTTTTTCTTTCTAATTAATATTTATAGTCGAATTTATCTTATATATAACGCTATATTAAAAATGGTTTAGTTATTAAACATTGATTTTAACTATTTTAACTCTTCTTTAAATAAAAAAATAATAAGAGTCTTCATCTAATCCAAGTGGAACAGAAGGATCATATTTTATTCCTAATGTTTTTTCTGGTCTAATTACATTTATTCAATATAATTAGGTCATGTGTTAGGGTAATTATAATATCATTTTTACCTTTAATTACCATATTTACTTTTAACTACAGTAAATAAAAGTCAAAAGGTACTATTCACTGAAAATTATTTTTCATCTTATTGAACCAAATTTTACTTACTTATATCAACCATGTATCTCATATTTTTGAAATTCAAATCATAGAAGTGGTAAAATTATGTTTTATGTAAATTTTCAAATGCTCATAGGAGGTGGGTAAAAGACGGTAAAAAGTTCAATAAAATTTAATATATCTAAACTTATTATAAAATGATTCGAATGAATTACATTAAAATTATATAGGTATTATGTATCTATTTTGACCTAAAATAAATTTATATAAAATAAATAATTATTTAAACAAAATTTCGGTTTTAAACAATAACATAATGTTTTTCACTATTCATAAAAAATTGAATGTTTTTCAAAAAATAATAAAAATTCATGCTAAGATAATTTCAATATTCTCAATCCAAAAATGAAGTCCATGTTGAAAAATAAAATTTATAAATTTCAAAAAGTGGGTATTACTATTAATAACAGCTAGTTTGATTGGTTGTGGTGTGTTAGAACTCGATTTTGCGTACAACACAAGTTATTGTATTATTCAAGGGAAAGCGTACCGTTGAATCTTGGGGTGTTAAAAATTATAAATATATATTTATTTATTTAGATTCATCCATATAATTTAGATATAGAGAAATGAATTAAACCATTCACAGAGATGGTAGGCTGTAAGTACGTAATAATGTTGTTTTAACATTTTGACCCATGGAAAGAAAGAAATATAATAATAATAATTAACCTTTTAAGAATCATTATTATATAATTTATATATACTATATATTTATTAAATCTATCCTTATTATCATACATGTAAATTAGAATTAAAAAATGAATCAAATCGGTTTGTGGAGTTAGTTTTCCACACATACAAAAGAGCAACAATATCAATTTTCAATGGATTGGAAGTTATGAAGGTAAATATGAAATTATAATTACAAAAGAATAAATGTGTCATAAATATAGTTTTGAAAAATTAAATACATCATAATAACCACCTGTAAAATATGGTGATGTAAAATAAATTATATCACTATGTGGAGGTGGTAGTCCACACGTACGCACGAGCGATACATTCACTATCTATTTAAGGGAAAAGAGGGTGATTAATGGTGGTTACATAATCACAATAAAATTAATGTAAATTTAGGAAACTGTTTTTATTGTTTTATTATGAATACCGTATATTTACAATAAGTAAAAAAGGATATATTTTATAAGTGATTAGGTAGGATTCTTACCTCTTCTTGGGTAAGACTCTTTTATATACTTTCTTAAAAACCCTTGGAATAGTCTTATAAGGAGGAAATCCCTTATAATTCAAAAATAATAATGTTTATAAGATAATTGGGTAGTTATTTCCTAGGTTTTATAGATCTATCTTTGTGAGAAAGAGAGGTAAATAGGTTCCCTTTAATATGTGAGGAGAGGGGCACTCTTTCAATTTCTTAAAGTATTAAATTAATATAAATTAATTTTCAAGTTCAAGTGGCTAAAATATGATATATTTATAAGACATGATTAGGATGATTCTATATAATATCATTAAATAAAATCTAAACCTGTTTTTTGGAATATTTTTACCCTTATCACGTTGTTTTTTCTCCCATAAATTTGTTTAAAATCCACCTTGATATTGATATTTTTAATTATTTAGGGGTATAGAAAGTTAATATAAATGGAAAAGTGACCCATAAATGGAAAGTGATTGATATTTGAAACCATGTAACATTAACTTCGATAACTATATTATTTTTATTAATTTTACACCATTATATAAAATTTTATATTTTATAAAATATCTTCAATGTCATTTATTGAAATACATGAAATATTATAATATAATATGTGTATGAATCATAAGAAATGGTTACAAAATGATATTAATTCAAACAATAAGTATGATATGATATTAATATATTCAAAAAATAAATTTTTTATGTGTTTATATATTATTTTAAATGTTATCTTTTGGCTCAACACATTGATTAACTTATTTTAAACTTTATTGTGGTAATGAATTTTTTCAATATTAAAGGGTCATAATTTTACTTCTAAGGTGAAAACTATCTCAAAAAAGGAAAATTTATGAAATTTCATCCAATATCTCATCCTAATTTACTTATTTCAATATTTTTATTATTTAAAAATAATTTAATAAAATATATTTGACATAAAATATTATAGACAACATTTTAAGAACTATTTACATAATTTGACATTTAATACAACATGAACACAATGGAATTCGAATATAAAACTTTTAAAAAACCATAATATGTTATATTTAACATCAATATTTTTTGAAAAAATAAACACACCCATAAAATATTACTTTTATGGGTTTTCAAATAATTTACCTGATTATTTTAACCTTTGCACAAGCACAATATCGATGTTCCATAAGAATTTATAGTAACTATTTCATCACTAAGAATTAATAATGAATTAACATGATAAAATAAATTAATTCCAATTTAAAATATAAATGTATAAACAACAAAAGTTTTTTTATCCCTATCACAAAATATTAAACATATTAAAATCCTGAATGTGAATATTTTCACTTTATATTTTACATGAAAATTATAGAGTTCAAGATAATAGTTAAATAGAGAAAGGTCACATTTTCAAATTTTTGATGATTATGGATTAAATAAACATATCTAGTTATAAAAATCTATGTGATTGGATGAATTTGAATCATAATCACATTTTTTAACTCCCATTAACTTATTTTACCTTTACCGTGGTAATAAAATTTTCTATTGCTCATCTCGTTCATGGGAAAAAAGTATGGATTCTTGAAGTTGGTTATATGGTTGAGTCAAGGGGACCAAGTTTCTTGTATTATTATAATTTTGGGTAAACATTAATTAATAAGGTATTTAATTCAAATTATTTTCATTGGTGATATCTTTCATTTTCAGAGCATGGGTCCCCATACTAGTCTGTCTCATCATCTTTTCACGGATAAAATGGTGTTTTTTTGTGAATAATAATAGGAGTTCCCACTAGGTATTGAGAAATATTATGAATGATTATTTTAAATGGAGTAGCCAATGGAATAATTGTAACAAAATAAGTGTTTTCCTCCCAGCTTACAGCTCCTAAAGACGTGCCTCGCTGATTGAATAATGCTTGAGTATCTATAAGAGAATATTTCCCATAGAGTATCTTGGAGCTCCCGTATCTCCAGGGAGTATCCATATCCATCATTATTATGGGTTAGTCAATAATATTTATAATTTTATTAATATTTGCAAGAACTAATTCCTATCTTTCGGTGGTAGGTTCACATTGGTTAATCACATATTATTATCTATTCCCACGAAAATGCTCTCATTAAAAAAGTTGAAAAAATGATCAAAGAGATTGAGAAACAAATTTTATCCTTTATTTGGGTTTCCCATTATGATGGAATATGTCATTGGACCTCTTGTGGTAGGATTACCCAGTCTATGGATGAAGGTGGTATCAATCTTAGGGAGGTCTCAAGCATAATGCACACCATTAAAGCCATATTAGTATAGAAAACCATCAAATGTCGAACTCTTTGGGGAAGATTCATAAAAAAGAAGTATAAGACATACTTGTGATATCCAAGGGGTGTGGTTTATAGTTTTTGGAATTATTTCTAATGTATATCACAGTTATCCATGCAAAATCACGTTGGACCATTGGTTTAGGGGAGATCGGCTTCTGAAGCCCCAATCGAGCTAGTGATCTGCTTAGATTCCTCGTGTTCCCGATCCTAGATGATTATTTAAAGAATCATTTATCTTATCTAATGTTTGTTAATGTGATTCTTATGGATTATTAGTGTTCCATTTTTCAAAATATCAACATAAACTAGGAGCACGATATATGTGTGTCCACAACATCCGTGTCTAGTGTTTTTTATACCAAATCATATCATACTATTGTGTATGAAAACATTTTTCATGATGCATGGGTATAAAATGTTTAGTGAAAATACCTCCCTTATAAATAATACTTCTTGTTTTGGAGGTTACAAAACTTCTCCCTTACAATAGATGACCAAATAAAACATAATGGTATTCAGCGAGTCATGAAGTGAACCAGCTGTAGAAACCCCTATGAAGAATCAGTGTTTCATCACTTTTTGGAACTTAATTGGGATACCATTATCTGGTGCATGCTTGGTACCATTTATGGATCAACCCACCTCAACATTAGTGGTGAGGAATTCCTCCATATATGGTTTAACCCCGCCAATGGGGACTATCCTAAAAGAAGGGCGAATGTTCTCCTTTTGGTGGTTGGTTTTCAGTGTATTTGAGAGGTGATGAAAAAATCCTAATAAGAGTGGGTAATCATTTAGTGTTGGAATATAGTTTCTAGGTTGGGTTTATGGGTGGTTGAAATGATGCCACTACTTAATCAATGGGATTCAGATCCCTCAATTAGGAGTTTCTTACAGGTTGGTGTTAGATTATTCAGTAAGAAAGTTGAACCTCCCCAGGGAAATTGTGTTGATTGGGTCCCTCCATGTTGTTGTTTCAAGCTAAACATTGACGATTCATGTTATTCTAGTTATATGTGTAGATAAGGTCTAGTTCATGATTCTGATGGCTCATACCTCTTCGTCTTCAAGGAATCTTATGAACTTGGTGATTCATTAATAGCATAGGACTATGTTTTGCGTGATGGGATGTATATGTGTAGTATCAAAAACCTCTATTTATTTTTTGTGGATACAAATTCAGAGATCATCCTTCACTCAATAAAGTGTCAGATCGTGGAACCTTGGTCTATTATTTATCACATTCAATGATTCAAGGCCCTTATTAATGAGAACACTATCCTACCCCACACTTTTCATGAAGGGAACCACAAAAAATATTTTTTTGGCTTCATAGGTTATTTCAATGAGTTCATATACTTATTTTACTAGATTTTTATTTCTCCTACTTGGCAAAATTTCTATTATGAGAGGTGATTCCCTCATGCTTTACTATTTTATCTCCTTGATCTATTTTTCTTTTAATTTTTTTATTAAATAAAAAATTAGTTTTCAGAATATAATAGATCTAATTTTACATTAAAACAATTTTAAGAAATGGAACCTTTTTAAATCGAGAAAAAATAACATTTTCAATAAAAATCACAAATTTTCAATATTCATTGGAAAATATATCTTTTCATAAAAATTCTAAAAAATTCATCCCAAGATATTGTTTCATATGGAAATTTCAAAAATAATAGTATTTTTATAAAATATTTTTTTTAAAAAATTTCATAAATTAATTATAATATTCTCCCCTAAAAAGAAATAAAAATTTTTTCTTAAAAATTGAGAGAATATTTTTGAAGAATTTATCAATTAATTTTTATTGATTATAATATTTATATGTATTTTATGATTTGGTTAATGTACTGTATATTATATTTTATATTCAACAAGAAACACTGGGCATAAAAAATAGTACATTAAAAAAATACATTCTTGAGGACTGAAATAGTTTAGTGCCTCTAGAAACATTGAAGCAAAATATTATATCCTGGTGAAGGATCTTCAAAACTCCAATAAAGATATCGACATTTAGTAATTTGACCTAAAACATTTTTTTCATAACTTGGGGAAAGGAAACATAAGAAAATGTTGAGCTCAAATTATTAAAATGGGAAAATAATGGAAATATATAATCTTAATCCAGTGTATACAGGTATGATAATGTGATCATGAAAATAGAATATCATACCCTTAATATGAAAGATCGTATACATTAATCATGGAATAAATATTTGGTGTTAATAAGGCATGAGTCTTAGGGAAATACATTACATAAGCTCTGATAGCATAAAATAGGAATAAAACAAGGAATTTTGTTAGAAACATAATCACATATACTGATTTCTATAGTATTCAAGGTATTGCTACCGAGACCATCATAGTGGACAAAGTTCAATAGTGTACCAGGTTTACACCCCATTCCAGCCATGTATTATAGAACCATGTTCAATACTCATTCCAGCCATGTAATACTGAATTGAGTTTATTATCCATTCTAGAAATGTAATACTAAACTGATTTCATATCCATTTCCCACCCTATAATACTGAACCGAGTTCATTTCCCACTTCTGTCCCTATAATACTAAACCAAGTCCATTTCCTGTTCCAACCATGGAATACTAACCCAAGTTCATTTTTCATTCCATCCATGTCAATCCCATGAGATATAAATCTATACCCAACACATAGGATGGAGATATAGGTCTCACCCATCTATTAATGAAATGATACATACATGTGCCACAAAATTATAAAAAATAATATCATAGCCCATTCTTTGAAATGGGTATCATAAAAATGTAAAAATATCATATCCTTTGGAAAAAGATATAGGTTTTATATTTATTTCATCAAAATCATAACCCATGAAATAGAAATTAATTTCTTAATCATATAGCTGGAATAATAGAAATGGACATCATAAACATATAACCCACAAAAGAGAAATGGGTTTCAAAAAATACTATGACATTAATAATAACCCATTAATAGAAAGAACATGAATGGAACATATAGATCATTTTCTAGAAGTTCCTGAGTAACATCAAATGATTTAATCATAGATGGAAAATAAATTTGAAATATCTTTAAAGGATTGTTTCTTTAAGATATCTGTTCCATTCAAGTGAGTAGTCCTTTTGACGTGTTTTTCCGAGGGGATCGCAATGGTGCGATGCGCCCGACTGTTTTCGAGACCGAGGCTCGGGATCACGGGACGCAGTTCGGGCGTAAATCGGTGTAGGCGACTTTTCCATCAGATATACATTGGAGGCGATTAAATAGTCTATCTCACATTTTTTTCCATGAGGATTACAATAGTACAAACCGTTTGGATGTGAGGAGCCTCATTTGAGACCTAATTTAAATGTGGAAGCATGAAAGGTGTACCAGTGGTGGTTCCTTCCACAGTGTTTGCAGAGAACCCTTGGCTTGTGATCGCGTGCACTCCCGTGTGAGTGAAGTAAGTGTTTTAAGAGATGTAGTTGGCCATGCCTGGGCCGATGAGGTGGAAATTTGGAGTTGTTACATTTACGCCCTTCACATCGATGTTGGGTGTCGTGTACACGGTAGCATTTAGGATGGAAACATGGTATACTCTGGGATTATACAAGAACAATTGGAGGTATATGTGGTTGTTTGTACCTGAGAACATTTGTGAGCTTGGTTGGAGTTGACTTAGGGCCACACGTTATGTGGGCCCCATGTGCGTGTCTTGTTCTACTTTGCGTATCCTTGACCTCTCACGACGTTGAGGGTCCCTCTATTATCGTTTTTTGACCAGCTGGTTTGAGTTTCCTCCTGGTTCTGTTCTCATTTGTTTGACCAGCCGGGTTGAGTTTCCCCTATTTATGTTCTCGTTTGTCTGACCAGTAGGGTTGAGTGGTTTTCCCCTGGTTCTGTTCTTGATGGTTTGGCCGAAAGAGTTGCTTCGTGTCCCCTGGTAGTGTTCTTGTGGATTCGGTGTGAGCAACACATTACGCGGGCACTGATCCTCTACCAAGGAGGTTGTTTCTAACAGGGATGGCCAGGAGGTGGTTTCCAGCAGGGATGGCTAGGAGGTTGTTTCCAGAAGGGCTGGCCGGTGAGGTACCATCCAGTAGGGATGGCCAGTGCAGTACCATCAACCGGGATGGCCAGTGGGTTTCCATCCAGGAGGGATGGCCTGTGGGTTACCATCTAACAGGGATGGCCAGAGTAGTACCATCCAGCAGGGATGGCCAGAGCAGTTCCAGGTTTACCTCCAGTGGGGCTGGGAAGTGGTCCCCGATGCCGGGTTTACCTCCAGCTGAGATGGGAAGTGGTCCCCGATGACGGTTCCATGCCTCCCTCCAGTGGAGTACCCTTTTACAGGACTAGGCATTGGGACTTGCTGATGACTTTAGCTGGGTCTCCATCTAGTGGATTAACCTTTTACGGGACTGGGCGGTGTGGCACCCATCGAATTTTGCCTGGTCTCCCTCGAGTGGGAACCCATCGACTTCCAGGGATTACCCTCTAGAGGGGCTGGGCAGGGGGTCGCCTGTCGACTTTGAGGAGACCTCTCGACTGCGGGGTAGTGATGAGGTGTGTTCTGACATTCCCTATAACTCTCAAGTACGAGGGGCGCTTTCCCCACTGAGATGCGTCCTTGAGACGCAAGCTAAAACCGTGCGGGCGACTCAGTGCCGCCCAACCGGATAGTGTCAAGGTGTGGTGATTTGATCCCCTTGACTTGAAGTTCGAGGCAGATGTGCTGGATGCTGGGCATCGATGGTGTTTACTTCTGGGACTGTTGGATACTCACTTTATTAGGATGAGATACGGGATGGAGATCCCCTTATGAACTTGTTCGGGTTTCTTGAAAGAGCATATATATTTGTATACATTGTTCCAGTACCCACTCCTTGGGCTTTGGCTACTCTCTTTCCAGGAGAGGCGAAGACACGCGGGGTATGCCACGTGATTTCCGTGTCTAGATTCTTGTGGTTGGACGAGTCTACTCTCCTGCCAAAGGTAGTGAAGACTCGACATAAAGTTCGTCTTCTCTTCATTTCTAGCTCCTTGTGATAGGATGAGTCTTCTTCCTTTCTCTTGTTGGCTTGAGATGATACTTTACTATACTCTTTAATTCACTCTCAGTTGTAATCCTTTAATTTTCCCTCTTTGATCACTGCTCACCTCTTCATTACCTCATTTGTTTCTCCCTCGAGCCTTCGGGGAACCCTACTGAGTATATTTATACTCACCCTTGTTTGGGCTTTGCCCGAACTTGGTGTGACCTTACAGATGACAGACAAGTTGGTCGGGACTTCAGCGGAGCTTAGGAGTTCAGGAGGTTGGACTGCGTGTGGTGGTCATAGTCGGGTACCAAGTGTGGGACCCTTCAGCTGTTGTAATTTTGTTTACATGTTCCCAGGTTGTGGTACTTTTCTGGTTGGGTGCGTGTTTTTCCGTTTTCCTTTTCGGTTTACCTTTAGTATATACTTTGTACTGTTTAGAGGTCGATTCACTCTTGTACTTGTTTATAGCAGTTAATACTTTACTTTCCTTGTTACTCTACACTTTTTCATTGAGTGTGCTGCTTGTGTGTGTATAGGTACTCAGGCAAAGGCCTCCTCAAGTTTTTTAGACTTCGGCCCTTATCACCAGCCCCTGGCCTATGGAGGCGGGCTTGGGGTAGTTGCGGCTCGAGCCTGGGTAGGGTCGGGTTATGACAAAGTGGTACCAGAGATGGTTCGTTCCTTAGGACATTGTTCGGACATCCCTAAAAAGGAATTGGTTGGGATTTAGGGAAAAAGTGTCAATGTGTCTCGAGAGAGGCTCTCAGGTCAGGGAGTCCAGTTATGGTGCAGCGGCCGACGTATCCATTCACTAGGACCCTGATAACCTACTTGTCGACTTGACATAATGAGACACTTGTTGCAGGGAAAATTGGTTGGTGAATGAAATATGATTGATTCTTTGACTGTCCATCTTGAGTCCACTCCCCATTGTTGTTACTGTCATATACATATATTCTCATCTGATCGCGACACTCCTTGATAATATTTAGGATGTATCCGCGAAGGCATACAGCCAGGATACCATATTTGGTTCATGACGATGACCCTGTGAGCTACGGGACCTCAGTCCAAGACCCATCTTGTGAGTCCCTTTCTCCAGGTGGGACGGTAGCAGCACCCCCACTTGGTGAGCAGCAGAAAACTTCAGTAGAGCAGGCGGGGCTTGAGCGCGCACTGTGAGTTCCAGCGGTAGAGACCACTGAAGTTTGGTGGTGAGCGAGACCCTCAGGCAGAATTGGTTTGGTTGGAGATGGTGGTTCACCTTTTTAGGCTTGTGCAGATGCCAGCAGATCTTTTGGTGGATTTGGCCGCCAACCTTTTCCGCAGAGTAGCTTGTCATTGGTGGAGTTTTGTGACTCAGTTTCTTAACGAGTCATCACTTTCGTGGGGAAACTTTCTATTGTTGTTACATGATAAGTTTTCCCCCTGCTTACACTCCATTCGGATTCAGGAGCTCCTGCAGTTTCAGTAGGGAGGGATGATGGTGGCTGAGTACGCGACTAGTTTCCAGACTGTTCACGCTTTTACCCAGACTTGGTACATGATGGAAACTTCTGAGCACGAAAGTTTGAGCAGGGTCTCTTCTGAGAGATTCATTCTATCATAGTACCATTGGTAATTCCCACTTATGCTGGGGTTCTAGAGTAGGCGCTGGTGACAGAGAACTTCCTGCCGCGTTCTACAGTTGGTGGTGGCAGTAGGCTCGATAGAGCTGAGATGTCTGCCGCAACTAGTGGGTGTCGGGTGAGAGGACCTTGACATAGGTGGATTTCTGATAACTGGACTCAGGGGCGTGGTCGTACATCACAGTGGAACCAAAGGGCACTAGTCCAGCCCGGAGAGCGCCGATGTTATACTTGTGATGGGCGAGGTCACCTGGAGCGATACTGCCCGACCAGGCGCACTGAGAATATCGGG
Source organism: Viscum album (assembly GCA_963277665.1). Classification (NCBI taxonomy): domain Eukaryota; kingdom Viridiplantae; phylum Streptophyta; class Magnoliopsida; order Santalales; family Viscaceae; genus Viscum; species Viscum album. The sequence goes on along the minus strand of OY728128.1, from coordinate 1,741,221,861 downwards.
TAGGAAGCGGGTGCACCACCATGACGGAGGTAGTGCCGTGATTGGAGTAACACCCAAATAGGTGGTGCTAGAAGAGGAGTGGGAGGAGATGGTAGTGGGGGACGACTTTACGAGGTCTTCCCATCAACACTAGGTGGTCCACGTCAGGCTCTAGGAGCTGATAGTTGGGACCACAGAAAGCCACGGGCTTTGGATGTCTACGATCCTGTAGAGCATGAAGTGATAAGAGGTACTCTTTACGCCACTTCTACTTTTTTAGTAGAATTGTTAGACTCTGTGCATGAAATGATTTTTCTCTCTGGTCCTTGTTTGATTTGTTACAAGGGCGATGGAGGGCATCGGTATAACCCTGTGTCGAAAAGCTAGAAGGCATAGAACATTTTCTGTTAGTTGATGATGTCGACTCCATCGCTTTCCGAGCGTGTAAGAGAGTCTTGGTTGTGAGACATCTACTGTGAAACATTGCGTGACCAGATATCCTTAGGTGTTTCACCATATGGATATTCTAAAGGAGGGAATCACCAGACTTGGTCCCAGGTCCAAACAGTGATTCCATTCATGGCGTGCGACGTAGGGGTTTGACCAGGGAGGTAAGCTACCCCAAGGGCCTTTGGGCCATTTGAGACCGTGCGGAGGGATGGCGAGGTTCTCTACCGCCTTGCCCTAACCCCAAGGTCTAGAGTGGGTGCATGACATCTACCACATGACTCACCTGAGAATAAGTGTGAGGGATCCTATGTACGTCATCGGAAAGGGTAGACCTCACGTGAACAGTTCAAATCCTTTGGTCTGTGTGCGGTGACGCAGGACTGTGCAAGATTTCTTCTAGGTACGGGAGAGCCAGGTGTGGGATTAGTACCCTATGTTGTTCCCTGGTTTTGCTTTTCAGGGACGAAAATCTTGAAGGAGGTAATGATGTAAGAACCAGGTTTTTTATATAAAAGACTTTGGAATATTCTTGATGTTATTCTAGAGTAGTGCCTTTAGACGACGTGCAATTCCGAGCCTCGATGTGGCTGGAATTAAATTTTCAGTGCGTTCACACTGGGCATGCCAAATAAATGGGATAACTCTTAAACGATGCTCCAGATCAGAAATCCGAGTGTATATATGGGTCGGAAATAGGGTGTTTACCCTATTAATGAAAAAAAACATGTCAGTGCAGGACGTTGGGACCCCTTGCCCGTTAACAGAACATTAAATGGATAATTAAAATAATTAATTTATTATTTTAATGGTTAAACTCAGGAATATCTTAAATGGTTGATCAGATGGGAAACCCAAGGGCACCGTTGAGTCTGGAGAATGCCTTTTACCCTAGGAGGGTTATTAGTTTCATGTGCGCGGGATTTATGTGGAAAATGCCACCGGGGGTGTTTTAGTAATTTGGAGGCCTCAGGCGTTGAGTTTAATAACTTTGGAACGAGGACTATTATTAAAATTCCAATACCACCGTTGTGCTCAGGAGTTGGTTTTTACCCTTAGGGAGGCTTAACCTCGACCCCGTCGAGAGTTTCGGATGTGGGTTAAATTAAGGATGAAATTAATTAAATTTAAATTAATTAATTTTTTCCCTACTTAAACCTAATCCCCTCTCCCCATCCCCTTTAATTTCATCTGGCAGAAGAAACTCATGCCATCTACCTGAACCACTCTACCACCTCCCCCTTCCTCCGATGAAGGCAGAAGCAACGACGACGAATCACAGATCGACCGAGAAGCTTTGGGCTGCGCCCTGCAAGGTAGGATCTTGTTTATATTTCAAATTACAGAACCTAATTTGATATTGATTCATAGCGCCAAATTTCTTTTATTTCTTCTATAAAATACAATATATGCGTATTACTTATCCTGAGCATTCAAATGGTTGTTACAGATTTAAAATCTGAGTCCCGACACATTCGCAAACGTCCGGAGAAGTTCACAGGTTTTCGATGTTTTCTGAAAGGTCTGGCCGATCCGACGAGGGTTCAGGCGGGCATCGGTCTGGGCGAGCGTGGAGGTCAGTGCTCGGACAAGGGTGATTTATGGAGCTCAGAGTGGCATAGTGGGGTTCCGGGCATCAGGCAGAGGCAGGCGGCCTGGCAGAGTCCGGTGTCGCCATCTAGCAGAGGGCGGTGCGCGGCCGGAGGAGTCGGTTGGTTGAGTGGCGTAGGGGAGCCGGTGTGGCTGGGCGTGAAGCTCAGCGAGCAGGCCGGGTGGAGGCGGTTGCCAAGAAGAGGAGCATGGAGCCCCATGTGGAGAAGCACAGTCTGGAGTGCGTTGGGGTGCGACGTCGAGCGGAGGAGCAGGCCGGCATCTGCTAGCCGTCGTGGTAGAGGGGGAGCCTGAGGCCAAGCCTCGGGCGTGCGGAGGAAGCTAGGACCCGCGTACTGCGGGTCCTACTGGCGTGTTGAGGAAGGCCGACCACTTGGCCGGTATGCTGGGAGACGAGGACCCGCATTCGGCGGGTCCTGCTGGGTGACGCGCTGAGATATGCCAGTTGGCCGTTCTAGTTTAAAATATATATATATATATATAAAATAAAATAAAATAAGTTTATAATAATAAAAATATTATTATTATAATTGTTTTTATGAAAATTATTTATATATCATAAATCATCCACAGGGCGTACATTTTGGGCACCATCTATGGCAACACATCCCTTAAGTCGAGGCGAATATTTTGAGATGGTTTGGGCGGGTTTTAACTCCCGAAACGGGGGCCTCGGTGGCGCGACACACCTTTAAGTGGTTTAACACTTTTCTTGGGGGTTATTATTTTTGGACGGCACAGACACATCCGATATCTGAATTGAGTGCCGTCAATGGTGTTGCGACCCTGAAGTTGAGCCGGAGTTTTCCAGTGTGGTTTCGGGCATTGAAACTGAAGTTGAGGAATGGGCCCCACATCTTGTCTTTCGAGCTGCGTGCATCGCTTTACAACGTTTTTATCGGATTTCCATTTGGGGCATGGGAGTAGTCGATCTTGGGTGTTTTTCCGAGGAAATTGCAATGGAACAATCCGGATTCTTTAATTCTGCATGATGGTGTGGGCCCCACAATGGTCATTTTGGGAGTTGGCGGTGATTTCTATCTTTATCACCGAGTGTCCATTTCAGACAAGTGGTTAGTCAATCTTGTGTACTTTTTCAAGAGGATCACAATGGTGCGATCCATTTGTTGCGCTTCGGGACCGAGATGTGGGTCCCATGAAGCACTGCTCGTGTGCATTTCAGTGGAATGCATCTTTTTCTCTAGATATCTGTTCCACTCAATTCAGCAGTCCTTTTGATGTTCTTTTCTGATGGGATCACAATGGTGTGATGTGCCCGACTGTTTTCGGGACCAAGGCTCGGGATCACGGGACACTGTTCGGGCGTAAAGCGGTGTTGGTGACTTTTCCATCGGATATCTGTTGGAGGTGAGTATATAGTCTATCTCGCATGTTTTTCCGTGAGGTATACAATGGTAAAAACCATTTTGATTTGAGGAGACTCATTCGAGATCTCATTTAAATGTGGAAGCATGAAAGGTGTACCAGTGGTGGTTCCTTCTGCGGTGTTTGCAGAGAACCCTTGGTGTGCGATCACATGCCCTCCCGTGTGAGTAAAGTAAATGTTCGAAGAGATATAGTTGGTCGTGCCTGGGCCGATGAGGTGGCAAGTTGGAGTTGTTACATTTATGCCCTTTGCGTTGACATTGGGTGCTGTGTGCACGATAGATTTTAGGATGGAAATGTGGTACACTCTGGGAGTATATAGGAATGCTTGAAGGTATACGTGGTTGTTTGTACCTAATAATGTTTGTGCACTTTGTTGGAGTTGACTTCGGTCCACATGTCATGTGGGCCCCATTTGCGTGGCATGTTCTGCTTTGCATACCCTTGACCTCTTGCAATGTAGAGGGTCCCTCTATTCTTGTTTTTTTGACCAGTCGGGTTGAGTTTCCCCTAGATCTATTCTCGTTTGTTTGACCAGCCGTGTTGAGTTTCCCCTAGTTATGTTCTCGTTTGTTTAACCAGCAAGGTTGAGGGGTTTTCCCCTGGTTCTGTTCTCGATGGTTTGGCCGACAGAGTTGGTTCGTGTTTCCTAGTAGATTTCTTGTGGATTCGGTGTGACCAACACATTACACATGCACCGATCCTCTACCCAGGAGGTTATTTCCAGTAGGGCTAGCCAGGAGGTTGTTTCCAGTAGGGCTGACCAGGAGGTTGTTTCCAGGTGGGCTGGCCAGTGAGGTACCATCCAACAGGGATTTCCAGTGGGGTAACATCCAGCAGGGGTGGCCAGTTATACCATCCAGTAGGGATGGATAGTGCATTATTATTTAGCAGGGATGACCAGTGGGTTACCATTCAGCAGGGATGGCCTGTGGGTTACCATCCAACAGGGATGTCTAGAGTAGTACCATCCAGCAGGGATGGCCAGAGCGGTTCTAGGTTTACCTCCAGCGGGGCTAGGAAGTGGTCCCTGATGCCGGGTTTACCTCCTGATGGGCTGGGAAGTGGTCCCCGATGATGTTTCCAAGCCTCCCTCTAGTGGAGTACCCTTTTACGAGACTTGGCATTGGGACTCGTCAATGACTTTAGCCAGGTCTCCCTCCAGTGGATTACGCTTTTACGGGACTAGGCAGTGTGGCACCCATAGACTTTTTCCGGGTCGCCCTCTAGTGGGAACCCGTCGACTTCCACGGATTACCCTCTTGCGGGGCTGGTCAGGGGGTCTCCTGTCGACTTTGAGGAGACCTTTTGACTGCGGGGCACTGACAAGGTGTGGTTTGATGTTCCCCAGAACTCTCAAGTACGAGAGGACCTTTCCCCATCAAGACACGTCCTTGAGACATGAACTAAAACTATGTGGGTGAGTTAGTGCCACCCAAAGCGGATAATGTAAAGGTGTGGTGATTTGAGCCCCTTGACTTGCAGTTCAGGGAAGATGTGCGGGATGCCGGGCATCGATGGTGTTTACTTCTGGGACTGTTTGCTACTCACTTTCTTGGGCTGAGCTATGGGATGAAGATCCCATTATGATCTTGTTTGGGTTTCTTGACAGAGCATATATATATGTATACCTTGTTCCAGTACCCACTCCTTGGGCTTTTTCTACTCTCCTTCCAGGAGAGGAGAAGACGCGTGAGGTATGCCATGTGATTTCCGTGTCTAGCTTCTCGTGGTTGGACGAGTCTACTCTCCTGCCAATGGTACTAAATACTTGATGGGAAGTTCATATTATAACCGTTTCTATCTCCTTGTGATAGGACGAGTCTTCTTCCTTTCTCTTGTTGGGTTGAGCAGATACTCTACTATACTCTTTATGACACACTTGGTTGTACTCCCTTACTTTTCCATGTCTGATCTACTGCTCACCTCTTCAGTACCTCCTTTGTTGCTCCCTCGATCATTCGGGGCATCCTACTGAGTATTTTTATACTCACCCATGCTTGGTCTTTGCCCAAAATTGGTGTTCCCTTGCAGATGACAGACAGGTTGGTCGTGACTTCAGCGGAGCTTAGGAGTTCGGGAGCTTGGACCGTGTGTGGTGGTCATAGTCGGGTACCAGGTGTGGGACCCTTCAGTTATTGTACTTTTTTAACTGTTGCTAGGTTGTGGAACTTTTCTAGTTGGGCGCGTCTTTTTCCCTTTTCCTTTTAGATTTACCTTCAGCATATACTTTGTACTGTTTAGAGGTCGATGCTCTCTTGTGGTTGTTTATAACAGTTAGTACTTTACTTTCCCTTTTAATCTACACTTTTTCATTGAGTGTGATACGTGTGTGTGTACAGGTACTCAACAAAAGGCCTCCTGGAGTTTTTTAGCCTACGATGCTTGTCGCCAGCCCCTGGCCTATGGAGGCGGGCTTGGGGTAGTTGCGGCTTTAGCCCGGGTCATGACAATAGTTCACTCCAATAAAAACTAATTAGGCATGATCACAATATCTTTCACTCTAGTGATCATCCCACTTGACTTCTGGTCATAAAATCATCCATCGCATTCAAAACATTGGTAATCTATCATATACTGGATTATACCTTGGATTTTCACAAAATTTCACTAGTCGTAATATCTAATTATTTTCCAAATCCAACTTTGATAGCAACTGAGTAAACCCAAAATTGTTCATATAAATAAATATTACATCATTTTAGATGAATATTGAAAACTTAACCTTTGGATCCATACCATAACCGAAACTATTTAGTTTCTCAGGAGACTAGATATATAAAAATATTATGTAGGTACATTATTCATCATCTATCATAATATTCTTCTCACTTTATACCCTTCTAAACATACCTTACTTAAATAATTTCATCCTATCCTAGGAAAATGAAATAAAAGAAAAGTCATGTTTTAATGCTAAAAAAGGGTAAATATGGGAGATATCAATCAATGATTATTTGAAATATTAAGAGAAACATAATAGTATGATTCCATGCCCATAAATTAAAAAATATCATAAACAATATGTCATAGTTCGTTAACATGATTCATGGAATTAAAAATTTTTATAATTAAAGAAAATATTGATGAGTGTAGAATCATCAATAATCATTCATGAGACAAGTGAGCATAACATAGAAATAGAAATGAGGAAAGAACATAAGAATATAACATTTTTAACATGTATAAATACAAAATATTTCACATATAAAGTTTATGAAAATAAATTAGACACTTGTTGAAACTTCTGTAAATGAAATTAGGTCCATGTATAATCATATTGACATGAAAAAATAGATCTTTATATAAATTTATGAGAATAAAATCCGGTTAACACATAAAATATTTATCTCATGAGTTATCCATATTTATCTGGTTTTTTGGAGTTCTATAATAGACCCACTCATCACATAATCACAATACATTCATATATATTACAAAATATCTTGAACAAATTTAATATTTCATCATAACCGTACTCGTGGAAAATAAAATAGGAATCATAAACATATGATTATCATAACACTAAACCATCTAGGGAAAGAATAAGGATGATAACATAGAATCATATCCCCAGGAAAACATAAGTATCATAAAACGATGTCTGTATAGATGAAAATTCATTAAAAAAATCACTTGGAACATTTCTTGAGGAAAATACCTTTTTAATTTTGAAAAAAATTATTTAATATCCAAATATTTAAAAATTATTAATGAAAATATTTTTTTGGTCAGATTAGACAACTCATGATGGGGTGCGGTTAAATTGAGTTCCCAATCAAAATTTATGTCAAAAAATGTAAATATTAAAGCCCCAAAAATTAGTGAGAACACCCAGTTAAATAAAATTGTATAATTATATAAGTTTATCTTTGGAAAATATTCTCAAAATCTTAATCACATCTTAGTTAAAATCACTTTGAAAAATTTGAAAGTGTGTTCCATAGACCCAACTTCTGAATGTACTTTAATTACCATTACAAGAATACAATATGATATATACATGATTTTTTCTTACCAAAATATTTTTGATAATTATACCTACACTATATTTATGGTAATGTCTAAAGATTTTGTGTCATTTCATAGGGATATAATAGTTCCCAATCTATATTTGAGAACTGAAAGATACCATTTCAAAAATCTTAAAGTAATTTCTTATGTTCATGGTACATCATACTAAAGAGACACAAATTATGTATGACTATTAGGTGTTGGGGGATCATTATCATTGATAATTATTCATATGATGTTTTCACTTGGTGATCTTGAGTTGATTAGATCATGAGGAAAGAACCTGCAATAATAACCCCACATGTTTCATGGGTCATTGGTTTTTCCTATCTATGAAGATGTGTAATGGTCTCCCATCATGATTCTATTACCAATGTTTGACATTTGATCATGTACATTGATGAAAGAGAAAACCATGACCTTGAAGTCATGGAGGGGTATCATGTTTTGGGTGCATCATTGGTGGTATGACATTGGTTGTTGGATGAAGAATTTTTTTTTGGCTTTTGAGTTGAGGAACTTTTATCTTGGGCCTGGTTGATTAGGATGGTAGTAACTTCATAAATCCATGGAACTAAAAGTCAAAGGTATTTCTATCTAGTTAGATCAATTGATAATGATGGAAGTGATAATGATTACACAAGTGTGCAACATGCTCTATGAGATATTACATGACAAAGAGATAATATTACACAATTCTTGTTTTTAGGATGGTTTTCATTGCTATGATTATTCCTTGACTTTTATGGGTCCTTGATCAGTTTCTAAACTCCAATATTGGTCCGTAAATACTATTGAATGCTATTTAGATAAGGAAATATAGGTCCAGACACAATAGAACATCCAATATTCATCCATATTTTGGTGAGTAGGCATAAAGGACATGGTTCCCCCACCATGGCATCTTATATTTGTCCAAGAATTATTGATCACTAAAAAAATAAATAAATTCATTATAATTATAGTATAGAATAATTGGGTTGGATTTATTTTTTAAAATAATTTACATGTGTTTATGTATATACATGTAATAATATTATACAAATGAATATTATTTTAATATTTAAGGTTCATTTAACATCAGTGGGAATTATGAGTCGAGTTAATAATTCTAGTTTATAATTTAATATACTTAATATATGATACATGTATGTGATAAAATATAAATAATATTTATGACTCAGTTAATTCGTCATAATTGTTTACTCATAAAATATTTAGTGGATGATAAATATATCAGGGTTGAGGATCCCAAAATGGGTATTTTATAAATCCACTATATAAGTTAAGAATAAGCTAATTACATATACTATTCATCAGTTAGAATTGAGGGCTTATCTATCCTCCTAGATCATAGAGAGAGGAACACTAAAATTGAGTGAATGATCTAAGGCCACCTTTATATATCGAAGGCACAAGATCGGGGTGATCGTTATGATGTCAATGAAATTGCCGGAGCTTCATGCTAGAAACCAAAATTTGATGAATGATCAACATGAGTATTCTTGAATCATGTTTGGATGATATAAACAAGTTCAAACAAGGATACTTTGAGAAACAGTCACTAGTGAGGTGTAAAAAATGAGTGCTCTTAAATTCAAAAAGAGGTACATATTATATTTTATTTTCTATGCTATGAATAAATCACATGGAATCCTTGAATCGTACCAGGTCTTGGATCACTAGAGATGATGAATTTTCACCACCCTAGTGATGAATAATTTGAAATCCCCATTCCAATGGCTTTATATGCATACCACAGTACCATAAATTGGTATCATAGTGATCAGTTGGATTTTTTAATCTATGAAAAATAATTTTTATTTAAATCTAAGTCAAGTGTTTATAATCGGTCCCAATGGATCTGAGTTCACTTCGATCTGATCTTGGATGGAGATTTTATGGTTATCAAAAAAAATTATGGATCCAATTCCACGAGTTTTTGGGTATTAAAATTCTAGATATTAAAATTTGAAGAAAAATATAAGTGTATATATATATATTTCAAATTATAACTTCCAAGCTACTGACAAGTTAGATTATGGTTCATGGATTTCGGTTAATTGATTTGATCTAGCCAGTTAAATTTATTTCCATTGATGTTGGGATGATTCAAAAAAACATTAGTTTGTTAAAATAATATTAATAAGAATTTTATTTTTTTAATGAATTAAAAAACAAAGAACTGGAGTAGGAGGAAACCTTTAAGTGGAAATTATAAATAATTTTTTTGGGGCTTCCCATTAGTATCAAAATGACTACATAAATATTTATTAAAAAAATATTTTTTAATGAAAAAATAATGGATTCAGAAGGAAGACAACACAGGATGGACCCCCCCCACAAGACTTCTACTCCACCTCTAGTGATCCATGTAGCCAGCAACCCCGATGCAAGATTTATTTATCCTCTCCAGAACTAGTTTCACCATAGGACCTTACAAACCACCACCGGATGCCTCTAGCCTTAGTTCTTCCACTTCCTTAGTTGAGGATGACCATGTGTGACATGTACCAAAGACTATTCCTACCTCTGTACATTCCACCAAGACAATCGTTGTCAGCCACCATGACCCACAACCTCCTCCAGCCTTCTCTTTCTATAGCTACCCGCCGTTGTTGCATGACATAGGCATCTTGACTTCTACCTAGGCCACCACCCATCATGTTTCCCTGTAGTAGGATCCCAGACCACTTACCTTGGGTCATGCTACCTTCACTAAGAAACTTCCTCCCAGGTGACTTCCATCTTCTATACCCCTTCGACTAAACCAGGTGAACATGGACACCCCCTTATGAGGTGTGACCTATCCCTACATTAAGTTCCCATGGGATCCATGGGTATTGATAGATCAAACCCAAACCAAATGTTCATGGGTAGGTTTCCCTTCCTAGATTTGGCCAGGGTGTGTCTTCCTTGTCTAAAACAGCCATACAATAGGTCTACACATCCTGAATGGGCCTACAAGGTTATAACACACCCCAAAATGGGTCTCAGTGGGGTTTTCGGGCTAGAAAGAATATTTTATACTAAAAAATTATTTAATTGATTTTTGTTTTAAAAAATAAAAAATTATAATTTTCCAAAAAAATTAAATTAATTTTACTATTAAATTGAATTAGTTAATTAATTAATTTAATTTTTGGAATTAAAATTAAATTAATAATGAGACTAAATATGAATAATTTTTTTGAATTTAAATAATTAATTTATTTTATTTAAATTCCCTCTAACATTAATTTTTTTATTTAATTTTATTGGGATTTTATTTACTATTGACTAGTTTCCATCACTAACTAAACATAGGTATGTATAGTTATTTTTATTTATTTATTTATTTTCTATGTGTGATTTTTTTAAATAAGTAGTTAATTGTATGATAGTTTGTGTATCATTCTTTTAATTAAATATGTATAAGTTCTTGCACACCCAAGTTATCTATTATATATTACACTCCCTGACCCCCTTACATGTCCATGAGTATACTTGTACATTTTATTATGAATCTTTAAGACTAGGACCCCTCCAAGATGAGGTGGTGCATCAGATTAGAAGTGAATACACTGAATTAGGGGAAAGCTCCAATATGTGTCAAGACTCGACTCATGTATAATACCCCTTATGTCTTAGTTGATTTGTTAAATTTAAAATGGATCAACTAAAACTAGATTCTCAAGTCCATTTGGGTAATATATTTCCCTTATGCTTTGTTTATTATTTTTTTTATTTTCATATTTACAATGACAACACTTGAAATAATAAACAAGTAATGTTAATAAATACGCGATGAATGTTTTTTTATTAATACATGTTTAGTTGTGATAGGGACAATATATAATGAACATATACAATTGAAATATATTACATTCATAAAAAAATATTAAAAATCCCTCAAAGATATATTTAACCGTATGACCTTCCATTGGTCAAATTTGAACAAAAAAGGGTGTATGGGTTTCTCTTTAGCCATAGTTTTGGGTGCCTCCTACTATTAGGGAGTTATTATGATAGTAATGGGTTGATTTGGATAATTTTGGTAACAAAGGAACAATAATATATATCTTTATATAGATTTATTATAAAAGTGTTGAGGGAATCATGGTTATAGTTATGATAAGCTAGAACTTTACTAAAAATATCAATGAAATGTGAGTTAATATGGTTGTATAGCCAAGTTCCTACCTTATAAATATCTAATTAGTAGCAAGGCCATAGCTTATAGACTATGATGAGAGTTTTCAAGGATCCTTTCCACTATAATTTTCAGGATATAGTGTATTCAAATTTTAATATTGAGGGATTTTAGAATTAAATAAAATAGTGGGATATATTTAATGATTTTATTATTAATTAATAAATAATGTCTAAAAGGTAATCAAGATAAAGTATTGATTGACAATGTTCATTTTTATATTGAAATTGGAATAACCAAACCCACAAAAACATTATTTAAATGATCTATACTAGATAAATAATATATTCTGATGGACCATAATTTCTTGAAGTGGTACCAGATCTTGCATATAGTACTACGTCAAGAAAGGAGTCTTTATGTAATGAATTACTCACATCATTATGAGACACCTTAGGGTGAAAGAAATAAGGATGAAGATAATTACAAAAAATATATATGATTCACTAGATCTACAATGTATCATGTTTTCATCTTTATCCAATCAATTGAAAAAAAATTTAATAAGGATGACGATTCCTACAAGATATTGAATCATATCAAAGAATTATATTTAGATAGAGAAATAAAGGAAAGGTATGAGATATCAAGGGAATTTTATAGGTGTAGGATAACATAAGGGAATCATGTATGACCTCATTTACTCAAGATGATCAGGTTCATTGAGAGACTTGAAGCCTTCGGTTCAAATTAAACCAAGAACTAGAGATTGGTCTCATTATTTCCTCTTTACCATCAGTATTCTTCACATTAATTGACAATTAAAAAATTAATAACATGAAAAATTTACTCCCATACATATTCTAGTTAGTTCACCAAGATGATAAGGATATTAAAATTAAAGAATTTTCAGTCATTTTGGTGAAAAGTGGAATAAGGGAATATCTAAGGGTTTTAAGGCCATGTCCAGGCCAAAGACACAAGTACACTTCCCTTCAAAAATCCAAAAGATATAGAGGTAGATAAATGATTATGGAGTCTCTCTTCATTCTATGTGGTAATAAAATACCCTTGAAAAAGAACTACAGGTATAAGGACCCAACCTTAAACATTACATAGTCCTAAATTAAATGAATAATTCACATTGAAGGACTTTTCAGGTTTAGTGTTTTAGATAATTTGGCTATAACTATTACATTACTTCTCAAAAATTTCAAATTAGACACTTCAAATTAGTTTACATTTTTTTATAAAATAAAAAATCTTTAAAAAAGTGTCATTATTAGTTACATTTTTTAGACAACATTACTTTTCCTTGATCTCATCCCTGACCATATTTATCTTTAAGTCATGTGAAAAACATTTCAAAACATGAGATGAGAATAAAAATCTGAGTAAGGGTTATAAAAAAAAGAAGAAAAAATTAGCACACCAATACATAAATAACATAAGCTCTTTAATATACAACATGAAATTATAAGATTTATATAGTAAACACAAATCAAAAAGGTAACTTGGGGCATCCATAACATACTTACGTTGTAGCTTTCACAGCTACATAGGGAGTAAAATTTGGAATACCCATGATAGTGTATTCCCTAAATATATTAGTATAAACATTCACATTTACCTCTGTCAAATTACCCAATTCATTGGAGAGATTTCTTGGGCTCACCCTCCCTAGGTTTATCACGGAACCACCCGTATAGGTAACAATGCCCAAGATCCATAATTTTTTATAACACATAAAACATATATAAAGGAAGGATAACATTTCCACATTTTAATCAAAATATATCATTTAATTATATTTACATAACAAATTAATTATCAAAACCATTTTCAATACCAAAGTACGTAATATAATATTTCGTATTTATTTTCCTTTTAAAAATATTACTACTTGTTAAAGAAGCCATAGATCAAATAATACTCGTTGCGGTGGAAAGGTCGTTGTCACCACTTTAAAAGAATTTTTTTGTTTAGTAAAATGCCTCATAAAAAAATATTTCCTTTTAATGAAATGAAATGTAAACGGTGTTTATACACTGTATAAAATAAATTCATGTATAAAATAAAATATTCCTTAATGAAAGGAGATTGAGACGAAGTCCCTTATTTTGTGTCCGACTTGACCAGTTCATTTTTTAATATCTTGAATAATAAAATAAAATAAATTTATACTTGATTAAGAACCTTTTTAAAGTTAATCATTCATTTTAAGTCACTTATTACCATGTTATAAACATTATGTAATCATTTAAGTTAATAATGGTCATTTTGCCGATATTTGGTACTTTAGTCAGAAATGGAATTCTTATAATTACCAGTTGTTCATGTGGTCAAAAGTTCATTATATCCATAATTATATTCATTATTTAGATATAATATATATAATATATATCCATTATATACTTTTATTTATAATTGTACATAACATTTGGAGGTAATAAATGAAATTCACTATTCACTAAGACGGTAAGTCATTCGTACAGATGAACGCTACTTTCATTTGTATTTATTATTTTAATAGAATTAAAATATAATGATACATAGGTATATTATAATTCCAGTATAATATCATATATAATAACATTAACTATATCCTTTATAAATCCTACATATGGTATTAATGAGTCATATCACTTTGAGAGGGAGATAGTCCACACTTCCTAAAATGACATTATCACATTTACCCATAATGGAAAACATAAAGGTATTATATAAATGAAAAATATATAATCATAAAGAAAAAATAAACATAATATATATCATATATAAATAAATTTCCATCTTAATGGTCACCATGAGATGCAGTTGGAGATATTTGAACAATCATCATTTCGTGAGGCATTAGTTCGCCGTCCAAAGAAATAGTATGTTATTTCCAAATTAGATGGAGGTGTGTGTAAGTGTAGTTATAATAATTATCATAAAAACATCCTAGTAAGTTAATAATACTAGTTGTATTATAAAAAAAGGAATATAAAGAGTGCAGGGGTTGAAGAAGTAAAATAAAAGAAATGAATTTAAGAGAAACTGTTACATTTAATTCGGGTAACTCCCATTGGTTTCAACCAAAAGGACTTCTTGAAGTGCCTTATTCCTAAGTTAAGGCTTCTAGGTGGAATATAGGGATATTGAGAGATTATTTGGGAAGGGTTTTTACGAGCCAAGGGGCTTGATAGGTGTGAGTAATGGGTTACAGATGAGGGCTTTTTATAATAGAGAGGAGGGTTCTTTCGGAAAGTGTGAAAATATGATTTTATATATAATGATTTTCGATTAAGAAATGTCCCAAACAAATTAAATTAGAATATAATATGAATCATGGTATAAATAAAATCATAAAATAAGAATTTCACTAGTTTTGGATATTATTTTAATCTTTAAAATCTTATTTATTTAAATCATTTATTAATGAGGTAAACATTGCATCATTGTTGAGTACTAAATAATTTAATTTATATTATGTATAAAAATTATAAACTAATACCATGATGTAAGAAATATTTTTAGCTTTCCAAATAATATTTATAGTCAAAAAGATAAATTACATAACCCTATGTAAAAATTAATTTACTAAAAGATATTTGTTTATTTCATTTTTGCCTTTACATTAAGTTAATTAAAATAAAGTGTCATTATCACTAATAAGTGGCTCCATTGGATCAAAAAATAGACCCAAGGATGCCCATGGTCGGTTATGACTCATAAAATAATGTTTGGAAAATTGTTAAGGTAATTATTATTATTATTATATATTTTTTACCTTAAATTACCCTATTTAACTTTAACTGCGGTAAATAAAAGTCAAAAGTTACTATTTACCAAAAAGTATTTTAATCTTATTGAACCAAATTTTAATTTCTAATAATAACCATGTATGTCATATTTTATAAATTAAATTCATAGAAGGGTTAAAATTTCATTTAATTGAAAAAGTGAGTTTTTAATTACTACTTAGTAGTTTCAATATTCATCAAAAATTGATGTTTTTCAGAAAAAATACCAAAACATTACACCTAAGCTATATTTGATATTCTGAATTCAAAAATGATTTATATTTTACCAAATAAAATACAAAAAAGTTTCATTAATTAATTTAAAATTAATTCCTGTTGTCAAAACAAAAAACACGTTTTCATGAAATATTAACTATCGAAAGATTGACACTTGTTTATGTCCAATTTCAATGTGAAATGAATTCCAATGATCAAAATTTGATTAAATGGTAAAAATATAATCTAATTACAATTTAAAAACAATGAAAAGATAATATATATATATAATTAAATTAGATTAAAATACAGTTTTGAATTAAAATAGAGTATTTTCCTTTATTCATTAAAAATTTAATTTTATCAGAAAAATACCAAAATTTTACCCAAAGTGAATTTTGATGTTCCGATTCTAAAGGAAAAATTTAATTGGTCAAATAAAATATATGAAAGTGACCAAAACTAGATTTAAAAAGGGTTCTCAATCAAAAGGCATTAAATCGACCTTTTAATGAATATTAGAGTATTTATGCTTTAAATTAGATTCATTCACATTTTAAGCCTCTATGTTTTACTGGGTAAATTTAAAAACATTTAATAAATATGTATAATAATATTTTAGTTAGTTCTATTCATTTACTCCAATACAATGTCTAGTTGTTAAATACCATTTAAAATAATAATATTATATTATTAGTGTGCAATGCAATATTTCAAAGAAACCTGTTGTTGTGTATCGAGAATGCCATAGAAGATAACATCCCCTTTAAAGTAAAATTAATATTTAATTCAAAAATATTAATAAATATGAAAATGTCATATTTCTTAATTTACCTGGGATGTTACATCCTTAAACCTTTTAGAAATTCCACCCTCACAATTTTATTCACTTATAAAATAAATGGGGGGATTAATCCCTCATAGAATTTTCAGATTCCCATGTTGGCCCTTCAACCATATAGTTTTTTAACAAAACATTACCAGATGAATTACCTTATTCTGTAACAATTTCTCTCTTCAGTCAAGAATCTAGACCGGTTGTTCCTCATAAGAGAGATTATCTTCCAACTTAACTACCTATAGGATCAAAACATGAGATGGATCTGGCATATACTTTCTCAACATTTAAACATGAAAAATATTGTGTACTTGGGATAAAATTCGAGATAAAGCCACTATGTATGCAACTGATCCAACTTCCTCTAGGATTTCATCAGGTCCAATAATCCTCAGACTCAACATTTTTTTCTTACCAAAACACATCACACTTTTTCGTGGAGAAACTTTGAGAATGACATGATCACCTACCTCAAAAGAGAAATCTTTCCTCCGGTATCCGCATAACTTTTCTACCTACTCTGAACTGTTCTCATGTGCTTCCAAATCAACTAAACTTTCTCTGCCATCTCTTATACCAATTCTTGTCCCATCATCTTTCCTTCCCCTTCTTCATCCCAAAAAGATGGAGTTCGACACCGATTCCCATATAATTCCTCAAATGGAGAAATCCGTATACTAGAATGAAAACTGTTATTATAAGAAAATTTAAACAAAGGATTATGTTGGTCCCAACTTCCCTGGTAATCTAGTAAACAAGAACGTAACATATCCTCTATGGTCTGAATTGTTTGTTCTAACTGCCTATCTGATTGTGGATGAAAAGCTGTACTAAAATTTAATTCAGTACCCAACGATTTCTGAAGGCCTTTCCAAAAGTTGAAAGTAAACCTCGAATCACGATCAGATACAATAGAGTGGTGAACACCATGAAAACTAACTATCTCTTTAACATACAACTAAGAAAGTTGATCTAGGGAAAAAGTATCTTGAATAGGTAGGAAATGAGTAGATTTAGTCAATTGATCAATAATAACACAGTGTGCATTATTACATTGAGATGTCATTGGTAATCCCACAAAAAATCCCATGGATATATTTTCCTATTTACACTCTGGCACCATTAAAGGCTGAATCATCCCTTTAGGTAATGATCTCTCTACTTTAACCTGTTGACAAGTCAAACACTTCACAATAAAATTAGAAAAATCTCTTTTCATTCCATCCCACGAGTAATACTCCCGAAGACCTCTGTACATCTTTGTACTGCTAGGATAAACTAAAAATGGGGAACTATGAGCTTCAAATAACCACTCATTCCTTAATTGTGAATCACAATTCACACATAATATCTTTACAAATATCAAAAAACAATCATTATCAACGTTAAAATTAGGAAACTTACCATTCTGAACCAACTCTACCTTTTTCTATAACTCACTATTTTCCTTCTGTGCTTTTGTTATTCTGTCTAATAGAGATGATTTCACTAACATGTGAATCAAAAGAGAATAATTTCTTGCACCAACAACTTCTATGACAAATTTAATCAAATAAAATACCAAATGTTCTCGTTTCAAATGTGGCATGGTTAATGAAGCATTACTTTTCTAACTCAAAGAATCAGCCACTTTATTTGATTTTCACAGATGGTAATGGATCGTAAAATCATAATCCTTGATTAATTCCAACCATATACTATGTATCATGTTCAATTATTTATTAGTGAATATATACTTCAAACATTTTTGGTATGTATATATTTCACATTTTACTCCATACAAATGATGCCTCCAAAATTTTAAATAAAAAATACAGAATTTAATTCCAAATCAAGTGTAGGGTAATTTAACTCATGAGGGTTCAAATGATGTGAAGCATAAGAAATTACCTGATCATTATTCATAAGGACACAACCAAGTCCTTTCAACAAGGCATCACTATAGATAAAAAACTCACCATTTTTGGAAGGTAGTTCCAAAATTGGAGCATTCACCGGTTTTTTTTCAATTCCTAAAATCAATCATTAAATTATTTTGTTTAGATAAACTTAAACGACTTTAGAGTTTACTTAGTCATTGGACTAGATAACTGTGAAAACTTCTCAATAAAACTCTGATAATAACCTAAAAAACCAAGAAAACTATGAATCACAGTTATATTATTGGGCCTTATACATTCTTCAACAAATTTTGTTTTAGCAGGATCAATAGTTATTCCATTTTTTGAATCAACGTGACCAAGGAAAGAAATTTTTTCTAACCAAAACTCACACTTACAGAATTTCCCATACTATTTCTTTTCTTTTAAGGTTTGTAAGACAACCCATAAATGACTTTTATTCTCCTCTTTACTTTTCTAATAAACCAAAATTTCATCAATAAACACAACCACCATTTATCACTTGATTCAACTGATCCATCACTATGAAAAACTGTTCAATGATGATTCTGACCATCTCAGGATGATGATTTGGAAGTTCATTTCCCTCTGTATGCCTTCGTAGAATAGCTTCCATGATTCTTCTATGAAAAACCATTCTAAACACATAAAAATATTAGGTAAAGAAAAATGGAAATCTATAAATTCTATATCACTTCTATATTACAATAAATTAATTTATGAACATTAATTTAACAATATCCTAACTTCTAAAGTTTTCTAAACTGACCTCTAATACCAACTATAAGGACCCGACCTTAAACATTACATAATCCTGAATTAAATGAATAATTCACATTGAAGAACTTTCCAGGTTTATATTTTTATAGAATTAGGCCATAACTATTACATTACATCTCAAAATTTTAATGTAGACACTTATAATCAGTTTCTATTTTTTTCATAAATTAAAATCTCTTGAAAAAAAGAGTCATGTATAGTTCCATGTTTTAGACAACATGACTTTTCCTTGATCCCATCATTGAACCTAATCATCTTTAAGTCATGTGAAAAAATTTCAAAACATGGGATGAGCATAAAAAGCATACAAGGGTTATAAAAAAATAAATAAAACATTAGTTCATTAATACATACATAACATATGCACTTTAACATACCTCATGAAATCATAATATTTACATAGTAAACAGAAATCATAAAGGTAACTTTTGGCATACATAACATATGTTGTAGCTTTCGCAGCTACATATGGAGTTACATTTGGAATACCCATCATAGTATATTCCTTAAATCTCTTAGGAGAGACATTCATGTTTACCTTCATCATGTTACCCAATGCATTGGAGAGCTATATCGGGATCAATCACCCAAGGATTATCACAGAACCACCCATAAATGTAACAATTCCCATGAACCATAACACATTTATAACATATAAATAAATATAAAGAAAAGATAAAATTTCCACATTTCAATCACAATATATAATTTAAATATATCGACATAACAAATCCATTATCAAAATAATTTTCAATACCAAAATATGTAATAGAGCATATGGTATTTATTTTCCTTTTAAAAATATTACGACTTGTTAAGGAAATTATAGATAAAATAATACTCATGGTTGATGAAAGGTTATTGTCACTGCTAACATTAAAAGAAACTTTTTTCTTATCGTTTAGTAAAAAGCCTAATAGAAAAATATGACCGTTGAATGAAATGAGATGTAAAATATTTTTATACAGTGTATAAAAGAAATTCGTGTATAAAACAAAATATGGCACAATGAAAGGAGATTGAGACGAAGTCCCTTACCTCATGTCCGACTTGACGAATTTGTTCTTTAATCTCCTGAATAATGAACTAAATTTAATTTCTACTTGATTAAGAACATTTTTAAAGTTTATCATTACTTTTAAATCACTTATTACCATGTTATAAACATTATGTAATCATTTAAGTTAATAATGGTTGTTTTGTCGATATTTGGTACTTGATTCAAAAATGGACATCTTATAATTACAAGTTGTTCATGTGGTCAGAATTTCATTATATATAGAATTATATTCATTATTTATATATCATATATATCATATATATCCAGTATATACATGTATTTATAATAGTACATAACATTTGAATGTAAGAAATGAAATGCACCATTCATGGAGACGGTAAGTCGTATGTACGCCTGAACGCTACTTTAATTTATATTTCTTATTTTAATGGAATTAAAACATAATTATACATAGGTATATTATAATTAAATTATAATGTCATATGTAATATCATTAAATCCATCCTTTATACATCCCATATATGTCATTAACGAGTCATATCACTTTGAGGGGGCTGTAGTTGCACTTCCAAAAATGAAATTATCACTTTTAACTATAATGGAAACCATAATGGTATGCTATAAATGAAAAACACATAATCGTAAAGAAAACATACAATAATATGTATCATATTTAAATGCAGTTCTATCTTAATGGACACCGTGAGAGGCGTTTGGAGATATTTGAACAATCATCATTTTGTGAGGCAATAGTTCACCGTCCATAGAAAGAGTATGTTCTTTACCCATTAGATGGAGTTTTTTTTTAATTTGAGTTCAAATCCTTCTCATAAAAACATCATTTTATTTTAATAATATTGGTTTTTTCATAAAAAAATGAATAAAAAAGAGTTTCGGGGTTGTAGAAGTAAAATAAAAGAAAATAAGTTTAGAGAAATTGTAACTTTTAATTCGGGTAACTCCCTTTGGTTTGAAGCAAAAGGACTTCTTGAATTGCCTTCTATCTATGATAATTATCCTAGGTGTAATATAGTGATCTTGAGAGATTATTTTAGTAGGGGTTGGATGAGCCAGTAGGATTGAGAGGTTTGAGTAATAGGTTAGAGTGGAAGGATTTTTATAAGGGGGAGGATGAGCTATTTAAGAAAGTGTGTAAAATATTATTTTATTATATAATTATTTTTTATTTATAAAGGTTAAAAACTAATTAAAGTAAAATACAGGATGACTCATGGTCGAAATAAAATCATCCAATAATAATGGGTCGGTTTTGGATATCATTTGAATCTTTATAATCTTATTTATTTAAATCATTTATTAATGTGGTAAATACTGCATCATTATTGTGTCAAAAATAATTTGTTTTATATGATGTCTAAAAATTATAAAAAAAAATACCATGATGTAGGAAATATTTTTATATTTTCAAATAATATGTATTGTCTAAATTATAACTTTTATAACCCTATGTAAAAATTAATTTACTAAAATATATTTGTTTATGTCATTTTTGCCTTTACTTTAAGTTAATTAAAATAAAGTGTCATTATCACACTTAAGTGGCTCCATGGGGACCCAAAATTTACCCAATGATGAAAATGGTCGTCCATGACTCATAAAATAATGTTAGGAAAAGTGTTAAGGTAATTTTTTATTATTATGATATTTTTTTACCTTGAATTGCCCTATTTACCTTTAACTGTGGTGAATAAAAGTCAAAAATTACTATTTACAAAAAAATATTTTCATCTTATTGAATCAAATTTTAATTAATAATAACAACCAAGTATGTTTTATTTTATATATTCAATTCACATAAGCGGTAAAATTTCATTTAAATGAAAAATACAGTTTTAACTACTAATTAGTGGTTTCACTATTCATCAAAAATTTAAGTTTTTCAGAAAAATACAAAAAATCCCACCTAAGATAAATTTGATATTAAAAATTCAAAAAGGATTTATATTTAAATAAATTAAATACATATAAGTTGCATTAATTAATTTAAAATTAATTCTTATTGTCAAAACAAAAATTGTGTTTTTACAAAATATGAACTATCTAAAGTTTGACACTTGTTTATGTCCAATTTCAAAGTGAAATTAATTCCAATGACCAAAATTGGATTAAATGATAAAAATATAATCTAATTACACTTTAAAATAAAATATATAGATAATATAACCGTATAAATGAATTATATCAAAAGACAATTTTGAATTAAAATACAATATTTTCCACTATTCATCAAAAATAAAATTTTATCAGAAAAATACCAAAATTTTACCCAAAGTGAATTTTGATGTCCCTATTCTAAATAATAATTTTATTTGGACAAATAGAATGTATAAAAGTGACCAAAAATAGATTTAAAAAGGGTTTTCTATCAAAAGGCGGTAAGTCAACCTTTTAATGAATATTAGAGTATTTAGGCTTTAAATAAGATTCATTCACATTTTAAGCCTCTAATGTTTTTTTGGATAAATGTAAAAACATTTAACAAACATGTGTAATAATATTTAAGTTAATTATATTAATTCTCTCCAATACAATGGATAGGCATTAACTACCATTTAAAATAATAACATTATATTATTAGTGCGCAACGTAAGGTTTCAAAGAAACCCGTTGTTACGGATCGGGCATGACATCAGAGATATCATAATATTTAAATAAAAATTAATATTTAATTCAAAAATATTAATAAATATGAAAATGTCACATTTTTTTATTTAACTAGGATGTTACAATTGAGGTCGGAAGAAGAAGTAAGGTGACAGTTCTACTTTAGGTGTTTTTTTCATTTAATGAAATTTGTCATTATCTAAAAGGTGGGTATTGGTTATGGAATATGGAACACATATTTATATTTACATAAAGGAACCAAATATATTCAAGAATACTGAAAATAAATAATTTTATCTCCATTCTATAAATGGTTCAATCCTTGTAGAGTTGGAAGTGGGAGATGATCAATTAAAATTGCAATGTGGTTTGTTTATTGTATTGCATATTTTTTATTATATTTAGTAAACATAAAACTTATCTCAGTTTCATTTTTGGATACTATGGTATTTTTTTCATGTTTTTAAATTTTTTGTCTCTTTTATAAGGATAACTTGTTTTATGGAATGCTGAATCTTAATAATGGTTTATATATACTTGAACTCAAAAAATCTATAACAAAAATCAGTGAGAAAACTAATGAATATGACTCAAATAAAACCCAACAATGGAAATTTATGATTGGTAATGTAAATGATCTATATTTATAGAAATTAAAACAAATAGGGTATTTAGAATTTATTGAGTTAAAACCATTTGATGTTTTCAGACATATTTACAAGGGAAAATAACCAAAAACCCCTCATTTGGGAAGGGATAAAGGTCCACTAAATTACTGGAATTAATTCATAATGAAGTATGTGGTCCATTTATATTACAATAAAGGGGTGGGGCTTTTTTACTTCATTACTTTTAATGATGACTATAATAGGTATGAAAATATCAACTTAATGCAGTATAATTTAGTTTCCATTAAGATGATTATAAAATAAAAACATGAAGTTGATAACTATCTTGGTAAGAATAACAATGAACCCTTCTAAGACCAAGGTGGAGAGTATATTAACCATGCATTCAGTGACCACTTAAATTATTGCGGTATATTATACTAACTCAATCCTCCTTAAACACCATAGTGGAATGGTGTTAGTGAAAGTAGGAATATGACCTTGATTAACATGGTCAGATTATTGATGTGCCATAAAACTCTTCCATTATCCTTTTAGGAATAATCCTTCTATACAATGACATATACCATTAATGGTGTACCAAATAAAGAAAAAAATAGGATACCATATGAGTTTTTGTGTCGAAATAAACCCAATATTTAATATATATGTGTATAGGGGATCACGGATTTTTTCTAGACTATATCAAGTGAAAATTAGAATCTCAAAGAATGAATTTCAATTTTAAATGTTTTAAAAAAGAAACCAAAGGATATTACCTATAAAAACCTTCATATATAAATGTTATTGTGGAAATAAAATTCACATTTATTGAAAGGAAACACATTTATAATGGAAATAGTGAGAGAAATATTGACATTGATGAAGTCGATGCCCCAAATGAAAATAGTTGTTATAGGAAACATTTCCACAATAGATAGTGGGAAGTGAAGAAGTTCCATAGATGCAAGTACAATGTATGTAAACTCAATAGGTTAGGTAACTTTATGATTATGGTTTTCTTTTCACTGAGTTAGGTGACACATTAATCCTTGAGGAAGAGGAACCTCTAAGCTACACAGAAGTAGTAGATGGTAAAGAGATTCTCAATGGAATGAAGTTATGGATTCCAATATGTATTTCATGTACCAAAATAATGTATGTATTTTGGTAGATGTATTGGATTATGTAAAACCCATTGAGTGAAAATTGGTATTTATGAAAAATATGGACATGGATGGTAAGGTCAATACCTAAAAAGAATAATTTGTAGTGAAGGGTTTTTGGAACTGCCCATGCATAGAATATAATGAAAACTTCTCACAAGTAGAAATAATTAAATATTTTATAATATTACTTACAATATTATCATTATATTATTATCAATTTTATAAAATGGATGTAAAAACTAATTTTTTAATTGGGATTTTTGTTGGATAAATATATATAAAAGTTAACACAAAGTGTTTTTTATGTCAAAGAGTTGAATAAAATTTTGAAACCTACAGAGATCAATTTATGGGTTGAAGCACACACCATGATCATTGAATATTCATTTTTATGAGGCCGTAAGAGAATTTTGTTTTTTCAAGAACAAAATTTATCCATGTGTCTATAATAATTTTAATGGGAATGAAATCAGTTTCTTAGTATTATATATTAATGACATATGAATTAAGGTCAAGGAAGTGAAAGTGTTATAGTCAGTTAAGACTTGGTAAAATGAATGGGTCTTCACAAAAGAATTTGGTGAAGTAGCTTATATTATTGGTATTAAGATCTATCTACATAGATCTCAGAGGAGTCTTGGGATAAGTCAAAGTACATATATAATAAATGTATTTTAAAGGTACAGTATAGAACAATCCAAGAGAGGTTTGTTGCCTATGTCATGAGGTATCAATATCTCTAATAAAATGTATCCAAAAAATATAAGGATATTGAAAAAAGGAGTATAATACCTTATTTATTGGAATTGGGATCTATCATATATTCCATTTAATGTACTAAGTTTGATGTTTCCTTTTCATTGAGAATGTTTTGAAGATACCAAGAGAATCTAGGGGAAATTCATTGGGTAGCTATTAAAACTTCCATGAATTACTTTAAGGATATAAAGGATATGTTACTAGTGTATAGAGTATATGAGGAACTAGTAGTGAGTTGATACACTAATTCTAGTTTCTAGTGAAATCAAGATAATCTAAAATTGCAATAATGCCACATATTTTTCTTGAATGGTGGTGCAGTGAGTTGGAGAATCTCAATGTAACCTATGGTTGACAATTATACAAAAGAATATATGCATAGAGGGGATGATGCAGAAAAAAATGAATTAGTATAGATAAAAATATTTATGCCAACATTGGTGTTATTTCTATAAGTACATACCATGTTCCAATTTATTGTGATAATATTACAATAGTGGTGGTTTCCAAGGAGCCCAGGTCACACAGGAGGACAAATCATGTACTTCATAGGTTACATATAGTTAGATATTTTTCTCATGTAGGTGAATTCATCGTTAGAAGAGTAGAACCAAATGATAACATGGAAAACCCTATGACTAAAGCTAAATCTCAGCAGAAACATTATTATTATATGAGATTTAGTGATTTAAGACTTGTTAGCAGTTTAATGTAGTGAAATAGAGAGTATGGAATTTTTTTTTCTATACCCAAATTGTGTATGTAATTTGATAACCATTTGATGTATATAGTTTGATATATATATATATATGTGTGTGTGTGTGTGTTTTTTTTTCTTACCAGAATAGTGTTGATACTTCTACATCCACTATATTTAGGTTCATGTCATTATATTACGTGTTTTATAAAAGGGTTATAACTATTACCATGCTATAATGAGAACCTATAGATAACATGAAAGTAATGTGAAAGGAGTATACTATGGTCCAAATACATCATTCTAATAGGTCACATATTATGTGTGACAATCAACTATTAGGGGATCATAATCATTGAGACTACTTGTCATAAATTTCACACTTGGTGAGAACATGAGGAAGAACCTTCTAAGATGAACCCCACATGTTTCTAGTGTCATTGGTTGTTCCTATCTATGAACACTTTTTTGGTCCCATGACTTGATATCATTATCAAAGTGTTTAATTTTAGTGCTTAATTTGATTCAAAGAATAAATGATGACATTTAATTCATGATGAGGTATCTTGTGTTGAGTACACCATTGGTGGTATGTAATTGATTTAATTATTAAGAAATAATTTGTCACTTTAGAGTTGAAGAAGTGATATCTCATGACTGGTTGATCAGGATAGTAGTAACTTCATAAATATATGGCATGGTTGTCGAAGGAATGACTATACAGTTACATAAAATAATAATAAATCAATAAAGGTTGATGAAAAAAGTATGCATCCATATTTATGAGATATCATTTGATAAATTTATAATATTACACAGTGTGTTTTCATTGATTTTTTTTTCATTTATATGGATATTACTTATCTCTTTAGGGGCCTTAACGGGTTTCTATATTTTTCACTTACACTGTGAATATTATTCACTACTATCAAGATATAGTACCATAGGTTCACACAAAATAGCACGTACAAGATTCTTCCCTATTCTGGTGAACTGGCTTAAAGCACATGGTTTTCCCAACCTTTGAGTCTGAGAGTTTTCCAAGAATTACTGATATTGAAAGACAATTTAATTAATTATTGTTCAAGTATATAATAATTGGGTTGAATTTATTTATAAGAATTATTTACTAGTGTATATGTAAATATATATAATAATATTATACGAATGAATATTATTTTAATAATCAAGGTTCATTTAATATTAGCAGAAATTATGGGTTGAGTTAATGACTCAGGTTTATCATGTAATATATTTAATATATATTACAAGTTTGTGAAAAAATAAAAATAATATTTATGATGTAGTTGGTTTATAATAATTATTAATTTATTACTTATTTAATGGATGTTAAATAAATGGGAGCTGGGAAACCAGTAATTGGTATTTTACACTATTAAAAATTGGGATTGTAGCCACTGATTTATTACCATAGACAATAATTTCTATGGTTATAACTCCCTTATACCCACAACTTAATTTTTTCTCCGTGGCAGCAGCCCACCGCGCAACAGCTTTTCCCCCACCCATGAGAATTTATTCTTTCCCTCTAACACTCACGATCCTCCTCCTCCCCCTTTCCATCATAATCCTCCTCCTCTTTAATTGTCCTCTCCTGAAAATTCCACCCAAACTTCTACCATCCTCCCAATAAGAGGCAATCCAAGTTCCCCATGATCCTCCTCCTTCTTCGATGTGGCCACCCCACCTCCTCATTGATGGTACTTTGATGATACCCTGACGCAACATCCCCACCTCCTCATCCAATGTGCCTCTGATTTGGCCACCCCACCTCCCCATGATACTCCTTCTATGAAGTATCTATAACACAACTCTAATTCCTCTCTAACATGACTCCTATGTGACTCCGACACTTCTCCGAAACGTCTTTGTCTCATCCACCCACCTCCCTAGATCCTCCTCCTTCAACTTGGCCACCCATGAACGTTCTCCTCATTATGAACCCACCTCCTAGATTTCTCATTCGAACTAATCCCTAGACTCACTATCCTCCTCCTCCAGTGATTTATCACCCACCCCATTCAGTCAACAACACAACTATCCTTTTGTTCAACATAAAAACCCTCCCTTTAGTAATTTCTCTTGACAAATCTCTACATGCTTCTCTTTTAATGAATTGAATCTACATAACTAGTTGGGATTTCCCCAATTTACCCAATAAACTGATTTTCATTACTCTATAATATGTGTTTAGTTTGACATTTAACCATATTTATTTTATAAATATATGATTTATTTCATGAACATAAAATATTTCTACTACTTATACTAGCTTAGAGTGCATAAAATGTATGAATTGGTTATATTTCATATTCTTCCATGTTTATATTTGTTTATATTTATGGAAGGTTATAGTGGTGACTGAAAATCATGTTTTTCATTCCCATTTATTGAATTGTTTTAGCTTATATGTAAATATTTTTTTAATAATTCTTGACCATATTTCCCATCTAGTTTTTATGTTAATTTTATTAAACATATCAATATCAAAATAAACCCGTTATACTTTCCATAATGTTATTACACTCCTCCTATATGCCTCACCCACATTTTAGCCTCCTCTGACCCTCACCTTCCCACATCCACATCCCCTCCTCCTCCTCACCTCACTCAATCACAACTTCTCTCACCGCCTTTCGTCCTACCCCCCTCCCCACCTCCCCCTTCCTACATTGGTATCCCCACATCACTAGCTAGAAGGTTAGAATAATTAGGGGTTGTATGTTCAAAATAATAAAGAGGGGTATATTGTGTGCTTTGTTTGTGGAGTTATATGTATTTACAAGTCCTCTTGCATGAAATATCCAAGGAAATTTATTTGGTGGGTATATTGTTCCCATATTCACAAGTTTTTTATGTTGAATTATCATAAAGGTAATTATTGGTTTTAAATTGATTTTTGGGTGATTAGTGTTTTTGGGGATTTTTAGTAGGTGTGTTTTATGTTTATTATAATTATTTTGTGGATTGTAGTTAATTTAGGATCTGTTTGAACTATTTTGATTTATATTTCTTTTTTGGGTGTGGGTGTACAATTTTAAAATGGTTTTTTTTCATGTTTGGTTTCATGATGTTTTGAATATGAGAGACCATTGGTCCAATGATTCACTAACTAGGACTAATACATACTTAGAAAAGTTATAAACTTATCAGTGATCATTTTTGTTTGTTGGTTCATCATGGGGTGATGCTTAGGGTAGAAGGTCCGAGTTTACCAGATTGGTGTAGTGACAAAACATGTAAAGCCTATATTTTTATGTATTGAGACATTTGTTGTTATGTTTCATCTATTTCTTTTAGTAAATCATTATGATGGATCTCATCTCATGAATATGGTGTTCTTTTTAATTGTATTCTCTTTGTGATGTTTTAGGTTGGTTTCTTGGATAACATTGTGTTTCTAGGTTTTTGTTGGATATTTTGCTTCTTGAATATTTATTTCATTGAGGGGTTTATCTCATATTTTATTACATTTTATAATAATTACAAATTTTTAGGAGAATTGGGACAAATATCTATCTCCTTGGGTTTCTACCTTAATAATTTTTACTGAATTTTTGTTTTGGATGTCACATGATCTCGTGTATTTAACTAATAAATTTGGAGGGTTTGGCTATATGTTATGGTTTTCTTATTTAAGACCATATATTTTATATTCGAAACACAACCAACCTCTTTTGGAGGGTATTATTATGGCATTTATTTTAGTAATTCCACTTCCACATGATACTTTCCTGGGGAAGAAGGTGGCATGTTGGATAGATTATAACACCTAATGTCAATGTAGTCATTTATATTAATTTTTATCTTTATCATGATATTATGTAAAAAAATTTACTTTGATTTATAAATTTGGAATCTTTTTTATGTTTTATAGTTTTCTAAAAGTTGGTAGTAAATCAATGGAAACCATGAGAGTGGTGTTTCAGTTTTGATAAAGAGATTTTACATGGTGAGAACTTTATTATCTAAACCATGTAGTACTTTCCAAAAAGGGGTGTGGCTCATTTTCCTCATAAGGGTTACCTGCATTGTTGTAACTTAGTATGGAGTAACCATAAAACAAAACTATGTGATTACTTTATGGGTGTAAACTTGAAACTACAAAATTAGGGCACCATTTAAAAAAATATACAGCCTAACCATACAACAATCCCTATTTTGGAAAAGCATAAAATTACATTATATATACTAAAGAGTGTCCCCCATTCCCCAACGTGTTCGATCCACAACGATTCTCTGTTACGTGTATCCTTCTACCTAAACCTCTCTACACCCCCTCCAGACATCCTTCCCCATACCCTTGACTCTCCTATCACAAACCCATCTCAGCATCCCCTCCCAGAGGTCCCCATCCCCAGCTCTACCTCTTATGCATCCTCCTCCCTTCCTTCCCCCTCCCATCCTCCATCCATCCTCCACCTCAAACTCCATCTCTGACTCCGAACCATCTACATACATATCTTTCTACCTCGACCACCATCTCTCTCGTGGCACCCTATCAAAATCATAGTCTATTTTGATCACCTCCTAATTCCCTCAGCCCTCAACCATCGACCCTTTATCGCCCTGGCCTCCAATACATTCATCCTTCCCCAAATTATTCAGTTGACATCAAATTTCATCACAACCCATAATTTTCTCCCAACCTTCCTACATTTTTGGTCACACAAATCCTAGACTCCCTAGCCACCCTCATGAACATACATTGTTTAGAAGTTCGATTCAACCTCCTCCAATCACAATAGACATCCCACCTCATGGGCTCGACCTTTTGTTGTTCGTAGATTGTTGCGGTATCTCCTTGCTATCAAATTATCCTTTCTATACCCTTCTTCTCATTCACACGCCTCATTCATCCCTAGTGATAAATTACCATCCTTCTCCCATAATTTTCTCTGCCCACTAAATCATTCATTTTGATCTCACAATCTAGCTCCCTACTGAATATTATTCAAAAAGACATAAAACTTAGTACCCCCTATGACATATATTTAATTTCTAATTCTACAATATGTAACAATTCATTGTGTCTATACTTTTTATACATATACTATATGTGAGATATAAAACATGTCTATGTTTCAATGCACAACATATACACATAAATTATAATATACATATGTTAAGAATTCAGTGCTTATTATGGACAAATTTTTATAACCCATATACTTAACAAGGTCTTCTCTTATCTAACACATTGTCATGTGAAATACTAATCTCCAATGACTATCATTAAATCACTACTGTTTCATATAGTATACATAGATATTTCATACATTGTATAAACTATGTTAATAAAAGGTTATTGGTTTTTGTAACCATTTTATTTTCAACATGAAAGTAAAAGAAATTATTGAATAACTTTTTTATTCTATTCTCAAATTTGGTTAATCTGATGAATTTTGAAGGTGATAAACTTGGACTAAGGGTCTGTTGTTAAATTTTTTTTATCTAGAAACCATCAAATGAAACATTTGAACTAAATGAGAGTTTAAAAACATCTAAAATTTGTTAATGTTATGATTTATTTTTATAACTAGGTAGGGTTGTGATGAAAATATCAAGGTGGATTAAGAGACCCTGTGAAATTAAAATATTATGGTTTTCATTACCTAGAATTTATAGAAAATAACCATTTGTTAAATAGCATAGAAAATGTAATCTGGGATTGTAAGATTTTTAGATTAACTTTTATGGTTAGGGATTCTCATATCACTATTATCTTTTCACTTAAAAAGGTACTATTTTTATCTTGTTATAACATCTTGTTCTATGATGCATTTTGTATCTTATTAAAAGAATTTAATTGTATGTTTTTGGTAATTCTATTAAGATATATAAAAAATTGGTTTGAATTTATCCTGAATATATCAATTTTTAGTTGTCCAAATAATTTATTTTGTAGGGAAAAATCTCAATATTTTATTGGTGATGTTTTTTAAAAATTCTGTTTCGGTGACCATTTATTCTCAGATTCAGGTCAACATTTTGGTTTGTTATTAAGTGTCTGTTTTCATTTTTGTAATTTTCATTTTTCATTTTGTGATGTTTTCTTACCTTTCCTTGAATATTGTTCATTTTATGCCATTAGTAACTACAATAGCTTGTAATGTTTTATATTATGTTTTTAATTTAAATCTATGACACATGTACCGCTTCTCATGAATAGTTATCTTATCACATCATAAAAAATTATTTAAACGTAACCCATGGTGTTAAAGATCCTCCCCAATTTTTCATCTTATGTAATTCCTGAAAATAATCTATCTCTGTTCTCTGATCAAACCATGTGTCTATTCTAGACATCACCCTTCCTGGCTAAATCCTCTAGGTGTCGTGATTTTCCTATATATGTTACTCCTTCAATTAGTGGTATTGAAAAACAAAAGTATAGGAGTATATATGGTGGATGAGATCTCATATGTTCCTATGTATTTCATAGATAGAGAGGTTAATATCACAAAGATAATTTACATATGGTTTACCACTACTTGACACCTTGTACATGCTTACTTCATGAAATCATAAAATACAAAAAACGTAATGTATGAGTAACTAATTAAGTGATGAAATTGTTTACTCTTACGTATTTATATAAAATAAGTACACAGAACATTTAATTATGTTTTCTAATCTATATTTCTTTCTTCCACTATTACCATGGCTTATCATCTATTTTTCCATTTTATTCATTTTGATTAATACTTTATTGATTATTATGAATGATGTGTTACATTGGGGAAGCAGCAAGAGGATTACAATATTTATATAAGATAAAAGGTTATATCTTTTATATATCTCATTAAAACTATACATTACTTCAATCAACTGTATTCATCTTCCAAGTGGTTAATATTTGAATTCTGGTTGGAAGACTGAAGGGAGGGGGTGGATTGTGTGGTAGTGGGGGTGCAGGTTGGTGTGTGTGTGGGGTGGGGGGGGGGGGTAGTGGTGGTGTAGGTGGTTATGGTGGTGGTGGTGGGGGGGGGGGGGGTGTATGTGGGAACTGGTTGGGTGGTAGGTTGGGGTGGGGGGGGGGGGGTGCAGGGGGAAGTAGTGAGGGGGGGGGGAGTGGGGTTGCAGGTGTGTGGGGTGGGGGCAGTGGGGGTGTAGGTGGGGGGGGGGGGGTACAGGTGTGGAGGGGGGGGGGTGTAGGTGGTGGTGGTGGTGAGGGGATGCACAGGGGAGTTGTTGGGGTAAGTGGTGATGAAAGTGGTGTGTCTGTGGGGGGGGGGGGGAAGTGGGGGTGCATGTGTAGGGGGGGGGGGGGTTAGGTGGGGGTGTACATGGAGGAACTGGGGTGGTGCATGGTGGGTTGGGGGTGTAGGGGTAGTGGGGGTACATGTGGGGGGGGGGTGCCGGGGTTTGTGTGTTAGGGGGTGGGGGGTAGTTTTGGTGCATGGGGTAGTGGGGGTGTATGGGGAAGTTGGGGGTGCAGGGGTAGGGAGAGTGATCAAACAAGAAATTTCATAAATATTTATTTTTAATTCATTGTTTTATTCCCTAAAATTCCATTAAAATCCCCTGGAATTGATATATTAAGACATTTTGAATAATTTTCTTTGAGTAAAATAAATCTGGATTTATTTTTTGATTTTAGTGATAACCTTTTTATGTTTTCATTAATTAAATGTGTTATCATTTATTTTCATTCGGTTTTGAGGATTATTCTTCTCCTACTATTGATTTAGGTGCATATGCCAATACAAATGTTGATGGTGATGGTGGTATGAGAGGAGGGGATAATTATGTGGGTTTTTCTGAAGGATATGATGAGGGTTGTGATGGTTTTGGTGGTAATGATATTAAAGTACATTTTAAATGCAAATTTTATTCATGGTTTGTACATTTAATTCTACAATATAATGATGTTAGTGTTTGGTAGATGTTGTGGTGTATTTATAATGATCACATGAATAGATCATGAAATCATTTCCTTAACATTAACAATTTACGATACTTGATAACTTGTATCCTTATATTTTCATCATTTCTTCTTGAAGACATAAAAAACATCTCACTCTACTAGAATAACATCCTGCACATCAGAAGGCATTTGTGTGGCGTGCACTTCTATAAAATCATAACTTCATTATAGCCTATGACATGGTGTCAATATGTTTAACTTTTTTCAATGACACTATTATTTTCTCATACACTCACATATTTTCTTTCTTATAATTCTTACACTGTTATTTCTGCACATATTTCCATCAAATATCAAGAGATCTTGAAATGGTGATTGTTGCTACTATTAAAAATAAATCATTCATGAAAAATATTCAAATTTTAAAAAAAATTATGAACTTGGGGCATTAGTTTCTGAGAACATTGAATGATTTGTTCCTTGGTTGTATTATTTTATGTTAATATCTCATTTCACCTATGAATTCGTCTGACACTATATTGACATTAACAAGATATTTTTTCAGGATGTCTTAATCTTGCGGATGATGTTGAATATTGATATTGTTATCATCATCACCTATTCTATTATTTCCTTTCTCACTAATCATGTTCCTACCACTTAACTTTTTAGGTTCAATTAATGATGATTCATTAGATCACTAGAATTTTGTTGAAGTCTCCTAGGACCCATTCAGGTGTGTTTCGGCAACAAGAGTCAAAGGTGACTCACTGCATATTCATATGTAAGTATATATGTAATATGTTCTCACTATATATTTATATCCTCCCATGTAAGTGTGATTACATATAAGGGGATAGGTGTTCTTATGTATATGGAAAATGAATACATGTGTGGGTGAAAAATGGATTATGCATGTGAGCATATATATAAGGATCCTCTTTTGTGTGTTCAAGTCTATGTAGACATGTACACAGGGGTTAAGGAATCCTTATGTACATGAAAAGGTGAATATTCCAGAAGGATGGATGAATAATCTTAGATTTGTCACTGATAAAAGTGTCAATCAACGAATGTGGCTTGGATCCTTTGATGTAGGGTCCCTCTCGTAGCCTCTTTTATTCAAGAATGTTTTAAATTGCATTTATCTACCTTCTTAATTCTTCTTGTTTATATTAAATTTGATTTCATGAATAATAGTTAGTTAATATAATTGTTTCTTTATAAACAAGTCATGGTTTGGTAATAAAACCCCACCAATGGAGGTGTGCTGTCTATGAAAACTCACAGTGGTATATCTTTCTTGACATTGTTTCATAGATGTTTTTGTTATACTTAATGTTTTTGTTAGTCATAAATCACACATTGTACTTGAACATTTTTATATCCCTGCAGGGGGTGTATGGGGTGGGTAGGGGGTGTTCATGGCGGCCTGTAGGGTGGTGAGTAGGGAAGGGGGCAGGTGGTAGGAGGGTGTGATGGGGGTATGGTGAGGGGTGTGCTGGGTTATGTTTCAAGGGGAAGGGGGAGGGAGAAATGGGTGTGTAGGGGGAGTGCATGGGTGCATGGGGTGTGCAGGGGGTAGTCTTAATCCAACCTATGATACTATATTGTTTTATATTCTTTGATCAAATATTCAAACAATGTCAGATTTTAGATACTTGAATACTTTTAAGAAAGTCTTATGCACAACATTTTTATATGACATTATAATTCATATGATCATCAATGATGTACAACATAACCACAATTTCAATGTCATTTTGTGTGATTCTTGGGACTACGCTCCCAATGAAATACCCTTATTCTTGACACTGTAGCATTGAGTAGTTAATCATAAAAAAAAACCATCTCTATGGCCACATCACTATTTATTCATCCAAGTTCTAAACATATATGCTCATCTTTCACAACTATAATATGTCCACCAAAATGCTCGTAGATGGAATTGGATATCATTTGAACAAAAAGCCTTTATTAATGATCATGTTATTTAATATTGGGATGTACATATCATTCTAAAACTAAAATAAAATAGTAAGGAATGTATGCACACCTAGTCCACTATGACTCCCTACAATTGAGGTCTCTAATTGTTAACCATGATACCATGACACCTTATCATTTCTGCTTTAGTGCCATTCCAAAATTCCACCTCTCACACATCTCTCGAAATGATCACACAATGATAGTCAATCAAGACCTAACCATTTTAAAAACATGCCTTATATTACCCATAAATGTGTCCAGGCCTTCAAAACCCATCCCATCCTCATCCAATTAATACCATCCTCCACTCATCATTCTTTAGTAGAGTCACTACCCAAAGTGTCCTCTGACCTAGACCTTAATGCAAAATCTGTGTCCCCATCATGATGCCTTAACACTCCTAGTCCTATTAAAGATGTGATCATTGTATCAGTGTGAGAGGAGATGATTATATGTAGAGAGAACTTGTAATAAAAATGGATTACCATCTATTTTGAAGATCCAACTCACATTGATTCTTCAAAAGCACATTCGAGCCAAACTGAATCAATAAGGGATTCTTAGGAATGCATAGGAGTTTAATATAATGAAATAACATGAGAAAAATGATAGTTTCTAGAAGGAAAACAATTTAAGGTATAATTATTGTTGAATTTAATCCACATCACATGGTTATGCTTCATAATTTAATAAATTATGTGGTAACCATGCGCATAACACAAGATATCAACCCAAGATCCACACAGTTTCACCAAACAGTTTGGTAAGTCTTCCACCATATTGGATTCACGAACATGTTTCAAGTGAGATGAATTTGAGATCCAATCCACAATCCCTAATAAGGAATCATATTTTCAAACAATTATTAGTAAACCTATGAAAAAATTAATAGTTATTTTATCTTATTTCCACATGGATATTGGTTAGTTTTGCAACATAAAACTGGTCTTTGGTGCTATTACTTGACCCAATGACATGTGAGGCATCTAAAGACTTAGTTTACCACCCTTGTTTTCATTCGTTCCCTCTAGAAATATGCACTCATCACCTTATCATATTCTGATGCTAGGTTGAATAACCCATCTAAATTGGTAGTTTGAAAAAAATGAATTCTTCCAGATATGTTAGAGGGAACACAATCCGATATCTAAAAAAAACACAGATATACCATCTAGTGTCCATCTCTCAACGGTCTCCCCATAATTGATTTTCAACCTCATGGATAGAGATTCATGATAATATGTATATGAATCATTAACATGCTCAATCAAATTTGGTTCAAGATAAAGTGGAAAGAAAACCATAACATCACCATGATCAACCCAATATTGACACATAACAGCAATAACCATTATCAATTACAACTGATATAAAGACTATCTATCAAACTATCATTATGGTTTTGAACTCAACGCTTCATCCCTTGAATTTTATTATTCTTTTGGTTTCTATCCTATAGGATGTAAGTGAAATATAGCTCGTATCTGGTAGGATAGAATTTGTGAATTTTACTTCTGTTTCAAGTGGAAATCTAGAGAAGTTGGGAAATAAGTCCGTAAATTTATCCCTAATGGTTGGAAAATATTTGTGTTTGGTAACATCAATATTTTCCAAAGTAATTTTCACCAGAGGTGTGCATGGGGTTCATGGGGTAGGGGCTGTGCACGGGAAAAGGGGGTGTGTTAGAGGTTAATGGAGGGGGTGTGATGGTTTCTATTACAAGGGGGAGGGTGCAATGAGTGTGTTAAATGGAGGGGTGGAAGGGCAAGGGGTGTGTGTGTCTGGGGGGAGGGGGTTATAAAGGTGTAGGGGTGGTGCAAGGGGTGTGCAAGGGGGTTGTAGGGTGTTGTGCAAGGGGTGTAAAGGGGTGTGAAAGGGGGTGTGAAAGGGAGGGGGTGCAAGGGGTGTGTAGAGGAGGGGACAAGAGTGTGTGTGTGGGGGGGGGGGGGGGTTCAAGGGGCATGAGAGTTTGCATGGGTTTTGTACTAGGTGTTGGGGTGGTTCAAGGGGTGTGTGTGTGTGGGGGGGGGGTAGTGGACGGGGTAGGGGCTATGTAGGGGTGGTGAAAGGTGTCCACTAGGGGGGGTTGTGAGTAGTGTAGGGGTGGTGCAAGTGGGGTGCGGGGGGGGGGGGGGGGTGCGTGGGTCGTGCAAGGTGCATGGGTGGTGAAAGGGGTGTGCATGGTGGGGGGGGGGGGGGTAATGGGGGTGTGCATGGGGGTGCAGGTCAGTAAGGCGGGTGCAAGGGGGTGTGTGAAAGGGGATAATAGGGTGTTGGGCGTGAGGATGGGTGTGTAAGGGGGAATGAGTGTGCAAGGGGTGTAGTGGGGTGTGTTGGTGGTGTGTGTAAGGGGGTGTGTGAAAGGGGACAGAGGGGTGTAAGGGGTTTAAAGGGGGATGTTTAAGGGGAATTGGTGTGCAAGGGGGTGTGTAGGGGGGTGTTCATTTGGGGGTGGGGGTGAAGGTGTGCCGAGGGGGTGCAAGGTTTGTGCAAGGGGACAGGGTGGTGCAGGGGGGGGGTGCAAGGGGGAATGAGTGTGCAAGGGGGTGAGGGGTGTAGGTGTGACATGG
The DNA here is from genome assembly GCA_963277665.1 of Viscum album. Taxonomy (NCBI): domain Eukaryota; kingdom Viridiplantae; phylum Streptophyta; class Magnoliopsida; order Santalales; family Viscaceae; genus Viscum; species Viscum album. Next base: position 1,741,183,443 of record OY728128.1, on the reverse strand, counting down.
GGGGGAGGGTGTTCAAGGGGGTTTGTTCAAGGGGATAGGGGGTTCAAGGGGGAATGAGTGGGGGGGGGGTGTTCAAGGGGATAGGGGGTTCAAGGGGGATTGAGTTGGGGGAGGGGGGGTGCAGGGGGTGTTGGTGTGCAGGGGTGGTGTGAAGGGGTGATTTTTATAGGGGTGTAAGGGGGTGTGTGCAAGAGGACAAGGGGTGGGGGGGGGGGTGCAAGGGGGTGAAATATGCTGTTTTTATGGAATGGGGAGGATGTTTCCATAGTTTGGAAGCATAGTTATAGCCATATAACCTTAGTTCTAAACTGTGGTAATGGCCCAATAGCAATGGTTCCAAACTGTGGCTATAGGTCTTGTGTTACTTAAGTTACTACCATGCATTGTAAACTATGTCTATAGGTATATAGTCACATTTTTAACCATGGATAAATACTTATAGCCATGGTTTGAAACTGTGAATATAGGATTTTCTCAAAATCCATGCCAATACCAGCCACAGTTCCTTAAACCATGGCTGTAACCTATAACCACATTTTTTGGACCTATAACCACAGTTTCAAAATATGTCCATAGCCTTATTTTGTAGTAGTGTTAGATATACACTATATAAGTTGAGGATAATCCCATTACATGTAAAATTCATCGTCCGAACCTAAGAGATTATCTCTCATCATGAATTTTAGAGATAGAGTGACTTAGTGAATGATCCAAGATCACCTTTAAGAAGCAAAGGAATTAGATCGAGGTGATATTCATGGCATTGAGGAAATCATCAGTGATTCACACTAGTACTCAAAATTTGAAAAATAATATATGTGAGTATAATTGAAGCATTTGTGGATGATCTAGAGGGTTTGACCATAGATCATTCGAGAAAATTTCACCAATGATGTTAGATAGAAGAGCATTCATCAATTCTATCTAGGTTCTCATTCTATTTTATATTTTTGTTGTCTGAAAATTTCACCTAAGATCCTAGGACTGTACAGGGTCTTAGATTGCTAGATATTATGAAGTTTTATCACCTCGATGATGAAATTTTTTAATTCTCCATGACATCATCTTCTGTCGCATGCCCCGATGCTATTACAAAATAGATTAACTTTTGAAAATAATTTACTTGAATCAAACACAGTATATAAAAAACATCCTAAAGACAACTATTAATGTAATGTTTTGAAAATTATTTTTTACATAGATTTAAAAAAAATTAAAAACACACTGAAAATAAACGAGGGGTTTAGTATCAAGATGTTACTTAATCCCCTATACTCAAAAATCACTATCTTCCACCCACTTTATTATTTAATAAATTTTTCCATGACATGGATCAGAATTTTATAAAAAAATCACAATTCTTTATAGGCACAAATCCTCTTCAATAGTTCTTTATGGGATCACATATTGTTAATATAGAGATTAATAGTGTCTTACACATTCTAGTTCAACTCAGGAGTTGTTTCATAGGATTTAAAAATAAATTCACAATAATAACTCGAAAGTAAATAAAATGAAGTACGTGAAAGACAATAAATTAATATAGTAGAGTTTGTTTCTATGTTATTCTATAGGTATTTATTATATTCTCATTATAATCTCTTAATTTTAATAATATTCTAAAATATTTTTGAATGTAATTTGCTACATCAATTGAGTTATGGAACAACATTTCATACACTTAACAAAATAGATTAAGGGTACATCTTATTCCTTAGAAATTTTGAAAAGTAAATATTCTGTTTTATATATTTTTTGTCCCCTTATTTTTATTACTTTTAAATTCCTTTAAAAATATATTCTCTAAAAAATATCCCTTGATAAATCATTATTAATATTTGTGTATTTTATATGAACATGCAAGGTCATTTAATTCTTATAATATAAAATAAATTCTGCATAGAAAAATTGTTGGATTAGTATAAAATCGATAGTAATATAATACTTAAATTTAGTTCTATTAAATTTAAATAATCAATTTCATTATTCATGGTCACTTAATTTTTCCACATCAGTATCCATGGCATCATTTTTCAATCACTTTAAATTATTTTATTTTACGATCAATAATTTTATTATAGTGTATATCTTAATTGTGGTAGATATATTTATTCTGAATTAGGTAGATACATACACTGTTGATTTGAATTTTATTTTTGTTTTATAGGTTTCTCATTCACTCAATCCAACTAGATTTTTGGTCACTTGGTTCCTTTGTTATTTTTTCCATGATATATCAAACGTTCATGGGGTTTATTTTTTCCTTTGAGAAAAACTCAACCATGATTTTTTAAGCCAATATGTAGTTAGTTTATAGTACTTGTGTTCAATCTGATATATTTTCATATATTCTCTATCTTCAGTCAATTATAATATTCAGTCATTTCTATGTTAGAAAAATTCAGCAAGAATGTTTTTTCTTTCACCAAACATAGAATGTATTATAATAAACACAAACATGATTTGTGACTATTAAAAAAAGTAATTTCTAGACTAAAAAAATAATTTTAATTTAAAATAAATACATAAAATTGTAAAATAATCTTTAATTATTTGAGTGGTCAGGATAATTGGAAAATTTCATTAATGTCGTATATATTAAAACAAATATTCCTTTAAATTTTTTTTTAAAAAGTAAAAATACCTCACTCAGGAAACTACAAGAATATTCCTTTGAAAAAAATAAAGACAAAATTATGTGAAAAAATGAAATTATAAATTAATAGGATAATATTAAAACATTCTTGAATTTTTTTAAAAGAAAACATGGAAAAAAAGAAACATATTCCCAAGCAATGAGGAAAAATGTTGTTTTTCTAAAAAAACCAATAATTTTATGTAACAACGAGAACAAAATTGTAATATCAAATAAAAATTATATTAATCACCAAAGTGGATAAAAATTTAATTGGATTTCTCTGGTAAGAATTATATATTTTTCTCAATGTAAAATCATGCATAGAAAATCCCAATTTTAAAGTGATTGAAACTTAAATATCTTTCCAGATTGGTTACTTTTAAATCATAAGAACCCTGAAATAATAACATCAAATGAAACATTAAATAAAATGAAAATAAGTAAAATCATTATATAAAAAGTTAAATAGGTATTATATACACATCATTAACATATATAGATGCATAAAATCACAAATCTCTCAAATAATCAATATTGAGATGAAGAACCCTTACAACCATGGTAATATATGAATCTAAAACCTCATGAAAGTTATAAACATTTATATATTTTTATATCAAAAATATTTTCATGAAAAAAATCTTAATATAAATTCCTGGGCAGTATGCAAACCATATTAAATAAACAATATGTGAGTATGACATATGTCCCACAGATATAAAAGGGAGATGAGAAACCCATACTTCAAGTATAACATGATTTTAAAGCAATATAACCTTATGTATAATGAATATAGATTTATTATAATTTAATTTTTTTTTCATATTGATAATACCATATACGATCAAATTATAATATTTCTGGACACATTTATTAATAATTCTACAACAAAATCATTATTTCTTGGTGTTAATTTTTTCGTTTTTTTCTTGAGAATTTAAGTTTGGCTGTTTTGGTACCTGTACATTGATTATGGTTACATAATATAAATAATGCTAATCATGATATAAATATAATTTATATTAATTATATATATATATATATATTTACATTCATCTATAAAAGGAAGATTTGGTAAAATTAATTATAGATTTCATGGAGATGGTTGCGCAAACATACACATAAATTTTATTTTTACATTATGATGGATGACATGAAGGCAAGGTAAACTATAAATAACTAATAAATAATTTTTACTATATCATATATATCGTATATATTCATTAAATCTATCCATATTTCCATCCATGTAAATAATAATGAAAAAATAAATCACATAGTTTTATGGAGGTGGTAGTCCACACATGTGCATGAGCGACATTATCGCTTTCTAACAGATTGAATGATAATAAAATATATATTATATTATAATCCTAAAATAAAAATTATTTCATAAATATTAGTTATAAAAATTAATCCCATCATATTAACCATCCAAATGATATGGTTATGGGAAATGAATTGTATCCCTATATGGAGGTAGTAGTCCACATGTACGCAAGAGTGATAATTTCACTTCCCATTTGATAGAAAAGAGGGTGAATAATTATTTTTACATAATCATAATAAAATAGAATTATATTTATGATACTTAGTTTATTATTTTATAATTAATAAAGTATATTTAGAAGTGGTATAAGAAGAATAAATTGAAACCAGGTAGGTAGGATGATTGCCTCTTCTTTGGTAGGCCTCCTCTAGATCATTTCTTAAAAATAATTAGAGTTGTATTTGAAGAATAAAAACACTATATTATTCTCTTGGTTAATTTATAACACTATTATTTAGGTTTTGGTCTTGATATATGGCTAAATGGATGTAGGGATGAGTGGAGATGATGTTCCCTTTTATAAGTAACCATAGGGGTACTCGTAGAATTACTTGAAGTATTAAATTGATATAAATTAATTTTCATGTTAAAGGGGATACAAAATTATATATCTGTAATATATGGTCATTATTATTTAAAATTATCAACTAAAATAAAAATTTCACTAGTATTATTTAGGTTTTTACCACTATCTCTTAGTTTCAACCCCACTAATCCTTTTGACAATTACTATAATATCAATGTTTTTAACTATTTAGGGGTATATAAAGCTACTATAAGATGAAAAGTGACACAAAAATGGAACATGTTTTGAATATTTGTCCATATAACATTAACTTGGTGTAATATATGTTTTTATGAATTTTAAATCATTTAATAATATTTCATTTTTTATAAAATATCATTAATGTTATCTTTTAAAAAACATGATATAATATAATATAATACATGTATAGCTCATGTAAAGTGGATATAAAATGATATTAGTATAATTATAAGTAATATATTATATTTATATTATCAAAAAATTATGTTTTTTCTATTTATATATAATTTTAAATATTATATTTTTGTTTAACCCTAGGTTAACCAATTTTAACCATAACTATAGTAATAAGTTTTTCAATGTTAACGGGTTATAATTTTATTCATAAGATGAAAATTGGCCCATAAATTTCTAGTATATGAAATTTTAGACAATTTAACGTCCTAATTATCATATTTCAAGATTTTTATGATTTTTAAATAATTTAGTAAGATATTGTTAACATAAAATACTGTGAACATCATTTCAAGAAATATTCACATAATTTTAATTCAAAGAAAACATGTAATAAAGGAAATTAAAATATAATACATTATTTTTTTTAAATATTTTATATTTATCTTCAATATTATTGGTACACTTTAACTAACTCGAGAAATACTACTTTTAGAGTTTTTAAAATCATTTACGTTGTTTTTTACACCTCACACAAGCATTGTGTTGGAATTCCATAACAATTAAACATGAATATTTCATCACTAAAAATTGAAAATACATCCCACTAAAAAAACTACTAATTAGTATTTTAAATAAAAATTTAGGGTTCATCATAAGTTGTATTTATCTGTATCCCAAATATTATTGATATTAAAATCAAGAAAGTTAAATTTCTGACTTTATCTTGTACATAAATATTATAAAGGTAAAAATAATTAATAAAGAAAAAAAGATCATATATTATAATTTTTCATTTTTAGGGATGAAATATACTCATAAAAGGAGAGAAATGAATGTTTACAAATGAATTTCAGGCCATGGGAAATTTTTTTAACCCTAATTAACCCATTTTACTTTAACTGTTGTAATTAAATTAACAATTATAAGTATTCATAATGGACAAAATAAAAGTGATCAGTTTACCAAATATGAACCTCCTAATTAAAAATGTCAAATTAAAATTTTAATATCCATTTTCTCGATGTTTTAGACTAAAAATTGTGATAAAATCATAAAACATAATGAAAATTATTTTTTTAGAAAAATACATTTTTATTTATAAAAATGTTTTAATACCAAATACAACCATAAATTTGATTCTTGTGAAATTAATTAGATTATTAATAATATAAAATAACTAAATTTACATTTAAACAATTAAAAAAAAAATACTCTACAAATTTTGGAAATTAAAAATTTAGTTTTAATAAAAATTAGTATTTTTAAGTATTCACCGGAAAATAAATATTTTCAAAATAAATCAAAAAATACCCATAAAATAATTATGATATAAAAGATAATGAAATTTTGATATTTTTTTCAAATATTTTTTAATGATTTTAGAAATTATTTAAAATATTTTCTTACTAAAAGAAACAAAAATGTATTTTAAAAAATGATAGCTTATTTTAGAAATTTATTGGGATAAATTTATTGATTATAACATATATATATATATATATATATTACACACATATATTTCACAATTAAATTACTTATATTAAAACCCAAAAATTCAAAAATAAGGTTAACAGAGTCATAAAGATATTAAATGTTTCTTTTAAACATGGTTTTGCGGGTTATATATGCTATCAAACATAGCCTTTGTTTAAAATCTCGTGCAGTCACATAAATTAGTACCATGTGATGTAATTTATTTCTGTATATTTGTGTGGTTTTTTGAACAAATCCTATCTGATATTCCATCAAACTTGATGCTCTCTCCATGTTTTTTCTTTTGTATGTGAGGCGTTAGCATTCCAAGAAAGAAGATCAAACCCCATCTGAACATCCGATGACTCAGCTCAACCCACTAATACCATCGAAGGGGGATGAATTTTTGATGACATATAAATGTTAAATATAAATCCCATAAGACTGTGATCAAGATTATTTATTGTCTTAATTGGTGAATGATATGCAATTTATTGTATTTTTTAGTTATAGTTATAGTGTGGTTTTATATTTCTCACATGGGTGATAATGGGAATTAGTATAAATTGCTTCTTTAAATTATAATAATTGATATTAGACACTCATTAATTCCAAAAGTGGTATCAAATCCACCCATGTTCTTAGATTTGAGAAGTCATTCATATAATGATTAAAATGTAAACAACATATCATCATTTTCATCATTATTACAAGTATGATGATTTATAGTTACCTTCATGAAAAATTCCAATATTACGTAAGGGTTCCCATTGTTTAGCTTAATATATACTTTCTAACATAAAGTTAAACATTATTTACCTTTTCTTAGTAGGTTCTGTGTAAAGTTCATCATAATTTATATTTACATAGTTGTTTATAAAAAAAGGTGATCATTTATACAATTAAATAATATACCTTCATAAAGGTAGTTTTTATATAACCCTGACATAGAAGGAAACTCACATGCCACCCTTACATGGAAGACGATGAATATAATAATATCTATGTCACCTTTATGAATGATAAAAATATTACAATTCCTTTATGCAGGAGGAATATGTAAAGGTAAAAGATTTTACCATCATACCGATTGTGTCTCCCATGTAAAGTAAAAGTGACAAAACATAAAAAAACTATATTTTGTTATGTTTACTTGTGATTTATATATTTTTATAAATCCTAGATTATGATATTTTGGTAACCTTTTATTTTATAAATAGTTTATCAGTTAGTTAATTATAAATTATTTATAATAAATTATATAAATATTTATGAAATATTTTTGAGTAAAATAATATAAATAATAATTTTTAGTATTTATGATATTTTGACCAAATTCTGTGAAAAAAATATATACAATGGAAATAAAATTTTTATTTATAAATAAAAAGGTTATTTATAAAGTTTTTAAAAATTACATTTGAAACTCCAAAATATGATTTTTTATATTTGAATTACGAATGTTTCAAATTTAAGGGGTTTATTTTGGATATTACTTAAGACCACATAAAAAATGGGTTTGATTTATTTTTTAATCGTTGTTTAAATAATATTAAATCTGATGGTATTTTAAAAATTTAAAAATATTTTATTGTTTTTTATTCATAATAACAACATATATTTAAAGTGAAAATTCCATATAATATCGAATATGAAAGAGATCATATTAGATTTAGTATAAAAGAGTATATATTCTAATTTATGGAATTTATATAATGTTAACGAATTTATGAAATGGTTTATAGTTGTCTTTTATTTATGAATTGTCTATAAATGGTTATCTCATTTTTAAACATTTTAATTAATCATTTATTTAAATAATACCTCTACTTTATTCATAATTATTTTTTTTTCATTATAAATTATGTATTCTTTGGTTTAATTGTATAACTACCTATAGAAGACATATCATACTTTAATATATGTAGTTACACCCCATGTATAATAAATGTATTTACTTTCCAACAACCATGAATTATTTTTTAATTGAATTTATTATATTGAATATAGTTGTTGAATACAATATATATATATATATATCATATCATATTTTAAAATTATTATGAATTATATTTTCTATTGGGAAAGGTATCCCTAGGAAGAGGGAATTTGGATCAAACATTTAACAAGACATGAGGAATATTCCTTGTTCTATAAAGGTGTAGGTAGATTAGATATGGCTTTGGGCTTACTCAATTGTAGTTTTCCAATCTCACATAATTGTAGAACTTCACAATAATTGTTCATGTATCTTGATCAAATGATTTATTTGTATATGTGTAAATAAATTTGAACTCTATATTTGTTTAATTAACACAATCTATGATTTGTGTAAAGAGATACTAATAAATTTGGTTTGAACATGTTTATTTTTTATAAGGAATATTATTCCAAACTAAATCAATAGAATCACATATACATTATGGTCATAATATTAAAAGATGGTGAGATTAAACACCCTTCAAATAATATGTGTTAGATTACTTATTAAGAGGATATTTTCAAGACATTGATCATCCAACTAGGTAGTTTCACACCACAATAAAGCATCTTTGAATTATCTAGTGTGTGGTAAGAAAGTAGTGAGTGACACCTATTATCCAATTGTTTAGTTTCACAAGACAGAAGTGTTCCCCTATAGTCTCTGATGTTAGGTTTTTTTGATGTTTTATATGGGTTAAAATTAGTTGGTAAGCTATAATGGTTCAGATACTAATGTAATATAGTTTAGTATTATCCATATGATAGATATAGAAAAATAATTTTCTTGTCAATAATACTTGAATCAATTTTTTTTGATTAAATTGATATCATACATGAATATCTAATGTGATGAGATCCATTCAATAGTGGGGTTATTTATTTGTGAAATAAAACTCTTTTATCAATAAATAGATATGATTTATTAGGACATAATTTTTATTCAAAAAGGTATAATTAAATAAAAATGATGATAATTAATCAAACATGATATTCATATGATAATAGTTTCTAGTGTAGACAAATTTCATCATCATCATAGAAATAAAAATTAAGATTAATCCTTATAATTATAATCTTAATTTAGGAAACTATATGGATTATTATTTTATAAAAAGATTTGTTGTGTTAAATTAGTTACTTATGAAGTAACCAAGAATATAAATTTCTCAAAAAGTTAGTTTATATATTTATGGAAACATATAATGATTCATTTAAGGTTTAATATTTAGTAGATGAAAAATGAAACATGAAACATTATTCTCTACTCATATACGAAATATTATTGAGTATATCAATAATATGGTAAGACTACATGTTTCCTTATGTATTTTTATATTTTAAGAATCCATTATATTTTCAAAATGGATATTGGTTGGATATTCAAGCCAAAATGGCCAACAACTGGTGATCATACTGGAGTGCTTGATCTTTTGCAGTAAAAAAACAAATACCTTATAAATATGATATGGTAAATGGTGTGTCAATGCATGAAACACATATTTTAGGAAAATTAATTTTTGTGATGCATAGACCACTCTTGAATTATTCCAAAAATAATGTGTTTGAGTTTTAGTCCATTATTTTAGCTATATGAGAATGAATTTTCAATGTTAAACATGTGAATTAAATGTAGCTTTAATTTTTTGGTGAAAATGGGAGAGAATATTAACCATGAATCCATTATATAAGAATATATTTATTTATTTGTTGGATGAAATTCATGGGTATTAGGGGTGATTTTTAAAACCCATATTGATGTTTATAGGTGTCCCATTGTTGGGTAAAGGGGATTCCTATTTTTAGAAGGGTAGACTTGTTAATATAAAAGTAGAGAGAGACCCAAAAAAATATTAATATATTATTCTTATAGGAAAATATCGGTCCTAAGTGATTTGATGAAAATATGAATGAGTTTTCACCTATTGAAGATTCATATAAAGAAGAGGAAAGTTAATTCTATGAAAAAATTAGAGTTAAGATGAAATATAGATTAAATCTGGAAGAATAAAATTATTCAAGTGGGAGAAATTCCAAAATTTTGATGATGAATACCAAATTGAAGTCAACATAGAATATATATATATATAAGGACTAGTTCAATGAAATTTACATTAGGAGAGGGAATTTAATTTCTATAAAAAGTTTTAAGGTGATCCTTTCCACTAGCACTGAGAATTGGATGGAAATTATGAGGGAGTGACCCTTAGGAAGTAGTGATTTATCCATAAATTTTTTAAAGGGAAGTGAACATAATGATGACAAGTAGTATTTATAATGATTTAGTGTCTGAAACATTTCCAAATAATTCTTCTTAAATGTACCATAGTGAGGGTGAGCAAAGTAAAATATCATGTCACTATTCACTTTATGCATGAAAACCAAAAAAATCAATCAACCTAACCTATATTTGGTTAAATATATTAACAAGTAACCCTATATTTTGGGAGATCATTATAAATTATGGAAATTAAAATATTAAGTGTTTAATCTTGGGTTATGTACTTGCATACCCTTATATATCCTCTTATAATGGTAATCTCACACTAAACCCCTATTAAGGGACTAAAAATTTGTATCAAAGGGATAACTTCATAAATCTGGGATTTTCTACTTCTCAAACTCAATCTCAAATTTTTGAATAGAAATGGAATAAATAATAAAATATTTTATGATTGATGGATATATATTCAAAAATTATAAAATGAATATCATTTTCTTTATGGAAAATTCTTTGACATACATCGAGATGTTGTTGATGATGGAATTGTTTCATTAAAAATAAATATAGTTATCTTTGAAACATATCAAATAAAAATTGTTATTGATGACATAATTAAAAAGACATTAAAGGATTCCCTTAGAGATAATGTGTAAAATGTAGTATCACATGAAACATTAACTAAATATATGTGTATGAAATTAAAATATTTACATGATAGTGATGATGAAGATTTTCTTATATTAAAAATTAATGAATAAGATATATAATATGATGTCATCCCAAATGTTTCTATCTCCAACCTAGGAAATTTTTGAACATTTTTCTCTATGTGATACCAATATTGGTTTGAAGAAAGGATGAAGTGTTTTGGAATCAATCAATGTGATGGATATTATAACAAATTATGGTGGTGGAGATTCAACAACATCAAGTTATTATTCTATTTGATGTTCTTAGAATGAACAAGAGGAGGACCCAAACTTAAAATATAAGGTGGAATAATGACAAGTCATTAATGAAATATATTTTTCAAGATTTATTATATATTCATGGAAAATAAAAGGTCGAATGGATAAAAAGTGGCCCTAAATTTTATAAGAAAAATAATGGGAACAAATAGGAATAAAAAAGTTATATTATTGATGATCTTTCCTGAGATATTTTAAATAAAATATTCATGGAGAAGGAGTTGAAGACAATTATAATTCTTCTCAAATATCTACACTAAGTATAAAGAAAAATTGAAATGTATTTTTTTAAGTATGCATGAAATAAATACAGAAATTAATAATAAAGTTGATATGATTATAGAAATTGAGTAGAGGATAAACATCTAAACTAATAAGATTAAAATTCATCAAAATATACCAAAAAATCAAGAAAGACTCTTGATATAAAATCTATATGTAATAAACTGTTCTATGCTAATTCTAGAATAGGTAATATATATAAATTTAGGAGGCACATAAGTGTTTTTTTGGATGGATTAGGCCGAGTAAGAGTAGGTGGTTTGGATATCAAAAATCACAATAATATTAGATGTACTCTAGTAGTGCTAGTATTTCAATTTGGTAGAGACTGCATGATGCATGATTCTTATGGGAAATATTTTATTTTTTATATGCCTAATCACATATAAAGGTATTGAAATTATAGGAATTCGTGTAAGGGTAAGCAAGTAATAAAGAGACACTCCACTCCTAGGACAATGATGAAAGAGTTTATCCATGAGAACGTCCCGCTAATCCGAAAAACATTTTAATTCTTTTGGAGAATGAGAATGATCCTTAAAATAAGGTCTATGAAGGACTAAGAAATAGATACGCATAAAACCTATATTCTAAGAAAATAAGTAAAATATTGAATAAAAACCGTGTGGTTTTACCAACTATGAGAAAGGTTGAAGAACAAGTAAAGGAGAACACATCGATGTAGAGGAAGTGTGAAACATGTCACTCTTGGACAACAATAAGTTTTCCAAATTGGTTCATCATAAGAAACTAAAATAAGAAATATGAATATAGAATGGAAAATAAATGTGGAGGTGATATACACTTATGATTTTGTTGAAGACATTTCTTTTTTATGGAAATCCCAAACCAAGGAAGGATAAAAATTCTCATATCCATGAAGAGAAGTGGGTAATAGGTATCTCATGAGGAAGATCCTTTTCAAAGGGGTTAATAATATTCACTAAAATATATTAATAAGAATACTTTAAAGATAATATTTTATTATTATCCCAAAAAATAGAAAAAGGAAAACAAAATATTAATAGTGAAGGGTTGGTCCAACATGGCTAAAAATATTTCTCATCCTAAAGAACATTAATTTAGTACTCTCACTATATTATTTTTTGATTCTAATATATTGTAATAGGTAGATAATTATTTGGAGATATCATCCATATGGTGATTGTGCTAGAAAATCACATTTTATGGAGCCAAAAGAATAAATACTAGAATTGTATCAAAATTTCCCACAATTTAGAGACCAAAAATCGATGTTAAATGTTAAAGACTTATTGGGGTTGTGAAACAAGAATAAAATAATTATTAGGAGTATCTTGTAATTGAAGATACTTGTGAATAATTGTAAGGTAAAGTTACCAATTTGAATCAATGTGTGTTTAATTTTTTTTTTTATTTTTAACATTTGTAAGATCTTCAGAAAAAAATTACTTTAATATTTTTACACAAACAGTCTGATATGAAAGTAAAGGAGATCACATGTTTTTTAATGAGATATGGAAAACTCACATTTTTCATGTGTTTTTCATTGGTATTCATGGGTGACATGAAATCTATTATTATATCATATAAAATTATTTTTTCCTACACCAAGCTTAGGAACTTATGTTAAAAGTATTTATTTACATCTAAAGTGAAAATAATAAATTCATTCAATGAATCTATTGAGAAAACAAAGTAGTAATCAAGGTTAAATTATGGATTTTTTTAGTTTTGTTTATTATAACAACAAATTATGATCATTTGGTTTTAGAGGATTTGATTAATCATAAGATGGTTGATGCATTGGATGGTGGTTTTTGGAAGAAGGGGACAATTCATAAGATAAGGAATTCCTACCTATCCTTATAGGGTCACTTGAATCCCATGAGGAATCCATATTGGAATTTGAAGAAAAATTAGATGTTAAACTTTCTATGACTTTATTCTCACACATAAAGGGGGATAAATATTTAAATATTAAAGGATGTGAACCAATTTAGTTGATAAATAAAAATTCAATTAAATTTAATGACAATTTATTAAAGAGTAATTTCACTCTATATTTCATATCCAATAATGGTATGGGATATTTAATAATTTCAACAAAATCAAAAGGGGGGATTTTTTGGAATTCCAAAGGGCTGAGTTGGATTTATTGACAATATTTGAGGTTGATGTGTTTTATTGACAATGAGGTTCAATTATTGATGTTTTATTTTTTGACAATGAATCTTAAAGGTTGTTGAATTTTACACAATATCTACATAAATGATGGGAAGAAGTATGAATGTAATCCAGAAGTGATGGAAATAGAATACAGTTTAAAAAATTTTCCACATGGACTAAAATAAGAAACCACATCTTAGTGGTTGTCATTAAGTAGTTAGCGAAGAAAATTATGATGTGTATAATAAACAGAAGAATAGAATGTGTTGAAGAGAACAATGCCTTATATTTGTAAACTAAGAAGGGACTATGCCATAGTGATACTCATGGTTTAATTCCATAGAACCTGTGTAAATGGTTTAAGCATAATATGTCAATGGGGAAACCATAGTCAAGAAAAATGGGTACCAAGTGATCATGGATGTGGATATTGTAGAAATAAATTAGTGTGTTGAAGAACTTAATTTAAAAAAAGACCAATATAGGATGTTCTGCATCCTAGAGTAATATGTAATGTCTTAGGAATATCCCTATTAAATATTTGTAATCCTATTATGGGTGTGGTAGTGTTTGATTGTGTTTGTGGTTATTAGGTGGAGCTACATGGAAAATGACAAACAACAGGTAACAATTCCATAGTGGCTGATGTTTTGGAGTGAAAATGACCAATGGTTTTTCACCATGCCATGGTGAATGGCGTGTTGATGTGTCACAAATATATATTTGATGATTAATAATTATAGCAATTCATGAAGAATTATTGAATGGTTCCATAACCACATGACTTAGTTCTAGAATATTATTTCAGCCTAATGTGAGGGAATTATGAAGTGTTACATAGGTTAATTAAATGGAGATTTATTCTATGTGGAAAAAGAGAGATTCTATTAACCATGAATTAGTTACAAAAAAATACAGATATAGAATTTGTGGTGTAAGTTCCCAGGTGTTCTTGGTTTATATTTCAACCCATAATAACTTCGTTAGGTGTCCCATTATTGGGATCAAGACCTCTATTTGAAGAAGGAGATAGAATATGATAGAAAATTGGAGATGGTGTTAAGAGTATATTGGATATATGAATCTTAAAGGAAAAAATGAGTTTCTATTGAGGTTTTGGAAAGAGGAAGGATTTTGAACCTATTGAAGATTCATCTAAAGAATATGATGGTTTTTATTTTTCAAAAATATAGAGAAGATGAATTATTGATAAAATTTTGAAGATAAAGTTCTCAATGATATTAATTCATATATTATGAAGGTGAAACCCATGTAAATCTCAAAAGATAATATTTCAACATATGAAGTCTTTTTCCATGAATGTACAATATATAAAGGACCTCTATATCCCTAAATTTGGTTGAGGTGATCCTTTCTAGAAATATTGATCCTTGTAAGAAAATTTTGATGGAGTGTCCCTTGGGAAGTTGTGGGAAATACCATATCCTTTATAATAGAGAGTGATCCATATGAAGATCCTTTATTTTTATAGTGATTTTATGAATGGAACTTTTTTGATTAATTCTCCAAGGTTGTAGTACAATGATGGTAAACAATGTAAATTTTCTTGTCCCTATTTAAATTTTCCATGAACACATAAACCGATCTAGAAACCTAACATATATTTGGTTAAAGAGCATAAAAATTGAACCATAATGGTGAGAGGTTAATATCCTTCCGAGAAAGTGATATATTTAAAAAAATTTGTACATGGGAAATGTATTTTTATTTCTCGATTTACAACCCCCCTTACGGTAATATCACACTAATCCACTATTAAGGGACTAATATATTTTTAGACGAATATATGGATAAAAGAATCAATCAAGAAATTTGTTAAAATTTAAATCCATGTGTTCCTGACACCCATTAGTATAATATTCTAAGAAATTTATATTTTCAAATGAAAATCCTCTAAACATATAAAATAATGCATATGGTGTTAAATAATAGTTTATTTTTAAAATATTCATGCTAAAATAAAATAAATTTTATTTAATAGACAAAGTAAAATTTCTGTATCATAGAAAGATATTATAAAAACAATATAGTGTGTAAGAATATAGTGGGAGAATGTTTTTATTATTTTTGAATAAAAAAGTTAAAAAATAAATAACTATATCAGTAAAAAATTAATATAACATAATTTCTTAATCAACTGGTTTTGAATCAGAGTTCCAACTATCCTCATGCATGCCACCCATACAAATAATTCTTCTTACTAGTAGTGAGGTTTAAAGTCCATCAATGGGGAGACTGTACCCACAGTATCATTTCCTCAAAAAATAATAATATCATAGAATATAATAAAATATAATAAACTGAGTAAACATGAATAAAAATTTTATATCGAATACTAGAGTTTCCTACACTTTTACACCGGGGTTGCACACTGTTTATGGGGATGTTAATCGGTCTTCCCTGTATTCTTTCTTTACAAAGGCATGCAGAATCCATCGATTCTTCAGAAATGTGTGCTTCTTGATCTAAACTGGATAATGGAATTCCAGTTTCTCCTTTAGTAAATTTTTCCTTGGAACTCATGACCTTGTATTGGTCTCCCTCATAGATTTGAATATTTGTTCTTGAATTGCATTCCCAATGCCATATATTTGTGGACACCAGTTAATTACACTACTTCTGTTAGGAAATTACAAGGGGTCTTGACATGGTAGAAACATTCAATAAGAGTAGATGGTAACATCAGGCTAGCCACTGCATCTCTAGATGCATGAATATTGGTCCCATGTATTCTTACTCATAGGAGGGCTTCTAAAGGGTTTGTGACTTGTGGCATACCACATCAATTATGTGGTATATGATATGAGAGGAATTTATATGAGGTTTTTATTAGAACCCCATGTTTAATATAGGGTATGAAATTTTTTAATGACTTACAGAGATGGTTATGCTGAAGAAATAGTTTTCAAGGTTTTTTATACATCCCATGCTCAACACAAGGTATCCCATAAGATTAAGGTATTTGAGAGATGGAATGATAATCATCAGAATTCCCCATAGACACGTATCAAATTGGTACATCCCTAGGGGGGGCACTTGGATGGTTTACCAGATGGGTGGATCTAAATGCCCAAAATAATGGGACCCAAGGTGGAGTATCCAAAAAAGGGAAGATATCACACCGTGAGGGTGGATCCCACAAAAGGAGAACCATATGGATGGATTAGAACACCTAAAAAGAGAATACCCAAGGTGTTTTGTCCCAAGAAGGGAAGCTGTCACACTGTGAGGGTGTATTAAAAAATCGAACATCGTATGTATGAATCATAACATCCAAAAAGAGTGTAAATAGGTTAGTGTGTCTCAAAAATAGAAAATGTCCCACCGTAATGGTGTATCCGAAAAATTAAGTACCATATAGATGGATCAGAACACCCAAAAAGAGCATACCTAGGGTGGTGTTTCCTAAAAAGGGAATATGTCACACTTTGAAGGTTTATCCCAAAAAGCGAGCACTATATGGAGGGATCATAATTCCCAAAAAGTGCGGACTTGGGGTGGTGTGTCCAAAAAAGGGAATATGTCACTCCTTGGGGGTGTATCCCAAAAAGGGATCACCATATGGATGAATCGGAATGTCCAAAAAGAGAGTACCTAGTGTTGTTTGTCCTAAAAATGGAAGATATCACACCATGAAGGTTGATTTGGACACTACTGAGGGAAGATCCGGGTGGTGGTCCCCAAATAGGGGAACACTATGGTTCACCATTGGATGGGATTGTATCTCAGGGATAATTCCTATGTACCTTGTTTAGTATAAAGTGATCAAAACCCACATTGATTGAAAGGGTGGCTTGGGTATTACACGTGGTTAGCTTCCCTTCACAAGATGGTCACTCATTGTTTGAAGATATGGATGTTCAAGGCTTAACCAAGGTTGTCTTCCCAGGTGATACTATAAGCAGCGATGAAGTGGATGTCATGATCTCACCGAGATGCGGTGGCCTAGGTAATAATCAGAATGGATGATGGAGGATTTCAATAAAGTTGGTGAAATAAAAGGGGTGGAACTTACATGAATATGAAGACATTGGGATATAAACTCAATGAGGTTTCCTAAATAACCCCATGGCAGGGAATCAATGTCTAGATAGTTAATAAATGGGGTGATCAGACACCTAAGGACGCGACCTGTGAGAATGGACAAAAGGATTGGGACCTGAAGGAAGTGAAACCTCCATGTTCGGAAATGACCTTACCGAAACATAAAGGATCATGGGAGACACTAGTATGGGACATGGATAATGGTATTGAACCTCATGTAGGATTCCTACGTATCCTCGTGGTGGATAATCAAAGTCTACATAGTTCAATATGATCCATTGAATTGGGGTGTATACAAAGGACAACAACCTAGAGACATGTTGGGGCCTACACATGGTTATCATCCCATCACATGATGGACACTATTGGTTAAAGGAATATGTTGAAGTGTGAGGATTATTCATAGTTATCATCCCATGGATGGATTCAAACACATTAATGTGGAAGACCCTAAGATGTGTCATAAGGTTAGATGATGTCACATTAGGAGGGTGCATCTCTAGGAGGGAGCACCTGAGTTTACCATTGGTTGGGATTGAGCCTTGTGGAGGAGTCCTACATACCCAACAGGGATAAAACCCCATATAGTTTGGATATACAATTTGAATTCATGTGTTAAGAGAAATGAATGGACATGAAGTGGCCGAGATAGATGGATGATGGGCTTGAACCTTAGGGAGACTTCCTATGTATCCCCGTGGTAGGGAATCAAAGTCCACATAGTTCAATGAAGAGGGGTCTGTGGATTACATTCTAAAGAATCCCAAAGAGTATTTCATGGTTACTGCTATACTCTAAGCTCACATGAGTCATGATCAGTGTTAGAAAGACGAGGAAGCATCATAATAGATAGACCTGTCATAGAAGGCATGCACATGGGGAATGGTGATTGGGGTGTTTGCATAGAAGATGTATCTGTGTCACTAAGAAGATACAATGATGGATGGGGATTAAAAATGGAATTTTCCCATGATATCCTCCTCATATCTGGTCATGAGTGAATCCCATGTTCATTTGAAGGGGTACTGATTTTTTTTAGCGTCATATGAATGGACACGTTGTTCAGTGATTATGAAATGAGTTGCTTATGATGTCTTCCTCATGTCGGGCCATGAGGGCATCTCTACTTGCACATGGGTAGAGGGGTATGGTTGGGGATTAAACCTAATTAGGAGGCCCAAAGTGTTCTTTTAAATATATCTAAAGATGAGACATCTTATACTTGATTCATACGTAATCCTATTCTTGAATGATATGGTATTCTATTGTTTAAAGTCATACAGTGAGGACTGTTGGAATCTTAGGCTTGATGCATAAGGCATCTCTTATTGGGAATAAGAGGCATCCTATTTTTTTCATATAGGGTGTAGTATACTTTAATGTCATGAAGTGATGACTATTTGGAATAAGTCACATACAAATGGCTTGTGTGGGACTTATGAAAGAGCGGACCTTTGTGGTTAAATGTGGAATAAGAGATATTTCAAGAAACCTATGGCGGGTGCACACAAAAAGGGGTGTTTGATGTCAGATTGGGTGCATAAGAATCTTGCACATAGATTCCAATATTTTATAAACATCTCGAAACATTTGTGCACCTTTCTTAGCCATTTTCCAAGGACTTATCTGAAATTACTAACATACCTCGCATTGGGTGCATAAGAATATTGTTTGCATATGTCAATCTTCCGTGCACATTTCAAAACATGTGCACACATTACTTAGGAATTTTTTGGGAGGTCAAGGAAGGTGATGAAATCGCATTTGGCGCATAAAATGTTTGTGCAATGGGCTGCACACAAGATTCTTTTTTATTTGAAAGATTCCATTCTTTCTTGAAAAACTTCAATTCATGCGCCCAAAACTTCGATTCTTGCGCACAAAACAATAATTTTCCATAAAATCACTACAACTGTATTGTCCCAGAAATTCCATATATTTTTTTAATTATACGGAAGTATTTTGAGTCCCAAAAATATAACGGTGTGCGATTCTGAGGACAGTAGTGCCAGGAATGATCCGTTGAAATTTTGTTAAGATTTAATTAGCGCACATTAGCAGTTTTCCTAAAAAAGTGGAATAACTCTTAAACAGTTACTCGGATCAGAAATCTGAGTGGACCGTTGCACTCAAAATGGTGGGTTTACCCTAAAAGAGACTTAATTTTAGTCAGTGTGGGACTTATGTGGGGAAACCCAAAAATGACATAACCATAAATAAAATAATTAAATAAAATAATTTTTTATTTCAAAAGCTTATCACTCATGAACAGTAACTCGGATTAAAAATCCGAGACCACCACTGGACATGTGAGGGTATTCTCTATTTAGAAAGATACTAACATTGGCCCGCATGGGCCACTAGTTAATGTTAGTTTTTGTCCATCAATAGAATAATTATGTGACAATGATTTTGTTGTAAAATCCATAACATTTAAACGGTAACTCAGATTTGAAACCCGAGAGTATCGTTGGGTTCGTTGGGGTGTTTTTCACTTCGGTAGAGCCCAACCTTGACCAATGTGAGTTGAGGATGACAGTAAATATTTTTCTGAAAATATTTTCAAGTATGTTCAGTAAATAAGTGAGCGACATTTTGTAACTTTTGAACCATTGCTCAGAATTGAAATCCCAGGACACCGTTGAACTTCCAGTGCCATTATTCACTTAAAGAGACCTTTAACTCAAATTCAGTAGGTCGAGGGTGGAATTTAGTTTTCTGGATTTTTGTGGGAGTGTTAAAAGAATAAAAATAAAATAAAACAACATCTTTTTTTTGAAATAAACATTTTGAATACTTGGTGGTGGTGACCACCCAAACTCCACTTTAATATGAGTTAAACCTTATAATTCCCCCAATTAATATGCCAAATTTAATTTAATTAATGTGCCAACTTTTATTGAAGTAATAATATTAACTCAATTAAAGTTGGATCCTCACCCTTTTGGTTGGGATTGTTGGAAAAGGGGAGAGATTAGGAGAACTCAGAAGGACATCCTCTAATGAAGAATGAACCTACAACATGGAAGATGCTCAAGTCCGGATCAGAAGAATCTTGTGGGAACAATGAACTCCAACGTCACCCTCATCATCTTCCTCCTCACAACACCTCCAACAAACGATCGAGGTATAGGTTTTAATTTGAAGTATGATTAAATCTATTAGTTCATTCTTCAAATTTTTGATTCACAAAGATGATGGACAAGAAAACAAGGCCAACAGTTCGCACTTATTCCCTGACCCTTTTCTTTAGTTCTTAGTGCATTCTTCGTGCATTATTTGATGCCAAATAATTATGCATGTTGAATAAACAATGTCTCATTGAGAATAAAATATGGATGCAGAGATCTCGACCCGTGGATCGTGAATATGCGAACGTCAAATCTTTCAGTCTTGGAACGAAGCTGCAATGACATGTTGAAAGAGGGCAGCACATTTGCATCACCAGTAGAGGGGGAGGCCTCAGTTGTTGAGTTACAGTGGTACACTGGAGGGCATCCAACACCCGGCCGATTGTGGCTTGAGCAGAAGGCATACCCAGGGAACGGCCAGCCGTGTGAGGACAACAATGTCGTCACACTGCTAGGAGGAGAACCAGCCGGGAATCTGGCCGACCGTGATGCACCGAGATGGACCTTCTATAGCAGGTCTTGGATTATAGAATTCTGAATGGTCCATTTTACTGTTCAGGAATCCCGAGGGGGGGGGGGGGGGCTCCCCCTGGTGGAAGCTAGGGAAAACCGCACCTAGTCGGGTGGACCACACCCAGCCATGCATGCCACACCGTATCAGGCCGCACCTTGCTGGCCATGCCTAGCAGGTCTCACTGTAGCGGGCCACACCAAGCGGCCCACGCCACAATGGGTTGTTCCCACTCCGGACCAGCCATACCGGGCAGGACCTTAGTTGGGCTAGGTCAGACCGGACCAGGGCCCAGCTGGACCCAGATACGCTTTTATAGCTATATCATGAAAACCATGCATCAATTTGATGAATCTTTGGCAGCACCAGGATCCTAGGATCGAGAAAATCCTCAGTGTATAATCCCCTTCAGTTTCGGATAATGTTGGAGTATTTTCGGGATGGATTGATCCGGAATCCAACCAGCCCCTCAGAATGGAAACAGTAATAACTTACAGATCGTGCATCTAATTGACACGCAATATATCTCATTGAGTCCCTTATGATGTGATGAACCTTTGGGATACTTATTAATAATACTTCATGGCCGTTGAAGTATCGACTACTGGATAGAGGAGTCGAACCTTTCAGAATCAACCATGCTTAGTGCAAGAACCCTATGACAGGCTGTACTTAAAGAATATTCAGATCCCGTGTGGGTCGTCTTCCGATCCTATGTGGGTAGTATACTAATTATTTTTGGTTCATCTCTCAAAGATCCTATGTGGTCAGCGCATACTGATCCTGTGTGGTTCAGCGCTCAGTGATCATGTGTGGGTCAGATCATACTGATCCTGTGTGGGTCAGATCCTTTGTGGGTCAGAGGGGGTCAGTTACCTATCTATCCTATGTGGTTTCCGGGGGGGGGGGGGGGGTTAGTTACCTATCAATCCTGTTTGGGTCAGCAGCGGTTGGTTACCTATCAATCATGTGTGGGTCAATAGGGGTTCATTACCTATCAATCCTGTGTGGGTCAGTGGGGGTTAGTTACCTATCGATCCTATGTGGGTCAAAAGCAGTGATACTTAATATAATAAGATGATATAGCCTTAGGAACAATCATCTATACTTATGTACTTAAGTTATACATATTTTGGGCTAAGTCTTTTACCTGTGTGGTACTTCAATCTCTGTGGTGATACCTGTGTGGAACTTCTATCTTCACAGTGTTACCTATTTGGTACTTCTATCTTTGTGGTGTTACTTGTGTTGTACTTCAATCATAGTGGTGTTACATGTCTGGTAGTTCTACCTTTGTGGTATCGTCTTTGTGGTGTTACCTATGTGGTACTTCTATCTTCATGGTGTTACCTGTGTGGTACTTCTAGCTGCGTGGTGTTACCTGTGTGGTACTTCTACATTCGTGGTATCGTCTTCGTGGTGTTTCCTGTGTGTTACTTCTATATTCATATAGTTACATGTGTGGTACTTCTATATTCATGGGGTTACCGATGTGGTACTTCTCCCCTCGTGGTATCATCTTCGTGGTGTTACTTGTGTGGTACTTCTATCTTCATGGTTTTACCTTTGTGGAACTTCTAACTTCATGGGGTTACCAGTGTGGTACTTCTATCTTAATGGTGTTACTTGTGTGGTACTTCTTTCTTCATGGTGTTACCTATGTGATACTTCTATCTTCATGTTGTTACTTATGTGGTATTACTGCCTTTGTGCTATTGTCTTCATGGTGTTACCAGTGTTGTAGTTTTATCTTTGTGGTGTTACCTGTGTGATACTTCTACCTTCATGGAGTTGCCTTCGTGGTGTTATCTTTTTGGTGTTACTTATGTGGTAATTCTACCTTCGTGGTGTTACCTATGTGTTTTCCTTCACTCATGTTTGAGATGAGTATATCTTGATAACTTAGGTATATGTATGTGCATATACATAAGTAAATTTGATATCTTGATTTCTATTTTTTTTCCTTTGGGGAACTCTAGGAGATTTATGGGGGTCTTGGGGTCCCTATTGAGTATCGTTATACTCTCCCCTACATGAGATTCCCTAAAACTTGTCGTCTCTAGTGCAGATAACATACAATGTTAATCAAGGCTAAGGGAGCTAGGACTAGACAGTGCTCGGAGGGGGACCATTTGGTGCTACGTGATGCAGAGGAGACTGATGGATGTAGAGTGCTGAGGAGGTGATCTGTACCTACCCTACAGGTAGGAACCTCAGAGGATGATCCATTAGCATTTTTCCTTTCTCTTTTAGTTGTATTGTACTTATAGTCATACTTGTACTTTTACAGTTGGGCTTGTATTCTAGTCCGTTTTTACTTTCAACACTCTTTTAATATAGTAGTTTACTTTGTGGTTGCATCTTATTACATTCTAGTTTGTGTAGTATCTTTTTTTAGTGTTCTTGGACTATGTGTCTGTACAGGTTAAAAAGGAAATGTCTTCCCATTCAAGGGATATGAATTTTCAGCTCTAGTCGCCAGACCCTGGCCTACGGATGGTGGGCATGAGGTAGTCACGACATGAGCCCCGAGGGATGGGTCGTGAAAAAGTGGAATCAGAGGAGTTCGGTTCTACCAAAGAACTATGAATCTGATCATTTCTGTGTGGAGAAATAGTGTTAAGTGTTTTGAGTGTAGTTTTCAATTTGGGTAGTCCATTTTTGGTGCGGAGGCCGATGTATCCATACACCAGGACCCTGAATTCTGATTTCCAACTTGGTGCATGAAAACAATGATTATGTGTGTTTTGGAAATTCTTTTCCTTGGTTTCTTTGGAGTCATCTCACTTGGTAAAACTTAATGATCATGGTGCACCTATTCTTTATCTGGATGCTGTCTCTTAGACAACCACCTAGGTTTCTTGAGAGAGTATGAAATGATGGCCCACCAAGCGATGAGGCCCCAGTGTAGGGCCCTCTTACGTCATTATCACCCTTGGGTGGTGTACCAGCAGCACCACTACCTGTTGGGAAGCCTTTACCACCAACACCACTAGTAGAGTATGCACACTGACTAATCATGTTTCATGGGTTACATTAGAAGAGGCCTCTCTGGTTTCGAGGTGAGACAGATTCCCAGGCAGCTGAGGACTAGCTGGAGGCTATGGCTAGATATTTCCACCTAGTTGAGACACCGGTAGAGCAGATGGTGATCTTAGGTTCTAGTTTTCTTCTGTGAGTAACCATGAGGTTGGTCCACATAGTGATGATGCTTTAGTATGTGGACCATTTCCAATGATTGTACCTTTAGGTAGTGTGTCAGCTATATCACTTCCTGTTGGGAAGTAGTTAAAATCGGCAGTATCGGTAGAGGACACATTTAGGATTTGTGCCTTACATGAGTTTCAGCATTAGATAACCCTCAAGTTCCAAGGTGAGCCCTATTTACAAGAAACTGATGACTTGATTCAGGAGGTGATTGAGAGTTCTATACAGCTTCTAAAACTTCGAATGGATGACATGTCGGTAGCTGTGTATTCATCGAGGCGTACTGATCATTCCTGATACTTGGTGAATACGATACCATCAGTTCTTCGAGGCTCAGACTTCTGAGAAAGGTGTGTTTAATGATGTCCAAGACATAACTGTTACTCTATCCATTTCTATCTATTTTAAGGTTCTAGAAAGAACCTTTTCTATTGAATGTTCTTTGGCCGAGCAGATACAACCAGTGAATGCTAGTAATGGGAATGTAGGAAATTGGTGATAGTCTCAGAGACTTGGGCGTGTAAAAATGTTTTTGGAAGAATAAGTGTTAGGGAAATGGGAAGGGATTAGCTGCTAATAGTCAAGGAGTGAAACCAAAGGGATCTAGGAATGATTCGATGAACGATCTGTGTCTATTACTAGTTTCCATATTAATAGACATAGGTACCAATATGTTCTTCCTTCCATGAATCTTTTCCATGACCCTGAGTTTCTGGTTAAGCCACTGACTTGAACCTCACGTCTCGATATACCTTTGGGATGAGACTTTATAATCACACTTACTTTGATGGTGTGATCTAACCCGTGAGGTGAGAGTTTCGATTGGAACCTCTTGGTGGCAGTGTCGAGGCTTTACGATGTTAGTATGGGTATGGGCTGGACATCCACAACTCATACTTAGATTGAATTTATAAAAAAAATGGTTGTGGATTACCTAAAATGTTGGAATGGGATTTTCCTTTGTCAGAGAAAAAGTAAACCTAGGCAGCATAGGAAAAACTCATACAAAGGAGGGTTCAAATGATTAAGCTTGAGTCGGACATCCCTACCCTCGTGGAAGTGGGAATTTTTATTTTTTTGTTCCCAATATAATTCTTATGCCGACAAGAGACAAAGACCATTAGAGTTACAAGAGGGGGGACCACGTTTTCTTGCGATTCTTCCCTCGATAGAGACTACAGAGATTTGGCTAAGGTGACATATTATCACCAAGGTTTATCAGACCATTTATAATACTTTGGAGGATTGGTGAGGTGGCATACCACTTGACACTACCACCATGATTGGAATTGGGACACGACATATTCCACGTATCCCAGCTAAAGAGATACGTGGATGAACCTTCTAAAGTCATCGACCACGACTAGCTGGACTTAGAGGATGGGGCAAAATTTATAGTGGTTCCAGTTAAGATTGAGGATCGATAGGAGTGGGTCCTACATGGTTGGTAGATACGTCAAGTGTGCATTTGATGGAATTATGGGAACCTCCAAGAGAGCACATGGGAGCGAGAGACTCCGATCCTTACTCAGTACCCACATTTGTTTCCTTAGTCTATGTTGTGGAGTTCATGGACATAAATCCTCATGGTGGGGAGAATGTGATGTCCCGAAAATTCTGTATAATTGTTTTTAATTATATAGAACTATTTTGAGATTGAAAAATCTGATGGAACGCGATTCTGAGGCCCAGAGTGCCTGGTATGATCTGTCGAAGTTTTGTTAAGCTTTAATTAGTGGGCCTAAGTAGTTTTCCTGAAAAAGTGGAATAACTCTTAAATGGTTACTTGGATCATACATCTGAGGGCACCATTGCCCTCAGAATGGAAGGTTTACCCTATCCACAAATTAATTTTGGTCCTCACAGACCTCCTTTGAGAAAACCCAAAAATGACATAACCTTAAATAAAATAGTTAAATAAAATTATTTTATTTTTCAAATGCTTATAAATCATGAACGGTAACTAGAATTAAAAATATGAGACCACCGATGACCTCTTGAGGGTATACTCTCTTTAGGTAGACACTAACACTGGTCAGCAAGGGCCACTAGTGAAAGTTAGTTTTTGGCCGTCAATATAATCATTAAGTGATAATTATTTTATTGTAAAATCCATTACATTTAAACGGTAACTTAGATTGGGAATCCAAGAGAACAGTTGGGTTTGTTGGGGAGTGGTTCACTTAGGCAGAGGCTATCCTCAACCAACGTGGGTCGATGGTGACTGTTAATAGGTTTCTGAACTTTTTTTTGGGGTACGTTCAGTAAATGAAAGAGTGGAATTTTGTAACTTTTTAACTAGTGCTCGGATTTGAAATCCGAGGGAACCGTTGAATTCGCTGCATCGATATTCTCATAAGGATACCTTCACCTTGAATGCAGTAGGTTGATTGTGGAAGTTTTTTTTCTGAATTTTTGTGGGAGGGTTAAAAGAATAAAAATAAAGTAAAAAAACAACTTTAATTTTATTTTCATGAATCCTCCATTTTGAATACTTGGTGGTGGGGACCACCCAAACTCCCTTTTAATGTGATTTAACCCTTTTAATTCACCCAATTAATGTGACAACTTTAATTTAATTAATGTGACAACTTTAATTGAATTAATAACATTAACTCAATTAAAGTTGGCTCCTCATACCTTGGGTCGGGATAGTTGTAAAATAGGCGAGATTGGGAGAACTCGAAAGACATCCTCCAATGAAGAACAAACCTCCGACATGGATGACACTCAAGCCCAGATCGAAAGTTTCTTTTGAGAGAAACAAATGCTAACGTCAACATCATCATATTCCTCATCAGGACATCTCCAAAAGATGATCACGGTATGGGTATTAATTTGAAGTATGATTAAATATATATTTTTCTTCTTCAGATCTTTGATTCACAATTATGATGGGGAAACAAACATGGCTATCATTCCACACTTATGCCTTGACCCTTTCCTTTCATTATTCAAGCGTTCTTCATGCATTATTCTATAATAAATAATTAAGCACACTAGAAACACAATGTCTCATTGATTATGACATATGGACACCGAGATCTCAACCCGAGGATCGTGAATATGTAGACGCCAATTTTTTTGGGCTTGGAATGAATATGAAATGATGCGTGGAAGAAGGGCGGTGTGCATTTGCATCGCTGGTAGAGGAGGAATCCATGAATGTCGAGTCGTAGCAATGCACCAGAGGGTGGCCGACACCAAGCCGACTATAGTTCGAGTAGGCCGTGCACTAGAGGGCGGCCGACACCTGTACAGACACAGCTTGAGCTAACAGCGCACCCAAAGAGAAGCCGATACCCGACCGACTGTGAGAGGACAACACCGCCGTCACGCCGCTAGGAGGAGAACCTGCTAGGAATCTGGCTAGTTGCAATGCACCGAGCATGACTTGCTCTATGGACTAGCTAAACCAGTTTGGACTTGAGTCAGGCTGGGTCGGTCTGATCGGGTCAAACCTTACCCGGGCGCATCTGGACCTAGATATGATTTTATAGCCATATCATGAAAATGAGGTGTCTTTTTGAAGAACTATCTATGGACCTGAGATCCTATGATCAATCTAGTCCTTTTGGTAAACTTCACTTGAATTTTAGATAATGTTGGAGTACAACTGGGTTTGATCGAACCTGAATCCAACTAGGCCCTCGGAACAGAAACACTAATAACATACAGACCGAGAGTTCCATTGATGCATCGTCTATCGTGTTGGGTTCCTTAGGATGTGAAATCACATTGGGATACTTATTTGTGGGACTACATGGTAGTTTAAGTATTAGCCAATGAATTGAGGAGAAAAAACTATTGGAATCAAGCATGCTTAGTGTGGGGTATCTGTGGCTGGTTGTACTTGAAGAATCTTAAAATCCTATGTGTGTCATCTTCAGATCCTATATGGGTCATCTACTGATCTTGTGTGGATTAGTGCTCAATGATCCTGTATGGGTCAGTGCATACTGATCCTGTGTGGGTAATATCCTGTGTGGGTCAGCACTCAGGGATCCTATGTGGGTCAGTGCATACCTATCCTCTGTGGGTCAGATCCTATGTGGGTCTGTGGGGGTTAGTTACCTATCAATCCTATGTGGGTCAGTGAGGGTGATTTACCTATCATTCCTCTGTGGGTCAGATAGGGTTAGTTATCTATCGATCTAGTGTGGGTCAATGAGAGTTAGATACCGATTGATCCTGTGTGTGTAAATGGGGGTTAGTTACCTACCGATCCTATGTGGGTCAGAAGCAGTGCTACTTAACTGAATAAGATGATCTAGCCATACAGATAATCATGTGTACTTATATACTTATGTTATACCTTGGGTGAGATGATTCTTTTACATATGTGGTACTTCAATATTTGTGGTGATACCTTTGAGGTACTTCTATCTTCACAGAGTTACCTATGTGGCACTTCTATCTTTATGGAGTTACCCATGTGGCACTTATAGCTTTGTGGTGTTACCTTTGTGGTACTTCTACCTTCATGGTATCGTCTTCATGGTGTTACCTGGGTAGTACTTCAATATTCATGGTGTTTCATATGTGGTACTTCTAGCTTCGTGGTGTTACCTGTGTGGTGTTTCTACTATCATGGTATCGCCTTCATGGTGTTACCTATGTGGTTATTCTATCTATGTGGTGTTACATGTGTGGTAATTATAGCTTTGTGGTGTTACCTGTATGGTACTTCTACCTTCTTGGTATCGTCTTTGTGGTGTTACCTGTGTGATACTTCTCTCTTCGTGGTGTTACCTGTGTGGTACTTCTATCTTCATACGGTTTCCTATGTGGTACATATATCTTCCTGGTGTTACCTGTGTGGTACTTCAATATTCCTAGTCTTACCTATGTGGTACTTCTATCTTTTTGTGGTTACCTGTGTGGTACTTCTATCTTCATAGTGTTACCTATGTGGTAATTCTATATTTGTGG
Source organism: Viscum album (assembly GCA_963277665.1). Classification (NCBI taxonomy): domain Eukaryota; kingdom Viridiplantae; phylum Streptophyta; class Magnoliopsida; order Santalales; family Viscaceae; genus Viscum; species Viscum album. The sequence continues at coordinate 1,741,153,611 of OY728128.1, read as the reverse complement.
TGTTACCTATGTGGTACTTCTGCCTTTGTGGTATTGTATTCATGGTGTTACCTGTTTGGTACTTCTATCTTTGTGGTGTTACTCGTGTGGCACTTATACCTTCACAGAGTTACCTCCATGGTGTTATCTTCATGGTGTTACCTGTGTGGTACTTATAACATCATGGTGTTACCAATTTGGTGTACTTACCTCATATATGAGATAAGTATATCTTTATAACTTAGGTATATGTATGGGAAAATACCTAAATATATTTTATGTCTTGCTTTGAGGTTTTTTTCATTTGTGGAACTCATGGAGAACTACTGGGGTCTTGGGGTCCCTACTGAGTATCATTATACTCACCCCTACATGGGATTCACCCACACCTTGTCATCTCTGGTGCAGACGACGTACAATGTTGATCGAGGCTGAGGGAGCTTGGACGGGATGATGCTCAGAGGTGGACCATTCGACGTGATGTGACAGAGAGAAGACTGATGGACTTGGAGTGATGAGGAGGTGATCAGTACCTACCCTACAAGTAGGAACCTTGGAGGATGACCTAGTAGTTGTTTTCCTTTTTCTTTTAGTTTTATTTTACTTCCATTCGTACTTGTACTTTTATATTTGTGCTTGTATTCCGACCCATTTTTTCCTTTTAGTTCTCTTTTACGACAATAGTTTACTTTGTGGTTGCATCTTATTTTGTTCTAGTTTGTGTGGTTCCTTCTTGTTGTGTTCTTGGAGTATGTGTATGTACAAGTTAAAAAGGAAATTCCTTCCCATTTAAGGTATATGCCTTTGCAGTTCTAGTCTCTAGCCCCTAGCTGATGGATAGTGGGCTCGAGGTAGTCCCGAAACGAGCCCCGAGGGATGGGTCATGGCAAAAGCTGTCCATTTTCAGAAAACTGAATTCAAACAGTAAAACATTATAATCTATAACTGGGTTATGGATCTATGACAAGTCAAATAGAAGCTTTAGTAACAATATAAGTTCATTTATCATGTATGAAAGCATTAATTTCATCATTTGGATGCATTTTCTAGTTTCAACAACTAGTCATAAAATAAATTGTCAATTAGGATCCCAAGGGGGAAATCCTTACCTAAGTATAAGTATTATTAATAAATAAATAAATAAATAAGTGATATCATTGGGTGTCTATCTTGGCCCCACCACTTGATCCTTGATTCATGGATCAACTATCTCCTATGACCCCTTTCTCTTTCTCAAATCACTATATATAATTTCTATGTGTGGGTTGATATGATTTTGAAAGGTGTGAGTAAAAAAACCCTAGTAGGAGACCACCAATGTATTCTAAATAGATGTAGTAATTTAAAAAAAGAGTATTATACCCTATACCGTGAACCCATGTGCTGGACAAGCCACTGTGAACCCCAGTCACACCTACTTCAGATCCATACTAAATGGGATATCAATATATCAAGGGTGATGAAGAACTATGCATAAGGATCATGAAAATACTTCCTGACATCAAGTTTATATACTACTCAATGTCCACTAGTAATCAATATATTTAGGATCTGAGTATCTACTATCATTGAGTGATTGACCTACATGGCATCCGCTAGGCATCATGTAACATGATACTTGGAATCTTCTAGGAATCAAGTGTATCACAAAAAATCTTAGAGTAATCATCATATCCATACATTGATCTTAGGTCTATCGTCAATATCATCACAATTAATTTACACCCCCCCTCTAAGGTATAAACATTTCATAACATTCAACATGCATTGGGAGGCAAGAACAATACCTCCAAAGGCTCATATTACATAATATATCATACAAGATTTCATAACATATCTTCATGATAAAAGGTGTCATCATACAATATATGTTATCAATATGAGTTGAAAAAACTGGATAAAATATAATCATGACATCAAGTATCATATTAGGGCCTCATGGGTAATGCACACACCTACATGAGATCACAACAAAGAATGGATATAAAGTATTCTGACATAAGTGTTATTCCATGGAAACAATGTAAGAAAAATCACTAATAGTTATGGAAATTCCTACCTCAAGGTTATTTATGTCAATATCATGGTTCGTTAAGGAATTGTCACCCAAATCATGTCCACTTATTCATTATCTCAAACTTGTCACCAAGGATTCATAGAATGAATTCTATTATTTTATTTGTAAAATAAATTAAAATACCAAATGAGATAACACTTTTTCTATCATATATAACTCTAAAATTATCGATTTAAGACATAACATGTGATTAATAATTTAATTATTTAAGAATAATTAAAATGTCCCATGTGATAATATTCCATATCACTAGAATAATATGAGTTAAGCATGATAATTATTTTTTATAATTATTTTATAATTCCATGTAAACCATTTAATATTTATTCACAAATTTTCCAAAAATCGTAGAAAATAACATTACATAAATTGAAAAAGAATATGAGTACTTGAAATTTATCAGATTTTTAAAAAACAAAAACAAAGTCATATGAGATAGGAAGTAAGTCATTCCAATCCTAGAAACGATAAGAAGGGTTCAAATTTATCAAAAGTGGCTTCATTGATCTTTCATATAGTTGTATTTGAATTCTTGAACTCAAAAGGATAACCATGAAATAAAGGGAAGTATGTTTTGGATATTTTTTCATAAAATAAATCCATGTATAAATATAAAACATTAAAATCCAAAAATTAAATTCCACATTTAATTTTTTTAACCATTTCTTAATTACAAAGTGATAAAAAATCATCCAAACAGCAGTTATGAAATATAGATGTGTAAAAGGAATTAGTTCTCATGATTATTGGAATTTAAAATCATAAAAAAAAGTTACATGAGGATACTCAGAAACATAAAATAAAAAATTATTTAAAAAATGTTTTTCCTTAAATATTGATACGTAAGGGTAAAATAATTTACACTCATGAAGATCCCAGATCTCATGTGAGTGTAAGGATTTTACCCTTATATATTGGTGGAAAATTTATCCTTCCATTACAAAACTCAAGTTTACACTTACAAATCATTTAAGAAATTGATGTTACCCTTTTGGTGTAATGGAACTACACTTATATGGAATTTAGAAACCAGTGGATGCCCTTTTGAAACTCCAAATTTAGACTTACACATCATATATGAAATTTTTATTACCTTTACACATATACAGGTTACCCTTAAAAAACCTTAATAAAATTGGTCTTACCCTTATCCATGTAGATATTACCCTTGTAAAACTTATGGAAAAAAGATTTAACCATACACAACTGTAGGGAAAACCACTATACCCATCTATATAGGCTTGAATACCCAATTTACCCTTAAGACACCTGAAAAATACATGATTAAGGGTAATATTGGTTGTAGAATTTATATCTAGACATAGTAAGGCTTGTAAATTATATCCAAAATAGGGATTTATGAACATTTTCAAATCTTGAATATTATAATTCTCCCCCTTTAATGAATTCTTGTCATAGAAAAGTATCTAGAGTGAACATTCTCAAAAAAATATGGCCATATAATAATACAGTAGACTCTCTATTGTACATATCATATTCGATTATTCTATAATTACATGTAATTTATATAAGAAGTATCATCCTTCCTCATATGAATTTATCACTCTATTCTATAATATACACTGGGAATTCTATGTATGATGCATTAGGATCATTTTCAACATCATAATAATCAATCACATGCATAAAATTGGGTTTGTACCTATGATGTTGAGACATATAAAATGGATCTTTTATACGTTGTTAGTGATAATGAAGATCCAAAAGGTATTTCACTATCACAACTCACTCAGTGATCTCAAAGGGTCCAATATATCATAATGTTAGATTCATCTATTACTCAAACATATATGTCTTAACATAGTTATCACTATTGGAACGACTTGATTAACAACAAAAAACTCAAAAGTTATCCTCCTATGGTTAACATAAAACTCTTGTTATATTTGAGCTATGACCATCTTCTTCAAGATCATATGAACTCTCTCAGAGGTTTCCTATACCATATTGGATCCCACAACCATAACATCACTAACCTTATTCCAACAAAGTAGTGTATAACATAGACTCATATAAATATCCTCATAAGTTTCCATATGATTTTAGTCCTAGTAAGCATTTTTTTATGAAAACTCAAACCAGTATAGTTGATTATCACCCGATCCAAAAATGTCTAGAGAACAATCATGAAGCATATACTCTAGTATATGAATCATCAGCTCTGAATTCTTGTCTGTCTATGAATGGAACCCTATTATAAATATCAAAATAACCCCTAAGAATTTCTATAATAATATCGAAAAATAATATTTAAAACATGAATCACTATCCAAAAAATACTCAAGAAAATTTTATACAAGTATAAAATATAACAGACATAAAACATTCTCATCTCATCTATTGAGTAAGTCTCGGAGATCAATAAGAAATGAGTAACTTTAATCATTCTATCTACAACCACCTAGACAACACCATGACTCCTCAGGGTTCTGGGTAACCCTATAAAAATTTGATCATGATATCCACCCACTTACACAAGAGAATTAGAAATGGATGGATAAAAATACAAAGATTATGGTGGTTTTCATTTTCCCCTAGGAAGGTAAATCACTGAGATACCAAACCAAAAATGACCCCCTTCATCCCAAGACAAAAGAAATATTTCATATTTTCATTGTACATATTTATCAAACGAATATGTATTTAGCTCTTAGTGGTATGAAAATATTTCATAAATACTTCGTTAATGGAAGTAGGGATTACCACTATCTCATGTTCCATCTTCACATCATCCCCATCCATTAACTACATGGGTAACAGGTCACCACCAGCATTACATTCCCTTATCATAATACTCTTTGGGTTGTGTTAATGAATACACTTCACACAATATAAAATAGAATAAGTGATCACCAAAGGGAAAAATTATATCAGATCCTGATCATTAGAAGCATCCATCCTCTAGTTGATCAACAAGATCACCAAACATCACTTCTCCTTATAATTATTCTATCGATGATTCTTGAAAATAAAAATCTTATGAATAAATTAATTTAATAATATTTTTCCAATTTCAAGTTTTATTCATCATATCAATGTTTATTGATACTTTTACCTATAAATTTACCTCATGTTGAAGTACTATTTTGTGAAGATGTAACAAAGGTACCTGTGGTTAGTGTAGAAAAAATTACAATACCTAAAGATATAGTTTCACTAACACATAAAGTAATGAACCATTATTTCCAACTCCATGTCATTGGTAGGATGGTTCCTCTCATAGGTTCATAGCTGATGTTCCCATAAGCTATTACCAAATCCCCATGTATTAGAACCACTCCTAGACCAATGCTTAATGCCTCACATTGCGCAACAAAACTAATCCCTATATTAGGAATTATAAATACTGGAGGTGTATTAAACAAATGTTTACCTTAATAAACAACTATTCAAACTGGTATAACCATGATTAAATCACCCCATTACTTATAAATGCATTCATTATTACTGATGGATGGGATACATCCTTGATAAAATGTTGGTATTATCCAACTAAACCAAGGAATCTCTCGATAATGAAAAAAATTTAGGGATGTATCTAGGACAACATTGCATCTAATTTCTCTAGTTTTATGGATATAACAATCATAGACACCACATTCCCCAAGAATTTCACCTACTAAATCCAAATTTTACACTTCAATTATTTCACATAAATTTGCTGTGATCGAAGTGTACTAAGGAATATCTCAATATGTCTGACATGCGGATACTAGGTCAATGAGTATATGGGGATGTCTTCAATGAACACCATGATGAACAAATCCAATTTTGGGAGTAAGGTCATGTTCATGATATTGATGAACAATGACACTGAATTATTTAGTTCAAACGACATCACTAATTACATTCACAGACCATACCTTCTTTGAAATAAAAGATTTATATTTTCACCCTCTCTAAACTATATCTGGTTATAACCCAACAAAATATCAATCTTGGAAAACCATTGGATTCCTCATAGATGATTTAATAGTTAATAAATCATTTTCAAGGGATATATGTTCTTCATAATGAATCTTTTTAGCTTTTGGTAATCAAGGCATAGTCATAAACTACCATCTTTATTCTTTATGAAAAAGTTAGGTGCAACCCATGGTGAAATACTCATCTTGGTAAAGTCATTCTTCCATAATTTTTCATGGTATAATTTGAGATTCATTAACTTGGACAATGTTATACAATAAGGGTGGGGGGGTATCAAAATCAATTTCACATCCTAGAAGGTCATTATGAAAAAACTCTGGTATTAGGAGGAAGTCCTAGGATGTTGTCCATAATGAAATGTAGATACAGATCCATGATAGGAGGAAACATTTGAGGGGGTAACATTAATATTGTTGAGATAAATAGGTCTACCATCTGTATCATGATCATCTAGATTGAACCATATCTGGACCAACTCTACCTGCACCCATTTCCCATTACGTGGTCACCATGATCTTCTCTCCATTGGGTAATGAAAATGAAACCCCTAACCTATAGAAGTCAATGTTACCAAAAAAATGGTCAGTTAGTCCATACCAATAATCATATTAGATCTCATCATCTCTAAAATCTTGAAGTTCCAAAAATGACTAAAACTAGTTATAACTATAGGATACACAATGCATCATGGATGATTGACCATGTTCACAACCAATGGTTTATCAGGGGAAAGTAACTCAAAAAAACATGACTAATAAATCAATTCCAATTAAAACTTTCACATATATGAAATAATGAAAAAAAACAAAAACATTAATAATTATATTTTATATATTATAATTCCATTCCATTGAAGTGTCTATGTGTTCAAGGAACCTCATATTGATATCAAACCATTCCTCAACTTCTTAAGGTCCTCTGGTTACCTAAAAGGATGGGGAATTACAATGTTTAGAGTCATGAAATATTTGAACATATTTTTGAACTCATATTATTGGGATACTAATTAAGCGAAATAATTATTGATAAATAAGCCTTAATGCCTCCCCATAGAGTAGGCACCAAATCACGTTCAATTGAAAACTATGACACATATAGTGGAAGAGTAAACAAATAATCCCTTACAAAAACATTCCATCCCCACATTTCAAGTAGTCCCAAATAAAAACATCTAGGTGGAATTATTTGAAATTTTAAGGAATTATTTTGAACATTTTAATCTATTATGATCCTTCTCATTTTGTCTATGGTATAAAAAAATGTTTCTCCTAGGTTTCAACCATTTACCCATAGTATATCCTTCTGATAACTAACTAATGTCTCCATCCCTACACGTTAGTAATAATTATATATATACAAACATAGAAACACGACAAGATTTTCATATTAAACTAATTAATTGCAATAGATATGTCAAAATTTTATGAAAAAATAGATATATTTCCCATCAAATTATAAAATTTTTAAAAAATGACTGGACACTACAATTAATTAAATTATATAACTACTATACAACACAAAATATGTGTGTCTATTTAGGGAATGTGATCCACCATGCCTATGCATGATGCATAAACATACAAAAAAACTCAATAAAAACATAATAAAAATATTATTACTGGTAACTCATATGACCAATAAAAATCAGCTGGTGAGGCACATGAAAACTCCCCTACCCAAGTCCCACACAACTATCACCCTTTTACCATTTCCCAGTTTATTCCAAGAAAGTAGAAAACCATGGATCTGTTACCAAAATATAATTCCCAAAATCAAACCACATATTTGTAATTAGAGTGCCACATGACCTCATCCATAGCTCCCCATATACAAGAGGTTACTAATTATCAGTGATTTTAAATGTCTATCTGTGGGGAGACTATACCACTAATATCATATCCATGAAAATATAATTATATAACGTAATATAATAAAATATAATAACAAATGTAAACATTCGAAATCCATATAGATGGAATACCATTCAAATAATAAAAAAAGGTCAATGTGGAAATCCCAACCAGTTTCTAAGTGAAATAGATAAATAAATAAATAAGTAAAACTAAGGTATCACCATAAGTACATCCTATTCTTTCCACCTTCTCCAAACCCCATTGTTAAACCATATTCTTTGGCCCCTTTCACTTTCTTGGATCCCTATACATTAATTATTAACATTTTTGGAGATTTATATGTAGGGTGAGAGTAAAAAAACTTGTAAGAAACCATAAATAGATTCTTAAAAAAATTATAATATAAAAATGGTGCATGAAATAATAAAAATAAATGTGTAAGTAACATAAGAATCTCTTACTAAGCATCCATGTTCTAGCCAATCCTCTAAAATCCTCAGATCCACCTTTTTTAGATCCACTATTGAAGGAATGTTAAGATATTTTGAGTGATCAAGAATAAACCACAAGGATAATAAACTTTCTACCTGATATCATGTGTACATATTACTCAACATACACTAGGAATCAAATGAGTCATGATCTCAATTTCTATTAGGAATTGAGTGATTAGGACAATAAAAATCCAGTAGGCATTGAGTGACTTTCTAAATTTAATATACTTGGTATTGAGTGTATCACATGGAATCTATGAGGCGTCATCCTATCCCAACCCTTTTATTAGTTACATAATAATCATCAATGAATGTCATGTACACTCCCTTTATAATGGTTAAACATGTCAAGATGATCCACCTACATTGGGAACCATGAATAATACCTTCAAATAGACACATTATGAGGTATAAAATACACTCATGCATAGTATATCATCATGAGAGAAGGTAGAAACATAAAATAAAAGTGATCAATATCAACATGAAAAAACAATCTACAATTTTACTAAAGAAATAAGTATCATATAAGGGTATCATGGAGTACACACACACACCCACATGAGATCACAATCAAGCAGGATCATCAATTATTCCAAAAAAGATTTATACCATGGAAATAATGTAAATAAGTTCCCCAGAAGCCAATTAACCTCCTACCTCAATGTTTTTTATGTGAATAATAATGTTTTTATGTAATTTACACCTGAATCACATCTATGTATGAACCATCTCAAACTACTCATGAAAAATTCCTAGAAATGATTCTATTATTTTATTTAAAAAAAATAAAATAAAAAATGTGATAATACATTATATCTACTAGATAATTTCAATATTATCAATTTAACCCAAAACATGTGCTAAGAAATATTTTTATCAATGAAATATTAGAAATCCGAATGAATATTTTTATCTCTATAGAATAATCCTTGTTATGTTTGATAAATCATCATTATCATTATTTTATATTCAAGGAAAAGAATGTAATAATTATTCATCAATTTTCTTGAAATATTATAAAATATCATTTATTAAATTGAAGATTAATAATAATATATGAATACTATACATTTTTAAAAAAATAAACACCTCTGTTCGAGGAGAGAGTTATTAATTCATGCCATGCCTAGAAACTATAAGAAGGGTTCCAATTTATAAAATTGATTTTCAAAAATCTTCAATATAAGAATTTTTATCTACATTGACTCAAAAAGATCATAAAAAAATAAAGGGAAGAAAGTTTTAAATATTTTTAATAAGAATCTTGTGTCCAAATTCATAGTATTAAATACCAAAAATTAAATTCCACATTTAAATTTTCCTTTAATTATTTATTAATTTTTGAGTGATAAAATACCCTAAAATTAAGTGTTATGAAGTTTAAATGAATCAAATTAATTAGTTCCCATTATTTATGGATTTTAAATACATTTTAACGAGTTACTGGAATGTGATGGGGAAGAATAGATGGAAAACTTGCTTTCAAATTAATTTTTTATGAGGAAAGTATGTAAGAGTAACATGGTACTAAACTTATATAGCTCATATATATCATGTGAGGGTAAGGTGTTTACCCTAAAATACTATTTTAAAATTGTTCATAGACTTACAAACCTCATGTTTACCTTTACAAGCCATTTAATAAATTGATGTTACCCATAAAATGTGAGGGAACAACCCTTACATGAAATTTAGAAAACAGGATATAGAATTAAATAAATCCAAAAATTATCCTTACATAGTAATGGTAAAATACTTTTACCCTTATATAATAGCTGTTTACCTTAAAAGAATATGTAAAAAACTAGGGTTACCCTTACCCATACAAAGAACTATCATTATCCAACCTATAGAAAAATTATTTACCTATACAAAACTCTAAGAAAAACCAATATACCCTTAAATAGTGTATTGAATACCCAATTTATCCTTACATAACCCTCAAAATAAAAAAATTAAGGGTAATGGTTATTATAAAATTTATATTTTTACAAAATAATACTTTAAAATTATATCCAAATGAAGGATTTAAGAACAATTAAAACTAAATAATATTATAGTTAAATTTATTTTTGAATTAATATCCAAATGAGTTATAGATATGTGATAGTAAAAAAAATTAAAATAGTAATATTTAGTTACCAGATGAAACAGAATATCACTATTTTAAAAAGTTTTATACTAGTTAATTCACAATGTTTATTATATGTGGGTTACTTAGAGTTTTAGGATATTATGATAAAGATGAATGTAAAGAGTTTCATTTTAATACCATAGAATAGTATATATCATGTTATTATAACAGTTTTTTGGATATTCTAGTAATGTTAAATTTGAAATAGTTTAATTATTCAAAAATATATTAAAATAAATTTTTTATGGAAAATTTTCCAGGTATGATGATGATATACATAAAAAAAGTTATGAGGGGACACCATAACATTAAATCATAATGTAACAATGTTATAGTGTTAAAGAGTTTGAATATTTCCACAAAGATGAACATTATAAATATAATGCCTAAGTATCATCATTTTTCAAACATACTTACTTCATAGACATTTCTCACCAAAAGATTTTAGTGTGAGAGTCTAATCAAATATTAAAATAAATATGTGGAAGGAATTAAAAATTAATTAAATGAGTTAAAAATAAAAAATAAAGTAAATCATATAAATAGATGATTTTGGAGTTTGTCATATATATTATTATATATAGGAACTTATTTTGTGTTTTCTAATTGTTTATATATGAAATTAAGGATATATAATATCATATAAAAATATACAATTTATTGTTATTTCAAATTGGTTGCATAAGATTTTTATACATTTAATTAAGTGTAATGAAAATTGATAACTATTTATTATCCATAAACAATGTGAAAAAATAATTATTATAGGTAATATGGAATTTTTAAGGTTAGTGTGAGTTGGATTATTGTATATACATATTGAGTATTCTCATGGGAAAAAAAATGTGTTTTTAAAACTAGATGACCCACTAATTATACCATATATAGTACCATACACAATGTCATTGGTATAATAGGGGTGTATGTGACATATTTTTTACACCACTACTATAGGTTGGTGATATACCTAGTATGAGAACATTCTTACATTGATACCATACTTTTTCTATAAAAAATATAAACTTAGCTAATCAGGGGTGGGTTGGTGTGTTGTTAATGATGTTGTCTATTTGAGATTAACCATTATGGGATTTTTCCTCTTATATAACTAGGATAATATCTACTCCCTTCATTTAGATAAACTCTAGAGTGTAATAACACACTTGGTTGTCACATGTGATGGGATTATTTATTGGTATGAGTATAATTTCATGTGATCATCCATGATAGGTGAATGACATGTGATGTATTAATTAACCTAGCCAGCCTATACTCTAAGAATTGAGAACATATGAGTGAACCATATGTTATTTACATACTCCATTTCCCATGTTCAGTCAATGTATTGAAAAAAGGGAAAATATAAAAATGTTCATCCATGTGATGTAACTAGTGTACATAGTTATGAAGATGAACTTATTTAATAATGATCATGCCAGTTCCATTTTCAACTTCAATAGAATTGATAATTTTTTAGAGGATTATATTTACATAAATTTATGGATATATAGATTTATATTTTTTATAAATTATATAATGTAACTTGGGTTCACACTATATGATTGACTGAATGGGTTTCTAATAGCTGATATAAAAATTATTTTAGAGTTAATTTAAAAGAATAGTATTAGATGGTTATTAATAAGGTTTTACATATCACGAGATACAGATTGACATTAATGATATCTTTAAAAAAATTTAAAGGAAGATCTGATAGAGGTTTTTGGATATAATTTAACAAGTTATTTTATATTACACAATATAAAGTGAAATAGAACAATTTCCTTTAGGCTATAGTGAAAGTGGGAGAGTAAAGGATATATTCCCAAAAACATTTTTTGTATATGATATATAATATTTATTAAAGTGTTTAAAAATTATGATTTACATACATAATAGGGTATATTATTACATGAGACTTATTATTTTAGCTATTGTGGATTATTAATAAATGGCTATCATTTAGTTAAATCAAATCTAGGATAACTATTAACTAAAATGTGTTTTATATGATAAAATGTGTAATAAAATGCATTAATTCATAAAATACATGAATCAATAAAAAATTAACCATGCCTTATACATGAATGAGTTAATGGATGGATTGAACTTGGGGAATCTCCATATATATATATATAAATTACTTCCATAAAATTTATGTGGTTCATGCGTAAGTATGAGGGTGTTCAAATGAGGTCCATATAATATTACCTAAAACTCAAAGCTCTCTTCTTCATCCTCCTTTTCACTTGAGGAACTAGAATTACATATCAGAATCATATATCCCATCCAAGTCCAAATGAATCATCATGAACAATGTATTCCTCTTTAGGTGTGATGTATTTTGGAACCCAATTTAGTGATATCTCTCAATCCTATTAAATTATTATCAAGATGTTACAATATCTTTCTCAGCAAATGATTTGTGTTTTTAGGTATACCATCATTGTTAGTTATATAATAGTTTTTATTTCTCTAGTGGGTAATATTTTAAATGAGATTAAAGGTCCTACTAATTCTATAAAAAAAATTATTATAAACAAATGAGTTCCAATGTTGGGTATTCAGAAATAAAATAGAAATGAAGAGGTGTTAAGAATCAAATATAGACTGGTATGCAAAGGATATGAGGAAATTGAAGGGATCAACATTTTAGATAGTTTTTAATTAGTTTTAAGAAAGGAATCATAAAAAATGTATCCAAATTTTATAGCTAATAAACAATATAAGTTATAATAGATGGATGTTAAGTCTTCATTTTTAAATAGATAACTAGAAGAAGTTGTTTTTATTTAAAAAATAAAAGGATTCATTCTAGAAAACGATGGATGTTCGGTATATAGGATGAAAAGGGAATAATATGGGATAAACCAAACCCATATAGCCTAGTATTATAAATTATTTGGTTGTATAAGAGAAATCAATTTTACAAAATATAATTTTGATAGTCATTTATATATTAAAGTGATGTCCACAGGTACTCTAATTATCATAATTTATTTTGATGATCTAATATTTAAAATATATAAAAATAATACGTGTAAGGAGTTTAAAAAACAAATGAAGATGAATTTGGAGATGCCAATTTTTGGTGAAATTAAATACTTTATGGTATTGAGTATCTTATAAAATGATAACTAGATATTATAATCTCATGAAATATATAAAGAGTAATTGTTGTAGAAATTTTTAATGAAATCTATAAATTGTTTTAATCCAAAAACCATTTGGTGAATCATTTGAAGTGTTATTTTTTTTACAATATAAAGAACATAAATATTATATAAAATAACTATCTATGAAATTTATTAAAGTGATAAAAAAATATTACCACATTTTTCTAGTAAAATAGTTATCAGATATGTCAAAGGAACACTGAATTAAGGTTTAGTATACAAAAATAGTAAATACCTGAATATTATGGGTTCCAAAGATGTAGATTAAGCTTGTTATTAAAATGATACAAAATTTATATGATATTGAAAATTATTTTTAAGTGAATTATAAGTGATCTATGACATTAAGAAGTATTTTGCGACATTAAGTATAATAGGTGATGTATATATTGTTACAACACAAAAATTCAATCAACTCGGCTAGATAAATATTTAATCTAAAATATAGAAAATTAAAAAAATTTATTGTATTTTGGATTTATGGGGACAATAAAAGCACAATATATATAAATATTATCCAGTTTTACAAAACTATTCTCATTGATATAAAGAATCATTTTATCAAGTAAAAAGTGAAAAATGTATATTTAAATATAGAATATGTTTCTACAAAGTAAAAAATTCAAAATATGTATATAAAATCAATGTAGGAGAGTGGTTTGTTGTGTTAATAAATAAAATTAATAAATTTCTTACCATATAACTTGAGGATGTATGAGATTTACCCCTATAGTGATTTCAATTATATTATCAAATGGGAAGAGAAGAACACAATTTTGTTTTGAGTTATGGGGAAACTGTTCAATTTTCTTTTACTTTTGTAAAAATTAGGATGTGGGTATTAAAAATAAAGTGGATACAAGTTTAATATTTAAAAGTATTGAGTGTGATATCATCTACATCACTTGGAAGAATATATCTTATCACCAGGGGATGAAAATATCTAACAAACATTGACCTATAAGATAATGTGTTGCAACGAATCTTCTATTTGATAAAGTCTATGATTTGATAAATATTTATGTGATTTGTTACCAATGATCATCAATCCAAATGGTGAGGCTAAAAAACCCTTGGAATTTTTGACGATATATTGTATCTGTTTTCAACCATGAGTAAAAATCAATAAAATCTACTGAGATTGTTTTCATTGTGTTTTTAATATTTTTGAACAGATTTAAATTAGTTTTAAATATGATAAAAAATATTAAATAATTTATAAGAATTTCTTAAAAAGATGCGGTGTTCTGTATTTGAGTTTGTATTTAAAAAATATATTTATTTTTATTATATAATATTTTTTTTATATTCAGTGGATTGGGGAAATATTTATAGGCATGGAATAAAAATTAAATTTTCTTCTTACTCAGGTCATAAAAATTGGATATGTTCTATGTGTTTTCTTATATACATTAGATACTTGTGATGGTATATAAGAAATATAATTAAGAGGGTGAAAAAATTTTAAAAAGGGGGGAAATTAATTTGGTATTCTAGATATTATTTAGATATTTTAAATATTTTCTTAAAATTGATAATTTGGAAAAAAATTGAAGGCCACTATGCTATGAAACATATTTTATATAATAAGTAGTATATTTATCTAAGGTGATATATTGAAATCAACAAAGGTAATATGTGCTTAAGATATTTCAATAGATGTGAAATATCTTTTTGATATGTGAAGAAATATGATAAAGATATAAGAACATAGTGATACATAAAAATTATTGAGAACACATAACATATTTTATAACCCTTAGAGTGAAATGTAGTTATGTCATGAATCATACACAATGTTTAATATATTTTGGTTTATATATAAGTTTTCCAGAAGCTATGTAAATAATATAGTGTGATTCAAGATGAAATGTGGATAAAATAAAATCCTTAAAAAATATGTAATGATTATAAAATAATATTGTTGGGAATTGTTTTTATAAATTTTTAAAATGAAATATCCTACACAAGTCTCTGATGCACATTGAGATGCCTATGGTTTTATAATTATCCAAATCTATGAACTATTAAGGAGTTTTCAAAGATACTTTCATAAATTTTATAGGGTTTAGTTGTGTTATTCTTCAATTAAAAATAATTAAGCTAATGATTCTGTTTTTATCCAAGTTGTGTTTGTGGAATATAAAAATAGTAGAACATTTCTTAATTTTTTTTGGTACTTTAAATTCAAATATTTAAAAATTATTTATGTTTATTGAAGCCTGATGAATTCAAATATGTTTTTATTCTAGCTGAGTTAGTGCATGATTTTAGGAATTTAATTAATTCATAATATCTAAAAAATTACCAATTAATTTTGAGAATGGAATAAATTGAAAAAATATAAGATGAGAAGAAGCATAGAAAATGGATTTTAGTAGTAAAAAGAGATATCAACAAAGTTTGAGTATTCAATGGTCCATTATAATTAAAGAGAACATTGATGTTCTTGAATTAATGATAATGTATGATTGTTTTAGGAACAACACTAAATTTTATATGTCAATGTTCTTGAATAGGTGATCATATTATAATTCAGTTTATTTTAAGTATTGAGAGACATATTATAATCATTAGTTTTGAAAGAATAATAGACTTTATTGTGATCTTATTTACCTTGTTTTGAAATAATTTTATATCGATGAGACTCGGTCTAATATGAGTGATGTTGTGTATTGGGAAACACTCATAACTATAGGATGATATAAACCAAGTGTCTTATAAATGGTGGGTCATTATAGTGGGAAGTTTATGACTTTGACTAAAACCAATAACAACAAGAAGTAGCTAACCAATTTGGGAACCGACATTTTAAAAATTGTGTGTTCCTTTTGTTAGTTTTCAGTTCAATTTCATGCAGGTAAGGGTAATAGTTAAAATTTCATTGAACAAAATTTAACCAAAAATATTTGTTAATTCCTTTTATTGAAATTTTAAAATCACTAGTGAAAAATGGTCTTCATTGTCATGTTTTTTCATTTTTTTTCATTAGTAAAATCGAGATGTCCCTATAAAAAACATTTTAAATAGGGGTTTGACATCAATTATTATAACTTATGTGATTTTTTTCAAGTTAGTTATTATATAATCTGTCAAAAAACAAATCAAAAAGTTTATAATATGAGGGGGTTTTACATAGTTTATTGTGTAACTAACATAAAATATATTTTTTACAGATTTTTTATATTAGTTAAACAATAACCATCATCAAAAAATATTTTTTTTAATAAATATTTTAAATTATATTAGCCAAGGAGTACGACAACAGAAGTAAAAATAGAAAAAAATAAACATAAATAGAGTTTAATAAAAAAATTATATTACACATTTTTTAAATAATTTAAACATTACAATTTATAATTTAAACCTAAAAATAAATATTAAAATGAAACAAAACCGTATCAAACCCATCAAATAATCTACCCATGGTTCATTAAAATGACTTATCTATTTTCCAAAATAATTGACATGGTTATTAAAAAAATATACTTTAAAATGAAAAAATTTAACATGTATTCAAAATATTATTTGAAGAAAAATTAAATGAAAGGTTATAATTAAATATAAACCTTTGTATTTTTATAATTGTCCCTATTGAAATTATATCAAACATAAATTTTAAAACATGATATCCACATTTCGTTACTCATTTATGATGATAATTCTACTTCAAAATAAGTTTTAAATTCTAAATAAAATTTTATGTATTTTCATAAAATAATGTAGTAATTATAATTAAGAAGTCACCTCTGTGCACATATATTTGATATTTTCTTTCCACTTAAATATTTATCCTCAAATTTTTCTATATGCCCTATTTGGAAATTATATGTATGAAATAAAATTAAAATTCCTTATAAAATATTATTATTCAAATTTGAAAACATACATGTTTAGTAATTCTCAAAAAGTTTATCCTATACCACCATGTATAAATCATAATAAACAAGTTGTCTTCTATTTTAGACAAAAAACACAAAACAAAAAATTTACAATAATATATATAAAAAGTAATAGTGGTTTTTTCAGTTAATAAAAATATTTATTTAAGAAATTTATGTTTCATACCATTCAAGATAAAGAAATACCTAACAAGAAATTATATTATTTTAAAGTAATTTAGAAATATATTTTTTTAATTGTATATATTTAATTGTATTCATTATTTGGGAAATAAATTTTGGTTCATAAAATCCATATATTAATGCTGTATCATACTAAATAAAAAATGTAAAAAATAACTAATAAAAAATAGACATACATATTATGTTTTATTAAATTGATATAATTTAGAGAAATATGAAAACAAACACAAAATGGGAAAATCTTGCATCCATTTGATTAAAAAAAAATATCTATTTATAAGAACTACGAAATATCACATTAAAATCCTCATAGTTATATGACACCAAAACAAATTAGCATCTATTTGAATGTCATAAACATCCAATAATAAAGATGAATATGTTGATAATATGTAAAGTCTAGAAGAATTTGTATGTGAAGTTGTTGCAGCATTTACAAGTTATTGTATATACAATATATATTTAATAATAAATATTTACTATTATATATATATATATATATTACAAGGTTAAAATAATTTTAACACCAATATTAAATAAAGGCTATAATCTATAAATACGACATTCATTATTTATCATATAATATTAGATGGTCAAAGTAATAAATGGAAAATAAAATTTTCAAATGTTGTGATTCCATCTATATGGAATGATATTCTAGCTAATTTATCTATAATATCTTGTATCGTAACACACCAGGATTTAATAATAAATATTTTTTCATTATTAAATTAAAATTATTCTATAGGTTTATTTACTTAAAACAATAATCTAAAATGAACCAGGTTACACTATGAAAATATACGTATAATTTTTTCCCTTAATAAAATAAATATTTATTCACAAATTGATATATAAATTTTTTTTATAATTAAAGATAAAAATATGTGAAGGTGAAATTGATATTTTTCATAAAAATCTTTTTATATATTCCGTGTATATTTATTTAAATAAATTAAATTAATGATTTTTGATAAAATAATATAACAAAATAAGTTTATTATATATCAATTCATATGAATAAAAACTAATTTAATTGTGAATATTATTTATGGAATTAGAATAACATTATTTTTTTCTTAAAAAATTTATATTCCTTAAAAACATTTTTATTGATTTTTACGTGAATATTAAAATCAATATCCACCATTTCATGAAATTTTATTTTAAAAAGTGGAAATAGTTTTTGAAAATAAATATTCAACATTATATCATCTTGAAGATTTTTATTTTTTATAAAAAGACTTATTTTTTAGTGCATTGTGAAAAATAGTGATTTTTACAAAACTACCATTTATTTTCTTTAAATAAAGTAATTTAAATTTAAAATTTTGTTTTGGATTTATTTTTAATGTATAATAATATCCAATTTATTATAAAAAATAAAAAATAATTCTATAGGAATAAAAAATGTATTTTATTTTGTTATATGCTCATTTTTATTCATAAAAAACTTTTTTCTGAAAATGTTTTCTACTACATTTTTCTACTTATATTAAAATTTATTTATCCAAATTCTATAGGTTAAATCATTAAAAATTAATTTAATTTTTAAAATAATTAGGTTATAATTTATTAATTAATTCAGTTTTAGTTTTGTTCATTTTGAATTGTAATCTTAGTAAATGTATTATCACCATGGTATAAGGGTAAAACATGTTAATTAACATTTAAAATTTCTGATAAGGTCACAAAATATCATCTTAATTATTATTTTATGAGTTTATTGGAGCCCTTATCCCAATATATTTGAAATTTAATTGCTTTGGACCCAGTTCATCTTCAGTAAGAACTTATAATATTTAAATTTAATGAATAATTTCAAGTATTCCACTCTCCTCTCTTATAAAAGGGTGGCTTCTCTTGTCCATTGTCTATACCACATGATCACTGTAGTTCCAGATTGGCCTAGAAAATTCTTTTCAAAACATTATTCCACATACCTATTATGTATTTCACTCACCAATACTCTATCCAAGAATCCTTAATATGTGATCAAAATAATATTTTCCAAATAATAGGTATAACTCTTAACCAAGTTCTTTCATGTTTATTTCTTATTATACCTCCTTCAATCCTATCATAACCGTTAAATTAAAAATAAAATTATTATATAAAAAAAAATAAAAAATGGTATTATGATTATGTTATACCAATTTATTCATATCATTTTTAATCAAAATAGAAATAAAATCTTCACTCGTGTGTACTTGTAGACTACCACCTCCACAAAGCATTGCATTTCATTTTTCATCACTGTCTATCATGGATGGTTTTATAGGTATGTTTAATGGATATATATTGTGACTGTTAAATAATTATTTTTATTTAAGGATGAAATTTCATCTTTATTATTATCATTAAATCTAATATAAAATGATTATTTCTCTCGTGTGTATGTGTGGACAACCACCTCCATGAAGAGGTGTGATTCAATTTTTATTTCCTCTTAACATAGATGGATAAAAGGATAATATTAATGAATATATATGATATCTATGATACATTTATTATTTTTTAAAGATATATTAATGAATATATTTCATAATAAAAATGAATATATGTGATATTTTCCATTCATTGGAAAATGAAAGCATGACTCTTGCGTACGTACGTACTACCGTCTCGATGATGTTAGACAATTAATTTTTCATCACTACTTTTTGTGAATGGTAAAAAAGTGTAAACAATGAATAAATTTTATACATATTAAATTATTAATATTTTATATATGGTGAATCCATGACCAAGGTGCATGTACTAGAACCATCAAACCCATACATTAATGGGAAATGAAACAGTTAACCCTGAAATGTTGATTTAATGAAGAATTTTTATGAAATAGAAAAATATAAATTATAAGGGAATGATATATTATAAGATAAGTATTAATATGAGTTTTCTTAGATTTATAATAAATATAAAATTATTATACATGTTCTTAAGAGTTCATATGAATAAATTTAGGCCCTTGGGTAAGGGTTTATGTTATAAACTCATTTTTTAGATTAACTATGTCAAATATCCAATGAGATAAATTATATAATCCTGATATTTTAGACCGGATACACTTTATTGTCCTATAATTATTTATGGATTATTCAAGTAATAGTACCATTTTCATCTCCTTGGAACTCAAAAGGACCAAAATGATGTTTTTACGAAAATATGACCTTATTCATCATTTTTGGTTATGAATATTTATCTTCTATATACATGTTATAGAACTTATTTTATATATGTTTTTACCTATACGGGATTTTTTTTGACAAATCCATTCTCAGTATATTTTTATCTATATACAATGGTTTAAATGGAATCTTTTTATTTTTTTATGAATATTTAATTTTTAACGTTTTAATTAAGTGTTAAAAGAATGTTCTCTCTTAACATATACAGTGTGAATAGATTTAACCCCCTCCCCATAATGAGTTTCCATCATCATGAAGCATCATTTATAGTTATGAAATGTTTTAAAAATAGAATACCATTCCAATTTCATTGAGAATTTTCGTTTTTTAACATTACTAGAAGAAAAAAGGATATTTCTCTTAATTTCCAAATTTTATATTAAATTATTTTATAGAATTTTTTTCATCTATGTAAAAATCCTGTAAGTATTTCCATAATTCAATGGGGATATTATCTTATGATATTAATCAATTTTTTTTATTTTATATATTGCATGTGATGTTTTTTTTAAGGATGATTTAATGAATCCCATTCCTTTCCCATATTTTAATTATACTATGATGAAATTATAAATGTTTTTATAATATTGTGAAAAAAATATTTATAGTTTTAATTGTTTTATTGGTGGACCTAGAAATATAAATCCCAAAAATTCATTTCATAATGGTATGTATCTCTTTAGATAATATATAAGAGGATAGAGAATAACCCCATTCAAATAATTATAATTGTTTAGTGAGTGAACTAAATCCATTATGATACTTTTTCCACTATGTAATGATGGTATTGGAAATGATCCTCAACTAATAAAATGATTGTATAGGCTTAGGATTTTTCTATACACTCTTATGATATGTTCTTATGATCATGATATTCTCTCATGGACCTTGATTTATTATTGATGATTTTGCACTATTATGACTCATATCTTTTGTTAGGAATGATTTTTATGTGATGACTCTTGGATTGTAGTCAATAAAATTTTGGGTATATTTTTAATATGTTATGATAATGTGAATATAACAAAATTCTTATCTTAATATCAATTAATATCATGGATTAATATCTTCAACATCTACCCACACTGAGTATCTGAGCTAACCCTTTATGATGTTTCCTTTTGACTAGGTTATAAAGAAGGGTATTGAGTAGGGTACAATAAAAAAGGGTACTATGTGAGAAGTAATTATTTTTATATATTGAGGATCCTACATGAAATATTTTGGTTATTTATTTAATCATCAATGACAATAAATAATTATGTTTTAAGGGCTTTCGTTATTTTTAGATATATTAAATATTCATCTAAAATGATGTTATATTTTTGTATGTAATTATTAGGTCACCTTAGTTAGTATCATAATTGGGATTAATTATTTTTGGAGATTAGGTTATGAGTAAATGAGGAAATAACCAAATAAAACTAATTATGAACTAAAATATAAATAATATGGACTTAATGTGTCATAAATTGATAATAATATATCATAATTTTAGTCATATTTGGAATGGTTTTTATTACTATAATATTTTTAACTATAATTAAAAATGGTCTCACACAACTTTTTTTATTTCTATCAATTTATGTAAAAAGGAAGATCATGTAAAGATCAAATTTTAATTAAACTGAATTTTATCATGAGATAATTAAGGGAATGGGTGTTGGGATGATAAATCATGTTTTTATACTGAAAAAACTCTCTCAAGATATGAATCATGTTACGATTCCAAATGAACAAAGGAATAATGGAAACATTGTTGAGTCTTTTATGAGGTAGCATTAAAATTTCCTTATTTTCTCCTAGAATTCACTAATTTAAAAGCAATGAATCAATAACATTGAAAATAATTTTCCATTCTACAATGCTCAGAGCAAGAAAAAAATTTCCTGAATATTTTACTGTTTTGATTGTGAAGTTGATCAATGGAAAACTCTTATAAAAAATATGATAATATAGGTAATTATTTTCACCATGAAATGGGATGAGCTTTAGAGGATATTTTGTAATAATCACCAACCTTGAACTCTTCTCATAATAATGTAAAGTGAATTCCTTGATCTTACATCGAAAGATGATTAATCCACCCAAACATAAGATGAAATTTCACTAGATTTTCATGTACGATTTTGGGTTTATAATTGTAGTTGAAATAAAGGATTATAAATTCTTTATTGTCTTAAAATTGATTCTCGAAAATGAATTATACATAAGGTAATTTTTTATCTATTAATAAATCATTCAATTTTCTATCAATGTAGATAAATAGAGTTTAGAACCTTTTTTTATTATTTTGGTTATAAGAATAGAAATATGTATCTTCTAAGAGATTAAAATAATAAAACCCATAAGGGAAAAAAAATAATCTTTTTTTATTCCAAAATTTTGGAATGAAACATTATGTAAATTTACTTAATGGGGGTGGTAAATGTCTAATGATTTTAAAATAAGGCAACCATTAATTGAATACACAAGTGGTATGAAGAGGTCATTCAATGAAATGAATACAGATAATGGTAAAATGAATATTCCACCCACACTCCAATTATTTAATTAAAAGGAGTATAATAATTATTCAAATAAATGGATGAATTGAATGGATAATGATGAAAATTAATGTCAATATCACCGTAAAACAAGATTCTAAAGGAAGGCTCATGTTATCCCAACCCTAGAAGATACTTAAAACAATTTATTGGAAACTTATATACTTATTATCCACTTTATAAGTAAAAATGTCTTATTTTATTAGAGTTACACAAATTATTTTATATCTAGATAATTTTCAATGAGTATAACATCACCACCTCAATGACTAGATGTTAAATTATCAGTGAAAACTCCTGATGGTATAATAATAAAATCTCATGTCTATTTATCATCTCCTATAGATGTTTTTGGGAATGTTCTTCCTAAAACCTTGTTATTATTACACTATTTATTTTTTATATGATATTGGGAATGTTTTGGATCTTTTTATATAGATCCCATATCTATTTATGAGGAATATATGACCCATTTTATATCCTAAATAAATATATGATTGTCTCTCATTTTGAGAGTAAACAAGATATTTTAATGAAAATTATTTCTTTTATAAGGTTATTAAAAACTATTAATGATGGTTACTTATCTCATATGTTTGGGTATAATTTTTTTTGAATATATTCTTATTTTTTGGAAATTTTGCATTTATTTTTATGAAGTTTTTATTAGTATTCCCATCTCTTATAATGTTGAATTTTTAAAAGAACTCATAAAAAGTGCTATACTAATTCCAAAGAATCCTTATAGAATGACCCAAATTGAGTTATAAGAAAATTTTTGTAAAAACGTTTTTTAAAATTAAATCTTTCACATTAGTTATTATAAATAGAAATGATAAATTATTTTTAACATCAGTTAAATTTTAATAGATGTTAAATCTCTTGTTGATGTATTTTCTACATTATTTTTTATATAAATAATATAGAAAATAATATTTTATAAATTTTATAGGAAAAATATGATGTATGAAAACATTAAAAAAAATATTAAAGCATCGATCCTATTTTAAATTTGGATATACATAATTAATTTCACCCATGGATGAATGTAATTTTCTTCCTGAACCTCCACTAAATACAAATGTCTATCATTATTTGTTACTATTGTCAATCCTGACACTAACATCACACCTAACTCTCACTAAAATCATTTCATTTATCTCCACCTTCTAATATGCAGCTTTAATCTACATTCCATTATCATTGATATTTATTCATGGTTTCTATTCATATGTTTGATTTTTTTTTCACATTTAAGTATTTTGTAGTTTGAAAAATATGTGTTATTGGATTATTTTTTGATTGTATAATTATTTTATAATATGTATTATAAATAATGTTAATTTTCTGAAAAATGTATGATTAAGTTATGTTTAATGAGTGTTGAAGTTATTTTCAATTATTAGTTAATTGGATCCAAATTAATACAATAAATTTATCATAAGTATTGATTTTTGGTGTGTATAATTATAGTTTAATGTTCGATTAATCATTTTATTATTCATTATAGCTCTTAATTCCATTGATTATTCATAATATGAAGTTATTATATAGTATTTGTAAATTCCATTATACAAAATATATTATTTAGTTCAACTTGTAAATGGATTATAGGATTCATTATCAATTGTTTGTTTTTTAGAATGATGAATTTCATAATTTCAAAAATTATATGTTATTAGGTAGGTGGATATTCTCACTTTTAATATTCAGTTATTTTTTCATATGTTATTAATTTCGTTTTATATGTTGATCACTTCATTAATTAAAATAATTTTAAATTATGATTTTATAAAATATGTTGATTTTTGAATTATTGATTTTGATGGGATATTTGGGGGGTTTATAACCATTACATTTGGAATAAATTTCTTAAATTTGGAAAACATTACACTCATTTTTGTTAATTGAATTTACATTGATTTTTTAAAAACAGGTCTTATAAAAATTGATAATTGGTGGGATTATTGAATATTGAATCGTGGATTTTTTATGGTTTTATTGGGTTTAATTTTAAATAAAATAATGTTTATATATAAGAATTCATCATTTGTGAAGTAAAAAAACATGAATAAAATGTGTCTAATTTTGTATTAAATATATTAAATAATTTAATTTAAATTGATTTAATTATTTGAATATTTATTTAAACTTGGATTTTGGATAAATATTAATAAGTTTAGGAAGAATTATTTTTTTTGTATAACCTTGTATTGAGACCTCAATGATTCTTCCTTGTAGAATACATATATTCTATACTAGAAATTCAATTTAATTATATATTAACTTATATAATATACATTAAATTAATAATATGTTATAATCATTTGTTTTTGGGATAATTCAAGGCATACCATTAAGGAATATGGGGAAGGAGTTGGTGCTTCTATAGAATTTTCCAAACAAATGTTCATAAAACTGACTGAATTTTCAACCCATTTTTGAAATGTTAAAATTTCTAAAAGTTACAATAAAGGAAAATAAATGATAATTTAATTTACCCAAGTTTTATTATGAGTTACATTAATTCAATTTGGAATGTTGAAATTGCACATAATTCACAATCTATTGATGATGAATATTTTCTAGATGATAAGTCTGATGAAATTGAAGATATGATCATGATATTGTAGTAGAGATAATAGAGAAATCCCTAATAAACAGTAACTTATATAGTGATGACAAAAAACCAATATATCTATGTTTTATTAAATTTATGACTTTATCAATTATGTTCATATTAAATTAATTTAAGTCCAAAAATGGATATAGTGAAAAACGTTTTTCATAGTTTCAACAATTGTTGAAATCTATATTCTTGAAGAAACTGATCTTCCATAATCACATCATAACATGATGTGAATATTACTTTAGATGAGTTTGGGGTAAAATAATATATATAAAATCATTAATATATATGTTCTATATAGGAAATACTATGAATTTATTTTAGAGATTCCAAAATGTGGGTCATCATGATATAAGTTTAAATATTAATCCCATGTTGATATAGAAATCACTAAGATCATTGTTAAGAAAAATTGTCAAATTCTTATAGTTTTTTATTTAAATAATTTATTTGAAAATAAAACTGATATAGAGTTTTTATTATTTCTTATATGTGGTAAAATACAAGATGAAAAATTATGTTGTCCAGCTGATTGTCCACAGTGGAAGAAAATTGGTCAGTGATTTCCTCTCTCAATAAATGATGTTATAAATATTAGACTGTGACTATGCATATATCAAATGAATCTATATCAATTTCTTAGTAGAAATAAAATTTATATCCTTTTTATTGGTAATTTATTATATATCTCTTAAAATTTAGTTGAAATGGAAATATAAGATGTTGTGTTTAATTATTTCTTGAAAAAACCACATGTAAATGATATTGATATTTTATAATCACTGTTAATTGTTGATATTTTATTTTGGAGAAAACAATCAAAGTTTATGATTCTTGTAAAAAGAATAATATTAATCTTCATGCATGTATTATGTTCAATATAAATGAATTCTCAACATATTGATATTTTTTTTGTATACATTGTTAAGGGGAATAAATCTTGTTTTATTTTGGAAGAATAAAATTCATATTTTTAGTTAAAAAAGGGAGAAAATAGTATTAATGGTTAATAAAAAGTTTTTTTCCAATGATCTTCATTCTTTAAAATTAAAAATATAATTAGATGGCACATACAAATTTTAAATTACTCCAAAAAACTATCCTAACAAATGAGCATTTTGATATGGAGAAAAATATTGATGTCACATTCAGAAAGACACAAAAATCATGTAATGATAGGAAAATTTCAAAGAAATGGTCAATATTTTTTGACTTTCCATATTGGAGATATCCTTATGTCAATCATAAAATTTATTTCATGAATGAGGGGAATAAAAAAGTTGATATTTTTATTTGAATACTATTTTAAATCAAAGGAAATACTAAGTACGAGTTAAATGAAATAGTAGACTTATTATCAATGGGAATACTTTTTTAGTTCACTCAACTCCTAATTTTTTTTAGAAAATACCTTAATTTAGATTTTAATATATTATCAAGGTGGAATAAAATACATTTTTTCGTGTTCCTCCACAATTTCAAAGATCTACAAGGTTATTTTTTAAATGAATGAAATTTTGTGTCACCAAAATATTTTATGTTAACATTCATGAAATATCATGATTATCATTTAATATTGTAACAAATTCTACCATTTTCATATCATATAATACTTCCCATCCGTTTCATAATTCTTATCATTAAGGTGTCTTCTTTTTTCAATTCTATTTATGATAAAGCAATTGAACCGAATCCCTAAAAAAATTATAAAATTATGCTATTTCTATAATTTTTCAAATTGAAATATATTTTCTAATATATTTTTTATTAATATCAGGATAAATTTAATAGCATATTTGGTGTGAGGAATAAATATTTTTAGTCCTTTATATCCATATTATATGTATACTGTTAAATTTTTTATTAAAATATTTAAGGGATACGTTATGAACATATATCGATAATAAGAATTATTTATTCAGAAGTATATTTTTTAGGAAATTAATTTTTTTATGAAAATTAAATTTCTGTAATAGAGAACATTAGTTTGGATATATATTTCCCTAAATGAGTTAGTTTTATGGGAAAAAATAATTGTGGATTCCTAGGGAAATCATTAAAATCTGAATAGAAAAAGTAAGTAAATTTATACATCTTGGATAACATAGATGATGTGGAAAAAATATGTAAATTACTCATTATTGTGTTAAAATTATTTTAACCAAATAAAAAATATATTTGAATATTGAATGAGTACAAATAAAATTCTTTCATATTTTATAAATATCATCCATGGTATTTCATATGTATCAGAAAAATTTAGATTGTTATAGGGAGACACATGTTTAAATTTGATAAAATGGTCTTGGTATGATATTTATATCAATAAATTTTATACCAAATATTTGGAAAATATAATTTCAATTCAAAATATAACTGTATTGGTATTTTTAGAATCATTTCATTTAACAATTTTAATAGAAAAAACCAATATCTATATAAAGTTCATATTATATAGTTATTGAATAAATACTGTTGTTTGATTACATTAAATTTTGAGTTCCATTGTTTATTTATAAATGGGTTATTAGTAATAAAAGTTTCAAACATGAAAAATTCAGTATGAAACTTTTCATTTTGAATATATTGTAATTAATTGTAGGCCCTTTTATTATTGAAACACATGAAAATCATGTTTTCCATGTTCTTGATTCATCATATGTGTTGTGGTCTAACATTTTGAAATGAAAATTAGTATTTTGTGGTGTAATACTTAGTGAAGATGTTGATTTATGTGATATACCTTCTTCCATTAAAATATTATCAACGAATATAGAAGAAACCATCATAGATATGGATTTTTCCAAATTGAATGATCACGTAGAAAGAATTTGGAAATAATGATTTATTAAATTTCTAATATTAGAGGTAATATATATTTATTTCATTTTTAAATATTTAAATTTAATAAAATGATAAATATATTTGTTAATTATTTTTAAATAAAACACATAATTTATTTGACACAATAATTTTATTTCAATTAGTTAATTTTTTTGTATTAATTTTTAATTATACAACATTATATTTAACTATTAGATTTTTATAAATTTTTTCATAGCCTTAATTTTCTTATATATATATATATATATATATATTATTTTATGATTCATAATATTTTTAGTGTTGTTATACTTTTTTAAACTATTATTTAATAAGATAAATAATAATTCTTATAATATTTTAAAATGTTTGTTAATAACTCTAAAGAATATAGTGCAAAGTGGTATGCTTTTTATTGTTTTATTTTGTTTTATATAATTTATTATATCATTAATATTTCTAGTATTTTGGATAACTACATTAATAAATATAAATAAAAATGTGTTTTCTTATGTTTAATTTTTTGGATTAATTTTAATTTTTCATTTAATTTTATATATAATAGTTGGACATGTATATTTATGTAATTATGATTTTTTAATATTATTTTTGAGATAATTTTAGATCAAATAACTAAGTCACTTCAATTATCGGTGGTGGATTGTACACATACTGAAACAAAAAATATTTCTAAACCTTTTACAAAGGAGACTTCTACTCCATAGGGGAAGAGAAGGCTTACAATTTTGGTAAACGTGGTATCACATGATAATAAAAATTATCAATTTCTTATATCTAAAACTATAATAGATATTTTTATTTTGATGATAATGGTAATCGTAGGGAACCAAAATGAAAAAGTGAGACTATAGTTGCAACACTATCTTGTGAAAAATTAACATTTTAATTTTTGATTGTAAAAGTGTCAGCAAAGTGAAAATATATAAATAATTCAAGATAATTTTGGTAAGAACAAATATTATTATTTTACTTATCATGAAATATTTTTATTAATAATGTTTTTTCTTCTTATTATATGACATATGATATACTTTAAAACATAAATCATGAATAAATTTTTATCATTGGAATCTAGTAGGTGTAAGTATTTTAAATTAAAACCCACATTTGAATTCATATTTTGGAAAAGAAAAAAATAAAAAATCATTTGATATATATCCAATTATAGATGAAGATATATGGAAGTAGTTAGTTTAATGTAGAAGACTGAAGTCATTTTTCATATGTTAAATGTTATCTTTAATAATTTTTTATAATAATAATCATAATAAGGACTCATTTGTCATTAATTTATATAAACTTATCAAATATCATCATTATATCCAATAAAAAAAATGTATACTCTTATACTTTATCTGGTGGAGGGTATATATTTTTGGAAGAAAAAATGATGGATGAAAATTTTCAAAAAATGAGAGCTGAGTTTTTAGGATCTTTAGAGGTTGACCATCTTTCCCCCCAATTAGTCAAGAAAAAAATAAGAGTACATGGTTGAGAAAAATGGGAATATATCTTAGAAAAAATTTCTAGGGATGTTTATGAGAGTATCATAATGAGTCATTTATGTTAATAGTGTTATTAATTTTATTTCATCACTTTATATATTGTGATTCACAAGTGAATTTTTCAAATATTAAATAAATAACCACTTAAGGAGTATAGAACACATAAGACCTTACTATATAAGAGTATGATGGATATTTTGGAAACAAACTTGGGAATTTTTGAAACCCTGGTCTGTGTATGGGTGGACATGGTGGTCATGTTTTCCAAATATTTTTTTTGGTTATTCTAGAGCTTCTTCATTGGAGGGTGTATATATAGAAAAATAGATTCTTTAAAACCTAAATACTAGGACATGGGATAGACAATGTAGTGGATTTTTAGATTTTTGGTACATTCAATGTTTGTAGACATGCACAAATATTTTCAGGTTGCAGATCCCACTACTCTACCTTATTCTACATATCCCACTTCTCTACATCCACCAACATATCCACCTCTTACACCTCCTCCTTCAAATATTCCATCTATTGTGAGATATATGTTAAGGATTACCATCATAATATTATTTCACATGATATGATATATTATATTATGGATAAAATCCATCATAAAATGATATAGATGGATAATATTAGTGTCACTATACATGATATTATATATAGATCATCAATATCACAATTTCCTAGAGATAAGTTCACAACTATTGGAAAAAGTATCATTCATTTTTCGGTTTATTAATCTATACTATTATGGAACATTATAACTGAGGTATGCATAGAATATATAATTTAATTAATATTTGTGTTAATGTTTTATAAAATTTGAATATTTATATATTTAATATCATTTTTGTAGGAATTATTTAATTTTAGAGACACATTGGTTAGAAAACAACATTTACAGGATGCTTTGACATCATATACCAGTTTATCTAGAATTTATAAAATATAACCATATTCATCTCTTTTATTATGAGTTTATGTGCTTCTAAAATGTACTAACATTTTTAGGGGGAAAAGCTATGTTGATTTTAAATAGAGATATCAAGGAACATGTAACTGGATATTTTTTATCTACCTATATAATTCAATTCTTTTCAATGTATATATATTATAAAAATTCTTTAAACTATTTTAATTTAATGAAAAATAATACTTATGTTTCTTTTGCATTATATATGTTTATAAAATTTTTATTTAGTATTATACAAAATCATATTGTAGATTTTTACACCAATTAATTTCACCAATAACAAAGGAAATAGAAGATACATAAAGAAAAACTTATGTTTATGAGATATTTCAAGGTAATGTAATATAATTTTGGATGCACCCTTATCCTGAAGGGTATGGAATCTATTTTTTATAAATTATTCTTTAACATAACTAAATAACCACATTCATTATTTATTTTTATATTACAATCCAATGTATATTTTGTGTTTTTTCAAAAATATAAGGCAACATACTAATATTGATATATAAATGGTTGTGTGCGGCCAAATGTTAGAGAAGTATTGGATAATTTTATTTGATTATTTGAATAAATTTATATTATAATTAAATTAAATTTAATTTAAAACATATTATTTCTAAGTAGGGAATGGAATTAAATAATTCATATAATAATAAAGAAGATTGAAAACATAAAATATGTGTGGAAATATGCGGATTCTCATTGACAACATTTTGGCTACAAGAACATATAATATTATTTTGAATATAAAATTATTTTGAAAAAAATATATCATTTTCAATGAAGACTAATGTAATGTGGATATTTTCATGACCCGTCCCCCGGGGCCCGTACCATGACCACCCCAAGCCTTCCTTCTATAGGCCATGGTTTGGTGATTAGCACTGAATGTCGTAATCCCTAAAACTGGGAAGGCATTTTCTTTTTAACCTGTAATCACTCGTAACCTAGCACACAACAAGATATGAACACAAGTAAAAAGAATAGTAAATAGAGTGAGTATAGTAAGTAAAAAGGGGACCAAAATACAAGCCCAATTGGAAAGTACAAGGAAATTGAAAGTACAAGAGAACTGGAACTGCTGCTGGATCATCCACCACGAATCCTACCTGAAGGGTAGGTACAACTCTCGAACAACCATCTCTACTGTTCACCTCGTCTAACATCCACCTTCGAGCTACCTCCAGTCCTGGTACCCTCATCCTCAGTCAGCATTGTCCATCTTCTACACCAAACACAAAGAAGTGCGGGCATATCCCATGTAGGCGTTAGTATAACAATACTTATTAGGGGCCCTAAGACCCTCAAGGTCTTACAATATCCACCAAGGATAAAATACACATCAAATGAAACAACTGAAAACCCTACTTAGGTATATGCCCATACATATACCTAAGTTATCAAGAAAACCCATATCAATCATGAGGAAAACATTGAGTCCAACTCCAAAGCCCAAAGCTCAACTGTTCCACAAAGGAAGAAATACCATGAAGGCAAGTACAACATAGGTACCCCACAAAGAAGAATACCTTCATGGTATTACCACGAACAAAAGTTCCACACATGTACAAACTCAGATACCACTAGGTATAACTTATGTAAAACATTGGATATGATTACATGTATCTAATGAATAATATTAATCTGTTAATAGGTTGATCCACGAAGTATCGCTAATCATCATCAGACCCACAAAGGATATCTAGGTGCTGACCCACACCGGATCGCTCGATGCTAACCCACACAGGATGGCTCGCTGTTGACCCAAACATGATCACTCAGAGCTGACCCACATAGGATCGCTAGGAGGTGATAAAAAAAATATCTCTTAGTTCTAAACCACAAAATATTTCTTGGGTAGTCACACATGGAATCCTAGAGCAGATCCATATGGGACCCTCAATCACAGACCCACGAAGGATCTCTTCTTGAAGTCACAACCAGCTACTGGGTTACCGAACTAAGCTTTCTTGTCTCTTGGAGGGTTGGCTCCTAAATCCACTGGTCGATACTCCAAATACCACAAAATACCAGACATAATTATATTAAAGGACCTCCATGTCATAGGGGTATCAAGGCAAAATACGACACGTCAATCAGACACTTGATCTGTGAGTTATTAGCCTTTTAGTCCCAGGGGCCCATTTTGATTCGTACTCGATCTAACCCTACCATACCTAAAAATTACCCAAAAATCCCATGGGGTTATACTAATGGTACCGTCTCACTCCAAGGTTTACAGAGCTATTGACAGTTTTTCAAATGGTCGACTGGTTTCAAACTTATTTCCGTTAGAGTGAAAAGGCGTATAGTTGGTCCGGGTCTGGTCCTACCTGGTTGTACCAACCTGGCCTGACCTGGCCTAGACCGACCTAGTCCGGGTCAACCCAGCCCTACCCTATGGGTCCGGCCCGGCCCACTGGGGCCCCATAGTGGCGGCGTGAAGGCCGTGGAGCCGTAAGGGCGGCGCGTTGCTACCGGGAGCCGCGAGGCTGTGGGGCGGTTTGGATGCGGGGCGTCTCAGCCGTGGGGGGTGCTTTGAGGGTGTGGGGTGGCTCGGTCGCAGACAACGTGAGGCCACGAGGCAGCTTGGGGGACCGTGGGGCGAGGAGGCCATAGGCGGTGGCGCCAGTCGCAGACGGCAGAGCCACGTGCAGTAGTAGCTGTGGGCGACAGGGGTCGTGGGGCATCACCATTGCCTCTGTCTCCTTTATTACCTTTGTCACGGTTGATAGCCATCCTCCTCCATCGTGAATAACTCAAGAATTATACCAAGAAATTTTGACAAGACAATTCATGTTTGTTGGGCCCATACTCTGCGCATTAGAGTTATAGGAAGCGTCTATAATACTTGAATCACAAGAATATCAAAAACAGTTAAGGTAAATAATTCAAACACCCTCCCTACCTCGTTTGATTCATCAACGGAGGTTGTGTGGAAGGAGATGACATTGTTGGGGATAAATGGACATCAGTGATTTTGACATTCCCTCGATCATCGGTTCTTTGATGTTGAATACATTTCTCGTCAATGATTTTCCTAAGGAGGAAGTCTAAGTCGATGTCGGTGTATTTCATTAGAGAGCATTCTTCCAATTATCCAAGTTTCTCCCTTTTTCCAAGAGTTTCCCTCAATTCCACCAAAAAATAATTATCCCACATTATAGAATATATTGGCATAATTTCAAATTGAAATAATTAATTAATTTTTTAGGTGTTTTACTTAGGGGGGGGGGGTGGCATAATTAATAAATGGGAAGTTCAAGAGACTTCCCCTCATTTAAGTGGGAGTTTCAAAGGGGTTTAATCTTGGGTGGTCTCAACAACCATAAAATCTCATGGGAGGTTTTAGTTTAGGTGTTCCCCACCTCCATAACCATAAGGGGAGGTTTAATTTAGTGGTCCCCACCTCTCAGCATCCACAAGGAGTTTTAAAATAAAATTAAAAAAATAAAATGTTACACCATTTTATTTTATTTTATTCTCTCACGAAAAGGGAAAAACTAACTTCCACCATCGACCTATTGCAGTCAAGGTGAAGGTCTCATTAAGTGAAAATCGGCACCACGAGTTCAACAGTGTCCTCAGATTTTAGTTTCGAGAACTATTTCAAAAGTTACAAAAACCCACTCACACACTTACTAAATGTTCCTGAAAAAAAGTTCAGAAATTCATTCCTGGCCCTCTGGGCCTCGGAGTAACACATAATTAATTTTTTCAGACTCCTAAAATTCCCATTTAATTAAAAATAATTTACCTAAAAATTCTTTTTCTTCATATTCTCCCCACCTCAGGGCTTTACGTCCTTGTAAGCCACAACTCAAACTAAGGGAACAAGTGGGGGTAGTGAGTTGGAATCTAAGCTTCCCACTCTCATGTGCTCTCTTAGAGGTTCTCATGCTACCAGTGAACGTGCACCAAAGGTATAGAACATCCAAGAAGGACCCAATCCATTCGATACTCAATCTATATTGGAGCCTCCATTAAAGTCTCCCCATCGCCGATGTCCGGCTCACCATGGTCGATGATGTCAGAATGTTCGTGCACGTATCTCCTTTGCTGGGATATGTGGAACACATCATGCAGCCAGTGAAACTGAGGTGGAAGAGCTAAGTGGTAAGACACCTCCCCAACTCTGCCGAGGACCTAAAAAGGTCCAATGAACCTTAGATTTAACTTGCCGCCTCAGCCAAATCTCCGCAAACCTCATCGAGGTGAGACCTGTAGAATGACGTGGTAACCATCATAAAACTTTAGAGGTCTCCATATCCTATTGGGATAAGAATTTTTTCTACTATGTGAATTCTTCATCCGTTCTTAGATGATCTGCACATTCTAAGTGGTAGCCCATACCATCTTTGTTCCAACTAGTGCTGACTCCTCTGGGTCAGTCCAATACAAAGGTAATCTGTATGGTCACCCGTACAATGCCTCAAAAGGTTCCATCCCAATGGTGGAGTGATATATTTTTTTGTATGAAAACTCTATCAAAGGAAAGTGATCCTCCCAACTGCGATCGAAGTCGAGGACACAAGCACACAACATGTCCTCGAGGGTATGAATTGTTTTCTTTATCTAGCCATCTATCTGAGGATGGAAGGTGGTGCCCAAATGAAGTTGTGTCACAAAATCCCCCTGAAACCCCTTACATAGTTGGGATGTAAAACACACATCATAATTGGATACAATCATCGAGGGTACTCCATGTATCCGCACAATCTCTAGCACATAGAGGTGTCCCAAGATCTCTACTGAACCCTGGTCTCTGATCGGTAGGAAGTGGGATGACTTGGTGAGTCGGTCAAGGATCACCCAGATCGAGTCATTACCTCTGGATTTACATGGAAGACCTATCATGAATTCCATGGATATAGCATCTCACTTCCACTCTGGGACCTTTAAAGGCTGAACGAAGCCTGCTGGTACTTGATGCTCTGCCTTCACTTGCTGATAAGTGAGGCATTGAGAGACAAAATATGCTACTTATTTCTTCATTCTTGGCCACCACTACTTTCATCAGAGATCCCGGAACATCGTCGCCACTCCTGGATGTACTGATAGATGGGATGTGTGGAACTCCCTCAACACTTCCTCTATAAGTGACACTGGTACCATGGTACGTCTTCTGAAGAGGATGACGTGTGCGCCACCTTCAAAAAATCCATTAGGTGCCTATCCTATGGATATCTGAAAACATTGTGACTTGAAGCCAGTGTCCCCATGTTGTGCCTCCCTGACTCGCAAAAGGAGTGGGGGAGTGACTGTAAGAGACTGAATAAAAGATGCTCCATATCTATCCAGAAAGGATATCTGTAAAGCGGTCAGTTGCTCTTTCGCCTCACCTAGCATCTGTATACCAGAACTCCTGCTGAGTGCATCTACTACAACATTCCCATTACGTAGATTATAGACTATCTCTAAGTCATAGTCTTGGAGGAACTCAAGCCAACATCACTGTCTCATGTTCTTGTCCTTCTGGGAGAAGATATACATGAAACTCTTGTGATCCGAGTAGACTGTAAAACATTCTTCCATCAGATAGTGCCGCCACATATTCATGGTGAAGACCACTGCTGCTAACTCTAAGTCATGGGTATCGTAGTTCTACTAAATCTATCTCAGATTTCGAGAACCATATGTGATCACTACTTGCTCCTGCATCAGGACACATCCGAGCCCGATCCCTAGTGTGTCGCAGAAGACTATGTACCCTACACCCTCCTCTGGAAGCCTCAAGATGGTGGCTCTAGTCAGCCTCTACCTCAGATCCTGAAAACTTTGCTGTCATCTCACTGACCACACTAATTGTTGCCCATTCTTTGTCAATGCTAATAGTGGTGCTGCAACTATGGAGAAATCTGGCACAAATATCCAGTAGTATCCGACCAAACCCCGGAAACTCCATACCTCCATCAAACTCCTGGGTGGTTCCCAAGAAAGTACCACCTAAATCTTCACTGGATACACTAAAAATCTATCCTCAGAGATTACATGTCCCTGAAAGTGAACCTCTCAGATCCAGAACTGGCATTTTGGGAGCTTATTCTAAAGGTGGTGCTCTTGGAGTGTGTCCAGTAATACCTGAAAATGATAAGCATGATCCTCAGTAATCTTATAGGTTAGAATGTTGTCGATGAAGACTACTACAAAGAGATTAAGGTATGGATGAAATATCCAATTCATGAGTCCCATGAATATTGCTGGAGCATTGGTTACACCGAAGGGCATAACCACGAACTCATAATGTCCATGCAAACATCTAAAAGATATCTTCTGCACATCCTCTTCTCGTACTCTGAACTGGTGATTGGATGATCTAAGGTCTATATTTGAGAACCACTATGCTCGCTTCAGACGATCAAATAGGTCTTCAATCATCAGGAGTAGGTACTTGTTCTCCATGGTTATCTGGTTCAGGCCGTGATTGTTGACACAAAGTATCAAGCTCCCATCTGCCTTCTGGGAGAACAAAATCGGGGCTTCCCAAGGGGAAACACTAGGCCGAATGAACCCTTACCAATGTAAGTCCTCTAGTTATACCTGCAGCTGACGATGCTCTGCAAGTGCCATCCAATATTCTAGTGTAGATGTCAGTGTCGTCCTAGTGTACAAGTCAATGTAAAAGTCCATCTATCTACGAGGAGGTACACCTGAAACATCATCTGAGAAGTCATCCGTGTACTGGTACACCACTACAGGATAGCTCAGACTCTCCACATCAACCTCTCTAAGGGTAAGGCTAGCCAACTGATGAATGATCAGCTACACTCTCCTCTAGGTATGTCTATCCTGTGCTGCAAAGGCTCCCTTCTCCCCGGTGAAGGTAAACCTGGTCCCATCCATTTGGACACATCAGACTTTGCTCTTAATATAGTAAATCTGAGCATGGACTGCAGATAAGCATTCTATACCCTAGATAAAGTCATAAGGCATCCACTCCACTACTAGGAGATCCCAGCTGATGCTCTCTCCTCCTAGAGTGATCTCACACTGTTGGAACGAGTGCGTAATTGTAGAATCAGCTCCTGTAGGAGTCTCTATCCATAAGTATTGAGCCAATGGATCCATCATAATCTCCTAGATCCAAATGAGGGTAGTGGAACTAAAAGAATAACTAGAAGCCATGTCTATAAGTACTGCATATAAGGTGGAGTAGACACAGATCGTACCTTGTATCATCTCCAGAGCATCGTTATCATAGGCCTCAGCTACCTGGAGCTGAGATTTCCCCTATCCACCTACTCCCTACAGTCATGATGGACCTTCTGGTGGGGGTGGCACTAACATCTCGAATCGTCTCCCACCACCAGCTGCATGGTCAGCTCCTATGACATGTCTGACTACTCCTTGTGGACCTCCTCGGTCGAACCTCTGTCTTTGCCTGGTAGGTCCTTCGATCATCTTCTGATCATCTGTACGATGGGTCAGAAAGTCATGAGCCATGTGACCCTGCCAGCCGCATGTCTAACACTGCCCTCTCCTGGCATGACTGGCTCTGCCTCATGTGCCCCGCACAAGAAACCCTAAATCCTGTGGTCGTCCATCTATAGGTTTGGTCCAATTGAACCTCTGTGTCATCTGTCTACATCAAGATGTAGAGGACTTTGATACACGACGACGGGTGGTGGGTCTCACTGCTGGTGACTGCTCAACAGGAAACCTCTATACTAAGAGGGCTCTCTCTAACACCCCCACCTATTTTGGGATGTTGAGTGATATCATCGAAGCCCTGATCTCCATCCTGATCTCCTACTCAAAGGTCTGGGCCCTAAAGAATATGTTCCACACCAGACCAGTGGAGTAGAATGAGAGTTAGGTGAATCTATCTGAGTACCGAGCCACAATTATACTGCCCTACTACAAATGATGTTTCTACTATATGCACAATGCGCAAAGAGTCACTGAAAAAAACTCTTCCCAAAAAAGGCTCTAAAAGTATGTACAGAGAAGTGTCACCTTGTCGTGAACTTGAAGCATCAAGCTCCACCATCTGCCTTCTACTGCATGTAGATGTTTGGCGACCGAGATCATCATGAGATCAGCTGGTGTCCCTATGAGTCGGAAAACTCTCACAACAGTCTCTAGCCAATCCTCAACTGCCTATGGGTCTATCTCTCCCCTGAAGCTGGATGGCCTCTAGTGCTGGAACTCATGTAATGTGCTCAAGCGGCATGCACCCTCTGCTGTTGGGGCTGGGGGAATCGGTGGCCCAACTGGTAATAGTACCACTGGTGCCTCTGCTAGTGCCTCTACTGGAAGAGGACCCTGCACCTAGGCCTCGTTGCCCGATTGGATATTAGTGCGTAAAACTCTCGAAACCCTAGATGGCTATATTTATGGAGGTATCTTAAAAATAAATAGGTGCTCCATATTCAATAAGTTATACCTGGTGAGATGACTCAAAGAGTTCACAAAGAAGACTCTTAAAAACACTCATGAAATCTATGTTTTCTTGCACAGAGTCAGAAATTAGAAGTAAGGGTCTTGGTGTATGGATACGTCAGCCGCCACTCCAACACCAGATTCCATAAAATGATAACCACACTCACTAAGATTAACACTATTTCTATTTGAAAGATCAGAGTCCTATGTTTTTTAGTAGAACTGACTCCTCTAATACCAATTTTTCACGATCTATCCACTGGGGCCCATTCCGTGACTACCCCAAGCCCGCCTTCTACAGGCCAGTGTCTGGAGACTAGCACCGAAAGGCATAATCCCTAAAATTGGGAAGGCATTGCCTTTATAACCTATAATCGTATGCAATCAAGCACACAAAAAGATACAAACACAAGTAAAATGAATAGTAAACACAGTGAGTACAGTAAGTAAAAAGGGTCCAGAATACAAGACCAACTAGAAAGTACAAGGAAACTAAAATTAGAAGTGAATTGGAACTATACCAGGATCTACCACCATGAATCACACCTAAAGGGTAGGTATAACTAATGAATGGCCATCTCTACAGTTCTCCTCATCTAACTTCCCCCTACGAGATACCTCCAGTCCTATTACCCTCATCCTTAGTCAGCATTGTCAGTCATCTGCACCAAACACAACGATGTGCGGGCATAGCCCATGCAGGGGTGACTATAACGATACATGTTAGGGACCCCAATACCCTAAAGGTATGACAATATCCACCAAGGATGAAGCACTAAATAAAGGAAACAACTAATAACCCAACTTAGGTATATGCCCATACATATACCTAAGTTATCAAGTAAACCCATATCAATCATGAGGAAAATATGAGGTCCAACTCCAAATCCCCAATATCAAATATTCCACAAAGGAAGAAATACCAAAAAGGGAAGTACCACACAGGTACGACACACAGAAAAATAAAACCAAGGTATTACCATGAAGGAAAGTACCACACAGGTACAGGCTCAGCTACCACCAGGTATAACATAGGTATAGTTGTAGAGATGATTTTATGTAACTACGGAATCAGCTTACTCTATTAAGAGGATGTCCCATGAAGGATTGATAATAATCATCATAACCATAAAGGATCCCTAGTTTCTTACCCACACAAGATCCCTCATTGCTAACGGACACAGGATCACTCAGTGCTGACCCACATAAGATCGCTCTGTGTGACCCACACAGGATCTATAGGTGCTGACCCAAACTGGATCACTGGGTTCTGACCCACATAGGATCACTCTTGTAGTCATGTATGGAATCCTAAAGCGGTTCCCTGTGGGACCCTCATCACAGACCCATGAAGGATCTCTTCCTAAAGTCACAAACAGCTACTGGGTTCCCGCGCTAAGCTTGCCTGTCTTTGGGAGTGACCGCTCCTTAATCCACTAGTCAATACTCCAACTACTAGGAAGTATCATGAAGAAGTATCTCAAAGGATATACACATCATAGGGGTCTCAACTCAATAGACAACGCGTCTATCAAACACCTGGTCTGTGAGTTATTATCCTTTTTTCCCAGGGGACCATTTAGATTCGTGCTCAATCCAACCCGACTATGCATCAACTTTACAAAAAACTCAAGTGGGGGTATAATAAAGGGACTGTCTTGCTCCAAGTTTTACACTTCTTTTGACGGTTTGTCAAACAGATTCCTAGTGCCAACGTTATGGCTGTTAGAGTGAAAAGCTTGTAGCTGGTCTGGGTCTGGTCTGACCCGGTCAGACTGACCTAGCCCGACGTAGCCTGGACCTACCAGATCTGGGTCGACCCAGCCCAACCCACTGGGTCCGTCTTGGCCCTCTGGGTGGTCCAAAAGTCCGTGAGGTCCTCTGGGGCCACGAAGGTCTATGAAGGTGATGCGAGGCCGCGGGGGATGCAAAGCGGTGGTATAGAGGCCATGGGGCCGTGAGAGAGGCATGTTGTTGTGGGGGCCACGAGGATGTGGGGTGATTCAGCCACAGAAGGTGCAAGGCTTCATGGCGTCTCAGCCGTGGTGGTGCCACGAGGGCATGGGCCGACTCGTCCATGGGGCATTTCGAAGGTCTGTGGGCGGCACAGCTAGGCCGTGGGGTGGCGCGGTAGGCCGTAGGGTGGCGGAGCACCGCAGGGTGCAAGGTCACGAGCGACGAAGCACCGTAGGACATAGAAAACATAGGCAGCAGTGGTCTTGGGGTAGAACCATTTCCTTCATCACCTTCTTCACCTTCGTTGCAATAGATAGTCATCATCCTCCATTTGCGAAGAACACAAGAATTTTCCCAAGAAATTCAGAGAGGATGGGAAATATTTGTTTGGCCTGCACTATCAACATTAGAGTGGTAGAATGCGGCTTTAATACTTGAATCATAAGAATATCAAGAAAGGACAATTTAAATAATTCAAACACCCTCTCTACCTCATTTGATTCATTGATATAGGTCGCGAGGAAGGAGACGACATTGTTGGGGATATTCGGACGTCGGTGATGTTGGCGTTCTCTCAATCGTTGGTTCGTTGACGTTGAAGACGTTCCTCATCAATGATTTTCCCAAGGAAGAAGTCTAAGTCGAAGTCATGATTCTTCATTGGAGTTCTTCATTGGAGAGATTTCTCCCAATTGTCAAAGTTTCTCCCTTTTGCCAATATTTTTCCCTAATTCCACCAAAAAATTATTAGCCAAAATTATAGAATATGTTGGCATAATTTCAAATTGGAATAATTAATTAATTTAGTTGGGGTATTAATTAAAGGGGG
Organism: Viscum album; assembly: GCA_963277665.1. NCBI lineage: Eukaryota > Viridiplantae > Streptophyta > Magnoliopsida > Santalales > Viscaceae > Viscum > Viscum album. The sequence continues at coordinate 1,741,111,004 of OY728128.1, read as the reverse complement.
TGGCATAATTAATTAAAGGGAAGTTCAAGATACTTCCCCTCATTTAAGTGGGAGGTCCAAAGGGGTTTAATCTCAGGTGGTCCCCACCACCATAACCTCTCATGGGACGTTTTCACATGATTAAGGCGGAAAGTTCCAAGGTGCTTCACATAAACAATATGACTCGTCTATATACAATCACATTTCAATTCATAATTTTCAATTGGAATTCACATGATCAACATGTCTTGTCTTCAGACTGCCACAAGTCATTAGTACCATCTTAATCAGTTTTTGTTAGATCAACCTGAATCATCCAAGTATTTTCGCATGGCTAACATGACTTTTCCTCGATCCATCACATGTTCAACTATGCTTTTATAAAAAGAATTTCTAGTTATTATCTTTATTTTTCCAAGTCCTCATAAGGGAATCATATGAATAGTGGTGAATCACATTATCTTGTCTCCCATAGAAAATTATACGGTGGGGTCTCCTAAACATGTTCGGGATCATATGCATGACATAATGGCATGTAATAGGGTTTAGGAAAACTATCCAAAGGTATTATGCCTAATTTTTTATGGAAAATAATACATACCAGAGTGTTCATGTTAAGAGAATACACCATATGGGTTTCATGGAAAAGTATTTCTTATCCATAAGCTCATACAAACACTAAGAAGGTATTCACATGAAGACCTTTTGTTCATGCAACTCGCATGAACTCAAAAGGGTATTGTGAGGGGGTCTCTATACATGGGAATCCGCTTCCTAAAAACACCACAAGAATAGGTAAGGGTCTATGGTGCATGCTGTGAGGTGATTTCTTCTTTTCCTACAATCATGATGATGGGTGTATTTAAGGAAGCACACGATGCCTACACCTATATAGTTTGCATGAGCTTTATAAGGTCCAAAAATGGGTCTTATATCAATACGCTGGGGATGTATATCAGACCAAAATGTTTATGGTTATAGACTTTGCAAGGTGAATATGGGTGAAAGGCATATGTGGTGAAAGTCCTAAAGACTGCACTATGAAGTCAATAAGGGGGCACTGTGATATCGACCAGGGGTATCGCAAGACTGAAAATGTTGCTCTTTTGAATAACTAGGAACTCATAGTGAATCACACATTGATGCCATTACATCTGAAGTTACTCCCCAACATCATTATACAAAAGGAATGGAACTGTAAGAATCATTTCCAATAGTATAATTCTGTGGATGCCAGTATGGGTTTGTGGTAGGTCCAAGGTCTTATCCTTCCATGTCTCATGATGTTCCCTTTTTCATGCAATAATGTGATCTGAATGAAGGTCATGTAAGTGGTCTTTTGAACAAATACATGGGGTTCACAACGAGACCAAAAGTTCAGCCAAAGTTTATAATTGGTGAAGTCATGAACCCGAGGGTGTGTCACCTGATCATGTGAATTCATTTCCCAAACTAGGTATAACATGATGCTAAATTCATCATGCAATTTTCTATTCTTCAAAAGAGCATGTAGTGGGTTTTCATGATCACATGAGGGGTTCTCTGGTGGATTGTGGATGGATTCTCATCATTTTACACTACTATACCTTTATTAATTTCTTATACATTTTTGTGGATTGTAGTAGGGTATTTATAGGTGATTTTTTCATGAGGGTTTCACCGCTTTCTATGGGGTGAAATTCATGTGCACCAGGTAAGGATGTGAGGATCTTGAAAGATCGACATCACACGATTTTGAGACATCCAATTATTCAACACATGATCAATTCATTTGATCATATAATTTCTTAAATTTCCTTTTTACGATGTCATATTACAACCATTGATAAATATGATTTAATTCAGATGATAATAATTTAGGAGGATAAAGATATCATGGTTGTAAAATTCTCACAAAGACTCTATCGATTGTCTTAACTTTGATCAAATGATCAAGGGAGATAATGCAATGTCTTCAAGTGCTGGTGGGATCTCTCACAACATTCCACTAGTTTCCCCAATTAGAGTCTCATAATTGCTTGTGTACATGATATATTGAGAAATCAATTAAAGGACTAGATGTGGTGATCATGCAACTGATTTCGAGTTTCCAGGTTGAACCAATGGTGTGGGAAGGTGAAAGTCAAGGAGAACAAATTTGGATGTATCATGCTGTGAGGTATTTATTTGAACTTATTCAATGTAGGATTGACTCAAATTAAATGTCATGACGTGTGGGATAGAAGTGGATAGGTGGGATCTGTGAATAACATGATTGGATGTATGTGCCTTTATCGCATAAACATTACATGTGAAAATTCTATCCAAAAAATAAATCCCACATTAACTTCCCTTTAGAATATATTACAAGTCCTAACTATTATTTGGTCAATTCGGAAACTGGGTTCTTTACTTGTACCACATACACACACCTACACCCCAGCTTTGGCCCAATGGCCTTTGTTCCCACACTAGTTTAAGATTTTGCCTCGAGCACCACTGGCCCTATTCATAGGCCCAACTACTTCCTATGAGTGGTATTTCCTCCGTCCTCTAGCTGGCCTGGGATGGTTCCCACTAGGCATGGTCGACTCTAGTCCCACATGTTCTATGTGGAGGAGCCTAGTATGGTTGGCCAGTGGATTGGCCTACTTTTAATTTATGGTCTACAATTACACTTTATTATGTAAAAGATGATATAATGCCAACAAATATATTCAATTTAACCAAATACTACTCATTTTTGTATTTAATTTCCATGTTCTTAATTAAAATTACATCATTGTTTTGAACCCTCTTCACAATTCACAAATCATTGATGGTAAATTAAATATGCACAGTTATGGGTACTAAAAATGATCCCTTAGAATTATAATTTTTAAAAAGGAAAATAATCTAATTCTATGGTATCTTTATATCACTTTTACACATATAAGAATATCTAATGTGATTTGGTTTTGAGCTACATGAGAGGATATATCTCAATTGTGTCACAAAAGAATTTGAGGTGCTATCCATATAAGACTTCTGAACATGATTTAATAGCTAAATCCAAGACATGAATTGGTTTTTTTGGGTAATGGATACCCAAACATTGTAATGTGTATGATTTATTTAATAGAATGGGGATTAGGTGAAGAGGAACTTGTGGCTGGATCCAATGTGAGGTACTTGGATTTATCTATGTATCCCACGAAGATGGGAATGAATCTATATGTAGTTATGAAATGTATGAATATGAAGAACAAACTATTTCATAGTAAAAATAGTTCATAGATAAGGAAATATATGAAAATTTTAATTATGTAGATATAACTCATAGGCTGTAAGTGGAATGCCACTAATTTGTGACAAATTCCCTAGGTGGGGACCCATGTCTTGGTAGAGATGTTTCTTGGATCACCCATGATACCCATACTTTCTGTGTGAAACCAAATATATTAAATAAATTGGATTTTACATCATAACATTAAATAGGTTTATCTTTATAAATTTTAACGAATTATCGTTGACATTCACTTATTAATCGATTCACCTGATCTAGTTTTCTTGAGGTCATATAAGTTTACAAGGATAATTTGGGCATGGTATCCTTCTTGTAGGTAAAATTCTTTAACTTATGCCTATGTATAGGGAATTAGTGAGCATAGCTTGATTTTTTCTAAGGCCATATGGTGATCCTTAGAATCATATTACATTTTTTTATTTTTCCAATGTTTTTCAAAAGCTTTGTGTTGGTGGAAGAATTAGCAGGCATGGACTTGAAATTTTTAGGCTACCTTTTTATAGGTTTTTGACCTAATAAGTTTGGTGACTCTTCCATTTTATAGATTATCAATATTTTTTGGATTAGTCAATTAGAATGTCCAACTAGATTAAAATCAAGATTTTTCAAAGATACCTTTGTTGGGTTTTCAACTTAGAGAGAATTATATCTATTTTATTTGAATATTTTATGGTGTTCCAATCTAGAATATAAATTGGTTGTAGTATAGAGTCCTTTAGCTCATACCTTTGTTGTATTATAGTTTAGTATCTTCTAGCTTGGACCTTTTATGTAATGTAGTTTATGGTCTTATATCTTGGACATTTTTGTGTTGTAGATTATGGTCGTCTGGTTCAAAACTTTGATGTGTTGTAGTTTATGTTCTTATAGCTTGGACCTTTACTGTACTATATTTTAAGGACTTATAGCTTGGAATTTTAATGTGCTATAGTTAATGGTCTTATATATTGGATAATTTTTTTGCTATATTTTATGGTCTTCTAGCTCAGACCTTTGATGTGATATAGTTCTTGAACTTCTATATTGGACGTTTATTATACTGATTTTTAGTGTATTCTTGATTGGACCTTCGACGTGTTCTATTTTATGGCCTGAGAGTTTTAACCTTTGTTTAACTGTACTTTATGTCCTTTTATCATAGACCTCTGATGGATATGGAATATGTGGTAGGAAGACGATGGATGACTCAAAACACTATCTAGTAATGAGTTTCATCATACTGTTTCTAGGTCTCATGAGGATTGGAATTTTTTTCTTATAATGAGAAGATACCTCATGATGGTAAATCCCTTATACACCCCATTATGGAAAAATGTGTATCCAATATTCTCCATGGGTCATGGAATATTTTTTGGGGTAATATATGTTGAAGTAAAAATACTAGGGATTCTATGTGTGCCTGGATAGTTTGAATATGTGTGATGTAAATCAAAACACAAAATTTAGTGCCCGTGAACATGCGATGGGGTAGAGATGTCGGGTATGTGTCATAACACCCTAAGTTCCTTGGTTCCACCATGGTGTTTTCAAGGATCACAAGGATCAATGATCCTATTTTAAAGTAGGATATTCATTTATTTTTTGGGTCATGGCCCTTATATATCGGTTTCAGGGTAAAGAAAAGATGATATCCACTCCTTCCATAGGTCCATGAGATATTTTCAAGAATTAGATATCCTGATAATGATGTTGGGTATGTGGGAGAGAAATTTAGGAAGGGTTCTGGACCCTAGGAAGGTTTAGATTTTGATTATAAATCTTGAGGCCTAGAGCCTTTGTTTTCAGATCACAAGATGTGGTCCATCAAAGGTTTAGGACCAATATGTTTCATTTTTTTACATTGAGAAAGGGCACAAAAAATGGTTACTTAACCTCAAGGGTGTCACATATTCGTGGTTTTTTTGGAAGGGAAATTTTAAATCATAGTATCGAGGGATGAGGTTTCAAGGACGATATGGGAAAATCATACTCGGGAAAACAAAAACACACTAGTGTGTTGGGTTCTATTACAGTGACATCTGGATCACAAGAATTATAAATCACATCTTGTAGATCCAAGATGTCTCTATTTGGTGGTTCTAAGACCTTCTATATCAACAACATGGCTGAATCAAAATTATCAAAGGCCATGAATGGTTTTCCATGACCCAAGGTACTAAAATCATGATGTGTGATTTGTGGAAAGATTAATATACCAGAAGGGTTCTAGGATAGTAAAATTTTTATGGCCACTTAATGAACATATTCTTGCAACGATGAGATGTGATGAATCATTACTCTAAATTTATACTAAATGGGGGGGGGGTTGTAAATCATAACATCGATTATACATAGGATATAGATTATTCCCTATGATATTTATGAATTATTTATTTGCACCCTACGTTTTTCCTAGTATCTAGAGATGAAGAGTTTGGAGAGGTTAGTGTTTATTTTTTCTTAGTTTACCCTTTTCAGGATTTCAACATAACAAATTTTCTACATTTTTCCATACTAGTTTAAAGTATTTTGATTTGGAGCATTATAGGCTAGAATTGAAGGTCATGCATATATGACCATTGTGCATGTAGTTTAATGTTGTGACACATATAGATCTAACATCTGGAATGTCATAGAAGAGATAAATTTGGATCCCCAGTTCCAAGAGTACTCTAACATTCTCCTGAGTATGAGATGAATATTTTGTAAATCTGTATTTAGGTTCTCATGTCATGAATAATGATATGGGAAAATCATTTTTAATATGACAAAAAATACCCTTGGGTGCTAAGTTCTGCCATGATGACATCAAAATCACATGTATCAGAATTACATCCTTATTGATCCAATATATCTCTAGCTGGTGGGTCTAAGAACTTCAAAATCAATAAAATATGCAAATAAAGAGATTTATTTTTCTTTTACAAGGTCCATGAAGAGTTTTCAGCAAACCAAGTTTCTCAAGTCATGAAGTGTAATAAATGGATTGAGGCTCCTTAAAATATAGAGGAAGTACCCCATACTCTGGTTGACCAGAAAATGGTTCTTATGGTCATTTGATAAGGAATGATGATGGGTTATGTCCTCCATGTAGTTCAATATCATGAAAAACTGGTGCAAGGCATAATAAGCACCAAATCATGTCGTATGTGGATATAAATAGAATATATGAAAAATGGCCATGTATGCTTCATCCCCTATGAAGATGGGTTTCATTTCATTTTTGGATAGTTGTAGTTGGACCCATGATTAAATATTTGGGCATCACTATGAATCTTCTAGTGATATAAATCAAGTAAAACCTATTTCTTGAAAAAGAAACACTTTATGCTGGTTTTAGACATACGTAGAGGTGGGAATTTTTTCCATTGATCGTAGTAGCATAATCTAGGTTTGGAGATTCGGGCATCACTATATATCCTATGATTCCAAGAATCAAGCATCATGTGATAATTGAGGAATAGTGTAGTTTAACGTCATGCATAAATGACATGGGCTTCCCAAAATGAAAAGGGGAATTGTTGATGGCCCTAAGGATGGAAATATGGGAATCAGTAAGTATAATATGATAATAAGAATCAATACAAAAATATTTCTTAAAATACCATGACATATAATGTCATGTAGTGAGGATGAAGATGAAACGATGTGGAATAATAGAGATGTTGAATATGGGATCAAGGGTAGAAGTATCAGTGTCAGTATGCACCACATGAAAATGAGAATCAAGCCACATGTAGTTCTTAACCATATGTGTGGTAGGGGACCAACACCAGAAAAGGTGTTCTTATCGGGTGAGGTATATAAGATTGTACTATTTTATGTCATGTATAAGACATCAACCATGAATTTTAATATCATGTAGTGAGGACACATGGTTTTCATTTTATGGTCCTGCATCCAGGCCCATAATAAGACCGTGATAAGCTTTTGTGCCTTTTTTGTGTGGATAATCCCTTACTAAAGTTCCTAAGATCATGTGAGATATTCTTAGGGTAAAAAATAAGTAATAAAAAGGGTTCCTCTCACTATAAATAGGAAAATAAGGATAAAATAGGGGTATCTTGTATCATGTAATGGCTAGATCAAGATACAAGATCGACATCTACCTATATATCTCACTAGAAATGATAACCAACCCATACGTAGTTCATGAAAACTCCTGTAGTCTAATATTGATAAAAATGAAAATTTTTATGTGTTTTGACATTATACTGCAAGGACATGGATCACTTGATGTGAAAGAAAATGAATATTGTTGTCAGTCCCAATACTAGAGGTTAGGACGTCACAAATTATCCTATAATGATAGTAATCAAGCCACACATAGTTCTTGGATGATGCGATTCCATATGTTGAGATAACTCTCACACAGTAATGGGGGGAATTTCATCCTTACTCCACATAGATATGGCTCATATACAACGAGTTGTTAGTGAGAATGTGTTTTCTATGAAATTTAACATCATTTGGTAAGGATGTATTTTGACTTGATGTGAATATATATTAACCATAAAGAGATCCCCACAGTTTTATGTTATGTAGTGTGGAAATACTCCTTACAATTTATTTCCATGTGGTCAGGGAAAACTATGTTTAGATTAACATCATGTTTCTAGGATAATAGGTTCCATATAGTTTAATGTCATTCATCCAAGACCACTCCAGATTGTTTATAGTTATATGGTTAGGATGAATGCTGTAAGTACCTTTACGACCCATTTGGGTTCTTATGATTTTAAGTGGCAATGGGAATAGGCATGTTTGGGAGGCTTATTCCCAATAACACCCTCCATATTTCCATTTCATCCACTTACTCATCAGAGCTATATGTGTATTCCTAGTCATACCATAGAGATCAATTCTATGGGTTGCCTGCTGACCATGATGAATGGATACTGATGATTGATTGGGGCATTATATATAGTTAATCCCAGTTGTTGTGAGAATATTTTGATATTAAGGTTCATTATATTTTGTATCACCTATCTATAAGAAGGTGCTTGATATTTTTGATCACCTCCTTATTCGAAGGTTTCTGGCCAAGGGGAGGATTTCCATATCCATGGTAGATATCACCATGGGGAGGTTGACCATAGAAGATGTCAGGAGTAGAGTCTTCAAGATCCTTATATACACGACCATGAGGATGATTATCATGGTAATTACTAACATTTAATTTAGTCGACTTCATTATGTACCCTTGGGGTGTTTAGAATGTTTCACGAACAACCTTAAGGAAACAACGAATTGAGAAGGTCAGGGTTATGATCCTCATTCCACATCATGGATAAAATCTACCATCCTTATTTATGGGGTTGATCAAGGATATAAGACTTATCTATAATAGATTCTAGAATATATCAATAGTCATATGGTGCTATGAAAATATGATCCCACTACTGAGAAACTGTTGGAGTACGTCAGTGAGCTTCTATATAAGTGATATAAACCATTCTTGAGGTGTGTTCCTATATTACATGGTGGGCCTTAGCTAGAGAGAGGATGTGAGCCTAATTATTTTCATTTGGAATATGCCTTTGGTATTCTTTCATAGGAGTAAAAGCCCATCCAGACGAATTTTCCACTCACACATAGTGAGCATCGGTTAGAATGGGGATATTATCCTGGTCTGTCTATGAATTCTCTATCAAAATATGTTAACGGACCTCTAGAATGGGAGTGGGGAAATGATCCTTATCTTATAATCTACTAGGATAGTTTTAGTAGCTTTATTGATAGGAATATAAGCCTTTAATGAGGAATGTTCCCTTCTTAATTAGAGATCCTCATTCAGAATGGGGATATGAGCCTGATCCTAGGCCTTTAAAACATTCCTTAGTTCATTTTTCAGATAGGGATATGATCCTATCTTGAGTAATGTGACACTCTAACATGGTCATACACGGATGGAACATGAATATGAGCATAGTCTCACACCTAATCCTTTACTAGAATATGCCAAAAATCCTCTTGTACATGAGAAAGAATATTCCCTTCCTCCGAATAAACTGTTTTTTCAAAATGATCATAGAGATGAGTTACATTGGCTATACGGATTGTTATATTATCATGTCCATACATCCTAAATAGAATATAATTGTATATCCACAAATCCATGACACTTCAAAAGGGTACATACAAGTATAGATGTGTATACCTTTTCATCTTCCAGGATATGTAGGACTATATCATTGATTAAAGTAGAGATATACACCCACTAATATCCTCCTTGTGTTAGTGGAATATTCCAACGGACTTTATAAATGGGGGGAATGGATTTATTACTTCCCCTTACAAGATACCCCAATATGATAGTAATCCTTGTTTGAACTAGAAGGGGCATGATACTATTTCCTCATATCCACAACATTCCAAATTTTAAAAGGTGTCAATGACGCCAAAATTTGAATTATTAGGGAGGTGACCCATCAAAGAATTCCCTTGGTAGGAATATAATGGGGTTTGATGATTTTTTTATATATCTTGGATTGAGATTGTGTTATATTGATGGTTCTTCTGACAACTGAAATTTACACTTGATGTTGATGATGTCTCCTGGAGACAAAGATGATACATAGATTGTTGTCTTGTGGTTGGGACATGTTCCATGTAGTTTATCATAATATTATAATAATGTGAATATTTGTGGTTGTGGTAAGGGATAAGATTCAGGCATCCATATGTGTCTCATTAGGATGAGAATGAAGAAATACATAGTTATTAAAAACCTGTGCAGTTTAATGTCATCTAGAAAGGACATCAAATATGCATATTAACATCTTATGTTATGTAATTTAATATTGGTGGTTGGGATGGATCTAGGATCCAACCATCCCTATGTATCTTATTAGGATGAGAATCAAGTAGTATGTAGTTATAGAAAACCCATGCAGTTTAATTTCTTGCAGAAAGGACATCGATCGTGCATTTAAACATCTAATGGTATGGATGTTAATATAAGTGTTTGGGATAGGATATAAGATCATATAATCCCTACATGTCTCATTAGAATGATAATCAAGATATATATTTTTCTAGATAAGTTCTTAATTTTAATATTGTGTGGAAAGGAAATCAATAATATAGTTTAACGTATTGCGATTAGGACATGAATATAGGTGGCTGGTCCAAGATATAGGATCCATGCATACCTTCATATTTAATTGGGATAGTAACCAAGACATACATCATTATAGAAATCTGATGTAGTTTTATTTCATGAAATTAGTACTTCAGCCATGCATATTAATATCTCACTATAAGGACATGGTCCATGTAGTTTAATATCTTGAGGTAATGATGTGGTGCATATTGTTTAACGTCTTACGGTATGAATGATGGTAATAACCTTTTTGGAGGGATTATCTTTTTATGGGGCATGGATAAATCTTATTCATAGTTCATGAATTTTAAAATCCTTAAACTCTATCATTTATTCAATTGCATATATCTCCAACTAATCCTTGAATTCAAAGAATCTCTACATTTTTTTCCAAGTTGTCGATGCTAGGGACAATAGTTTTCATGGCCTGTAAACCCTGCCTCCTTCATCTCCCTTATCATTGGGTGTTCCATAAAACCAATTTACATGGAACAATAAAAATAAATGTCACATAAATGACTTAATTTAAAGTTAAATTTAATTTAATTTCCATTTATGCTTTGTTTTTGGGGTTTCTCAAGCTTTTATGGTGGAATGGTGAGTTTTCGTGAATTGGGCCAAACTCTGAGCCCAATTCCAGATTTAAAAAAAACTTTTGTTTCTTTTATAAATCTTTAATTTTTTAATATTTTTCACCAATTCCAATTTCTAAATGGTATCCCCTGACATATTAACACCACCATTGTAGTTTGGAGCCTTTATAAATCCATACTCATGGTGTATATGAGTTTTTATTTAAGGGATTGAGCCTTCCCAAAAGCCCAATTCCAGCTTTAAAAATGAAATTTGTTTAATTAATAACTTATTAAATTTTAAGTCTTTTCAGTGATTCCAAGACTCACACATGCCCATGGAACCCATCCACGTGTCCAAACTCTCTCTCCCATTTTTGGATCTCTTTTCCATCGCGATTGAGTGCTAAACTTATTAGGGTTTCTAAAATAGGGCAGATTGGATGAGGTAATTTCTTTCCATCATAACTCTCTCAATTATTACTATTTTCCCCCATTCTAGTTCCTACATGATCTCATAAGCCTTGTTAGAACTTCCATTTAATGGTTTTATGTTTTCTAATTCAGATACTGGTGGATTTGGGTCATTTTATTCAAGATTGTTTTGAGTAAGTGTTTCTCTCTTCAATTTCTTCCTTCTCCTTAGGGTTTCCTCCCTCTTTCATTATGTTCTAAAATGTATAGAAGTTAGTGTTTGAACCTATGGTTTGATTTTTTTGTCTTTTTGGTTAAATATTGTGGTATAGGGTTGGAATTTTCTTTCTTGTGATGCGGTGGTGGTGCAGTTGAAGTTTCACACCAAGTTTTGAGGGATTCGACACTTTTGGTAGGTGGTTCCATGTGTAAACAATTATTGATGAGTTATCTTTCTAAATTTACTCATTTTTAATATTAATCAAATGTTGCGTGTGGTGAGAAAACTGTTTATGATTTATTTGGTTAAGTTTTTAATTTTATATTTGCATTTTAACATGAAATTGGGTGTTTTCATGTGTTACTCGTGGTGTATTATTTGGGTGTATTTTATGACATATGGAATTGGTTTACTAAATCTTTTTTGTCCTGAAAATTCATGTTTGGTAAATTATTAGAGTTATTTGGGCCTAAAAAAGAGGGTTTTTGAATAGGTTTTATGTGTAAAACATTGTTATAAATCTTGAGATCATTTTATGAAAATGTGTGTTTTCATTTTAATATTTTTTAGTATTATTCAAATCTATTTTATAAAACTTGAAAGTGGTTTTATAATTGTATCTAAAGATTATAATTCAGTTTTGCAAAGGAATTGGTATGGTGTTTGGTCTTAAATGGGGGTTTGAAATGGGTTTTTTGTGCAAGACATATTTACATCACTAGGGTTCTTTTTATGAAAATTGTAAATGTTTTAGTTGGTTAAACAAAGTGGGAAAGGGTGCATATGTACTGTTTCGTATGATTGTTCACCTATTAGAGTGTTTTGAAAGGAAAAGTGATGTTTGAAGATGTCAAACATTTTTAGAATGTTTTTTAAATTTCTCAAATGTTTTATTAAATTTTGATATTGGAGAGAAACTTGTTTGTGGGCTATTTCATGTAAGTTTGATGATAAAAATGATTTTGAAGGTAAGAAGTGTATTATGTAACAAGTGAGTGGGATTTTATGAGAGTTTTAATATATTGGAATGGTTTTATAAAATTGTTTAATGTATTTTTTTAAGTGTTAAAGAAATGTGAAAAGTGTTGTGGGCTATTTTGGCGTGAGTCGGATTTCAAAATCAGTCTGAATAAAAAGTTGACTTTTGTGACTTGTGTTGTATACATGTGGGATTTTTGGTGAATTTATGATATTTAAATGATATTTTCATGTGAAAAGTATATTCAGTGACTTGTTGAACTTGTTTGAGCGCAAAGGGAAAACCAGGGTATCTAGGTGGGAGGACGTGAACGAGTATGCTAGTGAATTTGTGGGGTTTGGCCTCAGTTTCACTAAGAATGATTGACTCTTACAAATCTAACTAAACTATGATGATGATGATTGGGGACCACTAGGTTACGAGTATGTTCTCTACTAGTGGAACATGCTTTAGAACGAATATTTGTGATGGTTACTCTCACTGAGATATGAGGTACCTGGGACCAACAACTAGTTAGTGCCTAGGGGTTATTTCCCATTTCTTGTGCTCACTAGATTTTTTGTGCCTACACTTTGCATACGGTATGAGTGGCTAAAAAAATTCAGTAGCTTTGGTATTTATTTTAAATGTGTTTATTCTTTAAATTCTCCCACCTGAAACTATTTTTATTTAATGTTTCATCTTTTAAAAATTGTAACTAGCATTTCATGTTTTTGAAAATTCGCATGATTTTCATCTTAAATGTTTATCACATGGAATATATTAGTGGGGGTATCCTATTGGGCTTTGTATCACACCATACTTACACCCTTGGTTGTAAGTAGACTTGGTTATTTTTTTGTCACAGGTTGGCTACAGTTTTTAGTTCTCGTGGTTCGGGTTTCTATCAGGTCCTTGGTGGTGAAGTCTTGTGGAGATGGCTTGAGGGCGGTGCCCCATGACACGAGGGTTCATGGGATGTTCTATTTTGGTTTTGTACCTTTGTTATAGTCTTGTTAAGTTATTTTAAAATATGAAATTCAGTTCTTATTTTTTTATAAAATATTGTTTGGATTGAAAAATCAATATTAATTTTATGGAATTATTTTGTTGTTTTATGTTTATAAACTCGAGTAAATCATTCCCAATTTTCATTTTCTGATACCCAGAAACTTGTACCAGCCCGTGGGGATCAGGAACTCCCTTCAGGACTTGTCATAGGCTGGGTTTGGTGCCGGTTTTGGTGGAGACCAGATTCGGTTCATGAAATAATGGTATTAAAGGAGGTTCAGGTTGACTCTTGGGTCATGTTATTTGGGGAAGAGTCAGGATAGTCTAGAGTTAGGATTTTTGGGAATTAGAATTCCTATTATGGGTAGTGTTCCTGATCACCACACCTCATTATGGGATTCATGTTCCCAGGAGAATATGGGATTTATCTAAGTCCTTTGGTTTTATTGGATCAAAGATGATTAGGGGAATTGAAAAGAGAGTTGGGTTAATGGTCTTAGTGAGATCGAAAGTCCTGGAAATACATGTGGAGCTAAGGATATTTTCTATAACACTATCTGTGATAGTGAAGTGATTGGAATATGGTCTCCCACCATATGTCTAAGTCACCCACTAAAATTAGTTTCTTCTCACATTGTTTTGTACTTTAGTTTTGAAAACTTGGCACTTTGGTTTTATGAAGCATAAAGATTTTGTGAAATGATTTTCAAATAAAGAGGGAATGGTTTTATTTATGAAATGGTGGAAATGAATTTTCAAAATTATTTTTAAATGGAAAATGGTGTGCTTACACCTCTTTTGAATGCATGAACTATATTGATGTTGGTTTTGAAAAGTGTTTCCTAAAGAGTTTTCTAAAAAATCAAAGGGTATTTTAATGGGATGAGATTTTTTTGAAATTGATGTGAAAATCCGTAAAGTGAGTTATTTTCCAAATGATTTTTTCTTTATGATAAGTTTTTTAACTTGTGAATTGGGATTTTGATCTTGTGGTTAGCTATTTTGAGAAAAAGGATGTGTTGGTTGGCTATTTTGGTTTTGAAAAGTGGAATGATTTTTTTTAGCAATTGGTATTTACATGAGAAAACACATGCATGGGGTTATAGGGGATGATGGATGGTTGATGGAACGACTGGATGAGTGTCAGGATGTATATGAGGAGGGTTCCTGGTGTGGCACAAAAACATGTATGTCTAAGTCCCATGGGGTACCATTGGTGGATACGCTAACCGCTTAACCTTTTGTTTTCAAGATATGTTTTAAAGAAAAACATGATGTCTTGATGAATTATTTGGGATGACTTATATTATGTGTTTTTTTAAAAATTTTATGTTGTGGGATGTTTTGAGTCCAAGAACCCATCATTTTTGAACTATGTTTTGGGTTTATGTTTGGTTGGTAAGCTGTGTAGAAGAACAGATTAGTAGTCTCCTCTGAGATATGTTTCGGGACACCTTTATGGGGGTTCCCTTCATGTGTTTTGATCTTTTTTATGGGTTGTTTTGACTAATGGACCAGCTTGTTTGGGTCCTTGTGTTCTCTCATTTGATAAGGTACGCCCCCATTAAGGGTTAATTCATAATTGATGTGAAACACAGATTGTTTTTCCGTTAGAAAATCCTCCAGTTGATCAATATAAGGAATATTTTATCGATCTATGTTGATTGAGTCTACACCAATTCCTTTCTTTGATTTTTAGATCCTCTTATAGTGGGAGAGTGATTGCGGAAGAATGGAAGAGACCTTAGTTTCTTCAGTTTCATAATTCGTCGAAGTTGGAAGTGGTCCAGGGTTGTTAGTGGGGATGAGTGTCTCAATGGTGTCTAAGAGGACCTCTGGGTTCTTCTTAGTTTCTTTGAATCATGAGTTCATGTTAAAACACCAGTTTCAGAAATATTTTCACGATAGGATATTGCGGCCACTTTTTAGAATTGTGTGTTGTTTGGGGATGTTGTATAAGGTCCCTCTCCATGCATTGTTTATATCAGTCACAATGGTCAAGTTCGGTGATGCCTTCTGATGTCACGTGCTCGATTAACCGTAAAGGTGGAAGTTGGGAAATCATCTGAGAGTCTCTGTTATGATGGGAGAATGTCTCAATTGTAAAAACTTAAAAATATTTCATTTTAGATGAAGGTGAGTATGGGTGTTATTTACTTAAATTATTTATCACCTGAATAAACAATTTGTGTGTGTGTGCATCTTCTAAGACCATGATTCAGTGAAATATCGAGTTAGGGTAAATTGAGTTTGGAATGTGTTATGTCTTGGAAAACTTATTGGGGATTGTGGTGTAGTTGTTGGTTGCACTGAATGAATAATTCTCATTCAGGGGGTTTCCAAATTCTAACTATGAGGCCAAAGATGCCTCAATCATTTGATCTCCATCCATAGGTCTCGGAGAGAAGCAGGCTTGTAGTCTGGGGAAATCATAGGTTCATTTAAACCCTTGTACAAATTCAATTCCTCAGTATGAAAGATAGGAAGATTTTAAACCTATTAGGTCATTATCTTTCTTCTATTGTTCCTATTCAGTGGAAATAGGAAGAGGGCCTTGTACCCATGTCACCGCCCAATGTTATTCCCTACCCATTTTGTTTCCATAGAATCTTTGGAGAAAGGTTTGAAGTTTGGATAGATAGGTTGAGCACATGGTTTTCACTTAGTTAGTAGTGACCATGACCAAGAAAACCATGTAGATAGATGGATCCCCACTATTAGTGCATGGATTCCCAAACCATGTAGACTTACCATGTGGTCGTCCCAAATATTTAAATTTTGGGGTCTTTCTGTACCGGCCCGTGCTGGTCGGTTAAGATGGTTGGTTCTTATGGTGGGGAGACCCACTATGAGTCTTATGTATGTTCTTTTGTAAATTTCTGATGGAAGTATTGTAACGCCCCGACCCCAGATACCCAAAGTTAGTTCATTATTACATAACATTGGAATGATCACAAGAAAGATCAAATCTTGAAAGACCAATTCATTTAGTAGCCTTGGAATAACTAGATACATTAATAAGGTTTAAATTACATCATAAAATGAAAACTACAACAATATAGTCTCCATAGTCCACACTATTATCCCCTCATACTATCCCTGTAGGTCATTCATAAATTACTTCTTCACATCCTGGGAAAAATAAAACATAGAAAAGGGGTGAGCTCAAATGCCCAGTAAGGATAACAATATAGCAGAAACTTTCATAAATAGGAATAAACATTTAAGGTAATGTTTAACTAAAACAATATACTTTTAAACTTGAAAATAAATATAGTATGGAAAAAATAAAATTAAATAATTCCATTTACCTATTCACATGGATATTCTACTAATCGAATATTCACATGCAAAATCAATAACCACTTTCATAATGATGGAATGCATAATGCCAGACTATCATAACCACATAGCCAAGGCCTCATGCCAAGACTACAAATAAGATTTTGTCAAGGACTTATGATAAGACACAAGTTTGTCTCATGAGACCTACCCATGCATCGAGGAGCTATAACGGGCTCCACCCGTCACATATTAAGTCCAATGTATTCCTCATATGAACAGGTTTAAACATAACATAAACATTCGTATTAAAACTAGCATACGAAATGTAAATACTTCATCCATAAACCATGAATGGTATCAAATCAACACATCCACTGTCAAACATATCACAAAACCTTCAATACAATATAGAAGTTTCGTATCACAATAAATCAACTCCAAATAAAATTAAAATCCATCAAAGGATGTTGACATAGATGAAATCAAACTCTTTTTAGAGAAACATCTCTTTCTATTTTGAAATCATTTAAGAGTCATATAAAATAAAACATTTTCATTGAAAATATTATTATAAGATTGTAAGGTAAACTTCAACGAATTTATAATAGCAGAAAATAGCCACACCCGCCGTATAATAAAAAAACATTCTTACCTTAATTTTGTCGAAAAGGTTAAAAAGGACCATGTTTGGAAAATGATAGAAAGATTCGTTTATAAACTTCTCATAAAAAGTCAAACAAGGGTATAAATGACTTTAACCCATATTCTATAAAATATTAATAATGTTTTGAAAAACGTTTTCAAGAAACATAGATGTGGATGATAAAGATATCCTAGAAGATTATTACGTATAAACAACCTCAGATAATGAAGCGATTGCGAAATAAACCCTTACCTTGTAATTTTACATGGTGGGGGGTAGGTTATCCTGTTGTATAATGGTGAAATAATTTCTATTAAATTATACAATAATCATATACATTAATATGATATCATATATGATCTTTTAACATTGATTTGTTAATAATATCTTAGTATTATCGTTGTTTCGGGTGTTAACTTACTTGTTTTCTTTTATATGTTTTGTTACGTAAGCCATGTTTGTCATGGATAGGTTGTATATTATTCATATCCAGAATGATATAAAGTCCTTAAACATTATTTTTAAATCATGAAATGATAATTATACTTGAATGGATACGATGTAGAATGAATCTCATCGCGTTCATGGAGACGGTAGTCCGTATGTACGCACGAGCGACAATATCATTCTTTTGATATTAAAATAATATATAATTGGATGGTATATCATATATACATAATCATTATAATGTTATATTTATTATTTACATGAATTAAGAATCATTATTATACCCATCCATATAATATTATATTGAATAACAATTACACCACGACGTGGGGACGGTAAGCCGTACGTACGCACGTATGGTGACATGTCATTCAAAGGATGGATATAATACTGAATATGGTTGTACCATATTTATAATAATATTACAATATATAGGAGATACTAGATTCATTACTTTAGAATGGGAATAACAAAGAAAGAAGAAGTTGAAGAAGAAATGAATTTGAAAAGGGGTGGTGAAAACATTACCTCTTTTTCGGGTTCTTCCTTTTGATTTGATCAAAATGGATCCTTAGATTGGATTTCTAATCAAACTAAGGACTCTAGGTTGTAGTGAGGGAAGTTTAGAGAGTATTTGGGCAGAGGTTGGACGAACCAAAAGGCTATGAAGGTGTGAATTAATGAGAAGGGGGAGTTCCCTTTTATAAGAGGGGTGAGAGGCACCTTTGGAAAAGCTAGAAATATTATTTTATAATAAATTCATATTCGGTTTCTAATGGCTCCAAAGTGGATTATTTAAAGGTTATGGTGGGTATGGGTCGAAAACCAGTCATACAATATAATTTAGACATGTTTGTGTCATTATATTAACCTTATCGTTTAGTTTTAACTCTTAGTTAATTAGTTTGACACTTACCATGTCACTTTGTATTTTTATATTATATAGTTAATAAACTTACTATAAACCTCCAATAGACCCCCAAGTGGTCCATTAATGATACACATATTATGATATAAGTCTCTTGGCCGAACATTAGATTTTTAGGAATTGAATATCAATTAATAATATAATATTTTTTTTAAAAACTCTTTTATGTCATTTTTGACACTATTTGGAAAATTGATTTTTTTGAAAATCATAACAGAATGATTACATCAAAAAAAGTTAATTAATTAAATCATAAAATGTCATATTAACCTTGAAATTAGTGTAATTAATAAAAAGTCTCAAATTATATTTATTTGGGTATTTATAATATCAATTATTTTAATTTTTCCTATTATGGTAATTACTGCATCATCATTGTGTCATAAATAAATTAAATTATTTAATGTCTAAAAATTATAAATAAAATATAATTATGTAGGAAATATTTTTAGATTTATAATGAATATTTATAATCGAATTTATCTTATGTATAATCCTATATAAAAAATGTTTTAGTAAATAAACATTGATTTTAACTCTTTTAACTCTTCTTTGAATTAAATACTAATAAATGTCCTAATCTAATCCAAGTGGACCTAAATGATGATATTTTATTTATAAGGTTGTTTTTGGTCTTGATACACTTGTCCAATAGAATTAGGACATGTGTTAGGGTAATATTAATTTCATTTTTACCCTTAATTACCCTATTTACTTTTAACCGTGGAAAATAAAAGTAACAAGTTACTATTCACCAAAAATTATTTTCATCTTATTGAACCACATTTTACATCTTTATATTAACCGTGTCTCTCAAATTTTTTAAATTCCACTCACAGAAGCGGTAAAATTATTTTTTATGAAAAATTCAGTTTTTGTAACTGCCTCTTAGTGGTTTCACTATTCATCAAAAAATGAATTTTTTCAGAAAAATACCAAAAATTCACCCTAGGCTAATTTCGATATTCCGAATCCAAAAATGAAGTCCATTTTGAAAAATAAAATTTATAAATTTCAAAAAGTGGGTATTACTATTCATAACAGCTAGTTTGATTGGTTGTGGTGTGTGTTAGAACTCGAAGTTGCGTATAACACATGCTACTATATTATTCAAAGGAAAGCATACCGTGGAATCTTGGAGTGTTAAATTCTCCCCTCCTTCAAATAATTTCGTCCTCGAAATTTCTAGAATACTACCGCATGAAAAGACTCGGGTGGTTCTTCATCATAAGTTCCTCGGTTTCCCACGTTGCCTCTTCCATCTTATGGTTTCTCCATAGAACTTTTACCAGATGAGTTGTTCGGTTTCTCAGCACATGTTCTCTCATATCAAGAATCCTGATGGGTTCTTCGCAATAAGACAGATCGGGTTCCAGTTCTAATTCCTCATAGGTGAATACATGTGTTGGTTCAGACATGTATTTCCTCAACAGAGATACATGGAACACATCATGATCTTTGGAGAGACTTGGAGGCATTACCAATTGGTAAGCTACAAACCCGGTTCGTTCTAGAATTTTGAAAGGTCCAATGTACCTGGGTCTCAATTTACCTTTCTTACCAAAATGTATGAATCCTTTCCATGGAGATAACTTCAGGAAAACATGATCACCGTCTTGAAAATCCAAATCCTTCCTTCGATTATCGACATATCTCTTCTTCCTACTTTGAGCTGCTTTGATATGGTTTTGTATTACCTTCACCTTTTCCATCGTTTCCTCCACCAGTTCTGGGCCTACATGTTTTCTTTCACCAACGTCATCCCAACAGGTTGGGGTACGACATCTCTTTCCGTATAACTCTTCATATGGTGCCATCTGAATACTCGAATGGAAGCTATTGTTATAGGAAAATTTAACCAGAGGTAAATATTGATCCCACATACCCTGAAAGTCATGTGAGCAGGATCTCAACATGTCTTACAAGGCTTTAATAGTTCGTTCTGATTGTCCATCTGTTTGAGGGTGGTAGGCAGTGTTCAAATGAAGTGCAGTATCCAAGGCTTTCTGAAGACTTTTCCAGAATCATGAAGTAAAATAGGGATCACGATCAGAAACAATCGATAGGGGTACTACATGAAGTCTCACCACTTCATTAATATATAGTCTTTCTAGACGTTCCGGTAGAAGATATTCTCTTATAACAAGAAAATGTGGTGACTTGGTATTATGATCAACAATAAGCCATATTGCATCGTTCCTTCTAGGAGTTTTTGGTAGCCCCATGACAAAGTCCATCGTAATATTGTCCCATTTCCACTCCAGTATGGGAAGAGGTTGCATGACTCCTCCATGTTGTTGCCTTCTAGCTTTCACTTGTTGACAAACCATACATCTTGACACAAAATCTATAAGGCCCCAGCCTTAAACCTTACTTAATCTTGAGTTATTACAAGATTACACATTGAGGATCTTTTCAGGTTTAGAGTTTTAGAGAATTAGATCATAAAACTTGCATTACATTCCACATATAAACAAAGTGGTTACATAAATATAGTATTTCTTCATTCCCATCAATGGAAACAGATTTAAAATAAAACATGGATTATTTCTTGACACATCCTTGACTCTATCATCTTATCATGTACCTTTCCCTTGACCTGTGAAAAACATTTCAAAAACTTGGGATGAGCGTAAAAACTCAGTATGGGTTATAAAAACATGGAAAGGAAACATGAGTTCATATATACATAAGAATGAAATCATACTTTACCCATAAAACATAGGCACTTTAACATACCTCATAAAAACATGAATAAATCATATAAATCATAATACGTAAAGGTAACTTGAGGCATTCATAACATTCTTACGTAGGGGGTAACCCTCTTGGTTACGTTTGGAATACCCATCACAGTATATTCCCTAAAATCTCTTCGGAGAAACCTTAACGTTTCACTCCTTCGCGTTACCCAATGCATTGGAGAGCTATAACGGGCTCACCCGCCCTTAGTTTATCACGGAACCACCCGTCTTCATAATAATGCCCAAGAACCATAACATAATCATATCACATAAAACATGCATAAAGGAAACATAACATTTCCGCATTTCAATCACGAGATATCAATACAACACATTGATATAATAAAAACATTATGAAAACCATTTTCAATACCAAAATAAAAGAAAAGTAAAACATGGTATTTATTTTTCTTTTAAAAAGAAGGAATGGCTTGTAGAAGAAGCCGAAACTCAAATAACGGTTACGACGGCGGAGAAGTCGTTGTCGCCGCATACGTACGACAAAAACATTCCCTTTTGTCGTTTGGTAAACGCTTCGTATAAAAAAGATTCCTTTTGAATAAATGTAAAAGTCAAAGGGGTTTATACACCGTATAAAAGAAGGTTGTGTATAAAACAAAATATGCCTCATCGAAAGGAGATTGAGACGAAATCCCATACAAAGATAATTTTTAAAATAAAATAGATACATTATGTGTATTCACTATAAGTACACATAAATAAAGTACAAATACAAGATACGACATAATAATATAATGACATAATTTGAAAGTAGGATATTAACCCAAAGAATGGAAATTGGGTTAAGAAGTTCCCATACCTCGTATCCGACTTGACCCGACCGTTCTTTAAACTCCTGAATAATAAACTTTAGTTAATCTCTACTTGCTTAAGAACTTTTTTCAAGTTCATTATTCCTTTTATACCATGTTATTAACATCATGTAATTATTTAAGTTAATAATGTTTATTTTGTCGGTATTTGGTTCTTAAGTCAAAAATAGACTTCTTACACTTACATGTTGTTAATTTGGTCAATGTTTCATTATATCCAGAATGGTATTCATGATGTAGATATCATATATGTCATATATATCCAGTACATACATGTATTTAAAATATTACATAATCATTTAGAGGTAAGAAATGAAATGCACCGTTCATGGAGACGGTAAGCCGTACGTACGCATGAACGCTATTTTCATTTCTTTGTCATATTAACGGAATTAAAACTAAATGATACTTATGTATATTTTAATTCCAGAATTATATTCATCATTTAGATATATCATTAATTATATATATCCATTATATACATGTACTTTTAATAGTACATTACATTTGGGGATAAGAAATGAAATGCACCGTTCATGGAGACGGTAGTCCGTACGTACGCATGAACGCTACTTTCATTTCTATCTCATACTTTAATGGAAATAAATGATAATTATATATAGTTATATTATAATTCCAGTATAATAACATATATAATATCATTAACGTTATCCTTTACACATCCCACATATGGTATTAACGAATCAAATCACTTTTAGGGGGCGGTAGTCCGCACTTCCTAAAATGAAGATATCGTGTTTTACCCATAATGGAAACCATAAAGGTATGACAAAAATGAAAAAACAGAAGCTTAAAGAAAACATAAACATATTATATATCATATATAAAAATAGTGACATCATAATGGCCACCTTTGAAGGTGTTAAATGAGTATTGAACAATCATCGTTTCGGGAGGCAGAATTTCGCCATCCACGGAAACCGTATGTTCTTAAACCATTTGATGTAGTTGTGTGAGAGTGTAGCTCAAATAAATCTTATAACAACATCCTAGTATATTGAAGATACTGGTGATGTTATAAAAGAAGTAAATAAAAAGAGTTTAGGGGGTTGGAGAAGCAAAATAAAACAAATGAACATGAGAGAATGAAATACCTTAAAAAGTGTAACTTCTTTTGGTTTGAGCCTAAAGGCTTCCTTTGAAAGGATTCTGCCCAAAGGGAATCCTCTAGGATGAGGAGAGGGATGTGGAGAGAGCAAATGGGCAGGGGTTGGCCGAGCCAATGGCTTGAAGAGTGTGTGAAATGAGGTAGAGGTGGGGGCCTTTTATAAGAGGAGAGGAGGGGCACTTTTGGAAAGTAAAGAAACATTACATTATTTGAAAATGTGTTTCGGTTTTAAAAGGTCCCACATTGATGGAATTCGTGGATAAGGTGATAAGGCATCGAAATCCATTCATCCAATTGGTTTTGGCCATGTGTAGGTTTTAGATTTTACATTATCTTTCTATTTTATTTAAATCGCCAAATAATGATGTCATCGCTGCATCATTATTATGTCATAAATAATTAAATTTATTTAATGTATAAAAATTATAAAAAAAATACTATGATATAGGAAATCTTTTTATCTTTCCAATGACTATTTATAATCAAAATTTGGACTTGTATAACCCCACTTAAAAACTGTTTTAGTAAAACAATTTATGTTAGTGTCATTTTCACTTTAACATTAAATAAAAAGTAATTTATGTTATTTCCCAACAAAAGTGGATCCATGGGGTCCCCAAGTTGACCCATGGCTTGTTTTGGTCGGCCATGACACAACCAATAAGGTTGGTACATGTGTCTAGGTCATTTTATATTATTAAAGCATTATTTATACATTAAACTACCCTAATTACCACTAATCGCGATTAAGAACTTAATAAGTTACTATTCACCAAAAAATTATTTTAATCTCATTGAACCACATTTTACTTCTTAATGACAACCATGTATGTCGGATTTTCAAAATTCAATACACATTAGTGGTAAACTTTCATTTAACTGAAAAATCAGTTTGCTTGATTACCACTTAGTGGTTTCACTATTCATCAAAAATTGAAGTTTTTCAGAAAATTACCAAAAATTCACCCTAAGCTATATTTGATATTCCGAATTCAAAAATGAAGTCTATTTTACAAAATTCAAATCATATAAGTCACACTAATTAATTTAATAATTAATTCCCGCTGCCAGAGCAAATAGCGTGTTTTTACAAAACAATAAGTATCAAAAGATTGACACCAGTTTAAGTCTAATTTCAAATCGAAATCGATTCCAATGACCACCATTGGATAAAATGGTAAAAATATATTCATATTACACATTAAGACCAATTCAAAAGATAATCTAATCATATAAATAAATTAGATTAAAAAGAAGTTTTGATGTAAAATACAACATTTTACACTATTCATAAAAAAAATGAATTTTATCAGAAAGGTACCAAAAATTACACAAAGTAAAATTTGATGTCCCGATTCTTAATAAGAGTTTTATTTGGTCCAAAAGAATGTATAAGAGTGATCAAACTATATTTAATGACGGTTCACCATTAAAAGGTGATAAGTGAACCTTTAGTGAAAATTAGAGTATAAAAGCCTAAAATTGAACTCTTTCCGTATTTTAAGCCTTTATCTTTTATTGGGTAAATGTAAAAACATCTAAAAACATATCTATTCATATTTTAGTTATTTCTATTCATTCCCGCCAGTACAACGGCTACTTGTTAACTAACATTTAAAATAATATTATTATATTACTAGTGTGCTACGTAAGTTTCAAAGAAACTCATCGTTGCGTATCGGGTACGCTATCAAACATAGCAACCCCTTTTAATTAAAATTCATATTTAATTCTCAAATATTAATAAATATGAAAATTATTTATTCTTTAATTACCTGGGATGTTACAAAATCAGAAATCTCCCTCTTCATATTGTCCTAGAAAAAATTTTCCTTCAAGTCTCTATACATTTTGGTGCTCCCAGGGTGTATAGAGAAATTGGAACTATGCGCATCATCCAGCAATTCCCTTTTTAGATTAGGTGTATCGGGAACACAAAGTCTCTTCCCAAATTTCAAAATTCCTTCTTCATACACAAAGTCTCTCAATCTCCCATCATTCACAGCTTTAATATTATTTTGAAATTCTTCATCATCAGTCTGAGAACCCTTAATCCTTTCTAGTAAAGATGGTTTGGAAACCATTTGAAAAAGCATTGATGTTTCACCTTCCCTGGTTATTCCCATGTCCATCTTCACTAGATCCATGAAAATTGGATCCCTTTCAATTCTCATATTGTTCAAAACTCCATGATCTTTTCTTCTCAAAGCATCTACCACCTTCTTTGCTTTCCCCGGGTGGTAGTGTATCATACAATCATAATACTTGAGTAATTCAAGCCATCTCTTTTTCCTCATGTTGAGTTCTTTTTGTGAGAAAATATACTTCAAACTCTTGTGATCAGTATAGATCTAAAAATTTTCACCATAGAGGTAGTGCATCCATATCTTCAAAGAAAAGATCACATCTACTAACTTGAGATCATCAGTAGGATAGTTTTGTTCATGAATTTTCAACTGTCGTGATGCATAGGCAATAACCCTATCATTCCACATAAGGACACAACCAAGTCCTTTCTTCGATGTATCACTATAAATAACGAACCCATCATTCCCCAATGGTAGAGTCAATATAGGAGCATTGACTCATCTTCTCTTGAGTTCTTCAAAACATTCTTCACACTCTTTTATCCAAACAAATTTGACCCCTTTACGTGTGAGATTTGTTAATGGGTTAGCCAACCGGGAAAAATTCTGGACGAAACATCGATAATAACCTACCAAACCAATAAAACTGTGTACCTCAGTTATACTCGTAGGTGTCGGCCATTCTTGGATTGGATTGGTCTTAGAAGGATCAACAGTGATTCCGTCTTTAGAGACAATATAGACAAGAAAAGAAATCTCCTGAATCCAGAATTCACACTTGCTAAACATCCCATATAATTCATCTCTTTTCAGAGTCTTCAGGATAATGCGCAAGTGATTTTCATGATCTTCATAGATTTTGGATTATACCAAGATATCATAAATAAATAGCACCACAAATTCATCGAGATATTCCTTGAAAACTCTATTCATCATATCCATGAATACAAAGGGTGCATTAGTCAATCCAAAAGGCATTACTGTATACTCGTAATGCCCGTACCTAGTTTGAAATTCTATCTTTGAAATGTAATCCTTATTCACACACAACTGATGGTATCCAGATCAAAGGTCAATCTTTGAAAAGTATTGAGCTCCATGCAGTTGGTCAAATAAATCATCAATGCGAGATAGGGGATACTTGTTTTTTATTTTTATAGCATTGATCTCCCTGTAGTAGATATATAACCTCATAGATCCATCTTTCTTTTTAACAAAAAGAACAGGGGCTCGCCATGGAGAAACACTAGGGCGAATAAATCCCTCATTACTCAATTCCTCTAGTTGTTTCTTTAGTTCAACTAATTCTACAGTGGCCATTCTATAAGGGGTATTTGATATAGGCCTTGATCTAGGAATTAAATCAATGGAAAACTCAACTTCTCGTTCTAGAGGATGTCTAGGTAAATCGTCCGGAAACACATCTATATATTCTTTCAAAACATGTACATCATATATATTAACATTCCTTTCCTCACCCATAGTCATTTCATTCTCTTCCTCCCCAATAATTGAATTTAGTTGAGCTACTACAGGTGGATCTAGATAAGAATTAGGTGGTGATGATTCTGCTATAAAGATATGGTGTTCCTTATCATCATCATCAAAAATCGTAACCTCCTTCTTCTTACAATAAATCTTCACATCATGTTCTGAAACCCAATCTATACCGAGGATTATATCAAACTCAATCATAGGTATGACAATGAGATCAGCGCGGATAAAGAACATTTTTCTGCTCAAATGGGGATCGATTTACAAAACTTTGTTGCAATGATACTTCCCTAAGGAGTTTTAACTGAAAACTCCCTTGTTAAATCAAATTATAAATATCTAATTTTCTTAGAAAACTGGGAGGATATGAAAAAATGCGATGATCCAGAATCAAATAATGAATTTTCTAAACTTATGGAACCCATTAAATTACCTGCCACCACGTCATTCAGAGCTTCTACCTCAGAAGTAGTGATAGCATAATCTTGGACTTGATCCCTTGGCCTTTTATGAGGTAAGTTCCCCTGACGCTTAGGAAATTCATTTGCATAATGTCCCATCTCTCTGTAATTGTAGAATTGGACATCGGTAGCTTCCTTCTTCCCCTTTCAATCACGTGCTTGGTGTCCTTTTTCACCACACTTGTAACAGAATCCCGTTCCTTTTAAGCAAGTACCAGGGTGTCTCTTCGCACATTTTGCATAGTACGGGTATTCAGCCTTTCCCTTCTTCTCCTTATTTCCATTCCCAGATTGATCAGCAGATCTCTTCTTCTCTTGATTTTCTTTAAATTCATAAGACTTAGAGAATTTCTTTTCTGTCTTGATAGCATATGAGACAATGTCTTCATACGATGAGAAGGATTTTGAGACTAATTCTTGATGGACAAATGGTTTTAACCCATCAAAGAAATGACCAATCTTAATTCTTGGGTTATGTATATAATCTCCAACATACCTTACTAACCTTGTAAAGTTAGCCTCATACTTTGTGACATTCTCATCCTCCTTTTGTCTCAGACTTAGAAATTTCCCTTCCATATCTTCTCAATGGTCGCGAGGAAAGTATTTTTCTAAAAACAGATCTTTGAACTCCCTCCACTCCATATTTGATACTTCATCATCTTCCTTCATGTTTTGAATCAATTACCACCATTGATCAGCATCTCCAGTGAGGTGGTAAACTGCGATGATAACTTTTTCCCTTTCACTACTTCCCAAAGCATGAAATATTTTCTATAGGGAACTTATCCATTGCTCAGCTACTAATGGATTTTTACTACCATTGAATGTTGGTGGTTTCTGCCTCATGAAGCGATCTAACATTGATCCTCCACGCTGTGGATCAAGGTTCTCCATACGGGTAAGGTTATTATTCATAACCTAAGTGAGTTGTCCCAGAATGATGATTAGTTGATCAGCACTAGTTGCATCACTAGCTCCACTATAATTATCTCAAGCAGGAGTGTAATAACTAAATGGAGTGGGTGCATTGATACGGTTTCCATTTCTTCCACTAGGCGCCATTTCTAAACAATGGTATAAACTAGATCAATTTATGAATCAAAATACATAATTCCATACTTATAAACCACTTAACATAAATTGAACTATTTATGGATATAATCCATAATCATAAAAATGTTTTATTTGAGGAAGTATATACTCATAAACCCTTCATAATTATTTGTAATGAAAATAAGATTTATCCTAAGCATATCCCCCAGGAGTGTCGTAACCAAGAGTGCAGCAAGGCCTGTTGTCGTGCACCAGTTCCTGTTCAAGTCTAGCTCAAAGCAGTGTTTTTGGGTTTTACCCCTAGGTACATCTGTGCCAGAGCCGCCTCTACCTACTTGTATCCAGAAAAGGATGTATTTCTCAGAAAACTCACAAAATTTCTACAATACCAAAATTCTAGGAAATTATTCTATACTAATCCTCAAAGACTATATTAGATCTATGTGATCTAATCAGAGTTTATCTAAATATAGATTCCAAGGTTTGTACTAAAATTCCTCTGATACCAACTGTAACGCCCCATCCCCAGTTACCCAGAGTCGGTGCATTATTACATAACATTGACATGATCATAAGAAAGGTCAAATCTTGAAAGACCGATTCTTTTAGTATCCTTAGAATAACTAGATACATTAATAAAGTTTACATTACATCATAAAATGAAAACTACAACAATATAGTCTCTATAGTCCAAACTCTTATCCCCTCATACTATCCTTGCAGGTCATTCATAAACTACTTCTTTACATCCTGGGAAAAATAAAACATAGAAAAAGGGTGATCTCAAATTCCCAGTAAGGATAAAAATATAGCTAAAACTTTCATAAATAAGAATAAACATTTAAGGAAATGTATAACTAAAACAAAAGCCTTTTAAACCTGAAATTCAACATAGTATGGAAAAAATAAAATGAAATAATTCCATTTACTTATTCACATGGATATTATACTAATCAAATATTCAAATTAAATATCAATAACCACTTTCATAATGATGGAATGCATAATGCGAGACTATCATAACCACATAGCCAAGGCCTTATGCCAAGACTACAAATAATATTTTTTCAAGGCCTTGTTCCAAGACACTAGTTTGTCTCATGAGACCTACCAATTCATCGAGGAGCTATAGTGGGCTCCACCCGTCACATATTAAGTGCAATGCATTCCTCATATGAACAGGTTTAAACATAACATAAACATTTGTATTAAAACTAGCATGCGAAATGTAAATACTTCATCCATAAACCATGAATGGTATAAAAATAAAACATCCACAGTCAAAAATTTCACAAAACCTTCAATACAATATATAAGTTTTGTATCACAATAAATCAACTCCAAATAAACTTAAAATCCCTCAAAGGATGTTGACATAGATGAAATCAAAACTCTTTTTAGAGAAATATCTCTTTCTATTTTGAAATCATTTAAGAGTCATATAAAATAAAACATTTTCATTTAAAATATTCTTATAATATTGTAAGGGAAACTTCAATGATTTTATAACAGCGTAAAATAGCCGCACCCGCCATATAAGTTAAAAAAACATTCTTACCTTAATTCTGTCGAAAAGGTTAAAAATGACCTTGTTTGGAAAATGACAGAAAGATTCCTTTATAAACATATTATAAAAAGTTAAACAAGGGTATAAATGATATTAAACCACATTCTGTAAAATAGTAATAATGTTTGGAAAAACATTTTCAAGAAACATGGATGTGGATGATAAAGAGATCCCAGTAGATTATTACGTATAAACAACCTCGGATAATGAAGAGATTGTGAAATAAAACCTTAACTTGTACTTTTCCTTGGTTGGGGGTAGGTTAACCTCTAGTATAATGGTTAAATAATTTTTATTAAATTATACAATAATCCTATACATTAATATGATATCATATATGATCTTTTAACATTGATTTGTTAATAATATCTTAGTATTATCATTGTTTCGTGTGTTAACTTACTCATTTTCCTTTATATGTTTTGATACATAAGTCGTGTTTGTCATGGATAGGTTGTATCTTATTCATATCCAGAATAATATCAAGTCATTAAACATTATTTTTAAATCATCAAATGATTGTTATACTTTAATGGATACGATGGAGAATGAATCTCATCGCGTTCGTGGAGACGGTAGTCTATACGTACGCACACGCGACAATATCATTCTTTTGATAATTGGATGGTATATCATATATAGAGAATCATTATCATGTTATATTTATTATTTACATGAATTAAAAATCATTATTATACCCATCCAAATAATAATATATTGAATAACAATTACACCACGACGTGGAGACGGTAAGCCGTACTTACGCACGTATGGTGACATGTCATTAAAAGGATTGATAGAATACTGAATATGGGTGTACCATATTTATAATAATATTACAGTATATAGGAGATACTTGATTCTTTATTTTATAATGGGAATAACAAATAAAGAAGAAGTTGAAGAAGAAATGAATTTGAAAAAGGGTGGTGAAAACATTACCTCTTCTTCGGGTTCTTCCTTTTGATTTGATCTAAAGGGATCCTTAGGTTGGATTTATGATCAAAATATGGCCTCTATGTTGTAGTGAGGGAAGTTGAGAGAGTATTGGGGTAGGTTTTTTCCGAACAAAAAGGCTTCGAAGGTGTGAATTAATGAGAAGGGGGAGTGCCCTTTTATAAGAGGGGTGAGGGACACCTTTGGAAAAGCTAGAAATATTATTTTATAATAAATTCATATTCGGTTTCTAATGGCTCCAAAGTGGATTATTTAAAGGTTAAGGTGGGTATGGGTCACAAACCACTCAACCAATAGAATTTAGACAGGTTTTGATCATTATAGTAACCTTATCTTTTAGTTTTAACTCTTAGTTAATTAGTTTGACACTTACCATGTCACTTTGTATTTTTATATTATATAGTTAATAAACTTACTATATTCCTCCAATCGACCCACAAGTGGTTAATTAATGATACACCTGTCATGATATAAGTCCCTTGGCCAAACCTTATATTTTTAGGAATTGAATATCAATTAATAATATAATATTTGTTTTAAAAACTCTTTTATGTCAAATTTGACACTATTTGGAAAATTGTTTTTTGTGAAACTCATAACAGAATTATTACTTCTAAAAAGTTAATTAAATCAATCCTAACATGTAATATTAACCTAGAAAATTAGTGTAATGCATAAAAGTCTCAAATTATATTTATTTGGGTATTTATAATATCAATTATTTTAATTTTTCACTATTATGGTAATTGATGCATCATCATTGTTTCATAAATTAATTAAATTATTTAATTTCTAAAAATTATAAATAAAATATCATTATGTACAAAAATATTTTTATCTTTTTAATAAATATTTACAATCGAATTTATCTTATTTATAACCTATATAATTTTTTTAAGTAAATAAACTTTGATTTTAACTGTTTTAACTCTTCTTTGAATTAAATAATAATAAATGTCCTAATCTAATCCAAGTGGACCTAAATGATAATATTTAATTCTTAAGGTTGTTTTTGGTCAAGATACACTTGTCTAATAGAATTAGGACATGTTTTAGGGTAATATTAATATCATTTTTACCCTTAATTACCCTATTTTCTTTTAACCATGGTAAATAAAAGTAAAAAGTTACTCTTCACCAAAAATTATTTTCATCTCATTGAACCAAATTTTACTTCTTTATATTAACCATGTCTCTAGGATTTTATAAATTCCACTCACAAAAGTGGTAAAATTAAATTTTATGAAAAATTCAGTTTTTTTAACTGCCACTTAGTGGTTTCACTATTCATCAAATAATGAGGCTTTTCAGAAAAATACCAAAAATTCACCCTAGGATAATTTCGATATTCCAAATCCAAAAATGAATTACATTTTTAAAAATAAAATTTATAAATTTCAAAAAGTGGGTATTACTATTTATAACGGCGAGTTTGATTGGTTGTGGTGTGTGTTAGAACTCGAAGTTGCGTATAACACATGCTACTGTTTTATTCAAAGGAAAGAGTATCGTGGAAGCTTGGGGTGCTAAAAGTATACCCTTTATACCAGGGAGTCCATTATGGCCTCCCCCTGTTAGTGTCCTGTTTCTGTCTCGGAAGAAAATATAGGTTGTCTCTTATGGTGGGGAGCCTATTTTTGTTTCCCCGTACCAGTAACTCAAACTTATACACAGGCTTGGCATGATGGTAGGTAGTATCGTTAGGATCTATCAAGCTACCTACATCTTACTCGAGTAAACCTTTTGATTGGATAGCTCCCAATGGTTTAGTTAATGTAAGGTAAGTGTAACCTTGTTCGAAGTTGTTGTTCGTTTGGGTGAATTGCTTGAGTCTTGTTCAAATAGTGTTTAAGCATTTTAATTTTGGGATAAAGTATGAATGTGATTGATAATTTCAGGAAATTGGTTTATGTTTTTGTTGTGAGAGTAATCGTTCATTAATTGATCACTGGAGGTGTTTTGGCCTTTGCGGGTGAAACCTGGCAAGAGAATACCTCTGGGTTTCTCAGTTTGGTTTGGTTGTTGCTTTGGCCGGAATGTGACTTTCCGAGGCAGAATATTTACATGGTGGGGATAATTGTCACATAAATGAATTATTTTAATGTTAAAATTAATTTAATTTCCATTTATTCTTTGTTTTTGAGGTTTCTCATGCTTTTATAGTGGAATGAGTGAGTTATCGTGAATTGAGCCAAACTGCGATCCCAATTCCATATTTAAAAATAAATATTGTTTCCTTTATAAATATGTCATTTTTTATTATTTTTCACCCATTCCAATTCCTAAATGGTATCCCCTGACATATTAACACCACCATTGTTGTTTTTAGCCTTTAGAAATCCATAATCAAGGTTTATATGGGTTTTTATGTAAGGGGTTGGGCCTGCCCAAAATCCCAATTCTAGTTTTACAAATAAAATTTGTTCAATTAATAACATATTAAATTTTAAGTATTTTTATTTGATTCCAAGCCTCACACACGCCCATTGAACCCAGACGCGAGTCCAACTGATCAATATCCTCTTTGGATCTCTTCTTCATCGCGATTGAGTGCTAAACTTCGTAGAGTTTCTAAAATCGGGAAGATTAGAGGAGGTATGTTCTTTCCATCATAACTCTAACAGTTCTTACTATTTTACCCCATTATAGTTACTACAAGATCTCATAATCATCTTTCAAACTTACCTTGAATGGTTGGATGTTTGCAAATTCAAATACTGATGGATTTTTGGTCGTTTTTTTAAATATTGTTTTGAGTAAGTGTTTCTCTCTTCAATTTCATCCTTCTCATTAGGGTTTCCTCCATCTTTTATTATGTACTAAAATATACAAAATTTAGGGTTCTAACCTATGGAATGATTTGGTGTCTTTTTGGTTAAACATTGTGGTCTAGGGAAGGATTTTTCTTCTTTGTGGTGCTGTGGTGGTGCAGTTGATGTTTCACACAAAGTTTTGAGGGATTCGACACTTTCGGTAGGTGGTTCCATGCGTAAACAATTATTGATGAGTTAGATTTCTGAATTTAAACATTTATCATATTCCTCATATGTTGGGTGTGATGTGAAAACTGTTTATGATTGATTTGGTTAAGTTTTTAAATTTATAGTTGCATTTTAATTTGAAATTGGGTGTTTTCACGTGTTACTCGTGGGGTATTATTTGGGTGTATTTTATGACATATGGAATTGTTTTACTAAATATTCTTTTGCCTACCAATTCTGGTTTGGTAATGTATTAGTGTCATGTGGGGCTAAAAATATGGTTTCTGAATAGGTTTTATGCGTAAAACATTGTTATAATTCTTGAGACCATTTTATGAAAATGATTGTTTTCATTTGAATATTTTGTAGTATTATTCAAGATGATTTTATAAAACTTGATAGTGGTTTTATAAATGTATCTAGGGATTACAATTCTGTTTTTATTGTAATTGGTATGTTTTTTGGTCTTAAATGGGGGTTTGAAATAGGTTTTGTGTGCAAGACATATTTACATCAGTAGGGTTCTTTTTATGAAAATTGTAAATGTTTTAGTTGGTTAAACAAAGTGGAAAAAAATTTAATATGTACTTTTTGGTATGAGTGTTCAACTATTAAAAGGTTTTGAAAGTTAAAGTGATGTTTTAATATTTCAAACATTTTTAGAATGTTTTGTAAATTTCTGAAATGTTTTATTAAATTATGATTAAGGTGCGAAACTTGTTTGTGGTCTGTTTCGTGTAAGTTTGATGATAAAATGATTTTGAAGGTAATAATGGTATTATGTAACAAGTGAGTGGGATTTTATGAGTGTTTTAATATATTGTAATGGTTTAATAAAATTTTATAATGGATTTTTGGAAGTGTTATGGAAATGTGAAAAGTGTTGTCGGCTATTTTGGTGTGAGTCGGATTTCAAAATCAATTTGAATAAAAAGTGGGCTTTTTTGACTTGTGTTGTATACATGTGGAATTTTTGGTGAATTTATGATATGGAAATGATATTTTCATGTTAAAATTATATTTAGTGTCTTGTTAAACTTGTTTGAGCACAAAGGGAAAACCTAGGTATCTAGGTTGGTGGACGTGTACGAGTATGCTAGTGAATTCGGTGGGTCTGGCCTCAGTTTCACATAGAAATATGGCAGATTACAACTCTAACTAAACTATGATGATGATGATTGGGGACCAATAGGTTATGGGTAAGTTCCCTATTAGTGGTTCGTGGAAGAGAATGAATATTTGTGATGGTTACTCTCACCGAGATACGAGGCACCTGGGACCCACAACTAGCTAGTGCCTAGGGGTTATTTCCCATTGCTCGTTCCCACTAGATATTTTGTGCTTAATGTTGGAATATGGTATGAGTGGATGAACAAATTTAGTATATTTGGTAATTATTTTAAATTTATTTTTTCTTTAAATTAGCCCACCTGAAATAGTTTTTACTTAATGTTGCATCTTTTAAAAATTGTAACTAGCATTTCATGTTTTTGAAAACATGCATGCTTTTCATCGTTAAATGTTTGTCACGTAGAATATACTAGTAGTGGTATCTTATTGGGATTGGGATCACACCCTACTTACACCCTTGGGTGTAAGTAGACTTGGTTATTTTTTTGTCACGGGTTGGGTACAGTTTTTAGTTCCATTGGTTCAGGTTTCTAGCAGGTCCTTGGTGGTGAAGTCTTATGGAGATGGCTTGAGGGTGGTGTCCCTTTCCATTAGGGTTCTTGGGATGTTCCATTTTGGATTTGTACATTTTTTATACTCTTTTTATGTTATTTTAAAATATATAATTTAGTTCTGATTTTTTTGTAAAAGATTTTTTGGATTGAAAAACCCCGATTCGTTTTATTGGATTCTTTTGTTGTTTTATGTTTATAAACTTGGGTAAATAATTCCCAATTTTTATTTTATGATACCTAGGCACTTGTTAGATCCCGTGGGGATCGCGAACTCCCTTCGAACCTTGTCACGGGCTAGGTTTGGTGTCAGTTTTGGTGGCTACCAGATTCAGTTCATGACAATACATGTGTACATGATTTGTTTGGAAAGAATAGGGTTTGTTTAATATCGTATTGAAATATGTTCATTTAATACTCAAAGGTAGGTGGATAAACCTCCCCTACAAAATTAGTTCATCCTATTTAGAGTGATCATATGACTATATTATAAATTCTGGTGTCGATGGTTCCAATATCTTCAAGACCATCTACACCTAAATCCATTCATTAAATGAACTACAACTATAAATTGTATGACCAAAATATATATAGGAGAAAAAATAATTATCATAGACAAATATACTAGTCTCACAAGGATTTATTATTACAATGAGATTTTTTAAACCACCTTCCATCGCATGGTTTAAATACCTGGTAACCAATCCCGGTTGGAAGGAATATACTTTCTATTGTGTATCTTCAAGATACGGGAGATCATGATTCTTCTCCTGCATGTTATCTATAACTAAATTTGCAAGGGTTCATGGATGAGTTTGTATGTCGGGGTATATAGTACCAGACTTTATCGGTCTAGGGTTAGGTGTTGAAGTAATTGGGATCTTGGATGATAGAGACAATTCCCATTGATTAAACGATCCCAAATCTCTTAGAGGTTTTTTGGAAACATCTGAGGTCAGATGGATTCTAGAATATCCCCAATGTAGATGTGGTAAATTTTAAAATACCCTTTCCCTATGGGCTAGGGATAGGTGGAATGATTAATAGACCTTGCCTGATGAGGGGATGAACAATATGAAAATTCCCCCAGCCCCGTGGGATGGGGAACCTAACTAAATGGTGGGATTCCCTAGATAGGTATTGGAAAATCATCTTGAGGTATTTATCTCAGTAATATTACCACAATTATTTCCTAGAGACACCCATTATCTCATTATACTTGTCTAATCTATTATTATATATAAATTTCTTATCATCTTTGAGGGGATGTCTTCCATGATTCATGAAAACACCCTTTCCTCTATCGGTGGTAGAGAGAGTGGGTGGCAATGATAATTCTAACATGGACCCCATATACTGAATAAAATTATTAAATTATATATATGAACAATTATTATTATCGCTTGATATACTAGAATGGTATTTAACACCTTTATTAGATTCCTAAAATATTCTTCTAGGGGTTTCTTTTCCTATTCTAGTTGAATAAGGAAGACCAAACTGTAGTGAATCAGATGACTACAAGAATGTATGAATGTACTCTTAATCATTTTTGTTTTTTAAATTTTATGATTAGACTTCAAATTTGGTTGATATCGTATTGAAATAGATACAAGGGAGTTGGTTCTACTCCTCAATATAGTATCTCGTTTGGCAGGATGGTTCCCATGGCACCATTTGAGGGGTCTGTTCCTATGGTACCATTTGAGGGTTTGATGCCCATGGTTTAATTTTAGTGGTTGGCGACCATGGTTCTGTTTGAGGGATCGATGCTAATGGTTCCAATTGAGGAGTTGGTTCCTATGGTGATGTTTGAGGAGTAATTGCCTATGGTACCATTTTATGGGTTGATTCCCATATTGAAGATGACCTCAGGTTGAAATATAATTAAAATCCCTATATTCTTATGGACTAGGCTGCTCCATGGGATTCCCTAGTCACCAAGGCTTATTGTGATGAAGTCATAAGATCTTGGATAGTGATGATTGGGGATTGATTTTGTCCCAATCTCAGGATACACTGGTGGATTGTAGACAAGTTGCAGATATAAGGGATAATCCTTCTCTTGATCTTCATTATTTGGATACCTCTGGCGGGACATTCAATTTGGTTCCCCAATGTGGAAAGTTGGTGTTGGCAGAATCTCCTCTATAGTTCCTTGTGGAATCATGGTCACATGTTGGTGATCATGACTAGAACAGATGGGAGACCTCCTCGGAATATCCTAAGTAATTGGTTCATCCTAATGATTTTCCACATCCACCTTCCTGAGGTAGGGAAGGTATTCATTGATGCACTCTAGGGAAAAGGTAGCAAAGTGGTCGAATCATGAAAAAAGGAAAACTTCCACCTCTGTGGTCCATCATGGGAAAGATGAAATGTGGGAATTCCTCCTATGAAAGACCTCGTGGGACAATTTTAGAGTTGGGATAAATCCATTTATGTAGTACTACCCTACCAATATGTTCACCAAATGGTACTAGAAGTGGTGTGTTGGTGACAATGTATTTCGAGGACATAGGACAAAAAAATCTTATCCAGTGATCTCGAGGTCAGTTGGAGCATATGATGATGTCATTATAGTTACAAGTAATATGTAAATTATGGGGAAAAATTATAAACCTTATTAGTGTATCATCATATATAAGATTATATTTTTAATCAATTATTTTCAAAGTTAAAAGATAAATAGGTGGTGTCTACATTTTACAAAAGGTTTAATGCAGTTATAAAAACATGACGGGTTCCTTACTTTTTTAAAACAAACATAATATAATCTGTCCTTATGGAAACTAGAAAATCTATCA
This sequence comes from Viscum album, assembly GCA_963277665.1. Taxonomy (NCBI): domain Eukaryota; kingdom Viridiplantae; phylum Streptophyta; class Magnoliopsida; order Santalales; family Viscaceae; genus Viscum; species Viscum album. The sequence goes on along the minus strand of OY728128.1, from coordinate 1,741,072,400 downwards.
TATTTGACTTTTGAAAGGGATGTCATGTTTAATGGATTTTAGGTTGGGTTCAACATTTTTTTCATTAGTAAATAATACGTGGATGTGGTGTAATCTTGATAATTTGATAGATTGTGGGGTTTCAATGCCTAGATCAATCCCTTGCATCAGGTCTTACCATTTTATTTAGTATTTCCTAGGAAATACCATTGGTTCCCACATCTATAAATGTGTACATACTTGCATTCCAAATGGAAGTGTTCGGTTAGGATTTCATTCCCAAGAACACTTAGGAACTCACATTGGTTTATAAGAATGGGGGTTTGGTTCATTGTACCCTTTTGGGGAATTCATTTACTAATATGGTAATCTATAATTGATTTAATATATATTCATGAAATCTTACTAGACTTCAATACGAGTTTGGTTACCCCTATGCCAGCTTCTTGATTAATAACATGTGTTGATAGTAACAATTTCTTGCATATCCTGAATTCTGTATCGCTCTATTATTCAATTATGATGCTTTGGGTTATGATCATACTCATGAATTATGGATTATATTTACATATAGTAAGGTGGTTGGTGTCTTGGAGATTATATTGGACCTTTGTGAGGCATTCTAGTTATCTTTTGAAAACATGAATCAAAAGCCATGTAATTCGTTTGACATAGTTTAAGGTTGTGTGATTATACCCATCTATGTAGTTTAATGTCTGGTGGTAAGGATTAAAATATGAATATTATATATCATTGAGGATTAATATGTATCCTCTTTGAGACAACAATAGTATTCTAAATAGTTCTTATAATGGGAATCTAGGCCATGAGATATATAATAATAGAGGCCCTAGGGGGGAATCATGTATATAAGATTTCCCTTGATTACTTCTTTGAGAGTATGATCCTTTATGTGGAGATGTGATGTAATTATAATTTCATCCCAATGGTGAACCAAAGATGCATAATTCTTATCATATTATTGGTATAATCATATCTAGTCTCGAAGACCACACGAGTCATGCACGGTGAGAGAAACAAGAGGTAGAGGATGATTAAACATATTACGTGAGAGAATATCCATGTTGGGAATATAGTTTTAAATTTTCCTTTGAGAGTAACTATTACCCATCTCATAGAGGATATGGTGAAAATATAGGACCTCAATAATGTATCCTAAATATCCTATTTTATAATAGGAATTAGATTCAATATAGCTCAGTTCATCCTAAACTGACTGATGGGTTTGAGGCCTCAATTCATGGTTGGGACTAATACTTAAAACTATGCCTGTGTATGATCCCTCATTTCATATGATGACAGAATAGGAAGAATGATTGTCACACTTGAATGATTATATATTTATGGTTGAAATGTCAAATAAATTAGGTGACAAATTTCAAATTTGGTTCTCATTGGAGCTCAGGCATTAAGAAGGCATCCTTCATTTCCCAAATATGGAGAGAATCAAATTTCTTATATTTCATTAATCCCTTAACCCACTGATAGGATAAGTTGGATGAAAATTCTTGGAGACATTATTATAATCCACAAGGTTCTAGAAATGCATGGTTATTATACTAGGATGGATAACCTTCGATTAGGGCTTGCACCCAAGGATTCCCTTTAGTTCTGTCAGTCTGTATCTTCTGATTGATAAAGAGAGATAAAGATTCTCGTGAAAAGTATTTCTGTGATCATGTAACCAATATATAGTGTGAGTACATAACCCAAGATAATCAAGACACTTTCTATAAAAAATGAATTTAGATTAAGGTCCTATTCATGTTCTACATGGTATAATTCCAAATGGGTTTTCCGGTTAAAGATGACATGTCCCAGGAGATTTTCTTATCATGTCTTGACTGTCTACTAAACAAGTCATGACTTTCAACCCGAAATTTTTGGATCATCAAACTATAATGTAAGGGACATCCAAGGGTGTTTTAATCACATGTATAAGATTATTGTCATGATCTAATATGAAAATTTTAAAATATTTCTCATGGTCAAAATGAGCGTACGATCACCTAACTTGTCTTTGATGCCTTTTCATGAGCGAAGTGGGAATGTACAATTTTTTTCACATGAGCAATGTGAACATTTATTTATGTTATTTTCTTATCATCTAGATTGGTTTTTGGACTATCTCATTACAATGATAACATGTGTACAGGAAATCACATGATCAAAATGGCATGTCAAAGATTCCTTTGCATGATCAAAGTGCATTATCGAGGATTTTTTTTCACAAGATCAAGGAAGACATATCCAAGGTTATTTGCAGTACCCATATGAATTATCTTTGTACTATCACATTAAAATTCTATCATGTCAATGATAAAAGAAACAATCAACACGACATGTCTTCATAATCCCACATGTCAATGGTAACATCTTGATCATCTGTCACGATATCAACCTAAATCATCCAAGGATTGTCAGATGACCAACATGACTTGTCCTTGATCCATAATATAATCAAATATTTTTACCCATGTAAATTATGGTGATTAACATAAATTTTCCAAGGTTATATAATGGAATTGTAATATTAGTGATTAATCATCTGATCATGTTTTCCCAAGAGAATTATACTGTAGGGTCTCATGAACATGTTCAGGATCACTCACTTGACCGAGGGGTATGCTTGAGGGTTGGGGTAACCTATCCAAAGGTATTATGAAATATGATTTATGGGAAATGATACATACCTGAGTGGGAATGATGAGGTTATACACTATAGGGGTTTTAGGAAAAAAAGGAAGTAATTTCCATAAGCTTATACGCACACTAAGAGTGCATTCACATGATGATTATTTGTTTATGATATTTTCATGAACCCAAAAGGGGCTTTTAAGGGAGACTTTAAACATGTGAAAAGTCTTCCTAACAATATTGAATGCAATGGTAAGGGACCATGGTACACACTACCAGGGGATTTACTCTCTTCTTATATCCATGTCGACACGTGACTTCATAAAACCACATGGTTTCTATACTTATGTGTTTTGAATTTAGTTTATAAGGTCCTACAATGGTTATTATGTTTATGCGATGTGGCTGCATATCAAGCTATAGTGTCTATGTTGATAGAATTTTCAGGGTGAGGAGGAGTGCATGGAATATGTGGTGAAATTCATAAATCCTACACCATGAGGATGAGTGTGGGACACCACGAGATCAAGCATGGGGTATTGTGAGACCAAAATTGTTACCCCTTCGCATTACCATGAACCAATGGGGTGTAACACACTAAATCCATTACATCCAAAGATGCAACCAAGAATCATGATATCAATGGAATGGAACGACAAGATTCATGTCCACTGGTAATCTCTTTTAAGCATGGGTATGGTCTGCAGTATGTCCATGGTGTTTCTCTACCTTGTCGCATGAGTTTAAATTACTCATGCGATCACGTGATCTGAATGAAGGTTGTGAAAGAGGTCTCATGAATGAATGCGGGGTGTGCACAGTAGAACCCCAAGTTCAGATGAAGGTTCTAGTTGGTGAAGTTAGGAAACCAATGGGGTATCACGTGGTCACATGAAAACATTTCACAAAATAGGAATCTCATAATGATCAGTTCGTCAATAAATATCATGTTCTTCAAGATGACATGTTGTGGGTTTTAATGATAATTGGAGGGGTTCTCCAATAGATGGTGGATGAATTCTATTACCTTTATACTACATCCCCCTTTTCCTTACCTATCTATTTTTCATGATGAGAGAGGGGTATTTATTAGATAGGCTTCCGGAGGGTGGTGTCTCTTTGAATGGTGTGGATGCTACATGAACCATCTAAAGTGGTGAAGTTATCACCAGATTAGGATCATATGATCATGAGACATCCTCTTCTTAATCACCTGATCATTTAATTTGATCATGTGATGCTTTGATTTCCTTATGATATACTACATGGAAACCTATGATAAATCCAATTTAACTTAGAAAAAAATCATTCAGAAGGTATAAGAGATTGTGGTCTTAAATATCTTGTGGCGACTCCATTAATTGAATTAACTTTGATCGCACAATCAGGGATGATTATAAGATATATTTGAGAACTATTTCGAGATATCACATTATGAAACCTCCTTAGTTAGATTCTCACTACATATTGCATTCAAGATGGATTCAGATATCAATTGAAGGACTATAGGTGGCAGTCATGGTGATCACCAAGTAATTATGAGACTAATTTAAAGTTGTCATGTTGAACAAGTAGTTCAGGAAGGTGATAGTAAACAATGTGGTTGAATTTGGAGGTCATACACTACAAGGTATTAATTTGATCTTAGATAACATTACATCGACTCAAATTAAATCTCAGGATTTGTGGGACTAAAGAAGACAGCTGAGATTGGCCGAAGACATGATCAGAAGGATGTGACTTTATCATGTGAACAATGGACATGAAAATGCTCTCCCACCTCAAAATCATGCATTGCCTTCCCTTCAGATTATAAATAAATTCCCAACCATTATTAATTAGAGATTACAATGGGGTTCAACACCTATACCACCTACACACACCTCCACATGGTATACTTTTCCCCCAAATGTTCCCTATGGTCGAGCCCAAGTCTTTCGGCTAGTGAATTATCCTTTATTTTATTTAGGGTCCATAATAAGACATAGAAAAAATTCTTAATTAATAAAAGGATATAATAAAAATAGATATGTTCCCTTAAACCAAAGCCCAATCTTTATGTATTCAATTTCAATGTTATTTATGAAAATTACATCAATTTTTTTCATGGTTTTCATATCTCTCGAATATATGATAGTAAAGAGAAAGATGCTGAATTATGGTTGAAAATAGCCTCAACATCAATATCTTAAATCATTTAGTCAATATAATTGGGCTTATCATTTTAAAAATCTTCATCATAAATAGATTTGGAATTTTTTCTAATTTCACCATGATAAATAAAGTTCAATAACTTATAACAAAACCAAGAAAAGAATATTTTTATTCCTCTACTTTGAATTTTTTTCATAATTGAACATTTTACGCATGGAAAGAAATTTTATTCATTTCTTGGAATATATTGATTAAAATATTCCAAAAATGTAATAAAAACATAATAATATTTTCCACTTGTTTACCTTGTATCAATTAATATATTTTCCAAAAATAAAAGAAGATTAATGTATTTATTAAATTAAATTATCACTTTATACTTATTTAATTATTATACTTTCAAAAAATAATGTATAAAAGAAAAAAAAACATTATTTTAAAATGTTGACCTCTAATAAGATATAATAATTCATTATTTTTAGTATATATTAAATATAATTTTTTTCCATAGTATATAATTAAATATCTTAAAATAAATGTTAAAATTATTTTTAAATGTAAAAAAAGTTTAGTGAAAAATAATATACATAGGGAGAATGTTTTGTTTCATGGTATACTCTTTGAGTAACCTTGTCTACTATAAAAATACTTCAATTCAGATCATGTTAATAATATATGATTCAATCAAATACCCCTTCAAAAAATTGGTTATTTCCCCAATTAAGAGGCATAATAATAGATCGAAATAGATCACAATTACCTAAAAACATAATGACACATAAAAAATCCATTTACATAAAATAAACATAAAATAAATATCATCATATTATAATTATGGGGAATAATCTTATATTAAATAATATTTCAATTATAATTCATTTGGAAACACACACTTTCTATGGAATCTAATTTTATATGAAGTAGTATTATCCCCATGTATTCACATGATATTATATTGGTAATAAAAAATTAAATTAAAAAAACATGAAGTAGAATTTTTAATATGTTATTGTGGAATATATAATATGAAAATTAGATTTCGAAAATCAATTTTTTATGCAACATCTATGGTCAGTGGAAAAAATTCACCAACACCCATCACTCTAAAATAAAAAATTCACTATAATTTGAAAAAATTTATTTTATATATGAATTATTGAAAATGATAACTGAATTCACACAAATATACTACATGTAATAGCCTTCAAAAAAAAAAATTGAGTATAAAAAATGTTCTCAAAAAGTAAAAAATAAATTAGATGTTTTAATTATGTTTATAATTAGAATTGATTAAAAATAAACTAATAAAAGGGAAAAAATATCATAACTTTTTTGAAGAATAAAAACTATAGTTACAGTAAAATATTATTGAATACCAAAATTAAAAAGGTAACAAGGGGTGAAGATTGAGATTTTGAAACATAGAAACAAAGGACAATGTCGTAATAATAACAATGTAGTGGGAGGGTAGGGATGATGGTTGGGAAATTGAAGGGTAAAGTTATTGTTTTGACAAAAATAAGGAAGAATGAAAGGTCAGGGCTTGATTTAATGCCCGTGCCCTAGTGCCACCAAACTGATGCACCAATATAGTTCATCAGGTGACTTTAGGAACACCTCTATATTATTTAGAGGTAGTGGAATAGTAGAAAGGGTATAAAAAGATACACGTAGAGCCTATTCCTTCTTTATTAGAGTACAAAACAATAGAAATCATTATAAAAAATATCATTAAGGAATCATAAATATTCATAAATCAAACAGACAAAACTACATATAGGGTAAAATCATAAAAGACAATACCAAAAAATATTCCAGGTCATGATAATCTACAGTGTAAAGGGAAAAAAATAAAGTCATACTAAAAATCTCCCAATTAGTGTCCAAACATGAATACTGGTCCCCTAAATGAAAATACATTCTGATTCCATTTATCATGAGGTCCTTTCCCTAATATGTAGCAACACCCAAGAAATATGTACAAGTACCAATAGTAGACTAAGGAGGATGTGAATACAACTATGTATTCCACCACCAAAGATGTCCAAAAAATATCAAGTCTAATAAAAATGTACATAGAATTATGGTAAACAATAAAAAACATTAAAAAAAATTCCTTCTCTATTTAGAAATATTGAATTTAACCACATTGGCCCTCGGGTTCCATATTCCAAGTGATACCTAAGACAATAAAACCTACTTCAGACCATTTTGGTATCCTAAACCATATACCATAATGGTCAGAAAATTTCATATAGAGAGAATCTATGCATGTATCCAAATCGGGGATGTAGAACCCCATGGATAAAAATAAAAAACAATGTTATGGACCTCCATGACCAACATCATTACCACGGTGTTGAACACTATGAACAACACCCATTCCCCTATTGGGACCGCCACGAGAAATATCATTACCATGGTGTCGAATTCCGTGACCGAAACTTATAACCATTTCACCAATATTCACCATTCAAGATTATTTATGCTTGAATTTTTTTCACATTAATATATTAATCGTTTGTATCACCCATTCATCACTATTTCTTTTGTATAATATATTCAAAAAATTAAACAAAACTCTATACTTAATCCGCTTAACCATTTTTTAATGTAACAAAAAAATTATATGATTATTCAAATCATTTAACAAAATTACCATTCCCCTTTTAATTATTTTCTTATTTATTTATTTATTTATTCATGAAAAATTTTATTTTCCAAGTTAAGCTAAATATCCCCTTATGGCCTAGTAAATTTAAAAACAACAACATAAACTTGTTTATTTCAAAAACCTCTAATTTAAATCATTTATAAGTCATTTACCATAGTCAAGTGAGTGGTACACCCAATGGGTGACCTTTGACCCGATCAAGACAACATCAATGAACTCTACAAGGTAGATGGAGTGTCTCACACTTCAATTTAAGCCCCAATTTACGTCTCCAAATTATGAACATAAAATACATAAATGTAGGGAGATAGAACAACCAAATACACAATAATACCAATGAGATTATGGGAGAAATATTATAGAACACCTTCCTTAATCATATAGACAACCACTCACCCAACATCGACACTTGATTCAAACTAATTTAGGTAAAAAAACAAGGATAAGAACTCCCATAAAATAGGGTTTATAAGATTCAAAATAAGAGAAAATAATAATTTTTTAATTTCTACAAAATATCATAAAGAGAAATTATAGACATACCAAATCATTAATTTAATACGAAAAGGAAATTAAAATTCATAATAATCAAAGGAGATGGATCATGGAAAGAGATGGGAACCTTTAGATCTCACATAAGGATTATCAAGGATAAATGAGGAAGATAATATGGTGAAAAATATAAATTTTCAGAGGAAAAAAATGGTCATTTGACATCATTTAATGAGGTTCATGGTTTGGTTGTTCAGTTTTTCAAATGGTTTTCCATCCGTGAAGCCACCTCTATCCACGAGAGGCATGAGTTACATAGTTTTTTAAGGATCCCACAAGATTTGGAAAACAGTGTTGAAGTTGTCTTTCTAGTCTATAAAATATTTCATGGTTTCCAGACTCCCCTTACATATTTTAGAAATGGTGAACCCCTCTTATATAGGGATTATGGTCCTAGTTCATTATTGGTACTAATATTTCTCTAACCATGATCCATGAAATGAATGGACAACTTTCCCCCTCCTTTCATGTCCCAACCCCCGAGACACTCCCAAGACCCTTTCTACTAATGGGAAGAATCACATTATACATTTTCAAAAGAGTTTATCGAAAATTAAAATGAAACATACCTTAGTAAAAGGTATGGATATTATAATATTTTCACCATATAATAGATCATCATCAAGTCACACTTATTAAAATCACTAAACCTCCAAATAAAAAGGTTTGTCTACTAGGCCTGCATATCAAATTCCCTCTCCCATGTTTCCTTAGAAATATGACTATACTACCACACCATGATAGCCAAATGTGCTGTCTTACCTCATATAATATTATCATTATGTTTCAAAACATGAATCATATGTTCCACAAACTATGCATATGTGTCATGCTCAAAATCAATAATATCCATCAGATGAGAAGCATCAGGGTGATATAGATGAATATATGACACTTAAAAGAGATCATGCATCGACCCATACCATTGTGAAAGTGCCAATAGATACGATAATGGTTATATACTATCTACAATATTAAATGGACACACATACTTGGGTTCCAACTATACCAATTTTTGAATTTGAAGGTGACATAATCTCAGTGAAACCTGAAGAAACACACAGTCACCCACTATAAACTCTAAAGGTCGATGATGTCAGTCAATGTATGACTATTGTATGGTTTTTTCACTAGTTATATGCTTCTAGATCAAATGAAAATGTTCTATCATCTCCTACATGAGAATCAATCACAACAACTCTAATTCTCCCACTCCATCCAACATAAAGGTAAACAACAAGGCTTACCTTAGAGCACTACATATGGTGCTATCGGAATAGTCTCCTAGTAACTTTTGTTATAATTTAACTAAAAAACCATTATATTATTCTCTTTAATTCTACCAAAATTTATAATTCATTCTCTAAAAATGTCCTCTAACTTCTTGATTGTATGATCTAATTTCCCTTCCCTCTACAGGAGAAAAGATTTAATAAAAAATACGTCATTTACTAGAACCTTATGAAATCCTTTCTATAAGCACAAAGTAAAAAAATAATTCACTATATAAATAAAAAATATATATAACTCTATAAAAAATCACTATATCCCGAACATAATGTCACCAAACAAATCAATGGTGAATGCCTCTGGGATAGGTAAGAAATGTTATACCTTTTATAAATAATCCATAAATCACCCTTATATCACCAATAATTTGAGGAGTATATGGTGAAACTATCACAAAATCCATCATAAATTATCTCAATTGCATTATGAAATGAGTAACAATTCTAACAGAATAGTATTTTATCGATTCTCTACATTCATATATTGATAGATGTAGCATCACGTTATAGAATCCACAATCTCTTTATTCATTCCTATCCACCAATACTAACTACAAAGGTCACAATACATTTTGGAAAAACTAGGATGAACCAATAACTTCGAGGCATGAAATTCACACATCATATCCTCAAAAATAAAAGTAGGAACAACTAAATGACCATAAACATGGATCATATCATCATCATCTATGGTCCAGTAAGGAGTCACCTCCCCACATTCAAAGATCTCTCTCCAGAACCTCACACTGTTTTTACATGATCCTTATTGGATAGAGAAATCAATGAATAAAATCAAGAGATTTATTCTCTATCAGTAATATTAATAACATATATGCATCTTTGAAAACAAATCTAACATCTTCCACTTGAAACTAGAATCCTTAACTTCCGGAGACTATATATTCTAGATCAAGTAATGAACAATGCTATTATCTTTCCCCATTGTATAGAAAATATAAAAATGAAATGATTAAATATATTCAATCCACATTTACATCCAAATATTTAATTAACATTGGGAAAAGATATATTTTAGGATCTTATGATTAGTATAAATAAAAAACCAATCACCCAAAAGGTAATTCCACCAACACTTCAAGGCATACACAACTGAATGAAACTTGAGATCATGTATTGGTTAGTCCTATTCATGTGAAATGAATTATTGGAATTCATATTCCATGACTCAATATCTCTAAAAAAAACTACCCCAATATCAATTTCAAACACATCACAGAACACGGAAAACTCATATCCTAGTTTAGGTAAGTATAGGATTCATGTAGTGGTAAAATAACTGTTAATATCTTGGAAGGAATTATCACATTCATCAGACCACTAAAACACTATAATATTGTGGTTCATTATAGAAAGATGTTCTTCCAAGTAAAAATATACTTTGATGAACCATTGTTAGTAGCATTTTGGGCCCACAAATTTTCCGTTATCAAAAAACACTCTTCGAATTATCCCAATAAACAATTGCTCAAAATTTATTGTGGTCAATTAACACAATAGTGTTCAACATAATGTGACACCAATTACTTTTTTGAGAAAAAAGTCATTTAGATAGATTTGAATAAATATGATTTTATCTTAATATACCCTTTGAAATTTCCAGATATTTGTAATGATCATCATGAGTCTATAAGTAAAACAAGATTTAATTAACCAAGACAACCAAAAATGGTCCAAATAAGGGTTAATGATTTATTTTAAAAAGGCTATAAACATAGCATGAACTTTCATTATACCGAACAAAATAATAACTATTTCATAAAACATGTACTTTCTTCTAAAATATTTCTATTGTTTATCATAGGGTCTTACCCTTAGTTGGTGTAACCCTGATATCAAATTAGTATTAGATAACATAAAATCACCCATTAGCTGGTAAAAAAGATCATTGATAAAGGAAAAGGGATATGTTTTCTTAATAGTTATCGAATTTAACATCCAGTAATAAAAACATTTGATAAAGGTTCCATGAGATTTATTTAAAAATAAAAAATTTCATCCCCATGGTAACATAATCATATGGATATAACCTTTAACCTACATTTCCTTCAGATGAGACTTTTATTACTTCCATTCTATAATGTGGAATAGAAATTGTCGAAGATCATGACATCAATTCCATTGAAAAATCAACCTCTCCTTTGAGTGGAAACATTGAGATATCCTTTGGAAAAACATTGTGAAATAGTTCCACTATATAATGTAATCTTTCTTTAATACACTATTATCAAGCATATGACTCTCCCCATAGACAATGAGATTTACTATATGCCAAAAAACTATCCCTATAAGGCACACCTGGATATTCCACTATAAATTGTAAATATATATGTCACCCTAAAAATATTTGAATGTCACTCACCTATGGAAACAATAATTGTCAGATTCATATGAAAGCAATTTGTTAATTAAAGTTATTAAGGATAAACTAGAAATATCAATTATTAAAAAAAAAATCCCAAAAGCTTTGTTACCTACCGACCTTAAGGCCACACCCTTTGCAACATTTGATGTCATCTATTCACACCATGAACATTTTATCAATGAATATAAGCCCAAATGTATACTCCAACAATAGTCCTAAACCAATTAAAAAATGATTAATTATAAAGGTGTCTAAGGATCCTTTATCTAATAATTCACTAGAATTCTTAGAAGTTATATGACTCATACCATGGATAGTTGATGGTCCAACCTCGCTACAAATGGGTGTGGGTTGGACTGCATGCAGATGATCTATCCCTCTACCACATGATCCAAAAAAAGTCCCATGTGTCACACCTTCCAATTTATATGGATATTATTTTCCTAAAGTACCACATATTCCTTCCATGAATGGTATGGATGGTGGAACTCTCACAATAGACTGGTATGGGGTAAAAAATTCCCTATCAGTGCTCTATATATTTTTAGATAATCCATAATTTCCTATCTATCAAGAGTTTATATATGATCACTACACATGACCCAACCTTCTGTAATCTTGGTACTCAATTGGTGGTTGAATACACTGACCATGCACATGACCATGTCTTCCACACTAATAGTAGATGAATTAACTACTCAAATGAGAGGCCAATCCTCTCCACTGGATATTTTTACCACAATTTATTTGGTGAAATTTATTATAAGGATGCTATTAAATATCAAAATATTTACCACCAAATTGGCCAGATGATCCTACCTTTCTATTACTAGAATACACTTTTATGTTACTTTTGGAAATGATATCCATATTCAATACTTTAGTGAAATTATTCTAGTGAGATATATTCACCTAATAAATAATCTCAAATCTAATCCTAACCAAAAATTTCATAACAACTAATGTCTCATATCCTTCTAGTACTGATACAAAACGTTGAAAGTCATTTAAGAAAACAACATAATTAATAACTAATATAGTTCCCTAGACCAACCTTATAAACTATAAGGACCTTTCCTTCCTAAAGGTCTCCTGGTGAAAGTGTTCCATGATATTCTCTTTTAAGTATTTCCATTATATACTCCATAAATATTCACCCTAAACCTGAATATCCCAAAAATGATTTTCTAGTCATCCCAACATATTACTTGTATATTTTACCCAGTTCTTTGAAGGAGTATCTATGTAATTCAGAAATTTCTGGGTAAAATCAGTCCATAACTTTTCCACCTAAGATCAATCATCTTTTGAAAACATCAAAGAGTGTTGCAGCTAAAACACTCTCATCATATGAAGCATTCTTGACACTTTCCACCCTAGTTATTTCTCTAGAAAATTCATAAAACTAGTGAAGTTCTATCAAAACTGCTCTTACCCCCAATTCCCAAAACCAACAGAGGTTCTTTTCCCACTATTAGAGGTGAATTATTTATAATTTACTCATGTTTACCGACTAGGGAACATCATCACCGTCGTATATTTTTATAATTAAAAACACATGTTTGAAGTTAAATAAAAATTTACTTCATATTCATATAAGAGAGGGGTCACAACTAGCTGGGTGAATCTATTCCACCATCACTATCCATGTGGACAAAAATAAATCCCTTTCTCTTCTCCAACCATACCTATATAGGGACATTGTTAACAAAGTGTAAAACAAACAAAAAAATTTAAAAAATCACATCATACACCAACATAACATATTTAAATTTATAAAAATAAATAGTTTAAAAACTAGGAACTATTTCATCCATTTGAATTTAACATTTTTTTCAATTTAAACAATTTCATATTTATTATTAAAAAAACTTATTTTAAATACCAAAAAAATATAAAAGAATTTTATTTCTCATGACCCACATACTCTTCTATGTGTGGATAATATGATGCATTTCACATAAATCCATGAATACTAAAAATGATGCTTGAATACACAATCTCATACCTTGCCAAACCATGAGTAAAACCTCATTATAAATAACATCACAAAAAAACTGAATCAATCATGGTGAAAAAACATTTCAATTGTAATAAGTGAACTTCCAGTATAAAAAACCCATCCTGGGTACTTGAATGTTCCCCCATACATGGGTTAGCTAATACCATGAATGTTCTCATTACCAAGCCCTGAAATGTCTAATTCTCTCATCTACCATTAACAAATAATAATGAAATATAAAATAAATCCTTATGAAACACATTTTTAGTCCCTAGAGTTGGTGTGACTAAATTGGTGCCCCTGAGCTGATTCATAATAGGACCTTATATTTGACTTCCTCTATGCAAGTAGATATTGAATAGCTGTGAGGGTCTAAAGGTTTTTTTGGTGATACTATACCCTCTTTATCAACACAATACAATAGCCAAAATCAGAATAAAAATTTTCACATAAGAATAAATTATAAAATTTCTTCACACATCCAAAACAAAAAATGGTGTAAATCCCAAAAAAATGAAAAATATTCTATTGCAAGAGAATCTATAGTTTCAAGGGAAAACAAAAATAGAGACCCAATGAAAATATCACAAGCTAGTTACTAACATCATTTTTGGTTCCCTAAACCAAGATCTATCCCATGTCAACCAATATCATTGGTTCTTTCCCATATACAATGTTTCAACAATGATGTATTCTTGGGTTCCATCGGTGTCTTGAGTTTGGTGTTAGTGTTACTTTGTAGGAAAAAACCAATGGTTTATAAAGAAATATACATTATAATAATAGTTTGTGTAGAAGAATGTTAAAAAATAGACCAAAAATAGGTTTTACCATCTAACAACATTCAATTTAATCACATTGGCCCTCATGTTCAAACTAATACCTGAGCCAATCAATCCAACTTCATCTTATGTAATTTTATTAAAAAATATACCATATGGGTAACATATTTTAATATGAGGAACATAATACCATGTATCTAATTTGGGTATAAGGAACACCATGACCGATAATCACAAAATAAGATGTGGTTCTCCATGACCAACATCATTACTGTGGTTTGGATCACAATGATGAACACCCATTCCACAATGTGGACCTTCACGAACAATATATTTACTATGGTGTGGAATTACATGAAAATAACCATAAATATTTAATCTACATTCACCGTCTAGGATTCATTATTCGAGATTTTTTATCACATTAAAATAGCAAGGGTGTGCCTCACTCATTTTTTTTATATTTACATGGTCAAATATATTCAACACCTTTAAGTAAATTTTGTACATAATCTTCTTGAACATTTATTAGTCTAACACAACAATTTATTTGTTCATAAAAACTAATTAAAAAAATTACCAGTACCCTTTTAATAATTTCCTCTTTCATTTATTTATAAATTCGTTACATATGTAATTTTCCATGTTAATAGAAAATAACCCCTTATAGAATGCTAACATTCAAAAATCTATCCAACCAGTTTATTGATAAAAACATTAATTTTCATCACTCAAAACTCATTTACCATACTCAATGGTGTGGTAAACATCATGGGAGACATAAGGGATGACCTAGTACTCAACAATAAACACAAAAAGGATTGTGAAGGGTCTCAAAAATCAATTTAAGTCCCACTTTAATTATCATATTTAAGGAAAAGAAACAATGAAAGGTAGATGAATGGAATAATTAAATGCAAAAAAAACAAAAATAATGCAAGATAAATCTTTTATATCACATACCATAAGATCATATACAACCACTCATCTAATAACGAACCTTGATTAAAAATAAAATGTTTAAAAATTATAAGGAGATGTACTCACATAAAAGTGTGTTTAAAATATTATGAATAATAGAAAATAAACAACAATAGTTCTATAATAAAATATAAGAAACTGCAATTAAAAAATTACATAGAGCTTTAATTTTAACTAAATGGGATTTAAAATGCGTAATAACTAAATAAAATTGATCTTTTGATGTTAGGGGAACCTATGAGTCACACACATGGCTATAGTTGGAGAGATGAGTAGGAAGATCATGGGAAACATATAATTTTCAAGAGGAAAAATCAATAATTTTCCAAATTTTAATAAAGAACAATATTTGGATATATAATTTTCTAAATAATGTGCTAACTATGCAACCTCCTCTACAAAGGAGAGGTATTGGTTACACAGTTTCATGGCAATCCAACATGGTTTTACAAAACATGAAGAAGCTATGTTGTTATCTCAATAAAAAAAAACATGGTTTTAGGGCTACCCTTGAATAATTTAAAATGGGTGCACCCCCTTCTACATGGAATAAGGTGCAGGTGCATGTTTTGTACTAATATTTCACCAACCATGTTCCATGCACGGGATGATCCCATTTTCCCACTGTTTGTTCCCCAAACCCCTAGGACACTCCTTATACCTTCCATACTCCTGACAATCACTACATTAACCACATACAAAGTTGGTTAACCAAAATTAAAACAAAACATACCTCATCGATAGGGTGAGATCTTACACTAGAGTTTTTAAATAGATATTTTTTTTCACAATGATATTGGTTGAATAATATTTAACATTTCTTCATATCATTAATTTTTTAAAGATTAAGTACTCATATTATTATATAAAAAACCGATAAAACTAAAATATATAATGCTTTTTACATCATTTATATTATAAATCATGTAAAAAATCATTTTTCTATGTTAGTTATAATATAACTAATGTGGAAAAAAGATCCATAATTTTTCACAATGGATATATTATAAAGGGTGTGAAAAATATATTATAATGTTGATTATTATTTACTGACATTATAAACCCATTGTTTTAAATACCCTGTTCATTTATGAATAAATACAACTTATTTTACCCACCTTCTCCGTGGTATAAACAATTCTTGGGTAATCAAAAGTAACACAAAATCACTACGTAACACATGTTGGCTAAAAAAATAGTTAAAATGTAAAAAAAAAATTAAGAAATTGGTTATTTTAAAATAATATAATTTATAACAAGAAGCATTTATTTTTTTCAATTTTAGTGACATTACACATGTTCTATAAAAAATTTTCAAGAAGACAAAAAAATATTTTATGTACAATTATTTATATAGATATGATTTTGTAAAAGTAATAAATTATATTATATTATAAAAAACATAAAACAATAATATAATACATTTTCTATCTTTAAAAACAATAAAAATATAAAAAAATTACAAAACATGTGTTCTATATTTTTCTTAATTAAATCAAACATGAACTACTAAAATACAAATTAAATAAACATTAAAAACATGTTATATTGGCCACACATATCATAATTTTTTCCAAATTAATTTCCATAACTCTACTATATAGTTATAGAGTATAGAGGTTGAGACACTGAAGTATGTGATCATTTTATGTTTTCCCATTGATGATTAAAATGATTATTTGACTGTTTTTTGAATAATTAAATTTTATGGGAAATATTGAAAAATAAAAATATAATTATAATTATAAATAATCTACATTGGAATTTATGTGACTAAATGAAAACGAAATTTTACCTTTCTTAACTAATTTATAATTATATCAACACTCAATCTCACAGATGTGTTTTGTATTTGTTTTAAGAGTTTTTTCATTTTATCTATTATGTTTTCATTAATTTTTTATATTATATTATAAAAAATAAAAAAAAATTATAGTTTGATAGCTACTTTTATTTTATATTCACAAAAGGGTTACCAAAAAAAGTTTAATGGGTATCCCTAAGACTCTGATGGGTTGGACAATGAGTTCTATTTTTATTATATACTATCACCATGAATCTAAATGGTTTTATAATGAGTTTTTTCCTCATAAACCAAAAAATGGGCCTAGTTCTAGACATTGAGTGTTCTACAGATCACTATGAATCCAATTAGGGAAAAATAAAACTCTGAAAGGTTTTTGTAACCCCATTTTAGTTAGACATATTTTTGTAATTATGCTGGCATGTTTTGGATATTAAATTACTATTTATTAACTTTTAAATGATAATGATACAATAATTATCCTCCAATTTCTCCCATAATCCTATTACTGAAATTTTTTAATTTCTTGATGGATTGGAAAATGATCATATGAATTTTATTCATGATAAAAAACTGTTTGAAATCACTTTTACTTTTTAATCGATTAATTTGGATTTTATGTTTCATTGTTTGATTTGATGATGTATGGACATGGGTCAGAAAGACCCCAAGGGGGATGGGGATGAATCATTGATCTTTTTTTTTAAATTATTTAAATTCTAATTCAACATCTCGAACCTATTATGGTTCCCAATACTCACCATGCGTGTAATAAATAAATAAATGATATCATTATGTAATATTTACATATTTTATATTGATGGACTACTCTGTTTCATGTTTGTTATAACCATAAAATTTATTCTCTACAATAATCTTGTTCAAAGGAAAAATTTCTTAGGCAATGATTGGTTATACACCCTTGTACATGATATTCTAGTTTATCTTCGTTCTACACCCCATCCACCAACTCTCTCACCTTAATTGGTTTTATGACCCAACATTCCTCCTCTTACTCCACATTCTCAAATGTTTATACACCCCAACCCTTTATCCTCTATAGTAATAAGTTAAAAAACCCCTTAAAAACATCCTTATATTCACATTGATCCAAAATTTGAAATATTTTATTATTCTTCGTCATTGGATCCAGGTCTATTAGCCTATAGGATCATAATTTCTCATGTACATCATCAAGGAATTCAATAACTACCTGAACAGATATAATGGTCTTCATAATCCTTCATGATCTATTGTGATATGAAATTTATTCATTCTTTAAAAAATTTGGCATATATCCTTTTGTGACACTTGGATTCCCATCATTTTCATTCTTTGATAATATAAACAATTTAGTTCTCTCAGAGTAATTTTATTGTCTGTATATAATCATTTAATTTTACAAAATATTATTTATTACTTTTATATTCCATTTATATTTACAATAATATTAATATCATCAATACCATCCTCATAATTATCATGGTAATTTTTCAATCAAAACATAAACACCACATAGGTAATATGTTCACTTTTAATTCAATTTTTGAATCTTGATTTACCTCCCCATTTATTCTAGATAAGAATTTCTATCTAATATCCCACCATAATACCTCAATTAAATGATGCGATAATGATGATTTATGTTTGATGAAATTATTTCATTGAAATATCATCTTAATTTTATCATCACATTTAATCCATTACTCATTATTATAATGGGTATTATTTCATGATTAATACCCACTAATAATACCTCATTTAAACATCTCATTATCTCACTTTTATTCTCTTTTATTTTCATTCCTAAACTATATCATGTATTTTTATCAAATAGTTATATTCTATATATATGAAAACCAATTGGTGAAATATCCCATATATGTTCATGCATGTTCATATGAATGATTATCCCATGAATCACATTTCTCTATTGGTAATAAATACAAGGAAAAAATGGATGCTACAATTTTACATTTATGTATTTGATTCACATGAATTCACATGAAACTACATGAATGTACTAATCTACTAGATTATTTTCCTTTATATTATCTCAATATTATGTTCCCAAATGATTTGAATTTATATATTATTTATGAGGAATGATCATATCATGCATGGTAGTTTTTAATATCAATCAGTCGAAAGATCATGATTAACCATTGATGCTGCGACATTCATTTATTTTTATTCTTCCAATTATTTACATGCCTGAAATGAAATAATACTTGTATATATATCATTTTGATCTATATGTAATCATGATTGATGAAACATGACTTGATCTGGTAAACAAGGATCGATTGACTACATACCACACAAAATCTATACTTCATGGAAGATACCCAATGAAGGTTCTAAAACTCATGGTAGATTATCATCCACAAAGAAGATCCATGGAGGTATTCTTATAAGGGATATGTGATTCAGTAGCTTGAAAACCAATGAAGATCCATATTTTCCTTAATTCTTATATTAATAGAATATATATTGTTATCCGGACTAATTGATTCTTTCCTTCCCAATAATAAAGCTTCTAAATATAATTAAAAAATAAAAATTCTTGTTTCCTAGTATTGGATGAATAATGGATCAATAAATAGAGGTAAAATACTCGATCATGGTGGAATTATCTTCACAAAAAAAACACGTAAACATGTGAAATGCAAGAGAAGACATGAGAATAAATTGAATGGTGTAGATTGGATTGATCGAATGACGCATCTCATATATGAATGTTTAAGGGAGGGTGAACATTTCCCAATATTACAAGTCACAAATCGGAGTTTCACATGTCAATCATCATATTAATACATCACCTAGCATCTTAAGAGGACAAGTTATGAGTATCTAGGTCCATTCTAGGCTTCCTTTATCACTACAACTATGTTTCAATGTAGCGTCCCTCCCCATGTTCCACATAGTAGTGCCCTGATACTGTGGGACACAAGACATCAAACGTGCCTCCCCAGAGGTCAAAGGCTAGGGACTACCAGTTAGGGTCTAGTTTTTTTCCATGGGGATACTATTACCTTATTTATTAGAGTGGAACTCATCAATATATATATGAATATATATATATATAGACACACACTATAATAAATTAATTAGAAACATCAGAATAAATGACATAATTTTGATGGAAAAAGAAACAAATAAATAATCATGCATGATTAATAAGTAAATGGTGGAAGATCATTAATATAAAGGTAAATGAGATGATAATGGAAAATTATATATACTAAAAATGAGCATGTAAGGGGCAGGGGATACCAGTATATACAAAATTCTGAAAAATATATACAAATAATACAAAACTTTTATGGCTAGGAACTAGAGTATAGGCTTAGTACTCTACTAAAAAAATCCATCTTAGTAAAGAAAGAAAATAAATAATATGAAGCTATATTCGTCTATTTTTCTAGACCTACAACCACTAGTCAAATTAGATACCAAAGGTTCCCGAGTAGGGTGTGATATAAATTCTCAGTAGACTGACACCCATGATGTCTAGGAAAATCCCAAATGTGTATTATAAAACAAGTAGTGTGCCTTAGTAATTTAAATGAAATAATGAATAAATAAATAAATCCTCTAGAATTGGTTCCACCTTGAGGCTCATCTAATTTACCTAGTATATCCCAATATGGTGTGCTTATAGCAAGGGATCATGCAATGTTAAATTAAGGGTGGGGGGGTAATTTCAAAAAAAAAAGATGGATTGTCCCCAAGATTGTGATTGGGATTAGGGGACACACACCTATTTTTTCGAAACCAAAAGATTAATTATAATTGGAATAAAATTATTTACATTTAAATTAATTTTAAAATCTCTTTATAAAGATATATTGAGACACCTTGAGCACATCCATTGAAATTCAATAGTAATTTCCAAGTATCACTCGTGGGCTTGGAAAAATTCCAATCATCAATTGTCTTTCCAAGGAGGACCAAGGATGAAGTTTCATGTATCACTCCATGCATAGTGTGATAAAATTCAAATTATATGAGACCTCTTAGTCTCTACGTAGTATCACACATATGGTCCCGAGTCTCTATCCTGTCATTGTACAACCAATCATTCCATCAATCCCATCCACGGTGTCTCCCCTAGGGAATTGGTTTCACTCATATGTATGTAAAAATAGGTAAAACATATAGATACCACCATAGTCCTAAATGATGTATCCCCATCATGTTTAAAAAGTGTTATAAATAATAACATAAACGTATGAGATTCTTTCCCAGGGTTCCTTTAGTCAGAACCCCATGTTTACCCCTTGATACTAAAGTGAAGCAGGTGAATAAGAAACAAACATATATATAACATGTCTAACCTGGAGTATTTCATTTTTACAATACTTTATATAATAATAGGAATTTTTCATTGATTATCATTGTCAAAAACACTTTATGTCATTAGGAACAAGGCATAAGAACCTGGCCAATTCAAGTAGCTACGCCATTCAAGAATGACATGGGGATGTATAGGCTCAACTCTAGGATCACCATCCAAAAAAATTCAATGTGTAGCTCATGGTATTTAACATGAGGCATGAACTATTAGGAATGTTCAAGAATTCGTGAAAAAGGGAAATGATTTATTATATGTGAACCACAACCAATTGAATGTAATGACTCAAGAATATCAACACACGGTTTGATTCTCCACTAGCATGGGTCCCTAAAGGAAAAATAAGACATCCATTTTAATTTAATTTGAAAAAATATAGGTGATGTCGGAAGGGTCCTACTCACGGAATAATAAAAAAATTTATATAACAAAATGATATAAAGGGAAAGATCCTAGACCACTTACCTTATCCTCGTAAAACTTACCTCATCCAATCATAGCATTTGATTCAATCTAGGTTAGAAAAAATCAATAAAACTATCAAAATAATTAAAAATGGGGAAAATAATCTTTCACCACGATCGAGAAAAATATAGATGAATAACCTTGAAATATAATCATGAGGATTGAATAATATATCTCTAGATTTCCTTTTATTCTGGATGTGAATGAACAAGATGAGAAACCGAGTAGTTATCTGGATCCCTAGGTAGATGTGGGACGAGAACTTCGTGCGTGCCTGGATGAAACTACATGAGATTAGGAGAGGTATAAAATAAGTAGGGTTGAAATCATTTAAGAGGGTCATTTTGGTAAATTCACACATATAAAAAATGGTGCAGGGTTTGGGTACACGATTGGACAAAATGTGCACCAACCATTCACCAAGACACTTATTTTGGAGGTTACCCCACATGGTTAGACACAATGATTTCTTAACCATGCACAAACTCTAAGATAACTCACTTTCCCAAAAGTACGTAGCACTGAATGGTTGTGCAACTGATATATCATTGTTGTAGAAAAACTACGTGGTCCCTATGTCCAGCTATCTAAATCTGCATGGTTTTGGTAAATT
Source organism: Viscum album (assembly GCA_963277665.1). Taxonomy (NCBI): domain Eukaryota; kingdom Viridiplantae; phylum Streptophyta; class Magnoliopsida; order Santalales; family Viscaceae; genus Viscum; species Viscum album. The sequence continues at coordinate 1,741,049,707 of OY728128.1, read as the reverse complement.
GAGTACGATGGGCTACATGGTTTCTCCTAACCGTGCCTCCTAGTATTTTCTTACCACTTTAGGTATTTGGTATTAAAATGATCCTATGATACACCTAATACATCCTTAACATGATTAGAAATAATTATTAATTTTGTTATAATGAATTTGAACCAAAATTTAATGGTTCATACCATTATGAAAAGATAGGACGTTAAAACTTCCCCTCCTTTAGAGAAACCATCTCTGAGTTTCCCTTCTAAGGGTGGTGAAACATCTTATAGGAAGAGATCTGGCCACTGCACATTTACATTGACCTCTCACTCCCATGTCTCATCCTTTATGTGTATATAATACCATAGAACCTAGACCAGGGGAACTGAAATTTATTAGAGAGCCTTTATAATCTGACCAATGATACATATTGGACACTCCTCGAAGAACACATCTACTTCCAACTCAATGTCATCTGGGTCGAACATATCAGACATGTCAAGATTATACTGTCCAGGTAGAGACATGTGGAAGATGTTAGGCATGGGACAATACCTCTAAGGTAAAAAAAACCAATAGGCTACCAACCTGACTCTCTTAGCTATCTCAAGATGCCCAACATTCTAAGGTTATAATGTTCCCAATATCTGAATTCTTCTATGAACCAATCATGGAGACACACACAGAAATACCCGATCTACCACCTCAAACTCTAGAGCTATGGAGTGACTCTCAATATATGACTTCTTCTTAGAGTGATATGTATCCAAGTAATTTTAATTAGATAGAACTTCTAAAAAGTCAATTAAATGAGACTAGGACCCACTATAGCTTCCTCACATTACTCTAAACATCATAGATGCGAATGTAATGCCCGGGAAGTTCCTTTTACAGATCCTTTTGAATCATTTCCTGAAATAAGTTTTTGTATGAAAATTCAACCCTATGTATATGAATCTTATAGGAACATCCAAATTCAAGTATGTCATCCTAGATAATATACTATTACACATGTATTGTCTGCTTCAACATCCCATCAGTTTGAGGCTGATGATATGTACTCCAGATTACTTGAGGAACCAATGCCTTTTGTAACCCATACCAGAACAATAGAGTAATGTGGGTGTCTTGGTAATATATAACAGAATAGGGAATGCAATGAAGTAGAACTATCTAATATATATACATCATCAATAGATAAGGACTCCTAGATAATTGGGAATTGGAAATATTTTTCAACCTATCGATGATCACCATCACTACATCACTGCCTCGAGTGGATCTTGACAATCCTGTAACAAAATAAATGCTGATAACATTCCATTTTAACTTAGTAAGGGAGAGGGGATATAAAATTATAACTGGTCAACAATTCTCTACATTCACATGTAGACAGGTCGAGCACTAAGTTATGTATCCTACTATCTACCTATTCATTCCTAGACACCAATACTGACAATGTCAGTCTCTGTATATCTTTGTAAGACAAGGATGAAATTCCCATACAGAGGCTTGTGAATCAATCATCATTTATTCCCATATATCTAGAGTCACCCATACACAAACATGTAAGAGTAGGTTCTCACCCACAGCCACAACCCAACTAGGAGGTGTATTCTCACCTATGATGCTCTCCCACAACACAAGGCCCTCAGAATTAGTCAATTGTCGCATCCAGACCATCTCTATAAGGAAATAAATAACAACTATAACTATGAGAAATGGATTCCCTTTCTATTCCTCAACCTAAATATGGATCTCAAAGTAAATATCCATCAACTACTACTCACTTATATAATCCTTGATGGCTTTCATCTGAGTTTTACATAACAAGGCTTCAGATACACCATCTACCATTCCTGGCGTGTAATCCAACACAAAGTCAAATGAAATTAAGTATTTAATAGACCTAAGATGCCTTAGATTCATTTCATGATTTGTGGTGATGTGTTTGAGACTTTTATTATCCATGTAAACAATGAACCACTCACACAACAAGTAGTGCCTCAAATATCCTAGATCACGAACCATGGCTGCAAGCTCGATGTCATTCACAGTGTAATTACACTCATGATACCTCAGTTGGTGATACCCATATTCTAAAACCCAATCTCCATTCATAAAAACTACACCAATAATGATTCATAATTAATCATATTAAATTTGATAGCTTCTACTAGGCTTAGGTAGAATCCGAATCATTTCTTAGGTGAGTATTCCTTTCAATTCCAAAAATGCTATCCCACAAGCCTCAATTCAATCGAATTTGACACCCTTCTAGGTCAAAAATATTAGTGAAAATTTTATTCATGATAATTCTTAGATGAATCACCAATAATATCTATATTGTTTTAAGATTTTTTGTATCAAAAATACATTCATGGAATGCTCCCAGGAAACCACAGCTCTCACCTTCTCTAGGTTCACTGATACTCATTCCTTATATATGATTTGACCTAAAAAGTGAATCTTAATAATACAAAAGTGGAATTTAATGAGATTTATATATATCTAGTTCTCCCTTACTATATTCCTCATGATATCAATATTATTTAAATAGCCATTTTTGTGTGATAATACACCAATATGTCATCTACAAAGATTACAATAAGGGAACCTAGATAGAGTTTGAAAACCTAATTCATCAAATCCATGAAGACAACTAGTGCAATAATCATACTGAATGACAAGAACATATACTCATAAAATCTATACCTAATCTTGAACACTGTATGTAGTATGTCTATTGGCCTCACATGAACCTGATGGCAGCCTAACCTCAAATAAAACATAAATAAAACTATTTATCCTCAGAGCTGCTCGAAGATGACGTCTATATGAGGAAGTAGATACTAGTTCATCACTATATGATGGCTCAATTAGAGGAAATACTTTCACAAACTAAGGTTATCTAAATCATGTTAGTGAAAAGGATAGTTAACCCCCAGGGTTGTGTGTCTGGACTGATAAAACACTTAGCCTCAAAATCTTCAAGAAACTTCTTATGGTCCCAAATAATTGTAGGTTACATCCTTTATAAAATAATAGACACTAGTGTTTTTCATGAAACAAGATCAATGGTAAAGTTGTCTTCCCGATTAGAAGGTAAGCTATAGAAGTCATTATAGAATATATCCCTAAAATGTCACATAGCTAGAGGAAATTCCATAAGTTTCATCCCCTAATCTCTCATAAAGACATTGGTAATATTTGATATCATTACACTTATCCTAGTTCACTTGTGTATAGATCAACTATCCTTGAGATATCATTCACCCTTATGGATATTTTTGTTTCCCTCAGGTGATGTGAAAGGAACACATCATCTATAATAATCCACCTGGGCACAATAAGGAATAATCTAGTCCATACTGAGAATGATGTCCAAACCATTCATCTCAAGGATGATGAAAATAAAAAATCTATACCCAATAATTTCAATGGGAATACTATTAAATGACACAAACCCTCGACCTGAACTCCTAATGTCATTTCAAGGTTCGTAACACCACATGAGAAGTCTATCACTAAGCATAATCATCCAATGGTTGCAATAGATTGAAAATAGGGTGACTCGCCTGTATAGAATAAGGATTATAATAAAGTTGAGGTTTCCAGAATAGTACCTTTAACTATAAATAGCCCTGGACTTTGATCTTATATTGTATGCTGAATAACATAAGTATGACTTAAACCACGGCCCTGAGATATTGTCTGAGTAGCTTGAACAAGCCCACTCTGCTAACAGTAGAACTCTAAGTCCTGACTACCTCAGGCATAACCACATGCTTCTCTTAAAAGGCCTATAGAATACCAAATTACTATCTGAAGAGTTTTCAATGACCCTCAAATTTATGGTGGTGCTGGAATTGAAACCCATTCTCCTAGAACTAGAGGAAAGGATCAGCAGAAATGATATAGGTAACACATCCTCTCGCAAGACCATAAATCGACCAATTTTCTCATACAATAAGGGTTTTTATAGCCTAAACATCCACACTGGTGACACACCACAAGGATATATGTGAATTCCACCTATCTATTACATCCCTTTCTTGAACTCTCAAAGCATTACTTTTTACTACAAGACAAACCACTACTCTACCTGGAATATGAGCTACCCCGATTATCATCACCTAATTATCTCATCATCTGATATATGATGATTTACTGGTACATTATCTCTAAAATGGTGTTCATGTGAAATATATTCCCTTGTGAGTGAATAGAATATGAAAACCATTCCTCAAATTCTATCGCCATATTATGTTCGTCAACGGTCAAGGTTGGCACGAAATGCAATATTTCAGTGAAGTGAGATGAGTATTACATTAATAACATGTCACCTTAAACAAGTTATATGAATTATAAAATTTCATATATTCTCAGAGTAAGAGGGAAAAAAGAATTAAATAAGGATATTTGAAATTCTATCGAGACCATACAGTAATTTCGAATAGCCTAAGTATGAATGTCCCGCCATCTCTAGCGAGGAGTCACATAACATTTAGGTTGAATGATTGACCCTCCTCTCTAGAAGAATCATGATGTTCTTGAAGATGGACATCATAAACTCTAACTAATAATAATTATCCTAAGGCCCTTTATCCCATGAGAAGGTGAGAGGATGTCATTACTAGAACTCGCAGTTCTACTTTTCCATAAAAGGGGAGAGTCAAGGTGCACCCTGAGAATATTTTTTAAAGTGAAGGAATCTATTAAGGAACTATGAGATTAACATGAGTCACAAAGAAAAAAATGAAGGAGATGTGCCCTACTTCCCATTACTAGGTCGGGTCAGGGTCAAGGTCCTGTGTGGAATACATAAGGGTTCAAATTCAATTTAAGGATAAAAGTCATTTTACCTTACTTATGTATTTAGATTATATTTATGTATATGAATTAGAAGAATCACCATCTCCATTCTATAAGGGTCGACACACCTTATGAATTATATGGTGGTGTCCATTTGATTATTTCCACAACACATTACAGTCCATGGGACCAATGGTCCATGGGTCAACATTTCACAATTGGATGATTAAGGAATATTCTTAAACCCATTTATGGGAGCACTATTATGTTGATGAAAATGGTTTTAGTGAAAATTGTTTTTCTCAATCATACAAGGAATTTGAAACACATTTTAATAAAGGCTCAGAATGCATAACCAAAAAATATCAACAATAAATAGCATGAAAAACTGTCAATGCAGGTAGAAAATTAGATATGGTGGGGCATACTGTATGGAATTTTAAATCATATGGTTCATAGTATGATGAATGATTCTAATAGTACCTCATATCAATTGGAAAAGGATAAAAAACCACATAAATCACATCAATATTAAAAAAACATAAGGCATGTGAGAAAACCAATGTTTAAATCCATCAAATTGTAATCACATGAGTAATGGAAACATTTATACATCCCAGGAAGATTGTGTTTCTCATGTACATGGGGTATGTAATCCCAATCACATGCCAACGACCAATTTCCAATTTCCTAGTCTCATGTGTGACCCAAAAAATAATAAAAAATCAAAGGAATATAAAATACAACCTTTTAACATCCTCGACTAGATTCCACTTATAGGTGCCTAAGAAGGTGGGCCACAAGACATCAAGTACACCCCCTGAATGCCACAGGTGATATACTAGCAGTGAGGGACTAGTGTGTGTTAGTGGGGAGACAATTCTCTAATTGATGAGAGTAGAGTGAAGAAATATATATGTATATAATATAAGGTAATAATAATAAATATCAAATGTAATGAAATTATTCATATGATAGTTGAAGAAATATATAATCTTGCAAGAATAAGAAGTAAATGGAAGAAGAAAATTAATCTAAAGGTACATTGTGATGATCATGGAAAAGTTGGATTACAAAAGATGAGAATTAAAAGGACAAGGGATACAGCCATATAGAATGACATAAAAATGTATACAAATAATTCTAAAAGTTACTATGTATAATATCTCAATCATAGGCTCAGTCCTCTACTCCCAAACCCATCCGAGTAAATAAATTCATTCATATATTGGAATTTGGATACTTTCCCTTATCTACACCTATGACCATAAAGTCTACTCAGATACCAATGGCACTCGAGTAGGGTGTGGGATACAATCTCAGTAGGCCGACACACATGGTGTCCAGGCCAATACAAAACATGAATTATAAAATGTGTAGTGATACTTAGTAATTTAAATTAAATACATAATAAATAAATAACTTATTTGGGCTAGGTACTACTTGGAGACCCATCCAATTTACATACTTTGGCATAATCCAAGGTGACAAAATAATGGGATCCTATAATGGTAATGTATAAGGGGTAATGTGAAAGAATATAGACTATCCCCAAGCTTCTAATTGGTCTTGGAGGACATTTCCTAACATTTTAAAAACCAAAGGATTAATTATCATTTGAAAAATATTATTTACCTTTTAGTTCATTTTAAAATACCTTTATAAAGATATATAAAGACACCGTGATCTTGTCCATGGAAATTCAATAGTAATTTCCAAGTATCTCTCATGGGACAAGTAAAAGACTAATGCCAAAAATTTCATCCAAGGTGACTCAAGGATGAAGTCCCACGTATCAATCATGGAATGGTGTGAAAAAATTCAAACACAAACAAAAATCAGAGTCTATAACAAGTATAACATGTAGGGACTCGAGTCTCTCTTGTGGAATGGTACAAAAAATCGTGTCATCAAGCCTATTAGAGGGATCTTCCTTTGTGAACTAGTGTCTCATTTCATGAGGTGAAAATAGATAATTCATGGTGATCCCATCTTAGAAATAGCTGATGTATCCCACCACATTTTTACTAATCATTAACAATTCTTACAGAAATCCATGAGAGACATTACAAGGGGTGCTTAAGTTGAAACCCCCTGTATCACCCTAATCACTAAGGTGAAGCATCTGAAGAAGAAACAAACACACAAATACACACACAGCTATATATAACACATCTAGAAATTTAACATTTCATTTTTTCATGAATTTATATTACCATAGGCATGTTGGTCGAAGATTTTCATTGTGGAAAATTCTATTATGTCATTAGGAACAAGGCATATCTCTTGTAAAATTCAACAATCTCAACCATTAATGAATGGAATGGGGGTGTAGAGGCTTTAATATTGGTTCATCTCCCTCAAAAATTCAATTAGTAGCCAGAGGTACTTAAAAAGAGGCAAGATACTTTGGGAATGTTCAAAGATTCAAGGAAAATGTAAATCTAGAATTATAATTGGAGAACACCAAATTTGATGGAATGACTTATGTAAATCAACCCATGGGTTGATTCACCACTACCTCAGATCACCAAAGGCACAATAATACATCAATTTTAACATAATTTGACAAAATATATGTTTCACTAAAAGGGATAGGCTAGAGGAAAAATGATTTTTTTTATATTATGATGAAATGAAGGGAATGTTCATAGACCACATACCTTATACTTATAGAGCTTACCTCATCCAATATCAACCATTGAATTGATCTAGATTAGAATAAATATATGAAACCATCAAATACACTAAAAATTGGGAAAATGAACTTGCACCTAGACAGTTCAATAGACATGGGAAGAACCTTGAAATATAAGTAATAGTATTGAAGAACACACCTCTATCTTTCTATTTCTTATGATGGTAAATGATATGAAGGCTAGATCGAGTAGTTATTGGATCCCTACATAGAAGAGGGAAAAGACCTATATGTGTGGTATAAGGAAGAAGCCACTTGTGAGTAGGATAGGTAGAAACGAAACATGGTGAAAATAATTTAAGAGCTGTGTTTTTGGTAAATTAACCTAAAAAACAATTCTTCATGTTTTGGGAGCACTTTTGGATGAATCGTGAGCCAACCATACACCAAGCAATTTCATTAAGAGGGAACCCTACATACCTTTATTAACTTTGCACTAAACATGAAAACACACAATATCCCATACAATTTTATCACCTCATGGCCGTGTTCTTGGGGTCCCATAGTTTTTCAGAAGTACATGTTATCCCCAGGTCACATTATCACTAGCCACATTCTTTAAAAAAACCATGATATCTTGGTGTAATTCTTTATCGTAACTTTTCAGCTCAATTTGTTTCATCCCACTTTAGGGAACCAGGCTCTAAATAAGCCCCAACACACCTGAGACCTCCTTGAATTAATTATAAATAGTTATTAGGGTGGTTCTAAGTAATTTAAACAAAATTTAAATGGTCTATACCACTTAAAAAATCAAGGATATTACACTCATTATAAGGAGGAATTATCTACTACTCCTCTATGTGGTTAGATCATGAGCACCAGCTCCTGTGTAGTTTCTTGTGGTAACTATACTCTAACATGTGTCATTGATCTTCCGAATTTTATTTACGGGGGATGGATTTATTTTTATATAAAAAGTTTAATGATATTTAAAAAAATTATTCATACAATACAAATGCCTTTCTCATATAAAATTGTTCATTATTTAATCATATTGAAAAATAGTACTATGTTTTCACAGATTTCTCAATAAAAATATCTACTGAAAATATACTCAATGGAATAATATTTTTCATAGACTTGTCATTAAATATTAATTAATTAATATGAATTTATATTGAATAATATTTTCCCTTAAAAAATAATATTTTATGATAATTAATCAATAGTACAAAAATCAAAAGATATAATTCCACTTAGTTATGGAATACTATAAAAAAGTTATTCTTTATTATTTAACATTAATCATGAAATCACCTCAATAAAACTTTGTACTCAAATTTATTCCTTGTGATGAATGACATCCAATTCCAGATCTTCAGTGCACATTTACAAAATTTTCACCATCATGATAAACTTTCAAATTGATTACAAATGCAATTACAGATTGAAAAATGGTCACTTCAATTCTTGTGTTGTGTTTGTTTTCAAGACTCATATAAATACATTCTAATATTTGTGCCACTATGAATTTTTTCTCCCCTTAATTGAGTATAAAATTAAATTATCAATGTGAGAGACTTCTCATCACATCTTTTGACATTGAAGGAACTCATATACTCTCCCCCCATTTTCTGATACATGATAACAGTGATATATCATGGTTATCATAGAAAATATCCTTTAGTTGAACCATTATAAGTCTACATGGGATAGATTTATATAGAATAAAGAGAGATATAACCAAGTATGTCTATATTATCAATAAACTTCCATGCATGTGATACTATTCTTTGAAAGCTTAGTATATATGATATTCATATAAAATTAAACAATAAGGATCATACTCCTAAACATACATCAACAAAAAATCAATATAATTCATGCGAAGATCATAAAATGATAATTTGATTAATTATGAATCAATAACACCCCTTAAAATGTAAATATAATATAATAAAAATAAATTTAATTAGTTTTTATTGGTTACCTCGTTCATCATGTTTTCAATTTTATCTAGAAATTCTGCATCCATTGGATGTTTTGAAAATGACATATTCTTCTAAAGTTAGTTCCCCTTAAAGGGATGAACATGCCTTCTCCAACTCATGGTTGTGGAGACACTCTATTATGCTAATATTATTTTTTATAATAATTATTAAACAACAAATATTCTCTTCCAATTCCATATATGTTATAAAAAATAGATAATAAGAATATGGTAATAAGGAGGAACATCTAAGATTATGAGAAGTAATATTGAGGGTGATATATTTCTCTCAATACAATGAAGTGTTTCCTACCAATATCAACCCTTTTGTTGTGTGAAATTTTTTTTTATGCTGTAGTAATTTGATAAAATGATGTTTCATGTGATTTCTCTTAATTTAAAAATATCACCCACTATTTGGGTAGAATCTCCATACAGATCTGTGGATCATGCCTTGGTTTAATACAACATTAACAAAATTCATAATCCTTCTTCAATTTTACATTAATTGGAATCTCTACCACTCTATTTTTCTTCTAGATAACATTTGGTTTCGTAACAATAATATGTTTTATCCTTACGAAAAAATAATTCTTCTTTCCGTTATTCATTTTTTTCAAATGTTTTTTTATCACATCAGCTTCTCTCCCCATTTCTTTTGACTAAAAATTTATTTTTTTGTTGACAATATTACCCTTTTAAGGTCTGATTTGGAACCCATCATTACATCATTTACTTAGATAAAAAAATATCCCCACAAGACCAAAAGATCAAGACCAAACACACCCTGTAGTACAAGAAAGAAGCACTACCCAGCAACAAAAAAACATTACGTCCAAATTCCACTTTCCAAGAGAAGAATGACTTGTTGTCTCATGAAAAAGTTAATGGGCTGGAAATCGATGGTTAAAGACATACCCTCTCAAACACACAATTCCAAATATCTATGAAACATAAATAATCAATTGCCCTGAACCTCATATGGAACAAATTCTTTTAGACAATGAATTGCTGACAACCATGAGTTGCAGAACATCGAGGCCAAAACCAAATCCAATTAATTGATAAAATAAACACCATGGAAAACTATAAAGTGAAAAGTTATTCCCAAACTTATGTTCTTTTTATCCAATCTTCCAATAACACCAACAATAAGCTATGGATGACATTCTATTATTATATGGTGAAATGTGTCCAGATATCATAGGTTGTGTACCGTACTATTTTTCAGTGGTCCCACAAATTTTTTATACATTACATTGGGAAAATTTATTCATAAATGCTATCACATCCACCATTGATGATGTGGTATATTTTCATTGGACTATATCATCCATATTTTCCCATAATTCAGTTTTAAGCCCACACTATCATGTGAAAAAATATTAGTTCAAAAGATACTTTATAGGTTAGGGGATACATTCATTTTAGAGGATATTTAAACATTATGAGTGGATATATGGCCACTCCTGATACTAGTATGATTCCACAATGATATATTTTTCTCAATTATATTTTCTGTGGAATCATATTTATTATAAATATCTTTGGATGTTTCAACATGTGTGAGTTGAATACTTCGGATCATTTCTTCAAGATCTAGGAACATAATGTTGAGGATGTTAATCTCTTCCTAAACTAATATAATGGTGTCTTTTTAATCTTCATTTATATTATTAAATTTTTATAAACTTTTTTAAATTATTTTAATTAATTTTATAGATCTTTTATTCTATTTTTCCATTACATTCAATGTATAATTTTAGATATTCATAGATTTTTTATTCTATTTTTCAAGTGCATGAAAATATTCAATGAAAACAATAATAGATACATATTTCTCACCAATTTTTCGTTGAAATTATTTAGTGGATTAAATATATGTTTTATTGTAAATTATGGTAATTGGATATTTCTCTCTCTGAAGTTTTTAAGGGTCTTATGTATACCAACCTCTTTTGATAATTTATTTTCAATTACATAAAATTATTCATCCACTTTCAGTTTATCATTATAAAGACCACTAATTTACCTAAAACAATTATCTAATTATTTGGGAACATTATCTAGATACCTTTATTCACAGGATAATGATTACTTTGTGATACGACATTAATTTATTCTATATAAGATTCATTAGATTAGTCATAAAAAAATTATTTATACTAGTAACATTCTAATTATCTTTAGTTAGTATTGTTTCATAATTTTATTTTTAATTCTTCATCATCTGCCATTCCTTTATTTCCATTTATTTTTTCGAGTCCTAGAAGAAACCTTTAAATATAAATTATTATGAGAAACTCCAACTTTCTCTATATATAGATGATTAAACACTTCCTAGAATCTACACATTATAAAATATATTAAAATAGGTCTGGGGAATTTTTTCATTTTTATTGGGAACATATATAATGATTTGACGTTTAAGGGCCTAGGTTGAATTGGTAATTGGGGGGGGGGGAATTCATGGATTTGTTTTTATGAATTCTTTACCTTTTAATTTAGCCTCCCAAACATGTTTTTTTAAATGATCCAAAAAATGTTATCTCACAGTCCTCACCTCATGTGACATGAGTAATTTGAAGATATTCATGAAAAATATATACAGTTTTTGGCCTAAAATCAATTTACTTTACATATTGGTTATACCCCTTAACATGGATTATAAATTATCATCTTTTTCATAAGTATAATTTATTTTTAAAGTCTAAGTATACACCACAGTACTCGATTTTCTAGTTGAAATTTTTTTTCCACCCCATTCACCAAGTATTCTACCTCAAATGGTTATTCAATATAGTAATCCTCAACTTTCTCCTCTTCCTCGACTGGTTGTACACCCTAGACCATGATTTTATTTAGTAATTGGTCAGACACCCTAGTTACAAGATCCTCTATTTATTATTTATTTTGTATTATAAATATATTCTTCTTATTTTTCATATTGTCCTTCTATAATATCCTATAGTATTGGGCTTGGAAATATAAAATTTCATGATCATCAACAACATCTTGATTATATACACTGTTATTTAAACTACTTTTATATATCATGTGATATAAAATCTCTTCAGTCCATAAATACTCTGGAGCAAGGAATTTACGGAATCCTAAACTTATCTCACTTTCGATCATTGATACTTTGGAGTATTGGGTTCTCTCAAATGAATCTCAATTCATGCATAGACTTATTTAATCTCAATACATATAATTTATCACCACCATATTCCATTTATATTCATAATAATAATATCATGAATATTATCCAGACAATTATCATTGTAATTATTTCCTAAATGTGGAAATAAAATTTGTTTAATTTCTTCCCCTTTAATTCATTCATGGAATCCAAAATTATCCCATCATTTATTCTAGATGTATTTTTTAATTTAATATCCCAAAATAACACCATAATAAAATGTTCATTGAATCACTATTCATGCATTGTAATATTTTTTCATTGAATTATTGGCCTATATTCATCATCACACTTAATCCATAACCCCAAATTAATACCATTAGTAATATTTATTGTCTAATACCTCACAATAATTACTCATTTAAGGCTTCCATTGTCCTACATGAATTCTCCTTTATTTTATTTATGGATCCATATCAAGTGTTGTTCTCACTCTATTCCCTTTTTTTATAAAAATCTATTGGGGGTATATCCTATATATATTCATGCATTATTGTATGAATGAATATCCCATGTATAGTGTAATTCCCCAACCCAAACCACTGGGTTCATGTTGTGGATCCACAAGACCACATGCATGCCTCCATGTATACTAGAGGATTCCAATATGAATTGAGGCTACGAAATCCCTAAATTGGAAGACTATACCCTCAATATCACATCCTTACACCAATAATATAAATAAAACCTAAGAACTCAGAGTAAACATGTAGAATAACATAATATCCAATGACACACATTTCATACATTACAAAGTATGGGCTCCCAATATGGAAAGACAAACCTTGGAAATCAAGACTTTAATAAAAATAAATTGATAAAGAATAGTTTGTGGTATGTCCCAACATTGATTCCAACTCCAAACCATTTTATCCAAAACTCCCCATCATATGGTCCTTTCCCTTTACGTGATCCTTCATCATGAAATTTTCATGAGCACCACTATTCCCATATAGGGTGTGAGTAATTAACCAAGTACGAAACCCTAATACATCTTTAATATAAGATCACATATATTTAATGGTGTATGTAATTACATATGTAAATTTTTCAATAAACATAAAACCACATAATTATTGATTCATCGTACTCTAAAAAATCCACTATGTACCATAACCCCACATGTAATGACATGATTATGGCAAGGATTTCAATGTTTGTCAACAAAAGTTTGTAATGCCCTAACCTCAGTTTCCCGAAGCTGGTGCACTATTTCATTACATTGGAATTCTTACAAAGAATTAGTATCTCGAAGGACTGAGTATTTTTAGTAGTTTTGGAATACTAGATACATATATAGGTTCAACATTACAACTTGAAATGAAATACAACATATAAGTTTTATTGGGAACATCAAAAAATCTAATTTTATCCATCTAGGTCATTCATAATAAACTTCTTCATGTCCTATGAAAATGAAACATAAGAAAGGTGTTAGATCAGATGCTTAGTAAGGGTAATAAATACAACAGAATATATCTTAAACATAAACATTAGGCATGATGAATAACTAAAGACACATTCCTTTAAAAATAAACATGAACACATTATGGTAGGAATAAGAGATGAATAAATAATTCCAAAATAAATAATAGTCATAGGTATTATACTAGTAGAATAACCACATGAATATTCCATAAATTGTTTTATAAAGAGGGAATGCGTAATTAGGGACATTATAACCACACTATCAAGGTTTCATTCCAATACCATAAATAACCATTTTGTCAAGGCCTCATGCCATGACCTAGTTTGTCTCACGAGACCTATCGATACAATGAGGGTCTATAGTAGGCTTACCCAACACTTAATAAGTCAAATTAATTCCTCGTATGAATGGAGATCAACACAAATAACATAAAAATTCATATTGAAACTAAAATATGAACTGTAAATAACTTTCCCAAATCATTACACATAAACAGTCACCATTCGGAGTAATATGGTGAATGGTTTCAAGATGGAATACACATAGTCAAAATAATCATAAACCATTCCATAAATCACAGTGGACTATATAATTTTTGTTAAAACTCAATGAAGTAAAATATTAAACAATGAATGTTGTTATAGATGAAGAAAATTTTAAATGAGATCATTGAAAAATACTTCAGGAAATAATTCTTAAACATTTCAAAGTGTCTCATACCACCTTGAAACATTCAAATCACTATCCCTTAGAATATCATGAGAATAATGAGAATATTGATACAAAATACCAAATGTTAGTATATACACCAAAATCAATAAATAAGTCTTGAACAAGGTATATATCTCATAAATGTTAATGTGAGATGAGAAAAATTATTTTTACTTTTGAAAGACGAGTTATTTTGGAAAATGAGTTGTATTTGTAATGAAATACGATTGTAAACAAGTATATCTCAGAAAATAAAAGGTAAGGTAATAGAAATTAAATTTATGGCTTAAATAAATTCTTATTGAGTTAAAGTCATTTAAAAAGCGTTTTTAAAGAAGATTTAGAAATAAAACATTTTAGTGAGGTTTTAGGAAAACATTAAAAGATTTTAATGTGCAAAGGAATTGTTTCTTTAATAAAACCAGAGATGAACCAAAATAGACTTTTCATGTTAAAATGTTGTATTTATTAATGATATATATGTATTAAAATAGATTATATAGTGAACTTCAAAATATTTAAGAATTTGAGAAGTTCCTTGAATAAGGCTTAAATTTCAGAATAATATTTTTAAAAGATTATATTAAATCCAGAAACTAACAAAATAATAAAGAAAGATTAAAATTAGTAAAAATATATATAACATTAGAACATAATATATGAGAAGTAAATAGAAATAAATAATAATTTTATTGAGTTGATTAGAGAATAAGAGCAACCCATATGAAAATGATGGTTTGGGTAGGAAATACTTACAACTTTGTAATCAATTGAATTATATGCCCCAAATTTAATAATCATCAAATTATACATTAAATATGATGAAAATAAATTTATTCATTAAATTAAATATCAATGGGCAGTTTACATGCACCATACACAAGTAATATTAGTGAATACGGAATATCTCAAAAAAATGGATGTGAGATGAAGAAACCTTTACCTTAAGTCTGAAGGTGTTTTCCACATGATTTTAATGAACTGAATAATAAAATTTAGGTTTAATAATTAATAATTACACAAACTCCTCTCCATATAATTGATTTTTATAGCCTTATTAAGTTCATTTATGTCCTTTTTGATGGTTTAAGAGGTTCAATTTCATTGTACAGATCTGTTTTTTTCATTATTGGTATACATATATACATAAACGGAGAATCGTAAAAAATAAGGACCGTGGTACTGAATTTTTCTTATATATTATTTGTGAAAATCCATAAATTTACATGGTTGTAAATTTATTTTGGTTAATTATAGTGAATATAAATCATTATATAAATTATTTAATGATAAAAGTTTGGGTTAATTGGCGGTTTTTGAGCACAAAAAACTCATTTTTCTTTATAAATCAAAACCATGTGGAAAAGAGATTATAGAACCATAGATGGGACATAATAAATATATTATAGTATGGTGAAACTATAATAATGGTATCATGACCATAATTGAATACAATGAAGAAATTTAAAACCCATCATCCTTGAATGTTGTAAATTAGAACATCTCATATAGTGTTTTTACTACTAGCATAAAAGAAGGGTAAATGAGATATGATAATAACCTATTGCGTAATCATAAAAAAAATTAATTTACATTTAATTTAATGTATTTGTAATAAAAGTTTGTTTATGAGGGGTTAGGATGTAAAAGAAAACAAGGTATCTTGAAAAGAAAGTAAAAGAATATAAAAGAGGAATTTACCATTTGAATTATTCTTGATTGAGAGCCTGTTCAAGGGAGATGATTTTGTCTTTCAAGGAGACAAAGGGGTGGTGGAAGTGGTAGAGTATATTGGGGAGAGATTTAAGTGGAATTGTTTCTAGTCACAAGTCATTTGAGGTATGAAGAGATGAGGGAGTGAGGGGGGGTTTTTATAGTGGAGGATAGGAGTAATTTTTAACTATCTTAATGATTGTTTTATTATTTTCCTCAAGACTTGAAATAATATTGATTCTTGTGACCTTAAATTTTAATATTTTCAAGTTATTTTGAATAAACTGGCCTTACATCAGCCATAAATCACCTAAGACTCAAAAAATCATGTATTTAGTATTTATCATAAGTTATCATATTTTACAATTCACCCTAAATTGATGTATTTTAGAAAAAAGCCCAAAATTCACCATAACCATTTTTTGACACGAATAATACAAAAATAAATTCCATTTTGTCAATATAATTTTCTAAATATGTGATATTTAATTTTTAAATAAAATCATTATTTAATTGAAGAATACAGATTTTAAATTAAAAACAGGTTTTAAATACTTTAAAAAATTAACCAAATCCTCATAAAAATAACCCAAAATCCTAGGACAAAAAATATTTAATTAGGAAAATATTTTATAAAAACTTAATTGTAAATAACTTTTATAATTTAAAATAGTAATTATATATTTATGTGTCACAAAAATACCAATACATAATCAATAGTTTATAAAATGTTCTATTTCATTTATAATGTTCCAAACTTTTTTTATACATCCATGGATGAGGTTTGTAGAGACCCGAAGCTTGACGTACATGAACATTACATTAATTTTGCGGAATACTTAATACATAACTAAAACAGACACCCAAGGACTGTAATAGTTTAGTGTCTTTGGAAACTTGGAACGTAATCTTCTAATCGTGGTGAAAGATCTTCAACATCTCCCATAAAGATCTTCCCCTTTTTTTTCTTACCTAAAACCTTTTTTTATATCCTGGGGAAAGGAAAACATAAAAACGGTGAGCTCAAATGCTCAGTAAGGGTAAGAATGGATAAAATAAAACATACCATATACATTTAACCTTAAAAACATGATCATAATGTTTAAACATCAAAAGCTTGATCAATGAAGTAAAACATGGATGTACGTATGACATAGATCATAATGAAACATTAAGAATGATAAAATAGCATGGGAATAAAACATGTAATTTTAGAAACCATTATGCACATGATATGATTTCCATATTAGCCAAGGAATTGCTTCCAAGACCATCTTAGTGGGAAAAGTCCCTTTCTGAATCGAGTTCACTCCTCGTTCCAGTCTTGTATTACTGAACCAGTTTAACTTGCCATTCTAGCCATGTATATCTCCTGAGATATAAATCTTTACCCAATGCTTTGGAGTGAGATATAGGTCCCACCCATCTCATAATGAAATCATTCTTACTTGTGCCACAAAATAAACTTACATCATTCATAATAACCCATCAAATAAAATGGGTTTCACAAACATCATCCCATCATCACATAATCCATATAAAAGAAATGGATATAATTTCATAACGAGAAAATTGAAACCATGTAAATCATCGAGACTTTATACTTGAAACATACACATATGAAATAATGTCATCTTATATGGAAAATGGTTTTGATAAAACACTTAAAATGAATTCTTGAGGAAAATATCCTTTCTTTTTCAAAATCAATTAATTTTCACAAAATGTCATGAAATTTTAAAAGAAAGAGATTTTTTTTAAATAGTCATGAAATCTTTTGGATGAAGCTTCATGAAAATATGGCTTTATAAAACCGTAAAAATCCTTTCATGCCTTATACGTCCAAAAAAATTCTTCTCGTACTTTTGCCGGAAAAGTCAAAAAGTACCTCATAACGTAAAAAAAGATAGATTCCTTACTACCATGTTGTAAAAGTCAAAAATGGGTAAAAATGACATTAGAAATACATGAAACCATTTTTAGAAAACATGGGCTTGGATGACAAAGATAACACTAGTAAATACTTACAAATAAACAATCTTGGATAAAAATGAGATTGATAAATTATCCCTTACCTTAGGTCCGATATGCTTCGTATGTATCCAAACCACCTTTATAATGATTCAAATAATGTAATTGACTTATTACAGAATCATATTCATTGTTATTATATCATATATGGTTCACTTATTACTTTATATTACCCGTTCTTTTTTAAATTCCATGTTAAAGAGTGTTTTGGGTAAAATAGTTTCATTTGTCATCCGTGTTTTGACTTGTAATTATTCATATGATTACTTAGATCATGATTACTTAATTACAGAATATAAAACATGATTTATATATAATATATATTCATAATATACATATATATAATAGATCGATAAATGGAAAGAAATACATCGTTCATAGAGACGGTAGGCCGTACGTACGCATGAACGTTGTTTTCGTTTCCTTATTTAATTGAATGGAATTAAGTAGATGATATAAATATATATATATAAATAAATAAAGTATAATTATTAAGTCATATATTTTATTATTACTTATTATATATACTTTATAATCATTATTGAATGGTTATCATGGAGAGCGAATCTCATCGCGTCGTGGAGACGTTATTCCGTACGTACGCACGAGCGATGATATCATTCCCATGATCGTCGAATTATATCAAAGTGTATGTATAATATTACATAATCAAAATCAATTTACAATAATCATATATATTCAATACTTTCACCATTATACCCATCCAAGTATGGTGGTGGTGGAAAATAGATTACACCACGGCGTGGAGACGGGATTCCGTACGTACGCACGCGCGGTGATTTCATTTTCCATAGGATGGATAGATGGTGAAATATGGTTGTTTTATACTTATAATAAAATATCAGTATATTAGTGATACTGATGTTATTAATTCATAATGAAACAACTAAAGAATAAGAAGTTGAAGAAAAAGGAAATTGAAAGAATCGGTAACGGATATTACCTCTTCTTTTACACGCCTCTTTGAATCCTCCTCTTAGGGTACTCAACTTGGTCTTTGAAGAAGACCAGGACCTCTAGGATATTTCTAAGGAAGTTGATAAGGGAAATGGGCAGGGTTTGTCTGAGCTTAAAGGCTCAAACTGGTGTGTGTAACAGAGGGAGGAGGTTCCATTTTATAAGGGAGGAGAGGGGCACCTTTGGAAATCTAAAAAATATTAATTTATAATAAATCTAACCCCTCTTAAAAACCTCAAAAAATGACTCATATTCGAATATAAGATGATATAGGGTTGTAATCTCACGAAACAATAAAATTTAGACATGTTAGGAAATTATTTTAAACATTATCAACTTGATTTAACCTTACTTAATCAATTTAATTTTATTTGTGGTAATAAAATTCTAAATTTTAAATTATACTAAAAAATTACTTATTTGTTGTGAATTGTCCATAATTGGATACTTTATAACATTTTAGACCATATAAATTTAAATTTATAATTTTTAAATATATTTGTGATTTTTAAACAATTTTATAATATGTTATTTTTATAAAATAACAATAGTGTCAATTTTGACACTATTCATTTATATGAATTTAAATAAACTATATACAGAATATATGTTCGAAATAAAATCTTCAATAGATTCATAAATGGCCATATGTACCTATAAAATTAGTGGATCACAATAATTAGTTCTTATAATATTTATTTTATTATTTTTAGAACCATTTATTTGGTTTATCTCTTAATAAAATAATTACTACAAAATTTTTGTATAATTATTTAATATTAGTATTTATTGCTTAAAAATTAAAAATAAAATCTTATGATTAATATAAATGTATTACCTTTCACAATAATACTTTTACTCGAATTTATCATCTAAAAATCACAATATATAAATTGTTATATATATTAAATTATGAATGTGACAAGTTTGGCATCATTTAAAATAAAATAATATAAGTGTAATAATCACTTTTATAAGACTCCAAACGGTTATATATAAGGTCATTATATTATTATGGTATATATATACACTAAAAATAAGTTTTGGTCAGGTTTGCGGTCATTTTAATGGGTATTATTATTTCAATAAATACTATATTACTGATTTTTAACTTAATAAATAATTTCTGCATCATTAATGTATCACCATTAATGATACTTATTTAATCCATAAAAAATCTAAATAAATTATCATGATGTATATAATTTTATTATATTTCTTTAGAGTATTTATTTTCTATGTTTTATGATGTTTATCACTAAATTAAAATTATTATACTTATAAGATTTAAGAGAGTGAGATGTTGTCACTTTCTTTGGATTTAATAATAATTAAATTATTTTCATCGTACAAAGTCCATAAAATGAATATAATACGACCCTTAGGTGATATGGGTCGACCTTTAGTCATACAATAGAATTTTGGCATGTGTAAGGGTAATTTTATAATATTATATTCACCTTAATTACACGATTTACCTTTAAATATGGTAAATAAAATTTACCCTAGTTACTATTCATAATTCCCAAAAATAAAAAGTAGCCTATTAACATAATTTGGACCCACTGATTCAAAATATGGAATCCATTTTTTCAAATTCAATACACAGAAGTTTCAGAAATTAAATTAAAATTAATCCCGTTGTCGAATGAAAACGGGTTTTTGTTTAAAACATTGCAAAAGATTGAATTGATTTAACCTACAAATTCAATGTAAAATCAATGCTAATGACATAAATTATATTAAATGGTAAAAATATACTCTATTTATACTTTAAAACCATTCAATATTATAATTTACCCACATAAGTTATTACGATGAAAAACTTCTTTTTAATTAAAATATAGCGTGTTTTTACTATTTATTAAAATATGAAAGTTATCAGAATAATATGAAATATTTATCCAAGGTAAAATTGTATATCCTTATTCCAAATAATAATTTTATTTTTTAAAATTTTACTTATAAACATGTCAAAAACTTGATTTAAAGAGGGTGCGCCATCAAAAGACGGCAAAACTTCATTTTTTGAAAAATACTTATTTTACCCGAAAAATTTATTTTGTTCTTATACCATGTTCTAGAAAATTTGTAAGATGAAAAATAATGTTATAAAATTCAAAATTTAGTTAATACTATTCATAATGGCTAGTTAATAATAATATTATAATAATATATCGTTGTTTAGTAAAACTCGGTATTGCGTACAACACACGCTATCGAGGAAGGTCGCGATTGCGTGTAATGCAAGCCAAGTCAGGGTTGCGTGTAGTGAACGACTCCTTTGTTACTGCGTATAACAAAATACATTGAATATATATATATATATACTCAATGTTTTGTAGAATAAGTACTATCAATCAAACATGAAATTGTGTGTAACACGATCCAGGATTAGTGTTGCGTATACTGCAAGCTAATACGGTGTTGCGTATAGCGTAAGATAATCTTGGTGTATCATACAATAGAAGATATGAAAAAAATTAAAAATAATATATCTTATAAAATCTCGGGTTATTACATTCTACCCCCCTTAAAATGAATTTCTCCCTCGAAATTTATCGGGGTTATAAATGGTTTTCTACTTGAATGTTTCTTTAATTGAAACCCACATCATAAAAAGGAATACCAAAACTTATCTTTATAAACTAAAGTATGAAACGTAACAGTTACCCAAATAAACTAATCACTGGGTTTCCACATAAGATGACATAGGTGAATATATGGATATGGAAGAGAAATCTAACCATCATGTTCTGATAGAGAGTGGTAGAGAACATGGATATGAGAAAGGCAACAATCACAAAGCCATAGATTTGTGATGATCTAAGGTACCATCTGATTCATCAGATATAAGTTCACTAAGACAACATTTTTGTTTTTCAAGATCGTTTCCCTAAAGTTGATGAATTAAAAGAAATACTTACATGATTTTGGTACAATCTCACTATTGTTCGTGAATTGAACAATTTCCACTTCATCCCTTAATGAAATGAAGTTGAATTTTTTATTCGTGATGTGTTAGAAGATCATGTGATAGAATGATGAGTCATTCCATCTATTTCAAACAAAAGGTTATAAAAAGTTATAAGTCCATCATATGGTTAGATTAATTGTATATGGTTCCAAAAATGAACTTGTACTTGATATATCATACCGCTTAATAAAATAATACTAGTTTCTACTAATAAGGGACTTCCTGTAGGCTAATGGTAGCTAATAAAGGCCAGTCGCACTTCAGTTGTGGGTTTGATTCCCATAGCCTTGTCCAACGCAATGGGCTGTCGCCAGTCCTGTAGGTTGTCCTTTTTCTAAAACTATATTACTATAACATCCCATCAATAATATCGAAAAAAGTTCTATCCTTAAACAATACTAACTTTTTTTCAACATAATCCATTACAATCTTTAGTATTATCTAAAATAGTTCGGTCCAAGATCATAGTATAAAGAAAATTATTACTTGAAATTTCACATAACAATCACGTTAATTCCATCATTTATCCCCCATATATCATAAGATATATCTTGTTGGTCAAATTACAAATATGTGAATACATTAATCATGTATTCTCTTGAAAAATGAATACCCATTTAACCTTAGTGAAAACATGAATTCTGCCAAAGTTAACTCTTTCCACATACCAAAATCCCAAAATTTCTATATAATCAAACCATAATATCACTTAGTCCTTATATCAGTCATGAACTCATGAATACAATCAAACATCTCATTATCTTCTTATCCCTTCATTATGTGCATATCATCTACTTTCCAAAATATCTGAATATCCTTCCATGGTTACCAGTACCATTCAACATATACTTTCATATACTTTAGGAAAAACAATAGTGTAACAATCCTTAGATGATTCTTTATTCCAAAGTACCATAAATTATTCTTTATAAACATACAATTATTCCACTAACTTCTTAAACAACTAGCTGAGATTCATCATTTATTTCATCTCATATTTCATTTGTAGTCTCTTCATCATTATCCACATAAATACTACCCGTAGGACCATGCTGATTCTCTTCATGCGATTTTCCCTTAGGGCATTGGTTTTCATAATTCCCATACATTCCACATTTAAAACATCTAATCATTATTTTTGTCGTAGAAATACCATTATCCTTGTCCATGGTGTTAACTGAACCTTTTCCTTTGCACTTACTGGCTTTGTGTCATTCTTTTCCTCACCCAAAGCATCTTCCAGTTCCTTTGAAACAATCTCTCTGATTCCTCTTCCCGCATGATTTACATGAGGGAAATTGAACTTTTTTTCCATTATGATCATCATGAAACTCAATCTTTCCCTTATTATCTGAGTTGGGAAACTTACCAAAGTTGAGATTATTGATCATATTATGAGATTTCTGATTAGTCAAAATAATGATGTTTGGACTTCCAAATCCTGTTTCATTTGGATGCTCATGAAGAATATCATTCAATTGTCTGTCATATCCTCCATTATCATGAATCGTCCTATTTCCAGCCATTTTCTAAAACCCAAAAAGAATAGTGTGAGAGGCATAAAACATGCTAGAGAAAACAACAAAGTAAAGGGGAAGTACCCTCTATATCTAACAACTTAGTATAAATTCTATGATCATTACCGTAGTTCTAGGACTATATCCTATACGTATACTTATCCTTAGGGATATCCCTAGACATACCTTAGAAATATCTCTAGGGATCTCACTAACGTTTTTGCATCCTAGTTTCCAAAGGTTGACTAAACCTTTCCTCTGATAGAAAATGTAGAGACCTGAAGCTTGACGTACATGAACATTACAATACTTTTTTGGAATACTTAATACATAACAAAAACAGACACACAAGGACCGTAATAGTTTAGTGTCTTTGGAAACTTGGAACGTAATCTTCTAATCGTGGTGAAAGATCTTCAACATCTCCCATAAAGATCTTCCCCCTTTTATTTCTTACCTAAAACCTTTGTTTATATCATGGGGAAAATAAAACATAAAAAGGGTGAGCTCAAATGATCAGTAAGGTTAAGCATGGATAAAATAAAACATACCATATACATTTGAGCTTAAAAACATGAACATAATGTTTAGAAATCAAAAGCTTGAGAAATGACATAAAACATGGATGTACGTATGGAATAGATCATAAAGAAACATTAAGAATGATAAAATAGCATGGGAATAAAAAATGTAATTGTGGAAACCATTAAGCACATGATATGATTTCCATATTAGCCAAGGCATTGTTGCCAAGACCATCTTAGTGGACAAATTCCTTTTCTGAATCGAGTTCACTCCTCGTTCCAGTCCTGTATTACTGAACCGGTTTAACTTTCCGTTCCAGCCATGTCTATCTCATGAGATATAAATCTTTAACCAATTCATTGGATGGAGATATATGTCCCACCCATCTCATAATTAAATCATTCTTACTTGTGCCACAAAATAAACTTACATCATTCATAATAACCCAACAAATAAAATGGGTTTCATAAATATCATCCCATCATCACATAATCCATATAAAAGAAATGGATATCATTAAATAATGAGAAAAGTGAAACCATGTAAATCATAGATACTTTATACTTGAAACATACACGTATGAAATAATGTCATCTTACATGGAAAATGGTTTTGATAAAACATTTGAAATGAATTCTTAAGGAAAATATCCTTTCTTTTTCAAAATTAATTACTTTTCACAAAACGTCATGAAATTTTAAAAGAAAAAGATTTTGTTTAAAATAGTCATGAAATCTTTTGGAGGAAGCTTCATGAAAATATGGCTTTATAAAACCGTAAAAATCCTTTCATGTTGTATACGTTAAAAAAACATTATTCTCGTACTTTTGATGGAAATGTCAAAAAGTACCTCGTAACGTAAAAAAAAGAAAGATTCCTTACATACCATGTTGTAAAAGTCAAAAATGGGTAAAAAGGACATTAAATATACATGAAACCATTTTTATAAAACATGGGCTTGGATGATAAATATAACCCCAGTAAATACTTACAAATAAACAATCTCGAATAAAAATGAGATTGATAAATTATCCCTTACCTTAGGTCTGATATGCTTCATACGTATCCAAACCTCATGTATAATGATTTAAATAATGTCATTGAATTATTACAGAATCATATTCATTGTTATTATATCATATATGGTTCACTTATGACATTATATTACCTGTTCTTTTGTAAATTCCATGTTAAAGAGTGTTTTGGGTAAAATCGTTTCACTTTCCGTCCGTGTTTTGACTTGTAATTATTCATATGATTACTTAGATCATGATTACTTAATTAAAAAATATAAAACATGATTTATATATAATATATATTCATAATATACATATATATAATAGATCGATAAATGGAAATAAGTACACCGTTCACGGAGACGGTAGGCCCTACGTACGCATGAATGCTGTTTTCGTTTACTTATTGAATTGAATGGAATTATGTAGATGAAATAAATATATATATACAGAAATCAAGTAGCATTATTATGTCATATATTTTATGATTACTTATTATATATACTTTATAATCATTCTTGAATGGTTATCATGGAGAGTGAATCTCATCGCATCGTGGAGACGGTATTCCGTACGTACGCACGAGGGATGATATCACTCCCATGATCGTTAAATTCTATTAAAGTATATATATATTATTACAGAATCATTATCAATTTTCAATAATCATATATATTAATTACTTTCACCATTATACCCATCCATGTAAGGTGGTGGTGGAAAATAGATTACACCACGACGTGGAGACGGTATTCTGTACGTACGCACGCGCAGTGATTTCATTTTCCATAGGATGGATAGATGGTGAAATATGGTTGTTTCATACTTATAATAACATATCATTATATGAGTGATAATGATGTTATTACTTCATAATGAAACAACTAAATATGAAGTTGAAGACGAAAGAAAATTGAATGAGGCGGTAATGGATATTACCTCTTCTTTGACACGCCTCTTTAAATCCTCCTCTTAGGGTACTAAATGTGGTCTTTGAAGAAGACCAGGACCTCTAGGATGTTTCTAGGGAAGTTGAGAAGGGAAATGGGCAGGTTTTGTCCAAGCTTAAAGACTCAAATTGGTGTGAGTAAGAGAGGGAGGAGGTGCCCTTTTATAAGGGAGGAGAGGGGCACCTTTGGAAATCTTAAAAATATTAATTTATAATAAATATAACCCCACTTAAAAACCTCCAAAAATGACTCATATTCGAATATAAGATGATATAGGGTTGTAATCTCATCAACCAATAAATTTATACATGTTGGGAAATTATTTTAAACATTATCAACTTGATTTATCCTTACTTAATCAATTTTATTTTATTTGTGGTAATAACATTGTAAATTTTAAATCATAACAAAAAATTACTTATTTGTTGTGAATTGTCCATAATTGGATACTTTATAACCTTTTAGACCATATAAAGTTAAATTTATAATTTTTAAATATTTTTGTGATTTTTAAACAATTTTATAATATGTTATTTTTATAAAATAACAATAGTGTCAATTTTGAGACTATTCATTTATATGAATTTAAATAAAATATATAAAAAAGATATGTTCGAACTAAAAACTTTAATAGATTCATAAAAGGACATATGTATCTAATAAATTGGTGGAGAACATTAAATAGTTCATATAATATTTATTTTATTATTTTTAAAACCATTTATTTGGTTTATCTCTTAATAAAATAATTACTACAACATTTTTGTATAATTATTTAATATACTTATTTGTTGCATAAAAATTAAACATAAAATCCTATGATGAAGAAATATCTATTAACTTTCACAATAATACTTTTACTCGAATTTATCATCTTAAAATCACAATATTTAAATTTTTATATTTATTAAATTATGAAGGTGACAACATTGGAATCATTTAAAATAAAATAATATAATTGTCATAATCACATTTATAATACTAAAACGGTTATATATTACGTAATTATATGATTATGGTATATATATACACTAAAAATAAGTTTTGGTCAGGATTGTGGGCCTTTTAATGGGTATTATTATTTCAATAAAAACTATATTACTGATTTTTCACTTAATAAATAATTTTTGCATCATTAATGTATCACCATTAATGATAGTTATTTAATCCATAAAAAATAAAAATAAATTATCATGATGTAGATAATTTTAGTATCTTTCTGTAGACTGTTCATGTTTGAAGTTTTATGATGTTTATCACTAAATTAAAATTATTATACTTATAAGATTTAAGAGAGTGACATGTTGTCACTTTCTTTGGTTTTAATAATAATTAAATTATTTTCATGGTAAAAAGTCCATAAAATGAATATAATCCAACCCTTAAGTGATATGGGTCGACATTTAGTCATCCAATAGAATTTTGGCATGTGTTAGGGTAATTTTATATTATTATATTCACCCTTAATTAACTGATTTACCTTTAACTATGATAAATAAAATTTACCGTAGTTACTATTCATAATTCCAAAAAATAAAAAGTAGCCTATTAACATAATTTGGACCCAATTATTCCAAATGTGGAATCCATTTTTTCTAATTCAATACACAGAAGTTTCAAAAATTAAATAAAAATTAATCCTGTTGTCGAATGAAAACGTGTTTTTGTTTAAAACATTGCAAAAGATTGAATTGATTTAACATACGAATTCAATGTAAAATGAATGCTAATGACATAAATTATATTAAATGGTAAAAATATATTCTATTTATACTTTAAAACCATTCAATATTATAATTTAACCACATAATTTATTACGATGAAAAAAGTTGTTTTTAATTAAAATATACAGTGTTTTTACTATTCATTAAAATATGAAAGTAATCAGATTAATATGAAAAATTCATCCAAGGTAAAATTTTATATCCTGATTCCAAAGAATAATTTTATTTTGTAAAATTGAACTTATAAACATGTCAAAAACTAGATTTAAAGTGGGTGCACCATCAAAAGGCGGCAAAACTGCATTTTTTGAAAAATACTTATTTTACATGAAAAATTTATTTTGTTCTTATACCATGTTCTAGAAAATGTGTAAGACGAATAATAATGTTATAAAATTCAAAATATAGTTAATACTATTCATAACGGCTAGTTCATAATTATATTATAATAATATATCGTTGTTTAGTAAAACGCGGTATTGCGTACAACACACGCTATCGAGGAAGGTCGCGATTGTGTGTAATGCAAGCCAAGTTAGGGTTGAGTGTAGTGCATGACTCCTTTTTTGCTGCGTATAAGAAAATACATTGAATATATATATATATATATACTCAATGTTTTGTAGAATAACTACTATCAAACAAACATGAAATTGTGTGTAACACGATCCAGGATTAGTGTTGCGTATACTGCAAGCTAATACGGTGTTGCGTATAGCGCAAGATAATCTTGGTGTATCGTACAACATAAGATATGAAAGAAATTAAAAAGAATATATCTTATAAAATCTCGTGTTATTACAAGGTTACTATTAATAAGGGTGTATTGATATTCATAAGGGTACATTACTATTCATAAGGGTATTTACTATTCACAGCAAAATTTTGTTGATTCTATCAGACTCCAAACATCACCCTGAACGCAACCGTGTATGTAATATTTTCAAAATACAAATCAAAAAAGTGTAAAAATTATATTTATTGCATCTGTTATAAAAAAGTTATTTTTTGTAGAGGAATATTATTTCATCCATTCAATATTAAAATTATTTTTAAAACCTTGGGGTGATACATTCTGTCAAAAAAATTTCATCCATGAAATTTCGAAATTGTATTTCGAAATTTAATGGTCGATAGTTTAAAATTCCTTACTGGGAAACCCACATTAGAAATACGGTTAAAATATACTCTTAATAAGAGAGAATGGGAAATTCATCAGTTACTACAAAACTAGACATTATAATTTGATACATGGACATGGAATAATAATCAATCTATCATGTTATGATGGACTGGGATAGAGAACATGATCAAATAAAAGATCATTAACACAAAATCTGAAACTATAGCTTTTATTTTTTGGATATCATGAAAAAATACGACAATAGGATACACTTTTTATTTAAGACTCTTTTACAAAAGTTAATAAATTATTGTACTCTTATAAGAGTATAATTATACATTTCTATTTTATAAAAACAAAATTATCCTTTTTCTCCTTTAACTATATATACTTCATCTCTTATCAGAGGTTGCATCATGTGGTGACATTAAACATAAACACCTCATACAATGATCACCATAAACCATTTCATAGATGGATTAATTTTCCCAAAGATAATTATATAATAATTTAGAATAATTCCCCTATCCATACTTACTATATCGAAGTACATGGATTCCATCGAAATAATTATTTTTTTAAAAATACCATGTTCCATCCTGCTCAATGCATCTTCTACCTTATTTTACTTTAATCAACATGAAGCAGCCCTAAAGATTCACATTCCAAACATGTGAAAATCTTCAGCATGTGTCCTCTTGAAACACGTTAATAACAAAAATTACCATAATACCTTAACATGAACGTGTATTCATTCTTACACATGCTATTGGATATATTCCTTATATCCAAATATGTTTTACAATTCATCAATGATAGCACATACAACTTATAGACAATACAATAGTCAGTTTTGAGGTAGTCAGTACTAATCCAAATCAAGAATTTCTTCATCATTGTGTTCATAATTAAAAATATATTTAGGGTTGTGTTTCCCTAAAACATATACCTTCCCAAAATAATACCTTCCTTTGGGGTCACTTATCATTTGTATAATTCATCATACAACCTAAAATTCTTAATGAAATAGTACTAGAGTACAATACTAATATATTCCATAATTCTTATAACTAGTATACTGATTATAAAATATTCAAATGAAACGATTATTGATGAGGGATACTAATCCTTTCACTTCATCTTTGGCAGTATCTTGACATTATCATTAACTAGTAACATCATTTGTGGAATATTATTTTGACACCTAGGACATTTATTCACATAGTCTCCCTTCTCCTTGTAGTTAAATCATTGTACATTTAAAACCATTTTCTTGCCCTTGTAATCACGAACATTGTGTCCCTTTTCTCCGAACTTGTAACATGATCCTTTTCCCTTTAAGCAGTATCCAAGGTGTTTCCTTCCACAAGTACCACATGATAGAAAACTAACCTTTTTATTCTTCCCTTTATCCATTATTTTCTATTGCACCCTCTTATTCTCTTGCTTCCCTTCAAATACATGTGGTATAGATAATTATTTATATACCATGTTAACACAATATATTATCTTCTCATATAATGAGAATATTATAAATACTACCTTCCTTCGAAATGACGGCTTAATACCATAAGAGATATGATCATTCTTACTCTTTGCATCACGTGAATTAGTGATGTTCTCACTACTTTTGTCATGTGACATTTCTAATCAACTCCATATACTAAATTAGATCATAAAATTATGAACACTATATAAACCTAAAAATTTTATAGTACATAAAATAAATTTATGCTTCACAAATCCTTGAACCATATACTTTGAATACTTTTGGGGTATAAATACTTCATAATGACTGGTAATGAAAATTTGAATTATCCTAAGCACATCTCTTGGGAGTGTAAAACTAGGTACGTAGTAAGGACCTTTTTCATGTACTAGGATACCTCGGGTCAAGCTCGAAACTCCTTGTCAAAGTTGTTACTCCTAGGTACATCTATGCCAGAACCACATCCACTAGTAGTATCCAGTCAGGGTTGTATTTGATAGAAATATCCACATAATCTATTCCTCACCAAAATTCCAGTATTTTCTAGTATTTTTATCCACAAATAATATCTTATTTTTTTCCCTAATAAAAATTTTATAAATCTATTTTCCATGTTTTCTACTAAATTTCCTTGGATACCAACTCTAACGCCACAACCCCAGTTTCCCAGAGCCAGTGCATTATTTCATTACATCGACATAATTATAATATATTTGTATCCTGATGGACTAATTCATTTTGTAGTTTTGGAAAACTAGATACATATATAGGTTCAACATTACTACATTAAATGAAATAAAAAATATAAGTTCTATTGAGGATATCCACAAATCTAAGTTTATCCATGTAGGTTATCCATAATAAAATACACCATGTCCTAAGAAAATGATACAAAATAAAGGGGTGAGACCATATTATCAGTAAGGGTAAGAAATATAGTGGAAGATATCATAAACATAAACATTAGGATTGGTGAATTACTAAAAACACATGCCTTTGAAAATAAACACTAACCCATTGTGGTAGGAATAAGAGTAGAATAAATAATTCCATAATAATGAATAATTATGGGTACTATACTTGTCAGATAACCACATGAACTCTCAATTACTAGTTTCATAATAAGAGAATGCATAATGTGATACATCATAACCATACAATCAAGGCCTCAAGCAAAGACAATAAATATCCATTTTTTCAAGGACTCATGCCAAGACCTAGTATGTCTTATGAGACCTACCGAAGCACTGAGGGGATATATAGGGCCATAAAAAACAATTAATAAGCCCAATTAATTCCTCATATTAATGGGGATCAAAATAAACAACAAAAAATAAATCATATTGAAAATAACAAAGGAAATGTAATTAACTTTCCCCAATCATTAAACATAAACACTCACCATTCAGAGTAATCTGGCGAATGGTTTCAAGATAGAACATACACAATAAAACTAATGAAAAACCATTCAATAAAACATGGTGTTTGGCAACATAGGTGTTAAACAAAATGCAGTAAAAGATTCAACAATGCATTTTGATATAGATGAAGATACTTTTAAATGAGACCATTGAAAAATATTTTAGGAAATAATCCTTAAGCATTCCAAAGTGTCCCATACCACCTTGAAGCATTAAAATAATAATCCTTAGTATATCATGGGAACTAGGAGACTATTGATATGATATAAAAAAGGTTTTTACATAAAACACCTGAAATAATTAAGTGGTGAATAAGGCATATATCTCATAAAATTTAAAGTGAGATGGGAAAAATCCTTTTAACTTCAGAAATAATATTTCTTTTATAAAATCAATTATATTGGTCACAAAATCATATTTTAAACATTTATATTCCAAAAAATAAATTAAAGGTAATTGAAATTATATTTTAGGATTAAATAAAGTCTTATTGAAGTGAAATTATTTAAAATGTGTTTTTAAATAATCTTTAGAAATAAATCATTTTACTGTGGCTGAAGGAAAATATTAAAGGATTTTAAAGCGTAAAGGAATTTTTTCTTTTATAAAACCATAAATAAAACAAAATTGTATTTTCATGTAAAAATGAGTGATTTTTGAGAGATAAATATGTTTTAAAATAGATTATAGTGTGAACTTCAAATTAGATAATAATTAGAGAAGTTCTTTGAATCATGATTTCTCTTTAGAATAATTATTTGGGAATGATTCTTTTAAATCATGTATCTATACACAAAATAAATAAAGGTTATTATTGGTAAACTTATATAGAACATTGAAATAAAATTAATTATATATAAATAGTATAAATAAAAATTTCATTGAGGGGAGTATAAAATAAGAGAATCCAAAATGAAAATAGAGGTTCGGGTATAAAATACATACCACTTTGTAATCAATTGAATCATATACCACAAAAGTAATAATCATAAAATTATATATTTAATATAATTAAATAAATAGATTAATTATATGAAACATCAATGGGTATTATACATACACTATACCCAAGTAATAGAAGTGAATACATAAGATCTCACAAAAAGTAAGTGAGATGAAGAAACCCATACCATAAGCCTGATGGTGTTCTACACTCGATCTTAATGACCTGAATAATAAAATTTATATACATTAATTAATAATTATAGAACCTCATATCCAGGTAATTGATTTATTATAACCTTATTAAGTTCATTCATGTCTTTTTTATGGGTTAAGAGGTTCAATTTCATTATTCGAGTCAATTTGTTTCATGACCGGTATACTTATATACATGAACATATGATCATGTTAAATGAGGATAGTTATTGAAAATTGATGTTATACGTTATTATTGAACAAAAATAAGGTTACATTATTTTACATTTCATTTGGTTACTTTAAGTGAAGATGAATCATTGTATAAATTATTTAATGATAACCGTTTGGGTTAATTGGTGGTTTTTGAACACAATGAACTCATTTTGTATTATAAATAATAAACATATGTAAAAAATGATTATTTAACCATATATGAGAAATAATACATACATTATATTCTAACTCAACCATAATAATTATTTCATTACCATAATTGAATGTGGTAATAGAAATTGAACACCCATCGTCCTTGAATGTAGTAAATTATCACATCTCAGATGGTGTTTTTACTACTAGCATAACAGAAGGGTACAAGAGAGATGATAATAACCTATTAAATAATCCTAACAAAATTATATTTCATTTATAGTGATGGAGGTGTCATAAAAGTTGTATGAGTTGAGGCGACGATAGAAAATAAAACAAGGGGACTTAAGAAGAAAGTAAAATAATTGAAAAGAGGAATTTACCTCTTGAATTTATCTTCTTTAAGAGACTATTTATGGGAGGGGATTTATTCTTTTGAGGAGAGAATGGGATGTTGGACGTGTGCTAAGAGCCTAGAGAGATAATTGGAAGGAATTTAGACTAGGAACAAGGCTTTATATGAGTGAATATAAAGGGGAGTGAGGAAGGGTTTTTACAGTGTAGGAGAGGAGTAAAATTTTAATATCTTAATCATCATTTTATTATTTTTCTCTAGACTAACAATATTATTGATTATTATGACCTATAATAGTAATATGTCCATGTGATTTCAAACCATGATTTCACAAACCAGGCCGGGTTGCCATCCGACCCGGCACTCGAACCGGTATGCGCCAATGCCCGAAGGGCGTTCCCGATCCCCACTAGCTGGGACAAGTGCCCGAGTATCAAAACATTACATGGGAACGATTTAACCGAAATAAAAGTTAGAAAAAAATAACTAACAAGATAAAAAAACTAAATCTGGAAATAGACAACCAAACACACCTTTAAACTATAAACATGTTTAAAGTCTACAATTCAACGAAAAACCCCAAGTGCACAACAAGGGTAGAAAACTAAACTCTGATATCAAACTACATGCGTCACAAGAAGCCGCATCCCCAAGATACTAACTCCAACCTTCACTCGAAGACCAACATTATCCAAACCACCGTCACTGGGCATGATGTCAACAACCTAGAGACCACAAGAAAAAATGTCTACATACACCCGAAGGTTTATGCAGGGTGTGAGAGAAAAGCCCATCATGACATCACCCAATAAAAAGGTTTGACATGTAAACATTAAATGAAAAATACATTTGCAGGATAAATAAATGAAAGGACACAAAATATTGAACAAATTTAATGAATCAATCTCTATAAGGAAAACATCTTTCAAAGAAAACAACTTTATTAAAAATAAATCACTATTGTCATTATGAAAACCCAAAATTTCAAGAAAACCCAAAAGCTACACTGTATGCCGAAAGTGAGCGTATTGTAGTCCAGGAGCACATAATGTTGGAGAGGACCTATTAGTACTAGTAAAAGAAGGGAACCCTAGAACATCATGTCTCAGTGAACAACAATATATGAACCACAATAAGATACATTCTCGTGAACGAGCCAATAGTAGGGAAACACATACATAACCTAGTGGTCTCAAATCACCATACAATGTTTAGTTGGTGTTGTAATTGTAAAACCAGCTAAGTGAAACTGGGACAGAGCCGCTTCCGAATCACTAGCACGCTAGATCTAGTCCGCCCACATTGTACCCATGCTTCCCCTTTTGTGCTCAATATGTTCCAATTTAACATTTCATGTCAAAATCAATCAAATAAAACAAATAGGGTGTAACATAAACCCAAAACCATACTTCCACACGCACATAAAATCATTTGACAAAGTACGCTCGCCAAAAGACTTTACCCAACTCAATTAAAAGAATCTTTGCATTACTAATAATTATTTATTAAAACATATTATATTATTTGTCAACAAAATATTTAAAAATGAATCATAACACAACTAACACAAAAGAAACAACTTATCCCTCTAGCCTGACCAAACATAACTATCGCCACATGAAGAACACAACTTGCACCACTCACATCAAATAATAACCCAATCATAGAGTTAACAGAAAATTTTCCCTATTAAACAAAACAGTAAATTTTTTTTTACACAAATCCAGAAGATGAAACATGAATTTAAACACCAAAGACGCACTCAGATTTTCTTTTTCAGACAAAACACATATGAATGCTACACCAGAACATAAACTGCGCACTTTGTGCCTTTTCACAAAAAAAACACAAAATTTATAAAACACTAGCAGATAGTTTAGTGTTGGTTTTCATGGCAACAACCCATTCAATCCACACAATATATTCCCTTATGACTAAACACATGCAACAATGTATCGAAAACACATTTAACACTACTTGAACAACTGAAAAACTAACTGCACATATTATTAAACACTAACGATAGACAAAAAAAACATGTTTTCAAACAAAGAACGTACCCGCACCACATAAACATACTACTAAAAAAATATAATGCATAGACAAACATACAGATAACTAAATCCCCACCCAAAAGAATTAATCAAGTAATATTATAAATTACATAATAAAGAAAATTAACTTATTAGATAATGTTTAAACGTGGAACCACCTACCTCAACTTCGAACCCCGAAAATTGATGTGAAATCTTAAAATTCTAGTTATAAACATCAATCGCGTGCCGTTTTCCCGGCAAGGAACCTCACGTGGGATCAAAAACACGAATTCAGATGAAAAACATCATGTTATAACCCCAGAATATGAACTCATACCCGTTGAAAAAAAAGAAGGTAAAATAAAACTCAAAAACTAAGGGGAGATACCTATCCGAAGGGGGAGCATGGGAGGTCCGGTGGCTGGACCTAGGTGCGGCGCTACAGGTTGTCTTCCGGGAACAGGCAGGGCACCATGGGGGGGGGGTGCGAGGTGGTTGCCCAGGGGGGGGGGGGGTGTTGCAGTCACCAAAGGGGTCGTTCGAGGGCTTGTCGGAGGAGAAACCAGAGGGGGGGGGGGGTCACAGCTCTTGAAGAGGGAGGTGGTGACGAGAGGACGGGACAAGGGGGGGGGGGGGGGGGGGGGGCTTGGCCCGAGGAAAGGATGCGTCGGCGGGGTCTGTGCAACTGCACGAGGGGGGGGGGGTAGGGGTGTGGTGGTTCGTGGGAAAGAGAAGAAGGGGGGCCAGGTTCCGGACGAAGGCTTCTGCGCAAGGATGTGCACAAGGGAAGAGGGGCTGGGCAGGTGATTTGAGGCCGCATGACAGGTAGGGTTTTGGGGGGGGAGCATTACGGTGTGACGGGATGGAGATGATGTGAGGGGGAGAAAAAATAATAATAAAGGACAAGAAAAAAAAATAATGGGAGGAAAATTAAAATAAAATAAATAAATAAAAAAAGTGTATCTCATAATAAACATAAAAATAATAATCAAAATATATCCAAATAAAAAGATAACTAAATTAATGTGTAAATTGTAACAACGATAATAATGATAATGACACGAATAAGAACTACAATATTAATAATATTATTATTCTTAAACTAAAACCATAACAATAATAATAAAAATAAGAATGAGAATAATAATAATATCATAATAACTGTTACATCCTCAAGATGATAACATGAATTAAGATGTTAACACTTTTATTGAGAAAGATTTTATGATGATTATAACAAACTTGATACTGAGAAACTTTACAATAATAACTTAATAAAATTATTATTATTATTCATAATAAAAATATTATACTTGTTAATATTTTTAAATCATTAAATCATTAAATTATTTTACGTTATTTTTATCTTATGACTTAATATTTTTTTTTCTTCATTATTAAATCATTTAATTAAAATAATTGAACATCGACAGGGCATGTAGTGACCAGACGGGGTTGCGCAACGACCCAAGTGAGGCCGCACAACATCGACCAAGGTGTGCTAGACACAGTCAAGGTCAAAACAAAATTTTTTAAAAAAGAACTCAGAAATTGTATGTTGGGCCTCAACCCGAACAACCCGATGACCTAAAATTTAATTAAAATAAACAAATTAGAAATAACGGGTGTGATAATTCTCCCCACTATAAAGCTTTCCCTCCATGGAAAGACACAAAATAAAACCAAACCCCAAAGTAGAAAACCACACTCCCTTAAGGTTCAAAGGGGATCCCCACAAACATTGAGAAAAGAGAGGAAATAGTATCATGCTCAGAGAGAGTGACTCAGTGACAACTTCAATAAACATGCAAAAAGACTTTCTTATATTTGTCGCCCACCCCAAAGAGCTAGAACGCCTCTAGTTGACTGATCGAAGGAAAGAACTCTCGCACCCATGGAAACCAACATCAGAAGCTGAATCATCTCAAGCTCTATTAAATGAAAACCACACCATTTGGTTAGAATGAACCAACAAGATTGAACCACATATAAGGAAATATATTATCACTTACCATCAATCCATATTTAGAAATATAATTAAAAGGTCAACATGGGGAAGTCTATGGAGATCCCCACCATTAAGAACCTACCAACGCCCAAGATGAGACTAGAAAACCAACATGGGGAGGTCCAGGCGAATTCCCCAACACTAAGGAAATGCCAAGACCGATTTATTCCAGGTACCTTTGTGTGAGAATCTTCATTGGTCTCACCATAATTAGAACTAACAAGAGATAGAGAACTTTGAAAATTTCCTGATGGTGACCAAACACCCCACCACAAGGGGAAGGGAGGGCAGGAACTGAATACCAGGGTGTCAAAAGCATGACCCAAGACAAACCAGCATTTCCACATTCCTGGATGAGCATTATTCCAATTTGAGACATGTTTATCCAATAGACTCCCATAAAGACCACTAAAGCGACTACATCCAGTGGGACGCAACCCCCAAGACATTATGGAAAACAGAAGAACATGCCTCCGCATAGTCACGGAAACCTTACGCATCCAGACAGTTCATTCAGAATAGAACAACCACAGAAAACAATTTAAACTTCCTTTACTTTCAACACCGATGATTGAAATAAAGTTGGGGTCCCATACACTCCCAGGGTTACTGACCACACGTCAGCTTCACTCCGAGTCCTATGGCTAGATCCCTGATGTTTAAAGCATCTCCTGCCTCGCAGTCAAGTATTGACGACTCTAGAACGAAGCTTCTCCTTTTGATGTCACATGAAACCACACAAAAACTGAGGAAACAACAGAAACCACAACACATTACGACATCCAACTAATCATACACCGAATATTCACCAACACAAGAGTTGAAATGGTGCATGTGCATAACCCTTTTTCAAACTTAATGAGAACATGATACCACAAATCGCCACCTGAACATGACCATTTCTATAGAGAGGAAAATTATACGGAGAGGGACTTAAAAATGAGTCTTAAACAACAAGTGATTCCTGCAGTCGACCGTATAATACCCATTTAACTAGGTCTTCCACACTAGTGTCCTAACATAGACCCTTTCTTAAACAAAACCAACGATGGAACAAAGTTCATTTAGAATAGTGGTCAGAACCGACCACTCTAGTCTGCTTCCACCTTTCCCCCCTGGAATCTCCTTCACCGTTTCCAAATAGAACATCCAAATTAATGAGGTCAAACTTCACCCTTGACTATCAAGGAGAACTCACACTACAAGATGTCACCAAACATGACCCTTGCAGCTGATGAAAATATTACTATGCCCTTCAAAGACACTGGTCAAAACTGATAATTCTGAACTGACTTCTCCCTTCCCCGCCGGAATCCCTTTCACCGTTTCTGTGGGGAACATTCAAACACAACAGTGTCAAACTTCATACCCGATGATTAAGACACATAAAAGTCCAAAACAACCTTTAACTCCCATCACATCTGTCATCCCGTTGCGAGAGGATCCACTTAGTTGTAAAAAGGAGAGTTGGGTTCAATTATAGAATTTAGGGAGAGAATCCTCTGATCAACTGGAGGGACGACCAATGAAAAATTACTTATGGACACACTTCAACCGCATGTTAACGCTCTATGGGGGCATACACTAGACAAGAGAGAGAACCGCTGACCCAATCAAACTGGTCCAATGGCCAAGACATATTGCAAGTGAACACTAAGTGTATAGGGGAAACCACTGCAAGGAATTCCTAAAGCACTTTTCAGAATAATTCACCAACTAGAGACTTACATACCAACATACAAATAAAAAATCAAACTAGAACACAAATCATTCAAAAGGGATCCTTGGGTCAAAATGCCTCACATATGACATTTCCAAAACACAAGAACACCCCACACAAACACCGATTTTTAATACACCAAATTATCATTTAACAACATTTTTTTGAAAATAATTATAGCTAGTTGGTTGCGCAAACACCAATGGTGTCCCATGGGCCCTATACACGCATGTTCCCGTGCCACACTGGAACCCATGTCACATCGATCCAGGCACTCATCCACTCGTGCCATTGACCATTTATCTTTCCTATATATATTCATGCATGTGGTTTCCCATGAGAACACCAAGAATCAAAACCAAACATTTCCATTTTTATTCAAAACCAAACATTCAACCCACACTTTTCAACCCTTACACATCATTTCATTTTTAAAGCACTTAATTTGAAAACATTTTCTATGACCAAAACATTTTTTCTTAAAAAACAAATTTCCACAATTCTAAAACAAAGAGACGAGGGACAATTTAGGAGGAAACTAGTGTCAACGGTTGATTGGAACATGTGGTTGGTGACCATATGCCAATCACGCCACTGGACATAGAGATTATTTTAGGACAGTGTCCCCAGATCCAAAAGGATTGCCCAGACCTGCGAGCTCATAGAGACCACTGACCCTACTCTGTTTTCATTTTCCCTAAACAAGATTAATCGCAATGACTAAAAACTCAGACAACCCTCAACTTACTTTCGTAACTCGAGTCCCGCCATGAGGTGTGCTGGCTAGGCTCCTTACTCATAGCTAGGACATCGAGTCCCGACAACCTTAACTTTAGTCTACCATGAATCAATCCCAAAAGAACATGACCCAAGAGAGAAAACCTCCTTTGATACCATTTTATCATGAACCGGGCTAGGTCGCCATCCAACCCGGCACCCGACCCAGTCCGCACCAAGGCCCGAAGGGCGTTCCTAATCCCCAAGGGCTGGCACTAGTGCCTGGGTATCAAAACATTACATGGGAACGATTTACCCAAAATAAAAGTTAGAAATGAAAAAACAACTAACAATATGAACAAACTAAAACATAAAATAGACAAACAATCATGCCTTTAAACTATAAACAAGTTTAAAGTCAAAAATTCAACTAAAAATCCCAAGTGCACAAAAAGGATAGAAAACCAAACATCGATATCAACCTCCCTGCGACACGAGAATCCGTATCTCCAAGCTACTAACACCAACTCGCATGCGAAGACTAACAACATACGAACCACCATCAATGAGAACGATGTCAAAAACCTGGAGACCACAAGAAACAAGGTCTACATACACCCGATGGTGTATGCAGGGTGTGAGAAAAAAGCCAAGTAGGACATCACCCAATAAAAAGGTTCCACGTTTAAAAATTAAATGGAAAAAAAATTTGTAGGCTAAATAAATGAAAGGACAGAAAACCTTGAAAAACTGTAATGAAATAATCTCTATAAGGAAAACATTTTTCAAAGAAAACAACTTAATTAAAAATAAAGCACCATTGAAGGTAAGAAAACCCGATCTTTCTAGAAAACCCAAAAGCTACACCGTATGCCGACGGTGAGAGTATAGTAGTCCAGAAGCACCAAAAGTGGGAGAGGCCCTATTAGTACTAGTAAAAGAATGGGCCCCTAGAACATCGTGTCTCAGTGAACAGTATTATAAGAACCACAAAAAAATACGTTCTCATGCACATGCCACTAGTAGGGAAACACATCCATAACCTAGTGGTCTCCAATCGTCATCCAATGTTTAGTTAGTGCTGTAATCGTCAAACTAGCTAAGTGAAACCTGGACAAAGCCTTTTCTGAATCACTAGCATGCTAGATCTAGTCCACCCACCTAGTACCCAGGCTTCCATTTTGTCCTCATGATGTTCCAATTTCACATTTCATGTAATACTCAGACAAATAAAACAAATAGGGTATAATATAAACCCAACTCCACACTTCCACACACACAGAAAACCATTTGACAAAGTACGCACACCAAAAGACTTTACCCAACTCAATTAAAACAATCTTTGCATTACTAATAATTATTTATTAAAACATATTAAATTCTTTTTCAACAAATTATTTAAAAAATAAACATAATATGACTAACAAAAAAGAAAAAACTCAGCCCTCCACCCTGACCAAACATACCTAATGCCACATGAAGAACACAACCTGCACCACTCACATCAAATAATAACCCAATCACACAGTTAACTGACCATTTTCCGATTAAAAAAAAATTTATTACACAAATATTGAAGATGAAACATGACTTTAAACAACAAAGACACACTAAAATTTCCTTTTCGTACAAAACGCATATGAATGCTACACCAGAACATAAACTACACATTTTGTTCCTTTTCACAAAACAAACAAAAAATTTATAAAACACTAGCAGATAGTTCAGTGTGGGTTTTCACGACAACAACCCATTCAAGCCACACAAAACATTCCCATATGACCAAACACATTCATCAATGTATCGAAAACACATTTAACACCACTTTCACTACTAAAAAACTAACAACACATATTATTAAACACTAACAATAGACGAAAAAACAAGTTTTCAAATATAGAACGTACCCGCACCACATAAACATACTTCAAAACAAATATAATGCATAGAAAAACTTTAGGATAACTAAATAAGAACCCAAAATAATTAATCAAGTTATATTATAAATAAAATAAGCAAGAAAATTAACTTATTAGATAATGTTTAAACACGGAACAAACTACCTCGACGTCGAATTTTGAAAATTGATGTGAAATATTGAAATTATAGCGAGAAATATCAATCGTGTGCCGTTTTCACCGTAAGGAACCTCACACAAACTAAAAAACACGAATTCTGATAAAAAACATCATGTTAGATCCTTAGAATATAAACTCATACCCGCTAAAAAATAATAAAATAAAATAAAACTCAAAAAATAAGGGGATATACCTATCCAAAGGGGGATAAGGGGAGGTCCGGTGGCTGGACCTATGTGCGGCTCTACGGGTCGTCTTCTGGTAACAGGCAGGGCGCTAGGGGGTGGGGGGGGGGGTGAGAGGTGGTCGACCAGGGGGTGTTGCAGTCGTCGAAGGGGTCGGCTGAGGGTTTGACGGAGGAGAAATCAGAGGGGGTGGGGGGGGGGGGTCGCAATGCCGGAAGAGGGAGATGGTGATGAAAGGACGAGACGGGGGGGGGGGGGGGGGGCTTGGCGCGACGACACGAGGGAAGGTTTCTTCGGTAGGGTCGGTGCAATGATGAGAGGGGTGAGTAGGGGTGCAGTGGTTTGTGGGAAAGAGAAGATGGGGTGGGGGGGGGGGGTGCCGGTCGGAGGCTGGTGCACAAGGATGTGTGCGAGGTAAGAGGGGCTGGGCACCTAATGGGAGGCTGTGCGATAGGTAGGGTTTGGGGGGGGGTGCATTATATCATGATGGGATGGAGAGGATGCGAGGGAGAGAAAAATAATAATAATAAAGGAAAAGAAAAAAATAATGGGAGGAAAATGAAAATAAAATAAATAAATAAAAAAAGTGTATCTCAAAATAAACATAAAAATATTAATTAAATAGATCCAAATAAAAAGATAATAAAATTAATGTGTTAATTGTAACAATGATAATAATGATAATGACACCAATAAGAACTACAATATTAATACTATTTTTATTCTTAAACAAAAACCTTAACAATAATAATAAAAATAAGAATGAGAATAACAATAATAGCGTAATAACAGTTACATCTTGAATATGATAACATTAATTAAGATGTTAACACTTTTATTGAGAAAGAATTTATGATGATAATAAAAAACTTGATACTAATAAACATTACAATAATAACTCAATATTATTATTATTATTGTTCATAATAAAAATGTTATA
Source organism: Viscum album (assembly GCA_963277665.1). Lineage (NCBI taxonomy): Eukaryota > Viridiplantae > Streptophyta > Magnoliopsida > Santalales > Viscaceae > Viscum > Viscum album. Next base: position 1,741,005,937 of record OY728128.1, on the reverse strand, counting down.
CTTGTTAATATTTTTAAAATTTTAAATATTTAATTATTTTACTTTATTTTTATCTTACGACTCAATAAATTTTTATTTCTTCATTATTAAATCATCTCATTTAATTAATTGAACATCGACCGGGCAAGCAGTGACCAGGCGGGGTCGCGCGACGACCCAAGTGAGGCCGTACGAGTTTGACCACGGTGTGCTGGACGCAGTCAAGGTCAAAACACATGTTTTTAAATAATAACTCAGAAATTTTATATCGGACCTCAACCCAAACTACCCAATACCCAGATATTTAATTAAAATAAACAAATTAGAATTGACGGGTGTGACACAAGAGGTCTTACATCAGCCGTAAATCCCCTATGACTCAATAAATCATATATTTAGTGTTTATCATAAATTATCGTATTTTACAATTCACCTAAAATTGAAGTATTCTAGAAAAATCACAAAATATTCACTATAAAATTTTTTTAATGTGTTGAATAAAAAAATAAAGTCCATTTTAATGAACAATTTTCTAAATTTGTGTAATTTAAATTTTAATGAAAACCATTATTTAATTTAAAATATACATTTTAAATTGAAAACTGATTTTGTAATACATTCCAAAATTAAACAAGGAAACATAAAATTATCCCAAAATCTTTTCAAAATAAAATATTTATTTAAGAACATATTTTATGAAAATTATTTTTAATCAATTTATTAATTTAAATCTTTATTGAATTATTTATCTCTAAAAATACCAAAACTTAATAAAAAAATTATAAAATGCTAAATGTCATTTATAATGTGCATAAATTTTATTTATACATCTATAGAGGATGCTACTATTAATAAGGGTATATTACTATTCATAAGGGTCGATTACTATTCATTAGGGTAAGTTACTATTCACAAAAAAAATATATGGATTATATCAGTCTACCAACATCACCCTGAACATAACTGTGCATGTCATATTTTTGAAATTCAAATCATAAAAGTGGTACAATTATATTTACTGGCGTGGTTACAACAAATTATTTTTTGTAGAAACCTACTATTTCATGCGTTCAATATTAATTTTTTTGGTTAATCCTTGGGGTGTTACAAAGTTCCACCTTTAAGGATACGCCTCATACCCCACTTTAATGATGTTCATCAGTAGGAACACCTTATACCCCACCCTGACAGTCATCATTATCTAGAACACCACACTTCCCACCCTAATGTTGGTTGTTATCCCTTTATAATGGCATGTCCTGCCAAAAATGCTTCATGTAAATTTATAATCACATAACCACAACATGCAATTATCCCTATTCATTTTATATCCAATATATTCTCAATTACTATCTATGGTCTAACTATACATCAATTGTCATATCATTGATTTTACACATACCATCAAGCAAGACACAATCCTTCTCCATTATCATGTCATCACACTCTGCTTCCAATGGGCCATCGAGATGAAATTGAGAAACCTAGTCATCTTTATACCTGAAGCAAGTTCCCATATGCTATGAAAGCCCTTAAAAAATATGTATCATATCAAGGAACAAAATGTCATTTCAAGAATTTTTATCATGACTATACATACATATCTTATGACCACACATCACAAATGGTACCAATGGCACTCACACAACCACATTCTAATGCATAACAAGCATTGGTTTCCAATAATAAACAATAATTTCATAAAAACATAATATTAAATCACTATATGGTAAGTAAATTCCTCACCAACGGCTTTCAACATCAACATCATGGGCCGTCATGGGTGTCGTGACATGAACCACATTTTCACACCAACAAGAACAAACTCAAATTATAAGAACTCCATGATATTATTTCAAATAATGTAATATAGTTTATAGAGTAATGCACGTGGATGAGAAATTCATGGTTTAAAATAACACATACCAAATAAAAACCACTCACAATGGAAGAATTTGACCGTGTTTAAAAGAAGAAGAAAATGATTCTCTTTTATATAAACAAGAGTAGAATTCACCAAAGGAACACTATTTATCCAAAATAATTCCACTGATACACAAATTATAGAATTATATTTCTATAGGAAAAAATAAAATCATCTTCTAAAACATAAAAAATATCATATTTTTTATTGAAAAATAATTAAGATATAAAATTTATTCAAACAATAAGAATCATTAAATACCATCACCAAATCACCCAAACCTCGATTCACCAGAGAAGAAGGATGAACCAAGGCCATAAATTAGAAAAAACATGACATGATTTACCTAAATGTGGAGGGACAAATGATAAATGAATAAAAAATTCAACATTTGAAGGGGTTTCCCATGTTTTATCAAAAAATAATATATAATGAGAAAATCACTTTGTAATAAGGTCAATTCCATTAATACTAGTTCCGAATCAATTAACAACCACCTTAAAGACACCACAATTAAACCCTACCCATTTTTATATATGTTTGTTCAAGATATGAGATGGTAGGTGGCAATGCATTCATGTTTTCTAAAATTCCCAATGCTGAAAAAACTTATGCTATGGCCTAGCCATGGTCTTAGTGGTTCTTTGTCCCTAAGAAACAAAGTCAACCACTATGTTGTGGCACCAACATCTTTCTCATTTTTTTATGACAACACACTCCAAAATGGAAATGGTGGGGTTTCTTAATACTTGTATGAAATTACCATTCATCTAGCACTATTTCTTATCCATGCCATTTTCGGATATGATGTTTTACATTGATGCTAAACTTGAGACAACCATGGATTGCAACACACTATAGTGTTGAATATTTTTTATAGAAAATGTCACAAAACACATGTTTAAGCCTATAAAAGAATCTCAAATTACTCAATACATTTCCTAGGCCTGTATCCATATAAAAAATAGAAGAAGAAAACAATAAAAAATTATTTTAATATTGAAATAAGATCTATGACATTATAATCTCACCTTATAAAGACTTATTGTCCTCAAGAATCATATATATGGGTTCTTTATGGAGATAATATTTCATATATTTTTTGTAACTATTTTAATGATTTAAACAACACCAATGTGTTAATTTATGTGAAACTGCATTGTTTTTAGATTTAATCATATTTTGAGCTAGAAATGATAAATTGTCCAATTCATGAATATTAACCATTTTCAAATATCTTTTGTATTTTATTATGAAACTAGAAGACACTTCTCACCATGTGAAAAGTGAAGTGGTGTGACATTAAATTGTGGAGAATAGAATCAGAGCTGAAAAAATAGTGTAACATAACTACAAGTCATGTAATTCCATTACATGACTTGAATTTTTCAAAAATAATTTATTGCAGAAGATAATTTGTGACCTCATTACATGTTGTGAAAGACCACTAAACGTCATGAAACTACAATACACGTCATGAAATTTATTAAGGAAAAATATTGTAGAATATTATGCCGAGATTCACAATGACTGTTGACTAAAGGAGTACACAATGTGAAATTTCATTGCATATTGTGTTATAGTCGACATGTAGAAAAAAACAGAGATGATTCAGGCCAATGTTTGTATTGGATTTCCTATAAAAGAAACACCTCAGACACTAATTGGATATAGTCTGTTTCGAGCAAGAGAAACACTACACCACCGAATATTCGCCAGATGATCCAGATACTTGCTTCAACATGATGTAGACCAAGATCTTGAGGAAGATGACATGCATTGATTCTATAACTGAGAATCTGTAGGGCTGTCATGTGATGTGTAGCTAATCCCCACGTGGTTGATGATAGTGAAAACTAACAGAAACTATCTTCTAAGTTGTGATATTATAGTGTAATATGTCTTTAAATTTCTCTTGAACATATATTTTTGAATAAATTATGTTATTTTCATTATTTTATAAACATTAAAAAATTCGATGGTTGCTTGATTTATGATGTAAATTACTTGGCTTCACTATTTTAATTTTTTCCAAGAGGTCTTAAAATTGAAAAAAGTGGTTTCAATTAGGTTCAATTACATGTAGGACATTATGTAATTGAATCACTTCAATAGGCGGGACAACAATCATATCGAGGTCTCAATTAAATGTTTATTAAAATTTTAGTTTTCACCTGGGGGTCATTGGGGGTTCATTTTGAAATTCAATTGTGAAATATTTTTATAGAAGGAAGAGGGGAGAGTCCCAGAGGTTTAAGATTATCAGAAACCATAGTTTTTAATTATAATTTCAAACATGTTTTATTTTCTATCAATCTTCCTATATTTCCATTCAATTTTATTACACTTTTCTTTTGATTTCAAACATCATGTAAAATCCCCCAAAATTTATTTTATTATAAAAAGAAAAAGAGATCATTTGGAAACTCAATTTTCAACCTCATCTAGTGATATCACCATGGTCTCCACTTTTCTACATTATAATGGGAAAATTATTGATTGATTTTTTCACAAGAAAAATATCACAGCAGTATTGGTTGATGTACTCGGGCCACAAAGATCAGACATCTAATTTGGAATACAATTTTTCCACCTAGACCCATTTATTCCCATATAAAATCTACACAAGTGGAATAATATTATCCTTAATAATTTCTCACTATGTTATATGATACACTCTAATCACTCCACTAAAGTTGTATCTAGTTCCAACACAACTTTCTTGCAGTATATAACATGTGTAGGACTAGGCATGTATGTCTGGGGTTGAGATACATGGAATAAAACTTCCACACCTTGATAATACTATAGATGTCCCATATAGTGAGGCATTGTACCTATATGCTATATGATATTGAATAGTCCAATAAATATTTGAGTAATATTTTATTAATTTTTTATATGTTAATTACCTAACCGAGGAGTCACATGAAATAAAATGTATTCTCTCATAGATAACTCCAAAAGGTATAATTGTATGGTAATTATATGATATATTTCTATTATGTACGATGAGAAACCACTTCTAGATTAGTCAAACCCTCTCTAAATTCTCTTTCACTAGGCTCGATCCCACAACATCTGCCTCACCCGCCCCATTCCAGAACAATAATGGGTGATAAGGTCAACCATAGTGAGCCTAGTGGTGATAATAACATAATACCAACATTATGTGATTATTATAATAACACAACAAAAAGGTGACATATTTATAAAATCCTTATAACTATTATTAGAATAATGAAATAACGTGGTTACATGATTATCCCATGACCATCTAATGGTTGAAACATAATTTTATAGAATATCCTATTACATATGAATTGTTCATGTTGATTTTCTTTATATCTGGGGATAATATGTTGTGTTAAATATCATCTAAATCTTTAAGGAATTATTCTATACATACAAAAAATATGGTTTAAATCATGAAATTCTATCAGATAAAATTCTCATGGAAACTCCCTGAAATCATACTTTCTCATGGACATATGTATTTATCATCTCATCCACTGAGTGAGTCTCACATATCGATAAGAATTGATAAATTTTTTCTCACCAATCAACAATCACCCAGATAGTATTATAGCTCATCTAGATCCTAAGAAGCCCTTATCACAATGTCCATTGTGGAATCCTCTCACTTTAACATCATCACTTGAAGTGGTTGGATAAAACCACTAGGATACTGTTTCTCAACCATTATCCTATTGGGAGTAAGGAATCACGATACAAATATAGAAAATCCCCTCTTCATCCCTAGATTTAAGAACTACCTCCTAAATTTAGGGTATTACCCTTTCAGTCTAGGATGAACCACCGACCTAGATGTTTAAATGTATCTTATTATCTCCTGTCTGACTAAAGCCAAGAAAACAACTCTATAATGTGAGAGGGTCATATAAGTACCATATAAAGACCACTTGGGTATAAATTAACCACCAACTAGATGTTCCCATATAAAAACAAACTCCAGGATAGTTTTCTACCTTGAATTTACTTTTTATACTAAATAATATTTTACCACACATGAATTTCATTCCATTGATCCTTGTTCCTCTAAAACATTTATCCTCTACTCAGCCAAAACTCTCATCAGGCCCCACTATTTCTAAAAAATTTATTCACCAATATATTAATATACGTAAATATTATGGATAATATCATTCAAAATAAGTCTACTCTTACCAAGTTTTTCAACCGTCTTGAAATTGAACATCTACTCGTACTCTACCTGGTGCCCTCGCCTCATGTTCATGTACTACTGTTTGAAGATATTGGGATTGATCTTATGGTATATGTAGATAAAAAATATCTCACTCAAGAGATAGTGTCACCAACAATTCAAATAATGGACTATGACTACCAACTCTAATTCATGGGTAATTTAGTTTTTATCATGGTTTTATAGTTATTTTCGTGTATAATCTACTACCCATAACCCCAACATTAGTATTTCTCCCAAACCAATACCCAATTCATTAAAATATATTGTATAACCAATTACTAGATAGGGATGAATCAACACCCGACCTATAGTAAACCTCCTCTTCAGCTTATGAAATTATTCTTCACATTATTTTGACCAATAAAACTTCACTCCATTTACCATCAATGTAGTAATTGGTACTGATAAATAGGGGAATTCATGGATAAAAAATAAACAATACCCTGATAAAAATAGAAATCTCTTTATATATAACACATTATGAGGACATGTCTAAAGCATCACTACCTTCACTTTCTCTGATTCCACTGATATACCTATCTGAGACACATGATATGAGAATTTCACTACATAAATCCAAATGATATAGTTTTATATCTTGGTATAAAGATGATATCCACAAAGTCTACATAGAAATATCACAATATATATAGCATGATGAACTGAGGAAGGTGAGTATATGAGAATTTAACCAATGAATATCATCTCAGAGAAGTCTATAAATGGTTTAATGATCTTGTTCTTGAGAGATAAGAAAACTAATATTGCATTCAGCGGTTGACACAACTTCACCATGTAATTATATATCTTGTACCTACTATGAAACACTATCTTCAGTATATAGTCATCCCTAACACAAAAATAATGATAGATTGATTTTATATAAATCATAGAGAACCCCTTGGCTCTATGTAACTGATCCAAGAGATCATCAATCCTGATAAATGCATATATTTCACACAATGTCCCCTAATTTAGCTCCCACTAATCATTAAATATTAGAATAATAACATACAAATTTGTGGAAAACAATAGTGGTCCACTCAATAGTGATTTATTCAACATCATAATGCACTATTTATCCATGTACTAGAGCTGTATATTAAGACCCTTCAATGTAGTTAGTATCGAATGATAGAGGGGGTATCGAAATGGATTACACACCTGGCATGAGCACTATCTCAAATTTAATTATTTTATCAAGGGAAATGATTATGATGTAATTTTGTAAATTTATCCTATTAGAAAACCATAAATAGTGGAAATTATGGGGGAATGGCATTGGTCTTATTGAGTGACCAACTCCCACAATTTGCATCATGATTGTCCCATGTTGGTTCATTCCTAGAACAACTCTTCCTACACCAAGTTCTCATTCTTAGATCATCACATACTTTTATCTCCTAGGTGATATAATTGTTACCCATATATAATATAAATCAATTTGATATTGGAAGATGTTCAATTGTTCCATGAAAAAAATTACATTGGAGCTCATAATAAATGGAATCATGAAGTCCCATAGATGTATATAAATGGTAACAACAATAGAATAAATTGAGAATCTATAGATATGATATATTTTTATACTTAGTGGTGTCTCTAGGGATGGTAACTAAGAAGAATATTTGACTAGTAGTTCATCTCAGGAAACAAATTTTGTAGATATAAAAAAATTGGAAGCACTAGTACAAAGAAAGTTAATAAATAAGAGATAAGTGATCATGATTGTCCCTATAATAGTATATGGTCCCTCACTAACATTTTTCAGAGTCTGGTATATTGCATAATATCATTCTACCTATGATCCATGACCCTACATATAATTCATTGTAGTTTGGGATGTATGTGATCTCTGTTGAGGTCCCTCTCTCCTAGCTTTCTAGGATCTTCTAATACTCATCTAAGAATACCTCATGAAAAAATGCCATTGAGAACCAACTTTACCACTACTATGGCACTCCATGTATTTATTACTGTAATAATTTCTATTATATCCTCCTTTTCTATAATTAATGTACCTAATAGATTCATCTTCCCTATAGTAAACTTAGGATGTCATACTCTAACCTATTTGCCTAATGCCCTAATATTTATTATCAGTATTCCTCCTCCTACTACATGAAGAGAAAACTATATTTGTAAGTGTAAATTAGTCACCAGTTCACCATGGGATGGAAGTAGACCTACTAACTTTTCATCCATTAAACCCTTCATAAACTTTAGGGCCTTTTGAAGCACATGTGCATATGTCATCATGTCAAAGCTCCTAACATAACATATTATCTTTGGGTGAAGGAAATTATTGAAATTTAGTGAATTCTATACCTCATTCCTATCCAACAGTGTAGAAAAACAAAACAACTCTATTAATTGAGAGAAATTAGAAAAACTCATATCTTTAATACAATTTATTTCATGACACAATACATAAATATAAATATAATAGAATCCAAAAATATATGGATTTATAGTGTCCATGTAATTTTAAAAATATCATAATAATATGAAATTACATTTATTAAAAACTACAAAACCCTCCCTTACAATCCATTTTTCTTCTAATACTATAATAGATAACAATAGGATGTATATAGGTAAGGGGTAATCGATAAAAAACCTATAAGGGAATAATAAAATAATAAAATGATGAAAGTAAAACATGTGAGTCTGGATTCTTATCAAGGTGTCATAAAATGTGATAATTTTAAACATGATAACAGATGCATAATATAAGATGACAAAATTAAGGAAACATATGAATTATAAGGAAACATAAAACAAGTATTCATATCCATAATTCAAGGACTAACATAGTGTGTTTATGCTAATTGAACTTGCACAATACTTGGTATCTTATGAGATAAAAATATTACCCAATGTATTAAAGATCTATATAATTACATTACCTCCTATCATAATAATATTATATACATGAATTTGTGTACAAATTTTCTCATACAATTTATGAATTTATTTCATCAATTTTAGTCCTTTTATTAATGATTTAGGGTTATATACATGGAATTCCATAATCATTGAAATATACAAACACAAGGTGAACAACCTTGAGTGGAAATGGTTATGGGTAATCAAAACATAATAGTTTTGTAAGGGAAATCATTGGCTAATTTTAGTAGCATAATGTGGGTAAATAATGGCTCGTGAAATGGTCTAATGTGAGTGAAATGTGTTCTCTCATAATTAATAATCACGAGTACAATGAAGAGATGTCTAAAAAAACATTTCTATATGAAAATTTTGAAATCAAAAGTATTTGCATAAATAATGTACTTGTACAATAATTAAGAGGAGAGAACACCTTACCATGATAGGTCACATCCAAAATCTATTAAGGAAACTATTTAGATTATGTGAACACCTTGTGAAGACTTTAGAGAGGGAAATGAGAGGTACTTAATGATCAATAGATTTTTAGGGAAGATGAATGAGAGGATTGGGTGGTATTTTTTGTCAAAATATAGTTGAATTCATTATTAATGAATTTTTTTTGGATACTATGTTGTAAAAAAACATACTATGGTTTCATAAAATGGTTCCATAAAAAGTGTAGTGGGTTTCAATATTTTTTTTATATGTGTTAAAATTCTTAAAATAATAAAATTCATGATGTTTAATTGAGTGATGGTCACAAATAAAAGTTTTTAAAACCTTGAAATATAATATTGGATTTAGAGGATTCATTATAGTTTTGTAAAATTAATCGAGTAAATTTAAAAAACATTATTTTATAGTGGAAATATTTTTTCAATAATATATTTTTTAATATTTATCACATTTCTCTTATTCTATTGTGATTTCACAATACATAGTTTATATTTATAAAATATTGTAACACATTTATTTTTTACTAAAAAAATTAATTATCTCAGAAAATTAGAAACATTCACCAATACATAATGATGGTATTAAAATTTGAAAAATAATATATATTTTCCCTAAATAATTTTTTTGGAATGATAATTCAGACATTTAAATAAAAATTATAATTTATTTAAAACTAATATTTTATACGACACCCACTACTATCCGAACCTTATAAAACATGAATTGAAATTCATTAAATTATAGTATCAATTATGTTTAAATATATATTTTTTAGTAATAGTATATCATAAAAATAACATTTATATAAAAATATAGTCTCACAAAAATATTTATATAATGTAGTAATGAAAAAATGAAATATAATAATTATTTATTGAAAATAAAATATACAAATCCCTACTACTTTTTTCTAGGTATATACCCTCTTTTTACACCAGTATACACCATAAGGGTACATTGTGAGATTTTGGAACTTCGTTGGGGATGTTTGGTGATCGTGGGTTGGGTTGTGATCGCGATAAGTGTGAAATTCCCTTAGAAACATATTTTCTCAAGTTTACATTGTTTAATCTGGATTGGGATTGGTCAAGGCAAAATCACAGTGATTCCATATCCCTTGAATCTCCGATTAATGAACTTCAAAAGGTATGATCCAAAAGGTCATCATCATCACTTATTATGTCTATGTAAATTATATTTCATCACAATAATTAATATATAGAAGTCCAAATAGTCACTTTTGATTGCCTATTATCAACTATTTTCATTATTAACAGGTTTTTATGATTGATAGAAGTATTATGTTCCTATTTTATTATTGTTATAATATAACTAATGAAATATAGTGCATGTGTTTTCTATATGTACATTAATTAGTAAAGATTTAATTAATTAAAAATGGAAATCCATTTATAAAATTTTCTGTTGTAACATTAGTTCCCAATTTTATTTTTTATCCTTTCAATTTCATTTCACACATTAAAATAAATGATGGTGCTTTATTTTTCGTGCCTCTGCTGATTCCCATATAACCTCTTCTAACTAGTGTTACCACTATATAACCTAAAAAGGTGATTTTTATTATTACATTAAATTTTTATCTACAATTAAATATCATTACTTGATACTCCTCAAATGACATGATAATTCACTAATTGTTACACATTTGGATTCAGTATAGGTGATGGGTCTGGTTTGTAAATCTTTAAAAGGGACACATGAAACACATTATGTAATTTATATATGTTTAGTGGGATTACTAATTGATAGTCCACTAATATGATGTGATCACATATCCCAAAGGGGTTGATTTATCCGGGAATAATCATTCCCTTATTCGCAATCCTCATAAATTTCTTCCATTGTGAAATATGAAGAAAAATATTATCACTAACCTCAACACATAGTTCTCATTAATGATATTTACATTTTTTGTTGAGTTTTCATGTATTTTATATGATTCAAAGTGTTTTAAACCTTCCCTATCATGTTTTAGATAAAATAGGTTCCCATCAACTTCCACTCTCCCACTTTATCCCATCATGTTGGTGTTAGACGCCTCTTTCTGTAAAAACATTAATAAGGTTCCATTTGAGTTATATAATGAAAACTATTATAAAATAATATCTATACTCGGGGAAGGTGTGGATCTAAATATCAATGAAAACTCATTAAACGTGACCTCCAAATATCCTCTAGAGTTTTAATGGATCTCTTATATAGACCATCCATATGAGGGTGATAAGTAGTGAAGAACTTAGTTTAGTTCCCAATTCTTACTGAAGGTTTATCTAGAACCTTGATGTAATTCTCAAATCATGATCAGAGATAATGGATAGCAGAACTCCATGTAATCTTATCACTTGTCTTCTGTTTATCATAGAGAGTTTGTCAGGATTGAAATATTCATTCATAGTAATGAAATGCGCTAAATGTTTTTTCAATCAACTACCCCAAAAATATAATTATTGCCTTTAGATGTCTTAGGGTGTCTTATTATAAAATATATGGTTATATTTTTCCAATTCCATATTTCTATTTCCAATAGTTATATTAAACACTTTGCATTTTTTTAATTTTCCATGACATATTTTGATACCATGAACATAGATATAAATTCTTCAATATAAATCTTCATGTTATCCCCCAGGTATTTTTCTTTAGATATAAATACATCTTGGTTCATCATATATTTATAGAGAATAATTTACTATGCACATCATCTAGATGTTCCCTCTTTTGTTTTAGTTTCTATGGGATACACATATAGGTTCCAAATATTAGACTACTTCTTTATAAAATTTTAACTCCATAATATTTTCTACCTTTTTCAGTAGCTCTTTCTCATGTTTTTGGGTCTATATGTTCATCTAAAGATTTTATTATTGAGTTGTTATTTAACTATGGATGGATAAAGTTTCATTTGAGATATACATGTCTATAATTTTCATGTCCAAAAAAATAATACCTCATTCTATCCTCATTATGGAATGCATTATAGGATCCTTCCTACTCAGAGAATCTATTACATTATTTTCCATCCCATAATGGTAGTATATTTAACAAACATAATACTTGATCATATCTAACCACATTCATTGGTGTTTGTTGATATCCTTTTGTGTGAATGTATACTTGAGAATTTTATGATCAATATATATTTCACACTTATCCCCATAGATAGAATGTATCTAAACATGAAATGAAAATAATACTTTAGAAAACTTTATATCAAGGAATGAGTAGTTATTCTCATGGGCCTTCAATTTTTTAGAGTCAAAGGCTATCACTTTTTCATCTTGTATATGTTAAAAACCCAATACATTTTTGGATATATCATTTTAGATCAAAAATACATCCCCATTATTGGGTAACGTTAACACATGTGTAGTGGTTATACTCTCCTTTATATCTTTAAGACCCTCTAAACATTTACCAATCCAAAAAAACAACACTCTCTAATGTGTTAGCTTGTTTAGTGGGATTCATAATTGTGAGAGGTTTCTCACAAATAAACAATGATACCCTAAAAATCCAACGATAAATTGGATCTCTATCTTAGATATTAGTATTTTCCATCCTTCAATTAACTTAATTTTCAATGTATCCATAAAAAACTCTTTTATGGTGATAACATATCAAATTAATGATACATTGTTATTTTAAAAACTCACATTTAATATATATTTCATACAACTTTTCTTTTTTAATGTCATTAGAAAAACATTCAAATTTACCTCAGGTTCCTACATTATTTAAGTGTAGAAAAGAATATAGTCTATAGATACTACACAAAATTTATCATGGTAATCCATAAATACAATATTAATTATGTCCAATAAGATAACCATAGAATTAGTGACTCCAAATGGAGTCAGTATGAACATGTAGTGACCATTCCTTTTACAAAAATAATTCTTAGGTATATCCTCATTCTCCACCTTTACATTGTAATATATTTAATGAAGATACACCGTAGAGAAATATTTTTCTCCATATATCTGATCAATCATGTCATAAATATGTTTTATTGGATCCTTGTTCTTTATTGTAACTTGTTTAGATCGAGATAATTAACGAAGAGAATTATTAACTCACCCATCTCCTAAACATAAAGGCTCAGTGCACCCCGAAGTGATGAACATGGTGTATAAAACCTTTACTTAAAATCCATTTAAGTGTCTTATTCAACACTTCATGTTTAATTGTGTAAATTCTATATGGATTCTTGAATATTTGGAAAACTTCATGTGTATTTTTGGTTGAAATCTTAACCTCTCAGCATGGAGGAATGCTTTGAAATTCTATGAGGAACACATTTTAATATTCTACAAGAATGTGTATGTCATCAAGGATGATCATTCCCTTAGTCTCAATTATTTGATATAGAAATTATTACTCATAAGGAATTTTTTCTCTTTCATGATATGATGATTCAAAATCAGATTCATCTTCCTCTTTACACTTGTATGTAATGATAGGGAAATTTTCGATAGAGAGGGTGATTTCATTCACTCAATAATTTCTATCATATCTATAAAAGAAAATCCCCAAAATATACAAAATGACATCAAATTGTTATAAATGAAATGTCACAAGGTTCATTGGGATATTCATTTCCAAAATTTTGACAAGGGGAATTTATATAATTGGGTTACAAAAAATTCCCTATTTCATATTTTAACTGATAACTAGACCTCCATTTTTTTATGTGGGACTTGAATTATTATACTATTGTTATTTAAAATAATATAATTCATAGAAAGAAAATTAAAAAGAAAATTATATATCTGTGATATAATAATCATCAAACCTTTTAACTCATCATTTTTAGTGTCCCCCTCTAGAATGGAAATAGAATATGATCACCCTTTATCTGTAGGACTTGGTGCTTATTGTCATTGGTTTTCTCCAAAAACCCATATACTGTTTTATTGGTTTTGATAGTTTCCTTATTCACTATATCTGAAAAATTGGGAATTAGGATGAGGATAGACTATAGAATCCCTTTATTACATCATATTTGGTGGTTTATCTCATCAAAATTCACTTTCTATGCATCCCTCCGTCATACACTAAATAATTTCCTTGTCCCCTTTGGGAAATTATTGGGACGACTCTTACCACTATTTATAAATGTGGGATGTTCTTCATTCTTACCACCGTGAGATCTCTACCCCAGTCCACCTGAATTTAAATACATTCTCATCTTCCTATCCATAGAACCATTAATGATTAACCAATATTCACTTTTAATTTTAGGTATCATTATATAATTTCTTCATTTCTATAAAAATAATAAGTCCCCAAATCATTTCATAGATTCAGTTTTATCCCCCTAAATAAGTATTCAACGTTACATTGGGGGAAAATGATCATGTCAAAAGTGTACTATACATGTCATGTGATGTTTTCCCCATACAACCTAATTTATTATTCACCATTTTATTGAGGGTAAGGAACTACCTCTCCATTTTATGTGGGAGAGTGTGATGAAAATATTTTTCAAAATATATTATCCTAAATTTATTCCACTCTATGACTTTGATCTCTTCCTCTGGATTCACATTCACGATCAATGTACACCATTGATTAGCTTATCCCGGTATGTAATAAGTAGTTAGCATGAAATTCTCTTGATTGAAGCATTGAATAATATAGAAGGTCATCTCAATGAATTTGATCAATTTTCCAAGAATAATGGATCAAAAGATCCATTTAAAGTCCTATCATTAAGTTTGGTAAAGATCTAAATTGAAACCTTATCCATTATAGGGGCATGTTGGTATACCTCTAATTCATGTTTCTATCCAAAACAATAGTATAATGAGTAGATATTGTCATGATTTTTTGATCCCCTAATCCCTTCAGGTTGGGAATAAAATTTGTGAAGTCATTCCATTGGCCATAACATGAGTTATAGACTCACTTCTTACCATTTATCGACATTGACTAAAAGAAATGAACAATTATGGATTACAATTTTTATGATATTAAACACATATATGTAAATTATTAACATTAACTTCACAACTCATAAATGATATATATTCATCAATGGATAACCGTACATTTTTTAATCTAAGTTATCTAAGGTATATTGATAAATTTTATAATCATTGTGTACCCTTAATAATGGTTCATAAAAAGCTTATGAATTTATCAATGTATATACCTAGGGATTGTCTAATTAATTTTCAAATATTACCTCACTATCATGCACCGGGAAATGATAAATTTAATACCCATTGAGTGCTTTTTGAGGCAATTACCCCTAGGTAAAACTATGAGAGATCCACATCCACTCATAATTTCAAGATATGGATTTTTTTCTTGGAAAAAACACTCTCTATAATTTCCCACGATTGAGTAAAATTTTCCAATGTTTAGTCTTATTCCTAATGCTTTGAATATGTATTTGTAATCTTTATCACAAAAAATAACTGGGAATTTCTTTAATACCAACTATGAAAACCAATATCGTTAATATAGTTTATCTAATTCCTTAATAAATAATGATTCGTATAATACAATACCATAATATTGATAGACCTAGTGTCCATAGATAATCAGTTATGTCTCATTATAAAATGAAATGAAATTATTTAAAAGCTTCATAATGTTCAACTATAAAACATTTTTCTTCTAATAATATACGGGATAATTCAGGAACATACCTAAGAAACAAGTGACCTATAAATCCTAGTAAGTAGACAATAAAATCATAACATGATGAATGTAACACATATGAGTCACTAGGTATGTAAGGGTGAAATAAACGTGTGAGAATCAGATAAATTGAAATCAAATCATGATATAATATGATAACATCAAGACAAAATAAGAAGGTGTAAACAACCAAAAACATGAAATTATAAGCATAAGTCAAGGATAACAACTTAAATACTATACCAAAGTGTTCATGGGATAACCTTGAATGAACCATACATGGTTTTTCATGAGATAAAAACATTACCCAACACAGTTATGGGATATATAATTTTTCCCCACACATCACTTTAATATTATTTACATGCATTTTCAATCCATATAGATTATACATGATAATTACGTTTGTCATAAATTTTAACACTATGATTTAGGAGTGTGGGTTAAAAAAAAAGAATTCACAAATAAATGAAGTATAGGTACTCTTGGCTCATACCCTAGAATGGAAATTGTGATGGGTATTCACAACATAAATTTTTGTGATGGGAAATAAAAGGATAATTTTGAATAAATAACAGGTGTAAGTAATATTTTGTGGAAGGTTTTATTGAGAGTGAAAGGTGGTATCTCATTACTTATGAAAAATAAGGACAGTAAAATGATATTTAAAAAAACATTACGACACAAAAAATTAGACATAAAATGTATTATTAAGAAGAAAGTAATGTTTTAAAAAGGATGAACAGAGAATACCTTACCATGATAGGGACCCCCTATAATCATGAAAACACCTTGGTAGGGATTTAAAGTGGCCGGTGGAGATGAGATTTTTTCTCAACGGGTTTTTAGTGTAGATGAACGGGAGGTTTTGTGGGTATTAATTGAAAAATAGAGAAATAATTATTAATATCTAAACATATGTTTTGGACACTTTGTGATAAAATAACCAGAACAAAAAAAATCCCTTAGTTTTCTTAATGTTCTTATAAGTAATATTTTTATAGAAAATTTTAGAATGTTACAAAATTAAATTTATAAAATAATTCAATTCATGATGTGGAAGTGAGTAATGATCATAGAGATTTTTTTTAAAACATATAAGATAATACATATTTTGGATAATTCATTACAGGGCTGTAAAACCAATGATATAACTTCAGAAAACGTTTTTAAAAAGGAAAAATCTTATTTTTTATTAATTAAATTTATAGTGTCATTAAATCACTTTTTTTCTATTATTATGTCATTTTACATATTGCATATGCAATTTCTCGACCTGACTCACCTTGAAGAAAGTGGCCGAACCAGTGGGTTACATGACCTCAATCACATATCCCCGAACGCCAAAGGCTTCCAACTAGCAATGAGATCCTTTTTGTGTTTGAGGGGGAGACTATTACCTCATAGGTAATAGGTAATATCACAACTAAAGAAAAAAAAAATTAATAATAAATAGCGGAAGCATATAAATTATTAAACTGCAATTGAAGTAATTTAAATAATCCATCTGAATAATAATCATATGCAGAAGCTCACAAAACAATGTTATGAAATGCTGTTTGTGTAAACTAAAAGCACAAAAAATAGAAACTCAAGCCCGATATCAACTGAAATTAAATTATAAAATTTGTGAAAACATCATCATGAATAAGGCTTGGTTCCCTGCCCCAAGTCTCCATCCTAAGTAGCAAGAAAAAAATAAAGCATCAGAAGAAGCACGCTTCACTTTGTCAATACCTATAAGAATATAATGTACTCGGGTGCCAATGACTCTTGAGAAGGGTGTGAGATAAAATCCAATAAGACTGGCACCCACGATGTCTAAACCATTCCATTTCTTATGGTAATAAAATGTACCGTGCCATTATATAATAAATGAAGATAATTAATTATGTTCAATAAAGAAAAATAACTCAGCTCGGGTTCCCAAAGGAACCCATTCCTAATCAATGGATTCAGCCTAAGAGAGAAATATGAAAGGAGTACCTATAATGTAACACCCCAAGCTTCCACAATATGTTTTCCTTTGAATAATACAGTGGCATGTGTTGTACGCAACTTCGAGTTATAACACACACACCACAACCAATCAAACTAGCCTTTATGAATAGTAATACCCACTTTTTGAAATTTTATAAATTTCATATCTCAAAATTGAATTCATTTTTGGATTCATAATATCGAAATTATCCTAGGGTAAAATTTTCGTACTTTTCGGAAAACATTTATATTTGGATGAATTGTAAAAATTACTAAATTGTAATTAAAAATAACTTTTTTAATCGATGTAATTAATAGTGATAAATTATGAATTTGAGTGTTTTTAAATTATATATAAAATATATTTTTACCATTTAATACAATTTTGTTCATTGGTCACAATTTCACAATTAAACTGGAAATGAACAAGTGTCAATCTTTTGATAGTTATTATCTCTTAAAAACATGCTTTTTGTTTTAACAACGAGAAGTAATTTTAAATTAATTTCTGCCACATCTGTGTATTGAATTTGGAAAAGTGGATTCAATATTTGGAATCAGGATGTCCAAATTGTGTAAATAGGTAACTTTTATTTTTAGACATTTTGAATAATTACTTCGGTAAATATTTTATTTACCATGGTTGAAGGGTAAATCCGGTAAATAAGGGTTAAAAAATAATATTATAATAATACTAAATTACCCTAAAACGTGTCCTAACCTTATTGGTGGATACATGTCCAACCATGGTCATCTGTTTGATGATTTTGGGACCCCATGGATCCACTTGTAGGTGATAGGGAAACATTATTTTAATTAAGTTAAAATAAATACAAAAATGACATAAGTATATGTCTTTTAGAAAAACAATTTTCACATAGGATTATA
Organism: Viscum album; assembly: GCA_963277665.1. Taxonomy (NCBI): domain Eukaryota; kingdom Viridiplantae; phylum Streptophyta; class Magnoliopsida; order Santalales; family Viscaceae; genus Viscum; species Viscum album. Next base: position 1,740,986,921 of record OY728128.1, on the reverse strand, counting down.
TATGTTGTATTTTCGAATATAAATATTCATTATAAAGATAAAAGCATTTCCTACATTATGGTATTTTATTTATAATTTTTAGACAGTTAATAATTAATATTATTTATGACACAATAATGATGTAGTATTTTCCTTATTAATGAATGAATCAAACAATTGGTATTATAAATGTTAAAATTAATATAATTTGAATGTTTTGATGAACTAAATGAATTTTATTGATTAATATGACATTATAATATTTCTTAAATAAATTTATTTTGAATTAATAAAGTTTATATGACTTACAAAAATCAATTATTGAATAGTGTCAAAATTGACATAAAAGAGTTTTTTAAAACAAATATTATATTATTAATTGATATTAAATTCCTAAAAATCTAAGGTACGAACAAGAGACTTATATAATGATAGGTGTATCATTAATGGACCACTTGGGAGTCTCTTGGAGGAATATAGTAAGTATATTAACTATATAATGTAAAAATACAAAGAGACATGCTAAGTGTCAAACTAATTAACTTCGAGTTAAAACTATAACATAAGGTTAATATAATGACCCAAACCTATATAAAACCTATTGGTTGAGTGGTTTTCGACCCATACCCACCTTAAAATTTAAATAATCCTATTTGGATCCATTATAAACCGAATATGAATTTATTATAAAATAATATTTCTAGCATTTCCAACGGAGCCCCTCACCCCTCTTATAAAAGGGCACTCTGCCTTCTCATTAATTCACAGCTTCAAAGCCTTTTGGTTCAGACAAACCCTACCCGAATACTCTCTAAACATCCCTAAATTCATCTTAGAGGCCTTACTTTAGTCATAAATCCAACCTAAGGAGTCCTTTTGATCAAATCAAAAGGAAGAACCCGAAAAAGATGTAATGTTTTCACCACCCTGTTTCAAGTTCCTTTCTTCTTCAACTTCTTCTTTCTTTGTTATTCACATTATAAAATAATAACTCTAGTATATTCTATATATTTTTATGTTATTATCAATATGGTACAACCATATTCAGTATTCTATCCATCATTTTAATGACATGTTACCATACGTGCGTACGTACGACTTACCGTCTCCACGTCGTGGTGTAATTGTTATTCAATAAATTATTATTTGTATGGGTATAATAATGATATGTAATTCATGTAAATAATAAATATAACATGGTAATTATTCTGTATATAATATATACCATCCAATTAAATATTATTTTAATATCAAAATAATGATATTGTCGCTCGTGCGTACGTTCAGACTACCGTCTCCATGAACGCGATTAGATTCATTCCACATCGTATCCATTCATGTATAATTCTCATTTGATGATTAATTATAATGTTTAAGGACTTAATATCATTCTTGTTATTAATAAGATACAACCTATCCATAACAAACATGGCTTACATAACAAAACATATAAAAGAAAATGAATAAGTTAACACTCGAAATGATAATAATATTAAGATATTATTAACGAAGAAATGTTAAAAGATCATATATGATATCATATTAATGTATATGATTCTTGTATAATTTAATAACAATTATTTCACCATTGTACAGGAGGTTAACCTACCTCCAACCAAGGAAAAGTACAAGGTAATGGTTTATTTCGCAATCTCTTCATTATCTGAGGTTGTTTATACGTAATAATCTACTGGGACTTCTTTATCATCCACATCCATGTTTCTTAAAAATGCATTTCAAAACATTTTTACTATTTACTAGAATATGGGTTAAAGTCATTTATACCCTTTTTTGACTTTTTATAATAGGTTTATCAAGGAATATTTCCGTCTTTTTCGAAACAAAGTCCCTTTTATCCTTTTTGACAGAATTAAGGTAAGAATGTTTTTTTAACTTATACGGAGGGTGTGGATATTTTCCACTGTTATAAAATTTTCAAAGCTTCCCTTGAAATATTATAAGAATATTTTCAAAGTAAATGTTTTATTTAATAATTATGGGACTTTTAAATGATTTAAAAAAATGAGTTTTTTTCTCTCAAATAGTTTGGATTTCATCTATGTCAATATCCTTTTATGGATTTTAAGCTTATTTGAAGTTTATTTATTATGATACAAAACTTCCATATTGTATTGATGGTTTTGTGATATGTTTTAATGTGGATGTCTTATTTTTATACCATTCATGGTTTAGGAAGAAATTATTTAAATTTCGTATGATAGTTTTAATACGAATGTTTATGTTATGTTTAAACCTGTTAATATGAGGAATGAATTGAACTTAAAATGTGATGGGTGGAGCCTTCTATAGCTCCCCAATGCATCGGTAGGTCTCATGAGACAAACTAGTGTCCTGGAAAAAGGCCTTGAAAAAATATTATTTGTAGTCTTGGCATGAGGCCTTGGCTATGTGGTTATGATAGTCTGGCATTATGCATTCCATCATTATGAAAGTGTTTATTGATATTGCATGTGATTATTCGGTTAGTATAATATCCATGTGAATAAGTAAATGGAATTATTTAATTTTATTTCTGCCATATTATGTTGAAGTTCAAGTTTAAAAGTCTTTTGTTTTGGTTATACATTGCCTTAAATGTTTATTCTTATTTACAAAAGTTTCCGCTATATTGTTATCCATACTGGGAATTTGAGCTCACCCCTTTCAATGTTTTATTTTTTCCCAAGATGTGAAGAAGTCATTTATGAATGACCTGCTAGGATAGTATGTGGGGACATGAGTGTGGACTATGGAGACTATGTTTTTGTAGTTTTCATTTTATAATTTAATTTAAACTTTATTAATGTATCTAGTTATTCCAAGGCTACTAAACTAATCGGTCTTTCGAGACTTGATATTTTTCTTGTGATCATGCCAATGTTATGTAATAATGCACTGAATCTGGGTAACTGGGGTGGGGGTGTTACATATAAGCCGGATGTACATCAGTATATATGTAAGTCTGGAATAGAAGGGTTAAATGAGGCAAAGGCATACCCAATGTCCATGAATTAACTTGGGTTCGAAGCCATGTATTAACCAAGTCCGCTTCAACAAACCCGAAAAATATAACCAATCTCAAGAGACTCCAAGAGGAATTAATATAAACCATTAATGCCTCGTTATTAAGGTCATAGTTGAGAGTTTGTGTCTAAGCCCATCCTAAAGGTATTTCCACGGAACATCCTTTGAATTATCCAATACCATCAAGCCCGTCCAAGACAATTTTTGGAAAGACCATGTATCACTCAAGGAATGGATTTACACAGAGTTTGTCCCGATCTCACAAAAATGGGTAGATCACCATTCGAGGATAACATAGCCACATTTCCAATGAAACCTTTTTGATGGACCCTTTTGGAACCAGTATCACTCAGAAGTTTTATAAATCCTAGGAATGTCTCGGTCCAGCAAAGCTAAGAACATCACCCCAAGCACATAGAGGTAACAAGTCATGAATGAAGGGTCTAAGAATGGATCTTAATACGGGACCCACATTCTTTCCCCACCCTGAATTTAATTATTGTTTTCACAGAAGCTAATATGACATAATAAGCAATTAAAATTGTATCTTGAAACCTAAATAGATACAACAATGTATCACAAGGTATAAATTAAATATTTCAATGTAACAATCTTAACAAGGCAGGATACCAAATCAAAATATACTAATAAATTCACGTTTTAATAAATAAATAATTTTTCATAAAGAACTACCAAGATAAGACAATTGAATGTTCATAATTAATCAAAAGTAATTATTTAAATTAAATACAACAGAAAATAGGTTGTGCAACACATGAAGATAAAGAAACTTTTTAATAATAAATTAATCATCACAAACAACAACCAAAGTTCCAACAATTCAAGATTCATAGTTAATATAAATTTATTATTTAAACAAAACACAACAGAAATAGGCTGCACAAGACATGCATTTAATTAAATTAATTACCCGGCTAACCGGAATTATACCAACCAAATTGGCATGCCTAAAGTGGGTTTCTAACCATGTTGCAACAATTCAAATAATTTAATTCCTGATGAATAGTTTTCAACAATTAGGCCAAACAAATAATTTAAATAAATAAGAAGAATTTGCACAATGTCAGTAGGAATGGAAAAATGAATCAGCGATGTATTTTTTTTAAAAAAGAAAAAAAACGGGGGGAAAGAGAGTAAACACCCTGCCTTATAGTTGCATATTATTTCATGATCCACGGTAGGATTTGAATTGACCAAAAACCGAAGAAAATAGATGATTTTATAAAAACCCCAAAATAGGTTAAATTCCTCCAACGACGAACTACATGAAGGATAAAGAAGGAGATGATACAATTCATGGTGCGTAGGACAAGCCATACAAAGCGGTTCACAGCACACCTGATGGTGAAAAAAAAAACAGATGAAAACAGATGTGCGACGATCTTTCGAAAATGGGAGAAGGTGGTCAGCACCACCTAGAGTGGAGGGGTGCACCACACACTAGAGGGGAGAAGAAAAAAAAAGAAGAAAAGAAAAATGAAAGAAAATAAAGAAAAGAAAAAAAAGAAAAAGGGAAAAAGGAAAATAAAATAAAATAAAATAAAAGGGGAGGGAATGAAAATAAAAATAAAAATAATAAAAATGTTTTGACCCATTTTTAATTATTTTTATATTTTCCCATTCCTTCTTTTAATTTTATTATTAATTTTCATTCCTTTTCCTCCTTTTTCTATTTAAAATTTATTTAATACTTTTGAATTAATTTTAACCTAAAAATTCAGCTAGGGTGCATCATAATATTTTACGTAAAATTCGAGTAATCATTTAATTAATTTTAATAATTGTTAGGGGCCCTTAATAGGGTGTGCAGGTGCGTGACTTGAGTTTCTTTAAAGATTTGGACTAAAAAATAAATTTTCTGCACCTTGATTTAAGATTAGACGTTACATGCATTTATGTGGGTAATTAATAATATTTTATCTAACCCAAAAATAAATATCCACCCACATATAAATGTGTTAGACACACACACACACACACATCTGTATATTCATATATATACACCCGCACATGTATATATAACTTCAAATATATATTTAATCCCATATATATAGATATACCTCATATATATATATATTAATATTTTTGTCCCAATATAATAATAATAAAAAAAATAAAAATTATTATTATTATTTAATTTAACCCATTAATGACATCATTAATAAGTTGAAAACAACAACCATTAAAAAAGGGTAATGGTTATTAAATAAATATTGCCTGCATATAATATTTAATTTGAGAAATTAATAATAACACATTTATTACATTGCCCAATTATTATTTATAATGTAATCCAATTTATTAATTGTGTAAGTGAATTTTTATTTTTTTTCACCAAAATAAATAATAATAATAATAATATTATTATTATTATTTCTAACTTTCTAAGAAAAATTTTTATAACCCAAATAAATTATCTTTAGGTATGATCTGAAAAAACATCTGATGCCCGCAAAAGTTATACCCTGCCTAGGATAAAACACACATCATAGAACTATCGGTGGTCTCAGATTTCCCATTAGACACATCGTTTGTGAGAAAATAAATATTTATTATGTAAAAAATGAAATATTTAATTAATTAAAAATAATTATGGTATAATCATGTGCTTGGGCGCCAAACACCTGAAGAAAATCAAGGTTAAACCCTGCCTAAGGTAAAACAGGAATTCTGGACATAACAGTGGTCTCATATTTGTCATATGATTCACATTTTCAGATTTGTTTTATTTATTTAATGAAAACAGACACACGTATGGGTAAACTAAATTCAATATTTTTTATCAATGCCGATGGTCTATGGGTCTCTAAACCCCGCTCTTGATCGTTGTACAACTCTAACAATATTTTATAGAAGATTTCAATTTTGTAAGGATGACTTTTACCATTAATTTACTTTATTTCTATTTTAGTTTTAATCTAATTAATTTAAGAAAATTTATTTAAAAGACACATCGTGGTTTCAACTATTAGAAATAAAAATCTCTGAAGCTTGATTTTAAAATTGACCTACCAAGTTAATAGAAATATATTATTTCCTATGCTTTTTTATCTAGTTTTAAACACAGAATGTTACTAACTTCCCATCTTAGAACTTTTCATCCTAGATAAACCTTTGTGTAACACCCCGACCCCAGTTACCTAGAGTTGGTGCATTATTTTAATACATTTTCATGATTACTAGGAATCAAGTCCCGAAGGACCGATCAGTTTAGTAGTCCTTGAAAATATATTACATACAGTAATTTTACATTACACATTATAACATACAAAACAACATAAATAATCCTTTATGAATGCCATTATTTTGCTTTGATTAACCCCGCATATCAATCACAATACACTACATGGAATCCTGGGAAAAATAAGACATAGAAAGGGGTGAGATCAAACGCTCAGTAAAGGTAATAAATACAGTGTAAAATGACATAAATATTAAGCATGGTTAATAATTGATACCACATGCCTTTACCAATAATAAATATGAATACTTTAATGGCATGAACATGAGCACATGAACTATCAATATTATTTTATATAATGAGGGATTGTATAGTGCCAGACATTCTAAAACATTTTTTCAAGGCCTCAGACAAGAAGTCTAAAAATGATTAAGGCCTCGAACAAAACCATAAATCAAATCGGGAAAAGGCCTCATCCAATTCCACGTCTAGTTGCCTCATGAGACCCACCGATGCATCGAGGATATATAGCGGGTTCCACCCATCACTTAATATGTCCAATACATTCCTTATATGAAAAGGTTGAAACATAAAATAATCATTCATTAAAGAACTAGGATACAAAATTTCAATACTTTAACCATAAACCATGAATGGTATAAAAATAACAAATCCACAGTCAGACATATCACAAAACCTTCAATATAATATGGATGTTTTGTATCTCAGAAATCAACATCAAAACAAGTTTAAAATCCATTAAAGGACTAGAAATAGATGGAAATGATTTGTAAAACTCTTTGATTGAAATATCCATTTTCACGAAAACATTTAAAAGTCACACAATTTAGAAAGGAAGACATTTAAATACATTTTTGAATCATAGTGTCCCATACCACTTTGAGACTGCTTAAAGTAACTAACATTTTAAAACATTCATGTCCATTTAAATAAATCCATAAAACCATTTTTCAAACATGGACATTAATGATAATGGTTTAGAAGAATAAATCTTTAAAACATTTAAAATGATGTTGACATAGATGAAATCAAAACTATTTTAGAGAAACATATTTTTCTTGAAATCATTTAAAAGTCACATAATTATACAAGAAAAGGTTTACTTTGAAAATATTTATATAAGTTTTTAAGGGAAGCTTCAAATATTTTATGAAGGTGGAAAATATCTACATCCGCCGTATAAGTTAAAAAAAGTCATTCTTACCTTAATTTTGTCGAAATGGTTAACAAGGACCTTGTTTGGAAAACAACGGAAAGATTCCCTTATAAACATCTTATAAAAGGTCAAACAAGGGTATAAATGACTTTAACCCATAGTCTATAAATTACTATGAATGATTTGAAATACATTTTTAAGAATCATGGATTTGGATGATAAAGAGGTCATAGTAGATAATTACGTATAAACCACCTCTAATAATGAAGAGATCGTGAAATAATCCTATAACATTTAATTTTATTTGTTAGAGGGTAGTTTTACCTCCTTTGTAATGGTAAAATAATTTTTATTTAATTACACAAGAATTATATACAATAATATGATATCATATAAGATTTTTTAATATTGATTTGTTTATATTATCTTATTATTAACGTCATTACGAGTGTTAACAGATTTAATTTCCTTTATATTATTTGTTATGTGATCCATATGTTTTATGGATGGGATGTATCTTATTAATATAATGAACTATATCATGTCTCTAAACATTATTTTTAATCATCAAATGAAAATTATACTTGAATAGATATGATGGGGAATAAATATCATCGCGTTCGTGGAGACGGTAGTCCATACGTACGTACGAGCGACAATAACATTATTTTGATATTAAAAACATATAAAATTTGATGGTATATCATATATACAGAATAATTATCATGTTATATTTATTATTTACTTAAATTACACATCATTATCATACCCATCCAAATAATAATGTTTTGAATATCAATTACCCCACGACATGGAGATAGTAAGCCATACGTACACACATATGGTGACATGTCATTCAAAGGATGGATAGAGTACTGAATATGGTTGTACCATAATTATAATACATAAAAGTATATAGAAGATACTGAAGTTATTATTTTTCAATGGAAATAACAAAGAAAGAAGAAGTGGAAGAAGAAAGGAACATGAAAGAGGGTGGTGAAAACATTACCTATTCTTCGGGTTCTTCCTTTTGATTTGATCAGAAGGCCTTCTTAGGATGTCTTTTTTTTGAAAACAAGGCCTATAGGTTGAAGTGAGGGATTTTTAGAGGATATTTGAATAGATTTTGACCGAACCAAAATCTTTTAGGGTATGAATAATTGGTTATAAGTGGTGTCCATTTATAAGGGGGAGGAGGGGCTCTTTAGAAAAAACTTAAATTATTATTTTATAATAAATTCATATTAGGTTTATAATGGATCAAAAGTGTATTATTCAATGTATAATGTGGGGATTGGTTTAAAAAATTAAACCAATAGGTTTTAGATAGGTTTGGGTCACTTTATTAACTTTATCTTTTACTTTTAACTCTTAGTTAATTAGTTTGACATATACCATGCCACTTTGTATTTTTATATTATATGGTTAATAAAAATACTATATACTTCCAAGAGACCCCCCAAGTGGTCCATTAATGATACAAATATCATTATATAAGAATTTTGGCCTAGCCATATATTTTTAGGAATATAATATCAATTAATAATATAATATTTGTTTTAAAAACTCATTTATTTCAATTTTGACTCTATTCAATAATTTATTTTTGTTAAAGTCTTAAAAACTTTATTAATTCGAAAAAATTCATTTAAGAAATCCTAACATGTCATATTAACCAATAAAATTCGTTTATGGAATAAAAACCTTCAAATTATATTTATTTTAACATTTATAACACCAATAATTTGATTCATTCATTAATAAGGAAAATACTACATCATTATTGGGTCATAAATAAATTTAATTATTCAATGTAGAAAAATTATAAATAAAATCCCATTATGTAGGAAATCATTTTATAATTATAATTATTATTTATAGTTTAAAATAGAACATATATAACCCTAGGTAATAATTGTTTTTCAAAAAGATATATGCTTATGTCATTTTTGTACTTATTTTAACTTAATTAATATAAAGTGTCATTATCACATAAAAGTGGCTCCATGGGGTCAACAAATTGACCCAAAGATGCCCATGGTTGGAAATGTATCATAAAATAGGGTTAGGAAACGTTTTAGGGTAATTTAATATTGTTATAATATTATTTTTGTACCCTTATTTACCAGATTTACCGTTTGTGCATGGTAAATAAAATATTTACAGATGTAATTATTCAAAATGTATAAAAATAAGAGTTACCTATTTACACAATTTGGGAATCCTGATTCCAAATCCAGAATCCATTTTTCCAAATTAAAAACATAGAATTGGAAGAAATTAATTTAAAATTAATTCCCATTGTCAAAATAAAAATCTTGATTTTAAGAAACAATAACTATCAAAAGATTGACACTTTTTTATGTCCGGTTTAAATGTGAAATTATGTCCAATGACCAAAATTGGATTAAATGGTAAAAATATATTCTAAATATACTTTATAACCACTCTAATTCATAATTTATCATTATTAATTATTTTTATTAAAAAGGTTGTTTTTAATTAAAATTTATTAATTTTCACAATTCATCAAAATATGAAGGTTATCAGAAAAGTACCAGTAATTCACCCTAAGATAATTTTGATATTCTGAATCCAAAAATGAATTCAATTTTTAAATATAAAATTTATAAAATTTTAGAAAGTGGGTATTACTATTCATAATGGCTAGTTTGATTGGTTGTGGTGTATGTTAGAACTCGAAGTTAAGTATAACACATGCTAATGTATTATTCAAAAAGAAGCGTACCATGGATGCTTGGGGTGTTAAATTATCCCATAATTCAATAAATTTATTCCTCACAATTTATTCTCAGTATTGAAAATTTGGGGTTGACATTTCAAAATATCTTAGTTGAAATCCCAGATCGAAAAATGGATTAATGATGCCTCTATTTAAAATACAGAGTGGTAAGTATGAAGGTTACCGAAAATAACACATACTAGGGTTTCATGTAAGAAAAAACGGATATGGAAGAGAAATATAAAAATTAATATCTGATGGAGAGTGGTAGTGAACATGGCTATGAAACAGCCAACAAACACAATGCCATAAATTTGTGATGATCTAAGGTACCATCTAGGACAACATTTTTGTTCTAAGTTCCTTTTTTTAATGTTGAGGAATTTATTTATGAGATTGGATAAGATAATATGGAGATATAATTAATTTATAATTAGATTTTTATCAATTATTAAATTTCTACCACAAACTCATCTTTCAACCCAAAACATAATACAACTCAAAAATACTCTATTTATCCTAATCATATTGGGTTCCAATATATAATGAATTTATAATTCACATATCAGAAACTTTAAAAAATGAAACTATATTATACCATCTTGGAACTTCATGTAGTCTAGTGGTAGGCAAAAAATCCCAATCGCACTATGGTTGTGGGTTCGTTTCCCTCAACTTTGTCCGATGCGATGGGTTTCCACACGGTCTGCATGTTGTCCTTTTATAAAAATCCAAAAATAACCTTTCAAAATTAATCCATTCCAACCTTTAGACTTATCCAAAATAATTCTATCCAAACTCACAGTTTAAAATATAAAATGAATTTAAACACAATGATGATTTTTTATGTAATAACATGTGAACACCTTCATCATGTATTATTATAAAACATGGTAACATCCTGATTTACCATAAAACCTTATTGATTACATTCATGCTCACTTATTATTTATAGAATATTGGATATACTCCTTCTATCCAAAAATTTTGTAAACTCTAACAATGATAAATCATTAATCAGTTTCAAGGTAGTCAAGAATATCTAATATAATTTTTTCAAATCAACTATCTCTTATTCCAAAATCACTACCACATTATCGGGTCCGTATTAAGGATTACCTTTCCTTAAACCATGTATTTTAACAAAAGTGTAGCTCACTATTAAATCAATTTTATTAGAACCGTATAATCTCAAATAATCAATAAAATAGTCCTGCAATACAGTCCTTATTTATCTCCATAATTCGTATAACCAGTATATTGTTGATACAACACTCAAATGATATAATCATATAAAAAAAACAAAAGAACACTATCCATTCATCTACATCTAAGGTAGTATCATAACTTGATTATTTTCCAAAATCATCATTTGGGGCATACTATGATGATTTGGACATTAGTTCTCGTAGTGTCCCAACTCTTTACAGATGAAGCATTGTACATTTGAAACCTTTTTCTAACCCTTACAGTCACGTACTTGGTGTCCTTTTTCTCCACACTTATAACAAACTCCCATTCCCTTTAGGAAAGTTCCAGAGTGTTTCTTCCCACAGTTATCACATATGGGAAAATTCTTCTTTTCCCTCTTCCCTTTATCCATCTTTCTCTCTTCCATCTTTTTCATCTCTTGCTTCCCTTCAAATCCATAGGACTCAGATAATTCTTTACTTATCTTATTAAAAAATGATACTATTTCTTCATATGTGGAGAAAACATGAGAGACCATTTCCCTTCTAAATGTTGGCATAATACTATGGAATATATGATCCTTCTTACTCTTTGGATCATATGTATTGTTGGAGTTCACATTACTTCTACTAGGTGCCATTTCTATACAATGGCACACACTAGGTCAGATTATGAATTGCAATGAATAATTAATATCTTGTAAAATAACTAACATAAATTGAACAGTTTATGGATATAATCCATAATCATAAAAAGGTTTTCTTTAAGTAAGTATATACTCATAATCCCATCATAATAGTTTGTAAAAAAATGAGTACTATCCTATGCATATCCCCCAGGAGTTTCGTAACCAAGAGTGAAAAATGACCCATTGTCATGCACCAGTTCCCATTTGAGTCTAGCTCCAAGCAGTGTTTTCAGGTTTTACACCTAGGTACTTCTATGCCAGAGCCGCCTCTACCTTCTCGTATTCAGACAAGGATGTATTGCTTGGAAAACTCACAAAATCTCTACAATACCAAAATTCTAGGAAGTTCTTCTATATTAATCCTCAAAGTCTATTTTAGGGTAATGTTCTAATCTGATTTTATCTAAATTTAGTTTCCAATGTTATTGCTAAACTTCCTCTAATACCAATTGTAACGCCCCGACCCTAGTTACGCAGAGTCAGTGTATTATTTTAATACATTGGCATGATTACAATGAATCAAGTCCCGAAAGACCGAATGATTTATCAGTCTTGAAAATTATATTACATACATGAATTTAACATTACACTTTATAACATAAAAACAACATAAATAATCCTTTATGAATTCCATTATTCTCTTGTATTAACCCTACATATCAATCACAATACACTTCTTGGATTCCTAGAAAAAATAATACATAGAAAGGGGTGAGGTCAAACACTCAGTAAGGGTAAGTAATACAACAGAAAATGACATAAATATTAAGCATGGTTAATAATTGATACCACATTACTTCACCAATAATAAACATGTTATGACCAATAGGGGACTATATACCTTGAGAGGGGGGGGGGGGTGTTTATCAGGGTATGGATATTATTTGTCAATGTTCTTCCTACCCCACTAGATCTTGACCACTTTATCACAAGGGTCATTTTTTTTCTCTTGTGTGTAAACTATGATCACTTCTTTACTTATTTATCTAATGATGATGCTTTGAATGCAATGAAGGGAAGCAAGCATGCAGACATAGTGATTTTTACTTGGTTCACCCTCACTAGGCTACGTCCATGGAGCATACTCCGACAAGTTTCCGGTCTTACCAAATTCCACTATTCTTTACTAGATGTTGATACAAAGTTCGGGCTAGATCACTTATATGCCTAGACTCACTCCATTTACAATGTTTAGGGTCATCTCACTGCTTTCCCAAGGGTCACTCCCTGTTTCTCACTCTCTCTGGCTCACTGCCGGTGGAGAGGATCACCTTCTTCCTCTTCCTTTGCTCACTGCTCTTGGAAGGAATCCACTAACAGTTTATAGACCTCTACGTCTCTTCATTTGCATGAAATAATGTATCTTCCTATGTAAGTAGATGCTCTATTGAAGCCCAATTTTCACCCGTAGACGAATCTCTCTTTTCACCGAAGGTATCGAGCAAACATACAGCTTCCACGCAGCCCGAAAATCACTACTGGAAATAAACCTTACTTAGAGCGCAAGTCAACCTCGGCGAGCAAGTATCGGCGCAAAAGTCACAACAGGCGCACAAGTTCTTCTTAGAAACTTGTGCGACTCAAGCTTCTTCAACTCCAAACTTGCGCGACACACTTCATTTTATGCCCAATCCAATATTGGCGCGCAACTCCACACTGGTGTGCAACTTCAAACAGTGACGCACAACTATCACCTTGGCGCACAAGTCCCACCTGCGCGACCACAGACACCACTTGCGCGACCGCCACACCTGCACGACAGGAGCTCTGATTTCTCAAAGTGTTGAACTCCGATTCAGAATGAAGAGGGGAGGTTCAGTATTTATAGGAAAATTGACCACCCTGCACAATGGCGCGCAAGTCACCTGTGCGGCCCAGTCTCGGCACGCAAGTTTTCTCTCCTTTTACACACTTGCGTGACCAACTCCCAAACTTGCGCGAACTTATTTCCTTAGCCATATTTTGATCTTGTGATCTTGAAAAACATATGGCGCCCTAGTTTCCTATACACCAAGTCGTCGGCACGCATGTCCCTTTTCCAAAAACGGTGCCACCTTGTATCTGTTCTTTTTGTACCGCCTCCAGATCATCCATTAATTTTGTCGACGTTCTTGAATTAAACATGGATCGTTGACCTAAACTCTTGAACTCGACATTCCATAATGATATCCTCTGTGTCAAAAAATTTGTATGTCATTTTTTTGCTTTGTCAACAATCACCACTCAGATGTACACTTTGTCAACGAACACAACCACCTCAAAAATCCTTCAATGATGCCTTGAGTGATTTTTTCCCAACAAAACATGAATAATTTTACGGCAAGAATATGATTTTAGTAAATAATTCCATAATATAACATAATCATGGGTATTCTACTAGTCGAATGACCACATGAACGATCAAAATTATTTCCATAATAAGGGAATGTATAATGCCATAAATTCTAAAACATTTTGTCAAAGCCTCAACCAAGATGTCTAAAAATTATTAAGGCCTCAACCAAAACCATAAATAAAATTGGGAAAAGGCCTCGGCCACTTCCACATCTAGTTGTCTCATGAGACCTACCGATGCATCGAGGAGCTATAGAGGGCTCCACCCATCACTTAATATGTCCAATACATTTCTCATATGAAAAGGTTGAAACATAAAATAATTATTCTTATAAGAACTTGGATATGAAATGTCAATACTTTAACCATAAACCATGAATGGTATACAAATAACACATCCACAGTCAATCGTATCACAAAACCTTCAATACAATATGGATGTTTTGTATCATAATAAATCAACTTCAAAACAAGTTTAAAATCCATTAAAGGATTTGACATAAATGGAAGTAATTTGTAAAACTCTTTGATTGAAATATCACTTTTCATGAAAACATTTTTGAGTCACAAAATTTAGAAAGGAAGACATTTAAATAAATTTTTGAATCAGAGTGTCCCATACCACTTTGAGACTGTTTAAAGTAATTATCATTTAAAAAAATTCTTGTACATTTAAATAAATCCTTAAAATCTTTTTTGCAAACATGTAAATTGATGAGAATGGTTTAGAAGAATAAATCTTTAAAACATTTAAAATTATTTTGACATAGATGAAATCAAAACTACTTGAGAGAAATATTTTTTTTAAATCATTTAAAAATCACATAATTATAAAAGAAAATGTTTACTTTGAAAATATTCATATAATCTTGTAAGGGAAGCTTTGACTATTTTATAATGGTGGAAAACATCCACATCCTTCATATAAGTTAAAAAAAAGTCATTCTTACCTTAATTTTGTCGAAAATGTTAAAAAGGACCTTGTTTGGAAAATGATGGAAATATTCCTTTATAAAAATTTTATAAAAGGTCAAACAAGGGTATAAATGACTTTAACCCATTTTCTATAAAATAGTAAGAATGATTTTAAATACATTTTTAAGAATCATGGATGTGGATGATAAAGAGGTCCTAGTAGATAATTACTTATAAACAACCTCAAATAACGAAGAGATCGTGAAATAAACCCTTACCTTGTATTTTTCCTTGGTCGAGGGCTGGTTTAACTCCTGTATAATGGTGAAATAATTTTTATTGAATTATACAAGAATTATATACATTAATATTATATCATATATGATATTTTAACATTTATTTGTTAATAATATCTTAGTATTAATGTCGTTACGGGTGTAAATAGATTCATTTTCCTTTATATTCTTTGTTATGTGAGATATATTTGTTATGGATGGGATATATATTATTCATATACAGAATGATATCATGTCTCTAAACATTATTTTTAATCATCAAATGAAAATTATACTTGAATAGATACGATGGGGAATGAATCTCATCACATTTGTGGAGACGGTAGTCCGTACATACACACGAGCGACAATATCATTCTTTTGATATGAAAATAATATATAATTGGATGGTATATCGTATATACAGAATAATTATCATGTTATATTTATTATTTACTTCAATTAAACATCATTATCATACACTTACAAATAATAATGTTTTGAATATCAATTACACCACGACGTGGAGACGGTAAGTCATACGTACACACATATGGTGACATGTCATTCAAGGGATGGATAGAATACTGAAAATGGTTGCACCATATTTATAATAACATCACAGTATATAGAAGATATTGGAGTTATTATTTTATAATTCAAATAACAAAGAAAGAATAAGTGGAAGAAGAAAGGAACTTGAAAGAGGGTGGTGAAAACATTACATCTTTTTTGGGTTCATCCTTTTGATTTGATCAAAAGGGATCCTTAGGTTGGATTTATGATGAAACTAAGGCCTCTAGGTTGATGTGAGGGAAGTTGAGAGGATATTTGGGCAGGGGTTGGCTGAACCAAAAGACTTTGAAGATATGAAGAATTGGTTATAAGTGGTTTCCTTTTATAAGGGGGAGGAGGAGTTCTTTAGGAATAACTTAAAGTATTATTTTAGAACAAATTAATATTCAGTTTCTAATGGATAAAAAGTGGATTTTTTAAAGTCTAATGTGGGGATTGGATGAAAAAAACTCAACCATTAAGTTTTAGACAGTTTTGGGTCACTTTATTAACCTTATCTTTTAGTTTTAACTCTTAGTTACTTAGTTTTAAATTTACCATGTCACTTTTTATTTTTATATTATATGGTTAATAAACATACTATATACTTAAAAGAGAAACCCAAGTGGTCCATTAATGATAAAAATATCATTATATAAGTCCTTTGGCTGAACATTAGTTTTTAAGAATAGAATATCAATTACTAATATAATATTTGTTTTAAAAACTCATTTATGTCAACTTTAACAATATTCAACAATTGATTTTTGTTAAAGTCTTAAAAACATTATTAATTTGAAAAAAATTTATTTAAGAAATACTAACATTTCATATTGACCAATAAAATTCTTTTATGGCATAAAAAATTTTATATGATATTTATTTTAACGTTTATAAAACCAATTATTTGATTCTTTCATTAATAAGGAAAATACTGCATCATTATTGTGTCAGAAATAAATTTAATTATTCAATGTCTAAAAATTATAAATAAAATATTTACTGAAGCAATAATTCAAAATGCCTAAGAATTAGAGTGACCTATTTATACAATTAGGGTATCCTAATTCCAAATATGGAATCCATTTTCCCAAATTCAAAACACAGAAGTGGCAGAAATTAATTTAAAATTAATTCCCGTTGCAAAATAAAAAGCGTGTTTTTAAGAAACAATAACAATCAAAAGATTGAAACATGTTTATGTCCAGTTTAAATGTGAAATTATGTCCAATAACCAACCTTGGATGAAATATTAAAAATATATTCTAAATATACTTTATAACCACTCAAATTCATAATTTATCACTATTAATTATTTCGATTAAAAAAGTTGTTTTTAATTAAAATTTAGTAATTTTCACAATTCCTCAAAATATGAAAGTTATCAGAAATGTACAAAAAATTCACCCTAATCTAATTTCAATTTTTCTAATCCAAAAATTAAGTCCATTTTTAAAGTTAAAATGTATAAAATTTCAAAAATTGGGTATTACTATTCATAATAGCTAGTTTGATTGGTTGTGGTGTGTGTTAAAACTCGAAGTTAAGTACAACACACACTACTATATTATTCAAAGAGAAGTGTACAGTGAAATCTTGGAATGTTACACAATGGTAACAACGTAACTATCACATGATATATAGGGGTCATGAGTTCTCACACAAAATGTTGTGTTGCATCTCTAAACGCCCAACGTGAGTTTAAACATTGGTTACACAAGCAACACATAAGCTATTAAGATCTCTGTCAATGCACATTTTAATATTGAAGCACCAAGATGGTACCTTTACAAATACATTTATCTAAAGACACAACCATGTCGTTGACTCATTAACTTCTGGCCAATGTTACTTCTGACATTATGTTTTAATGATATAAGGGGGCAACTTCCAGGTCACCACACCTTATAGAATCAGAATTTTCTACAAGACACCCCCTTAAGTGTTCTAGTGATGCTTCTCAAGTGATTTACAAAATTGATAAAACTATCGATTCCCCATCACCCTTAAATCCCAAGTCGAGCAAGATTTTTATGAAAAGAATAGTTCACTACAAACCACACTTGTCGCACATGATGATGTGTCAGAAATGGTTCCTTCACTATATTATTGATTGATCAAGAGAGAGAACTTGTTACGCCACTCTAGCCGACCCTTTAAAAAGATGCTTGACTTAGATAGATTGTGTTTTGTATAATAAAATGTGATGTATTCTTCAAAGGTATCTCAATTTTACCATGAACACATCCACCAAAGTTTATACCTGACCTCTAATGATATTCCTTGATTTAGGAATCACTGAGTCTGACAAAAATCTAGGGTAACCATGGATTGACACAAAAAGAGTGAAAGGAACTGACACAAGTTAGTCCATACTCCATGTTTATGAGTGAGACGTTGGCATAAGGGTAAGATGACCATATCGAAAAATTGGCCGAGGCTAGAGTGGTATCGTCCTAGAGGTCAAGTTAGATGAAACAAATGGTGTACAAGAGTTCACGAGGAATTCTTAAACAGCAATCTAATGTTTACTCTAGACTAATCCAGCCCTAATAAGAATGACGTGTCACCATGCAACACTGAGAAAACCACCCTAATAAGACCAACAACATTTAATGATTTAGTATGTCATAAGAATGATGCTATATTAGTGAATCAATAATGAAGGTAATATAGAGAACATGCTCATCACTTGAATAAGAGTACACTAAGAGGATTTAGAGATTAACATAAGGAAAACGTTTAAACAATTGGCATGAAAGTCCAACCAAACTGGATGGTGTGTCAAAATAATAATTATTTGGAAGTTATCATGAGGATTCGGAAAAACATGATTCTTTTATCATAGAATTTATTGCACCATAGAGATGACTTGAAACATATTTAACAGTGCAATACTTGAAAATTACACTGAACTCAACCGGTTCGATACAATGTTAGGAACTCGAAAACACCGTGTAGGTGAACGCATACTACCCCGAGCTGATACAGAAGAAAGATGGATTTTAAATCAAAGGACAACGTATAGAATCATCCAAAACTGTGGATATGAGAGGGTTGAACAACCTATGATGAAACTAACCATTCCTAAGGCATGCCTAACCTGATGGAAATGATCATTACATGATGCTCAAGCCCGAAACAAAAGTCAAGGAAAACATGAACACCCATCTGAACTAGGGTGTCATTTTAAGAAAGGGGTTCCAACTATGGAAAAGTGAATGTGAATGGTTATATTATAAAGTATCTCAAAGAGAAACTCAACTAACCTTATATCATAGTCTTAAACAGAGGACATCATTATAGGTTCCAAATTCAAGCCCTTTATATTTAATAAATTTTAATCTTTAATCATCAAAATATTTAATCAAAACATAAAGTAAGTTTTCTCAAAACGAAACACAAGGTACTTGATCATAACCAATTCTACAAGGGAGAAATGTATATGTTTTATAAAACCCCATTTTAAAACATTTTACATTAATTTACATCTCATCCTTAATTAGGCAATCTATCACATAAATTCCTTTAAGCTGATAAGGAGACCTATAAGGGTCCCACTAAGGCGTCCTATGTTCATTAGAATGCATCCCAAAAATAGTAGTTTAATTATTAATATTAACAAAACCTATACCTGGTTATCTCATAAGGAATATACACCAATTATCCTCTTTGGCCCAAGTTGCGCATTTAGGTAATTAACTATTCATTAGAAATTATAACATGCTCAAACACAAATAATGTATTTTTTGACATAATAATGACCCAATAATGATGTAATAAAATACAATAAACATTACATTCGGCCATTATATGTTTTACCATTAAAATAATGTAATTTTTTTTATGTTTGATTTATTTTACAAAGCTTTAGTGGACCGTTCAAGGTTTTTAAAACATTTTATTATTTTAAATTGCTTTCCTTGAGAGTGTGACTCACCTCCACATAAGAAATCCTATTATTTTAATAAGTTCAGCCATTAAAATTATAAAATATTATATTCCACTCCCCTTTGGAATAAACAATGGGAAATAGACATGTGATGGTTTGTGGTTTTGATTAGTTTAATGTGAGGTGTCCCAAACCTAAATAATAAATAATTTCCTCTCCTTTATTATATAAACCCACCAAAGCTCCCACTTCCTTTTAACTCAAAGCTATTGGAGGTCAACTAACCCCTAACCTCCTATCTCTATAATACTCCTAAGGTTCCCCAAGCTCCCAAGAAGCCTCTCTCAAGCCTCTCCCATGATTTTGGGATCTCACTTCCAAGTAAGGGATTTATTCCTTTTTCAATTTTGTCCAATGTTTTTAATTTGTTATGCCATTTTTCTCAATTAAAAATGTTAAGTTTTGATTTCGAAACTCCCCCATACTTCTATATTTATGTTTCGATGACAGTAGATACCTTTATCTTTCTTTAATTCCCCCATGTACACCTATTACCATGTTAACATTCCGTGAGGGATTTCTCTATCCTCTTTTACATCCAAGTAATTATTTGGTATTATGCATATAAATTACATTACGTTTGTTATGAAATATATCTATATGACCCCTTACAGTCTATTTCATATATATATGATGAGACAAAAATTTCTCTCTCATCAACCACTTTCATGAATCCTTATGTTATGCCGCTATACTGTCGAAGTTGCACCACATTTTTCCAAGTCAAGATCATTGTGTAGTGAATACCACACCCCTATCCATATCAAGGGGTTTTCACCTTTATGAACTTATAAATATTGAATGGTACTTTCATGTATTTATTAAAAATTACTTAATATTGGAAAAACATATGATTTTGATTGATTCCATGTTATATGATCAATGTGACACACTTATGTATGAAATGAAATGGTTTAGAAGGGTGCACCCTGATAGTGCCCCAATGCATTGGGTAATGTATAGTATCATGATAATTCACGTGAAATGAATGATTAATCAAGATAATTCAAGTGCATTGAGTGTTTAATCATGATTCATGTGAAATGCGGGTTTACTCATGCTCCATGTGCAATGATACTTAGATCATGGTAATTCAATGTTAAGTGTTGTTGCCACATTTCCCTTTTATAATTATCATGCTTTATCATGCCATTATGTTAATGTTTCTCTTATTCTCCATTTATGGGCCTATTCTCTAACATGTATTGTTTTACTTGTGTTTTTCTAGGTTTATTCCGTTAATGGGATTTATATATCACCCTTTTCTTATGCATGTCCTCAGGTTATCCCATACTACGCTAAGTACGAGGGAATGTAGTGGTCATGAAAAGGATGTTTTCAATAAAGTTGTTTTATTTCACATTTTTAGTTGTTATGAAATTATACTAATCCCCAAATACACAAAACCTCTTGATCTTCTATTTTGTATCAAGTTATGTTTATGTAATAAATCATGTTTTAATGTGTGATAATGAGTAGGGTTTTCATAATTTTGAATTTAATCACCAAAAATGTTTTGATCATCAAACTATTACCTTAGCCTATGATGATATGAAAGAAATTTTATCTCAACACTAGAAATAACTTAGTACAGTTATTCTAATTTCATTACTCCACCACTATTATAATTCTTTTCATATGGATCAACAATAATTCTTTCATCAAATCCATCTTTCTCATGTGAATGTTTTTAAAATTTATTCCCCATTAATTTTAATAACTTTTACACCAATAAAATAAAAATATATTAATTATCTTTTTGAAAAATATATATCTGTTTACATCGAGAGTATATCTAAGAATGATTCCATATTAACGTCTCTAATAGAATTTATCAATGTTTCAAGATATGTTTTGTATAATGAAAGGACATACAAGAACTCATAAATATTTCAAACATGGATATTTATCATAGAAAACATCATAAAAAGTTATATCAAAACATGGTTTGGTGAAACACCAATTTTGTATATAAACCATTGTGCTCATTTCTTTCCTCTATAAGTAGTGACAAAGTTCTTTCTCATTCAAAACTGTACACCCTATCTCAACTAAACATTTAGTATTTCTTTCAAAAACATTATTTTATTAAGGTGTGTATGATCTATTAAACTCATTATGAGTCCCATATTTTTTCATGATAACTTCTAATATATTCATTCATTTATTCATTAAAATTATTAGTTCACAAGTTATTCATAGAATACCAAAATTATTTCCATTCTCTTCTCCTAAAACATAAACAAATTTAGATCTTTCGATTATTGATTAAAATACATAACACAAGTAATATGAGTAAAGTCATCAATGAAAAAAATAAATTACTAATATATTAATTTTTATTGATTTCTCATTGACATAGAATTAATTATTTATAGTGCAAAAGTTAAACCAATACCATATTTCATATACAAATCCTTTGTAATCTTCCTTTTCTAACAAATTGAATAACACCAATGTATTCTTCTTGACAGTTCATGAATATCACATACACTGTCTATCTTTGATAACGTTATCATGTTTCTATGACACATATGTCCCAAACTATTATTCCAAAACATATTTTTTTCATTAATGTTTAACTAACACGAATTCTACACTTCACCAACTTGAAACAAGTTTCGTTTTGTAAATTGGAATTTTGTAAAAACTTCTTTATTCTCTCTATTTTCACAAAAAAAAACAATACTTTCTAAAAAATATTTATTACCATCATAATTGTTTTTAAATACTCAACATGTTGTGTTTCAATCCATCAAAAAATAGTTATTTATTGGTTTTAAAAATTTATTCCCCAATAATTTTGGATCCAAAACCTTTGATTTGGAGAGATTCATCATTTGTAAATTAGACTTTTCCTTTATTGGAATATCTTTCATTCATAGAATATTTCAGATCTTTGATCACATGTAATGAACACCCACTATAAAAAATACATGGGTTTTATCCTTTTTTAGCTTTGAGAGTCATTTTGACATGAAGATATTTCTTCTTTAACTTTATATTTCTTCACATCTTACTCTGGGGAATTTTTTAAATATTTTGTTGTGTTCATAACAAAGAAGACACCTATTTGATGGATTTCTAAGACATTCACATATTTCACATATACATTAAAATGTTTGGAATCTATTTTCAACATTCAAAAGGTATTTTTCAAAATTGTTTCTTTGAAAGGATTCAATCCCACTCAAACCATTATTTCCGCAACTCATGGGATAATAATAATGAATTTGGTTAATCCAAAAACTATTTTATGTATGTCCAAATTTACCACAACACCAATAGTAACTATAGAAATTATATTTTCCCCATTAACTTTTATACTATCTAGGGAAATGAATATCTTTTTCTGAATCTTTCTATTGTTTCTGAACATAATTTCGTGTTTACCCAACCTATTTATTATCACATGTAATTTTCATACTCAATTCATATTTCACTATAAAATTATCAGAGTAGAAGTGGTAGGAACTTCTGTTTCAGACTTATAAATTTTAATAAAAGATGAAATTTTGTAATTTTTGGATTTATACAAAGAAACAATTTTCAGTGACTTCTTCCTCTATGGAACACAATCAATTTTCCATTAAACCTTTAAAGTATTTTTTGTAGATCCTTATTAGGTTTACCATTTCCATAAATTTCACTAAATTCAGAGATAATGTTCTTAAAACATATTAGTCCCGACAGACAAAGAGAAATGTTTTTAAACATGTTCTTACTCATCCAGTTTTTCTTTAAACTTTACCACAAGATGTTAATTCTAATTATTTTATATTTAAAGTAACTTCTTCAAAAAATCATCATTTCCAGTAAAATAACTTTTTTATCATGAATAATTTCTTGATTTTTTTTGGTAGGAATTTATTTTATCAACTTATTGATTTCTCTTTCATTACTTACAATAATTTTAAAACATTAATTTAATTCCATGATTAAGTGAAATTATAACTCAATATTTTCTTCCTAAAATATACTTCTACAAGACTCCTCATCATTAACTATTCCAATAAAAATATTTTTTCCAAATACATCTGTAATTTTTTAGATTCAGGTTCACCATCTTCTTATTCGTCATCTTTAGACAAAAATATTCCCTTTTGGATTTGGAGAACCTTTTATCATTTCCATTACAACTAGGATTTTATTTATCACTATATTTTATCTAATATATTATTTTACTTCAATCATCTTTATCACTACCTTATTCATTCTTTTTTTGAGAACAATTCGATGAAGGGTTCCCTATAGCTCCATATTCAAAATATTTTAGGGGTAACTTCCATTTGTACGTACTTATAACTCTTTTACAATTAATAAAAAAATAAAAATTCATCAAGATTATTACTAACCCCATTTTTGGATTTATAATAACCATCTTCCTCTTCTTCTAGAATCTTTATTGAACTTCCTTCAATGAAATCCTTGAAGGAAATTTATAAATAATCTTTAATTCTTTACTTTTATAAATTTTTTCGTTTTCATTTCATATGTATTTTGAGTATAATAAATTCCATCCAAATATATAATTTTAGGGTCTCTATATACCCATGATGAAACATTAGATTCCAAATTATCTATAATAATTGTCAAGTTATGTTAAAAAATAATTGAATCTTTCATATTATCCTCAAGACACATTATAGTGATAAAAATATCATTTATCCTTATATATAATTCACATAATGATTTATACTCTCTCATTTGGATATCTATATACTTTTGTATCCAAATTTAAAACTTTTCTTTTATCATCTTCGTATTTCTTTTATAAATGTTATTCAGCTTCTACTAGATGGCCATATGATGAATGATCTCTGCTGGCTTTAGTGAGGTGTGATTCAGATTCTCGGCTTGGGCCTTCAGGTGTCTAAATCTTGGTTGGATTCCAGCGTTGCTTGGAATCGGCATTGTGTCGACGTGACTTGGTGATGGCTTCTAGATTCGGGATCTAGTCTCGGCTAGCCCTCGGCTTACAGTGTTTTCCGGCGTGACTCAACGTCTTCTTCGAAGTGGCTCGGAGGCGGTGAGGATTTTCTTGTTTTTGGCTATAAAATGTGGATTGTAGACCAGAGTTTTGTGGTTCAGTTTATTTTCTGAATGTTTTCTACTGTGGATGTTGGTATTGTTGTGGTAGTGCATGTCCGGAGTTGATCACTCCTTCTTCGCCAGTTCCTTCAGCTTCTGGTGACTCGTCCGACTCGGAAACCAGTGAGGGTTCTTCCATGGATTTGTTCTGATCGGCTCCATCATAGAGTGGCATTGCTGTCCTGGATCAGCTAGGTTCCCCTCATCGGTGATGCTCCATTGACCTGCTGTTGAACTTCCAGTCCTAGGTGACGAAGAATCAGCTCCATGCTCCATGGTTTATCTTCCCCCTCGGGTTACTGTGGATGTTGTTGAAGGGTGACTCATGGATCTGGAGGGGTTGTTCAGTTCCTGCGGTGCATTGCAGTGGGGGAGTTCAGATTCTCGGCTTTCCCCTTTATGTTTCTTTTTGGTGTGAATCTCTTTTGATGTGGTTTTTTGGATTACGAAGTGTCAATTGATTCATGGTTCCACTGCGGTGGATACAGAGTGGTGCGCAGCGTCTGGACGACCTGTCTTTCCTCGTTATGTTTTTTTGTCTCACTTTGTGGATGAGCTCATTGAGTCATTTCACTTTGCTGGATGGTTGGGTAAAGTCCGACTGGAGTTCTCCATCGGGCTTTTGGATTTGGGCTGGTGTCGATGGTCACACCGGTGGCTGCTCGAGGAGAACAGTTATGTGGTTTGACCTGCTTTGATGAAGTTCGTGTTCCCTGATTCGTGGTACCTCGGTCTTCTCTTGACGATTTTGACTCCAACTATGAAGGTATGTCATTTTTAATGCTTGTTTGGATTTTCCATCCATTGTGTTTGAAGGTTGTTTGTTGTGATGAATTGTATTGTTTTGTGGGGAAGTGAGGAAGTGAGGAAGGGAGGAAATGGTAAAGTATTGATATGGTGAATTCATGTATGGTTTCTCACTTTTTCCTCAAAAGTGTTTTTATTTTATAAAAAATGATTGTTAGTCAGCTTCTACTAGATAAATTTATTAGTAGTAACTCCCTTCACTCTATGGAATTTAACTTTTGAATTTGACGGGAGTAAAAAAATATTATCTCTTCCATCAATATACTGATTCATCTTTTCCATAAATTTAAGATGAAAATTTGAAAATAGAGGATGAAATCCATCTGTAACATCTTCCAAAATATCTTACCCAATATAAATATGATATGAAAGCCTTATATATTTTCATATTTGATAGTTATTTCAAATGAATATATAAATCTCCTTACTCTTCAGAAAATTAAAATTCTCCATATAAAATTATCTTAAAAGAATTCACAAAAATATTAATAAAGTTAACCTTCACTCTGATACCAATTAAAAAGGAATTACCATGATCAGGGTATCACTAAGAGAGGTATGGGTTTAATTAGTTATATATTTTTCTTTTATTATATATTTATTTTTTAAAAACCATTACCTACTATTAAAATATTAATAATTTTTTAAAAAAACATTCAAACACTCATATTAACAAATGTATATAAAGTGTTCACTACTAAACATGAATATATAGACCTTATAATGGTTTGGAAATATTCCAACACTATTAAATTACCTTAAAAAATATTTTTCAATGGTAATAGAAATAAGAAAATAGCCTTACACATTTGTAGCACGATAATAAATAAAAAAGTACATGAAAATCTTCTATCCCAAATGTTGTTATATAATATTTTTACAATTTAATAAACATTTACAAATTGGTTCCAAAAAATTCACTATGATACTTCAAAATTAGCCACTTTTTTAATATTCTAGAAAAAATATTTTTCATTTTCATATCCCATAGCTAATAGATACAACATTTTTGGACGTTGTATGAAAAATTAGTCTAATGGATTTTCTTGATTCATCAATCCAATTCCTCATACTAGAAAGTATGTAATAATATATTCTCTAAAAAGAAATAATGAACCTATTTATTCATTCCCAAAATTGTCATTACGATGGCTCGATCTGATCTGGTAAACTCTTCTTTATAATTATTATTTCTAGAAAACTTCTTCAAGTAAAATTCCTATGGAAAAAAATATCCTAAAAAAACATTGAGTGATCTCACTTTCTCTACAACATGTAAAAAATGTATTTATCATTAAATATTATATTTTATATCCTTAAATTTATAGGTTCACTAAAAATAGAAAAGACAGGAACCCAAAATGTTTTCCTTATTAATAAAATTCTAGGGACTTCGAATTTCTTTTGCATTTAAACCTAATATATGACCATTTTTGTGATTCTCAAATCTTCGGTGTTCTTCACAAAATATCTTGAATCTTAGCACAAATTCATCATTCTTTGAAATTATAAACATTTCTTGAGTCCAATACAATAGGTCATTTTAATACAGTTATTCATTATGATTAAAAATATGTAAAATTATGGATTCCTCATTCTGATGCTCTATACCAAATGAAAATTTGAAACTACTATTGCTTAGTATTTGGTTCAACTTCATTAGACATGAGTTTCTTTATATAATTATTCTCAAGAAGATAATCATTCTGAGTTGTTTTTTTAAAACATTGTCACAATGTATACTGATTTTAAACACAATTGTCAAAACTTTGACAAAATCTGTTAAAACATTTTACCGTTTCTTCATTTTTTAGAAAAAAAAATTAATCAATGATCCTATATGTAATATAGTCTAGAGTTTGATGACGTACCAATGTCAGAAATGTCTGATGTATTTCTATATAATTCCTTTTGGTGAATTGTCATCACTTATTGTTCAGCGACTCTTGAACCAATTGAAAAAAATCACGATTTATTTTTCTCCTGACCAACTGAAGAAAATAAAAAATTTTGTTTTAGAAAATGGTTAGCTAACATTTCATGCTTTATTTGTTTGATCAGTATTTGGACCCATATAAAGTATTTCTCTCTGAAGCTCTTCTCATTCATTAGTCCCAAATAATACAACTTACATATTAATTCTGATCTATCTATGATATATGTCTACATCAAACTCCCTTTCGAGAACAATAATGTGTCAACTAGATTAGTTTCAAAACTCCTATGAGGGATTAGTGGAACACTTTGTCTGATGAATTGTTGTTAAAAATTACTTATTTATTCCGAATTCTCTGTAGTTAGATATTGAGAGTATGAATTGGTTTGTTTAGTCGATCAGATAGTTCAATGAATGATGTTGTCCATTGATCCGTCAACTAGAATTTTAATAAAACTTATGAAATTAGATCAATCAAAATTCTCATTCAAGAAAATATTAAATCTTTTAATACAACTCACACAAATGATCTACAACCAGAATAAATCAAATTCTTAACAACTCTTCATCCAAAAACTCCTATTTGTTTCATGAAACCTTTATATCTTTAAGAACATTGAGGTTGAAATAACATCATTTTACTTACAATAAACTTTATACCCCTTTATTTTATATACCTTTGATCACAAGTACATCATACAACTTATGATGATGGAAACATACAAAACAGAAAAACAAAGTTAGATTTGTTAATGAACATCCTTAAATAAATTTTGACTCCGATACAACTTATCAGTCTAAATAAAAACTACTTTTGAGAAGAGATAAGAGTCCGAAAACCACTTTTAATATAAAAAATATTTATAATAGAAGTCCAAAACCAATTAATTTCCCTAAAAATAATGCATTCAATCTTTATATTACTATACAACTATCTTCTAATCACCACAATGAAAAAAGTAAATTAATTTATAATAATGAAAAAAATAAAAAACATTCTACACAAACTTATTTTATCATTATAAAATCATCTTCTAATAAAATTTCTCCCAACAACATGATTATATTGGATGATTATTTGTTTGATTATGGTTATCACCAATATCAATAACAAGAGAAGAATTACCCCACTCATTATTTTGAGAATTATTTGGTTACTCTTGCAGTTAAATGTTTTTATGAACTATAATTTTTGGATTAGGTTCATGGTATTTTCATTTGATAAGAGTATGATATATATCTTTTCTCAAAAAGAGTGAATCTCAAATAGATACAGGGGGTGGAATTCCATAAAAATTGAAACATAAAGATTGCATACACCTTGAAAAAGGGAAATGATGTCTCTAAATCATTCAATTGGGGTGTACTATCACATTACGATCTGTAATTGAAGGAGGGGTGAAAGATTGTGGGGATCTTCAGTAATTTTCACCTATATTATCAACAGGGTGTTTTAGATATGATTTAGATCAGTGTTAAATTATCATCTGTTCTTCAGTATGTTATGCATACTGAGTAGTAGGATCATATGTTCATAAAATGATTAGAAAAGTTATATGATGGGGATACCATTTTTGGCTGGTCTCTCCTTTCATACAGCATCCTCCATTTTGGGATACGTTATGTCATCCTATAATCTATGATGAGATAAATTCTATTTGAATCTCATAGTTATTTATGTTCCTTTCTTCCAGTAACTAATAAAATGTGTTATGTCATTAGATGTTGATTATGGTTGTTGGGTATACGACATGACATTATAGATTATTTTTCCCACTATTACACCTACCAATAGATAAACGTATAGTATCTAGGAACCTCTAGGTTTCTCCAGCCTCTTCCTATGTTGGTTTTGAAATGGGTCTAGGTGTACATGGAAATTTTTGTTGGATTAACATGGAGAGTCTGAGGGAAGAATTCTATTTGGATGGTGATTTATTGGTTGATAAAGTCAACTCAATTCATTATGATAAAGGACACCACTAAATTTGAATACATGGGTAAGATATATATGTAATTAGTTGTGATGTAGCATGGGATTTCATCTACCATTGTCTTAGGTAGGGATCCTTGGTTGACCTCACGGTTTAGGAAGAGTTCCCAGGAGGGATGGGAAAAAAAGTTAGGATTAATAAAACATACCATCCAAAAAGAGATGGTCAGATGGTTTGTTCTATTTAGATACCAAAGGATATTCCCTTTATATGTGTCTTGAAATTGGGTGGAATGTAAGATATCCATATGGACCAGGTTGAGTTTTCTTATAACAATAGGTATCAATCATTGATCAAAGTGGATCCCAGCAAAGCATTGTATTTTCACATGTACAGGTCACCACTTAATTGGGAAGATGTGGGTGAGGCCTCACATGCAGGACTAAGTCCTCTTAAAGATACATTACTGAGGATTTATGATATACAACAGCGTCTTCTTACATATTAGAGTCAAAATAAATAGTATGTAGATCTTTGATTTCTGTCCTTTAGATTTTTTTATTAGTGAACATGTTTTATTGAATGTATCTCCTTAGTTGGGTTACTATTAGTTTGGAAAATTGAGAAATTTTTCTCTAGGATATGTTGGGCTAGAGAGGATTGGGAAGACGTTATATTGGTTGTAATTTAGAGTATATTTGATGGGTATTCATGATGTTTTACAAATATCTAAGCTCAGGAAGCACCATAATGATACCACTAATGTTTTGAGTTAGTATGAGACAATGTTGGATCTAGAAATTTTTATTATAGAGTAACCAATGGTGATCATTGAATTTCAAGTGAAATTATTTAGGGGAAGACAATTTGGTTGGTTAGAGTGTTCTGGTGAAATGGAATAGAATCTCATGAGACTTTAAATCATGAGTCATTGAAGAGGGAGTAGTGGCCTCCTCTATTTTGAGACATCATTCTCTCACATGACATCTCAATGATGGAAAGTCATATGGTAGGGAATTTTTAATATCCTGTTACCTTTTTTATGTGTCTATCATTTTATCTTTTCAATTATCTTTATATTTGGGTGCATTTTGGTACACCCTAGAACAAATAGAATTTTATAGCAGAAAATTAACTAATTTTTAGCGATGAATTTTTGTTGGAATTAATAGATTTTGGGTATAAATAACTAAAATTATTAAGAGGTTATCATTTTAAAACTAGACTATTTTCTATGTGCATGTTATCTTTTAATTGTGAAAGTTTACAGGTAATGAATTTTTTTCTGGATGATTTCCTGCATTAGTTCAATATGTACAAGGCTTACATGTTGTGAAAAGTTTTCACACCATGAATGGTCGATGTTGGTTTTTATAATATGAGGTGACATGTTTTTTGATGTCTTCCACTAATTTAGAAATTCATGTTTTGAAATGTTTTAACATCATGAATATTTTGGCATTACTACTTTTTAGGTTCTAGAAAGATGATTAACCTTTAAATTTGTTATATTCATCTCTCTCAGGACCTATGAGATCATCCATGGAATTTTTGGGATTTCTACTCATTATAAGTAATTTTATTTAGGGATTGATATTCATAGAGTTTTCTTTGCATCTCTCTGTGTATGAAATTTTTTGGTACTTCATTTCCATTGATCACGGTAGTAACATTTCATTACATTTATGACCATTATGTTGGCTGTGGTGTGACATTCACATTATTTAAGGTATATTGTGATATGTACTCTTAACCAACCATATTTCTTTTTGAGTTGATTATGAAATGTAAGGATTGACTATGGGGCCTCTGTTATATTCCATGTGTTCTTCCTTATTGGTGAATCCTATTGAGAGCATGTGTGGCCCGTGTTTGATGTTGGTTGTTCCATCTCTAGCCTATATTGGATGAATTATATTTATATAGTTTCATAAATTGTTTTGTATATTATTTGGAATGATTTATAGGCGGAATTGTGTATGTGGAAATATGATTTTTGAGAAAATATGGTTTTTCGATTATTTTTGTAAAAGAAAATGACTTTTTAAATAATTGTGATTTTTTTTGTGAAATAGTCTTTAAATCATGGATTTTATGGAATAATTTTGAATATATAGAACATGGAAGGATTTGTTTTATTCCGTATAAGGTCTAGTAATAGACCTCATCAGTTGATACAATCATGAGGTTCACTCATTGGGTGCTCTTATACTCACTAGGATGTTATTCTAGGGATTTTTTAAACCTATTGGGAGGTTAAATTTATATGGTGTTTCTCTCCTCTTTATATTTAATGCATATATCTTGACACTTAATGAAGAGGATTTACTGTTGGGGGTATGAGTGTGATATCTATCCTTACCTATAGTGATCCTTAGCATAATGTCAGACATGATTAATCTGTATTGGATTTTATATGATATATGATGCATTATTTGATTTTAATTACTTGATAAATGTGAAATTATTTTGAAATTGTTTTACCTAGATTATTATGGAACTTTGTGAAAATGATAAAATGTTTTACCATGATTTTGATATAAGAATTATTTAGCCATTTATAATTCCTTTTTTATATAAAGTTCAAATTGTTCAGAATGTTAAACCAATACTTGATAAGGACCACCTGGCTGGGATCCTACTAATCCTATTTATCTAAGACCTTGTGAACCACTTTGGTGGTGCATAAAACATGTATTTTATTAATGTAGCTATTTGTAAGGTTCCACTGTAAATAAATATAGTTTCAATCTGTTGTGATTGGGTAGTTTGTGGTGAGATGGTGGAAGTTTCCCACAATATTTCCTAGAATTTACATTTTGGTTGTAGTTGTCCATTGATGTTAGACCCATATTTGGGATATTTTTTAGACTCTTTTGAGTTGTGCTACTTATACTATTTCCTTTAGATATAAAAAATATCTATTATTTAATCCCCAATTATTTCTTCCTATTTCATCCCATATTGTATATATATACATATAGCTTTTTGTCTAGTTGATTTTGGGAGAAATCAGGCACTCTCATCATTGTTGATTCTAGTGTGCTAGTATTTAGCCCCTGGGAATCGGGAATACCCTTAGAGTTTGTGGTTGTTCGAGTTGGGTACTAGTTGGAAAGGGTATTAGTGTCAGGTTATTCATCTATGTTCACCGTAGAACTAGGTTTCCAAAAAGGATTACATCAATGTGACATAAAAATATGGACATTAAAGATAAAAGTAACACCAAATGAATAATAAAGAGTGATAGAGAAAATTTCTAAGATTACATTAACAATAAAAAAATACAAAATAGTTAGTGGTTAAAATATGATCAATTCTTCTTAATTAAAATTTATAGGAAAAAGTTTCTATTTATGATCTTTTTCATAGATTGGGGAATTCCTTTACCATTTAGAGTACATATATATAGAATTATACTAACATTACATGTAAAATTTCATCTATTAATAAATTTATACAAAAATATAATCTATTCCTCCAAATGCTGAGTATTTGATATAAATTTTCAATGACTAAAGAACATAAATAAAATTAATATGAATAAAAAAATTATACCAACATATTCCACATAACTTTATAAATTAACCACCAAAATGGTTGTGAAAAGATAATTACCAAAATTAAAGAACCACAAAATTAATAAATACGAAAATAATATCCATAAACATAAAAACTAAATAACTTAGACATTAATGAATGCCATACTTTCAAGGTCTATATCACAAAATTATGCTTACATCTTTAAAAAAATTAAATTCATTCTTCCCAAATAATCTTCCATGATAAATTAATTGTTAAGACTAAGGGTTAAATATAACTGAAACCAATGAAACATCTCTAAGATATCATTAATAATCATGATCAATGACTATATAAACTTTTAATATAGTGAACATCAATAAAATATCATGAATAAAAATTTAAATACTAACATGAAAGGTAATCCTTACCTAGGCCATTAATATCTCTAAAAATATCACCTTGCCAATGAATCACTTTTCAACTGTCAATATTATCTATATCCAAATATCTACTAGTCCATAATTAACATTTCATCAAATAATATAAGAACCCAAAAATGTATTTAAACATAAATAATGTATAAAAATACCATAACATAAAACATTAAAAGGGGGTGTCTATAAGACTATGTACACAATAAACCTTACAATTATAAACCAACCAGGTTATCCATATAATTTAGGATAACTTCACCAGAAAAATTATGGTTTTAAAAATAATAAAACCCTTATGATTTTAATAGGTTCACAAATATTTAATATTTTCCATAAATTAAAAATTCTAAACAAATTCATCAAAGATTACTGAAATGACTTTTTATCAAATCACAAACCAATTTATGGGTTACAAATACTATCAATGTAAATCATCTCTTTATCTAAACAGAACATTATTAACTCAACATTAGACACATATTAAGGTTTTAATTTTACCTTAATCGTCTATTATAAACAAATCACCATAATACCAAATCAATTTTCTTTGTTATTTGTAACATCCAATTTTTTCAAATCTTAAAATAAAAAACAACTATGGACCAATCCTTATATGTTTCATTAATTTCTTGACTAAAATATAATTAATATAACACATATAAAATAATTATGTTGAATCCAAATACATAAAAAAAATTAAATTATCCCACTTCCTTATTAAACCATTAACTATGCCTCATCATCTTATTACTTGATAAGTATTTCCTATAATAAATAATATGAATCATGACTTATTATTCATAAAGATCAATTTATTCATGCTTATTAATTTTAATATCAGAAATAATATTAAAAAAATTAATTCTTTTCATATATCATTCACGGTCTCATTATCATCATTGGTAAAATAAATGGTTATACAAACTTGATAATTTTAGTCTCTACATTTCCCCATAGAACATTGATTTTCATAATTACCATACTTTAAACTTTTAAAAAATTTAACCAGAGAGGATAACATAGGGATTCTGTTATTCTCATCCATTATGTGAATAAATATTTTTTTTTTTGAAAATTACATGCTTTGTTTCCTAGTTTTCCCCACTCAAAACATCATCCAATTATTCAAAGACATTCACTTGAGTTCTTCTTCCAATATTCAGGACATGTTGGAAGATGAATTTTGTTTACACTATAGTATTTATAAAACCCCATCTTTCTCTTATTTGGTGTTTCAAAAAACTCACCAATGTTGGGATTTTTTATAATGACATGATAATAATAATTAGGAACAATAATTAGGATACAAATTCTATCTATTATGTCAGTTGGTCTTTCATGAAGAAAATAATTTAATTTACTATCACTGTCAATAGTAACAATATTTCGTTGGGTTCTATCCATTGAATAAATCCCTAATGAATAGTTTGAAAAATAATTACCATAGTTTAAAACTAAATAATCATGAAAAATAATTTATTGGTTGTATAAATTTTGACACATTATTCTATGAATCTTTTGGTTTAACCTTGGAAAATCATGATAATTTAAATAACATTAGGTTTTTATCATATACTTACACGTATACCTAGGGTTCTTAATAATTTATCTCATTTAGTTCCCAAAGGTTATCTAAATGATTATATGATACCAAATATAGAGATTCATTATTTTAACATATAGATATCACATAATAATTAATCAATATTCATAATATTAAATTAATACCCATACCATAATTATCTAGGTTTAGTTCCATTGGAAAATTAAACGTATAAACAACTAGTTTATAATATATATACATCATATCCCATTTATTTTTTCATAACTATCACCCTTCATAAACATATCAGACATTATAATTTTATTCATTTCCAAAGGAAAGGAAAGGTAAGAACAGGATATATCATATTAATAGTAAGGGTACACATGGTAGAGATCAATGATCTCATGATCATGAAATTAACATAAGGGTGTGAGAAGATGACAGTAAAAGTTTAAAATCATACACTGCAAATCATAGATCATAATATTAAGTTATGGAATAAATCATCGGAGTTCATAATACATGAATAATAAAGGAATCAAGTAACACAAAACATGAGATAATAATAATGGTATAAGACATATATTTTTGGAATACACATAATAATAGAATATCCTTTTCGTATTGGTTTAGGATCTTTTCAAGTAATGTCATGTTTGACTAGGTTTACTCCAAAAACCATATTAGTAGTCAAATTTCACCCCAAGACTACAATTGAGGAAAACTTCCCTTTCTGAACTAGGTTCACATACTATTGCAATCATTTTTATCTCATGATATATAAATATTTACCAAATGAGTTTTAGGGAGAAATAGGATACATCCATCATTTGTTATGTGTTGACCACCTTACTTGGCTATAATGTATTCACCATCCTAAGTTATAAAGTGACTTACATCATTGGTTATAACATAAGTATTTTTATATAATGAAAACAAAAAAAATTTTGTGCCACATTATTATAAAACATTCATCATATAAGAATCTATAAAAGGAATTGGGTATCATAAACATTAAATTATAGAATAACCCTTGAAAAAGGAAAAATTTTCAAAAATATTTCATCATTTCATCATAGAATAAACCATGGAAAAGGAACATATTTAAAAAACATTGCATCATAATAAAAATAAAACATCCCAAGAAAGAATAATGATGGGATCCTTGGATAATATACCAATTAAAATATAATTCAAATCAGGGGTTGTTTTTTTAAGGAATAGAAATATCATTAAAAGATCATTAAAACATTCTTGGTGAATATGAACGTTCTTTTTTGAAATAAATTATTTAAGATATATAAATTA
This sequence comes from Viscum album, assembly GCA_963277665.1. Taxonomy (NCBI): domain Eukaryota; kingdom Viridiplantae; phylum Streptophyta; class Magnoliopsida; order Santalales; family Viscaceae; genus Viscum; species Viscum album. The sequence goes on along the minus strand of OY728128.1, from coordinate 1,740,950,302 downwards.
ACAAAATATTATTGATAAATTTTTTATATAAAATAACCATGTAAAATTTTGAAGGAATATTCCAATAATTTAGTGTTCACAATGATTGGAAGTTCTATTCATGATATATAATTGAAAAGAAAACATTCCTTTTAAAATTTTATAATAAAATTCATGTAGTTCCTTATTAAAAAAATATCAAGAATATTAATTTTTAATTTTTTTGGATAAATTAAATATTGGTAAAATATAATTTAATTAATCATAAGATAGTATTAAAAAGTATACTTAAAAAATGTTTGAAAAGTATTGATATGGATGAAAAAGTTGTTTCGACCAAAGATAGAAATAAAGTGGATTTCATTAAGAAATTAATTTTTCTTCTAAGAATATGAGTTGGGGAAATTGAAATGAAAACATTTGTTTTCTTATAATAACTAGAGGATACAAAATTTCATGAGTTTCATTATAGGTAGATCAAACAATTTCATCATTTTAAATATAATCATAAATATTCCCAATAAATAATGAGATTATTACATTTAACCCTTACAACTTTGTAAAAATTTGAATCATGATCCCCATGAAATAAATAAAATAATACGAATCTAAAACAACCATAATTTTTTTTTAAAATATCATAAAATACATTATGTGTATTACTTAAACCACATAAATGATTCAAGTTGTGAATATGACTTCTGTCTCATAGAAACAAAAGTGAGACGAAAACCCCTTACCACTTTGGTAAACCTTGAATCGTAAAAACAATTAATGAATAAAATCCAATGTTAAATTAAAGATCATGATAAATTATTATTAATGAAAAATATTAAAAATTTATGTATAATCACCACACAAAATAAATGAGTGCTTAATATGCTCTATGTCCCCCGAAAATAAAAGAGAGACTGAAAATCCCTTACATTAGATTTGAATTACATTTTAGGAATTTAAAAATACAACATAATTAATATATAATATTTATAAATCTAATATATAACCATAATTATATATATAATAAAATATTTTATTAACTTATTACCTTTTATCGCCTATTTCTTAACACTTCCTTATTAAAATCAATATTCTATGAAATATCTACTTATTTTTTATCTTTGTTTAGTTAGATAGTTTTTTAATTGTATTTTAATTTTTGTTACATCATATTTCTTATTTTAATCATGATTTAAATATAATATGAATTCATTATATAAATTTTTATATTCATTCATAAATGATAGATACAGAAAAATGAAATACACTGTTAATGGTGATGGTAGGTTGTACCTATAGAGAGATTTCGTTTACATTTTTCAACGGATGGAATAAAATAATGGATAATAATAAATATCCTTTTTATAATAATTATAATATTATATATAAAATATATATTCAGTAATTCTATCCATATTTCTATCCTAGTAAAGCATAAATGAAAAAAGAATCACATCGCTTTGTGGAGGTGGTGTCCACTAGTACACAGGATCAACATTATTGTTATCCAATTGTTTATAAGGTAAGAAGGTAGATAATAAATTATCATTATATAAGTATATAAATTTTTTCTAATTATCATATCAAAAATTAAAGACACCATAAAACCCATCTATAATGTATGGTGATAATAAATGAATTGCATCACTATGTGGAGACATAAAGTTGTTTACATGAACAAGTGAGATTTTCTATTCCCATTAAGGTTAATAGGGTGACTAAAGGTGGTTTAATAAATATAATAATAGTTATGTATATTAAGGATGTTGATGTTATTATTTTTTAGAGAATATAATATCTTTAGAGGTGATAAAATAATTATTAAAAAGAAAGTTATTTACTATGGTGATTAACTCTTCTTTGAAATAACTCCTTTTGAAATCCTCATAAGGGTTATAGGGATAAAATTTTGAGAAGTCCAAAACCTCTATAATTTGTATATGTAATAATATAAGTGAACTTGAGAAGCTATGGTAACAATTGAAGGATCAATGAGACGTGAAGTATAGAAATGATGAGTTTTTTTATAATCGAGGAGAGGGACACTACATAGATTTTTTAAAATATGAAATTAATATAAATTAATTTTGATGTAAAAATGAATAAAATTTAATAAAATTAAAAGATAAGATTAATATTATCCTAAATTATTTGATATAATAAAATCATGACAATTTTGGTTCCCATTCTTTTTACCCTTATCATTTTGTTTTAACCCTCCATTAACCCTTTTGAAAATTACCGTAATATTAATATTTTCTACCCTTTATGGATTAATAATGTCACTATAAAATGAAACATAAACTAGAATTAAAGCATGAATAATGATTAAAACTATATTCCAATAATTTGGAAAAATATAAGTTTTTTTAAATTTTATATCATTTTCAAAAATATTATTTGTTATAAAATATCACTAATATGATTTTAACAATATTAATTTTATTTAAAATTAAATATATCTAGTCATTGATGGATTTAAAATATAATAATTTAAAACCACCATAATTTAACATATTTATCTATAAATTTCATAGGACACATTTTTAATTTCAAATTATATAACTTTTAATATTTTTAAAGTAATTAATTTATTATATTCAAAATTGAATAAATAATGTATTAGCATTGGAAAAGAAAACAAGATAATTATATAATTTAAAAACAATTAAAAATAAATTGGTATGATGAAAATAAATTCATTAATATAAATATTTTCAATAATATTTGTTCATAAATGTTTCCCATTTGAAGTAATATGAATGATATTTAAAACATGAAGAGTAATATCTTTTAAAATTCATTCATTTAAATATTTTATAGTTATATTTTAGGGAGTTTCTTCCCTTAAAAATCTTACTTTCTAGCCAAAGATGAAAAGGGTCGAATTTAGTTCATAAAATAAGAATTAAGATGAAAAATGATGGCCTTATCAGTTAGTTTTAACCCAAATTGACATGATTTACCCATTACGGAGTGGATAGATTTAACCACTATTACTATTCATTTTGAAAGAGTGGCATATTTACAAAATTTTAACCAAAAAATTACAAAAATGAAATCAATTTTTATAAAAATATACACCTTTTAGTAGAAGAAATTAATTTTAAAATAACTCTGCAAAATGCTATGAAAACCCCTTTTTAGAAAAGTAAAATTTTAAATCATAAAAAAAGATTTATTATTATACCATGCCTAGAAAAATAGTATATCAATGTTAAAATTTTTATATTTAGTATATAATATATACCATTTTTTAAATTAACCCATAAATAGGGATCAATTTAATTTATTAAGATATAAACATATTTCACACATAAATATAGTTTTCAGGAAGTTTCTTTTTTTACTTATAAAAAGGTTTCTATACTAAATAAAAATATATATTTTTTAAAATGTAATTAATTAGATTATTTAAAATATAATAAAACTAATTTTACTTTTAAATGATTTTAAAATGGAACATTGTGCATACATTTTAAATAAAATTAGTATTTTTACTATTCATATGAAAATGCGTCTTTTCTATAGATTGTCAAAGATTCATTCTAAAATAATTGTAATATATAAATTTCAAAAATTATGTTAATTTTATTAAATATATTAGGATAAATTTTCAAGAAATTAGGTATAATATTTTCTCATTAAAAATAATAACAATATTTTTTTGAAGAAACATATTGTTGTAGAAAAAATGGACTTGACTAAAAATTAAGGGATTATTTATGAAGAATTTATCAGTAAATTTATATTGATTAAAAAATTTATATATATTTCATAAGGTATTTAATCCTTTTCATACCTTCCAACATAGAAAAATGGTTATAATTTTCATAAATAAAAATATTATAATAGTGTATCATGGTATGTTTAAACTTAACGTTTCACATTATATAAGCTATCCATTAAATTAAATTTATTTGAAAAAAGTATTCTATAAAATATCGGGGTGTTAAGATACCAATTTATATCACAAAATATCATTAATAATAACTTGTAAGGTACCTCTTTATCCCACAAACATATACTAACTCCCCAAAATCCTATGTCATATCTCATCACTACTTGGATCTTCCAACTTGTCTATAGACCATATACTTCTACAGTTCACAACCAAAGAAACATCACAATAACCATTCATAACACATCATAAGGAAACTTACATGCTGACACACAAAATATAGTGATATTATAGGAAACATTCCTAACATTTATAGATTAAATAACCCTTTGGGGGAATAAATTTCATATTAAGTAACATTGTTATAGAAAACACATGCACGACATTTGTTATTTTTGAAATTTATAAGATATAGATTGTAGGTTTTATAATACAGTTAATAGTCATAGCATTTGATAATATATAAATTTTACAATGATGGTAAGGATTATTTTATATTTTGGGTTATGATAATGTCTAATTGACATAGAGGGAATAAGCTATTTCCTCAACCAATAGGATCGTACCCTATGAATCGCATTTATCAGCGGTTTTAAGGTACACGAAATCACTATACTTTGACCAATCCCAATATGATATTCAAAAAATTTATCTCAAGTGAAACCATTTATGGGATATTATTAATATTATCATTATCATGACCAAAATTATGTTCTATGGACCACCCTAGGAATGTACCACCATTAGACACCATACCTTTAAAGCATAAAATAGTGTAATAAGGGGTTATATATCTTAACTACAATATTATAAATGTGTATGTTTTATTAATAATATAATAATTAATATATTCATCTACTTTAATTATTACTTTAAATATATAAAATTATATATGAGTTTATGAAAATATTATCTATATACGAAGAAACCATAATTGTGTTATTGGAAAATATATGGTTTCTATTAAAACAAAATATTTGATATATTTGTGAATTTTGAAATAAATTTTATATCCTAAAAATATTAAAACTAAATAATATTTATTTAAATATAAATGATAATAGAATTTAATGGAGTCCAATGTAATATTTATATTGTTCATAATGATATTTGTAGCTTAGATACAAGTATTTTCTAATAAATAATCTAATTTATTTAAAGGTGTAAATTACTATATTTAGAAAATTATTTCAATGAAATAAATATTTTTTTTGACCTTAGTATATCAATATTTTCCAAAGTATTGTTTTTAAACTTTTTTGAGACAATTTAATTTTTGGGTAAAGGTAAAATATGATCTAAAATATGATATCTATTATGAAATAATAATTTTCTAAAGGTTAAATAATAAATACTATAAACGACAACCATGACAAAAAATAGACATCCCATTTAAAATAATAATTTTATTCTATTTATTTATTATTTTTAATCCTTTAATGAATCCTTTAATGAATATATTATATTTTATGATTTTAAAATCATTTCTTTATAAACATGCATCACTTCAAAAAAAACTAATTGTATTGTTATTAAAATTTATGTTAATTAGCTAATAATATATTCCAAAAAACTCCTACTTGTAGAAAATATGGTCCAAAAACCGGGTATGGTTTTTTTGATTATTTTATCATATAGAGTTCAAAACCAATGTTTAGTATTTAATAAATAATTCCCCTCAATTTTTATATCAATACCCACCAAACCACCCACTCAAATTTACTCAAAACATTTTGAGTATGATTTTACTCTATAAATAACTCTCTATATACCTTAATAGGTCTTCCCAAGCTCTTAAGATGCTCCTCCCATGCTTTTTTACGGTCCTTTTCAAGGTACGGGATTCTCTCAGCCTCTTTAGTCTAGGAATTTCTATTCTTTTTGCATTTCAATATCCAATCACTGAAGTTAGAATACGGTTTTAAACATCATATTACTATTTATATTATACCTATGTAGTGAATTATTACCTTTAAATATCAATAAATATGTCCATGAATCTTTTATTATACCAGTTCTGATTCTAAAAGTTTCCTATAACATTCCAAGAAAAACATTTGTGTTGTGAATACTCATACCCATTTCAACTGAAGGGTGTTAAACTAGTATTGAATTTACATTATTGGTCATGTAATTACATTTTTATAACCAAAATATATTAATCACATAATTTAAAGTGAGGAAGAAAATAATTATGTTGTATGATTCAGGAGGAACACAAATGCTTGTGGATTATATGAATGTGACATGTGGGATCAGAATTATATACCATCCAATTAATTGTATAATGTTTTTGTCTGATGAGATACCATGTATAGTTCATGGGTGGTCAGCCTTACCATAGTACAATACTTTTTTTTTGTGACGGTTAGACTTGACATATACTTATGAAATCATGTTTCATATCGCTACCCCATTCTTATGTTACCTGAATGATTCCATCTTATATAATGATTCAATGTGCATGACTATGATTCTCAACTTTCTATGTCATTATGGAATGCATCCTGAATATAATTTATTACTTTAACTTATACTCTGATTTTATTTATACCTAATTAGGATTTATAGATCATCATTTTCTTATCAATGTTTCCAGGTTACGCATTGTAATTATAGAATATCAATGGAATTATTGTACATGTTATGATATTTTTAACTAAATTTGTTTATACCTGTTATAATAAATGGTTCTATGTATATAATTACCCAAATAATGTATGAAATTTTAACATTATGGATTAAATTATATGTGTATTTATTTAATAAATAATGATGTCATGTTTATAAAATATATGGGTTTTCATTGCTGTTATCAAGGAAATGTTTAGTTATTTTTGGGGAGTTGGATTAAAAAACTATAGTGAAAACCACAAGAATAAGACTAAAAATATGAAGACACGCATAAATTTTGGGTAAGTAAACTATTATGGGTTTTTAAATCAAATTCACCCATATATGGATATTGAAATGTGGATATTGTTATATAAATTTTTTACATAGGTGTTATAAACCCGAAAGGGTGGTTTGGGTATTAACAGAACCATCCCCATGTGCATAAAAAGACTCATAAGAGTTTAATCATGGATAGACACTCCCATGAGATTTTTATTATTTAATTAAATTATTTTTAAAATAATTAACAATGAAATTTTTTTTCCATGAAATCTATTTTAGTAAATAGGATATGGATAACATAAATTTATACAAGGAACTTTATTGGTTAAGGAATACATTTAATTTATGGTTTATCCATTTAATCTTCACAATTTCACTTTTATACATTTAATAGTTTTAAAATTATCATCTCTATTTCTATTTTGGATGGATTAAATCATCATAACTATATATAAATTTTGATTTATAGGATTATCATCTGTTAATGAACCTCAAATTCCTTGTAAAAATAGTTCTACATATTCAATAATTTCACAGAGGTTTAGTAGAACTATTAAAATAACACCTCCAAACATGAAAGTAGATCTATCAATGAAAATTTTGGACTCACATATTTTGATAATCTCAAATCAAGGTTTGATAATCTCAAATCAAGGTTTCATAATATGAAATCATAGTTTGATAATCCCAAATATTGTTTTCATTTAAGTCAGAACGTTGTCTTCGTTCTATGCTAATTATTTTTCATTAATTTTTTCTATTCTTCGAGAGTAATTTTCATATACTCTCATTCTCACTACTTGATTTGCTAAGCTTGTAGTGCAAAATTTTTCTAAATACAAAGGTTACCACTACAAGTTCACTGTTACAAGGTAACCATCACAAGGTTACCGCCACAAGGTTACCGCTACAATGTCACCTCTACATGGTCACAGGTACATGGTCACAGTTACAAGGTCACCATTACAAGGTCACATTTACAAGGTTACCATTAGAAGGCTACTGATACAAAGTTACTGTTGTTGAAGGTTACAATTGGAGATTGCTGATGCACACCTACTGTTGAAGCCTACCGATATGAAGGGTACTGTTACCAGTCTACCAATTATTACTTTTTCAAATTTTTGTTATTTTTCTAACGGTGATATTTGATAAAATAAATGCTCTGACATTAATTACTGATGATCGTAAATATTTCAGGAGAAAATACCGTGGATAGTACGAGGTGCGAGAAAGAATTCATGTGATCTACTCATTCCTATGGTCGAACCTCAAATACGAAAGAAAAACACTGAAGAAAAATAAGATATATAGAGAGTAAACGTGAAAAATAATATATGTAGAATAATATTTCAAGTCGAATACATAAGGAAGAAACTACTAAGGAATTAGAAGAAGCAACAATCCAGTGGACAAACTGAAAATCCAAAAGCTTCACAAAGATCCTTTTGAAGTAAATATTCAAAGTTGCCCTATTGTGCCTCATCAACTCCCCTGTACTATGAAGTTGTACATCTTAGTATCTGAAAGCTAGTACTTGGATGTTGCGACACTCTGTTTAGAAGACAACTTTTAGAGAAAGACTCCAACATCAAATTATTCACTCTAAGGAGTCAAGAGCTGAACTGCCCATAACATAGAGCTTTCTAAACTCAAGCTTATTGTTTTATCTCCATTGTGTTATTTCTTTTTTACATCTATGAGAAGTGTATGTGTCTTTCTATATCAGACACACAATTTATCCTATTCTTTAACTGGGGGATACTGAAAATCTCCACTCTAAACTCTCTCAAATTTTTTCACACGAATAACTGTGGAAGGATCCTTATGTGGAATTATTGATTGTTTTCCCACATAAAACTATGGTAGAGTTTGTAGAACCTAGTGAGTTTGTTAAAACTATTTTAAATCCCGATATAGGATGTGTATCATGTTTTAATATAAAATGCATGGTGGTAGGTGATCACTAAGTGGAGAGGATTAGGTCACAGCTTGAGACTGAACCTCTTGTTTAGATTATTGAGAAAATCCTCATATACTCTATTTTATTTTATCCGATGCTTATATTTTTCAATAACATAAAACTATTTTTATTTCACTTTTATAGTTAGTTTTTGTTAGTGTGTGTATTTTTTTGATTTAGTAAACTTGTTTCAAAAGTTGGAAAAGTGTTTCTCACTATTTCAGCTAAGGACTAATCACCCTTTGAGAAACCTGTTGAGCAATTAAAAATTTATATCTCTACTTATTTAATTGATTGGACTATCTTTAATTGGGGGATTTTTATCATAATGTTTTTAATAGAAATTTTAATTGGAACTCAATTCACCCCCCTCTTGAGTATCTACTCTATCCAACATTTGGTATCAGAGGGATTTATTATCCACTGTGAAAATTATTTTGAACTGTGATTTTAGTTGTATCTTAAAAATCTTAAAATTTCTATCATATCTAAATTTTCAATTATTTCTAATTCTATGAAAAAATGGAAAATAACGTTGATGGTGATGCTACTAAAATGGAACCTTTCTTTTATGGTAATAACTATTCATAGTGGAAATTAAATATGAAAATGTATTTAGAAAGCACGAGACCTGAAATCTGGGACACAATTAAGGAAAAACAAACATTTCCTGCTACTGCTAGGGACACATGGTCTAAGTTTACTAAACTAAATATAATAATAACTGTAAAGAAATGAATTATCCGTACTATTCTCTAGGTGATGAGGAATTAAATTGAATATCTTCTTGTGAAAATGCATATGAAATTAAGGATACTTTAATTATTTCCCATGAAGGAGAAACTAATGTTAAATAAATGAGATTAAATACATACACTATTAAGTATGATAATTTTAAAATGAATCCTGATGAACTAATTTTTGACATGTATCTCAGGTTCAATGAGATAGTAAACACTATGATCCTGCTTGGGAAACCAGTGGACAACAAGGAACTGATTATGAGACTACTTCGATGCCTACCTGACAGATGGAGAGGGAATTATGTTTCTATCTAAGAATCTTGTGACATAGGCAAACATAAAATGAAGGAACTAATTGAAAAAATTATAATGTATGAAGAATAATATATGGTGAATCAAGAAGTAGATGATGAAACAAGGAAGAAATATATAACATTCAAGACTACTTCATGAAAGAATAATGACAAAAAAATCAATCTTCTGTAGAAACATCTACAAGTGAAGACTCAGATAGTGATGAGGAGATGTCTCATCTTTCTAGAAGATTAAAAAAAATCAACCAAAAGAAGAAATTAATTAGGAATTCAAAATACAAGGGAATGTTTAATAGTAAAGGACATTGAAAAAATACAAAAAATTGAATGACAATTCAAATGAAATAGTCTTCTATGAGTGCAAACAAAAAGGTCATGTGAAGGAAGATTTCTCCAAGCTGAAATTTAAGAAGAAATATAAAGATAAGGTCGAGGGTTATAAAAACGCTATGAAATATACCTGAAGTGATTCAGAATATAGCTCCATTGTATTTGATGCTTCTAATAGTGAAATGAACAATCATGCGAACTTATGTTTTGTGAAAAAAACATCTGAGGTAACACTTAATTCCTTAATTCCTAATGATTATTATTCTGGGAATTAAGGTGAATCGAAAAATGATGAAATTATGACTAAGGATGAAATATTTAAATATTGTGGAATACCTAAGGATACCTGTAATTTAACACCCCATGCTTCCATGGTACGCTTTTCTTTGAATAATACTATGGCATGTGTTGTACGCAACTTCAAGTTCTAACACACACACACCACAACCAATCAAACTAGCCGTTATGAATAGTAATACCCACATTTTGAAATTTTATAAATTTTATCTCTCAAAATTGACTTCATTTTTGGATTCAGAATATCGAAATTTTCCTAGGGTAAAATTTTGGAACATTTCAAATAATATTTATATTTTGATGAACAATGAAAATTACTAAATTTTAATTAAAAACAATTTTTTTAATCGAAATAATTAATAGAGATAAATTATAAATTAGAGTGGTTTTAAAGTATATTTAGAATATATTTTTAACATTTAATAATTTTTTTTTCATTGGACATAATTTTACAATTAAACTGGACATGAACAAGTGCCAATCTTTTGATAGTTATTATCTCTTAAAAACACGCTTTTTGTTTTAACAACGGGAATTAATTTTAAATTAATTTCTGCCACTTCTGTGTTTTGAATTTGGAAAAATGGATTCCATATTTGGAATCAAAATTTCCAAATTATGTAAATAGGTAACTTTTATTTTTAGACATTTTGAATAATTACTTTGGTAAATATTTTATTTACCATGGTTAAAGGGTAAATCCGATAATAAGGGCTGAAAAATAATATTATAATAATACTAAATTACACTAAAACGTCTTCTAACCTTATTAGTGGATAAATTTCCGACCATGGTCATCTTTGGGTCGATTTAGGGACCCCATGGAGCCACTTGTAGGTGATAGGGACACATTATTTTAATTAAGTTAAAATAAATACAAAAATTACATAAGCATATATCTTTTAGAAAAAAAATTTTTACATAGGGTTATATATGATGGATTTTCGACTATAAATATTCAGTAGAAATATAAAAAGATTTCATATATAATGGTATTTTATTTATAATTTTTAGATAGTAAATAATTAATATTATTTATGACACAATAATGATGTAGTATTTTCCTTATTAATGAATGAATCAAATAATTGGTATTATAAATGTTAAAATTAATATAATTTTAATGTTTTGAAGACATACATGAATATTATTTCTTAATATGACATTATTTTATTTCTTAAATGAATTTGGATCGAATTAATAAAGTTGTTAAGACTTTAACAAAAATATAATAATGAATAGTGTCAAAATTGACATAAAAGAGTTTTTTAAAAAAATATTATATTATTAATTGATATTAAATTATTAAAAATCTAAGGTTTGTCTAAAAGACTAATATCGTGATATTTGTATCATTAGTGGACCAATTTGGAGTCTCCTGGAGGTATATGTTAATTATATTAACTATATAATATAAAAATACAAAGAGACATTGTAAGTGCCAAACTAATTAACTTAGAGTTAAAACTAAAACATGAGGTTAATATAATGACCCAAACCTGTATAAAACCTATTGGTTGAGTTGTTTTGGAACCATAACCACCTTAAAATTTAAATAATCTACTTTTCAGCCATTATAAAAAGAATATTAATTTATTATAAAATAATATTTCTAGCTTTTCCCAAGGTGCCCCTCACCCGTCTTATAAAAGGGCACCACCTTATCATTAATTCACACCTTCAAAGCCTTTTGGATTGGCAAAACCCTGACCAAATAATCTCGTAACTTACATCACTTAGTACTAGAGGCCTTCCTTTAGTCAAAAATCCAACCTAAGGTTTCCTTTTGATCAAATCAAAAGGAAGAACCCGAAAAAGAGGTAAGGTTTTCACCACCTTCTTTCAAGTCTCTTTCTTCTTCAACTTCTTCTTTATTTGTTATTACCAATATAAAATAATAACTCTAGTATCTTATATATATTGTGATGTTATTATAAATATGGTACAACCATATTCAGTATTCTATCCATCCTTTGATGACATGTCACCACACGTGCGTACGTATGACTTACCATCTCCACGTCGTGGTGTAATTGTTATTCAATAAATTATTATTTTGATGGGTATAATAATGATGTGTAATTAATGTAAATAATAAATATAACATGATAATGATTCTTTATATATGATATACCATCCAATTAAATATTATTTTAATATCCATATAATGATATTGTTTCTCGTGCATACGTATGGACTACCGTCTCCATGAACGCGATGAGATTCATTCCCCATCATATCCATTCAAGTATAATTCTCATTTGATGATTAATAATAATGTTTAAGGACTTAATATCGTTATGGATATGAATAATATACAACCTATTCATAACAAACATGGCTTACTTAACAAAACATATAAAATAAAATGAGTAAGTTAAGACCCGAAACGACAATAATATTAAGTTATTATTAACAAAGCAATGTTAAAAGATCATATATGATATCATATTATTCTATATGATTCTTGTATAATTTAATAAAAATTATTTCACCATTACATAGGAGGTTAACCTACCCCCAAACAAGGAAAAGTACAACGTAAGGGTTTATTTCGCAATCTCTTCATTATCCGAGGTTGTTTATACATAACAATCTACTGGGAATTCTTTATCATCCATATCCATGTTTCTTCAAAATGTATTTCAAAACATTTTTACTATTTACTATAATCTGGGTTAAAGTCATTTATACCCTTTTTTGACTTTTTATAAGAGGTTTATAAAGGAATCATTCTGTCATTTTCCAAACAAGGTCCCTTTTAACCTTTTCGACAGAATTAAGGTAAGAATGTTTTTTTAACTTATATGGAGGGTGCATCTATTTTCCGCCCTTATAAAATTTTCAAAGATTCCCTTACAAGCTTATAAAAATATTTTCAATGTAAATTTTTCATTTAATAATTATAGGACTTTTAAATGATTTGAAAAAGGAGATATTTCTCTCAAATAGTTCTGATTTCATCTATGTCAACATCCTTTGATGGATTTTAAGCTGATTTGAAGTTTATTTACTAGGATACAAAACTTCAATATTGTATTGATGGTTTTTTGATTTGTTTGACTGTGGATGTGTTATTTTTATACCATTCATGGTTTATGAAGAAAGTATTGACATTTCATATGATAGTTTTAATACAAATGTTTATGTTATGTTTAAACATGTTCATATGAGGAATGAATTGGACTCAATAAGTGATGGGTGGAGCCTGCTATAGCTTCTCGATGCATTGGTAGGTCTCATGAGACAAACTAGTGTCTTGGAAAAAGTCCTTGAAAAAATCTTATTTGTAGTCTTGTCACGAGGCCTTGGCTATGTGGTTATGATAGTCTGGCATTATGCATTCCATCATTATGAAAGTGGTTATTGATATTGCATGTGATTATTAGGTTAGTAGAATATCCATGTGAATAAGTAAATGACAATATTTCATTTTATTTCTACCATATTATGTTGATGTTCAAGTTTAAAAGGCTTTTGTTTTAGTTATACATTGCCTTAAATGTTTATTCTTATTTATGAATGTTTCCGCTATATTGTTATCCATATTCAGAATTTGATCTCACCCCTTTCAATGTTTTATTTTTTCCCAGGATGTGAAGAATTAATTTATGAATGACCTGATGGGATAGTATATGGGGATATGAGTGTGGACTATGGAGACTATGTTGTTGTAGTTTTAATTTTATGATGTAATGTAAACTTTATTATTGTATCTAGTTATTCCAAGTCTACTAAACTAATCGGTCTTTTGAGACATTATCTTTTTTTGTGATCATGCCAATGTTATGTAATAATGCACCGACTCTGGGTAACTGGGGTCAGGGCGTTACAGTCAGTATCAGAGGAAGTTTAGTACAAACCTTGGAAGCTAGATTTAGATAAACTCTGATTAGAGAACATAGATTCAAGATGGTCTTTGAGAATTAGTATAGAATAACTTCCTAGAATTTTTGTATTGTAGAGATTTTTTATGTTTTCCAAGAAATATATCCCGGTGTCGATATGAGAAGGTAGAGGTAGATCTGGTACAGATGTACCTAGATGTAAAACCCGAAAACAACACTATGAGCTAGACTCGAACAGGAATTGGTGCACGACAACAGGCCTTGCTGCACTCTTGGTTATGACACTCTCGGAGGATAAGCTTAGGATAACTCTCATTTTCTTTTCAAATCATTATGAAGGGTTTATGAGTATATACGACCTCAATGAAAACATTTTTATGATTATGGATTATATCCATAAATAGTTCAATTTATGTTAAGTGTTTTATAAGTATGGAATTATGTATTTTGATTCATAAACTGATCTAGTTTAAGCCATTGTTTTGAAATGGTGCCTAGTGGAAGAAATGGAAACCATATCAATGCATGCACTCCATGTAGAGATTTCCCTCCAGCTCTAGATAATTATAGTGGAGTTGGTTATGCAACTGGTGCTGATCTACTAATCACCATACTAGGACAACTTACTCAGGTTATGAATAATAACCTTACCCATATGGAGCACCCTGATCCACATCATGGAGGATCAATGTTAGATTGCTTCATGAGGCATCAACCACTAACATTCAATGGGATTATAAATCCATTAGTAGCTAAGCAATGGATAAATTCCCTAGAGAAAATATTTCAGGATTTGGGGAGTAGTGAAATGGAAAAAGTTATCATGGCAGTTTTCTACCTCACCGGAGATGCTGATCAATGGTGGTCATTGATTCAAAACATGAAGGAAGATGCCTAAGTATCGAATATGGAATGGAGGGAGTTCAAAAATCTATTTTTAGAAAAATACTTTTCTCGTGACCATCGAGCAGATATGGAAAGGCAATTTCTGAGTCTGAGACAAAATGAGGACGAGAATGTCGCAAAGTATGAGGCTAACGTTACGAGGTTATCAAGGTATAATGGAGATTATATACATAACCCAAGAAGTAAGATTGATCATTTCATTGATGGGTTAAAACCATTTATCCATCGAGCATTGGTCTCACAATCCCTCTTGTCGTACGAAGACACTGTCTCATGTGCTATCAAGATAGAAAAGAAATTCTCTAAGTCTTATGACTTTAAAGTAAAGCAAGAGAAGAAGAGATCTGATGATCAATCTCGGAATTTAAATAAGGGGAATAAGGGAAAGGATTAATATAAATCCTGTTGTAAATGTGGGAAGAAGCACCCCGATACTTTCTTAAAAGGAATGGGAGTCTGTTATAAGTGTGGTGATAAAGGCCACCAAGCTCGTGATTGCAAGGGGAATAAGGAAGCTACCGATGTCCAATGCTACAATTTCAGGGAGATGGGACACTGTGCAAATGAAATTCCTAAATGTCAGGGGAACATACCTCAGAAAAGGCCAAGGGATCAAGGCCAATATTATGCTACCACTACTACTGAGGTAGAAGCTCCGAAAGACGTGGTGGCAGGTAATTAAATGGTTTCCCCAAGTTTAGAAAATGCATTACATGATTCTGGATCATCAAATTGTTTCATATCTTCCTAGTTTTCTAAGAAAATTATATATTTACAATTTGATATAACAAGGGAGTTTTTAGTTAAAACTCTTAAGGGAAGTATCATTACAAAAATGTTTTGTGAATCAGTCCCCATTAGAGCACAAAAATGATCTTTATCCACTGATCTCATCGTCATACCTATGATTGAGTATGATATAATCCTTGGTATGGATTGGCTTTCGGACTATGATGTGAAGATTTATTGTAAGAAGAAGGAGGTTACGATTTTTGATGACGATGATAAGGAACACCTTATCTTTAGAGCAGAATCGTCACCACCTAATTCTTATCTAGATCCACCCACAGTAGCTCAACTAAATTCAATTATTGGGGAGGAAGAGAATGAAATGACTGTGGGTGAGGAATGGAATGTTCAAATAGAGGATGTACATATTGTGAAAGAATATGTAGATGTGTTTCTGGAAGATTTACCTGGACATCTTCCAGAACGAGAAGTTGTGTTTTCCATTGATTAAATTCCTGGATCAAGGCCTATATCGAAGACCCCTTATAGAATGGACACTGTGGAATTAGTTGAACTAAACAAAAAACTAGAGGAATTGAGTAATAAGGGATTTATTCACCCTAGTGTTTCTCCTTGGGGAGCCACTATTATTTTTGTTAAAAAGAAAGATGGATCTATGAGGTTATGTGTCGACTATAGATAGATTAATGATATAACAATAAAGAACAAGTTTCCCCTACCTCACACTGATGATTTATTTGACCAACTGCATAGAGCTCAACACTTTTCAAATATTGACCTTCAGTCTGGATACCATCAGTTGTGTGTGAAGAAGGAAGACATTCCGAAGATAGCATTTTAAACCAGGTACAGGCATTTCGAGTATACAGTAATGACTTTTGGGCTGACTAATGCACCCTCCATAATCATGGATATAAGGAATAGGGTTTTCAAGGAATATCTAGATGAATTTGTGGTGGTATTTGTTGATTATGTCTTGGTATACTCCAAAATCTACAAAGATCATGAAAATCACATGTGCATTATCTTGAAGTCTCTGAGAAGACATGTATTATATGGGAAGTTTAGCAAGTGTGAATTCTGGCTTCAGGATATTTCTTTTCATGGACATATTGTCTCTAAAGATGGAATATCAGTTGATCCTTCTTAGACCAAGGCAATAATAGAATGGCCTCCACTGACAAGTATAACTGAGGTACGAGTTTTTATTGGTTTAGTAGGTTATTATCGACGTTTTTTCCAGAATTTTTCCCGATTGGATAACCCATTAATAAAGATCACACGTAAGGTGGTTAAATTTGTTTGGACAAAAGAGTGTGAAGAATTTTTTGAAGAACTGAAGAGATGATTAGTCAATGCTTCTATATTGACTCTACCATCAGGGAATGATGGGTTCATTATTTATAGTGATGCATCGAAGAAAGGAATGGTTTGTGTCCTTATGAAGAATGATAGGGTTATTGCCTATGCATCATGACAGTTGAAAAATCATGAGAAAAAATGTCCTACTCATGATCTCGAGTTATTAGTTTTGATATTTTCTTTGAGGATATGGAGGCACTACCTCTATAGTGAAAAATGTGATATTTATACTGATCACAAGAGTTTGAAGTATATTTTCTCACAAAAATAACTCAACATGAGGCAAAGGCGATGGCTTGAACTACTCAAGGATTATGATTGCATGATACACTACCACCCAAGGAAGGAAAATAAGGTGGCAGATGCTTTGAGCAGAAACGATCGTGGAGTTTTTAACATGATGAGAATTGAAAGGGATCCCATTTTTATGGATCTAGTAAAGTTAGATATAGGAATCACCATGGAAGGTGAAACATCAATGCTTTTTCAAATGTTTTCCAAACCATCATTACTAGAAAGGATAAAGAGATATCAGACTGATGATGAAGAGTTTAAGAAGAATATTAAAGCTGTGAATGATAGGAGATTGAGAGAATTTCTGTATGAAGAATGAACTTTAAAATTTGGGAAGAGACATTGTGTTCCCAATATACCTGATCTAAAAAAGGAATTGTTGGATTATGCTCATAGTTCCAATTTCTCTATACACACTGGGAGCACCAAAATGTATAAATATTTGAAGGAACATTTTTGGTGGGATAACATGAAGAGGGAGATTGCTGATTTTGTGTCAAGATGCATGGTTTGTCAACAAGTGAAAGCTGGAAGGCAATATCCTGGTGGAGTATTGCGACCTCTTCCCATACTTAACTGGAAATGGGATAATATTACGATGGAATTCATCATGGGGCTACCAAAGAATCATTGAAAGAATGATGAAATATGGGTTATTGTTGATCGTCTTACCAAGTCATCACATTTTCTAGCTATAAGGGAAGATTTAACACTTGAACGGCTAGAAAGATTAAATATATTAATGAAGTTGTGAGACTTCATGGAGTACCCCTATAGATTGTTTCTGATCGTGATCCCCGTTTTACTTCATGATTCTGGAAAAGTCTTCATAAACCCTTGGATACTGGACTTCATTTGAGCACTTCCTACCACCCTCAAACAGATGGACAATTAGAACGGACTATTCAAACCTTAGAAGACATGTTGAGATCATGCTCACTTGACATTTAGGGTTTATGGGATTAATATTTACCTATGGTAGAATTTTCTTATAACAATAGCTTCCATTCATGTATTCGGATGACACCATATGAAGAATTATATAGAAAGAGATGTCGCACACCAACCTGTTGGGATGATGTTGGTGAAAGAAAACTTGCAGGCCCAGAACTGGGGGAGGAAATGATGGAAAATGTGAAGGTAATCCAAAACCATATCAAAGATGCTCAAAGTAGGCAGAAGCGCTATGCCGATAATCGAAGGAAGGATTTGGAATTTCAAGTCGGTCATCATGTTTTCCTGAAGGTATCTCCATGGAAGGGAGTTATACATTTTGGTAAGAAGGGTAAATTGAGTCCCCGGTACATCAGACCTTTCTAAATTCTAGAACGAATTTGGGATATAGATTACCATTTGGCAATGCCGCCAAGTCTCTCCAAAGTTTACGATGTGTTCCACGTATCACTATTGAGGAAATACATGCCTGACCCAATGCATGTACTCACCAATGAGGAATTAGAACTAGAACCCGATCTGTCCTATTTCGAAGAGCCCATCAAGATTCCTGATATGAGAGAATAAGTGATGAGAAATCGGACGACTCATCTGGTAAAAGTTCTATGGAGAAACCATAAAATGGAAGAGGCGACGTGGGATCCCGAGGAACATATGATGAAGAACTACTCAATTCGTTTCATGTAGTAGTATACTAGAAATTTCAAGGACGAAATTATTTGAAGGAGGGGAGAATGTAACACCCGAAGCTTCTATGGTATGCTTTACTTTGAATAATATAGTGGCGTGTGATGTACGCAACTTTGAGTTCTAACACACACACCACAACCAATCAAACTAGCCATTATGAATAGTAATAACCACTTTTTGAAATTTTATAAATTTCATCTCTAAAAACTGACCTCTTTTTTGGATTCATAATATCAAAATTAGCCCAGGGTAAAATTTTGGAACTTTTCGAATAACATTTATATTTTGATGAATAGTGAAAATTACTATATTTTAATTAAAAACAACTTTTTTAATCGAAATAACGAATTGTTATAAATTATGAATTTGAGTGGTTTTAAAGTATATTTAGAATATATTTTTAGCAGTTAATAAAATGTTTTTCATTGGACATAATTTCACAATTAAACCAAACATGAACATGTTTCAATCTTTTGATAGTTATTATCTCTTAAAAACACGCCTTTTGTTTTAACAATGAGAATTAATTTTAAATTAATTTCCTCCACTTCTGTGTTTTGAATTTGGAAAAATGGATTCCATATTTTGAATCATGATGTCCAAATTTTGTAAATAGGTAACTTTTATTTTTAGACATTTTGAATAATTACTTCGGTAAATATTTTATTTACCATGGTTAAATGGTAAATCCTGTAAGTAAGGGTTAAAAATAATATTATAATAATACTAAATTACCCCAAAACATGTCCTAACATTATTGGTGGATACATGTCCAACCATGGCCATCTTTAGGTCGATTTTGGGACCCCATGGAGCTACTTGTAGTTGATAGGGACACTTTATTTTACTTAAGTTAAAATAAATACAAAAATGACATAAGCATATATCTTTTAGCAATACAATTCTTACATAGGGTTATACATGTTGGATTTTAGAATATAAATATTCATTATAAAGATAAAAATATTTCATACATAATGATATTTTATTTATAATTTTTAGACAGTTAATAATTAATATTATTTATGACACAATAATGATGCAATATTTTTCTTATTAATGAAAGAATCAAATAATTGGTATTATAAATGTCAAAATTAATATAATTGAAATGTTTTGATGACATACATGAATTTGATTACATAATATTACATTATAGTATTTCTTAAATGAATTTTATTCGAATTAATAAAGTTTTTATGACTTTATCAAAAATCAATTCTTGAATAGTGTCAAAATTGACATAGAAGAGTTTTTTTTTAAAAAAAATATTATATTATTAATTGATATTAAATTACTAAAAATATAAGGTTCATTAAAGAGACTTATATCATGATAGGTGTATCATTAATGGACAACTTGGGAGTCTCTTGGAGGTATATAGTAAGTATATTTACTATATAATATAAAACTACAAAGAGACATGGTAAGTGTCAAACTAATTAACTTAGAGTTAAAACTAAAACATAAGGTTAATATAATGACCCAAACCTATCTAAAAATTATTGGTTGAGTGGTTTTCGACCCATACCAACCTTAAAATTTAAATAATCATCTTTCGAGCCATCAGAAACGTAATATGAATTTATTATAAAATAATATTTCTATCTTTTCCAAAGGTGCCCCTCACCCCTCTTATAAAATGGCACTCCCCCTTATCATTAATTCACACCATCGAAGCCTTTTGGTTCAGCCAAACCCTTAAAAAACACTCTCTAAACTTCCCTCAATTCATCTTGGAGTCCTTCCTTCAGTCATAAAGCCAACCTAAGGAGTCCTTTTGATCAAATCAAAAGGAAGAACCCGAAGAAGAGGTAATGTTTTCACCACCTGCTTTCAAGTTCCTTTCTTCTTAAACTTCTTCTATCTTTGTTAATCCCATTATAAAATAATAACTATAGTATCTTATATATATTTTTATGTTATTATAAATATGGTACCACTATATTCAGTATTCTATCCATCCTTTGAATGACATTTCACCATACATGCGTACGTACGACTTACCGTCTCCACGTCGTGGTGTAATTGTTATTCAATAAATTTTTATTTTGATGAGTATAATAATGATGTGTAATTCATGTAAATAATAAATATAACATTATAATGATTCTGTATATATTATATACCATCCAATTAAATATTATTTTAATATCAAAAGAATGATATTGTCGCTCGTGCGTACGTACAGACTACCGTCTCCACGAACGCGATGAGATTCATTCCCCATCGTATCCATTCAAGTATAATTATCATTTGATGATTAATAATAATGTTTAAGGACTTAATATCATTCTGGATATGAATAAGATACGACCTATCCATAACAAACATGGCTTACGTAACAAAACATATAAAATAAAATGAGTAAGTTAACACCCGAAACGACAATAATATTAAGTTATTATTAACAAAGAAATGTTAACAGATCATATATGTTATCATATTAATGTATATGATTGTTGTATACTTTAATAACAATTATTTTACCATTATATAGGAGGTTAAGCTACCCCCCAACCAAGGAAAATTACAAGGTAAGGGTTTATTTCAAAACATTTTTACTATTTACTAGAATATGGGTTATAATAATTTATACCCTTGTTTGACTTTTTGTAAAAGGTTTATAAAGGAATCTTTTCGTCATTTTCTAGACAAGGTCCCTTTTAACCTTTTCGACAGAATTAAAGTAAGAATGGTTTTTTATCTTGTACGGAAGGTGCGGCTATTTTCCACCGTTATAAAATTTTCGAAGCATCCATTACAATATTATAAGAAGATTTTCAATGTAAATGTTTTATTTGATAATTATGGTACATTTAAATGATTTACAAAATAGATATATTTCTTTCAAATAGTTTTGATTTCATCTATGTCAACATCCTTTGATTGATTTTAAGCTTATTTGATGTTTGTTTATTATGATACAAAACTTCAATATTTTATTTATGGTTTTGTGATATGTTTGACTATGGATGTGTTATTTTTATTCCATTAATGGTTTATGAAGAAAGTATTCACATTTCATATTCTAGTTTTAATACGAATGTTTATGTTATGTTTAAACCTGTTCATATGAGGAATGCATTGGACTTAATAAGTGATGGGTGGAGCCCGCTATTGCTCCTCGATGCATCGGTAGGTCTTAAGATACAAAATACAATCTTGGCATAAGGCCTTGAAAAAATCTTATATGTAGTCTTGGCAAGAGGCCTTGGCTATGTGGTTATGATAGTCTGGAATTGTGCATTCCATCGTTATAAAAGTGGTTATTGATATTGCATGTGATTATTCGGTTAGTAGAATATCCATGTGAATAAGTAAATGAAATTATTTCATTTTTTCTCTGCCATATTATTTTGAAGTTCAAGTATAAAATTATTTTGTTTTAGTTATACATTTCCTTAAATGTTTATTCTTATTTATGAATGTTTTCGCTATATTGTTATCCTTACTGGGCATTTGAGCTCACTCCTCTCAATGTTTTTTTCCCAGGATGTGAAGAAGTAATTTATGAATGACCTTCTGGGATAGTATGTGAGGATATGAGTGTGGAATATGGAGACTATGTTGTTTTAGTTTTCATTTTATGATGTAATGTAAACTTTATTAATGTATCTAGTTATTCCAAGGATACTAAACTAATCGGTCTTTCGAGACTTGATCATTCTCGTGATCATGCCAATTTTTCTAATAATGAACTGAATCTGGGTAACTGGGGTCGGGGCATTACATTTAATGTCCTCAAGGATAAATATAAATTTTTTAAAAGAAAAAATGCTCTAAATGCTAATTATAAATCTGATCTGGATATTGAAAAAGATAAATGTGCTAAGCTGTAAAAAGATAATACTGAACTCAAATTATCCAATGAACAATTAAATAATGATCTTGAAAAATTTACTACTAGTAGAGATACTGTGAATCAGTTTCTAGGATAAATGACTTCCCTTAAATATAAAACTTGTCTAGGATATCAACCTGGACATAGTAGGTTTATATAAACTATATTTGTTCCCAAATCTACACAGTTCACATCTAGTTCAAGTTCTGGACCATTTCATAAAAACAAATTATATAAAGGACCAGACAAAGTTTTTATGTCTCAGAATATATCTTATGATTATAGAACATCAGTGAAGAAAATATGGGTTCCCAAATATTTACTTGTTAAACTATCTGGACCCAAGAAAATATGGGTACCAAAGTTACCCCATGCTTAATCTGTTTTGTAGGGATGTTGCCTAAAGAGTTTCTATAAAGATCTATAGTACTTGGACAATGGATGTTCAAGACATATGATAGGAGACTACTCTTGCTTCAGGAGACTAATCAAAGTTGATGGTGGACTTGTATCTTTTGGTGATAATTCTAAAGTGAAAATCCTCATCCTAGGCTAGATTGGTAACCCTAATACTTTATAAATTTCAAAATTACTTTTTATTGATGGGTTAAAATACAATCTGCTATGTATTTCTCAGTTATGTGATGATGATTTTTATGTCAAGTCTGAAAATGATGCATGTAATTTTTTTAACTCTAAAAATGATTTAATATTTTCTGATCTCAAAAAAGAGAATTCATATGCTGTTGATTTAGATTATTTATCTAAGAAAAATATTTCTTGTTTAAATGAATTTCATAAGGAATCCTAGTTGTGGCATAGAAGACTAGGACACTAGAATGTGCACTCACTTAGCAATCTGACTAGGAAAGGCGTAGTTAGAGTCTTACCTATATTGGAATTCCCTCTTAACAAAGTGTGTAATCCCTGTCAAGGGGGAAAACACAAAGTTTCTTTCAAATGGAAGAAAGAAGTTTTTACTTCTAAACCACTTGAGTTTGTTCACATGGATTTTTTTGGACCATCAATAGTTTCATGTTTAATTGGGATGCACTATGTTTACGTTCTTGTATATGATTTTTCTAGGTACACTTGGGTATAATTTCTAGCTCACAAAAGAAAATATTGTTCTTATTTTATCAAAAATTCCAATTCAATAGAAAATCATAGTGGAATTATAATTATGATCGTAGGAAGTGATCATGGCAGTGAGTTTGAAAATCAAGAGTTTGAATCTTATTGCTCAAACAATGGCTATAGTCACAATTTATCTGCTCCTAGAACACCTCAACAAAATGGAGTCATGTAAAGAAGAAATTGGATCCTTCAAGAGATTTCCTAAAGTATGATTAATGAGTATAAACTACCTATTTAATTCTGGGTTGAAGCTATAAATACAGCATGTTATAACATTAATATAGTGTTAATTAGACCAGTTCTTTAGAAAAACCTTTATGAACTTCAGAACAATAGGAATCACAAGGTTAACTACTTCAGAGTTTTTGCTGGAAAAGTCTGTATCCATAACACTAAGGACAATCTTGACAAATTTCCTTCCAAAAGTGATGAAAGAATTTATCTAGGATACTCAATCTCGAGTAAATCCTATAGAGTATTCAATAAGAAAACCAAATGCGCGAAAGAGTCAGATCATGTCACATTTGATGAAAATGATCCTCATGAACCCAAAACCTCTCTTGAATATCATGAGGAAGATATGTCTATTCTAGACCTTAATGAAAATGATAGTGAATCCCCTGTAAAATTAACCTGTTCTTGGAATCTTCCAGGATCTGAACCTATTGAGTCAAAATGACAAATATATCATGAAAATTCTATTTCATCTCCTTCTAGATGTATTAGAACTCTCAAGAATCATCCCTTCGATGTTGAAGTTGGTGATTTAAATCATGTAACACAAACTTGAAGAACTTTGAGAAACCAGGTTGAACATCATACTTTTCATTCAAAGATTGAACCCAAAAATATTAATGATGCTATCAATGATGAATTTTGTGTGATAAATATGCATTAAAAAGTAAATCAATTCGAAAGAAACAAAGTATATGAACTAGTTGAGAGACCTAAGGACACATTAAAAATTGGCACTAAATGGGTTTTTAGGAAAAAGGTTGATGAGTTTGAAAATATTGTTAGAAACAAGGGTAGACTAGTTTCACAAGGGCGTAGTCAAGAAGGAGGAATAAACTACAAGGAATCCTTTTCTCCTATAGATGAACTAGAGTCCATTAGAATACTACTTTCTTATGCAGCTCATCTAAATTTCAATCATTATCAAATGGATGTCAACAGTTCATTTCTAAATGGATATATAATTGAAGATGTATTTGTTGAAAAACCCCATATATATATAAATCCTCATTTTCCAAATCGTGTTTTTAAACTGTCTAAAGCCGTATATTGTAGAAATAATGCACCAAGGTCTTGGTATGATATACATAGTTCTTTTCTTAGTTTAAAAAGTTTTAAAAAAGGCGTAGTAGATTCTACTCTCTTTATTAAAAGGATTTCCTAAGATGTTTTAATAGTAAAAATTTATGTAGATGATATAATTTTTTGATCTTCTAAAAATTCATTATGTACTGATTTTTCAACAATGATGCAAGATTAATTTGAAAGAGTTTAATGGGGGAACTAAAAATTTTCCTTGGATTTCAAATTTTTCAAAAAAAAAGATGGTATTATTTTAAATCAAAATAAATAATTTAAAGATATTTTAAAATGTTTTGGTTTGGTTAGTAGTAAAGGGAGTGATACATCTCTGAGTACCAATTATAAGTTGGATGCTAATGAAACTAGTGAAATAGTGGATCAAACAAATTACAAAGGTATGATAGGGAGTCTGCTCTATCTTACAGCTATCAGAACTGTAATTATGTTCAGTGTATGCTTGTGTGATCTATTTCAAGCCAATCCCAAAGAGTCTGAACTAAATGATGTTAAAAGGATTTTTAAATATCTCAAGTATACTATAAATTTAAGAATATTTTATCCAAAAGGACAATCATTTGATTTAATAAGTTATACCGATACTGCCTCTTCTGGTTTAATGTTAGATAAAAAGAGTACCTCAGGAACATTTCACATTTTAGGCAAGTAGCTAGTATCATAGTGTAGTAAGAAATATAATTCTGTTGCATTATCTACTGCAGAGGCTGAATATGTAGCTGCTAGTAGTTGTTGTCCTCAAATTACATCGATGAAACAAACTTTACTATACTATGGATGTCAATTCAAACAAGTCTCTATAAACCGTGTCAACACAAGTGCTATTAACATCATAAAAAATACAGTACCTCATTCTAGAACAAAGCATATTGAAGTAAGACATCACTTCTTGAGAGATCAATTTCAAAAAGGTGATATCACTGTTGAATTCATTCGTACTGAACACCAATTGGATGATATATTCACAAAGACTTTGAATTATGAGAGGATAAATTACATCAGACATGAGTTAGGTATGATAAAATGATAGACCCTCACCATTGGACCTCACTGTTAGAACCTCACCATTGGACCTCACTGTTAGAACCTAACCATTGGACCTCACTGTTAGAACCTCACCGTTGGACCTCACTATTAGAACATCACCATTGGACCTCACTGCTAGAACCTCACCGATAGGACCTTACCATTAGACATTAATGATACCTCCTTATCGATAGATGACTTCTAGAATCTGAAATGTTTTCTATGTAATACTTATTTATTTTATCTATTTTATTTTTCGATCCCTAAATGAAAAAAACATATCACATTTTGATCCACATAAAACCCTCTCCCGAACCTTTTGCTCCTAAATCCCATAACCTAAACCTCAACTTCAATATCAAACTTCTCTGGATTGATGGATAAATTAAACAGGCTGTTGGTCAGTGATGGAGGAGACACACATGATCCTAAGAGAAATAGAGCTGAGTCGAGTAATGAAAGATATATAGTAGCAAAGGTTTTGAACTGGTATTTATCCAAGGGAGAGATAACAGATGAGAAGCAGTTATGTTTAGAGTGGTTACTGTCAAGCTGGTCATTAGTGCTTAAGGCACTGGAAACTCAGGGCTGGGATGAATGTTTTGTGAACAACAGTGGACCCTATTACCTAAATTTGGTGAGGGAATTCTATGAGTATCTGAAGTTCGGACAGTCTAAGAATGAGCATTAGATGACTTGTAGAGTAAATGGAGTAAATGTGAGATTATTTTCTTTTGAGTGGGCTGATTGTTTAAGGATACCTCATAAAGGATTTTATTACTATTACTCAAAAGTGGTGCCTCCCACTAGTGAGTTCTTTCACTATGAAGAAGCTTTAGCTGAATTAACAGGGAATGGAATTAATAGGAAAGTCATTGCTGCTGAAATGGTAGGCGAAGATAAGATGCTTTTCAAAATTTATTCATCATGTGATAAGTCCTAGTATAGGGGACTTTGTTGTTTTGAAGTATCAAGACATATTTAATCCATATTTGCAGAAGTATGGACATAAGATCAACCAGTGTAGGTTGCTAATATCATAATTAGAAGATATGACCATGACAAGTTCAAAATCCAATGCCCTATTCCATGCCATGCTAATATCTCTTATGTTGAAAGTAAAAGGACTTGCTGGAGATTAGGAAGAAATTGTTGTTGTGAAATACAACCAATGTATCACCAAACTGATTTGCAAGATGATGAAGATTAAATCGAATCCATGGCTGAGGAGTTGGGTGATTGATGAGGCTATGGTTTATAAAGAGTTTAATCCTTTGACTTATCCTACATGGCCTAAGAATAAGAGAGATCATGTTCTTAATCCCAATGAAGTATACCCTACTTATTTAGATGTACAAGAAGATGAAGTTTCTATTTGTACAAGAAAGAAAGGAATCTCTTATAGATGACGGGAGTGATCTTGAACTTCCCTCCAATCCTTGTGTGACTACTGTATCCTTTGGTGATCCTAGTCCTCCAAAGATATTTATTAGAAGGGAAGCTGTCCTAAGGGATAGTGATGAAGAACCCAATGAAGAAGAAGGTGATGAAATTGTTTTAAGATAAGTTAGAGATAACTCAAATGAGGATGAGGAATCTGAATCATGTTAGGATAACCTTGGGACAGTTACTGCTAAAAATGAAGTGGAACTTCTAAGTCTTAGTCCTCTAATAGGACTTACAGAAAGGGTAGAAATTGGTGAAGAAGAAGCTATTGATTTAGTTGATGATGTACCTTTTTTGGAGGTAGTTGAGAATTCTGAGGAGGAAGTGGAAGTGTACCTTATTGATGTTGTATTTGATCATGGATGTATGGAGAAATTAATACGGCCAATCAAGAGAATTCTCTTATTTAGGGGGAGGAAACTAATGTTACAGGTTCAGTTTCTATTGTACATGAGATTGATGGCTGGTCTGATGTCCCCATATTTATAGTGTTGGGACTAGATTATGATTAAAGAAATATGAAAGACCCAACAGAAGACCCTCAGTGCCAAACCTCACTTTTTTTCCCTTTAGAAACCTCTTTCCCTCAATACTATGTTAGAAAGGTAGATCACGAATCCCTAAAATCTGACCTAAAAAAGTTTCTAGGGATAGGTCCTCAGAGGTGAAAGGGATGTTTCTCTAGCTCATGAGTATTTAGCATTTGAGTGAGCAAAAATGCACTCCAGTATTCAATCTACTATGCTCCAGGAAGTGAGATAATGATTGAGTCAAATCAATGAGTTGGAAGAGACTATGGTATCAGAGAGACGGTCTATTGTCATCTTAGATGCTTACATGGCTTCAAGGGCTCAGGTGGACAGAGACCTTGCATATGGAAAAAGTGTGGTTCATCAAATGGTTACAATGATTTAGGAGTTCACGAAATCTATGGAAACACATGTGAAAGGGAAAGATAATGATGTCAAAAGGCTGATAAGTGGCTTGAACACATCATTCAAGGAGACAATGGCCTTCTCTTTGGCTCCTATAGCTGCATATGATTCCACCACAGGTTCTCTTCCAGTTGACAATGATGCTTTCAGAACCATTGTCAGAGAAGAAGTGGAAAAGTTTTCTGGTGACTATTCCTCAGATTCTCCGGTCATTTCCATTACCAAGGAAATTTGTAAGCTTGTGGGAGACTATATAAGGGAAGATTCTCAGGATCATAAGGCCATCAAAGATCATGTTGAATTCTACTACAAACGAGTTTATACTAAGCATCAGATGGATGGGCAGTTCATGTTGCTGTTGGAAAACATAAGGATCTCACCTGTCACTCATGCCTTTAAGGATCAGGTTAGCATACTCATGTAATTGACTCCTTCTTTAGAAAAATTCATTGAGAATAAGGATGAATTATATCTACTATAGAGAGAGGTCACAGTATCATTATAGGCATCCAGAATATTCTCTTGCATTTCTTCCATGTGGACTGCACTCCAATCATAGTTCTTCCTTATCTGCCTAGTTTTTCAGCTTCTTTGGGTTCCACTAGTGCTTCTCCTTTGATGACTCCTGCCCAGGCCCTTAGAAGATTGACCCCCTCAATTCCTCAGAGATATACCCACTACTGGTCTATTGATGCTTTTGTGGTTGCTCCTCCTAATCTACTTACTGCAATCCCTCAGCCTATCCCTCCACCTTCAGAACCTACCTCCTCAGTTTCCATTGAAAAATCTCCTATGGACAAATCTGATTTGGATTGAGTGTGGACTAACTTAGCTTATAGGTATGGATTTATTCATTTTGTCTTTTTTTACTACTATTTCATTAATATAAACACTCTATTTTCTCTATTTTTTATCTATTATTTTTGTAAATCCCAAGGGGGGGAATTGGTGAAATATTTAACTTGTTTCTCTTTGAACTTTCTCAGTTACCCCAAGAGGGAGAAGTGTTTATATGAGTTTATCTATATGTTATATATGTTCTGGACTAAATATAGAAAAATTTGTGTATGCTCACATCCCTGATAAAATTTTCCATGATCAACCTTGATTCAAAACTCATAAATCTAATGATTCAAAGACATAATTTTTTATTATCAAAAGGGGGATATTTTTTGACTCATCTATTTTGATAATCTAGAATCATAGTTTTGTAATCTCAAATCATTGTTTGATAATCTCAAATCATAGTTTGATAATATCAAATATTGTTTTCATTTAAGTGTGAACCATGTCTTTGTTCTGTGCTAATTATGATTTATTAATGTTTTTTATTCATATAGAGTAATTTTCATATACTCTCAATCTCACTGCTTGATTGGCTAACCTTACAGTGAAAAATTTATCTAAGTAAAATGGTTACCTCTACAAGGTCACCATTACTAGGTCACCATTACAATGTTACCACTACAAGGTTACCACCACAAGGTCACCACTACAAGGTCACAACTACAGGGTCATAGTTACAAGGTCACCATTACAAGGTCTTTGTTACAAGGTTACCGTTACAAGGCTACCGATACAAAGTTACCATTGTAGAAGGTTATAGTTGGAGATTGTATATGTGCACCTACTGTTGAAGCCTACCAATATAAAGGATACCGTTTCAATTCTATCGATGCTTAATTTGTAAAATTCTTGATATTTTTCTAACGGTCATATTTGATAAAATAAATTCTCTGACATTAATTAAAGCTGATTGTAAATGTTTCACGAGACAATACCGTGAACAGTACGAGGTACGAGAAAGAATGCACGTGATCTACTCATTCCTATGCTCGGACCTCAAATACGAAAGAAAAAAACTGAAGAAAAGGAAGATATATATAGAGTAACTGAGAAAAACAATATATGTAGAAAAATAATTCAAGTCAAATACATAAGGAAGAAACTAATAAACAATGAGAAGTAGAAACAATCAAGTGCACATACTGAAAATACAAATTCATCATGAAGATCCTTTTGAAGGACTTATTAATTGTTGTCCTGTTTCACCTCATCAACTCCCTTGTACTAATAAGTTGAACATCTCAATATCTGAAAGCTAGTACCTGGATGTTATGAACCTCTGTTTAGAAGACAACTTTTAGAGAAATACTCCAACATCAAATTCTTAACTCTAAGGAGTGAATAGCTAAACTGGATATCACATTGATCTCTATAAACTCAAGCTTATTATTTTAGCTCCATTATGTTATTTATTTTTAAATCTCTGGGAAGTGCGTGTGTCTTTCTGTATCATAAACACATTGTCTCATGTTCTTTAACTGGGTGACACTAAAAATATCCACTCTAAACTCTCTTAGATTGTTTCCCATGCATAAATGTGGAAGGAACCTTATGTGGCATGGTTGATTGTTTTCCCATGTAAAATTGTGGAAGAGGTTATAGAACCTGGAATGTTTGTTAAAACTGTTGTAAATACTAGTACATGCTGTGTATCAAGTGTTAATATAAACCGATTAGTGGCAGGTGATCATAGAGTGGAGAGGATTAGGTCTTGGCTTGGGACTGAACCTATTTTTTACATTGTTATGAAAATGCTCATATACTCTATTTGATTTTATCAGCTTCTTGGATTTTGTAATAACATAAAACTATTTTTCTTTCACTTTTATAGTTAGTTTTGGTTAGTGTGTGTATTTTTTTGATTCAGTAAACTTATTTCAAAAGTTGGAAAAGTGATTCTCACTGTTTCAGATGAGAAATAATCACCCTTTGAGAAACCTGTTGAAAAATTAAACATTTATTTCTCTACCACCTTAATTGACTGGGTTGCCTTTAATTGGGGGAATTTTTATCATAAAGTTTTTTAACATAAATTTTAATTGGAACTCAATTCACCCCCTCTTGTGTATCCACTCTGACCAACAGAAAAATGAGGATACTATTGAATCCCAACTATATAACTTCTCATCTATCTATATTTGTAGGATAAAATTTACATTATACCTTATAATAATACATTTAGAGTATTTTGATGAAATTATAGGAATGTATTTTTTCCCTGTATAAAGACAGAATTAATTGTTTAGGGAAGGTAATAACACTTCATATCATCAATCACCCTACGATTTATTACATGTGTAAAGAGGATGAAAAATAAAATTTGGAATCATCATATCAAGAATGCATATTATTTCCTTAGGATAAATAATATCTTACTAAAATTATTGTGAATAAGGAAAAGATCATCCCTGATAACATGACCATTGTAATGAAATATGATGATGTGATCCCTAATGAATATCCTGATCTCATGAAAAACTAGAGATTGAGTTCTCAGTTGAATTTATTCTCATATCTTTTCCAATATCTAATAATACATATATAATAAAAACTATTGAAATTTTATTATTGAATATGTAACTATAGGATAAGATGGATCAAGTGTTTATACACCCTTGTGATTCACCATGGGGTGCACTGGTCCTTTTGATCAAGAAAAATGATGGGTCAATGACCCATAGTATTGATTATCATGAGACTAACAAGGCCAAAATAAAGAACAATTATCATCCTATATGAAATGGCAACATGTTTGATAACCCAGGTGGTGCCCGATATTTCTATAAGGTGGATCTTCAGATGGGATGTTATCATGTAAAGGCAGAGATGAATGATATCCCAAGACAACTTTACAAATAGGTTACATGTACTATGAGTTCAAAGTGATTACATTTAGAATAACTAATTCTATAAGTATCTTTATTGAAATACTAACTAGATTCTTTATGGATTACCAATTTTTTTCCATTATAGGTGATATAATTATGTGCTAAAAAATCACAGCAGAACATGAGGATAATTTGAATGTTATAACTAATACTATATAAAAAGAATAGATATATTATAAGTATAATAATTGAAAGTTCTATATAGTGTTAGTATCATTATTTGGGAAATTTATCCTCTAGAAATAGATATATGTGGATCCTTTGAAAATATATGTAATAGAAGGATATTCCAAACAAACATCTATGATGGAGATTCATTTATTCCTTAGACTAGCTGGGTACTATCATATTTTTTTTTGGAAACTTCCTTTAGTTGTAAAGATCTATAGACAAGCTTACTTTAATGGGATTTAATTTTTTTAATATAATGAATGCAAAGATAGATTTAAAGAGAAAAATAAAGAACTAATAACAACAAATATTCTCACATTACTCACCAGTGGGACTAGAATTTTGATCTATAAATATGAATCAAAAAATATATTTGGTTGTGTACTCATGGACATTTATAATCTGATATCCCATTCCTCCCTTAAATTGTAGATCCCTATTAAAAAAATACCAAAAACATAATCTGTAATTGGATGTAATGATCTACAACTTAATGAATTAGTAACATTGTATATATTGTGATACATTTGAAATATATAAATTTCATTAAATCCTTAAGTATATATTCACACAAAATGATTTCCTGAATAAAAAATGAATGTTGTTGTAGGTAATAATGGATTATTATTTTTAATCCATTACCATCTTGGGAAGGCAAAAAAAGTGGAAGTTTTGTTGAGTATAAATGATCATAAAACCTAATCCATGATGAGGATTGAATTGGATACAATATTCATTTTCATTAAAATGATATACATGGGAATAATTAAATGATCTTAATCCAACCTTGTATAAACATCTAATAAACCATCCTTTTTTAAGAGGATTAATGTAGCCCCAAAATTTGATGATAAGCTACATAGAATGGTAAAAATTATTATGAAGATTAGCTTTTATAAAGATGGATTTAAAATGGTTTTAATCTATATATCTATCCCACAAAAACTATACTTGAAGGGGGATATTCTAGATGATGTAGATAGCTCAACCATCTATATTGAACCAATAATCACTATGATATACAGATATCTAAATAAAAACTTTTGGTTGGCTGACTTGAAGTGTGAGAGTGTAGAATTTGTATCTCAATTCTTGGAATGTAGAAAAGTAAAGGATGAACAACACAAGTTTTTGGTTATGATTCACCAATTTTCCATACCGGTATGAACATTAGAAAACATAACCATGTATATCATCCTAGGGCTACATAGGACATATAAAGGAAATGAATCAATCTGGATTGTAGTTAATTGCCTTACAAAGTTATGGAATTTCATTATAATT
Source organism: Viscum album (assembly GCA_963277665.1). Lineage (NCBI taxonomy): Eukaryota > Viridiplantae > Streptophyta > Magnoliopsida > Santalales > Viscaceae > Viscum > Viscum album. The sequence continues at coordinate 1,740,916,167 of OY728128.1, read as the reverse complement.
CAGGAATATTCCTCTCTTGAAAAACTCACTAAGATATACATAAGGGAAGTGTTAATATTTCATGGAGTACCACTACAAATTTTATTTGATTTAGAGATAAGGTTACCTTGAGGTTTTAGATAAGTCTTCAGGAATCACTATATAAGTGGATGAGTTTCAATACATCTTATCACCTTCATATTGATGGCTAGTTTAAAGATGTATTTAATCTATAAAGGATTTAATATCATGATCAATGGATTTTCAATGATTTTTGGTTCAATATATTACACTATTGGAGGTCTTATATAAGAAAAATTTACATTCTAGTATTCAAATGGAAAATTATGAGGCTTTTATGGAAATTGGAATCAAACTCCAATATTCTGAGATGGAGCTAGTGAAAATAATATTAATGAAACTAAATTTATCCAAGAGATGAAAGAGAAGGTTTAACATCTTAATATTCTTTTGAAATATTCATTAAGTTGATAAAACATATCTGTACAAAATCATTAATGAGTCCAGAAATTTGAGGATAGAGATGAGTTTTTCCTTCAAATATCATTGTGGAATAAATTTCTAAAGATTGGTGAGATTGGAAATCTTAGTCAAATATTCATTGTACATTTGGATATTCTTGACCACATCATAGTTGTGGCCTATAAAATAGCACTCCCACCTTACTATGTAATGTACCTGATGTGTTCTATGTATCCCTCTTGATGAAATACGTAGAAAACCACTCAATTTTTTGGAATACAGAGGTGGTACCCCTGAAGAAATATCTCTGATATGACTAGTATATGATGAAGATCTTATATAATAAAGAAAAATTTCAATGAAAATAGAAAACTCAACTGTTTAAAATATTTTGGGGGAACATCAATTTTGAGTGGGAAAATTGGAACGGAAATATGTTATTAAATAGAAGTACCCTCATTTTTTCTTGTGTACAAAAAAAATATTTTACTTAGAAATTTATGAGTGGGTAAAAAAGTTAATAACCAAACATTTATAAATTAAACTATCTTTTAAATTGAATAAATTACTTATTAATTAATATATTTATATGAAAATCATGCACAACTTTGGTTATTTTGGACCATTATAAATTATATCCTGCTAGAATTGAAGGACTATTAAGATTCATTACTATTGATAATATATTAATTTTATATTTAATGTTAATATTAATATATATTAAGAGTTATGATAAATAATAGTTTCCAAAGATAAAATAAGTGATTCCCTTGACCAGTAGGATCATACTATTTAAAGTCCATTTTTTAGAGATCCTTAAGGAGATGGAATCATTAGGATTTTCCCTCAACCAAGACAAATATTTGATTCAAAAACTAAAATTTTAGTGAATCTATTTATGGTAAAAGTTCATGATTACCAAGATCTATACCCTAATCATGTTTGGTTAATGAACCAAAGAAAGAACCACCATCACACACCTTTCTGTTAGGTAGTATTCTAGTATAATAAGGGGTTATGTATCTAGAGTGTTATATTATGAATATATATTTTATATCTAATAAAATAAGTATAATATTTATACCCTTGCATAATTAAATTATGCATGTAATTATATTTGTTTTGAATAAAATTGGGATTTGATATGAAGAAACCAGAATTACATTTTTGGAAAATATATGGTTTAAATTAAAACAGTCTTTTTTGATAAATACCAGAATTTTTATATAAATTATATTTTGAAAAAATATTCTTTTTTTTAAAAAAAATTTATTTATATATAAATGATAATATAATTTAATGAAGTCTATTTTAATTTTTATATAGATTAAAAAGATTTAGTGTCTTAAAAATAATAATTCCCAATTAAATAACGCTTTTTTTATTTAGAATAGTAAATTCTTGAATATATATAATTACTTTTTAAAACTTAATATTATTTTTAAAATCATCACCCCAAAATTGTACAATGGTTAATTTTTCAAAATTTTCTGAAACATTCAATTTGTTAATTAAAAAAGAAAAATGGTATAAATATACAGTGTTTATTATGAGATCATAGAATCCAAAAGTAATTTAATTAATACTATATTGATAATCCACAACCACAAATATATTTCCCTTTAAAAATGTGTTTTCAAGTTATTTTATTGGTTTTATAAACCTTTAAGGAATCCTTCAGAACCTGTATTAGATTTTCAAATTTTAAAATCAAATCATTATAAACATGAATATCGTCCACATCACAAATGGTATTATTTAAATATGATTAGTTATTAGAATTTTTCCATTTAATAATGATACTAATTTTTCAAAAACATGGGATGAAGCATTAGAAGGTATTAGTTTTTATTATTTTATCATATAGAGTCTAAAACATTTTTTTATAAATTAAAAAATAATTCCCTTACATTTTTTTATAAATACACACCCACCTTCCCTCTCATATTCTCTCAAAACCCTTTTAACATGGATTTAATCTCCCTATAACTATGTAAATCCCTAAAAATGTGCTCACATTCTCTTAATAAGATTCTCCTATGTTTTTGAAGTTCCCTTTAAAGGTTAGGGATTTTTAGTCATTATATTTAGTCGACTACCTTAATTTTACTATCTCTATTGATTTACAATTATTCATTTATACATATATTTTTACCTGTCCATTCACTTTCATTTTGATTACCATATAATTAGAGACTATATATCACTCTCATTATACCCTTCTATAATTATATATGTAGATCTATTTATGTGAAGAAATTATCCCATGATTTTCAACAATAAACATTAATGTTGTGAATAACCACACCTATTTTAACTCAAGGGTATTCACCTAGATATAAATATCCTTAATTGATTGTGGAATTCAATGTACGTAACCCAAAATCTAAAATTTTAATGTTAAATTTATGAGAGAAATTCTTGTGTTGTAAGATCTTTGTGGCACAGAAATGGATGTATAGGATATGAATGTGATGGCGTGGATCAAAATTACATAGCACTAAAATTAATTGGATAATGTTTTTGTCTCCTAAGATAGAATTTATAGGGCATGATAAGTGTGGCAAAGTACACTATGTTATATATTCATGATAATTATCCTTGACTTATTTTTTTTTCTTGTTTTATATTTCTTCAATATTCTTATATTTCCATGAGGTTATCATATTATTCCATGAATTGATGTTTATGATTTTTATTCTCATCATTCTATGACATTATGTTATACCACTTAAATCACATGTAATTATTTAACTTATTATATTATTATATTATTATTTTATTAGGACATATAGCTCACCCCTTACACATCTACATACTTAGGTAATATTGTAATGTATTATAATATCAATGGAAATAAAAGACAAGTTATTTGATTTTTAAATAATATTGTTAGACCCCTATTTCATGTTATAATGTTATGTTTCGAATAACCCCAATACACTATGACTCTTATTATTTTTCGATTATATTATATGTGTATTTATGTAATAAATCCTGAACTGATACTTATTAAAGATATGTATAGTAATACCTTATTCATTTGGTATTGTTATATCCACAGAAACTATCCACCACTAACAAATATCTTATATGGGAATACGTAGATCATATTATCCCATCATATATTGAGGTTATATCCATGATCACCAAAATGGAATCAACCTATGAAAACTGATATGTAAAATATCATAACCATCAATTCTCATTTAGTGGAACACCACTAATAATTTATTTATGGATATAAACAATTAGTTATTATTGATAATTAAAACAAATCAACCTAATTTTCCATTCATAAACCTATATCATAATCACACATAAATATTCATAAGTCAAGTGAACAAATGTTCTGAAAAATGATGAAAAAAACATATAACAAACCTATAATTAGAAAAAAATTCAATAAATAAATAACCAATCAATGCCCATTAAATGACCAAATAGATTAACTATTATAGAAATACGAAAGAAAAATATTCCCAACACCCTGGTAACATGGTATTTAACACATATAGGTGATGTAAAGGTATAAAACAAAACATCCACCCCATGTTATAACCAATACTATCATCATATATCATATAAAAAATAGTTAAATAAAATATAATGTGATACCAATTTGTAATTTCCAAACCCAGTACACCTGACCCATGACTGAATGAGAAGTGAAATATAAGATCAGACACCTCTCCTCTTACACCATCAGATGTTTACTAATAGTGATGGTCTAATAATAACATGTGGGAGGATGTAAAAGTATTTATGATCACTGTAATTATCGTTAATAATTAATAAATAATACAATAAATGAATATTATACTATAATATTTGGATCTATAGTAGAAGGAAAACCATCATGAATAATATCAACGATGTTATTAAAAATTAATGTATAAAATAATACTAAAATTTAGGTTTTTTTAATTGTTTTAACATATTTTGGAAAATAATTAAAATATAAAAAATAGGAGTCCCAAACATGATACTTAGTCTCACTTTAGAATCATCTCCACATAATATCTAACCTCCTTAATCTAATCTATAAGTGAAAATGTTATCAACCAAACCTAAATTTTATGAATCTTTCTCAGGTAATAGTGTTCTTGTATAGGATATGATTATAAATCCATTATCCTCCACAAATTGTTTCCCTAATGAATATAGTATACACATTATATGAAAAACGTTTCTTTACCAAGATGAATAAATAAAAAATTTAAACATAATACTTTCCATGAAAAAGAGTTCCCACCAAGACACTCATGAGTGATTATACATATATTGAATGGTTCTAGAATATCTATAAACTTATCATAATAAAACTGACTATTCATGAAATATTAAGTCATATCATATGTCGTATTACATTAAAAAACATAACCACTATCATTAGAGGAATAACATCTAACTCATAAAATCATCCCATATATTACAACTAACATATCCCATAATGGTTTATTCACATTTGGAATTAAATCCAAATAAATCCATATATATATATATATATGTAAAAAATCACATATCATCCCTAGTTGGAATGAATATTTACCCAATAACACAACAATCCATGGTTCCTATATAAAAAATCCATACAATGTCACATATCATCCCTTTTTGGTATCACATCAAACTCGAATAAAAATGAATTTTAGTCCCATATAGGTTTGCAATCACGCATAACCTAAATCACATAAATATTATAGATTATAATATACCAAATATATTATAAACATCATCCATAATAGGAATTAAACCCTTCACATATGAATGTTTCAATCTTGGTTGGCATGTCAACCAACCTGCACCACTAACTCATCCATTAGTATCCCATTCCATATCTGGTTGTCATGATGTCTAACATGTACAATGAATAAATGATAATATGGGATGAAAGCCAATATATTTCAAATCCATTATCTTTTAAATTATAAATCATATGAACTCAAATAATACATATCATTTCTCAATTAATAACATAAACAATAGGATGCTTTAACATTTATTCTTATACCACGAGGTTCATAGATTTTTTAAACATACCCAACAACATCTAACACTTTACCCTTGGAGGGTATCTCAAAAACACAAACTATATTGTCACTTTGCATTTTACACTAGGCTAATTTTATGATATATATTGTTAATTATTCTTCAATGTGTAATGAATAAGTATAGGTTACCAACCATGATCACTATGTTATATCATGATGAAACACACCCTTCACATGTACCTTTATAGAATTTCACCTAATGGTTACTCTGCCCCATGGAGAAACTCACAATCAATTTATAGTGTAACTAATTTATAAAAAACAAGATGTAATCCTATCATATAATGGTTGATATAATAGAAAAAATACTTAAATTTAAGATTGATCATTCCTTAATAAAGAAACATATAATCCCTCAAATTGATGGTATACAAATCTAGATATTTCCATATCAGTATGGGATGAACAATACCACCACAGACCCATACAACTCCCCAAAATATATTTGATAACACAAATAATTAATTTTTAGAACCCATGACACTTATAATCACCCTCATGATTGAAATTTTCTATTGAAATAACTCTCAGTATATAAGAACCATATATAGTTCAAATAAAACATACCCACTTTGAGTTGGTGAAGAAATATCCATTTAAATAAAATTTAATCAACAAAATATTTCTAAATTTATGACATGTAAAATGATTAATGAAACAATATATACACCATTAGGATATGTCAAAGACCACTTCACTTGTGTTGGATTTAACATCTTTGTCTATCTGAATCCAAAATAAAATGGAAATCATCCATCAATTCTAGGACCTATATCTAATAAGTGGAAACGTTAATAAATTATAAAATAATTATATTTTTTACACCTAAAATAAAAAGGGGTGGATTTCACATGAAACATCTCTGATATCATTTATAAACAAATCTATAATAACCAAATCCAATTCTACATCCAATGGAATTATTATTTTAGAAAAAACAAAAAATTAATCAAGGTAGAAATATACCTCAAAAAAACCAAACAAAACACAGGGAATCCAAATTTCAATGGTTTTCCCTAAACATCTTGATAAATTTCCCACTCATACTAAGATAATTCTATAATAATCTAATGAAATCACTACCAAAACAAAAAACTCATACCATTGAAATAATAGATGAAGAATAGAGGTAAAAATGGTTTAAGAGAGAAGATGAGAGCTCATTGAAAGAACAAAATTGAACTTCTATGGTTTACATAGATAAAGTAGAGGGAGGAGAGGTAAAAGTGATATCTTCACATTAGATTTAGAAAAATAAACAAAATAATGCAATAAGTTTTTTTAAATGAAAAAACATGAAAATATGAAGATACACCCCATTAGAAATCTAATTATTGGTGTTATTATGTACCTAAGGCACATCCACCAATAAAATAGTGCTCTACCAGAATTCCAAGGAAATGAATTTGTCACTTATTAAACCAAATAAAGGGTCCTTCACTCTTGTAAACCCATAGTTTTCCTACTTCAACCTACTAGTTACTTGGTGGACCTCTACAGCCAATGACTAACTTCTTCAGACCATCAGAACCCCATACCCAATTTGGGTCACACCCACCCATGTAGCCACCTTCAAAAAATTCGTTAAAAAAATTAAAACATATCGATAGATTCCAACACTCGATCAAAATTCATAAATTCAAATTATCCTGGCTCCACAATCATTGGAAAGTTATTATTTTCCCTATATCCACCTATAAAAACTGGTATGGTTCATTATATATATCACCAGTTTTTTTGAGTGTGATATTCCATATCTTAAACTTTTTAGAAATGAAAAAATATCACATATATCTCAAATTAATAAAATTGATCATTATTATTGATTTTTTTGGAAGACACATTAGGTAAAATTTGGATATCACATCATATAATATGTTATATCCACCCAAAAATTTATATAAAAAATGAAATGAATAGTATACATTTTAGAAATATCATCTTATCTCTATACTTATATGATGCTCTATTGTTGAATCCCATGAATCCCATGCCCTGCCTTTTGAAATACCATATCATATCCTATGATACATTTATTCTATAATGTGGTGGTTTTAATTTTTGGGTGCTTTCCCTGTTTATATATTAAATATTTTCTAGGGGAAAAAATAATTTAAGAGATCTATAATATATTGGATTTATGTTTCTATATATTAGTTATTTTTTTGTTTTATATACATTGGAGAAGGAAGTGGAATTTAAATTTCTGAATTTAGATTAAAATAAATATTTAAGAAAAACTATTTTATACTTTACCAAATAAACATTATGGTTGGTTTTAAAGGGTTGTGATTTAGTTAAGTGTTTGTGAAGTAGAATATGTGACCATTATTGGTTAAAAAATTTAATAAATTATCATAGTTTTGATTTATATGTCATTTTTTGAGAATATTTGACATGGTTTATATGCATATTTTTGAAGGTATATTCAATTAATATATTAGAATACTAGAAGTACAAAATATGATATATTAATTAAAAACAATTATTAATGGAAACTGGGAGGATTTTAGTGTTTTTTTTGATCAACACAAGAATGATTAACATGCAATGGTTTCTATAACACCCAAAACTTCCACAATATCCTTCTCTTTGAATAACACAACAATGTGTGTTGTACACAACTTCGAGTTCTAACACACCACAACCAATCAAACTAGCCGTTATGAATAGTAATATCCACTTTTTGAAATTTTATAAATTTCATCCTTCAAAATGGACATCATTTTTGGATTCTGAATATCGAAATTAGCTTAGGGTGAATTTTTTGTATTTTTATGAAAACATTCAATTGTTGATGAATAGTGAAAAACACAGAGTTATAGTTTAAAACCGATTTTTAATTTAAATTATTATTTATTTTGCTCAAATTTATTATAGGTCAAAATAGATACATAATACCTATATAAGTTCAATGAAATTAATTAGAGCCAATTTATAATAATTTCATATATATAAAAATTTTATTGAACTATTTACTGCCTTTTACCCACTTCCTAGGAGCATTTGCGAATTTGTACAAAACATAATTTTATCGCTTCTGTGAGTTGAATTTCAAAAATCTGAGAGACATAGTTGATATCATAAAGTAAAATTTGGTTTAATAAGATGAAAATAGTTTTTGGTGAATAGTAACTTTTTACTTGTATTTACCATGATTAAAAGTAAATATGGTAGTTAAGGGTAAAAATGATATTATTATTACCCTAACACATGCCCTAATTCTATTGGATAAGTATAATTAGACAAAAAAACATTAGAAATAAAATATGAACCTATTTGGTCCACTTGTATTAGATTAGGACATTTATTATTTTATTTAAAGAAGAGTTAAAAGAGTTAAATTCAAAGATTAATAAATAAACCATTTTTTAATATAGGGTTATACATAAGATAAATTTGACTATAAATATTCATTAGAAAGCTAATTTTTTCTCAAAATAATGGTATTTTATTTATAATTTTTATACATTAAATAATTTAATTTATTAATGACACAATAATGATGCAGTAATTACCTTATTAATGAAATAGTAAAATAATTGTTAATGTAAATACCCATATAAATATAAATTGAGGCGTTTTATGTATTAAAATAATTTTATAGGTTAATATGACATGTTATGGTTGATTAAATTAATTTTTTTCGAATTAATAATGTTGTTATAAATTTAGAAAATACAAAATATCAAATAGTGTCAAAATTGACATAAAAGTGTTTAAAAAAAAATATTATATTATTAATTGGTTTTCTATTCATAAAATATAAGTATCAAAAAAAGGGATTAAATACTATTATATATGTCATTAATGAACATCTTTGGGTTTTTTGGAAGTTTATAGTATATTTATTAACCATATAATTTAAAATAAAAAGAGACATGGTAAATGTCAAACTATTTAACTAATAGTTAAATCTAAAAGATAAGGTTAATATAGTGACCCAAACCTATCTAAAACTTATTTTTGAGTGGTTTTAGACACATAAACACCTTATCCTCTATGTAATTTATTTTGGAGCCATTAGAAACCTAACATGATTTTATTATAATATAATATATTAATATTTTCCTAAGGTGACCCCACACCTCTTATAAAAGGGCACTTCTCCTTCTCTCAAATTCACTCCTTGAAACCCATTTGGATCGAACAAAAACTACTCAAATATACTAAAAACTATCCTACCTTTATTATAGAGGCATTAGTTTGATCAGAAATCCAACCTAAAAAATCCATTTTAATCAAATCCAACGGAAGAACCCGAAGAAGAGCTAAATATCTCAACACCTCTTTCAAGTTATTTTATTCTTACACTTCCTCATTCATTGTTGTTTCTATTATAAAACAATAACTCTAGTATATTTGATATAATATTATTTTATTATAAAAATGGTACAACAATATTCATTATGTTATCCATCCTATCAATAACATGTCACCATACGTGCGTACGTATGACTTACTGTCTTCATGTTGTGGTGTAGTTGTTATTCAATACATAATTATTTGAATGGGTGTGATAATGATGTATAAATGATGTAAATAATATAAATAACATGTTAATGATTCTTTATATAAGATATACCATCCATTTAATTATGATTTTAATTACAAAAGAATGATATTGTCGCTCGTGCGTACGTACGGATTACCGTTTCCACGAACGCGTTAAGATTAATTCCCCATCATATCAATTCAAAACTAATTTTAATATGCTGATTAATTTTTTTATAGACTTAATATCATTATGAATAAGAATAAAATTCATCCTTTCCATGAAAAACATTACTTACGTAAGAAATCTGATAAAGGAAAACAAATTAGTTAACTCCCGAAACGACGATAATACTTAAATATTATAAACAAATCGATACTAAAATATCATATATGATATAATATTAATATATATGGTTCTTGTATAATTTAATAACAATTATTTAACCATTATACAAGATTTTAACCTACCCTTGACCAAGGAAAAGTACAAGGTAATGGTTAATTTCACAATCTCTTTATTATCTGACTTTGTTTTTACGTAAGTTTCTACTAGGACCACTTTATCATCCACATCCATGTTTCATAAAAATGTATTTCAAAACATTTTTAATATTTACTAGACAATGGGTTAATGTAATTTATACCCTTATTTGAATATATATGTTTTTAAAAGAATCTTTCAGTCGTTTTCCAAACAAAGTACTTTAAAACATTTTCAACAAAATTAAGGTAAGATGGATTTTTTAACATATGCGGTGGGTGCGGCTATATTCCACCGATATAACATCATTTAAGATTACCTTTCAATCTGATAGGAATATTTTCAAAATAACGGTTTTATATTTTAATTACAAAACATTTATATGATTTCAAAATAGAAAGATATATTTCTCTCAAACATTTTTTATTTAATCTATGTAAACATCTTTTAATGGATTTTAATCTTGTTTGAAGTTGATTTATTATGATACAAATCTTCTATTTTTTATTGAAAGTTTTTTGAAATGTTTGACTATGGATTTGTTATTTTTCTACCATTCATGGTTTATGGACAAAGTACTGACATTTTGTATGGTAGTTTTAATATGAATGTTTATGTTTTGTTTGAAACTTTGCATATTAGGAATGCATTGTACTTAGTAAGTGATGGGTGGATCCTTCTATAGATCCTCGATTCATAGGTAGGTCTCATGAGACAAACTAGTGTCTTGGCACAAGGCCTTGAAAAAATCTTATTTGTAGTCTTGGAACAAGGCCTTTAATATGTGGTTATAAGGTCTGGATTATGCATTCCATCATTATAAATGCGGCTATTGATATTTCATGTGATTATTAGACTAGTAGAATATCCATGTGAGTAAGTAAATGGAATTGTATTGATTTATATTTGCCTTTTATGATGAAGTTTATGTTGAAAAGGATTTAGATTTATTTTTACAAATTTCCTTAAATGTATATGTTTATTTATAAAAGTTTCCTCTATATTTTTATCCTTACTGAGCATCTAAGCTCAACCCTTTATGTGTTTTATTTTTTTGGTATACGAAGATGTATATTATGACTGACCTGCAAGAATAGTCTAAGGGATATGATTGTGTCCTAAATAGACTATATGGTCGTAGTTTTTCATTTTATAATGTAATGTTAAACTTATGAATGTGTCTAGTATTTAAAAGGATACTAAAAAATCGATCTTTCGAGACTTAATCTTTTGTGATCTTGCTAATGTTATGTAATAATGCACCGAATCTGGGTAACTAAGGTCAGAGCGTTACGGTTGGTATCAGAGGATGTTTAGTATAAACCATGGAAGCTAGATTTAGAAAAACTCTGATTAGAGAACCTTACCCTAAGATAAAATTTGAGTATTATTGTAGAATAACTTCCTAGAATTTTGGTACTATAGAGATTTTGTTATTTTTCCAAGAAATATATCCCTATATGGATTCGAGCAGGTAGTGGTGGATCTGGCACATATGGAAATATGGGTAAAACTTGAAATCACCACTTTGAGCTAGACTCGAACAGGAATTGGCGCATGAAAATGGTTCTTGCTGCACTCTTGGTTACAACACATTCAAGGGATATGATTAGGATAACCCACATTTTCTTTATAAACCATTATGAAGTATTTATGAGTATATACCTCCAAAAAGATAACATTTTTTTTATGATTATGGATAATATCAAAAAACTGTTCAATTTATGTTAAGTATATTACATGTTTGTAATTATGTATAGTGATTCATATACTAATCTAGTGTATGCCATTGTTTAGAAATGTTGCCTAGTGGAAGCAATGGAAACCATAGCTATACAGACACTCCATGTAGGGATTTCCCTCCTTCTCAAGATAATTATAGTGGAGCTAGTGATGTAACTGGTGCTGATTGTCTAATCACTATACTAGGACAACTAACTCAGGTTATGAATAATAAACATACCCGTATGAAGCACCCTGATCTACAGTGTGTTGGATCAATGTTAGATCGCTTAATGAGGAAACAAACACCAACATTCAATGGGGGTACAAATCCATTAGTAGCTGATCAGTGGATAAATTCCTTAGAGAAAATATTCCACACCATGGGGCGTAGTGAAAGGGAAAAAGTTGTCATGGAAGTTTACCTCCTCAATTGAGATTTTGATCAATGGTGGTTATTGATTCAAAATAAAAAGGAAGATGATGAAGTATCAAATGTGGAATGGAGAGAGTTTAATGAAATTTTCGTAGAAAAATACTTTCCTCATGACCATCAAGCGAATATGGAAAGACAATTTCTGAGTCTGAGGCAACAAGAGTATGAGAATGTCACAAAGTATGATGCTTACATTACAAGGTTATAGAGGCATGCATCATATTATATATGTAACCCAAGAAGTAATATTGATCATTTCTTTGATGGGTTAAAACCATTTCTCCATCGAGCATTAGCCTCACAATCCTTCTCATCATATGAAGATATTTTCTCCTAAGCAATCAAGATAGAAAAATAATTCTCTATTTCTTATGACTTTAAATCAAAGTAAGAGAAGAAGAGATTTTATGAACACTTTGGAAATAACAATAAGGTTAATAAGGGAAAATTTGAATATCCATCCTTTAGTAAATATGGGAAGAAACACCCTGCTACTTGTCTGAAGGGAATTGGAGTTTGTAAAAAGTGTGGTAAAAAAGGTCCCCAAGCTTGTGATTTCAAGGGGAAGAAAGAGGCTGTTAATGTTGAATTCTACAATTTCAGAGAATCGGGACATTATTCCAATGAATGTGCTACGTGTCAGGGGAACTTACCTTATAAAATGACAAATGATCAAGGCCAAGCATTTGTTATCACTACTAATGAGGTTGAATCTCCGAAAAACGTCATGGTAGGTAATTTAATGGTTTCTTCAAGTTTAGTCAATGCTTTATTTGATTTTGGATCATCGCATTTTTTCATATATTTCTAGTGTGATAAGAAAACCAGATATTTCCAATTTGATTTAATAATAGAGTTGTCAGAAAAAACTCTTAAGGGAAGTATCATTGAAACCAAGTTTTGTGAATTGGTCCCCATTAAGGCATATAGAAATTATTTATCTGCTGATCTCATCATCATACCGATGATTGAATATGATATAATCCTCAGTATGTATTGAATTTCAGACCACGATGTGAATATTTATCGTAAGAATAAGGAGGCTACAATTTTTTGATGATGATGATAACAAACACCTTATCTTTAGAGAAGAAACATCACAACCTAATTCTTATCTAGATCCACCCCTAGTAGCTCAACTAAATTCAATTATTGGGGAGGAAGAGAATGACATAACATTGGGTGAGGAAAGGAATGTTCAAATATATGATGTACCTATTGTGCAAGAATTTGTCGATGTGTTTCTAGAGGATTTACTTGGACATCCTCCAGAATGAGAAATTGAATTTTCCGTTGACTTAATTCCGGGTTCAGGACCAATATCGACGACCCCTTATAGAATTTCCACTACGGAATTAGTGGAACTAAAGAAACAACTAGAGGAATTGAGTAATAAGGGATTTATTCACCATTACGTTTCTCTATGGGGAACCCCTATTCTTTTTTAAGAAAAAAGATGGATCTATGAGGTTGTGCATTGACTATAGGGAGATCAATTCTATAACAATAATGAAATAGTATCCCCTACCTTGCATTATTGATTTATTTGACCAAATTAATGGATCTCAATACTTTTCAAAGCTTGGCCTTTGATCTAGATAGCATCAGTTGTGTGTGAAGAAGGAAGACATTCTGAAAATAGCATTTCGAACCTCGTACGGGCATTACGAGTTTACAGTAATTCCTTTTGGATTGACTAATGCACCCTCTGTCTTCATGGATATAAAGAATAGATTTTCAAGGGTTATCTTCATGAATTTGTAGTGGTATTTATTGATGATATCTTGGTATACTCAAAATGCTATAGAGATCATGAACATATCTTTTGCATTATTCTAAAGACTCTTAGAAGACATGAATTATATGGGATGTTTAGAAAGTGTGAATTCTGGTTTTAGGAGATTTCTTTTCTTGACTATATTGTCTCTAAAGATGGAATCTTTGTTGATCCTTTTAAGACCACGGAAATCCAAGAATGGACAACACCAATGAGTATAATAGAGGTACACAATTTTATTGGCTTAGCAGGTTATTATCAATGTTTCATTCAGAATTTTTCCCGGTTGGCTAACCCATTAACAAAGCTCAAACATAAAGGGGTTAAATTTTTTTGGACAAAATATTGAGAAAAATGTTTCGAAGAACTGAAGATAAGATTAGTCAATGGTCCTATCTTGAATCTACCATCGAGGAATGATTGGTTTTTTATTTATATTGATTCATCAAAGAAAGTATTTTTTTTATCCTTATGTAGAATGATAGTGTTATTGCATATGCATAACGACAAATAAAAATTAATGAAAAAAACCATCCCATTCATGATCTTGAGTTATCAGCTGTAATACTTTCTTTGATGATTTGAAAACACTATCTCTATGGTGAAAAATGTGAGATATATACTGATCACCAAAGTTCGAAGTATATTTTCTCCTTGAAAGAACTCAAAATGAGGCAAAGACGATGGCTGGAACTACTCAATGATTAGGATTTCAACATACACTACCACCTGAGGAAGGCAAATAAGGTGGTGGATGCTTTGAGTAGAAAAGATCATGGTGTTCTGAACAAGATGAGAGTTGAAAAAGATTATATATACAGGGATCTAGTAAAGTTAGACTTGGGGATAACCATGGAAGGTGGGACATCAGTAATTTTTCATGTTCTTTCCAAAACATATTTACTAGAATGGATAAATAGTTCTTAGACCGATGATAAAGAATTTAAAAAGAAGATTAATGATGTAAATTATGGGAGGTTGAGTGACTTTGTGTATGAAGATGGAATTTTGAAATTTGGGAAGAGAATTTGTGTTCCCGATATACTTGATCTAAAAAGTGAATTGTTGGATGATGCTCACAGTCCCAATTTTCTATACAACCTAGTATCACTAAGATGTATAGAGATTTTAAGGAACATTTTTGGTGGGACAACATGAAGAGGGAGATTACTGATTTTGTGTCAAGATGTATGGTTTTTCAACAAGTGAAAGCTGGAAGGCAACAGCTCAAAGGAGTCATGCAACCTCTTCCCATACCTAAGTGGAAATGGGATAATATTACAATGGTCTTTTTCATGGGGCTACCAAAGTCACCAAGAAGAAATGATGCAATATGGGTCATTGTTGATCATCTTACAAAGTCAACACATTTTCTTTCTATAAGAGAAGATTTACCACTAGAACGTCTAAAAAGACTATATATTAATGAAGTTGTGATACTTCATGGAGTACCACTATCGATTTTTTCTGATCATGATCCACATTTTACATCAAGATTCTGGAGAAGTATTAAGAAATCCCTAGATACTGAACTTCATTTGAGCACTGCCTACCACCCCCAAACTGATGGACAATCAGAATAGACTATTAAAACCTTATAAGACATGTTGATATCATGCTAACATGACTTTCAAGGTATATGGGATCAATATTTACCTCTGGTAGAATTTTACTATAACAATAGCTTCCATTTAAGTATTCATATGGCACCTTAGAAAGTATTATACAAAAAGAGATGTTGCACACCACCCTATTGGGATGATGTTGGTGATATAGAACTTATAGGCCTAGAACTTGTGGAGGAAACGATGGAAATGGTGAAGGTAATCTAAACCCACATCAATGAAACTCAATGTAGGAAGAAGAGCTATGCCGATAACTGAAGGAAGGATTCAAAATTTCAGGCAGGAGATCATGTTTTCTTGAAGGTATCTCCATGAAAGGGTGTTATATGTTTCGATAAGAAGGGAAAATTAAGTCCCAGGTACATCAGACCTTTCGAAATTCTAGAATTAATTAGGGTTATAACTTACTATTTTGAAATGCTGCCAAGTCTCTCCAAAGTTCACGATTTGTTCCACGTATCACTGTTGAGAAAATAAATGCTTGAACCAATGCATGTGTTGACCTATGAAGAAGTAGAACTAGAACCTGATCTGTCTTATTGCGAAGAGCCTGTCAATGCTCTTGGTACAAGAGAAAAAGTGTTGAGAAACTAGAAGACTCATCTGGTAAATGTTCTATGGAGAAACCATAACATGGAAGAGGCAATGTGGGAACCCGATGAACTTATGATAAAGAACCCCTCAAGTATTTTAATGTAGTAATATTCTATAAATTTCAAGGATGAAATTATTTTATGTAGGGGAGAATGTAACACCCCAAGCTTTCACAGTACACTTCCCTTTGAATAATACAATAGTGTGTGTTGTACACAAGTTCGAATTCTGACACACCACAACCAATCAAACTATCCGTTATGAATAGTAATACCCACTTTTAGAAATTTTATAAATTATATATTTCAAAACGGACTCCATTTTTGGATTCGGAAGATCAAAATTAGCTTAAAGATAATTTTTTTTTATTTTTCTGAAAACATTCAATTTTTGACGAATAGTGAAAAACACTGAGTTATAGTGTAAAACCGAATTTTTTTAAATAAATATTAATTTTATTTAAATTTATTTCGGGTAATATAAGAAACATAGTACCTATATAAGTTCAATGTAATTCATTGGAGTTAGTTAATAATAATTTTAGATATATAATACTTTTATTGATCTTTTTACCATGTTTTACCCACCTCCTAGGTGCATTTGCCAATTTGTATAAAACATAATTTTACCACTTATGTGAGTTGAATTTAAAAAATCCGAGAAAAAATGTTTATATCATTAAGTATAATTTGGTTCAATGAGATGAAAATATTTTTTTGTGAATAGTATATTTTTACTTTTATTTACCACGGTTAACAGTAAATAGGGTAATTAAGGATAAAAATGATATTATTATTACCCTAAAACATGTCCTAATTCTATTGGATAAGTATAATTAGAACAAAAACAACCTTAGGAATAAAATATGATCCTCTTTGGTCCACTTGTATTAGATTAGGACATTTATTATTTTATTTAAAGAAGAGTTAAAAGAGTTAAATTCCAAGTTTAATAACTAAACCATTTTTAAATATATAGTAATACAGAAGATAAATTCAACTATAAAAATTAATTAGAAAGATAAAAATATTTCCTACAAAATTTTATTTTATTTATAATATTTAGACATTAAATAATTTAATTTATTTATGACACAATAATAATGCAGTAATTATTTTATTAATGAAATATTAACATAATTGATATTATAAATACGAAAATAAATGTAATCTGAGAATTATTATGAATTAAAATAATTTACTAGGTTACTATGAAATGTTAGGGTTTCTTAAATGATTTTTTTTAATTAATAATGCTGTTATGAATTTTGAAAAAATAAAATACCAAATAGTGTCCAAATTGACATAAAAGTGTTTTTAAAATAAATATTATATTATTAATTGGTATTTTATTCCTAAATTTATAAGGTTCGGCTAAAGGGATTAAATACTATTATATATTACATTAATTAACCACTTGGGGTTTATTTTAATGTTTATAGTATGTTTATTAACCATAAAATAAAAAAACACAAGAGACATGGTAAATGTCAAACTATTTAAGTAAGTGTTAAATCTAAAAGATAAGGGTAATATAGTGACCCAAACCTATCTAAAACCTATTGGTTGAGTGTTATTCGACCAATAACCACCTTTTAATTTAAATAAATTTTTTTGGAGCAATTAAAAAATCATTATTATATTAATATAAAATAATATTTCAATATTTTCTTAAGGTGCCCCTCACCCCTCTAATAAAAGGGGACTTCCCCTTCTCTAAAATTCACACATTAAAAGCAATTTAGAATAGCCAACCCATGACCAAATAGACTTCCTAATATAATCCCTTTATACTAGAGGCCTTATTTTGATCATAAATTAATCCTAAGGAGCCCTTTTTATCAAATGAAAAGGAAGAACCCGATGAAGAGGAAAATATCTCACCACCTCTTTCATGTTATTTTCTTCTTCCACTTCCTCTTTCATTGTTGATTACATTATAAAATTATAACTCCAGTATATTCTATATAATGTTATTTTGTTATAAAAATGGTACAACCATATTCATTATGTTATCCATCCTATGAACAATATGTCACCATACGTGCATACGTACAACTAACCGTCACCATGTCGTGGTGTAGTTGTTATTCAAAACATTATTATTTGGGTTGGTATAATAATGATGTATAATTTATTTAAATAATAGATATACCATGTTAATGATTCTTTATATATGATATAACATCCATTTACTTATGATTTTAATTACAAAATAACGATATTGTCTCTCGTGCATACGTACAGATTACCGTCTCCACAAACATGATAAGATTCATTCCCCATCGTATCCATTCAAGACTAATTTTAATTTGATGATTAAAAATAATTTTTTAAGACTTAATATCATTCTTAATATGAATAATATAAATCCTATCCATAACTAAAATTACTTACGTAATAAATCATACAAAGGAAAATGAATTACTTAATACCCAAAATGACGATAATACTTAAATATTATTAACAAAACAATATTAAAAGATCATATATGATATCATATTAATATATATGGTTCTTTTATAGTTTAATACCAATTATTTCACCATTATAAATGAGGTTAAACTACCCTATACCTAGGAAAAGTACAAGTTAAGGGTTAATTTCATGATCTCTTTATTATCCAAGATTGTTTTTATGTAAGTATCTACTGGGACCTCGTTATCATCCACATCCATTTTTCATAAAAATGTATTTCAAACCATTTTTACTATTTACTAGACAATGGGTTAAATTCATTTATACCCTTATTTTAACTTATATGTTTGGAAAATAATATTTCTGTTGTTTTCCAAACGGGGTACTTTACGACCTTTTTGAAAAAATTAAGGTAAGAATGTTTTTTTAACTTATACAGTAGGTGTAGATATATTCCACCATTATAGCATCATTTAATCTTCCCTTAAAAGATTAATGAAATATTTTCAAAATAATGTATTTCTATTATAATTACATTACTTTTAAATTATTTCAAAATAGAAAGAGATATTTCTCTCAAACAGTTTTGATTTTATCTATGTCAACATCTTTTAATGGATTTTAATCTTGTATGAAGTTGATTTATTTTGATACAACCATAAATTTTTTATTGATGGTTATATGATATGTTTAACTGTGGATGTGTTATTTTTATACCATTCATGGTTTATAGATAATTTATTGACATTTTGTATGCTAGTTTTAATTGGAATGTTTATGTTATGTTTAAAACATTTCATATGTGGAATGAATTTGACTTAGTAAGTGATAGGTGGAGCCTAATGTAGATCCTAGATGCATCGGTAGGTATCATGAGAAAAACTAGTGTCTTGGCACAAGTCTTTGACAAAATATTATTTGTAGTCTTGGCACAAGGCCTTGACTGTGTGGTTATGAAGTCTGGCATTATGCATTCCAACATTATGAAAGTGGCTATTGATTTTGTATGTGATTATTCTACTAGTAGAATATACCTATGAGTAAGTAATTGACATTATTTTGATTTATATTTTCCATTAATGAAGAAGTTTATTTTGAAAAAGCTTTTGTTTTAGTTGTATACATTGCCTAAAATGTTTATTCTTATTTATGAATGTTTCTGCTATATTGTTATCCTTACTGAGCATCTAAGCTCACCCATTTCTAGGTTTTATTTTTCAAGGATGTGAAGAATTATATTATGACTAACCTATTGGGATACTCTAAGGGATATGAGTGTGTCCTATGAAGACTATATTATTTTAGTTTTTCATATTATAGTGTAATGTAAAACTTATAAATGTATCTAGTATTTCCAAGGAAACCAAACAGATCGGCCTTTCGAGACTCGATCTTTTCAGATCATGCCAATGTTATGTAATAATGCCCTGACTTTGGGTAACTAGGGTCGAGGCGTTAAATTTTTAAGTCATGGTTTTTAGGAAGATAATAAATCATATTTTCATATTATTCTCCAAACTAAATTATAATTTTGATATGTATATATTTAAATGGGATAAATAATAAAGTCTTTTTAGTATATATTTTAGACATATCATTATCTTTGATTCATGATTGAATAAAGGAAAACATAGTGTTGTATTATTAATTTTAATGTTTTTAGAAAAGAAATTTTCAAATATTAGAGTCCCATCTAGGACATCATTTTTTCTATAATAACTTCACTATTAGTTATTAGTAGACTTAAGGGAAATTTTGTGGTTGTTTTTATAGAATCAAGGAAACCATTGAATTTTTTTCATAAGTGTAAAAAATATTCCATCTCTTTACTGTAAGTATGAATCAAGATATATATCCTTTTAGTGGTATGGAGGCATAAACTATTGTATGTTTTATGGAAAATGTTTGTATTAAAGGATGAATCATTGTATTTCTGTCGTAGATATGGATTTTTTAGTATGTGGATGACATTCATGTGTGATCATTAAAACGATTGATCTTCTATAATGAACGTAATCATAAATTATTCTTTTTTATCTAGGTTGAGTGAATTTATATAGATTAATTGATTTTCCTATGATTAATTCATGGAAATTGTATAATTTTATGGTAAAAACACAAATTTATAGGAAATATATAGAAGTGGTAAATGTAATTTCCTTAAACAATGATGAGATTGATAATATCAGAATTGTGTTAATTATAAAGTGGGATAATAAAATGGTAATTAATGGAAATTTGATTGAATTTTTTATATATTTATTTTGTTTGGTTATTTAGTTAATATTTTTTTATATTTCAGTTTTATATTATGTTCATTATAATTATATCATATTGAAGTGATGAAAACCATGAGGGGATAATTAAATTTTTTAATTATGAGTCAATAAAAACATTGTGGTAGAACATATATTAATTTTTGAATGAAAATGTAGGTTGTGAGGTTATATTTAGTTGATGTGATAGTTTTGTAGTTGAGGTATGTGTTTTGTCTACGTTTTGTTAATATTGATTTCCTAGATATATATGAATGTTAGGGTTGAATTTAGATCATATAAAACATTGTTATATGATGTTTTTTGGATAATATGTTGTGATTTTTGTTGTGATATGAGTTTTGGATTTGGGTTATGGTTTATATATGAGACAACTTATATAGAGACATTCTTATTTTATAACCCCAGTGAGTGTTGTGTATCACAACCATAGACATAACTATGTTTATCATAACTATGAAACTATATTACTTTAATTTATGTTACTATATTGAAATATTTATCATTAAAATTAATTTTTATGGTTACAACTATGACTCTTAGAGTCCTAGGTAATGATAGGTTATCATTGATGTGTTCTCTATAGTGTTATGGTTATGGTGATGGGGTAGATGTAGTGGATGATTTCATATAAAAATATATCTATGATTTTTTATACATAAATAATTAATATTTTATATTATATTTATTGAAGAACAACCATGCCATTATTCTTGATGGAAGTGAAGTTTGAGGAGGAACACAATTGGTAAACTTGAATTAGGACCCCAATATTTACTTTTATTTCTTACTTATAAGATTGTGTCATAGGTGGTTCTAAGTGATGTTATTTTGGGCATGACATGGTCTAGAATGGAGTATAATGAGTCTTATATTGATTATTTATTTATATTGACATTTAATATTTTTTTGGAGGGTTGAAAACAATCATGATTATTCGTTTTTAGATATAATGGGTGATAATGTTTTGTGTATACTGGATGTAGTTTTGTTTTATTAAAATAGGGAAATGCTTGTAGTATTCAAGATTAATAACAAAAGGTATTCCTTCCACCCCTTGGCCTATTAAAGAAGTGCATTGTGAGTTACTCTCAATTCATTTACTAGATAATTAAAACTCATTCAATAACCATGATTTGATACAATTTTATGATAATGTGTATTATATGACCATGTTTTGAGAAAGAATAGATAAAAGTTACATGGATTTCAAGTCTATCATATTAGATGGTAATAGGTTGGGTTGTAGTCTTGGGATCCAAGATTAGGTTACTGAGAGAATCTATTATTATATATATGATCTTTCAGTGTTTATGGTTACCAATATAATGTAATAATATCTAAAATGTTTTTACATGGTCTTGGAATTTATTATATAGGAATAACTCACAATGGTTGTGTGTGTTATTCATTAAACTATTACTATGATTGAACTAGGTGTATATATAACTATAACCATTAACATAATCCTTACAAGGAAAAGTTTGATTGTAATTATATAGAGAGTGAGTAGAAATATTTAGGTATAGAGGGATATGGAGTAAGAGGAATAAGTTTTTTCTTAAAATAGGGTTGATCATGTAGACATGGAAGTGGAGAGGGTAATTTTTTAGAAATTATATTTGTGGATTTTTCTAAAGAATGTTTTTTAAATTCTAATAAGAAAAAAAGAGAATACTAGAGGAAGTAAAATATCATTTTATATTTTCTATGACGTTTAGGATCATTGTATTCTACTATAAAATATTTAATTATATGGATAAAAACAATTATGGACATTATTTCTTAGTCATTGTGAGATTCTATGATCAAGTGGAAATTTATATGAATTTTTAGAGTAGATGTTCCGACAGACAATATTTGATTAAATAAAAAAATAATAACTTTTCTATTTAGTAGTTGAGATATAATATTTGACATTATTGAGTGAGATTAAATAACATTTTGTGTCATTTCATTTATTTTAAAGAAAACAAGAACTAAATTTTTCTCCACATTAAGAGAGGACATTAAAAAAATATAGGTGAGTTCATTTATTCAAAGAAATATAATGATGTGTTGAGTAATTAAGTATTGAATGGTTTGTGAAGTTGTATTATTGAGACTATTTTTAGGTGGTATGCGGCACCCTATGACAAAAATACAGTTTTGTATTGATGTAGGTCCCCTTATTTATGGTTTTCATGAGTGTCCAACTCAAATTTATTAGGTTGTTATAGTGATTAGAGATTTTATTATTTTATATGTAGAGGCCATCAATAGTTTGAGTTTTATTCTTATTAGTGAGGGTGATTTTTGTATGGGAATAATGTGATAGTGAAAGGGATTCCCCATCAGTCACAAAATCCACTCCAAAAACGTTTTCTTAAACAACATCAACAATATTATAGACCCTTTATATAGGGTGTATATGCTAAAGATAGAACTTAGAACATTAATTATAATCAAGTATTGATGAATTATTAGTGGTGAAGAGAAGGAATGAATTTATAGTAGTGTGTTAAAGGATTTAGATGTGGTAATATTCATATATTGGATATTGATAATTTAGGAAAACCCACGGTTATTCAACAGAAAACTAATAAAATTTTGACTCATCCCTCAATTTTATTTAATTCTACCAGTCAGATACATTTATATTTCCTGTCTTATTAAGAACTATGCATTTGACCAATGAGAGGTTCAGTCAACCTCTAAGGAAGTGTACTCATATCAAATACCTATCAAGTATATTTTTGGTGGTTTATAACTAAGTGTATATGATAAGCGGTAACCCAATGGAGTGGGTATGGTACTTTTGTAAGTGAATCTATTAAATTTCATACATGGAATGGAATGGATATATATATTTAATATATTTAACATTATTACTAATTAATGGTTATTTATTCTAATGATAATTGGGATCATGTGATGTTCATCAAAGGAATAGATCATACAAATGGTTCATGGAACATTTTGTATAGCCCATATCTATTATGATACCATTGATTTTTGGGGGGGGGGTGAATCAATGGTATAGGTTTTTAATAAGTAATTATTTTAAATTAACACCATATGACCATTTAAAGTCATATAGCATTATCTTATATCTTTTCTACCCATGTATAAAAAAAATAGAAACCCATACAACAGACATGCGATTTATACAAGTTCACTCTTCATTGTGAGAGATTATTCGTCAATCATGTCTAACCATTTTCTGGACAATGAATTTTGTTATCACTAAAACCATGTAGATATAAAAAATATTGATCAATTGACATCTAAATATTTTATAGGTATTATCCACTTCTCAAAATAGATATGTATTATCCAGTTCTAATAAATGATAAAGAATTATTTAGAATGGATCCACCACTACTTTAGTATTAATACACACTTTTGTTTTAATTATATCTTCAAATAATCACAGTATGATTAAACATTAGAGGATTGGTTTTATTAAAAAATAATTTGAATTCTAGAAAAAAATTATTACAATAGTAGTAGATTTTGATTACCCTCTGTTAATTATGACGATCTTTTCAGGCACGATATAATGTATTTATAAATATTATCTCCTTCCTTATTAAAATACCATTCCTAGATCAATGAAAATGGAACCAGGTTTCATTATCTTCTTTATAATCTTTATGTGGAGTGTAGGTTTTATGTTATAGTTTTCAATCTCATTTAGAAAAAAATTGTTCAACATTGTAGACTATGTATATAAGGACCGATCCTTAAAATGTTACTTAATCTACAATTCTACAAAAGGACGCACATTATTACAAAATGAGGATCATTTTTAGTTTAGAGTTTTAATGAATTAGGATTTATTAAATACAAGACATACCACAATCATACAAGAGGATACTACTAAAATAATAATAATTTTTTATCAAAATACAAAGCATTAGAACTTAAAACATGATTTCTTTAACAAGACTCTATATCAAACATTACGACTCCATTATTTATCTTACTGATCATTATATCCTATGAAATACATTTAAAAAACTGGGATGAGTATAAAACTCAGTAAGGTATATAAAGAATGATAGTGTTAGTCATGTGATAACATAAAAACCAATAAAACCAATAAAACCAATAATCATAAATAAAATATATGCCTAGAAACAACTTTTTTTGTTTCCCTGGTAAATGTTTACCATATCACTCTTACGTTCATCCTTAAACATGGAATAAATTTTTCCCCACATCCATATCTGGAGTACCCAATGCATTGGAGAGCAATAATGGAGCTCACCCATCATATATTTAGATATAATGGTCTTAACCCAATATATTATGAGCTATAATCGGATCAAACCAACAAAAAAATTGTCCAAGTATCATATCATGGTAATAAGGTATCTTGAAATCATGAGAAACCACTCATTCCATACACATAAAAAAATAATCCTTTTGAAATTTATTAAATAGAGTTAAAAAATATTTAAAATGAAATTACTATAAAATATAATTGGAGAGATAATTAATAGAATCAAATGGAATATGTATATACACTGTAAATAAAAAAATTAATCATAATACAAAAAAAATCATCACACCAATTATGTTAATAAAATATAATGTATAAAGATGAAGGATAACCCAAATATTGGAAATTGGGTTAAGAAGTCCCTAACCTTGGGTTCTTCTTAGTTAAAATATGTTTAAGCCTCTGGTATAATAGTTAAAATAGTGTTATTAATATCTTGATGAAACATATTAATATTTATCATGACTTTTCTAATCATTTTACAACATCATTCGATACATTTATTAGTAATAGTTTGTTATTTACATTATGTCGGGTGCGTTATTTACATGGTTTACCTGATCGGTTCATGATGGATATTCTTGTCGATTGGAAGTGAAACTTCATAATTGGAAAGGAATTACATTTACATATTTCCAATAACATTAATTATTCGATTTATTATCTTTATTTTGAAACATGGAGGATTCATAAATGAAATCATTATTGATATTTGTTTAGGACATTTTGGCGATTCTTCGATTATGGAAAATCATTTGTTTCCTAAATTAATTACATTTATATAAAATGATTCTAGAACCTTATATAAATCCTAATACATAAATTATAATATGTTTCAACCATATAAATGGTTTTGTGACTAGTCTTGAAGAAATTAAATGAAATTTAAATCACCTCATCCATGATATCGGTAAATCGACACATTAGAGACTGTGTTTTAATTTCATGAATGATTGGGAGAGGATAATAATATTGATGAGGGATTTTCCATGAAAATGGAAAAATCCAAAATATTCTAGTTTCTAGAGATTTTATGCCTCTTGTATAAGAGGAAGGGAATAGATTATAAGAAAATAAAAGGAAATGAAAGGAAAACACATGAAAATTTAAATAGATTCTTACCCCCAGATTTATTCTCCTTTAGATCCTTTTTAAGGCCTTTGGTTTGGGCCTTTTGATGAGACCAATATCTCTAGAATATGGGGAAGTCCCTTTTTATTATTATTTGGTAAAACATAGGTAAGGCTCAAGGATTTACAGATGTGGGAGGAAGAGGAGAATGATGGTGGTATTTATAGTGGAGAAGAGGAGGTATTTTTTAATAATTCATGTGACCCAAAATTGTAATAACAACATGTGAGTTAGAACCAAGTGGAATTACATCATTTATGATGTCAAAAATAGTGTATTTACATGATAATTTGAATATAGGGTATTTTATCGTATTTAACTATTCATAAAAAAAATGTTAGTTCAATTAGACTCCAAATAACTTGCTGGACACAATTCTAGATAAATGTTTTTTATGATTCAAAACATAAAAGATAAAAAATTATGTTTAAAGGGTAGTTATAAATATCTATATAAATCAAAGTTAGAATCATTTTGTTTTTATTTTTTAAAACCTTGTGGTTTTACATTATCTCCACCTTCTAGAAATTGTATCCCCATAATTTTATTTACTCATTAAAAAAGTGAGTGAACATTTTCCTCATATAATTTTAAGATACATATGTTTCTTAATCAAGCATGCAGTTTCTCCAAAAAACCATTACCTAGTTGATTACGTTATTCCTTAAAACCTATTCCCTTCGACCAAGAATTTGAATTGGTTTCTCTTTATAACAAAGGTTTCCATTCCAGGTGAACTGATTCTGGGATCAATACATGAGATTAATCTATCACATACTTTCTCAACATGAAAACATGATAAACACTATTTACTAGAGACAAAATCGAAGGCAAAGTTACTTAGTATGAAATTGGTCCAAATTTCTCTAGGATTTCAAAAGGACTAATGAACTGTTAAATAGCTTTATTTTCTTACAAAAACGCATCACACCTTTCCAAGGAAAGATATTAAGAAAATAATGGTCAGATAACTTGAAAGTTAAGTCTATAATTTTTTATCTACATAACTTTTCTGCCCGCTCTGAACTATTCTAATGTTCTACTGGATCATCTTCACTTTCTCATCCACTTCCTCTACTAGTTTTATTCCCACCGTATTCTTTTCCCAGACTCCATCCCAAAAATATAGAGTTTGACACCGCTTCTAATACAATGCCTCAAAAGGTTCTATATATATACTGGAATTAAAACTGTTGTTATAAGAATCATCAACTAAATAAATATGTTGTTATAAACATCTTTGGTAGTCCATTGAACAATATCGAAGCATAGCCTCCAAAGTCGTAATAATTCGTTCAGACTACCCATCTAGTTAAGGATGAAAATATATACTGAAATACAATCATCTGACCAATGAATTCAAAAGACCCTTCTAAATTTTATAAGTGTACCTAAGATCCTGATCATATACAATGGAAAGTGAATCATCATATAACCAAACAATCTATTTTAGTTATAGTCAATAAAGATGATCCAATGAAATTGTATCTTGAATAGAAAGGAAATACAACTATTTTTTCATCTAATAAAAAATAACCCAAATCAATTTATTTCCTTGAGAATCCTTAGGAATTCCCACCTTGAATTCCTTGGATATATTCTCCTATTTCCACTATGGCACTAGAAAAGGTTTAAGCATCCCCTTCGATAACTGATACTTTACATTTTCCTATTCACATGTCAAACTTTTCACAGTTAATTTTGAAATATCCTTTTTTATTCCATCCCACTTGTAATACTCTCAAAGGTCTCCGTACATCTTAGTACTTCCAGGATGAACTGAAAATGGGGAACTATGAGCTTCACACAACAAATTTTTCTTTAACTAGAAATCAAAAGGAACACAGAACATATTTCCAAATCATAAAACACAATATTTATCATGGTTAAATTTTGAAAACATTCCAATTTTAACCATTTCTACCTTTTTCTATTTCTTATAACCTTACTTATATGATTACTTAATTCTTTCTAATAATAATTACTACATTGAAACTTGAAACAAAATAGAATTATTCCCTGTTTTGACAACTTCTAAGACAAAATTCATCAAATCATTAATCAATTGACCTTGTTCCAAATGTAACATGATTACTGATGCATGATGTTTTCGACTTGAGGAATCCACCAAATTGTTTCCATTACTAGGATTTTAATTGATTGAGAAGTTATAATACTTTATCAGTTTAATACATCTTCTCTACCTCATGTTTAATTCTTTCTAAGTGAATATATGAATCATAGTTTTATGGTTTGTATATTTTTGACATTTGGATCCATATAAATGATGCCTCTAAATT
This sequence comes from Viscum album, assembly GCA_963277665.1. NCBI lineage: Eukaryota > Viridiplantae > Streptophyta > Magnoliopsida > Santalales > Viscaceae > Viscum > Viscum album. The sequence goes on along the minus strand of OY728128.1, from coordinate 1,740,887,128 downwards.
TTTAAGGAAAAAACCATGGATACCAATTTCAAGTCGCATGTGGGAAAATTTAACTCATCATTTATTAGTTGTCTTAATGCATAAGAAATTACCTATTCATTTTTCATCATAACACAATCAGGTTCCTTCAATGAAGAACACCATAGATGAACAAATCACCATTTGGGGAAGGGGAGGACAAAACTAGAGCATTCACAAATCTCTTCTTTAGTTCCTAAAAACAAACATCACATTATTCAATCCAAACAAATTTAACCCATTTTTGTGTTAAATTTGTTATTTGGCTAGATTACCAAGCATGGTTTTTAGAAAACCATCAGTAATAACTTGCTAAATAAAGAAAACTACAAATGTCTGTAATATTTTAGCTCTTTTCCATCATCTAAAAATTTTGGTTTGGCCGGATAAACAATTTTCCCATTCTTATTTAAAATTTTCCGAAGAAAATAAATATTTTCCAACAAAAAATCACACTTTCTTAATAGTAAATGATGTTTTTTTATTTTATGGTTTGAAAAAACCCCTTATATTTTTTTCATGGTCCTATTTACTTATAGAATATACCATAATGTCATCAATAAACACAACTAAAAAATTATCCAAGAACTCATGAAATATTCTATTCATAAGATTCCTGACTACAACAGGTAAATTAGTAATCCAAATATGGATAACTAAAAATTCATAATGACCATATCTAGTATGGAACACAATCTTTGGGATGTCTTTATCCTTTACTTTCAACTGATGGAACCTCAACCTCAGGTAATCCTTTGAAAAATACTTCCCTCCCAAGAGCTGATCAAAATAGAGCATTTATATGGGGAAAAGGAACATTATTTTTAATATTAGCGTTATTGAAGTCTCTATAATTGATGAAAAGTGCCATTGAAACATATTTTTTATTAAAATAACAAGACAAGAGTTCCCTATAGTGACGTTCTAGGTTTGATGAAACCTTTATCTAATAATTCCTACAATTTCCTTTTTAATTACATATGTTCTATTTGGTCCATTCGATAATGGGGTATAGAAATTTCCATAGAATTAGGTTTTAAGTCAATAGAGATCTCAACCTCTCGATTAGGAATAAAACCTAGAAACTCATCGGGAAAACATCCCTGTATAAATCTACCACTAACACATCATTAATCCAGTTAGTTCCATTATCTTCAAAAATATGAGAAATATAACTTTTATTTTTATTCTTCAAATGTTTCTTATATTCCTGATAAGTTATTAATGGTATGGGATCATTTTTGTACCCAAACTAAAATTATTTTTGAAAACAATTTCTTTATCTCTCTAATATTTCTTAGTATGATAAAAAATACAGTCTATACACAAAATAACATCAAACATCACTAGAGGCAAAACAAAAAGGTTTGTAGGAAATCTATTTCCAAAAATAAGGATAGTCAAATTATTTTAATTTCTTTTTTCCATAATATTGCATACAGGTTTTTTTACCATGATATCTGGTTTCATTTCATGAGGATGAATTTCTAATTTTTCAAAAAATGTCTTCTAAATGAAGGAATGTGGAGACATTGAATAAAAAAAACATTTTCAAAATCTGTAAAAACAAGTAATGTACCTAATACCTCCTCATTTTATAGTTTAACATCTACTAATGTGGTTGAGAATTATTTTAACAATACCATATGCTTCTAATATTTCTGATTCCCTGCTTGAGTTACTAGCTTCAAAAAAACATTAGAAAAATGAGCCAATTCCATATAGTTAAAGAATCCCACCATGGACTTCTCATTAATTTTCGGATCATTTTACATGAACTCATGAGACATGTTTCAAAACATTCCACATTAGTAACATTTATTAAAATCAACAAGAAATCTACCAGGATGCCTTTTACCACACTTTTAAATAGAAGGGCTGTTCATTTTCTTACCGATAAATTTCATTGACTTGTTCTTCCTCATTTCCTACAAAACCTAAACGCTTCTTATTCTTATCATCACAAGGAAAATATGTGTTAGAATACTCTATCTCATATTTTTCATCACAAATAACAATATTCTTAAATATTTTAAGCTCTCGCAAAGCCACATTTATTTGCAAAAAATGGTTTCAAACGAGAGTAAAATCTGTTGATTTTACTATCAAAATCCCAAGTAAAATATCATAAATACCAATCCAATATTGTAAAATTGGATTCATAGAAAAAGAATCTTAAAATAACAACATTCCAAACTGTCAAGATCATCTTGTTCTCTTGTATTATTAACCAGAGACCGCCATTTATTTCATTTAACTTCCAAAATATAAATATCTATTATTACCTTTTGAAAATCCAATCATCTAATTACATAAAGTATATTTTCTAGAGCATTGATCAATCCATCGACTAGCACTGGATTTACAGTTCGACTGAATACTAGAGGATGTTTCCTTATAAAATTATTCATAAAAGACATGTTTCTTCATAGTAGATCATGTTCCTCTCTACCATGGATACCATCCCCATTTATTGCTTGATTCAACTCACCCATTTCTGTCACAAACTTCTCGGTTCTAATTCCCATGATTTCATACTACAAATTTTGACAAACATCAACCTCTTGGTGCCTTCCTACTTCATTTTCCCTGTCTCTTTGGTAAAAGACCATTCTGTACAAACATAACTTAGATGAAGAAACATAGAAATCTTTAAATTCTGTAGCATTTCAAATTACCATAGTGTAAAAATTAGTTATGGTATTATTTAAATATAATCCCAACCCATGAAGTTATTTAAACCATCCTTTGATACAAACTATTATCAACCAACCTTGAAATATAAACTAATATTGATGTTTACACAAGGCCATACATTATTACACATTAAAAATATTTTTAGGTTTATTTTTTTAAATAATTAGGAAATCTTACATACAGAATATACCACATTTATAGAAGATGATACTTCTAAAACAATATCTATTTTTTAAAAAAATAAAAAATTGTAACATAAAACATGATTTATTTTATAACACTCTATATAAAACACCAATAATCCCATATTTCTCTTATCCATCCTCATATCTCATGAAAAACAGTTTAAAAACATTTGATGAGTATAAAACTTAATAAGGGATATAAATAATGAAATCCTTAGTCAAGTGATAATAAAAAAATAAAAAAATAATCATAAAAACTCACAGGAATAGAAAAATCATGTAGTTTCCATGGGAAATATTTACCATATCACACTTCCATATACCCTTACACACAAAATTACCTTTTGGTCAACTTCCATATCTGGAGAACCCAATGCATTGGAGAGCTATAATGGGGATCACCCGTCATATCTTGAGCTATAATGGGCTCTACCCAACATATAATGAGCTATAATGGGCTCAGCCCAACATAAATAATGTACAAGGAACATATCATGATAATAAAGTATCTTGAAATCAAGATAAACCACTCTTTCCATACACATAAAAAACAATACTTTTGGAATTTATTAAAGTGTGTTTTACAAACATTTTAAAAGGAAAGTCCCTTAAAATATAATTGGAGTGATAATTAATAGAATGAAATGGAATATGTATATACAATATAAATAAATGTAATTCAACATAAAATAAACCGAATTCTTGACACAAGTAAACTTAATACAACATAATGAATAAAGGAGAAGGTTAACCGAATTATTGGAAGTTAGGTTAAGAATTCATTTACCTTGGGTTCTTATTATATAAAAGCTATTTAAGAATCTTATATAATGGTTCAATTATTGTTATTAATATCTTCTTGAAACATATTATTGTTTATAACTCTTTATATGGTTATTTCACAACACCATTTGAAACATTTATTAGTAATACTTTGTTACTTCCATGGGGTCGGGTGCATTCTCTACACAGTTTCCATGAATGGTACATGATGTATATTATTTTTGACTAGAAGTGAAACTCTATAATTAGAGTAGAATGGTATTAAAATATTTCCAAAAACTTGAATTATAACATTTATAATTTGAAAATTTGAAATGAGTATGATCCATAACTTAAGACATTATTGATATTTGGTTAGGTCATTTTGGAGATTATTTGATCGTAAATAACTCTTCAGTTTTATAAATTAACAACATGTGTATAAAATTATTCCACAACCATATATAAGATATTATACATAAATTATAATCTGGTTCAACCATATAAATGGTTTCATGACCATTTTTGAATAATGTAACTGAAATTGAAATCATATCTTCTATGATGTCGGTAAATTGACACATCACAGACAATGTTTTAATTTCATGAATGAGTGGGAGAGGAGAAAGTGATTGATATGGAATTTTCCATAAACATGAGAAAATCTAGAATATAAAATATTTTATAACTTTCATGCCCCTTGGATAAGAGGAGGGGAAGAAATTATATGAATGGAAATGGAAATGAAAGTAAAACATCTGAAAATGAAAGGAGATTCTTACCACTTGATCTATTCTCCTTGTGATCATCCTTAAGGCCTTTGGGTTATACTTTATTATGATACTAGAAGATCTAGGACATGGGTAAGATCCATTGTAGGATTATTGGGCAAAAAATAGGTAATGATCATGGCTGGAGATGTGCGGGAGGTAGATGAGAATGAGGGTGGTATTTATAGTAGAGGAGAGGAGGTATGTCACGACCCGCTTTCACCAAATTGAGGGAAGCGTCAGAAGATTGCTAGAACCTTCCTTCTTTAAGTTGAAAGAGAGATAATGACCCCCAAAACCCGCCTTCAATAGGTCCTTGAGTGGTGACCCGCACCAAGGGTGTAGAGTCACACACTAAATGGAAGGCATTACCATTTTTCTTTTAATAGGATCAGGAGATAAGATAGTAAATGCCACAACACCAAAACTGAAAGTGCAAGTACAGTTGAAAGTAAACCATTCCCATGTACATGTTCAAAGGTAAAAGATACAAGTCACAAAACTCCAAAGGTAATGTACCAAGAAAAGGAAAACGACAACAACAACTACCCCAAGGTCTGAGCTAGTACTATCCCGCATGATCCCTGATGTCCTCCTGGAAACCTGAAAACAATATTATATATGTAGGGTGAGCATACAAGTACACTCATTAAGGAAAAACCAAAGACTCTCATGCACAAGTGAGGTGACATTCTAATGCCCCATGGAAAAATAGATAACAAAACACCTAACAAGGTAAACTATCCACCCAAACCTCACAAAGGCACACTCACGAAATAACACTAGTCAAGTAAATTATAGTAAGAGCATATCGATGTTTGGGTACCCCGCACCACTTTCCCTCTGGTTATTGAAGACATCCTACCCATCGAACCAATCCCACCATTCTTACCGCAGTCCCACTACCAAACCTCGCCCACACACTCCTAGTCCACAACCTCACCACAGTACCACTACCAAACACCGCCCGCACACACCTGGTCCATAACCACTATCCCACCCGCAAACACCTGGGACACAACCACTACACACAACCATAGCCGCAAACACCTGGTTCAGAACAACTACTGCCACGCCCGAAGACACCAGGGCCTTATCCCGAAGAAACTTTGGAAACAACCTGCCCACAAACACTTGGGCCAACCACCATAACTACCCCGCCCGAAGATTATTGGGCTAAAATGGACTTCAGGCCATCACAGCCTACCCAAAAATACTTGGGCTATCCGGGAAAGGGAGTAGAAATGAGCTAAGAACCAGCCACTAATTGAAGTGTTTAGAAAAACACCCTCCCCCATGAAATGGGGGTGTTCGACAATAAGTGCTCAACTTGGGTGGGACGTGAATACGAATCATAAGAACTACAAATATATGTATAAGTAACAAACACTCAACCAAACATAGGGTTTCCAAAGCCAACCCAAGCACAAGCACACTCGTCCCTATTCATAGGAAGCACACTGCTCACAACCGAGTCAAAAATCACCCCCATAACAAAACCCCATTTAAGCTATTCTTGCTTCCATGTTCAAGTAGTCTCATTTAAATAATTTTCTGCACTACTGGGAAACTAAAAACATAAGATCAAACCAAGGGAAAAAGTTAAATTCAACAACAATTTAAGCATTCACACCCAGTTCTCTTGAAAAGTCACAATAACCAAGGGATAATTGAGATTCCTCGAAGTACTAGAACCAAAAAAACCCGAGATACAGCCCCATGTTCCCAAAATCTAGGAGGCAATGGTTTCTCAACAATAGAGGATCCCACCCCAATTCTTGATATAATTAGAGTAATCACACAGCCTCAAATTCACAACTAGCGAAAGTAAAACTATAGGGGATCCCATCCCCATCCGCATTGCCCCAACAATCGGCCCGTGAAAGAAACAACCAAACCGCTACCACCAACACAATATTTTCAGATTTAAAAGATTTAAAACACTCCATGGTTTCAATTCCACTGTACTTTAACCGGGGTTATCATAGAAAAGAGTTGATCTTGGTGCTTTCAATTTATTTAACCAATTATACATAATTAACCAATTCCATGTTAGAGTTATTTAAATATACAGGGGTGCGAGGTTCATTAGTGTGCAAGGAAAGACCACCAACGGCCATGATTTTCAGTGAGCACAAGCCCATACAATACATAACAACATGAAAAGAGTATAGCAGAACATCGGTCACACCCACCCCATCATTTTTTAAAGGTCTGTTCAGTATCTTCATTAAGTTAGGTTTCTTCAATTTCTAGAGACAAAAGAATGCCCACCCCGCATGATTCACAGAAGGGGAGACGAAGGATAAAATCCCTACTTGACGAATCAAGGATCAACATAAAGTCCTTGCATGAGTAGCAGGAACTCCACAGAACGCGATCAAAGAAAACTTCAAGCGGTTACAACTTATTGGGAGGAAGGGTACTCTGAGCGCAGGGTGATCGATAAAAAAGAAATGTTGGGAGAAGCCTTTAGGTTATAAATGCTGAGATACAACATTCCCTGGATGGTTAAGATCGGAAATAAAAACTCGAAACTGCGTAAGAAGTTGGATCGTGGGTTGACCACACGGCTGGGCCACACCACACGTAACATAAAAGGTCCTCACCCTTTGGGGTGGTTAAAAAAGACGCACAACTCACCAATAATTTAATTTAAATTACATTAATGGGAATTAATGGGATTTAAAATAGGCTTAAAGGGGTCAAAAACATGTTTTAAAAACCAATTTGCGTAAAAATGGGGAACTATTCTAAAACCCATGGGGGTAGGCGAGAGCTACTGTCACCCGAGAGCTACAAGTAGCCGAGAGCCACCGGTAGCAGAGAGCTACCGGTTGGTGAAAACTACCAGTTGGCGACAGCTACCGATAGCCATGAGTGATTGGTAGCCAAGAGCCACCGATAGCTGAGAGCCACCGGTAGCCTAGATCTACCAGTAGCTGAGAGCTACCAGTAGCCGAGGGCTACCTAGACACCAAGGTCACCGGTAGGCTGGGTCTACTGCTAAAAGTCCCCAAGAAGCTGGTATGGCCTTCCAAACCACCTAGAACACCTCTAACATCTGATTTTTACCAAGTAATGGACCCCAAAAACCCGGGCCATTACATCGGATACTTCTCAAACTATTATTTTCCCCAAGAATATAAGAACAACCTAGAAAGGAGAATAGTGGGGTCCAAACAACCACCCTCTAAAGATACTTCTTAGGGGAAAACTGCTGAGTTGTTCAAAAGATGGAATAGAACCCTCCCCCATACATCCAGAAATACTCCCCCAAGAGTTATCAACCACAAATATTCACAACAAGAACAAGGATCACACTATCCAACACATGAGTTAGGGAGTCCCCTCCTACATGTAAGGATATTATCTGCTTTGGGTGGCAATGACTCGCCCGCACGAGCTTAATCACATCCACATTAATGAATCCTGATTAGCAGTCATGTTTTCCCATCATCACACATTTTTATACACACACACATAGAAAAGGGAACCGATCATCTAATAGCTAAGAAAAACAAGCATTTCATATATTAAAGCCCAAGGTACAGTCTAAGGATAAAAAAACAACAAGGAAGTCAAAACAGCTATCGGTACTGAACGCGTAACTGGGCATCCCATTCCCATGTTCTCTCTTCCAGGCCACCATTCCTCCACAACACACAAACCATGGGGAAGTTTCATCCACAAAGCACTTTCTCCTTACGATCCTCGATCTTGATTGGTCGTTCTATGAAGGCTTCATCATCTTCGACATCTAACTCTCCCCAATCATTGATGTGGGAGTCGTCATGTAGATATCGATGAAACTGGGAAATGTGAAAGACGTTGTGAACTTTCTCCAAATAATGTGGCAATGCCAGCTTATATGCCACCTCACCAACTTGTCCCAACACCCCGAAAGGTTCGACGAACCTAGTGGAGGGATTACTCCCCTTCACAAACCTTCGTTGCCCACGTCGAGGTGAAACCTTCAAGAACACATGATTCCAAACCTCAAAATCCAAGGGCCTCCTCCTATGATCGACATAAGACTTCTACCGGTCCTGGGCTGCATTCATCCTCTCACACAAGTGTTGAACCTTCTCAGTGTTTCTTTGCACCACTTCTGGCCCAAGAACAGCTGATTCCCCAATATCTGTCCAGAAAACGGGTGAACGACATGACCTTCCATATGAGGCCTCAAACAGTGTCATACCAATAGTGGAGTGGAAAATATTGTTATAAAAAAACTACACTAGAGGAAAGTGTCATACCCATGATCCCCCAAAATCGAGAACAGATTCCCGCAACATGTCTTCCAACGTATGGATCATTCGTTCTATTTTCCCATAATTATGAGGGTGGAAAGCAGTGCTGAGGTGTAGCTGGGTGCCAAAGGCATGCTGTAATCCCCTCCAGACTCATGAGGTAAACAGTGTGTCTCGATTGGAGATAATAGATCTTGGGATCCTGTGCAACTTCACCACCTCATCGATGTACCTCTGGGATAAGGTGCTCACTGGGCTCAACTCCTTAATCTCTAAGAAGTGTGCTTATTTTGTCAACCGATCCACCACTAACCAGCTGTAATCATAGCCTCTCTGAGCCCTGGGTAGCCCTATGATGAATTTAATCGAGATTTCATCCCACTTCCACTCGAGAACATCTAACGACTGTAACGGTCCTCCAGGAAAACAATGTTCAGCCTTTACTTATTAGCACATGAGGCACTTTACCACAAACTCTGCCAACACTCGCTTTACCCCGGGCCACCAAAACTGTCTCCTCAGGCCTTGGTACATCATTGAGACCCTAGGATATACCACTAAAGCTGAGCCATGGAACTCATGGGGAACACCTTTACACATCATCTCCGGAATGAAAAGCCTTCCATGGAAAATCATCTGATGATGACCATCCTCCGACCATCCCTCAGGAGAATTTCCCTGATAAACACGATCCCACATCACTTCCACCTCCGAGTCCACCCACTAAGACTCTTCCACCTGCACCACTAAGGAGGGAACTACAGTCATCTTTAGCAGACAACCTCTTCAACCTTCCACCATTTGAATCCAAATGCAAGGCCGCTAACTCTTCCATCGCTCTCCAAGCATCTACAAATTCCCAAACAACTTCCTTATGTGATTTCTTGCTTAGGTAATTAGCCACCAAGTTTCCTTTCCCTGAGGTGTAGGAAATCTTGAAATCGTAATCCTGGAGGAACTCCATCCACCTTCACTGCCTTAAGTTCAGGTCCCACAGGGAGAAGATAAACTTCAAGCATTTATGGTCCGTGAAGACCACAAAGCTCTCTCCGATGAGGTAATACCGCCACAGATTTTGTTCAAAAACAACCGCCACATGCTCCAAGTCATTTGTGGAATAATTACACTCATGGGGACGTAACTGCCTTGACACATAAGAGATTACCCTTTGACACTGCATCAATACTCACTCGAGGCCCTTCCATAAAGCATCACAAAATACCTCATACACTGCCCCTTCTTCTGGAAACCTCAAAACTGGAGCAATAACCTACTTCTCCTTCAGATTTCTGAAGGATGCCTCGCACTACTCACTCCACAAAAAAGCCTAGATCTTTTTGGTCAAGGCTTTCAAAGGTGCTGCAGCTTAGGATAAGTTGGTACGAACCTCCAATAGTAACCTGCCAGTCCGACGAAACCATGTACCTATGCCACATTCTTTGGTACTGCCAAAGAAACAACTGCATCAACCTTCGATGGGTATACCACTACTCTCTTCTTGGACACTACGTTCCCATGGAAGTGTACTTCTCACATCCAAAACATGCACTTCGAAAACCTCCCATAGAGCTAGTGTTGTCGGAGGTCCTACAAAACCGTCCTTAGGTGCTCAGTGAGATCCTAATCTAATATTGAGTAGATCAGGATGTCTTCAATGAACACGACCATGAACTGATCCAGATACTCCCAGAAGACAGAGTTCGCAAGCCCCATGAACACTGCTAGAGCGTTCCTAAAGCCGAACAGCATAACCACAAACTCGAAGTACCCATATCTGCACCTGATGGACGTCTTCGGGATGTCACCCTACTTCATACTCAATTGGTGATATCCAAATCATAAATCTATATTAGAGAACCATCCTTCCCCTTTCAACTTGTCAAAGAGATCGTCTATCCTTGGAAGAGGGTAGCGATTCTTGACCGTTACCTAATTCATCCTCCTGTAGTCTATTCACAGTCTTAGACCACCATCCACCTTCTTCGAAAACAACACAGGAGCACCCCACAGTGACGCACTCTGTCGAACAAAACCCTTCTTCATCAGATCATCAATCTGAATCCGCAAATCCCATAGCACCGAAGGCGCCATCCGGTAGGGATCCATGAAAATCAGATGAGAACCAAGATGCAAGTCTATCCCAAACTAGATATCAAGTCGAGGGGGTAGAGTCGTCGCCTCCTTAGAGAATACATCCATAAACTTACTGACAATCCCTGGTACCTCCACCATCTCAAAATCCACTGACTCTACTGACATATCGACTAACAAGGAGAGGAGGGGTTCCTCTCACATGTTGCCCCTCTGGACACTCTGCTCGCCGGTGAAAGTAACACGTAAGCCACCCATGTCTGAAAATATGACCCTTCCTTGGAAGCAGTCGACGACGACGCATACAGAGGATAGCCAATAAATGACAAGGATAACATTGTATGGCTATATCTGCAATAGAAAGAGGTCCCTAACTGACTGATGTGGCCCTATCGTCAGTCTGCATATTCGAAAATCATAAGATAAGTCAGTCTGACCTCCGACTGGTGTGCTCAGAACTAGGGGCACTGAAAGTCTCTCGGCATCTAGAACCAAAGCACAGGAGACTGGGTGAAACAAAGGAGTGCGAAGATCCTGTATTGAACAAGATGAATGAAAGGGTACAAGACAAACTAATCGTACATCGAACGACCTATGGTCCCGCTAGAACTTCTGCCTCCGAGGCATGCAACTACCCATGCCCGGATCCTCTGCCTCTCGGTTATCGGCCACCTCCTTGACCACACCCTGGTCAAGGTCCCTAAGGAGATGCCTGAGGTCGGCCTCCCCTGCAACATCTGCCCTTGGGGAAGCATGAGCTTATTGACCCTACTGCTGCTGCTGGAAAGGTCTCACTAGATACTGATGCTTCTGAGGCAGGTGCTGAACCTACCCGCCACCTCCGTACTACACTCTATTCGGGAACTGATTCCGAAGGTGCTTTTGGCTCCCACAGATGAAGCATCTCGGTCCTAGGCCCGGAGGGAATGGGCGAGGACTAGGGTATTGGAACAGAAACTGCTGTGACCTGCTCCCGGTTGTTCAAAACCTAGAGGGTCCTGATGCTGGAGGCGTACTGCTGAAGGCCTTTCCCTTCGATGATCCCTACTAGATCCCCTCACGTGACACACCTCCCAGAGTGTGCATCCTCTCCACCACTTCAGCCTTCTTCTACACCTCTATGAATGTCATCAAGGTGAAGGGGGTAACAACGTACTGGAGGGACGGTCGGAGAGCCTCCTCTAAACGTCTCGCCCGAGACTCCTCATCCAAAAAGAGGTTCGGAGAAAAGAGGAGGAGATCCTTGAACTTGATCCCTAGCTCCCATACTGACATACTCCCCTCCTGGAGGGAGAGTAGCTCTTTCCTCTTCTCTGCCTTCATCATAGAAGAGAGGAATTATGCCCGGAACTCATTCTCGAAATCAACCCATGCCACCTTAGCCACTCTCGTCTCCCCTAGGTAGAGCATCCACCACTGACGCGCTGCTCCCCGCATCTGGCACACGGCCAGAAGAACCCAGTACTCTGTCGGAGCCAGAATCAAGCCTAAAGCTATCACAAGCTACTCTAGCCAGCTTTTCGTCTTCATGTCTGAGTTGCTTCCCTCATACTTCTCGAGGGTCTGCCGTTGGAAAGTACGAAGCGTCTTCTGCCATTGATGATCATCCTCCTCTCGATCATCCCTCTGCTGATCAGCCACTTCAACCTCCTGGGCCTTGATCACCCACACCACTCGTGGTCATCTGCCAGGTGCCATAGCTGCAAGGTAAACAAGGAATTCCTAAGCCCAAGTAGTGCAGAATATTGTTCTTACATTTTATTTGACTTCTTTATTTATTTTGAATCCCCAAGGAACCCATGAAACACGAGAACACAAGTTATTATGAGGCATGAAACTTTCCTAGGGTCTCTACCCTGCAATCAGTGTGGCCTCACTTCCTTGTTCGGTAGGTCCGGAGTCTTTGCATCGGATCACGGGGGGCCCTAAAATCTCGTGTCCTAGCCGGTCTTCCCTAGCCTAATTCATGTACCATGGTCATCCAACAGTGGTTACCTACCATCACATGCAATCCTCACTTTGCCTAACTCTAGACTCCATCCTACCTCTCAACCTTCCTCTAATACCATTCTGTCACGACCCACCTTCACCAAAAGGAGGGAAGCGTCAGCAGATTTCCTGGCCCTTCCTTTTTTAAGTTGAATGAGAGATAATGTCCCCCGAAACCCACCTTCAATAGGTCCTGGAGTGGCGACCAGAACCAATGGTATAGAATCACACACTAAATGGAAGGCATTACCCTTTTTCTTTTAATAGGATCAGGAGATAAGATAGTAAATCCCACAACACCAAAACAGAAAGTGCAAGTTCAACTGAATGTAAACCATTCCCATATGCATGTTCAAATGTAAAATATACAAGTCACAAAACTCCAAAGGTAAAGTATCATGAAATGGAAAAAGACAACAACAACTGTCCCAAGGCCTTAGCAAGTATGGTCCAACACGATTCTTGATGTCCTCCTGGAAACCTGAAAACAGTTTTATATATGTAGGGGGTGCATACAAGTTCACTAAGTAGGGAAAAACCAAATAATCTCACGCACAAGTGAGGTGACATTCTAATGCATTGCAGAAAAAGAGATAACCAAACACCTAACAAGGTAAACTATACACCCAAGCCTCACCAAGGCACACTCCCCAAATAACGAAAGTCAAGTAAAGTATAGTAGTATCGCATCGATGTTTGGGTACCCCGAGCCACTTTCCCACTGGTTATTGAAGACATCCTACGCATCGAACCAATCCCGCCATTCTTACTGCAGTCCCACTGCCAAACCCCGCCCGCACACACCTGGGCCATAACCACTATCCCACCCAGAGACACCTGGGCCAGAACCACCACACACAACCATACCCACAAACACCTGGGTCAGAACAACTACTGCCACGCCCAAAGACACCTGGGCCCCATCCCGAAGTCACTTGGGAAACAACCTGCCCGCAAAAACTTGGGCCAACCACCACAACTACCCCACTCGAAGATTCTTGGTCTAATAATCGACTGCAGGCCATCAAAGCCTACCCGAAGATACTTGGGATATCCGGGAAAGGGAGTAGAAAGGAGCTAATGACCAGCCACTAATAGAAGTGTTGGGAAAAAAACCTCCCCCCCTATGAAATGGGGGTGTTCGGCACTAGGTTCTCAACTTGGGTGGGGTGAGAATAAGAAACATAAGAACTATAAATGTATGTATAAGTAACAAACACTCAACCCAACCTAGGGTTTCCAAATCCAACCCAAGCATAAGAACACTCTTCCCTATTCATTGGAAGCACACTGCTCACAACCTAGTCAAAACTCACCCCCAGAACCAATCACCATTTAAGCTATTCTTGCTTCCATGTTCAAGTAATCTCATTTAAATAAAGTTCTACACTACTGGGCAACTAACAGCATAAGCACAAACCAAGGGAAAAAGTTACATCCAATAGCAATTTAGGCATTCACACACAGTTCTCTTGCAAAGTCACAAAAACAAAGGGATCAATGAGATCACTCAAAGTAATAGAACCAAAGAAAACCCCGAGATACAACCCCATGTTCACAAAATCTAGGAGCCAATGGTTTCTCAACAACAGAGGATCCCACCCCAATTCTTGATATAAGTAGAGTAATCACACAACCTCAAATTCACAACTAGTGAAAGTATAACAACAGGGGATCCCATCCCCACCCGCATTGCCCCATCAATCGGCCTGCGAATGAAACAACCAAACCGCTACCACAAACACAATATTTTCATATTTAAAAGATTTAATACACTCATTGGTTTCAATTCCACTATACTTTAACCAGGGTTATCATAGAAAAGGGTTGATCCTGGTGCTTTCAATTTATTTAACTGAGTATACATAATAAAAAAAATTCCATGTTATGGTTATTTAAACATACAAGGGTACCGAGGTTCATTAGCGCTCAAGGAAAGACCACTAATGACCTTGATTTTCAGTGAGCACAGGCCCATACAATACATAACAACATAAAAAGTGTATATCATAACATCGGTCACACCCCCAGTTATTCTTTAAAGGTCCATTAATTATCTTTATTAAGTTAGGTTTCATCAATTTCCAGAGACAAAAGCATTCCCAGACCACATGATACACAGAAGGAGAGACAAAGGGTAAAATCCATACCTGATGGATCGGGGATCGACATTAAGTCCTCGAATGAGTATCAGGAACTCCACAGAACGTGATCAAGGAAAACTTCGAGGTGTTACAACTCGTCGGGAGGATGGGTACTCCGAGAACAGGGTTATCGAGAAAATATAAACTTATAGAGAAGCCTTTAGGTTATAAATGCAGAGATACAACATTCTCGGGACGGTTAAGATTGGAATGAAAAACTTGAAATCACATAAGAAGAAGGATCGTGGGTTAACCATGTAGCTGGGCCACCCCACACATAACTTAAAAGGTCCCCGCTGTTCGGGGTGGTTAAAATAGATGCACACCTCCCCAATCATTTAATTTAAACCCCATTAATGGCCATTAATGGGCTTTAAAATAGGATTAAAGGGGTCAGAACATGGTTTAAAAACCAATTTGTGTAAAAAGGAGGCGATACTGGAAAAATCATGGGGGATAGACGAGTGATACCGGTAGCCGAGCGCCACTGGTAGTGGAGAGATACCAGTTGGCGAAAGCTACCAGTAGCCGAGAGCTACCGGTAGCTAAGAGCCACTGATTGCCAAGAGCCACCAGTAGCCGAGAGCCACCGGTAGCCGAGAGCCACTAGTAGCCGAGAGCCACCAATAGCCGAGAGCCACAGGTAGCCGAGAGATATTGGTAACCGAGGGCTACCGGTACCCCAAGATCACCGGTAGGCTAGGTCTACCACTAAGAGTCATCGAGAAGCTGGGATGGCCTTCCAAACCACCTAGAACACCTCCAACATCTGATTTTTACCAAGTAATGGACCCCAAAACCTGGGACATTACAAGGTATTTTACATTATTTAAAACATTATTATAATATTTTTTCTCAAGATTATGAATAAGAGTCATTCATGTGACCGATAATAGTAATAATATAATAGGAGTTTGAAACAAGTGGTCTTACATCAATTATGATGTCATAAATAATATATTTAAATGATAAATTCAATATACAAAAATTTATTGTTTTTCACAATTCATCAAAAAACACGTTGGTTCCCTGAGAATCCAAATAACATACTAAAAAAATATTATATGAACTTTTTTTTGAAATTCAATCCATAGAAGCATCAAAATTAAGTTTGAAATATAGTTATAAATAACAACATAAAACATTTTTTCATGCATTTCATTTATTATTTAAATCCCTGGGGTGTTATAATGTAAACCTTATATATATTTGTTTAAAAATAATAATTATTGGGAATTTATATATTTCTTACATCCTAAATATCTTATAGAAATATTTATATAATTACATTAATGAAATTCATTAAAGACCAGTCACTGTAATTCCTTACAAAAAATAAATATTTGAATCGTGAGAAAATGATTAAAAAACATCCTGTTTTTCATAAATAATGTATTTTAATACTAATTCACTATTTTCCGAGAATTTCAATTGATATTTTCTTCCATTAATATCTGTTATAAATTACATAAAAAATCCAAGAATAGTGTATTTTTTCCATGATTATGATTTCTAGAAATCCCCACAATAATAAGGAATAAAATGATTTTATTCACTATTTTTATAAGAATAATGGATTTAATGAATTCTTTATTTTACTATAAAAATTCAACTTTTAGATATTTCCTTGAGATATACCCCTCAAAATTCACCATGTTTTCTTTATGATGTCACATTCATATGATTTTACCATTTTTTATAGGTAGACTATGTTCACTTAATCTTCTTAGGTTTCATTTATACTTTATAAATATTTTATCCTATGATATATAGTAGTACCATATATAGTGTATTGTACTATACAAATGGAAGATACAATGTTAATTTATAAACTATGAAGTCTATTGTAAATTTCTTGAATATAAAATATAATCTAACTCCTTCAAAACTTATACCATATAAAGACACTGGGTTATAACCTATGAAGACTACATTGTTTCTTACATAGTGAATATGGTTTCTACCTTTTCAATTATTCATTATTTTACCATATTCTGACATTATTGAAATAGTATTATGAATTATTCAATATCTTCAATGAACTCAAAATATTTCTTCAAATAACTAGTAGTAAGTCACCAATATCATTGAAAACAAAGAAAACTTCTTAAAAAATACTAAGAAAAGATTAGTATCCCCATTTGGATATTTTTTAAAACAGTGAAACTATTTCTTAAAATATATTTTATCAATCATGAGACACAAAAATTTTATACTTATTCATATAAAAAATCATGACCCTAGAACATTTGTTGGTTTATTTTTTTCAGAGAACATCAACTCCCACTTACAAGAAACATTTTTTTTCATTTTATACGATTCTATTAATTTAATCCATATAGTCACACTTCCAAATTACTCCAAATTTTCACAATAAAAAACTAAATTAATAACTGATAAGGATTAAATAAACATATCCCCTTTGACATACCCATTCCCCCTCTTTTAGACCTAAAAAATGTCTTCTATTATAATAATTTATTATATTCTTCTCCACCATTAAAAACATAATGCATGGTCACTAGTGGTACTATGGAAGGTGCACAATGATATGGGAGGGGATGGAAATCCATGTTCATACAAAATATATCAATTTTTTCCTTAGGGAAAACCTTGGTGAAAATAGAATCCAATTAGCTATAAATTTTTAAAATTAATTATTTATATAACCATTGGAAAAACACTCTTCGATGTAGTGAAATATAATATAAATAATCCCAGATCATGAATGTTGAAATTGATTTTTAGAAAGGAAAATAACACATGGATTAGAAAATATTAGTCAACATTTTTTTTTAAAATTTCACAATAAAATCATCAAAATGTTATTTCAACTAAATCAAACATCTAATGGAACTAGTACCCACAATATACTTAACCATTATAGTTCTTAATGTCACTAAATTATTAGTTTTTAATATCCTAGGTCACACTACTATCTTCCAAGAGTTAAATTCACACTGAATTATACCTTCTATCATTATAATATCCTAAATAATTTGTATTAGTAAATTAAAATTGATTTTATGTTCTTCCCCTTATTATAAAACAACCTATTACATGCAGTCCCCTTGAGATATTTATGGATTATGTTTTACAACTGTACAATTTTATTAATTTGGATTAATTTTATATCAAGCATATAAAATCAAAAAATACATGATGTTTTTTCTAAATGAATTTTTATACAATAATATACCAATTTACTTACTAAATTAAAAATTATTTATAATATCACATTAACAATTTTTAGAAACATCACCTATACATTAATGGGTTTAAATAATGGGTTTCAGTTCTTTACCACAAACTTCTTTAACAAATACTTTTTTTACTACTCTTTGGATAATTAGATAATATTTTCATTATATATTACTTATAATCCCAAGATATATAATAGACCTCTTATCATGGAAATAAAAAAATTATATTAATATTAGTTATGAAATACCTTACAATAACTCTCATACTAACATGTGAAGGTGATATCATCAATAAAAAAATATAATGAGTTTACATTCTCTTATTTACATTAATTATATATTTATCCCCACTTTTTATTTTGAGAAATTCAAATTCTTAAACTAACTTCTTATATTTGAATACTAGTCTCATTGTTCCTGTATTAACCCATATAGAGGTTTATTTATCATTCACACCCTCATGAATCAATTATGAAGTATAAAAACTATATGGATTATCAATATATATTTCTTCATCCAACAGATCATTTTAGAAGGATGATTTGACAAGTATTTGGAAAAATTTCATATTGTCTATAAGAATCCCTATATGAAACATTTTAATATAATCTATTCTTGAAACCATAAAAAAATACACTTGAAAATAAATAAATTCATCATAAGAGTACCCTTTGTGAACAATTGTTTCTTTATTCTAGATGTGTTTTACCTATTCATTTACATTGTTTTTAAACACCTAATTGGTACCAATTAAAATTATATAATTGTTTCCTTGGAAAATTTATCAAGATGAATTAATTTTAATTTGATTCATCTCTTTATCCACATACCTAATCCATTATACCTTTCTAAGTGATTCTTACATTGACTGTGGATTTAGATCAGAGAGTAAATCCATTAGTTTTACATACATCCGTCCTCTTTATGTTTAGATGTAAAGACGTTCAGTTAAAATGATATTATATACCTATAAATATTTTTTGATCTTCTAATACATATTTTATATATTCCTGACACCCTCCTCCTCATCAAAAGACTAATTATATTCCATTGCAACAAATAGTTGTTCAGTTTAGTATTATATAACACAACCTTCTTCAAAAGTATTCTCGATGCCTTAAACCGAGTTATCTAATTCTACTTTATTTGAAAAACATTAAATTATGATAATTTTAATTTATTTTAAAATTATAATAATCAACCTCTATGTGATGTATTTTATTTCAGGATATTTATAATTTTCAATTAGGAAAGTATGTAAAAAAATACCATCATCATTTTTTTGTTTAATTTGCTTGGTTTTGAATGTATTTTTTTAACATTTTAGGGGCTACGAAAGACTTAAAAATAAATAAATATTTTCTTCTCTTTATACCACACCTCATATGAGTTTATAATTTAATTTAACCATTGTTTAAATTCTTTATAAATGTGTATAGTTTTTCACACTTATTTTATATATAAAACCCCAATCAATCATATTAGACCAATATATTCCTACACATTTAAAGAATTCTCATGTTCATTATCTCATAAAATTTATTCTATAGTGGGTTTTTTGTGAAGAATTATATTTATTATTGATTCAATACATAGAAATATAAAATTGAAAATCAATTCCAATGATCTCCTTACTATCATCCATGCTTATCTTCTTTATATGAACACCATTTTCTATATCAATCACTATTTATTAAAAAGTAAGTATCTATACCTCTTGTGATTTGTATTTAATGACAAATAATATTTTCATTATTATAAATTTATCAATTAATTTTGTGAAATATATGTCACCTCTAGTGGATTAATATCTCAAGGGTACACATAGATCTGAGTAAATAAACATAGATGTTCTAGTATACTAAATTTCACCTCTTCTATGATTTCTATAATTTATATTCCTCATTTTATAGGTTGTAAAAGTTAGATATATATCTCCAATCAACTAGATAATATTATCTATAATTGTTTTCAATACCGTATTCACTAATTTTGGATAATATGAACAAGACTTATCTTCCATTGATTATTATTTTGTATCAAAAAATATAGCTGGAATTAATGGTATGTCCACTCTATGATAAATTCCACCTAATTAATTAACCTATTAATATTAATCTTCTATGATTAAATAGATTATTGAGGAAATTAATTTTATTTAAAATGACCACATTCTATTCAATATAGAGTTTACATCATTCAATAACTTATACTTCAGTCCATCAATAAATAACAATTCTTGTGAGTTAAACCCATGTGGAGAAATATTAACTTTTTAAATTACATGACTGTTAAAAAAGATCTAATAATAAAAATCCCAAAATCTCCATCAAGTTCTTTAATAATTTCCATGATACTGATATATCCTATCATATGTGATGAGGAACTACTATCTAGTATCCATGTATATCACATCTTATAGTCTTTGTGTGAAACATAAAAAATAATAGACTTGTCTACATTGGTTTTCTATTAATTCTTATTTCCTTTATAAATATATTGGGATTGACCTAGATTCCTAGTCATAAATTCACATGAATAGTGAAAATTCTATTAACCCCTTCCCAAAGTCAATTGAATCCCATTAATCAAATTTTAAACATATACCATAAGTATTATTCTATTCCCACAATTTTTACTCAATCTCTATAGTTTCAATTTTTAGAGTATCCACCCTTGATTTATTCATTATATTATTCCTTTGGAATGAAATACAATATAATAAAAGAAAATATATTTTCCATTAATAACATAAACACCTTTGATATCCTCAAGAACTTATATTTCAATTAAACTATTGAGTCTAATTTTTGGAATAATATTTATTTTCATTGAGAAAAACTATTCATCCTTTATCAAAAAATTATATATTTATCCTCTTTCAATATTCCTTCAACCTTATTAGATGTGGGAAACATTTTTTAATTGTTAATTTAAACACAATTTTTCAGAGATTAACTCTTGGATCCTACAATATTTTCTAAAACTGATTTTTCATTATCATGACAAACATGTAATTTTTTACTGAATTGTTGGTAAAGACTTCCTAGCACATTAAAATGTCTCTTTAATCAATTACACTAATTTATTTCATTCATACATTATATTCACAATATTATTCTTAGACTTTTGAAACATTGATTATGAAATATTGAGTTATTATTCTTTATAATATATCTTCATCTCATGACCCTTAATAATTCTATTTTGTTCATCGACCATCACATCAAAGAATTGATTTCAATAACATGATAACTTCTAATTCTATAAATCGATTAATAAAAATTATTTCTGGTTATTTAATTTCACATTCAGTGTTTTATTTATCTTAGTTTAGTGTTCATACTATGAAAAGGCTTTATATGAGATCTCACTATATATTATATATATTTCTCACCTCCTTCTTCATCATTGGTTGAGATGTAATTTAGTTTTTCAAAATATTTTATGAAATTTTCTTCTTTTGCAGAAAATATTAATATGATTTACTATTAAAGGATGATCTATATTTATCTTTATTTCTATGATTTTATATTTCCTCTCATATTTTTATTCTCTGACTGAATTTTCCAAAATATATTATACTCTTTGTGTTTTTTACCAATATATCTTAACTGAGACTTATATTCATCTTTTTACACATCATAATAGACACTTTCTTTAACCTTGGGAAACTAGTTAGAATGTTCCAAAATCATCCCTGATATAAATATTTGATTGGTTTTTCCCTTTTATTTTTCATTTCCACTTACAATATTTATAGAGATAAAAGAGTTATCATTTTTGAGGATTTTACCACTATCATTATCCCCTTTAGAGTCAGTTTATGATTCAATTTTTCCATCTTTAATCTTCATCTTAATCATGGTTTTGCATTCTTTCTCTAAATTAACGATCCTTTAAAAAATATAGAATTAATCATATCATAAATAAGAAGTGTGTTGTGAACTTATTTTGAGATTAATATTTCCAATATTTATTCACTGAAAAGTTTGAATCGAATATATTAGGAATATTTCTCTTCAATTATATAAAAAATATATAACCATTCAACATATCTATAAACCAGAAAATATGTCTCTTATTTAATTTTCCTTATAAAATAATAATACACATTTTTATATTTTACCATCTTGATATTATCAAAATTTCTTCTCTAAATTCTTATATTCGATTCCTTGTTCCTGACATTTTTTAATGACATGTTTTACTATTTTTGTCACATTTATTTTGATATTGTGTGTCCCATCACTTTTGTGTAAATATTTTTTGACATGGATTATAGTTTAGAACATTTATTTAACCTATATACCTCTAGATTTTTCTAATTAGTGAAATTCATATTTGAATATCCTTTAAAATGTGAAATACAATTTTAACAAAGTCACTATTGTAAAATACTATTTAAAGTGGTTATCCAAGTGAGTAAATCATGAGGGTGGGTTGTGAATTGAGTTATGAATAAAAATTTCTATCAAAACAAAATTAAATAAAAATCCTATTTAAAATAAATATTCCAAATTAATCAAAAGAGTATTTAAATTTAATTTGGATCATTTATAAGATTTCGTAATTTTTTTTAATTATCACTTAAAAATGTGAAAATTACATTATCTATTGAGACGAATTTTATAAAAAATACTCATATTAACATGGTTTAATATTAAAAATAAATTTATAGGTTTTTATTAACATAGAAATAAATTGTATTATAAATTTTTTAATGAATAAAACCAAATAAGGAAACAGAAGAAAATTACAATAAGAGGTTCAGTCAAAATATTAGACATAATCCCCTATACATGTAATTCACCCACTACAAAGAATATTATATAACTATAATTTTATCCACAATTGCAATAATTTATAAAAAAATGGTTATCTAAATTTCTTTGACTCACACAAACCTCTTCCACAATAATTGTGAGCAGAAAAAAATCATATATATCACATGGACCTATATCAAAAACATATGGTTAGGTAAGTAAAAAGGGATTGAAGAGAATATCTAGTATTATATAATTCTAGACCAAAAGATAGTGTGTGAAGATAAATAGTCAAAACAACACACTATGTTAATCTTAAAGAAAAAAACATGGAGATCAATCTATAAGATGTAGAAAGTTTATTGATTCTTAGTCTAATGTGTTCTTGATGATTCAGTATCCTCAGTTGTTGATTGATGAGGATATTGATCTATATCTATGAAATTAGTAGTAAAATAGACCTTTGTAAATCCCACTTTTTTCTCACTTTAAAAATGTATGCAATGTGTAATATCTCATGGGAAGATCTTTAAGGTGTTTAAAAAATTTCACAAATGATCATATGTTTTCTCCCAACCACACCACATGCATGAGAAAGACTTATTTTTATAGAAATATTTTCATATATTCTTTGAATAATAAACGTCTAGATCTACTAAATCCTCTCACCAAGCATTGATATAAACTTTAATTCCAGACATTAATAGTTAAGAAAATAATTATTAGACAATTCACTGTATTAACTCCCATAATATAGTTGTTTGGTGTATTTAAATAGAATGAAAAAAATAATTATAGTTAATTTTCTAGAGAAAATAAATTCTAACAAAAAAAATATCTGGATGTAACTCATCCTAGTGGTAGATTATCTTAGGGGTGACTTATTTTATATAGTATCCTTGATCTAGTGGTGATTCATTTAGTAGTGATTCATTTGATCCAGTAAAGACTCATATCAGGTGTGACTCATCTAGTAGTGATTCATTTGAACCGGTGTTGAGTCATGTTTGGTGGTGACTCATCTAGTTGCGAGTCATTTAAATTAATAGAGACTCATATGGGGGTGATTCATATGAACTAGCGGAGTTTCATCATAATATAGAGCCAAATTTTCATTATCTTCCCTTATATTATAAAATGATATCCAAAAATAGTAATGTTATTAGTAAGATAATAAATATGATTTCTGAGTATTAAAATAATGAGGTCTAAAAATATTTCTCTTTTAGATGATTCCATATCATGGATTTTTGATAAAACATGTATAAATTAAATTTGTACTAATAGTTTAATGGGTAACATTATGCTTAAATTTTTTTTGTCAAATTAGTGAAATGTATAAATATTAAATAAGAAAGATATAAAATGAGACAACAAAGAATGGTTGAGATACCATACAACATTTTCTATGGAAAATCCCATCCATCCTATTTATCCACATTTTGGTATTATAAAAAATATATCATAATAAATTTATCAATTATTATAAAAATAAGTAGAAAATAAAAAAAAGAAATGAGAATAAGAGACCAATTTCATTATTGAAATAGAGTTATGATATTACAACCCAAATAAGATACATGAAAAAATACAGGTAAAATCCCTATTAAATATAAGTGTCAATTATAGTCACTCCTACATTGGGTGGTAGGGTTATGAGGTCCCTTATCCTTGAAATAGGTAGGAGGGATAGTCATTGATCACAAAAACCTAAAGATTATAGACATCATCTATTGGAGACATACTTAAGGGATGGTACTGTGGAGGTAAAGGTGATAAAGAAGGAGCATATGTCTATACTGACATTCGTATGACCTCTGTAGAAACAACTCAATTCTAGATACATAAAAAACCAATTCATATGATTTTAAATATATATATTAATATCAAATCCTCTCTACATATCAAAAAATATATTTATTTTCTTCCATAAAGAACTTAAGAATAGGATTCATCTCTTTCAACTGATCTACTTGTTCCTTTAAAGCTCTAACGACAGGTGGAATTATGAGATTATAATCCAAAAAAATGAAATGTGAGTTAATATCAAATATGGTATACACTTAAAAAAGGTGATATTTAATAGTCTTTGTGAGTATTTCCCAATAACTTTTGGATTCCTTTAATAATTACATTATTAGTCTGTATATTTTCTCACCATGATATCTAATATTTCTTAGATAATCCTAATGAGTAGCATGAAAAATACCCAAACCAGTTTATAGATCCTCCTGGAATATGTATCGAACCAACTCTATATCATGGAAAACCAAGGGATAGAGAGAATAATATGTAAATTACACAGATGGTAAGCTCTCCAACCTCTCCATTATATCAACTTGGATAGTAGAAAGGAAGTCTCTTATTTCCTCCGCCACAACCTCATGGTACCCATTTCCCTTCACAATATTCTATTTTCATGCTAATCTTCATAAATATGATGATTCCTCATTATTTTAATAAGAAAAACCACAAATTCAAAAAGGTGTCTTGCATCAGCCTGAATCAGCTGAGTGACTGGAGGTTCGTGAGACCTCAAACGACTACCAGAATCAACATAAACACATTATTTAAAAGTCTAAAAAACTATATTTAAAAAATTCATAGGTTACTCATGTAATAATAGGTATAGGTATATCATGACTCTTAACAATAGGATAAACAACCTCTATAGGCTAGGGTTTTCCATCTCCAACTAAAAAAAAAGGTCCACTATCCTATGGTGGACTACCCTAATCATCATATGAAGCATAATATTCTAAACCAAGAAGTTTTGAAACTATGGAATGATTCTACAACGAAGATACCTCTACATTTTCCTAAGAATCTCCTTGCTACTTAATAACTCAATCAGTGTATTTTGACTATGAATAGTATAAATATTTCTATATAAAACCATGGAATTTCTCAAACTAAACTTCAATAGAAGAAAATTTGACTTAAATAGTAGAGTTCTTCCCCTAAGATGCTACTGAGGTATATCCTCTTATAGATGTAGTATAATTAACTTGGTTCATTAGATTATATTTCCCCAATGGCTCAAATATGATTGAACTGAGTTTCTAGACATGTTCAAGAATTGGATGGAAATGAATCTCCATAGACTAAAATAACTAACTGAATTAGTAGGGGACATATGGGGAGTCTGAATCCTAACAACATCAATAATAGGATCTGGTCCATCAACATAACTATTCTTATAATAATACTCGACACTATTTCCATATTATCCACTTTCCTCATTAGAAACATCCATCCCTATTTTGAGGAATTAGAAGGAGATCTTTTAATCCTATCATCACATGAATCCTCCATCTCATCACCACAACTATCCATTTCACATATAATATTTTCTCTACTAGGTATAGGAGCTCGAGGACTAGAAGTGATGAATGAAATAATTGGGCTCTTTGGAATGTTTGTGTTATTTCCAAACTCTACTAAGGTATCCACTTCCTCATCAATATATACAACAACATCTTCCATATTAGAATATTACACTATTTTAGCCATTTCTAAACTAGGATCCACTAGGACCTTGGTTCTAGTAGGATGATCTACGGGATTAAAATCCTCATAGATATTTTTATTATCTTTGACTCATATCTTCATCAATTGGTTTGAATTACCCTTATTATTCTACAAATTTCCAAAGTCAAATAGAAACCTCCACCACTAATCTCAACTTTACCCTCTTCATCAGTCTCAAAAAATATTTCTATCAAGGCTGAAAAAAACATAAAAAGAATCAATGAATTAGTTCTACAGGATTAATGGAACATTTTAATCGTATGTACAATAAAAAAATGCATAGGATGATCTCATCCACTAATTTGATAAGGATTAGAAAGAAAACAAGTATATATCTATGCTAATTGAAGTACACATTCATGGGACATAAAAAGTGCTAAACAAAATTGATCATAAAAAATCATTCACCATCCAAATTTGTATAAGTATTCCCCCTCCAAGCCCTATCACTGGTTAGAACTAGAAATAATCCTCACATATGAATGATTTAGTTTCATTGGGTATAATACCATGATAATCGTCAAAAACTCCATGATGATGTACAATTAAACACTTGGACCATTCCATTGAAAAAATAATGAACTCTTTATGGTCAATCAAACTTCAAATTACATCATTTATCTCTTTGATGATAAACTTGACAAATTGATAAAATTGGTGCACCGTCCTTGGATATAAGGATAAATAAATTTTTTAAAACCATTATACCCATATGTGGTCGTGTATAACTTTAACACTATGGATTTTGGGGAATGTAAACATATGACAACAACTTATTTTTTGACAGCCACTACTCAGTTCACTAGATGTGGGTTCCCCAATTCAATAGTAGGTCATATTTTTTTAGAAACATGACATGTTTCCCCTTTTTATTTATAATCTAGTCTATGTCCTTGGGAGATTCCATATAATCTCACTTATCTCTTACTATTTCAATTAATGAAATGAGAATCATGGATGCAGAAGGTCAAAAGTTGGGAGGGAATAAAGATGAAATGGTTTCGGAGTAGGGGGAGAGAGAGAGTTATTTTATTTTAGAATTACAACTTGATCTATAATTTATTTACTCTAAATTAAAAAAAAATAATAAAAAATTATGAAAAAATAAAATATGAAATTAAATTCGAAAATTACCAGTGGATGAACATATAATAAATGAATGTTGACTCATGTAATGGTGAATCGTGTAACGGTGACTCATGAAATGGTGACTCATGAAATGGTGACTCACCAACA
Source organism: Viscum album (assembly GCA_963277665.1). Taxonomy (NCBI): domain Eukaryota; kingdom Viridiplantae; phylum Streptophyta; class Magnoliopsida; order Santalales; family Viscaceae; genus Viscum; species Viscum album. Next base: position 1,740,859,483 of record OY728128.1, on the reverse strand, counting down.
GTGACTCGTGTAATGGTGAATCAATAATCCGATTTTATGTTCATATTAATTCAAGAGTGATATCACGATTTATAAATTATCCCTAACAAATTTACATCTAACATAATATACACTTTTCTAAAGTGAGACACAATATTCCTAGATATGTTTTATGAAACTTTTTTTGTCACAATTTAGTGGGATATTTATAAAATGAAATCTATAGTCTAGAATGTGTGTTTAATCCAAAAAATTGGAGAACAACAACCACCTACATCTATGTATTCATATTCCCTAGTTGAGATTGAAACTGAATTTTTCTTTTTTCTACACCAAGATAATTGGGATATGCCTAGAAGTAGACACATTCAATAGGTGTTTTTTTATTTCTAACCTTGAACCAAAAAATCATCATTTGAATAACTCATTAAATTCAAAAAATTTCCTCTAGGATAGAAAAAACCAAAATATTTTATATATTTGAAGTATTTGAAAATCATTTTAATGGAATGTAATTGAAAATATTTTGGTTTTGATTCAAAAATGCACACCCATACACACAATAGAAATAATATAATACCAGCTAGCAGTTAAGAATAATATACTTCCAGTCATAACCCTGTAACAAGTTTGATCCAAAAGCTTCCTAGATTCATCAACATAAAAATTACTAGTGGTACTCATTGGAGTGTCACTACCTTTTGTGCTATCCGTACCAAATTATTTTAAATTAACATTAGTGAAATTAATATGACTTATTATAATTACTACAGTATTTTGATATATCTGAACACCAAGAAATAATTTTAGTTCACCCATTAAACTTATTTAAAATAAAATTTTCATCAATTTTGAAAAACATGTACATAAAGAATATTTCGATGATCCAAAGATAATATCATCTATATAAATTTGAAGAACTAAAAGATCTTTCAAAATTCTGTTTATAAAATGTATATGATCAACCTTATAGTTTAAAAAAACTTTTAAAATTTTAATAATATAATCCTATCATACCAATCTCAATGATATTATTTTAAAACATATAATTATTTTGTTATTTTGAAAACATAATTTTGAAAATGCTGATTTTAAAAATTAAGGGGTTTTTTTGCAAAAATATCCTCAACAATATATACATTTAATAATTTAATTTTGACATCTGTATGATATAATTTGAAATAGAAATGTAGTGCATAGTAAAATAGTATTCAAATGGATTCATGTAATACCCCAATAATTTATTTTATAGTTTTAAATAAATTTGAATAATTATGTTTTTTAATTAACAATAATAAAAATTATAAATAATTATATTACAAATTCATTACATTAAAATTAATTAATTTTCTAAAAATAAATACTATTTTGTAATTTTATTTTGTGTAAAATAATATTGTAATATATATATAATTTATTTATCAAAAAGTTCATTTTTACCAAAATATTAGTTAATTAGATTTTTTAAATGAATACGAACAACATATATTAGCTATTATAATTATTTTAATAAATACTAAACCATCCTATGAATATATTTGATATTAATAAGACACCCAAGGATTTATAAATAAATTTAATATAGACTACATGAAACAATGAGTCGCTAAGAAATGACACATTATTATAACCTAGCCAATAAACATAATGTTTCTCGTTCTACGTTTTGAATTAAAAAAAAGGTCATACACAGTTGTGTTCATTATGATATTTGGATTCTAATAGAATAAACTTATTTTTAGTGAATAGTAACACACCCTAATAAATAGTCGAATGCCCTTATGAATAGTAACATGACTCATATGAATAGTAATGTACAATTATGAATTGTAACCGCACACATGTAAATATAACAAAAATTTAGGCACCAAATAAATAGAATAGAATATTTTATAAAATAATAATTAAGTGTTGGTATTCTTATGAGTAACAAATATTTAATTAGAATTTTAAATTAATAAATTTATTTCAAATAAAATTAATTTTGATAAAATTTGATCCTAAAATATTTTTTGTGGTACTATGATTTTATGATAATTTAAAAATATCTTAGATAATTTTTTCTACATAATATAAAATCAGTTTTTCTTTTAAAACATTATTTTTCATGTAAATAATGATTTTAATTAAAAATTAAAAATATAATATTTATTAAATTATTTTAATAAAATTGAGTTCATTTTTGGATTCTACACTTTGAAAAATGGTTTGGGTGATTTTTTGGGATTTTTTCGAAATACATGAATTTTTAGTGAATAGTGAAATTTGATAAATTATATAATATGCTAAATAAATGAATTTATCCATCATTCATGAGTCATGGATGATGTAAAATTCCATTGGATAGATCTCACATGAACATATTACTATTTTTAGTCATAGGAATCAAGGATATTCACAGTCTTGGGGAAAATAATATTGTAATGATTAAAAAAATCCAAAACCTTCCTCTCCTCCACTATAACCCCCCAATCCCTCTTGTCTTCACTTCCATCATGCATCTTTCCATTTCTAAATTCTGATAAAATATCTTCCCAGGATCCTCACCCACATTCAAATGTCCTTTTCTTTATAAATATACCAAAACATATCCCCTAAAGAGGCTTTCAAGGAAGATATATTCATTATGTAAATTAATCTTTTATTTTATTTTATTTTATTTCATGTTTATTTGTTTTCATTTATATCCTCACACCTCCTCATAAAAATGTTATGATAAATACATTACTGTACATTTACAAAAATGTTTTAGGATAATTTAATAATTAATCATCCACTCTACTTTCCCCTTCTTTTATACTAGAAATGAAGACACCATACATGATGTGTTAATTTATCATATTCAAGAAAGACAAGTACTAAATTTTTATTAACCTGTTATATTATGTCCATGAAACCATTTTCATAGATGAAACAGACTATAATATATGTATTATAACTTATTTAGGGTTCTATAATCTTTTTCTACACATGATACATGTTCATAAAAGAAAATGAGTTTGTTGTGATAAAAAACCACCAATTAACCCAAACAATTGTCATTAATGTTTTATATAATATCCATCTTCACTCCCAATAACCAAATTTTTTTATAAAAATTTAATATTTTGGTTGTTAACTAATAAAATAAAACTACTATTCTAGAAATCCATTTTCATTCTACATGATTATCCATACATGAATATAAGCAAAAAGATCATGAAAACGGTGGAAGAAGACACTCCCAAACAATGATATCAAATCTATTAACCCATCAAGATTCCATGAGTGAACATAATAAGGAAAAATAAAATCAACTAAATATATAAGAGTTTCTATAAATATTTATTAATGAATTTAAATAGTTTATTCTGGATGTTATGATCATGTGAAAAGCACCACCGAACATAAGGTAAGGGTTTCCTCATCTTACCCCCATTTTTGTGAGATATTCCTTATTAATTACTATCACATGTGTATGGTGTATGTATACTACCCATTGACACAATATATGATGAATATATTTATTTTAATGGTATTAAATTGATCATTTGGTGATTATTAATTTTGGGGCATTCAAATCGATAGATTACCAATCAGTATGGGATTTCTACCTAAACATCCATTTTCATTTAGGTTACTCTTATCCTCTACTTACCTCAATGAATCTATTATTTATTATTATTTATTAATAATAAAATTATAATTTGTTGTTTTATATATTCTTACCAATAAATATCTTTATTTATTTTATATGGTGTTACATGTTTTAAATTTTTCATTCCAAAAATTATTCTCCAAATACAAAATTAATTCAAGGGAACTTCTCAAATTTTTAATATTTTGAAGTTTAAAATATAATCTATATTATTCCATAATTATATTTCTAAAATCAAAAATTTATCACACAAAAAAACTCACTTAATTTCTGATTTTATGAAATAAAACATGATTTTCCTCTTTAAAATATCTTTAATATTTTCTGGAAACCGCACTAAAATATTATATTTTTAATGCTTCAATTCCTTTTTTTACATGATGGGAAAATATTTATGCATCAAATATGATTTAAATGTAATTAACATTTATTTTATAGTATACACATGTTTAAATTATAATTTTATGAAAAACTAATTTTTTTTCCAAAAGAACACTTCTTTCAAATGTAAGATTGTTTTTTCTCATTTTGCTTTAACTTTTATGAGTTATATTCCGTGTTCAACAATTATTCCATCCATGTGGTGTATTTAATGACCTTTGGTATATAATATAAAAATTATCTTTATTCTCATGATATTCTAAGGGATTTTTATTTGAATATTTGAAGGTGGTATGGGATACTTTGGAATTTTCAATGATTATTTCCAAAAGAGTTTTTCAATTGTCTCATTTAGAAATATTTTCATCCACGTCAACATCCTATGATGAATATAATAATTCACTAAGAATTATCTATTATTATATCATCTAAAATTTATTTTTAATGATTTATAATTAGTTTGGCATTGTATGTTTTATCCTGATACCATTCACAATATTACTCCAAATGGTTGGTGTTTGTGTTTAACAATTGAGGAATGTTATTTAAATTTTGTATTTTAGTTCTACATGAATGTATATGTTGATTATGTTAAACCATTTCATATTCGTAATGCATTGGACAATGTTTGTGATGTGTGGGGCCCACTTTAGCCTCTCGATGCATTGGTAGGTATCATGAGAAAAATAGAGATAGAATTGTCTAAGGCCCTACCCATTTTGATATTTGGCTATGGTCAAGGCCTTAATCATATTGATACATCTTAGTTGATGTCTTGATGGTATGTTCCAAAATGATGGACATATCCACTTACCTCTTTGTGAAGCTAGAATTTGATAGTTCATTTGGTTTTTCGACTAGTATAATGCCCATGATAATATTTTACTATCGAAATATTTACTCAGCTCATTTTCCTGTAATATTTTGGTAATTTATACTTTTAATTTCATGTATTTTTAGTTATTCATCATGCCCAATGTTTATGTTTTTGGTATCATCCACTATAATGTTTACCATTATTGAGCATCAGAGTTCACCCCTTCTTATGTTTCATTTTTCCCATGTAAATGATGAGGTATATTAATATTAACTTACATGGATAATATTAGAGTGGTGGATGTTCCCCATGAAACATTTATATTATTTTTAATTTAAAATTTTAATGTTGAACTCATGTTTGTATCTATTTTTCCAATTCTACTAAACAATTCATTCCTTCTAGATACAACATTCTTTTAATCATTCTAATGTAATGAAATATTTCACCGAATCTGGGAAACAAGGGTTAGGGTATTTAAAAATCATGTATGGAGATAGGTTAAAATGTTCCTATACCGCTAATACCCCATTCATGACAATAACCTTGAAAAAAATAACCTATAATTGTTCCTTAATATTGTACTAGATTCCTCAACCTTATTTCTCAAAACTCATTTAGTTCTAATATTAAGGTGGTCTATAAGTGTATCAAAATTTTGCCATTAATTTTTTTATAAAAAAGGTCACATTATTCATGTATACCCATTACCCAAAATTAATCACTAAAAGAAACTATGAGGTTATTAGGTTAATTATATGATAGGAATACCTGATATTCAACCTGAGTCCTAAGAGATGATCTAGTATGTATACCTCTATTTGGGTCTCCAAATAAAAAATCTGGATGATGGGGTATATTATTAATAACATCTATTTGAAAATAAGGGGTGGTCATCTCATGGTCATATATAGATTCAAGTTCAGGTTGTGAATGGTTCTCATAATTGGATGATTTTTATGATTATATCACAGAAGGGTCAGATGGTTTGTAATTTTTGATTAAATTTGATAAATCAACCTTGATTTTTTCTAAAGGGATATTACGATCATGTCGATTTATTTCATGAAATATAACATGAACATATTCTTATACAGTCATGGTTCTTTTATTATACATTAAATATGATTTAACATTAGTTTAATAAAAAATAAAAATTCCTTTATCACTCTTGGAATAATATTTTCTATATTATCTTCAGTGTGAAGAATAATGTATTTTCAACCAAAAACTATAAATTTATTAACCTTAGTCTTTTTAGTATCTATAATTAACAAGTTATTTTCATTAAAGAGTTATAACTAAAAATAAATTTACTTTTTAGAAGGATATATTCATAGTGTTTTCCAAGAAATGAACTAGAAGTTCATATTCATTATGCATCATCCAAGAAATATCTTGAAGAATTATACTTATTCTTTTACAACACCAATATACTACGGGGTCCTAAATGTCAAAAATTTGTGATTATAGCTATTTTGTTAGAAAAAGATTAAATGTCTTGATTTCCAAATTCACGACCATGACCACTTCCTAAGGTATTAATCCTAATACTAATATGATTTTCTAAAGTTCTAGAATACATAGAAAATTAAGAGAAGGAATCAATTTTATGAGCTAAAAATAATACCAAAGTATATCAAGAAAATTCATATTCAAGGATATAGACATGGATCTTCCCATTAAAATTAGAAAATCGAGATGGTATAAAAAATACATGGGAACTAATTTTAGTGGTTCCGAAGGTTAAACATAATTCTTTTACAGAAAATATATTTTTTGATGCTCACCCTTTTTGAATGGGTTAGAGACTTTTTGATTTTCAAATTCATGTTTAGAAATATATTTGACTAAGAAATTCTGAGTTAGATTTTCATGTGAGTAAATATTTCATTACCCTATGCTAATATATCAAACCCAAGACTCATTATGAAAGGAACACATATAAGAATCCTTTTGAGAAAATAAAGAGTATAAATTAATAGTATAAACATTTTCATTATTCATTGAAATATATAATAAATCAATTTTACAATAAAAAACATTCAAAGAAATATTTTTCAATTTAAATTAAAAACATCATAACATAATTATGAGATGATAAGTAGATTGTATTTTATAACACCATCAAATAATAATTTATAAGTTAAAATTGAGTTAGAATTACTGATTTGGACATGGTTAATGATTTTCTCATTGGCATTTTCACCCAAGGTAATCAACCATTTTTAAATTAAAAAATCTTTAGTATTCTCCAATTACATTTCTAGAACAACCGTTTAAAAGATTCAATAGAATTTTACTGGTGTTTTTCAATAAGTTTTCACACAATATAATTATTAAACCAAAAATGATTGTGGTACCCAAATGTTTTTGGCTCCAAAAATTTCATTAATTAAATATTTAGGAATGCACATTTTCATAAATGGTTTTTCTATAATATGATATTATTTTTCACAGAAATAAAAATTTTATATGGTCTAGTTGAATTATAACCATTACAGATATTTTAGAATTGGATCTAGGGAAAAACGGTTTTCGATAATCTTCCTATATCCAGGATAACAACATATGTTTGTGATATACATTGATGTTATCTTTTTTCCTAGTAGTTTAGTTTGACTATTTCCCCTATAATGAATCTTTTATTGATCCCTTATCAACTTCCCATTAGAAAATTTTAGTTAAATAATTTCAATTAAAAATTTAGCATTTTCTCTTTACAACAACGTCAGTTTTAGTATTTATAGTCAATGCATGATGTTTCTTTATATTTTTTCACATATCCTTATATTCATTGAATTTATCTTATAACATGTTAAAATATTAAATAATATTCACATTTGATATATTTTATTCATTATTTTCCTATCCAGAAGGATTTGAAATGATTTCAAGTGATGTAGGAATGATATTTGATACCTTGGATGTGTTTTTCATGAAACCGATATTTACTCTGTCCTCTTTTCCCCATGGGTCAAGTCTGAGTAAGTAAAGATTTATTCAAAATAACTTAATTTTTATTTAATCCCATCCTTTTATTTCATATCTCTTTCATTATATTTCATTTTATTTTTCATATCGGGATAATCATCTTTGACATTACCTTTGGTCTTACACTCATAGTAGATGATCTCATTTGACTATCATCCCTCTTTCAATATTTATTTCAATTTTTTATATTGTCATATTTTTCTAAGTATATTGGTTTCATAAATATATTATTCTTAATATAAAATATCTAATATCTTCGGGCTAGATGGGATATCTCATCATCGCTATCAGCTGGAGATTCATCATCACTTAAACATTCATCTTGTACTTTCTCCTTAGACATTGAACAACTACACCTGAATGCTAAATAATTTCTTTTAGGTTAATTTTCCTCTTATCTATTAAAATTATATTTTACCCCATAAATCATTAAATTTATAATTAACTCAATGATATTTAGTTTTATAATATAATAATATTTTTTAATTTAAGCTCTGGTTCCCTTCATCTTTCGGGAGGACACCTCAATAGTCACACGGTTTGATCTTTTTCAGAATCACGATTCCTCAAAGAGTGCATTGTATTTATTATTTTATAAAACATGAGATACATTTCATAACAAAGTTCATAAATTTAACCTTAATTGTATCATATTTAATTATAAGAAAATTTAATCGCATTTATTTTATATTATTTATTCCTTCTTGAGAAATAAGAAATGTATCCCCAATTTCATATATAGTTTTACCTACTGATATTCTATAGAATTATTCATCACCCAAAGAATAATAAATAGAATTAATATTTTTACATTTATTTTTATATGTTTTTAGTATCATCATCCCATGTACATATAACAGTGTAAGGAAATTCATATTTTTCTTCAATTGAAGACCATATTTCAAAATCTGTGCTCTTAATATGAATTTCCATATTTATTTTTCAGTTATCAAAGTTAGTTCCATTAGAGAAGTGCGTTATACTGATGGAAAATCCTTGTTGTTTATTATCTATGGAAGAGATAAATTTAGAACTAATAGAAATTTATGATATTTAAAACACAATAAAAATCAAAGTTGAAATAATTTGGAAATCCTTTGATACCAAATGTGGTCCAGAGTGAGTAACAGAGGGGGGGGGGGTTAATTTAGTTCCTAATAAAAATTTATTTTTAAAAAATTATATATAAAACCCCTAATTTAAAATAAATATTACCAATTAATAAAAAGAGTGGTTTAATATAATTTTTAACTTTTAAAATATTCCACAAAGAAATATTAACTCATAGTTAAAACAATATAAAAATTACTTTAACTTATTATATTAATTTAGATAATAAAATAACTATATAAAAATGGTGTATATTAACTATCAATATATTGGTTTTTCTTATAGTTTAAACCAAATTATGTTTAATGGATTTTTAAGAATAAAACCAAATCAGAACACAGAAGAGAATTAAAAAAAGGGGTTCAAAATCAAGCTGAGACCAAATCCCCTTTAAATGGAAATCACTTGCTACCAAGTATATTATATAAATAAAATCAGATCCAAAACCTATATGGGTTATAAAAAAACAATATACATTCTATCTGGGGATCACATGGACCTATTCAAAAATAAATGGTGGAATAAAACAACCGTATTCTGTATAGGGACATATTCCACAAACACGTGGGGGAAGAAGTAAAATGAGATAGAACAAAATATCTTGTATTATATAGTTCTATCTTAGGAGACAATGTGTGATGATAATTAGAGAAAACAAAACACTGATTAAATGTAGGAGAAAAAATAATTATAAAGAGAAATAAATAATTTTATAAACATTAATGATGCTTGGTATGAAGTGATCAAGTTGATTAAATGTCATAAGATGTGGAATGATGAGGAGCTTGAGTGTAATATATAATATTAGTATTAAAAGAGAGAATCCTAAAGCTCTCTGTTTTCTAATAGTATGAAAATATGTATCATGTATGCTCTCTTGGGATGAAACCTCACAAATTTAATAAGAATAACCCTGGACAAAAGGTTTCCTCGTAGGTAGACCATGCACACAAGGGATATTTATTTTAATATAATTCATTCTATGATCGTATTGGGAAATAACTATCTAGATCAACTATATCCTTGTACGGATCTTTGACATTGAATTAAATTCATTCATACAATTATTAGGATATTAATCATCAGTAATTTATTTTCATTATCAAGCATAATATAGTTTACTATAGTATTTAATAAAAATAAATTACAATAATGAAAGTGGATCTTGTTCCAATAAATAATACTAATATAAATACATGTCTGGATGTAACTCATCCTAGAGGTTTCTTTCACTAGTTGTAACTCATCTTAGTAGTGAATTTGGTCTGGCAGTGACTTAGGTCTGGTGTTGATTCATCCAATGGTGAGTAATTTGAACTTTTGGTGAGTCATGAAAAGTGGTGACTTGTCTGGAATTTATTCAGTTGAACTAGTTTTGAGTCATGTCTTGCTAGGATTCATTTGAACTAGTGGAGAGTATTTATTGGTTGTAAATTATCTAGTGGTGAGTCATTTGAACAAGCTGTGATTCATCCCAACACATAGAAAAATTCTCATCATATTTACTTATATTATAAAATTATATCCCAAAATAGTGATGTAATTTGTTAAATAATAAAAATGATTTATGATCATTAGAATAATGAGGTGCCAAAATAAATCATACAATAACTTCTATTTCATTCATTATGAGTGTTTTTACCATAAATGAAAGTAACTTTTCTACTATTCATAGAACTATAATTATACAAAATTCAATAAAGAAATATTATAATCTGAAGGGGAATTTTTTTCTCTACTACCACCCGTAGATCCAAATCAGTTGGGATATAACTAAGTGGTTTTGGGGGTAAATATAGGGTACATGATTTTAAAAATTATTTCATTTGAATTAAACCTATATTATTGGATGATGTGAAGATTCCTTATATTTTAATTATTCCTCACATGTATGAAAAATATTTTAAAAAATATTACAGAGAATATTTTTATAAGGCTCATCCTCAAGGGAGTTCCTACTCTTTACTATATCCAACCACTTGTTAGGACCCATTTTTTATTATATCTATAACCTTTAATTCGTCAATTTTTTTGTTAAAGTCATGTTACATGTTTAAGGATGTATCATCCTTTTCTATAAAAGGTTTGGAATCATCCACATCCTATGAATGATATGAAATTAATTTTAATAGAACAAAATATTTATCCAAATTCCCCTATTCTATTATTTCTGAATAAGATAAAAAAAATCATTTTCATATATTTCAACCACACTAGATAGATATTCACTAGGAAATTATTCTAATACTAAATTAATATTTTTACAAAAATAGTTCACCATTCTTCTATTAATAGTTCTTCATGATGAAATTGTCTTGTATAAAAACATGCATCCATGAAAATGACCTCATACTTCCTTGAAAAAATATCGTAGATAAAATAAAATTGAATAATCTTTCCATGGCCTATTTAAAATTCTCATATGGGAAAAAATTTATATTCTAAAATTATCTCTCTCCATGATACAATTATTAAACAAAAAAGAGTATCAACCCCTTATATTATCTTTTTGAGATAATCATTTTTCTCCATTTCATGTTTTTATACATCCCCAATATTTGTGAAAATTACTTCCAAAATTATTTTATGTAATTTTCAAGAATCATGGTATTTATAATTCTATAAATTATATTGAACTATGTGAAAATATTTCAAAAACATTTTATTTTATTAGCTATAAATAATTAAAATTTTAATTCAAACTCGTCCATGAATTTTACTAGAAATTATCATCCATGAATCTCTATTAAAGAACACATAAGGATAAGTTAAAATAATTGTTTTATGGTGAGGTAATGATTTAATGAAACATACATCATAACATAGAATAAAATAATTTTATTCTCCATCTTTATCATAATAATTAAAATTTGATTTCTCCTATTTATTTTGAAAATTCAATCTTCACAGTGTTAATTAATTTGTAACATATGAAATATATTTTTGAACCATAAAAATTATATCCCATTTAATTTCAAGTTTATTGGTTATAATAAGATCACTTCATCTTTATAGGGTTTAATTTTACATTAAAAATATTTTACTATACAATTTCAGGATGTATCCAATGATTTTTTGTACCTTATAAATGATCCTTTAAAATGTGTTCAATAACTTAGTAATTACATCATAGAGTTTTTAACCCTTCTAAATCGTTTAAATTCAATATATCTTGTACCTAATGAAGTAAATGGGCTACAACCTACAATGATATCATTGTACCCTTTGAAGTCCATAGATCTCCTCCATTTTAAAATTTAAAACCCATTATATCATTATATACATCTCTAAATATTTATAGGACTTATTTACTATCTTCAATTATCATAATTTTTTGGAAAATTAATATCAATAAATAACATTCAACATTGAAGTCAAATATAACTTCTTTTGAACTATGATGAATTGAATATTTGTATTCGTGTTTAATTCATTGTATATATGATGATGGGGTGAAATAGATGTAAAAAATGACAAAGGATTTTATGGAATGATTTCTTGAGGTTATTAATATTTAACAAAAATTTTGGTATGTTGATTTCTATATTGAGTTATCTTTTTTATATAGATCTAATATCAATGGTTTCTTATAATAAAATATTTCTATATTCAATAGTTTCAAATTTATATTGATGATAATTCATTAAATGTTTTCATTCTCCCTAGGGTATGTCTACATGGATCCCCAATTTTGTTTTTTAAGGATAATGTAATTTTAAGGTTATTCAATTATATATAAAAATGAATTAGGTGTCATTGAATTATTGATATTTAGAACCCAGTGTTGATGACCTGTTTGACCATCTTATGAAATCTGGTTTTTAATTTAAAAAATAGTTGTTCAAGGGTTTTCATTTGAGTAGTGTAAAGGGGGAGGATATTTATAAGACTAGTTTTAGTCTAGTTACAAACATTTTTTATATCTAGTGGTGCTATTCAGTGTATCCATTTTACAGGTAATGATTATAGAAATGATGCACTGAGTGTTATATCCAGGACTTATCACAATATAATGGTGTTTATCAATGATATCATGGTATAATAAAGGTATATATATGATCATATTATGAGTTTTGATTATGTATTTGAGTTTCTTTTCCAATATTGATTATATATAATTATAATATTGTTAAATATTTGGTTACGGAATGTTCACTTCAATGGATATGTTATTTCTCAATGATGTTTATTGATGTATCAATCTAAGATCATAATGTTTTTTGGGAAGTTTCAATCAATGTATCTGGTTTGATAAAATTCAATGGTAGAACGTATATTATCATAGGATCATATTCAATTTCCATAAAAAAATTATAATGTTAAATACAACCAAGGAGGTTAAGAATTTATTTAGACACATCTATGTTAGTCATCACATGGATGGTTAATTGATAAATATACTATCACTCATATAATTTATACGACAACAGGAGTTTTTTTAATATTTACTCCAATACTATTAACCATGGATATGGGTCTATGTAGATACAAGAAAATGATATTATATCATATGGTTCCACATAAAGGCTTGTCAAATTTATGTTTGAGAGTTTGTGAAATTTTAGAGGCTATTTATTTCAATTTTTTGGTGGAGGGTGAAATAAATATTTTTTAGTTATTAGAATGAAATCTTGAACATGCTGTTTGATTGAGGATCTAATGTATTTTATTAGGGAAATTTTGTTAATTTTATAAAATGGTTGGAATTGTTGGTTAATTATAGTATTTAGTGGAATTAATTAATATAATCATTTATTGAAATAATTCATCTTTAATGAATTATGTTTATAAAATAAATAATATTGATTATTTATATGATTTGATTATACTGGACCCTTGAGAGTGGGATGAGGTGAATGAGTAATCCTCTTTTATTTTGTGAGTTTCTTCCCTCCAAACATAACCACTTGAACCAATGAAGGTACTGAATCCACTCGTTTTAATTACCGAACCATTCCTCAAATGAATAAGAGAAATATAAATTAGAACACATGATATTTACAAAGTTTTGAACCCATGAAAACTACTTTTTATATTGGTTAGTCCCTCCATCATAAATTTATTTAGTACTTTGAAATAATATTTATAACACTGACTCCACATAGTGTTCACACAACACATCTAGAATGCACTAGAAGATACAATGTCTCTTAAAAAAAATTATTTTACAAGGATAGAAAACATCCAATTATCAGTTCACCACAATGATAACTACAACTTTAGAAACTCTTCCTATAAAAATATTTTGATAAACAGACCTAAAAGTGCATTTTTTCATAATGATATTCATCAATAATTGATGTGAGGATAATAGTCTTGAGAATATATAGAGAATATGATCGAACTAGATCTTCTGACCATGAGTTATAGAGAATCATGCCTCAAAGAGGTCCTCCTTTTACATAGTTCCCTCCCTTATTATTCTATAATTATCAAAGTCACTTTTAGTGTTCTTATATATAAAGGAACTTTATTTTGTAGTGAACTAACTATTTTATTATAGCCAAAATCCCATCTATAAAAAGGAATGTCCTGTTCATATTAAAGATGAAACCTATAATTTCAGTAATGAGTTCCCTAAGCCTCCCATTTACATCTCAATAACTCCAATATATTTCTTAAATAACTTATATAATGTAACTACTCTAGGTACTTATCACTCTTCTTTATATTGTGGAATAAATCCACATAATTCCAAATTTATTCTATAAAATGTAACATTATAATCACCACTGATTTTTTCATGAATAATGGTATAAAAAATCAAATGATTATTTATGAGTTCAATACTAGTCCAATATTCACCAAAATAAATTCACTAATGTTCTACATGTCACTTCACAACATTAATTTAACTATATGATAGTGAATAATACACTTCCACTTTACCCTTAACACATTGAAGACCATATCTATTGTCTCCCTAAATTTGTTGTTTGGTCATATCAAACCACCCATAGACCATGTTGACCATTACCATGGGTGTTGGGCTGTACATTTCCAACATTTTTGACAACATGTCATCAACTATCAACCATGACGTTATCTAGTGACCAAATTTCTTTTTGGGCATCCTAGTTTCTCATAGTTAGACATCACAAGAAGCATGACTTGCAGAATGAGCATGATCAATCCCATTTATCCCTATTTTTATTCCAATAATAAAACTCCTAAACCAAGACATTCATGATGCCTATTTTTTATGGAATTTATAGGTTACATAGGCGAACCAAGTGTTTAACTTTTTGAAAACTACATGCTTTATCTCATTACATATTCCATTTTTGGTCATTTTCATATCACAATTACTTATTCTATGGGTGATTCCAACTCATGGATTAATAATCCAGCTTCACTACACCAACACTATGGGTTTTACATGATAATGTTGGGCAGTCTTCAACACATTATCAATTATAATTTGGTCATATTATATCGTGTGTTTTCAACAATGATACTTTCAAAAAATAAAATTTTATTCATTAAGATTCTAAATCATATATTAGAATCAGCATTATGATAAGTTCAACTCTTTAATCATTATATATTATAAATCTAGATCAATCCTTTTGAATTATTAACAATCTAACCCTTCAGAGTTTATTGAAAATACTCATCCCCAATATCCTCATCATCCCAAATTCTTAACCCCTTATTGAGGAAATATTAAATTTTATATCTACTATTAGCTTTTATAGAAAGAGAGGGAAACCAAAAACGTTTAATCAATAATACACTAGACACCAAAAAAATAAAAAAATATTTGATGGAGAGTTTGAGTTTTTGGGAAACATTTTACCTATATAATTTTCAGTGATGAGTAGTTACCTTTGTGTCTAGATCATCCTTGATGATGTAGTCGAAATACAAATTGATCTTGTCCCATATATGAATGAAGTCCACTCTTTTTATTTTCCATTAATTTAATCCTATTGTAAATACAACATTTTTTATTTATTCACGAAAGTTGATATTTATTCATATAAAAAAGAATAATTCCCTCATTCATAGTATCATTATATTATTGAGAAAAATTTATATAGAAAACCTACTGCATAATTTCGTAAAAAATTTGAATGAAAAGCATTAATTATTTTTATATTTTCCTATCCAACTTAACTGAAACCTACTGTGGGACAACCAAAACATCCTTTATGTGTTTTTTCAGATCAATGATGGTATCACTGATAATATAATACCCAACCATAGTCGATCTTGACGACTTGAAATGATAATACACTATACAACCATTCTTTTCCAGTTCCTTAGTATCTATAAATTCTTATATATCATTATCTCTATGATGATTCAAAATATTTTACAATTCTAGGACAATATCAGGGATTTAACAGTCCATCACATTTGACCTATCCTTTTTGGATGAAATTATATCCATTGGTTTAGGTAAGTGAGAGTAATCCTTCTAACATTTATATTTACCTTTGAGATTAATGAAACTCCCCAAATAATGTCTCTATTATTCCATCATTTCACATTAGGTTGTGCTATCATCTACTATGAATTTGATCAGTACTGTCAATTAAAAAATGGATAAAAATATAATATTTTGACTTTACTTCATCTAAGACATTATCATCATTGGGGTTCTATACCCATTAGGTATCTCTTTGATCTGAAACTGGGCCTATAATTTATATACCATGAAATCTATTGCACTGAATAATAGTCAGAATGTTTGTTATAGAACGTTTCCTAATAAATACTTGCATCTGACCCACTGTACAACCAAAGTGGGATGCATTAATTTTTCATGGTCTATATATCATAATAAATATCCTTTACTTGCTTACTACCTAACAAAATCATGCATTGGTTAGCCCCCGAGATGAATTTCCACATCATATGATAAAGGTTTACAAATATTTTTTTTCTTCAAAATAATTTGTTGCATGCACCCCCACAATCTCTTCTATCCTATATTGGACCTGAATTATTTTCCAATGATCAACCAAATAATCTTCCAAAAGGTTTAAGATGTCCACAACTTTTATATCAAAACTCTGTAGACTTGAATCTGTCTATATGAGATTATAATGAGTTGTATCTCTATTACCCAACTAATCCACTACAATGAAATCAAGATCCACTATCTCTAGAAACTATTAATTTATCGAGTCTAGAACCCCATACAAGTCCTTGAAATAGTGATGAGATGTAGAGAACATATGAACCAAAAATTTACAATAATGTGAATAGTCGAACCATGAATCAAAGATAACCACAAGTTTATTGAGAAATTATTCCCCAAATGTAAGACCAGCTCACACCACTATCAGTTTTGAAACACCAAACTAAACACAAATATGAGGGGATATCGAGTGGAAAACGTAATTTTATCTTCTATTAGAACACAAATACTGTCCTAACAAATTATGATGATTATGAATAAAATAGGGGTTTAGGAAAAGAAGTGAGACTTCCAGGTAGCTAACCCCTAACATCAACATAAGGAAATATAATTTCATGTGGATATCATAATAACTTTAGATTGAGAAAAAAGAAAACTTGTTTCAATTTCAAGGGCCTCCAAACCATGAACAGATCAAGTCTTCCTATGAAGAAAAATGAATCATGATGCGCACTTGTCGATGAGTCCAATGAGAACCCATTCTAATAAACCCCACTAACTGAAGATGAATCCATTGAATGAGTCATTAAATGGATGATAAAAAACTGAAGATATCCTCCAATGATAACATAAGAAGGACTGAGGCATGTAATAACTCTGAAGTCGGAATAAAAAGTTAAGGGGTTTCATCGAATAGGTCTAGAACCAATAAGTTGATATAGATAACCAATAATTATTGGAATAAATTTGAGTTATATTAGGGGAGAAATGGGAACAAATGAGCTTTTGATGAAGGATGATTAAGAATTACCCCTATCTAGTGGTGAGTGGGGGATAAAAGTTGCATCCATCACTACCTAGGGAATCACTGAGATAAATAGAGTGCTTGAGAGATTCATCTTCCTCTAAAGAGAATGACTTCCTACCCTATTATTTTCCATGAAATTAAAAGGCCAAATAATTGGGTCCTCTTAATCTTTTCTTCTCAAAAATATTATTCTACCTTTTTTACTTTAAAGAATGGAACTCAATCTCAGTGTTTCTTATCAGATATAATTTGATCCAGACATTCTAAGTCTTCATGGGTGAGGTCTGTTTAGAAAAAAAGAGAGATGTAATAATTATGTTATCTACTATCCATAAAAACCAAAAATTTGATACCTATCTCCAAAAATTCACATTTCTTATCAAGTAGATTTAAACTTCACATGAATATCCTATAGACTTCTCACAAAACCATAAAAATAGTTCATTTTCATGATATATATCATCCTTTTTTTCATACCAAAATATTAAAAAAATACTTCCAAATGAAAAATATATTGAAAATATTCATAAAAATAAAAGAAATGTGAAATTATATAATCTAATTTCATGTTTTTTTAATGTTGTACATAAATCCTATATTTTACAGCCTTCTTCTCGAATGAACATCCCCACAAGGGATTCACTCATAACAAATTCATGATGGATAGTGTTGTGATAAAATCAATAAAGGTGTCATCTCATGGATTTTGGGGAGATTTTTTTAAAAAGGTAGATAATCTAAAATTACAATGGTTGGTGTTGCAGAAGAATATATTTAAGTTGGTGTAGTTTGACAATGCTTGAAAACATTTTGGTCCACAAATTTGGGTGTTTTTTTATAGATAATGAAGGTTTTTCTACAAATGTGTTCATGGTCCATAGTTCTTTGACTGTGAAGAAATGTTCATAGACTAAATAAATACACAGAATGGAGAAGGAAGACATTAGAATAATATTTTCATATTGTAGTGCTATGCAGACCGTGAAGCATGCAACATAGACCGTGTAGATGAAAAATAGTTTGTGGGAGGCTTGTAGTTCATAGGATGATAATAATTCATGGGCGGCTCTTCATTTATGGTTAAGATATGATGAATTAAGAAGACATAATGATGTTTTAATTTACATATGACCTTATCCCCCACAAAGGATTAAGGTGAAATGTATACCACATTACATAATTCATACTGAAGGCTGTAATGCATCAAGGTTTCTGGTAATTCATATTAGACTGACATGAAGATCTATTTTTCTATATAATGACCCCTATTCTGATTATTTAGAAGATATAATTTCACAAGAAATGATCATCACTTTAGGAGAATTCATTGAAGTCAAAATCTGTTTCCAGGGGAGAAGTATGTGAAATAGAAGTGTTTGTGGGGGAAGATTCCATGAATGAGTAATCTATTCAGGAGAATAGGCCACAAAAGGGGTTTCCATGGCTCTATATCCTGCAAAAGAATTGGGACCAAATAGATGAGGTTTTCTTCAAGTCATCATCTATACCCAAAGAAGAGGCATTCTATGGGAGAAAGGTTGTCTGTGATGCACTAGTGCTATTTAGTGGAAGGCAGTTGGTGGAGTATTAATGTTAGTTCACGGATGATACATTATAGTTCGAAAATGGTCTAAAACTATTCATGAAGGAAATATCCACAATCTATTAGTATTTTAAATAATGCTACTTATATATATAATCTACATAAATTTTAGGATGCATTCATTATTGATAATTATTGGACCTACATGTCCATAAATTGTGTTTGGATCCTTTTAAATAAGAGGGAAAATGAAGTGGAATAAGGGGATCCCTTCCATCAACATTGAGACATAAAAAGAGAATTAGGGAGTGACCATTGAGAAAGAAGCGAGCTAACCGTCAACATTGAAAAGGTCGTGAGCCTGGGAAATGAAGTGATCTTGGTCGAACCGTACAATTTGGATGTGAGCCTTAGTGGAATTGATACACAGAAATATTTCTTTTGTATTCTCGTTTGACATATCCCTGTGAGGGTGAACCAAGTAAAATATTTGTGTCTCATTAAAAATTTCATTTATATTCATACATTTCAATGGTAAAGATAGAGAATAGTGCTTCATTTAAAAATTAAACAACATATGAAGGGGAAGTATTTTTTAATATATCATATCCCAATTCAGCCCCCTCTCAGGGTATATAATCAAATTTGGATGAAAAATGGTCTATGAGAGAAAGGTTAAATTTTAGTGTTTCTATCTTTGTTGAATAAATGTAAACTATTAATCACAAATGGATTCTCATATTAGATGGAATACATTTTCATCTATTTAAGAGTCAAATGAAACACTTCTGTAGATCATTGGGTATGAATTCATTTCTATACACAATGCATGTAATTTATGCTAGTATGTACATTAATGTTTGATTAGAATTAGAACATATAGAATTGGATGTTGATGCCAACGTATTCAATGATTTATGGGGAACCTTGTCCAATGTTATCTAAATAATGGAGATGTCATGTAAGTCATCACATTATATATAGTAAAAGTTTATAAATATTTATGAGGTTAATTAAAAAGTGAGAGAATAAAAACTAAAATTCATATAGAACAATTATGAGGATATGAGAATGAATCCTAATGAATTCTTTGATCCATTATTTGACTGGGTGAATATTATTGTACAAGAAATGTGTGGTCCTAGATAAATTATAAATGATATATTGTTTTTAGGTGTATATAGAGAAAACGACAACCTCAGTTAAATATAGAAGTTTCTATATTGGGTGAAAAATATTTTAAGGAGATGTCTTTTGATATCTTGAACAATAAAATTGTTTCATATGATATGAGAAATTATGGAAATGATTCTATGGAAAAAGTGGTCTACAAAGAAGTGGAATTCGAGGCCATACAGAGGCTCATCATTAAATATAGTCACAATGAAGACAATGTGAATGATATCCTATCATTTCTATCCTAAAATATGTATATAAGAAGAATAAATTTCAAAGGGAAACAACTAATTACATTCATTATATGTGGAATGATTTTATATCTTGATGGAAAATATCCAATGATGTTTCAAGATAATTATGAAGAAAATAATGAAATTCTTAGGAAGAATTTTTTATCCAATGTGAAATGTAGGAGGAGTACGAATATAATTTCATTCAAAAATAACTGTCTTCTTTCAATATAAGATGATAGTTTAGATGAATATGAGGTAAACGAATTGGAGGACTGCAAGGATAATGAATAGGATTTTATGGTTGATTTTTTAGAAATTACCAAACAAGGTTAGATAGTGACAATGATGTAGAAGAAGATAATGGAATATTTTATATGTAGTTAAAATTAGAAGCTTCACTTGATGAAATAGAAGTTTGGAGAGTCAAAAATAAATAAATCCAACAGGATGGTTAATGATGCCAAAATCTATATGTAACAACAAAAAGAACAAAAGTCTGAGCTAGAGGATAAAACTGAAATGCTTAAATCATTAATTATAGAGAACTCATAAAAGGTATTTGAGTAAAAAGTAAAAATTGAAGAGTATAAAAGAGTGATAAATAGTTTCACTAATACTTGAAAAGTCCAAATATGACATATCAGTGAAATTGAAGAGGAATTTTCACAATGATAGGAAATGTGAAAGATAAAGAGAAACTCTTGATTCTATTAAATAATTATAGAAAAGAAATAGGTAATTTAGAAGAATAATTTAGAGTTCCTATGAAAAAAAACGAGTTTCAGGAAATAAAAAAAGAATGATCAGTATAATACATCTGGTATGCGGAATAATCACAAATAGAAAGTAGTAATGGTTGATGTTAGACCAAAATCTCCAAATATATGTTTGAAGATTGATTTGGGTTGAAATTAGAAGTAGAAGATTCATGGAATTCAAGGGAGACCCAATAGTGATTTATTTCCACATAAGAATACACCTCGCATGAGATGTCATTATAATGGAAAGATGGGAAACTCAAAAATGAATATTGTATGGACAATATGCACCAAAGGGGAAAATACCAATAGAGGAATCCATACAAAATCCAATATTTTAGAACATCAATTCATGGTCACTATTTTAGGTGTGTATAATTTTGGCACCTGAAAATATATTTCTCATAAAAAATGTCGGTAAATGTGCCAAAGAATAATGAATTTGGTCATGAGGAGAAATTCAATGTATTTTAAAATGAAATGAAAATGAAAATTTAGTTTTTAGAATTAAAATATATTTATGTTCCATCATAAATTAAGGGAGATTAAGATGTGAATAATTACTGGGTATGAATAAAAAAAATCCAAGACAAAGATAGTTTAATAGGTTGTGGTTGTAGAGATTTCGTTCAAATCCTCAAATCACACTAGAATATAGATCATTGAAAGTGTATGCACGTCCTGTATGATAGTAAATAAGGAACTAGTAATAGGAATTTAAAATGAAAAATAACATATTGTGAGATTTAGTAACGAAGATGGATTAAAAATTATTGGATTAGGAAAAGAATATTTTGGGGGAAAATTCTTGAGACATGCAGATGTATTGGTTGCTGAAGGTCTCAGTCACAACTTAGTATTTCTCAACCAATTATTTTTTTTAGGAAATTCTAAAATATTTTGAAAAAATTACGTGTCATCATGGAAAAGGATGGTGAATTTTTTTTCCATGGAATGTATATAAAAGGAATATATACATTGTGAGTGGTGAATAAGATATGTGATTTCTATCTAAGGAAGAAGAAAACATGTTATGGTATAAATATCTTAGCCACTTGATCCAAATATATTTTGAATATCCGGTGAAATGTGATGCTTCTCGAGACCTCCCCAAGTTATCACATTATCGTACTCATATTTTCAATGCTTATAAAAAAGGAATGATAATTCAAAATTCATATAAGAAGAAAGAAAAAATGTTAATAAAACTTCACGATTTGGTGTATATTTATGTGTGTGGACTTATTTCACCCAAATATTTTGATGGGATGAAATATTATGTTCTATTCATTAAATATTTTATAATAATTCCATGGGTTTTAACCTTCACTGACAAATTTTTAGTGTTTAGTTGCATAAAAACTCATTGAAGGTAGTTGGAAAGATGTAGGGTGAATGAATATGAAAGTTCTAAAAAGATTATTGGATTGATTTCAAAACTATAAAAGTGGAATATTTTCTTGTTAAACATAGAATAAGGAACCATGTTTCAACAGTAATAATTCCATTTATAAAATGGAGTATTTGAGAGATGAAATCGACTTATCAACAACAAGGAAAGAACATTGATCAATGAGAATGACCTTCAAAATATGTTTTGTAAAGAAGAATTCATGACATCAGTATAAAAATAAAATATATCATTATTATATCCAAAAGATGATAAGACTCCATATTAGCTATGGTATGTATATAAACCAATGTTGGAGTAATTTTGAGTCTTCATAAGTCATTATTTCATTATCAATAAGGTGAAGAATATGAATTTTAAATCTCATGGAGATAAAGGTATATTTCTTAGTTACTCAATGAAAATAAACGCATATAAATGAATCAATAATTAGATAATAAAGTTATTTGAAAGAACCAATGTAACTATATTAGAGAATGAGAAAATCTTAAGAAAATACATGATTATCTCAAGAGAATAGTCATGAAGAGTTAAGAAGATTAGGGTTTGTTCTAGTGCAAGATGCTGATTCATATAAAGTTTTAGATAATGAAATGGTTCAAAACAAACCAGTATTTATAAAAATATTGAAGAGTAGAGCTAAAATTGATATAAATAATTTAATTTTTGATAAAAAATCTCCATTGTAGACATAAATGTTGCTGATTCTACCTGAAGCATCGTTCTTATCATAGGAATTGCCTAAATATTTAGAGAAAGTTGTTGGAGTTGAATATTAGGTCCATGATATGAATAAAGAAATTGACCAAAGTGAGAATAATTAATCATAGGATATTGTTTTGAGACTAATATATAAAAATTTCATTAGGGCTAAATGGGTATTTCAAAACAAGATGAATGAATAAGGTACAATTATTCATATAAATAAAGAGTAGCGTAAAATTGGTAATCCCAAATATACGGTATTGAGGTTGATAAAAAATTTGTATTTGTTTCTAGACCAGAGAAATTAGAGTATTCATGGCCATAATAGGGAAAACAAGTTTTAATTATTTCCAGATGTATATCGAGTCATCATTTCTGAAAGGTGGTATAGAAGAAGAATTTTTTATTGAGAATCTAGATGATTTACTTTTTCATGAATATGAGAAAATAATTTTTCTTTTAAAGAAGTCACTATACAGGATGAATCAAGCACCAAGAACATGGTATTTCAGACAAGATTTGTCTTAAAAGAAGCTTAATTTTCATCATGGTGGAGGTGACTACAATACCGATGTCAATAAATATAGTAATAAAAGGATGTTGGTGCTGATATATTTTTATGTTACAATATTTGATGGATCATATGAATCACAGTGTAGAAAATATTCAGAATTCATGAAATGTGAATTCAAAATGTCAAGTATTGGTGGAATGACATTTTATCATGGATTACTAGTGACACAAGGAAATAATGACACATTTATTTATAAATCTAAATTTCCCAAGGAGGCCTTGAGAATATTTATAATGGACAATTTCAAGAAGATGACGAATATAATGTCGACCTAAATGAAACTATGACAGGATAATGAAGGAAATGAGGTTAATGTCACATAATATAGAAAATCATTGACAGTCTATTATACATGACAATGAAAAGATATAATATTATTTTTTACACATGACAAGTAACATAGTTTCTATGAAATTCCAAATAAATATTATAGTTTGAATTAAAAATAACACTTTTCTATATCAAGGGCATGGTGGATTTCAGTTTGTTGTACAATAAAAAAATGTAAGCAACAGTTATTGGGCTATAGAGATGCATATTATGCTAGTTTAGAATATTATAGAAAATAAACATCTGGTGGTACATTATATCTTATAAGACTATATATTTCTTGGAAAAGAAAGAAACATGATATCATTTCATTGATCATAATATAATATAAATATATTTAGGCAAATCAAGCCATCACCCAGTTATTATGAATGAAGAAGTAGAATAATGATATGGGAGTGGGTGTGACATATCCAATTAAAATCCATTGTGTTAATTCAAGTGCTATAAATATAAAAAAATATCTTCAATCAATACATGAAAAATCACATTTAAATTAAATTTCATTTTTATCAAGGAGAAAGTGGTGTAAGGGTTTGTTAAGTTTTATTTTGTATCTATAGAATAAAAGGTTGGCGACATTCTGATGAAGGCCTTACCCAATGAAGTATTTGAATGAAATCGACTAACTCTGGGATTTAGTTGACTAACCATACATGAAAATGTGTAATTGTGGGACCCCATATCCTCATGGTATGAAGTGTTTTCCCCAAATTTTCTAATTGGTGTCTTTTACCATGTTTTAGACCACAATGAAGTAACCTTTAGGATCCTTAAAAAAGGGGGATAAATTGTTGCAATTAATGGGGAGAAAAAGTATAAATCAAGATAAGGGAAAAGATGATAGGGAGAGTAGTGAAGAACTGTGAGTATTAAATCTAATGATGATAAATTTGATCAATAAAATGTTTTATATAATTTCAAATGAGGATTCCGATGAAAGTAGTTGAGTGGTTTTTGAATGAAGTGTTTCATTAATGAACTTTTCATGCTACAATTGTTTCTCATAATGTGCATGGATCACGGGGGCATAGAGTGGATGTTGAGTAATTTTTTTTATTTCTATATGAATCATTAGTAATGAATTTTGGTAGAATATATGAGAATATTTAATGATATAATATCAAATTGTGAAGAATTTTCATTAAAAAATGGAGATATTGTTGGGGAAAATTACCCATTGTTTCATCTCAATGTTTTTAGGTTGATTTTTTTGTTGACAAAGACAGATGATAGAGAATCAATATGGTTGGTGTAAATGATATATATATATTAATTGTAGGAAATATACTATCACTTTCATAATTTTTTTGCATCAAAATTGGGACTTTTTTATATGGAAAATAATTTATTTTCTACAAAAGAGTTCATGGTCTATAGTTCTCAGACCACATGGTTTAGTTCGTTGAACAAAAAGGTAGTACACAGAATAGAAATGGAAAATTGGAAAAGGAATATTTCGCATAATAGTGTTATATAGACCATGAAGCACACTATGTGAACCGCACAGTGGAAAAATAGTTCTAAGAGGCTGGAAATTTTCAAGAGGCTCATTATTCATTAGAGGGACATTGTTTGCGATTAAGAGCTATTGCTTTAAGGATACAAAAAGTGTTTGTTGTTTTCAAAATAAATCAGCTGCTACAAAGGAGCATGGATTTATACGGACCCCATAACTAAATTCTTAGTGAAGGATGTAGTATAGTGATGTTTCCGGTAATTCACATTATTAGGTTTTAGGGATCTATATTACTATATGAAGAACCTTAATCAGATATTTAAGAAGAGGTAATTTCATTACAAATAATCTTCAATCAGGAATAATTCGATGAAGTCATAAAGAGTTAACACGGGAGAAGTCTGTGATGGTGAAGAGTTCTTGATGAAGTATTCTATAATAGATAATGTAGTTCATGAGAACAGTTTCCAAATGGTGTTTTCTAGGATCTGTATCGTAAAAATAAAACAGGATAGAGTAGAAATGGAAGGCCATGACGCATCAGCCTTTCACGAAGTAGAGGTGGTATGCAAAGGAAAGGTAGTTCATGAAGCACACTAACAACATAGTGTAAGTTAGTTCATAGAGGATTTAAAGAAGTTTGCAGATGATGTTGGATAGTTCATGAAGGGAATAAAGCCATTTTTGAATTTAATTTATATAAAATAATAGTTAGTAGAAAAGTGGGACTTAAAGATATCATATAACTAAAACTGGGGATGCATTCATTAGTGATAATGAAGTGACATACATTTTTATAAACTATGGGTGGATCCTTCCTAGAGAAGTGAGAAAAGGAAGGAGAAAAATGTGATCCATTCTAACAAAATTAATCTTTTGAAAGAGAGTAAGTGAGTGACTCTTGGGAAATTAGTCAGCTAAACCTAATCCTTTTAAAGGGAGTGAGTCTGGGCCTAGAAGTGATCTAGCCTAAAAATTGAAATTTGGAAGTGGATGTAGTGGATTTGGTATATCGACCCATTACCGTTGTATTATCCATGGATGTAGCCCAGTGAGGGTGAACTATGTAAAATTGATGTGTCTCATGTATAATTACCTTTAAATTTATACATTGTTATAGGAAAGAGAGAGAATGGTGCTTTGTTTAACAATGAAAGAATATATTAAGGGGTAGCTGTTTTATTCCTTCATACCTGGATTTACCCCCTCTCAAGAAATTTAACATAATTGGACTAATAGATAGGTAATCCCAGAACATCTCATCCAATTTGTTGTTTAGAAATTAAATCCTGAAGATTATCCTTAAATTCATTGCATGCTAGAAAAATAAATAAATAAAATTAAGTGAATATAGAGGTAAATCCTTATAAATCAACGAAAACCCTTAGGCTACAATATTCCTCTCATCCTAGGGAATTCCATCCTTCAAAAGTCAACATAATTATTGCTTGAAACAATTTACATTATCTATTGAATTAAGAAATCTCCATTTGTATGTGATTGAGTTTTCATTAACAGATTCCCATTTTGTTCAAATATTTCAAACTAATTTAACTTATCAATATTGGATGTATTATCAAAAGAATTATCTAATTATTTCAGCACAATTTTTTTTATTATTTTTATCCTCATGTCTTAAACCCCCCACATATTCATTCATATTATAGGGGAAAGACTTGTTGAACCAAAATGAGTACGAATTGTGAATATACCACTTACAACACTAATAATATCCCTTAAACTGATTTTTACATGAATGATTATATAGTTATTCATAATTTTATTTATTTTTCCTTTTAGATCATTATTTTTCATATTGGGTGGTGATTTTTTGAACATTCCTTTATTTCTTATACATAGATGATTTTCTCTCAATTATATTAGATTTATATTGATAACGTAAATCATTAGAATCAAAGTTTTTATTTTTAGGATGAATAGATCATTGATTATCTTATTCCATTGATCCTCTATAATGTGAATATTCTTCTCTATTATTTATTTATTTCAAGAAATATCATCTAGAATTATTTATATCAGTTTGAAATGTACAACATATAGATTTTTAATTTAATAAAAATTATTATACTACAGTAACAATCTATCCGAGATCCAATATCATCTTTTCTCATTAAAAAATAATAAACTTTTCTATTTGTATTTCATTAACATGGGATGTGTCCTTTTTTATTAGGACATATTTTTTATAATTAACATCCCTTTACCCTTTTTAAAAAAATCACCCATTTGACTAGAAATTTAATTGTTCTCATTCTATAGAATTTTTTTTGTCTTTCTTGAGTTGTGAAATATACTAAAGAAAAGTGTTCACTAACCTTTATGTTCCCACTAATGTTATGTTCCTTCATATACAATATTTTCACTACATGATGAATGTAAAATTAAAATCACATAAACAAAAATAGTGAATTCATTATTGGAATTTATCGATGAACCATAATACATGAATAAAATTCTCCTTTTACTGGTTCCATATTTGACCCACTTATCCACCTTTTTTATTCATTTGGGGGATTTTTTTATTTTTCATCTAGTTCAGATTCCTCAACCTACATACTTTAAAAAAAATTAATATATGCAAATTATTATTATAGTTAAAACATCTATGATATTTTTTTAGCTCTTAATATCCATTTTATCTTCCGTAATACCATATACAATAGGAATTGTTTTTATTTAGATATTCTTCATTTTTTTATCATTAATTTCTTTATCTTATTTTCTATTATATTTTCTCATGGATTAAAATGAAACTTCTACTTATTTGTACTTCCTAGAAGATGAATAATTTATTATTTCACATTTAATAATAATATTTTATAGCTTATCTATCAAGTTATCTTCTTGATCTTACATAGATGATAATTTTTGAATAAACAAATCTTGAAAGTTCCTCATATGATTCATCACAATAATGGAGTCTTTACGTTTCATTCTAAAATCATGAATATTGTTTATAATATTATTAAGTTTAATTAAATAGATATAAATATATTTATCATTAGTTATTAAAATTTCCTCAAATATGATCCTCTAATTTTGATGCTTAGCCTCCTTATCTTTTGGATTTACCTATTTAATACTCTTAAATTTAACCCACATCCCATTTTAAATTTCAAAATAAATCTCTTTTGTGTAGAATATTTCATACAAAGTCATAAAAATAAAATTTTATGCCTTTCCATGCATATAAATAAATATGTTATCAACATGTTTCATATATTCGTTGTTTAGAATAGGTGAAAACCCTTTTTTAGCTTCCTCACTCACCTCAAGGCTGAGACGATGGAGGTATGAAGGAATTCAGTTTCTCTATATATGGTAGTTATTTCAATTAGGGACATGAACTCATTTAATATTGATATATTTTTGAATCCCCATTTCTCATAAAATTCTCAGGGATCTTCTAGGTAATAAACCTTTTATAAGACATGTTCATATTGAAATTGATTGTATCACCAAGTAGGAGAGGGGTGAATCAGTGATCCAATTTTATTTTATGATTTTATCCTCATTAAAATATAAATGTTGAACTATGAAGTTTCTCCAACAAATTCTTACAAACTATAAATCATTCTTTATATATAGAAGTTAATGATTAAGAAAAATACCTGACATTTACAAGGTATTACACTCATTCATAGTCTATTAAATATATATTATATCCTTCAAAATGAATTGCTACCCTACATCACAAACTTATTTACAGTATTGAGTCCACTCGGTGTTTACACTCTATTTAGGTTATATAATATATGATATAACATCACTATATTATATGATATAAGAAGGTTAAACAACACTTTATGACCACCTCATTCTATACATCACTTCAAATTTTGGTGGTCTTCCTCTATGGAAATATTGATTAATAGTTTTTTAAGTGTAATCCCTCAAGATCCTCAATAGTTTCTAATGAGAATATACTATTCTTGAGACTTTCTATAGACGCTGAGAGAACTGGATCCAATAACCTTGAGATAGATTATATGAGGAATCAATTAGATATATCTTTGTACACTATAAAATATATGATTTATTATATCTAATATCCTGTCATAAAATAATAAATTCATTCTCCCATTAATTTTTACCCCTTTCAGCACCTTAATGGTCTCTAACCCAATAATTAACACATCAATAAAAGCTAAATGTTTTATCCATAACTACCATAACATTACTAATATACTATCTATGCATTGAAGATATAGTAAAATTGAAAGACGGGTGGGTAGGGGTTAATTTCATTTATAGAAACAAATTAAATAAAAAAATATTTATGGAATAAAATAAAAAGATGATATAAACCATGTAATTGATATTAAAACATCCCGACCTGAACCACTATGTCTGAGCTATAGTGCCACATGAACTCAGGAGTGCCTCATTGTACACTAGAGGATATCAATTAGTATTTAGGTTCTTGAGTGGAACTATAGGGAGACTATACCCTCCATCAAAGTGTACATGCAAATTAATAACCAATATAATGAATAAAATAAATAATTGGGGAAAAACATGATGAAACAGAATAATGGAATACATGATACAAAAACCAGTCTAAACATATTTATATAATGTGGTGTGATATATTAAAATAAAAATTTCATATGAACTCCCACATAATCTCCATCCATCATAATCAATATCCTCTTGTTCCATCTACTCAATCTCTCACCATAAGGCCCTTCACAACAATTGATACTTATTTAGGAAATGTAAAAGAGCATACAAATTCAAGAGTATGGTGTGAGTATATAACTCATTAAGACACCACCAATAACCCTTAACATAATTTTATAAAATATATAAGTGCACATCATAACCATAAAAATGATCTATATATAAATAATATATGACAGAATTACCAAAAACATCTCGGGTCCTTTGAGATTAGCTATACATGCTTCAAAATTATGTTAGGAGAATCAAAAATGATTTGACATAATTCTAGATAAACATATGTAACAAGCCTGACACATCCCCTTTGTATAATATCCAAAAATAATTAATGAAACATTTCTACTAAATGTGATATCCCATGTAAATAATTACCACTTCTATGCATACCCTTCTTGGTAGATAGTCAAAAATCAAGAATCAAATATCACATGATGACCAATGTCAAAAAATGACTCTGATAGGATATAAAATAAGTATGAAATACATCTAGATAGCAATAACAGACCAAATATACACACAAAAAAATGTTTTGTGTATTCCACTTGAAGGATAGACCCATGAATTTATCATGTCTCACATGCAATCCATGTCAACCAAACATGTGTCATATCTCACAAGGAGACTAATTGGATAAAATGCTCAACTGTAGTTGGGAAGATTAGACCATATAGGATATATAATGAAATTAATAGATAAACATTACATAATTCCAAGAATTACAAATAACATAGTCATAAAAATTTATATTCAAGAAACATAAGAACATGTCAGAGGCTACAACCAAACAACTCATGTGATTGAGAATCAAATAGAAGTCTAATTCGGTATACATATATGCCAATAGATCATCCATATAACCCATATTAAACATGAAACTATGTTAAGTACTTCTTACAAACAAGTTTCATAATATTCTATACATGTATGCCAACAACCATTACAATAACCTATACAAATCATACACTAATTCTAGAGAATTCCAACCTTAGGTGTTACAATGATTGATGAAAAGGGATGCCATCTGAATCTAATTACACCATCAAAACCTTTAGAAAATAAAAATAAAAATTATACTTAAAATTATGTTCATTGAGATGAACCAAACAATACAACAATGAGTCAATATAATCAATATCTCCGAAGATATTAAAGATAGATTTATTAAAAAATAATAAAAAATAAAAAATAAAGAATATTAAAAGAGAGAGGGATAAGAGAGAGAGGGTGGTGGCATGGGAATGGGATTGACCCCCCCAGTCTACAAAATTTCACAATTTTCTCTTCAATATTCTTCCCATCATTATTTAATTTATTAAACTATTTATTTGGGTATTTCACCCTCCAATATAAGTCCATGAGAAACACCCATTACTATTTAGGTATTTTTAACAGATTATAAAGCACATTTAATCATTCTTTATATGAATTTGATTCCATTGATATATAAATATTCACATTATATATAGATATATACACAAATCCATACATACAAATAGACACACACACACATACACTGGCACACATACACACACAAACACACATATCACATATTTATACTTGTTACACACACACACATCAGTATATAGATATGTAATCTAACAAATTCATATATATATATATATATATATATATATATATATATATTTATCCCACATATGCGTATACATAATATACACCCACACCAATATTAATTTCCCAATTAAATTAAATTAATAACAAAAATATTTTTATTATTATTAAATGTTAATTATCATTATAACCATAACTATGGCAATAAAAACAATCATTAGTTACCTAAAATAGACTAATAAAATATTCATTAAGAACATAAAAATATTCATTTATCTCAAGTAATAATATCACTAAAAATTTACTTTTCCCACTCATTTTCCCACTCTTACACATTTATTAATTAAAAAGTATATTTAAATACGTCTTTTTGATGAAAATATTAATAATAATGATAATAATAATAAAAATATTTATTATTCATCATATTTCCACCAAAAAATATTCATATACTATTTAGTATTACCCTCACATGCGTTGTAACTAAACACCTGACATAAGAAATGGCATGTCATCCATAAGGTAAAACAAATATTCTATACATAATAAAGGTCTATGATTTCTGGTAAAAGATAATGTTTTATGAGATATTCAATATTTTTGTAAATTTTTTTATGCAAAATAATAAATAATTTGAACTTATTAGGGGTGTTAGCAAACAGATGACACACACAAACATTATATCATGCCTAGGATAAAACCGACATCCTAGACCTAAAAGTGGTATCATATTTTCCATAAAATACACCATATAGTTGATATTACATTATTTTGTAAAAATAGCTTGTGCGTGATAAAATATATTTAATATTTTTATTTTACTAAACCCATGGATCTACGTGGCTGAAATCTCATGCTAAATTAGTAACTAACAACATAAATATTCTATGGAATATTCCAATGTTCAAACTAGGCTTTTACCCAAATAAAATTCTTCTAAATCATTTATCATGTTATACTTCTATTGAAAAAATACATTTCACATTAAAAAATCATAATTTAATAACATGGAGGGTTTTTATTATAATTAAAAATTGAGAATATTAAATTATCTCCATAATAATTATTCTAATCATAGAGAATCATTTTATATTACAGATCTATTACTTTCTACCATAGGAGCTTTTATATTAATTTTTTTTTCTAGAAAAAATTTCAAATCCGTGCAATATAATTCCATTTGAATTAATTGAAAACACTAATTATACAAAGTTGTAACCCCAGCCAAATTTTTTATTAACCTTTTTATTCAAGGATTAAGTCCATATCACGAACAATTGCATATTAATGAAAACCACAAATATACACTCAAACATAGAATACAGAATGATCTAATAAAATAATTCTTGAAATGATACACCGAGACGCATATCACAAGATTTATATGAAAATAATTATGAGGGATCTATATTGAAATAAATTGGTATATATATATATGTAATTTGATCCTATATGCCTAGGATTTTTCATCAACGTTCACCAAAACCCATAAATCATATATCAATATTATTCAAATCACCCATGGAAAATTTAATATATGTTAATAGATAAAATTGTTCCCCATTTTATGGGAACATAGAGGTCAAATTTTTGGTGATAATAAATTACAGACATTGTTACATGACTTGAGTCCAAACCATCCAATATCATATCTATCCATTCCAAAATCAAAGAAAAGAGAAAATTATGTTTAGTGACTCTTGATCCTATGAAACCATTTTGATATATCTCAAATTGAACCATAGAGTTTGATCAAGATTCCCCCTAAAATCCGGAATACATCCCCACATGCCAATGTTTTTTAAGTAATAGTGAGGGTATCAAGTTTCACTATAGAGATACTATATCCTCCAATAGAATTTACATAGTAATAAAAAAACAATATAGTAAATAAAATAAATGATCAGAGTAATATATATGGAAACTAAATGATGGAATACATGATGTAATAACTAGATTTAACACGCATTCATGGTACGAGGTAATCTATTAAAATAAAAACAACACCTAGTGTCCCAATCAAACTCCTTATATAATTTTTATCATAACCCTATCACAAAAACTATATCATCCATCAAAAGGCTATTTCATTTCACCAGATCCATATTCGTGAAATAGAAAATCTCACCAAAATTCTTGAATAGGGTTGGAGTAAAAGACTCAATAGGACCCCACCAACAACCCTTAATATC
Source organism: Viscum album (assembly GCA_963277665.1). Classification (NCBI taxonomy): domain Eukaryota; kingdom Viridiplantae; phylum Streptophyta; class Magnoliopsida; order Santalales; family Viscaceae; genus Viscum; species Viscum album. The sequence continues at coordinate 1,740,825,011 of OY728128.1, read as the reverse complement.
AGTGCATAAAATATTAAAGAGAATTTTATGGATATGAATATGCTATATGTATAAATAATATATCAAAAAAGTACCAAACACATGTATTTTACTTATAGAACAACTCTACTTGATTCATCACCATGCTGAGAGAAATATACCTGCTTCAAAATAATATCATATGAACATCGGTAAAAAGGGAGAAACATCCCCACTATGAAAGAGGAGAGCATCATGAATGAAACATTCCCACTAACTATGATATACAAGTATAAATTGAACAATTTTAAGAATTTTTATTTTAATGGATAGTCCAAATGCCTGCATCAAATTTAACATGATGACAAATGTTAAACACATCCCTCTTAGTGGATAACCTAGATGTATGTGACACATACCACCATTTGAAATATCCCAAATATACATGATGACCAAATATCTAGAATATTCCACTCAAAATAAATTCAAACACATGTTTCATGCCACAAATACCATCTATGTTGACTGAACTTGTTTCATATCTCACATGGAAACCCACAAACCAAAATTACCAACCGTAGTAGATAGGAATAAAAGAAGTTTGAAACATAATGAAAATGATAGATAAACTTCTCATCAGGTCCAACAATACAATAATCATTGTCATCATAATCCATATGAAATAAATAGAAGAATAGGTCACAGGATATACACAAAAAAATCATGTGACTAAGAATTAAATATAGGTATTAATGGATACACATGTAAACCAACAAATCAAATTAATAACCTATATAAAACATGAAATAAAGTCACAAACATCCTAATGATAGGTTTCACTGTAGGATATACAGTAATGACAACAACAAATCCAACAATCCATATAAATAATACACTAATTCCATGGTATTTATTACATTGGTGGAATTATTTTTGAGTATAAGGGTTGATTTCCTTATTTAATTATACCATTAAATCATCATAACATTTGGAAAAGAATTGTGATCAAAATTCATCTCATCGAGATGAACCTAAAGGCATTGAAGATGAGACAATCTGATCAATATCACACGTGAAATTAAATAGATATGTTTAGAAAATAATAAAATAAAATAAAATAAATAACAATAATCAAAGAGAGAGTGGGAAGAGAGAGATGGAGAAGTCATGGGAATGGGGTTAAAACCCCATGTGTGCAAAAAACTCTCCCCATTTCCACATATATTTTTTTCTACCATTATTTTATTTATTACTAAATTTATTTTGTTATTAAATCCTTTTAGTTATATCAATGCACCACACCACTCACTATTTAGGCGTTTTATGCCCATTATAATTCTTAATTAATCATTCTTCAAAAGTATTTTTTGTTGAATATACACACACAAACATTTTATATAAATAAGTACTCATCCACATATACATATATACACCAACACAAAATTATATATACCACCATATACTTAAATATATATGTATATAACCAATAGAAATACATGTTATATACACACACACACACACATCAGTATATACATATTTATTCCCACATACACATGTGTGTGTGTGTCTATATCCCACATATAAATAAACAATATATATATATAGACACCAATATTGTTTTCCCAATTTAATAATAGTAATTAAGACAATAATATTTTATTATCATTATTAATTTTTTGTTCTCATTACCTCCATAAAAATGTTAATTAAAACATCCATTAAATACTAATAATATAATAATAATTTTTTAATAACGTAAAAACATACATTTATCATAAATAAAAATATAACAAGAATTACTTTTCCCACTCATTATTTCCACCATAACATATTTAATAATTATATAAATATATTATTATTTTTTTCTTCATCACATATATAATAATAATAATAATAATAATAATAATAATAAAATTGTAATTATTATTTCTTGCTTCTTAATAAAATATTATTATACCAACTATTCTTAACCTTATGTTTGATCTAACAAAACATCTGATGCATACAAATGTTATGTCTCACATATGGTCAAAATTGTATTTTTAACCCAATGGAGGTCTCCAATATCTCATACAACAAAACATTCAATTGATACGTCAATTATATAGAAAAATATTATAATAAAAATATTGAATAAATTAATGTTATGTGAGATTTTAACCAACACCTAACACACAAAAATGTTATATCATGCCTAGGGTAAAACCAATATCCTAGAACTAATAGAAGGACCATAAATCCCAAATGAGACACTATTTGGATTATATTCCTTTATTTTTTAAAAATAGTATACACGTGATAAAATGAATTTGATATTTTTATTATATTGGAGCCAAAGATCTATGGGCCTCAAGGTCCCATGAGAACTCAGATTCTAACTCCATAAATATTTCATATAATATTCCAACGTTCTAATTTGGTTTTTATAAATACAAAAACCTTTAAATCTTTTATTATGTGATTATTTATTGAGAATTTACATTTTCACCTAAAAACACATAATTTATTAAAAACAGGGGTTTTTATTATCCAATACAGATAAGGTAGTGGGTTTCCTAGTGAAATGGTGTTACTTAAATAGTCTACTTGCTAACTAGTTACTCACTACAGAAAACACCCATAATTTTCAATTTAGGCATGATTTCAATGAAATTATTGGTTCGCTGTATTCTCGAATACCTAACTAAATAAAAATTTACAAAATAAACATGAAATGGTAAGAGACATGATTGAAACAAAATATAATTATTTTGATCATGAAAATAAATATTCTTTAGGCACCAAAATAGTCCCCCAATAGATGATTACAAATACATGATATAAAACTTTATATTTGGAAGTGGGAAAATATAAAAAAAATTATAGAAATTTCATGAAACAACATCTTCACCTTGGTTATAATATGTCATAATGTATTCACCTTAGAAAATAATTATAAACAAACATTATTTTATCATTTAGTTTCATAAAAAACAACACTCCTATTGAGATTATAAAAAACAATTCTATGAAATATGTTAAAAATTATAAGACAAGATAATAGATGTTAAATATAACTTAACAATAACCATTAAAGAAGAAATAATTTCTAATTTAGAAAAATAAATACATATTTTTTAACTGGAATAAAAAAACATGATACATAACATAAAGTTATATATTAATTAAGTTAAAATAAATTAAAATAAGTGTATAAATTATTTTCAAAGAAAAACATCATTCCAACCGATAAGAAAATGAAACTGGATTTAAAGAAGAGGTATTTAATAACAGAACACACTTCATCATAAAATATAATTTGATAATATCATTGGTGAATATACATGAGAAAGTGTTTAAATATTATTAAAATAAAAATAATGATTCCCCATATGAAAAAATGTAAATCAATAACTTGATTAAAATAAGTAAATAAATTGAGATGAAATGGAGATAAAACAAAACACCCATCATCAAAAAAATATAAGATAGAATCATAAGAATCAATAGAATTTTATATTAAAAAATTATAAAAAAATAAAATTTTGAAATATATAATAAGATAAAATTTTTAGATGATGAGAAAATTAACTTTTTTAAAAATATGAAATGAAAAATGTGAGAAAGCCAAAAAATTAAAATTTCAAAAAGGATATGAAAAAATGTTAAAAAATATTAGAAAATAATATTGAACTGAATATAAGGAAATAATTTTTTTAAATCATATATATATATATATAACATTTAAAAATATAATAAATCAATGTTTTTAAATAATATTTTAATATTGCAAAGATAGAATAACATAATTTAAAAAGAGTTGTTTCCCAAACCCTGAAATTATATCACAATTGAGATAAATGATAATAGCCAAAAAAGAGATAAATATTTAAAAATATTAAAATAAAAAAAGCGAGAATATATTTTTAAATTATATTCAAGAGATAAATAATAATAGTGATAAACTATTTCCGTGTATATCAATGTTCATTTCAAAAGCGTTTTCAGAAAGAAAAAAAGTATGTTTTTTGTCAAATAGAGTATAAAACAATAAGATTAGGGAGAAAATATTTGATAAATCACTTCAATAGGTGAACCCATATTTTGTAAAAATCCACCATCGGATAGATCATTTATGTTAAATGGTTTATACTAGAATATCCACAAAACAAGCAGTTTTTGAAACCCTCAAGGGTTAAAATATGTTAGATAATAAATATTTTATGGGTAAATAATATTTTGTCCACAATTATTAAATAATAATGTGTTTGGATCCCAAAATTGTTTACATTTTTGATATTGATTAGAAAATAATTTGGATCAATTTTGGCCTTACATGTTTATAATTTTTTCGATTATATTCATATATATGATGTTAGTATTTAGATGTTACATTAAAAATATATTTTGAGAAATAGATTTTTCTAAATAAGTATTTTTTAAAGAATATTTACAATAATTTGGGAAACCAAAACCTTTGTTACGTATTTAAATTAATTGAGAACCATAAATATTATTTATTTATTTTTTAACTTGGGTGAATTATTAAATAGATATATTAAGATCGTTTATTATAGTTTTGAAAATATAAATATTTGGTTGATTTTTTAATTTCAAAATCAAATCAAATTTTTATTTTAAATGGTGAACTATTCCATTAGAAATGTGGTATTTCTTATTAAGAACACGTTGATACTTATTTTAATTAATATCAAATTTTGAAATAATTTCTTGAAAACATTTACAATATCATAAGAGGAGTTATAATGCGAGGTTGAAGGAGATAAAGAATAAAAAAGTGAAGGAGTGTGAGATCTAAAATTTATTTAACCTCAAAATTAGACATGAGGATTTTAGGAGATGAGTTTCCAGTTTCATAAGATTAAATATAATCATTAATAGAAATATATATTGAGAACATAAGAGACTTATTTCCTTTATTATATACTTTGTTCAATGGACAATCCATCATTATGTGGAACTTTTTTATAAACCAAAATAAGTAACTTTTGGAACATCAATTTGATAGTTTTTATCTCATAATGGTTATTTATTATTAATCTTTATCATTTTTAATTTGTTAAATATTCTAATCAGGATTTTAATTTCAATTTCATTACCAGATTATCATTCATAAGAATCATCAACTTTTATCTCATTAAATTAAAGGTTCATATTTGAATTCACATATTATATGAATTATTTTATAAATTATCACTTCATTTTAATTTATTAATCCATAAGAAAGATAATGAGTTCTTCAAGTGGAAAATTATTTCTGTCCTCATCTTTTTATATTTTAGTGACTTTGGGATCCCACAAACCTAGAAATACCCAAAATATTTTTATAACCACGTTTTTATAGAAATATAATCACTAATATCTTTTTCCCTCAATAAACATATTTTTAAATATCATAAATATTTTGGTGATTGGTTATTTTGAATGCATCGATACACAATCATATTTTTTTAAATATATCTAAATGGGTATATTCGGATTTTCTATATCCTTCATGATATTCTAATAAAAGTTTCAAAAACTTTTGATCCGTTTTTCACATATAAATTTGATTTAATTTATTTTTATCCAATGAATAATGAAAGAAATTAATAACATTACTATCTAATTCAAATGTAGAAATATCATCCAGGGTCCCCATATCTTCTTTTTTAGTAGTACGGGTATATCCATATATTAAAATTATATAAATTTGATTAATAGATCCAACATAAGTTTACATGTGAGTATTCCAATAACCATAAGTACTTCCATAACAAATTTGGATTGGAAAAAGGATTGTCCATTGTGAACACCTAGTGAATTTAAAATTCCCTTTTTAAAAAGTGGTAAATATTTGAAAACCAGGTTACTGTTTTAAAAAATAAATAAATTAAAATAATTAAAAAAATGAAATTAAACAAATCAAAACTCCTTGGTAAAAAATTCGGATCATTGATTAAGTAAAATAGAAAGGATAGGGGGATTTCCTTTTTTAAAAGTAATGCATGAAATAAAATAAAATCAATAAATGATATACTGATTTACATTATGGGGTCTATTTAAAAAAGTGAAGCATAACATAAATTATAAAAAGTAAATTATATGAATGTGTTTTATAAGTTTAAATTAATAAAGTAAATGGAGATGTGAAATTTGGTAAATATGTTCAAAAATATTACCCATATATACTCATATGACTTCTCCCCATTATAATTATCATGAGGCTTAATATAATAATCCCCTTGGTTTGAATATGCACTAAGATACAAAAAACACTTAGTTTCAATATAAACCAAGAACCTCAAAAACCATATTTTTAACTAAATAATAAGAACCTGAATACCTTGGTATGAATAGAGAACCAAGAACCCAAACCCTATGTTTTATTATATTAATAAGTACCTAATAAAAAAATGGATGAGTGATATAGATTACATTCTATAGTTAAAGTCCCTTTATGATCCATAAACATCTCTCTCCCTTGAAATAATATATCAAGATAAAAATAGTGGGATATAGAGAATAATACTATGTGAAATCCATATTATTTTACAAAAATTGTTTTAAACTGTGATATGGATAGAGGATAAAAATAAGGAACAAAAATATTGATGCCTCTAGTGATGTTTTCATTGATTAACACAAGCTTGTTGATTCAGTTCACTATCATCCTCAAATGAATGATTGGCAACCCATATAATGGTTAATATTGGGAACATTATGTAATTGGGTGTTTTAAATATTGGATCAAATTTGGGATTTGAGTGATTATTTAGTGTTAAAATAATGATTTTGTGGAAATTCCATGATAATATAGCATACGTTGAACAATATTTATAACTTAAAAATATAAAATTAATGTTATTGAATAATTAGGGAGTCATTAGGTTTTGTTTTAAAAATTAGTTTTACATTTACCACATTAATAGATATTATTAGAATTTATAATTTTTCATCCTTGGGTACCCAGTTTCCTCCACTAGACATTTGGTGGCCTACCAAGATCTATACACATATAGTATATTGCCACCAGACACCCAGAACAAGTTGATGATGAGCTTCCTAGATAAATGAATGTTCTTTCAAATAATAAAGACTATCCAATACTAAAATGATACACAATACTTGTAAAATTATATTTTAACCAACTTTTGATCCATATTTTTGATAGATTCCCTCCTTCAAAACTATCTCAATAGAATGGAACAAAAAACTCTTTAGAGCACCTAAAATAACATAAAAAATTTCATTATGTGAACATTAAAATAATTATGATTCGAGGTCTAAAAAGTTTTACTCTATATCTTATTTGGAATGAAGAATAATTATAGAAAATTGGAAGTTAATTTAAAAAAATGTTACAATATAATATCCTGTGATATATTCTTGAATCATGACCTTAAACCAAACCCAATAAATATCTAATAATACAATTCCATTACAAGAATAACTAAAATCAATTCATCAATGTGACATGAATCCTAGATCGACATGCCTTTCTTGATGGCCAAAAAAAATAATTATTCTATTACACCCTCATTACACAGATGAAATGGGAATGTCATCCTAGAACTAACCATTTTTTCATATTGAACTACCTATCAGCCATGGACACCATCACCATGGGAGTGGGGCTGTCCCTTTCCTTCATTTTGAACTATAGTTAATCCTGTATTGACCAAAAATTTCTCTATTACTCAAAACCCATTTTGGGTGTCATGATTTCTCCTATATTGAAATAAATCATCAAACAGATTTCTCTTTGATCACAGTAAATCCCTTTTAGTATTATCATTATCAATTAATGGTGACTCCCAGAGCATTAGATTCACCATGCCTATATTGGACATAGCTGTGTTTCACAAGTGAAATTTTTGTCACCATGAGGACCACTATAGTCGTGGTCCTACTCCATATAACGGTTATTATTATTTTCTTCACACTATGAATTATGATATGGGTGTGGCATACTTGAATATTCTTCTCAAAAATAACCACGACTACCTTAGTGGAATAGTATTGACTATGTTGGGTAGTCTTTAATACATAATTATTTATACTTTGGTTATTGTTAATCATGTTTTTTCAACAATGACATTTTCAAAAATCCCAACTTTCATCATCAATATGAAATCACATATCTTGTAATCAACATAATTATTAATGTCAATTCTTTAATCATTATTGTCAAAACAATACAACACAGTCATTTATGATTCTAAATTTTTTTCAATATTTCTGGGGGTTATTGAATTGGGATTTTAGAGGTCTTTTTATGTGTAAATATTTTTTTATCATTAAAATTATATTTTATTTAGATAATGGATTTATGATATATTAAGGAATAGAATATCAAATGGGATTCACTAAGGGAGAAATAGGTGGATATATAATTATTTTTGGATGGAATATACAATTTTTATATATTTAATGTGATTTTTTCCTTTACCCATTCGATCAAGGTATAAATTTATGGAATTATATTAGTAAGGGAATTTTAGATAGGCATTGAATGGATGAAATTTGATGAAGGATCAACAATGATTATAGACCAATGAATGTTATTTTAAATGAGAAAAGTGACTCAAAATTTTTACCTCTAACTATTTAAAATTTATTTATTATTACATTATTTTATATGTCAGGTGGATAATACAATATAATTATAGATAATTGTTTTATATAAAAACATAATTATACATTAACATAATATTAATTAATATTATTTAAATGGTTTCAAATTACAATATTAATAATTAAATACAAAATGTAGTAATTATGATAATTTTTTTTGAATTTATGGGATATATATATATATATATATATATAATGCTTATAAAAATTTATTATTTATAATTTATGGTAGAGTAATGGTGGAATTTATTAATTGGGTAGGTTTGTGATAATGCTTAAAGAATGCGATATTTGATAATACATTGATATGATGATTTTTTGAAAATTTATAATACTTATTATATGATAATGTTTTATGTCCTGATTATGTTATGATCATAATATTTCCTTGGGATAATAAAATATATTAAAGAGGAATAAATAGTGTATTGTAATTTTTTCATTGGTTGTTTTTTCTTTTAGCATAGACCCCTACCTTGTCTGTAAATTTTACAAAAAACATCTAGAGGTTTATAAAGGTTCTATAAAGGGGTAGTGTCGAATCAATAGTGGGTTGTGAGAATTTCACTAAATTTTCTATGAAAGATAGTTATTTAGTTGATGAATGGGATACAAGGGCACACAGGTCCCTTGTAGTTTGGGATTAATATCATGCCTCATATTGAGGAAAATGGAATTTTATTTTATGAGGGTAATGTGTGGGTGGGTGGGTGGGGGTTGTATTTTTTTCATTGTACACTCCACTTAATTTGGGTGATCTTTCATATCATCATGGGTGATTATGTCTATAATTAATAAACTTATTTTTTTTAAAAATTCCCATTATATTTTTAATTTTTATGTTATCTTATTAATTTAATCTTGGTTTTATTAAATATATAGAAATTATCCTGTAAAATAAATTTATAGAAACATTATATTAATTTAGGGATTTTGTTCATTCCATGAACTTCACATCACAATTTCAAAAAAGATGGTCATTTATATAAAGTAATATTTCATAAAAAATGGAATGATTTTCAAAACCTAAGTCATTGTTTCAATATTGATTTGTATGAGTGTTCTGAATAATGAAGAGTTAATGAGGTGTTTATAGCTTGAAGGAAATTTACAACTCTTATAGGTTATGTATGCATGTAGATGAAGGATAACCATTCCATGAGAATTAATTTTTGCAGTAAATAGAATATCTGTATAGATATAATAGATTTGGTTATATATCTATCTTATAAAAATTATACTATAATATTTATAGTTATAAGTGGAGGTATTTGTTTGATGTATTTCACACATATTTTAGGAACCTAAGACCAAGATAATGAGGGATATATAAAATAAATAAGGTATGAAGAAAAGAGGTAGATATAAATTTAAATCTTAAAAAGGTATATTATGTGATACATGAACATGGAAATCATAGTGATTAAATTAGTATTTCGAAGATTAAAATTGGGATATATATATAAAGATATATCTTTGATATGAAAGTGAATATAAAAAAGATTTGAGATATTCGTAAATGTGAAATATCTTGTAAAATTTCCTATAAATATAGTATAATATATTCACTGAATGGGATAGAATCCATGAGGTCATCTCGAGCCATATTCCACTAGAGGATATAGTTTAATCACTAATATGGGTTTCTATAATTTGGGTTTTTCATAAAATTATAATGGATAACATGATATGGTAGAATTTTGTGCTGAGTTATAAAATGGAAAGGGGTTTGTTTTAAATAAAAAAAATTATATTATGGTTTTATTGTTGGGATTTTCATTCATAATATTTGTTTTTGAAATTTAATTTATTTTCAAATTGGATGACCATTTTCTGAAGGGGAGAGGTAGTGTGATCATCAATATTAAATTCACATGATATTGAAAACTGCACTTGATTATTTGAGTTCATTTTAGTGTGAATTATCAAGAGTTCCTTACATACTAGCCATTGGGTTAGTTCTTACTATATTTATAGACATTGTGTTGTGTTATGAGCCAATTTTTTTTGAAGTATATAAACATTAGAAAAAGGATATCTTATAGAGTAGAGAGTATCTACTCAGACCAAGGGAATCACTAGTACATAATTCAAACAGCATCATGATTATCATCACAAACTTTCTACATCGTTATTTCATGAACCTAGGAATGAAATATAATTATACATCTCAAAATAAAAAGTATTTATAATATTATTTGAATGATATATTAAGACATATTGTTTAATATTTTTAATTGTCTAAATATATAGATTTATAAGCTCCACCAGGTTCAACCATTAAATTTTATTTTCTATTCTAATCTAGTAGTTAGTTTGAAGGTACGTTGAGAAAATCAATTGTAAACCTATTTTAGATCGTAAAAGGTAACAACCACCTATTTCCTGACTAGGGTCTATTTAACTCAATAACATTCTATTTCCTCTTATGTACATTTTTATTGGTGAATAAGAAAATAGTTGATATATGAAACATGTATGGATGGATCATCATAATAAAATAATATTATTAATGATGTTATATTACTATTTTTTTCTATATATAAGAAATATTATTGATGTCATGGTTAAATCCCCACTATCGAGATTATGATGACTTTGTTGGGAGTGTGGCATGAATGCGTGATATAGTTTTTTCTTCAACAAGTTTCTTTTATACGAGTTATTGTGACTGGAATATATTGGATAACTATTCAAACATGGGTTTATGAATCCCTTCCCATTTATTAGTAGTGAAAATTTTAATGCCATGCCATAGGGATTTATATTATATTGTGTTGGACCCCTAGTAACCACGAGAGTCCCTATAGGTGAATAGATATCCTACATTTAATAACATTTTCATTTTCATTGTATTTTTTAATTTCATTTTTAATCCTATTTTTGTTAATTTACATATGTTTGAATTAAGTATGTTTTTGTGATGTAAGGAAACAAGAGGGTTGATTTAATGGTTTTTTAATAGAATAACATATTAGTTGATCATGATATACAAGGAACATGGTAGTGTAGGAAGTGCTCTTGAAATACAAAATCTGACCATCGAGTGACTCTTTTTTCTTAAAGAGGGTATTTTGTGGATTTTCTTTCAGTACCTTGTAGTTTCCCTATAGGAATTATTGATGAATGAATTTTAAAAATATTGTAAACATGGACTTTGGATGATGTCATCATTTTTTCTTTTTAATGGGGTTATTCCTATTTGAAATTTTTTCTATAATCTAATTTGATAGATGATTTATTATTGATTTATATAGGAATAATAGTATTCTAATCTAACTATAATCATAAGGGTAAATGTAATGAAATCCCAATCAATTTATGTAAATTAAACGGGTTTAGTTTTCATTTATGTTCTAATAAACCCCATTAATTTTATTTAGTGCAATTATGGATCAATAATATTTGACAGGGAATTAAAAATACATTATTTTTGGTATTTTAATGATAATTCATAGGGATGTGACCAATTTAATTTCTTAACATTTAATAAGAGTTTCATATTTTAATTGTGAACTCCAATTGTGATTTTATGCTGTATATGATTTATTCTGATAAAAAGTAACCATAATATAATGAGAATTTTTTTATAATTTTTTTAATGTATTATCAAATATTAAACATGTTTTTCAAGGATAGATATGATAATTAAAATTGATTATGTTTTAAATAAATATGGGAAATTATGGTTATATTTTTGAGTTTTATTATATAATTTTTAGTGAAATTAATGTTGATTTTTTTATTTAGAAATTTTTGCTTCAGTGTCATGTATATATTATAATGTGTTTTTTTGTTGTGACATTAATTTCACAATGTTTCATGTGTATTTTAAAACTAAATAATAAATTTATTTTAAAAAAGCATATTAATTTTTATTTGTGTTTAATTTAAATCATCAGTCTATGGTATTCTGAAATAAATATATTTTAATGGAATTCAATGAGGTTGAGTAACATTCTTATAGAATTATGTCATGATATTAAAAAAAATGATTATATGTGAGTTATGGGTTCTATTATGATACGTGTTTTTCGTGATAATATTTTATATTCCTTATATTTTGTATATTCTTACATGAGCATTTTATTTAGATACTATTAATTTTCGCTGATAATCAAATACCCTACCAACATTGGCCAATTTAGGTATTTAGATTAAAATTGTTAATATCCACCCCAAATTATTTAAAATTCATGTTTTAAGTTCTGGTATTAGACAATTCAATAGATTTAAACCATTTATATGTTGTCATATTAAAATCCATGTAATGGATAGAGTTCTGTTAGTTTTCATTAAGAATTATTTCCCACTCCCTACATGTATACACATCATTCTTATGATGATTATAAGAATGGTGTTGAATATAGAGGTAAAGGCAGTCAATAGTAGGAAGGTGATTATATAAAATTTCATAATTATTTATTTTTTATAATCATAGAGTCATATAGAGGGGATTTACAGATATATTTATTTTAGTTGTATTTTCTATGAAATGATACTTGGGATGTGTTTGAATGTACTGTTTGTAAGAATCATTAATTTTGTATTTTTTAAGATATTATTTAATAGTTTATTATTTATTTTATAAAATATTTATATTTCATACAGAAATATTATCATATATGTTAGTTTTTTTATAATTATCTATTATATGGTAAATTTATCTACACAAAATTTATAGTCACTCAACACTATTAACCAACCAATTGTAGTTAAGGGACACCATTATGATCACATGATATATCTATTAAATGAAATGTGTAATCTAGGAAAGTATATTACAAAATATAATTAGAGGGGTTATGTTATAAGGTATTTATATTTGGAGATTCGGTAAAAATTTTATAGTAGGTTAAGAGTTGGTATGTAAGTTTCTTCTATGTTCCATTCTAACAACACCATATTTGAATTCTATGTTTCTTAGTGACTATAGAATTATATTTTACTAGTATATAAAATATATTTTTCTATTATATACTCACTCTAACTGATGTCCTGTAGTGGGATAATCATGCATCATTTTGGCATGTGGGGAAATGGTATATGTGTGCATACATCTGAATTCTATTTATTTATATATTATTTCATATAAATGATTGATTTTTTATTGAACTAATTAGTTTTTTCTATAATAGGTTATTATTAATAAATCAGATGAATAAAATCAATGAGATAAACATGATTAATAAATGTGATTAGTTTTATTTAAAAAATTCCATTATGATTAATTGTGAAAAATTATGTATGGTGTATTTCTTGATGTGAAATTTAAATGATAATTACTAATTGGTGTGTTTATTTTTATAAAATCAAGGCACCAAAGTAGTGTGTAATGAATATTTTGGGAAATATTTAGAGAATTAATAATCTATAAAATGGTGAAAAGGTATATATTACATAAAATATCCTCTATTTAGAGAACATTAGAGTTTTTAGTGAAGGAAAACACTTAGAATATGGTTAAATTTATTAGGGAAATTAACGTAAAAAAATTACTTGATGTCCTATTAGTAAATAAAATTATTTAGTATTTATTATTATAAAAATTTCTAACATTTACAGATATTGTAGGATTCATGGTGCATTAGAGTGCACAAAAATCATTTATAGGACATTTTAGATAATTGATTCACCAGAGCATTGGACGGTGATGCTTGAAGTATTTAAGGTTAATGTTATAGTATAAAAAATGTGACATATTTTTTCTAAGTAAAGAAGACAAATTTATTATTATGTAATTTTTTTAAGATTCATTAAATGGAAATTTATCTCTATAGATATTGAGGATTGATATAGGTATAGAATTCATGGAGTTAAAGTATAGTATTATGTTTTTTCTGGATTATTACTCTATATTTTTATAATATCATAGTTTTTATACTCAAGGGTAGTGATTATATTCGTAAATCATATCTCGTTGAGTATCATTTGATTATGGAGATATATTCAATGGTTAATCTATTTTTTTACATAACCTTACAAAAGATATAAATAAAGATGTTATGATAGTGGAAGAAATGAAGTAGGAAATAAGGGATACAATGAGTACGAATAGGTTTAGAAGTAGTTAGAGAAGATATATTGATTATTATTTTGTGGATATTTAGTGATCAAGTGTCTAGGTGAATAATATTTCATATCCATTTTATAAATGAATAGTTATATTTGAGTGCTCTTGGTTTTTCTTGATAGGCTATAACTGAGATATAAAGTCTAGTTTATAATGGAATTCATTTATTTTGATAAAATGGATATTTTTTGAAATATTACTATGTGGTAGATCAAATTAGTGGTGGAAAATATTATAATTCCACTCATCAGTCACATAAATGGGATAATACAGAGCTATAAAGTACTTTTCATATAAAATAATTGATGTCCAGTTATGAATTGGACATTCCACTCAATTATAGACTTAGTGTAATGATACATTATATGCGAGTTTGGACACCATGTAGAATAGTTAGGGTATAAGTTTTGGTCAATTATTTTCAATATAGTTGTAACGAAATGATCTTGGTAAGTGTTCATTAGTAGTTAAAGGTGTAATTTTTGTTACTTCAATACTGGGTAGTATACCATTTCATAATGGTTATTATCATTCTCTAAGATTTTAAATTTTTATCTAATTTTTATTATAATTTTTAGTTTTTATGTAGATTTGTGACGATAAATACACACATGAGAAGAATAGAGGAACCCATCAGAAGATTTAACCCTTTTAAAATTCTAATTATTGGATTTGAAATTCTTTTGAATTCAGTACGCTATAGATTCCTAATCCTTTCATAATAATTTTAATTGATTGTTTGACTTATTTTTTAGAACACATTAATTTTTTATAATGATAATTTACATTTTTCTCATTATTTTCATGAGTGTTATAATTTTCAAGAAGGGTGATACTATCTTTATATCATGTATGACTTAGAAAGGGATTTTATTTTTGTTGTTAAACAGATACTAGGTAATAAGCTTATATCTATATCTCTTTATTCCATGACAATAACTAAGCTCATAAAAAGGAAAAATATATCAAAATATTTTAAAACACAATGATTCATTAGGAAATGTGTGTATTCATTGGGTTATTTAGTTCATTTCCATGAAGGAGGATGTAACGTCACACACATGTGAGGATTATAAATGGATAAATTATGTTAAAAATATGTTCCAACAAAATTTATCCATAATTTATGGTTTATTTGATATACTACTATATGTTGAATAGTTTTCAAAGATTGACCTTTGACTGGGTTATCAAGAAATGATACTTTGAGCAGAAAATGTTCAAAATTAATAATTTATACCAAATATGTCAATTAAATTTTTTTGGGAATTTTATTCTGGATGAAGAATACACCGAATGTTTTTATATCCCTAATTAACTATGTTTTCTATCATTATCAAGATTCATTTATGATTTTGTTTATTAATCATATATTACGTACTTACGATCTAATATAGGGAATTAGGAACATCTTAACATTTAATTCGAAACATTGAGAAATAAATGATTAAAATATAATATTTTATAGTTATATTTATGGATATATAATGTGAAATTTCAGGGTCATGTTGTATATAAATTTATAATATTAGTGGACCCCATGTAATGACCTGAGATTTTAGATCATTTGAAATAGTTACTATTCTTTATAATTTATGTATAACATTACACCAAACATAAAAATCCAAAAAATATAAAAAATAAATTAATAATAAATTTATAACAAAAGATAAAATCCTAAAATAAATAATCTAAAAATACTATGTCGATTTATAAAACTCATGAATATTATTTTAAAATATCAATTAATAATTTATGGAAACTATTTTTTATTTTTTTCTTTAATGAAATTGACGTATGGGGAAATCGGGTTTTTGAATTTTTTATGTTTCACACCACTCAGTAAAAAAAATATCATCTTATTAATATCATTTTAATTATTAACATTGGAAATTTTTTTATATATAAACATTATTTGTAAAAAAAATTCAATTAAAAATAGGGTTTTACATAATACATGAGGTGAGATTAAGATAAGATTCCATTAAAATAAAATTATAATTTCATAAAATGATTCCTATATTTGAGAGAGTAATGTTATTATTATTTAATATGGTTTTTTTGGTGTAAAAGATATACTTTTATGATTTTTACTAACATCCATAATAATATTGAAATAAAATTTTTAAAATTCTTGTTTTATTAATATCAAAGATTTATATAAAATAAAATAAAGTGAAATAAATTAAATATGGAATATAATATGATATATAAGCACATAAATAAATATATTAACACTCATTCATTGGTAAATCAATTACAAATCACATTAATAATCTCTAAAGGTCAAAATGTGATTTTTTCACTAAAACAATTATTCTTTACATTATCTATTTCATTTTAAAAGAAAATTTAAAAACATTTAGAAAATAAATTAAATTAAATAAATATAATATAGTGTTCTATATCTTCATATTTGATTATATGGGTTATCATATAATTTTAATGAAGTATAAAATCAATTAGATAAAAATATTTCATAGTTTAAAAAAGAATGAGTAAAATGTTAAAAGGTAATAGTGAAAACCATGTAACATGTTTAGATAATATGTTAAATGATGGTTTTGAATATTTTTCAACCCCAATAAAAATAAACCCATAATATTTGTAATATTTTGATCAATTTATATGAGAGTATTTTCATGAAATTATTAAAATATAAATATTGTTTCCAAAGGTGATATTTTTCATTCTTACAAAATGGGGTTGCTTCCACCCTTTCAAAAATACACCTAAAATTTTAATAATACTTGAAAAAATAATCAAATATCCTCAAAAATATGCTATTAGAACTAATTTAATCCTATAAAAATATTATTATAGAATAATCCCTTCAATTATAAAGAGTTTTTTAAGGAAAGATCAAATATCCTTTGTCACAATTATATACATATTATGTTTTTATACTTAATATTTATCTTATAAAAATATTATATCCATAAAAAATAAAAGAATAAGTATATTAATTTTAAATATATGTTATTATATTATTTTAATTTCCAATATTTATTCATATCGATGATCTAATAGAAATTAAGAGTCGTTAGAGTGCTGTGTGGACTACCACCTCCATAAAGTTATGTCTTCCATTTTTTTTCAGCACCACCATTTATTACTAATAAAATGAATGTAATTAACTAATAAATATTATTTATAATATATATATATATATATATGATTATAAAATATAATATTTATATACCTTCTTTTCCTATCATTCCTGGGAATGAGAAACAATAATTGTGTGTACGTGTGAGCTATAACCTCCATGATAATGGAGTTTCATTTTTCATCCCCACCAATCATGGATTTATTTAAAAATATATTTAATATATATAAATTTTTTACATAAAAATATTAGGATTTTGGATATTATAAATCTATTTTATGATGATTTCTATAATGGTTAATATACATAAGGATTTATTAAAAATTGACTCATTAACCTTAAGTAAAAAAAGAAAAATATATTTTAAAGAAATAGAATATGATAACAAACCATCATTATTAATTTAAAAAACTAAAAATAATTTTCCCAATAAATTATTTGATATAATGAACATGATTATTTTGGATGTTAATGAAAATTGGACAACTAATCTTGATCATGGTATGAGATTTCATCTCAATTTCACTTAATTGTAAAAAAATATTATAATTATACATCTATTTAAATTTTCATGTGGTTGATAATTCCAATTTATGATATTATATCTTGAATCCATTTTATTTAAATGTATATAAATATACAATTCATTTATAAAATCTCGATTGATCAAGATCAAAAAGATACTGAAGTGGTAAGGGTTTTGCATCTAAAATTCCTTTCTTTGAGACATGTTTTATGTTATGTTCCCAATTTAATTTCTAAATACTACCTACATGGGAAGTAATATAATGAATTAAATCTTCTTTATTATATTTTTTGTTCAATTATAATACCTATCTTTGAATGATTTTTGATGAATGTATTACTAAAGCAGAAATATCTTTCTTGGTCTTAATTTAGATTGCTTGAAACATTTTACAATTTAGGACCATTTTTACTCTTTCCAATGATTTGTTTTTATAATGATAAATATATTTCATGGTATTTACAGGAAAAATTATTTTCCCTTATTTAAGTTATTATTTTTATAGTTACTTCCACAATAGTTTGGATTTTGGTGTTACTAAATCATATTCTTTGAGTTATAATGATTTATCTTGAACATTATTTTTTTAATTCCTGGATTCTACAGCCCTAATATTTTATATTTTTAAATTTATAATCCTATTGGGGAAAATTATGATTCTATTCAAATAATTTACTATTACTCTTGTTCAAATATGGGTTTTCAACAAGGGTAATTTCAACTATTGAAAGACGTGCCTTTCAAAATTATATTTTTTGGATCCACATTTCCAATAGAAATATTTATTTCATATCCCAGACACTATAATTAGATATTATTTTATAATCAATGGGTTTAAATTATATTTAACATAACCATTTAAAAAATACTTTTGTAACTGACCCGTATAATCCAATTCTATAATAATTTTTTTCTCTGAAGGATATTTTATATTTTTAATTTCATTTAACCTTTCATTTTTCAAAATATTTTCCCCAAATATGGTTCAGGTCTCTAGATATTCCTTTTGTAAAATTATGTTATCATTTTTGAGAAGTTAAATCATGATTATAAATAATATAATTTATGTCCCCTTTTTGGTTGATATCTTTCAAAAAATTTCTTTGTGGGTGCTTTTTATCTAAAACATCATCATTTATGGTTGCTTTTGTTACCATATAAATATGCGATTTTAAAACCATCCACTATTTATCTATGAATTCATTGTGTTTATGTTTTTTCATTTATTGACTTATCCTTATACTAATTTGTCAATATGGTCTTAATATCACATTTTATATAACTCTAATTGAATAATGTTCACCAAGAAAGAATGTTATCTATTTTATTATCATGAGGAAAGGTATTGATGTTCCTTATGTCAAAAAACCAATATGAGAAGATATTGGAATGCTTTTTTACCATACACATTCATTTTTTAAGAAGATTTATGATCATGATATCCTTTTTATTAACATGGAGATGTGTATTGGTATTCTAGATGAAAAATTATATCCAACATAAGTTGAACATATATTGATATGCTATATTATTTTTAATATGGATAATAATTTTTTATTTAGTAATAGGTTAGTCAGGAAATGGTATAAAAAGGATTACATACTATTATGAAGAGTACATTCAATTATATAAGGAAATGGGTGGGGCTTAGTATTATGTTTCCAGTGAATGTGTTGAATTATAGCATGACACGTTTTTTTTGGTAATTTGGTGTATGACTTCCAATTTCAACAAGATGTGATGACTATTGACTCCACATTATGTATATAATCTTATAACAAGGACTTAACTAGAGGTTTTGTTGTTGTACACTCTAAATTCCATTAGTATAAGTATATTTTTATTGATATCAATGTTTTTATTTATTTATATTGATATAGAATGCATTCAGTTTCTAGTCTATTTTGGATTTATGTTGTTTACATAATCCTTCGATAATGTGTTTACCATCTTCATACCATTATTACATTAGTTATAGGATTCCTTTAATGAGAATTTGAGATCTCCCTTTATTTTTTTTCTTTTTCCCTAAGTTATAGAGAAATGTATTATACATTACATGTTTATAATTTTAACATTTGTGAAAGAATTTGTTACTGATGTTAAAGATTCATTATAAATTATCTAGTTTAATATATAATGGTAAAATTATATATTTGATAAAAAAAGATGGGAATTATTAGTTTATATTTTGTTCAAATTCCCTAAATTTATAAACCTCATATGATCCTTCAGATAAAAGAGATTCAATTATCATTTTGATTTTCTAATTAATACTAGTTATATCTATGATTTTATAGATAGTATCAGATAAATTTATGTAATGTATGAGTTTATGAGCACTGGGTCTTGGTGTGTGTATCTGGGGGTCATATTTGGTATAAATGTAAATGTTTAAATAAAATTGAATATTATGATGTTTTTTGATGATAAATTATGGACCGATAAATTTATGATGATTGTAAATTTAATGGTATAAAAAGAAGTTAGAATAATATATTATTTTATTTTAAGGAAAAAATACACATTTTATTCTGGGATTGTAATAAAATAACTTCTATGAAAATCCTAGGAATAAGTATTAGTATTGGATTAAATCATATAATATGGTAATGTAGAGATTATATGGGGTTTTCTAGAAATATATCCCTTTCTAGATATATACTTTTGGATACAGACCTATGGGTAATCACCCTGAAAAGTGTTCCTTTACAACTGAACCAATCATCAAATAGATGCATGATGAGTGGGAATAAAACATTATATATATAAATCAACTCCCATGGAATATGATTTGTTTAATTAAATTTATATTTATGAACACTTATAAAAGATTAATGATTCATGTTAACTGAATATGTTAGGGAACATAATAGAAAATTTCTAATGGATACCTCAATGTCGAATAAGGGGAGTCGTAGGTTTAATAAAAAGTATCATATTTTTTTTATTATAATGGAAGAACAATTTAGATTTAAGATTTAATATTCATATTTGGGATATTATCTCAACCATAATGGTTTTAGTTTTTGGTTGAAACATGATCATGTATATAAAGCTGATAATGGTATGTATATTGAAACAACTATGTCTTATAACTGAATATGGGGTCAAGCTTGAATGGTTCAAAATATTAGTATATGCCTAATTAGATAGAGTATGTGAGTCATCTTGACATTACTATTATAGTGATGTTTATATTAAAATAAAAATTGATTCTTGATAATATTAGATATTTTAATTAGAGATTGATATTAATCAATGATATTAAAGTATATTATGAATTTTAGGAGGATTATGTGAAATATATAAGGATTGTTCTTTAGAAGTTTAAATTTGAAGTTTCATAGACATAAATTAAATGATATGAATTGCATTGAAATTTTTTTATAAGTTAATATTTTGGATGATAACTAGTGAATAAAATATTCATGGGGTATAAATAAATATTATGTTTAATATACACATGAATTTGAGATAATAAAGGATTGATTTATTTTGAATAATTATGTTGTATATTAATTGGAAACCCTATGATTGATAACTGATTCATAATATTTTTTTGAAGTCAATGTTATTTGTTGTGATTCAGATATAAGTCAATATATTGATGACATATGCTGATCTATGAGTAATATATTATTAACTAAGTTAATTTTAAGCTAACAAGGATTAGAAAAATTGTATCATCTAAGATAAAGGAAACAAGAGAGAGACTATGCTCCTCATATAACTAGGAGTTGGTCAAGAAAATGAATTGAATAAGGTACACTTACCCTCTAGTCATTAGTTGTGGATGCATTAATGAATTCCCATTCTAGAAACCATTAGGTATATGGATTATTTTATTGAGTATTAGTTGAAAACATCCATGATTTTATTTTTGGAGGAATCTTATTGAGGCCATATTATTGTATCGCATGTTAATTTTTTGGAAAATAAAAATATTTTTGTTGTTAAATTAAATATTTTTTAAGTGATTATTGTAATGGATTACAATCATAGACTCAAAATTAAAAACAATTACAGTCAAATTACCCAAAGAATCTTTATTAATAAAAATTGATGAGGTAAGAGGAAACAATGATAACCCATTATAGAGAGATATTAACACCACTAAAATAGTTGAAGCGAAAAATGTTTTGTCCCTATTATCACCATTCAATACATATCTTACACGTACATGACTTGAAATTACCAAATATATCAAAAACATCCTGATAATGTTGTATGTAAAATAAAAATACCATCAATTTCCATTATTGAAATAGTATATGACTATCAGGTAGAAAAAGGGGGAGACTTCCCTATGACCCCGAGGCTGAGAGCTATTAAATAATTATGTTCAATGCTCCAAAACACGTTATCCCCTATATCATGTGTGGGAAACTGTTATAGTATTATAATGATACATTATTACATATGAAATTATATCTAGAGTGAACATGGTGGGTTTTCAATACCCCACTAACATTTATCCAAGATTCTATCACAGAATAGGGAGCACATGGATTAGTGAAACCAGAAGGTGATTAAATTTTTAGTAATATTTGGAAGCGGGAACCATTGTAGAGGAATATTTTCAAATGGGTAAATGTTATTGTAGTAGAGGGAAAAAAATATTTTAAGGTCTATAAGTGGTTTAAATATGGATCTTAATACTTCTTATGATGAGGAGATTTATTCTTCCTCTACGTCGTCATTCAAACTCAACCTTACACCAGTACCACCAATTTGAAAAACCATGGGGGAAGATAGATAGATGTGTGTGGAATTACCATTTTCATATATTTTTATTAACAATAAAATTCCAAATATAGAATCATATTACATACCAAATATTTAAAATTTCTCACGAAATGTATGCCGATGAATATATAAAAAATAAGATAGGTATTAAAACTAAACATTAAGATTTATTTTGGTCAAATGGTTGGTAAGAAAATAAATATTGAGATAGCATATACATGATTTTATAATCATTTTTTGTGTAAAACATTTCTACCTTATAGAAACTATCATATTTTTTATGAAATAATTAAAATTTTGAGGTCCTAATTTATTAATGTGGTTGAAGATTTAAAGACCTAATATTTTTGATCCCTTAAAAAGCATACTATTTTATATAATTTTTTTAGAAGCTACCCAAAATTTAAAAGATATTAATAATAAATTATTATTATATCTATAATAAAGAATAATATAGTAAATGGTTTATAATTTTTACTTTTTGAATATAAATATTCAGTCTGAGTTAATGATGAAAAAGCTATTTTAAATAAAATACAATTAATTTATATTTTTAATTTTATTTTGATATGTTAAATTTAAAAAATTTGTAATTTAAATATGATAAAGTAATATTTATATTTTAATTTTCCCTTAAAGAATTACCATTTTATATTCTTTAAAAAATAATCATTTTTCCTGTGAATATTAAAAAATGTAGCTTTTTATAATACACTAACTTTTTTATGACATAGATGTTTGAAAAACCTTTTCCAATAAAATAAATTATTTTTATTGAAAAATAAATAATTTAACATATTCTCTCTATTTTTAAAACATAGTATTTTTATTTAAAAAATTAGGTAATATTTTATAGATTTTTTGTTGTTTATTTCATTAACTATATTTACACATGGTAAAATTAGGTATTGGATTTGATTTAATGTCAAATAAATCATATTTAAGATACTATAACCTTATTAATATAATTATTATCAATAACATTGGTGATTCTATTCTATAAATAATCATTATTTTTAAATATACACTTCTCTTGAATATGAGATTTAATGCATTACACATTCTAAAGATATGAATAATTTCTGTAATAAAAGAATCTTAATTTGATAGAGTAATTCATAAATTTGATTTAATAATTTTAATATAATGTAATATCCCCTAATTCATTTTCGGGTTAAAAAATTAGACTGATAGGATTAATTCTATTTACCACAATAGTGAGAAAAATATTGTTTTACAATCACTAATTTTTTTAATATAGAAGAATTTTAATAAAATAAAATAAAATAATTAATTAATTTAATATGGTTTACATAAGCATAGAAAAATATATTAACTTCAATTAATTTTTTTTTAAAATTAATAAATAATATTAAGAATCCAAAATTGTAAAAATGTAATTTTTCTACAAGAGAAATTTATGTATACATTATAATTTTTAATTTAAAAGATTTTTTTAAATTATTTAGAAATTTAATTGTATTAAATATAGGTCCAATTTTGTTTTACAATAACCAATATTTTTATATGTTTTAGGTCATATTTTTAATTGAACATAAAATCACTAAGTAAAAAATTGGTTACCTAGTTTAAAAGTAAAAGAGTTAAATTTGAATAAGTAATGGAAAATACCCTATAACATGTTTAAAAAATGTGTAGAATTACTTTTTTGAGTCATTTTAGGAAAAAATTTATCCAATATTATAGTTATTCAAATATT
Organism: Viscum album; assembly: GCA_963277665.1. Lineage (NCBI taxonomy): Eukaryota > Viridiplantae > Streptophyta > Magnoliopsida > Santalales > Viscaceae > Viscum > Viscum album. The sequence continues at coordinate 1,740,800,260 of OY728128.1, read as the reverse complement.
GTGATCCATTTAACATGTAACAGTGTCCTAGAATATTTATATTGTATTGGGTTTTTCCAAAAGTGGTGTTTTTCTCTTCTATAAAAGGAGGTCAATTACACCATTTGAAACATGGAAAAAAAATATAATTTTCCTCTTACATATACCCAAATATCTTCTCATTTAATTATATTTAACTCTATTAATCCATCACCAACATTAATTTAACATAGTCCCTTCAATTCCATGGTGGTTTCCAAGGAACTATCAAGTCTGAAAAGTAAGTATTATCTTTTTCATATGATTTTATTTTTGAAATTTCTATTGAAAATGTATTATAGATATAAAAATATAATCACATATATAATATATTGATTATTTTATTTTATTATATTAATTTAATAAAAAAAATTTATTCCTCTCCACCAACTATGAAAAACAAAAGTATTGTTAGTGCTCCATGTGAACTACCTCCTCTAAAAAGAGAAATCATCATTTTTTTTCAACAATACCATTAAAAGAAAATAAAAAATACATATTAATAAAATAAATATTATTTATATAATATAAATACAATTTTTAAATGTGAAAATTTAATTTACGTTATTTCTTTATATATTTGTTTAAAAAATTGAATCAATAATCTTGTGTTTCGGCAAACTATTTCCTCCATGAGAAGTTATTATCATTTTTCATCACCACCCATCATAGTTTTATTAAAAATATATATTTCATATGTAAATATTATTTTCACAATAGTGTTAATTTTATGGATATAATTAATCTATTTTATGATTCGTTCTACCATAGATAACCTACATGATGTGTTAAAAAAATTCAGAATAACATCATGTAAGATACATAGGAAATAAAATATATAATAAATAAATATTATATGAAAATAATTGGTCTATATTAAATATTATATTAAATAATAAGTGTTTTTGAATGGTATTTAATTAAATTAACTTTATTATTCATGCTTATAAGTGTATAAAATGTAAGAATTTGTAATAAGGTTAAGGTTTTCATCTCAATTTTATAACAATATGATAGATATTTTATTTACACACCTATTTTTATTTTAAAAATAGTGTCATTGGTGATTTTATATATATTTTAATGAATCTATTTTATTTCTTTGTATATTAACAAATATTTCATTTTTAATTTCTCAAAGTTTTATGATCTAAAAATTTACCGAACATATAATGGTTTTTGATTTTTAATTCCTCTTTTAAGGACATGATTTATATTAATAACATAATTTAATTATTTGTTTTATATATAATAAAAACGTGAAAGATAAAATCAGGAATTAAATTTTAATATTGATAGTTTATGTTCAATTACATGCCTTCTAATTTAAAGTTTTTTGATTCATGTTTTACTAAACTCATAATTTTTTTCTTGGTATCAATTCCAATGCATTGAGATATGTTACCCATTAAGCCCAATGTTTCATATTGAGAGTAGATATATTTTCAAAATACTATTTTTATTAAATGGTATCTACTATTCAAATAATTTTCCCCTTTTCAAGTGGGTATTTTTATAGTTTTACCCCTAGTTGTTTGGATTTCTAGATAACTAAAATCTTCTTCTTTAAGTTATAATGTTTTATATCCCCACTATAATATTTTAATATATCAGTTTTTATGTAAATTTTTTAAAATTTACTTTTAATTAAAATTATATTTTATTACTATTTTAATATTATCATTTTTATCAATTTTAATTTTAAATTATTAAAAATTTTCCTTTCATAAAAAAATGTTTTTGATCCACATTTTTATATAATACAATAATCCATTTTAAAATGATAAATTTTTCAAGATTATTTTAAATGATAAGGTTTTCAATTATTTTGAAATTCACATATTGAAATAGTCTATTAGTAGTGACCCTCAAATTCTTCTATTATAAAAATGTAAAAAATGTTTTTTAAAATATCATTTAATTTTTTACCGTTATTTCTCATTCTATTTTAAAATAGTTTTTCCATAATAGGGTTTATGTTTCATGATATATCTTTTAATAAAAATATGTCATCATTTTGGATAAATAGACCATTGATACAAAAAAAATCTTTTTATGATTTCTTCTAGGGTGGTGTCATTCATGCTTTGTTTTTTTACGATTCCCTCCATCTATTCCGAAATAATTCTATTTTTCATTTATTATATATTTGATATGTTATTTTGAAGCCATACACTACATTTTTATTGATGGATTATAATAATGATATTCATATATAGAATTAGGTATATACTCATTTCTCAATATAGTGTGAAAATATCATTTTACATAATTTTGATTGGATGATGTTCACTTTGACAGAATTTTATTCCTGTTATTGACATTGGGAAAATTATTAATGTTTAATATATTGTTATAAAAATAATGATGATTATTATATATATTGATTTTCATTTTTTGAACATCCACATTATTAATCAGTAAGGTTTATGATCATGTCATCACTTTTATTGACAGAAGGATAAATATTGAAATTTTTTATAATTACTGACATCTAAAATAGGTTGATCAAGTATTTATATTCAGTATTCCTTATTACATGGGTTGATAATTTTTATTTTTAATAAGTTCATAAGATAATTTCCTAAAATTTCTATATCAAAATTATGATATATACATTGGAATTAATTAATTAATTGGTGGGACTATAATTATATATCTGCTCAATGAATTGACTAGTCTCATGAGACAAAACAAGTTTTGATATTTGGTTTATTACTTCCCATATTAAAAATATGTCTTCACTATGGTCTTGATGAAAAGTAATATGTATTTGATCAAGGCCTTGGAAACAATTTTTTTATGATATTGTTCATTACATCACTGTGATACTATTATTATTATTATCCATGATTCCATTTATTTTCAAGGATATAACATGTTTTTTCATTCAAGTGGATAGTGTATTCATGTTGGCTACATAATAATTCCATAATTTTTATGAAATTATTGCTTCAGTCATATTTTATTTACCATGTGTTTGAACTATCCAATCCTTATGTTTCCATTTACCTGTGTAATGGAGTTAGGTAGTACACATGACATATTAGGAAGGGAAACACATGTGAAATAATTTTTGGGAGGCGTTGATGAGTAATCATAAATTATGTTTTCTAAAATATAATGAGAATATTTGTTTTCATTTTTTATAATGAACTGGGGAATTAACAGTTTTTGTGTTGTCTAATTCCTTAATTCTCATTGTCTAAAAGTATCCTTCATATATAACAGATGTATTAATAATTTTGATTTTGTAGTTAAAATTTTTTATAAATTGAATTTTATATCTTGTGTCATACCATGTAATGTAAATTATGTTCTTATAAGCACTAGATATAGTATCACAGATCTAGTAGTGTGGATATAGGGTGTCAAATACTTATAATGTAGCACCTGTAATATCTTTTAAATAAAAAAATTGATTTAGAAATTTATATTTTATTAGCTGTTGTTGTTTATTATGATTAGTAAATTCAAGATATTTATTATATATATTCACCAATAATAATTTCATCTAAGAATTTTATGATGTTTTAGTAGTATTATTGATCTGATGATACATTTTAAGAGTTGAATAATATGTTTAAATAAATATATATTCTCATATTACCAGACCTAGGGACGTGTTATGTGCTCTATTGTGATACCTTAATTATGAATTTATGTTATGATAAAATTTATGATTGATTATTAGTGATTTATGTTTCTAAATAAGGAAGGATTCATGGGAATAATTACCATATCCACTATTAAAATTAAAAAGTTGTTATTAATTCATCCAATAGTTAGTGTAATTATCTATTTAGTGATAATTTTATATATTCATTTGTTGTAAATTCATGATTTATATATTTATAAATTTGATTAGAAACAAAATTATAGGATATGGGTTGTATATATTTTATATTCTGATTTTAATGTGATATATACTCTTGGAAAATGGAATGTTATTTGTTATTCAAAGGGAATGAAATATTATAGGGATGTAGTTCATGAACCGAAGGATGAGTTGAAAATTATCTATATTTTCTTACAGTTTTATATTTATGTATTTAAGTTGGAAGATATGTTACTATTTATATAATTTCCATCAATCCATCCATGTCATAGAATGAAAAATTTGGTAGAGTTTGAAATTTGAGTTTTTTGTTTTTCAGGATTTAATCTTTAATATATAGAAGATACCTATGTTGACTCTTAATGATGATTCTATTTTGTATTTCCACATAAGTAAAATTTTATATTTTATTTCCATGAAGATAAAATGAGGTACTTTATTATTTCATGATTAGTTTTTTATCATAGATTAAATAGTATGTTCCACAATTTTTAGTGATACTTTTGGTTTCTATGAATTAATTGATATAAGAATGGATTTATTTGAATATTATTTATTTATTAAGAGGAAAAAGATAAATATTAAATATGAATTTTATTCTTCATACATTACCCATTTTGGTGTTTAGATCAGAATATATTATCATATATAATTACCCAAATTCGTTTGTAGTGGTGGATTCAAGGAAAATTATACTATCTGATGACTCAGGAGTGTGATTGATTTAAATATTTGTATTAATATTGATAAATGGTACATATAAATGCGTTAGAAATGATTAAATGTTGTTATTTAGGTGAATAGTGTATTGGTGAAGAACCTAAGTGAGTTTGGGAGTTTGAGATGATTAAAGGATTATAACCGTAGACATTAAGGGTCACTAGGTATGTGGTTGGGTGGAATATAGTACCTAGTGTGGTGCTAGGGGAGTTGGCCCATCGATTTAGTCACACTGGGTGCCCGATGGATCCCAAATCAATTTTTCAATTTTTATAAGATATATATTATTAGGGGCATGCTTTTAAAACCTCATTTGGGTTTATTATGTTTAATCATCTAAAACAGGTGTCCATCCTCATTTTGAATACTCTTTACTCTCCCTTTCTATACTAGAGATAGAGGGTTTTCAATGTTGTTTTTCATCCTTAATTGAGTTATTTTTCCATAAATTAATCCTTCTCATCTTCATTACACTATTTTATCCAATTTATACCAGGTTGGATTTAGGAGTTTTAAAATAATTCCAGAAGATCTTGGAAATGTAAGGACATGATTATGTGGAATTGGTTTTGTTTAGTTGGAAGAGGTACCTATATGATGTTTTCATGAAATTAAAAAAATAGATGATTTAAGTAACATGAAACCTCTATATTGGGGTTTTTATCACATTAGAATTTAATTGGTTAAGGTTTTGGTTTTGAGTGTTCTTTCATCCTTTAAATACTGGCTAAGAAATATGTCGAAGATATAAAGTACCCCATTTCATGAGATGTTTGAATCATTACTCAATATGATGAGTAATTTAGTGACTAATAATAGTGTAATCAATCTTAAAACTAAAAATTTTATTTAATTATATTGATTAATGATTAATTTTCATTATTTATGGATTGATGTAGGGTCTCTCAGAGGATGATATTGATTAAAAATGATTGATTTAGCCTTAGAGATGGGGGTTTAACACCGTATCAAAGGTGAAAAAATATTGCCTATGGGTTACTAATAATGAAAATTTATATGAGTTTTCCAATTTTATATATATTTTATGATTGAGTGAGAAGTGTTGGGTGACCAGAAATTGAATTATATTTGGGTTCCTATTTTGTGGCAAGACTAGTGGGGTATGAGAGGTTATGAATTTATTATTAAACTGATGATGACTATGTAGCCTATATTATAGGCCCTTTAAGAGGGAATTTGTACCCCAATGTGGTTTCCATCATTGGTATAAGGTATTAATGACTGCTAGTTTTTTCTATTATCTGATTACCACCTAGTGTGATTCTAACGGGTGAACCTACTAGTTGTTATCAGGTTTTACATATATGATAAAATAATGAGCTTGCACATGAGAATGACATTGGATTTTTAAAATGTGGTTCTCATTAATCATTAGTGATATGTTAGGATGTTTGGATTATGGTAGGCCCCTTAGATTTTTATTGATTTTTTGGAAATTAGTAGGAATGTTATCACTCGAAACTATCAATATTATTTAGGAAATAGATCTTTATGAGTTCCATTATTATTATATTTTATGGAACACACTGGATAGTATCATTAGGCAGTTTCCCATGTGGGAAACTCACAATATGGTTATCCATAATGGTTATATTTTCACAAGGATGAGTCTTAGTATAATGGGTTATATAACACAATGATATTCATTGTTCATGTGATTCATATAGGACCAAAATCCATGATGTGGTCAGGATGAACTTTGTTTAGGCCTATGAGGATCACTCTTCAATTAATATGAGTATCCTAGTGAAAAGGATGGTATAGATTAAAAATCATAGAATGATGGACCATTTCACATGGGCATAATATATTTTGGTGAGGTGATATGATTAAGTGGTTATTGATATACTATAGTGATGTTAATGTTGTGGGTGGTGTAGCGATTACCCTCCCATTGTATAATGAATTTTGATACCTTGGATTTGATATTATTCCACTAGGTGTTAGTAATGAAACTATCATGGTGTGATGCATTATCCTCTATGATTTCATAACTGATATGAAATATACTTTTCTTTGATATGATGTGTTTAAAAGGGATCATTTTACATATTATTCCTTTTTCCACTGAATATTTTTGAGTTTTTGATATTCCACTAATGGATGTTTCCAAGGGAACATGATACGCCTATGAGAGGTTAGTAAGAGGGATGTATTTCCCCATGATAATAAATATAATTTTGATTTGGTACATAATATCCTTTTGAATGATGTTGTGAAAGGTGGGAAAATGTGGTCCCTATGACTATTGAAGATTTTATGTGTGATTTACTACCCCTACAAAGGATAATGTATGTCTGGTATGGTGTATTACACCGTATGAGGGATTTTTCATTTGAGTTTGAGTGAAATATCCTTTGAAATGGATTATGTATGTAAATTTGGAAGTGATTCCCCCTTTTGACTGATATATATGGTAATAAGGATGTTCTACCCCCCGAAGATAGGTTTTGAATCGAGTTAGATGTGTTGATTTGAGATATTGGGTATGATATGTGGGACATAATACACATTGAGTGTGGCTATATTTATATGTTATAAATATTGCCTCTTAGTATATATGATGAGTTTCTTAGAGTGTGGAATATGATTAATTGAGGTATCCACATAGGAAAACAAATATGCTCTAACATGGGCCAAAATAGTTATGATTCGATATCTAGGGTGGTTTATTAGGTTCCAACATTGAGAATGGTATATATATGTGAGGATTTTAATTTAGTCATTATTTAGTATTTATATGAATATAAATGGTTCTATTTATAGACAATATTAGTTATAATTTACTGAAATATATGCTGACACCCTACATGGGAACACAAGTGAGCCCCCATCTATGAGGGTTTTCATATAGGTTTGAGCAGTGGCCTAGTAATGGTGGAAAATACTAAATATTTTTTTACAGGAGATTGGATATGAATTTATGGAGATTCATTGAATTTTGTTATGTTATTTTACTATTTAGTTTATCTAGGAGTCCTATTTTTTTATATGATATGTCCCACTAGATGATCTTTCATTGTTTAATGATTTCCTGCCTGTATATGTTCATTTATTATAGTATTATGGATGTTATTTATTATTATTTTACTTCAAACTATAATTCTATATGGTTTACTCTATTTTTTATCTACTTACAGTTCATCAATTCTTATTTTTAACTCGATGATAAAAGAGGTTATAGTCTCCCGCTAGGTTTTGAGACAGTTACTATTAGTCCATATCCTCAAGAATGTGGGATGGTGTGTGTGAATTCATATTATTCAACCAATCAATAATTTATTGGGGGAATCAATAGAGGATGTTATAGAGTGATGCCATATATTCATTTAATTTTTCTTAATATTTTGGATTGTCTATATCAAGATAGGACTGCTCAATACTTTTGATAGAGGTTTCACTTGTACAAGCTTGGCCCCTGCATGATTTAAATATATATCAAGTAGGGTGTGGAATTATAGTTCTTTATTAATATTTTTTAGGCATAGTAATTTTAATCAATGAATGAGGTTACTTTGTTGATTCATATATTTTCTCCTCGGACTAGGGTGGAAAGTGGAATGAGTTTATGAATAACTATCAGAACACAAGATTTACCTATCATTTTTATGCTTTTATGTTATAGAAAATCTGAATGTGAGTAAGGTTAATTTGTTTAAATTGTCAAAAAAATCATTTATAAATTTTTTCCATATAACTCTCTGTTATTATTACAAAAACCAAGCCACAATTACTTATTATTTATCCTTATATATACAAAGATATTTTTAAAAAATCTATGTGTATATGATACCTTTACTAGGTGTGGGTGGAATGAGGTCAATGATACCAGATTTTAATGAGATCTGGAAGATGGATGTGTTGACATGTGAGTTATCATATTGTATATGAGAAAGGTGCACTTATGTTATAGAATAGGTTGTAACCTATTAATTTTCAATTTATATGATAGGTGGTATAGATTAATGGAAATGAGTTATGAGTCTTGGTTTTGGTGAGTTATGGTTATTAGGTAAAAAATAGGCCACCTTTCGTGTTATTATTCATGAATGATTGTGATATATGTGGTTATACCATGAGATAAGGATTATCCAATTCTACTTAATTCATTATTTATGAAAACTACGTGTAGATGATTTATGTATAAGATCAATTTAGGGAAGATGAATATAGTATCTAATATAGGCATGTGAGGTGTTCACTAGTTTTGGTGCAAGGGGAGAAGGAAAAAATAGTTCCTTGTTCATTTTCCTGAGATGGTACCACATGTGATGCGTAGTTATCAGGATGGTTAGTCATTTTTCCCTAAAACAATGGTATTTTGATCATTATAGTATGAGTCGATTTTCAAATTAGTGTAAAATTATGTTGTGTGCCGATTTGTATTCTTTTATTGCAACAAAGATTATAGTTAGGTAATATTTTTTTGTAGTTTTATAGATAAGATATTTCATTTTTAGAAATATATAAATTTATTAATCCATGTGGAGTGCAGTTCTAATGGTTTAAAATTAAACTTTAGGGTCTTAGATAGATGGTTGTTCAGTGTAACCATCCTAAATTGTCTTGGAGGACATGCTGAAATGGGGTTTTTTAGGAATCAACATAATGAGATCCTTACTATCCGAATTACCTACCTTCAAATGTGAGGTCAAAATTATGACATGGATTAATAATTACATCAGTTTACTTTTTTATATGGTATGGGTTGGACAAGTTGGGAACTTTTATTTAATGACTTCATTACCATTTAGAGTATAAAACTCTGATTGGTGCTTATGTATTGTGGTGTTTTCTCTGAATCCTTTATTACCTATGCTGTATGAAGTTAGTTGATGGGTTTTCAATGAGAACTATAGATGGTCACTCATGGAAGGTGATTGGGCATGAGATGATAGTGGAAGTGGATGAGACACATTATTGTGAACAAGTAATAGAATATGAGTGTTCTCACATGACTCTTTCTTGTGTATTACTTATAGTAAGGTCCACTTTGGGGGAATGATTAGTTTTATTATGAGAGAGGGGTTATGTAGTTGTGAGAATGATGAGATAATCAGATCATTTGAGAGGCTAACAGTGATCATTTATGGTTTGTTAAATATGGTGTGATGACTGTTCAGTTTGGTGAGGCGTTAATGGGCCGAGTGGCATAGAGGGATTTCTAGGGAATCAGGAGAGTAACTTAACTATGGTGAGTTGGATAACAATATTTTTTAGAACTTTTTGAAGGTACAAGTCTAGTTTCCAACATTCTATAAATAAATATTCACATATTATGAAAATTTATTTATATTCATTGAGGTTGGTTGCTGCATTGATTAATTGTAAGATGAATTATAAAATGATTTAATGTGGTACCATAATATCACTTGACCTTTTATCGAATCTCAATATGTGGATCAAATGGTAAAATATGATAAGTTCTCATAATTTTTAGTATTCATGTTATAGATATTTTTGTCAAGACTATTATAATATATTGTGTATAAGAGAAATTTTAATGTAGGTAAAAACCATTGGGTTATTTTGAGAAATAATATCATTTTCATTGATATTTTGTAACATGACTGTTAGAACAAACTGGAGGTGATTTTGGTTTTTCATCATTCCTGGGGTGAATGTGGCTATTTTATGTGTTTAAATTGGGAATACCCATATGTGGATATTGGATGATATATTAATCAAGGGTTGGTTTTTTTTCCATTATGGGATGAAAAATTTGGGTAAATGATATGGTGTTATGATATATTTTGTATTTTAGGAAATAGAGAATTATGGTGACTGAGTTTGTGAATTTAAATAATTTTGATGAAGAATATTTTTATTTAAAATTACGGGAGGATTGGTGGTGTGATAATGCCTCAAATGTGATTATGTTAGATGAGGCCTAGATATTTTGGCTATACATGGGTGTAATTATAACTGAGTGATAGTTATGTTTTGGTTAGTGATATTAATATATGGTGTCTAATACCATTGAATTTAAATTCTCAAATTCACATGAGAGTCGAAAATCATCATAGGGTTCGTGGAATTAATCATTTAAATGATGTTAAGGTTGATAGTGTTTAAAAAGTAGATATCATGGTAGGGAATTTAGTAGTGTATTTTTTATTCAACTAAGTTTAATGTCTAGGAACTAGATAAATGTCAATAATTTAATAGATTACTAATGTTTGTGATGTGATGATGTAAGTGGCATCTGGTTTGTGAGGTAATTTCATTGGATATTGGTTTATAATGGCACAACCAAACTAGATTATGTTTTGTAACACCATAATATTTTTTGAAATATATTTTTTAAAATAAAGTAATTCATTTTGATATTTTTTCAAACAACACCAAGTTAATATTTCATCATATGTAACACTGAGTTTATCTTTCATTACACTCAACACTGACTTTTAACAAATGACGATATATTATGAATATTATAAATAAAACCAAACCATTATAACCTAGTTTTTATATGTAGTTATTTTAATTGTAATAATCAATTTTAAATTATTAAGTATAAATATTATATATCAATAAATTTTATTTTAAAAAAATTGCATAATTTTTAGAAAATTATTTATATGTTTTGAAAATATTACTTTTTGAAAAAAAATGATTTTATAATTTTTTTTGAGAGAACCATAAAATAAATTTTAACACTAATATAATTACAATTGGAAAAAAACACCATTTTTGAAATCTACATGTACAAAATTAAGTTGGATTTAATTAGTTTGAATATTTCTGAAAATAATAATTTTTCAGTGGATAGTGTAAATTACTAGTTTTTATTAAGAAATTGCTTTCCATACAAATGATTTATATGGTTTCATATTATTTAAAATTTGTTTAAAAGTAAAATTAGTAAAATTATATTTATATTAATCAAATATAGGACATTATAATCAATTTCATATTGAATTTTTATATAATGTTTTTAAACGTTGGAACATTTTCTCATTGAAAATTCATCTCTCATTTTGTTTTCAAGATTAATTTTAAATAAAAAAATTTTAATTATTTGAATAGGATATGAAAAATTGTATTTCATATTTGGAATCATAACAATTTATATTTTATAATAAGTTAAACTTAATTTTATTACTTTATCCAATAGAAAAAATAGAAAAAATCTATTTACCACTATTAAGTTGAGAATAATTTATTGGGGAGTAAACTAAAATGAAAAGTGCCAAAACTATTAAAAACTTTTCAAACACTCCTTTTATATCCATATTTTGAACTTATATCTTCTATGTCTAATAATGAACCATTTTGGATCCATTTGGCATCTCCAAAGTTAGATACAACATCATTTAAAAAAAATTAGTAGTCTTCTAGTCAACTAACTTATAAAAGGATTCCTCCTCTCTTGTCCACATTACACTTAAAAACAAGATTTTGTTTCCAAGAAAATCCCCAATAAATTATTTAGTAAACTCATATAAATATATAATTCTTATTTTGGTCATAAGCCAAACTTAATAATCCCTTTTAATCATACCAAAATAAGGAGTTCGAAGAATAAGTAAAATCTGTATTCAAGAAATTTATTTTATTTCTTCTGAAACCCACTTAAAATTTTCATAAAACATGATTATTGAATAAAATAATTATATTACAAATAAATAGATGTTTTATTTTATGTTTTTTACCTATATCCATCTCTTATTCCTTCAAAAGGGTTGAAAAATACTTATTTATGTGTACAATGAACTACGACCTCACAAACCAGTGTTATTCATTTTCCATCACCACCTATAAAGAATTGATATAATGATGGATTTTTATTATTATTTATAATATATTAATATAATTATTTTGTCATGATATAATATATTTCTTATTATATTCCATTTCATGGGAATGTGATAAAGTTATTCGTGTGTACAAAAAACTATCACCTCACAAAGCTATGTGATTTATTCTTCAGATACACATAAGCTGGAATGTAATAATGGTAGGATTAAATAAAAACATTTGATATATATGGACTAAAAATAATTTTGGAATGTTAATATAATATTTACCATTATATCATTTAATCTATTAGGTAAATGTAAATATTGTTAATACGTATGTACTTCCCACCGTCTCCATGAATGATGTATTTCACTTTATACCTCTAATTTATATAGATTACAGTAGTTGAATATATATATTAGCTATATAATTGTTAAAATTATCTATATTAATTAAACATCATGATTTTAATTCTACCAAAAAATAACATATTTGAATACAAATGAAAAACAAAGTAGTTATTACCCGAAACATGAATTCAACAAGAAATTGTTAATGAATGTGTAATAAAATATAACAGAAAATAATTTATAGTAAGATATGTATCTATATTATTATAGTTATGTAATATATATATATATATATCTATATACAACATAGTTATTAATAATGATATTCTAACATGTATGAAGGATGCTGAGAGTTATGGTAAGGGATTTGATATCACACTTTTATATTTGTGAGATACATGCTATATTCACTATATGTTTATTATATATAGTTTATATAATTACCATTAATTAATTTCATATTTACTATCATTAAAATTATTTGGATTTATATATCAATTTTAGGATCTCTATTTCATGGGGTTTAAGGTTCAAATGTTTCCAATGTGGTATGAGTTTTGGTCTCAATTTTCCTTCATCGAGACATAATTATGACATACACCTATCTTATTTTATGAATTTTATACAAAATCCCTTTGAAATGTAATAAAATTAAATCATTTATATTCATGATAGTTTCTGTCTCATTTACTGTTATTCTTTAATTAGTCTTAAAATTCATGGTCACCAAAGTGGTAAGGGTTTTATGATGCAAACAGAACGTTTATCGGGATTGTTAATGATTATGATTCCAATGATGAAATATTATGATATATCTCATAATAAAACCATGTATTTACATATAAAATTTATATTTATAAATAATACATTATTACAATTCATTTCACAATATTTATACACTAAATATTTAAAATAATATTTTTAAATGAATGAAAATTTATTTTCCTCCTAAGTCGAAAAACCTTTTACTTCCAGGTCCATATTTTATAGAAATTTTTTTAAATATGTTTTATAAAAATTATATAATTTTTTAGATTCATTTAAAAACTTATTTTAATTCTAAAAAAAGTTTTAAAATGAATTTACTATTATTTTTCAAACATAGACCAATTGGTTTTTACCAAAATGTGAAATGAATCTATATTTTAACACGTATGACCTGAAATAAATTTCCCCCCATCGTGCCCATTATATTATTTGAAAATTCCATTTTATGTATTAAATTTTATTGTCATGTAAATGTGAATTTAAAAATTATTTGTGTTTTAAGAAATTATCTTTATATGTGAAAAGAAAATTTTCCTCAACTGATGTTTTAAATGATCTTTAAATCTTCCTTTATAAGTTTGAAATGTTTATTTTCAAAGAAAAAAATTGCCAAAATATTTTATACAAAATGGTTTAAAGAAGTGATTTAAAAAATATGATATTTTACCTATGAAATGTTCGAATTTATCATCGATATAATTTTCCATGCAAGATGAAATCATTTTATGTTAATTATGATTTAATGGAGATATTAATCAAGGATACTATTGTTTATCATTATATAGATTCTTTATGTGTATGATGGAAATATTTTTTTTGAAACCCATTTCTATTCAAACGGTTGTGCCACAATAAAATTCTAATAATACCCACTTATTTTTCCATAGGTTAAGCTTTGATGAAATGATTATGAATCATATTCCTATTCCATAGGTTTTTTATTGAAGAATTTTTATAAAAGAAATTTATTTTCATACATTGGGATATGATGAATGTTATATGATCTTATGTAACACATATTTATGATTTTCATTATGTTAGAGGTGAAAAAAATATACCCCTCGAATTAATTATTTAATTATTAAGGTTATATGAGATCAAAGGGTACATGGTAGGTCTTCCCAAGGCAAAACAGGGGAATAAGAGAGGTTATACAAACCCTAAAAGAGGGTACATGAGAGGTTATGCTAATATAAAAGTAGGTAAATATGAAATTATACCATGAATAACATGATATAAATATCTTAGTGGGTAGCCTTGACATAATATGTTCAATGCTTATGTGTATTCTATAAATAATTGTCTTCTAAAATTTTTATTCTCTCATAGATTATGTTACTTGGTTCCATTATGATTCATGTCTTATGAACTGCTATGATTTATTCCAGGACTAATTTTTAAAATCTATAATACGAAGGGAATAGTTTCCATGTGTAATTATATTGTAGTCATACCGATATTAATAGGTTATATTAATATCTCTTTTATTTAGCATTAATGAGAATATAATATAACCCTTTCTTATGTCTAATTTCCACAGGATATAAGGAATGGTATTCTCTATGATATGCCTACAAAGGGTGATTATTATTAATAACTTAGTGGGAGATGATGTAGATCACTTATGGAATAGTTGTTTCTATTTATATTACTATAATGGAACAAGAACTAAAATATTCTAGTGTATATAATTATTTTCTATAACGAATATTCTCATAATAAGATTTAATATTTTTGTTTTAATTGTTTGGGTCATTAATGTTTGTATTAGGGAAATGATTATTTATCCTTTTAAAACAATTATGAGAATAATTTGGTAATATCCCTTGGGATATTTATAAGGAATTTTCTAGGGATATGTATAAGGATATTTTTATGGATGATTCAACAGATAGGAAAATTTCCAAGAATTTGGGAAAAGGATATGCTAGTGGTTTCTATGAAATTACATCCCTGCTAGATACTTCATGTGGATGAGGCTCTAGAAAAGAGGTACCTAGGAGTAAAAAATAAAAAATATATATTGAGATACACAAGATTATCACTTCATGTAAAACAACAGGACTTGTTTCACACATGGTTTGATACTCCTAATGAATATTCATTAGGAAATCGCACTGTATTTATGAAAAATCATGAATGATTTAAATAAAAATATTTAGTGACCTATTTTTTTATTCATGTTTCATATATTGAATTGATGGTGTCATGATATTAAAACCATATAAATTATTTTTAATGATTATGTGGTTTTCCCCTATGATTATTGGTTTTTATCAATATTATTTTTTGTTTTAGTAAATGTATGTATCCCAAAAAAACCATGATAACTCTTAATGAAATGGAATATGAAATGATTTTCCTCTTGAGAAATTCAATGTTATGGGATCAAGAACAGAAAACATAATTGGTATGATCATACTTCTCTCTAAATAAATGAATCAGTCTACCCTTCTATCTGAGAAATGGAGGGAACATTATTTTATTTATTCCTTCAAGAGGAAATTTCTCCCTCTTTTAGTGGGTCCACTAGTCCACTAGACATGGATAATTGGATCAATATCAGTTAAAAGATATTTTCTGTTATTCAATGTTCAGAGCACGAAAAAGAGAGTTTGGCTATCTGTTATTTAGAAAGAGAAGCAGATCAATTGTAGAACCATATTAAAAATATGAGTAAAGTGGATTAATTAACTCTATGAAATGGAATGAGTTCAAGAGGGTATATTATAATATGTACATACATCATATTCTACTATAAATATAGAGAAGGAATTTCTTGATCTCAAATAGATGGATGTTGAATCTATTGGTACATACAAAGCCAGTATAACAAGAAATTCATGGTACACTTATATTTTAATCATCCAACTAGAATGAAAAATTGATTATCTTTTAATCTTTTTGTTTGATCATGTTTTAATGCTAAACAATCATGAATATTATGATAATCATGTGCAAATCCAATCTGATGTTCGTTGGCCTCCTTATGATTCCATACTAACTAGTTCTAATTTAGAATCTCAAAAGTTATTCTTACTCTTGTTTTATTACGTATTAAAAAAATTGGGTACAACCGCGAAAGCGTCACACACACCAGGAAGAAAATTACATTAAATCACAATACCTGGGACTTGACCCCAAGACCTACCCCTCACCCCCAAACCCTTACCACCCCACCACCAATGGTGGGGCCTTTATATTATGTTTAATTATACTAATAAGTTTGTTTAATAACTTTTGTGAATATTACTACTTAAGTATGTTTATAGATATTTGGATATGTCTAAGAAATTTTAAGTCTAACACTGGTTCTAGAGTTTTGCAATGTCCCAGAAACTGGGACCCAGGAACCATTACCCTGACACTGTAAACAAGACACCATAAACCTCACACTATAAACCTAACACTCGGACCCATAAACCGTGACCCAGACACTGTGACCCTCACACCGTAACCTTGGTTCCATTACTAAATCACCATTCAATGTTTTAACAGAGAATAATAAACCACTTTCAAAGACCCTAGGATCCTAACACTACATCTATGCTACTAGTTCCAGATGTCAATACAGCTATGGAATCATGACTGTTTCAATGATCAAAGGAAAACGAGAAGACACCATTTCCAATTGATACCATTTCAAGAAAAACTGTGACACCATTCTTTAATATTTTTTTCCATTTCTATTTAATTTAAAATGTTTATATTCATGGTAATTATTAGAACTGAAATTATTAATGTCTCTTTGTAGAAATGTCACCTGAAAATACGAGGTAGGAGTTGTAGAATACAAAATACTATTGGCTCAAACATGTTAACCCTTAATTAAATGGAAGATAAGTGTGGCTCATGATAATAGAGAAGTGATCATTGGAAAAGTGAAATCATTCATGGAAGAACATACCACCTAAGAACACACAAATCACTCTCGATCCCTAATGGATGAACTACTATATATCAGAGCCTCAAACATCATTGTAGTAAAAAATCAATGAAAAACCCACGCTAAATAGATCCCTTCTTCAAACTGAAAAATAGAGGGAAAGACATGTGATACTCTGTTTTCATGAGAGAACTCATAAATCACATATGTGACATTCTAAATTCTAGTGTGGCATAGAGAAACACATAGAAAATATCTAATCCTTATTTATCAACTTCGCTCTGTTGTGTACTATTTTTATCTTTTGAGTTGTGTGTGTGTGTCTATATTAAAACTCAGATTGTTTCCTATATTAAACTGAAGGATACAATATTTTTTTACTCAAATATATTTGTACATCTTTTTACACCTCTAGATAAGTGTGGAAGAGGTCCTTGTGTGACCTTGTAGCTTATACCCATTTAGAACTATGGAAGAGGTCAAGTGGCAAGAATAGTCTATGTATTATTATTTTCCACCAATCTAGGGTGTGGATAAATATTTTATCAATATAGAATACTTGGTAGTAGTTTATCACCAAGTGGAGTAAATTAAGTATCATCTTGAGAGTGAACGACCAGTTTTATCCACCGTTTCTATTAACTTAGTTTTTCTCTTCTTTAGTATATATTTCAGAAATCAAGATTTTACATTGATAATTAGTCTTGGATAGAAGTTATAATTTTGTTTCATTATTTGAATAGATTAAAAAGAAGTATAAATAACTCACATTTCTAGATACTCAATTCACCCCCCTCTTGAGTACTATAATCCGACCAAAATTTGGTATCAGAGGTGTTTATTCTGATTATGGATGTATTTTAAAATATTTTCAACTGTGAATTTAGTTTTATATTAATAATCGATAAATTTTTGTTAGTTATAAATTTACAGCTCTTTAAAATCATTTATTTATTATGGATAATATAATTTAAGGTGATGAAAAAATATTCCTCCATTAATTAATGGAATTAATTATGCCCAATGAAAAATTAAGATTAAAATTTATAAAGAATGTATGGGTTCTAATATTTTTTCTACAATTGTAGATGAGTATAATATTCTTGAAACTTCTAGAAGTACTAGTAATGACCCAACTAACACTACTTATAAATATAATTGCAATGACATGAATTACTTATAGTTTTATTTAAGATATGTTGAATTTAACAGAATTTATGCGTGTAAAACTGCCTATATAATTTAGGATACTTCATATGTCTCACATGAGGGAAACACTGATGTGAATGAAATAATACTTAATACTCATTCTACTAAGAATGGTAAATCAAAAATGAATCCTGAAGAGCATATTTTTTTTATTTATCTCAGGTTCAATAAAATTTTAATCACAATGATCTTTCTAGGAAGAGTTGTTACTACCAAAGAAAAAATTGTGTGGATTATCAGAGTCCTACCTGATTGATGGAGAGGAACTTTTGTCTCTATTAGAGACTCATGTGACATCAGAAAATTACATGTCAAATATATCATTGGGAAACTAATGATGTATGAAGAAGGGATGGAAGAAGACAAGTAGGAGGATGATGAACCCCAAAATAAATTTGTGGCATTTCATACCACTGCCTCAAATCACTATGAAATGGAGAAACTAGAAGCCTCTAAAAAATGTTCTAGTAGTGATCAATCATCACCTGATAGTGATAAAAAGATTTGAAAATTAACTATAAGGTTAAAAAATTCAATAGGAATATATTTTTCAAAGAGACTAACATCAAAGGAAGATACTATCAAAATGGAAGTTGGATGAAGGATTGAAAAAGAAATGAAAAGTATGATGATATAGTGTTTTATAAACATAAGATAAAGGGACATGTAAATGTTAAATGTCCAAAGATCATGTATAAAAAGTTATATGTGGATTGACATAGATAATATAAAAAGGAAATGAATGAAACTCTGTGTTCTTCTATGGATAGTTCATGTGGCTCTGAGTCTTAAAATGATGAAGAGACTAATAAAGACATTATGTGTTTCATGAAAAACACATCTGAGGTAACAATTGTATCTCTTGTATAAAATTCCAAATATTCTGGAAATAGAAGTGATTTTGAAAATATGTTTAATGTGGAAGGGTTTGAGTTTTTCAATATTCTTGAAGAGACATGGAATGAACTAAATTATAAATAGAAGTTGTTAAAGAGATAGTATTCTCTTAAATCAACAATTAAATCAATACTTTCTATAGAATAATAGAAAAATGATAAATTACTCAAAGAAAACAATTAATTAAATCTATCTAATGAGAAATTTATAAAGGATCTTCAAACGTTCATTAATTAAGAAGATATCTTTGAATAAATACTAGTTAAACAATTTTTTCCAAAATAAAGTACTTATATTGGATATCAACCTAGATAAATAAATTTTGAAAAAACCTATTTTGTTTCTAAATCTAATACATATTGATTTATTTTTCGCTGAGGAAAAAAATATTATAGTTAAAACTATTATAAATATTCAAGTGTTTCATGTATTTCTGTACCAAATAATGTTTACTTCTCAAATACATTAAATAATGCTTATAAGAAACCCGTTAGGCTGGTGTGGGTTCCAAAAGCAGTAGTTACTATTATTACTAGACCCAAACAGATATGGGAACCAAATTTTGTTTTTATTTTACTATATTATAGGAATTTGTTTTGAATATATCCTGTAAAAGTTTATGGTAATTGGATAGTGGGTGTTCAAGTCACATGACATGAGACTATTCATGTTTCAAGAACCTAATTAAGAGTGATTGTGGGAATTCCCCTTTTGGTGACAATTCTAAAGGGAAAATCATTCTCCAAGGACAAATCTTTTAATATAACTCAGTTTTAATTTCAAATGTACTTTTTTATGGACCAAAAAAATAATTTTTTTTAGAATTTGACAACTACGAGTTGTTGGATTTCATTTTAACATTTAAAATTATTCTTGCAAACTTCTATATTTTAAAAATCAATAATTATTTCCTATATTATGGAATGAAAATGTATATTCTTTTAACTTAGATTCATTAGTTTCTAAAAATGATTCATTTTTACGTGTATTTCACAATGATCCTTGGATTTGGAAATGATTATTAAGGAACTAAAATATTCACTCCCTTAGAAATATAACAAGAAAACATTTAGTGAAGGATCAAAAAAATTAGACTATCTAAATGATAAAGTGTTAAATCCTTTCTAATAGGGTAAACAACAAAAAATTTCCATCAAACCAAAGTAAGAATTATCAACTTCCCAAACTCTCATGTTGGTTCACATGGACTTGTTTGGACGATCTAGAGTTTTAGTTTTCAATGGGAATAACTATGCTTATGTTATTTTTTATAACATTTCTAGTAATAGATGGACCATCTTTTTAGCTCACAAAAGTGAATCCTGCTCTCATTTCCCAATTCATGATAAAACTATAGAAAATCATAGTGGACATAAAATTAAATCCATAAGAAGTTACCATGGCTGTGAATTTGAAAATCAAGAGTTTGAATCATTTTTCTCAAAGATTGTCTGAACACCTCAACAAAATGGAGTTTTAGTAAGAAGAAATATGACCTTGCCAGATATTAATAGAACCATGATTAGTGATTATTACTTAACAATATATTTTTGGGCTGATGATGTAAGTACAAAATTATATGCTATTAATAGCATGTTGATTAGATCTATTTTAAAATCAAATCCATATTAGTTTTGGAAACCCAAAGTGAACTATTTCAATATCTTTGGTTGAAAAGTCTATATCCTTGATAGCAAGAATAATCTTGAAAAATTGTCATCAAAGAGTGATGAAGGAAATTTATAGCATATTCAGTCTCTAGTAAATCCTGTATATTTTTTTAGAAAAGAACTAAATGCATGGTGGAATCTGTCCAAGTCATGTTTAATGAGACACATCCACAGGATCCTAAGACCTGTCTTGATAATCATTAGGATGATATATAATATATATTAATTAATGTGAAATATTCTAACCATCCTTTAAATTAATCATTAAAAAAATCTAGTTTGTGAAATTCCCAATATTCAAAACTAAATGTACTCCAACATATTAAAGAGCCCAAAATCAATAGCCCATCTTTTTCTGGAGCTGTTAGAACTCTCAAGAACCATCTATTTGATGATATATTTGGAGATTTGAACATTGGAACACCAACAAGATATTCTCTTAGAAATTATGTTGAACATCAAGTATATTGTCCCAAATTATAAAAAAAACATCAATGATGCTATAAATTATAAATTTTGGGGGATGGTTATGCAAGAATAACTTAATCGGTTTGAAATGAACTTTGTTTGGAAACATGTCAATATAACCAAAGGATTTTTTACCATAGGACTAAAGTGCATGTTTAGAAATAAATTAGATAAATATGGTAACATAGTTAGAGACAATTTTCGATTGGTTGTACAAGGATATAGTCAATAATAATGAATTGACTATGAGGATACATTTGCACCAATAGCTAGATTTGAAGCCATCAGAATCTTTATTTCATAAGTAGCACATATGAATTTCAAACTATATAAAATAGATGTCAAGAGGGAATTCCAAATGGGTATATATCTGAGGAAGTTTTTATTGAACAACCCCCACTAGTTTCACGAATCAACACTTTATAAATCATATTTTTTAAATTATCAAAAGCTTTGCATGGTTTAAAACAAGCTTTAACATCATGGATTGATAGATTAAGTACTTTTCTTATTTATAAATTTTTAAAAAAAGGTATAGTTGATCCTAATATTTTTATAAATAAAATTGATAATGATGTTTTAGTAGTTCAAATGTAGATGGTATTATTTTGGGATCTTTAGAAAATTCATTACATATTGAGTTTTCATAAATAATGAAAAATGAATTTGAAATGGGTATAATGGTTGAACTAAAATTCTTTCGTGGATTTCAAATATTTAAAAATAAATATGGTATTATTTTAAATCAAAGAGAATATAATAATGTTATTCTAAATCATTTTGGAATGGATAATAGTAAAATTAGCGATTCCTTATTGAGTACTACTTGTATGTTGGACCTTTATAAGGATTGAAAATCTGTTGATCAAACAACTTATAGAGGAATTATTGGAAGCATACTCTACTTAACTACTAGCTGGCCTGATATTATATTTAGTTTATGTATGTGTGCTCACATTCAGAAAAACTTAAGGAGTCTCATTTAAATTCCGTTAAAAGGATTTTTAAATTCCTCTATCATACACCCAATCTCAGGTAGTTCATTCCTAGAGGATAATAATTTGAGTTAGTTAGCTATTAGGATGCTGATTTTATTGTTTTTAAGATATATAGAAATAAGAAACTCTTGAACATATCACATTCTAGATAAGTCTCTAGTGTCATGGGGTGGTAAGAATCAAATCTATGTTGCATTATCTTCTTTAGATGCTAAATACACACCTACTGGTAGTTGTTGTTAACAATGTTTGTGGATGAAACACACATTACTGGACTATAGATATTAATTTAAAAATGTACCTATAAAATGAGAAAATACAAGTGATATTAAAATTTTTAAGAATCATGTTTCACACTCCCGGACAAAACATATTGATGTAATGCATCACTTTTTGAGAGAACATTATAAAAAAGGTATATCACTTTGGAATTCATTGGATCTGAATATAATACTGCGGATATATTCATTAAACCATTAATTTCTGAAAGGATAAATTACATCATTCATAAATTAGTGATGATAAGTCTAATGTAAAAGGCTTACGGTCTGATCTTACTATTTCATGTTTCATGGTTTCAAAATTAACTGTCTTACTCTTACTATCTCAATGATAATGTCACACCATTTGGAGTCCTGCCGTAAGGATGACACTGTGGAAACCTGTTCTAGTCTTATCTTAAAGAATCAGATTTCTATTTTAATGAAAATTATTTCTTGTATCTATATATAAAATATTTTACTCTCCCCTGTTTTTTAATGTTGTATAGACTTCCTAAATTATAAAAAACATGATATTTTTCAATTCCCTCTTCTCTTAAGATTTACTCTCTCGAAACCAAAGACCTTGCCTTCCAAATATCCTTCTCTCCTTCAACTCTTTATCCTTATTGAACCTGAAATTTTGTGCCTAGAATGAATCAACCCTCTTATTTGACTCTTGAGAAGTGAAGGTCACACAATAATTAAATAAAGGTACCACGAATTCCACCTGATGGACTGATGAATCTTAGTATTATAAATAGAATACTCATGACTAAAAACAAAATATGTCCTAAGTGGCTACTATCAAGTAAGTCACTGATCTTAAAAGTTCTAACTGTACAAGGCTGGTTGGATTGGTTTCCTAAGGAAAAATGACCCATTTATCCAAAACTTGTTAATCTGTATTATTAGTTTTTTATAGTTTTTATTCAATACTAAAGATGGAATTATTGTAAGAAGCTAGATTAATGGTCAATGGTGTAATTTTTCCTTGATGTTATGTGCTAGATACCAAGGGATAACTCATAATGTAATTTTTGAGGATTATCAGAGAGTCTCCCCTCTACTAAGTGATGTTTTTATCTTAGAATAATCCCTCAGATGGTTGACTGGAAATAAGAATAAAATAAGGGAAATTACTGCTAAGTCAGATGTTGAGACAAGGTTTCTATTTATGTATATCCAAAATATTATTAGTCCAAGGAATGTGGATTTTTCTACTATTAAGTATCAAGATGTATTATTGATAAATATTATTAAAAATTGGAACAATATTAATATTTTTAAGTATATTGTACTTTATATGTGTGAATTTATCAAGACAACTTTGAAGTCTAACTCTCTATTTTATTCGAGATCAATATCTGCAATGCTGTCCGCTAATGGAGTAGTTGTCCTGAATGAATAATTAATTGATTGTTATGAGTTCGGTATCTCAAAGGATACAATTATATGGATGAAGATAATTGGTAATCCTTGGAAAAAGTCTTGGGTGGGAGATAATGAAAGGTTATATGAAATGTTAAATCTAACTAAAAATACCTCAAGACAAAGGGAAAATCATAACCCAGGTTTAAAATCAGATGAGTTGGTGGAATACTCAAGTAAATAAGCATAGGATGAAGAAGCTACATCTATGGACTTAAATTAATTTGAAGAAGATGACAATGTCTTACCTGAACGACATGTTTATGATCAATAAGTTGATGATCAACAATTTGATGATAAAAAACATTATAAAAAACAAGTTGTTGAAAAAATAGTTGATGAATACATTTTTTGATAAATAAGGACCTACTACTAGTCTTGGAGAAAAATATGATTCTAAGGAACATATAGAATAAATAGTTGTTGAGAAAGGTCCTGTAATTTTGGAATGGTCTGATGAACAAGTTATTCTATAATTAATAATACGAACTGATGAATGTATGGAACAATCCTTTTAGATGAGATAGGTGAGCCTGAAATTTATGAACACTTTTAAAATAGAAAGATATTGAGTCTCTCACTCTTCTAGATTATCCAAAAATTGAGGGGGAGAAAAATCCCATTCTATAAATCACTCAAGTACAATTTTCGGTTTAGACAAGTCCTATGGACAATGAGTATAAATTCCCCAAATAATTTGATGTCCTTGACTATCATGTGGATTATATGAGATGACTCGACCGTAAAACAACCTTTCAATTGAAATATTATTCTGTACCAGGAGTGGTACATTATAAGGAATCCCAATACATTGTGGTTTCTGAACTAGAGATTTCACAAGAAACCCCAAGCTTTGTAATCCATGATTAAATAAAGTTGTGTGGTGAAAATATATTGGTAAACATTGAGAATCTTTTGAAATAAAAAACTATTCCCACAACTCGTCTTAGTGAAAATGATGGTTCTATGGTTTTGGAGAAACATATATAGAGAACCCATCCTCAGATGTTTCATGAAATTAAAGTAGTAAGAATTGAAAATCAGAAGTTAATTGAGTAATTTAAATCATTAAGGTCATTAGTTGAGGAACTGAAGAATGTGTTTACAACTACTGAACCCCAGATTGCTTGATTCAGAACAAAAGATGTAGAAAAGATATCTAATAAAGTTTGTATCACAAATTCGATGAAATGTGGTCTCTGTTTTTAGAAAATATTTGCATATTATTACAAGTTGGTTGAGGAAGTTAGAAATTTTGCATCCCCAGTTGATGCACTGCATATTATTTTCAAGGACTAGGTTGAAACATTTATCAGAAGTCTTTCTGTACTCTCTGAAGCCATATAATTGCCTTCCTCTTTAGTCAAGCATGATAAATAATCTTAGTTTTCAGAAACCAAACTTTTTAAAATGGTTATTCAAGAAGAGCCCAAATCATTGAAAGGTCTATCTGTTTAGGAAAGCCTCTCTAAAATTTTTCAAAATAGTGAACACATCCATGAAATAGTTCCACTGTACTCTAATGAAGATTCTATGAAATATGATGAGATTAAAAAGAATCTTAATTTCCCCTTCAAAATGATATATACAAATCATAAATTGACATTCCATTTTAAGTATCTTATACAGAATTTAAAAATACCACTTGTGACTCAAGAGTTTAAGGAAAATGGGAAAAAATGTAATATTTCACACCTACCTTGGATATTTTTATTGATAATAATGATGATTTTGAAAAGGCTATAAAATATTGATGTGATTTCATAACTAATTTCATCAAGTTTCTGAATAGACATCTCCTTGTGCAATGTACTGAAATTGTTTTTCCTACATCTTCTCCCTTGAGGCCTGGTCCCACATCTTCTTCATCGACTGCCTTTTCTCTTTCTATGATGTCTGTCTCTAAGGGTCTAAGCCCAATCAGACCTATCATTATTCAGAAAAAATAACCTCAGTCTTTGACTAAACACACTCTTACACCTTCTATTTTTGATGATGTTTCCCTTTCTTTTATCCCCATTGGATCACTCTAAACTACAACCTCTTCTTCTACTCTTGTGTCCCCTCCTACTAATTCTTCTAAGTAAAAATAGTCATGTACTACCTCTGAAGAAAGTTGAATGATGTATCTTTGATAGGAATATTCTATATTTTTTTTTCCCATGTCTATAGTAGAATTTATATTATGATTCAATTAAATGTGCCTTATTTCTGTTTGAGTATAGACTTAAACTTATTAACTTTTAATTTTTTTAATTTTATTTTTGATAATCCCAAAAGTGGGAGAAATAAGAAAGGATTTAAGAGAAAAGATTTATTTTCTTTATATAATTTTTTGATAGTTCATACATTCCATTTTCTTGGATCATCAAAAATGGGTATATTGTGGGAATCCTCTTATAAAACGAAGTTTTATGGCTCAAAAATCATGAAAAACCTGAATATTATTCTTATCATGTGTAAATGATGTTTGATGATTGTTGTCCTTCTTATGATTCCATGCATACGAGTTCAAATTAGTAATCTCACTAGTTATGCTTAGTCTTATTCTGTAATTTTTTATTATTCCAATATTTATGTTTACTACATTATGTGAATATTAATGTTTAAGACTATCTAAAAATATTTATCTATGTTTGAGAAACTGTAATTCTATCTCCGGTTCTAGATTTTGGAAAATTCCCAGACACCGTGACCATGTCACAGTGACCGTCACACTATATACCTGACAAAGTAAAACCGACACCATAAATAAAACATTGTGATCCGAACACCAAGACCAAGACACCATGACCCTGACACCATAACATTGATACCGTGACTCAACCACCATTAAATGTTTTAACGAAGGACTAGACACCGCTATAAGAGACATTGTGAACTTAACATCACATCTATGCTACCGGTTCCCAATGTCAACGTAGCTATGACACTGTGACTATTTTACCAAGGAAAGGAAAAAAGTGAAGACACCATTTCCATGTGATACCATTTATGTACTAACTTTGACAGAGTTTGTTAATATTTTTTTTTCAATTTATATTTAATTTTTAATGTTCATATTTAAGTTAATTAATGGCACTGACATTATTAATGTTTCTTTGTAGACATGTCAAATAACAGTATGAGGTACGCTGTTCAGAATAAATGCATATAATCATCTCCAAAATGTACACCCTTAATTAAATGGAAGATAAGAGTGGCCCAAGATAATAGAGAAGAAAGAAATGGAAAGAGAACTCATGCATGTCATGACATACCATTGAATATCACATAAATATCTCTTGATGCCTAAATGTTTAACTATTATTGATCAAAGACTCAAACATATTTGCAGTACCAACTCATAGAAGGACACAAGATACATAAATCCCTATATTGAACTAGAAACCATAGAACCAGACTTACTATACTCTATTTTTGAAAAAAGAACTGAGAAATCAAATTTGTGATATCATAAAAGTTTAGAGTTGAAAATAGAAAATCTCATAGAATCCTTAATCATTTTTCATCATCATTTCTCTATTGTGCACTATTTTCAGATTTCATGTAATGTGTTTCTGTGTCTATATTAAAAAAATTGTATCATATATTAATCAGAGGGATTAAATTATCCATTCTATCATATTTTTTTACATCTATTTACTCCAACAGATATGTGTGGAAGAGGTCCTTGTGTAACCTAGTAGCTTATAACCACATAGAACTGTGGATGAGGTCATGTGACATGGACAGTCTGTGTACTGTTGTTTTAACCTGATCTAGGGTGTGTATTAATATTTTAACTATATAGAATTATTAGTTGAAAATGTTCACCAAGTTGAGTGGATTACGTCTCTTCATGATACAAAACCACTTATTTTATCTTTGTATCTTTTAATTTTAGTTTTTCTATGCATTAATTTATATTTTATAAAACTACATTTTACATTGATAGTTATTCTTGGATAGAATTTATAACTGTTATTACTTATTAGTATAGCTTCAAAATTTGTATCAATATCTCACATTGATATTACTGAATGTTAATTAATATTCTAGGATGTTATTTGAACAGTCAAACTATTATAACTATATTAACCTGAATAACTGTCTTGTATACATTTTTATTGGAAAATCTTTTTAGTGAAATTTTTAACAAAACATTTTATAGGTACTCAATTGACCTCCCCTCTTGGGTACTCTACATTGACCAATAGATCAAGTCTTTGGTGTATTAAGAAAAATTCATTGAATGGAATTAGCTACAAGTGACTTTAATTTCTACAAATATGTGATTCATTGTGCACTAATGGTAGAATTTTAAATTGGTAAATATGACCATTACAATGGTCTTGAAATGAAAATGAAGATAGATTCTCATATGAACATGTATATTTTATAGGGTGAATGGATATGTCAGTCACCAACATGAATGAAATTTTGTAATTAGGAGTCAAGTGAATTCTTTATAGGAATAATAGGGTGTCAGATTATAGGAATCTGTTCCGTCAAGAAAAATAATATAGATATGATATGATGAGGATATTGAATGAAATTAATGGAGTGTGATCTCAATATAGTACACGACCAACACTATAGTATTTCAAGTGTAATGAGTTTGTGAATTAGGAAAATCAATACCCCAATCCAAGGTCTCATATGGATGATAAGACACAAATACCATTAAATAAAAAATAGTAACAGAAATCCATCGTAATCAAAATGGTGGAAGCGAATCATGATGATTAGTTCAGATATTACCTCCATGGTAAATTGTAAATTTCATTGTATATTTGTAATAAATGATTTTTATAATGATTTTATTCTTCATACTCAAGTGAAATTTCATGTAATTTTGATCATTTATTATACACCACTCCATGGATTTTAGAGTTGTGAAAAAACATTTGTTGTTTTATTATTCCAAGGATGAACCAATGTTTTTACAAAAATGATTTTATATAAGATAAAATATTATATAAGTAATAATATGTGAATTAACAGTTTGAAGTGTAGATGACTCCATGTAAGATTAACCTATTATTTATGGATACCATCATTGGTTTATGAGTTTTAGTTTGATCATAAGTTCAAATTCATTGATACCCCTTTTTAGGATTTATGTTATTAGAGTTTATCAAGATTATGTGTATTTTAAGAGGAATTTTATGGAAATACTACCTTTTATTTTTTCATATATTTAATTGAAACATTTATTTAAGGAAGAATGTATTTAAAACATATGGAAATAATATTAAAGGAAAAAATATCCTTTAGTGTTCATCTTATCATTTATATTGAGGTAACTATGGATTGTAGTTGATCCTAGACAAAATCAGAACACTTTTTTTTATCATTGAATATTTCTCCCTAGATCTGATTTATAGATTATAAATTACTGAAGTTGTAGTTTTACATGTATGAACAAATTAAATTGTATCTAATTGGGATCCAATTTTTTCTTCGATGTTTTAGTGATGTAATAATCAATATTTTGATTAGATGTTGAGTTTCAATACAATGTACCATTCCAAAATAGATGGTCAGTTTGAGATAACAATTAAGACTCTTGAGAATATATTACGATCATATTATATGTATTTCAATGGTGTCTGAGATAGACACCTTACTCTTGTGTAACATTCATATGAAAATATATTTCACAAGATCATTAAGATGTATCCTTATGAATAAATTTATGGAATGAAGTATAAAACTCCAATGTAGTGGAATGAATTTATAGAAATATTGATATTTAGATTTCAACAAGCTAATAAAATGGTATTTAATGTTTAATAAATTAAAAAACATGTAATTTTAGCACATATTCTACAAGAATATTGTACTAATAATCAATTAAATGATCTAGAAGTTGAAGTTGATGATACAACATTTCCAAAAATTTCTATATAAAACAAAGAAGTGAAACAACTCCCAAGGTATATTGGACCTCTGGAAATTATTGAGTGTTTCATGAATGTATATTATGACCTTTTTTCATCCAAAAAAACTCCATTAATTTCAATATTTGTTCCATGTATCTATCCTAAACAAGTACATATCTGATGTAGCACATGTACGGAACTCGAACAACATACCTCTGGAAAATGATATTTCTAATGGTGATCAACTGGTGGAGATTCTAAACTGAAGAGAGAATGTCATATGAAAAAATAACACTCACCCAGTCAATGTTTTGTGGGAAAAACCAATCACATGAGTAAGATACATGGGACATAAGGATGTAATGAGGTATAAATATCTTTAGTTGTTGGTATAAAGTGATGATTTCGAAAGTCTAAATTCATTTTAAGTGGGGAATAATGTAACATTCCAATATTTTTTGAAATATATATTTTCAAATAAATTTTTCTGTTTCAATATGTTGTGTTATACTC
The DNA here is from genome assembly GCA_963277665.1 of Viscum album. Lineage (NCBI taxonomy): Eukaryota > Viridiplantae > Streptophyta > Magnoliopsida > Santalales > Viscaceae > Viscum > Viscum album. The sequence continues at coordinate 1,740,769,603 of OY728128.1, read as the reverse complement.
AACCCTGAGTTATTCATGTTTTACATGAAACACAATGTTTATCATTCTCTACAAACGACATTCAGTCTTAAAAAACCTGTATACATTATAACATTTTTTTTAAAAATTTTCAATTATAACATATCCATCAAAAAAAGTGAAATTAATATTAATAATATTTTTAAATATTATGTTCAATGCTTTTATATTTAGAAAACATATTTATAAGACAATACATATTTTTTAGAAAAGTATTTATTTATTTTAAAAACACTATTTCTCAAGAAAATGTTTTATTTCATTTGTTTAAAAAATAATAAAAGTAATTTTAATAAATTTTAGAAAGTATATTTGAAAAAATGACATAAAATTTGTAAGTCTTCATGTCGTAATTTTTTTTCACAGATTTTTTTTATTTTTATAAAAGGATTAAATTTTTGATGAATAATGAACAAAATTAGATTTAATTGAAAACTACATTTTTATTTAGATAGTTAAAAAAAATATGTTTTTTAAATGTGTTTTAATGTAAAAATAGGTAAATTATATTTTTATTAATCCCATTCTGATTATTGGAATTAATTTTATATTGAATTATGAAAAAAAAATATTTTCAACATTTTAATATATTCTCTTTGAAAGCCATTTTCTCACTGCATCTGTTGGACTAATATTACGTTTAAATTTTTACTTATTTGAAAATAATTTAGAAAATTGATTTCATATTTAGAATTATAATAACATATATTATCTAATATAGTCAAATTATTTTTTTGATCATAATTAATAGTGAAAACAGTAAAAATTAATTATCATGGTTAAGGTGAAAATAGGTCTCTTAAGGGTTAAACTAAGAAGATACTACTTAAAAATGACCCCAAACTTATCACAAAACAAATAATAATTCAATACAAAATATCACCCAACCTAATCCATGGCATGGGACGAAGGACATTCTTGTCCCGCACAGACTGACAGCTAGAGTCCGACTGTCCACACTGTACGTTGGGAAAAAATTTAACCATTCATATAATCACAAAACAACCCATAATAATGAGGATTACAATAACTGATAAACATAACCAAATGATATACAATAATTTTTGTATTTGATGTTTACAACTTTTATCCAAAACCTAGAGGTACTACAATAGAATGGAAACAACAGAATCATCCCAAAAAGAAACCTCAATGAAAAAAATCAAGATATCACCCTCATTCCCCTACCACCAACACCAACATCCTGTGGAAAACTACAATCCGGATCCACCATTACCATGATACATCTTACATTTACCTATTTCATACATAAACAATTCTATATACACCCAAAGGATTATATAGGGTGTGAAAAAATACTATTAGGATGACACCCTAAATAAAATTTCCCATTCAATAGCATTAGAAGAAAAATCAATCTAATTTTTTTATATAAATATTTGAATCATTAAAATGAAAATATTTTAAGGAAAACATTCTCAAGATACACATTTTATTTAAATCCTTTTTTTCAAAATTAAGATTTATTGAAATAAAAACATATACAACGTGTACCATATTCCGATGGCTTGAACTATATCAGATAAGAATTAGGTCCCAAGAGAGAACCATATGAAAAGTAATATAGGAAAATAGTAACGTGGGTCCATATGAATATCATAACCCGGAGATCAAAATCCTTTAAATCAATAACCAACCATTTTCTCATTCACAATCCACGAGAGAGGATACCATCCAATGTTTTAGTGGTCCATAAATTTACTAATGCACAATCCACTAGATAGGATACAATACAAATTTATAGGAGTCTTTGATTAATTCACATATTTGTTTAGTATTGTAATTTTCAATCATTCTAGGGGAATCTGGGCCTCACCCTCTTTCAAATTTAATTAGTGTTGTAGTTGTAGTTCACCCACTAAGATTCATTTGATTCCATTTATAATCAAATTACATTTACCATATCAGATAAATTAACACTTTCATATACACATTCCAATCATCATAAGTACACAAAGAAATAAAAACATCATCATTTTCATAATTCAACATTTTTATATTGATCTAATGATAAAATTTTCACATGGAACCCATCAATTTCCATAAACAATACAACATTCCATTTCACACACACCCAAACAAATAAGAAATACATTTCACACAACTTATAAAATTAATGAAATCATTTTGGAATGCTAAAATAAGAACATATATGGTATCCAAAAATTTTCTATATGAAAATACCATTTTAAATTTGTATTCATGTCAAAATCATTTAATTAACATGATTCAAAATTCAAAGATACAATTATGTGGAAAAATGAGACAATATGCAATAAAACACATTTCATATAGAAATCTGACTTTCATCTCATTTTCACCTTTTATTCTCTTCGAAAACACATTCCACACCTTTTACAAAAGGCATAAAATATATTAAAGAAACACCACCATTAAGAAATAATGATATAAAACATATTAATTTTTATAAAGCAACCTTTATAACATTTTCTTTCAAAACCATTTTCAAAACACATTTGTGACCAAAAAAGTAATCCATAGAACACATTTAAGAGGTTAAACATTCACATGAAAATCATCTAATAATGTAAAAGCATAGAACCACATACCTCATATGTGTAAAAAACTAGAAATTAGTGTGGAACCAAAAACACACAACAACAAGAACCTATACAGAAATGATCAAACATTAATCATCATTATTCCTCCCAAAAAATTAGGATCAAATCCTTATTGGGCTAACTAACTTGGGGTAACATTGGAACATAAGAAAGTGGGATGATGAACCCTAAAAATAGTGATAATTCAAGAGGAAAATTGATTAAATAATGTTTAATTGAAGAATCAGTGACAAAACCACCATGGATTGAGGTACAAAGGATTCATAAAATATTGGGGCAGGATCCCATTTTTGTAATTCCAAAATGGGATGGTCAAGAGGTGTTTTAGGATAAAAAATGAAGATGTAAAGAAATTAAATTTCCACCTTTTAATGACATATAAATTTCACATGGTTTTCCCACACAGTGATCCAAACTATTCGAAAACTGTACATCCCTCACTGTATAATAGAAACAATCCACGTGGTTGTCCTAAATGGTCTGACAAAATATGCACCGCCCATGTGGTCACTACTATCCAAAATGAAATTTGGCTATACACTCACCTGGGTGAGGGGGCAATGTTTCCCATATCCATGCAATTATTTCATGCCACCTTCTATCAATCATAAAATCAACATTTTTCACAAAAAAATAATGTGGAACTAAAGTGATTAATACTAGACTAAAAATAAAAAATAAAATACATAAAAACAAAATCATAGATGTGACAATTCTCCCCACCCTGATATTATTCCATCCATAGAAAGTCAACATGATGCATGATCAGAGAAAAAAGGGATACTCTTTGTCAACACATTAATTTAACTCCCATTACTCATTAACATCATTACCATGCATGAATATGACCCAAACCAATGGATTAGAATTCCCAAGAAGCTCTTTATCCAGAGAATCAATAATTTAAACGAACTATTAAATAAAATCAGGCTCCAAATCCAACTCCTCCCAATTCAACAAATGGGATGGATCCAAATTAGATTTTTTACTAGAGAGAGAAAAATCATGTCATTAATTGATTTAAACTATAAGGGAAAAGCTTACATATATACCACCATACCAATCTTCTCAAAAATCTCTAAAGGTTTGACATACCCTATAATTAGATTATGGTTCTTACATAGATGATAGTGACCAATGTGAGGTGCCACATCTAAAAACACTCTGTCACCCATATAAAACCCCATAGATCATTAATCTAATTAGAATAAAACATGTTATGGCCCTGATATGTCCAAAAATACTGCAGAATCAACATTACTTACTCAGAATTCTCATCTACAAGGTTCAGTCCCAAAAGCGATGTCTAACCCACATAATCACAAATTAAAGTGGATAGAAATTCATTACCAAAAATGTCGTAAAAAAGAACCATTCAAATTTACGACTCATAACTATTTTTATATGAAAATTCAACCAATCTAAAATGGATATCCTAGAATCCTATGAAATCCAACCCACATTCTTAAATCATGTCTTACAAAATAAGATTCTTCCATTCTACAAGACTATCCCCTAGATGATGGTATTCTGTGCTCAACATGACCTATAACCCCATATTATTTAGAAGGACATCCCAAAACCATGTGGTAAAATAGGTAAATCTATCATAAACAAATTTTGATGGCACAACACGAAGCCTCACAACCTCCTGAACAAACAACCAACCCAAATCATCTAGTTTGGTCGGATCATTGATTTTAATGAAATGGGATGTTTTGGTTATATGATCATTCAATTACGAAATGAAATTACATCCCTAAGTTTATGTGGTAAGACAATAAAAGAATACACAGTGACCTTATCTGATTTCTAGGTAGGAATATGTAGAAACTGAATAAAACCAGAGGGCCTTTGGTGATATTCTTTAACCAACTAACACATGTAACACCACGATACATAGCTGGATACACCTAACATCATTTATAACCACCATAGCTACCGACACACATCATATAACATCTTTTTATAACATGGTTTAATGACCCCCTGATATTTTTGGCTATACTACACTACCACCCTCCTCAATGACAACGACACCATGAAGCGACCCTTTAAGAAAAGAACTCTCACGGAAGAATATGACCAATCAAAATGCATATCACCACCATTTAGATACTACATAGACTGCTATAAAAACACATTAGTCATATAATCTTTCCAAATCAACATTAAAATTGTACGTGTCAATTGTACGCTAACCAAGAACACACCTCCTCTCTAGTCCTTGGACTCGAGATGCATCTGAGTGAAAAAGAAAAATTAATGTTCATTCATCACTGGACTCTTTCAATACTTCCACTAGTGATTTCCTACTCTAATAATCATTCATAATGTTAACCCTACACTACTAGAAAATTCGGGCTATAACCATGGTTCTAAACTGTGGCTATAGTCCCTCAAGTCGTGGCTTTAAATCTATAGCCACGGTTCAAACCGTGGAATTAGTAAAGGCCGGAAAGAATATATTGCCACGGTTTAAAACCGTGGCATTATGTCTACAGCCACGGTTAAAACCGTGGCAATAAACCAATAGCCACGGTTTAAAACCGTGGCTATAGGGTGTCCAAATCCATAAAAAAAATACCTCCTAGACACCCCCTGGAAACCCCCAAGGACACCCCCTGGACACGCCCCTGGAAACCCCCATGGACACCCCATGGACACCCCCTGGACACACCCGGGACACCGCCTGGACACACCCTAGACAGACCCTGGATAGACCCTGGACACCCCCTGGACACACCCTGGACACCCCCCAAACACCCCCCTAGACACCTCCTGCAGACCCCCCCTGCCCTCCTCCCACCTTCCTTGCAGACCCCCCCCCCCCGAACCATCCCCCCCAGCCCCAGCAAACCGCCTACCCCCCCCCCCCCCACCTGCACACCCCAGGACAGACCCCCCCCCCCACTGGACCCCCTAGACACCCCTGCCACTTTATATTTGAATGTTGATTGATCAATAAAGTTTGTCGAAGATATTTAAAGAATAATGGGAGACTTGGAGGTGCATTGAGAAGAAAAAAATATCATTTTTTTATATAGAGCATAAGCACAAACATATGTTATGTCATACATTTCAGTTCACAGAACCTAAGTTTGCAGACCACTGAGCACAATAGAGAACATACATTTCTTGGAACATATTATTTGTGAAATAGTTGGAAGGAATACAATTTGATGATGTATAGAAGGAGTGCTGAAGGTTGATAGAAACAGAGGGCAGACATTTTGTTAGGAATAAAATTGAGAGAGGAGAAAAACAAGAAGGTACAATGGTAATTTTCTGTATTGAGAGAAAGCAGTATAGAGAGAGAGAGAGTTACAGTTTGGGGGAGAAGAGGAAGAAGTGGAAGAACCATTCGCCGAGTCCTTGCATAATCTGTTGAAGGACCATTCCCCGAGTCCTTGCATAATCTGTTGAAGTCCAAAAAAGATTACTAGCAATAGAAACCACTGCTGGACACCCCTCCCCCTGGACCACCACCCCTGGACACCCCTGGACCACCCCCTGGACACCCCTCCCCCATGATGGACACCCCTCCCCCCCTGCCTGGATAGCCCCTCCCCCTACTAGACACCACTCCCCCTGCTGGACACACCTGTCCCCTACCCCCTGCCCTCCTGCCCCCTGACCCTGGACACCCCAGGACAGACCCCACCCCAGGACAGACCCCCCCCCAGACCCTGGACACCCCTGCCAGTCCTGCCCCCCCAGACCCTGGACACCCCAAGATATACCCCCCCAAACCCAGACCCCCCCAGGACAGACCCCCCCCAGACCCTGGACACCCCAAGAAAGACCCCCCCCCCCACTGGACCCCCTAGACACACCATGGACAGACCCCCCAAGACAGCCCCCCCCAGATCCGGGACACCCCAGGACAGACCCCCCCACTGGACCCCCCCACTGGACCCCCTAGACAATCGATGGATGTCATGGGCTATAGCTAAAAGACCGAATTCGGCTTCTGAAATCAGCAGTAAGTAAGAAGAGGTAAATGAAGAAAAATGAATAAAATTTTCCCAATATACTTGGGAAATTTTAATCATCAGCAGGAAGAAGAACAGAAGAACGGTAGCTGAGAGTTCCTTCTCCGTAGGTGGAGAATTATTTTTTTACATAGGATCTGTCTAATATTTAACAGAAGAAAGAGGGAGATGAAATTAATTACCTCATTACAAGTGGAAACATCCAACAAATTCTCTTCCAATGGAATAAAATATTACAAAAAAATCTATAAACCTTCTATCTCCTCTTGTGGCTTCCAGGTGTCCAGGTGGTTAATAATTTGGTTGAGGTGAGGCTGTAGACTCATGGGGTCAGGCATGAAGGAAACTAAGTTGGACTAGATTTTAATTAGGCTGGTCTTGTTTTTCTGAAGTGGCAGGGCTGATTGGGTCTAAAATAAGTGAGTTGGAACAGGAATTCAGATGAGGGCTTCAAATGTTAAGGGGTCTGGTTTAATTGGTTAGAATTGGGTGAGGTTTGGAATGGTTTTAAAGTGGGATGCCTGGTGGAAAATGTGGGGTTGGTGGCTTAGATGTTGAGAGGTGGGTAGGCCTGATTGGTGGTCATGTTGTGGATGGGTTTCCTAGGTGGATTTAAAAATGGTGGGGGACTGGGAAGGAGTTCATAGTGGATAAATTGAAGTGGGAGCTTGTAATTGTAGTAGGTCTTGAGTTTGAATTTTTTAGTGAGAGTGGAAATGGCCTTGGAATAGCTGGTTTGATTTTGGTGGGTCTTCCATGGGATTTTTATAGTGCATCGAAAAATAGTCACTAGAAGGGCTTGGTTTGGTGTGAAATTTAGTCAAACGGTTGTGGGAACCATTATGGAAGCAACTACCAAATACAGACCAGAGCTAGTCTCCTCTACAGTGAAGACCCTTCATGGAAACTCTTCAAGAAAACTAGGTCTCCAGTTGCATCTTTGTCCATAACAAACAAGCCCTATTTGCATAGGCCCAAACAGACCTCCAATTTCCAGCTTGTGGGGGAAATGTGGGAACTCCAGCATGAAATAGGCCCTCAGAATAGAACAACCTCTTTGGAATTGCATCAAACAGATTGTGTACAACCTTTAAAACTCAACTTGGAAGCGATCCTCCTCCTCCAATGAGTTCTACATGAGATGAGGGAATTATGGAAGGAATTTCATCTAAAATAGCCAAAAGTAGACATTGAATTTCCGTCACAACAGGCTGATCCGGTTCAGACAACATGTGCAGAGGATGAGGATGATCTGGTTCGGAAAACATGTGAAGAGGATGAGAAAAAAGAAGAATTACCAAACAAATATTATGTGATACACGTACAATAAAATATGCCAGCCAATTCCAAACCAATGTTTTCAGTTGAATTGAGCCTTTTTACCACCTGATATGCACGTTTTGTGGAAATATGGATGAGAGGCAGCGCTGAGAGGAGATATAGTTTAGGAATGAGGAAATACGAAAAATTATAGAGCTAACTATTCAATGTTTCTCTAAAGAGGAGTAACCGCCGCAGGGTGTCGTCCTGGAGCAGGGCCAAATCACAGCATGACCGCGGCGTGACTGCAGCGTGACCGCGGCATGACCGCGGCGTGACCGTGGCGTGACTGCCGTAGGGTGTCGTCCTGGAGGAGTAACTGCCGCAGGGTGTCGTCCTGGAGTAAGGCCAAATCACGTCATGACCGCGGCGTGACCGCGGCGTGACCACGGCGTGACCACCGCAGGGTGTCGTCTTGGAGGAGTAACCGTCGTAGGGTGTCGTCCTGGAGCAGGGCCAAATCACAGCGTGACGGTGGCGTGACCGCGGCGTGACCGCAGTGTGACCGCGGCTTGACCGCGGCGTGACCGCGGCGTGACGGCACCGTGACCGCGGAAGGACCGCGGCGTGACCGCGTCGTGACCGCGGCGTGACCGCCGCAGGGGTGTTGTCCTGGAGGAGTAACCGTCTCAGGGTGTCATCCTAGAGAAAAACCAAATCACGACGTGACCGCGGCGTGACCGCGTCGTGACCGCGGCGTGACCGCGGTGTGACCGCGGCGTGACCGCAGCATGACCGCAGCGTGACGACAACGTGTTGGCCCGGTCCAGCGACATCCGCGGGGCAACATCTTCCACTTAGTTTCAAATAGGATGATATGGATGGCATGAGAGGATGTTTTCTCAGAATATTTAAGGAAATGAATTCTAATCTGTGATGAATGGAGGATTGGATGACCCCTGATATACCTAATTCGGTGAGGTTTGGAGATCTAGAAATGTGTAGGAATACCTAGAGGAATACCCCATGGGATCAGAAAAATCACAGGTTACATAACATGTAATCTGACATTACTGGTACTGTGGGACCCATGGGCTATGGAACTGGGCATTTGGTTGGATTTAAATATCACATTCCATGTGACATGGTCACACAACATGGGACCCATCTTAAAAGTCTAACGGCACATAAAGATTGTTTTGGTTCAAACAATTGTTTTAATAAAAAGAGGGAATCCCCCTACAGGGATATAAAAAGGGTCAAGTACGATGTGTGCTTTATGACTAACAATGAAATCAAATATAAGGAAAACATCAATGCAATAATGTTAAGCAAGGTATACCATTGTGAGTTTTCGCAGACAGCGCACCTCTGTTGGAGGGGTTTTATTACAAAACCAAGACTTATTTATCAAACAAAACAATTATATGAACTAACAATTATTCAAGAATTTCAATTTAATATAAACATTAAAAATTAAAAAGGCAACTAAATGCAATTTAAAACATTCTCGAATTAAATGGGCTAGGTGAGGGACCCTACCTCAACCTCAAGGCGCGTTTGCTTTTGATGACGACAACTCGAATCTTCATTTTTCCGCTTGCACGCATATGCAACATAAAATACATGTAAGGACACCTAGCCCCTATGTACATATTTGTAGACACTGGACACCCCTTCCAGTCCCCCCCAGACCCTGGACACCCCTCCCCCCTGGCTGGACAGCCCCTCCCCCTGTTGGACACCCCTCCCCCTGCTGGACACCCGTGCCCCCTGCCCCCTGCCCCCTGCCCCCTGTCCCCTGTCCCCTGCCCCATACCCCCTACCCCCTACCCCCTGCACCCCACTGGACAACCCCCATTCCCCAACTGGACAGCCCCACTGGACACCCCCTGCACCCCCTGGACACCCCTCCCCCCTGCTGGACACCCCCCCTGCCGGACACCCCTCCCCCTGCTGGACACCCCCCATGCCACTGATAAGTGATGAATTGTACAGAAATTCTGCAAGCCATCCTCTATTAATACTTCATTGAATGATGCTCTAGAAGGGAAAAGTATTAATACCAAACACTATGTTAGAAAAAAATACAAAGAATGTTAAAAAGAGGTCACCTGGGGTACCAAAAACCAACATACATGTATCAAGAAATAGAAAATAGATTGTTCCCAACATTTTTTACACAACCAGAACATGTCTAGGACCATCATTACAGAACTCACCCTATAGGTTACACATGACATATACTAATAGGGCTGCCACATTTTACTCTACCTGCTGTTACACCTATTCATGCTCCTTCTCAGCTTGACATTCCTCAAGGAAAGCCCCTCCCCCCTGGTGGACAGCCCCTCCCCCTGCCTGGAAAGCCCCTCCCCCCTACTAGACACCCCTCCCTCTGCTGGACAGCCCTCCCCCTGCTGGACACCCCTCCCCCCCTATGAGACAGCCCCTCCCCCCTGCTGGACAGCCCCGCCCCCTTCCTGGACAGCCCCTCCCCCTGCCTGGACAACCCCTCCCCCCCTGCTGGAGAGCCTCACCCCCTACCTGGATAGCCCCTCCCCCCTACTGGACACCCCTCCCCCCTGCTGGACACCCCTCCCCCCTGCTGGACAGCCCTCCCCTGCTGGATAGCCCTCCCCCCTTGCTGGACAGCCCTCCCCCTGCTGGACAACCCTCCCCCCTACTGGACAGCCCGCCCCCTACCGGATAGCCCCTCCCCCTGCCGGACACCCCCTCCCCACTTCTGGACACCCCCCCCCCCCCCTACCGAACACCCCTCCCCCCTTCCGGATAGCCCGCCCCCTGCCTTACAGCCCGCCCCCTTGCCGGACAGCCCGCCCCCTACTGGACAGCCCCGCCCCGTGCCTGGACACCCCTCCCCCCTACTGGACACCCCTCCCCCCTACTGGACATCCCTTCCCCCTGCTGGACATCCCTCCCCCCTGCTGGAAAGCCCTCCACCCTGCTGGACAGCCCTCCCCCCTACTGGATAGCCCTGCCGCCCTGCTGGACAGCCCATCCCCCCTGCCGGACACCCCTCCCCCCTTCCGGACACCCCTCCCCCTGCCGGACACCCCTCCCCCTGCCTGGATAGCTCTATTGGTACTCACACAATTTTTGGGAAATTTTCTCAGTCATGGGGAACTCAATTTGGTTGGATATACATACCAATAACCCAAGGATTGGACACTATGTGATAACCCATGTGAATGTGGACATGTATATAATGATTCTAGAAGAAGTAGTCTTAACTAACTAGATGAATGTATAGACTTTCTGATCCAATATGAAAGGAAACCACAGTTCTACATGAATTATATGTTTTTTTCATCATTCTCCAGAATGTAATAGGGACAAGGAGTGTTTTTTTACAATATGAAGGGGAATGATGTCTCTAACTATGAAAGTTGGAACGTTAAGATGAATATTCCAATCTATGACTTGGAGAGAAAATACACTACTGTCCCTTATAATGTGGATATGATATGGGTTATATCAGTGTAGAAGGATACTGGGAAAACTACAGACTTAATCACTTCAACATCACCTTAGGATGGTCCTTATAATGAAAAAAACATGGATTATTCTCATTGTGTTGTATTTACTCTAGAGGGCCCACCCCTGGAAAATCCTTGAATGAGGACAATGTACCCCTTCCTGATAGGGAGATCAACATTGGATAGAACATCCAGTTCGAGGGGCATGTATTTTGGGGGCACCTTTCCCTGATGTTTTGTACAGATCCAAGGGACTGTAGGTATTTGCAACTTTCTAGGAAAGCCTAATGTAAATACTCACAAATGGGAAAAATAGGCAGAAAGTCAATGTGGACCTCTATACAAATGTAGCTGGTCTTGAAGAGAGTACTTCAAATGAGGCAACATTTGATGGCATGCCTACATAGAGGTGTTGCTTTTAGGATGCTTTACCTAACCTAATTGCATTTCATGGTTCTCAAGTGGTGAAAAATGGGAAAAGACCAAAATATATGATGATGAGGAAATTTAAATCAGTTAGAAGGTTATCATCACCTCCAATATGATAAATGAAGATGAATATCCAAAAGCTAAATACATGTATGATAAAGGCATGGGTAGTGACCCAAAATTAAAGAACAAGAAAAATAATTGGAGTAATGGTATGGAGAAACTGCCCCCTGCCCCCTGCCCCCTGCCCCCCTCCATACTGCACCCTACCCCCTGCCCCCTGCCCCCTCCACCCAGCCCCTTAGCCTACACAACACCCCATGCACCCCCCTGCACCCTCCCTGCCCCCTGCCCCCTCCACCCTCCCCCCTTCCCCTACCCCTGCCCCCTGCCCCCTTCCCCCTACCCCCCTCCACCCTGCCCCATGCACCCCTCCACCCTTCCCCCTGCCCCCCTCAACCCAGCCCCCTATCATACTTCAATAAATTTCGAAGATATTATCAAAAAAACTTCAAGCCATAAAATGACTATTTTCAACAAATATTACAAAAGACCAAAATATATGATGCAATAACCACAAATCAAAGACCCCTCTCAACATACATGATGTAGTATGGTAAAAAGAAATAAATAAACTTACCAAAATGTTACCATCATACAAAATTGTGCCTTCAGAGTACTTTGGGTGCATTTTTCTTTTTCACCCTATGCATATATTTTACCTAAATTAAATAAAGAAAAAAATACAAAGAAGGTTAAAAAGAGGTCACCTGGGATAACAATTCTGCTACTAGTAAATCCTAGGAAGACTTAGTAGAGGGATAAGAATCCCAAGGATGTGTTCATACTGAAACTAGTAACTATAATGGTGCGGAAATACTAAGTTATTTTTCTAAAGAATCCTTAATTTTCTAAGAGGCATCAGATTATATTCTCTATTTTTCTTTAAATCTGCAGTCTGAATCCCTCTATTGGAGTTCACTACCTCAGATTTATTAAAAACAGTTGATATGGATGACAGACTTGCAGCTGGATTTTCTCAGGCTGCTCTCTCTATGCAATTGTCAGTGCACACACCTTCTCAACATATAAACATGAGTATAAAATATTCATACCCTATAATGAAAGGATTACAAACCAGGGAAGATTATTTTAGGTTGGGGATCCAGCTCACTATAAAGAAAGTTTATTCTACCAACCATTCCAACAAGAGAGAGTTGAGAAGCTCCAATTAAAAAATTGAAACTGAGAAATAACAGAAAGGAGAACTTTCCCCCATTCAAAAACAATGATGTGTATCCTCTTCTAGAATTGAAAGTGGCTAGCCAACCCTAGAACATTATGTTGACTTAGGCTTCTTGTGAGTAAATGGAAACCTGATTTCATTGGCATCTATGAGCTAAAATCTAATAACATCACTTCTGGTTCTTTTTTTCCCAAAATGGTAATTCTTTTCTATGTTCTATGAAAGATATCACTAGGCTTCTTATGTCCCGTTGTGATTACATGATGGGGACCCCTAAAAAATAATTAGTAAAATCCAAGATCTTTATACAGAAATTATAGGGACCACACTTTGTAGGGTACAACGATTCATCGACTCAATCAATTACAGGGTGGGAAGATCTCTATTGGATGTTTCTGTTCCAGTTCATCTTGATTCTATAGAAGAAAACCATACTAAATCTCTCAAACTACAAATGGTAGGATAATGAGAGGGTTTTATATTTCATTTCGTGGTGAAAGGAGTTGAAATACTCCTAGAGCCAACATTTTCCTCAAGAATATTTTTTGTTCATCTGTATATAGAATCTTCATGATGATTTTCACATACCACTCACCCCTATTAAATATATAGGAGTGTTTTGGGATCTTGGAACAATTTCATAAATAAGGGAAGAATTCATAGCATGAACCAAGTCTAAGTCCTATTTAATTCCCCCTACTGGACACCCCTCCACCCCCCCCCCACCTTGCTGGACGTCCACTCCCCCTGTCTGGACACCCCTCCCCCCTGCTGGACAGCCCCTCCCCCTTCCTGGACACCCCCCCTGTTGGACACCCCTCCCCCTGCTAGACACCCCTCCCCCTACTGGACAGCCCCCCTGCTGGACAGCCCCTCCCCCCTGCTGGACAGCCCCTCCCCCTGCCTGGACACCCCTCCCTCCCTACTGGACAGTCGCTCCCCCTGCATAGACACCCCTCCCCCCTCCTGGATAACCCTCCCCCCTGCTGGACAGTCCTCCCCCTGCTGAACAACCCTCCCCCTGCTGGACAGCCCCCCCCTGCTGGACATCCCTCCCCCCTACTGGACAGCCCTCCCTCTACCGGACAGCCCTCCCCCCTGCCGGACAACCCCTCCCCCCAGACACCCCTCCCCCCTGCCCCCTCCCCCACTCCCACCTGCCCCCTGCACCCCTCCACCCTGCCCCCTTCCCCCCTCCACCCAGCCCCTATCATACTTCAATACATCCCGAAGATATTATCAAAAACACTTCAAGACATAAAATGACTATTTTCAACAAATATAACAAAAGACCAAAATATATGATGCAAGAACCACACATCAAAGACCCCTCTCAACATACATGATGTAGTATGGTAAAAAAAATAAATGAACTTACCAACATGTTACGATCATACAAAATGGTGCCTTAAGAGTACTTTGGGTGTATATTTCTTTTTCACCCAAAGCCTATATTTTACCTACAAGAAATAAAGAAAAAAAGATCAAAATAAATCAGAAGTAATTATGTAGAGAATAAATAATTGATAAGAAATATATTTGTGTTTATGTGACTGAATACAAACATGTATCCTGCAAAAATAGTAGATGCAAGAACCATGAATCAGAGCATACTTGAGAGGAAAAGTTTTTGTTTTGAAAAGTTACTATTAGAAATTAGAGCTTCAAAAATTTCATCACCAGTTGCACCCTATCTTCATCAAACTGTAAATGTTTTATGGAAGAAAGAAGGTGATACAATCATATCGAGCACAACAATGGAGTACCGTAGAATTCAGATCATAAAAAAGATTTTATAATTGCAACCATAAAACTATGATTAAATTTTTATTTTATGTTTGTAAAACTACATTTGAACAAAATAATTTGTTAATATCACTATAATCAAAACCAATAACTGAGAAGTGAAGTTCACATAGATGCCCATTACCAAGAATGGATGTTCCCCCTTGCTTATTCGTTGCATGCCAACGTGCCCGAATTAGAACCAACACCAACCACCTCATCCTATGGTAGAAATGATTAATTAGATATATGCATCAATTTGTATCAATAATGAATTTTTTTAACTAATTACAAACAAAGAATATAACTGATATATTAAAAACAAAAGAAATGAAGAACATAGAATTCAAACAATCACACAAAATGCATGAATGATACCCACTAGTTACTATATTAACAACTTCAACACATATTCATGGGTTTTAAAGTAGATGCATGTTAACATTTGATGTTCAAAAATGATTTTTAGAAAAACATTAAAATAAGCATACACACTAGAATTTCAATACACAAAGGTAGTAAAAAAAGGAATCAACAACCAACAGATTTAACAAGATGATTTCAGCATACATAATTTATTAAAAGGCAACTTCCAACCATTTATTTCAACTAAAAAAAGAAGTTAATTTTCATGTTTAAGTAGAAAAATCATAGAATTTAAACTATTACTACCATGGTGTAGATGCTCTATTCATTTGAGATCATTGGAAAAAATTTCCCTTATTTTCTTGTTGACTAAATACCTTTGGTTTAAAAAATTTCATCCCCTATAAGTGTAAACATTTACATTAATTTATAAAACTTAAACTTTAAAATAGAATGAATTTGGTGCTTTAATTTACAGATTTGGTAGTGTCTGTGGATCATGGTCAGTGCATCCTATATTGGAGATGAAATTGGATTTGATAGAGTAGATGATGGAATGGTTTCTACAATAATTAGAACTCATGGAAATGAAGATAGATGAAGCGCTACAACCATCCGAGTAGTATCGAGTATAGGAAAAATGCTTGAAGGGGATATCAAAAAGAAGAATTGAAGAATTATTATCAAGTAAACACTACGACAAATAGAAGAATCGATGCACCCATCATTAACACACCTGTGCGAGGAGGGCGCGATGAGGAGGGTGCGGCGAGGAGGGCGCGGTGCGGAGGAGGTGTCGGGGAGGAGGCGTCGGGGAGGATGGGCGCGGCGAGGAGGCGTCAGGGAGGAGGGCGCGACGAGGAGGAGGGCATGACGAGGAGGGTGTGGCAAGGAGGGTGCGGTGAGGAGGGCGCGGTGCGGAGGAGGCATCAGCATGGAGGCGTCGGGGAGGGGGAGGGCGCGGTGAGGAGGAGGAATCGTGAGGGGGAGGAGAAGGAGCTCGATGGGTTTGGGGAAAAAACGGGGCTGCTGGATATAGCCACAGATGAAATAATTAACCGTGGCAGTATAAAAGATATATCCATGGACCTATAAAACCGTGGCAATAGGTCCGTGGCTATAGCTCAGATTTGTAGTAGTGCTACCTTGGGTATAGCTTATATCAAAATAAAACCATGAAATTCACTAATCCCAATTATGTTGACATTTGTTTGTATCTTTGTAGGAGAAATTTTTGGCCAAGATTTATGATCCAAATAAAATAAAAACATATCCCCAAAAAGATAATGGCACTGTGTATTAATGTCATACATCACCACTGCTAACACTATTTCATGGGCTGGATAATTATTTTCATGTGTTTCATGTTGGAGATAACAATACACCACCACATGGTCATCTTGAATCATCACACACCCAAGAGCCATTTTAAAATAATCACAGTAGACTACACACCCCTTTATAGATTATATAAAGATAAAAATATTGGATGTGTTCAATAACCTCTTAAAACCCAATAAGGAAGCCTGAAACACTAGGATTTACTAAAACTTTTACCCATGAAATGTAGGCTCTATCATTGATGAACCAACCCAAGATAAACAATCAAAAAAAATATTTCAATACACCTTCAAACCTAAAAAACATCAATTCCACTAAAATTATTCAGCTGTTCCCATGACATCACTACAATGACCATCTCGGGGTCCATCAAAAATTTATTTTATGAGATCTCATAAACCTGATTCTCCCCCTCCCAAATCTATAAGGTTCCCATAGAAAAATTATCATATAGATAATGATCCCAATGGGTGTCTAGATAAATCCTCAAATTTTACTCATGCTCCTCCTCTGTTATAGAATATAGTAGTATTCAATCCATAAAATCCATGAAAAAAAGTCATGATACTAATATAAAAACCGGTTCATAAGAGACATAAAACCAATGAAGCATTTTTTTAACTCTAACAGCATGATTAAATACTAAAAATGGCCTATCCTTCTTTAGAATTCAATTTTCAGAACATCCACCTCTATAACTATGACTTGATGATGCCAAGAACACAAATCAATGTTGAAAACCACATTTCCCCCATAAAATAATTGAAGTGGTTATTAATATGATTAAAGATTTATTTTTCTTTAATTTTTACCAAATCTAGAGTTTGGTAATCAGTGCTCAACTAGAGAGATCCATCGTCCTTATCCAATAATAGAACTGCAATTTACAAAGGTGAGAATGTTGGGAGAATAATTCATTTGGATTCAAAATCATTCATCTTTAACATTAATTCAATCAACTCTATGGGAGCCTTACCATATGAGTGAATAGATATTTACTGTCTTTCCAATGATAAGTCAATGGTGAAGTCCACATCTATCTTGAGAACGAAACCTAAAAAACATTTAGAACTACCTTTGGGAATTCATCCACAAAATGAGATAATCTTCCCACCTGAGAACCATCACTTCCTCCTATATGAGTGATGAGGACATAAAAAATGATTCACAACTCTAGTAGTGGAGGTTCATCACATACTGATAGAGGTTCTTCTTCAACATAAAAAACCACAGTACTAATATCAGGTTCTATAGAACATACTTTCCATTGAGAGTAATAGATGTGCACCTGAAAATTATCTATCCAATATATTAAAAGTATCACATCACGGAGATCCATCCCAGGATAAGAAATTTATTTTCCAACTTTACCCCTAACATAATCATTTCACAAGACAGATACTCAAAACCTAACTATTTTTTCTTACAATATGGTCTTACCAACTCTATTTCTTAGGAAAGTAGCTTAGTTGGAAACTAAAACATTTAGAGAATGAGAGATCAAATTAAATAAGTTGAATAAAAAATAACATTTAAAAATCCATTTATGTATGATGCAATAATAATAGTACCTCAATCCGGCAAAGGCTCTGCCTCCGATTCCCCTATCCCTCGATTGAACACATGTTGTTTTCTCATCTCACACTGACCCCGAGAAAGACCACAATATTATTTCTCTTCTATGATCTGAATCTACCGAAAAGATGAACCAACCCTTCTTCCATGACATCCAAACGGAGACATCACTATCCTAGATAGTTATAATAGTGCTTTCATACCTTATGAATCTATTTACCCTACACCACTCTCATATGGGCACTCCATTACGAAAAATAACAATAAATTACCTATAACATTGAACTATTTACATGGTATTTGTGTAGATGAACATGAAGGTTGCATGATCTGTGCCTTTCCACACTAGTAGAAGATGACAAAGCCTATTCCAGAGGCAACATATAAAGACATATAAAAAGGATGTCATGAACTACCACATCCCTTCTTCCCTTAATGGTCCCACTTCATATTCTTATTAGATGAACCTCCATTTCCCATTGATAATACCTTTATTGAGGATCTTTATTTGGTTCCACAATAAATTTCTATAATTATAGAATTATAAACAACCTTATATTATGTTTTCATCATAAAAAAATAAAACTTGAGATCAGATCTCTGGCTGCAACCCCATTTCAAACTTCTAATCCCTCATCTACTCATTGGTAATGATCTCTGGAACACACCGAGAAAACTCTAAAAAGTAGTTTTCATAATATATCATGGACCGGTACCACTTGTAACCTCCATAAATTCCTAGGATCTAATGAGGGTCAAAATATCACGATAATATTTCTTGTTGAAAATATACATGACATATTTTCATACCATATTCTCATTCTTTCCATCTTGCACCATTTAGTCCCAACACTTTCTATCAGGTCCTTCAAATATAAATGAATAAAATTTCACTCTTACCAACTAAGGAGTGAAAAGAAACTCAAATTTATTATTTATCTTCTCATAACACTCCTTCCCTTTTATATTTTCCATGATTAAATTGAGTAATGGTGGTTTTTTTGGGGAACCCCTAACCCATTTTCTTTCTTAGATATGGTTCCACCTCCCTAGCATGAGTAGGACCAAAGCCCGCTCCGTGTCCTAATGATTGGACAACCAAAACCAAAACGTCCCCTAACGTATGATCTATTGGAGAGGGAGAAATACCCCCATACTCTTCCCAATGTTTCAAAATAATTCTCAGAGGACTAGCTTTACTACAACAAGAAATAAACACAAGTAAGAACCCTAAACACATGTTATGGAATTTTATTCAGCAATAATAACAAATATGAACAAATATATACATCAAAAAATTACAAAATCCGACACAATATAAATCTAAAATAAACCACTCCACCATCCACAAAGTGTCTTTATATAGTATGTAGCCAATAAATTTCAACTAATAGTGGAGTAAAATCAATCCCAACATCCACAGAGACTCGAGACATGTTAAAAGGTGTGTTGGGAAAACAACCAACTTTCCTCCAAAACCTCATGACCTGACAATAATAGCTATTTTTCATCCATATTTATCCCAAATAATATAACCCAAAATAAGTTTGGTTGGATCTAATTATATTGTTTCATGATCCAGTATGGGATGCCACACAACCCGACACTAGGCCCGATTCATGACATGCCCTGAAGAGCATTCCCGATCCCCATTGGCTATAAATTTATTCATGGATATAAAAAATATAAATTGGGAATGATTTTATCCATTTATCTAGTCATAAACATTCCATAATAATGAGCATCAAAATAATTAATAAATTAAAGAAAACAAGGTACCAAATTTTTTAGATTTAACATTTATAACTTTAAACCAAACCTCAAAGGTACTATTATAGATTATGGACTATAAAACTATCCCAAAAAAACTAACATTTCATTAGAGAGAAACCAACCTCATGCCACTACCACCAACAACTATAAGAAGTGGAACACTAGCAACCAGATTGACTATCACTAATATACATCATTGCATTACTTGGATCATACATAAAAAATTATACAAACACCCAATGGTGTATGTATGGGGTGAGACAAATCCAAATAGGATTCCAAAAAAATTAAAATCCATAACATTAAATGAAAAATCAACAAGTGAATTTTTTGAAGAATATTGAAATAATTCACAAAAAAACATTTAAAGGAAAACATTCTCAAGAAAAAAATTTCATTGAAAACCCCTTTTCACTAATAATCTTTCTAGAAATAAAAACATACACATGGATTAAAATATAATAATGAATAGAACTATATAACACAAGAATCATGTCACAAGAGAGTTCCATGTGTAAATACATATTAGTAAATAGAAAAAGTGGGTCCCTATGAACATCATAACCTGAGGATAAAAATCGTCTAACTCAGCATCTAACAACATTCTCATGAACAATAAATTAGAGTGGATCTCATCCAATGTTACAGTGGTCCAAAAACGTATTCACGAATGATCCACTAGGGAGGATCCCATAAAAAGTTACAGTGGTCTCTGATCATATCACATGTTTAATGAGTATTGAAATAATTAATCCTGCTAGATGAATCCAGTCCTCAACCACTTTGGAATCAACTAGTGTACTCATTTTAGTTCACCCACCTAGATACCCATTTTCTATTTGTACTCAAATTAAATTTCATATATCACATAAATCAAAACATATACATACACCTTCCAATCATTAAAAGAACACAAAGAAAATCACCACTCTCACATGTTTATAATTCAAAATTTCTATATTTACCCTTTATGAAACATTTACATATATCCCCCCACAATCCATAAACAAAACCAATATCAATTATATATTCTCCCAAAACCATTTAGAAATAAATCTCATAGCACACGAACAATTTATTAAATCATTTAGGAACTAAAAAATAAGAACCCATATGGGATCCAATCATTTTCAATGAGAAAATACCCTTTCAAAAACACATTAACATCAAAACCATTTTTGTTACATGGTTCACAATTAAAATATGCATTTACTGTGCACAAAAATGATTCCAACATGAAAAAAAAATTATTTGTAAAATCTACTTTCATTTCATTTTTAAATTAAAATCTATTTGAAAACCCATTTCACACCTTCCACACAAGTTATAAAATATATTTAAGAAACACCACAATGATTCGAAAATAATATAAATCCAATTTATTTTAAAAAACTATCTTCCATCACTTATGGATGATAAAACATTTCAAAAACATGTTTTTCACCAAAACATACATAGAACATATTTAAGAAAGCAAGAAAAAATATAAAAATCATCTAATAATGTAAAAGAATGGAACTATATACCTTATAATTGGAATATGGTCAAATTAAGAGGAAATTGTATTACTTTATGTTTCCTTGATGGATTAGGGTTAAAAACACTAAAAGTTTGAGGTTGACATGCTTCAGGAATGCTTAAAAAAGGCTCCCATGACTAAAAATACTTAATGGGGGAAGAGTATTAGTGTTTTCGGGTAAAAACCAAGAGGGGAAAAGGTAAATTTAAATTTTTTTAATGAAATTTACTAGCCACATAGTTTTACAAACAATGTTCCAATCATGAAATCCTCATTGTGTAAGAGGAAACATCCACACAATTAGGCCACACTATTTGAAGATCTATGTACCAATCATGTGATCACCACTATCTAACATGGATTCTGGCTGAATGATAAACTGGTTGAGGGATGAAAATTTCCCTTAACAATTAAACAGCCATCCAACTCCTATTTTGAAGCCCAAAAATGAAATTTTTCACTAAAAAATCTTGTGGAACCTAAGGTATAAATACCAAATTGAAAATAATCAAAGGAATACCTTAAATAAATGACGAATGTAGGAAAACATTTACAACAAAAAATTTATGTAAATTTTTATAATTATATCATATTGTATTTAAAATGGACCATTTTGGATCCCTTTTACATGTGAAAAACATAGGAAAACCTTTTTCATTTCAAATATTACATGTGCACCACTAACCTTCCTTAACGATAGACACCAAATCATCTATTCTATTAAAATTTATAAAACACATTGGTTCTGATAATAACTACCCAAATCACTTTTTTAATACTCTCCTCTCATCATATAATCTATTTTTCATTCCAAATCCACAATAAAAAGCACTTTTTTTCAAACCAAAATAATGTTATCAAAGAAGAGTTTACATCCCTAATAAAGATTTTTCTTTATTTCTTCCTCCACCTCCTATAAGTATTTTGGAAACATGATGATAAAAAAAATATGAAAATATAATTATATGTCGTTATGATAAGTTAATGACCTATATCCATCTTCGCTTCAAAAATATTAGTTATGAAATCATCGTTCTTGTCTCCGATATAATACTACCTCATGGGACAATGATTTTTGTTTTCCATCAAAACCCCTTAAAGATAGATATAATGATGTAGTTATTTTCTATATATGCTATGTATTATATTAAAATTTTAATTTAATAAATAAATCATATATTTTTTTTGTTACATTCCTTTCTACGGGAATACAATAACATCATTCATGTGTTCGAAAGATAACTACATCATGAATTGATGTCTATTGTTCTTCACATATGATTAAAATAGAAGGTAATAAGGAATGGTTTTTAAAAAATAATTTATATATATGAAATATAAATGAATATATATTTGTAATATATTATTTACCTTTATTTCCAAAAATCTATCAAAAAAATTAGAACCACCGTTCATGTGTACGTATGACCTACCATCTCCATAGATAGTGTACTTCACTTTATGTATTTGAAATAAATGGAATAATATAAATAAATTTATACTAAATATATATGGTATTTATTAAATGTTTAACAATATGGATTTGGAAGAATTTTGATTAATGTTTGAGGAATGAAAATTCCAAATCAAAATATGCAAGAAAAACAAAGCAGTTATTACATTAAATATGACTTTAACATGTAGTTGTTAATTAATGGGTAATAAAAGGGGATAATTAATTCATATTTGGTATGAAATATAGATAATTATGGTCTAATTATATATGTTTTTTAAAATTAGAATTATTATATAGGTGGCTATAATGCGTACGAATAAAGCCGGTACTTAAGGTAAGATATTTTTAACCTAACTTTTGTATCTATGGTATTCATGTTATATTCACCATGTGTTTCTTATATGTGGTGCATATACAACCCATGAATTATATTTATATTTATTCTCATTAAAATTATGGTGATTTACATATCCATTTTTATATCTCTCTATCCTGAGGTTTATGGTTCAAAATTTACCAATATAATAAGGGAATTTCTGTCTCAATTTTCCTTCTTTGAGACATATGTTGGTTTTTGAACCTATGGTCATTTATGAGGTGTATATATATCCCCTTTTACATGTAATGTTGTGAAATTATTTATTATATTGATATTGTAGGTTTCATTTCATGTTATTATTTCATGGAGATTATGACTCAATGTTACCAATGTGGTAAGGGTTTTTTGATTAAATCACAACACTTATTGGGATTTTTTAGGATTATCATTACATTGATGATATAATATGATCTATATTCTAGGAAACTCATATATTTTTATATAAAATTTTAATTTATAAAAAATAAATTCTTTGTATTCATATTAATTTCATTTTACAATGAGGATTTTAGTAGAATATTTTTAATGAAAATTGAATTTAATTCTCTCTTCTCTCAAAAATTATTTCTCTTCCATGTCCATTTATTATAATTTTTTTTATAATTTTTTTTAATTTTATTATATTATTTTATAAATAATATTTATATTTTATTTAATTTTTAATAATTATTTCAGATGGATATTTAATTTATTTTCCTCACACTGATCATTTGGATTTTATAAAAAATGTGGAATGAATCTTTTTTAACATATATATAAACATTATTTCCTTCCATCTTGAAAATTATTTTAATTTAAAATTATATTATATGTTTTTATCTTCATTTTCAAATGAAATAATTTTTGGAATAATTTAAGGTTGTAATTTTTTTTCAAATTGAAAAGGATATTACACTCAAGATATGATTTAAATTATTTTTTAAAATTCCATTATAGGTTTAAAATTTTTATTTAGAAAAAAGGATTTTGAAAATATATTATAATGTGTCATATTAAAATTTTATTTCTAAATGAATATTATATTCCTCATTAAGGTTCAATGCGATCTCCCAAATTTATATTCCTTCTATGTTGAAATAATTTGAAGTTACTTTGGATTTTTTTGTGGATATTATGGCTGTATAAAATTATAATTATTTATTTGGATTGTTTATGTTTATGATGAAAAGATACTTATGATATCGATTTGAATTTTATATGTTATACCATGAATAAATTCATATGAAACATGATTCTTTTTTAATATTTTCTGATTTAATGAACAGACGAAATGATTAGGAAAAATTTTGTCTTAAATATTTTATATTGTGATGAAATGTTTATAGAACCCCATTAATATCGTGATTTCTGATATAATGAATTTTGTGTGATCTCATGAAATAATTATGTGTGATTTTCATTATTTGAACGGAGGGAACTATATCTCAATCCAATGTATTAGATAATTATTAATTCTATATGAGCTAAAAGGGTAAACAAGAGACTAACCCAATCCCAAAAAGGGTATATGGTATGTTATCCCAAGCCCAAAATTGGGTACATGGGTGGTTATTTGATGTTCAAATAAGTTACATTTGTACTTATCCCATGATTATAATGTTTGTAATTTCTTGGATGGTATCCGTGAAAGAATATTTTCTATTATTTTGTTCATTCCACCAATCTCCATATTATTCAAATGTTATTCCCTCAAGGATCAGGTTCTTTGATTCCATTATGGGTCATGTCTTATGAACTTCATCATTTATTCCATTCCTCTTGTCTATGATCTTTAATAGTAGGGTACAGATTACATATGTTATTCTCATGTTTTAATACACCTATACTAATGTTATATTGATATCCCCCATTTTCAACCTTACTAAGAATCCATGATAATAGTTTCTTATGTTTCCTTTAAATATGATATGAAGAAAGGTATTTTGGATTATATGTCTAAAAAGGTTCAAGTTATGGTTAACATAGAGGGAGATGTGGTGGCTCAATTATGAGCTGGTTATTTATTTCTCATTTTTTCCAATGAAACTAGACCATAGATATTCTGTCATGGGTCATAAATTTTTTAATGAATATTCATCTAAAAAGATGTAATATTTACGTATGGGATGTTTGGGTCTATATTTTTTTTTGAATTTTAGTGTATATAAAATATTACTTGTTAATGTGGATCCTGGATTATGCATGTGGGGTCTTATCATAGATGAGAATAATTATGATTTAGATATTGTAATTGAACACACTATTTTTTATTAGTTGGGTTAGAGAAAGTATGATTTTACATTGAATATAGAGCCTCACTAATTTAAATTTTCAAATTCAGATTGAGAATTGTCATTCGTGGACACATTTGATATGATTAAATGGTTGTATTAAATATTATCTCTCAAATAGTGGATGATTTATTTTATTTTTAATTATTTAGAAGATAAGATGAATAATATTGGTGGGTATATTGGACCAACGAGTAACAAATTAAGCTCTATTAGGTACTCAGTGCGGTTCCAACTATGTAGGTTTATTGGTTGGGACCACCTAGTGGTCAATGTAGGTGAACTGGGTAATGAAAGCTTCTTAGATAGAGTTTTCTAAACATTGAGGGTTTTATTTAAATTTTGTGTTATTATCATAAACCCCCTATTGGGGTTGAGGTGTTCTATTAATCATGAACTCGAGGAGATCCCCTTATGGGATCCTCCTTCTATTCCATTTCTCACCCCTTTATCCAAAGTGATCGTATGTTTTTTTTCATTATTGATCAGGTTAGTTTCATTTACCTTCTTCCTCTTACATATATTATATCTAAATTCTCTATGTTTCCTTGGTTTAAAACATGTATTTTTATGGTGATTAAACTCATGCATAGTGGAACAATTATAACACGGCAATGATTTTACACTGTTTGTCAAGAGAGGGTCTTGATTGGAAGTTCACAAATAGTAAAATATGTTTTTAATTATGGAAATATAGTAAATCTATATTTTTGGGTTTCATCTTGTTAGAATAGATTTTGTTGATGAATTTATTCTCATTTTAATGGAAAATTCTTATGGGATCCAGGATATAATAGGTCTATACCACACCTAGTTTTTTAATGTTTTAACATCATTACACTATATTTTAGTCTGTATATTGATTATTAATTGAGGAATAATTATTGAATTTGTTTTTTGACTATTTATAGGCTTTTATTATTAATTAATGTGGTTTAATGATGTGGTTACATTATCTTGGGGATGGATAATAATCAATGGTGATTGACCCAATCATGGAGACAATAGTTAGTTGATACCTAAAAGGTGATAAAAATAAAATATGGTAAGTGGTGCTAATATTTTTTATTTATTATGTAATTACTATATTTATTTGATGGTAATAACTAGTGATAATTCTTGATTGACCCAAATTGGGTCCATGAGTGGGTTCTTGTTGGTGTTGAAAAACTTGTGGGTTGTATGACTCCATATGAATTAATGATGGGTTGGGAATTAATAATTTAACCATTGTTAATTATTTATCTTATGTGGTAGTCGCAGAATGATATAATATTAACAAAAATATATTATCCTTCTTAAAGATAAGGCTTAATTTTCTAATAGGGGAGTTGTTTCAGTTATGTCACGATCACCTAAGGTGATATATTACAGTGATCATATGAGTTGTAATTGAGTTTTCCATATGAGACACAAGCCCGAATGAATATTTGGAAATGAATTTTGATGGAACTAAATATAAACTCTTAATTTCTATAGGGATGAGTTAGGTTATCTAGATCAAGAGGATCCCCATATACCTATTTTTTTGAGCTCACAACTACTGGTGTCTAGGTTTTTTGTGGAATGTGTTGAGTTGATTCAAGAACAAGTAAATAAGATACTCCCTTATTCCTAGGTTTTCAGGTAAATCTTATTTGGTTATTTGGGGTGGTTTATAGTGAGAGAAATGCTTGTGATTGTTTGATTATGTGGTAGGCCATCCTCAAGGTTGATACAAATCATGATGAGTGAAATGATGGCCTAAATTTTATATTATGGGTGAGTCATATGAGATCTAGGCACATACAATGAAAGGGATGAGGTTAGTGTATGGGTATGAGGTGACCTTTATCATGATAATGGTTAACCTAGTGAATATATTATTTTATATAAATATATTCCAATAATTAAAGACTATTTGTAATAGGAATAATTATTTTGGGAAAGGTTATAAAATTGAGAAGCCATTTATCCACCATTTTTATATTATAGTTACATGTGATATGTCGATCATCATTCTAAAAATACGATAAAGAGTAAAATAGTTATTTATATTTGATACACAATTTATATGTTCCATCTCTATATATATGGGATGTGTTATCACATGTGATTTTATACATGATGATGAATATAACACCATGATAATTGATGTGTTGGAAACACATGTTTTTTTCAAAGACTTCATTGGGCACTTGATATAATAGGTTTTGTGTGCTACCAATATGTGATGACTGTAGTAGGATGTGATTAACTTTATAGAAGTTTACAAAAGGAACAAAATATCACCAAATACCGATTATAGATTTGAGGATAGATATAATACCCCTATGATTGATATTATATGAGGTTGGATATTATTCCCCACATGAAATGGGATGATTCTAGTGGGATGTATTGAAGATTTAATGGTTTATTTATGTGAGGATTGATATACTACCCCATGATATAGATTCTATATTGTAGGTGTGTTTTATAGATCCGGATAATTGATAATGAATATGGGGTGTGATATACTAAACCTAGTGATTGATGGGTATTCCTAGAGGGATGATTCCCCAATAATATTGGTTTGTAGGTGTGTTAGACAAAAGGATTTGATACAACATTACTCGTGTGTTCTATATACCAACCCATGACTCTGGGGTTGTTTTTGGATTAGATATACAACAGACTAGTAGATATGATGAGTTACCTAGACTGTAGTCTAGTCTTGATGGAGGTCATCCAACAAAAATATAGAGTCACTCTAGAATGGGTTGAAGAAAGCATGAGTTCACAATTATGACAACATATTGACTTCCCGGTATAACACCCATATATTTTAAAATAAGAAAATTATATTCAATAGTGTAACAAACGCACAACACTATAAACATATTATGTTATACACAATGCTAATTTTATCATTCCTTATATGTAACCTTGATATTTTTCGGTTCGATAGGTTATTGTTTGAAAATTATATTTTTTATTATCAGTTTTTTTGAGGAAAAAGCGATAAACCCATAATTCCACCACAAAAGTGTCATGTCCCCCTCCCACCAAAGATTCCCCTCCTCAGTTGGAAATGGGGAAAGGGAGATAATGACCCCAAGTCCCACCTCCAGTAGGCCCCAGGGTGGCGACTAGCACCAAGGGTATGAGTTTTCACAAATATGAGAGGCCTTACCCTTTTGTTATTTAAGATCGGGAAATAGGACAATTCAACCACCAAAAAGAAAAAAAAGAAAGTGTATAGAAATAAACCCAAACCAATCCCACATGCATGTTTAAATAATTTTATAACAAGGTGCAAGTACAAGAAATCTCAAAGTACAATACCAAAAGAAAACAAGTATAGAAAACTGCAGAAACTCCAACTATCCAACTTGTAGGGTCCCGCACCACCCTGGTAGTCCTCCTAGAAACCTGAAAGTAAACGTAGGGTGAGAATACAAGTATAATCAGTAAGGAAACCAAAAGCTCTTATGCACAAGTGGGGAGAAATCATAATGTCCCGTGAAAACAACAGAAGCAACCTAGAAAGTAATTATATCCACCCAACCTCACCAGCCACACTCACCAAAACACAATCACAACAGGTAGTAGTAGTATATAAGAACAAGAGTATTGGGTACACTACACCATTTCCAATTAGTTAGATACTTTTCCTAATGGCGAACGTCCTGACGCTGCCACACTCTCCCCGCCCACACACACCTAGGCCTCACAACCACGTATCCCGCCCGCACACACCTGGGACTCACAACCACGTATCCCGCCCGCACACACCTGGGCCTCATCCCGAAGATTCATGGGAAAAAGTAAGTCTTCCCGAAGAGTCTTGTGCCAATCCACCCCAATCGAAACCTACCCGAAGAGTCGTAGGTGCAAGGTCACCTCAAACCATCATATCCTAGGGAAGAAGGAGCAGTAAGGAGCTAGTAACTAAGGAAAAAACACCCTCTCCCATGAAATGGGATTGTTCGACACTAAGATCTCAACATGGGTGGGGTGTGATAAAACACAAAAGATACAGATATATATACGTATAATAAACACACAGCCCAACCTATGGCTTCTAAACAGAGAAACTGAGCACGTGCCTCGGCACTGCTACCACGAAGCATGCATACAAAAAATAACCCCAACCCCATTTAGGTTTTCATGTTTTAGCAGAATTAGTTTATTTTGTTCCT
The DNA here is from genome assembly GCA_963277665.1 of Viscum album. Lineage (NCBI taxonomy): Eukaryota > Viridiplantae > Streptophyta > Magnoliopsida > Santalales > Viscaceae > Viscum > Viscum album. The sequence goes on along the minus strand of OY728128.1, from coordinate 1,740,739,925 downwards.
TAACTACTGGGAAACTATCCACAACCAACCACATTGATCGTTCGTAAAACAAATCTCTGCTATCCAAAAAACAAGTTAGGAAAACACAAGCAACACAACCAAGTCCTTATTGTTAACCAACCAACCCCATTAATTATTAAACTCGTTCTATTACCATTCCCCACTATTCATAAACTCTTCCATTTTCCATTTATTAAACACAACCCACAGTTCGTTCACATTCAAACCCAACCCTGCATCCCCACTTCCAACCACCATAACCACAACCGCACCAAAACCCGTACGTCATTATCCCTTTAATACCATTTATCGTAGCCCCTCTGCTCGTCAAAAACATAACATTCACACCAACCCACAACCATGTCAACCGCAGCCCCACTACTCACCCGATCCACAACAACCCACAAAACACCCCCACCACAAGCCATGTATCCTAGCCAACACACACATGTTCCTAATGCCATTTTGTTTAACCGAGGTGACCAGACAAGGGTTCCAGATTTTAAACAGCCAACTTTATGTGATTAACCAATTTCCACATTCCACAATGTTTCCATCCATAATAAAATCTAGAAATAGAGGGAAACATTTAATTGCGTAAGCAAAGGCCCCCAACAACCATGATTTTCAGTAGGCATAAGGTCATTCAATTCACAACAGGATATAAATAATGTAATTGCATTCATAAACTTCTCATCCCCGTTATATAAGACAGTTATTATCTGTATTAAACCGGTTTAAAAGTGTTTCACGTAAAAAAGAGAACACCCACCCCGCATGATGCACAAATTATAGAGACGAAGGTAAGATCACTACCTCAATAGGTTCTGATCGCAACACTCCCTCAGATCCACTTTAGAAGACATCCGTCGGCGTCCGTCACTTCTGTCGGGTCCCGGAAAAACCTCCTCAGGTGTAAGTTGAAAAGGAAAGGCCAAAAGAAATACAACAGATCCATGTTCAGAAGTTCCGACTCATTGTTACGATCTCGTGGCCACTGAGAGATCGAATAACGGAGCTCGGATGAAGAAGTTATAGAAGAAAGAGTCTTCGAGTCTCTTGGGAGAACACTGCTCGGAGGAAAGGGGAGGAGATGGGTGAGTTAAAAAGGAGGAGAGGACCCCTCCTTTTAGAGGAAAGAAAAGAAAAGTACACGGTGTGTACTTTATGGTACGCGACATGTACTTGGCCGTTTCACACGGTCATCACGTGACTTCCAACACAGCTCTACGGCCGTTGACTGGTCAACACACGGTTTGAGGGTAACTCATCCGTGGGGAAAGACTACACGGCATGTAGTTTGGACACATGGCGTGTAGCCATTTATTTCACATGGAAACGACACAGCTTTGACACGACAAACGTTTATTTACTGGTAACATGTACGTGGGGATGGTCTACATGGCGTGTAGTTTAGGGTACACGACGTGTACCCTTTTACTTCACATGGAAAAGACATGGTATTCCACATGGGGTATACCCGGTGAGGGGGTACACAACGTGTAGTTACAAAATTTTGGAAAGTGCGGGAAAAGTCCATTTTACCCTCCAGAACACTTCAAGACCATCTTTTTGACAAAGGAATGAGCCAGAGAGGTCCGAGCCATTACATCAGATACCTCTTAAAACATTCTCGTCCCTGATAATTCAAAACCATCCCAGAGGAACCCAACAAGATACCTCTTAGGGATATTGTTATAACAGGAACCCAACCACAAACCCTAATTACAGGTGTTAGGAATTCCTTCCCCTATGTCGAGATATTATCCGCTTTAGGTGGCACTGACTCACCTGCACGGGTTTAATCGCATCCTCATTAATGCGTCTCTATTAAGAATCAGGTCTTCCTACTTCCATACATTAGGATTTTTTTCAACTCACACTGTCCCCAACACCGCAAAACCCACACACCGCCCGAAAACTTGGTTTGGGGAAAATTCCTTTTCCTATGTCGAGATATTATCCACTTTAGGTGACACTGACTCGCCTGCACGGGTTCAATTGCATCCACATTAATGCGCCTTGATTAAGGATTAGGTTTTTTTCCTTTCCCCACACGCACGGACATTTTACACACTCCCAGAGGACAAGGAAACAAAAGGTCTCATAACTGAAAAGCCAAGCATTCCATACATCAAAGGTACAAATTACAAAAACAAAGCTTAGAAGAACAAGGAAAAAAACAAGGCAAAACAACTCTGGGTACTGAGCGTGCATCTGGGTCTCCTGCTCCCAAGTGCTCTCCTCGAGGCCACCATGCCTCCATAACACACGAACCAACAGAATGGTTCATCCACAGAGCACCTTCTCTTTACGATCTTCGATTCTGAATGGTCATTCCTCGAAGGTCCCATCGTCTCCCATATCTAACTCTCCCCAGTAGATAACTTGAGAGTCATTGTGTAAGTATCGAAGAAGTTGGGAGATGTGGGAGACCTCATGAACCTTCTCTAACTAAGGTGGCAGGGATAGCTGATATGCCACCTCACCGACTCACCTCAGCACCTCAAAAGGTCTAATGAACCTAGGTGAGAGCTTTCTCCCTTTCCCAAACCTCCTCTTCCCCCGTCGAGGGGAAACATTTAAGAACACATGATCTCCCACCTCGAACTCCAAGGGCCTCCTCCGATGATCAGCATAAGACTTATTTCGGTCCTGATCCTCTTCCATCCTCTCACGCACAAGCTGGACTTTCTCTGTTTTGCTCTACACTACCTCTGGCCCAAGAGCACATGTCTCACCAACCTCTGGCTAGCAAATGGGTGAACGACATGGTCTTCCATACAAAGCCTCAAACGGTGCCATTCCAATAGTAGAGTGGAAGCTGTTGTTGTAGACAAGCTCTACTAAAGGCAAGTGTCGTACCCATGATCCTCTGAAATCCAGAATGCTAGATCGCAACATTTCCTCCAACGTCTGGATAGTCTGCTCTGTCTGCCCGTCGGTCTGGGGGTGAAAAGCAGTGCTAAGGCGTAGCTGGGTGCCAAAAGCATGTTGTAACCCCCTCCAGACTCATGAGGTAAACCGAGTGTCCCGATCTGAGATGATTGTCTTAGGAACTATATGAAAACTCACCACCTCTTCTATATACCTATATGTTAAGGTAATCACCGGTCCTGACTCCTTAATTGCTAAGAAGTGAGCATATTTCGTCAGACGATCCACCACTACCCATATAGCATCATAACCTCGCTGAGCTCTTGGTAGACCTGTGACGAAATCCATTGAGATGTCATCCCACTTCCACTCCGGGACATCTAAAGGATGCAACAAACCACCGGGAACACGGTGTTTAGCCTTCACTTGCTGACACACTAGGCATTTAGCTACAAACTCTGCCACTGGCCATTTCACCCCAGGCCAGTAAAACAATTCCCCCAAGACTTCGTACATTTTTTGAAACACCTGGATATACCGCCAAGGCTATGATATGGAACTCACGGAGAACTCCCTCATGCATCCCCTCTCGAAAAAAACCTTCTATGGAAAAGCATCTGGTGTCGGCTGTCCTCTGACCATCCTTCCGGAGCATTCCCCTGATCGACACGATCCCGCATCACATCCGCCTCGGAGTCCCCCCACTGAGACTCTTCCACCTGCTGCAACAAGGAGGAATGCATCATTATCTGAAACAAGAAGCCTCTAACACCTTCTACCCTGACATCCAAGTGCAAGGTAGCCAACTCTCCCATCTCTTTCCAAGAATCAGTGGATTCCCGAACCACTTCCTTATGCGACTTCATGCTCAGGGCATCAGCCACAACGTTTCCCTTACCTTCAGTGTAAGAGATCTCAAAGTCATAGTCTTGGAGAAACTCGACCCATCTCCACTGCCGCAGGTTCAGGTCACGCTGGGAGAAGATATAATGCATGTTCTTGTGATCTAATAAAACTACAAAGTTCTCCCCAAAGAGGTAATGTCGCAACAACTTCAGTGCAAACACTACTGCTGCAAGCTCTAGGTCATGGGTGGCATAGTTACGCTCGTGAGGGCGTAACTACCTAGACCCATAACAGATCACTCCCTTCTTCTGCATCAGCACACACCCCAGAACAAGGCCAAAACCATCACAAAACACCTCATACAACAACCCTTCCTCTAGAAACCTATGTACGAGAGCACTATCCAACTTTTCCTTCCGGTATTCGAAAGCCTTATGGAACTGTTCGCTCCATAGAAAGACATGTTTCATCCTAGTCAAAGATTTCAATGAAGAATCAACTCGAGATAAGTCTAAAACAAACCTCCAATAGTAACCCGTTAACCCCAGGAAACTACGAACTTCTGCCCCGCTCTTGGGTGCTGCCCAAGAAACAACGACCTCTGCCTTTGACGAGTCCACTGACACTCCATGCTGAGACACCACGTTCCCAAGGAAGTGTATTTCTTGCATCAAGAACTTACACTTCGACAATTTCCCATAAAGCTGGTGGTGTCAAAGGACTTCCAAGACTGCCCTAATATGCTCAACATGCTCCTCCTCTAATCTTGAGTAGATCAGGATGTCATCGATAAACACAATGACGAACCGGTCCAGAAACTCTCAAAAGACAAAGTTCATAAGTCCCATGAACATAGTTGGTGCATTCGTAACTCCAAATGGCATCACTACAAAGTCGAAGTGCCCATACCTACACCTGAAAGCCATCTTTGAGATGTCACTATCCTTCACCCTCAGCTGATGATATCCTGATGGTAGATCAATCTTAGAAAACCAACCTGCTCCACTCAGCTGGTCAAAGAGATCATCTATCCTTTTCAGGGTGTAACGGTTCTTGACCGTTAGTTGGTTCAACCTTCGGTAGTCTATTCATAGAATGTGACCACTATCTGCCTTCTTCACGAACAAAACTGGAGCACCCCATGGTGACACACTAGGTCGAACAAAACCCTTCTCCATCAGATTGTCAATCTAAATTCGCAACCTCCGCAACTCCGAAGGTGCCTTCTGATAAGGGGCCATCGACATCGGACATGCACCAGGCTGTAATTCTATCCCGAACTCAACATGACGCCGGGGGGGGGGGGGGGGGTAAAGTCACAATCTCCTCCGAAAAAACATCGATTAATTCCCCAATAACCATTGGGAAAACCATCATCTTCGTATCAGCTGGAACCACTGATAACCCGCATAACAAAGAAAGGAGAGGCTCCACATGTCGGCTTCCCTCCTGATAGGTCCTCTCACCAACAAAAGCTACACGCTTCCCGTCCACATCGGAGAACACGAATCTTCTTCGGAAGCATTCGATAACAGCACTAATAGAAAACAACCAATCAATGCCTAGGATGACATCGTATGGCCGCATGTGTGGAAAAATAAGATCCCCACTAGTTTGATGTAGTCCCAACATCAGCCCACATCCCTGAAAAACACAAGATACACTGGTCTAGCCTCCAACTGCTGTACTCATTACCAGTGGTACAGAACGTCTCTCTATGTCTAGTCCCAAAGCATGGGCTAGACCAGGTGAAATAGAGGAGTGTGAATCTCCCGAATCGAACAAAGCAGAAATGAGAGTGATGAACAAACAAATCGTACCTCATACCACCTCGGGTCATACTGGAGCTGCCAACTCTGCTGCGTTCAACTGTCCACGCCCAACTCCTCTGCCTCTCTGTTGACGTCTAGGTTCCATAGCGGCACGGTAAACAAAGATCGCTTAAGCCCAAGTAGTAAGGAATTTCTCAAGGTTTTATTTTTAGCACATTATTTTAATTTCTTTCCAGAACGCCCAAATCAAGTAAAACACAATTAGGATGATGCATGTACCTTCCCTAGGGTCTCTACGCTGTAATCAATGTGGTCTCACTTGGTCCTTCGGTAGACTCAAATTCCTTGTATCGGATCATGGGTGGCCCTAAAATCTCGTGTCCTAGCCGGTCTTCCCTGGCCTATGTCATGCACAAAGATTAACCAACATTGTTTCCCTACCATCCCATGCAATACTCACTCTTCCTAACTCCAGACTCCATCCTATCTCTCAACCATCAGCTCTAATACCATTCTATCACGACCCCCTCCCACCAAAGATGCCTCTCCTGAGCTAGAAATGGTGAAAGTTAGATAATGACCCCCGAGTCCCGCCTCCAACAGGCCCTGGGGTGGCTACTAGCACCAAGGGTATGAGTTTTCACAAATATGGGAGGAATTACCCTTTATTTATTTAAGATGGGGAAATAGGACTAGTAAACCACCAAAAAGGAAAAAAATCAAGTGTATAGAAATAAAACCAAACTAAGCCCACATGCATGTTTAAATAATTTTATAACAAGGTGAAAGTACAAGAGAGCTCAAAGTAAAATACCAAATAAAAACAAGTACAGAAAACTGCAGCAACTCCTACTGTCCGACTAGTAGGGTCCCGCACGGCCCTGGTAGTCCTCCTGGAAACCTGAAAGTAAACGTAGGGTTAGCATACAAGTATACTCAGTAGGGAAACCTAAATCTCTCGTGCACAAGTGGGGAGACATTCTAATGTCCCTTGTGAACAACAGAAGAAACCTAGAAAGGAATTCTATCCACCTAACCTCACCAGCCACACTCACCAAAACACAATCACAACATGTATTAATAGTATATAAGAAAAAGAGTATTGGGTACCCCGAACCATTTCCCTTTAGTTAGCTGCTCTTCCTAACATCGAATGTCCTGACGCTGCCACACTCTCCCCTCCCGCACACACTTGGGCCTCACAACCACGTATCCCTCCCGCACACACCTGGGCCTCATAACCACGTATCCCACCCGCACACACCTAGGCCTCACAACCACATATCCTTCCCGCACACACCTGGGCCCCACAACCACGTATCCCACCCGCACACACCTAGGCCTCATCCCGAAGATTCTTGGGAAAATTTAAGCCTTCCCGAAGAGTCTTGGGCCAATCCACCCCAATCGAAACCTACCTGAAGAGTCTTAGGTGCAAGGTCCCCTCAAGCCATCACAGTCAAGGGAAGAAAGAGAAGGAAACAACTATTAACTAAGGGAAAAACACCATATCCCATGAAATGGGAGTGTTCGGCACTAAGTGCTCAACATGGGTGGGGTGCGATAACTCACAAAATATATAGATATATATGTATACCAAACACACAACCCAACCTATGTCTTCTAATCAGAGAAACTGAGCACGTTCCTCGGCACTGCTACCATGAAACATGCATAAAACAAATAACCCCAACCCCATTTAGGTTTTCACATTTTCGCAGAATTAGTTTATTTTGTTCCTTAACTACTGGGCAACTATCCACAACCAAGAACATCGATCATTCGTAAAACATATCCCTGCCATCCACAAATCAAGTTAGGAAGACACAAGAAACACAACCAAGTCCTTCTTATTAACCAACAAACCCAACTAATTATTAATCTCATTCTATTACCATTCCCCCCATTTATTAACTCTTCCATTTTTCATTTATTAAACAGAACCCATAGTTCATTCACATTAAAAACCAACCCTGCGACCCTGCTGCCAACCACCATAACCACAACCGCACCGAAACCTGTACGTCATTATCCCTTTAATACCATTTATCGCAGCCCCGCTGCCCGTCACCAACATAACATTCACACTGACCCACAACCAAGTCAATCACAGCCCCGCTGCTCACCCTATCCATAGAAACCCACAAAACACCCCCACCACGAGCCGTGTATCCAATCCGACACCCACATGTTCCTTAGGACATTTCGTTTAACTGGGGTGATCACACAAGGGTTCCAGATTTTAAACAGCCAACTTTACATGATTAACCAATTTCCACATTCCACAAAGTTTCCATCCATAAGAAAATCTTGAAGGAGAGGGCCACATTTAATTGCGTAAGCAAAGGCCCCCAACGACCATGATTTTCAATAGGAAGAAGCTCATTCAATTCACAACAGTATATAAATAATGTAACTTCATTCATAATCTTCCCATCCCCATTATATAAGCTAGTTATTATCATTATTAAACCGGTTCAAATGTGTTTCACATAAACAAGAGAACACCCACCCCGCATGATGCACAAATTAGAGAGATGAAGGCAAAATCACTACCTAAACAGGTTCTGATAGCAACACTCCCTTGGATCAACTTTAGAAGACGTCCGTCGGCGTTCGCCACTTCAATCTGGTCCCGAAAAAACCTTCTCAGGTGGAAGTTGGATAGGAAATGCCGAAGGAAAGACAAATGATCCAATCTCGGATGTTCTGCCTCATCATTATGATCCCATGGCCTCTTACGGATCGTAAATCAGTGCTCGGACGAAGAAGTTATGGAAGAAAGAGTCTTCGAGTCTCTTGGGAGAAATCTGTTCCGAGGAAAGGGGAGGAGAGGGGTGAGTTGAAAAGGAGGAGGGGACCCCTCCTTTTATAGGTGAGAAAAGAAAAATAACATGGTGTGTAATTTATGGTACACAGCGTGTACTCGACCGTTTCACACGGTCATCACGTAGCTTCCAACATGGTCCTGCGGCCGTTGACTAGTCAACACACGGTTTGAGGGTAATGCATATGCGGGGAAGGACTACATGACATGTAGCTTGGACACATGGCATGTACCCATTTATTTTACATGGTAACGACACGGCTTTGACACGACACACAGTTATTGACTGGTAACGCGTACGCGGGGATGGACTACATGACGTGTAGTTTAGGGTACATGGCGTGTAACCATTCACTTCACACCGAAAAGACACTGTCTTCCACACGGGGTATACCCCGTGAGGGGGTACACGACGTGTACTCACACTACACCGCGTTTAGTGTCAAAATTACGGAAAGTGCAGGAAAAGTCCATTTTACCCTTCAGAACACTTCAAGACCCTATTTTTGACAAAGGATTGGGATAGAGAGGTCTGGGCCATTATAAGAAGGAAGTAACTAATTCATTAAATCACAAATTAATCCTCCAATATTTTACCTCCAAAAATTTCAACTATGATATTGTTTTTACCTATTTATCTGGTTCATCAATTAAAATATCTTCATACCGAAACTTCATCTTATTCAAGTACTGGATGCACTTCCCTATCTTGATCATCCTATAACTAAACCCAATTATCATTACAAGATCCTTCTTTTAAATCAAAGAACACTACCATTAATTAGAGGATACCTTTAATAAAATACTCATCATTTTGTTGGAATCATCATTAGTTTCTTTAATTTTCAGAACATAATCCACCATCACATCTCCCGAGTGCATTGGAAATTTTCAATATTTCTCCTTCACTATGATAGGTTCTTCTAAATGGAAGAAATCATTTGGTTTATTGCCTACCTTCATGGAATTGAAAATATACATGGATCTAGTCTCTATAGGTTGTGGAAAATATGAATATTCCTTTATCTCTTTACGAACACCCATATGAATCTTGATTCTTCTTATTATTGGAATCATATTTCCCTCTCCATATCTATCTAAATCATCAAATAATTGGATGGAGTGATCATCACTAGAATCATTTCTGGGGGCCTTCTGCTCTTCCAACATGGCTGGATTAGTTTATAACTCTTACACTAGATCATAATTATACAAACAGTCAAAACAGTTACCCAATTTGATATCAAGCACCTACATTCTAAGACTAAACAAGATTGATTCTAAATGAACCACTACCTATCCTTCATCAATGAAACCTTTTCATGGATGGACGACCCCAATGTAATAAACAAGTGAAGGGGTCTGAGAAATTCCCTCATCCTACTTTTGTAATTCCATAATAAGAAAATCCTTGTTGACAGTTTAGACCTTACTAACTTGAGGAATAATATTTAGTGATTCTAAGTGCTCTTCACATGCATTTTAAATAGAATATCTTTCCGCTCCCTCACCTAAAACCACTGAAGATCCCTTAAACGTCAATATATTTGAAAAACTCCACAACCCTATATCACTCTTCAATATAACAAAATTATATAATATATTTGTGTCTAGATGTGTGTGCTTGTGCTTTGACACCCCCTGGACTGATTCCCCTATGTCAGCTTCCAGGTTGAGAGGTGGAGCAGGGGCTTCACAACCAGATGACCCAATTAATACCAAGGGATTACCACCAACCACCACAGTATCACCTGGGACCAAGCTCATATTCTTAGTACTAAAAAAAAAACTCATTCTACATCAAAATTCAATTCCTAAAATATTCAACTAAATGAATTATTTTATTTCACCGAGGATAGAAGTCATATTAGGATTCAAAGATCACAAACCTTTTGTAATTAAACTCTTCACCTACAATGGCCCAAACAACTCTATAGAAATATTTGACATATAAAATTAAAAACATATTTTGGGAGAAATAAGTTGGAAGAAAGGCCTCATCCTACTATCCGAACCAGAATAATGACCAATGTTCTTTCCAACCATATGGATTGACAGATTTTGAAATAGAATCGGGAGTTCAAGAAGACATACCCAAACAGAAATTGACGGTGTGTTGTTTTTCATATGGAAGTTATATAACCATTTGAATAATATAAATCAATATTAATTTTAGATTTGAGGTGCAGATGATGAAGACCATATCAAATATTCATTTGAGGTGAACCATATAATGATGTTTTTGGAGTAGAGTAACCATACTATCACACACTCTTGTAAACTATAGGAACTAAAGATGATGTGATTGAAGGCATCTACTAAAAGCCTCAAGTGTTTAAAAATTGAAATAATCATCTTATGAAAAAGGTGGATGCATTTGTGTACTACATATTTGAGATCAACAATTGTTGGGCTCTATTGAATTTCTCTGAAAACGTTGGACTAAGAAAAATCAGTGAAAATGGAGATATGCGCTCAGGATTCAAGAAGGAGAAAAAAGTAGAGGTCTACCTCCATTGTTGGGGGTCAAAAGTCCCACCTTGACCACGGGGGAGGGTTTGGTATAGTGAACATCAAACACTAGCTCATAAGGGATGTTGTCCTAGAGGTGAACTTGTTAGACCCATTACTCCTATGGTTCTTTGATAACTTATTAAACTTGCAACACTTGACATAAATGACACATGATATCTATTAACATTATAACACATCCATTGGAAGAGAGGGTATAAATATGATTAAATTAATTATTAAAATATGGTTTTATGTATTATTTCATTTTTAACTAATTATAAATGAAAATAAAAGCCTTTTTAAGTCAATTTGTTTTTCAAAAAAAATATTTTAAAACACAGAAGTGCATTTTCTACCAATAAATTTATTAAATATATCATTTTGTACTATATTAATTAATTTTTTATGTTACATATTGAAAATAATGTTTAAAAGTTTTCCAATGTGTTCTCTATTCCTGAGAAAAAAATAAATCCAATTTTATGATTAAAAAAGTAATTTTTCTAAAAAACAATTTTGTCACCTTTTTTATGGCACTCTTATCATTATTTTTTTTGAATTTTTTACGAAATTTATTTAATAAAATTAAACTAAATTTTGTAAAAAAAATATATAAATTTACTTTGGCTGATTTTTTTGGAATTTTTCAAAAAATATTTATTTTTGAATGAATATTAATAAATACATATTTTTTTGGGAAGTCTTTTAATTTCAATGAATTATGTTATTTAAAATTACCAATATGTTTTTAATATTATTTCTAATAACATAAATTATATCTAATCTAATTAATTACATTTAATAAAAAAATTATTATTTTTATTATAGGTTTGATTAATTTAAATAGGTTTCTCTAAAAACGATTAAAATACATAATATTTTTCCGTTAAAATTTATTAATATAATACCTAATGGGAAATTTCTTAAATTAAATTTGTAATATATATATATATATAATTAGTTATTAATTAATTTTTACAAAATTATTATTATTATTTATATATTAAATATAGAATCATCTTTTTTAAAAAAACACTATTTTAAAAAACATGTCGTTTTGTCACTACTATGGGATAACTATTAAATTAAATCTTGATACTTTTGTAAATTGAATTTTGGGAAATTTATTCCAAATTTTTAATCCTCATAGTTTATAAATTATAATAAGTTAAACTATGTTTTTGACCCAATTGATGAGTTAATTCTATAAAAATTAATTACTATAGTTATGGTAAAAAATTGATTTATCAAGGGGTTGAACTAGAATGATAAGAGTGAAATGACATAAAACACAATATAAATTTTATTTTTTGAGTTAATTTAGATATTTTATTTTAATATATAGGAAATATTGAAATTCCAGGTAACTTCACTTTTCATATAACCCATATAATGAATTTTTTAATGAAAAAGACAAAGAAGAAACTTTTATTCCTTTTAATTTTTATAATGTATTGGGATAAGTAAGAAACAATAAAGGTTTGTTCATATGTATTATTTGGAAATATAAATTTTATTTTAAAAAAAAATTATTTTTAATATTATAAATGTAATAATTACGTCGAATGCATAAGAAATGCCCACACGATAATTATTTAACAAGTAATTAAATAAAATAAATGTTACAAAAATATTAAAAGTGAAGTTAATAGATTTAATGACTTTTTTGAATTAATTTTTTATATTAAATATTATGTAAAATATTTTTTTTTCAAAATATATTCTAATTCAAAATTTTTATGATATTTTTTAAATTAAAATTAAATTAATAATGTTATAATTGACATTAAAGTTATTTTCAAATAAATTATATCTTATTAAATGATTTAAAATCAGTAAAATTTATATCTTCTACAATGTGATCTTTAATTGTTAATAAATATCAACTATATCACATTAGTCAACCAATTTTTTTTTATGATCAATATATTGACATGTATATAGTAAAAAGGACTATGTCAGTGGGGTTAAGGTTAAAGGGTTGTTTTTTCATGTTACATTATCTTTTGTTAAAAATAAATTTCAGCACAAATAATATTTTCATTTTATGTGATGGATTTAATATTTATAATAACTTTTTACAAAGTTTATAATAAGTCTCACAATAAATTTTTTCTTAAAGGATAGATTACATTGGTTAGAAAACTAGTTACCATAATGAAAAACCAAAATGAAGAAATCTAGAAATCATAGGAGTTGAGGAACAAGATGTTTAATTTTTTGGATTAATTTTACAATAGGGATGTTTATAGACAATACAATCCATCTAAACCATTATTTATTAATATTGGATCCACTTTTGGTAATATTGACCTCCCTAGATTGAATAATTTTGAGTATTTACAAGAATTACACTCTCCCAAAACTATAAATGGGAACTCAATCCCATAAATTCTTAAAAAAATATCCAGCCACATTAAACATCATAAAATGACATAGAAAATATAACCCTCTCCCTTCATCCAAGTACATTTATTTTGGGATGGAACCTAATCTCTCAAGTAATAGTGGAAACTAGTGGAGGATACCTAAAGAAGAGGTAATATTATTCAACCAGTGTATTTAATTTATTTCTTTATTCACCTATATAAATTATTATTATACAATGATGATAAAATAAGCCAAATATATCCAATATAATTATATTTTATAATGATAAGGGTAAGAACTAAAAGGAAACAAACTTTTATAAAATGGGTTATGAGAACATATTTTATGTGAATGGAAGACAACCACCTCATGAAATGATGTCATTAGTTTTTCCCTTACCCCCTTACAGTTGTGTATGACGGTGGATATAGAGGTCATATTAGTTATTAAAAGGATAATTATACCTATTGAGTCACTTTATAATATATATCTATTTATATTCAATACCAATGGGGATATGAGAATATCTCTATTTTGTATGATATACTTCTACATTGTGAAGTGAGGTGATTATTTTTTCACTAAATCCTTACTTGGAAGATAATATTGATATGTTTAATAAATATACATGATATAAATGGAATATTTATGATATTAATGAAATATTGTTTTAATTATTTATGTATAATATATCATTTTAGTCTATATATTTTTAGTCAATGTTAAAATTATAACATCGTTTGTAGACGTTTGGACTACAATATCCTTAAAGAGATGTGATTTATTTTTTCAGTACCACATAACAATAATGACATATATTAGTAAATATAATTAAATAATATTTTATTTTTGATATTATTATAATTATTGATTATTAAATTTTATTCAGTTTTTTTCCATAATGATTATTGAATATTGGAAATGGTACTCATGCATATATATTGTACTACCTTCTGTATGATAATAAATTTAGATAATTTTTCATAACCATCATTAATGATGGTTATTAAAAGTTTAATTTATTTAATTGATAAGTATTTAATCAATATTATCTGGTAAATGTATAAATATTGGACAGTTTGACCATAGTCAACCCACTTAATCCATTTTTGACATAGAAGGTTAATATAGTCAAAACATCCAATGTAAATTTAATTAATTATGTAATATTACATAACATGTTACTATGAAAAAAAAGTAAGAATAAAATTTAAAATGGTTATGAAAAATGTAAATAATTAAAATAATATAATTATTCAAGATGTTTAATAGACACACAATATGTCAGACTCAGGGTGAGTGTTATCATCATTTCACTTTTATTTCTGTGAGATATATTTCATATTAAAAAAATATTTCATTAATTGGTTTATGTACATCACATAAATTTATTTTTGTATTTTTTAAATAAATTTATAGGAATTTACACATCCATTTTTGGATTTCTCTTTCATGGGGTATGTGGTTTCAATGTCACTAAAGTGGTCATGAATTTTTTAACAATTTTTCTTTTCCCAACTTATGTTATGTTATAAACCTATGCTATTTTATTACATGTATAACATCTTATTTGAAATTTTATATAATGAGATTATTTATTATCATGGTATATTATGTTTCATTTTATTTAATCCTTTCATGGGGATTGTGATTCAATGATACAAATGTTATATGATTTTTACATTATAATCTCATTCTTTTGTAGGATCATTTCTGATAATGCTTCCAATGATGAGATATTATGATAAATATCCCAATAAATAGAGTAATTGTATTACACACATAATAGTAATTATATTTTAAATTAACCGTCCCATTTTATAACACTATGGTACAAAAAATTATTGAAAAAATGTATTAAAAAAATATGAATTTATTTATATTTTTAGTGAGATATCTATTTTATTCCCAAAAACTATTTTTTAAAAATAATTTCAAAAATATTTTTAACCATTTATTAATGATATAATAAATTAATTTTTACCCATTTATTTATTTTTAATTTCTATCAAAGGAATATTCTTATCAATTTCTAAGAAAGAACTTTTTGAGCCATTTTAACAAGAAAATGGATGGTTATTTACTGCATGTATGGAATAACCCGCCGACATGACCAAAATTTCATTAATGCTTCATTTTAAAATATTTAAGGTTATTTTGAAGGATTATTTTTTCTTAATAGTTTCAAATTATTGGGTTTTAATAGTTATTTTATTGAAATGTATATCCAACCATTTTAAAAAGTTATTTTCAAAATGCAAATGATATTTTCATCATGAATGATTTTAATGATATTTTAAAGGTGTTTCTATTCATCAATATGAAAAACCCTTCTTTTTACCTATAATATATTTGGGATATTTAGTATTAATATTATCTTCATTTATACTGTAGATGTAATAATATTATTTCAGTGAGATTGCTATGAAGAGAAATTTTCTTCAACGAGTTAGTAATACTACAATGATTTTGTTATGGAACCCATTCATTTTCAATAGTATTATCGTGTGTCAATGATATTGAAATGAAACACATTTAAGTTACATAGTTTTATGATTCTATATAATAATAATCATTATTTATATGGATTGTATGATGATATCTCTATATAATTTATTCGTGTTGTTGTACTTGGACATTATATACTATTAGTACACCTAGATAACATCGAGTGAGATCGTTATTGATTAAATTTTGAGTTATCCTAGACAGAACACCAATTATTAGTTAATGATTATGTTACCCGAATATGTATATCGAAGGTAGATCACATGGTTATTATTACTATAAGGCTTCAATAAGTGTTATTTAGATAATTTATAAGATGATTTTCTTGGAGACAAATTTGATTTATATATACTTTCTAATGGTTTATAATGTTTCATTTGATATATATATGTCACATGGAACCTGATTATTTGATTCACATGAATTCTTCCTTTATTAATTCCTTATTCCATGTATTTATGTTTTATGAACCATGAGTTTATGGGTATGAATATTCATATACTATATTCATGAACTTATATTATGTAGTCATACATTTATTATCTTCTTATTCTCACTAGTGAAGTTTATCTGATAATTCTTACATCTTACCTTATAGGGAATTTGAAATCACCATTCGTATGTTCCCTTATAGATAGGTAATAAAGGGATTGTGGTTGAATAAATACTTTCTAGAAGGGATTTTATATTTATGATCGTTATGACATAATATGAAATAAAAAATGTTTGTCAAATGGGACAAAATATCATTTAATTTCAGTAGAATTTTTAATGTAGTAGTTTTGCTAAATACATTTAAAATATAAACCTAAATGGGTAATGAAAATATAAGAGATATAATTTTTTAATTTTATATTTTTATGTTTTAATGGAAAAACATTCATCACTATTATAGACATCAAGACAGTAAATTTAATGTTTATGATATTAGTTCTGAATCTAGGAGTGTGGGATATGAACTATTATAGTTGGCATTAGATGTTCTTCTAAATAACTTTGGTAATTATTATGTTTTCATGGGAGGTTATCTTAAGAGTTATAGATACAATCATAGTTATATGATCTAAAGGATGCTCATATGGGGAATATTTTAGACACCCTTTAGATTTCAGCTAATAAAAAATTAAAAGGTTATTAATATAATTTATATAGATGGTTTATTGGGTTGTTTTATTTGTAACATCTTGGATCAACATGAGGTTTTATATAGGGTGGAAATTTTTTTTCATGATTAAATATAAAAGGAAAACATGAATTATGAATGAAAACTGGTCTCATTGAGAAAGTTTGTATGGATTGAATCTACTATAAAAGGGAGACATGGATATAGATCCTACCACTGGCCTCCCTGATGTATTGGTTATTATGAAATTTAATAGGTAAAGATTAATATTATTTTAGAATCATATGGGATTTGTTTTGAATGGAATAATGGTTGATTTATTTTGGAAACTATACGTTAAAATTATTCTAATACTTGGGTTTCAAACATAGTGTGGAAATGATTGAACACATTTATGGATATTAATTTATAGAATGATTTGGTTTGAACATTGTGTTTTACATTTTTATTTATAAAATTAGTGCATTCTATGAAGATTTAATCATTTTTTTGAATTAGATTAACATAGGATAAACAATTAAGTTTTGGTTCTTTATAAAGATAAAAGGAATAGTTTTTATCCATTTTATTGTTATGTGGACTCTAAAATTTTATTTTAGTACTTTAATAATCAAAAAATTCATCTAGAGTACTTGTTTTTTGGAGAAACAAATATGGTATTCTATTGGTAATGGGTTTAAGAAAGATATTATACTTTCTAAGTAAGTATATTTCACTATATGATTGTCTAGATAGTGAATGAATTCCTCAACTCTAGGAAAATAAACTTGAAAAAGTAGTATTATATTAGATCCTTCTTTTTTGATGAACCAATGTTAATTTATATATTCACATATATAAGGATTTGGGTCCCTTAACTATTCATTTATCATTCACTTTCTTATTATCAATGGTCTCAATAACTCCCTATAATTATTTATGAGTTTATCAATTCCAACATGTCTTATCCTATTTCAAAATCTTGTTATGGGTTATTCTACATCACCTATAAATTTACATTTATCTATTATTAAGATGATATTTTCACTGATAGTTTTTATGTTGTAATATTATAATGAAAGTGTTTATAAATTTCTATCCTTCAATTACAATGATAATGTTAAAATTGTGAGGAAAAAATTTATTAAAGGGGGAGTATTTAATACCGATATATTTTAAATTAATAAAAATATATTTAATAGAATAATGGAGACACAACATTGTTGTCCTCTTACATTACAGACAACCTCAATATTTTTAAGACTGATTTCATATTCAACATGAAACTCTAAACCTAAAGGACCCATGATATATATTACTGTTATAAAATATATACTAGAATGACTTCTACGAACTTGATTAATAAAATTTTTAATATATATTTTATATATATTCATTGGTGAGAAATTAATTATAAATGAAAATAAAACCCTTTTGACCTAAAAAACTATTTTAATACAAAATGCGTGTCTTAGAAAAATAAATTAAATGAGTAACATTTATTCGAATACAGTAAAAAAATTTATATATTACATATTTAATAAAATTTATAACGTTCATCCTATTTTTTTCCAGACATGAAATATAATACAAATAAAATATTACCCTTTAAATGCTATTTTTTCCAAATGAATGTTTTTCTCTTTTTTGTGCCACACTAATCAAAAAAAATTTTTTGGAATATTTTATAAAATTTATTGGATTAAATTAATGTAATTTTGGAATATTAATATCATCATATAATTTTGGATATTTGTTTTATTTTTCAGAAAATGTTTATTTTTTAGTGATTATTAAAATAATAATGATTTCTATACAATGTATTTTATTTTCAATATATTTATTAATTTAAAGTAACAATATTATTTTATAATATTTCATTTAAAATATATTATATTTAATCCACTTAATTAATTTTAATTAAATTTATATTGTTTTTTAGCAAAATATTGTTTTTTTGTTTAAAATGTTTTTTTAAATAACTATTTTAAAATTTAAATTGTTTATCCATTTAAATTAGTTAAAATAATCCCAAATAGGGAATGTTCTAAATTGAATTTATAGTATATATATATTATGAAATATTAATTTCTTTCAATACAATGATTATTATTAGTTATATAGTCAATATAGAATCATATTTTTCAAAAAATTCACTTTTATTTAAAAACCACTATCTCACCACTTCTACATGATTAATATTAAATTTACATTTCCCATTTCCATAAATTTCATTAGGGAAAACGGTTTCCGTATTTTAAATTCCCATAACATATAACATATAATATCTTAACCTTATATTTTGACCAAAATAAACAATGAATGGAGTAAAAAGTAATTACCACTATCAAGGTAAAAAATTCATTTACAGAGGGGTTAAACTGAAATGATAAGATTGAGAATGATCTTAAATATTATATTAAATTTATTTAATGTTTTTTTCAACCTTTTATATTTTTGTTTATATGTTTTGTAAATTACTTTATTCATTCCTTTGAATATGACACATATAATAATTTATTTAAATAAAAAGGTAGAAAAGACTATTTTCTTCATATTAATTTCTATAAAGCTTCGCAATAGGGTCTAAAACCACATATGTTCGTTTATAGATATTATTTTGAATTAAAGAAATAATTTTTTATAATAATAATTTATTTTTAATTTTTATAGACGAAATAATTGCATAGAATGATTTAGAAAATCCAACATAATAATTTTATCATTAATAAATAAAACAATTAAATGATACTAAAAAATATAAAAGAGACCTAAATTGACTGAATTATTATTCTAAATTAATTTTTCAGATGAATATATCAAGTTAAATTTGTTTGAGAACAATATATTCATATTAATTTATTATATTTATATTTATAAATTCCAACTAAATGAAAAATGTAGAAATTAACCTTAATATTATTTTTTAATAAATTTGAATTTATTAAATTATTTTATATTACTAAAAATAAAATATTATTAAAAGTTTTTTATAATTTTATAAAAAAAATATCATTTTTATCTAATTAATAGACCAATTTTTATTTTATAATTAATATATTGACCCTTAATGTGTGAAAAAACAATGTTAAAGTAGTTATGGTTAAAGCGGTGTTTTTTCACGTTGCATGTGGCTGTGATAAAACCAATTTTTAATAGACATAATATTTTAACATGATTTATTAGATTTAATATTTATATATAGAGGGAAAATATTATATAAAATTTTCACCTAATTTTATTCTTTAGGGATAAATTACTTAGGAAAGAAGACATGTTACCATAACGAAAACCAAAATGGAAAAAGTATGGAAACACAGTTGTTAAAGAAAATTAAATCTAATGAAATATTCTATTGTGTTTTCATTTTTGGATCAATTCTATAATACCTAGAAATCATTAATTATCAAATTAGGCACATCTTGATGTATGATTGGCATCCCAATAGTGAATACTTCAAAATATTTACAAGAATTCCACTCCCCCTCAACTATACAAGGGAACTCAATCCCCTCACATATTCATACATATAAAGACATTTGGATCATCCAAAAACTTCCCAAATAACTTCCCATATTACATAAAAACATTATATAATCCTTAATTTGGAAATAAATCCTACCTTTCAAGGAATTTGTGCAAACCTGAGGATGATATTTGAAGGATATGTAATGTTTTTCATCATGCATCTTTATTTAACATCTTTCTCCAAATCCTTCAAGTATTATAATACCATGATGATATAATAAACATAGTATATTCAATATAATTAGTTTATTATATATTATTTGAATTTCATAAAACCATAAAAACATCTATAAAATGGGTTATGAGTCCATCATTCATTTGTACGAGTAAAACTGCCTAAAAATATGATGTCATTCATTTTTCCATTACCATCACTAAAATATGTGTTTGATGATGGATATAAAGTTTATATATGATATTTTTAACATTATTATTCATATGGAGTTATTATATCATATATACCATTTTAACATTCCATACCATAGGGGATACGACAACATAACTTGTCTGTATGGCGTACTACCGCCTCACAAAGCGATGTGATTCTGTTTTCGCTAATGCATTACATGACATATAATAATGGTAAATATATATAATATAAACTACATTAATGAAATATTAATTATACTCATGACATATATATAATTATGTAAACATAATATTTAATTTTTTGTTTTACATATTCAGTCGCTAAAAAAATGATAACGTCAATGATGGACGTGTGGACTACCACCTCCTCAAAGTGATGTGATTACTTTTTCCATCCCTAAATAATAATAAAGATACATATATACATGTATATAAAATTAAATAATATTTTATTTAGGATATTTTTATCATTATATAAATTTAAATGTTACTTGTTATCCCACTATAATGATCACTGATAAATGGAAACATTACTGATTTGTTTATAACGACCTACAATCTCCATGATCACAATGTAAGTTTATTTTTCTTAAAAATAATTACTGATGAAAATAAGAAGAATAATTGATGTATATTATATTAATTTAATTATAATAAATCAGTATATTTTAAAATAATGAACATATTTATGATATGCAAGAATCCTACCATGTTTTAACACACATAGTGAATATGGTCAAAAAATACAATGTAAACACCATAAATTAAGTAATAGTATGCATCATTTTTATAACTGAAATAATAGTAATAATACACATGAAAATATTCTAAATATAGTAAATAATTAATATTTTCATTATTAAATATGATAAATATACATGAGACAAGTCAGTATCAAGGAAAATTTTGTTCTCATCTCACATTTATTATGGTGAGATATATGTCATATTCGCCACTATTTTTTTGTGTTCTATGTATCTCCCATGAACTTATTTTATGATTAATTTTTTAAATTTATAGGGATTTATATATACATTTTATGATCTATCATACATGATTCTTATGGTTTCATTATTACCAAATCATTAATAGATTTTTGTCACAATGTTTCTTTCTTTAAGACATATGTCATTTTGTAAACCTATCATATTTTATAAGGTTTACATAAATCTACATTGAAATGAAATATAATGATTTAATTTAATATCAGGTTATTTTATGTTTCATTTAATTTAATAATTTCACGCAGCTTATGATTCAAAGATATTGAAGTGATAAGATTTTTTTATTATAATATCATCCATTATTTCTATTGTTAATTATTATGATTCAAATGATGAGATCTTATGATCCATATATCAATAAAATAACTACTTTTTTACATTTTTTATCAATTATATTTAAAATTTATATTTTCTTTTTTTTCAATATTGAGTACATAATTTTTTTTATTTTTTTAGAAAATCAGACATTATTTATCAATTCAGTCAGAAATCAGTTTTCTACGAAAAACCTGTTTTCTAAAAAAATGTATTTTTTACCCTTTTATAAATTAATTATTAGCAGAATTTATAAACATTTTTTCTTTTACTTTTTAAGAAATATTCTTGTCACATTCTGAACATATCACTTTTTTATCATTTTTTCCATGTAAATGTAATATTCTTTATGGTATGTAATGAAATACCCACTGACATGAGCATAATTTCATTGAAGATTACATTGAATGTTTACAAGGTTATTTTAAATGTAATTGTTTTCTTTATATTATGATAATTATAGTTTTTAAAAAATAATTTTTAAATTAAATAATTTGAATTTTTTTAAATGTAATTTTCAAAATGAAATTTTTAATTTCCTCTTGTTTTTGTAATTATGTATTAATGGTATTTACACAAATTTCAATCAACCAAACATGTTTATACTTATCCTCAATTGGGAATATTTTTTATTAACACCATCCTTATTTTTTCTCTAGATTGAATGCGATAGTTTTAAATATATTATTTTGAAACTCATTTCTCTTCTATGAGTTGATCAAGTTTCAAAGAGAATTTTATGAGACCCATATCATTTCCCAAATAAAATAGTGGTTCAATTATATAATAAAGAAAAAAAGTTCACTTATATGTTTTAATTCGGTTATATAGGAAAAAATATTGTTTCTATGACTTTTATAATGAATGATCTATATAATTTATTCATGTTGTGGTTCTTGGGAATTATATATTATTTTTTCCCCAAAATAGTTCCATATGTGGCTATTATTTCTTATATGACGGGTGTGCCCAGATTGTGGTGATTTTTCCTTGGGAAATGATTATGTTATCTTCATAATTATATTTGATGTTGTCCATATGGTTATTAAAACTATAATAGTTTCTTACGGTTTTATGAGATGATATTATGAGAGACCGATATGTTTAATATATTCTGGTTCAGGGATTATGATGATTCTTTAGATAAAAATTGATATTACATGACACATGATCATTTGATTCTTAGAAATTATAATTTTTTTAATTCCTTATTCCATGTTTTTCTTGTTATTATCCATGTATTTATTTTTATAAATATTCATATTCTATGCTCATTAAATTTGATTTTGTCACTATACTATTATGTAGTCCATATAATCATTGAAGAAATTAAATTGTTAATTATTATGTTTTCTCATACAGAGTATTTTATCTCACTCATATTACACTTCCTTTTACTCAGGCTATAAATATATATGTTGTACTAGTTAGGTCTAGATGATAATTTTTTTGGATTATGATGTTGAATTAATGTGAAATAATAAAACATTGGCTATTGAGAGAAATAATAATTTAAAGGAATATGAATTATTTAAATAGGAGTTTGTTCTAATTATACAATACTATATACCTAAATGTTTCAAGAGAATATTTGTGATCCGTGTTATTTATTTTTAGATTATATTGGTAGAAAGGAAATGAATTTAGTCATAATTATTGGAGTCAAAGACAAAAAATGCAATGTTTTTTTATTTTAGAACTTGATCCAAGTGTGTAGGTTCAAGAGTATTATACCCATAGTACAATTGGTGCTTCCATGTTATGATTTAATTTTTTTTCATTAAATATACGATTATACATATATTTTAATTTTCTATAAGGTTAATTGATAGATGTGGTGTGCTAAGTTATATGCTCATACCTGACATGAGAAACTAGGTGTGTGGGAGAACATGATATTTGGAATAAAATTTCAATCAATAGACTAGTATAGTAAATGTGATGAAGGTGATCTATATGGATTTATAAAGGTAAGATATAATTATAAGAACTATCATCTAATATCTCTTTTATTTATCATAACATAGTGTTTGGTACTATATATGATCAACACCAATGGACTATATGATATTTGTGATTCATTTCATACCTACATGTCCAAATTATTTATATTATGATAGGTGTTATTTATTACGTTTTTACTCCCAATATAATTCAGATTTTTTACTCCAATTCCTTGATAATTATAATTTATCTATTACAGTAGTTATTTTTTTAATAAACTAAAATGAATATTTTTCCCTGATAAACCCCGGGGATTGATTTAGGTGTATTATATATTTTTATCCATTATTTAAGAACATTGGATGTGTTTTCAGAATAATTTTTTTGATTTTTTATGTTAATAGCGATGTCCTATGTATTTTTGAAAAAGTGAAATAGTGATTTGATAGATTATCTTAATTTTTATTTAAGCCTAAAATTTAAGGAGTTACTACATACGTATGGGAACTCTTTAATTTGAATTAAATATATATAAATGAATTATAGACCATAGATAATATAACATGGAATTTTTTAAAATAACTGAGATATATTTAATTACTCATGGGTTACATAAGAGAAACTCATAGAGCCTGATTCCGAAGTAATAATACCTATATAATGAAGCACAATAATTCCAAAAAAGAAAAATCCTTATATAGATATGTAGAAGTATCATCAAGATGATAAAAATAAAGTAGTAAAAAATATATGGACCAAATATGGGTAAAGTCATTGAATATGTAATGGGACCTAGATTGATATATAAGGGCTACTCAATAGAAATTTCGTAAGGTCCCTATAATGCCAAAGAATTCTAAAATTAGAAAATTGTACTTGATAGCCAGATGGACATGCTAAACAATGCCCCTAAGGGAATATAATATCATGAGACCATAAAATATAATTACTATTTCAAATAAATCAAACCTATCCGAAAATTAAAATGATAATTATTCTATGTGTGTCACACACAACAATGAGTTTCTTCGATGACTTCTGTTACACACAAGACCGAGTTTTACAAAAAACCAATATATTATTAAAATAATATTATCTAATATAATAGTATATATCCTATACATTAATTATGAAATTAAGTATATTATGAAATAAATTATAAAAATATATGGTCCATTAAAAATATAAGATTAATTAATTGGTTAATAATAAATAAAAATAAAAATAAAAACCAATTGAATATAATGGGAGTGATTTTATTGAAACCTATTTTATGACAACAAATATGTTTTTTACTAATAATTTAAAATAAATACAATTAAATAATTATATTAATTAAATATATAAATTATATATTCAATAAAATAGTAATAAAATTATTTCAATAGATTTTATAGGTATAAGGTAAGAACAAGCCAAATTTTACGCACAAAAACCTATATTTTTATATTGGCACTGTTACAACGATTTAATGGATAACCTCTTTTAAATCCAAATTTTAGAACATTTATAAATTTAAATCACAAAATAAACATTATTTTATAAATAGAAACATAAAAATTTTGTTTGGATTAATTTTGTGTATTTTTCTATGATGTTTCAATTTTTGATGAATATTAAAAATACTAAATTTTAACTCAATTATTTTTCATGAATAATTTATTTAATAGGATAAATTAGATTCTTAATTAATTTTAAAGTTAAATAAGATTAATTTTATATAAATTAAAAAAAATTAGGTGATTTTAATTAATTTCACATTGAAATTGAAACTAAGAACTCAACAAACATTTGAACGTTTTATATTAAAAACCTACTTTATCACCATATATGCGGGATTAAATTTAAATTAGTTTCAACAAGTTATGTGATTTGAATTTATTAAAATTGAATATGTATTTGGAATCATAATATTATATAATTTTTAATAATATCAACATAGTATTGGAAAAAAATAATAGTGAATTTATTAAAATTAATTACAACATTTAAGAGAAAAATTTATTAACAATGTACTAAACCAATAAAATTATGAACTAAAATGACCAATAAACTTTTCCAAAAGTCATTTATGGTCCATATTTCCACCCTATACTCAATTGGATGATATTGGGTCCACTATAAAATTGTGGAAAACCCTCTGTATTAATCTTACAACTAATGAACCTGTTGCATGGACAAGATAAAAAAATATAGCTACTAAACATACCTCCTATAATCCTACAATCCTCTATTTAGAATAATGTAAACCAAGTAACCACATTGGTGTAAATCAAAAGGAGATACCCAAATATGAGGTAACATCCTTCATCAAGATCTTTGTTTTATTTTCATTATATACCCCAAAAAATAATAATTTAATGAATATATAATAGAAAAGTATCATAAATATACTAATTTGTTTTTATTATAATGGTTATACATAAAATTATACACACTTCCATCTAATGGTTAAATGACTTATCATTTATGTGTACGTCAGACTACCGGCTCACAAAATGATGTCATTCAATTTTTTCCCACATCTCATGAATGGGAATTGTGATGTAAAATAAATTTATATATATTATATATTAGATATTTTTTATATATTTGACTTATTTAATTATTTTACAACACATACCTGTATGCAATCCATTTTTTTGGGAATACAATAACATCGTTTTTGGAAGTGTGGACTACAACCCATTAAATGTGGTGGGATTCATTTACATTATTAAGGGAATTTATAGTGGATTGTTTTAGTAAACCTATATAATATACGTAACAAGGATAAGATAATGAAATATATCTATATATATATATTGTTTTTTTATTTTAATTTGATAAAGAATTGAATGCAGTAATCATCTGTATGTACGTCATACCATCTCCTTGAACAAAGATTCACATTTATTATCTCCAAATATTATATATGATTTTAAATAATTATATAATGAATATATATAATTACATCATTATTTACATCCTATATATTTTTAAATCAGGATCTATGTAATAATAACATGATATAACAAGTTATATCATACTTGAAAGACTAAGAAATTAACACCTGAAATTGTAAAAATATTGAATGATTGTTAACAAATAGATAATAAGATTTTATAAACATGTATATTGTCCTCCAAAAAGATAGTAAGAATCATAAAAACATTTTATAAGAGGTTAAATTTTGTTCACATAAAATTAAATGCATGTTAAGGGATTTCATCTCAAATTAAATTCCATTGAGACTTATTTGTTCTGATGCACAAATTCAATTTTATGTGTTGTATAAAATGTTAATTTAAATTTTATATCATGAGTCTAATTATTCTCATGAAATTATTAGTTCCATTTAAATTCATTACCTCCAGGGGATAATGAATCAAATGATTCAATATGGTATGTGAAACTTTGAAAAGGTTAAATATTATTTCATAAATAATGATCTTAACGATTATCATTGAAATATTTGTTTTCTAGTGATTTTTAACATTCTATTGAAATAATTTCTTTATTTTTGTGAACCAAATTTTATATATATGGTGTAAATATGGCTATATTGACTTGTTATTTTATTATTAATTTATTATTCAACGTATGTTGAGTTTTGATTTTAATTATTTCATATAAGAGGATTTGTGTTAAAAGTTACCATGTGGTAAATAATTTCATAACCCAATTCCGTTTCATTGGGTTAGGCTACTTCCTTATTTTTTTTAATATTCTATCATTATGTTTATAAATAATTTGTACTATTTATTGATTTATTTAAATTTATATTATTTGTATTTACAGTTGATACACATAATATTTTTTTTGATTTAATCTCACTTAAATGTTATTGATATTTCAAGGGTTTACGTTATAATTTCATTTTGTTTAGGATTTTGTACACCATTATTTAAGTCATCGGAAATTCAATGATAATTAATTTAAAACACTTTAATTTTTTATCCTCTTGTTATTATTGAAATTTATCAAATAATAGTACAAAATTCCAACTGTTTAGGTAGATAAAATATTTTAGAAGATGTTTTTCAAGAAAAACAAACTTCATTCTCTCTTTAGCCGGAGATCCAATTTTATTATAAAACTCTTTTTTTCTATAATGGGTTACAATTTTTCGATCATTTAAAAAATTAATTATTAAATAAATTTTTACCCTTATTTTATTTTACCCATATTTTGAAAGGAATATTTTTTTCTCTTTTCCAATAAGGTATTTTTCTAGTCTTTTTACTGTGAATATGGAATTTTATTTTTAAATTGTATGATAGACATGTATTTACTTGATGTAATATATTTCAAGTGTAAAATTTTTGTTTTAAAATGATAATTTTAAAATATTTTTTTTTAAAATTTATTTCCAAAGAATGATTTTCTCAAAAGGGGTTTCAAAACAGAAGGATATATTGCCCAAGAATATTTTGAATTTTTTTTATATAATATTACTATTCATCAATAAAAATACTAATTAATTTTACTCTACTAAGTATATGTTGTACTGATACAATACTTATTCCTCCACTAGATTATGTATGATTTATTTTCCCAAGGAAAATATTGACATTAACTTCATGGATTCCTTTTATTCCACAAGAAATATTAAATTTATTATGATCATTTGACACTAGATTTTTCCTAAATATACATATCATTTTATATGGATATGATTATTTACCACATAATATACTATTTTTCATATGGTGTATACATTAAATTTTATCTGATTATTTAGAGAAATATTGGTAGATATGTATCCTTTATTTAATATAGATACTTTATAAGGAATATTTTTTATTAATTAAATTGATTACTCGATGTAAGGAATGATTTGGACATGCAGGGATAGGTTGGGCCTGGAATTTATATAGTCTGTTGATGAATTGAAATGTTATGTTGAGAAAAAATAAGTTGTCCAAATTAAATGGGGTTCTACCTTTAGTTTTAAATTTCCTAGAGGATACATCTTTATAGTTGTTATTTTCATGTGCCTAAGAGGAGATTTTCAATAATGAAGCATTACCTTCATTTTGATATAGTATTTAATATCCAGGAGATTTTCATTATGAAAATGTATATGAGTGAATTTTATTATCAGTTTATTTATTAATTGGTGTGTTTTTTATTTATTTACCATTCCATAATTTTTATTCTCATGTATTCATTATTGATTTCTCTATACATTACCCTTATTGAGAATTTGAGATCACCCTTATTTTTCTTTGTCCCTAGAATCCAAGAAGTATACTTTTAAATATTTACATGGATATACTAGATTTAATAAAGTCAACCTATTAAGAAGAAATTATGTTTTAATGATTATATTAATTTGTAATAAAAGAATCATGTGTGTATCTGGTTAACCCAGACAACTAAACTATTTAGTCCATTGATGATTCGATTCCATGTAATAATGCCAATGTAATAGTTTTTGACATCAGCTATGGGATTTCTGGGGTTGGGTACAATAGTTTTTGTGAAAGGAAGTTTATTATAAACCATGGGAACCAGATTTAGGAAAACCTCTATTAGAAAAAAATAAACCCAATATAATTTTTTTTGATAATTATATAATAAAATACTTTAATTTTGGTAATTTTGAGATTATATGGGTCTTCATAACAATATATCTACGTTTGGATGGTACATGTTGACCTAGTTTTAGAATAAATGTACCTAGAAGTACAAACAAAAAAATGTGTATCAAGCCTATCTCGGGGTGACATATAAATTACAATGAGCCTCACTAGTCACTTGGTTTGACCCTCCCAAGGGTTATTCTTTTGAAAATTACCATTTTATTTATAACCATTATAAATGATTTTAAAAATGAATAACCTTATTAAAACCTAAGTTGTCTTAGTTTTAAAAGAATGTTTCATGACATAGAAATCACAAAATTGATTATATAGTTTTTTAATATGATAATTAATTATTATACTATGGTTTTTGGATTTTGGAAATTCCAACTTCTGATGTATAACTTCTAGACCAAGAAAGAACCTATGTGTAAATAAATGGATGAAGTATTTATGTACTTTTTTATTTAAAACCATATTTAAAAGGATATTTTTTTAATTAACTTATTTCAAGGAGGTACATCATATTAATTTTGGAAAGTATATAAATTTTATTTTATGAAAGGAATACTATAATATTGGGTGGAAACGAGTCAATTTCGGTAAGGTCACATGTCTTGGAACCATGACCAAATGATGATAAAGGTTTAATTTCAACAACTAACTTACAAAATAACTTGGTATATATTAAATTTTTTTAGTTGAAAAATATTATAAATAAATATAAATAATAAATTGATAATGTAACTTTGTAGGTTTAAATATTAATGTCTTAACCATATTGGATTTGGAGAGTATTTAGAGAAAAATTAAATGATTTTTCACACTTTTATGGGAAATTGAATCCATTAAATGTATAATTTTTTCATCGGGGATCAAAGTTAATTTTTGGATACCCATTTATTAAATTATGGATGAATTAGTATTTTATTAAAGCATGAACGAGATATATAATTGTTCATGTGAAATTTAGAAGTATCATATAATTAAATTTCTATATATTCTTAGGTAGTAAATGAATTTATCAACATGATGAAATAAATCATAAAAAAATGTTGTCCGAATAAATTAATTGTTATTGTATCGATGATATTCTAAATCATTGTAGATTTATGCATTTAAAGACATTATATTTTCATTGATAATCCAATTGTTAGTGATTTATTTCCTTAATCACTTCGAATAAATATTTACACTTTACGTCTATGTATGAATCTCTACATGCCACTTATTTTTTCTATCTTAGAAACCTAGTTATATTCTAGTCTAAGTGATCTTTCATTACATCTATTTATCTCTTTTTCTAGAAGATATTTTTCAAAACCTTCTCGTCATGTGAGATTTCATAATATGAAATATCAAAAAATATATTTCTAATTTCTAGTTTAAAATTTGAGGATGAAATTTATTTAAGGTGTGGAGATTGTAACACCTTAAAATTCCATAAAAACTAACATTGTATTCGATAAAGTATTCGAAATAGAACACTATACGTGTAAGGTGATATAATATCCATGGAAATTAAAATATAATTATTATTTTAAAAAATTAAATATATCTTTAAATTATTATGATACTAAGTTAGCAGGAATCACATGCAATAATTCATTTTTTTGTGACTTGCGCAACATGCAAGACCAAGTTGTACTAAAGAAAAATATATTATTAATATATTATTATTTGATATAAATGGATATATCATCGCTATTAATTTGGAAGTTATGAATTTTATTAAAATATATGGTCTATAAAAAAATATAAAATGTATAAATTTGTTATAAATTAAGTAGAAATGAATATAATAACCAATTGAATATAAAAATAATATTTCAATAGAAAATTATTTTTAATCTAACAAAGATGTTTTATTCAAATAAATTAAATTATTTACAATTAGGGAATGATACTAATTAAATAAATCTGTTATATATTAAATAAAATATATTTTATATTTATATAATAGAATTTATAGGAATGATATATGAACAAACCACACTTTACACACAAAATGATATATTTTTTATAAAGGCACTTTTACTTTCTTTTAATAGAGAACCACTTTCTAATGTATTTTTTTCAACTTTATAAATTTTGAATGTCAATATAAACTTCCCTTTATAATATAAAAATGATAATTATTTTATGGTGGATAATGTTTTTTTATGTGAAAATTATTTTTTATGAATAGTGAAAATAATGAATTTTAATTCAAAAGTGATTTTTCGACTAATTTACTTATTAGGTTAAATTTTATTTTTATGGTGTTTTAGATTTAAATTAGATATATTTAACATAAATTAATCAAATTTAGGTAATTTTAATCTAGTTTACATTGAATATGAATATAAAAACATAGAAATATTATAAAGTGTTTACTTTGAAAACATTCTTTCTTACCCCGTCTGCAGGATTAAATTTAAATTAATATCTGATACTTTTTTGATAGAAATTTTCTAAAATGGAAAAAATAGTTGTAATAAGAGTAATTTATAATTTATAATAAGTTCAACTTAGTTTTTGAAAAAAAATTAAGTGAAGTTAATTAAAATAATTACAATGATTAAGAGAAAAAATATCCTAACAAGGGGATAAACATTAATATTAAGAGAAAAAAACCTAAAAACATGTCCTAAAACTGTTGGATGTATATATTTGAACATGTACCACATATTATCAAATTTTTTATGTTATTGAATTTAATTTAAATCGGAAAAGTTTGGTTGTAATTTCCTTTTAAAATATTTACAGGAATACAACTCCTCAACTATAAGAATGAAAACACTCGTAGCTATTCCTCACACATCTAAAGAAATTTTTTTAGTAAAATATATTCCCAAAAATTAGCTAAACATCAATCCCATATTCTGGGAAGAATTATTTTTTTAGAGTCCAAACCAAGTAATCCAATTGGTTCAAACCAAAAAGAGTTACCTAAATAAACGATAACATCATTTCATCAAGATATTTTGTTTTTCTCGTTTAGAAACCCATAAAATATTCTTATTACATTATTATATAATAAATAATGAACCTAAATATTCTTTTATTTTTTAATATATTTTTTTATTACACTTACGCACACATCCATCTAATGGGTAACACAGTTATCATTTATCTGTACGGCGAATTACCACTTCATAAAATAATTTCATTAATTTTTCTATTACCACCACTCACAATTAGTAATTATGATGGAAAATATATTTTCATATTTTATATATAATATTGATAATGTATTTATACTTCTTTAATTATTTTATAACCCATAACTTTATGCAGTCTATTTTTTTGGAATACAATAATATCATTTGTGAAAGTGTAGACTACCACCCCTCATAGTGACATGATTCATTCACACTATACATAAAATGAATAAAGGATGGATTTAATAGACACATGTAACTTATATTAAATATATATTATATTGGATTTATAATATACATATTTGTATTTTTCTCTTTTCATTTTTTTTAATATGATAAATAAATGAAATATGTGTTCTTGTGTAAGTATGACCAACTATATCCATGAAAATTGCTTTTAATTTATTATCAAGAAATATTAAATTTTACTATACATACACATATACTAAATATATATAATTATATAATGTTTCACATCCTTTATATTATGATATCATGATTGATATAAGAATAAAAACAAGTATTAAGTAAAAACATACTTCAATGAATAAGTAATTAATAGCATAAATAGAGAAAATAATTAAAGATTGCTATTAAACAGGTAATAAGATAATATAAACATGAATATGGTTATAATATAAATTATTAGAAATATTAAAACTATTATATGGGAGGTTAATGTTGGTTTACACAAAATTAAAAAAAATGTTATGGGATTTTATCTCAATTTACATTCAATTGATACATATTTATTATTATACACAATTTCACTTTTATATGTTGTATATAATGCATTTTGGAAAGTTATATCATGAATATATTTACACTAATGAAATTATAAGTTTAATTTAAATTAATTCCTCTATATGGATTATGATTCAAATGATTCAAAATGTGATGGGACAAATTTTAATGTTTAATGTTTTTTTCCTCAGGAATAATCATAATGATTGTCTTTGCAATTTCACCTCCTTTTGTGATTTTTAACTTTATCATGAGGAAATCGAAATATTTTTGTTAACATAATATCTTATATATGGTTTAAACACTACCACATTTATATTTAATATCATGATTCATTCATTATTCATGGAAGTTTGGGTTTCAATTTGAATTATTAGTCTAATGGTATTTGAAATAAAATTTACAAAGTATTAAAGAATTTCATATCCCAATTACTTTTCATTAGAATATACCGAAACCACATTCTAATTAATATTATATAA
Source organism: Viscum album (assembly GCA_963277665.1). Classification (NCBI taxonomy): domain Eukaryota; kingdom Viridiplantae; phylum Streptophyta; class Magnoliopsida; order Santalales; family Viscaceae; genus Viscum; species Viscum album. The sequence continues at coordinate 1,740,706,013 of OY728128.1, read as the reverse complement.
TTAAGTTTATACCTAATTTTTAGAACATATTAATGTATTTAAACTACTCTTATTTATATTCACAATTGATAGACATAATCTATTATTTGATTGATTCTCAATTCAATGTTATGGTTTTTTCAAGGGTTTAAGTTACAATATCATTTTGATCGAGAATGTTTACACATGAAATTACATGATTGGAAATTAATTGATTATTATTAAATAAAACCTTTCATTTTATTCTCTAATATTTATTCAAGTCCTTTATCAAATAATAATACCATTTTCCCACCCTTTTGTTCCTAAAATTCATTAGATATTTTTTTAAAAAAATCCTGACTTCATTCTCTCTTTAATTGGGGAACATGTTTTCTTCTAAAAGGCATATTTTAAAAAAAATTAATTTTTTAACCTTCTAAAAACTTATTTATTATATTAATTTTTTATTTTTTTCTTTTATCCATGTTTAATAAAAACTCTTATCTCTTTCAAAACAAGGCCTTTTTGCTACTTGGAAAATGAGCTATAACCATGCCTATAAAGCCACGGATTAAAAAAAAAATCAGTGGCTACACCTCCATAATTAGCCACATTTCCATGGATGAATACCCCGACCTATTAATTTCTTCTTCCATCTGATCGATCCATCCTCTACGAAACCACTCAACAGCCCGACGCCATCCCCGATGCCTCCTTGTTGTGACCTTCCTCATCTATAAAAGTTACTCTGAGTGGCCTTCCCACATCCTCTATTCCTTCCCGATGCCTCCATTATGCCTCCTCCCTAAATCCTCCTTGACAAAATCCCTCAATAACAATCACGCCTCCTCACCGTGACCCTCCTCCCCATGATCCTCCTCCTCTAGCAAAGATGCTCCGAGCGGTCTCCCCACCACCTCCCTTCCTTCCCGATGGCTCTCCCCCATAACCCTGAACACCTTGGATGCCATGGTCGACACCCCAACACACTATCATCATGGTATTTGAAAATTTATTTTATTTATTCTATTCTTTCATGAATCTGAAACTAATACTAGATGTGGAGTGAACTACGAAGCTATGGTAGATGGTCCTGTTCTTTTTCAATTAGTGACTTTATTTTATACTTTGTGTTTTCATTCTAAAAAACATAATTTTTATGTGATGCAACCATAATTCCAAAATAATAAAATTAATTGTTATCAGCTTGTGTAAGGTAGTCCAAGAAACCTAAATTTTTCATCTTAGACTGTTTCACTCAATTTGAGACACCCCTTAGGCTGAATCACATTTAATGATCCATAAGACATATTATTGAATTTAGATTGAACATCTTATTGAGGTCTGTTGAGTTGGACCCTATTATTTAATTATCACGTGAATATAAAAAGGTAATATGGTAATCCTATATTCATAGGACCTTGTTCATACATTTTATAGATTGAATTATCATTTTAAATTAAATTCCCAAATTGAATCAAGTGAATTTTAAAATGGTATGTGTTCTACTATCCCTGACCATCCAGCATGACATGGAAAGGCTGATATAAGTGTTTGGACATGAAACACCATGTATGTGATCACAGATATTTTGAAATAAAATAAATTATAAATGGAATTTTATTACATTGTAGGTGACATATGGATTCATAGGTAGAATTCATTAGATCATATCACACTGAGAGTGGTCTTAAATTATGCCACACATGACACTTGGGTTCCCAATATAGAATATCGAGGATGGTCTCAGAGGGAAGTGCATTACTTTATGAATTGAGTGACACTTGGGTTCCATATATGAAATACCAAAGGCATTCTTAAGATGCGATGAAATTATACCATGAATTGATGATAATTGAATTCCTATGAGGATTAAAATAGAAATACTTTTAGGGGGATGGGTTTACAATGCAGTAAATAAATATTGTGGCTACCTAAGTTAACTTCATTGGATTGTCCAAAATCTAAAATTAAATTAATTTTATGACGTGTATTTTAGTTTAAACAACATACTTGGATTTTTTCAATGATTTACATTCATGGATAACTTTATTATTTCATTAATTCAATTAAAAATTCCATGGGTGTTATTCATCACTTATTTAAGTATTAAAATATATGAACCTATTTTCTGAGACAATATTACAATTTTATAATAATTAATAAATGTTCAGACATATTTCAGTATAGGCTGATGAGGGATTTTTTAGATGGATGTTATAGGGCGAACAATGAATGAAAGGGTTTATTTCTTTATATCCTTTATCATTTTAATTGTACACCGCTCATTGTATATTCACATATTATATTTTCCTAGACACCACTGTTAGGATAGTGTTATAAGTATGATTAGTTCCCCACAAAAGAGTTAATCATGTTTTGGTCCTTGGTGTTCAGTTTTTTAATTATATAATATTGTGGTCCTCAACTTGTCGTATGGAAGCCATTACCTTCTTCTAGGTTTAATGTGAAAGTGTGAAATTAACATGATTTAATCTTTTGGGTAATAGTGTATTTAACCTAATGAAGATAAGAAGATGCGAATTTGAAGGAATAATGAAGTTGTTGTTTGGGACTGTAATCACTTTTGGTTTTATACATATTAGTGCCTTTTGTTTTTCTCTTAACATGTGTTATCATTTTGTTGTAGAAGTTAATGTGTTAGACTATTTGTTTTTCAAAAAAATTGATGAACAATGTATGTATGGAAACTTTAATTACTTTATCAAATAAAGAGGTATGCAATATGATATCTTCCCTTTCATATTTCTCATATAATATGAAATTCATATTAAACACTAGTTTAAGTTATTCAAAATCTATTAATAGCTGATAAGTTTTATGATACCTATTTCTAAAAATATGTGCATAATAAATTTTCTAATTCAAGAATTTAATTAAAATATTTTTCCTTTAAGATATAATTACATTCGGGAGGATTAATCCCATTCTTATATATAATAAGTCGTTATATCTAATTTCTTTTCTCACTGTTTTCTTATAGGTGGTTTCTTATGATGAGGCCGATTCTATCCACCACCCTTGAAGACAGTGAGTTCAAAATCATATTTAGGTAAGTTTTATTCCATTTTTAATCATTATCCCCATTTTAATTAGGGATTTTTTTATTTTTGTGTTCCTTATCTTTTTGTAGTGCATTTTGGATTTCGTTGAAGTGGATTCAAGTTGTCGTTGATGAAGGCATACATGTGTATACATAGGTTGGAATATACATATATAATCCCCCCTTTTATTATATTTACTCATGGATGTATGAATAAATATATTGGGGATAAGTGTTCTTATGTATAGATATGAAAAACGAATACATGTGTATGGGTAAAGGGGTATATGCAAGTATAAACATATATCTAAGGACCCTCTTGTGCATATTTAGCCATGAAAATATGTATATAGGGGATAGGTTTCCTTATATATATATTTGTGAATTTGAATATGTGTTCAAGTGGGAAAAAGGAAGATTCGAGTTGTCGTCATCAAAAGCAACGTGTCTTGATGTTTAGGTTGGTTCCTTTTACCTAAACCTATAAATTGAATTCTATAATTTCTTGATTGTTTTAAAAACTTGTTTCCATAATTGCTTTATTGTTTTAAAAAATGATTTTCTGATAACCACTACCTTTTTAAGGAAGATTATGAATATATCCATTCATCATGTCCACATATATGTTGTATGGAACTTAAAAATAATTATTAATAAATTTATTATACTTATATTAATGATTCATTGTATTATGCTGATATATATTTGAGAACCAAGGATCACTACACCTCATAATTAGAATCCTTCAGGATGAAAATATTTTAATTTTGAATAGAATATTGTTTGAGTATGAATATGGATCAATGAATTGTGATTACCCATGTTTTAGGAATTTTATTCTTTTGTTAAAACAGGGGAAATAATTCTATTGAAGTCATTGGCATCCATTTTTCAGGTGACATGATCTTATACATATAGAGATGTCGACACATGCATTATTGAAAATTATAAGATTTATTATGTGATAATAATAGGATGATTAACCTTTTCAAATGAATTATAATCTCATCATTCTTCACGTGATGAGTATGGAATTTCTTGGGTGATCAGCCTCTTATTCATTAGGTGAGGATCCTAAAATACCTTAGGTGACTAGCCTATAAGTGATGAGTATCATTTTTCATCAATATCAGGGATTGGTGAAGCCATTAAGAATTTTGTATCCTTAAAAAATGATATATTGAGTAACAAAGGGCATATTAGTCATCATAATCATAAAAAAGTACTCAAATTTGGATTCAAATTATGTTATGGAATTCCAAGAAATAGATTTAATAGGTGAGGTTCCCCAACCATTTTAAATAGGTGTAGGGGTAGAATAATTTCCTATGATTCTACTAAAATCCAGGATCATCCAAACATGAAATTTGATACATTTATTCTGATGAATCGACTACCATCTCCCTCACCCGCTTTCCCTTATGGAGACCATGCTGTCAAGGGTTATCAATACACTAGTCAACCACTATGAGTAGAATGAAATCATACCCACCAAGAAAATGGATAGGGATGATCTAGAATCTATCGATCCATATTAAAACAACCAATGAAAATGACATTATATGGGGGGACAACTAGAGGAAGGGGTGTCTAAGAGGGTTTGCATTGGGCAAGGGTGTCTTCAAGGGGGAGGGGCAGGGGGTCTAAGTAGGATTAAATCTCATGTGGTTATTGATCCCCCTTCATATTCTTCCTAAAAATGAATTCCATAGCCTCCCTTGCCTCAAAAAATATATGATTACTATATATGGGTGATCAGAGTCCCCTGCTAGTGCAAAAACAACTCTCCCACTTGACAAAAATATGCCTAATGAATTAATAGATTCACCTATAGTACACCCATCCATCCATTTTTTTATGATTATTGAATTTTCACCTTGTATACTGAATACTTTAAATAATTTTTTTCCCTTGTTCTTTTTAGGTATTTTTGGATGCCTATAAGTCACAATTAATCATCATAATCATTGATGACATTGAGAGGTAGTTACAATAAATTTCAATGCAATACTACTTTTGGTACTTTCGTTTGATAACCACTGTTTTGTTCTTTTTTAGTATAGGATTTTAGAGTACATTGTCGTTGGACCTCGTTTTCTCCAATGTTATTTCTAACACGTTGATGGGAATTTTGAAACGGATTCCTCCCAATGAATTCTTCTCATACCTTTTATTAGTATAACTCATTCCAAATATTTCTTTATGAGGTTTTATTTGTCTCAATGTCTTCACAAGAACTGTATTTCTTATGTGTATGATTTTTCATGATAGGTTGTGTCTGTGGATAGAGATACATGCAATATAGAGAACTAGAAAAAAAAACATAGAACATAATTATGCATGTGAGCATATATATAAGGATCCTCTTGTGTGTGACTTGACACCATTGAGGTAGAGTCCCACTCCTAGACTCTTTAATTCAATATTTTTTTTAAATTTCATTTTGATGCCTTATTGATTCCTTCTTGTTTATTTTAAATTACAATTCCTGATCAAGTGTTAGTTAAAATAATTTTTTATTTTTATAAATAAGTCACAGTTTTGTAACAAAACCCCTCTAATAGAGATGCTCTATCTGCAAATACTCACAGTGGTAGTTTATGCATATATAGCTTTTTTGACATTATTGAATTTAGGCTTTCCATTTTAATCTTTGATCCTCTCATTTGAGACTCCACAAGTATCTATAACATTTTTTTGACTCACAAGGGGTGTGTAGGCTAGGGGATAGTGTAGGATAGGGGGTGGTGCAAGTGAGGCTGGTATAGGCTAGGGGGTCGGGGGTGTAGGGGGGCTTTGTAGGCTATGGGGCTGGGTGGAGGAGGGAAAGGGGCAGGGGGCAGGGTGGAGGAGGGAAGGGTGGAGGGGGGAGGGGGCAGGGGTAGGGGGCTGAGTGGAGGGGGTAGGGGGAAGGGTCAGGGGGAGGTTTGTAGGGTGGGGGAAAGGGGGAGGGTGGAGGGTTGGGGACGGAGGGTGGAGGGGAAAGGGGTAGCGGGAAAGGGGAAGGGTGTAGGGGGAATGAGAGTAGCGGAAGGGGGAGGTTTACGGCGTACAGGGGTAGGGGGCATGGGGCAGGGTGGAGGTTGTGGGGTGGAGGGGGGAGAGGGCAGGGGCAGGGGGGTGGGTGGAGGGGGGTAGGGTCCAGGGTGTGGGGGGTAGGGTGGCAGGGGCAGGGGGCAGGGGCAGGGGGAGGTCTGCAGGGTAGGGGAAGGGGGGACGGTGGATGGTGGAGTGATGCAGGGGCAGGGAAGAGGGGGGAGGGGGTAGGGTGTTGGGGGAGGGGGGAAGGTCTGTAGGGGTAAGGGGTAGGGGGAATGGGTAGGGGCAGTGGCAAGGGGCAGGGGGGTAGAGTGGAGGGGGGAAGTGGGGAAGAGTGGAGGGGGGAAGGGGTGGTGGAGTGGGGTATGGGGTAGTGTGAAGGGTGTGGGTGGAGGGGGGCAGGGGGAAAGGGTGAGGGGGAAGGGGGTAGGGAGCAGAGGGAATGGTGGAGGGGGCAGGGGGCAGGGGCAGGGGGCAGGGTTGAGGGGGGAAGGGGGTAGGGGCAGTGGGGCAGGGGGGATTATGGAGTGTGGAGGGGGGGGGGAGGGGGCAGGGGAAGGGGGAGGGGGGAGGGTGGAGGGGGGCATGGGGCAGGGGGACGTCTGTAGAGCAGGGGGCATGGGGCATGGGGCAGTGGGGAAAGTTGGTGGGGCATGGGGTTTAGTTGGTCTCTATGGGTTTCTTTAATCTTTGATAAGGTTGAATAACCATTACAATACATCTCTAACACCACCATTTCTTCATGATTAGGTTTCTCAAAACATTCCCTCATATTTACAACATATTACTTTCACTAAATCATGGCTTGATATTAGTTTCAAAAAATCATATTTTTTATTATACAACTAGTTGTTATTGGTATGGTTTTAACACCTTTTCTTTTAAAAATCCATGCCATTATGTCAACTTTTTTTTATTATAGCTTATAAAGATAGATTTCGATCCTATAATCTATCCTCCTTTTGGTGGGTTGATTCCACTACCTCATTGAATGAATTTACCTATACCTAGATAGATTCAATATGATATTTTAAATTACATTAGATATATCAAAATACAGCACATTTCATCAAGACTCTATAAATAAATATCTCTTTCTTCTACATTTATATAAACTCTGAACAATAAACAACCTCTTTTTTTGTTATTATTTAACTAAAAATAAAACAATGTTATTTTTTCAATGTTGGAACAACTTCAAAGAGAGAATATTGATCAAGAAAAGCGTCGCACATATTACAGTATATTGCAACATTCAATGTTCCTAATTTATTTGTTTATAAAATAACTTTAATTTATTTCCAGATTTATGTTTCTGTTGTACTATATGGTTCTCGATGTGTCAACCAAGTATTTATTTGCTATTAAAGGATAATAGGGGGTATCCAGCAGGGTTGGTGTGCAAGGGGGGGGGGGGTTCAGGGGGTAGGGGGAAGGGGGTGGGGAAAGGAGTGTGATGGGGTCCAACAGGGGGTGTACAATAGGGGTGGTGCATGGGGGTTGGGGGGTGTGGGGGTCCAGCAGGGGTGGTGAAAGGGGGTCCTGCAAGGGGGAAAGGGGTGTCCAAGGAATGTGTATGGGGGGGAGGGTGTCGAGTAAGGTGGGTTGTCTTGGGTGGATTCTGTCTAGGGGGTCTAGTAGGGGGGCTGCTATCTTGGGGGTCCAGCAAGGGGGGGATGCTTTCCATGGGGTCTAGCAGGGGGCTGTTGTCCTGGGGGGGTCCAGTAGGGGGAAAGGGGTGTGCAATGGGGTGCAAGGGGTGTGTGTTCAAGGGGTTCAAGGTATGTGTGTGTGTGTGGTTAGGGGGGGGGATTGTCTAGCAGGGGTGGTGAAAGGGGGGGGGGGTGTCCAGTAGGGGTGGGGCAAGGAGGGTCCATCAAGGGGGGTGGGCTGCTATCTAGGGGGTCCAACATGGGGGGATGCTATTTAGGGGGTCCAGAAGTGGGGGGGGGGGCTTCTGTTCAGGGGGTCTAGTAGGTGGGATGCTATCCAGGGGTTCCAACATGGGGATGGTGCTATGTAGGGGGTCCAGTAGGGGCCTACTTCTATCCAGGGGGATCTAGTAGGGGGCTGATGCTTAGGGAGGGCGGATGCTCAGGGGGGTCCAGTAGGAGGGGCTTCTGTCCAGGGGGTCCTACAAGGGGGGCTGCTGTCTAGGGTTCCAACAGGGTGGGTGTTGTCCAAGGGGGATGGGGCTACTATCCAGGGGTGTCTAGTAAGGTGGGGCTGCTGTCCAAGGGGGTCCAGTAGGGGGGGGGGGGGAGTAGGGGGCTGCTTACCAAGGCGGTTCAGTAGGGGGAAAGGGGTGTTCAATTGGGGTGCAATGGGTTGTGTGAAAGTGGTACAAGGGGTGGGGGGGGGGGTGTTGTCCATGGGGATGGGTTGTTTTATGAAATGGGAAGGGTTTTAGACATAATTTCAAACCGTGGCTAAAACCCTATAGCCACGGTTCATTGAACATTGGCTTGTATTTCCATGGCTATTGGCCAAACCTATATCCATGGTTTCAAACCATGGAAATAGGTTTGGCCCGATAGCCACACCATTACCAGCCACGGTTCAATAAACCGTGGCTATAACCTATATCCATGGTTTTCGGGCTTATAGCCACAGATCCAAACCGTGTCTATAACCTAATTTTGAAGTTGTGTTTTCTGAACTTTTTACGATGAAAAATGAATTTTTTACATCGTATGACATGTAAATATTATTCCACTGTTATTTCATGGATTATTCCTTTGTGCATTTAAAAAAAAATTATTTTTTAACAAAATAAATTCTAATGTTATTTTCAATTAAAATGCTATTAAAAAGTTTTAAAAAAATATGAGGATATTTTCCTTAATAATTGATTTAAAATATATTTTTATAATATTAATATTTATAAATGAAATTAATAATTCTTTTACTCAACTATTGATATTTTATTTTCATACCATTATTTTTTCACCTTTGGGTGGTTTATTATTGGATTGGTCTTGGATCGTATTGAAATTCACAAAATTGATTCCTTTTAGTATCCTTGAAATATTTAATTTCCAATGATTATTTGAGATTGAATTTTTCCTAAATATCCATATATGGTATCAGGGATATGATTATTTTCTAATACATATTCCATTATTTTTATAGTGTTTTCTTTGACTTTTATTTTATTACTTGGGAAAGGTTTGATAAATGTGTTTTCATTACTCAATACAAGCATTTTATGAGGTATATTTTTTTATTAATTAAATTGATTAATGGATATGATGAATGATTTTTTCATGTTGTGGTGAGAAGGATTGATATTTGTATAACCCTTTGATTAATCAATAGGTTATAATGATACCAATAAGATAGTTAAATTAAAAATGTATACATATGTAGTTTTAAACTACCGCGATGATGGATACTAATATGATAGGTTTCCTTATGAATGAGACAAGACATATAATTATTAAGTGTTGCATTCCTTTTCATTCAATATTTATTGTCCATGAAACATTCACTATGAAAAAGACTATAAATGAATTTTATTCTCATTTTATTGATTAAATGGTATGTCTGTTTAGTTTTTTTACCATGAAATAATTATTATTCTCATTGATTCATTATTTATTACGCTATACTTTTTCATTAATGGGAATTTTAGGTCACCCTAATTTTTATTCTTTTCCCCATGAATCCAACAAAAATATGATGAAATATATGTAGGTATATACTATATTAAATAAATTTATACTTGAAATAAAACTATATTTTTTAATTAGTTTAATAATTTTTAGTACAAGTCTGATTTATGTATCTTGTTTACCAAAACTACTAAACTATTTAGTCTTTGAGGATTTGATTCCTTATAATAATGGAAATGTAATGGTAGTTGAAAATAAATCTATAATTTTTGGTGTTGATGAACTACTTTACCTACACACACAATGATATATAATGGTATATTTTATTATATTAAAATAATATTAGTGGTGTACATAAGGTTAATCATATTGTAGAAGAATTTTGAAATGTGTTAATATATCTAGTATAATTTGTAATTGTAATTCTTAAAACCTAGTGCACACCTATGTATCTAAAAAAGTATTTATATAATTTTCACCTATATATAACAAGTGAGGAATAAGGTTTTTGAGGATTATATATTAGGGTTTGTAATACTAAATGTTGAAAGAGTTGATGTTTATATTCATGATATTATTGTTCTAGAATATGTGAGGAATGTAAAATCGTATAGAGAAAATATAAATTCTATAAGTTTAAGTTATCAAATATGTGAGAATATAAAAACTTTTATTATCCTAAAGGCTCATAGTAATATCATATACCTATTATTGAAGAATCCCATTGAAAAGGATTTATTTTTTTAAAAAATCTAAATTATTTATGTGAATTTTTTGGAGTTTATAAATATATCCATTTAGATGATATACCAATTGGGACACCATTTTTTTAGTTACAATACCTTCCTGTAAAACTATTAATCCATATTTATTTTAGTGTGAAATTTATTTCATGGATGGGATCTGAAAAATGCAACGATGTAGTAACCCACATTAGGTGAAAGGCATGCACAAATATCATCTTCCTTGTGTTACAATCATTTATAGATTATATGGGTGTAGGTGAGATATAAATATTGAGAGGATATATATACTAAAAAATCATAGATTTCAGTTTTCAAAAATAAATTATAAAATGAAAATACCACCAATTTTACCCTCACTTCTCTATAGAAAATAAATATCCTTGGCACATTAATTAGTATTATAGGAAATCATGGTGTCCTCTTAGTGATTATTCTATGTATTAATAGATGGAGGGTATGAATTGTTCCAATAATATGGGTATAACAACATTATATGGTAATAATTATCACTCATTTAATAATAGTACGATTCCTAATATGTTTTTTGTGTACTTCAATTTAGTTATTATATATGAGTATGGTATAGAATAGATGAGCGAGGTGATTCCAATATTTTTTGGTAAAGTAAATTTATATGTTGTTCAGAAATATGGTAACATAGTTATATATCATAATATTTAATTTTATTCATAGGATATGGGATTAAATATTTTAACTTAAGTATTTAATGAGATTGAAAGTATTTTTGAATTGAATATTAATATAGAATATATTAATTTGTAGATTTAGAGAGTATATTACAATTAAATTAAAATTGTATAGCACAAGTCCAATTATGTTTATTTCACTATAGTAATTTTATTTGTCTAAAATTTTATAGGTTTTATAAAAACCATTAAAGACATGACCATTTTGAAGATGTTTAGGAGAAATTTCCTAGAAATATTTGATTATATATCCTCTACTCTAGATGAATGATATGATTTATATCATTATGTGATAAATAATTTATTTATTTATTTACAAAATGAAAAATGATATTATTTATAATAATAATAATATCAAATATTTAATGGAAATTTATTTTAAAGATAAGAATTATATCAAATATAATGAAATGGAAAATTATTCATCATCAAAATTTGAATATGATGAATAATATATGATTGTAATGAATTTAATATCAATGAATTTTAGAAGGACAATGGGAATATAGAAAGAAATATTCTAATAAAATATATTTTATCTTAGATAACTATTCATTTTATAATTTAATTTCCAAATCCGGTAATAAGTGAGTATGATGATGATGAGTATGATGATTGAAGTGATAAGAAGAAATGAGTTTGGAGTTCCAATTAATTGAATATTCATGTTAAGATAAATAATTAGTTCAAGTAAATAAAGATAAAAATCATATTTAAAAAGGAATTTGATGAAAACTCTACCAAATACTATTAATATGATTAATAAACAAATGAAGGTTTTAGAAATGTTGTTGATCTTGGTTAAAAACATGATAAATCCTCAATCAGTGAAGAATATAGTTAATATAATTTCATTAAATAGATATTGAAAGTTTATCATGAAATACTAATTAATTAAAAAAATTTATCAAATGATGAAAAAAATTGACAATAAAGGAAAATAAGAATATAAATGTAGGTGAATGTAGGTTTTTAAACATTTTTAAGGTAAAAAATTATGAATTAAAATTTCTTAAATAGAAAACTTATTGCCACGAAAAAATAGGCAATGATTAAAAGGATAATCACATCATAAAAAAGATTAATTAGGAAATACATAATCAAGTTATATTTATGTGAAAAATAATAAACACGATTATATAAGAATAAAATAAAGCTAGGGATGCTATGGATAAATCATGTCAAGCTTCTATAAAATAGAACCCATTGAAGAATGTATAAAAAAAATTTCTCATTACATTGTTACCAAGTTCTCTTATTCTAATCGTTCATAACCTATAAAAAAGTATGCTTCTATTGTTTTATAAAAGTCATTATATTCCCACTCCTATATTAATGGAATTTTCGTATGGGTTTAGAAGAAATAATACCTCAATACAATCGTCAAATGATGCATTAGATTTCATCTATATGAGATGTTATTTTTGAAAAAATAAATCTTTATTATTTAAGGTTTAAGTTAGGAAATTAAATGAAATTATAATGGTGGATGATGTGTTTGATCAGCTAAAACAGAACCTGGGTTTACCGTTGAAGGAGCTGGGAGCTAATGAGGAACACCATGCCCGCACTGGACCTGAGCAGAGATCCACTACCAGGTCTATAGAGGAGATGAAGGAACTCACACAAAGTGAGCATGAATTTGTTGCAATAGAGGCTGGCAAAGAGGCCGAACATTCTGGGAATTCAAAGGAGGTGCCTCTGTTGTATACCAAGGTTCCCTTTTCTGATAAAGGGAGGCCTGGGGAGGGCAGGGTGGATGAGCCTCTAAGGATAAAAAAGGTGCCAAGGGTTGCTGATTCAGTTCCAATTGTAGGGAGTCGGGAGGAGGGGAGTGTGTTGGTTCCCTTGGACCCAAACATTCTCCAAACCCCATCCTCTCTAAAGGATGCATCTTCAGGGTAAAACAAGTGGCTCCCCACTAAGCTGAGCATGAATTTTGGACTGAAGGCCCACACTGAAGGCCTCAGTGTTGAGCTAAAAAACCGATTTGACTGTCTGGCAGACCAAGATCAAGTAATGTTTCATGAGGAGGAAGATTCATGTGCTGATATCTTTATCCAATTATCAGCAGACAACTAGGATCGTTTCCAAGGGAATGGTCCTCACAACCCTAGAAGGAAGAATGGGCTCAAAGGAAAGTGCAACTCTGGAAAATGTATTGTGGTTCAGGGGAAAAAACCAAAGGGACGTAAAGACTATTCTCACCTGCCAAAACCAATGTCAACCAGGTTAGCCAAGAAAGTTGGGAGCAAGGAAGGAAAGGCCCCACAAGAAAGAGATAACAATGGTCTAAGAAGAGAACCAAAGGTAATAGAAGAAGAGGTAGGGGAATTCTTGAAGCTCATTTTTCACTCCATGGAAGAAATGATTGAGAAAGACACGAGGCCCAACACCTCAATTGAGAAAATTTCTAGAATTTATGAAATAAGGTTGTAAGTTGAGGCCACTGAGGAGCAGGAAGAGTGGATCGACAAGCAAGATTGAATAATTTCTCATGGTTTCAATCAAGGAAAAATATCTCTGGAAGAATTAATTCAGACAATGGACATGATGATCTATCATCTCAAAGATCATCTCAGGGAGGATATAAATACACAGGTTAGAACTTTTCATTGGGAATTATATAGAGTGGTTGATTCAAATAACTTTAGTCTGGTGTTTAACAATTTTGTGAGCTCCTTTAGCACGTAGTGGTTTTGGTTTTCCGAATGATGGTTTCCCACTTGTCCATAAAGTGTATTTTTTAATAAAAATTTATATTTTTATGGATTAAGGGTTGTCTGTGTTATGAAAATGATAAACAATTCTATGGAAAATAATATTTGAATAAAAATATTTCACGATTTACAACATCGAATATATTTCATTTATTATATAAAATATATGTAAGGTGTGACTAATATGGTCACTATTTCAATGAATATATTACAATTCTTTATGGAAATCCATTATTTATACTGTGGAAAATAATGTTTAAGAAAGATATAAATATGAGTAATTACTTTCTTTTAATGTGGCTCTTAAATGAATTAATACAATTAAAAAATGAATACTTGAAAGTCATTTGTTATCCCATTTTTTAAAATATAGAAAAATATATAATAACATTATTGAGGATCATTCAATTTTGAGAATGAAATATCACTAAATATTAGTGGAAATCTGAAAACTAATGTTTAAGTAGAAAAATTAATTTTCAATGCTTTTATAATTATTGATAGAAAGAAAAAGAAATTTTTGACTATTAATTAGATTTATAAATATTATAATGAAGTAATTTGAATTATAAATTCTTTCAAAATAATTCTCTTAATGTATGGATGATTTTTTATAAATTGAGAATGAATCAATGGTAACTTTTTGTAAATTGAAAATTTATGGGATACTTATTATTTGATCTCAAAAGAAGAGAATAAATTAACAAATAATATACATGTTAATCTATGTAGAAGGAGACTTATTAAAAATTTAGATGTGGAGTTTTAAGAATCTTACTATAGTTAGAAATAGAATGATAATTTATTTTTGAATAGTTATAAATGGGGAAAATTGAAAAATTTAGTCACAATAGAGTGAGGATTCAGTCCATAAGGCCACATTATTTTATTCAATAAAATTTACATGGGATGTTAGCACATCAACATTTTAAAGGTGATATTTATTTCATTACATTAATTGATGATTTTAGATGAATGAAAAATTTTATTTTTATTAATCCCAATTTAATCTAGTGTTTATGTTCATGATCATTAGAAGAGATGTTTTAAAAGAGATGTGGGTTTATATAAGGAATATAAGATATTATATTGTTATGAAATTAAATATAAATTTATAAAACACTATTATATTACTATTTATATTTATTTTCAGTAAATATAATATCAAATATATGTTTCACTCAAAATACAAAAAAAATGAAGCATTGTACCCTATACTGTGATAAAATTTTATAATTCCACATAAACAATAATAAATCATGAGAATATAATTTTAAACATAACTAAGGTTATTATAAGTCGAATAGATACACAAGTAAATAAAAATTATATGAAACTAAAATCATTATCATCACAATTATTTTTTGAATATCATAAGCTCGACTGAAACTATTGAAATAGAAGAAAAAATTTAAATATGGTAAGTATATTATGAGAGGTCTAAATGAATGGGAAGTAATATTATAATAATTTATGTAATAATATATATAGAATGATAATATGATCAATATATACATTGAAATTAGAAATTTTATTTTCAAACATATTACTATTGGATATAGGGTCACTATAAATATAATAATTGGGTATATCCAATGGTTAGGTTGTGCAATTGAAAAAAATATGACATTAACAATTTCAGACATAAGTAAAAGAAAATATTATTAAAAAAATTATTATAAAAATATTTTTTTAGATAATAATTTATTTAATTTATAAAATTCAAAGTGATATTTTATTATATTTGAACTTTTTAATAAAATATTATGAATTTGAAAAATCATCTAAAATAGAATGTAGTTAAAATGAAAAAATGTATAAAATGATACTTTTCAATGAATATTTTTTCTTATGTATTGTGTGTTTTTATTAATCAATTAAATATTCCAATTAATAATTATTAATATAATGTGACTATTAAATGAATAAAAAAATTGGATCATAATATTTCAACTATCAATAGAAATGTAATAAGATTAATAATTGTTGACAATTTATAAGATATTTTTATATAAATATTATTTATTATATATTTGATGTTATCATTTAAAAGTTAAAATTTCACTATATATAAATTTAATTATATTTTATATATTAAAAAATTATCTCCATTTCATATTACATAATTATTTCAATTTAAGTTTTTTCATACAAGTAATTTATAAATATAAATATTTAGTCACCATTGTAAAATTAAAATAAAGCAAAACATTTTACACTATGTGGTAATGACATAAAATAAAATGAATCTGTATAATTAAATTGTGTATATTAAGTGATTAATATCCCAAATAAATTATGTTTTGACTTTTTATCCACCTTTTCATAAAATGGAAACATTACACCTTTGGGAATGAATATTTATAGAAATGAAACTCAAAATTCACCTATAAAAGGACCCATCCTCAACCCCTCTAAGAAAACTCAAACCATTATATTCAATTACTAAAGCATAAAAAATATTACTCAAAAAAAACCTTATTATATGCTTGTTACTTTTTTCCCAAAATGAATCCTAAATCTTTATTAATGAAGGATCACACCTCAAAATAGAGAGAATTCCTCAATGTATGTATTTATGTTTTCTATTAATTTTACAGTCATAATATTATGTACTATATCAATAAATATAATTTTATATTTTAATTATGGTATATTAAAATCATTATTAATCTATGAAAATGGTCAGAGTGTTATATATTTCTATCAATATACTCATTCTCTAGAATATCATACTTTTTTGGTCGGTTCATTCACTCACATGAAGTATTCTATACCAACATATTACTTATATTCAATAATAATAAAAAAAATATAAAAAATAAAAAATATAATATTAAAGAGTAATTAAGGGAAAAAATATGATACAGTAAGATTGGCACAAAAATAATATATAATCATTATAATGTTACTTGTGGTTATAATAAAATTTCCTGAAACATACACATCAAATATTCAATTCTTAGGATCCTTAACTACAAATTACATAAAATTAACAATATAATAAATAAATAATTTTAACTAACTGATTCTATAATATTGAATAATATTAAGATTAGGAACTTCTTATTATAGATTAAAGATCTACATCACAATTATGAAACATGTATGAAATAATCAATATTACTATCATCTGATAATGAAAATGAACTATAAATAAAATATATGTTCATAGTGAATTATTATAATTTAATTTTATAAAATTAAATTGATATGTGAATGGTTTTAAATAATTACAAATATGATAATGTTTATTATACAAGATAATTAATGGTTTTTATGGATCTCTAGTGTAAATAATTATTCACCAATATCATTTTCAAATTAAGATTATTATTGTTTGAACATCAATATGGGCAAAGTAAATGTCCATTCTCATTGAAAATTATTTTTTTATACTCCTAGTATTTTAATGGGGTTGACATGTCTTTATATAATTTTACCTCTCAATGGTTCATTATTCAATAAAATGTATGTTTATATATTGAGCATACTTTATATTTTCTTTTTAGCTATGAATAATTCTCCTCCTTGTACATATTCAATATATTTTAAGGAAATATGAATTAATATTTAAATATTTATCATATTAAGGTCTTTTTCAAAGGAATTGATTTAATTAAAAATGAAATTATTTTTTTAACACTTAAAGTAATGGCCATTTTCTACAATTTTTTAACTCATTTAAAAAAGTTTAAAAGGAAACTCATTTTAAATGTTTTATTCACAAACATATTTACACAATTTTCCATATTAATTTATATTCACAATATTTTATCTAATATATTTTTTTATAATAAAATATATCAAAAGACAACGTTATCTATTATTATTATTAAATTTTATTTTTTAATGTTCTTATTAAAGCGTTTTTCATTTATATGAACATCCATTAATGTTTCTAAATTTTCACTGGGGATATTCTATAATGGTACCCACCACATTATTTCTCTTGATAAATTATTATAATGTTTTATTGACATTTTCATGAAACCAGTTTCTTTTAAAAAGGTTAACTAATGTTTAATTGAATTTTAAATGTCTTCATTTTTAGGTGGAACCTATATGTCTATACTATAACTTTGTAATAATAAGGCCGATTATACCCCTTTAATAAATTTGGTAAAACTTTATCTCATGGGATGAACGGTAAATCTAGGTGAACCCAACCACCTTAAAAGAAAATTCCAATGTGGGATTACAATTAAATATCCATCCAATTAGTTGAATAAAGTATTATCTCTCATAAACTAACATGTCTGGGATTAGAAAGTATGATTAATCCATTATAGAACTAATTAATATATATAATTATTTACTCATAAGTGATTCTTGAAATAAGTAATGAATTTAATTGCTTATGTAAATGTAATATTCTTATACATATTTTCAAATTTAATGTACCAGGTTTTTTATTCGTGTTTCCCTGATCCTTTTAGTAATTTATTATATTACGCCAGAATCTGTATTCCATGAATCATGATTAATAATCTATGATTTATTGGGTATTATTATCTTATGTAACAAACATGAACCTTTATTATTTTCTTAGGACCACATGTTTATCTTATACTCACTTTTAACACTCAATTATTTTCTCTCATACTTACCTTTACTCAACATATGACCTTACCACTTATATTTTTTTATTACCCTTGGTTAAAAAGAATATTATTGCATATGATATGTTTTAAGGGTACCATTTTATAATATTATTTGTGGGAAATGATGATTAATAGACGAACAACAAGTTGATCATATATCTAACCTCCAATTATTGTAAAACTATAGGTCATTGTGTTTGTTTTATTGTCAGATATAATTAATATTCATATATAATTATTTAATAAGAATATATATGGTTATAAGGAAAACATATATTTTACCAAAGTGGGGTAGCATTAAATTTTTTGATGATTATTCCTATAATAAGACATTTGAACCCAAAACAACTATTTATAAACAATATTACTGTTGGAGGACTTAAAATATTATATGAGAAATCGTAGTGTCATTACTTAATACTTATTAGGATTTATTTTCATTATTTATAATTTTAGTATAATTAAATTATGATAACTCTAAAACTTTTTTTAGTACGGGGTGAAATTAAAAAAATATGGAACTGGGGCGGTGACAGGTAAGATCAATATTAAAAATATCATATTTGAGGAAACATGTTTGAATACCTTCATATCATTAAATCTATATGAGAACAATAATTCATATCCTAGATGATAATATATTTTTCTATATATTAATACTTTTACAGAAATTAAAATTTCACACCATGTTTATGACTAATATCGTATATATATTTTTAGTATCAAAATCCGTATAAATTGTATTATTGATTCTTTTTAGAATTTAATGTGATATTTTTCATGGATTTTCTCTCACTATATTGATATCATATTAATTTATATGATAGGGATATAATATTTCATATAAAATATCAACCCATGATCATATATTGATTTTAGGTAGACCACAAACTCTATATAGAAATCACATCCTTTATATTTCACTTAATACCCAATCATGAGGGGTATTTAGCTGAAATGTTGGGGAGAATATCAATATTGAGGATATTATAATTTTTTAATGAAAATGTTGTTGTTTTTTTGAAATTATTCATGGAATTACCCAAAATCATGAATTTGATTTTTCATAAAACTCATATACAGATTCATGTCTATCATAAAGACTACATATAAAAGAAACATAATTTAATTAAAGAAATTTATGAGGAAAATCCAATATAATAAGGGAAATGGGTTTATATTCTCAAGTGTGACACCATGGGGTGAAATAGTCTTATTTAGAAAGAATAAATTTGAATCAATGAACCTCTATGTTGATTATCATGAAAATAACAGAATCATAATGAAGAAAAAAGTATCATTTACCCCATATTGATATCCAGTTCGATTATACATGAATGTATCTATAATAACTAATGTTTGAACATTATAATGGATATCATCAATTAATGGTAAAAATATAGGATATATAGAAGATATAATTTTCTATATGTTATGTTCACAATGAATTAATTTTGATGCCATAAAACTACTAAATTCCACCGCGGACTTCATAAATATGATTAATATATTATTTATAGATTATCTATATCGGTTAGATAGTTATTAATGATTTTATTTTCATATATTCCATTTTAATGGAAGATAATGATGATCATTTGGGGATTTCACAGAAAACGTTGAGAAAGTGGATTTTTGGGAAAATTTATTTATTATTTATTATTACTAAATAAAATTTCATATTTAACTCATATAATCCTAGTATATTATATATATATATATGGATAAATAAATTAATTAGGAGACAAATGAATAATATAGAGTATCTTTTATAACAAAGATCAATTTATTTCTTAGATTTTATAGATACTGTCAGTTTTTTGTGAGACATTTCTCCAAACTATAAAATCCACTAACCCTGTTAACCGGAGAGGGATTCAAATTATTATGGGAAGATAAATGAAAATAAAATTCTTAGGATCAAAAGAGAAGGTTCATAATTGCCCATTCACAAACATTACACAACATTGGAGACTGGTTTGTAAGACAAAATGAAATATCAATAAAGGGTTTGTGGTGTTTCATGTTATATAATGTTTTGGATATAGCTTATATCTCACATTAATTAATGATTTATGAAAAACAATTACACTAAACATGACTTGGAGTTGAAAGAGGTAATATAAATATTTACGATATAGATGAATTTCCTCTATAGTAAAAATTAAGAAATAAATAATGATCATAATATCATAAATTATATATTTACAAAAAAAGTGTTTAGAATGTTTAAAGGTTGATTATTATAGGTGACAATGTACTATGATTACATGATACATTACCACTATGGGAAGAAAAAAAGGTGGATAATGATTTGACTATGATGGATCATGCTACATTATCCCTTATGAGGATTGGAGGAGACCTAATACTCATGGATTTACAAATGATTGACGTTGAATTTATGAGGTATGGGTGAAAACAAATCCTTGCAAAAATTACTTGTCAACTCTCCAAATGTATAATGTCCATGGAGTCATAAAAGGAATATATTATGTAATATAAGAAGGTTGAAAGTATTATATTTTTTAACATTGAAAAATATGTAATTTTAGGTTTAGAGAAATGTTTATAAGTTACATCAATACTAAATTTGAAGCACATGTTGTGGGATGATGCAAAAAATTCATTATTTACTATCCATCATAGAAGTATAAAAGATGAATAGAAACCGCCAGAATAATTTATACTGGGAAAAATGGAGAGGGGTGTTATAGAGTATTTATCCAATTGATTCTTATTATAGTATGTTATGAAAGGAAACAATACTATGAGGGTGATGTGACCATTACCCATATCCATATATATGTGAAAGAACATAACAACTGATTTAAATTTTGTCCTTCCAAAAAAATTGAAGGTAAATAATTCCATTTTGGGTGATTTTAATATCATTATGATGTCATCAAATTTAAATAGTACATGCTTAGATTTATCAATATAAAAAAATTACCAATTATATTAAAAATAATTATTAAGAATTCATGGAGTACTAATATCAATTTCATAAGACTATGATATGAGTTTTACCTCCATGTGTGTGCGACATATTTAAATGTAATTGGATACATAGTTGAACGTCAACTATTCTTTGTATCCTTAGAATGATGTCCAATAATAAATGACGATTTCAAATCTATAGGATATACTTAGAACATGTTTAATGGAAATTATAGGAGGTTTTCTTGAGTTACCATATAATAAAATGTTTTATTCAAAAATTCAAATTGCACTATATGAGGATCTATATAGGAAATTAAAAAAAACGTCATAATGTTTTGATAAAATTTGAGTGAATAGGTTTTCAGGTTGAGATATTTATTAAGAGATGCCATAGAGGAGTCAAACCAATCTATAGTACAAGAATAACTATTAAAATTTTACAAAACATTTATACTGTTAATCATGTGATAGATTTGGATATATAATTTATAAAAAAAAATTAGGCTTTTAAATATCATCACCAAAGCAGTTTATTTGTTTTTGAAGAAGTTAATGTTAATCCATTGATATATTGGGCCCTTTAAAATTATAGATTAATTGGGGATGGTAGCTTATCATCTTCCACTTCCACTAATCCTTTGTCAAGTTCCAAATTTTGTTATATTTTTATTTTAATGAATATAATACCAAAAACATCATATATACTGAACAAATATGTCGCAAAAATTGAACAATAACTCTCTTAAGAGTGAATATTGATAAAAATCATTCATTATAGAGGTAAATTATAATGAAACCAGACCACCCACTTAATTAATGTTCTCTAGAATGATAATTATTTTTAGGAACCAATGTTTTTATCCTATGATTTAATGAGGTATAAGTACACTAATGTATCAAATTTACAAAATATAAAAAGATGATTTATTTTTTGGTGGTAGAATTTTACATCCACAGTTTTTCTATATATTGTTTCTATTAAAGAAATATCATGTTGAATTTTTTATTTCACAAAAAAATCAAAATGAAATGATCATTGAAACATTTTATTGATTTAAAATTTAAAATGTAAGGTACACATTAATATTTTAAGAGAGTATAATATGAAATATCAAATAAAAATAAATATAAAAATAAGTGGAATAAATCTCAAAATAAATAAACATACCATAGATGGGAATTATTTATCATCAATGCTTTCTATAAAGATAATAACTAATATTGAATTTTTTTTAAATAAGGTAACAATTTATAAATATAAAATAAATTTTGATTTGTAATTATATGTATAGTATAAATGAATATATGATTGTTTATAAGGCTATATATAGGAAATAAATATGGAAATTTATATATAGTTATTATAAGTATGTCCCCTGGATATATAACTATTATATACATGGTTTTTGGATATATTATCATTGGGTATATACAATTAGTAAGTTTTTTAATAGAAATAATAATAATAAATATGTATATATTGAAATAAAAACATAATATTTATTTAAAATAGATTATTATTAATGTAAATTATTATACATAATGATTTTGCATATTAAAAATATCCAAATAATAATTTTATACCATTTAATTGATAAAATCAAATAGTTATAATATGGATAAATAATTTAAATAAGACACGGGTGGAATTATTTATGGTTATAAAATGATATTTTTAAACGTACTATATTTATGAATTATTTTTTATATATTTTTTAAATAAATCAAAATGAATGTTTTTATGAAGTATATAATATAATATTTTAATGAATAAAAAATATTCACAATCATTTAGTTATTAATTGACATGAAATGATATTATGAATGATTAATGTTTTAGACACCAATTATCTCTAAAAAACTATTTTAAATATTTCATATTTTCATTTAAAAGATTAATTTATCATATTTAGATATTTCAATAGATTTAATAGTTTTCGTAATTTGAAATAATCTCTTTGAAATTAGGTAATATTTTAAATTAATTTAGAGATAAAAATATATGTTATAGAAGAAAATATGGTGTAACGACAATAAAAATTTAAAAGGTATAAAGGGTATAACTAATTGTAAAATATATAAAATAACAGGAATATTTATCCTTTAGATGATGGATTATTTTTTAAATATCCCATAGAAATTACTTTTCCACTTTTTATCAATATAATTTTGAAGATGAAAATCTTACACCTTAAGAAATTAATATTTTAAAAAATACCAAACATAAATAACCTAAAAGAATATCCCTCATATTCACATACCAGACATATAAATACATTTGGTTCCCACTATAATATAAAATTATTATTCCTCTTTCAAATACTTCTTATAAATTTAGTAGCTTTTAGTTCCATGAAGGAATCCAAAATACTTCATTTCGATAGAATATGTATCTAAAGGGAGAGACTTAGTCAAAGTGTTTGTATTATTTTATCGTATTTTCTATATAATTTTCATATAAATGCTTTATAAAAAAACTTTTACAATAAAAAAAATATATAAACATAATTATTCTTCTACCAAAATTTTAATCCTATTATATAACTCTATACACTTACTTTTTACTAGTATAACAACTTTTTGTTTTTGTCAGGTAAACCACACAAAAGATTGATGTTATAAAAACATCATAATTTTTATCATGAATAACTATATATAAATTAATAATGGAAATATATAATATTAGGGGGTAGTTTATGTCGTGAATATATTTTTTTAGGCTTTCCATCAAGAAATTAAAATTCATTATAATGTAATATATTATATTGGTATAATACCAGAAATATTCTTATCGTAGATTCCATTCTCAATAACTATACCCATAAATTTGATAGAATGAACATGGAACTAGATAAATCTATGTAATAATAATTAAATACCTTAAATAATATAGAAATGATGAACTCAATATCAAAAAACAAGGATCAACATCACTACTAAGAATCTTATATGAATTAGTAAATATTAATAACAACTGATGATGAAAATAAACTATAAATTAAAATTAAATGGGTAATTTATTTTTATAATAATATTGTATTAATGATAATATATATCAGAATGGTTTTTAAATAATTCATTAAAAGGATCATGTTTATAACACATGAAGTCAAATAACTTCAATTGATGTTGGGAGTAAAGGTATTGGCTCCATCACTGATCTCTATTTAAAATCGATATTGTTATTCTAAAATATATATAATAATATTATATAATAATTATATTAAAACAATATTTATTTTATAATTATATGTTTATTCATTGTGTGTACAAGCCTTCATATCATTATTCCTATATTAGGTTTAAAATTCAATCGAAATGATATTTATAAGTAGAGAAGAGATTATCTGTTATTTATTGTTCGAGAATATTCTCATACTTTTCAACATTATATATATTCTTTTATTATATTGTATACCTATACATATATGAATACTTAAGGTCTTTTTCATTTCACATTAATTTACATTAAAATATAATATTTTTAGTTTTTTGGTATATTCATCTTCTGTTAATTTTTTTTTTAACAACAGTGTAAAAGGAATATAGTATTTAATAATTATATGTAATAATATATTTCACAATTGTATCCATAAGATATAATTATGATACATCATGTACATTTTATCTAAAATTTCTAAAATTAATTTGTATTCCATTTTTTTAAAATATTTTCAATTAAAAAAATGATTTCAAGTGTATTGGATATTTCTGGTTCATTTTCACTAAAATTATATAATTTTATTATAAATGTGTTTTAATTATATTTAAATATTATTGGATGTTTATTATGAATATTTATGGATATTATCTAATGGTATCCTCCAAATTATTTCCCCATATTCATTAGGATATCTTCATAAGAATTTTTTCCTAACAAAAATTTCTTTTCAATGGGTTAAAAAAACTATTATAGAATTAAAAATATTTTTATATTCATGTGGAATATATATGTATAGTCTATCATTATTTTATTGAAACCTCCATTATATAAGCCTAATATTTTATGCAATGAATTATCTCATGGGAATACATCCAGTAGTTAGTGAACCGAAACCCCTAAGGTAAATTTTCACTATGTGATGGGAGGGAAAAATTTTAAACAAACCTTTAATGAACTATATAAATAATTATGTCTTATATGATGACAAGTAAAAGATTTGGGAGTAAACCCAGTCTATTAAGGGAATATGTCCACTATGTGATGATATTCATTGTTTTTCAACATATCATAATAAATTAATTCTTATGATAATGTTTATGCCACATTATTATACTTATATAATAGTTTTATTAATTAGAATTACTAACTATGTCTTAAACACTCATCTTAATCATGTCATATGTTATTCAGAAATAATTACTCCATGAACCATGATTTGTGATATATTATTTATTGATTATTATTCACATAATATATATTTGTGAACCCTAATTATATTCTATTACACACTTGATTATCTTAATAACACATATTATCATTTATTGTTTTATATCCTTTTATCCTTATAGAGACTATTATCTCACCCTTTCATATATTTCAATATCTTAAGGTAATTTAGAATATTATTAAATATTATATTTTGGTAGTGCAATCATATATATGGAATATATGTGGGATATGTTGAATAATGGTTGTATAATAAGTATACAGTGAATCTAGTATCCATAAACAGAAAACATATATGCTATATGACTTGTTTTATTATAAGAGGAAATGAATATTCATATAAAATGATTTAATATGGATTATTCATTGTTAAAGGGTTCAAATATTCTTTTAAATCTTAACATGAAAATAATGGGATCATGTTTATTATATTTCTCTATATGAACTACAAAAAAATTATGTATATAGAGTAAAAATATAAGTTCTGTTAAAATGAGAAAAAAAAATTCTTACAGAATTAAATCATTTGGTTTTCTTCTTGAGAGAATATTTGAATACAGTTGGTAAAATTAAAAATAGTTTCTTAATAAGGGAATAATCAGGCAAAATATTTATGAAACATGGTTCAAAAAACCTTATATAGATATACTTCACAATATGTAACAGTCAATGTTTTATGAAGATAAAAAACATAGGTATAGGAATATTTGAGAATAATAAAATGGAAATAGTCTTATCGGTAAATATATCTATAGTAGAGTTTGAAAGTAATTATACAAGGATATAAAATTAAGTACATTGATATGATGTGAAGACTATTTAAATTTAAAATAATTGTTTATTAAAAATGAAGTATATTTTCAAATTTTATATGTTGAAAACATAAACCGTTTCGGAATAGTGAGTTAAGAATAAGATAGAATTAAATATAGTTCATTAATACTGATTCAGATCCAATTGGTGAAGATTAAGGTGTTATTAATGATGATAAAATGAATCATCAATGATTATTCAATCATGTGGAACCAAAAAATATAATATAAAACTTGAATTGTAATTGAATAACAAGAATAAAGTTATATCTTGAAATAAAAACAATCCTTATTTGTCTTGTTGAGCTAAAATTAGTATTAAAGGATATTAAGAATAATTAATGGGTAGAAAAAATTAATGAATAGATTGATGAAATTTAAAGGGAAGAATATCATTAGATCTATGTGTGTGTTTAAAAAAATGTTAATTACAAATATGATGTTTGATGAAATAATTCCATATTAGTGAGAAAATTATACTATCAGATTGATGACACTAATATTGAATAAAACTATTTCCCTTTTTTGTTATATAATAGGATGAGGATGTTCTAGGTTATAATTTCTTAGACGTGTTTGAAAATAAATCAGATAAATGTAAGAACTACCTTCTAGAATATAAACTTGATGAAGATTAATATATAGAAAACATGAAGGTTTTATTCACAAGATTTGAATAAAAATTCTATTTATGATTATTTGTTATATAAATGGGATAAAACAAGTCCGTAGATCCTAGTATTAAAAAAATGGATGGTTGTCTAATATATATGAAATTCACCCATAGGAATGTTTTCTATAATCAGTATGTGATGGTGATGAGGAATTTAACTCACATTGTAGTTTTTATGTTTATTATATCATTTTTAATGGACAAATGAAGTATTATTGTGAATACATCATATATAAAATAGAAATTCATTTTTAAATTTGTATTCTGGTTAGAATGATTTTCTTTATAGGGTTACAAGTTGTTAAAAAAAATATAATTATTTACCATGTAATACATATGAGTGAATCATTTGAGATATTTTTCATGGATGATTGCATAGTTTTTTTCTTACACTTGATACATGGGATGAATATTAGTAAAGATGTTTTAGGTAAAAGTTTGAATAGAAGGAATTTTTATTGATAATTTTTAAATTCACTACTTTTGATCCATACATTTTTTATTTAGATACATTATGTGGTAGATATTAATTGGATATAGAAAAATCACAGATTTTTTATTCTAGGATATTTGTCACATACTTGGAAGAAACATTTATATTTTGTATACTATATAAAATATGTAAGAATCTAAATTTATTTTTGTTCATTGATGCTAATATAATTGAGAATTGTGTAGAAAAAAATTAAAATCAGGTAGTAATTTATTTTAACGGGAAAATTAGGTCTGATAAAATTGATGGAAGATTAATTTCTTTATTTTGAGAAATATAGGGGTTATATATGATCTTTCTACCAATTCTTGTTCATAAACGACCTATATTAAACACTAATTATAATACTTGAGATTAATAATTGATACGACAATGAGAATATCACCTGCTAAAAAAAGTAAAATTAATATATCCATAAATCCTTTGAAAATGTCTATATTTAAAAACACTAAAATTAGATGTCATTTTTTCCATAAAATGGATTGAAATAGAGATATGGGATAGAATTTCTCTCAAAAGGGGATAAATTGTCGATATTTTTATCAAGGAAATTCCCAAAAATAGTCTTAAAGGCAATAAGTGGAACACGAATGTTTATAACATACCTCCCAATTAGAAAATCTTAGAAGGCCCCATAATTTTTGGTTTTTTTGAAAAAGGGATAAAGGTAAAAAAATCACGTTACAATATTTTTCAATAAAATATAATATTATTTCTATGAAAGAAGAAGTTAATGTATGGATTGTGGGGGTGAGAATAAAAATTTGTCCCAATTTTTCAGAACAAAATCAGATGTAATTATATGAAAAATTTATTTAACATGTAATCGACATTTAGGATATTTCAATTTGATAAAGGATTTGATTTTTTGATTTTTATCAAATGTTTTTTAAGTTGAAAAAAAATCTAATTAGGGAGATTCAAAAACCCATGGAATTGATATATGAGTTCAATATTTGATGTAAATAATGAACGAAGATCACTAAAATTAATTTGAGAATGATGTTGGGATTTTTTCAGTGAATGGAGATTCATTATTTACATTTGATGAAGTTACAAGATGGTTTAATGATATTTTTAAATTTTGAGTTAAAAATGTAATTTAGAAATGTTTTTTATATGTATGGGTACCTTTGAATTTATATAAATATTAAAGGGTATTCCAAAACAATTATATTTTAATATATAAAACTATTTTATCATTATGTGATATATAAATTTATTTAGGTTGTTTTATATGAGTAACTTAAAGGTACCAAACATATCATAAAAGTACCTATTAGCTGATTTAGAAGAATTAATAAATACATAAACCATATATTGATATGTATGAATAATTTCATGAAAATACAATGATTTTTTTAAAAACTTGTGTTCTAGAAAACAAAAGGATCGTGTAAAAAACGAATATACCTAGAGCTATATTTAGCGGTATCTCACAATAAATTGGATATATTTTTTTCCACACAATGATATAAATATTTACATTCATTTTTGTGTAAATTGTATCGATGTGATATGTTATGGAAGTCATTATTAAATTCAATTTGTAAAACAATTGATATATCATGTACATATTTTATAGTATATTGAAATTTCCAACACATATATAATGGTCAAAAGAATCATACATAGGTATCAACATGAGATTAAGATGATATAAAAGGGTCTTCAAGAAAATACATAAGTGTAATTTAAAATGATTAAGATGAAAATCTATAATCCCAAATTTTGACCTCACCTGTGTTGATAATCCCAATTATGCTTTAATATGTTTTGTTAATCCAAAATAATGTTTATCTATATATTAATCCTTTCCTTCCATTACATTCTATGGTTAAGTTAATAAACATATCAAAATCATTATTGGAATATGTTAATCAATGTTTCTATATGTTTATACATTCTTTGAAATAATTCTAACTCAATCTCGACATGTTTTTCATAGAATAGATAAGTGTTAAGTCCATCGATATGAAGTTCACTAATACAAAAAGATACAAAACTACTGATAAATCTAAGTACACCGGTTCAAAAGTCTACTAATATGAATAAGGTCACCAATATGCATAATAGCTACCGATATAAGAATATATATAGATAGAATAAGTATACTGATATGCACAAGTAGACTGATATAGACAAACCAATACAAAGTCTACCGATAAGTAAAGATACGTAGTTACTGATATAAGCTACTAATACAAACAGACAGACAGTTACCAATAGAAACAGACAGATACTGATATAATGTCCACTGATACAACTATAATGTCTACTAATACTGACAGATAGATGACTACCGCTACAACGTCTACTCATATAAAAATTCCACCGATACAAGCCAGTTACCGATAGACCAACGCTACCGATAGAATGATTTACCGATACATAGAGATACTATTACACAAAGTAACAGCTATTGATACAAGGCATCCACTGACACAAGTCCAACATTACAAGTCTACCGACATAGATCTACTGATGGAAAATGACTGCTAACTAGTCCCTCTTTCTCAAACTATGTACTTTGTCAATATTTTTAATATAATGCTAATGATCATATTTGATGATTTTTAAGTACCTGCTATTAATTAATGAGAGTGGTTGGAATTTCAGGAACCGTACCGCGTACTTGTAAAAAGGTAATCATTTTCATTGTTGGAGATAATGATATAAAATGGAATCTCAAAAGCAGCCATGATGATACAAAAAAATGGGATATTCACATATACACAATAAAGAGGCGACATCCTTTCATTCTCCCACTTGAAGAACACTAGACATACATGAGGCCATTCATACAAGAAGAGAACACAAACTGAAATTTAGTCATGGAGTGAAGAAATACATTGCGATCTTCATACACTGGAGCTGATCAAACTGAACTTGAAATTCAAGGAATAAAACGACACTCTATTTTTTTTACAGAAACTAGAGAACGACTGAGGAGCACTTCTGATTAATCGAATGGAGTTTAGAGCCACACTTCAAATAACTAGAGAATTCTAAAATCATATCTACTCTCTCATAGTTATTATTTTACTAACTTTTTAGCAGTGTGTGTACTCCGTATATTCTACACACACTGACTCATGTGCTGAACTAGAGGATTTCTAAAGCCTCACTCAATATTTCCCATACTCTCTAATTTCCCACTGTGGATAGTGTTATAGGTCAAGTGTGGGCTGGATAGCCTTTGTGCTATGGTTTTGTTTTCCCATGTAGAACTATTCTAGAGTTCATAGGACCTGGACAGGCTTGGTATAGTTTTTAAACCCCGATCAAGGGTGTGGATCAAAGTTTATATAAATCATTTGAGGGGACTAACCCTCGACTTGAGAATGAACCTCTTGGTTATATCTACTGTACTTATTTATTTTTTTAAAACTATATTGAATATTCCACTCCTAAGTACATTGAAATATAAATATATTTCTAATGTAACTCTAATAGTTAAACTATCAAGTGTTTTTATTTATAGTAAAACATTAGGTTATTTTCAAAAGATAATTAATCTTCAGATTAGATTAACTGAGAACAAATCAATCACTTGAGAACCTAACTGACCCTTTACTATATTACAAATTCACTACAACTTAGCATGTTTTTCAATATAATGAATTTTTTAATAAGAATCTTCTTAATATAAATTTTTGTTGGAACTCAATTCACCTCCCTCTGGAATATCCACTCCGACCAAAATTTGGTATCATAGGGTTGTTTATTAATAAAGGATTTCCAAACACTCTCTTTTTCAAATATGATATTAGTTGTATCTTAAGGATCTTAAATTTCTGTTATTTCTAAATTTTATCTCTTTAAATCTTTTTCTAAAATCTTATTATGGATAATAGACAAGAAGGTTCTGCTACCAATAGGCCACCTTTCTTTAATGTTTTTAATTATGCCCAATAAAAACTAAAAATGAAAATTCATTTATAAAGTATGGGATATGACATCTAGACTAATATAGAAACTCAGTATAAGATTCTAGAAACTAAAAGAACTACTTGGGATGAACCTACTAAAACCGATTACAATAATAACTGTAAAGCTATGAATTCAATGTACTATGCTTTAAGAGATGAGGAATTTAATCACAAATATTCTTGTAAAAGTACTTACGAAATCTGGGATACATTGGTTATTTACCATGAGGGAACAACCAATTTAAAGGAAATGAGATTGAACACTTAAACTATTAAGTATGATAATTTTAAAATGAAGCATGATGAACCTATTTCTGACATGTATCTCAGGTTCAACGAAATTGTGAATACAATGACCTCACTGGGAATAGATGTTCCTGCAAAAGAGAAAATCATGAGGATATTAATATGTTTTCCAGAAATATTGAGAGGCACCTCAGTCTCAATAAGATAATCGTGTGACATAAGTTAACTTCTTGTTAAAGAGCTATTTGGAAAGTTGATGATGCATGAAGAAGAACTTAATGTGAATTCGGAGGAAGATGATGAACCTAAGAAGAGGTCAGTGGCATTGAATTCTAC
The DNA here is from genome assembly GCA_963277665.1 of Viscum album. Taxonomy (NCBI): domain Eukaryota; kingdom Viridiplantae; phylum Streptophyta; class Magnoliopsida; order Santalales; family Viscaceae; genus Viscum; species Viscum album. Next base: position 1,740,673,733 of record OY728128.1, on the reverse strand, counting down.
TGCCTCAAAGAGTAAGGACAAGGATAAAGGTCACATACCTATGGAAATATCAATATGGGAAGGTCTAGATTCTGATAGTGATGAAGAGATGGATCAGATAGGTAGACGGTTCATGAAGTTCTATAGGAAGAATAAATTCTTTAGAAAATCAAACTACAAAGTAAAGTATGAACAACAACGAAATTGGAAGAAAGGATGGATGAAAGGTGATAAGGATGATGATATAGTGTGGTATGAGTGCAAAAGGAAAGGACATTTAAAGGAAGACTGTCCAAAATTGAAGTTCTAGATGAAATATGACTATAAGGACAATAAATATAGGAAAGCTATAAAGGCAACATGGAGTACATCAGAAGACAACACAAGTGAATCTGAGACTTTTGATTCTGAAAATAATCATTCCAATATGTGTTTCATGAGAAACACATCTGAGGTAACATTGGATACTCCTACTTTAAATTCTTATTAATCTGGAGTCTATTGGGATTCTGAATCTGAAAATATGTCTAGTGGAGAATTATTTGAATATTTTATTATGCTAGAAGAAACAAGTAATGAATTGAAGGACAAGTATACGTCCTTAAATAAACAAAATGCTTTGACTAGATCTATTAAATAATTACTTTATATATAAAAGTAAAATAATTCTCAATTACTCAAGGAAAATACTGAACTGAAATTGTCTAATTTGAAACTTAGAAAAGAATTATAAAATTTCACGAATGGAAAGAACAGTCTTACTCAAATTCTAGGGAAAAAATTGGCACCAAAATACACCACTGGAATAGGCTATCTGCCTGGAAAGAGATAGATTACTAAAACATTATTTATTCCTAAATCTGGATATAATACTTCTAGTTCTAGTTCTGGAAATTCATATGCTTAAACTAGTTATTCACATAGTTATAGATAAAAAAATTTATCTTTTGAAATATATGGATTTTGTAAATTATATGAGACCCATAAAACAACTCTGGCTACCTAATGCTTTTCTTGCTAACATGTCTAGAACCATGAAAATATTAGTACCAAAATCATTTTCTAGTAAACCTATTTTGTAGGAAACCTGCTTAAAGAGTTCCTGTAGGAGGACATGCTATCTGGACAGTGGATGTTCAAGACACATTACAGGAGACTTATCATTTTTCAAAAGCTTAATCAAAGTTGATGGAGGCTATGTCACCTTTGGTGATATCTAAAAAAGAAAAATTCATTGGCTTAGGCCATATTGGTAACACTGATTCAGGTTTAATTTCTAAAGTATTATTTGTTGACAGATTAAAATACAATTTGTTAATTATTTCTTAGTTTTGTGATTATGGATTCAATGATAAATTTGAAAATTATTCTTGTAATGTTTTTTATTCTAAAAATATTTTATTCTTTTATTCTTTGATAAATGAAAATGTTTATGAAATTGATTTGAATTATTTATCTAAACAAAATATTACTTCTTTAAATGATTTTCATAAATATTCTTGGTTGTGGTATAGAAGATTAGGACACTACAACATTCATTCACTTAGAAAATCGACTAGGGAAAATTTAGTTAAAGACTTAACTCAACTAGAATTCCGAACATACAAAGTTTGTAATATCTATCAAAAGGGAAAGAAACATAATTTTTTTTCAATCAAAGAAAGAATTTTCAACTTCTCAACCTCTCAAGTTGGTTCACATGGACCTATTTGGACCATCTAGAGTTTCTAGTTTAAATAGGAGGCACTGTGTCTATGTCTTAGTAGATGATTTTTATAGATACACTTGGGTATACATTCTTGCTCACAAAAGTGAAGCATATTCTTACTTTATTAAATACTCCATGTCTGTAGAGAACCATAGTAGACTTAATATGAAGACCTTGAGAAGTGATCAAGGGCGTGAGTTTGAAAATCATGAGTTTGAATCATACTGCTCACACAATGGCTACAATCACAACTTCTCTGCCCCCAAGACACCACAACAGAATGGTGTAGTAGAAAGAAGATATAGAACCCTTCAAGAAATTACAAGAACTATGTTAAATGAGTATGACCTACTTGTTTAATTTTGGGTTGAAGTTGTAAATACATCTGGTCATATTATAAATAGAGTCTTGATTAGAAATTTTCTGAAGAAAACCCTTTATGTACTGTGGAATAATAAGAATCCTAAAGTTAGTTACTTAAAAGTTTTTGGTTGCAGAGTCTTTATTCTTAATACTAAGGATAATCATGACAGGTTTTCCTCTAAAAGTGAGGAGGGAATATTTCTAGGTTACTCTATGACCAATAAATCTTAATGAGACTTTAACAAAAGAACCAAATGTGTTGGCGAATTTGTTCACATCAAATTTGATGAAACTGATCCACATGAACCTAAGACTTCTCTTGAAAATCATGAAGAAGATATGTTTGTTCTTGATCTTAATGATAAAATCAATGAACCTATTGTAAAGACAACCAGTTCTGGATATATATTAGAATTTTCTTCTGGTGAACCCGAACCATGAGAAGAACCTGAAATTTCTATTACTACAATTACTAGATCAACTAGGATTCTAAAGAATAATCCTTTAGATGATGTTGTTGGTAATATTGATGGAGGGACACAGAATGGAGCTTCTTTTTGAAATCAGGATGAAGATCAAGCCTTTCTATCATGGTTAGAATCTAAAAATATAAATGAATCAATCAATGATGAATTTTGGGTAATTTCTATGCAAGAAGAATTAAATCAATTTGAAAGAAACAAAGTCTGGTAATTAGTTGACAGACCTAAGGAATCTTTAACCATAGGCACTAAATGGGTTTTTAGAAATAAAGTTAATGAGTCAGGAAACATAGTTAGAAACACAGAATTTATAGTTGCACAAGGGTATAATCAAGAGGAAGGAATAGACTATAAAAAAACCTTTTCACCTGTATCTTGATAAGAATCTATTATGATTCTAATTGACTATGCTTCTAATCTAAATTCCAAGTTATATCAAATGGATGTTAAATGTGATTTGTTATGGATTTATAATTGAAGATGTTTTTATTAAAAAACCACCTGGATTTACTAATCCTCATTTTCCAAATAGAGTTATTATGTTCTCTAAAGCTTTATATAGTTTGAAACAAGCTCCAAGAGCTTGGTATGATAGAATCAGTAATTTTCTTATTTCAATAGTGTTTTCTAAAGGGATTTTTAAACAAAATCTTTTTATTTAAAGAATTTATAAAGATGTGTTGATAGTAAAAATCTATGTTGATTATATTATTTTTGGATATTATAAAAAATCTTTGTGTATTGATTTTTCAAAGAGTATGGAAAATGAATTTGAAATGAGTTTAATGGGAGAACTCAAATATATTCTTGGATTTCAAATTTTTCAAAATCAAAATGGTATTATTTCAAATCAATGTAAATATACAAAGGATATTTTAAAACGTTTTGGTTTGGATTGTAATATGGGATGTGATACACCTATGAGTACCACCTATAAGTTGGATATTGATTAATCTAGAAAACTAGTGGATCAAACCAACTATAGAGGTATGATTGGAAGTCTACTTTATCTTACATCTGGTTGACCTTATATTATGTTTAGGGTATGTTTGTATGTATTATTTCAAGCTAATCGAAAAGAGACACACTTTATTGTTGTTAAAAGGATTTCAAAATATCATAAACATACTGCTAATTTGGGACTATTTTATCCAAAAGGACAAACATTCTATTTAATAAGTTATTCAGATTCTAACTTTGCTGGTTTCAAGTTAGACAGAAAAAGAACTTATGGAACATGTCATATTCTTAGTAAGTACCTAGTATCTTGGTGAAGTAAAATGAAGAATTTTGTTGCATTGTCTACTGCTGAAGCAGAGTATATAAACGCTGGTAGTTGCTGTGCACAAATTATGTGGATGAAACATACATTATTGGACTATGGATATCATTTTAAACATGTATCTATTAACTGTGATAACACTAGTGCCACTAATATCTCTAAGAACCCTATATCTCACTCTAGAACCAAACACATTCATGTAAGTCACCACTTTTTGAGAGATCATTGCCAAAAAGGTGATATTACCCTTGAATTTATAGGTATTGAACATTAATTAGCTGACATTTTCCCCAAACCCTTATGTTCAAATAGATTATGTTACACTAGACATGAGTTTGGAAAGATAGAATCTGTTTAGCCGAACCTCACTATTAGAAACCACACCAGTATGAACCTCACCATTATACCTCACCGGTATGAACCTCACTAGTATACCTCACTGGTATGAACCTTACCATTATACCTCACTATTGGTGGACCTAATCTATAAGAATACCTCACTGTTATGAATTCTCACCGGTATACCCTACTGTTAGGATTGCGCTGCATCTTAAACTTCTGTATATTTAGCCACCTGGATTTGTATCGTTTATAATTTACTTATTATGTTTTATTTATTTATTTTGTTATTCTTAAATGATAAAACATAATTCCTGACCTGATCTCGATCACCCTCAAACCCTTTAACTTCACGCCTTGTCTTCCAAAATCTTTGAAATCTAAGCCTCACGATTCGCGGAATGGTAAGAGTGAAGAGACCATCAGTCAGTGGAAAAGATGATGATCCGAATGCAAAGAGTCTCAAAGGAGAGTCTATTGGTGGAAGTGAAGTGATGAAACCAACTAATCCACATCTCGTTCAAATGAAGATAGATGTTGATAAAGATTTGTGCACAAAATGGCTAATGACCAGCATGCCATTAGTTGTATAAGTACTGGAAGACTATAAATGGGTGGAATACTTCTCGAATAACAATGGACCCTACTATCCGAAGCTGATAAAAGAGTTATATGAGTTTTTCTGTTTTGAGAAATCAGGATATGAGAATTTAATGATTTGATTTATGAATATAAAGGAAGTATATTTTTCCTCTACTGAATGGGCTGAATTCTTGAAAGTCTCACATGAAGGAGAGTATATAATTTTTTCAAAATTAGTACCTCCTACGAGTAACTTATTTTCTTATGAAACTTCCTTGGAAGAGTTGACAGGAGATAGAACTCCTAGGATAGTAGTGGCTATAAGAATGGATGGAGAAAACATACTGCTCTTCAATTTCATCCAGCATGTGTTGAGTCCAAGGAGAGGGGACTTTGCAAATCTGAAATATCAATATATTTATTTCCTACATCTATTAAGCCATCGTGTTAAGGTGAATCTTTTTAGAATATTAATGGTTCAGATTGAGGATATGACCTGGATAAAATTAAAATCCAATGCTCTATTCTTTGTAAAGTTAATTTCGGTTATGATAAAAGTGAAGGGAGTAGCTGAGTCTTAGGATGAGATAGTGGTGATAAGGAACAATTTTTGTGTCACAAGCACAGTTTTCAAATACATAAAGATAAATTGGAATACGTGGAAGAGAGCATGGGTCAGTGTTGAAGATATGTTGTATGATATGTTTGATCCTTTGGATAATCCTTCTAGGAAAAAGGATGTGAGGGATCCATGTCTTGGACCTGATGAAGAAGAACATCGGTATGGTGATGATACTGATGAAGAGGATACTTCTGTAGCTGATGGAAGGGATCCATACTTTCCCCCAAGTCCTGTTGCTGAAATTGTTTCATCTGGAAAGGAAAAATTCTTGGAAGAGACAAATTAAGAAACAACTGTTAGTGAGGAAGACCAACCTGCTCCAGAGAATGAAGAAGAAAGAGAACATGGAACTGAAGCATCTGCTTCTGCAACATTTAGTTTAAGTAAATTGATTAGAAGTACTGCTATGACAGAAGCTGTTCTTAATGAAGTAGATAGACATGCACCTATTCTTGAGGAGCCTCCTACTGTTGGAGATATGGAGATAGTTGTGTAAGACTTTTCTAAGGAAGACTGAGTTGGTGAGGGTGTTGTTTTTATACACATATAATAGAATGCACAAGTTGAGTGGGAGATTCCAACTAGACTAGGCAATGTTTCAGTAGCTGATGGAATTGAAGACTGGGAAAAAGACCCAGGTTTTGTTGTTTTTGGGTTGAACTACCCTGATTCGGAAGATGATACACTCATTAATAAACCACAAGTTAACTATGAAATATTCTCTGAATTGTTACACGAGGATGCGGTAAGGAAAGCTGATATAAACCAGTTGAAGGCTGATCTTACGAAATCCTTTGTAGAAGAGATAAATAGAATGGAAACCTCTTTCATTTTATCCATTCAATATGTTATGAATGACTTTGTGGCTAGTATTGTGTCTCAAAGAGTCCCTCCATTTGTACCTAAAAATCTAGTTACTAGGGCTGATCTTGAATCCATAAAGGATGAGTTGAAGGAATATTAGACTGTATTTTTTGAAGAATTAAAGAGCTATTTTATTGAAGAACTGAGAAAACTGGAAAAATATTTTTTACTCTCTATTGGATGTACTGTATTAAACACTATGATAGAGATGATTAATGAAATTAGAGTTTTTCATTCTCAGATTGAGAGATGGACATGAGGAGTTGTTTCCTTGAAGCAGTCTATTGCTTCCTTAACATCCTTGAGTAGTTCTCAAGACAAATTAATGCTGATATCAATTACATTAAAGGTGTAGAATGTCAATTTGTGGATGTATTTGAAGATTTTAAGAAGTATGTCAAATAGCATGTGAGCACATAGTGTTTGGTTGTCCAGAAGCTGATAACCAACTTAACCCAATCATTCAAGGAGGCCATTGCATTCAATATCAAACCTCTTGCTTCATCGAGTGATTCTATGGATGTTGATCAGTTTCGAGTAGTGATGAAAGAGGCTACTGCTTCTCAGAAAGAAGTAAAGGAAAAAAGTGGATTACTACTTCCAAAGAGTTTATACCAAGCATCAGTTGACCAACCATTTCAAACTTCTTTTGGAAAATATGATATTACCTCATGTCAATCAATCCTTCAGAAAAAAAGTAAGAAAGATCAGGGAATTGAGTCCATATTTGAAAAAATTTATGGAAAACCAGGATGATTTCATTTCTACTATGGAGAGAGGAGTAGGAATCATTATGGACTATAGAAATTTATTACTGCCATTTTTTCATGTGGACAGTACTCTTTTTATTGCACCTCTAGACCTTCCTGCCTCTTCCTGGGATGCCTTCATTCCTTAGATGACTCTAGTCCAAGAAATCAGGAGTTTCTCTCCAATGATCACACAGAGAGCTACCCACTACAGGCCAGGAATAGTGTATGTTTCTCAACCATCACTCGTGCTTTTTGGTAATCACAAGCCTTATACTAAAACTACCCAGCCTAAATCTACCTCTGAACCCAAAGGCACATCCAAATTTGACATTCAAGAGGTTGATTGATTAGTGTCTAGGCCCTTTGATGGGAATCACTTGAATTTTTTTTGGTTCACTTCTATATTTCTATGTATTTTTTCCTCAGTAATATATAAATTCTTTCGTTATCTCTTTTATGTTTTGTTACTTCTCTTTTCCTCTATTTCCTTTCTATCCCACTTTTTTCTAATCACAAAGGGGGAGAAATAATATCTAAGTAGGAGAAATAAGGGAGAAATAATATAACATCGGATATATAATACAAAGGGGGATAACTGATATGAAAAATCATTATATTTCATGAGTATAATACATTTCCCTCTGCTAAATTTGTTTTATATATTTTTTTTACCTCTGATACATGTGTATATTTTTATTTTATATTTTTTTACCTCTGATACATGTGTATTATATCTCTGATACAGTTGTTTTATACCTCTGATACATTTTCATCTAATAATCTATTCTCTAATATATTTGTTTTGAAACTCTAGAACATTGTTTTTCTCCATACCTCTGATACAATTGATTTTAATACTATATCATATGATATTGTTTCAAAATCTCACATTTGAAAATTTCATTACTCACACTGAGAAATAATACCCATTGTATTTTATACTGATGCATTAATGAGTATTTTGGATTACAATACTATATGTTTTGATTATCCAAAAGGGGGAGACTATTGATCTCACCTGTTTTGAAAATCCCAATTATGCTTTAATATATTTTGATAATCCCAAATAATGTTTATCTATATATTAATACTTCTAATATATTAAATTCTATTATTAAGTCGATAAAAATATCAAAATAATCATTGGAATATGTTAATCAATGTTTATCTATGTTTTTTACATACTTTGAAATAATTCTAACTCAATCTGGACATGTTTTTAAAAGAACAGATAAGTGTTAAGTCCACCAATATGAAGTTCACTGATACAAATAGATACATAGCTATTGATAAATCTAAATACACCGGTACATAAGTCTACTGATATGAATAAGGTCTCTGATATGAATAATATCTAACGATAGAAGAAGAGATACTGATAGAATAAGTCTACCGGTATTCACAAGTCGACAGATAGAAACCTACAAATTCATAGTCTAACGATATGTAAAGATACGTAGTTACCGATACAAGCTACCGATACAAATAGACTGAAAATTACTGATAGAAATAGACAGATATCAATTTGAAGTCCACCGATACAACAATAAAGTCTACCGATACAGACAGTCAGATTGCTGCCACTACAAATTCTACCGATATACAAATGCCACCTGTACAAGCAAGTTACCGATAGAACAATGCTACAGATATAAGGAGTTACTGATACATAGAGATACTATTACAAAAAGTAACAACTACTGATACAAGGCATACACTGACACAAGTCCATCGTTACAAGTCTACAAACAGAGAGCTACTGATGGAAGATGACTATTAACCAGTCACTATTACTCAAACTCTATATGTTATCAATATTATCAATATTATTCTAATGGTCATATTTGATGATTTTTATGCACATGATATTAATTAATGATAGTGGTTGGAATTTCAGGAAACGTACCTCATACCTATAAAAATCTAATCATTTCCATTGTCGAAGCTGAATATCTAAAAGGGAATCTCGAAAGCAACGAGGATGATACACAAAAAAGGGATATTCACATTTACACAATAAAGAGGAAACATCATTTCATTATCTTACTTGAAGAACAATGGACATAAAAAAGGCCATTCATACAAGAAGATAACACAAGATGAACTTTAGTCAAGGAGTGAAGAACTACAACGAGCTCTTCATACACTCAACCTGATCAAACTGAACCAGAAATCCAAGGATGAAAACGACACTACTTTTTTCTAAAAACTAGAGAATGTATCAGGAGAACTTCTGATTAATCAAAAGGATTATATAGATACACTTCAAATAACTAGACTATTTTATACTCATATCTACTCTTTTTTAGTGATTATTTTACTTACTTTTTAGCAGTGTGTGTACTCTGTTTATTCTACACACACACACTGACTCTTGTGATGAACTAGAGGATTTCTAAATCCTCACTCAATATTTCCCAAACTCTCTAGTTTCCCACTGTGGATAGTGGTAGAGGTCAAGTGTGACCTTGATAGCCTGTGTTCTTTTGTTTTGTTTTCCCACATAGAACTATGGTAGAGGTCACAGGACCTGGACCGTCTTGGTACTATTGTTTAACCACGATCCAGGGTGTGGATCAAAGTTTATATAAATCATTTGAGAGGACTAAGCCTCATCTTGATACTGAGCCTCTTGGTTGTATCAGTTGTTCTTATTTTTTAAACTATATTGAATATTAAGCTGCTAAGTACACTGAAACATAAATCTATTTCTAAAATAACTCTGATAGTTAAACTAGAAAGTGTTTGTATTTATAGTAAATAATTAGGTTAGTTTCAAAAGTTAATTAATCTTCAGATTATAATAACTAAGAACTAATTAATCTCTTGAGAACCTAACAGAAACTTTACTATATTTCAAATTCACTATAGTTTAGCTTCTTATTCAATTTGGGGGATTTTTTTAATAAGATTCTTTTTAACAGAAATATTAATTGGAACTCAATTCACCCCCATCTTGAGTATCCACTCCGACCAACACCATGGACGATATTAAATGTTAATATGTATTTAAAAATGTTAGGTTTATAGGTACATAATATTATAAAATGCTAAGATATTATTTATGGATTAAAATACCAGGGTTATAATTGTTTTATTGTGGTGAAGGAAAAGTCTGAAGGATAATTTATTTAATGTTTCACTTCTTTAGTATTCAATAATACTAAAATAGAAAATTTTTATAGTCATTAAGGATTAATAATTATATACATGATACATGAATATAAATGAATTATATACAAACTTATGAGATGTAATTTGAGGGTTATTTATAGATTTTTATATGAATCACTACCAATAAATATAATTTCACTGAATTGAATGTGTGTTCAGTTGAATAATTAATAATAGTGTACGAGGGAAATGTTTTCATATTCAAAAAAGTAATATTCACGAATAAGAAATCAAATATTATAGATGTTAATATATTTGAAGTATAGAGTCAATATATTGAGGTTTATAAAAAAATGGTATACTATTCAAAAATAAAAAGTAAATTCCTATGGATGAAGTTATTTAGTATGCAATAAAATTATGGTAAAAAATATTCAAATGTTTGAGAGAAATATCGCCAATCTATTAGAGAGGAATCCTATACGAAAAATTATCTATAACATACTAATTTTATATATTATTAGAAATCAAGGGAGTCAGTATACAAAACTAGTGGGATATGTAATTGTTGGGAAATTTTTTTATTTTAATAGTGGTATCATCCCATATATCATTTCTTTCACAACTATATTATTGGAAAATGTGTTTATTTAACTTTAATAAAACACAAAAATGATGTATCCCACCCCATTATGGCATAAAATTTTAATACTATTTCATACTAGGGGTCATGTTTATTTCTACTACATAAAGGTGCAAGTCAAATAAAAATATTAACATGATATTAATTACAAAATATAAAATATATTAATTTTTAGAGGTAATTTGAAAATAAAACAAAACTAATTCCACCCAATTATCAATACCAAATCATTTTTGTTGTCCCTTCATTCCCATTCTTATCTTTAAACACTTGATAATTGTTGTAATCCTCCAGAAAATAAGAAGATAGACGTTATGTAGTGAATAACTTTAATACCAATATTTATTGGGTGATTTTGGTAGAGATAATAAACCAATGAATTTTTTACTAATTTCCCAAGAATCATTAAATTATATTGTTTTATTTTCAGTTATTTATTAATTAGATGGATAGAGATTAAAATTTTAATTTTATAAGAAAAGAAAATGTAGTTATAGATTATTGTATGATTTATGATCAAGATGTTTTTTTTTGAATCATAGGATACCCAAGGTCATTGTATCTAATCAGGATTTGAGGAAAACATCTTGATTTTGGTAGGAGTTACACATGGATTTTGGTACTCATGGTTTATTGATAATGTCTAATTATCCATTGGTAACATTCCAATCTGAGAATTCTATATAAATTTTGAGGATATGTTTAATGAATATAAACTTAATTTTAGAGTATCTTAATTGGAAATATATATATTTTTAGTGGTATGTAAAGAAATAAAAATTAATATTATATTTAAATTTATCTATTTCAGACATTAAATGAGAGGCAATTTCAATCCCACTTATAATGTATGGAAGCCATCGATGATTATTTATTTGATCCTAGTGTGGTACAAGTGGAATTTAATGAATTGAAAATTATTTATAAGATATTATCAAGGGATTATAGTGGGTATTTCATATTTTTATGAAATATTCAAATATATAGTGATTTTTCTAAGAGATTATCTCATTTTTCATGTATTTCTTCTGTTAAGACATGCTTGATTTGGAATTAAAGGATAGTTTTTTTCTTTGATAAGTGGAATAAATAGTATACTTATTATGGATTGGTAAGTATATTATTTTTTAATATTACATTTTAAGTATAGTGAATTTTATGAAATATTTAATGTAACATTTTTGAGGTCTTAAAAACAATATTAAATTCATATTCTAAATTTTATTATGTTTAATTATGTTTTAATGAACATATTTTTGAGTGAATTTAATTTATTGTGGATTATAGTGATAATAAAATGTAGGGAAAAATCATGACAAATTTATATGTTATATAGTACCATAAATGATCATAATTGGATAATTGGGAGTGAGAAGAAAAAATGAAAGTATAATGGGTGGAATTAATAATTAAAGACAGTCAATAAAACTTCACAAGAATAAAAACCTTATGGTTGAGTGATTAAAAAACTCTATTTATCTAGCAACACATTTTAAAATATTAATTGGATTTATATTTGTGTTGATTTACAAAGGGATAAATTCTAGAATTCTATGAAAAAATAATTAGAGAGAAAATTTAAAAACTATTTTTTTAATAATTATTTAGAATATACCCTAGGGTACCTATTTTTAATGTACCTTTCACCCTATAGGAGATTCAAATGGCAACAATTCTTGTACTAACCATTGGGATTCTTGTTGGTATACACTATTTGGTCAATAGGAATGAACACGTTAATCATTATGTTCTAAAGTGGGGGATTAAAAGTGATATTTTTGAATGTATAGTTATGGATATAATATCAATTTATATATGTTATTTTTTTAGTATTTAGTTTTACATGTAATTATCTTTATAATCATTCCATTTCCCATATTAACTTTTTTCTGAAGGCTTAATGTATTGTTGGATATATACTTTATTCCATTTATATTTTCTAGTTTTATGGATTTATCAATTTTTTGGTTTTGAGAATAAATTTTGTATCCAACAATACTATGATTTCTTTATTTATCAAGTGGTAGGTTACCACTAAAAAATATTTTAATTTAGTTTAGTTTTTATATATTAATATTGAATATCTATTGTAGTTTAATGTATTGTATGATCATATTTTAGTTAAAATTAATCTTAATATATTGAGAATGTTTATATGTGATATTGATGCATTTGAAACGTTTATAAATCTATTTGTGCAAAAAAAACTATTAATACTTATTATACGATTAAAAAAAGGAAAATCCTAGAAAAAATTTTTTTTTGGGAAATATTATTCATAAAATTAATAATATTTTTTGTAATAAAAATTAGTGTTTTAATGTTTTATTGATAATTAAAAATATTATTTGGTTGATATAAATTCACATAATTGTTTATTGAACTCTTATTTATTTTAATGATTAATTTTGGTGAGAATGGAATATTTATGTTCTTAAATATGAATTTAAAATAACCTTTATAAAAATTTGAATCAAATATATAAGGGGGATACTAATTTACACCAGATTGAAAGTGAAGCCAATAATTAATGGTTTATATTGGGAATTTTATGAGTATTATGCTTTATTATTTTTTGTATTAATATGTAAATATATTGAATGATATTTTATTAATTTCATGTGTATTTTACAAATAAATTTAGATTTTAGATATAATAAATAAGGGTTTATTAATTTCATCAAATGTTGAATTTAATGTTTGTGGCTTTGATATAATCATATAATTATTTTGTCTTTAAAATTCCATGATCTTATCTGATTATAAGGAGCCTTGGATTAGTCTAAGAAATTAGATAATGATATGTAATCATTTAGATTCACAAAGAAATGTTTTAGGAAAATGAATATTTAACATCCCATGTTTTTATAATATTATTATAATATAAATGTGTTTAGATACTATAGATATTTGGTTAACCTTTACATTTTATTTCAATGAATGATTAAGTAAGCATAGTGTTCTTGAGTGGATTGGTTGACCCTAATATTATAAAATAAATATCATAAATGATGTGATTAAATCACAAAATAGCTTAACACTATTTATATTAAAATATATAATTTATACTGAATATATGATTTTTTAGTGGTCTCTATAGAGAACTACTTATCACTCATTGTATGTACAAATTTTTATGCATTAATATTATAAAAATAGTGTTTCATGTAATGGTTAACAAAAATAGTGTCTAGTATATGATGTTAGGAGATAATAATTATTTTATTATTTATTATTTTGGAGTCATGTGTTGTGGTTTTCCTTATAATTTTATTTTTTTAAACTCATTTTTATTATTTAGGATATGATACATGGGATACATATTTATATCATGTTGGGTAATATAGCTTATTTTCTATTTGCGATATGTTTTTCTAAATATTAATTTGAATGAAATCATTTTTATTGATTGCATATGGTTATTATATTATTTATATTAGAGATTTTTCATGATGATATATTGGAGGGAAAATAACTCTCTATATGATAGATGTAGACCATCGATGCTAATTGAAAGCCTCTAGTGATAGAGGAGAATAACTGAGTACACATGACTTATTACCTAGGTGTCATTTTCATTTCATAGATTCATGATAAAAAATTATGTTACATTTATATGATATCGTTTTTATAATTATTTATTATAAATGTGATGTAATAAAGATGGATCATGTAATGATGGAAAGTGTCGCTATGGGTGGAACTTAAAAAAATAATGAGAGAACATATATGTTGATTGGGAATAAAAGATTATATTTTATTAAATATGGATTATGATAGAAAGAGTCTTTATTAGTGGAAATCTACTAACAATGAGAGTCCCTACAAAGTATAGTTTCCAAACAATGACATGATTTATAGATTTGGAATATGAGTATATTTTTAGTTGGGAGATACCCAACAGTTGAATATTCAATAACAATGAGAGTAGTTTTCGGTAATAAACATCATAACTAATATGATTTATTATTACAACCCGATGTTAATAGAATTGGATATTTGTAAGTTATATTTTTTATTCTACATAATGAAATAGATATAGAAATATGAAGTTGTGTTATATCAGGTCCATCAATTGTGATTAATGAGTTGTTGTTTTTTTAATTGTTATTAATATTTACGGATTATTTTTTGATTATATCATTTTGTTTATTAAATTTATAAATAAATTAATATTCTTTATTCGTAAGGATATATGATATGCTTAGGATGAAAAAAAGATGTATATATATTTTATCACTATTTTATATAGTTATCAATCAATTTAGATACACTTTTCAATGATATAGGTAATTTTTATTTATTATACCTCTAGAAAAATATACATTCTTGTGGAGGTGGATTTATTTATACCCCACTAAGGGTTCTAAAATATAATAAAATTTCTAATTCAATAAATTGTTTTATGATTTTAAAATTTTAAAATTGTGGAGAAACCATATGGGTGACTAGGTAACCATCATACCAACCTAATCTTGTGTCATGTTATATAAGGAACCCATATTCCTTATCCTTATTATTGCATTCCCATGTCATTTTACCTTATCAAAAGAGTTAGGTAACCATAGTGGTTAGAATCGATTACTTTTTCACCCTACATAAATTATGCAAAAAAGTGTGTGGGTGTGTTAAATAATCATCAAGAAGAATCACCAATAGCATTTGAGTCCAAGAAATTTATTCTCAACAAATCCAAGATTCCCATTTGTTGTTTTTTAAACAAAAATTTGGCGAAAATGAGGGTGATTAAGGGTATTTTTTTATTTATATAAATATTATTTTGATTTGGTTTGAGAAATTTTATCTAGGTCAAGTGATAGAAGATAGAGCAGTGTTTGTACCACAAGTTTAACATGGGAGAAACAATTTTGGTGCATATTTCATCATCATTCCAATACCATCTTGTAGATTATTATAGAAGTAACCAATACTAAAAATACATAGTGATACATTCTCATTCCTTATCACTACCATTTCATTATTCCTTATCAAAGTTTAAAGGTTACCACAAGTGGTTATCTTATATTATATGGCTACCCAAATTCTATTGTGGAACAAGTAAAGGTGTCTGTGAACTAAGAATTAATAAGACATTATAATAGCATTTCAGCACATTAAATTTATCCCTAACCCATACATGATTTTATGTAGGGTATTTTAAAAAGAAAATTATGTGGAATTTTATACAGTATATTGGGTATTTTAATATTTTAAAGAATATTATTGGGGTTTAGTGCGAGAAATATTTTCTATGTCAAGTGATGGATGCTCTATTAGTTTATTCACCTGATGATATATTTGGGAGAGCCTAGATGGATAAAACTACATTTACACCATGTATATTTTTATTCTTCCATATTAATATAGTGCCCCAAATATTAATTATACAAAATATTTTTTTTGTATGAAAAAAGATTCCATTGAATAAAATCTTGGCTGATGCATTAGATATAAATTAAATTGGATTAGTTTCTAAAATATGCATGTACCCAAAATTCATTGGGACTTTTTTTCTATATGATCATAGATAGATCAGTATATAGTGTGAGTGAATAGAAATAAGTGGTAGTGTCTAGGAGAAATTATAATATTTGATTGATCAACATGGAGTTAGAGAGTGGGAAGTCTCAAGATGTTCTTTCAGTGAATTCACTTTGGGAAGAATTCATGGTTTTGAAGGAATAAGTGATGAATATCAAAGGAAATTATTTATGTAGCAGAAAAAATTTATGCAGTTGGTTAATAATGTTTAGAATAACACATGTTCTATGAAATTCAATTATTATTCATGAAATACTTCTTTATTTGATTCATTAGGGAAAACTTTTCATGGAAACTAGAGTTAAGAGGAGATTATTTTCATTTTTCATTGTTTGTTGGTTTTTAGAGATATGGTTTTAAATGGAGAAGAAAAATTGGTCATGATAATATATGGGCACCAACATTATTTGGGGAACTATATTGATAGAATGACTTGCTGAGGAACACTATAAAGAGTGGGATAAACTGTATATGAAAAGTGTATAAAAAAGTAATAGAGGATAATGATAGGGCCTAAGGGTTCAAAAGATGTGTTTCCAGAAGGATGAACACAGATGGGAACATTGAAATGATTACTCAATGAAATAACAAAGGTTTCTATTAATGTATCATAAAGATAGATGTCAATATGCATCAATTTGATGTTGGATCTTTTGAGATATATTTTAGGGATGTGAGTTTAGTTATTTTAATTTGATTTCCAATGTAACTCAATTAATTTATATCATATTGAATAAGAATAGATTTTTTAATCTAGTTCATATTTGATATACCATATTAAGAAAATAATCCTTATGTGTATTTTTAGGTACTTTTTAATTTAATTTTTTTATTTATTTTCATTTATGCTCACTTTTATTCTTATCATAATTAGAAATTTCCATAACCATATGATTGATGATGACTTGATATAGAGGCCGGTATTCGCAAATCCAGTCCTCAAGATCATGGGAGATGGATGATCAAACAAAGTCCATACATATAGACTTTTTTGTTCATTCATTATCTATTAATGGAAGATAATTAATCTAGTGATTTGAATAATGCAATCAACAAAACCAATTGGTATCATTTTTTGGTTTCAATGATTGAAGGTAGAGTAAAATATCAGAAGCTTATAGTGGAGAAATTAGTAAATAATTTAAATGATCTTAGAGGAAGAATTGTGGGTCCACATAATGAGGTATCCTATTACAAAACTAAATAAATATCATTGTAACCTCGTTGAAATTTTAGTAGTGTTTTTAATATATATAAAATCAAAATGGAATAATTATGATAATTATATAATTGATTCATTCTATCGAATTCTCTATTTTTGTAGTTGAATAATAAAAATTATGATAGAATATAATTGTCCCATATATATTTAAAATACAGTGGGATACCACAATTTAGAAGGATATAATTTAATTGGCTAGTAATCAGTTTAATTATTTGATTGTGGATGTTTTAGATCATATAATATGTTAGTTTAAAATTACTAGATGGTCTTATAACACTTTCAGATATAAAAATCACCTCAACGATATGATTGGAATAGGAAGGAAAAAACAACATGAATATGGATTATTGAAGAAGTTATAATCATGTTAAATGATAATATAGTTTTTGATTTATGTGTCATTATAAGTCCATATGGTTTATATTGGTGACCTGAAGGCTATATCCCATAATACTAA
This sequence comes from Viscum album, assembly GCA_963277665.1. Lineage (NCBI taxonomy): Eukaryota > Viridiplantae > Streptophyta > Magnoliopsida > Santalales > Viscaceae > Viscum > Viscum album. The sequence goes on along the minus strand of OY728128.1, from coordinate 1,740,655,780 downwards.
TTTTTATAGGTTCCTTGAACCATCATATATTAGGAATGTTATTTTTTATACCAAAATTGAGTCTTCACACAATTATTGAGTCTTGAATTTACTCTCGAGGTTGCATCGGTAAATACACTTTGAGTGGGAGAGGGTTTGAAGAATAATTTTGATGTTATGGTTCTATCTAGATGAATAATTATATAGTTTAAAACACAATAGTACTATATGATTGTCAATTAGAAGAAAGATGATTTTTTAATACCATTCCAGGTACATGTTGGTTGGATTTATATTCATGAAACAAGTGGAAAATTTTCAATTATTTAGTTAGAGTGTTGAATCTAGGTACCAAATAACCAAAATATAGAATTTTGGGAATAGTTTTTATGATAACACATTACGGGGAGAGGATGAAGGGTGAATATTTCAAGGAGATGTGATATAATCCTGAATCATGAAGGAAAAGAGTGTAGTATATAGTACCTAGGGATAATATTCAAATTTTAGTGAATTCTCATAGAGAATACATTTTATATAATTAAAATTTAATCGACCCATCATGAAGAGCCACAATAAATTCAAATGGAATTAAAGGTTTGAAAGATAAGAGGGTTTAGAATGGATAAGTTTTTTGAAGATTATAATATATATTTTCCTAAAACTCAAATACCAAATTTGAATTTCAAGAATATATTTCTCACTATGTATGCTTATATTATAAAATAATGTTTTGGATAGATGGGATTTCACGCATCGAATGTTTTCTTGATGAAGTTTTCAGGTGTTGTGTTATGAAAATGGTTGTACACAATGTTTTTGTTTTTACTATAACATGTGGTATTTGATTATTACAGTTAGGGGAATGATTTAAATGAGGATATTAGAAATTATAGAATTATGGTGAATATGTCTCTTATATGCAAAGTCTATTAATTTATGGACTTGTTTTGCACTATATAAAAGGAATTAAAAACCCAACTTACTTGAATTATTTTCCTTACAACATTTCTAAATTCAGAAAAAGGATCATTGAATGATAATAAGAGAATGAAAAGGAATTGTTGAAGTATGATGGATCCTTGAAAGGGTGAAGAATGGTTATAATAAGTATAATAAGAGGATAATTATTTCTTTCGTTACATTGATGGGATTTTTCAGTGGGAGTGTATCATGCCAATGACATATGAAATTCTTGATGGTGATGTTCCAGATTTAGGATAGTCGTAATTATTTCATTATATTTCAATGCACCGTTATTATATCAAATATAATGGAAACTTTATGGTAGAGAAATTGATAATATAAGGAATTTGTATGAGTGGGTTCATGTATGGGGCATGTGATGCGTTTTATAGAAGGATATTAAACAAATTTAATGGATGAAAACTCAGTGCCTATTTTCATTGTATGATTTCTATAGAATAATTAAAATGATTTTTATGAGGAAATAATATTTTAAAACATAGTTAAAAATGACATGGGATGAATTTATTTTAGTGGGAGATGAAAAAATTATAAGAATAATGTAATGGATAACCATGTGGATTCAATAGAAGGATGGTGAACAAAAGTTATCCGCAAGGACTTTGAAGTGAGAATGAGAATAATCTTGAAGTGGGACATTGTTGGAATTGACCTGGAAAATAAATCATCATGTGTTATATTTTTGGAATTTGGAATAAGAAATGTTTTTTTGTTAAGGTTATGAGGCTTCAATGTTCCGTTCACTAAATGTTACCCTTACAATAGATCATGAAGACACAACCATAACATAATAATAGATATTCATATTCAGGAAGCAGAAGATGGTTCAATGGAATTAATATTGATATAATTTCTCTATCAAAATTATTATATTTAATTTATATATTTGTTTTACAAATGATCCATAATTTAATTAAAATCAATGAATTCATGTATATATCTCACTTACCGAATGTTCAATGGGAGTGAATTTGTTGATAGATTAGTGAACCATACTGGATAGTGAGAGTGAATTTAAAGAAGAGATAATAACTATTGTAAAATTTCTAATTTGTCATTCAAAATAGACTATGCGTTTTAAAATTATAAGGGGGATCTTCGAATGATTAAAATATGGGATGTAGTTATTATTTCTGAGGATGAGGTGAGGTAGAAATAATGGGTTTCTTCTGATAGTTGAATAGAATTACGGATAAGGTTAGGGATTGAAAAAGATTACAATTTCCATGAAATCATATGACATGGTGTGGAATCATTTCCTAGTATATTTTAAAAATAAATATTCATTAAATTTGATGGATTGAAGTGGAAAAAATGTGAACTATAAACTAGGTTTAGATAGTAAGAGTTGTGGATGAAACTATAGATTAGCAATTGTTTATAGTAATATAAGGGCACAAAAATTTATAGGGGACTAGGTAAGACTGAAGGTGGAGGACTATAAAATTTCAAGTGAAAAAATGAGTCAAGTATACAAAAATGTACCAAAGGTTATTAGAATGGACCAAGGGATGGGTATAGGAGGATCGAGATGGATGAATACACATGGGCACATATATATGTCAAAAAAATTCTATGCTGGATCATATGGTCAATGAATAAGGAGTATAGGGATGATAAATTGACATAAATTTATTATAGGTCATACATATCCAAGGGATCTGATTAGGTCCGACAGTTTCTAATTTACCTTATAACTCATATACACTCTTTCTAATGGAATCAAAATTAATTCCCTTATTTTCCAAAAAAAAACATAGGGTACAGATCATGATATTTATAATCCTCATGTTAATTTTTTTCTACTTTGTGCTTGAAATTATGTGGTTTTCTTGTGTGACAGTTTTCTTGTATGAACATCAAAATGATTATTGATCATTTTCTAAAAAAATACATTTGATGATGACTCTATGTGGTGGACAAGGTTCTTTTTTTTCTTATTATTTAAATTTTTTGTCTTTAGGGATGGACAATTAGAAGTAGTGATTACTTACTAACATCAGAATAACACTCCACTAGGTATCTGAAATGTTGTACCTATAGTGATCATAATAGTTCCCTCATACCTAATAAATTTGTCAATTTGAAGTCCACTTATCCTAATTTATCATTATAACTAGGTAGAATGAGACTCCATAAGCGGTTCACCCAAGAGACATGGGGGATCAATTTTGGTACCCTTTTGGCCCAAAAGATGGTTCACCCTAGTAATTATTAAGGTAAAACCATAGTTCTCAAAGGCTACCAAGGTGAGAATATGTTCTTTCATTCATCTAAGGTAGAATTTATTTCAACCTTTAATATCTCCTTGGTATGGTGTATATTATTTTCAATGTACGTTCACAGTATCATATTCCTAAAGGGGACATACAAAGGATAGAGAACATAGAAACAAATTTTCCTAGGTCACATACCTATGTGCCTTATCCACCCAGTTTACCCTCTTGGGTGCCCCAATTACAAAGGTCACCAATGTAGTCAAATTATACTCGGTTACCAAATTGGGTTCCAAATTTTCTCAAGAAACCTACCTAGGTTCCTATATATTATTAACTCTTCTATGGACTCCTGAAATAAATGAGTACATTTTTCATTGATTTTACTCCACTTCAATCATGTATTCCATTGATAACACAAATCCTGCATCCCTTTGTATTTATTCATTTATTTTTTCCCATTAAAAATACATCCTTAAATGATTAAATATTCATTTATTCCATTGAAAATGAAGGAATGCTCATTATGAACCTGTTAAGGCCTCTATTATCTCAAGATTCTCAACATGGATCCCCAAAAAAGTCTCAAGTTCTTCCAATCATATAGTTAGATCCTATACATCAAGTAAGATTCCTTATTAGTTATGATGAATCATTACATTTTAATATAGTGTAAGTACCCAATATTTAAAAACAGTTTATATTACTTGTTGGTGTTATCCCCCTACAATATCTAATTACAAAAATTCAAGTGTTTTATATGATATAATAACCTCCTACCAAGTATAACCCTTATACATCTTCCAATTGATTATTTCATCCACGTTCACCATCAACAAGCTATAAAAATGAAAATTCTATTACTATAAATATTCCTTATAAGGAACCTTTAATTTTTAGTAACAAACTGATATGATAGATCAAAATGGTATTATAATTCATAATAACCATGAAAAAATATTTTAGGCACCTTTCACATACTAGATTGAGTTTCATGAAATTAAAATACATAAAATTTATTACCTTTTCATGATGGTATACATCTTGGAAGAGGTCATAGTCTTATGACTGTAAACTAAAAAGCATCATAGTCCAAGTTTAAGTTACATAAAAGGTACATAATTTTACAATTTTCAAGAACCATTAATGAATATATTTTTGTACTGTTTTTTAAATGTAAAAGGAACAATATTGGTCCAGTGCATAGTTCCCTAAAGGTACAATTCACCTCATTAATGGGCACCAAAATATATGGGTTTTGGATCCCTATAAAAGGGTATTTAAGAAGACTCTATCATAGGCACTATTATTTACCTATAATTTTTACCACCTCCCTAGACTGTAATAAATTTTAGAGTACCTAGTTTTGTTTCCTTAAACAATATTATTACCAACTAGAAAAAAGAAAGATAAAGATACTCTAATACATATAAATTTTCATATCGACTCATGGTATCTATCCATCACCATCCCCATGAAGGTAATGTGTATTATTATTGGGACCGATTTCATAAATATATACAAAAAATTAAACATATTCATGGACTAGGATACATAACCCCTTAAGATATGTGAAAAATTCCTATAATCCTGAAAAACAAGAAATTAAAATTGTCACATTTATATCAAATAAAAACATGCATCTGGAAATTAGGTCCCCATTTTCATAAAAAAACCATGAGTGTAGGGTGTTAAAAAGAATATAAATGGAAAATAAAACATAAAATCGTTTACTAGTGAATGATATTTATTTTCCATCTAATTTTCATATGATGATTAAGTAACTTGTTAATATTCTGTAATTTTTTAGCCATTATGATAACCCGATAAATCGTAGAAGTGTAAGATAATACAACTACACGTTTTATAATTCATGGATAGGTTTTTGGAAAACATAGGAAAATTTTTTATTGTATAATACCACTTTGTTCACTGGACATATAACAAGTCTATGAGGAAGGTTGTGGCCTCAGTGAGAATTAATGTGCTTTAACAAACTTGAAACCACTATTCATAGTTGGTAAATAACCTAGTGTATGAATATTAACAAAATATACCTTTCCCAACCATGTAAGAAACTCATGATATCCTATAAGAGATGAAGCCTCATGGTATATCTTTACAATGTTGGGCCATAAAGAAGATCATTACACCTATTTCCACCCAAAAAACCACAAGATTTGGTCTGTTGAGAGTAGATAAACCTTACTAAATAAAATTAGGGAGGGGAGGATGAAATTTAATGTGTCCCTATTCATACTCTAGAGAGACCATGTATGAATCATGTGAGATGCTACTATAGTTAGTGACACATTTTTTCACCCCCACTAGAATATTCTTGTTAGATCACCTTTGAGATTATGGTTCTAATTTTCTAAAATATTACTCAATTGAAGAGGAAATTTGAGGGGAAAATAGATCTAAAATATATGTATCTGGTTCATAACACTTTCCCTACTCATCGCATAAATTTTGAAAGAACATGAACATTATAGATCTTCTTTATCAATGGAATTCAAAATTTTCCATTTTTTGAAATGATGGATTTTTAATGAATGTTATAATAATAATTTCAAGAGTTTGAACACACACAAAAGAATTTGTAAACAATAATTGGGATTTAGAGGGTATTTTTGAGTAGTAATAAAGCACTAGATGATGGTAAGGTGGCCAAGTTTTTACCTTATAACCATTGGACAACTGTCTAGGTTATCAGGTAGCTGATGTTTTCTGGTAATGTATGGATGATCTATCTAAATATAATATCTACTAGTGTGGTTATTGGAGGATATAATTAAAATTTAAACTCCTATGTTATTTAATTGGGATCGTTTACTTTTCCTTTGGCTATAGAAAAATTAATTATGGGTTGATGGCTCCTCTTCCCCATTGCGCTACCCTCTTTTAAATAAAAATATTTGGTGTTCTATGAAGAACCGACGTGAGTGACACGCTCTATTGTTATGTTTTCATCCATCCCACTATTTAATATAATTTATTACTTCTCAAGAATTGGATTAGATTCTAATTCCATTGGATCATGTTGGAATAATCTCAAAAATAGGGTCTTCCATATTTCATAGTAATATGAAATCCTATAACACCATATCCATGTCACTACTTAAAGGATTAATAATGGTATGTCATTTTGTGGATTTTTCTATGATTTTCCTTGAAAATTAATAGGTAATATGAATATTTTATTTAATTTTATTTAATTAATTGTTTTTTTATATTATCAATTTTGGTTGTTTTTTGAGATACATAATCTTAGGAGATGGGTCAACATTTAGGTGGACCAAAGATAAGGCATATAGAGTCTAGAAAAAGCTTCCAAATTTGATAATTAAATGGGAATGCTTCGAAAATAGATAGGCGGTCCCTTATAACATCTTTATAAAGTTTTATTTGGATTATATCTATGTGTTATGAAGTATCTATATTTTTGAGTGGTTAAACCAAAAATTAACGGGGATATTTCTTGAATTAAATGATTTAAAATTTTTGTTTATCTAAGATAGTAATTAAATAAAAAAACTAATTTAAAATGAATTAACTTTATTTATAATTTATAAAGAGTGTGAGGAGACTATGAATTCATGGACTCTATTTAGATGATTGGGCCCCAATGTTTATGGATTGGAATAATTAATTAATTTATTGTAATACTTTTAAAATTGTAGGAGTGTGTTTTTAATATGATAATATATGGACCCTTTTGTAAGAGGATTAGTGAAATCAAGGTATAGGGACTTCATAATTGGGAATAAGTACCTTAGAATTTCGACATGGTAGCCCATGGGATAATTACTGTGCCGTTGTGAATGATGATTTTTTTTGGGTGTGGGTCTACCCTAGTATGACCTTAGTAATTAAGATAATCCATACTCCATCTTTATAGAATAATGTTAATGTGAATTTTTTTTTGGAACTTGGAGCCTAGTTATGTTATTAAAGAAACAAAGTATAGTGATCATAATTGAAGAAACCTAGTTGGGTACCTTCATGGCATGTTGACCAAAATGACCACATCTTTGTGTCGTATTTCCTTTCATGTGGCTTAGGGTCACCCAATGAGTACCATGGTGAGATGATGACCCAAGTTAGAGGGTGTAAACAAGAATGGGTATAGGTGGTCACATGTGTAATCTCAAAACCTGGATCCATGTTATGGAAATAATCTATTAAGGAAATGTGGTCCATGATCCCAAGAGTCCGGATGTGAGTTGTGTGATAGGTTATAAATATTTCCACAAGTGTGTAAGATTTATTTTTATTTATATATCAATACATGATATTATATACTAATACATACATGTTTTATACGATATGAAAAAAAATCCCCCAGTGGGGTGGTTACTAATACTAATGATAACATCCTTTATGAAGAGATCTACGATACTAAAGAAAACTACCCTCATAATGATGTTTTTGATTAAAATGAAAAGTAAAAATGCATGGTGGTATGTGGTGATACTCTTGGGTATTCCACTGATTTAGAGTTATTATTATTATATTCTAGGATGAACCATTAACTTGGTTATTAATATATATTGGAGAGTTCCCCAGAGTAATTATCTATATACATGGGTTTATTAGGATCCTGTGAATTTTTTCATTTCTATGTTTTGAGAATTTTCAAAATTACAAGGGAAATTGAACCTTTTGGTTGGTTGGGGAAAATTTTCAAATTAATTATAAGAATGGTTTTCTAAGAGTTGGATCACATTGAAGTGATATTTCTGGGTAGGTTTTAAATTCTTGTGGGTTTTTGGGGTTTCAATTGAGTTTCATATGTTTTTATCTTTGAAAAACTAATTTTGACAGATACAACACAGGGTGAATTATTGGTGTATGGTTAGTGAAAACCATGCGTCCAAAACAATGTGTCCCATTTGTAAAAGGGAACATTTAGAATAAATCATATAATGTTCCCAATAAAAAATGTGTTTTGGTTTATAGTGGAAGGTGGAGCCACATGGTTAGTGCATTTTTTTTCCAACTGTGCACTATAACCATGCGAGGTAGAGTTTCCTCAGGATAGTAGCTGTGTATGGTTGGCACACAATTTGACAATCCATTTGACCAAACCATGAGACTCTTTAAAGGGTATGAAATGTGTAAATTTACCCTCATTTATTTATCCTTTTATACATAATCTTTTTTTCATTCATCATTATATCCCATTGTGGGAGCTCCTCATTCACTCTCATAGTTTCCTTGGGATATCTTCTATATGGTGTCCTATTCATGAACTATTCATCGTGTTAGCTCCCTCTTTGTAAGAAAATTCATAAAATACCCTATTTTATTCATTTATTTTACTGTTTGGAATGTTATTTACATGATATATAAATTATTTCTCAATTATTCCAAAGAGATGTCGAAGGGTTTTCTCATGTGTGATAAAATATGTTTGAGCATAAAATGGAATATATTGTGGGAAATGTGATATCTTATTGGTTTGGAATGTTTTTTTGGATATGTAATCAATTAAATGAGAGATGATTGCTATATTGGTTCTGTAGTAACATGTTGTAAATAGCCTGTAACTCCTTTGGTGATGTTTATCACTATAGTTTAGGTGATGTGGGTCATTAAGTTTAAGATGTTGGTGATTACCAGAACCTTACTTGGGATAGATGATATGCATGTTGTAATGGATATTCACTAAAGGTGTGCCTTATATAGTTGGTATGTTAATTTCATTGAGATTGGACAATAGAGCCATTTGGGTTTTGTTCACATAAGATATGATATAGTGAGGTTATTTTGAGAACTTGATATGGGTGGAGACCTCTATTGGGTTAATGATACTGGGATGATTATAACCATAATTACATAAGCGGATTTAATTTTAGAAATCCACATGTGATGGTGTGAGACCAAAATATGTTGGATGAATCTTCCCATGATGAAAGGGCCAATGAGTCGAGACTATGGAATGGTGGATATCATCATGAATTGGGGCATAAAGGTACCAAGTTGATATTTAATTAATAAATGGAAGTGTAATGGTATTTTTATATATTTATGATCATTCCAAATAAAAATTAGATATATTATATGTGTTTTATAGATTGTTTGGTTACAAGGTGATGCCATGTGGTATGGAAATTTATAGGAGACAGATGGTTCTTTCAATATGGATGACCGTGTATAAGTCGTTCCACTTCGACGTTGGCCATGTAGCTAAAAAATTACTTGTGTCTCTTTAAAATAGGTGAAGTGTGTTATTTTATGTGTGATTATTTTCTATTATTTTATTTATTTGTACACATACATATGTATGAATGTAAGGTTAGAAAACATTGGTGATGGATAACTGATTTCATAATTTTGTCATACATGGTCCGGTCAGGATGCATACATACGTTATGGAATTGAGTTGAAGAAATGTATTAGGATCATATATGGACCTTAGTGATAATTGAGGTGATTAGGATTATAAGATGAATAAAATGGTTTTGGAATTTAAACTATGTGTGTACATTATGTTGAGATAGATTTTCATTGAGGTTTTTTCTTAAATACTTATATAATTGACCCAAGGGTGATCTTGCATGATTTTTTTATGACTATCATGAAACATTAATATTACATTGTATGTGTATATGGTGAAATATTTTATTCTTATTAATGTTGTTTTATGCTCATTCTGTTGAGTTTTGTTGTGAACTTCCATGGTTACTATATTATCATTACCTTTATTCTTATTATCACCATAGGGTATAGTCTCCCAATATCACATAATTGACCCTCAATGATACTCAAGAGAATTTGGAATTTGGGGGGTGGATCCTAGGGCTTGGTGGCACACCAAACCAGATCAGTAGTTGAATGGATCCAAGGTTGGGGAATTACAATTTATATTGGAGGTTTAGGTTGATCATAAGTGGATACAACAATTTGATGGTTTTTTAGTGTCTTTAAATGGGAATATTCAAACATTTCTATTATGTTTATATGGTAGAATAGAGGTCATGAATGTTTTGAAACATGAGATAGAGGTTCTGTTATGTGTCTTGCTAGAACCTATATTAATATAAGATTAGGTTAAATAATTGAAATGGAAAATGGTTCTATTTTTTCATTATTATTGATGTGAATCCTAATTTAGTTAATATTGTATTTGATATTATTTATTTTTCATAGACATGAGTCCTAAATGGAAATATGATATCATTCATTAAACATGATAATCACTAATGTTCACATGACATATTTGTGTTCTTGTGATTATTTCTTGGAGATTGGAATATAATAAATGGTGTTGTGGAATTTTAGGAAACAACAATAGGCTAAACCTTGGGTTCCAGTATAAAATATTTGTGCAATTCTACTCAGGAATCCAATATTTTTAGTTTCATTTATGATTAGAATGTGATACTGTTTGTATATGGTGTTTTTGATTCCAATATCTTATTTTTAAGGCATGTATAAAAGATGGTATGTGAGCTTTTTAAAAGGTCAATTTAATTGTAAATAATGATTTAATGTATATTTTTTTGAGGAATTATACTCATCCATGTTAGGATTATGGTTTCTAGTGTGTCTTGTATGTGATTCTATATGTACATAATATAGGTTATTCCTAACAATGATATGTATAGGAAGGGGACCATATAAAAGGATTACATATGATATGGCTTTAGTGGGGATGTGTATGAGTGTTGAGATGCACTTCCATTTATATCTTACCAAATTAGCGACATCGAGGATTTAATTATAGGTACTAATCAAGAATTTTGTTCTTAGTGTGATTCCACCTTGATAGGATCTGGTGGAGTATCATGAAATTTATGATATGGTAGTAGTTTGGTAAAAATAATATGGGGGACCTGAGAGTGGAAGTGAGAATGATTTGTTGGTAGATGATTTGATGTAAGTGGATAATATAAAACATGCATAATAGTTTTTACTATGGTTAAATGAGTAATTCATGTAGATCTAATTGTGGTTCATTGAATCAATATATTTGGGAGACTAGAGAACTGAGTTGTCCATAGTGTACTTGATATTGTAGTTTTAGTCACAACACCACCTTTTTCAGAGTGAGGGTGGACCGTATGTAGAAGAGTTTTAGATATAGTTTTGTCATTATATTTTCAATAATATTGAAACAACCACATGTAAGAGGGTGATATTGGACACATATATTATTAGGGTACTAGTGAAGTGAAATTGGGATATACCAAATGAATGCATGCATAAATAAGGGACTACTGTGTAAGGAAATAAAGATTATGTTTTTCAAAAACTCTATCCCTTAAACATTAAGGGATGACTGAGCTAGAAATATTATGAACATGCAATAGGGGGACACATGGTCGTCGAATATGATGGGTGGTTCATGGTCCTAATGTGTTTTCACCCTCTATTACTGGAGATGATATCACAAGCATGCAAAGTTTAATGATGTTTTATATCATAGAATCAACGTTCAATTGAAAATATTTAGGTTGAACTCATTATTAAAGGATTTTAATTATTAGTTGATAACCAAGGGGACCTTGATAGATTAGACTTTACTAAGTCAGTTTTCAACATTAGGTGAGCCATGTAGTGGTACATCAGGTTGTCATAAGTGAGTCAAAGTAGAGGCACAATGGAGTATTCTAGTTATAGATGAAGGTATTTCATCGAGGAGTATATCTTCATAACCACAATACTTATAAATATATTTTTCTGAATAAACTTAATTTCACTGATAAAATGTGATTCACACAACTCTATGTATAATTAAAACCCAATACTTTATTAAAAATTTATTTAAAAAGGGAAAATATAATCTAGATATTAGTTTAGTGGGTATGAATATAATTAAATTATTAATATTATATATTCCACAAACATTCATTTTTTACCTATATTTTATAAATTTATATATAATTCATTTGGGTAAAAAATAAATGTTTTCAAAAAACATGTTTTTTTTTCTAAAATTTAGTTTTGTCTTGCTTTTCACACATTAATTAAAAATATTTCTCCTCATATTTAGAAATATTATTTAACAAAATATAAATATTATTTAAATCCAAATAACAAAATTTTCTCTCGGGGAATTTTTTGGAATTTTCTGAAAAGTTTTCTTTTTTGATGAATAGTGAAAAATACTTAATTTTAATTGAAAAATCCTTTTAATTCAATAATTTATAATGATAAGTTATAATTTTAATTTTGTTTAAACTATAATTGGATCAATATTATATCATTTATTCCAATTTATCTCATAGGAATAATTTTTCATATTGAATTAATATAAAAACATTATAAAATTTTGGATACTTTTACTTCAAAGATTTTATTTTTTATATCATCAGTGGGAATAATATTAAAATAAAAATTTACACTTCTTTGTATTGAATTTGAAAAAATTTGTTTCGTATTTGGATTCATTAACACCACATAATTCTAAACTAATTACCATATAATTGATAGCATTCAAGACACGCGACATGGAGCACATAAAGTAATATAATACCCTGATACATTAAAATAGACATACAAATTTAAATAATATATATATATATTACATTAAAATTCATATATAATTGAGTTATATTTCATTACACTCAAGAACTACATTCTTTGATATCTTTTGTTACACGCACGACCAATTTTTAGAAAAAAAAATATTAAATCTTATTATTTAATATAATAAGATATAAACTAGCTGTTAAACTAGTAATTAAAAATAGTAATAACTAGCACATAATAATTATAGTTTAAATAAATATAATAATATTTCATTAGATTTTACCTAAGTAGAAATTAATATAATATCCAATTGAATATAAAAAGAATATTTATACGGAAGACTATTTTTATGCTCACAAAATCTATTTTCCAAATAAATTAAATTAATTAAAATATGGGAGATATATTTATGAAATGTATATTATTTATATTCAATCAAGTATTTTTTATATTTATCCAATATATTTTATAATCATAAGATAAATAAAAAATCCAATACTATCACTATGGAAAAAATGAGTATTTGCGACGGTTTATTTGCGACGGGGATAAATCTCGTTGCAAATAGCCCCGTTAAAAACTTATTTGCGACGGGGGTATTTGGCCGTCGCAAATAAGTAGCCTTTTGCGACGGGATTGCATTCCCCGTCGCAAAAGAACTGGCGCGTTTACGTGCCAAATCGCGGGAAACATATTTGTGACGGGCGGTTATTGCATGTCGCAAATAACCGGTGGCGGTAAAAGGTATTTGCGACGGGCATATTCCACCGTCGCAAATAGTATGTCGGCAGGTGGTTATTTGCGACGGGTCCCGTCGCAAATAACTATTTAACCGTTTACAGTATTAAATGGTGGCTAAGGTATTTGCGACGGGCACCGTCGTAAATAATATTATTTGCGACGGGTAGCCCGTCGCAAATGGACCCGTCACAAATAATCTAACCTATAAATACCCCATCCGTTTTTTTCAATTCATTCTCAAACTCCATCTCTTTCTTCTCTCAAAATTCTAGTTCTAGAGTTGAGCGTTTCTCAAGTTTAATTTTTTTCTTCGGAGTTGATTTTGCAGTTTTCAAAAACGATCAGAGATCAACCTCAGATCAATTTTCAAGGTATTTATATTCATTTTAATTTAATATTTATTTTAAGTTTTTTTATTAGTTTCAATTATTCTTAATTAGTTGTAATTTAATTATGTTTACATTGTTTTGTTACTTAATAGATTTAAATTATTAGTATTGTTCATAGTTAATGGTAATTAGGAATAATTAGTAATAAATACCAATAATTAGGAATAATAACATTATTACATTATTAGTATATTTTATTATTAATATTAAAATAATATAATTTTTTATATTATTTATACAATTCTCTTTTCATCTGTGTGTTTTCTGTCTCCATATGTATTATTTGTATGTGGAGACAGAAAACACACAGATGAAAGGAGAATTGTATATAATATAGAAAATTATATTATTTTAATATTAATAATAAAATATACTAATAATGTAATAATGTTATTATTCCTAATTTTTGGTAATTATTCATATAATTACTAATAATTAGCAATAATTACCAATAATTAGGAATAATTACCAATAATTAGGAATAATTATCAATTATTAGTAATAATTACCAATAATTACCAATTATTAGGAATAATTACCTATAATTACCAATAATTACCGATAATTACCGTTAATTAGTGATAATTAGTAATAATTAGGAATAATTTGTAATAATTACCAATAATTAGTAATAATTACCAATAATTACCCATAATACCGATAATTACCAATAATTAGAAATAATTACCAATAATTAGGAATAATTAACAATAATTAGAAATAATTACCAATAATTAGGAAGAACTTCCAATAATTACCAATAATTAGTAATAATTACCAATAATTAGTAATAATTAGAAATAATTAGTAATAATTACCAATAATTAGTAATAATTAGAAATAATTACTAATAATTACCAATAATTATTAATAATTAGTAATAATTACCAATAATTAGTAATAATTAGTAATAATTAGAAATAATTACCAATAATTAGTAATACTAAACAATAATTAGTAATAATTACCAATAATTATGAATAATTACCAATAATTACCAATAATTACCGGTAAATAGTAATAATTAGTAATAATTAGTAATAATTAAGAACAATTACCAAAAATTAGTAATAATTACAAATAATTAGTAATAATTAGTAATAATTAGTAATAATTGCCAATAATTAGTAATAATTAGTAATAATTAGAAATAATTAGTAATAATTGCCAATAATTAGTAATAAATACCAATAATTAGTAATAATTAGTAATAATTAATAATAATTACCAATAATTAGTATTAATTACCAATAATTAGTAATAATTACCAATAATTAGTAATAATTAGTAATAATTAGTAATAATTCGTAATAATTACCAATAATTAGAAATAATTACCAATAATTTGTAATAATTAGTAATAATTATTAATAATAAGTAATAATTAACATTAATTAGTAATAATTACCAATAATTAGTAATAATTACCAATAATTAGTAATAATACCAATAATTACCAATAATTAGTAATAATTAATACTAATTAATTATAATTACCAATAATTAGCAATAATTACCGATAATTACCGATAATTACCAATAATTATTAATAATTAGTAATAATTACCAATAATTAGTAATAATTAGTAATAATTACCATTAATTAGTAATAATTAGTAATAATTAGTAATAATTACAAATAATTAGTAATAATTACCAATAATTAGTAATAATTAGTAATAATTAACAATAAATAGTAATAATTAGTAATAATTAATATTAATTAGTAATAATTAACAATAATTAGTAATAATTAATATTAATTAGTAATAATTAATAATAATTAGTAATAATTAACAATAATTAGTAATAATTAACAATAATTAGTAAAAATTAACAATAATTAGTATTAATTAACAAAAATTAGTAATATTTACCAATAATTAGTAATAATTACCAATAATTAGTAATAATTACCAATAATTAGTAACAATTAGTATTAATTAGTAATAATTAATATTAATTAGTAATAATTAACAATAATTAGTAATAATTAACAATAATTAGTAATAATTACCAATAATTAGTAATAATTACCAATAATTAGTAATAACTACCAATAATTAGTAATAATTACCAATAATTAGTAATAATTAGTAATAATTAGTAATAATTACCAATAATTAGTAATAATTAGTAATAATTACCAATAATTAGTAATAATTAGTAATAATTACCAATAATTAGTAATTATTAACAACCAATAATTAGCAATAATTAGTAATAATTACCAATAATTAGTAATAATTACCAATAATTAGTAATAATTTGTAATAATTAGTAATAATTAGTAATAATTTGTAATAATTAGTAATAATTACCAATAATTAGTAATAATTACCAATAATTAGTAATAATTACCAATAATTAGTAATAACTAACAATAATTAGTAATAATTACCAGTAATTAGGAATAATTACCAATAATTACCAATAATTACCGGTAAATAGTAATTATTAGTAATAATTAGTAATAATTAGGAATAATTACCAATAATTAGTAATAATTACCAATAATTAGTAATAATTAGTAATAATTAACAATAATTAGTAATAATTAACAATAATTAGTAATAATTGAAATAATTAGTAATAATTAAAAATAATTAGTAATAATTACCAATAATTAGTAATAATTTCCAATAATTAGTAATAATTAGTAATAATTAGTAATAATTAATATTAATTAGTAAAAATTAACAATAATTAGTAATAATTAACAATAATTAGTAATAATTAACAATAATTAGTAATAATTACCAATAATTAGTAATAATTAGTAATAATTACCAATAATTAGTAATAATTAGTAATAATTAGTAATAATTAGTAATAATTCGTAATAATTAGTAATAATTTCCAATAATTAGTAATAATTGCCAGTAATTAGTAATAACTAACAATAATTAGTAATAATTACCAATAATTAGGAATAATTATCAATAATTACCAATAATTACCGATAAATAGTAATAATTAGTAATAATTAGTAATAATTAGTAATAATTAGGAAGAATTACCAATAATTAGTAATAATTACCAATAATTAGTAATAATTAGTAATAATTAAAAATAATTAGTAATAATTAACAATAATTAGTAATAATTGACAATAATTAGCAATAATTAACAATAATTAGTAATAATTACCAATAATTAGTAATAATTACCAATAATTAGTAACAATTAACAATAATTAGTAATAATTACCAATAATTAGTAATAATTACCAATAATTAGTAATAATTAGTAATAATTAGTAATAATTACAAATAATTAGTAATAATTAGTAATAATTACCAATAATTAGTAATAATTAGTAATAATTACCTATAATTAGTAATAATTAGTAATAATTACAAATAATTAGTAATAATTACCAATATTTAGTAATAATTAGTAATATTTAGTAATAATTACCAATAATTAGTAATAATTACCAATAATTAGTAATAATTACCAATAATTACCGGTAAATAGTAATAATTAGTAATAATTAGTAATAATAAGTAATAATTAGTAATAATTAGTAATAATTAGTAATAATTAAGAATAATTACCAATAATTAGTAACAATTACCAATAATTTGTAATAATTAGTAATAATTATTAATAATTAATAATAATTACCAATAATTAGTAATAATTATTAATAATTAATAATAATTACCAATAATTAGTATTAATTACCAATAATTAGTAATAAATACCAATAATTACCAATAATTAGTAATAATTATTAATAATTAGTAATAATTAGTAATAATTACCAATAATTAGTAATAATTACCAAAAATATTAGTACCATGAAAATAATAAAAAATTTATATAATATTAAAATTATCAATATTTGTAACAGGTTTTGCTTTATTCTCAACATATTTAATTCTTAAATGGTCAATTTTTAGGTCTATCTCAATAAAAAGTTTTCATCAGTTGTGTATGATGTAAAATCTATAATTATCCTAGCTTGAGTGTTTTTTCTAACAAATTATTCAAAACCAGTAATTCTTTTATATTTTATAGAAAAATATGTAACAACGAGGTCATCAACAATCATTATTAGGTGACCGCATATGAATAAATCAACGTAGAAATCCAAACGGTTCTGGTTTAAATCCAGTATATGTAGAGGGTGTGGAGAATTTTTTATCATTTGCGGCATCAAATCCAGAATTTGTTTCAGAAGGCAAAATAAAATGCCCTTGCAGAAAATGTGCATTGAGAACGTTTGACACGTTTGAAAAAGTGGGGGAACATCTCTTGCGTTTTGGTTTTCAACTAGATTATATTTTTTAGTATCAACACGGTGAACGCAGTTCCAGAGCAGGTGATACCAAATTGATTCTGGATCCATCCCGGTTTCAAGATTTAGTACATGATGTTGCAGGTTCATCTGTTCAACAAACAGAAACTCCGGCTGATATAGCTTCAAATCCTGAGTTGGCACCGTCTGAATTTTATGAGTTGTTGAGGTCTGCTGAGGATGCATTATATCCTGGCTGCAAGATGAGCAAATTAGAAGCAGTTGCAAAATTTATGGCTTTCAAATCAGATAACGGAATGTCAAACACCTGTTTTGACTAGATATTTTCTTTGCTTAAAACGCTGTTACCTGAAGGAAATGTTTTGCCTGCAAATTACTATGAGAGTAAGAGGCTAGTTCGAAATTTGGGACTTACTTGTCAGAAGATTCATGCATGTTCAAATGACTGCATTTTATATTCTGGGTAAAATGAGTCGTTGGATAGTTGTCCCACATGTGGTCAACTGAGATATAAAGAAGGACAACATGGGAAGTCTGGTTTGATTGTTGTAAAATAGTTGAGATATTTTCCGCTTACATCTAGACTTCATCGTTTATTCATGTCTAAGAATACAGCGACAATGATGTCATGGCATAAAGAGAATATTTCAACCGATAAAATCTTGAATCATCTAGCCGGTGGTGATTCAAGGAAACATTTTGATAGAGTGCATCCATCCTTTTCTTTAGAAGCTAGAAATGTTTGACTAGGCCTTTCCACTGATGGTTTCTGTCTGTTTGGATCTTATAGTAGTCAATATTCATGTTGGCCTGTTTTTTTAACTCCGTACAATTTACCTCCATGGATGTTGATGAAGGAGCCATATATCTTTCTGACTTTACTAATTCCAGGACATCCGAAGAAAAATATTGATGTTTATTTGAAACCATTGATTGATGAATTAAATTTATTGTGGAGTAATGGTATCAGTACATATTATGTTGCAACGAAACAAAAATTCATACTGAGAGTAGCATTGATGTGGGCAATTAGTGACTTCCCGTCTTATGGGATGTTATCTGGCTGGAGTACACATGGTCAGAATCATGTCCTTACTGTATGGGAGAGAAAAAAGCATTTATGCTCATTCATGGAAAGAAACCTTGTTATTTTGACTTTCATCGAAGATTTCTTCCAGCTGATCATCCTTTTCGCAGAAACAGATCTCATTTCAGAAAAGGAACAGTTGAAAGGGATGGATCTCTAAAAATGTTATCAGGTTCAGAGTTAAAATCAGTTGTATTTTCATTACCTCCAATCACTTTTGGTCCCACAATAAACCAACAGAAAATTTCTGGTTTTGGGAAAGAACACAATTGGATTAAACGTAGCATATTTTGGGATTTTCCATATTGGTCTGATTTGTTGGTCCGACACATGTTAGATGTCATGCATATTGAGAAGAACTATTTTGATAATTTGTTTCATACAGTTTTGGATACGCCAGGAAAGAGCAAAGACAATGTAAATGCACGTTTAGATCTTTCCCAAATTTGCAGGCGTTCAGAATTGGAACTGTTTGAGAATGTCAAAACAGAAAGGTTACTGAATCCAAAAGCAGCTTATACACTGTCTAAAGAAAACCGTTTATTATTTTTTCAGTGGATTGCAGATTTGAGACTTCCAGATGGATGTGCTTCCAATTTGGGTAGATGTTTAAAGAATGATCATATTACTGGATTAAAAAGTCATGATTGTCATGTTATAATGGAAAGACTTATACCCATTGGATTAAGAGGTCTGTTGAATTCTGTGATTTGGGATTCCATAACAGACATGTCTCATTTTTTTCAGGAAATTTGTGCGGCTACAGCAGATTATGATGCTCTAGGAAAACATGAAAAAGATGTTGTTGTAATTATATGTAAACTGGAAAAACAATTTCCGCCGTCTTTCTTTGACTCAATGGAACATTTGATGTTAAATTTGCCATATGAATCCAAATATGGAGTTCCAGTACAGTTTCGATGGATGTACCCATTTGAAAGATGCATGCAAAAATTGAAAAGAAAAGTACATGACAAAGAATCTGTTGAAGGATCTATTGCAGAAGCTTATTTGCAAGAGGAAATATCTTTTTTCTGCTCCCATTATTTTGAATCTGAGTATTATTCAAAACACAACCGAATGGGACGGAACGAGAGGAATATTGATGAAATCGAAAATCAATTATCTGTTTTCAACCAGCCAGAGCTTGGTTTTGGTGGAGTTTGTGAACACTGGCTTTCAGATGATGAACATCATAGAGCTCATACATATGTTCTGCTCAACTGTGAAGAGATGACATCAGTTGTACTGTAAGTGTTTATATCACTTATTCTATCATTTATGTTACAGTAAATAAAATTGGTTTTTATAGGTTGTATGATAATCATATCAAGAAACAAATTCCACAAATTACAGCAGCTGCTCTCGAAGAACGTCGACTGAAAAATTTCTCTCAGTGGTTTCAGAAACTGGTAACATAAATTCTTTATCTTTTAGCAACTCATTCAATGTATAGTTTACTATATTGATAATTATTTCACAAATTTTCAGGTGTCTCAACATGCTGCTAAAATTGACAAACAGCTGTGCGTATTGAGTAACCCACCTTCCAAACATGTTAAAACTTATAATGCATATGTGGTGAATGGATTTTGATTTCACACACATGCATATGGGGAATCAAAAAAAACAATGAACAATGGAGTTAGTTTGAGAGGATCTCATCATCGAGAAAATGAAGTTGACTTTGATGGCATACTTGATGAAATCATTGAACTCTGTTATCTTGGCCAACATTACATAACGATGTTCAAATGTCGGTGGTTGAATATAGAGAGAGGCGTGCATGTTCATCTGACTCATGGAATCATCGATATTAAATTTAAAAGTATTATCGCAGTAAATGAACCATTCTTATTGGCTCAACAGGCACATCAAGTTTATTACGCAAAGTACTATGCTACATCAAGAGACTTGACTGATTGGTGGAGTGTAATAAAAATCAAAATTCGAGACAATCAGTTTAGTCAAAGTGAATGTGCTTTCACTAATGTGCAAAGAATTGAAGTTTTTAAAGAGAGTACTCAAAATCAATCTTTTTTTACAAAGAGACATGAGTATCGATGACGACACCCCACATTTAAGAGTCGGTGATGACGATGATGTTAATGATGTCACATATGAATTTGAAATGGTAAGAGATGAAGCAACTGTAACTCGAATGGATATTGATGATGTTGAGGAGGAATACGAAGATGACATTGACATATATGAAGATGATGATGAAGATGAACACTGATATAATTCCATGGTATTTATATATAATAATAATATGTATATATGTATATAAAATAGTAATTATCAATTATTTACTAACAACATTAACATTTTCTGTTTCAGATGGACGATGCCAAATTTCGTGAGTTGGAGGATGCTGACCTGTCTTTCGATGCGGATGAGTTGCTGATAGATGACCCTCAGCCTGCAGGCGCTCCAGGGAGTATGCGAAGGGGGCGCGGTCTTGCACGATTGATGATTCCTGACCCCGTCCCCGAGCGATGTCAATGTCTTGGGTTTGATCCATGCACACGGAGGTGTGATAACCTGTGTGATAACCTATGGATTTGACTAAGATTTCATTAATCTATCCACATAATAAATGTTTATTATTTTTACAGTTTTCCGCATATAGCAGTCGGACAGGGCAACACTATTTTGCGCAACTATTTCTCTCAGCCGTGGACCACATGGGAGAAGATTCCCATTGATATGCAGCAGGCCATGTTCGGCCATTGGTTGGTACGTACGTAAATAAAAAAAATTATTTTGAAAATTATTTCATTTCTAACTTGATATTTTGATTTTTTTGTAGGGTTTATGGTATCCGATCGAGGATACCATGCGTGACGCCATCCATGAGGCATGGGTGGTGGCCATGTGTGATCGCCTTCGTCAGTTTTTGCCCAATTTAAGAAAAGATGCCATGAAGAAAGAAAGAGTGTCAGATTTTGACGAGTCATGTAGAGCAAACCGACCAGAGTACATTTCATCCCATGTATGGGATGGATTATGTACACACTAGTTGAGTGGTGCCTTTTAGAGGAGATCATCGGTGGGGAGGCAGAATCGGGGGAGACAGGAGGTGACTCATCGAGCTGGGAGTCGTTCTTTCAGTACTCATAGACATCATCTGGTATGTACATTATTTATAAGTATTTTATATATCTATAAATATTAACAGTTTATTTTTTATTCTTATAGGCTGTCGAGCACCCCGATATTACGGAGTACGACGTATATCGGAGGATGTATAGTGATCCTGCTATCGGGGAGCTTAGAGGTGATCGTCAGCATCACATAGTGGTCAGTATTATTTGTTTTCAAGTTTAAAAATTAACTGCATATAATATATTCAAAATTTTAATTTTAAATTGCAACTACAGGAGTCATATGAGGCCGCAGCGTCACAGGCCTGGCCTGAGAGTCCGGACGAGTCATCAGATCAGGCCAATAGCCGTCAGTTTGATGACGCGACATGGATGCAGGCCACCCAGTATGCCTTCGAGAAGGGCCGGGTAGTTGGTATCAGCTCTCAACTGACTCCCGGAAATTATTATGGCAGTGCTGCGATGTCGGCATCCAGCTCGAGAGGAGCTCGTGCATCTTCTTCTACTACACAGTATGAGGATCAGTTGCGATCTCAGACTACACTGATAGAGAGTCTCCGACAGGAGCAGGAGCAGATGCGTCAGTAGCATGACGAGGAGCGTCGACACCAGCAGCAGCTGTACGAGGAGCAGACGAGTCGGTGGCAGCAGCAGCATCAGGATCAGATGGAGTACATGCGCTGACTCACTCATGCTTTAGGGATGGAGTTTCCTCCACCACCATCTGCAGATCCCCCCCTCCCCCTCCCCCCTACTTCAGATTAGAGTTTATTTTTATGATATAAAATTTGTGAAATCAAAATATGATTTTTTTTCTATTCGTAGTTTCTGTCTCATTATAAAATATTAATAATATTATATTTTGAAATAAAAATATTAATATGAATAATAATAACTTATGAATATTTTTTTATTTATGAATTATAATTCTAATATTATTATATTAATTAAATCATTTATTAATATTCTATTATTTTTTATTTTTGAATTATAATTCTATTCTTATTATATTAATTAAAATAATTTATTAATAATTTATTATTTTTATTTGTGAATTATAATTCTATTATTATATTAAATAAAATCATTTATTAATATTTTATTATTTTTTATTTTTGAATTATAATTGGATTATTTTTATATTAATTAAAATAATTTATTAATAATTTATTTTTTTTAATTTTTTTTATAGTATTTGCGACGGGATACTATGCCCGTCGCAAATAGTATTATTATTATATGCATTAAAATAATTTTTTAAGAGTTTTTTATTTTTTTTAAATAGTTTTTGCGATGGGTCCCGTCACAAAAACTATTTGCGGCGGGCCCGTCGCAACAGGTATTTGCAACGGGGCCCATCGCAATTACTATTTGAAAAGTTTTTTACAAATATACGGAGTACTATTTGCGACAGGGAGAATCCCCGTCGCAAAAAAAGGCTTTAGTGACGGGCCTGTCGCAAATAATTGTTGTTGCGACACCGTTTTCAGCAACGGACCATTTGCTACGGGCCCCCGTCGCAAAAAGCCATTTGCGACGGGATCCTGTCACAAATGACCCATCGCAAATACCTTTTTTCTAATACATACATAATAACCTATATTTTTATTAAGGCACATTTACCACCTTTTAATGGAGAACAAATTTTAAATCTAATTTTTGAACTTTTATCAGTTCTATACTTCAAAATAATCTTTATATTTGAGAGAAAATACAAAAAATTAGGCATTTTTTATTTTTTTTTATTTTTCTATGATGTTACATTTTCTAATGAATAGTAAAAAAGTGTGGCATTTCTGATTTTTTATATTAATTATATCATATTTTTATCAATTAATCAAATTATTCTCAGTTGAATGAATATCACTTTTTAAAGACTATAAACCTAGGGAAGTTTATCATGTTTTTATTTAAAAACCGTTCATTTTTTTCCAATCTACGAGATTAAATTTAAACTAATTTATGACACTTATGTGATTAAAATTTTGAAAAATAGATTCTATATTTAGAAAAATAATAATTTATAATATATATTTATTTCAACTTATTATTTGAAAAAAAATATTACAAAAGGAAATTAAAACTAATTACAATGATTAAGTTAAAATTAAGTTTAATAAGGGAATAAACCTCAATATTAAGGGCCCAAATGACTTATAAACATGTCTAAAAACCTATTAATGGACAAATTGAGATTATATAATATTTTATTTAGAATTATTCCCATTATTGGAGGCACTATCAAAGTGAAAAATGAGTATGGAATTCCATTTTGAAAATATTGCAAAAGTGCCACTCCTCCACCACAATAATACGACGTCCTCTCTTCCCACATCCTCACACCGTCCAGGCCACATTTCCGAGACCCAAATATTATAAAATATATTTTCAAAATACTTATCCTAATCATATAAGCCTTACCATGGTCAGAAATAAATCTATGGAATCACATTTGTGTAATCAAAAAGGAGTTACCCGAGTAAGAGGTAACATCCTTCCTCATGGTCTTTCATTTTATTTCCATCATACACACCATGAAATCGAAATATTACATTATCAAATAACCGCACCAATATTCTGAATATACTTTTATATTTTTATGATAATGGTTCTACCCACACCAACACACACATTCATTTAATAGAAAACAAATATACTATTTACAAGTTTGATGAACTACCAAATCATAAAATGATGATTGTTTATTTTTTTTAAACAAAATTAAAGGTTAGAAATTATAATGGAAACTATATTTATATATGATATATCTATTATATTTATAATGTCTCTATAATTCAATAATTATTTTAAAAAACATACCTATATAAATTCCATTTTTTATAAATGAGATAACATCTTTTTTAGAAGTGTAGACCACTGCCCCCTCAAAGCAATGTGAAGAATTCACGCTATACATGGAAGGTATAATGGATGGTTTTAATTAATCATATATATCATAAATGAAATATATTTTATATTATTGATATAATTAAATTTCAATTAAGATAACTTGTTTTAGTTCTTTTATTACCCTTTCACACGCATAAAAATTGACAATGTCGTTTTTGGATGTGTGGACTACCACCTCCTCAACACGATGTGATTCCTTTTACATAAAAATAATAAAATAAATAATAATATGTGATTAAATAAATGATATTTATGATATAATTATATTAATATACCTATATATTTTTACTTAATTTCCTTCCAAAACGATCTTTGAAATGTGGGAACTATACTCATGTGTGCGTATGACTTATCGTATCCATGATCGTAACATTGGATCATTTTTAATAACCATATTTCATGATTTATTTTTAATGTATATCTGATATAATAATATGAAAATTATTACTTTATTACTTTCTTATAGATCTTATATAATATCCCCTTTGAACATAGTTGACCTACCAAAGTTATTTTTGATATATAAACTAAATTTGGTCAAATCACTCGTTGTAAACATAATTGTTTAAGTAGTTTTATAAAACATGGAAATAAGTGTAATAAAAGAAATTATAAACATAAAAAAGGTTTTAAAAATAGTAAATAATTAACAGAATTATTTTATTCATGAACATAAATCAACATAAGACAAGTGGGATGTAAGGTAAGGGAATTTCATCTCAATTTTTATTCCATTGAAATTTATTTGTTATTACGAACAAATTAAAATTTATTTTATGTATATAGTACCTTTTGACATGTTATATTATGAATATTTTTTACTATCATGATAATATATATTTATTTAATTTTATTCATTCTTGGGGATTATTATTCAATTGTTTCAAAGTGGTATGAGGCACTTTGGAATGTTTAATGGTTATTCTCCAAAAGAATTTACTAAATGATTATTTTTCCAATATCACTTCCTTTTGAGATTATTGACATTATAATAAAAAATCACATTATTTTAATCATTTTTTGTTTGGAATTTACATCAATATCCATATTTTTATATGATGTATATTATTATTCCCTTAACTGTCTACCATTTCACATACAACATTTGCTTTGATAGATATTTGATTAACAACATAATTATTTATATATACATATCCATTATTCAATATCGATATATGATTAAAGGATCATTTCATATTAATTAAATTTATTACTCAACATATGTGAGATGATTTTTACTAACATAGATTGGTGGGGATCAGTTATATATATCCCATCAATACATGAGTAATTTGATGTGAAAAATCAGTTCATGGAATCAGTAATGATTAAACTGACATGAGAATAAATCTTGATATTATAGTGGTTAATGTTCTAGATATATGATGTATGATATTAATGAATTCACTTCATTTTATTTGTAATTTCTTATCCATGATATTTTGTGTCGACATATGTATAGATTCATTTCATTTTTATTTCATTAATTAAATAACATCTTTTTTTAGTTTCTTAACTTGAAATATTGATTTTTCCTTATAAATTTATTTGAATGGAATGGGATATCAAATATTTAAATTTCTATTTATTATACTTGATTTTCTATTTACTCCATTTTACATACAATTAATAATAATTTTAGCTCACCCTTGTTATGATACCCTTCCATAGGATATACAGAAAAAATATTTGAATAATAATTAATTGATGTAGTTTATTTCATTTCATTATATATCACTTTTTATATTTTTTATTTATAAAAGTATTATTAGTATTAGGTATGTAATCTAGGATTACAAGAATTTTAAAATAATTAGTCTTTTGGGATTTAATTATTTATAAACATTTCAATTTAATAAAATAATGCAACGAATCTGAGATTATGTGGTCGGGGAATTATTGTGAGTGTAAGTGGAAGTTTAACAAAAATCATGGAAAATAGATTTAAAAACACATAAATTCAGGAGCATAACCCAATGGTATATAGTGATGATAATTATAGAATAATATACTAGACTATTCCAATGATAGATATTATGTGGCTATTCATAGGAACACATCACTTTCTTGATAATATATGTGGATATGGCTACAAAAAAATGTACATAGGAGTAAAAACACTACCATGATGCGTTAGGCTTGGATATATGTAACCTGGTACACAAAAATATGCCTTACTAAACACTTGGTTTGACACTCCTGAAGGATATTCTTGGGATAGTTCACATTTTATATACCTTCCATTATGAGGGATTTAAATGTATGGAATTTCCCAAAGAAACCATGTATTTGATTATTAGGAAAATATATGTATAATTATCAATTAATGGTAAGTATTTTTCTAGTTTTGAGATTATAAATTATGATATAACCAGACCTGGTGTATGTCATCATTTAGAAATAGAACCTAGTAAAAATAATGTAAACCTCACCAATGAAAGTTGTCAAATGAGTAAGAAGGATCAAATCTATCATGGTCCTAAGATAAAATTTCAATTGTAAATAGTCTCCCAAATATTCTCATCATATGAGTGAATAATATAATATGATTATGGCATGGGAAAAGAAAAATCCATATCTCGTGTCGTCGAAAGAAACCAATATTAGAAATTAATATTTGACCACCCTAAAAAACTGAAAGATTAAAATTAGAAGAAGGGAAAGAATCATTAACCACACATGATAATTGTGATGGAAAAAATGGGTTAATTTCGTGAAGGTAATGTGTGTTTTTTATATGATTGGAGGAAAACACATGAAAGTTCATGATTTAATGTGAAATAAAGAATAAACCAATGTTTAATACTTCCATTTCATGTAGATTAATCTCCATACGAATCAATGTCTCAATCATCAAAGGAATATACACCAAATGATTATATTGGATAATAGTCAAGTTATGTTAATTCTGCAGATGAAGAGTATTGACTAATGTTCCAATTCAAAAATTATTTCATTTTAATATTTTATTGGTGATGTATTGGTTATATTAATAACTAAATGTATGAGAAATGTGCCACAATACGTTTTTCATTAAGGATAAGAGATCATATATTGAATGGTACCAACCAAGATATTCATTAGAAAGATAATTTTTTATTGGAAAACATATGGTTAAGGGATGTATAACCATTAATATTTTCTTGGTACTGTGACAATTAAGTTGGGATAAGAGATATGATCATTTTAGAAAAACTAAATTGGATAGTACAAACTAAATTGGAACTGAATAATGGTTTTTTGAAATGATTATTATTCTATTATTGATGGAATTGACAATTTTTTTTGAATTATTGAACATGTCCAATAACATGTATTTTAAGTAACGAATAAGGTAGAATGGATTTTCTGAATAACATATTATAATAATTAATGTTATTATCATATTTCAAAATAGTACATAATGTAGGTGTTACATATAAGATATGTGATGATTAAAGAGATAATTAATGTTGATAAAAGGATAAAAATATGTTCAATTTGGAAATTCAGTGACCATTCTTCCAATTTATTAAATCAAAATATTTTTTAAAGTCCACCCATTTATAAAATGGTTTAATTTTATCATTGAATGATATTTTTTGAGGATATTTCATTATTTCACCATATGAAGAATCTTGTGCAATGTGATGAAGTATAAATAGTTCAAGTCATAAATAAAGGAAAACAATTATGTTTATAGAAACATATATTTACTTATATACATAAATAGTGAATGAATTACTAATCTTTAGGAAAAGTATATTAATTTATTTGTCATATTATCATAATTTTTAGTGATGTCAATGAACATTATTCCCACAAATGGTTTATTATTTTATTGTAAAAAAATTTCATGTTCACACGATCTCTATATTTCTACATCAAAAATTGATTATTGGTTTTTTATTCTGTATCCATGATTCTATTTCCCAGTTATGTTCTCCTACTAAAGAACCTAGTTATACGGCCATTGTACTTTCAGTTCTATTTTATTAATGAGATATGATATTAACCATTTTTATGATGTGGGTATTTAAAAAATATTTTATTTTCAACACCTATATTACTAATATAATTTTTAAATTGTGAGTATTTAATTAATTTAAATTTGGTATAATGTAACAAAATAAAATTAAAAATTAAGAAAAATGTATTTGATAGTGTGCATGACACTTAAAACCATGCGTGTAAGGTAATATAATATTCTGATACTTTAAAATAATTTTTCAATTTTAAACAAATTAAAAAATATATTTTATAGCTTAAAATACATGCAACATTTAGTTAGCTTGTGTTACATTCCAGAGGAACACTCTTCGATAGCATGTATTACATGCAAGATCGTGTTTTACAAAAAAAATATATTATTAAATATTATGATTTAATATAGTAACATATTAAATATTATTTGAATTAGTATTTATGATTTTTTTTAAAAAATTATAAAAAATATGGTTTACAAAAATGGATAATTAATTCATTGGTTAAAAGATTATTAGAAATGTCTATAAGAACAAATTTAATATATGAATAATGTTTTTATAGAATATTATTTATTATCCTTACAAAAATATTTTATACTAATAATTTAAATTAATTATAATTATGGAAATATATTAATAAAATATATTTTTTATATTTTCAATCAAATATTTCTTATATTCATGGAATAGATTTTATAAGTATAAGATAAGTATAAATCCAATACTATAAATAAAAACCTGTATTTTTATTATGGTACTTTTACTGCCTTTTAATAGAGAACTAATTTTAAACGCATTTTTTGGAAATTTTATAAAATTACATGTCATAATAATATCAATAATTATAATAGGAATATAAAAATTATTTTATGGTGAATTTGTTGTGTTTTTATGTGATGTTTCGTTTTTTACTAAATTGTGTAAAATATTGAACATTATATCAATAACATTTTTCACCTAATTTATGTAAAAGGATAAATTATAATTTTAATTGATTTTATAGTTAAATTAGATCATATTTTTATCTATTAAACCAATTTATGTCATTATAATAAATTTCACTTTGAAATTGACTATAAAAACACAGAGATCATTTAAAGGTTTTTACTTTAAAATCCCAGATTTTCGTCCATTCTAGAGAATAAAATTTAAATTAATTTCATCCACTTTTTATTGGATTTTTGGAAAATATATTGAAAATTTTGAATATAAATAATTTTAATTGTCTAATAATTTCATCCTGGTATCTGTCCCGAACTATTTGTGAAAGTAATTAAAATTAATGACAATGTTCATGGTTAAATTAAGTTTAATAAGGGAATAAAACCCAATTGTAAGGGCACAAATGACTTATAAACAGGTCATAAATCCTTTTTATGGACATATTTGTATCCTCTAATCCATTTTCCCTAATTGGTTCCATTATTTGATCAACTTTTATTTTGAAAAAACATGTAGGGAATTCCACTGTCAAACGTTTACAAGAGTTCTACTCCCCCTCCACTATAAAAGGCATCCTCCCCTCCTAACTCTTAACACCACAAAATATACTTTTACTCAATCATGATCTTCAAAAATACATTCAAAACACCCCTACACTTGTTCTAGAATCCAAAAAATTGTTATATATCAATACACAGAAGCCCTTTTATGCAATCTCAAAGGAGTTACATAAATAAGTGGTAATATTCTTCCTCATGTTCCTTAATTTCATTTCCATTATCAACTCCCGAAAATATTCATTTTAAATTATAATATAAAAAATAAGTATAAAAAATAATATATTATTTTTTATGATATGTTTTAAATCTAAACTCACACACATTTCCATGTAATGGAAATGAACATAATATTTATGTTTACAACGAACTACCGCCCCACGAAATGATGGCTTTTAATTTTTCCTTTACCAAAATTTATGGTTAGACATATTAATAGAAAATATACTTATATATGATATATATATATATGATATTTATAATATATTCAGACTTATATAATTATTTTATAAAACATACCTATATATATTACATTTTTGGTAAATGCAATAACATTATTGGTGAAAGTGTGGACTACCACTCCCTCAAAGCTATTAGACTCCTTCACAATAAAAATGGAACGTTTAAAGGATGATTTTAATTAATATTATTTAACATAAATGAATTATATATAATATTTATGATATAATTTCTATTCTAGATGAAAATATATAACATTTTTTATTACCCTTTCGCACACTTAAAAAGTGATACAGTCGTTTGTGGACGTCGTGACTACTACCACGTCAACATGATGATATTTATTTTAAATTAAAATAATCCAATATATTAGTATATATGATTAAATAAAAATTATTTACTATATAATGATCATTATTGAATGATATAATGTCGTACACCTTTTTCCCTAAATTACTATTGAAAAATGGGAATGTTAGACTTGTGTATGTATGACCTACCCTATCTCTAATTGAAACATTGGTTCATTTTTCATAAAAATATTACATGATTGTTTTAAAAAGTATAATTTACGTAATAATATGATAATTATGTCCTAATTATTATTATTTACATGATATATAATGACCTATATGACCATAGTTGTCTTACAAAAGTAGTTTTAGACAAAAAAATCTAATTTGTTCAAAACACGCAATATAAAATTAATTGTTTAATTAGTTGTATACAACCTGTTATTAAGTAAAATAAAAGTAATAATATGAATAAAAATGTTCTTTTTAAATATAATAATTAATTTTATTTTATTACTTAGGAATATAAAGTCACACAAGACAAATTGTACATATGTTATAGAAATTTCATCTCAATATTCATTTTATCCAGTCGTATTTGTTATTATGCACAAATTCACTTTATTTTCTATATATACTTCTTTTGGACATGTTATATCATGAATCTTCTTACTCCCATGATATTATAGGTTTCATTTAATTTTATTTATTTATAGTGATTACAATTTAATGGTATCAAAGTTGTGTGATTTACTTCGGAATGTTTTACTATTATTCTCTTAAAGATTGATATTAATGATTATCATTGATTTCTCCATTACTTTTAGTATTGTTAACATTCTCTAGAAATAAAAAATTTATTTTATTAAATTTTCACATTAAATAAAAATTAAATTCTATTTTTTCGTATTATGGATATTATTATCGTGTAAACCATATATCATTTTACATAAAATGTTTACATTGACAATTATTTGATTAACTGAGGAATTATTGAAAAATATTTTTCTTTTATTCATTATAGATATTTTATTATAAGTAATATTTATTATTAAATAAATTGATTTTTTGATATATAGGGAATGATTTGGACTGACAGACATGGTTTTGGCCTAGATATAGGTACCCCCATAATGCATCAGTAGTCTCATGAGATGAATTAATTTTTGAAATCAAAATAGTTTAAACTATCTTGTGAATATATCTTCATGTTATAGTGTATCATGGTATAGTTACATGACCTAAAATATTAAATAATTTCCTTCATTTTAGTTTTCATTTTTATCAAAGATATTTTGCATTGACATACCTCTTAATGAATTTCAGTTTAGTTCAATGGCTAAATGGAAGGTTTTTTAAGTTTCATACCTTTCTATATTGATTTTTCCTTTTTTATTTTTTTAAATTACGTGCGATAAGATCAATTTAGCTCTCCATTTATTCTCATTGATTCATTTTTTATTCTATTTTTTAACCTTACTAAACATTTTAGCTCACCCTCCCCATAAATTTAACATTCAATTTATTATTATTGATTCATTATTTATTATATTTTTATTAACCTTTTTGAGCATTTGAGCTCACCCTTATAATGATTCCATTACCCATATAATTTAGAATATATATTTTTATGAGCATTCAAGGATGTATATTATTTCATTTTATTATATATCATGTTTTTATTATGAATTAAATAATTTATTATGTGTATTATGTATGAAAAATGGATTTCTAAGATTTCTAAACTAATTGGTCCTTTTGGGTTTTTTCCTTATAATCATGGAAATGTAATAAAATAATGCGCCGACTCTAGTCTTATGGGGATGTGGTATTATAGTTGTTATAATAGGAAGTTTAGCAGGAACCATTGAAACTATATTTAAAATAACATAGATTAGTGAGAACACACATAAGATTGAAATTGAATATAATAAATAAAGAGAATCCTAGAATATTTTTAAATTTGAGACTATTTTATTATTCCCAGCAATACATTCATGTATGAATACTACCAGTGGATGTGGTTGTAGAAGAGATGTACCTAGGAGTAATAAATCTAGAAAAGTGTGTCGGGCATGTGTCAGTATAACCTGGTACACGACAGTGGGACATAATATTTATACATTTTTTTAACTACCATTATGATGGACAAAAATTTTATTATTTCCCCAAAGAAACCATTTTTATTATTATGAATCAACTATGAATAAATTTATCAATTTATTTTAAGTATTTTTCTAGTTTTGAGATTATACAATAAGATATGATATTAGTTAGTGAATTTTTTTCATTTAGAAATGATATCTATTATATGGAATGTGACCCTCCCTGATGCACATGATCCAAAGAGTAAGATGGATAAAACCATTCATGGTCTTAAGAAATTTTTTAAAAGGGAAATAATCCCCAAAATATTCTCATCATAAGAGAACATAATATCATGTGATAATGAGATTGGTGAACAATTATCCAAGTCTCAGGTCTTCAAAGGAAACCTATATATAATGAGGCCATATGGGAACCAGGAAAAAAGGAATGATTTAAAGAAGATGAAGGGAAATAATTATTTTCCCAGAATTGATAATTGTGGTATGAATGTTTCTGGTACTTTCCTGAAGGGAATGTGAGTGTTTTAAAAGTGTGGTGTAAAATTACACCTTGTTAGTGAGTGAATGAGAATGAATGAACATTATATTGTGAAATTATTACATTATAGGGTGATGGGAAACTATATATAATCAATGTCTGAAGCGTTGATGTAATATAACCCAATTGATTGTATTTGATAATGGTAATGTTATACTAGTGCTCTATATAAAGAGTATGATTAATGTTTCTATTGATGAATTATTTCATTTGAATATTTTATAAGTGATTTACAAGTTACAATAATTATTGAATATATGAGTAATATACTGTAATACTTATTTGTTAAGGATGTGAGATTATATGTTGAATGGTATAAATAAGTTTTTAGTGGAAAGTTAATTTTTTTGTAAAACAAATTGTTAAGGAAACGGTAACCCTTTAATATATTTCTGATAATTGGGAAATTATGTTTTAATAAAAGTGATGATCATTTTGGATAATGTACATTGGATAGTACCAACTAAATTGGAACTGATTAATGGTTAGTTAAAAGTCATTTAATTCTATCATTGATGGACTTTCAATTAATTTTATATTTATAAAATATATACAATAACATGTATTTTACTGTATTAATAATGAATCATTCATGTTACCAATAAATTTTTATGTTAATTCTTCTTGTTACCATATTTCATGTCAATACATGATAAAGGTGTTCACCTATTCGGTATGCGATGACTAAAAGTAAACTTCTTGTTTTTTGAAGGATAATTATAAGTTCATTTTGGAAATTCATTGACCATCATACAAATTTATTGTATCAAAATATATTGGAAAATTTAATCATTTATGAAATGGTTTATTTTATCATTGGATGAGATTTTATAAGATAATGCATTACTTCACCATATGATGCATATTGTGATAAGAAATGATATAGAAAGAGTTTAAGTCCTAATAAAGGAAAGATATTATGTTTGTAGAAATTTATAATTTTTTATATAATTAGAGTGTGAATGAATTAATAAACTATATTAAAAGTATCATAAAAAATGATGTATGTTTATAAAAATTTTGGATAATATCAATGAAATGTTTTCACACCAATGGTTTATGGTTTTGTGGTTAACAACATTCATATAAAAATATTTTATAGAACACTTCATAATAACATGATTTTTTGGTTTTTGTTCCTTTTCCATGTTTCTATTTCCCATATATTTTCTCATACTAGGGAACCTATTTATATGACCATTGTACTTTCCTTTATCTCTTATTAAGAATATGCGATATTAAACAAAATACTGATGTGATTCCATAAAAAATAGTTTATTTTCAATCCCTATATTACTATGATCTTGTTTAAATTGTGATTATTTGACTAATTTATGATGGGGATAATGTAAGACACCTAAATAGTAAATTAAGAATCTTATATTTTTTAGAATTTATGACACGTGACCCCAAGTATGTAAGGCAACGAAGTATCCTGGTACTTTAAAATAAATTTTCTATTTTTAATAAATTATATATATATATTATGGATTATAATGAACACAATACTATTTTTTCTTGTGTTACCAGTAATATTGACATTCTTCAATAGATTATGTTATATTAAAGGCCTTTTTTACCAAAAAATATTATTAAATATTATTATTTAATATATCAAGATATTGAAAATTTGTTAAATTAGTCGTTATGAATAGTAATAATTAAATTATTAAAATTATGGTTTAAAAAATAAATAAATAATTTATTTATTACAACATAATCTGAAATGAGTATAAGAACATATCAAATATATGAGTAATATTTTAATAGAAAACTAATTTTATTCTCCAAAAGATGTTTTATCCTAAAAAATTAAATAAATAAAAATTGGTGTGATAATAAAGTTATATACATTTTTTATATATTCCATAAAATAATTTTGATATAAATACTAGATATTAGAAATGAATAAGATAGCAATAAATCAAATAATTCACAAAAAACCTATTTTTTATTAATGCATTTTTTCGGCCTTTTAATGGGAAACCTATTTTAAGTAAAATTTTAGTATATTTTATAAATATTAAATGAAAAAATAAAATTCCAATTTTTGAGAGAAATATAAAAACTTGTTTAGGGATATTTTTTTTGTATTTCTCTATTAATATTTTATTTTTAATGAATAGTTACAAATATTGATTTTTAGTTCAAAAACAATTATTCATATGATTAATTTATATTCTTAAATTAATATATTAATTGATTTCAGAATTAAATTAGATCATATTTTTAAACATTAAACAAATTTTAGTCATTAGAATGAAATTTACTTTGAAAATGACTATAAAAACATCGCAATATTTTGAACGTTTTTACTTTAAAAACTCACATTTTTGTCCCATCCGTAGGGTTAAATTTAAATTAATTTCTGCCACTTATGTGATTTTAATTTATGAAAATAGATTATATATTATTATTAATAGTAATTTTTTATTTTTAATAATTCTAAGTTAGTTTTTGATAAAAAAAATATTAGTTAAATTAATTTAAATTAGTTACAATGATTAAGTTAAAATTAAGCATAGTAATGGACTAAACCTCAGTCCTAAGGGCCCAAATTATTTATAAAATTGTCTAAAATATAGGAGGTGTCCATATTCCTATCGTATATTACCTTTATCCAATTAGTTTCATTATTGGAGCCACCTTCAATTTAGAAAATGTCTACAAAAATCTTTTTTCACAATATTACAAGAGTGCCCCTACTCCACCATTATAAAAAGGATTCCACTCTTCTAACATACTCACACTTCTCTAGAAAAATTGTATTGTTCAAGATATATATAAAATGGTTTCTAAACATCCATAATATAATACTATAATCCTCACTTTGTCCATAAATAAATCCATGGGATCTATATGGATCCAAATAAACGGAGTTACCCTATTTAGAGGTAACTTTCTTCCTCAAGTTACATTTTTTTATTTCCATTACCAAGGATATTAAATTTTATTATTTCATTATTATATAACCAAAAAATTATGCTAAGTGTTTTATATTTATTTATTATATGGTTTCAAGCTATAAACACAAACACTTCCATCTAATGGGTAATGAACATACTATTTACGTGGACGGTGAAATGCCGCCTCACAAAATGATGATTGTAAATTTTTCATTTACCAACTTAAATAGTTGGAAATTAGTATGGAAAATCTATTTATATATGATATATATATGTGTGTGTGTGTGTTATTTATAATTTATTTATATTTATTTAATTATTTTATAAAGGATTCCTATATTCATTCCATCTTGTGTAAATGTGGAAATATCATTTGCGGATGTGAGGAATACAACTCCCTGAAAGTGATGTGACACATTTACACCATAAATGAAACATATAAAGGATAGGTTTAATTTAAAATATGTAAAATAAATTAAATATATATAATATTGAATAAAAAATATTAAATTTCAAGATATATAATATTAATCAATTTCTCTATTACCATTTCACACACATAAAAAGTTATAACGTTGTTTGTGGATGTGTGGACTACCGCTTCATTTATATGATGTGATTTATTTTAAATAAAACTATTAAAATATTTATTCATAAATTAATAAATAATTTTTTATGTTGTAA
Organism: Viscum album; assembly: GCA_963277665.1. Taxonomy (NCBI): domain Eukaryota; kingdom Viridiplantae; phylum Streptophyta; class Magnoliopsida; order Santalales; family Viscaceae; genus Viscum; species Viscum album. The sequence continues at coordinate 1,740,618,165 of OY728128.1, read as the reverse complement.
TTATATTTTTAATGATTTATTTTCAATTACCTTCTTTCTATAATGATTATTGAAAAATGGTAATGTAACTCATGCGTATGTATATCTTGTTTCTCCATGATTTTAATGTTGGTTAATTTTTTATAAACATATATCAAGAATGGTTTTAAAAGTAAAATTAGTTTTAAAATATGATAATTATTTAATGATTATTATTTGAGAGATGTTATATGATGACCCTTTGGACAATATTGGACTTACCAAAGTAGTTTTTGACATACAAGATGAATTTGTTCAAAACAACAGATGTAAAATTAGTTGTTTATGTTGTTGTATAAAACATAGTAATTATTGAAATAAATGTAATTAAAAACATTTAAGATGTATTGAATAATTTAATTAATTATCATAATTCAATTATTTTGGAAAATAAATACACATGAGACAAGTCAGACTTAATGTTAGGGGATATTGTATCTATTTATATTCAATCGAGAATTATTTGTTATTATAAACTGATTAAATTTTATGTTAGTAATATAATATATTTTTACATGTAATATAATTAATCCCTATACTATAATGATCGTTTATGTATCATTTAATATTTTTACTTCATGGGGATTATGATTTAATTGTTTTAATGTGGTATGAGACACTTTGGAAGGTTCATGGATTATGTTCATAAACAATGATCTTAATGATTATAATTATAACCTAACTTCTTATTGATATTGTTATCATTATTGTGAATCAATAAATTTATTTTAATAAATTTTCATTTTAAATTAACATCAATATCCATATATTCATACAATTGATATTATTATTTCAAAAAACATATATCATTTTACAAGAATTTATTAATTTGATAGTAATTTTATTAACTAAGAATTTATTGAGAAATATGTATAAACTATTTAAAATAAATATTTGATGTGAATGAACATTTATTATTAATTAAATTTATTATTCAATATATGATGAATTCCTTGTGCTAGGGGACATGGGTGGGGCCTAGTTATAGATAACTCTTCGATGCATTAGTACTCTCATGAGATAAATCTATTTTCCAAAAAAATAATTTAAACAATATTATGAATATATCCTGATGGTAAAGTGGTTCACGTGCCAGATACATGGCATCCATTATTAATTTTTTTTAAAATGGTTGTGGTTGAAGCCACAATTTATTATTTAAAGAAATGACCTTTTTATACTGGGTATAGGGTGACCTATTATATATCCCGAAGGCCCAAGGCCATGTGGCCTGAATACAAGGCTTGAAAGCCCATTTTTTGGCCCAAATGACCCCTCGGTGAAAATTACATCTTCAATACCTGCGCTTCTACAGTACCTGCTACAGTACCGCCACCACTATAGTAGCTGTTACAGTCCCTCCGCCACTGCAGTGTCATCGCTACTACCATTCTAACGCTGCTACAGTAATGTTACAGTGCCCTGTTACGATACTGTTACAGTACCTATAAATTTTCTGTTTCCCAAATTTGATCTTGGGTCATTTGGATGCCAAGCAGAAGCCTATACCACTAGGGTACATGCTTGTTGGCATGGCATCCAGTATTAATGAACTTTATTAATTTTAGTTAAATTTTTTTATCAATGAGATATTTCATTGAAAAATCAATGGATGCATTTCATTTTTAGTTGATTAATATAATGGAATTTGTTTTAGTTTATTAGTAGGGAATATTGAATTTTACTTCTCTATTTATTTGAATGGAATGTGAATTAATCTGTTTAACATTCCATTTATTCTCATTGATTCATTATTTGTTCTATTTTGCATTCCCTTATTGAGCATTTGAGCTCACCCTTAATATGATTCTTTTCCCTGGGGTATGAATAATAAATCATTGAATAATCTTTCAAGGATTTAGTTTTTTTAAATTTATTGTGTATCATGTGTATTTTTTATTTCTTAATGCACTGTTGGTATCATGTATGTAATGTATCTGTGTAGTATTTCTAAACTAATAGGTCCTTCATGATTTGATTATTTATAATCATGCCAATGTAATAAAACAACGCACCATCACCAAGATTCTAGGTTTTATGAGTTAAAAAATAATAATTTTTTCTAAATTTATAAAAAGGAAAAATTAATTTTTTACAATAATTATCATTAAAAACAGTAATAATTAATTTCTATGGTTGAGGTAAAAATTGTTTTTTTAGGGGATAAACTAAGAAGATAAGGTATAATATGTCCTACAAAATTATAAAACACCCATTTTCAGGCCATATTTTTAATTTATATATGGTAGGTTCGATTATGGACCATTTTAAAATTGTGTGTCATGATAAAAACGGGTGTATGATTGAATATTATTAAAATAATTACATGTGTGCCTCTCAACTCACTTATTAATGCCACACCATATCCTCTTTTCATCACACCTTCACATCCTTTTGGTTTGACCAAGACCTATCCAAATAACATCCCATAAGACATACCCTCACAATATAATCTTCATATTTGAAGGAAATCCATCATCTGAATGCTTTATTTCAAACATAAGGATGACTATTGAGGAAGAGTAAACACTCTTGAATGAGTTTTTTATTTCATCCTACACCTTACTCAACTCTAATTAATAAATTATGGTATGGTAAACATAGTAAAATAAATATAATGAAATATTTCTATAATATTTTAATAAAAAATACTATCTCTACTTCCAATAGATGGGTAACGAAATCATTGTTAATGTGTTTGGTGGACAACCATGTCATGAAGTGATGTGATTCATCATTGACTAAGGATTTAAATATATTGTGATAATGGTAATGTTAATGATTATATGTTATATTCATGAAATAATTATCATTGTGAATATAATATATATGTATCATTTTCTATCTTAACATTTTACTAAAAGAAAGATTCCAATGTTATTTGTGTACAAGTTGGCTTCCATCTTGACTAAATTATGTGACACCATATTAATTAAAACACCACATGGATGATATATAAATTTATTTTAATGAAATAATAGCATATATAATATATTATTATAATTGTTTATGAAAATATAATACTTACTACCTTTCCATAATGATCATTGAAAAATGGAAACCATACTCATGCATATGTACAGCCTATCATCTTCAAAATCGTAACATACTTTATTTATCAAAATAAAAATTTATTATTTAATATAAATTTAAAATTTATAAATAAGTATTTTAATTATTTGATTTTAATTATTTTTTATATGATGAAACTATATAATATTTACAAGAACATTTTTATTAATGACAAAACACAAATCAGAAAACATGTAAATTAACACCCTAAAAGAAAAATAGTGAAGGATTATTAATGAATGGATGATAATATTTAATAAAATTGTGATTATGATTCTGGGGTAATTTAATAAAAAATTTAACCTACTATACATGAGGCTAAAGAATATTCAATTGAAAATAATCATGGGTTAAGGGATTTCATCCCAATTTACATTTTATTTAGGCTTATTTGTTATTTTGAATAAGTAAAATTTTATGTGGTGGAAATAATTACACATTAACATGTAATATATTTTTTTATTCATACTTTATGTAATTTAAATTTTTATATTTACTCATTCCCTCGAGGTGGATTTTAAAAGACTATTATTATTACTGGAAAGGTACCATATACCAATAGTTTGAAACTGTTTCTATAGGCCTTAAAATCATTGGAATAAACAATACCATTGGTTTTTTAATCTTTGGTTATATTATACATTAGTATAGGGTTATACCAATGTTTTTATTTAAAAAAATTTTGTATATCATAATCATATTTGAATACCCATGATTTAATGTAAACCATGCATATGTATATATACCAATAATTTATGGCAATGAAATCACATCTAAAAGTATTGTATACCAATTGTTCACAAAACCATTATTATATCTTCGTATACCTAATAAATTAAAGCACCATCCTTCACCTCTTATATAACAAATAATAAATTTCAAACCACATTACAAATTTAATGCAGTACCCATATTGTATATTTCACATTTAACCATTTAGTAATAAACTATTATTACATAATTTACAACACTATAACATACATATAAAATTTACATAATAAATAAATAATAGTAATTATATATAATCAAAACATATGTATCCTTCATGTCAACTCAAAAATTGTTGGGGTCAATATCTCCCTCGTCACCACTAGTGTCATCATAATCATCACATGCATATTGATCGACATCGTCACCTAGATCCCCAAAAATTCTATCTTACCCGACATAATAATAATAATAATAATAATAATAATAATAATAATAATAATCACTATAACTTGTAGTATCATAACCTAGAACCCCACTTGTAACCTCATTGTAATAAATTTGTTCATAATATAATGAAAATAGTGTATCCATTTAAGAATAGAAAACATTAGAAGCATCTGATGCTTTTGTTGGACATATAACTACCATAGCTTTTAAGAAATGTTCTGTGAAAATTTTATGTCTTCCATACTCATGTATATCAATTTTTTTTTGTAAATAATATTTCATGATTTCTTTTTATCTTAGTTGTGTGAGATATTTGAGAGGTTCTCAATGTGGACAATACCAAGGGGTGACACTTTTCCCAGGTCAACATCGGACTCTCCCTTTGTGATCCTCACATAATATATATCTCAAATGATCATTTGTCATAGATTTTTAATAATAATTATCAAAAATGTCCTCTATAAAAAACTTTTTAAAATATTAATAAGGTTTTTTATTATCAATAACATGTCATAATTTGGAATTTCAGTAAATGGAATTAAAATAATTTCTTGTGTTATGATTATTTTAACATTTGCATCCTTTTTCATCATACATGATAAAAATAATTTTTCTCAAGGAACACATCCATATATTCCCAATGACTCCTTATATAAATGTATATTATTACTCTAACAAAACATTACTGAATAATATGAAATTTTTAAACAAAACCAAAAAAATACAATTGTGAACAAATATGAGATTAACCAAATACTCACATCAAGATAATATTTCCCCACATAAGACCAAAATATAGTGGTGAGTCACTATGTGGTATTAAATTTAATCCTCATATTTGATTATGTTGAATGGTAATTAATCTTAATGTGATTTGGTGAAATAAAATTTCAAATTAGAAGTATGGTTAATGAGTAAGAGAAGTTAGATTAATAATATTTGAGAAACTCAATTTAAGGAAACAAATTTAAGTAATATATAAGTTCAATAAAACGTATAATTAATTAAAATTTTAACTATTGATTAAATACCTAAAATAGAATAATCATATAATTAGTTCATATGAAATAATTCATAAATTAAAACCATATAAATTAACCTCATGGTGATAATCAATTAATTATTTCTAATTTTAAACTAACTAGAAAAAATGATATAATTTATAAATAAAAACCATATCAATTAAATTCATGTAATATATCTATAAATATCCATAATTATGTGAAACTATATACTATTTTATATAAAAAAATATCAATTTATATTTATAGTGATATTTTAGAATTCCCAATGTACATTGTAATAGTTTCATAAAAAATGGAATAATACCCCGAAAGTGTGTTGTTTTATAGATTTAACTGGTTAATATACATGAAAAAATCACTTTATAATAGTTGTATATATTAATATAGATTCATTTATCATTTTTATCACATAATTCAATCATTGTCCACATTTTTAGCAACTAAATACCCACACAAAATCTGATGCATTCAAAATTTAAAGTGACAAAATCATTGCTAGAAATGGAAAAATGTTCCACTCATTTTACTAATAAAATTATTTATAAAATTGTAAAAATATTGTTCGAAATGTCTCATCTTATATGGGATGGTTTCTTCATATGGAATTAAAATATTATAATATTTTATTGCCTAATAAAAAAATGTATACATTATAATAGTGGATGATATTATATAATAAGGACATTTTGGAGGACATGTTTCTTCTTCTTTTTTATAAAATATTTTAAACAATTAGAATTATAATTAAAATAGAATTATAAATTGGAATTATCTGATTTTATCAACTTTATTCTTGAATAACCTTAGAATGATCATATCATTAATCAAATTGTTCTCACATTTCCAAATAATAAAAATTTATAAAAAAGAATTCTTAAATGCTAATGAATTAAAAGGTGTATCCCTTATGGGGATAAACAATTCCTATGTGATACCAAAATAATAAAATTCAATAATTCATAAATATAGACAAATCATTATGAATTTAAGTATGAGGGAACCTAGTCAAACATTGCAATATTTCCTAGGTTATATCATTCATGTTTATAGAGGGGGTGTCATTTGATCATAAAAATTTATAATGGTTTGTAACCTGATATGAATAAAAAATATTTTATTGGGGTTGTTGAAATGAGCATAGGAATAAATTTTTCTCGATCAATCATATTTTCAACCCCACAATTATTTAATTTATACTGGTATCACATTTATGATGATTAATGGACAACTTATAATAACAAGGTTACTCAATATTATTTTATACATTAGTTTTTAGAATATCTTTTTGGAGTTATTAATGAGAGTATTAACGATAAGAAAAGATGTGTTTTCATTATATTTTTCAATTAATTCTAGAAAAAGTGAATATCATGACTGGAAGGAATTTTTTTAAAATAAAAAGAAACTTTTACACCCTTTCAAACAAAAATTTATTTAATATCAACATGATCGACAAAAAATTGTAGAGCGTAAACAGACATGGGTTTGAACATATTTGAGAATATCGATAAAAACTAAAAATTGGGAGATTTATAAACCTAATATTGATGGTTGTACTTATTGACAATAGGGATTTTTACCTTTATATGAATAATGATTTCAACATGTGTCGAATAATATAATTTATTATAAGTGTGTTAAGGATATTAATAATTTTGATGATGGAATGGATTTCCTAGGAAAAGTGTCATTATTCATGAATATGTTAAAATTGTTATAGAATTATCTTGGGAGAATAAAATGTAAATGGGGTGGTGTTTTATGGTTTTCATACATTTATAGATATATATTACGACTAAAAACTATCAATTATTATATATCTTAAGAACTATAGTTATGTAGAAAAAAATATTTCATAGACCAAAACTTGTACATCCCCCTAAGTAGAATGGGAATCACTAGAACACCCTACCAGGAATAAGGGTGCTATCCAACATCAAGCTATCCAGGAGGAGTATAAAGAGTGACAAAAACCTATATATAGAAATGTGGGTGTGGCGTGGGGAAGGTTTCGTAGCCTTCAATTTCATGGATGACATGAAATACCAATAGATGAATCCACATCTTGTTTAATTTCAAGTAGTCACTTATGGTGAGTGGATCATTATATGGAAGTGGTCTCCTACTGTTATTTTAAATGCAGGGTAAAAAATTTCAGATAAATTTCTTTTATAAAATTTCACACACAAGGGATTTGAGAAAGCTTAGAATATTTTTCCTCAAATATAAGGTGATAAAATATGGATACAGGGTTGACTAAAAAGTCTAATACTAAGGGATGAAATGTGAGAACTTGAAGGTATACCATGTTACAAAAATATTATATAGTTTAAAAAGTAAATATATTTGAAGATGCACATGATGATAGATTTATGGAATAAAAAACATTTAATGTGATTCTTGTTAAAGTCACACTATAATGATTCATCTCACATCAAATAAGAGAAAATATTATGCTGTAAGGGATTTAAAATTTTGAGATAACCAAATAATGGGGAAGGTGTTTAATGAATTAGATTTTTTGGATGAATATATTGGGATAATATTTAATATTACATTAAGACTAATGTTCTATGTATTTTTTAGGATAAAATTAATCTCAAATATAGAATATTTTGATTCTTGTAAAATTTTATTATAGTGGATTAAAAACAAATATTTTGAGAAATTTTAATGCTAAAAATATAAGAGACAAATTCATACATGATGATCAATATTTAAGTGATTTAGAATAATTGAGAATATTTTCTTTTACTATGTTATTTTTTAGATACTCTTTATAAGTCTATGAATAATATAGAGAGACAATGAGTTTATTATGGTACATATTTTTTAATATGAATGTAATAATAAGAAGAAGAGTTTCTTTCGACTAGTGAAAAAATTCATAGCACCAACTTGAATTTAAAAGATACCCTATTAGACGTCAAATAATGGAATATAAAAGAGCTTAATAAATCACTAGAATAATAAATAATGATTAATGAATATTATTTTTGTAATCTAAATAAAAACTCTAATGTGATGTTTATACTATTTAGAGATAGAGAATATTGATTTATCCCAAACATTCTTGATCTAGGGATAAAACTATAACATTCTGAAACTACTCAAGGTGGAACTTCTATAAATTATTAAAGTTGTTATTTTTCAATAGAAGGTTCTATTAAGATCTATTTCTGAAAAATGGTTCCTATTCGGAATAAAAATGACTTTATATCCCATTGATATGTATAAATATAAAAATCTTGTAGAATGGTAACATCCATCTCTAAATATGATAATCATAATAATTCTACTTTTTCATATCATGCCTATTTCAATGAAATATATTTTTAATATTTGGAAATAAAATGTGATTATAATACTACAATAATAACATTGGTGGAGAAATAATTTATAAAAGTGTTTTCTAACAAATGAATTATCATTTTTTTGTTGAGATAATAAAAAAACAAGAATATAGTTCTGAACAATCTAGGAAACATGATCTCCAATGACTAAAAAAAATTTATAGGCTATTGGTTAAACTATTATTATTTTGGAAATATGTAACTTGATTTTTGGGATTATTTTTCAATATTTATAGAAATATACAATATTCAATTTCACTTCACTATAAACATGTAAAATTTTAAATCATATCCAATAGATAGATCCTCCAAATTATAAACTTCATCAAATAAATCCCATAGACTTGAGTAAAAATTTACATATAGATAATATTTATTTTCATATTAAATTACTTGGAACCTCTCATGATCAGAAATTATAGGGCATCAAAAAAGTGTGGATATAAAACATAGTATCGTTGTCCTTTTTTTTCTTGAAATATCTTGAAAAAAATCCATAGAATAAATGATAGTTAGTTTTTCAATAAAAAATTAATTATTTGTAATAACATAAACTCTTCACTCATCCAATATATGATTATTTCATGTTATTGTTTTATTGAATTATTGGTGGATATTTATACACCCTCTATGTTAGATCCAAACGTACTATTCCAACCAACATATCAAACAAACATAAATGATCACCACAACTTCCCATGTTCCATCAACTATGTAACCGCAGCAGCTTGACCATCATAAATTGTAAATTACTGCTCCAATTAACATGTTAATACATATAAATAAAAAATAGTATATATATTAATTTAATAAATTTTATTACCCATATCTACATCCATGAATTCTACTTGATTTCCTAACTGATATTCCTAGAGGTGATTGGATTTATTGGAATGATATCACTATACGTAAAAAGTCTATCCATAAAACATCGACTCATTCTGACATTTTTACTAGTCAATTTATTACCTATATTATAATCATCCATTATTTATGTTTTAAAAATTTTGGATTCCAGAATATGGGTGAATCGACATTTGATATTAGAAGGCACAATATAATAAGATAAAAGGTGAATATTATAATTACTATACAATATAACTACAAAATAATTATGTGATATAATTTGAAAGACATTTGAAAACATCTAATTCAGGATTATCATTATACATTGATGGATCAACGGCCTATCCTTGATTAGAAGCCTATATAGTATGTACCTATTCCAATACATGCACTAGGTCATATACATGTAGTAGAGTTGAATATGAATGAGTAAAATCATCATATCTTGGATGGATAATAAGAAATATAGGTGGTGTAGAAGTGGTATGATAAATATAGAAGGTCTGGGGACACCTCAAAGGATATATATATAGTATTGGTGGGGGGATACATTAAGGAATCGTAGAAAATTTATGGGATGTAATTTCCAATTATGATAATTATGGTGTCATGGCTGGGAACATCCTGAAGGCTCATATTGAGGATGATAGGGTGTGGTAGATAGGATGTCCACTAGGGCAGGGTGTGAATGTGTAGGATCGGTTTTTTGTGTATATTGAGGGGAACAAAAACTATGAACAATTATTGTAGGATGAGGAGAGGTCAACTCTGCTTCAGATGAATGTCCTCAATATTGTTTTATAAATAATAATAACATGAAAATAAATATATCACAGAAGAAAACTATTACAATTATTACAATCACTAAGTTAACTAGAGTAGACAATAATATTTTTCACATTCATCAAATATTATCAAATATTATATTACTTCAAATTTCATCAATGTTTTTTATAATAATTATGTTTAAGAAACAATCATGTTTTATAAGAGTTTTTCAAAATTATTCATACAACTTAGAATTGAAATTTGAAACAAGAAATATCATAACATGTTTTAGAAATTATTATTTAAAACATACTTAAAAAAATTTTAAAAACCCATATTAAACAATGAATTTTGAATTTAAAGAATTATCCTCAAACTTAATAATAATAAATAATAATAAAATAAAAAATATGGTAAATAACAAATGATAAAAGTGATTCCTACAAATAGGAAACTGAACCACGATGAAAACAAGGAATAGGAAAGAACTATTACACAATCTAATTAAATATACATCTCTTTATGATTTTTTCTAAAAATATTCATTTTATGAATATGTGTTTAATCTAATTATTTAAACATGCCTTTATGAATGAAATCATTAACTCAAGAATTAAAGCCTTGTGTAACCCAACCTAAAAATAAAAACGACATTCTATAATAACATTATAGTTATTCTTACATAATTTCTATAAATATGAATATTCATCCCACACTAATATCATAGAAAATATGATTTATATAATTATATATATATTAATTTAATTTAATAAAGGATATGGAAGCTCAATGTTTTTTGATTTATAAAATACAATAAAAAATTTGTTAAAAGAAATTACTCATATCTATGCGGAATGAAAAAATGTTCTAAATGTCTCCTTTCATAATCCTAAAAATATAAAATGATCTACCAATAACTAAAATATTATCCTTTAACTACTAACATCAATGTAAATTGGGTCTAAATAAACATAGAGTGGGATTAAAATATGAGAAAAAAATTATAAGTTGTTATATAAAAAAAATTATATTCTATTTTTTTAAAGAAATGATACATGAGACGATTTACCAATTCATGCACCATAAAAAATTACTAAATGATGAAAATTATCCATCACATACACAAGGTAAAGTGATCTTTCACTATCTATATATTTTATAATAGTACACAAATACGTTGAAAAATTTCACAAACTAGTCAGAATGAAATGTCTCAACTTATGTAGAGCATTACTAAAAATTAGTAGAATATGAATAATCTTCTATTAAATAGACCATTAATCATAACCAAGGATTATGCCGTATAATGTTTTGAGAACACAAAAAATAAATGGATTTTATCACTTTTTTTATAATTAGATTTAAATAATCACATGCCTAAGATAAATATAAAACATAAATCAAAATTTTTGATATAATAACGCATTATAAAAGGGCTTCACAGATATCTTAATCAATATTGATAAGAAAATAAAGAGAATATCATAATTCAAATATCAATCACCATAAAAAGGAATTAGTTAATTTAAATTGAATTACTATATAGATTCATTAATTCTAGAACATGTAGCGAGGATAAACTGAAATTGAAGATTCCATTAAATCCGCCAAAACACAAATAAAATGAATTCCAAAAAATCAACCTCCACAGAGACAACTCTCCCCAAGAATTAAAATTATATATTAAAATATATAAGTTAAAAATTATACATAAAAATATTCTAGGAAACAAACATATCATCTATACATCAGGCTAATGATGTCTATAAGTATAGAGACTTCATGACACTAAATTGAAAAAAAACAAAATGGCAAACTCTCAAGGGTGTATTCAAATGTAAAATAAAACATAAAAATGAAATTACCCCACAAAATCTTGATACCCAAATTGAACAACAAATATATCTATTAAAATAAAAATTATTATGATATAATATAAAAAATAATCTAAACAAACCTTTTTTTCAAATAATATTGAATAATTAAGACCCAATAGAATATTGGTTAGTTTTTAATAAAAAGATAAAAATGAAAAAAATATTTATAAGAATATAACAATTACTCAAAATAAATAACACTATTTTTATTATGATTATAATCAAAAAATATCTAAAAAATCATAGAATGATGGAGGAAAAGGGAATGTATCCACTCGTTCAGGTGAGGTAGATTAAGGATCATGGGTGAATTGGGAGAGGATAGGTGGTTGGGGGATTTTTGAAGAAATAACATTGGTTTTTTAAAAACCATTTGATGGGGTTGGGGTATAATAATAGTTTTTTTAAAATCATTGGTATGAAATTATATATAACAATTGATTTAATAAACAATTGGAATAAAATATAACCTAGATCAATATACCATAAATACCTCAATACTATTGGTATAAATGAGTGGTGACAAACCCATTTTCTAGTAGTGTATCAAGTAGTTAAACTTATTATACAATATAAATTTATTCATTGATTGTTAACATTCTCTTGAAACAATATTTTTATTGTAATAATTTTTCATTAGACTATACATTTCTCATAAATATATATATTCATTCCCAATGGATATGATGTTTTCATAAAACATGTTCTGTTTTTACATATGGTGTTTAATTTTAAATTTATATGATTAACTAGAGAAATTTTGATAAATATCAATCCTTTAAACAATACTGATATTTTATGATATCGAATATTGTTCATAAATTAAATCAATCATTCAATAATTTACTAATTATTTGTACATGATGATATGGGGGGCCTGGTTATATATAGACCCTTTATGCATTGATAGTTCTCATGAGAAAAATTAGTTGGCTGAAACTTGTGACATTATAACCATTAGTTTTAAAATGCCTCGTGAAAGGTCTTAATTATAGAAGTATAATTATCCAAACTAAAACAATTTGTTCCTAGTTGTTTTAATCATTCTTATTAAATTTATTTATAGTCATTCTATTATGTTATTTAGGCATGATATAAAATAAATAATAATTTCCATAATTTATATTTTAGTTATTAATATTATTCATGGAATTTTTTTGTGATTTTATTTATATATGAATCCCACTCTTTTTTTATTACTTAAATAACAGTTATTTTCAGTTTTTACCAAAAAATATTGATTAGTACTTAACAATTCATAAATTAAAATTATTTAAATGGATTTTTTGTCCAGTAATTTACCTTCCAATGTTATTTTTTCTTTATTGATCCACAATATATTCCACAGTACATAACTATTACTGCGCAATGGAGCTCAAACTTATTTTATTTCCTTTTACTCGGATACATAGTAAAATTGTTGGAATGATTTTTCAAATATATAGTGGTAACACCCAGAGATTTTTATCAAATATATTTTTTTATTACACTTTATTTAATTGATGTATTTAATTATATTAAATAGTGAAACAGAATGTGTTACACACACTATTTAGTTTCTATAAAACGTTATTTTATTGTCATTTAAATAAGACTATAACTTATTTTCGACATTAGAAAATTTGTATATTAATAACTAAAATTTTAAAATATAGGGTCTGTAAAATTAATTTATGGGTTAGTAATTACTAATATAGGTAAAATATATACAAATAGAAAATAAAGGAAACAATTTTATTTTTCTTCTCCCAAAGTCATTTTGTCTGAAAAAGTTAAATTATTTACAATTAGTGAATGATATTAGTGAAATATGTTTGTTATATTTTCCAACAAATAATTTTAATTTTATCTGAATATATTTTATATGCATAAGATAATCACCAACCCAATCTTATGCATAAAAACAATTATTTTTTAGAATGTTAAATTTATCGGCTTTTAGTGGAGAAACAATTTTAAATCCTATTTTTTAGACTTTTAGATAATATATTTGAAAAAAATAATATTCTTCTTTTAAATTGGAATATAAAAATATACTTTGGTATTTTTTTACATATTTTTCTAATAATTTTCATGCCTTAATAAACAATATAAATTAATAAATTTTAATAGAAAATTATAATTTCCATCAAACATAAATATATAGTGTTAAATTATATTTTGTATTTCTATTAAAGTACAATAAGATAAATTTTTTATAATTTAATATAATATAGGTCATTGTTATTAATATTACTATGAATTTTTATATAAAAATAATTCAATATTTTTCATGTTTTTCCGTTAACAACATGTTTTCTCTACCCATCAGTGAGATTAATATTAAATCAATTACTAAAACTAATGTGTTTTGAATTTTTAAAAATATTTTCCATATTTTTAATCATAGGGTCCAAATTATGAAAATAGTTTTTATTATTATTGATAATTATGAATATTAACCTTAGAATGTTTTTATTAATAGGTTAAAAGGCAAATCAGGTAGTTAAGGGTAAAAAATAATAGTATCTATAATATGAATGTTTCCTAAATCATTCCCTAATTTTATTGGATGAGTCTGTTTCTAACAATATATTCTTTGGGTAGAAATTATATACTTTTTAATATAATTTGATGAGTATAAGATAATTATTATATTTTAGATAATAAAAAGATAAATATTTCATACTCATATTTTCAATAACTATATAATTTTAAATATTTGGTTATACAAAAGATAAATTAAACTATAAATATTATGTTGAAATATAACAAGTTTTTTATTTATCATTGTAATTTATTTTTAATTTATAGGATATATTTAAATATCTATAGAGGCTTCTCCATTGATGATGCAATAATTTCTAAATCAATAGAAATACCAAATAAATGATATTCCCACAAATAAAAAAAATATAACATGATATAATTAATGCCATAAATATATTTTATAAATTAATTTCACATTATATTGATTAGTTAAATGTAAGGACTTGGAAATTCCGTTATTTTTTTTCTTAAATTCATGGGTTTTTTACGAGTCTTCGAAAATTTATGGCGCTTGATTCTGAGGCCCGAGGTGCCCGGAATCATTTTCTGACATTTGTTTCTCGTATGTTCAGTAAATGTGAAAGCGGGATTTTATAACATTCGAACCGGTGCTCGGAACTGGAATCCGAGGGCACCTTTGAACTCATAGTGTTGGTGATTCCTTTGTGAGGCCTTCACCGCAGATACGTTCTAACATTAATGGATGTTAGATTATGGGGTTTTTAATTTAATTAAATAGGAATAATCTGTTAACTTAATTTTTATTTCTTTGTGGTTAAAATCTCCAAGATGAGGTTAGTGGTGGGTCCCACCCACACATAAACTCACTTGGTAGGATGTCTTCGTGGGAACCACCTGGGTGTTGTAACTCCTTGGAACCCCCCAATTAAGTGGTGAAACCCTTGGACTCACCATTTATGGAACAACCACTCATGAAACCTCTTGAACTCCACTTATTTAATTTGTGTCTGCACACAAGAATTAAATAAGTGAATCCCCCTAAATTAATTCCCCTTTTGAATTCTTAATGCCAAAAAATTAAAAAGATGTCATATTTTATAATTTTGTGGTTGGAATAATATCTGGGAGGAGCTTGGGGGAGAAGAGGAAGAACTCTCCAACGAAGAACGTGAAGAACACCATCTTCGACATTGTCTTTTTCTGACAGACGAGCTTGAGATTGGGAGTGCGTGATGAATGTGATAAATGAAGAATCAACGTCTAACCTTTCCTCAACACCACCAACGAATGACAAACAACATTGGTGAATTAAAATTATGGGATTTTAAGTTTGAAATTGTTTCCATTCCTCAACACACAAATCTTGGATTGGGTTTGCCTATTGTTATCGCTAAGACGTGGAGGGCTTGGATAGACTGAACAAAGCCCGACCCTCCCCCTATGGTTGTTCTTGTTTATTAACGAAGGAGGTGGAACGCGACGATGCCAGTGTCACAAGGCCACCAGGTTGCCTTAAGGGCGTGGGCACGATGTGCCGCGCGAAGGACTTGGTCGTGGCCAGAGTGGGCCGCGGCGAAAAAAGGCGGCAGCTGGGCCGCCTGAGGGATGCGGCGCTGTCGCGCCGCATAGAGAAGCAGGTGGCCATGGAAGAGGTGGAGCGACACCGTCGCACCGTGCGGTGGACAGCAGGGATTCGCGACCTGGGCGGTCCACAGAGGAGTAGCGGAACTGTGGAACCATTGCGCCATGGCGGAGGGTCCAGGGGCAGCCGACGTCAGGCCGACCACTGGTGACATTGAACCGGCTGGCCGCACAGCCAGCCCGGCCACGCGGGCCGAGCCGCCACACCGGGCCAGGTCACCACTGGGCTTGGCCACCACCAGGCCTGGCCGCCACCAGGCCAGGTTGGACCCATGAATCGGGTCGGACCCACAGACCAGGTCAGACCCCAGTCCAGACCCGTTTAACCTGAAATCATGTTCTCATCCATATCATGGGATACGAGTGTCTGATCGATGAACTGTCTATGGTGATGGAAATCTTATAGTGAGACATTAATTTTGGCATAACCTACTTGAGGTTTGGATATTGTGGGGGTATGGTCAGGATGTTTTGAACCTAAAAACCAATTGGTCCCCTGAAATGAAAATTTCAAAAACTCACTAACCGGGTGACCGATTGACGTGATGTCTCTCACGTTGGGTTCCTTTTGATGAGACAGAACTACGAGATACATAAACTTGAGACTTTATGGTATATGATGTATCGACACTTGGATCGAGGAGCAGACCTTCCCAGAATTGATCATTCTGTGTGCAGGAACCCTATGGCTGGCTGCGACTGAGATGATATAATCATATGTTGGCATACTACTGTACAAGGATCCTTCGTGGGTTCGACAACGACGGTACTAGAACAGGATCCTCCGTGGGTTCAGTAGTGATAACTTCTGTACCGGGATCTTCCGAGGGTTTGACATCGCTGATACTTTTCCAAGATCCTACTTGGGTTCAACAGAGGAGATGATTTAATGGCTACAACTAATAATCTCTACCCCTCTACATGAGTTGTATACCTGTGTGTGCTGAGTCTTGACTTTCTGTTTTTTATCTTCGAGATGATTGACTTTACTTCATTTGTGGAATGGGTTGTTCTTGGGCTCGAGTGTTGGAGCCGGACTTTGATTGGTAGCTTAGATATATGTATGGTAATATACCTAATTAGGGATGGTTGTTACTTCGATATTGTATCTTAGTACTGTGGTTTATCCTTAGTTGATTCTGGGAGACCGCCAAGGGTCTTGGGGTCCCTTACTGAGTATTGTTATTGTCACCCCTGCACGTGTTTCGCCTGCACCTTGTTCTATTCTGTGCACACGTCGGTTAGTAGTGATCAAGGCTAAGGGTGACGGACGAGAGGCTGCTCAGAGCTGGAATAGACAGGACGTACCTCAGGGATGATTTTTTTCGAGATCTGTACCTACCCTTCAAGTAGGATTCCCCGGAGGAAGATCCAGGAGCTGTTTTCCCTTTTTAATTGTACTTGTACCTGTTTTTCAGTTGGATTTGTATATTGGCCCACTTACTTTCAGCATAAATTTCTTTTCAATATTAGTACTTGTTTATTCTACTGCTTATGTTCAGACAATTTTTTCTACAGGTTTAAAGGAAATGCCTTCCCTTTTTATTAGTTATTCACCTTTGGTGGTAATCTCTAGCCCCAGGCTTATGGAAGGTGGGCATGGGGTAGTTCGGGCATAGTCCCCGAGGATGGGTCGTGGCATTAATTATTTTTCAAATAAATCATGTTATTATGATATTTTAAAATAAAAATATAATGAATATTTTCAAAATTGATAACAATGATATTTTATGAATTTAATATTTTATTAAATTTTTTAAAAATAAAAAAAAATTAAATAAATTCAAGGACATGTTATATGGTCTAAAATATCATAAATATTCCATTTATGGTTCTCTTTTGATATTATATGTAAATATTACATTCTCTTACCATTTTTAACATTTTTAACATAGATAAAATTAAAATATGTAATCTAAGGGTTAATAAAAATGATAAGGCTTATAATTACATTAGAAATTATCAAATATTTATTTTATGATGATATTAAAATATTATACCATACTACCTTCAAATAAATGTCATTTTGGTTGTATTTTTATTTATTTTAAATTTATTATAAAATAATACATTTTAAAAGTTCAAAAGTTCCCCCACAACTTCATTATAAAAGGACACCTCCTCCCTCATCCAATTTCACCTCATTGATCTTTATAACATGACCATTTTAAGACAAATTATATTCTAAAATTCTATATTAACATTATATAGGTAACTTTATTTGAAAAATACTAAATCTAGAGTCCTATATAGGATATCTAATGGAGCTATTTCAAAGAAGAGGTAATCACTCCAACCGATCAATATCATTTTATATTCTTCTATAACTCACCTAAGTCCATTATATTAATAAAATAAACATAAAATTTGAATAATAAATATTCTATAATGTTATTGTGTTTATGATAATACCATTATATATCACCTTTCATATTGAGAATGAAATGAAATTATAGCTTGTGCGTATGTATTCCTTACAGTCTCCACATAGTGATACACTTA
This sequence comes from Viscum album, assembly GCA_963277665.1. Classification (NCBI taxonomy): domain Eukaryota; kingdom Viridiplantae; phylum Streptophyta; class Magnoliopsida; order Santalales; family Viscaceae; genus Viscum; species Viscum album. Next base: position 1,740,599,415 of record OY728128.1, on the reverse strand, counting down.
ATTTTACATCACCATGTTATAGGGGAAGGTATTATTATAAGTTTAGTATTTATATATTTTATTTATGAAATTATTATACTTCTATAATGGTCAAATCATATCTATATTTTACCACCTTATTCTTTGTGGAAATGGTAATGTCACTTGTGTGTATATATGTAGTATTATCTCAATGATACGATGCGATTCTTATTTCCTCTATAGTTCACATGTATTATAATGAGGATTAATTTTATTAATATATATTATAAAATAAAATAATTTTTATATATAATACATCATATAATTTTCTTTCTTTTAATATGAAAACAAAATGAAAACATAGTTCATGCATACAAACGGCCAACTGTCTCCCTGAACGATGTCTTTAGTTTTTATCATTAACATGTATAAATAGATAAGAATACAAATATGGTGAATACGTATATATGATACTTATATCATGTTTATCAGTATTTATATGATGAAATCATGATCTATGTAGGATAACCAAGGATAAAAAGTAAAAACAACAATGAAAAAAACCACTTATCAACTGAAAGATAACATCAACAAGGAATTGTTAATAAGTGAGTAATATAAATATATAACTAAATAATATAAGAAAATATATATGAATAGGGTTTCTTTATTGATTTATAATACAATCATATTTATATTACTTTATTTTTGTATGTATATGAAAGAAGTGAAGACTTAATGTAAGGTATTTCCATCTCAATTTTATTTTACGTGAGATATAAGCTATGTCCACAACATAATTACATTTTGTGGTGTTTTGAATGACCATTAATTTGTTCATTAAAATTATATGTAAATTTTATTATTATTTACATATAAAATTCATGACCTCTAATTCATGGTATTTACGATTCAAAAGTTACTAAACATGTGTGTTTATTTTGTCTCCATTTTCCTTATTTGAGACACGTGTTATGTAATGATCCTATATTATTTCATGATGTGTAAACACTAACAATTGGCATTTTGTATCATTAATATAATTATTTTAATAAAATTAATAGTTTAATTTAATGTTATTATTTATTAGTTAAAAAATATTTGTTCATTGAAAATAGTGTTTTCTAAAAATGTATTAAAAGTGTTTAAATGATCTTTTAAAAAAATTTATGGAAAAAGTACTTGAAATATATTGAAGATAGTTTTAAAATATTATTTTATATGTTTCCAATATTATTTTAAATGTTAATTAATTACTAAAATTTTCATTATTTATTTATTTTTTCAAAATGGAAATGATATTTTCTTCAAGAATAAATTCAATTGAACTTTCAAAATAATTTTTCACTTTAAGAAAATATTGTTTGATTTCAGTTGTGTTTTACTAGTGTTATAACCCAACAATATCATTATTATTCATTCTATAGATTATTTATGTTTATTATGTAATGATATTTATGAATCCTATTATTTTTTTTATGGTTATTTTATGATTGAATGTCGTTTATGAAACTCGTTTAATACAATGGGTTCTAATATGATGACCTATTTATTGTCTTGTGAAAAACACATGTATGGATTTATTTATGTTATGTGTGGTACCTATATCACAAAATAATTAAATGGGTAATAATAAAGGTTCTATGAAACAAAAGAGAACATGGGAGTTCATCCTAAGCCCACAAACAAGAGGGTACATAGGTGGTCATCCACATCCCAAAACAAGAGGGTGGATATGAGGGCATCCTATTATGACAACAAGATGGTAGAGAATATGTAATCCTATTCCTAAAACTAAAAGGTACATTGGAGGAAATCACATTCTAGATGTTGGTATGGGGGTGATTAACTAATCACTTACATACAATGAATGTACAAGTTGGAAGGGTTGGCATATGATATTCTAAAATTAGGTGTATGACACAATTTAAATGTCTTGTGAAATAATTATACTCCCATGGATCATGTGCTTTGATTATATTATGATTAATATCTTATGAAATACCCATTATTATTTCATGACTCATGTACATGATCTTTGATTTGAAGGGTATGTTCTCTAAATTTTATTTTCATGTTTTCATACCCTTAAGTTCATGTTATGTTTACGTATAATCTAGTTTTAATCTTACTAAGCATAGGAGTTCACCCATTATTATGTTTCATTTACCGAAGATGTGAATAATTTAATTGAGTTCTCTATATCAAAAGGTGTTCTAGTTTTGAATAAAAATGTGGGAGAATAAGTAGATATGTTATAAACTAGTTTTTTTATTTTTCCATGTTTCTAAAGTCACTGAACTAATACTATATATGAGGGTGAATTTGTGTAAGGTGTGATATGTTCATTAAAAAAAGATATAATGTGAACATAGTTCATGTTTGGTTCATTATTTTTTGTAATAGAGGAAATATTTACACTCAATTTGGAAACTGGGATGAGAAATCCTTTGGGAGATCCCTAGAGATATTTATAGGGATATGTTAGGGATTTCCAAAAGTATATGTCTAAGTATAGGTTATAATCCTATAATTTTGGTAAGGATAATTGAAAACATATTATGAAACATAAGTTGTTTTATATTAAAAATACATTAATTTTATTATGTGGTTTTCCCAATATTATTTCTGTTTATCAATTTATACTATTGGTTTTATTCAATGGATGGGATGTAATGGAACCACAATAATGCTAAATGATATGAGAAATGAAATTATTTTCTTCATATAAAAGAAAATGTTCTGGGAGATGTGATGACAAATATTGTCTTTATTACTACAAAAGCCTATAAATTCCTGAATCCTACAGGTAATTCAAATAAACAACTGAGGGAGCAATTTTTTCTTGAATTCTTATTCAGAAAACATCCATATTCTTTTTTTGGAGTGATCAATTCCCTAATTACTGAGAAATTGATTTATTCCATTAAAATGATATTTTCATTTAATTTTGTTCCTAAATTGAATAATTTATAATAGGAACTTATATCCGGGATGGTTAACTGAATCAGTGGTGATAATTAATCCTGAATATAGGAAAACATGATAAAATTGATTCCATGAATTGGGATGAGTTCATGATATTATTTTCTAGTAATTATGTTCTTCATATTCTTCATACAAAGAAGGTGATTAAAGTTTCCAATAAATATCATGGTTATGGTAAAAAAATAATGATATAATAAAAATTAAATTCTAAAAACAATAGTGAGATTAATATGGGATTTATATTTAGCTCGAATTGTGGAAACAATATGGAGGACATAGTCTTAAGGGGACTGGTATGCTTTTTATTTGTGTGAAAGAAGTTCACCAACTATTTGACTGCCAAATAAATTGTAATGAATTATCTAATGACACAAATATAGATAATGCTACAGAGAAGTAACACTAACACATAAATGCCTCAATAATTTGGAAATTGGTCATTTATCTAATCAGTTCCCAATTCTAGGGTTTAATTATGATGCTCAACATCCAAAAACTCTTAAATCCAAATAAAAAATAAAATATCATGTGTAACCTAATGGTGATGTGGAGTATCAAAACAATGTTGTGTAGTGAATGTGTTTTTATGCATTGAAATTCAATAATAATGCTATAGAATTACATTTATGGTATTAATGAACAATGAAACATCTATGGATTGGTTCACTATGGTATTTCATTAAGGATATGATAAAATGTTACTTGTAACCATGAAAAGTGATTGAGGTGATATGGTGGTATTTTTAGATAACCAAAGACTATTGGAAAGTCAACCTTTAATATGTTCCTTATTTTATGATAAAACATTTTGAATAAAAATATGTTGGATATGATTAACTAGATGATATTGGTTACCTTAGAACTAATTAATGGTTAGTTGATAGGTGGGTTATTCTATCATGAATTATTTTTACAAATTATTTGATCTAGAGATTATATACAATAAATATTGGAATAAGGAAACATGTATGTCTTTAATAAGTATATATTAAAACTTATGTTATTACAATGATTAAATAGAATACATTATGATGGTATAGGCATGTTCAGAATGTGACTAATAATAGATTCCTTATTGCATATGGGAGATATGTTTTATGTTCATTTACTTTACATATTTCAAATGTTTTCAACTACCACCTTTTGGAATAATTGTAACGTTATCCATTTAGGGGATGTTGAAGTAAATATTATGATAAATATTGTCAGAATAATGTCTTATCTCACCACAGGTGTATTTAAGCACCTATGATAACTTTTTCTAAACATTCTCTATGATAATGACATATATAATGACCTATCATTATATATATGGATATTATAATCTGATATTTCTTCTGTAATGATAAATTCAACTTCATTTTGTGGAATAATAGAATGGGATGAAATTGACCAACAGAACACAATCAGTGATATTTTCATAAAATAAATTAAATATATCACCTTGTAAAAATTATTCACCTTAAGGAGAATGATCTTGAAATAAAATTTTGATTTATTATCATCATTATTTTTTATATCAATGACTTCTTTCACCCTTCATTAGATTATTGTTTTAGGATTGTTAACTTTCTATGGATCACCCACATTATCGTGATTAATGAAAATTATTGATCTAAATGATTATTTATTGATTTACTCTATGCCTCAATCCTTCCCTATGTTCTCCTACATAGAATATTAGTTATTATTTACCTTTGGCCACCATTGTTTTCAAAATTTCCTTTTATAAAAGGATATTTTATAATTTGTTTAAATTATATGGGATAATAATAAATAAACATTCAAGTATTAATCCTTTGATAAACTAGTTTAATTTCATTGGATAAATTCATTTCTTGCATGGTAGAATATAAAACCATGAGTTTTTATGAAAATTATTTCATTAAAGCATTTATATCTTCGACGTCTTACATTACACAGAACACCGACTTAACATGCATTACACGAAACTCTAAGTTTCTCTAAAAACATAATTTTACTATTATTTAAACAAAATTTTAACCTTGTAATTAAAATTTTGATTATGAATTTTATTAACATACTTACGAAAATATACCATTTAAAAGTTGATTTTTTTTGTTTCAAATTACTTCGAAATGAAAATTATATACGAATTGAATATAAAGGACATAGTTTTATTTTTATGCTCTCACTGTGATTTAGTCTAAATAACTAAAATCAATTAAAATTAGTGAATTATAATTATGATATATATATATATTATTATATAAATTCATCAAATATATTTTATACGTATAAGAAATGATCCAAGACATTCATATGAATAAAATCCTATATTTTTCAAAATGTAAATTTTATCACATTTCTAATAGATAACCCATTTGAAATACATATTTTTGAAATATTTATAAATTATATTTGAAAAAATAAGATTATTGTTTTAAATAATTTAATAAAAAATTACATTTTTAAAATTTTTGGTTTTTTCTGTTAGGTTTCAAGTATTGATGAATAACAAAAAATACTAAATTTTAATTTAAAACAATATTTGTTTTCAAAATAATTAATATAGTTAAATTTTATATTTTATTGGTCTAAATGAATAAAAAGATAAAAATTTTGTATTTAAATATAAAATAGGTACTTGACAATAATATTTCATCAAAATCAGATATAAGAATATTTCAATGTTTTGAATGTTTTAACATTAATAAAACATTTTCTTACCCCACCAATTTGATTTATTAAAAATTTATTAATGAAAACGTTATATTTATAATTTTGAAAAATGGATTCCATATTTGTAAATACATTTCCTAAATTATTTATATATGCTTTTTTAATTTATGGGTATTGTGAATTGTAACTTTAGAAATTCATTATTAGCAAAATAAAAGTTACACCATGTAATTAACAGTAAAAAATAATATTATAAAAAATAATAAATTAAACTAAAACATTTCTTAATATAGTTAGATGAGTTTTTTTTCTTCCAAGAGTATCCTTGGGCTGAATAATAACAATTTTAAGAGACATTTATGAGGGTAATATATTTATAATATTTTGTTTAAACAAAAGTTAATGATGTGATCCTCATATTTTAAATAACTAAATCATTTTTAGTATAGGGTTATACATGAAGATAAATTTGACTACATAAATTAATTTAAGAGAATAAATGTTTTTATTTAGTATGGTATTTTATTTTTCATTTTTAGGAAATAAATTAATATATAAAATAATTTTACAATGATGATGCATTAATTTTGTAATCAATGAATATAAGTAAAAAATATTACAAATATTAATATTAATATTTATTTTTATAATTAATATTATAGAATAATGTAATGGATTAATTTTACATGTTATAGATGAATTTTAATTGTTTTTTAAAATTTATAGAGTTGTTATGATATTATTAAAATGAAAAATACTGAATAGTGTCAAAATTGACAGAATTGATATTTTATGAAATTAATATTTTGATAAATTATTTAAAAATAATAAAAATTAAAATAAGGAAAACAAGATGATATATTGTACATAATATTAAAAATTGAACATTTTTTGTACAATTGACACTATATATATAATAATTACATTCTATTAATATTAAAAACATGTTTAAAATTGTTGAAATTAAAATATGTTATCTAAGGGTTTGTAAAAACGGTATTGTTTTAAATTACATAAAATCCTATCTAAAATTTAATAATATATTGTGTTAAAATGTTATCTCCTATAATATTTTAATACATTTCCTTTTTGAGGAATTTCTATTGATATTTAATTTATTATAAATTAATATATTTTGACATTCCAAAAATACCCCTCAACATCATTATAAAAAGAAACCTCATCCATCATCCCATTTTCACAATATTGAGCATTATTCCTCGAACAATTTCTTCAAAATTATATTATCCACTTCCACAGAAACATTATTGAGGTTAGGTGGTTTCCAAAATACAAACTCTTGAGTTCTTTAAAGAAATACAAGGGATTCGTTTGGTAGAAGAGGTAATCGCTCTAACCGACCACTCTCTTTTTATAACCCACTATACCATCAATAAATATATGATACCTATAATAAAATAATATCTTAAGAATCATAAATCTTCTAAAATTTTGTTATGATTATGAACACAACATTATATGTCACCTTTCCCATTGTAAAGGATGTGAAAGTATTGCTCGTGTGTACATCGGATTTAGCGTCTCCATGTAGCGATAAAATTCATTTCCCATCACAATATTTTTTGAGTGAGAATTACAATGGATTTAATATTTATATATTAAATTTAAAAAATAATTTTAAATTTTAATGATCGTATAATATCATCCATTTTAGCACTGGAATCTTTTGACAAATAATAACGTCACTCGTTCGTACGTATGGGTTACCATATCCACGATGCAATGTGATTGTTTTTTATCTATATATCACATGGATGGTAATAAGGATAGATATTAGGATTATATATGAAATATAAGAAACAAAAATTATTTTACAATTATAATATGTCATATAATTTTCTTTCTATTTATATGATAATAAAATGAAAATAGAAATAATGTGTACGTACGACCTTCAATCTCCATAAACAATGTATTTTATTTTTTACCTATAACATTTATGGATAACTATGAATACATAGATGATTAATATATACAAATATATTATATTTATGTCATGGTTTTCATTCTTTATTTTATTAAATCATGATCTATGTAATAGGATTAAGGATAACAAGTCAAAATATGAATGAAAAACAAAGCAGTTATTACCTGAAACACTAATAAAAGATAGAATCATTAATACGGAAGTAATATAAAGTTATATGTAAATAATATAAGGTATTATATATAAAAATATTGTTTTTATAAATTTATATAAAAATTATTTATTATATAGTAGGATTGAAATCATTAGATGGAAGTCAAGAATTTAGTTAAAAATATTTCTATCTCACATTTATTTTTCTTGATATATAAGAAATGTTCACCAGATATTTCTTTTGTGTAGTTCATATAGTTAATAAGAATTTAGTATATTATATATGTAATTAAATTTTATGATTTTTTAAATATTTATATGATGGCCTCTCTTTTATGTGCTTTACTGTTCAAAAGTTATCAAATTTTTAAGGTAATTTTGTCCTAATTTTTAGTTCCATGATACACTTGTTCTATTATGAAACTATATTATTTTAATAGGTGTATACACATATCTTTGAATTTTATTATCATGAATCACCATAATTTCATGAAATTTTTAGTTTAAATTAATATTATTATTTATTTACTTGAAAATATATGTTGCAATAAAATAATGTTTTTTAAAAATGTTTTAAAGTGTTTTAAATGACGTTATTAATAATTTTCGAGGAAATAGATTTTAATGTAAGTTTAAAATATTTTTCAATGAATATTTAATATGTTTTCAATGATCCTTTAGATGGAAAAAGTTTTATTTTATGTAATGAGATTTAAAAATCGTTTCTCAAAATAAGTATCATATTTTCCTCAGGAATTATTTCAAGTGATATTCCAAATTGATAGTTTTATCGATGAAAATGTTATATGATATCAATTACGTTTTAATAGGTTTATGATACAATGATACAATTATTATTAATTATTGGAATGGTTTATTTATATGATGTAATGATATTTTGGAAACCCATTTCATTCCAATGGTTTTGTTTTGATTGAACATTGTTTTTTAAACCCATTTAATTATATTCGTTTTAATATGATGAATAATTTATGTTATTGTGAAACACATATATATGGTTTAAATTATGTGATGGGTGGAACCTATATATTCATCCAGTGAATTATGTAATTATAAATGTTATATGAACTCAAAGTGTACAATAGTGGTTATCCTAATCTCATAAAAAAGTGGGTAAACAGGGGGTCATCCAAATCCTAAAACAAGAGGGTACCTGGGAGGAAATAACATTCCCACAATAAGAGGGTACATGAGAGGTAATCCAAAACCCAAAAATAGAAGGTTCACATGAGGCCATCCCAATCCTAAATTAGGTATGTGGGTTATTAATCCAATCTTATCATACTATGAATGTCTTAGTAGGAACCATCAATATAAGATATTTTAAGGTTATGTGTATGCCATTTTTTCCATGTCATATGTCATTTTAATAATATCACATATCATATTCTACGATTATCTTATGGTTCGTGTCTTATGAACTTCTAATCGTTATTCACTGAATCATGTATATGACATTTGATATACTGGGTATGATTTTCAAATTTTATGCTCATGTTTTCATACCCTTATCTTTATGATATATTTACCTGAATTCCATATTTACCCTTACTGGGAATATGATCACACCCTTTATTATTTTTAATTTCCTTAGGATGTGGGGAAAGGTATTATGTTCTATTTGTAAATATGTGTTCTAGTTAAGAATAAATAGGATATATAAGATGTATTCGTGTTATGAAAAATTTATTTGGGTTTACATGTTTCCAATGACACTAAACTAATACGTTCATTTGGTGTTTTTTATGTAATGTATGAATATTTTCACTAAAAATTTGGTAATTTAAATGTATGATAATTTTTATTCAATATGGAAGTTCATTTTATTTTTTATATATATTATTTAATTTTGTATTCCCAATTTTAAAAAAATATATCATGTATATTTCATGTTCTTAAAAACTAATAAACTGAAAAGTCCTTCAAGATTATATTCCTTGTATAAATGACAATGTAATAAAGTAATCCACCAGATTTTGCTGCTGGGATTGGGGTCATTATAGTCAGTATCTAGGGATGTGTAGTAGAAACCATGAGTACTTGATCAATGAATATCAAAAATTAGGAAATATAAACCTATGCTAGAATTTAATCGTATTATAGATGAACAAACTAATGTTTTTTATAGAAAATTTTATTAGGGTTTTACATGGAATAAATCCATTTTGGATACTAATAGTAAACATTGTTCTATAACAGAGGTATTGAAGGGAAATAAACCAGATATTGGTGCTTTGTTTTGGACCAGATCCTTACATAGTCCATGAAAACAATCAATACTACTCCCATGGTATGAAACTCCTAGTTTATATGTTGAATATAATTCAAATTTTCTCAAAAACTGTTATAAATTATTTTAAAATAAATATATCCTTGAGGAAACTATTTTTATGACTATGACATTGACCAAACATTAATTTTAATTTATTCAAACCATTAAAATTTATTTATAAATATTCAATATGATTTAAAATTATTACTTGAATGACCTAATACCATATATTCTAATGTATATAAATGGAAACAAGAAGGAATAAGGTTATTAAAACTCATGGGTAATATAGAGTTTTCCTTAATAAGGAATCCAATTAAGAATGTATTAAAACTATGAAACTTAATGAAATACTAGGGAACCTTAATCAAGTAATGAAAAATAACCTTCCCCAGATGGAGAAACATATTCCATATAAATATTCCCCCATGTTGGATTTAATTATGAAATATAGTCCCCCATTATTTAGTTTGAATACTAATCCACCAGAAGATGTGAAATAGATTATGTCTCTGTAGATGATTTTATATCCTTGTTCTATTTTTAAAAGGAAAATTTAACACTTTTATGGTGTTTTCTGTAATTTAATGCTAATAAATGGGGCATTTTTATTGATAATACCAGAGAATAATTTGAAATTGAACTCATAGAATGAAAATATCTTAAAGAAATAGTCATTGAGAAATACTTCCCTCATGAGAAACAAAATGATATGGAGATAAATGTTCTATATATTAAATATAAATGAATCATAATGTGTTTTATAGTATGATACTACCTTTATAGAGTTATCTAGGTATTAAAAAAATTACATAAGCAACATGAAGTAAAAAATTAACTATTTATTTGTAGATCTTAAGCCATTTCTCAGAAGGGTACTGCTCTCTCAAAATTTTTCATCATTTGATGAAATAGTAATATGTGACCTCAAAAATTGGAATATATTTTCTAGATTATACGTAGTCAAGGGAAATAAAGTGATATTTTGTTCATCCAAAAACAACCAAAAATAGAATACCTAGAAGAATAAGATGATAATGAAGAAATTTACACCTTTTTATAACTTTTGAATGAATGAACATGGGAAATTCATGAAGGGGTTATGAGTTTTTATAAGTATAGTGATAAGGGACATGTTCTAAAATAATTAAACGATTTGTAACATATAAATGATGTCATGTGATTCAGTTGTAAAGAGATATGGAACTATAAAAAATAATTCCTAGAGCGTCACAAGAATCCACCATAGAAGAGGCTAATTGGATAAGGCCAAACATATGTGATCACTATGGATGAGGTGGAATTACCTAATGATATGATGTATGCAACATTATCTTTTTTCAAATTTATATATTTCTTTTCGTTATTTGAGATCTATGCAATCATTTATATTAACCTAGTTTTCATAGAAAATTAGACCTCTCTCTTTTAATTTATGATGTTAGATGCCAGTAAAAAATCCCAGGGGAATCTTAAATTCAAAAAAGATTCATTATGAAGTTCCCATTATGACACGTAAACATGATTTAGTTTCATAAATTATTATCATTTCTATTTTTTATTCGATATAATCCTAGGTATTTAAAAACATTCAAATTATGATGAAAAAAATTATTACAAGAGGATGGAAATTATGGTTTTTGATGATGATGTAGAATTAACTATCATCAGATTAGATACATCATAATATGAGTCATATGTAGATCGTCCTCTATATAAATACAAAATTAGATTCATATGGAATAAGAAAAAATATAATCTATGGATAAAGAAGGAAAACATAATATTGAATATATACCTATTTTACTTGAATACATTCATGTATTTATAGAGGAATTTCTTGAGAATCCCCCAGAGTTTGAAGTTGAGTATTCCATTGATTTAATCCCTAGTTTTGGACTAATATCAAAGACTCCCTATATAATAGAAAATACCTAATTAGTGGAGTGGAAGAAATAAATATTTTATTTGAGTGTTAATGGATTTTTCACCCCTAGAATTTATTAATGGGGATCCCTTTCATCTAATTTAAGAGGAAAGGTAGATCCAAAAGGCAATGAACTGATTATATGTAAATAAATACAATAATTAAAAAGAACAAGTATCATCTTCCCCGCATTTATGTCATAATCGATCAACAACATAGATCCCAATATTTTTTAATTATCAGCCTTCCTTCTTGGTATCATCAATTGTCAGAAAAGTAAGAAGAGATTATAACAAAAAAAATTTGAATGAGGTATGGACATTCATATTTTATTTCAATGTGATTTGTATTTACTAATGCACAATTTGTTTTTTTGGATCTAATGTAAATAGTATTCATGGAATATATATATATGATTTGTGTGGTATTAACCGATGATATCATAGTGAATTATAAAATCAATTAGTTCTATGAGAATTACAAGACAATTTTTAATGAAACTATTATAAGAAAATAATTATAAGGTAATTTAGTAAGTGATCTTTCTAAATTTTGAATAGTTTTTTCATGGACATATTTTCTCCAGTGATGGAATGTCATTTGACCTTCTTATGAAAAATGAAGATAGATAAATTCCTACACAAATGAATATAACTAATATAAATAGTATAAATTTTTTCCAGGTTTCTATCAATGATTTATTCAAAAAAAATTCTTAATTGGATAAGATATTAACCATTCTTATACATAAATGGCTTATGTTTTTATTGAATATGAATGTGCTGAATGTTTTGATGAACTGACGAGTATATTGATCAATAATCTTATTTTTAATCTACCATATGAAATTGTTGTGTTTGTGATATATAGTGAACATTAAGGAATGGACATGGTTGTGTAAAAATGAATAATTATTAATATATTGTGTATTAATCATGGAAATTTATGTGGACTGATTAAAACTATCGAACCCATGATCTTATGTCTTATTATACAATATTTTCATTGAAAATAAGGATACATAATTTTTATAGTGAATGAATTGATATATACAAGGATCACAAAATCCAGAAATACATATTTTCAAATAAAGAGACCAATATGATACAACAATGATCATTGGAGAAACTGATGTATTATGATTTATTAAAACACCACCACCTAGGTAAAAAAATTATGTTATAGATTCAGTTAATAGGTAGGATCATAGTGTTCTATTAGAAATTAGTATTGAGAGGGGCCAAATTATCATGTATCTTCTAAAGATATATATGGGAATCGTTAAGAAAATGGTGACATCACTAATTTTTAAAATGATTTCAAAAACTACATTAATTAAATTGATTATTATTTCTCTATACGATTAGGAGAGCATTTAGAAGAAAATTAAAGCTATGTATAATGGAAAATTAGAAGCATTTATTTTCAAGGATGGTTTAATGAAATTTCAAATAAAAATATGAATTTTATCTATACCAAAGTATAAAATGGAATTTATGGTTGATGTCTATAATTGAAATTTCTCTATACACAATGGAGGCAAAAATATATATGGATTTGAGGGAAGAAGTTTAGTTGGATAACTTGAAGAAAATAATTTACATATTATATATCTAGTTGTTTGGTTTTTCAACAAGTTATAGACATGAGTAATAATCCTAAAGGATTTATGAAACATATTTTTATTCTTATGTGAATATGGGATTACATCACAATGGACATTGATATTGGATAAAAAAATACTATAAGAAATACTAATGAACTATGGTCCATCATTGACATCAAAAAAAAATGCACATTTCAACTCTGAAAGATAATATTTAACCCCTTATAAGCTCATTACTCATTATAATAATTCATTTTCGTGAAATAATAATGTACTATATTCAATTTTTTCTGATCGTAATCCCCATTTAACATTGAAATTATAGAAAATGATATTGAAGGATCATGATAATGAGCTTAAATAGAGAAATTCCTTGCATCATCAAGATGATAGAAAGTACAAAAGTAATATTCAAACAATGTAAGATATGTAGAAATCAATATCACATGACAATCAAGGTATGTGAGATCAGTATTCAACTTTTTTAGATATTTCTATAACAATTGTTTCCATTCCATTATTCAAATCGCACCTTATAATTCATTATATAGAGTGATATGTCATAATCCATATTTATGGAATGAATTAAATGAAAGGAAACAAATATTCATGGTACTTGTAAATGATAAAATAATTAATGTAAATTTTATTCATGATCACATAAAATAAGATCAATGTAAGAAAAAGAGTTATTTCCATAAGTGGAGAAAAAGGTAAGAATTATATCATAGTGACCATGTTTTCATAAACGTACCTCTATGGAAGCGTTTTATAATGATAGTTAATAAAGGGAAACTAATGAATAGGTATATTGAACCCTTTTAATGTCTTTAATGAATTACATTTGTTTCTTACCATTTTTAAATGATTTTAAACCTCTCAAAAGTACATGATGTGCTATATTATAATTGTTAAAGAAGTAAATTCCAAACCTAAAAAATTGTGCTCACCTATGATGAAATTGAATTGAAACATTAAATATACTAATATGATGACAACATCTAGATTATTGAAACTAGAGAGGATGTATTTATGTAATATATGACTCATCAGGTAAATATACTTTAGAGATGTCAAAAAAATTAGGATGATTTGGGGGAACTAAAGGATATTATAATGAAGAACATACCTATTATGTTTATAAAGTAATATACATGAAATTTTGAGGTTGAAAGATTTTTTAGTTTGGAATAAATTAACACCCAAATATTTGACTATATAACTTTTTATAAAAAACATAATTTCATTGATAACTTTTGATTCACACAACACTTTTTTCTAATAAAATATGACGCTCTTTAAAAATAATATTTAACCATGAACAAATAAAAAACATCCATTAAATTAGGGGGGTATGAATAGAATTAAATTATAAAAAACATTTTGGCTAGAGGATTACATTTTTTTCCTATTATTTATAAATTAAAATAAGAATTAATTGGAAGAAAAATAAATGTCTTCTGAAAAACATTATTTTTTTCAATTTTGGTTTAGTGTATCGTTGAGTACTAGATTTAAAAATAATTTTTTTATCAATTTTATGAAATAAATTTAAAATATAAAAAACTATTTTTGATATTTTAATACAATATATATTTATGTTTAATACATAAGATTTTTGGAAAAATTTTAATTTTTTTTGATGAATAGTTAAAATAATGAATATTAATTAAAAACATCCTTTTCATTTTGAAAATTTATAATTTGAAATTATATTTTTTTTATATAATTAGTTAAATTTTATATCAATTAATCTATTTTAGGTCATATTAATGATTTTTATATTTAGTTTTTATATAAAAACATTGTAAACATTTGGATATTTTCTCCTCAAACATCCTCTTTCTCATCTTGTCTATGAAAATAATTTTAAACTAAAATTTTCCAATTTTTTAGTTGGATTTAAGAAAAATAGATTCAATATGTTGAATCAGATAAATTGATTATTTATAATATGTACAACAAAATTTTCAACAAATGAATAGTGAAAACAATAAAAATCAATTACTGTAGTTAAGGTCAAAAGTGATTTATTAGGGGTTAAACTAAGAATATAAGTGCTAAAATGAAAAACAAAGTCTTTTCAAATGTTGATTTTATATACATATTTCAATATTAAATCTTATAGGGTTAATAATGGCCCATTTTGGAACCATTTTTTATTATAAAAACATGTTGTAATTGAATATTTTCGGAAAATAACAAACGTGCTATTCATCTCGCTTATAAAAGGCTAACCACTCATCTATCGTATTCATATCTTCAAACCATTTTGTTTGGCTAGGAGATTTGAAAATAAATACCAAAATTCCATCTAATCAGTATATTACCATTAGTTTTGGCATAATTTGAACTTTATAAGGCCTTGCGGAAATTATAAGGAGGATACTTGAAGAAGTGGTAACATTCCTCAAGAAGAGTTTTTATTATATTTCATCCTCAACCCATCTCAAATATTACAAAATCAGGATAATATAACAATATTAGTATCATATATATACTGATATATTTTCATAATAATGTAAAGACGTAGAAACTTATCCACTATAACCAAATTGGGATATTAAATAATCATTCCTGTGTATGATAGACTACAACCTCATAGAGATATGTGTTTGTTCAATCAAAAATGATTTACATGGAAGGTTGTAAAGATAAATTAAATAATTATAATTTATATAAGTGACATACTTATGATATGAATTACATATTTATTATTCATAATATATAATATATGTGATTTTATTTCTTAACTTTTCACTCGATGAATGCTTATAATGTCATTCGTGTACGTGTGGAAAACCACCTTCACAAAATGATGTGACTCTATTTTAATCAAAAAACCATATAGATAATATATATATAAAGAAATAATATTATATATAAGATATTATGATCATTCTATAAATATATTATTTTACTTACAACCATTCTCTAATGATCCTTGAAAAATTACAGCATTACTAATGTGTACTTATGGCCTACCATCTCGATAATCATAAAATTTTTAATTTATGAAAACCATATTACATGAATTAAATTAAAAGTATAATTTATGTATAAATAGGATAATTAATTAGTTATTATTATTCCATATATGATTAAGAAATGAAATATTTTGAAGCACTGGATCATTAATGACAAAACACATAGGAGAAAAGAAGGCAATTAACGGCCAAAAAATTGAACATTTTGAATTATTATTGAAGAGTAGATGATAAGATGCCAGAAAAAGATCATATATTATATTATAAAAGTTAACAAAATTATTGTGTTAGTTAATAAATTTTTTAAATCCACTATATATGATTTTAAATAATGATAAATCAAAAGGTAGTGTGTAGTAAGGTATTTCTTCTAAATTTATATTCTATTGAGTCGAATTTTTTATTATTACACAATTAACTTTTATTTACGGTATGTACTTAACTTTTCCCTATAATATCACGATTAAATTATAAATCATGTTGTTTTAATTTTTCCTTTAATCATTTTATCCATGGGGATTTTACATGAATATTATAATGTGGTAAAAGTTATTTTACAATCACACCTTGTTTTGTGACTATTAAATTATTCTTGAAACAATCAATTTCCTATATTAAATATTCATTAGAAATTTAATTTCTATAAAATATTCATGTTATATAATAATTGATATGATTTCATTATAAATTATAGACCATTTTTACAATGGGTGTTTATGTTGAATGTTATTTGATTAACTAGGAAAATATTGGTAAATATGTATCCTTTACTCAATATAAATATTTTATGATAAGGGATATTGTTCATAAAATAAATATATTATTAAATATATGAGGAAATATTATTACATAAATACATGGGTGGGCCTTAGTTATGGATATCTACTTGTTGAATCGATAGGTTTCATGAGACAAATTATTTGGCCAAACTCTATGAGTTTTACACAGTAGTTTTAAACAGTTTTGTAAAATTTATTAAAAGTAGAAGTATATTTTCACTAATTAAAATGATTTATTCCTAGTTGTTTTAAGAATTATTTTTATTGGTCTTTAATATATAGGTATCATGTTCCTGATACATGAATTACAATAATTAATAATTCCCTTCTTTGAGAATTCAGTTATTATTTTTTCCTTGATATTTTCAATATGATATTTTATATGGATGAATATCATTCATATTTTATTGATGAAATGGTATGTGTATTCTTTTTTTTACCTTTCTATATTGATTATTAATTATATACTCAAATGGTAAAATTATTTAAATGGAATTTGTGTTTAGTTATTTACCTTTTATATTGATTATTCTTTATTGATCCATGAAACGTTTCGTTGTATGTAACCCTTACGAAGAATTTTAACCCATGCTAATTTTGTTTCCCTTCCCTTGGATATGAAGAATAATTCTAGAAATTATTTTCAAGGATGTATTTCATTTTATTTTTAATCAATTATTTTCAAGATTTTATTCCTTTATTATATGCCAATATAATAATGTACGTCATGAGATCTAGGTTTCTAGGGTTTGATCATTATGATCATAAACATTATAATTTTCGTCAATATTATAATTTCATTATGGTTATCCACAATGATTTTAGACCGTTGGTGACAAACCTATAAAAGAGTTCCATGTGTGTGGTTCTATTGGGAATTTAGATTGTTTTTTCAAAAAGACAAATCAGAACACTAGGATTTGGGGAAAACGTAATGCTCATGGATATGAGGTCTAACTGTGAGAGGTAACAGATGTGGGTATCCTATATATGACTTCACACAAAGTCCATGTAATGGAATGAGATATATAATAAGGAGGATGTGGATGGTAGTGGATTCAACTCTATATTCAATTCTTTGATCAGGTAGTTAGGATTTAGGCTGGTTGCATGGTTTTGAGATGAGCGGTTCATATCTGGTCCATGATAGGAAAATGCTTAGAGGTTTTAATTGAGTATGATTTTATCCCTTTTTTCATGAATGTTACTGGATCAGGAGGTGCATATATGGTAAATGAAATGACTAAGTTCTAGTTAATATGTTGTCATTTGTAATGATAAGGGACATATATGTGCTCCTTCGGAATAAATAATTTTTTTGGTAATTATATATATTTATATATTGATAGGACATTGTGGAATCAAATTTTTATGATGGATTTTTTAAAATAATTTTTTTATGAGAGACCTTATAAATGTCATGTGTGATGTGGGTGTGAAGTGAAAATTTAATGAGATATAATACAGATAGTATGCGATGATTTGGATGTTCATACTTTGTAGTATGGTCAGTGTAGTAACATCATAATATTTAGAATTGATTGAGAACAAACATGGTATGATATTTATAATGTGAGGAGTGCCACATACTGAACAAGTTGTGGTTTAATAGATCGTGTGGCTCTCAATGGATGTGTTTATTATCATATCATTGTGTGGGAAAGTGATGAGCATGATTCATTGAATTAGAGAGATATCAATACCGTGTGTAGATAAATAGATTATGGATGATCTATTTTATAATGGGTTGGTTTTAATATCTCGTGTTTAGAGTAAGATAAAAATCCCAATGGAAATTGATCCTTTAGTTTTGTTTGGGGTGATGATTTCAAATTAATCATTAGAAGAGATTTATTTATTTTTGAACAACATGAAGCTATATATTTTTTTTATGGGGTTTGTGTTTTGGAATGTGTATTTTGAGTTCAATTTTGTTTTATAAGTATCGTTATTTAAAATCTCAATTTTAAGAGACACAACACTGGGTACAATATTGGTGCACGGTTAAGGATAACCATGGAGTCAAGGAACATGAACCATTTATAAAAGGAAATGTTAGTTTTAACCATGGGAATTTCATGTAAACCATGATTTTAGATTATATTGGTAGATGGATCATCACGGTTGGAGCATTTATTTTAAAAAAATGTACTACAATCATTTGAGTTGGAGTATCCATAGAAAAATTTCACTACATGATGGGGTATGGTTTGAATAACTATATATTCAAACCATTAATTACATTAATGTTGATTACATGATCAATTTTACCCTTCCTTTAGAATCCATTAACCCCCTTTTCTTTTTTTCCTAATTTCCCACACTAGCACACCCTAGGAGCTCCTCCCAAACCACCTTTGTTCCATTGTATCTCCACTATAGGATGTTTACTTCATTCTTTGTTTATCATGTTAGATCCCTCTCAATAATTATAGGATTAATCTAGAACCATTTCTTCATATTTCTCACTATTTTCAATGATATTTCAATCTTTTATAATACTACACATTTCAATGGATTTTTTTGAATTCTTATTTTCTATTATTTTAGCTCAAAATAATGGATTATATCATATAAGAGAATATTCTTAATCATGATATAGGTATATAATATATTTATCAAAATTTATTCATGTTTTTATGTGATGCATGATAAATAGGTGTGATTTTGGTGGTCTGGGTGTGAAATTTTTTATATTAATTTATTTTCCTATTCCTCTAGGGAGATGTTGAAGGGTTGTATAACATGTGATGAGGTACATTTGAGACTGATATTGTATAGAAGGTATGTAATAAGCATTCACATTGGTTTGATAATATTTTTTGGAAATGTATTCTATTTCATGTGAGAAGATGGATATGTTGGTTCCATGGAAACATGTTGGGCATGAACCATGACACTCAATATGAAGTTGATCCCTAGAGTTGAGGAGAAGTTATTCATTAGGATGAGGTAAAGGGTTATAACCAATACAACAATTGAGGGAAGTGGTTCACTATTATTGCTGAAGGTTCTCTATAAGTGTTCTTTAGGTATTTGTTGAATGGTGTTCACTGAGGTTTTCTGACAGTGATATTAGAGTTATTATACAAATTATATGTTCATAATGAGGTGTTTTTGACCACTTGAAATGGATATATGAATCCATATATTTTGGGAAATATGGGATGGTGATGACCACTATAATGAAAGAGGTTCTCTCCAAATAAAGAAACATATGATGGTGTAAGACATTTAGATGGGGGATAACACTCACTCTGATTCAATGGTCAATGGTGATATTATAGAATGATGAGTATGTCTATTTAATATGAATTTGGGATAGATGGATGATGTTGAATTGAGAAATGGAATTCCAATGGATTTTGGATTTATTTATGGGTGTTTTGAATGTTCATAATACTTATTCAATAAGTTTTATACTATTTATGGTTAGTGCATTATTAAAAGTATTATAAATATGGGAAGAAGAATAATGGTTTTTCTGATATGAAAACCCATAAACGTATCCTTCAAATCATCCATGTGATGAATTAGGGGAAATCATCTTTGTGGTCATTAAGAATATGAAAAATTTGTTCATTGATGTCTGACTGGTTATTATTTATTCAATATTTAAATACATTGTTATATGTATGGATGTAAGACAAACATATGTTAGTAGTTTTCTATTGAGTTCATACTCACACCCTACATGGTCCATATGTTATATACGAGGAATTCATAGATTTGAGTTTTTGAAATTGATCGTTGTCACGACCCGCCCTCGGGTCCCGTGCCGTGACTACCCCAAGCCCGCCTTCCATAGTCCAGGGGCTGGCGACTAGCACCAAGGCGTAAATCCCGGTAAAAAGGGCAGGCATTGCCTTTTTAAAGTAAACAAGCACCACAGAGTAAGCAAGCGGAAAGTAAACACTAAGTAAAACAGGGTACAACTGAAAGTGCGGAAAAGTAAATGGGCCAGTATACAAACCCAAACTGAAAGTAAAGTACAACTCGAAAGGGAAAACAACAACTGTAAAGTAAAAGCCGCTACACCGAGCTGTCCGATGGAAATCCCACCTGAAGGGTGGGTACAGATAGCTCCAATGCTCCTCGGGACCCGCCGTCCGCTCCGGCTACATCCTGCCCAGTGGTCCACCTCCAGGTACCGTTCTGCTCTGCAAGCCTCAGCCACGATCAACACTGTCCGTCGTCTGCAACCAACACAACGTAGTGCGGGCATAGCCCGTGCAGGGGTGAGTATAAGCTACTCAGTAGGGACCCCGAGACCCCCGAAGGTCTCTCAAAATCAACAAAGGATAAACTGAAAAGTTAAGATACAATCACTAAGTAACAACCGACACTGCTTAGGTATATGCCCATACATATACCTAAGTCATCAATTCCAATACGCTCCAACCTTCGAGCCCAAGTACAACTCATTCCACAAAGGAAAGTATTCGTATTCCACATAGGAAAGAAAAATGAAATCAACACAGGATAGCACAACACAATCCACACAGGAAAGCAACAAGATTCAGCTCACACAGGTATACTTCTTCGAAAGACGATAAAGATGACCTCTGATCCATCTAATTCGTCGGACCCACGAAGGATCGATAGGTAACTAACCCCCGCAAAGACCCACACAGGATTGGGCCCACACAGGACCTGTAGGCGCTGGTTCACACAGGACCGCTGAGCGCAAAGACCCACACAAGATCGGGCCCACACAGGACCTGTAGCACTGATCCACGTAGGATCGCTGAGTGCTGTAGTCGTCGTCGAATCCACACATGATCTCTGTACAGTCGTCGTCACAGTCACAGTAGCAGTAGCAGTAGTAGTAGTAGTCACAGTCACAACCAGCACTAGGGTTCCCGCTCATAGCAAGCT
This sequence comes from Viscum album, assembly GCA_963277665.1. Classification (NCBI taxonomy): domain Eukaryota; kingdom Viridiplantae; phylum Streptophyta; class Magnoliopsida; order Santalales; family Viscaceae; genus Viscum; species Viscum album. Next base: position 1,740,577,252 of record OY728128.1, on the reverse strand, counting down.
CATTCGGGAGGGTCCGCTCCACGAGCCGAGAGGCTGATACATAAACTGTCACAAATTCTAGAGTTGATGTATCCAAAAGTTCCGTAACATCAAAAGGAACTCAATGCAACTGACGGCGTGTCGATCGGACGCCCGGTCTGAGAGTTATTGGCTTTTTCGTCCCAGGGGCCCAGTTGGGTATTAAGGATAAACCAACCCGACCGTACTCCACCTGCGTCCAAACCTCGGGCGGAGTATGCCAAAAGATCCGTCTCACTAAGAGGAACCCAACAAAGCTGACGGCACGTCAATCGGACGTCCGTAGCTCATGATATGAGTGTTTCCGCTCCGAGGGCCCGGTTGGTTTCGTGTACGAACCAACCCGGCTGAACTCAAAGTATTCCGAAACATTGAGTGCGATATACAGAATCGACTGTCTCGATCCAAGGATCACATTTCCGCTGACGGTTCGTCGATCGGAGGTCCGTAGCACAAGTTATGTCCAAAAGACCGAAATCGATTCGAAAACGGGGGGTCCGGGTCCGGGCCAACCCGGCCCGACCCCCACCCCCCTGGGTCGGCCGGACCCGGGTCGACCCGGACCCGGCCCGGCCGGCGGTGGCGCGGCCTGGCGCCGCTCGATGCCACGCGCGGGGGGCATGTCCCCCGCTTCCCTGCTAGCGGCGCGGCTGAAGCCGCACCTTTAGAGGAAACCGGCCCCCCTCGTGGGGGCCTGCCTTGAGGAAAAACGGGAGGCCGCCTTCCCCCCTTAATGAAACCGGCCCCCCCTCATAATGGGGGGGGGGAAATTAACCTAGCCGGGGGAATTTAATTCCCCCGGTCTTTCTTCTTCCGGCCGGCCCACCTGGCCGGCCGGTTTTTCTTCAACGGGACTGGCAAAGCCGGTCCCCTTCCGGCTTCCGACACCGGCGGCCCGGCGAGCTGCTGGTCCTCTCATCCCGCCGCGGCCCGGAACCGGCCGCGGTGTTCGTCGTCCGGCGCGGTGCGACGGCAGCGAACCCCTCCGCTGCGGCCCCGCTCCGGCCGTGGCGCCTTCGGTTTCTTCGACGCGGCACGATGGCGTCGCGTTCATGATGATCCTTCCACGGCGCAACGCGACGACGTCGCGCAATATAACCGTGCGAATTGCCGTGTGGTCTGACGGCACCACGCCATCTCGTTCATCCACAAGAAAATCATAATCAAGAACAAAGGAGGGGGAATTCGGCCGTGTTTGTGCGGTCTGACCCCCCCTCTCGTTAGACGATAACACATAAATAATTATCCTCACGTTTGTCATGATAGAACCAAGAATGAGAATAAATAAATAACCAACAACAACCCCTAACTTGGTTTCAAGATTGAAGATCGTCAACGACCCGCAGAAGACAACATCGCGGAGGTCGGGCGTCGCGGTAATCGTTCGTCAAATCCGTTAACGAAGAGGTAAGTTGTTGGAAAATCTTCGTAAGCCGACGAAGGAAGTCCGAGGAGGAAGCAGCGTTCCCTTTCGTTGACATGGAAGACGTCGTCGATCTTCGGAAACAACCGGCTACGAATAAGAGAGGTGCGGCGTTCTTTGTTGGAGCTCGAAGGTTCTTCGCGTTATTCATCAAAGTTGAAGAAGAAGAAGGAGAAGAAGAAGGCTTCAAAATCTCTTAAGAGGCTAGAGAATTCTAACCAAATAAAATAAGCTAAGGGCATATTTTATTTACTCAACCAAGCCTTTTGAAATTCAAAGGTTTGAAAAAATATACAACTCAACCCATTTAATAAGATAAGTTGTCAAGTTCATTTAAAAGGGGAGTTATAGGGTAGTTTTGAGAGAAGATGAGTAGTTGGGGTTCGTGTGGGCCCCACCACACTTAATCCTTCCAAGAGAAGGTTATGTGGATGTGGGTCCCACCTTTAACTCCCTTTGGGAGAAGTTAACCAACAAAATAAAAATAAAAAGTGTTTCCACATTTTTATTAAACTTCTTATAATTTCTCCCAAATCTAACTTTTGTCCCGCAATAAACGCAACTTCGGAAAAGGTCTCCTTAAGCGAATATCGGCGCTGCGAGTTCATCGGTGCCCTCGGATTTCAATTCCGAGCAACGGATCAAAAGTTAGAAATTCCCGCTCGTTCGTTCACTGAACGTACCCGAGCCAAACTTCGGAAATTGATTCCGGGCACTCCGGGCCTCGGAATCAGGTGCCGTCCGAAACCGCGTTCTTGTAAAATTCCAAAGAAAATTAAGAAAAAATTTCCCTTGAATTTTACGGGTCTTTACATTACTCCAACCTCAGGGATTTACGTCCCCGTAAAGATACATTAAAAACTAGGGAAACAAATGAGGGTACTGAGCACGCATCTGAGCCTCCCTCTCCCATGTGCTCTCCTGGTGGTTCCCGTGCTGCCATCTGATGCGCACAAGAGGAATCGATTGCCCACGTAGGACCCGCTCCTGTCGATCCTCTATCTCCACCGGGACCTCCATAAAAGTTTCCCCATCGTCAACGTCTAGCTCCCCATAGTCAATGATGGGCGTCGGGTCGTGCACGTATCTCCTCAGCTGGGATAAGTGGAAGACGTCGTGCACCCGGTGCAACTGAGGTTGCAGAGCCAGGCGATAAGCCACCTCGCCAATCCTGCTGAGGACCTGGAAAGGCCCGATGAAGCATGGAGACAACTTGTCGCCCCGGCCAAATCTCCCCAAACCACGTCGAGGTGAGACACACAAGAAGACGTGGTCTCCATCCTCGAACTCCAGTGGCCTCCGCCTCCTGTCAGCATATGACTTCTGCCGGCTCTGATCTGTCCTCATCCACTCCTGGATGACCTGGACCTTCTCTGTCGTGGCCTAGACCATCTCCGGTCCCACAAGTGCTGACTCCCCAGGGTCTGTCCAGCACAAAGGAGATCTACAAGGTCGGACGTACAACGCCTCGTACGGTGCCATCCCGATGGTGGAGTGGTAGCTGTTGTTGTACGCAAACTCCACCAAGGGTAGGTGGTCCTCCCAGCTACGACCAAAGTCGAGGACACATGCGCGGAGCATGTCCTCAAGATTCTGGATGGTCCTCTCCGTCTGACCATCCATCTGAGGGTGAAAAGCTGTGCTCAGACGTAGCTGCGTCCGGAATGCCTCCTGTAACCCCTTCCAAAGACGGGAAGTAAAGCGAGCATCTTGATCGGAGACGATAGATGATGGCACACCGTAGAGCCGCACAATCTCCTGAATGTAGATACGTCCCAAGCTCTCCACTGAGCCCTGCTCTCTGATGGGTAAGAAGTGTGACGACTTGGTGAGTCGGTCAACAATCACCCAGATGGAGTCGTGACCTTTGGAAGTGCGTGGAAGTACAGTCACGAAGTCCATAGATATGTCATCCCACTTCCACTCAGGGACCTCCAAGGGCTGTACCAAGCCTGCTGGTACCTGATGCTCTGCCTTCACCTGCTGGCAGGTGAGGCATCGAGAAACGAACTCTCCTACAGCCTTCTTCATGCCCGGCCACCAGTGCTGCCGTCTGAGATCCTGGTACATCTTCGCCACTCCAGGATGTACCGCCAAAGGAGAAGTGTGAAACTCTCTCAGCACCTCCTCTCGCAAAGCGACTGGTACCATGGTATGTCCTCTGAAAAGGATGTCGTGCTCTACTCCAAGGGAGAAACCATCAGGTGCCTTTCCTGAGGATATCTGTGCACGTCGTGTCTCACAGTCAGCATCCTCACGCTGTGCCTCTCTGACCCACTGCAGTAGTGGAGGGGTGACTGTGAGAGACTGGAGGAAGGCTGCTCCATCTCTATCCACGAAGGATATCTGTAAAGAGGCTAGCTGCTATGTCACCTCCTCAAGTAACTGAATGCTCGTCCTCCTGCTGAGGGCATCGGCTAACACGTTCCCCTTCCCAGGAGTATAGACTATCTCAAAGTCATAGTCCTAGAGGAACTCGAGCCATCGCCACTGTCTCAGGTTCAGGTCCTTCTGCGAGAAGATATACCTGAGACTCTGATGATCAGAAAGGACGGTAAAGCGCTCACCCATCAGATAGTGTCGCCATGTCTTTAGAGCGAAGACCACTGCTGCTAACTCCAGGTCATGGGTAGCGTAGTTCTTCTCATGCGGTCTCAACTGAGGTGATCCATAGGTGATCACTTCCCGCTACTGCATCAGAACACATCCGAGTCCGGTCCCTGATGCATCGCAGTAGACTACGTACCCTACTCCCTCCTCAGGAAACCTCAAGATAGGTGCGCTGGTCAATCTCTGTCTCAGCTCCTAGAAGCTTTGCTGACATCTTTCTGACCACACGAAGGGTTTCCCCTTCTTCGTCAAAGCTGTGAGTGGTGCCGCAACTCTAGAGAAGTCTGGGACAAATCTCCGATAGTAACCAGCTTGTCCCAAGAATCTCCGAACCTCAGTCACGCTCCTGGGTGGCTCCCATGCTAACACAGCCTCGATCTTCGCAGGATCCATTGCAACTCCTGCCTCAGAGATAACGTGTCCCAAGAAGTGGACCTCACGTATCCAGAAATGGCACTTCGAGAGCTTACCATAAAGCTGGTGCTCTCGGAGTGTGTCTAGTACAACTCGCAAGTGATAGGCATTCTCCTTCTTGGTCGTAGAGTAAATCAAAATGTCGTCGATGATGACTACGACAAATCGATCGAGGTATGGCTGAAAGATCCTGTTCATGAGGGCCATGAACACTGCTGGAGCATTGGTTATGCCGAAAGGCATAACCAAGAACTCATAGTGGCCATACCGACATCTGAAGGTCGTCTTCTGCACGTCCTCGTCTCTGACTCTGAGCTGATGATAGCCTGACCTGAGGTCTATTTTCGAGAACCACCGTGCTCCCTTGAGCTGATCAAATAGCTCATCAATCCTCGGTAGCGGATACTTGTTCCTCACTATCACCTGGTTCAGGCGACGATAGTCAACACAAAGTCGCAATCTCCCGTCCGCCTTCTTGGCGAACAATATCGGGGAAGCCCAGGGTGAAATATTGGGTCCGATGAACCCCTTTCCCTGCAAGTCCTCCAACTGTACCCGTAGCTCTCGAAGCTCGGCGGGGGCCATCCGATATGCTGGAGTGGATATCGGGGCTGTCCCGGGGTACAAGTCAATATAAAAGTATACCTCTCTGCGAGGAGGTAGCCCTGGAACGTCTTCGGGAAAAACGTCCGCAAACTGATCCACCACTGCAGGAAAACCAGGACTCCGCACATCAACTGCTCCAAGGATGAGGATAGCTAACTGATGAGTGATGGGCTGTCCTCTCCTCCGTGGAAGTCCATCCTGTGCTGCGAAGGCTCCCTTCTCAATGGTGAAGGTGAACCTTCTTCCGTCGGTGCGTACACATCACACCTTGCGCCTAAAATAGTCAATCTGCGCATGGACCGTAGATAGCCAATCCATGCCCAAGATGACGTCGTAAGGCCTCGACGCTGCTACAAGAAGATCCCAGCCGAAGATATCGCCTCCTAGAGTTGAGTCACACTGTCGGCATCAGTGTGTGGTCACTGGTTTTCCTCTAGTAAGAATCTCGCAAGTGAGGTTCAAGTCAACAGTTTTTAACCGGCACCTCTTAGTAAAAACAAACAAAAGACAAGAAAACAAAAGTCACCAAGGCAAGTATCTCTTATTACTTCAACTTAAAGTACAAGGACACAAGGCAACACAAACTAAGAATCCAGAGGCATTATGGGAAAAGGCCTCTATGCCTGGAGCTAGTCCCGCACTAGTCCACCCGCTTCCGAAGCTCCATGATCGTAAGCTTCAGCTACCTGAAACTGTGCTCTCACCTGAGGTCGGGGTGGACCTCCTGGTGGTGGTGGTGGTAGAGCCTCAAAGCGTCTCCCACCACCTGCTGCTCGGCCAGCTCCTCTGCCTCATCCGCCTGCTCCCTGCGGACCACCACGGTCGAACCTCTGCCTCTGCCTAGGTGGTTCCTCAATCGTCTGCTGCTCCTCTGCATGGCGGGTCGGGCAGTCACGAGTCGTGTGGCCCTGCCCGCCGCACGAGTAGCACTGCCTGCCTCTCGAAAGACTGGCTCCTCGATGTGTGCCCTGTACTGCTAAGCCAGTGTCCTGAGGTCATCTGCCTGAAGGTCTGGTCTGTCTGGAACCCTGATTCATCTGTCGACTGCCTGCTGCAGATGACTCTGCCACGTGCCGCCCTGCGGTGGGTCTCGGCGCTGGTGTAGACTCAGCAAGGAAGCTCTCGATCAAAAGGGCCCGCTCCAGTACTCCTGTCTGAGTCGGTATGCTAAGGGAGATCAGCGATGCCCTGATCTCATGTCTCAAACCCAGCTCGAAGGTCCGGGCCCGGAAGAATGGGTCTCGTACCATGTTGGTCGAGTAGCACGAGAGATTAGTAAATCTCACCGAGTACTGAGCGATCGTCATGCTGCCCTACCGCAGCTAAAGAAGCTCCTGGATACGCACCGCACGAAGGGTGGCTGGGAAGAACTCCGAGCGGAAGATGCTCTCAAATTCCATCCAAAGAAGAGATGCCTCATCGTGCACTAGGAGCATCAAGGTCCACCATCGGCCCGCTGCTGCATGCAGTAGGCTCGCAGCGAGGATCACGATGAGGTCTGCAGGTGTCCTCGCTAGCCTAAAAACTCGTACCACTGCCTCCATCCAGTCCTCTGCTGCCTGGGGGTCCATCTCCCCACGGAACCTAGGCGGTCGCTGGCGCTGGAACTTGAGCAGAGCTCCAAGGCGACGTGCATCGTCAGCAGCTGGTGCTGGAAGCATCAGTGGCTCGATGGGTAGAGCTACCGCCAGTGCCACTACTGACAAAGGGCCCTGCACCGAGGCCTCGTCACTCGGTGGGATTTCGTCACACTCGACTCTCGGAACCCTAGCTGGCTGCCATCATGGGGCCATCCTGAAAAGGAAACAGGTGCACCATGGTCAGAACAGTATACCTGGTGAGCTGATATAAAGTAATCACAAAGAAAACTTTGAAACACACACGCAATCAATGATTTCTTTCATTAAGTCGGAAATCAGAAGTCGGGGTCCTGGTGTACGGATATGTCGGCCGCCCAACCAACACTGGACTCCCTGGACTGATAACCACACTCAATACGCTAAACATTATTGCTTCACATAGAAAAGGTCAGAGTTCGCGGTAGAACTGAACTCCTCTGATACCAATTTGTCACGACCTGCCCTCGGGTCTCGTGCCGTGACTACCCCCTGCCCGCCTTCCATAGGCTAGGGGCTAGCGACTAGCACCAAGGCATAAATCCCGGTAAAAAGGGCAGGCATTGCCTTTGTAAAGTAAACAAGCACCACAGAGTAAGCAAGCGGAAATTAAACACTAAGTAAAAACGGGGTACAACTGAAAGTGCGGAAAAGTAAATGGGCCAGTATACAAACTCAAACTGAAAGTAAAGTACAACTCCAAAGGGAAAATAGAAACTGTAATGTAAAAGCCGCTACACCGAGCTGTCCACTGGAAATCCCACCTGAAGGGTGGGTACAGATAGCTCCACTGCTCCTCGGGTCCCGCCGTCCGCTCCGGCTACGTCCTGCCCAGTGGTCCACCTCCAGGTACCGTTCTGCTCTACAAGCCTCATCCACGATCAACACTGTCCGTCGTCTGCAACAAACACAACGTAGTGCGGGCATAGCCCGTGCAGGGGTGAGTATAAGATACTCAGTAGGGACCCCGAGACCCCCGAAGGTCTCCCAAAATCCACAAAAGATAAACCACAAAGGTAAGATACAATCACTAAGTAACAACCGAAACTGCTTAGGTATATGCCCATACATATACCTAAGTCATCAATTACAATACGCTCCAACCTCTGAGCCCAAGTACAACTCAATCCACACAGGAAAGTATACGTATTCCACACAGGAAAGAAAAACGAAATCCACACAGGATAGAACAACACAATCCTCACAGGAAAGAAACAGGATTCAACTCACACAGGTATACTTCTTCGAAAGACGATAAAGATGATCTCTGATCCATCTAAGTCGTCGGACCCACGAAGGATCGATAGGTAACTAACCCCCGCAAATACCCACACAGGATCGAGCCCACACAGGACCTGTAGGCGCTAGTTCACACAGGATCGCTGAGCGCAAAGACCCACACATGATCGGGCCCACACAGGACCTGTAGCACTGATCCACGTAGGATCGCTGAGTGCTGTAGTCATCTTAGAATCCACACAGGATCTCTGTACTGTCGTCGTCGCAGTCACAGTAGCAGTAGAAGTAGCAGTAGTAGTCACAGTCACAACCAGCACTAGGGTTCCCGCACACAGCAAGCTCGTTCGGGAGGGTCTGCTCCACGAGCCGAGAGGCTGATACATCAACTCTCACAAAGTCCAGAGTTGATGTATCCAAAAGTTCTGTAACGTCAATAGGAACTCAATGCAACTGACGGCGCGTCGATCGGACGCCCGGTCTGAGAGTTATTGGCTTTTTCGTCCCAGGGGCCCGATATGTTTTTAAGGCTAAACCAACCCGCTCGTACTCCACCTGTGTCCAAACCTCGGGCGGAGTATGCCAAATGTTCCGTCTCACTAAGAGGAACACAACAAATATAACGACACGTCAATCGGACATCCGTAGCTCAAGATATGAGTGTTTCCGCTCCGAGGGCCCGGTTGGTTTCGTGTACGAACCAACCCGGCCGAACTCAAAGTATTCTGAAACTTTGAGTGCGATATACCAAATCGACCGTCTCGATCCAAGTATCACATCGCCGCTGACGGTTCGTCGATCGGAGGTCGGTAGCTCAGGTTATGGCCAAAAGACCGAAATCGATTCGAAAACGGGGGGGGTCCAGGTCCGGGCCGACCCGGCCCGACACCCCCTAGGTCGACCCGGGTCCGACCCATCCCAGTCGGCGGCGCGGCGGCGCGGCCCGGCCGGCGGCGGTGCGGCCTGGCGCCGATTGGTGCCACGCATGGGGGGAATGGCCCCCGCTTCCCAGCTGGCGGCGCGGCTGAAGCCGCGCCTTTGGAGGAAACCGGCCCCCCTCGTGGGGTCCTGCCTTGAGGAAAAACGGGGGGCCGCCTTCCCCCCTTAATGAAACCGGCCCTCCCTCATAATGGGGGGGGGGCAATTAACCTGGCCGGGGGAATTTAATTCCCCTGGTCTTTCTTCTTCTGGCCAGCCCACCTGGATGGCTGGTTTTTCTTCAACGGGACCGGCAAAGCCGGTCCCCTTCCGGATTCCGACACCGGCGGCCCTATGAGCCGCCGGTCCTCTCGTCCCGCCGTGGCCTGTAACCGGCCGTGGTGTTCGTCGTCCGGTGCGGTGCGACAGCACCGCCCCCCTCCCCCGCGGCCCCGCTCCGGCCGCGGCGCCTTCGGTTTTCTTCAACGCGGCGCGACGGCGTCGCATTCATGATGATCCTTCCACGGCGCGACGCGATGGCGTCACACAATATAACCGTGCGAATTTCCGCGTGGTGCGACGGCACCACGCCATCTCATTCATCCACAAGAAAATCATAATCAAGAACAAAGGAGGGGGAATTCGACCGTGTTTGTGCGGTCCGACCCCCCCTCTCGTTAGACGATAACACATAAATAATTATCCTCAAGTTTGCCATGCTAGAACCAAGAACAAGAATTAATAAATAACCAACAACAACCCCTACCTTGGTTTCAAGATCGAAGATCGTCAACGACCCGCGGAAGACAACGTCGCGGAGGTTGGGCGTCGCGGTAATCGTTCGTCAAATCCGTTGACGAAGAGGTACGTCCGAAGAGGTACGTCATTGGAAAATCTTCGTAAGTCGATGAAGGAAGTCCGAGGAGGAAGCGGCGTTCCCTTTCGTTGACACGGAAGATGTCATCGATCTTCAGAAACAACCGGCTACGAAGAAGAGAGGTGCGGCGTTCTTCGTTGGAGCTCGAAGGTTCTTCGCGTTCTTCGTCAAAGTTGAAGAAGAAGAAGGAGAAGAAGAAGGCTTCAAAATCTCTCAAGAGGCTAGATAATTCTAACCAAATAAAATAAGCTAAGGGCTTATTTTATTTACTCAACCAAACCTTTTGAAATTCAATGGTTTGAAAAAATATACAACTCAACCCATTTAGTAAGCTAAGTTGTCAAGTTCATTTAAAAGGGCAGTTATAGGGGAGTTTTGAGAGAAGATGAGTAGTTGGGGTTCGTGTGGGCCCCACCACACTTAATCCTCCCAAGGGAGGTTAAGTGTATGTGGGTCCCACCTTTAACTCCCTTTTGCAGAAGTTAACCAACAAAATAAAAATAAAAAGTGTTTCCACGTTTTTATTTAACTTCTTATAATTTCTCCCAAATCTAACTTTTGGCCCGCAATAAACGCAACTTCGGAAAAGGTATCCTTAAGCGAATATCGGCGCTGCGAGTTCATCGGTGCCCTCGAATTTCAATTTCGAGCACCGAATCAAAAGTTATAAATTCTCACTCGTTCGTTCACTGAACGTACCCGAGCCAAACTTCGGAAATTGATTCTGGGCACTCCATGCCTCGGAATCAGGTGCCGTCAGAAACCGCGTTCTTGTAAAATTCCAAAAAAAATTAAGAAAAAATTTCCCTTCAATTTTACGGGTCTTTACATTAATTCTCTTGGTCTAGACCGTAGTGATCTGTATAGGTTTCAGGTGAACATGATGGATGTCATGGTTTTGGTTGATGATCCATGAGGTTACTTTTTACTAATATTATTTATTGGTGGTTTTTGGAATTATACTTATATGAATAAAAAATGGATGGTCTTTTATTATTTTGTACAATTGTCATGATATATATACTGACATATACATATATATACATATATATTACTGAGTATGTGTAGCTAGTGTGATTTTAGTATGTTATTTCCATCATTTTATGTTTCTTTTCCTATATTAGGTTGAGTGAATCCAGAGTGTAGATATTATTATTACCATTATTATTATAATCATCAGAGTGTATTAATTCCCACTATTACCTGAAAAATCATCACTTCATGTTAGTCTCCTTTCACGTATGGGATAACGTGCTTATAACTAACTGTTATACTAGATAGAGACATCAATTGAGTGGATCATGATTCAGGATGTTATATTAATTGTTTTTATACAATTTTGGAAGACCCCAAGGTTATACTTATGGTTTTAATGATCATCCTGATGTGCAAGGAGATTATCTAGAACTGGATGAAGCACATATGGTCCGTTGTGGTCACAAACCAGAGGATCAACTGTGGTTACATTATTTATCTATACAGATATTTGGATTTATATACATGTCAGGATCACATATCACTTAATTTATTAGAAATATACATGATTTTATTGGGGATGACCAACTGAGTTTTCTACTCACACCCAGATTTGGAGATCAATACACTTGTGTACCAATGAATCCATAATTGGTTATAAGAAGAGGTTGGGAAGTGACTTAATTATGTAGATTATCATGAATTGTACCATTAATTTGTTCAAATATTAATATGGTTAATTACATGGGGATATATTGGTGTCTTTTTAGTATATTTGTTTCTTTATTCAATATATGTGATTGGTCTATTGGGAAATCAATAATTTTAATTGTATGTATGTGCTTCATTTTTCATGAAACTTTTCCATAATTTATTATCAATGTACTCTCATGGGGGTTTATTGTGTGCAATTCTTTGTTCCTTTATTATTATTCATAATTATATAATGGGTATAGTCTCTCCATAGTACATGTATATCCCCCCACTACTAGTCAGATGCCATTAGAATATGGGGTGGCATGGTTGAGAAAATATACTTCCATAGATCCATTTGTTTTTCATGTACAACTGATCTAGGATGATAAAATGTGGTATCAATAGGTTTGTTTTATTTTTATGTCAAATTGATGTATATTAGAACAGTAATATAGAAATGTGTTAGAGTTGATGATGTACCTCGAGCTCGTCTGCCAGGAACACCATTTCCTATTGAATTCTAGGATACCAAGGGTGGCATTGTGATCATTTTATTCATTATTATAGTTGACTAATTGGAACTAATGAATCATATATGGTGTTTTTATATATTAATTATGATTTATTGTGGATTTTTTTTCATACAAAATTCGAAGAAGAGCATTTTTAGATTTGATTATTAGTCTCTAGAGCTAAGAGATATCCCTTCCATCTTGATTTAGAATATAAAATCCAATGTAAATGTATTTTTACCAACTTTTGATTATTTCTATGAAGATAGTGGTTAAAATAATTAATGTGTCAAAAATAACTCATGAAATGTTTTTCTATATACATTGTTGTTGGAAGTAAACACAGTAATATCTACTAGTATATATATCTTCATTATTTGGTAGTATATGTGGACGAACTGTGAGACATTTAATGATGTGGATTGAGGTGTAGTGACATTTGTAGGCCAGAGTGGGCACCAAGTACCCTTAGCATGGATCTGATCAAGAAAGAGACATCATTTATCTAATATTTACGTGAAAACATAAATTTTGTTTTTCCATATATCATTTATTGTCATAATAATTAACTAAACACTATGTAAGTGATTCTATATACTTGGATAATCTATGACAAGGTAATTTATTATGATAGAAATGTATGATGACTTTATGATTCTTGAGGGTGTAGTGCCATAATTGGATGATTTATGAGAATCACATCCATAGTAGGGTGATGACATGTCATGACGTTAAAAATATATGTGATTTTATAATACCCATGGGTTGGTGGATGGACATGTTGGATGCCTCGGTCTGATTAAGACTATATCATTTTGGGCATCCGATTTTATATGACCTTCATTGAGATTTAAGATATAGTATGGGAGATGGATCCTAGTGACCTTAATATGTATGTCATGATATTTTCATGTTGATGGTTAATAATGGTAATGGGTGACCCATTAGAAGGGTTATTCCCTGGGGTTTTCATAAGAATATAACGTTTACTGCAAGTGATTTTGTATGTGAGACACATAAGGTTCCTTAGTAATAATGTAATATTAAATATACATGATCACTAACATACATGGTCCTATTGATTTGGGATGAATTTTCAAGTCTCCTAATGATATAAAAAGTTCATTTTATTTTGATTTAAAAATGATAATGGGTTAGTGGGAGATCATGTGATAGAACATGGATCAAGTAAATTATTTTATTTTGAAGGGGGATTCCATGGGAGTTCTTGGAATGTTGATTAAAGAATTATTGAGGAGAATAGATAGTGGTAAGTTGGTTGATCCCCGTTATAGTAATGTATGACTCTTGGGTGATTTATTTGGGTCGAAAGATCCTCAAGTACAAAAGAATAGACACATTAACATTGGGAGTTATTGAGGTATCATGTGTTTGAGAAACATAACACTATTGAATTTGAATTGTTGATAGGCCATGTGTGAAATGATAAATAAAACATTTGATGGAATGTATATGGGATTATTTTCTTATGTGTTTTTAATGTATATAGAAGTTCCTTGAGGTGAGGTATGTCTTAGAATTGGATTAGTTGTGGTGACTATTTTGTTCAATGTGTTTGTTCAGGTAATGTGTATCTAAGAAATAATTAAGAATGGCTCAAGATGAGGATTTCATGTGTTCGATGATGAACTAGAGGAGGTTGAACTATATTGTAGTTAGTGGGATTAGAACTTGTATTTTATAGGATTATGGAAGATGTAAAATAATAATATTCTCCTAATAAGTTAATGAGATTCAAATAATTTTTTATTCTATGTGATTAGAATTATGCGGGTTGACTATGGGGAGACATTATATTTAGTTATTGAATTCACATGCCCCATGATGATCCGAGATTTTTATTAGGTGATATTAAAACAATGACACTCCTATGAAGGTTATTGAGATATAAATGTGTTTATAAAACCCTCACGTGATAGGGATCACAGGATCATAAAACAATTTGTTATGTGGAATGTTTTACATTTAGATACAGGTGACTAGGAAATTTCTATTTTATTTAGATTCCTCAATGAATTATAGATAAAAATTATAATGTGAAATTTAATGGGGCTAAATAATCAATATTTGTCTTTTAAAAAATAGGGGTTGATTCTAGGGTGTATAGATCTGATATATTTCTAGGCTTGACTAGGTGCATGATAATTATTTTTGCGGGTTGCTGTTTTATCTATTTTTTCAAGAAAATTCAGGAATGGGTTTTTGGTAGTTTATATCCAAATGAACATCTGTATTGATTGAGAGTTATTTGATTATCATATTTTGCTAAGGGTGGTTCATTAGTGGATGAATATGAGAAATTTCCAAAAATGATGAGAATTGGAGGTCATAAAAATTATTTATATTTATTTTAATGTTGTGGTATAATTAACATGGTGGTAATTTTATTTTTTATATGAAATTTGTTCGTTGGGATTGAATGATACCATTCAATATAAATGTTATGGCACTTTGAGACTAACCATATTAAGAGAAATGTTAGTTTCCAAATATTTAATTTGATGATCACATAAGGTTTTATGAGGATTGATAAATACCTTGAGTACCATATTAGTGTCATTGTATTGAAAATGAGCATTGAATCATGTTTATTTTAGTGTTAGAACATTATAAATGTAAATCCACATTGAATATGTGTTTTATATTTGAATATGGAATAATTCTATTTTGATTTTTATTGACCACTAATGTTGGTACAGTTTTATTTGATACTTACCATCAAGGATGTTTAAGTTTGAGATGTGTTATAGTGTAGAGGTTGTACGAATCCTTTTTTGTTTTTTTATTATGTTTCTTTGGAATTTTCAATATTCATTTATTATAATTGTAGTATTTTTAATCATGGTTCAGAAAATAATTCTGGGACTTTGAATAGAAATAATGATGTTTTAGATATTTAATGGGGGTTGAAGTGTGGTTTATTAAATTGGAGGACAACCAGATTTAGGATGGGGGATGTGGAGGAAGCTTATATCCAACGAACATCTTCTACCATGAAACTAGCTCACTAGTGGAAATGACAATGGAACTTTTATAATATAGGTTCCATAGTTTAGATTTTTTCATTCACCAACTAGACAGTGGGGTTATTAGTGGATAGAATTACAAATGTACACCATCATGGTTTTATGGAGGTAATTATGCTTTTCCAATTGTTTTTTCTCATGACTTATGGGATATATGCCTCTCTTTACCCATGATTCCCCCTCTCATATTAAATTTTCATTAGTGATTTTTAAATGATTTATGGATATTTTTTCTATATGGAAATTTCTATTCATCCTAAAATTCATTTGTTCTAATGTCTTCCCTATCTAGGTAAGCGTTAGATATAGATTACATTGTATCATGGTGGAATCTTCTAAGCATGAAAGGGCTTCTCTACTTATTATTAATAGGAAATCCTGTAATAAAATGTAAAGATTGTTGATTAATGTGTCTCTAATGGTATGTGATTCCATGAATTTTTATATGGATTTTTTTTAAATTTTATTATTATAGTGATGGAAATGGTTGTGGGTTTTGTGGTTTTGGCTCAAAGTATTCTCTTAAGTGAGATGATGGTGGTGAATACCTCGTTGCGTGAAAAATAATAAATTGTCACATAATCAAAGAGTTAATAAAATAACATACCTATTATAATTTATTTAGTTTCATTACTTTTACATGTTTTAGTTGAATTTTTTTTATAATATTATCATTGGGTGATGATTCAATGTTGCATTAGACCCTAGAAGATGATTTGCGATCCAGGGAAAATTATTGGGATTTGATAATTACATGAGAAAGTTTTAGAAAAGGTATCTTGTGCCTTAAAAAAGACATATGGTATTTTATATAAATTATATTCATATATTATATAGTCTCGCAACCTTTAGGTGACTGGGCCTAAATTAATTCAAATATTTTATGAATTAAACAAATTGAATTTGTTGTTTAAATATGATATTAATTTAAAATTAATTTAAAATAGAATACACATTTTATGATTGTAAAATGATTATTGGGATACTATAGACCCTTGGACTAATGTTGAATTCCTGATTAATATTGACAGGTGATTTTGATTTTTAATGAATTCAATCACTATGATTCCTAGGAGGGGTGCGTACCAACTAAGATATTATATAGGTCCTTTTCTTTGGAGCCTTAGTGGCCTCAGTGTAGAGGAACATATTATATAGCATTAGGAAACCTTACATTTACCAATCTATCCATACTTATAATATTAGAGTATTTCCGTAGGATAATCTTAGTTGAGTGAGTGGAACACACTAGTATTATTAATGTAATTAATATAGGAATTTATCCATATATTGGGGTAGATAATAATGTGAATTATATTTTCAAGACCATGTAGACTTTCTATATTTGTAACATGTTCTTGGGAAATGTTTACAATTAGGGACCCTGATTAGGGAATCATTGTTGTTTATTAACCTAAATGGACACATGTAGGGTACCTTTACCAGTAATAGGTTTCACTAGGGAACCCAAATTGATGTTATGAGACTATTAATTAGTTAAAAAATTGGATATTCATCATGGTGTATAATGTTGGCTTGTGTGATGGGTTAAATAGATATCCGCACATTTCAAAGATCCATTTTTCATTATATGTTCATCATTGATCCTCTATATGACCTCAATTTGGTTTTTTATATGAAAAATTTCACTAATTTGGATGACTATAATACTAATGAACACTCATTTAATATGGAGGTCAGGGATAAATACTAAATCCCCTAATCTTAGTAGTTTTGTGATACTAATGAAGACTACACTTATAGGGATGTCTATAAAACTGATGGTGGGATAACATGGATTTAGAGGAGGGAACATTTTATACTCGGGTATATAATTATATAGGTTGTTATTTTTTATGGTAAATTCTATAGGACATTATTTTTATACCAAGGTGGATCACACCCATGGGAAATTGTATTTATATCAGGGTGAAAGATCCATGATTTATTAATATGGATGGAACATTAATTACATAACGATAAAAGACACTTAGACACTGGCCAAATTAGGTATGGTGGATCGGGGGTTCATAGGTAAGGATTGACTATTTTTATATTAGTTTTTTTCAAATTATTTATTTAATTATGTCATTAACATGCACTAGTCACTTCATATGCAGGTTATTCATATGATCACATTTGGGGTTCCCAACTATGTTATGTAATAACACATTTCTATTGTGGTATCATTACTTGGGTGCCCATGAATCCCGTAAAGGTTATAGTAATGAGTTGTAAAATGTCATAGGGATATTGAAAGATGTGTTGGATATCTATTATTTGGATAGTGATCAAAATAGGGTATGAAATATGGTTTAAGATGATCATTTTTATTAGATTTATTTGATTATGATATATATATATATATGATCATCCAAGTAGGTTCTCTGTCATGAATTCCTATATGTATTTTTATTTATTTATTATCAATTTTTTAACCTAATTTTTTGTCCACAAACTCTAATAATCATTGATTGTGCAAGACACATGGTTACATCAATTATTATTTATATCTCTAATATAGGCTGTACATTCTACCCATGGAACATCCTTAGACACATACAACAACTCATAAGCCTTTTGTATAAGGGGAGGTACACCTATGGTCACATAGCACTAATGATATATTTACATTTATTCATAGAATGTTTAAGATGTTAATTTTTTTTAAATAGCCTTAATGAAATCTATTGGTAATCCTAGGTGGGATATTATTCATGATTGTTCCAAACCACATTACATGACCCCAATTATGGTCAATGTTCCATCCCAGGTTTATCTAGAGAAATAATCAATAATAATTTCATTCTAGGGAATATACCTAATATAAGATCAAATCTCGCCCCTTTTGGATAATAAATTCCTTAAGGCTCTTTAGTATATTCTGACAGTGGCCTAAGGGTCTATTGATTATTTTCTAGTTTGATAAGAAAACAATATAACTTGAAATATTAAATTCATTTTAATTCATTTTTTAACATAATTTTTCAAAAAATAAAAACAATGGATCGAATGTTCTGTTGACATAGGAAGAATAGACACATAAATACGTAATCTTAAACATAAAAAACATCATTTTCATTTTACACTCTTGAAAGTTATCATAACATTAAATTTTTTTATAAAACAACATATGATAACCTCGAGAATATACATAAGGTGAACAATGAGATATAAATCATAATAAGTGATTAAACGTGGAAATAATGAATAACATGATATTTATAAGGAAAAATTGTATCATAAATGGTATGATCATAGGAATGGAAACATAAACTAAGAAAATGACATCATAAAATCATGGAATCAATTAAAATATGAAAACATAAAAATAACTTCTATTATAAACAAAATATAATTGTCACCCCAATATCATCGTTATAATGTGGAAAAATTATCATGGTGGATTAGATTCTCTTCGTGACCACTAAAAAGTATCACATGAGATATAAATCATAACATAATGCATTTGAGTTCAATATAATTAAATGATCACCATTCACATAATGAAAATCATATATACTCATTTCATATGTGTAAAATAAACCATAAAAAATCCTATTCTTGATTAACCCATGTAGAGGAAGTGTGTTATGTAATTTCAATTCATGTCACAACTGAAGGATATATCATTAGGATAATAAAATAATTGGGAATTAAATTATTATTTACTTTCAAAATTGATATATGTTCATTAGCCTTGAGAATATAATTCTGATGTGTAATATTCTTAATTATGATATATATAAGAAATATAATATATAATCTACTTGGGTGATTCTTCTTAAAAACAATGTAAAATAACTTTTTAATGGATGAATTTGATAATTTCTTTTCATAAAAATAAAATTGAACAAAAAAAATTCCCAATAAATATAATATAATTTCTATAATCAATTTAGGGTTTATAGATATTATATATAGTTTATTGTTGAAATGAGGCAAGAAATGTGAATTTTCTATTAAATAGGTTTTACCCAGATGGTGGAATATTGAAGAGAAATAGACACATATATAACCAGATAAATAAAATTATTCATTAAATAGGTATATATGTAAGGAAAATAAATGAGAAAAAAAAGAGATTAATGTGAATATGTTTTTTCATAATGTATAAAAATAAATGGAATGGGTAAGAAGAAGTGACGAGGGTGGTATGCATGATTCCTTCCATTGGGTTCAGATTCCCTCTTTAATTAGATTTAGTTTTCAAAATATTTAATCAGTGGTTCTTAGATTCATTAAAATAATAAATATTCATATATATATTATTTTATTAGGTTTATTTATTATCATAGGAACTTACATTTAATATAAATCCCACACAAATCAGTTATATGGGTTATATGGATGATTCCCCTGTAATTACCTATATAAGGTTTCCACAAAAAAAGGTGTTTTAAAATAGTCTCAAAATCTCCCAAATATTAATAGTTTAATGAAAATTATTTTCATATATATTAAATTCTTTTTTGAATAATTGAATTCTGGGTTTTTTTGAAAAATAAAAGTTATCGAAAATTTGAGGTGGTAGCTTGCATGTACACAAGACTGAAATTTCCATTTCTTGACTAAAGATAGAGAATTATGTCATATAATTTTTTTTAAAATTTTATTATCATATTTATATAATATTTATTCATTAACCCCATCAATTAAAGAAACCCAGATTTGAATTGTGAAAAAATGATGAAGTCGATTGAGGGAGGTGGTAGCCCATGCACATACACTAATTCCTCTTTTTTGTTTTTCTTAGTTAATGGTGATGAATAAATAAATTTTTTCTATCCATATAAAAACTGAATATTTTTATAATAATAATGAGATCATTTTTTCATATATATTACAAATTAAATAAATAAAATATTAAGAATAAATTATTAATACGAAGGTAACACATACATCAAAAACTATAGTTTTCTGTTAGAAATATCATTGGAAATAAATCCCCTAACAAATATAATTATGAAAATATTAATTTAAGAGTTGTATAAAGATATATGTTAATAAAATTAAGGGATTAATAATTAAATATGATGTTAATGGTGCTACATGAAGTAGTATAATGACCACCTTTTATAAGATAAGAAAATATCATTCTATAACATTTTCATGCCTTAGTGGTATAAGCATGTCATTTTCAAAGGATTAAGCAAAAAAATAGAAAATAATGGATTGTATAAGAGTATTGTTTTTTAAATATATAATATACACCTTTATGTAATAATATTTTTAGTTATTCAGTTATTTTCTCATTAACTTATATTTTCCCCATAAATTACTTTTATAAGGGTAACTATTTTTTACCCTTAGTAACATATTTTTTCACCCAAAATAATTTTCCTTTATAACCTGATTTTATTATTATGACCTAAAATATAAAAAATTATCAATTAAAAATTTTAGATATGTCAATCATTATTTTTTAAAAAAATTCCTATAACACATAAAACAATTTTAATGCAAAGTTAGTTTCTATGATTTATATTTTTGTGTAGCATAAAATTATCTCTATTTTTTATTTTCAAGGAATAATTATTTTTTAAAATTAAATATTATTTTTCTCTAAATCCATTAATATTTTGAATTTTATCTTATAAATTTCTAATTCAATAGAATTAAAAATTATGTTTTTTATTAAAAATAGATTATTTTATTTGTTCTATATGTTAAACATATGATTTATTAACTTAAAAAGATATCATTAAAATACATCAATTTATTCTTTACATAAATATTTGATTAATTATCATGTTATATAAATTTATATGTTTTTCTTCTATGTAAATAAATTAATATTCATCATTTTTTCTAGAAATATAATTATTAATTTCCATATAAATATACATTATTTTAGAAAAATCATAGAAAACCATATTTGAAAAATTAAGATACATAGAATAAAAAAGAAGAAGTTATTTTAATATAAATAAACTAATATTTTTTATTAAATGTATATATTTCAAATGATAAATTGTTCTATTAAACAATGATTAGTTAATGCATTAAATGTTCATGAGATTATCATTTTTATCTTTTCTAATTTATTTATATCTTTCTATTGAATATATGTGTGATTATTTTTATAATTTCATTGTCAAACACATTAGGGAATTTTTCGTTGTTGTTTTAGGTAAAATTATCATTCAAAAAACATATTTATTTAATATGAAATATTCTCTAAAACCAAGTCATTACATTATACCCTATATAGAAAAATTTTGACCAAGAAAATTTATTACATATTGGAAAACACTTAGAGTACATTTGACTCATCAAGTCCTCAGGTTCCCATATATCGTTATAAAAAATAACTTTCATCCAAAGTAATTTTATAAGATATGTAGTTTTTTCCCTTAGAGACTTCCATATTTACTCAGTGGTCTCTATAGGTTTCTTTTTGTCTTGGGATGACCTATGTAACCCATCAAAAATGGCCCAAAATTGGATGGTGACCTAACATGATTGGTGTTCTTGATCCCCAAGGGCTGACAACTATCTTCCATGCATCCAATAATTTCTACAATGAATGATTTTTCAAAACCAAAAACACTATTAACATTGTAAAAAATTATAAAGATAACAATAAAATTAATTTTCCTCTGTAAAAATAAAAAATATTGGAAGAAATATAAATTTTTTATAATTTCAAATCCAATATACATGTATAAAGAATAGTGAAAAATTATATCCCAATACATCAACATTTAATCTACTGGATATAGAGGAAACATACCACCATATCATCAATAGAAACCCATGCCAAACTATCATAAAACTTCTTAACACACTATGTCAACCATTGGTTTCCTGCAAAAAATAGAATAACATAACAAACCCCTAAGGGAGTGTAGGTTTTGAGATAAAAATCCACTGTAATATCTCACAAAATGATATAATTATCAGTATCCATAAAATAAATAAAATATGATCAATTTTAGTAAAACAATGGAATGATTATATAATGTCACATTTATATCAAAACCATGGTAAAATAATTTCCCTTTTTTCTAGTAATTAAAATAAAAATAAATATACCACATCTTTAAACAACATTTAAAAATAATATTTTACATTTATGAAAAAAAATTATCATATATCATTTCAAATCCAAAAAAATAAAAATGAAAATAATAATATAGATGAACCAAGGGAAAACATTGGTCTGGGATATCTATGTCACCCTAACATCAATAATAAGTTAATACTAGTCCACTAAACATGTTTCTTGGAAACATGGACTTGATAATGGAAGAACACCACCTAGGATTACCCCTTAATATGTAAGATAATTGAGTCTATATGACACCTAAATTAACAAAAAGTGTAATTCATTAGGATTGAACCATTAATGGGATCTAGGAAAAAGGCCCAATAACAAACCATTTATAGGCTACACAATGATCCATTGTGATTCCTATGTCAAGATATTCTGATAATAGATTTCTAAACATCAAAAAATAAATTTAAATAAAATATATTTTTTTCCATTGAATATCATGATTTGTAAAATAATTTTATTTATCATTCCATAATGTTATGAAACCCAATTTCATTTAACCAAATATATGGAAACCCTATTTTTTTTTTAAAAACACATTCTTTTGCATGAATATAAAACTATTTAAGGATAATGTAAATTATCGTCAGGAAAACCATTTTGAATACTAAGATCATTCAAAATTAATAAAAAAGGATATATATGGAATCAATTACCTATCACATGGGTTGCACACTAACATTAATGATATACTCACATTAATGGTAATGTGAACACTATAAACATCTCCATGAGTTCTCAATCAAATATCATCACATTTTAGAAGAGATTATACATAAAAAATGTTTTCCAAGAAGACATATCAATAAATTCCTAAAATATCACATGTCAGACACAAAATCAATAAGAGATCAGACATGATGAAGGTGAAAGTATGAAAAAATATATGAGGAGTTGACAGAGATCATAATAGGATTTATAGATTCTAACATATTATCCTATAACCACCACCAATACCTAGATAAATAGTGGAAAATATAATAATTATATCCAAAATATCATAGTAGGATGTTCCCATAGATTCATATAAGGTGAATTAGGATTGTAGGTTGGAATTAGAGTTGTTAAATTGGGGTTTAGATGGAGAAAAACTCTACTCTTCAAAAGACTAGTATAGAATAGCCGGAGGTGACCAACTAGTTCATTTTTTCATGTTGTGATCTTTCACTGTTATATATCAAACCAATATTCTAGTGTAGTTCATATGGAAAATTCAATTTACCCAGATTCCACCAGATAGCCGATATATTTTTTCATCAACCGTTCTTCCCACAATGGTTCCCCTCCACTCCTAAGATCCCTTCTTTGATTTTTAAACCACCATAAATGACTCCAAACTACACAGAAAATTTGAATAATTATATTTTAATGTGGATTTATCTAAGGGTATGCTTTCATGTAATTATATTCATATGGATGTTCTTATTCTAATTATATATCATTTTCAACATAGTACATGAGATGGGTCAGGTATGTAATTCCTCAAAAGTGATATGTGGAAGACATCACACACTTTATAGTGGTTTAGGGGAGGTGATAAGTGGTAGTGTACAAAACCAAAAATTAAATGATAAAGAAGGGTTGAATGTACCAAGGGATGAAATATATTTTATTCTGGGACCTCATAATCCAATTACAAGAAAATATCCAAAATAACTATTTATCACTAACCTTAAACTCATGTTACCTTATATAGTTATCAACATTACTCTTTTTTAAAACTATTTATATGTATAAGACACAATTTTTTATAAATTACCTTATCATAAATATCCTAGATATATTTAAGACCATTCATTTTCCCCTTTACAACATCATTCCAATAAGTGGGAGTCCTTCATCTCTTCTAATATAAAGTTTCACATGGTTCTATATGAATGATTGAGTGGAACAATGGTTATATGAAAACTCTACCATGGGGACGTGTTGATCCTAATTGCCATGGAATTTCATAGAAGAAAGAATCATCATATCCTATAGGCTTTTAATACTCCCCTACAAATGACTATCTATTTGATGATGATATGTTGTGCTAAAATATAACTATATATTTACTATAATTTAATGAAATTTACATAACCATAAAGAAAACCTTACATCCTGATTAAATAAAATTAAGAGTGGTTCTATATAGATATTTACACCTTCATTACATATATCATGGAATGTTTGTGAAAGTATAAATATCCAATGATAAAAATAAAATGAACTAGTTTAGTAACAGAATTGACTATAACTAAAAAGTCATTATGCCCCTTAGATGTTTTGGTGAGTTCAATGAAAAAATATTCCACAATGTTTTCCCATATTAAATCTTGTATGGGTAGTGTCTATAAAAACACATATACTTCAACCAATCGTCATTAACATACTATTATACCAAGAAATGAGATATGTATGGTATAATATACATCATCATATTATCCCATAGGATTATTTCTTTAAGATATGTATACAAATTTATGCTACCTAAATTAATGGTGAAATTTGATCTATGTGCATCAGATAAAATATATTTTTATCAAAATATTTATTGTTATTAATAGCCATTTAATGAATCAAACTACTCCATCATCATTAGTATTAGTATTAGAGGATTTTACCTTCTTGACAGCATCTTCCTTATTCTATAGCTCCACATTGTCTCTTTGATTCTTCTTAATATTCCCTTGTAGAGGTTATTGAGTAATCTTTTGAGAATGTTATGGTGATTTTCAATTGCTTAAGATTTCAATTTATATCCCTTTAATGTCTAATAATTTAAGATTCTTCTCAATCCCCATTATATATAAGGTTTCATGATATTTTCTTCTTAGATAATATTCCATGTTGTTATAATTCTAAAACTAGTAGTGGATTGAGAAACCATAATCCTTATTTAGATGAAACCAAATTTAGTAGGTTATGTTTATCTCTTATAGTGTGAATATACATTTTATCCACATTTAGAATGTATTAAAATCGCACTTTTCGTCATATAGATAATGCATCAAAATCCCCATAACAAGGATTACTAAATCATACTCAAGATCATGTTTTAGATGATTAATTTAAGTCTCTATGAATTTTCTTGATCAATAGAGAATCCAATTATCCTTATACATGAGTATAAAATCCATAAATATTTTTTATGCATCACTTAAAATAAAAAATCCTTCTAATCATGTTAGCTAGTTTAGTACTAGTGCAATGGGGAGCCTATTCTCTATCTCCATGAATATCTTTTCATAATAATTTTTGAGACATAGGTTATTATAATATTATTTTATTTTTTATAGTGATTTAAATTTATGAAATCATCCTAAAAATATCAGTTATTTTCTTAATAATACATAAAAACTATAGATATAATTTTTAGATATTGTTATAGGACATTAGTAAATCAATTTATACATATATGGTTCCATAAATATTACATTATATATGGTATGATTACCCATTAATGCTAAATTTTCCATAAAAAACTCACGTTGACTATAAATTTCATATTACTTTTTATTCATCATTGTATTTAGTACAATACTCAACTTTTCATCATGTTCCTCCTTATATATATATTATATAAGAATATCATTGATTATCATTACAAATTTTTTGAGGGAAATATTTAAAATTATATTCAATAATTCTATGAATATTTTTTCTACATTCATGAGTCCAAATGAAATGACTATAAAATCATCGTTATCATACCTTATAAAATTGTTGTCCTTGAAATATCCTCCATTTTCACCTCTAAATAGTGATATCCAGATGAAATTTTCACATTATAAAATTACTGATCATTATGTAACTGATAAAATAATTAATAAATATTCTTTAGGGGATACTTTTTCTTTTTCCTGATATAATTGAGTTGATGATAATCAATACATAGTTGGATTGAAAATAACTTCTTCTGGAAAAGGATAACTAGTGAAATCCATTATGAAGCACTCATTCGTATAAAACCCATGTATTTATTTTATTTAAATGTAGTCATCATATCATCTAGATTAATTATGACCATTCAATATGGATTATTTAATTTCAAATTTGATCTATGTATTTTTTATATTAAGATCTAAATATCATTATATATATTATATATAATTATTTAAAGAATATATATATATACCTCTCCACAAGCATGTAATAAAAAGTGGTCATTCATTTGTTTCAATAATTTGAGATAAATATTTTATGATATTGAATCAATATTCATGTTTTTAAAGAGGATTCCATTAAATATTATTACTCATTCGTATAATGGAATATATTCTATTGTTATTTTGTAAAAGGTAATTTTATTTCATCCTCTAAATAATTGATGTGGGATTTATAAATAGATAAAATATCTATTATTAGTATAACATTGAAATAAAGTAACAGTATTATGAGAGGGGTCACTGAGATATTTATCCCATAGATATTAACTGTGGAAGATCTATGTGCTTGAGTTGTAACAATCACTCCATTTGTGTGGTTATGAAATAACTCAACCTCCGTGTTCTGTAGATTTGTTTGAATATATAAACTAATGATTCATCATTTGAATAGATATAAATAACCACATTGATATTGTATATTATCTATTCTTGAATGATTCAATAGTTTACTTATTACAACATTTTTTTCCTCCTCCCAATATATAGTTCTGATAGAATAATCCCACCATTTATCTATTGGATTTTTGGATTATTATCATTGGTTATATTTGGAAACCCTTGGATTTGTAGATTGGTTTTCATGGTTTATGAATTCCATTCATTTGAAAAATTTTAAAACTATATTATTATTGATTGATCATTCTTGTCTTCAATAACATTCGTTGCATTTTTCATCTAAATTTTCTTCACGTTGTCTTGATCTCCCTTGTTCTCTACTTTCAAACATTTCATTTTCCTCTTGAGAATGTTGTAAGATAATTATATCCATACATTTAATATACGGGGTATCGTATTTTCTTATCTCAATGATACCGAAAAAAACTAAATTCTTTTATTTTTTTTCTCAAGTTCCATGAGAACACTAAGAATCACCCATTTCTATATTAACAATGTGGGAACATTAGACAACACCATCATAAATTTAAAAGTTTATAATATGAAAATATATTCCTATACTTGTCACTATACCACTACAGAAGTTATAAAATTTTATTTTAGTGTTAATGAAATAACAATAGGTGAATTGTACAATCATTATAAATATACCCTCATATGAATAGGTAGATTGTTTTTTTATTTTATTATGATTAAAGAACTCTCTATACATTTTAACATGGAGATATTGGGGGAGATAATTACTGATAAACACATCATGATTTCAACACACTCCATCGAATCAATGTCCTCTAGTAGATTTATATTTTTTCTCAATGTCTACCATTGATCATATTTTTCCTAAATTCTATAAATAACCAATATGTAATTACCTTTTTTTAATGATTTAAAAGACAAGGGATATCTTTTTAATTGGGATATTTCATTATTAAAATATTTTGGAACAAAATATCCACTATAATCTGGAGGCCTCTAATATATAAAAGAATCAACTACAAATTTATCTCTTAGTTGGAATTCCATAAGAATTATGTTATTATTAATAACTTTGTGAGTTTTACTAGTTCTTCTAAGAGGTTTTTTTGACTCACTCCCATAATTGTAGGATTTTTTGTGAACTCGCAACATTTGACATTGAACATTTCATTAATACTATTTTACCTACAACCAACCATTAACAAAAATAATGGATTATTGGGGATTAGAATATTTTTATTAATATATATATAAAAGGAAAATCGTAAACATATAAAAATTTATTATTGCATGATGTGTAAAACTAAACATATAAACCAATATGTTTCAATGTATATTATCCTTGGATATTTTCTTATTTTGTTATCTAACATATATATGTTCCATAAAAAAGTTATTTTTCATCAAAATGGGTTTTAAGTTGAATGAAAATTTACCAAAATATACCCATATGAGTTTCAAGAAATTCGAAAATTCTAAGGCCCACTCATTATGCATATGGTGAATATTGAGTTAATACCAAATCCACCTATTTTATTAAAAATAACAATGGTTTTATCTATTCCAGAAGCACATCCACTTACCAATATCCACACTGGGATGCAATTGTATAGAAAACCATACATCTATACTTTACCATAATTTTAGGTTGTTCTCAAATACTTATGCAAATCTCTAGGGTTTTGACTAACATTTTATTATCATTTTTTTCCAAAAATAACTTGACCTCCCACTAATACAAACTAGATAAATCCAATCTTTTAAAATATTAATTAATTACTTTTACGTGGTTTTCTAAAAAATAAAAAACTGTAGATCAGGAGGTCTTGTGTATTAGGAATATTAGACACATAAATACCTCATATTAATTGTATAAAATCATTTTTATTTAAAACAACTCATAGTGATACTCCTAACACTGATAGAACTTATAAAACTATATGGGTTACTATCATGAAAATACATAAGTAAAAGGATGAGTTAAAATGTCCAATAAGGGAATAATCATAGAAATATAGCATAACAAGAATATCCAGAGGCATGATATGGACTCCAAAATAGGATGATCATAATAATGGAACATGGAATATGTAAATTACATCATAACTTTATGAAATCATGGAATATGTGTAAATATATTCGATGATGATCCTTTCTATAAATCTATAATTAATATCATTGGTGGTCCTCCTCAGAGAAACCTTCCAAAATTTACCCACTACCACACCAAACATATTACCTATGAAGTTTATACTTATGTTGATATATAACATATAACCAAATATGGAGGTTTTCCAAATGGTTTGATGTAAAAATTATTTGGAAGTCAACCCTAGTGCACCAATACTGGAGATTTTTATAATTGTAACCGGTAGGTTGTATATGAAATTCATACTCCTTATGATATTTTTGGAGGTTCTCCTCACTACATGAAGATCAACCGATAAGGGGGTACTCCCTCATCCACTCATTATTAATCAACAAACACTGAGGTCATACTCATAAATAACAGACCTTATAACATTACATAATCATGAATTTTAGTCAATAAATCATGTCAATTAACATTTATGATCTTTTCATGTTTATATTATTAGATATTTGGAACATAGTAAAAAAAATTAATATTAATACAGATCATATACCACAAAATTGAATTGTTTTGTTCCCAAATATAGTACTTTTGTAATAAAACAAGATTTCTTTGAAAAATAATCATAACAATTAACATATCTTACTTCATTGTCTTACACATCCTTATAAATTATGAAAATAATTTAAAATATTTGGATGAGAACAAATAGATCAGTAGGGTATATAAAAAAATAAGTAATGAAAAAATTAGTTCATGAGTACATATAAACCTATGAAATCGTTTTAACAAAGACATGTCCATCAACCATATATTCATAATTTTTGAGAAATTATATTTCAAATATATTTAGAAAACATATACAACAGAAATAGAACCATAATTGTATCTTACAGAATTACATAAATAATCTTGTAACCCCCTCAGATACCTCATGATTTGTAACCCTCACGACTACTTTAAAATTCAACCCTCATGACTACCTTATTATGTAACCATCATAGTTACACTTAGAGAAACCATAAGGTTGAACTCCAACATTCACATTACTAATTAATTAGAGGGAGATATAGTTCCCACTCTTCACGATTAAAAATTCCCAATAACCAAGACAAAATCATAAAACATGAATAACTGCATAAAATATTTCTTTGGAATTTTGTAATATAAAAAATTAAAATATTATTTTTATAATATTTACATTTAAAAAAACATATAATTGATTGGAGAATTAATTTAATTTAATTAATATTTGTATATTCTATAAATTTAGATAATAAATAATAAAATAAATGATATTCATTGTACAGATAATCTAGACTACACATAATTAATTAAGTAGAAGGTTAACCCAGTGAATTGGAATTAGGTTAAGAATTCCTTTATCTCAGGTTCGTCTTAATTAAAATTTGTTTAAAACTATTTTCAAATGGTTTATGGAGTCTTATTAATATTATATAGAAAAATATTTGGGTTATGAAAACTTATATGACCTTTTTATAACATCATAATATTCTTTTATTTCCATTGTTTTGGGTGTGTCCTTTACATGATTACCATAGTCAGTTCATATTTGATTTTCTTATCATATGGAAATGAAATTCAAGATGTGTAATGAAATTTTATTCATATGTGTCAATAATATTAATTTATTCCAAAAATAATTTTGGTTATATGGTATGAGTATGAACCAATAGATAAATATTTAGTGATATCCATTTAGATCATTTTGGCGGTTATTCGATAATCATGAACTTGTGTTGTTATATAATTTCATAACCTGTATAAAAGTTTATTATAGAACATTAAAGATGTTATTTCAAAAAAATTAAAATAATTTTCAACCATGGAAATGGTTTTACAAATATTTATGAAATAAGTAATTGAAATTGCAAACACATCGTCTATGATTTTGGTAAATCGACAAATCCCAAATGATTCTTTTAGAAGAGGGGAATGAGATGAAGTTAGTTCAGTAATTTTTATATAAACAGTATAACATACATAATTTCTAATATTATAGAGCCTTAATTCCTCTTGGATAATTTTAGAGTAAGATATTATATGAATATAAAAGGAATTAAAAAGAAAACACAAGAAAATGAAAGAGGATTTTTACCTCTTGATCTCTTCTCATTAAGATGCTCCTTAAAGAATTTATTTTGGGCCTACTGGTTAGAGTAGAAAGTATCTGACCTGGAGAATAGCCATGTGAAGGGTATTTGGAAGAATTTATACAATGCTTAAATCTTTAGAGGTTTGATAAGAAGAGGGGTGGGGGTGGGGTTGCGAGTGGTATTTATAATAGAGGAGAGGAGGGATTTTACATTTTTTTAATATTTTTGATCAAGAATGTGAATAGTATATATTCATGAAACCAAAAAAGTAATATGAGAATGTGAGTTATAAAAAATGTGAATTTACATCATTTGTGACTCCCACATGATGCAAAAATTCATTTATTTAGCATTTAACGTAACTTATAGAATGTACCTATTCACCAAAAATTTAAGTATTTAAGAAAAATAAAAAAATTAACCCTATCCATTTTTTAAAATGTAGAATTAAAATATAAAATCTATGTTTCAAAAATAGTTTTTGAAATATGATTAATTTAATTTTTAAATAACATCATAATTTATTCAAAAAATTAAAATATTAACTCTATTAATAATTTTATATCACTATGAAATTTAATTAAGATATCATTTTCTTATAAACATATGAATATAAAATAACAATATGATTTACTATTCACAAGTGTCATGTGAATATTCGTATGGGATTTTTACTATTAACCAAAAAAATAAGTTGTTTCTATCCGACTCCAAATTACTTACTGATCACAACTGTAGATGGACATTTGTTGAAATAAAAATCATAGAAGAGACAAAAATATTATTTAATAGAGAGTTTATAAAAATATATTCAAAAAAGTATCACCATATAGAGATTTGGTATTTCAATAATTTCAATTAACTTTTAAATCCATATGGTGTTACATTCTCCCCACCATCGAGAAATTTCATCATCATAATTTAAATTAATTATCATCAAGTGAGGGTACCTTTCTATCATTGCATTTTAAGATTCCCAGGTTACTTATTCAACAAATTGGCATCTCCACAAACCCATTACATAGTGGATTACCTTATTCTCCAATACTTGTTCTCCCAATTAAAGAATTTTAATAGATTTATCATCAATTTTTTTTCATCCAAATGATATTCTTCTTGGCTCAACACATTAGATGATCATGGAATATAATTTCTCAACATTAGAAAATAAAAAACATTGTATTACTTTGATAAACATTAAGGTAATGATATATGATAGGTGCATGCTCCAACATTCTTCAAGATTTTATAAGTTCGAATAATCAATGTACATAGCTTTCCTTTCTTAAAAAAATGAATAACACTCTTTCTTGGTGAGACTCTATGAAAAAAATGATCAAATACCACGAAAGAAAATTCTTTCCTCCTTTTGTATGAATAAATTTTCTTCCTTCACAGAGTTTTCCCCAGGTGTTACTAGATAATATTCACTTTCATAGCCACTTCCTCTACTAATTATAGTTCTATTAGTATCCTTTTCTTAAATTCAACCAAAAAATATAGTGTTCAACAATGCTTCTCATACAATGCCTCAAAAGGTTCCTTCTGTATACTAGAATGAAAATTGTTTGTATAAGAAAGCTCAAATAAATAAATATGATGATCCCAAAATCTATAGTATTCAATTGAACAACCTATAAGAATATACTATAATGTTTAAACCATTCATTCTAACTAACCATCTGATTGAGGATGAAAAGACGTAATGTAATTTTATTATATGGCCAATTAAATCTTATGGAACATCCAAAAATTATAAGTTAACCTGGGATCCATGTTAGTAATAATGGAAATAGGAACTCCATGTGTCCAGAGAATCACTTTGAGGTACCATCGAGAAAGTTAATCCAAAGTCTTTGTATCTAAAATGGGAAATAAATGTGAGAATTTAGTTAGTTGGTAAACAACTAACCAAATTGCATCATTACCTCCAGATGTTTTTTATAGTCCCACCATGAAGTCCAAGGATACATTGTTTTTACTTCCACTCTAAAACTGGAAAGGGATGAAGCATATTCTTGGGTAATTCCCACTCTACATTAAACAATTGTCATTTCATAATTTTGATGGTAAAATTTAAAATATCTTTTTTCATTACATCCTACCAATAATACTCTGTAAGGCCTTTGTACATCATAGTACTACCATGATGAACAGAAAATGGAGAAATATGAGCATCAAAAAATAATTATTTCTTCAACTAGGAATCCCAATGAACACATAATCATTTTCCAAATAATAAAACACAATTTTTATCAAGGTTAAATTCTGTAAACAAACCCATATTAATTAGTTATATCTTTTTATATAGGTTTTGATCTTCCTTCAATGCTATCTAAATTATTTCTAATAATGATGAATGCAATAAAACCTAAACCAAAATATAGGTATGTCCAACAATAACAAATTCCATGAAAAAATTACTTAAAATCATTAATCAAGATATTTTGTTTCAAATGTGACATGGTTAATGATGAATGATGTTTTCGACACAAAAAATCTTCCAATTTTTTTTATTTTCCTTGATGGTAATTGATCATGATGTAATAATCCTTTATCTATTCAAGCCATTTTATCTACCTCATGTTTAATTCCTTTTTAGTGAAAATATACTTCATAATTTTATGGTCATTATATATTTGAAATATTTATTTTTTATACACGATACCTTTAAATTTTGAAAGAAAAAAACATAACTGCTTATTCCAAATCAGGTGTGGGAAAATTTAACTCATGCGGTTTTATTTTTCTTTAAGCATAAACAATTACCTGATCATTCTGCATTAGAACACGATGATATTCCTTCAATGAAGCATCGTTGTAGAATAAAACTCACCATTTTTATAATTCAAATTCAAAACTGGTGCATTTAAAAATATCTTCTTCAATTACTCAAAAAAATATCACATTATTTTATACAAAAATATTTGACCCCTTTTTGGGTTAACATAGTTAGTGGTCTAGATAACCATGAAATGTTTTTAATAAACCCTATGTAATAACATAATATTATTTGAAAAAAAATAATTTTTGTAAAATTAATAGGTCTGGGACATTCATAAACAATATTTTTTGGAAGGATCAATTATTATTGCATCCATATTTAAAATGTTCCCAAGAAAATAAATATATTGAAACTTAGACTAACACATTTTACATTTTTTTTAAATTTCATTTTCCTTTATGGTTCGAAAAACAATCCTTGGCTGTTTTTCATTCACCTATTTAGTTTATAAAAATAATAGAATGTAGTCAATAAACCCAACTACAAGCATATCCATGAAATCCTAAAATATTCAATTCATAAGATCCATGAATACGACAGGTGCATCAATTAACCCAAATTTCATAATAATAAATTCATAATTATCATATGTTGAATGGAACATTGTATATGGGATGTCTTATTACCTTACTTTCAGCTAATGGTACCCTGACAATCGGTCTACCTTTGAAAAATATTGTGCTCCATAGAGCTAATCAAACATGTCATCTATATGAGGAAAATGATACTTATTTTTAACAGTGATGTTATATCAGGCTCTAAAATCAATTCAATGTCTCATGGAACCATATTTACTTTTAAATAACAAAATTGGATCACTCCATGGTTAAATTCTAGGAAAACTGATGCCTTTATTAAAAAAATACTAGAACTTATTTTCAAATTATAGAAGATCCATTTGATCCATTCAATAAGGGAGTTTTGAAATTGGATTAACAGTAAAAAAAATCAATTGTAAATTCATCTTCTTGATCAAGTGTAACACTAGGTAAATCATTTAGAAAAATTTTTGGGTATTAATTTACCACTAGAACATCATTAGTATGAATAGTTTCCTTGTTTGAATAATATGAGAAATATACATTTAATTTCCATCTTTCAATAGTTTTTGATATTTCAAATATGTTATCAATTGAATGGGTTGATTCATGTATACAATCCAAAACACTTTCTAAAAAACAACTTCTTCATCTCTAAAATCAATCTTAGTATGATAAACAGAAATCCAATCCATACCAATAATAACATCAAACACTACTAAGGTTAAAAAACAAGGATTGAACCTCAATATTTACCACACACAACATCATAAATATTCTATTTATTCCCCTTTGTTTTAATATTTCCCCATGTTGTCTTAAAAATAATTTAATGTCTCATTTTTGAGGTTATGCCTCTCATTAAATAGTATATTTCTCAAAAATATTTGAATTATGGACCCCAAATCAAAAAAAAACATCATAAATATCTGAGTAAAAAAACAAGTTACCTAATTCAACATAATTTGGTGGCTATAAATCTTTTGACGTAGTCATAAAAGATCACACTAACCATTTCTACATTTATTACTGATAGTTTTCATCATACAGATCTCTCTTTGGGTCGGAATTTGGATAATGCCCCATCTCAACACATTTTTGACACAGTATATTGATTTATCAGAATTAGTATTAGTATCATTTTCATTACAATTTCAGGCCATATGTCCAGAATTACCATATTGAAAGAACTTATGTGGTTTGGTAAGGAATTCCCCAATGTTGTTTTACCACACTTTTCACAAAATAAAAACTGACCATTTTTACCATCAGTTTTATTTGTCTGATTGTTACCCATTACATTCCATTTTCCCCATTATTCTATTTGATTTTAGAAGGTACACATGGTCATCAAAAAATTAAATTACTACCTTATCTGTACAACAGACATGTTTCTCATAACTTTTGAACTCATGGGAATCTAATTACCTTTTATATATTGGCTTTAATATTGAGTAAAAACCAACGATATTTATATCAATATACCGAAAAATATTTAAAGCATACATCACCAGTCAGGTAAATTTTTCTCCACACACATAAACTAAATAATCTGCCTCTTTCCTCAATTAATGTAATTGATTCTCCATCCTATATAGAATTACTTTAGGGAAAAAATTGAATGTAAAAGTCTATTAAATTCATCCCACTATAAGGAGTTAATAAATTAAATAGAAGTACTTTAGTCAATCCTTCAGCCACTACTGGCTCAATAGATCAACTGAAAGCTGGAGAGTGTTACCTCATAAAATGTTTGACTATCGTCATGTTATTTTGTGTTAAATATAGTTATTCTATTTCATGGATGCCGCATCCATTTATTCTCTACATCAAAAGATATATTACTATCACGAACTAACCAGTTCCAATCCCAACCATTCCATGCTCCATATTCGAAATGATATTGTTCTATCTGTGCAATTCCAATTTAGATTCCCTATTTTTTCTGTGTGAAACCATTCTTATGAATAATAACTTATTCAAAGAAACATGGTAATCAATAAATTATATATCATTTCCAATTAACCACAAAGTAAAAATCATTTATGGTATTTTTTTTACACAATCCGAACCTATAGTGTTATCTTAACCATCCTAGGATACCAAATTTAAGGACCCATCCTTATAACATTACATAAACTTGAATTTTAGTCAAGTAATAACTTCATTTATCAATGGGGATATTTTAAATTCTTGAGATTTATAGATTTGGGACACAATACATACATAACATTCCACTTTTATATAGAGCATATAATAAAAAATAGAATCCATTTCATCCAAAATATATAAATTTTCAAATAAAACATGATTTATTTGGAAAATATTGATAACAGTTATGTTGGATTCCATATTTTTCATTAAAATCCTTATAACCTGTGAAAATAATTTAATATTTTTTATGACAACAAATAGATTAGTAAGTTATTTAAAAAAATAAGGATGGAAAACATTAGTTAATGTGTACTTGTAAACATATTAAATCATTTTCACAAATATATACATATCTCCATTATATACTTACTTTGTGAAACATGAGAATTACCGAAGACTTACAAAAAAATATATAACATAAGTAAGACCATAAAGGAATATTGTGGAATTAATTACACTATACTATAACCCACATAGATACCTTATGATTTTGAACCCTCACAACTACCTTACAATGTAACCCTCAGGACTACCTTATTGTAAAGCCATCGTACTTACACTTGAAGAAACCATATCACCGATATCCAGTTTACACATACCGAATAAATTTGAAGCAGATATATGTCCCACCATTCTTCATAGAAATTTCCCAATAACCACAGCATAATCATAAAAAATTAACAATTTCATAAAAACATTGGTTAGGAATTTCCTTAAATAGAAAATTAAAATATGGTTTTTGATGGAAAGTGATGTACAAACATAATATCATTGATATTTGAATTAATATAATGGAAGGAATATGTGTGTATTATATAAATACACATAATATTAAATAATCTAAATGAAATTACTTACACAAATAATCTTTGTAGAACATTATTAATGAAGTCGGTGGTCAACCCATTGAATTGTAATTTAGTTAAGAATTCCCTTATCTCAGATTCATCTTAATTAAAAAGATTATATATATCCTTTATAATACATAAAATAGTATTATTAATTTCTTACAAAAAATATTAATTTCTATACTATGTTGTATGACCATTTTATAACATCATAATAATTAGTTATTTCCAGTGTTTCGGGTGATGACTTTACATGGTTTCTATGGTCGGTTCATATTTGATTTTAATGTAGTAACTAAATGAAACTACTTAATTGGAATAAAATTATATTCATATGTTTCAAGAATATTAAATTCTTCCATAAATCATTTTGGTTATATTTTTTAGGATTAATCATTAGATAAATTGTTAGTGACATCCGTTTAGATCATTTTGGCGGTTCTTCGATAATCATGAATTGTTTCCTTATATAATTCAATTTCATTCTAAGAGGTCCCTTAAAGTACATAAAAGTTGTTATAAAATGATATTTGAAATTTGCTTCAACCATTAAAATGGTTTTAAAAACAATTTTTAAGGGTGTAAAACAAATTGGAAAACACATCATCCACAATTTTAGCGAAAGGTAACATCACGAACAATGTTTTTATCCGGGGGGGAGAAGATGAAGTGGTTGGAGGAATTTTTCAAAACACCTGATAACATATAGAATATATTAGATTTTAGAGATTTCATTCCCCTTGGAAATGGTAAGGGTAATACCTTATAAGAAAATAAAATGAATTGAAAACAAAACACATGAGAATAAAAGAGGATTTTTACCTCTTGACCAATGGTCCCTGAGATCCTCCTTAACGCCTTCAGTTTTGGCCTTTTGGTGAGACTAGAAGGTCTTGATCATAAGGAAGATCATTGGGAAATAAATTTTTTATAATTTAGACAATTATCAAATCTTTAGAGGTGTGAGTGGAAAGGGGGGGGGGGGTGAGGGTTATATATATAGTGGATGAGGGGAGGAGTTTTACATTATTTTAATCATTAGTTTAGTATTTTTACTCATGACTATGAATAGTCATGATTAAATGGACTAAAAAAGAAATAATTTCATTTTTATTCAAACGAATGGCCATTTATATCATCCATGAATCAATCATGATGCGGAAATTCATTTATTTTGTATTTTTTATATATTATCGAATTTAACTATTCACCAAAAATTCATTTATCCCAAAACAAAAATCCTAAAAATTCTTACTGACCATTTTTAACCATGTAGATTTTGAAAATGAACTCCAATTTGTAAAAATAATTTTCAATATATAAATAATTTCATTTTTAAATAATATTATAATTTATTAAAAATAATAATTTTAAATAAATTATAACTCATTTTATATCAACTTCATAAATTAAAAAAGATCTCAGTATCCTATAACATTAAGAAAATAAAATAATAATATGATTTATAGTCAATATTTTCATAATAATATTCATATTACTATTCATAAGGGTAACTTAATATTATCCAAATAAAAAAGTAGGTTTTATCAGAATCTAGATAAATTTCTAATCATAACTATATATGACTATTTTTTGAAATTCCAATCATTAAAGAAGAAATATTATGTTTAATGGATAGTTTATTACAATCTCTTTAAAACAAATTCATTATGTTGAGATTTAGGGTTTCATGATTTTCAATTTACTTTTAAAAAATTGGGGTGTTACATTATCCCCATATTTTGAAAATTGCATCCTCACAATTCTATTTTCTTATTAAACAAGTGAGGGTACCTTTCTCTCATAACATTTTTAGATTTCCATGTTTCTTCTTCAACCATGTACTTTCTCCAAAATTCCTTTACCAGGTGGATTACCTTATTCGACAATACTTGTTCTCTCCAATCATGAATTTGAAGATGTTTCTCTTCATATGAAAGCTTGACTTCTAGATGAACTTCTTCTGGGATCAAAACATGAGATATATCTGGCATATACATTATCACCATCAAAACATTAAAAAAAATTGT
The DNA here is from genome assembly GCA_963277665.1 of Viscum album. Lineage (NCBI taxonomy): Eukaryota > Viridiplantae > Streptophyta > Magnoliopsida > Santalales > Viscaceae > Viscum > Viscum album. Next base: position 1,740,538,159 of record OY728128.1, on the reverse strand, counting down.
TTACCTGAGATAAAATCGGTGGAAAAGATATATGAATGGGGACTAGTCCAAATTTCTCTAGGATTTCATATGGGCCAATGAACCATGGATTTATGTTTCCTTTAGTAACAAAACGCAAAACAATCTTCCATGGTGAGATTTAAGAAAAAACATTATCACGTACCTCAAAAGAAAATTTTTCCCCCTTATGTCTGCATAACTATTCTTCGAGATCTAAGTTATCCACTGGTGTTGCTGGATAATCTTTACTTCCTCACTGATTTCCTATATTAATTCTATTCTCTTCAACTTCCTTTTCATAGCTTCATCCCAAAAGATAGAGTTTGAGAAGGCTTCCCATACAATGCCTCAAAAGGCACCATCTGTATACTAGAATGAAAACTGTTATAAGAAAACTCAAAAAACGAAATATAATGATCCCAAATTCCTAGTTAGTCCATTGAACATGTTGGAATCGTATCCTACACTGTAGGAAATTTTCATTCTAAATTCCTATATGATAGTGGATGAAAATATGTACTGAAATTTAATTTTGTGCCCAACGACTTCTGAAGACCATTACAAAAAATATAAGTGAACCTGTGATACCAATTACATACAATGGATAGAGTAACTCCATTTAACCTTAAAATCTCATTGAGGTAATGCTGAGAAATATGATCCAGTGACATTGTATCTAGAATAGGAATGAATTTTTTGTATTTAGTCAGTCAGTCAACAATCACCCAAATGAAATTGTTACCTATAGAAGATATCAACAGTCTCAACAAAAATTTCATGTATGAAAATTCCCATTTCCAATCTAGATATGGAATGGCTTGAAACACCCCCTTTGGTAATTGTCTTTCTACTTTAAAATGTTTTCATGTCAATCATTTCACGGTTAAATCTATAATATCCTTGTTCATTCTATCCCACCAGTAATACTCCCAAAGGTCTCTATACATCTTAATACTTCTAGGATAAACTAAAAGTGGAGAACTATGATATTCACACAATAATTATTTCTCCAATTGGGAATCACAAGTCATGCATTATATTTTTCAAAATATGAAAAATAGAATTTGTATCAAGGTTACATTCTGGAAACATACCCACTTTAACAAATTCTACCTTTTTCTTTAGCTCAAGGTGTTCCTCTTGTGCTTTCTTAATTCTATTTGATAATGATGACTACACAAAAACCTGAATAAAACAAATTTATTTCCTACAATAACTACTTCCATGCTAACAATCATCAAATCATTAATCAAGGTATCATGTTCCAATCATAACATGGTTAATGATGCATAATGTTTTTGACTAAATGCACCCACAACATTTTTTGTATGATTATTAACCTTTAAAACATAATCCATTACCATTTGAATTAATATTTTATACCTCATGTTTAATTCCATCTGGGTGAAAATATACTTCAGGATTTTAAGGTTAGTATACATTTGATACTTTCCTCTGTATAAATTTTGCCTCCAATTTTTCAAAGAAAAAACCACAACATATAATTCCAAATCATTTTTCAGATAATTTAACTAATGCAGTTTTAGTTTTCTTCAACAATACATATTTACTAGATCATTATACATTAGAACACAACCATGTCTCTTCAATGAATCATTACCATAGATGATAGACTCACAATTTATATAATGGAAGGCCAAAACTAGTGCATTCACTAATCACTTCTTTAGTTCCTGAAGAAAAACATAACATTATTCTTTCAAAACAAATTTAACCATTTTTTGTGTTAACATAGACAACAAGGTAGATAACTGTGATTTTTTTAACTAACCTACGATAATAACCTTTTAATCAAAGAAAACAAAAGAAAATTGTATCATTTATAGGTCATGTCCATTCATAAACAACTTTTTTTTGTAAGGATCAACTATTATTCCATCCTTTTTAACAATGTGACCAAGAAATGAAATATTTTTCAACCAAAAATCTCCCATTCTAAATTTTACATATAGATTATTTTCATCCATAGTTTTCCAAACAACCCTTATATGTTTTTCATGGTTCATGATAGATTTTAAAAATACAAAAATGTAATCAACAAACCCAAATATAAACTTTTCCATGAACACATGAAATATTCTATTCATAGGATCCATGAATACAGTATGTTCATCTGTTAACCCAAATGGTATAAAAATTTCATAATTCCCATATATTGTATCGAATGTAGTCTTCTGGATGTCTTCTTCAATTACATTGAACTAAAGGTACCCCGACCTCATACCAACCATTGAAAAATACAATACTCCATAGATCATATCAGACAATCTAACCATATATGGAAAATGATACATGTTTTTAATAGTGAATTTATTCAATTATTTATAATCAATGAAAAGTCTCATGGAACCATATTGCTATTTAAAGAAAAAAATAATTTCACCCCTTGGTGGAGTTCTAGGATGAATAAGGATTTTATCAAGAAACTCCTATAATGGATTTTTTAATTCAAGAATATCCACTTGAGACATTCGATAAGGGGGTTTGGAAATTTGATTAGAATCCTGAACTACTTCCATTGTGAATTATAATTACTAATTAGGTATAACTCTAGGTAACTCATTAGGGATAACATCAAGGTATTCAATTACCATTGGATCATCATTAATCTGAACAGGTATATTTTTTTCAAAAATATGGGCAAGATAAATTTCATTTAAATATTTATACAGTTTTTATCTTGCTAATATGTTTTCAATTTTATGGGTTCATTCTTGTATACAAAAAAAGTATTTCTGAAATAAAAATTCTTTACATTCAATATTATTATGATAAATAGAAATCCATTACAAACCCATAATTATATAAAACTATAATATGGAAAAAACAACATGGTTTTTTGGTAAAATATTTCCATAGGCCACAACAGAATGATTATTTGGATTCCTCTTTTTTGTTATATTTACCCCTGTGTTTTAACAATAATTCAGTGTCTTATTCATTATGGTGATATCTGTAATTTACATGAAAATTTATCCAAAATAAAGGAATCTATAGACCACATGACAAATTTTCAAAAAAAATACGATTAAACAAACAAGGAAACAGGTAGAACTTCATTTGATTTCCTGATGTCTCCAAACGTATCCGCAAAGGATATCACTACACCTTTTTCCTTATGTTCTACATTATTTGCATCATTTAGATCTTTCTTTGGGGAGGCATTCACATAATGACACATATCACCACATTTAAAACACATTGTAGTATTCTTATTAGGATTATACTTAGGATCATTTTCATTACAATCTCAGGCCTTATGTCTAAACTTACCACATTAAAAACACTTCTCAGTTTTGGTAAGGCATTGCCTTGGGTGCTTTTTACCACTCTTTTCACAAACTAGAAACTAAAATTTCCTACCATTGTATTTATTTGATTGGTTCTTATCGATCTCTGGACATCTGGACCGTATCTTATTTCTATATTCAAGGTACACATGGTCATTAAAAAACCACATTTATACAATCTACGAATGTCAGGCAAGTTTTTCCTAACTTTTTAACTCATGGGAAGAAAATTTCCTATGATATATTGGATTCAATCTAGATAATTTTTTTTATTATACTATCAAGAGACATAATTATATTTGGAGCATACCACGCAAGTCAGAATAAGTTTTATCCATAAAAACGCACATAATCATCTTTCGTTTTCATCAATTCAATGAATTTTTTCTCCATCCTAAGATGGCCCACCTTAGGAAAATATTTTTTAAAGAAAAGTATTTAAATCCATTCCACTATAAGGAATTAATCTCCTCTCTATACCTGATATTATTATCAATAAACTATAACATAAAATATCTTTTCAAGGGCATTAATCCATCCTTCAACACACACTAGTTCCGAAGATCCACTAAAATTAGGAGGGTGCTTCCTCATAAAATATACCATTATCATCATGTTCATTTGTGGTAGAAATGGTTCATGTCATGAATGGATTAAACCACCATTTATTGCATGTTTACTCTAATCATTTACTTTCAAAAACTACTCTGTTATAGTAACTACTATTCCTAGCTATAGATTCAGAAGGATATCATTCTGTCGGTGACTTTCTGCTACAGCTTCCGTAATTCTCATACCAATATAAATTTTAAAAAAACATATCATAGTCGAAGAAACATGGTAATTATTAAATTCTATATAACTTCTAATTTAAAATAGAGTAAAAATAATTTATTTTATTTATTTATCATCATCAAAACCCTAAAAGTTATGTACACTATCCTCTGATACCAACTATAAGGTCCCCACCTTATATCATTACAAAATCTTGAATTTAAGATGATAACTCATTTCATTTCACATTGTTTGTATATTATGTTTAGTTTTTTTTTATATTTGGTACATCATATATACATAACATTCCACATTTATAAGGACATGATACCATAAAAACATTATCCATTTCTTCCTAAATATAATACGTTTCAATTAATATATGATTTCTTTAAAAAAATCCATATAACATCTAATTGGGATCCCATATTTGTCTTAAACATCTTTATAACGTAGGAAAAGCATTAAAAACAAGGAATCAAAACAAATAGATTAGTAATGATATGAAACAAATAAGGAAAAATAACATTAGTTCATGATTTCTTGTAAACATATGAAATCATTTTCACAATGACATACTTCTCACCCATATATACTAACATGGTGAAACCTGATATATTCATAAGATTTAAAAAAACTAAAGAACATAAATAAAACCATAAAGGTATATTGGGGAATTAATTATATAATATTGTAACCCTCTCTGCTACCTTATGCTTTTTAAACATCATGGTTACCTTACAATATAACCCTCACAGCTGCCTTATTATATGACCATCCCAGTTATTTTAGAAGTAACCATATGAAAAACTTGCAACGTACACATATCCAATATGATGGAGGTAGATATATGTCCCAAACTTCATCATAAAAAATTCCGAATAACAAGACCAAAATAATAAAACATGAATAATTTCATAAAAACATTGCTTTTGAATTTTGAAAAATTCAAAAATTAAGATGATTTTAAAAGGAATGTCACCTACAATAACTTAAAATTGATGTGAAAATAAATATGATTGAATGAAATTGTTAAATACTCTAAATACACATAATAAATAATTATATAATCTAAATTCATTACATAAATAATCTTTGTATCACATAATTAATGGAGTTGAAGATTAACCCAATGAACAAGAATTGGGTTATGAATTCCCTTACCTCGGGTTATGATTACATCAAACATGTTTAAAAGTCATGTATTATGGTTAAAAAAGTGTTATTAATATCTTATAGAAACATATTCATATTTATAACATTGTATTTGATCTTTCAAAAGCATCATAATATTATTTTATTTTGATTGTTTTGGGTGTCTACTTTGCATTGTTTCCATGGTCGTTAATTATTTGATTTTAATATCATATGAAAATGAAATTATAGAATTGGAATGAAATGGTATTAATAAGTTTAAAAAATATTAAATTAATCTATATATTACTTTTTTTATATGTGATGATGATGAATAATTAGATAAATGTTTATTGATATAGGTTTAGATCCTCTTAGTAGTTCTTCGAAAATCTTGAACTTGTTTCATTATATAATTTAATTTCATTTATAGATGTTCAGTACCAAACATAAAATAGGTTATATAATACACATTAAAATTTGTTTCAAGCATTTAAATGGTTTAAAAATATATTTTGAAGTAAGTAAATTAAATTACAAAGACATCATCCACAGTATTGGTAAAACGATACCTAACGAACAATGTTTTTATAAGAGGAGTAATAGAAGACATGAGTTGGGGAATTTTTCTATAAACATGATAAAATACAGAATATAAAATATTATGGATCTGTCGGGCCTCTTGGATAATGGGAGGGGAAGAGTGTATAAGAAAGAAATTTTAATTGAAAGGAAACATAAGAAAATCCAAGATGATTTTTACCTCATGATCTATTTCTCTTCAAATCCTCTATAAAGGCCATTAGTTTATCATTTTGGTGAGACCAAAACTTCTTTAAAATTTTGAAGATCATTCGGAAGTTTATATCATAGAATTTATACAATGCTCAAATCATGAGAGGTGTGAGAGGAAGATGGGGTGTGGGTGGTATTTATAGTGGATGAGAGGATGTGTTTTTCATTATTTTAAATATTTTTTTTAATATTTTTTTTCTAAATAATATGATTATTCATGACTAATGTGACCATAAATAGTAAAAATTTCATGTGATTCTGAACAAATTTATACTTATATCATCCATGACTCAATAAAAATAGAGAAATTCATTAATTTAGCAATTTAAAAAATTATCAAGTTTGACTATTCACCCAAAATTAATATATTTTAGAAAAAAACCTAAAATACATCCTAAATTTGTATAATTCATAAAAAGAACTCCATTTTTTGAAAATATTTTTCCAAATATTATTAATTTAATATTTAAATGAAATAATAATTTATTCAAAAAATAACAATTTCAAAACTATAACTCATTTTATATCACCTTGAAAATTTAATCAATATCTCATTATCTTATAACCTTGAGAGAATAAAATAATAATAATATTTACTATTAATAAGGGTCATATAACTATTCATAATGGTATTTTACAATTCACCAAAATAATAAGTTGGTTCTATCAGATACCAAATAAATTACTAATCACATCTATAGATGGTCATTTTTATAAATTCATTTCATAGAATCTGAAAGTTATGTTTAACATCTAGTTTATAACTATCTCATTAAAAAAATATCATTATTTAGAGATTTAGTGTTTCATGAATTTAAATTTATTTTTTAAACCTTGGGGTGTTACAATACATATGGAATACAATAAAAAATATATATAATTACTCGTCAATTCATACATTAAAGTTATTATTTTTATGATAAAGTAATTATCTATACTGATAGTCAGCCTCATGAATGTAATAAAAAAACTAGTTACTATGTAGGCCCACCTAATGGAAAAAATTTGAAAACCCATGATGTCCTCCCTAGTATATGTTTTATAAAGGGACTTCCTCGGATAATGTATTAATCAATAAAATATATCTTTTCCAGGATGTCAAATCAAGAATTAACCATACAGGTCCTATACATATTTCTCTTTACGGAGAGCCTATTTATAATGATAAATCTTCTCAGCATGAATTTCATCACTATGTATATATTTAGAATTTATAAAATGGAACAATGAAACTATTTTTAACTACACTAGGTGTTGGTACCACTTATTTTTGAGATGTTTTAAAGATTATGGATGTTATTTTGAAGAAGATATTTTTTCTTGATGAATGTTCACTCAAAATTCAATATTTCCAGTGTTTTTAATTTGATTGAGATGATCAACCTGAGTTTATCATATTAATTCCATCATACATAAATTACTAGACTATGGTATTTGGTCGATGTATTATAATATATTGTTATATAATCATTGATGGATCATTTATCCGGTAGAGTGTTTGATAAATAAATGTGGTGATGATTTTTTATTCATAATGTTCATAAAATTATGAAAAAATGTTTCCTTCATGATCCCAAAATGATCCAAAGGGGGAAGAATAGTGTTCAGGTATATGATTTTATCCGAACAAGATCAACAGAGTTACCATAAAAATACTTTCAGTTAATGATGTATATGTACTTAGGTTATGAATTTTTTATATATTAATGGTTCAAAAATTAATTGGTCCATTATTTATGAATATGTTCTACTTGAATAATTTGAATATATATATATTAATCAGTTTTAATTAGATAAATAATATCAGATGATCTATTTCAATATTATCATTTTATGTTCTTATAATTAATCATTTGAATTTTTGATGAATTTTTATTTTTAACAATGTGTAATTTATGGAAATTTATGAATTCGTGAAGAGAAGTTGTAATATGATGATCTGATAGAAGTATCTAAATTTATAGATAAAATTTTATATTTTATTTCAACATATGAATGTTCTATATAGAGATCATTATTTATAGGTTGGCATGGGAAGGAAATAGTTTAAGGTTAATAGGGTATAAAGGATTATATTATTTTTTAAAAGACAATTGAACAGTAGAAATATATATCATATGAAAAGAATTCTCAAAGAATTCATAATGATATTAAATGTGGAAAATTTATGCTTATTGTTAAATGTTCAAAATATCATTGAGGAATGATCCTAATTCTACCTATGTTATAAGTACCTTTTATAAATCTCAATGATTCTACGACTTATAGAGAACTCCAATCCTTTTGGATGAATTAATTTTATGTTTGGGATTGGGATACTTGGAATAATAAGTATTATAATTAATTGTGTTCGTGTATTTTAGTAAAATCTTGAAGTAACCAAGCTTATATCAATGCGTTATATGTGTTGAGGAACTTGAGATGGGTTTTTTTCTCAAAAACAATGCACTATTAATGTACCAATATGATCAGAAGAACAAATTAAAGAAACACCGACCATGATAATACAATATATAGTTTCCCATTATGTTACAATTATAAAATTTGTCTATAAAAGTGATTTTTTTATCATTAATCAATAAAAAATATACAAGATAGATTAATTATTTTTGGTGTTATCATATGAAAAATGTTTTAATTGATTACATGTATAATGAAAAAGAAGTGGAATTAGACTTTTTAATTATCCAATGAAGTATATGTGATGAATATGGGTCAAAAATTATTTTTATTAGCAAATAAAAGGAGGATTTATTTCCTACTTCTAAGAATGAAAGTGAAAAATAAGAAGAAGAAATTGTTAAAAATTAATTGTGAATAAATTCAAACAGTCATAATTCAATGTAAAACTATAGGATTACTAAATAAGAACATTATGATTCAAATAATATTTTATATAAAACACCCAACTTAAATAATCTGTAAAATATTTTTCCATCATAAACTATCCATTAAATAGGTGTGTTTGAGTTTTATAAGCTAATTTATGAAATAAATTTACAATTAACTTATTCAATTTAAATTTATTGAAAAATTATTGGTAAATAATCAATCAATTTTTAGTAAGGTATTTTTATTAATCTAAAATATGTTTTATTCAAAAATCACTAATATTTAAATTTTTAAGAAAATATTATAAATAATTTATAAATATATTAAAGAAAATATTTTATGAAATATAATTATTTTTTGAAATATAAATTTAAAATTTACCCTAGGGTAACGTTTTTCATTTTTTATAAAATTTAGGTTTTTATGTGGATAGTGAAAATTAATCATTTTCTTAGACAAATATATAATTTAAAAAAAAATAATAACATTAAAATGAAAAGTATACTTTATATTGATTTCAATTAAAAAATAATTATTTAGTTACATTAAATTGAATTAATTAAATAGTAATTATATTCATATTATATTTTAGTACAAGTTTATTTTCTAGTATAAAAAACGTATTTATTAAAACTATTTTAATGTACATAATGTTTCTCCATTTTAATTATTTAAAATAAACCATTAAGAATAATAATTTAAATTTAATACGTAGGTTATATATCTATTAATATGATTTTAAATTGATATAGTTTTTATTAATACTCATGGATTTTATATAAAATATTATTATTGAATAAAAACACATTTCATGAAAAAAACCCCCTTTTCTTGCCGCTTACATTTTTATTTTAAATTATATTACACCACTTAGGTTAACTGAAATTGGAATCATGGATTTGGTTTGTGGAATCAAAAAATTTATATTATATAATATTTTCAACTTAATTTTTTTCAATGTTAACATTGAAAAAAATACAAATCTTTTACCTGTGTTAATGTAAAATGGATTTACATTGAGGTGGGGGTTAAACTAAATAGATAATAGTTAAAATGACCTAAAAACATTCCTAAATTATTTTAATAACCTAAAAAAATTCCTAAATAATTTTTTATTTCCAATTTTAAACCATATATAATCTAATTCATGATAATAACCCTTTTGGATCATGCGGCATGTGAAAAACATTTGTACCCCATTTTTTCAAATATTCCAAGTATGTCCTCTTCTCCACTTATAAAAGGCCACCACTCTTATCTCCTCTAACCTTAATCAAATCCTGTTGGCACATCCATAAACTTCCAAAGTACATTACTTAATTATATAGCCACATCCTTTAATCCTCTTCTACTCATAAATCCTTCCAAAAAGGTTTTTGTGCAATCATAAATATGTTTCTTGAAGTTGTGGTATCATGGTTAATCGAGTATTTTCTATTTTATTTCATCGTACACTTATATAAAATATTATTTAATTATGATGATATAATAAAAAATATGTCTACATGTACATAGAAGTTATTTGTTTTATTGAATAACATAATATAACTTTTCTTCAATCAAATAAGAAATTTAATAATCAATCATTTGTACAAGGGTCTACCGCCTAACGAACCATATAATTCAATTTTCAGCATCGCCTCTCTCAACTGGTTATAATGATGAATTTAATTACTATATAAGATATTTGTAACATAATTAAAATTCATGATTTATTACATCATGTATAATTTATTACATTCCACTCTATGGGGGATATGATACCATCGCTTGTGTGTACAACAAACTAACGCCTCACAAACCAAGGTAGTTCATTCTTTCATATTTCATTTCATGGAATGAAATAAGGATAAATATAATTAATATTTATTATATATATATATATGATATAATTATTATATTATTTACCTATTTATAATTTTTATATGATAATATATCATTTAATTTCATTACCATTACATTCACTGAGAAATGATAATGGTGTTCCTGCAGTCATGTGGAATATTTCCTCCACAGAACAATGTAATTTTTCTTATCACCACATAAGATGGATTATAATATATTTATATAAATAAATAAATTATATTTATTATAATTTTATAATTATTTAATGAAAAATAATTATTTCCTTATTTAGACAATGATCATTTCAAAAAGAAAATAGTACCCATTCGTATATGTGGCCTATCGTCTCCATGATTGTAATGTAGTTTATTTTTCTTGACCATTAGTCATGGTTGATATTGAAATTATAGTTTATATATAATAATTATTATTATTCCAATAATATTATTTTTTATATTATTTAATAATGAACAGTTGACCACTATCAATGCACCTAATTTTTTTGGAAACAATGAACCAAACAACCCCAAAACTCCCAATCTAGACTTAACTGATTAAGTATTTAAATACATAACCAAAAATAAATAAAATAAATAATTTTTGGATAATACATTTAACATTCAAAAGGTTATTATTATATAAAATTATATATAAAATCCTATAATGAAAGAGTTAAAGGACACGAATGGAATGTCTAGACTCAAGGAAAGGGACATCATCACAATTTTCACTCATTAAGGTATTTTTTAATATTAGACACATAATATATTTTATATTAAAATAAATATTAATTATATAAAATTAATAATTAATATATATTTTTATTTTTAGTTTAAATAGGAATTATTTCATCCAATGGGATTTTACTTTAAAGAATCAAAGTTGTAAATTATTTCAAAATTCAATTTATTTTCATTGGTTATAATATTTCTACATTATAATTAAAATTATTATATTATTTGTGTAATTAATTTTTATAATAATAATATATATTTTAACTTGTTTAATTTGGATTTACATTTTATACATATTATCGAAAAATTGATTGATTCTATCTTCAATTTTATGATCATTGTAGGGGTTTCTTGCCTCAAAATGTAATCTTGGGGTCATATGTTATATTATACATATATATTATTTTGTGAGGTGTATCTAATACCCATTTTATATATTATATCATTAATATCCTTTTGTTAATTGTATTTAACATTTCATTAAATATTATTCTTTAATGTGGATTATGATTAAGGATTTAAAGAAGTTTTAAAGTCATTGTGATAAAATAAATTTTTATTTATTGAATTTTCATATTTATGGTTTTTTGGGAAGAAATAACATGTTCTTACTATCATGAACCAAATATATTTCCTTCTCCTTATATAAATAATTTTCATAAAATTTTCATTTTATTTTTCCCCCATACTAATTGATTAAATATCTGGAAATTAGTTTTTTATTCATATAGATATATTATCATTCTTTTATATCACTAACCTTTCTCTGCCATATCAATTTTATCTATTTTTTAAAGAGGGTTCAATTATAAAAAATAATTATTTAGAAACTATTTTTTCAATGTAGTTTACCTTCTTTTAATTTCTATGAAATCAAATTTATTAAATTTTTCTAAATGGTTCACTTTAATTCCTTTCAAAAAAATATTTGATAATTCTATTTATTTTTAACTTTTATAACGACAATTAATATTCCCACGAAAATTACATCCCATAATGTTATGATTTATTTATATGTTTCCAAGGTTATTTTAAAATATAATGATCTGTTTTCATGTTTGAGATATTTTTATATTTTAAATAAGTGTTTTCAAAATGGAAAAGATATATTCCTTAAGAAATATTCAAAGTGATCATTCAAAATCATTTTTTATATATGACTAAATAATAGATTTTGATCAATTTGAAAAGGTTATTTTTTCATGATTATTTTTAATAAAATTTTAATGGTATTTGCATTCATCAATGTACACAAAACATGATATTACATATTCTCTATTGAGATATTTTGAAATGATACCATCCTTAATCCTTTAATAGATGAATAATGGTTGTTTAAATGGAATTTGATGGAACCCATATCTTTTTAAAAGTTTATGGAATTTATGAATTGAATAACTATTTTTTATTTTTTATTTATACTGAAATGAATGATAATGTAATTTATATATGGTATGGTTCTTAGTTATTTTTTATAGGGATGGGTGGTTCGATTATGAACCAAGGATATATAGTTCATTTACATTCTAAGGATGAGTGGTTTTGTTATAAACTAAATAAGGGTGGGTTCGTAATATCCCTAAAACACATTGGGTTCTATGGAGGAGGTTATTGACTATATTGGTTATTCTATTATTAAAAGTTATATAAAGATAATGTTCCAAGATAAATTCATGATGTAAAAAAAAATTTAGATATTTTATTTTCATGCGGATCAAATTAAAGTGTGAGGATATTATATCAACCCTAATTTTTCTAACATTATTTTTACATAAATTTAAAGAAAAACATAAAACCATTACAAAACAAGGATCCAAATGTTTATCATCTTGGGAAAATTAGGACCAAAAATATCATTTTCATAATAGAACATAAAAATTATTTGATTATTTCCTCTCTAGAATAATAGTGGCCTTGATATTATCCTTAGTATAAGTAGTCACCTTAGGATATATTTCAAAGAAATGGGTAATATAAAATCCCAATAAGAGGGTGGATAAGAACACAGATCAACTTTATATGGCTGAGCATAATTTTTAGAATCATAATTTAATAAATGTATCATCACCATAATAACTAATGGAAGTATTATATTAAGGAATTAAATGTGTAAATTCATAAAAATAGAACATTATTCTATAGTGGTTAACTACCACACATGGGTTTGAAAAAATATAGCATCATGTTCCTATATAACATATGTGAATAAAAATAAAATATTCATTTTGAAAAAATATATAATCATGTTCGTTAATATGGCTCATTATATAATGATATCCATCAAATTATTAAATGAATTAGAGTTCTATATAATTCTAGGTTCCCCCATCCCATCAATAGATTTTCATAATCATGCATTCCATATAGAACGTAAATCAACCATAGACATAATATAACCCATTGAAAGGTAATGGGTTTCATGAGAATTGTATAATTAAAAATTTAATGAATAAAACTTGTGGTTAAAAAATGAAAAACATAATAAAATAATTGGTATGAGAATTATTAATCCTGAGTGAAGAAGAATCAATCTCAACGAAAGTAAAACGTCTGTTTTTAGAAATAATAGTTGTTTTGGAAAAATATTTTAATTTTTCATAAAATAATAATTTAAAAATTTATATCCTAGAAATTAAAAGATAAGGTAAATTAAATTATATTTTATAGGTATTAATATAACATCCTTAATAAAATATAGTTTTTAAGATGAATTACCCAAATAATTGAATTTGGGTTTGAAAATCCTTTTACCCTATGTCAAAATATATTATATTCTTTAATATCATATATAATCTAATTATATTAAATAATTAATAAATATATAACCTCTTATACATTTATTTGATTGACTATATTATTATTATATTTTTAATATCAATTTTAAGAGTTTTAGTGTTCAATTTCATCATTCATGTCTGTTTGTTTTCATGGTTTTCACAATTGGTTCTCTTGTGTACATGTATAAATGTTCGTGTAAAATGAGACAAAATCTCTATAAATGATATTACATTATATTATTTAATGTAAAAAAAATTAAATAATATATATATATATATTATTTATCTTGTTTAGGATGAATCAATATATAGAAGTTTAATTATAATCATTTTGATTAAATTTTACGGTTTTTGATCACATCAAACTCCTTTTGTTTTATTTGTAAATATTATTCATAAAAGATAGTTATAGAAATTAAAAAAGGATATAAATATATTTTAATAATTTTATAAACCATTATAATTGTTTTATTTCAAATTTTTATGGTGGTAAAATAGATATAAAATTCAACATCCACGGTGATGGTAAATTGACACATCATTAATAATGATATCATTTATTTAGAAAAAAAGGGAGATGAGAACATTTTTGATGATGAATTACTAAATTAACAAAATAAAATTTCTATATATATATGTATATAAAGTTATCATTCCACTTTGAAAAGGTGAGATGAGGATAGAATATCAAAATAAAAGAAAATCAAAAGAAATTAAAAGAAAAGATGGTGGTTTACCACTTGAATTGTTCTCCTTGAGAACCACCATAGGGAGATTGTTTTGGGAAATTGTTGAGATAAAACAATAATGGATGTCAGGGAGGGTCATGATAAAATTATTCTATAGAAATTATAAACTACTTATGACTTTGATGGTGTGAGGAGAATGCGTGGTGTTTATATGTGAGGAGAGGGTTTTTTTATTTGTTTCATTTGTTTTTTATTATGGATCAAGTATATGAGTATCTTTGATTTGCATGAAAAAATAAATTAAAGGAAAAACTATTTTTGGATATAATAGTTCCTCAATCATCCATACATCATAAATATCGAAAATATTTATGTATTTTCTTAATAATATAAATTATCATTTTTCACTATTCACCAAATATTTAACTATTTTAGAAAAATTTAAAAAAGCATACCTTTCCATATACTTATATTTTGAATTAAAAATTGAATTCTATATTTTAAAAATAGTTTTTTAACAAGGAAAAAAAGTAATTTTTAAATAAAATGCACTTTAATTCATAAAATACTAATTTTAAAATTAAAACTGAATTTATGACACTTTGAAAAATCACTTATGGTATCATAAAATTATCTTTTAATCATAATACAAAAAATAATAATTTATTATTAAATATTATGAAAATAAAATTTATTTTAAATCAATATATTAATTTTAAAATTTTAATTAAATATCTTAAACTTACAAAAATACCAATAATTAAATTATATTTTCTTATAAATTTGTTTAAATATAACATTATATCATATTTTTATTCATAAGATACCTTAATTTTATAAATACATTCAAAGAAGGTGTTACTGTTCTATTGGACAGATTACTCTTCCTAATAGTCACATTACTATTCTAGAGATCCAATGTCTAATCCAATAGTATTGGTTCTTTAACATGTAGTAATACATATTATTACATTAATTCATCATTTATAATGTTTTTATTATGTTCTCTATGGGATCTTATGTGATTTATACTATACTGATTAATTATAAGAAATAAATTTCTATTGATAAATTTTTTGGCTCATGATATTCTACGCCCTTATAATATTTTTCACTAAAGATTTCATTTTACATTCAATGTTAAAAATAGGAATGGGTACTTATCCTTCATCACTTACTTTTTTCCCATGTTGCTTATTTATACATAGGGATTTACCATAGTACCATGACAAGGCAAGTAGACTTTTTTGTGTATTTCATTATCTATACCGCACAAGGTTTTCACTGGATATTTTTTGAAACAGAGATCACATTCCAAAAATACCACCTTGGAATTAAGTACATGAGAGGTATCTAGTATCTAATTCCTCAAGAGGGATACATTGAATATATTTTATACTTATGATAGGTTTTTTTAAAATTCTAGCCTACAAGAAAACAACTCCAAACTGAACTAGAATTTTGATGAAGCTAATGTGCATGGTTCTTATCTTTCCCTTATTCTCAAATATCATGCTCCTCTACATGTAGATTTATAGAGGAATACCATGTCTTAAAATTCATTAATATAGGTTTCATCGCTGAATTTATACATAGATATTCATTTGACATTGGGATGACATGATGTTTTGTTTAATGGATTTTACCTTTCCATTATTTCCTTAACCTTTTATGTCATATCTTTTTAAGTTCACATACTTCATTCCAACAAGCTAGTATTCTGCATTTTTTCTAATAAAATGATTCAGATGAATCAATTTGGATGATTAATTAGAAAATGAAGTTGTAAGAGAACTAGACCATAGTTAATGTTATCTCATTATTTGTTGAAGTCCATATACCATGATCATATCCTTTTTTCTAGAGTATAATTTTTCCACTCGTATTTTCCATCAATTTGAGGATAGTAATCCATGAATAAGTTGATCTCAGTATTTAGATCATGTTGGAGACTTTTCTATAACTTTAGTGTGAATCTCATATATCAATCGGGTACAATTGATAGTGGTACTCCATGTATCCTTAATACTTCTATAATGTATATCAATATATCTTAATACAATGATAAGTCCTAAAAATTGATCTAAAGTGGTATGTCTTAGTAAGACTATCTATAATAACCCATATAGCATTGTTTCTTTTGGATGTCTTTAAAAGTCTGCTGAAAAATTCTATCTTGAGGTTTCCCCATTCTAAGTTGTTTTGGGTAATGGTTTTATCATCCGTTTAAACATTTTTCATTTCATCCTTAATTTTCTAACATATAAGAAACATTGATATATACTCAGTGATCTCATTCTTTATATTGTCCCACCCATAGTTCTCTTAGACATCTAGATACATCTTTGTACTCCGTAGATGAATAAAAAAGGTTTTGTTATGCATGTTATTAAAAACAACTTCTTTATCTCTATATTGGATGTTATATATAGTCATGACCAAAATCTCATGACTCCATCCTCACTCATTTTGAATATTGTGTATTTATACTTTCTCAAGGATTCCACCATATTTGGAATTCCCACATAATTTCATTGGGAATCCACTATTTTCTCTAGGAGGGATAGTTGAAAAATCATTTCATATATTGGTGATTATGTCTATTTCTTAGTGATTCCCTTGTCCATCCTTTGTAGGTGTAATAATATTGGGACATTTTCCATTCTGATCATTGATAATGATGCAAAATCATATCTACTTAGAGAATATTCCACCTTATTTTCTTTACTAGGATGGTAGTTGACTGAGAATTCATAATCTATGATAAGCACTATAAGTAATTTCTAGAACATATTAATTTCATTCTATGTGAATTTATATTTTATGAAATTATGATATGTATATTTCTCACACTTCTCCCCGTAGATATACTTGTTCAAGATTTTCAATGCGAAGATCTGAGCTGCCAACACCAGATCCTGTGCAGAATAGTTTTTCTTATGAATCTTCAACATACTTGAGGCAAAGGCTATCTTTTTTTAGTAAGAATTTGTACATTTATTATTACCTTCATTGAATAACTATTTTATACAATAAATATTTACCCAAAAATTGGATGTCTGAGTAAGTGCATAGTTATAAGGATCTTTTTAAATCTTTTAATTAGTATTCAAAATAATTTGTTCAGAAAATTTCATATTCATTCTCATTCATCGTGGTTAGTGGGATTCAGATTCAGGATAATTACATCACAAATCTTCAGTAATACCCAGCTTGAACATGGAAACTATGAAACGCTATTATAGATTTTGGAATGGGACACTCTTTGATTTCTATTTTTTGGAAGGTTCTACAAATATTTCTTTTTTGGGGATAAAATTCACCAAGAATGATACTTCCTCTTTATAGAAATCACATTTACTATACATTACACAATTTTTTCGTCTCTTAAATTTCAAAATTATGGTATCCAAATCCTTATAATGATCTTCCTTGCTATTGGAGTATATCATAATATCATCAATACATACTACAACATATTTATTGATGTAATATCTAAAAACTCTATTCATTAAGTTCATGAATATTTCCAGATAATTAGTGAGTCTGAATGGAATTAGTATGTACACATAGTGTCCATACCTTATTTTAAAGGTAGGATAGTGAATATATTCCTTCATCACATTTAATTGGTGATATCCCTACCAAATGTTGACCTTTGATAAATACTTGGCCTTATGTAGCTGATTGAAAAATTCATTTATCCATGGAAAAGGAAACTTGTTATTTATCATGATTTTGTTAATATTGTGGTTATCAATGTACATGCACATTAATATATCATTATTCACGATGAAGAGGGTCGGTGAACCCTGAGGTGAAGCACTCATTCATATGAATCCCTTTTCCATATTCTCTTATAACTACTTCTTCAGTTCATCCAACTCAATAGTCGACATTCAATAAGGTGAATCTAATTTATATAATGATCATTGAATATGTTTAATTGAGAAATGAACATCTTAGAGGGGTGGAAAATAGGAAATTATTTACTAAAGTCATCAGTGTTATCCCTCACAATAGGCATGTCACGAAACATGATTATCTGTATTTAATTAATCATTTCAGCTTGACATACTTTATCTTCCAGAAATAATTTCCACACACGAGATAATTATTCGGAAAAAGATTCATCTTCACTGTAACAGTAATATTGAATTAAAGGAGGTGTCACGATATTAATTTTGATATCCCTTTCTTAAGAGTTGATGTTGTCTTTGTATAAATATAGCCAATCCATTCCCAATATTGCATAAAACTCCAATAAAGTAAGTGTGGAAATATTTATTAGGACTTTTATTCCACAAAGATTTACCCAAGATGAGAAATATAATTTGGATGTTATAATTTCCCTATTTTCTAATATCATATTTTAATCAACCATTACATTTTTGGTGGTCTTGGAATAATCATAATAAACTTTCCAAATGTGATATAATGTGTAGAATTCAAGTCATATTGTACATATTATATTATTTAATTAATAACATGTTTAGCTACCACCACATAATATTCGGTCTCCACCTTAGTAGTAGTTATTTCATAGGGTTTCCCTTTATCCTTTGGATTTAGTGGCCACTGAGAATGATTAACCTCAAGTATTATTGGTTTAGTGCTCTAGCTTTCAAAGTTCCTTTCCTCCATAAAATTAATGCATTTAACAATTTTTGGAGAACTCCTGTATTCATCAACATTTTTCAGATTACACAGATCTCTTAAACTATTGTGGGAATGTTGGACCTCTCTCCCATAATATAATCACTTTCTTATCCCATTGAAGAAGTTCCAATGATGTTTCGTCCCACATTTTTCAAATGTTAGTGGTTGAGATTTCATTCCTACTTTATTCATTAGATCCCAGACTTGAAACTCTATATTACTTTTCATTTATCCATATATATGGGAAAATTCTCTAAAATCCATCTCCACATTGATTTCACAGGTAACAACATCTTTATAACTCCAAATTTCATGAATTTTTAGAGCTTTTCAATGCTGTGGTTTTAAACCACTAATGAATCAGTCGATTTTCAATCACTGTTGATAAAAAATTAAAATCATTCCTTTCAATACTTGTGAAACTATATTCATAAAATTTTATGGATTTTAATTTATTTTTTCATTAAATCTATAAATTTAATCTCCATATTTTTATGATGAGTTCATGGAAATACATGTCATGAAATATTTTGTTATGGTCTACCCACTCCGTCTCTTCAATTTCATCCATCATATTGGTGCTCTTAATAAATACTTAACATTGATTAGCCTATACATTGAAATGATAAATTTATAGTGTCACAATCACTGTATTAGAACATTGATGCACAAAAAAGTTCTTTTACACTGATTTGACCGGTTGTTTTGTGACTATTGGGTTAAAAAATTCAACAAATGTTGGTGGTTACTAATGCATAAAAGACTCAATTTCTAGTTTCCCCCTCTTATGTGGGGAGGAATTTCTACATTATACATGTTATTGATTATATCCCAGAACAAATGGGTAAGAATCATCATGAATTCTTGACCTCCACCACCCAAGGAAATGGGGATGTTGTTTATAAAATCATTACATTGTCCATTACACATATTATTGGCCTGGTGTCCCCATGTTCCCATCATTTTCTAAAATATAAAATTTTTGAAAAAAACCTATGTCAACCAGTCATGATTATATATATTATTTTCTTATGAAATTAAATTTATGTGGAAATATTGTGGGATCTATATTTTATGATTTTTCTAAAACAATGATTCTTGGGTGATTCCATATTATTATTATCATACGAAGGGTTATTATAATGTTATTTAATAAGAATTCCAAAATTGACTAAAAATGGTCTCATAACTATATTAGAAACCTTACTTTTTCTTATATTATTGTTACATAATTTTAATGAAAAAAAGGCTTAAAATCATTACAAAAATAGGATAAAATGTTTTTTAGTATTGGTAAAATTAAGGGAAAACATAAAATTTACATAGTAAAACAAAAATATTATTTAATGATTTATTCTTGTGCTCTATAGTTCCTTTGAAAATCTCCTTAGTATAAGTAGTCACCTGAGGATGCATGTCAACAAATAGGGTGATGTAGGAGCCATGTATGATGATAGATAAATACATGGATCAACATAACATGGGTGAAGATAATATACATTATCATAAAAAAATAAAGGGGTCATCATCATTATCTTGTGAGGAAGAATTAGATAAAGTCATGTAATGTTGAAATGCATAAAAATAAAAATTCTTGAATTACTGGTGAACTGACACCCTAAATTATGGATAAATCTATCATAATTTTCATGTAAAACATATGTTCATAACAATAACATCGTCATTACAAAAAATTATAGAATCTTTTTCAGATATATTTCACATTATCTCATGAGATAAAACATTTTACCCAATTCAGTTCTTTAATATATAATTTTTGTTGGACCTATCACATCATAACATTTACACACTCATGCATGGAACATAGAAACTAAATCAATCCTAAACATAAGATATCACCTATAAAGGGAAGGAGCCTCTTGATATTTTCATAACGAATAATTTTATGAATAAACCATGTTGTCTCAAAGAGGAAAATGGAATAGTAGATTTGGTATAATAATTAACAATCTTCAGTGAAGAAGAAATAATTTCCAGATAAGTAAAACTTGTGTTTCTAGAAAGAAGATTTCTTTTGGGAAAGTATTTAAATTTTCCATAAAATTATATTTTAACCATTTATATCCTAGAAATGAATAGTTAATTCTACTAACATTATATATGAGGAATATTAAAATATGATTCATACTGAAAATTTTCATGAAAGAGGTAAAACCCAAAGAATGAAAATTGGGTTTGAGAATCCCCTTAACTTATGTCTGATTTCTATATTCATTATAATATCATATATAATCAAGTTATATTAATTTATTACTATATTTTTTGTTTCTTATACATGTACTTTATTAGTTATAATATTACTAATATTTTTAATGGATTTTTTGATGATTCGTAGAGGTAAATTTCCTTATTCAGGAGTGTTCTTTTTTTAGTTATCATGATCAGTTCACTTTTTTACATGAATGAATTATTGTATGAAATAAGAATAATTTTTCAAAATTGAGATTATCTGTCATTAATGTACATAAATATTATTATATCACCATATATATCATTTTTGTATATGTTATGTAGATCAATTATTAGATAAAAGTTTTTAATGGTTTTATTACATACCTTGATGTATATTAAATAAAATGAAATCACATAATCCAAGATGGTGGTAAATCTACACATCATGAATGATGATTTTATTTTTTTAGAATAAATGAAAATGGAAAATAGGTTTTAGGATGAATTATTACATTAAAATAATAAAATTATAGTACATATTAAATAATATAGGTATTTTTCCACATGGATAAGGGGATATGAGTAGAAAATTATAAAAGAAAATAAAATTAAATGAAATTCAATGAGAAGAAACATAATTTTACCTCTTGTATTCTTCTCCATGATTTGGTTGGGAATTTTTTTTATGTTTTGTTAAGAACAAAATACCTTTGATGTGGGGGTGGGTCTTTGGGATATTATTGGGAATAAATTGGAAAACAAATCAATCCTTTATATGTGTGAGGATAAGGGGTGGTGAGGGGTGGTATTTATAGGAGAAGTGATGGGTGTTTTTTTATAATTTTATTTATTAGTTTATTATTTTGGATCAAGACTATGAATTTTTTTGATTCCTAGGACTAAATATATTAAAGGAAGAAAATTTGATTAAGATTGTGGTTCTTATATAATCCATGAATCACACATGATTAAAAAATTCATATATTTTTTAAATATCATAAATTATAGTATTTTACTATTCATCAAAATTCATTTATATTTGAAAGATATCTAAATTTCATCCTAATCATTTTTATAATAGTAAAATTAAAAAATTTACTCCATTTTATGATAATAAATGTCTAAATATGATAAATTAATCTTTTAAATATAATCATCATCTATTCATAATATAATAATTTTCACAATAAAATATATTTTATAAATATTAGAAAAATTAAATAAGGTCTCATAAAATTATCTTATAAAAATAAGATATAAAATAAAAATTAATTAGTGCATTTTATCAAATATATTTAATTTTAGATCATTATATTAATTATGATATTATAATTTAATATTTATTATTTAGAAAAATACCAACAATTAATTTATAATTTCTAAAATTATTACTTAATTATACCATTAAATCATATTTTCAAACACAAGATAACAAAATTTTATTTATTATTTCATAGGTGTGGATTGTATTCTATTCTCCAAATTACTATTCCAAATAGTCATATTACTATTCCAAAGATCAAATAATTATCCCACCAATATAGGTTCCTTAACATTGAGAGATACTTCTTGTATAATTCAATTATCATTTATAATGTTTTCATTTAATCCTCTATGTTATTTTATTTTATTTATACTATAAGGAATACTTATTATGGTGAATAATATTACAGGCACCATATTATTTCATGTATTGGAACTATATGGTTCAACAATTTTTGAAAAGGTATTATGATTTTTTTTAATAAATTTGATTCTATAGATTCATCATTTTATGGGATATGTCATTAATCTCTTTCTCTAGATGGTCTACATAGTATTATAATCCAATGTCAAATGAGTAAAAAAATCAATGTCATTAAGATCTACCAAAATTGTTATGAAATAAATTATATGGTCACCATGAAAATAATATCTAATATTTTTATATATAAGGATGAATCTAGGGACTCTTAACTAGAATATTATGTTAACAATAAATTTATGGAATGATTTTTTTTCTAATTGGTGATAAGAGTTTAAAAAAATATGAAGGAATGTTACATATGATGTGAATTATATTTAGACCTATTAGTTATTTTATTTCAAAAATTACAAGAGTTACGTAAAATAAAGATTTTGATGAAGATGATATAAATTAAAGGAAATATATAGTGATTATAAAATAAAAATCTAAATAATATTCTTAGGGAAAGGAAAATAATATATATAACTAAAAAATGTAAACGTTTTATCAAATCAAAATGATTGTGATGATAGTAAAGAATAAGGTAATAACTATATTGGTTAGAATATATACAATAATATCATTGGAAAAGTGAATAAAAAAATTCCATAGTGGTGAAAGAAATATCCATGATGAAGAAAACAGAGTGACACTTATAGTGGATAATGTTAAAAGGGAGTTTATGGGATATCCAGTAAATATTGTTAGACTTGAAAGATAGAACAAGAATTTAAAGAAATAAAATCATTAAAAATAATTGAAGAATATTATTTTTTTGAAAAGTTAAAGATTATAAAGGATATTGATGAGATTATTATTATTTTTGATGAAAATAATAACCTCAATGTAGATCATAAGGAAGGGATGAAGGTTAATGGGGAATAATTAAATATTTTTCAGTAAAAAACGTTAATCATGTGAAATGAATTAAAAAATTATAAATATCAGTTATATATTTTTTTGAATGTTATAATAACCTTAATACTAAAAATTTTAACAAAAAATATCATAAAATTATAATAAAAAAGATGAAAATGTTTAAAAGAAAAATAAAGTAAAAAAGGCCATGTATTTATCCAAAAAATTTAGATATGAAAAAACTAATATATTTTTTTGGTTTTAATGTATGAATAAAAATAGATACCATTATATATTTTTTAAAAGGAAATAATAAATACTACCTAAAGATGAAAAATTCATGAGAAAGAAAAAAAATTTACATAGCTAAATTACAATGGGTAATATAAAGTTATTGATGAAAAAATGATCAAATCTCTATTAGTTATTCAATTAATAAAGGGATATATGATTCTATGGTTATATCTAGTATAATATAGGCTTTATTCATAGGATATAAATGTATTTTTTTGAATCATGAATGATATAATTATTCCATGCTAAAATGGAGGAATATTATCTATGGGAGTAGAACCACTCAATGAAGACAACCAGATAAATTTATCTTTGTGATTTAAATTAGATCTCAACCATTTCAATTTTTATGATTTGTTCAACAAACACATTTATAAGATGGATTTATAATCATGTTACAATAATAATGGTGTTCATAAAACAGAACACAAAAGTTGGAAGTGATGGGGGAAAATGGGAGGATAACTCCCCAACTCTTGAAACCACTCTCAAAGCTTACAAAAAGAGAATGAAATTTGTTAGGGGATATTGGTTTTTCTTAAAATTTAAAAAAATAATTTAAAATTTTTAAAATTTTCAATCATTATAAATAATTTATAGTTAATTTTTCACTAATGAGTCACTTAGAATTGAACGTATTGGATATTATATGATTGGGGAAGAAAATTTTGATTAAAAAAGATCGTTGTTTTTTGATGTTATGAAAAACAATTTGATGAGTGTTTCACAAATTTTTGAAGAAGGTAGACATGGTTTTTTAGAATTAATGGTTCTATTATTAAATGAACTGAAAATGGGAATGTAAATATAATAAAAAAATCGTAAATGAAATTGGTCTGTTTTGGTGATGAGTATATTTTATGAATTTTAAGCATGATGGAATGATATTAATGATGGAACAAAAGGATGCGTAATATATTTCACTAGGATACAAGAAAACCAAAAAAGAGAGAAATTATTCATGATATTATAAAAGTGTCTAGAAGTATATATTTATGTTGTTTCATATACTAAAAAGAAAAAATTACAATCTAAACCCAGATAAATGTTGAGATAGATTCAACTCATCCTTTGTAGATTATAAATTCTGACATTTTTGGGGCCATGAGAATGCTATAAAATAATAAAGATAACTAATTTATTCCTTTTATAACATAATTTATTCACATTTAATAAGTTTATTTTTCAAGAATAAGTTATATTCACTAAAATTGTATATAATTTTTAGGAAAATTGTGGAGAAATCGGGATTATATTCAATGAAGAATATTTAAATAAAAAATATAAAATAAAATACAATGAATAAGATTAAATATTTAATTTAAGATAATATAAGTTATGATGAATTTAGTGATCCATACACACAATAATATAAATTTTTTAATAAGATAATAAATTATTATTTTATTTAGATGGTTCGTGAATTTATGATTAAACATGATACTTCTCAATTTTTTTGGATGCAAGATATTTTTCTGATAGTACATATTAAAAATTGATGTTAGTACATGATAAAATCTATTATGAATAATTATTTAATTTATTAAAAATAAGTCAAATGTATGAAATACATAATGATGTTTCTCATTCTTTTATTATTATGATCAAAGGTGAAAATCATGGTATTTTTTATTAGAGATGTGTTGATGTAATATTTCATGTATTCAATCTTAATGGGAGAAGATACGTGGTTCATAAAATGATAATGTAAATACTGATTACTATTAAGATTTTAATGGTCTAAAAGTGTTAATAATTTATTTCAGAAATTATTATAGATATGAATGAAAGGGAACATAAACTGATTTTAGTGGAATAATGTGTTAGTGTTCATAAATATAACAATAATGTTGATGATGATTATGTTGTGGATTTTGGCTCAACTATCTCCAATAATGAGGAAAATATAAAATAATATCATCTTACTCATTGGTAGAATTATTAAGTCAAAAAACATATTTATGAATTAATGAAAATAGGATAAAACTATATGAACATCAAAATTTGAATCACATTATTCAATATATTCAATCATTGAACCAAAATATGATAAAGAATAATTATAGCAACAAGAATGGATTAATTTGATAAATGATTAGTTAGATTAGATTGATGAAAAGGATACATGGTTAGTGGTACCAAAAATAGGAAATACAAATGTTTTGGTATAATTTGGGTGTACCAAAAGAGATAAATGAAGAGGATACCGTATATGAAAAAAGGATTGATTAGATTTTAAAGGTAACTCTCAAATTGTAGGAATTAAAATTTATTTTAATTTTGACCCAATGGAAATATTAGACACTATAAATATAATTGATGATATTTATACATAATATATATATATAATTTTCCAAATGGATATTATGTAATCATTTCTTAACAGAGTGCTCGATGAAGTTGTTTATATTGAACAAATATTTCAATTAATTTTAGGGTAAGATATAAGCTGCTTGTGCAGGTTAAAAAAGAAATTATATAGGTTGAAGCCAGCTCTGAGATCCTGGTATTAAAAATTGGTTACATTCTTAAAGAAGATAAAAAAGATAAATTGAATATTTCATATTATATTATATATTAAAAAATCACATGGTTATCATAATTTTTATTATTTACATCGATCATTCCTTTTTTATAGGAAATGATGAAGAAACATGGGACAATATTGCAAAGGGAATGAAGAATTTATTCTATATTTATATGATAGACCAAATGAATTAAATTATTTCCCTACAAATTTATCAAAATAAAAAATAAATATTTATATATGATGAGAAGTAGTCGAAGTAATTTTTTATTTTTTGGAATAGATTGTTAGAAGTTAGTTTCCAAGATGATTTGACTGGGAACTAGGTTCTAAAAATATGGAGAAGCTAAAGTGGTATATAATATATAGTTTAGAATATTGATTAGATTTTTATGACATATAATGGCTATAAAGACAAATATAATTGTGTGTTTTTACTCATTATACCATGAATCAAAGTGAACCAAAGAAATATCATCTCATGTACAGAAAGATAATTCCCAGATATATTTATAGAACATTTATTTATTTTCTTAAATATTGTATTATATTACTGATTAATATTTTCAGTCAAACAAATAATGATTTTAGATGAAGTATATATGATTTAAATTCCACATATGTTGGAAGAATTATCATGGGAAAAAGGTTTGTTCGATTGCAAAAAAAGATAAAATGATATGTTACTCTTAATACAAAATATGATGTGTATATACCTACTACTCTATATATAATACAATTTATATAGGTGAAGAAACAAAATGAATATTTTATGGTGTATTTAAATTTACCTATTCTATATTTTTATAAAAATCAATGTGGTATAATTTTTAATAGGATTTTAATGAAACATTCTCATTCCAAGAAAATTGACATCAAATATTATATAAAAATAGAATGTAAAAAACATTGCTGTAATAAATGAGTTTATTCCTACAACAGATCACGTTTTTGATATTTTCACCAAAACATTCTCAATGTAAACATTTTGTACGTGTATGTTGATCATGTATGTACAATATCGCCCTTTTAAATGATAAGGTTTGGGAACTCATCCCATATATCTTATTTTTTGGATAGTGTTTTCAAAAGTGATAAACAATTATAACATTAATTTGTCCTTTATTATTTTCATAAAATTCCTATTTGATTTAATATATTTTTGGGTAATTAGTAGAAGTGGTAAGATATGATTTGAACATTTTTGGAACCATTTTAATAGTTTCATGAAGTGAGTGTTTAAAAATATATTTATTCATGTTGATGTTGTTTTGGTGAAGAATGTTCCATGTGGAGAATAATTGAACTATTTCTACGATAGGTTTCATAATAGGTGCATGAAAATGATTCATAAGTAAATTTATATGGATAACATGGTATTATTTTTCTATAATTCTTATTTCCTACACTGATAATTATAACATATGATTATAATTATTTTATAATTAATCCATTTCATGTGTTATGATTTTTTATAGATTTGATATTCATTAGTTGAGAACAAAATATATTGGTAGATATTGTTGGGACCTAGAAATTTTTAAGTGTTTCAATGAAATTTGAATATACAAAGAAATAGTTTTTTTGGATTAACAAATTTGTTTTTAAAAAATAATTATATTTGTTTCAAATATAAAACTATATTAAATATTTATAATTCCAAATTTTTTTAAATAGATAAAGAATATCAAACAATGTATACTAGAAAATATCCATGGTAAAAAAATTACAAGACTATTATAGTTTCAATAATAATTTTGATTAATAATTATCATATGATTATATGTTTTTTTATTAGGTATAATTTTTGATTACTCAATCTATAAATTCTTTACTATTCTTAATGTTCCAAAAATCATGACCATTATAAGTTTTTTTGATCCAATCATGAGTCAAATGGGAAATATTATTATTCGGGTGTATAAAGATCATGCTATGAATAAATATTGACTTCATTAAAAAAAATTGTATGTCAATTATAATGATCAACTTCAAGGATTATATATGATTCATTAGTAGTGGTATAATTTTTAATTGGTCAATAATTGTTAAATATTTTAAATTATAGGAAAATGATGTGTTTACTATTTGTGAATTACATCAGTTAAGATCATTGTATGATCACTTTCAATTACCTCACTCTATGTTCATCTGAATAAATGTCTAAGTTATTAAAGGATATTTTCTTTTTTATAATGTGTATTATAAGAATTAATATATATACAGGATGAAAATTTATTAATGTGTGGAAATATAGTAGTATCTGTCTCCTTAGATATACTGTTATGCTGGAATTCTTCAGATAGATTTTTTAAAATAAATATCATAATTCAATGGATAGAGTTCAAAGGCAGTGATTGAAGGAGTATTGTGAAGAGGTGTCTCTAATAAGGTTTACTAAATGAATTAATGGTGAAAATATTTACCATTGAGGAAATACCATTGATTTCAACCACATTTTATGGATTTTTTATGAATCTCATTGACATCGAGTACTAAAGAGAACTCCAAGCTGTTAAGATTAATTATTTTCACATTTCTATAATGGTCATTGTATATATTATGTAACCGTTTTGAATAATTCCAAAAAAAGTTCCATAAAATATTATAGAAACTTTGAAAATATAAATGGGTTGAATATCTTGAGGAATATGAGTTGATGATTTACTAAGTTAGTTGATGTTCTATCATTGTTTCATGGAAATTAGACAAAAATATTTAAGAATCAATGATTATGAGGATACCTGATATAGTTTCCCATCAAATTAGTATCAGATAGATGGTGTTTAAAAGTTATTATTCTAATATGAATTGGATGAATAGAACATGAAAATTTTATCCTATGTGATGGTATCGAACAAACAACTTTACAAGGGGATCAGACCTAAAATTCATTAGAAATGGCATGGATTCTGAAAAGCAACTAGATAGAGATTAATGAATGGACAGCTGGATGAGGTATACAAGAATAAAATGTGTGTAGATAGAATTTTTTATATATAAGTCTATGGAAGAATTTAATTAAAACAACTAAGCAATGAATTGAATAAAAAGAAGTAATTTTAGGAAGATTGAGTTTAAAAAAGTACATGTAGAATAGTGAAAACTTAATGAAGCATGTTAGTCAATGTTATTCCAGTTGCTACAAATATTTTTTATATATTTTATCTATGATAGTGGAACATAGAAGTTTATGTACATTCTATAATTTCTATAACCACACAAAACCTATTTTTTTGGTTTCTATGGTTTTTGGATTATTTATATACAATTCCAAGGACTATATAATCTTATTGAGTATTTTACCAAATAAATACTTGTATTCCTATGAATGTTTTTCATAATTTCTCGAAATTTCATATCTCTCTAAAAAGAGGTGATGGTTTTTTCTTAAGAATGAAATCATAAAAAGAAAATAACCATTGAGAAACACCACCCCCTAGAAGTTGTCACAGATATCTTAATTGGTTCTTACACCAACCACCATGTCGATAATAAGTGTTGTATCATCTGTTAAAATTGATGATATTTGTATATAGTAATCTTTTACACCTCTCACGGATCATTTAAATTTTTATATAATAATGAGATTTTAATGAATCCATGTATTTTTATCCTAATACCAATAAAATGTACTTTAAATCTGAATTATGTTTATGAACCCCAAAAATAGGATAAAGATAATTCCATGGTTATGTGGAAATAATATGATGGTAATAGTATAATTTTAATGTTTTTCCAATGAACTCGCCCCAATGTGACATTCTAAAATAAATAAAAGTGGAATGAGTAAAATAATATCATCTTAATATATGATTGAATCTCCATCTCCCAATGATATAAAATTATCATTCATGGAATTTTTTTACCATAGTATGATTTTAAAATAGATATTCCACCATAGTGACAAAGCCTCCATTTAATTTTCCAAAAACAATAATTTTGTATGAATAGTTTGGGTTTATTCAAAAAGAAAAATCTTATATTATAAAGGTACTCTACAAATTATTTTTGACAAACCATTGTATGTTTACATTAGATGGTTGGGTGAATATGCAACACTTTATGTTGCTAAAATCACTAGCTAAAAAATATTTTCAGGGAAAATAATTTTGAAAAATAATTACACCAAGAAAAGTAATATGTATTGGTTCAAAATAAGATAATGGTTTTTTTGTTAATTTAATGCAATCATAAATTCTAAATTTAATACGCTCAGTCAGAGATTTTCATTAAATATATCATGAAACATGCTACATGGGAAGTGAAACATGAATCTTTTTTAGGCTAGAAAACACCCGTAATGTTGTGAAAACCTTTATAGAGAGAAAATATTGTAGTAAAAATTTGATACATCCATCTTGTTCCATGGTGGATTCCAAAAAGGATGAAGATTCTATATTTGGATTATTCTCATTGGTAGTTTGGGGGAATCCTCAACCCATAGGGTATGAAGAATTTTTACCCCCACCACCACCACTTGAATGATGAAGTCAATTGTGAAGTTAGGTAGTGTTGGTGGTATAAATATATCATCTCCATCACACTAGTATAGAGGATGTATTACCTATTACTCTAGTGATGGTGATATTTT
The DNA here is from genome assembly GCA_963277665.1 of Viscum album. Taxonomy (NCBI): domain Eukaryota; kingdom Viridiplantae; phylum Streptophyta; class Magnoliopsida; order Santalales; family Viscaceae; genus Viscum; species Viscum album. Next base: position 1,740,506,417 of record OY728128.1, on the reverse strand, counting down.
CTATTCTAGGTGAGAAATTATAGAAATATATTCCATTGTTTATTATTATTATTCATGTATAATATGCCTTATTAAGAACATATTTAGAAATTTATATCGGTAACTTTTTCCAGAACACCTTTCCTAAACCATTCCTAGGTGATCACCTAGGATACCAAAAGAAAACTTACAAGGTTTGAAAACAAAAAACACCCTCCCAAAAGATGTATATTAAGAATTATTATAATATATCCCTCGATTGATATTTAGAGGATGATAAATGTATTTATTTATTTTATAGAAAATATTATTTGATTCCCAAAACAAAATTAACCTCAGTGAACATTATATATTCTATCATTTTAGATAACACAATTCACAACACCAGTATATAATAATTTGATGATTAAGAATCTTTTAGAAAAATTGTCCCCACTCAAGTACATGTAGATAGAATGTGAATCTAGTATTATTGGTAAGAAAATTACTTAATATAACCTATAAACATCTTTTTACCATATACTAGATTAGATTTAGAAAGGGATAAACAGAAAGGTGTAGATACATATATATCCTCACCCACTACTCATAAATGAAAAACATTATCAACCAATGTTAATTTTTATCAATATTAATTGTAGTTTCATGATTTTGAGAGGATCAGTGATTAATTACATGGATTAAATATGAATAAAAGTGACAATTCTAGGATGCGGATAATGTATCATGCTTTCTAAACAACCTTCAACAAGAAAGAACTTATGGAATTCTAAGTGATGATTCATTCCATCTAGATCACATAATACAGAAAAAATATTATATTTTATCCATATAGTAATGGATTATCAATAATTACCTAAAATGGGGAAACAACAACTATTATTCCACTTTATCTACCCTAAACTAATTAGATAAGGTTATTAGTAGTTGGAATATGTTAGAAGGCACTTTGAGGTGCCTTCCAATTCCACTAATATTGAATTAGATCAAAAAATTGTTCCAACATAACTCCTTAACTCAATTGAGAACAATTATACATAAATAGAATCCATAGAATGGAGAGAAAAACAAGTGGAGTTCGGGAGAAAAACATATCCATATTTGGTGGAAACGTGTCCTCATCCTTAGTTTGATAATCCATCATTAAAAATTTTCAATGTTATATAAGATCTGAAGAAGCACATCATGCTAATCACATCTCGATGTTTCCCCATGACATAGAAAAAAATGTATAATGTTTCATAAAAGCTTATGTTTTTTGTAAAAAAACATGGAAGGACTAATATTAAAATAGTGAAACATTATAATATCTAGTTCTTACCCTAATTATGAATATATTCACTTATATTATCTACACTATCCCATCTCCACACTAGATAATATTTTAGTGTTTGAACTATCAAATTGATAATAGTGTAAAATAAGTGAATTTCAAATTTTATCTCTAGGTGGATTAGTATACCCTATTCAATAAATATGCATCTTATTTAAGATAGTCTATTGTAAATATTCTATGAATGAATTTGTGAAAAGTTTTAAAATTTTAATATTTCCTCAATGTGCCCTAGTTTCTTTCTATAGTTTTAATAAATAATAAAACCTCCAAAGGATACCACTTTTCTTTTAAATCCACGTACCAGTTGATTCAATTAGCATATGAGTTGGAATATAATTGATTAGAGAATAATAACATCATCATCAATCCCATTCAAATACCAACACCAATACCAAAGCACGCTCTATATAATTCTTCACCTCTTCCTAATAAATTGTTGGGTAATTAGTTCCCACATCTATATGGAAAGATGGAGAAAAATTTTCTAAAATTTTATTACAAAAAAAGAACTAATTTTATTCCCTTCAGAATAAAATTATTTTGATTTCCTGATCAATGCCTTCTAAAAAAATTTATTTAAAATTCCATAGATCATACACCCCAGTAATGATGGTCAAATTGAAATGCCCCATTATTTTATATTCTTTGGAATGTTGAGAAAAAATATATAATATAGTTTTTTCATTAATGATATAATTTAAAATATAATTGAATTTATGAAGGTATGTTGTGTTACCCCCCCAAACATTAGAATGTGTATGTTCCACTCCATTAAAAGGAGGAAGGGAATGGAATTATTTCTTGATTAGATGAGTACAAAAATTCTATAACTTAATTATGATGAAGTTGGTAAACTAGGAACATGAAATAATTTGGGGACAACTGAATAACCCACCCATGATCCCAATTGCCTCTAATACACTAGAGAATACATCTTCATTAAAAACATTATAAGGGTCAATGTAATAATCGATGATGGAATAAGGATTAGAAAGAATATCACATTCCATCACCTAAGAGTTTAATTAGAAATTAAACAATTTCATCCAGCTAATAGAACTATTCTAAAATGAGGAGGACTCATATAAACACAAAATTCATTTATATAATTATGGAAATTATTGTTATGTTATAGAAGATGAAATAATATTGGAACCTAATAGTCATACATATTTTCCTCATATTCAATATCATGGGTCAAAGAACTGATACTAGCACACCAGTGAGCTCAAAAAATATAAATTTAATATTAAATCTTCGAATTTCATCTAAACCTAATTATAAAAAAATATGACTTGTAGATATCAAATGGTTTGGTCAATATCTGAACATAAGAAGGGAGGATTTGGATAAAAAATCAATAATTAGGATGCCACCCTATTATTGTCATGGACCTGATTTTTTAGCATAGTCATCCCTAGACCCTAAGACACAAACTAGGGATTAACCTCATATAATGATTTATTGGATCAAATTACGAAATTCAGAAATTTAAAAGCATTATATTGGGGTCCTATCAAATATTTTAGTCTTATAATATTATAATATTTTAATATAACCTATGTAATACCTTACTGAGGCCATTTTAAAAATTCATGTTTTCAAGGATGAAATAGTTATAGCCAAGTTATAACATGTGAATTAAATCTTAAATGAATAAGACATGGAATTTGTTTCACTAAACAGGACTGATGAGTTTCCATATATTCTGATAACAAACTGTTATAAATTTCTAGAAAATTGATGTTATCCCATGTCAATAATTTTTTTTGGATCTACCATATCCCAATATGAACCCATTAATTTATAGGATAGACTAACTCTATATTGTCTCTCTCAAGAATGAAGTTTGATAGGTAGAACAAGAGATAATAGAGGCCCCTTGGATATATTAAGAAGGAATTACTTCTTAGACCTATTTTCCAACACTCAATTTATTTTAGTTACAAAATCAATGAATTTATACATATTTCATGGAAGGTAATGGTTTCATATTCATATAAGAATTACCTCATCATAGAGGAAATTCTTGAAATAATCACTTAAAGATAAATCTAGGTACTATATGATTTCATCTCACCCTTTGAGTACTTTTAATTATATTATATATATTCAGTATATTATAAAATGGCGTAGAAGGAATCGATAGTAAATATCTTCATATAATTTACTTATCATAATGGAACAGAAATAATTTTTATCAGTTTATGGAGTAATATTGGTTACGATTTCATGTTTCCCAACAACCGAATTGAGGTTACAACCCTAGAACATAACACTATATCTTATTATCCTGCATTTTAAACCAACATATCAAATTCTTATTAAATAAAATTCAATAATATCAATCCTATAATAATCCACTATGAATTAGGAAAATACCTATCTGTTACACATGAAGATCACTATATACATTAAAAATATTTAATAAAGTATATGTATAATAAATAATAGGATGATATGGAAAAAAATTTATTGAATCTATATAAACATATGAAATGGGTGAGATATGATTCTCAGTAATGTAAAGCATAAGTGACAATAAAAAATTATTATAATGGATAATAAGATACAGATATATTTAAAATCAATATACTTAATATATTCATACCTAAAATACTATACATATTACATAATAGAATATGGTTTGGAATAACATAATTGACGAATTAAAATAGTGTGGAATCGTGAGTCGACAAACATGATAATTAAGATCATAAAAAATGAATGAAAATATGAAAAACATTATGACCTTTTTCAAACATGATAGAAACAAATTTATAGGGAAGCAACAGTTTAAGGAGCCTCTCCATCAGTGCCCAAAATTTTTGGAAAATTAAATTTAGTAATGAATACTAATCTTAGGAGTTATAATATTTTACCTAATTCAATAAAGGGATATATAAGAACTTATACATAATCATATATAATTTTGAGTTCTACTTGAATATCAATAACATATCCCAACATAATGAACCCACAAAAAAAATATGTTTGATAAAAAAATTTAAATCGAAGTCATTCGTGTTTCATAATAAACCGACAAAAATATAAACATGCATTATAATATGTACAAATGATAATCTTGAAATTTTTATACGACAAATAACCCATGGAATGAAAATTTATTTAATATCAATTTTAAATGGAACAACATAAATAAATCATTCATATTCATAAAAAGATAATCCCATGGAATGTAAATGGATATTTAAATATATTCACATACCAAATAGGTAAATATTTTTCAATCTAGATATTAAATAATATTAAATTTACACCATATCGATATAGGGTATAAATTTAAGTCAATAATTTCACCAAACAATCGACATATGGAATATCGTTTAACATTATACTGTTAATAATAGGTAATGTAGTTATTTATAATGGAAGACATTGAAATATTGTTCATATATATTCAAATTTTATTATTTTTCAAGATAAAAGTATTAATTTAATATTACACTAATTTTGTAGGATATCAAATAATTCATCCAGAGAAATACAGTTCATTATTATGTTTGAATATTTACCTTAATAACGTAAATCATATATTAAATAACAATTAATTAGTTGAAAAATAATCTTTAGGAGTTTTATAAATAATTACTTTGAACAATAGAAATATCCTTAATCATTTAATTTGTTTTTAAAAGAAATGTTTTATAAATCAATAATAAAACTAATATAATTTATATACTAAGATAAATTTGAGAGAAAATTTTTTTTAAGATGAAAAATATTTTATAATAATGAGATTATATATAAAATGTGAAAAATATATATTTTTTTACACAATACTGGAAAAGAAAAAATAGAAAAAAAATTAAAAAATTATATAATTTTTTTAATAAATATAATGTAACAAAAAAATAAACATAATAAAATTTTAAATAAATGATAAATAAATTTAGAAAATCATTCAATGAATTTCGACATGAAAAAGGGCGACCCATGACTAATAAGAAGAAAAAAATGTTTTGATAAAAATTATCACTTTAAATAAGATAAGATTTATGGGAAATTTAAATATTGATTGGACATGTAAAACCAAATATGTATAAAATAAAATTATAATAGTTTTTATAAATTATAAATGCCCCATATATGGATAATATTTTGAAAAAAAAATCTTATTTCGAATTGTGGTTGATAGAAAAAGCCTTACGATTTGAGTTCCAATATAATAAAAACAGTTTTCAAATATAGTATCATTGGAATCTAATTAAATTTTAAATAGAAATAATATGGCTCTTAAAACCACATGAGTGAAATTAATATTTTAAAATAAATTCATTAGGTAGTAGAGTTATCATTTTAATGAAAACACATTTTATAAAATGAAATATGTCTCAATGTTCTAAAATTTGTGTCAAGAAACCATTACCATAATTCTTGAATTCACCTAAAGAACAAGAATATCCTGTATAAAAAAACAATATTAGTAATCTAATTTATGACCATTTAATTATCTATAACCTTTTATAAATATTATTTATAATGACATCCAACATGTATATCAGTTATTTATATTTATTGTCAATACCGATTGCGAGTAATATTGATCATTTTGAACTACTCTCATAGTAGTGGTGTTTTTATGAATTATTATCCAAAATATTTTCATTATAAGATATAAATTTTATTTTTATTATTGATAATTATATATATTTTCAATGTTTTATTCTATATAAACCTTTCATATTATTCTTATAGATGAAATTTATAAAAATATTATTTTAGTGATGTTTATCAAATGAAATATAGCATCATATTTAATGAGTATAATATTAACATTTTCACTCAAAACCAGAATAAAATTATAAATTTCATATATATATATATAATATATTATCAAAAACTAATTACTTATATTCATACATTATTTTATTTTTTAGAATTATTTTTATTAAGTGGTAATATTGGCACAAAGATGAACATATCGCAAGTAATGGATGTTTTTGAAGTTATTTAGTTGTGATATAAATTTAAAATATACATAATTACATTATTTGGAGGTTATAATATTGATTTATTAAAATTTTAATTATTTATAAGAAGAAAATAACATATACAATGATATTACATAATAATACAGAATCATTTTTTCCTTGAGTACATCCTTTTAGATAGATGAATTTACAATTCTTGTTCATTAATGTGTTTGATAAAATTTTACCCAAATAGAAATTAAAAATAATAATTTTTTAAAAATTATATTTATCCCATAAGAAGAATCATACATCCAAGAGTTTTGTTTTTAAATGAAATAATACACAGTTACATGGGGTCAGTCTTCTGCCCATATGCATGGATGATTATTTTGTTTTCCATATAAATTGAGAACAGAGGAATATGGTTTATTATTTAAGAAAAACAAATTATAAAAAAATAATTATATATTAAATTATATATAAGGATTATCCTATTATGTAAGTGATGGAAAACAGAACTTGTAGTAGTGTGTATGTGCTAGTACTCACATAACCAAATTTGGCATTTTCACTTCTCATAAGGGGAATGGGGAAAGGGTAGATAATTTATATTCCATAACAATAAATTGTTAAATATATAGGTAATAATAATTTTTTAATTTCATAATTTTTAATCTCATTTTAATATAAAATTATATATAATGGAAAATACTACTCATTCAGAGATACTAATTTTGAGATTTTAATCATTTGTATGAAGTACATCATGGAAATGGATGACATTATACAATATTTATTATCTAGAATATTAAGGGATAAATGTGGATTTTATGGGGAGAAAATATGGAATAGTTATGATGGGAAATATAATTTTTATTGTTTTCTTTAATTGGTGGTGTGAGTCCCCTTTTACAAGATGTGAGAATAATTTTTTTAATAAAACCAAATTATATGAAGAGAGAACAGGACTCAGATATCAAGAGGCTCAAAAAAATAACAGTTTGGAGGATGAGATAATGTCATGAATCTCTAAAATAGTCTATTGGAATAATTTTTTATGATGTTTAATTATCTTTACCATTATACCAATTACTATCAATATTTTAGATTTTACCATGGTATATAGTTTGTACATAATAAATATACTATTTATCACAAAAAATAAGGTTTTCCTTATTAAATAATATGGACTTTATTATTAAAATTTTGAAATAATTATTATTATTTCCACTTTATAATGATGATAACAATTTATTTTAAGATGACAAATATATCACATTTTAAAAAAGTTTAAAGAAAAACTAAATTATATTATCAAAATAAAATATTGGTTTGTAAATTAAATAAAATATTTTAAAAAATATATTCTGACGTATAAGATATATATTTTTCCTATAAATATTTCTCATAAATACACATTTAATACTTATATAAAAATAATTTCATTAATGTCTTGGTATTTTTTAAATTTATTATTTAATTATTAACCTAAAAAATCAAACGTGTGAGGAAGAATAAAAAAATTCACACTTTTCTTATTTTAATGTTATAAATTCAAAAAAATATATAATTTATCTAATTATTTTTTATAAAATTTATATATTTATCATTAAAATTAAAATTTAAAATATTAGGATTAACTAAATTTATTTTAACAATTCCTTTATAACATAATGCGTTTTTAGTATTATTTTAAATGAATTTAAAATTTTGAAAATGTTATATAATAAAATTTGAAATGTTTTTATTTTAATATATTAATATTGAATTTTCAATATTTAATAAATTAATTATTAAAAAACTATTACTTTTAAACTAAATACTCTTTAATAAATACTATTAAAAGTATTTATTTAAACTCTAAAATAAAAATTTTACTAATATATTATTATTAAAATATTTATTTATATACTATAAATACACAAGATTATATTCTATGAATATTATTAATAATATCAATATATAACAAATTAATATATAAAATTTTAATATTCTCATATAATATTTTTATTACATTGTTATTTATCAAATTCTAAATTTACTACTAACAATATATGTCTCAATTTTACCTTTTGGATGTATATCCAATGATTATATTATAAATTATCATATTTTTAATGAAGATATTTGTAACAAAAATATTTATAAGGACTATATTTCATTCATATATATATATATATTGACTATATAAATAATCCATTCATTCTACTATCACTTCATACGGAACAGTTCTTATATAATATTATAGATATTGCAGAATTATTTCCCATTTAATGTTGATTATATTTTTTATTTCTCTTTTTTAGCTTTAATATATCTTTAGGGTTGAACATGATTAAATAGATTTCATAGTCGTGAAGGTTCTATACATTTATATATATAATATCATATTCATTTATTTACTTTTATTTCAATAATTATTCCTTGTAATGTTATATTGCATGGTGTAAAAACCCTATTTTAATGATATTTTAATGTAACATTCCACTTATAAAATAATAATGTGTTACTTGTTTAATTCATATAATGTATTACTTATTACCTAATCAATATAGATTCCTTTGAATTTTTTAAATTATAAACATATAGTTTATAAGAATAATTTTCTTCCTAAAAATACTGGGGTGTTACACTGAAAATTATGATAATATATAGCGCACAATGTGGTCCTCCATTTATATCATGTCAATCATCTAAAATTAATCCTCAATTATCTGATGTTATTTATGTTCTTAGTGTGGATGAATTTCATTATAAAATACTTTCATATCTATTTTGTGTATGAGAAGGTGATTAATAAGAAATAGTTCTCATATTTCCTCATGGGAACCACATCAAAGAGAAGTTATTGTTGGACATGGAACTCTTAGAAGAAGATGTTTTCTCCACCCATGAATCATCCCAATGATGGGTTTTAAAATTTTAGGGTGCCTCATGGTCCATAAATAGTATAAGGGCATAAAATCAATGTCTTAATAGTGATAGACTTGTGATTATATTTTTTAATAAAGTAAAAACATATTTAGCCATAGTAGTTATTTCTATTAAAATTATTACCTTAAAAAGGTAAAATAAAAGGACCCATTTCTAGCACGATATATTCATAGAAAATAATAGTGGTTGATTATAATTTTAAGGTTTATTATCCTTTATTTATCAAGAAAAGAAATGACTAAAACCTCTTTAGTAAGGAATATTTTATCCCATTTCATGATTATTTATGAGGGTTAATGGATTATTTCCACTTAGAGGAATCATTATCTCAAATATAATATCCAATGAATGAAAAAGATGATGTTGAGGACAATAAAAATATAGACCTAAAATATTAATATTAGGATGATGTGTTCATTCACATTTCAAATCATAGGGTGGTATCTTTATTTATAAATATTTATATGTAAGAAATTAATTTAGTTAACTCCACCCTATATAAGGAACATTATTTACCCTCATCGATTGATTAAACAATCTTATGATTATCTCTTAGAAAAAAGAGTCATCAAAATTGGATGTTCTGGCATGATTGATCCACAATGAAATGGATCTATTATCGTAAAAAAATTGAATTCATTATAATTAGATAAATTCTATAAATTTTATATACAAATAGGGAATTAATGGAGTCACCCTAAAATTATTTAATGGAGGATTAGACCAACATGTCATTCAAGATGTTTATGCACGAACATGAGACACCCACTTTTCAAGAACTAGTATATAACATAATATAATTATTCCTATATAATTATATCAATAAATGATATAATACTAAGTTAAACTAATAAAATAGACATTATATTTATATACATAACAATTTCATCCATTAACCCCCATAATTCCTTCACACCACCCTATAATATTGGCCATTTTTTCAAAGAGTGATAAAAGTCATGGGTCCAGACCCTCTAGCCATAGCTTGGTAGCTAATAATTATATTTAATACTATATATTTATATTATAAATGGGACATCATAATGAACCTAAAAAAATATTTAATGAAATAATTCATTAATTCTTTAATGTATGATATCGTTACCAGATTTAATATCCCTCATAGAATATTTATAGACAACAAAAGCAATTTCAATGTTTCTAGATTTATGAGTAAATATCAACAATATAATATCCAATATATTTATTCATCCAACTATAATGTAGTGTAAAATATAATGTTAGATTAATTCAAAATATTTTATCAAAAATATGTTTTAATAATATATAAAATGGAATATTATAAATATTTAAACAAATATAATTAGTGTGGTGATCTCACCAGTAATTTTATCACTACATGAAAGATGTTGTACTCACATATGTATAGGTTAGATATTTTTTTTTATCTTGATGTTTACTTTTCAAGTCTGTGAATCCCTATATTGGAAGAACTATTTGAAGATGCATAATCTTAGATATCATTATAGATGTTGTTGTTACACAACGATAAATTTTTATGCAAAATTCATAACCTTAATATCTGTCAAAATTTATTCTTCCAAGAATTAAATTTAAAGGTGATTCTATACTCATTGATACAAGGGGAAAATTTGTTGTCACTGACAACTACAATGATACTTTTATATAAATCAGTAAATATTGATCCAAATTGTGAATTATTGTATGTCATACATAAGGCCAATACCTTTATCACAATAGATAGATCATGTATTATACATTCTGCCAATATATGGTTTTTATAGAAATAAATTTCTATATCTTAATATTAAGGTTGTTATTGACCTTACTGAATTAATTCAAACAACATAAAATAATTTCATTGACACATATAATTACACTAAATTACATAAGGTCCTAGATATATGTATTTTAAATAGATATCATAATGTTTATTCCTCATTAATTTAAACTACTAGAGCCTAGTCATAGTCATTTGAATTTAATTTTTTGTATATTAATTCTGCATCACATGACCATAAAAATCATGAAACAATATTCCAAAATTATTTTATTTACATGAAATAGACAGTAATACTCTATATGAATAAAATAAAACACATTTTTGAAAAATAAATTAATTATTCTTTAGTGTATGGGATTACCATTTTTCCTTGGGTTTTCTCTACGAAGACTACACTTTAACAAAAAACTATATATAAGAATTGTGGCAAGAATGCAATAACTGAGAATACTATCAATGAAATTTCACTTCGTATAATTGTACCATATATTATAAATAACATAAATTCACATAAAGAATACAATATAAGCTTTATTAATAAAAACATTATAATATAAGAGGCTTTTTCAAAAGTTGAGGAACCTATACGAATGAAATATTATCATGAACATTGTATTAGTAATATGAACTTTGTGAAAAGAAAATAGACAAAAATTATATTAAAATTGAAAATATAAGAATAAATAAAATTTATTCATAATATAAATAAAATTATTTTATAATTATATCACAATATAAGTTAATAAATGTTTTGAAAATAAAAAATTAAGTATCAGTATTCCTGTTAAACATTAATTTTTATTTACAATTTTCAAACTAATATAATGTTTTAAAATAAAATTTATTTTCATAAAATAGATTCATATAATAAAAATTTATTATATTAAGAATATAAGATAAATTTATGAGACCAAAATTAGTTTTTCAATGTGTTATAAAATTAGATATAAATATATAATTTTTATTTTTCAAATAAATGGTGATTTAAATTAAAAATTAAATTTATCATATTTAGAAAATTATTTTTATAAAATATAGTCCTTATTTGAAATTTATATGTTCAATAAATTTTATGGTGAATGTTTGGAATTTTTTTGGAAATATTTGAATTTTTTGTTAATATTGATGTATCATAATATTTTTATATATGATAAATACATGAACTATTAAGTCATATTTGATGTCTGGATGATGTAAGAACCCTTTTATTTTACTCAAATGTTCTATTTATTGTAATTAGTTAATAAATCCTCACAATTCATAATTTTGATCCAAAATATTAAACCAATGAGTTAAATAATAAAAAACCCCTTCTCCTACACTATAAATACCATCCTTTACTACCCATCGGCTCACACCATCAAAGCCTTGAAAATTTTCCAAATTTCATACAAAATCCTCCCAAACCACTCCCCCCAGGTCCATGAGATTTTTGTTTCAATATGAGACCAATCTGATTTATTTAAGGTTGTTTTGATGGGGGATAAATTCAAGAGGTGAATTATTCTTCCATTATGTTTTAATTTAATTTAATTTATTTTCTTTTATTATTCTATCCACAAATACCCATATCCATGTGACCTGATAAATCTAGTACCATTTGTATAATATATTTTTATTGTGTAAATGGAACAACCCGTCATCATTTCTCTTCCCCTCTCATTTTTTTATAAAAATGAAATCATCATCCATGATGTGTTGACATATCGCATTCAATGAACACAAGTTTTCAATTTCCATTAACATATATGAATCTAGGCATAATGGAATTTTTTGGATTAGAACATATTATAAAAAATTTATTATATCCTTTTCAATGTTTTATAACTACTGTATACACATGATATTAATTAATAAAACACAACTACATCATACTGATCAAAAAATGCCAAAAATAATCTAAATGGTCATCATTAACATCTTATCTAATGAATCTTCCAAAAATATGAAAAAATGAAATATAAGACCATTTAATAATTTATTTTTTAATTAATAACATATAATATAAATTTGGAAAATGTAATCTTATTTTTCATGATTTTACACACACATATATATATATAACGGTAAACTAATAAAGAAAAATCATGGAAATGAACACTCTCGAATGATAAAATTTTATATTACAAGTCATTAAAATGACCTTAATTAACATAATAATATTTTAATAAGATAATAAATATATAAAACCTTTTTATTAAATAATTAGTTTATTTAACCTGATTATCGAGGGTATTAAGAACAAGTGCAGAACAATTTTGAACATAGTGTAAGGGATTCTTTTAAAAAATCCATTTCCATTAAGTTTTTCATTCTTTTTCTTTACCCAAATGTAATTATTATTTTTTATTTACATGTTAAAAATTATATTTATATTCTCCAAAATCATGAATCAATATTTGATCACACTTATTTTATAGGGAAATATATATTGTATAATGGTTTGGTTTTCCCATTGGAGAATTAGTCGGAAAATGGTTAATTATTGGGGGTTGATTTGTGTGCAATCATTCACAATGGGATCACTATTTTTGAGATATTTCTAATGTTTTTATTAAAGGAACTTGAAAAACCCAATGCCTTAGTATCTAATAGGGATTTATTTTCAAAGGCACACACTTGTTGGGGTAATGGAAAACATTTCCTAATTACTCACATTGGTTGAGTGGATTGCCAATTGGGATTATCACACTCTTTTAGGAGGAATTATTTCCTACTTTTAGATTCTATTATATATTAAATAAATTAAAATTATTCATTTATTAAATTTCATGTATGTTGTGGGTCATCATAGAGTTAATTATCAATTTATTAGCATGTATAGATCATTCAATAATATGTATGCATCAATGGTTTTCCATCAATGGATATATTTGAATGTATATGAGGTTCTCCTTTGATGGTATCCTCTTATATATATAACAGAGATTATTTGGGAATTATCATGAAGATTATTTTTTCTTATCCACTTAGTGGGGAACTATACAGTGTATCATTATCTAGAGAAAGGAATGTTTCGTGATGTCGGGATCGAACCCAGAAACGATATTCCAATGTAACATTGTGAAAGGAATCAGAAACAATGCAGTTCAGTATTATAGAATATTACTATCATACCTTTTATGTTTATGTGATAAGAAACTAAATATATAGTTTATCGTCATGTAACATGGATGTTTATGTATAAGGTAAATAGTCAAAGTTGGTATGGGTCTTATGCCAAAGTAGCCTAGGGAACCGGAAAGGAGGATGGATTCCTCGTTATAATTAAACCAATGGGGAATATGGCCCATAAGGTATAGGATTGTTTAGGGGTGTTTGTTTTGGACATCATGGAGGCTTCCTAAATATCCCATATGAAGGGTGATAGAATACCACATTGTTCAGTTTTGGAGAACCTCCTATATTTGGGATTTTGGATGTATTGCCTCACATGGGACTATGGCCTTTTTAGAGGGTTAGGATGAGGATTACTCTTGAAAAGGATTCATGGACTATTTTATGACATTATTTGGGATTACACCTAAAGGGGATTCCATGTTAAAGGTACCATAAGGGTTTTTTAACTCATGGTTATTTGGAGTCTTGTTTTGGGGCTTATTACTAAGTAGAATACCCAGATTAATGGAAATATGATGGTGGATTACCCCTGATGTTGATTATAATTGACCTCGGGCCCTAGGTGGGCATCATATGTATCCTAATTATATAAGTAATGAGAGGTATCATAGTTAAATTGGTATCATGTTTCATGTAAGTGTTGTGATCATCTTTAACCTTTAATCCCATGTGAGTCATACACAATGTGGGAAACAAGGGGGAGAAAAAGATCTAAGATACCACATGATCTACTTTTGTTCACAAGGGGAAATGGTGACACAGCCCATTGGGAGAGAGATGAGGGGTTGAGTGTTCCCATATCCTCTATCCCAAGATGATTTTGGAAGAGGTTGTGGGTCCCAAACTTCCCTCTCTTGACATTACATTGGAATGGGTGTAGGATATGGAGATTGTGGAGGAAAGGTGGCAGGGGAGAGGGGAGAGGGCTCAGGTTCTCATCCCCTATTTTACCTAGTGGCTTGGAGGTAGAGAGTAGCATGATTGAAATATCATGTAATAATGTCTATAGGATTACATCAATATATACTCACAAAAATTGGTTACTTAGTGTGGGATAAGGATTTCATTCAATGTTTAATGGAAAATATAGTTTAATACCCACACTCCCATCATTTAACTAGAGGATCCTGGTAGTAGAGATGGGAAGAGGAGGACATGTTCCTAACCCTTTGTTTTCAAGTCCATGAACTCCCAAAAACTGTCCTTGGTTTTGGGGTCCTTGTTATCATGGAAATAAAAATACACACACACCTTGAGAATCCTAACCATCTGGTAGTACCTGTGTGAGATACCCCTGACCGTAGAAATACAAATAAAAATGGGTGACATGATGGTGATACTTTTACCAAGGATTTTCAGCCTAGAGGTATTGTGGAGTTTTCAAATTTTTCCCTTTTAGAAAAAGGATCCATCCGGAGAATATCCCTGCTATAGATATCTTGAAGGATATATCAAAGGGTTACCTTACAGAGGATAATGTGTCGGGTGAAAAAAAGAGGCTTTCATTGGGGTGCTCCACATATTTAAGCCTATGAGAACTGGTGAAATTGTTGGATATGAATCACCAGGGTGACTATACATGGGAGAAACCTTGATCAATCCTACAATGGTCTCCATAGGTGTTCTCATAGGTGACTCAAATAGGTCCCTTATTAGGGAAGGGTGCCTCACTGTAGTCTATGTTAATAATTGGGTTATAATATGCCTCATATTTTTGTTTCTATATTTAAATATCTTGGAGGAAATTATATTCACACCCACCCCAATACCCTCTTCTTCTGGTTTTAGAATTTTGCCTAAAATATTTCAATGGTCTTGAGCAAAACACTTTCATGAATAAGGCACCCGATGGCCTTCGAAAATTTCATTCAATAAAAATGAATACCCCAATGTCCTATTTATAAGAAAAAAAATTTCCTTAGGAAAAGTCTCTATCTCTCTCAGGAGTATTGAGAATATTCTCATGTGGGTCGGTCACGCATGGTTCTACACGGGTACCTTGCGTGTCGATAGTTCTTGGTTTAAATGGGAGGAATGATCTTTGAATTATTTTTTTATCCATGGAATTATTAATTTCACCTCATATATTATACCTATGGTGTTTACCTATACTTTATTTTCATCCATGTGATGAAACAAAGTGTCCAAAAAAGCCCCCATGTATTGGATCTGATCTAAGGGGGAGGGTTTGATACAAAAGTAATGGGATGAGAAGGATGGGTGACATTGTGAGGTAAAAACCAAGACATTTGGGCATGAATTCGGTGTTTTTCATCCACTTTATCGTGTTTCATAGTTTAGTTTTGTATGTGGATAGTGTAGTAGGATTCCTCGCCTATAAATAAGGTCTTCATTTCGATGAACATCTATCACGACTCTGAACATTTAGGTCTCTCCATGCCATTCAACCATGAAGACCCTCTACTGATGTTTTTTTATTTTCTAAAACCATCATTTGTGAAAACATTTCATGAAAATACCTACATGATGTATGTTCTTGGTTTAATTACTTACATGAGTATCATGAGTGATGAACCTATGCAATGAATTGAAACTAGGCACCTCCGTGAGCACATTTCATGAATTCATGCCATTTCCCAATTTTATCATTTTTTAAGATTTATTTAAAATGAAGTTCCCCTAAAAAAATTGATACTTCATTAAATGTTCGATGGATTTTATGAATATTTTAGTTTCTATTGAACATGATAATAAATGAATTTAGTGGATGATTATAGTCATAAGGAATGATTATTACAACATTTTTATACCACTCTTCTTTATCTTTTGGGGTCCTTGAGGAAATATCATTGTGAATTTCTATAGAGTGTCTATTTTTCACATTATTGTTATGTACATATATGGGAGGTCCTCACACTAGCTCAAAATAAATACACCCTTATCTATTTGTTTCAAGAATACCTGAATTTCACAAGATCAACATTTCCAGCATGGGTGAATATATCAATGTTGGTATATCATTCAAACCAGGTGTTTTAAATCATAACTAGTGTACTCTAGATCTAAAACCACAAACAGTTGAGTTAAACCCAAATTTCATTCCATCCATCATTTAGGATTCCCAGAGACATCAGTCCAAGAGATGGAGGATAGAATGGGACTTTATCCCAGGTTGGGGTTTGGAGCCTACATGGTTGTGGGCTTATTGGGAGTGCCAATACTTTTTAGAATTCAAATTTTAATTTAAGGTCATTAACTTATAGAAAACTATATGTTTTGGAAAAACTTATATGTATAAAATTGAAGAGTTCATTCCTAAGTTAGTGAGATAGTGGATCCCATAGATAAATTATTTATATCTGATGTATGGAATACTTGGAACCAGTTTTTTGGATGTTCAAAATATATTGAGGACTCCAATCCTCATAAATATGTATGGAAAATGTATCCCTCTGATGTTATTGTGGGATGATATGATAGGATTCCAACTGTATCATGTGATCAACTAAAAATAGATCATGATATTAAGAAGGAAAAATCCCACATTAGAGGGGATATTCTTCTAGAGGTATGGATTTGAACTATCCTAAGTAATAAGGGTAAAGTATATACTTGCAAGAATCTAAAAATATTTTCTAATCCAGTGAAGAGAAGATCAGTCGACCCCTTGTGGCCGATATTGTAGAATGGAGAGTATGACAATTGGGAATTTTAGATAAAGCCTAACGTTAAAGCTAAGGCATGTCTTGTGGGATTTCGTTCCATGTGGTTTAACACCTATTTTGACCTATCCATTATTTTAATAGTTACAAAATTCATGGAAATTTTTGTGTAGTGTCCAAGCATGCATGGACAAGGTTGTGGGATTTTCCATCATCATCTTTGAAAAAATCTATAGAATCCTACAGCAAGTTCTTGTAGGGAAGGATCCTTTCCAAGTCACTGGAACATTCCATGTTTTGTGGGGATGGATACCAACCCACATCAGAACCTAAAACATGAGAAGTAGGATCATGGTTCTTGGGAGTGTGTTTTGACCACATTTCCAGGATGTATGAAGGATTACTCCCATGTCTTTGAAACATAATGAAATAAAAACATGGTTGAGTTGATTTAAGGAGTTCAACCTCCTTACCTACTGGAATCACCATATATAAAGATTAAGTTAATGTGGGTAGGATATAAATGAGATGAGGTCATACATGATAGAATTTAGGGATGATGTTCTGGTGACTAATATAGATGATTCAATTTTATGTGAGGGTTATTCTCCCTACATGTTTTCACACCACGTCAAATGTTTACTGAGGAAAACAATTTCCTCCCTATGCATGTCATATTAGAAATTAAACTGATTGCATCTTAACAAATATGGATTCTCATAACCATGGAGTTGATGTAGGAAATGTTCAACCTTCCTCCAGTAGATGTAACATAAGGGTTAACCTTCCAGTATGATAATTTTCGGATTTCATCATACCTTGAAAGTGTGTTAGCCGAAGTCATTCCTCAGGTTTGGGGGAGGAAGAGGAGTTGTATAGATTCCTTAATATTGGATTTTTCTTCAACTCATTTATAGGATACTTTTTCAACATTTGATACTAATGAATATGAGGATCTTAGAGAAAATAAATATCTTCATGCGAGGTTCAACCTACCAGTCAT
Organism: Viscum album; assembly: GCA_963277665.1. NCBI lineage: Eukaryota > Viridiplantae > Streptophyta > Magnoliopsida > Santalales > Viscaceae > Viscum > Viscum album. The sequence goes on along the minus strand of OY728128.1, from coordinate 1,740,487,720 downwards.
AATTAAAAGGGCTACACCAAATGAGGTCGCACCAAGACTGTACATTCATCACCTCTGATAAAAGATATGTGTTTTAGTTTCATATCCTTCTTCTAAATTAGAAATGGGTGGTTTAATTCACAGACCCTAGTTACCCAGAGTCTATGCATTATTACATAATATTGGAATGATCAAAAAAGATCGTGTCACAAAAGACCGATTTGATTAGTAGCCTTAAAAATACTAGATACATTCATAAGTTTAAAATTAAATTATAAAATGAAAAACTACAACAACATAGTCTCCTTAGGACATAATCATATCCCTTAGACTATCCCAGTACGTTAGACATAATATACTTCTTCGTATCCTAGAAAAATAAAACATAGGAAAACATGAGCTCAGATGCTCAGTAAGGATAATAATATAGTAGGAACATTTATAAATAAGTATAAACAATAAAGAAATTTATTAAACTAAATAAAAATCCTTTTAAACATAACCATCATCATAAATGGAAAATATATATCAAAATAATACAATTTACTCACTCACATGGATAATCTACTTGTCTAATAATCACATGAAATTCAATATCAACATTCATAATGATAGAATGCATAATGTCAGACTTCATAACCACATAGTCAAGGCCTTGTGCCATTACTAAAAATAATATTTTGTCAAGGCCTTGTGCCAAGACACTGGTTTGTCCCATGATACCTACTGATTCATTGACGAGATATAGTAGGCTCCACCTGTCACATACTATGTCCAATGCATTCCTCATATGGAAAGATTTAAACATAACATAAACATTTGAATTAAAATGAGCATACGAAATGTCAATACATTTTCCATAAACCATGACTGCTAGAAAAATAACACATCCACAGTCAAACATATCACAAAACCTTCAAACAAAATGGAAGATTTTCATCATAATAAATCAACTTCAAACAATATTAGAATCCATTAAATGATATTGACATTGATGAAATCAAGACTATTTAAGAGAAATATCTATTTCTATTTTGAAATCATTTAAAATTCAGGTAATTATAATAGAAAGACTTTATTTCAAAAATATTATTATATGCTTGTAATGGAAGCTTTGATGATGTTATAATGGCAGAATATAGCCACAACCACTGTATAAGTTATAAAAACATTCTTACTATAATTTTGTCGAAAAGGTCGTAAAGTACCTTGTTTGGAAAACGACTGAAAAAATATTTTCGAAACGTATAATTTAAAATAAGGGTATAAATGACTTTAATCCTTTGTCTATTGAATAGTAAAAATGTTTTGAAATACATTTTTATGAAACATGTATGTGCATGACAAAGAGGTCCTAGTGGATACTTACGTAAAAACAACCTTGGATAATAAAGAGATTGTGAAAATAACCCTTACCTTATACTTTTCCTTAGTTGAGGGTTGGTTAACCTCTGGTATATTGGTGAAATAATAGTTATTAAATTATAAATTAACCATATATATTAATATGATATCATATATTCTTTTTTACTATTTCTTTGTTAATAATATTTTAGCATTATCATCGTTTCGGGTGTTAACTTATTCGTTTTACTTTATTTGCTTTGTTACGTAAGTAATGTTTGTTATGGATAGGATATATATTATTCATATTCATAATGATATTGATTCTTTAGTAATTATTTTTAATCATGAAATTAAAATTATTCTTGAATGGATATGATGGGGAATGAATCTTATCGCGTTCGTGGAGACGGTAATCTGTATGTACGCATGAGCAACAATATCATTCTTTTGAAATTTAAAGCATAATTAAATGGATGGTATATCATATATACATAATCATTAACATGTTATTTCTATTATTTACATCAATTATATATCATTATTATACTCCTCCAAATAATAATGTATTGAATAACAACTACACCACAACGTTGAGACGACAAGCATTACGTACGCATGTGTGGTGGCATGTTATTCATAAGATAGATAACATAATGAATATTGTTGTACCATTTTTATTATAACATTAAATTAGATAGATGATACTGTAGTTATTTATTTTATGGAAACAACAAAGAAAGAGGATGTGGAAGAAGAAAATAACTTGAAAGAGGTGGTGAGATAATTACGTCTTTTTCGGGTTCTTCATATTGATTTGATCAAGAGGGCTCCATAGGATGGATTTATGATCAAACTAATGCCTCTAGGATGATGGGAGGATAATGAAGATTATATTTGGGTAGGTTTTAGTTGAGAAAAATGGCTTTAATGGTTTGAATTTGAGATAATGGGATGGGCCCTTTTATAAGAGGTGTGAGGGAACTATAGGAAAAGATTGAAATATTATTTTATAATAAAATCATGTTATGTTTATAATCACTTAGAAATGGATTATTTAAAGTATAAGGTGGGTTCGGGTAGAAAACAAGTCAACCTATTGGTTTTCAATAGGTTTGGGTCACTATATTAACCTTATCTTTTAGATTTCACTCTTAGTTAAATAGTTTGACATTTACCATGTCTCTTTTTATTTTTATATTATATGGTTAATAAACGTAATATAAACTTCCATACGAACCCCAAGTGGTTCATCAATGAAATATATAATATTATTTAATCCTTTTGGCAGAACCATATAATTTTAGGAATAGAATACAAATTAAATATATAATATTTGTTTTAAATACTCTTTTGTGTAAATTTTGATAGTATTTGGTTTTTTGTTTTTGATAAATTCATAAAAGCAGTATTACATAGAACATAATTCATTTCATTAACCATAAAAAGTCATATTAATCTATAGAATTAGTGGAATTCAAAAAAAAGTCTCAAATTACATTTACATGGGTTTTAATAATTTAAATTATTTTAATATTTGATTTATGTGGTAATTTCGACATCATCATTATGTCATAAATAAATTAAATTATTTAAGGTATAAGAATTATAAATAAAATAAAATTATTTAGGAAATATTTTTATCTTTCACAAAAAATATTTATAGCGGATTTTATCTTATGTATAACCCTATATTGAAAAATGTTTTAGTTATTAACTCTTTTAAAACTTCTTTAAATATAATAATAATAAATTTCCTAATCTAATCCATATATACCAAAAGGGTTCATATTTTATTCCTACCATTGATTTTGGTCGAATTATACTTATCTAATAGAATTAGGACTCGTGTAAGGGAAATAATAATACCATTTTTACCCTGAAATACCCTATTTACTTTTAACTGTGGAAAGTAAAAGTAAAAATGTTACTATTCACACAAAATTATTTTAATCTTGTTGAACCACATTATTACTTACTCATATTTACCATGTATCTCGGATTTCTGAAATTAAACTCACAAAAGTGGAAAAATTATGTTTTATGTAAATTTGCAAATTCTTCTAGGAGGTGGGTAAAAGACAGTAAAAAGTTCAATAAAATATTTATACATCTAAAATTATTATAAACTTAATCCAATTAATTACATAAAACTTATATAGGTATTATGTTTCAATTTTGAACTAAAATAAATTTAATTAAAATAAATAATTATTTATATAATAATTTGGTTTTAAACTATAACTCATTGTTTTTCACTACTCATCAAAAAATGAATGTTTTCAGAAAAAAATTCACCATAAGCTAATTTCATTATTTGGAATCCAAAAATGAAGTCCATTTTAAAAGATAAAATTTAAAAATGTAAAAAAATTGGGCATTACTATTCTTAACAGCTAGTTCGATTGGTTGTGGTGTGTTAGAGCTCGAAGTTGCGTATAACACATGCTATTGTATTATTCAAAGAGACACATACTATGGAAGATTGGGGTGTTACATTATCCCCTTCTTCAAATACTTTCATCCTTGAAATTTCTAAAATATTTACTTTATAAAAAGACTCAGGTGGTTCTTCATCATAATCTCCTTAGGTTCCCATGTTACCTCTCCCATCTTATGGTTTCTCCATAGAACATTTACCAGACAAGTCGTCTAGTTTCTTATCACTTGTTCTCTTATATCAAGAACCTTTATTGGATCTTCACAATAAGATAGATCAGGTTCCAGTTCTAATTTCTCATTGTTGAGTACATGCGTTGGTTCAGGCATGTGTTTTCTCAATAGTGATATGTGGAACACATCGTGAACTTTGGAGAGACTTGGAAGCATTTCCAAACTGTAAGCTACATCCCCAATTCATTCTATACTTTCAAAAGGTCTGATGTACCAAGGACATAATTTTCCCTTCTTACCGAAATGTATAACACCCTTCCATGGTGATACCTTCAAGAAAACATAATCTCCTACCTCAAATTCCAAATCCATTAATTGGTTATCGGAATTTCTCTTCTCCCTACTTTGAGATGCTTTGATGTGTGTTAGGATTACCTTCACATTTTCTATCGTTTCCTCTCCAAGTTCTGGGCCTATGAGTGTTCTTTCACCAACATCATCCCAAAAGTTTGGTGTGCGACATCTTTTTCTGCATAATGATTTATATGGCTCCATCTAAATACTTGAATATAAGCTATTGTTATAAGAAAATTTTACCAGAGGAAAATATTGATACAACATACCTTGATTGTCATGTGAGCTTGATCTCAACATGTCTTATAAGGTTTGAATAGTTCATTTTTATTGTCTATCAGTTTGTGGGTGGTAGGTAGTGCTCAAATTATGCTTAGTAACCATGTATTTCGGAATAATTTTATAGAATCTTGATGTAAAATGTGGATCACGATCAGAAAAAATCGACAGGGGTACTCCATAATGTCTCACAACATCATTAATATATATTCTGGATAGATGATAAAGTGGTAAATCATCTCTTACAGCATGAAAATGTGCTGACATGGTAAGATGATCAACAATGACCCATATTGCATCATTCCTTCTTGGTGTATTTGGTAGTCACATTAAAAAGTCTATCCTAATATTATCCCCTTTCCACTCAGGTATGGGAAGAGGTTTCCTGAGTTCTCCAGGCTATTGCCTTCATGATTTGACTTGTTGACAAATGATACATCTTGACACCAAATCAGCAATCTCCCGCTTCATGTTTTCCCACCAAAAATGTTCCTTCAAATATCTATACATCTTAGTGCTACCAGGGTGTATAGAGAAATTGTAAAAATGAGAATCATCCAACAATTACCTTTTTAGATCTAGTATATTAGGAACACAAAGCCTCTTCTAAAATTTCAAAATTCCATCTTCATACGCAAAGTGACTCAACCTCGCATCATTCATAACATTAATCATCCTTTTAAACTCTTCATCATCGGTCTGAGAACTCTTTATCCTTTCTAGTAAAGGCAGTTTGGAAACCATTTAAAAAAGTATTGATGTTTCACCTCCCATGGTTATACCCATGTCTAACATTAATAGATCATTGAATGTAGGATCCTTTCCAACTCTCATCATGTTCACAACTCCATCATCCTTTCTGATCAAAGCATATGCCACCTTATTTGCCTTCATCGGGTGGTAGTGTATTCTGCAATCATAATCCTTGAGTAGTACAAGTCATCGTCTTTTCCTCATGTTGAGTTATTTCTATGAGAAAATATACTTCAAACTCTTGTGATCAGTAAATATCTCACATTTTTTACCATAGAGATGGTTTCTCCAAATCTTCAAAGAAAATATAACAGTTTCTAAGTAAATATCAAGAGTGGGATACTTATTTTCATTAATTTTTAGATGTCGTGATGCATAGGCAATAACTCTATCATTCTGCATAAGGACTCAACCATGCCCTTTCTTTGATGCATCACTATGAATAACAAAACCATCATTCCCTGATGGAAGAGTCAAGATAGAAGAATTTACTAATCATCTCTTCATCTCTTAAAAACATTCTTCACACTCTTTTGTACAAACAATTATAACCACTTTACGTGTAAGAATTGGTAATGGGTTAGCCAACCAGGAAAAATTCTAGATGAAACATCTATAATAACCTGGTAAACAAATAAGACTTCATACCTCGATTATACTAATTAGTGTTGACCATTTAGGGATTTCCTTGGTCTAAGAAGGATCAACAAAGATTCCATCCTTAGAGACAACATGGCCAGGAAAAGAAATCTCCTGAGGCTAGAATTCACAATTTCTAAACTTCCCATATATTTCATGTCTTCTAAGAGTATTTAGAATAATGCACAAGTGATTTTCATCATCTTAATAGATTTTGGATTATACCAAGATGTCATCAATAAATACCACTAGAAAGTCATAAAGATATTACTTTAAAAATATATTTATTATATCTATAAAGATTGAGGGTTCATTAGTCAATCCAAAAGGCATTACGGTAAACATGTAATGTTCTTACCTGGTTTGAAATGTTGTTTTCAGAATTTCATCCTTCTTTACACACAACTAATGATATCCAGATCGAAGGTCAATCTTTGAAATGTATTCATATCCTTGAATTTGGTTGAATATATCATCAATGAGGGGAATCAGATACTTGTTCTTTATTGTTATACCATTGATCTTGTTTTAGTCAATTCACAACCTCATATATCCATCTTTCTGCTTAAAAAAATAACAGGGGCTCCCCATGGAAAAACACAAGGGAAAATAAATCCCTTATTACTCAATTTCTCTAGTTGTTTCTTTAGATCCACTAATTCTACATTTTACATTCTATATGTGGTCTTCGATATGGACCTTGAACCAGGAATTTAGTCAATAGAAACTTAATTTCTCATTCTGGAGGATGTCTATGTAATTCTTCTAGAAACACATCAACATATTCTTTCATAATAGGTATATCCTCTATTTGAAAATTATTTTCTTCGCCCACAGTTATTTCATTCTCTTCCTCCCCAATACTTTAATTTAGTTGAGCTACAATGGGTGGATCTAGATAAGAATTAGGTGGTGACGTTTCTGCTCTAATGATATGGTGTTTATTATCATCATCATCAAAAATTGTATCCTATTTCTTCTTTCAATAAATCATTACATCATGGTCAAAAATCTAATCATTTTTTAGGATTATATCAAATTTAATCATGGGAATTATGATGATATCCGCAGATAAATAACGTTTATATGCCTTAATGGGACTGATTCACATAACTTTGTTGCAATGATACTTCCCTTATGAGTTTTTACTAACTACTCTCTTGTTAATTCAAATGGGAAATATCTAATTTTCTTAGAAAACAAGGAAGATATGAAATAATGGGATGATCCAGAATTAAATAATGCATGTGCTAAACCTGAAGAAACCATTAAATTATCTGCCACTGCGTCTTTCGGAGATTCATCCTCAACAGTAGTGATAGCATAAGATTGGCCTTGATAACTTGATCTTTTCTGAGGTATGTTCCCCTGACGCTTAAGAAATTAATTTGCATAATTTCTCATTTCTGTATAATTTATGAATTCAACATAAACAACCTCTTTATTCCCCTTATAATCACGAGCTTGGTGGCCTTTTTCACCACACTTGTACTAAACACCCATTCCGTTTGGACAAGTACCAGGGTTATTCTTTAAACATTTACTACAGGATGGATATTCAACTTTTCCCTTCATCCCCTTATTTCCATTCCCAGAGTGTTCAGAAGCTCTCTTCTTCTCTTTCTTTTCTTCAAAGTCATATGACTTAGATAATTCTTTTTCTGTCTTGATAGCACATGAGACTATATCTTCATACCACGAGATGGATTTTGAGACTAATGCTGAATGGAGAAATAGTTTTAACCCATCCAAGAAATTATCAATATTACTTCTTTTTTTACCTATATAAATTTCTGCATGCCTCACTAACCATGTAATATTAGCTTCATACATTGCGACGTTCTCATCCTCTTTTTGCCTAAAGCTCCGAAATTGTCTTTCCATATCCGCTCGATCATCATGAGGAAAGTATTTTTTTAAGAAAATTTCTTTAAACGACCTCTATTACATAATAGATACTTCATAATCTTCATTTTTGTTTTGAATTAATGACCACCATTGATCAGCATCTCCAATGAGGTGTTAAAATGCCATGACAACTTTTTCCCATTCGCTACTCCCCAAGTCCTGTAATATTTTCTCTAAGTAATTTATCTATTGCTCAGCTACTAATGGGATTCTACCCCCATTGAATGTTGGTTTTTGTTTCTTTATGAAGTGATCAAGCATTGATCCTCCACGCTGCGGATCAGGGTCCTCCATATGGGTATGGTTATTATTCATAACCCGAATGAGTTGTCCCTGTATAGTGATAATCTATTCAACACTAGTTGTATCACCAGCTCAACTATAACTCTCTTGAGCAGGATGGAAATCCCGAAATGGAGAGCGTGCATTTATATAGATTTCATTCTTTCCACTAGGTTCCATTTTTAAACAATGGAATACACTAGATTAGTTTATGAATTTCAATACATAATTCCAAACATATAACATAGTTAACATAAATTGAACATTTTATGGAAATAATCCAGAATCATAAAAAAAATGTTTTCATTGAGGAGTTAATTACTCATAAATCCTTCATAATTTTTTGAAAAGAAAATGGGGATTATCCTAAGCATGTCCCCCTGGAGTGTCATAACCAAGAGTGCAGCAAGACTCGTTGTTCTATATGAGTTCTAGTTCGAGTCTAGCTCAAAGCGGTGTTTTCAGGTTTTACCGTTATGCACATCTATGCCAGAGCTACCACTACCTGCTCATATCTAGATAGGGATTTATTTCTAGGAAAACTCAAAAAATCACTACAGTACCAAAATTATAGGAAGTTCTTCTATACTAATCCTCAATGTCTATCTTAGGGTACTGTTCTCTAATCAATGTTTTCATAAATCTAGCTTCCAAGGTTTGTACTAATATTCCCCTAATAACAACTGTAACACCCCGAACCTAGTTACCCAGAGTCAGGGAATTATTAAATAACATTGTCATGATCACAAAAGATCAAGTCTTGAAAGATCGATTTGTTTAGTACCCTTGGAAATACGAGATACATTCATGAGATTTACATTACATTATAAAATGAAAAACAACAATAAAATAGTGTCTTTAAGCCACAGTCATATCCCTTAGACTATCCCTATAGGTCAGTCATAAAATACTTCTTCATATCCTGGAAAAATATAACATAGAAATGGGTGAGCTCAGATGCTCAGTAAGGATAACAATATAGCATAAACATTCATAAATAAGCCTAAACAATTAAGGAAATTTATAAAAATAAACAAAATAATTTACAAAATAAACATCATCATAAATGTAAAATATAAATCAAAATAATTCTATTTTCTTACTCACATGTATATTCTATTAGTCGAATAATCACATGAAATATCAATAGCCACTTTCATAATGATAGAATGCATAATGACAAACTTCATAACCACATAGTCGAGGCCTTGTTCCAAGAATAGAAATAAGATTTTTTCCAGGCCTTGTGCCAAGAGACTAGTTTGTCTCATGAGACCTACCGATGCATCGAGGAGCTATAGCGGGCTCCACCCATCACTTACTTTGTCCTATGCATTCCACATATGAAATGTTTTAAAGATAACATAAACATTAATATTAAAACTAGCATATGAAATTTCAATACTTTATCAATAAACCATAAATGGTAGAAAAATAACACATACAGAGTCAAGAATATCACAAAAACTTCAATACAAAATGGAAGATTTACATCATAATAAATCAACATCAAACAGGAATAAATCCATTAAAGGATGTTGACATTGATGAAATAAGGACTGTTTGAGAGAAACATCTCATTCCCTTTTAAAATCATTTAAATGTCATGTAATTATAATACAAAACCTTTATTTTGAAAATATTTTATAAGATTGTAAGGGAATCATTGACGATGTTATAACGGCAGAATATAGCCAAACCCACCGTATAAGTTAAAAAACATTCTTACCTTAATTTTGTTGAAAAGGTCGTAATGTATCTTGTCTGGAAAATGACTAAAATATTCCTTTACAAAAATATAAGTTCAAATAATGGTATAAATGAATGTAAACCATTATTTAGTAAATAGTAAAAAATATTTGAAATAAATTTTTATGAAACATGGATGTGGATGATAAAGGCATCCCATACTTAAAAACAACAACAGATAATAAAAAGATTGTGAAATTAACCCTTACCTCAAACCTTTCCCTGGTCGAGGGTAGGTTAACCTCCTGTATAATTGTGAAATAATTGTTATTAAATTATACAAGAACCATATATATTAATACGATATCATATATGATCTTTTAATATTTCTTTGCTAATAATATTTTACTATTATCGTCATTTCAGGTGTTAATTGATTAGTTTTTTTTATATTATTTCTTACATAAGTAATTATTTTTATTGGTTGGATGTGTCTTATTCATATTTATAATTATATTAAGTCTTTAAGAATTATTTTTAATCATAAAAATAAAATTAGTCTTCAATGGATACGATTTGGAATGAATCTTATCACGTTTGTGGAGACGGTAATCCGTACGTACGGACGAGCGACAATATCATTATTTCCTAATTAAAATAATATTTAAATGGATGGAATATCATATATAAAGAATCATTAACTTTTTATATATATTATTTACATCAATTATACATCATTATTATACCCATAAAAATAATAATGTATTGAATAACAACTACACCAGGACGTGGAGATGGAAAGATGTGTGTACACACATATGGTGACATGTTATTCATAGGATGGATAACATAATGAATATAGTTGTACCATTTTTATAATAAAATAATAGTATATAGAATTTACTGGAGTTATTATTTTATAATGAAAACAACAAATGAAGAGAAAGTGGAAGAATAAAACAACTTGAAAGAGGTGGTGGGATATTTACCTCTTCTTCGGGTTCTTCCTTTTGAATTGATCAAAAGGGCTCAAAAGGTTGGATTTCTGATCAAACTAAGGCCTCTAGGATGAAGGGCGGATAGTGTAGAGGATATTTTTGCAGGATTTTTTTGAGAAAAATGACATTGTAGGTGTGTATTTGAGAGAATATGATGTGCCCTTTTATAAGAAGGGTGAGGTTCACCTTAGGAAAAGATTCAAATGTTATTTTATAATAAAATAATGTTCGGTTTCTAATGGCTCCAAAATGTACTATATAAATGATATGGTCGGTATGGGTTGATAACCACTCAACCAATAGGTTTTATACATGTTTGGGTCACTATATTAACCATATCTTTTAGATCTAACTCTTAGTGAAATAGTTCGACAATTACCATGTCTCTTTGTATTCATATATTATATGGTTAATAATATTATTATAAACTTCTAAACGAAACCCAAGTGGTTCATTAATTACATATATGGTAGTGTTTAATCTCATTGGTAGAAAAATAGGTTTTTACAAATATAATTCCAATTAATAATGTAATATTAGTTTTATAAACTATTTTATTTCCATTTTGACACTATTTGGTATTTTGTATTTTCTAAATTCCTAACAACATTATTACTTCTAGAAAAATTCATTTAATCAACCCTAACATGTCATATTAATGTATAAAATTAGTCTAATTCATAAAAAGTCTCAAATTACCTTTATCTGAGTATTTATAATATCAATTATTTTAATATTTCCTTAATAAGGCAATTACTGCATCATCATTGTGTCATAAATAAATTAAATTATTTAATTTCTAAAAAATATAAATAAAATTCCATTATTTACAAAATAATTTAAATTTCTAATTAATATTTATAGTTGAATTTATTTTATTTAAAACCCTATATTAAAAAATGGTTTATTTATTAAACTTTGAATTTAACTCTTATAACTCTTCCTTAAATAAAATAATAATAAATGTCCAAATCTAATCAACGAGAACCAAAAAAAGGTTCATATTTAATTCCTGAGGTTTTTTTGGTCTAATTATACTTATCCAATAGAATTAAGACATGTTTTTGGGTAATAATAATATCATTTTACCCTTAATTACCATATTTACTTTTAACCGTGGTAAATAAAAGTAAAAATATACTATTCACAAAAAATTATTTTATCTTATTGAACATAATTTTAAATACTGATATCAACCATGTCTCTAGGATTTCTGAAATTAAACTCATAGAAGAGGTAAAATTTTGTTTTATTTAAATTTGAAAATTCTCTTATGAGGTGGGTAAAAGTCGGTAAAAAGTTCAAGAAAATTTTAATATATCTAAAATTATTATAAACTGAATCTAATGAATTACATTGAAATTATATTTTTATTATGTATCTATTGTGGCCTAAAATAAATTTAAATAAAATAAATATTTATTTAAATTAAAATTCGGTTTTAAACTCTAACTTAGTGTTTTTCACTATTCATAAAAAATTTAATGTGTTCATAAAAATACAAAAAATTAACACTAAGATAATTTCTTTATTCAAAAAACAAAAATAAAATCTATTTTGAAAGATAAAATTTTTAAAATTTCAAAAATATGGTGTTACTAATCAGAATGACTAGTTTGATGGGTTGTGGTGTGTTAGAAATCGATGTTGCATACAACATATGCTTTTGTATTATTCAAAGAGAAGCATACTGTGAAATCTTGGGGTGTTATAGTTGGGAAGCCTATGAAACCCAGGCTTACTGAATCATATCCATTTAAGGGAATCATGGCTTTATAATTAGCGTGATGCACAATATTAAAAAAAAATTGGGCAAGTTTGCTGATGCTAAAATAAAATGGGTGATCCTATATGATAGGCTACGAATCATGAGGGTAGGAGTTTTTCCATAACTAATTGATATTATATTTGAGGATAATCCTAATAGAGTGAGGATTTATATCAAGGAATAGTAGATTTTCATTTATACAATGTAAGGCTGGATTCCTATCATTATACGGAAGGAGGATATGAAGAGATGTGGCACTATTGAAGTGATCAATCATTCATATTCTGAGGAATGGTATGCACATGTCAATCTAGAATAATTAAGTTATATTATTCTAGTACACTTGTCTTATTTGCCTCTATATTTTAGTAAAAATATTATTTATAACAGGGAATTCCATATTAAATTTTTTTAGTGGGCCTGAGGGAGAGCAATTAAGGTTCTGTTATCACAGTATCACACTGACAGTACACTGATTAGGGTTACTAGATCACCCCTCAAACCAAGAGAGTTATCTACAGGCCAACAAGCCATGGTGGATGAGATTGTATGAGAAATATCACTAACACATCCAATTCTTATTTTGGGGGGGGGGGGCAGTTTTATCCTAATTCTACTGAAAAAGAAAATTCTTTGGAGAAAACAATCATTGTTCAAGCCTCCATATAGAAGTGGTGAGTAATTGTAGTTTGATTAAACTTTTATTTATTAAGAAATAAATATAACCCTTCTTTTATTCCAATATAATCTCCTTATATTTTCTCCATAATTTGGCTCAAAAAATGGATCTCTAAGAACGAAGGAGGTAATTTTTGACCAAGCATGGATATATATTGGTGAATGGAGTCCCTCAATATAAGAGGTTTTCAATGTTATGTATGTATCATCTAACAAATTCCACACTCCTATCACCATTCAGGACACTACTATTGATTTGGAAAAAGAATCTAGTAATGACATGGATACTTCATATGATGTCACGTGGCAATGATTAACTTCGATTTCTGTTACAATTTAGGTTCATCTTATGCACCAGAGGACCCTACGCCCATTAATTCTGACCCTATGGTTGTCACCGAGTATTTTTTGGATCTCAAGTAATTTTAAATGGTTCATGTTCTTGTTTTTTAGCCAAATATTCAACGCATACCCACATGCGAGATTACCACATAGCCTAGGATGCCAATTGATACCATGAGAAATCATGTAATTACATTTAATGAAATACTAAAACATTTTATACTTCCAACTACTTTACTATATTTTTTAGGAAATAAAAGGTAATGTAATGGACATTAGTCTTTATTTTTTATAGATGAATCTCTTTTCCTTATGATCTGACCATCTCTCTTTGAATCATGTTGTTCCATTCATGGTGTATGTTACAAAAGAGGTGTTGGAATATGACCTTGAAGTCCATGTTAGTAACACCTTTGAAGAGGGGTGAGTTCAGGTGTTCTTTGATACAAGGAGTCTTCTTGATCCATTCCTAAAAATATCATGTAGACTCGGTTGGGGTCCTCTCATCAATAGGTGACAGCTCAGACTATTGAAACTGAGGATTCTAGAGAGGAATCCTCTCGATGTTGTTAACCTACTACTGGGAAATTTTCATATAATATTATGAGCATGCCTCATTTCCACATTTTATTAGGCTAAAATGATTATAAATCATTATTTAAAATTATCATGTTTTTTATCTAGGTCTGATGGAGGCACTGCTATACTAGCACATCCAGCATCAGAATGTGAGAAATCAACTATCTTGGAGGGAGAAGAGAAGGAAACATGTTTGACTAATATTGTTCTAGAGTACATTATAGACACTAATAGAGTATATGAGTCAAACTTAGAGCTATTGTATTCTATTAGTGTCACATGTGTCTAGGCTTGATAGATATTTCCGAAGAAAATTAATTAGGAATCTATAGAAGAACTTCCCTCAGAGCTTGAAAAAATTACAGTTCTTCTGGGATTGTTGGGATTTGGGGGATTGGATTATCACCCAATCTACACTACTATGAAGGAGACTACTTGAATTCAGGATCAATTGTATAAGCTTCACCAAGGACTCAAAAATTCAAAACATTTCTCCAGCATTGATGACATTCAATATTAATTATCTAATGTCTAGGTCATCCATAACACAAAGCTGGTAGAATTTGAACAACTAATCAAGGAGCATACCATTAAAGCATATCCACTTCAATATTAAATGAATTTCTTTCAGGGGGAACATGAAAAACTCTACCATTAATTGGTAAAATCCAAAATATAAGTGTCTAAATCCATTTATACTATAATATAATCACTTATCTGTGCTGAGAAGACTGAAGCCGGTCAATTGAATGAGATTCAATGAGTGGATAATGGGTCTGGAGAGACCACTAAATAGATGAAGATTTATGTTGTATTCATTTTTTAATATATGTAAGAGAGACTCCATATTGTGGATACTCCACCAGGTTTTTTTCATAAATGAAAATAATTTTGTTTTCATTCATATATGTCATCATCAAATTTCTATTTTTGTGTTCATAACATAAAAGAGGATTTTTCTATCCCGACATCTTCATACCAGCTAATCATAACCACAATGATCGGGATAGGGGATTCTATAATTTTTACCTAATATAAGGGGCCTAGTGAGCACAGTTTTATTATTTCCAGGGACATATTGAAAACCCACCAATCAATATATCTTTTTATGTAATCACCCTAATTTTTACCTATAGCCACATATGATGGAGATTCAGTGGGTGAGACTTGGAATTTTTTTATTCCCCCCTTTCTGGGTTTTTGGCATAAATAATATTGCGCCAACATTTTTTCAAGGATTGAATTTTGTATAGACCTAAAGGAGTACATTTATAGAGAACAGAGACTCTACATTTTTTCAAATATAAATTTTCATTTTTTGAAATCTGGTAAGTACTGAGTCTCTTTTCATAGACAGATTAATGTTATTAAAATATTACAAATAAAGCTAGTTCTTTATGTGAAATATCTTTGACAATGGAATTTTGAAATAATTCCCCAAATCAGGATCATGTGTCAATAATGTACTAATATTCTTTAAATATTGAATGTGGAATCACGATCCATGATTTAGTGTGTCAGAAATCCAAAATATGATGGTAGGGAATAGAAGAGGTCTTTCCATAGAAATAATTTACTTCTAATTGAAAAACCTATTTTGTGGGTTTTTTCATGTAAGGCCAACCAGGGACCTTACAATATAGTCAACAGTGAAATTCATTTGATGGAAGGCCCATTTATTTTTGAGCAACTCATGAAAAACCCACTGGGGAATATTATATTATATTCATGAAAATATGTTATCTAGAATTCTTAAAATCTATTACTAATGATCAATGTTTGATATTTATATTTCTTAAGACCACTCTGAGTGGTTTTTTCAAAAGTATTTTTCTGATAATTAAAGGAATATATTACAGTTAGTGGCCCTTAACGGGAACCACTCCTACAAAAATTAGTCTCTATTGATGATGGGTACCTTTTGTTAAAAAAAATGTTACGGGGATGATCCCTTTCTAACAAGGGTTAAAGCATTATGCAGTTTAATGTCAGGAAACTAAGAAATTGATATGGTATTTTAATGTCTTATGATGAGGAAAGTATGATATGTAGTTTAAAGACATACCAAATGGAAATTAAGTAGATATAATTTATGGTCTTTTGCATTGAATGAAATGTTGATGATTATCTCATTCATGGTAATCTTTCTAGAAATACTCTACCATATTCAGGTGTGAGAGTATGATGTTAAAAGCTATAATTTTGTGATTTTTGGATATGAAGAGTTGTATGGAAAAGGGGACTATGACATCAGAGGAGGTATCTCTTGAGAATTTAGTTTGCACTTGTTTAGAAATCCATTATAGGGGTTTTCTCATGAATTGATTATTAGGGTTCATACTACAAAGTCAATAGAGGAATATTCATTTTCACATTCCCAACGTCTTGTGAAAAACCCAATATGGCATGTTACAACATGTTCAAGAAGATATATCCTGAAGAATATCCACATTCCATCACTAAAAATACAATTGATGTT
Source organism: Viscum album (assembly GCA_963277665.1). Taxonomy (NCBI): domain Eukaryota; kingdom Viridiplantae; phylum Streptophyta; class Magnoliopsida; order Santalales; family Viscaceae; genus Viscum; species Viscum album. Next base: position 1,740,471,036 of record OY728128.1, on the reverse strand, counting down.
TTTGGGGATTTATATTTACTCATGTACAATGTTTTATAAAGACCCAAGCATTTTCCATTTAATAATACAAGATTTTAAGCATAATTATACATTAGAGTAAAAGCTAGGGGTCGTAAAGTCTAGTGTCTTGAAATACTATGTATATAGAAATGATAACATGGAACTAAATAAAAAAAAATTATTTAGTATTCAAATTGATCTCCAAACTTACATTGTTCTCAAACATCTGCATAGGTTACACTGGGGAACCCATGAACAAAGGTATGAGCTAAATATCCCAAAATGGTAATAACCATAAGAATAAACCATAAGCACATGGGATTGAATAAATGACATGATGATATAAAAAGGAATGTAATATATAGAATCATAACATATAAACATGGAAACATATAAACATGGAGTCGTAATAATGTTTCGTCAATATAAAACATGAATCTATCATGATTCAATGCTAACCTCAAACACCATTTCACATGGTAGAACAATACAAGGCTAACCTCCAAGACCGTCGCAAATGGTAGCACAAGAAAAGGCTAAACAGCAAGACCATTACAATTAATGTATGATGAGACTCAACATTACCCAATGCATTGGAGTGCTATCTGGATGAACCTATCTTAAATTTTCATGAATATTTTTTGCACATAATGAATTATACATAATCAATCTTACATAAACATAAGTGTTACTGACGGAATGAATTGGGTACCATAATCTCATATTGAAGAATAACAAATGTGTGTATCATAAAAGTGTTATTCAATAAAAGAAACTTAATTATACACAAAAATTCATAATGAAAAATATAAATTTATAATGGTAAGTTATTTCAAGTATAAGTTTCAACATTTAATAAATATATTTAATAATATTTATCATTAAAACATTTTTTGTGTGGTTTTATGGAAAATAGACTTGAGAAAATAATATAGAAAAAGGAATAATCCTTTATATAAAACAAAAATATCACAAATTGAGTTCATATAATTAGAAAAATTATATTTTAAAGACAATGGTGTCTTAAAACTAAATATATAGAGCATGTGAAATCGGTTAAGAACTCCATAAGATCCCTCAAAACAGGTTTTCTTATTGGGAATATTAAGGATGGAATCACATAAAACATGTATATACCTAAAATAAAATGATAAAATATTCATTAAAAATGAATATGGTACATTTATAAATATTTTAGATTATACAAATAAACATATAATAAAACTTCATGTTGGTAAAAGGATGAAAAAAAACCCTAAGGAATAAAGGTGGATTGGGTAGAATCCATTACCGATTATCGGTGTGGTATTGAGTGTACTTAACATTCATTAATGAGAGAGAAATGGGGTTTCTATTCACATATACATCTTAAAGAAAGAATGTTGGAGGTGGAAAATAATACACCGTCATTTTGGATTACACATAAACATGCATAACATAGAGGACATTTATTTAAAAGTGAAATAAATGGGAAACCATACTTTAAGCTTGATTGTGTTATTAGGTTGATCTTAATGACCTGAATAATAAAATTAGATAAATTAATTAATAATTCCCAAACCTATTGTACATTTAAAATGTTTGTTATATCTTTTTTGTGTTCATTCATGATGTTTATTTTGGGGTAAGTGGTTCAATTCCATAGTTTGGGTCCATTTCTTTCATTGGTTTTTACGATCACTTTACTTATTTTCAATAACAAAGAATCATGTAAAATGTTGATTGTTTGTCAAGAATTGGGGTTATATTTTATTAACGAAAATGTATAAGGTTATAAGGTTGTAAATTTAATTTGTTTACTTGTATTGAATATGAATCAATTTCAAAAAATTTAGTGATATCCTTTTGGGTTTGTTGGATGTTTTTTATCACCACAAACTCAATTTTCATTATAACTTAATATCATGTGTAAAAAAAGATTTTAGAACATTAAATAGGATATATTAAAAAATAATATGGTACAAACATAAAAAAAATTGTTTCATTGACATAATTGAATATGGAAAAAGAAATTAAAAAACCATCATCCTTGAATGTGGAAAATTAATGCATCGCAAGAGGTGTCTTTACTACTAGTTTTAAAGAAGAATAAAGGAGAGATGATAAAATCTTATTCCATAATCATCAAAAATATAGTACATGAAATGTATTGTAGTTTTCATAAAATTTGTGTTAGGATCAGTAAGGATAAACAATAAAACCAAAGAATTTGAAATGAATGGAAAATAATAGAATTAGCGAATTTACCTCTTGAATCAATCATCCTTGGGAGCCTCTTAAGGGGAGAATATTTTTCATTTTTAAGAGACTAAGGAATTTTGGATGTGGCGGAGGAGCTTGGGGTGATATTTGGTGTCACGAACCATTCCAAAGGCTCATGCCATGACTACCCCAAGCCCGCCTTACAAAGACCTAGGGCTGGCGACTAGCACCAAAGGGGTAATTCCTTAAAACTGGGAAGGCATTGCCTTTATAACTAGAAATGCACAAAACAGAGCACACAAATAGATAAAAAACACTAAGTAAACTATATAACAAAAATGTTCTGAAAAGTAAAAGGGGCCAGAAATACAATCCCAACTATAAAGTAAAGGAACTGGAAATAGAAGTACAACAGAAGAAAGGAAAAATAGATGTTGGATTGTCCTCCGGGATTCCTACCTAAAGGGTAGGTACAGATATCCTCCTCAACAGTCAACTTCTATTAGTCTAACCTGTGTAACGACTCGTCTTAAGTTCCACCTCCTGGTACCGTCGAATCCTGGTACACTAAACCTCAGTCAGCATTATTTTTCTTCTACAACCAACAGAATGAGGTGCGAGCATATCCCATACAGGGGTGAGTATAACGATACTTTGTAGGGACCCTGATACCCTCAAGGTCTCACAAAATCCAAAAAGGATTAAAAAAAAGGTAAGAAGACAACAAATAATCCCACATAAGTATATTCCAATGCATATACCTATGTTATCATGTAATCCATCTCAATCATGAGGTAAACACAAAAGTTACTGACTCAACTCACACAGGTATACATCTTATGTAGAGAGATAGATATGATTATATGTATCCACTAAATCATCTACACTATAGAACCCACATTGGATCCTGGAACAGTAGTCAGAGCTATCAAACCCATGTAGGATCCTCGAATAGTAGTCAGAGATTTCGAACCCACGTAGGATCCTCGAACAGTAGTCGGAGCTGTTGAACCCATGTAGAATCCTGGAACAGTATTCAGAGCTATCGAACACATGTAGGGTCCTAGAACCGCAGTCAGAGCTTTCTAAACCACATAGGATCTTGGAACTATATTCAGAGATGAATAATCCACACAAAAATATCTCAAAGCTTCTCCACTTCATATAGGTCTCAACGCAATCGACAGTTCGTCAATCAGACGTTCGGTCTGTGAGTTATAAGCTTTTTAGTCCCTGGGGCCCGGTTGGATTCGTGCACGATCAACCTGACCATTTCTCAACTATACCCCAAAATTCAGTGGGGTATACTCTAAGGGACCAACGCTCCTTGATTATCAGTTCCACTGATTGTTTTTCAAATGGACTCCCGATGCCAAATATATAGCCAAAAGAACATAAAGGGTCGGTAGTGGGCCCAGGTCCAGTCCAACCCAACCTGAACATGTCTAGGACAACCCGACCTGGCCCGTTGGGTTTATCCCAACCCGTTAGTTAGGTCAGCAAGTTAGATTTGGACCGGCATGTTGGGTCCAACCCAGCAGGCCACGAGAGCGTGGACCGATCGCGAGTGGGTGGACCGACAGTGGGTCGGCACGACAGCGGTTCAGCCCCGAGGGAATAGTGTATGTGGCTTGGCCCGGAGGAGAAAATCTTTTTCGGTCTGGAGCATCAAGGGGGATCAGTTTGTATGGCTCATCCAGGGAGGTCGAGGCCAGTTCGGCCATGAACACTATGGGGTCACGGTTCAGGTGGCTCTGCCCAAAAGACCAGGTGGCCAACGGGCATCCTGGAGCCGGGAGGTGTAGCCAGCGCGGTTCAGTCGGGTTGCAAGGGAGCCCGACGGCGAGTGGGAGACTACAGGCTGCCAGGAGGCTGGTGGGTTGCTGGTCAGTCAGAAGGCTGGTGGGCGGTCGGGATCCGGTTCGGCAGAAGTGTCGTGGGGGTGGCGCCGGGAGCGTGGTCATTTCTTGTCACCTCTGTCACCTCATCGTGTCTTCACCATGTCAAAGAACATCAAAAAGGAGATCAATGGAGGGAGTCAGGCCATGTTAGTTTGGCCCGCACCCTCTACATTCAGGGTGATAGAAAGCGGTTCAAAAGATTCATGATTTTCAAAGAATTTTCAAGATAGAAGAAAGAAGAAAACACCCCACATCATCGCACAAATGAAGGTTCCCAGCCTGCAAGGTAAACATCCACAACAATACTTCGTTTTAGAAGGGAAGAAATATAGGAATAATATCATATTCAAATACAACCCCTATCCTTGTTTGATATTTGTTGATGGAGTCTCAGAAATGAATATGGATCATTGGAAAGGATGGATGTCAGAATTTTCCGAGATCATCAGTTGGTATTCCAGCTCGTCGTAGTCGAAGACGTCCTACGTTGAAGGAGGTTCTGAGGAAGAAGTTATAATACGCTCTTCATCATCTTTCTTTGTTTTAAGAATTCTTTCTTCTTTTTTCATTGGGAAGCGCTTTTCTCCCTAAGCACTCTCTCTTCTCCCATGTTCCACCAAAAGACAAATTCCAAGAAAAATAATAAATTATGTTTATCTAATATTTAATGGTTGGCACAAAATTCAAATAGGGTATATTAATTAATTGAAAGAGTTGTCTCAATTAATTAATGAGGATGATTTGTCACATTATGTGATATTGGAGTTTAAGACGTTCCCTTACAAATAATGGTAAATTTGAGGGTTTCTCCCCATTAATGGGGAGTTTCAAGTGGATTTAAAACCCGGGTGGTCCCCACCACAATTAACATGAAGAGGAGTTTAGGTTCGGGTGCGCCCCACCACCATAACCTCTCATGGGAGGTTAAGGTGTGGTGGTCCCCAACCCTAACTTCCACAAGGAGGATTTAACCAACAAAGTAAAAAATCTGTCCACACAACTTTATTTTTATTTCATTGATTCACTGAAAATCCAAAAACTAACTTTTATTATTGACCCACTGTCATCGCGGTGAAAGTCTCCTTAATATAAAAATGGTGTTGTGAGTTCATCGGTGCCCTCAGATTTCAATTCCGAGCACCGGTTCGAAAGTTATACAAACTAGCTCATATGTTTACTCAATGTACCTGAACAAAACTTTAGAAATTTATTCCGGGCACACCTGGCCTTTAAATCATGTGTATACATTGTTGATGCTACTTTTTGATCACATTGTCTAAAAGAATGGAAAGGGAAATGACTTAGCACAAATTGATTCATCCTTGGAATAAAAAATCAAAAATCGACAAAGGCATGAAAAAGGCTTCAAATGAAAAAGGGTCGCGTAAGTTCCATCAATGTCGCGCAAGTGGACTTGCACACAACCTACTGGTTGCACAAGTGACTTACACGCCCTAAAGGATAACTGTCTGGGGTCTTCTCCAGCCTATAAATACCCTCGGTGGGCCCCCCATTTCGAGAGGAATTCTTCCAGAATTTAGACACAAAGCTATGAACGCCCAAGTCTCTTATTCAGGTCTTCTGAACACTTCTATGGTAATTCATCATCTAGAATGGAAGGTCTAAACAAGAGGACTATGGTATAAGTGTTAGAATTCACTAACACTTGCGCGCCTAAGTGTTTTACCCTTAAAGGAAATGTACACACTTGCATGATGCCCTACATATTCATCATCACCATCTTCTGGAAAGCCTCTATGGACAATTCTAAAGGCTTTGACCAAGGATCGCCCAAATATTTCTCTAAGGGCTGAAAATCACGTAAGTACCAATGTGTTGTGCAGGTATACCTGGGCGACCAGGACTTGCGTGCCCACGCAGTCCCTGTGCGCCTTCCAGGACTTGCGTGCCCCTGCCTTATTGGGTGCCCTTATTTCCCATTTAACCCCTATTATATCATTCCACCTCTCCTATTCAAGATTCAGTATCCAATACACTCTTCAAAGACATTTATGGAATGTTTTCTTGATTAACATCCTTATCTGGAAGGAATTATGTGGAATATCTCTCTAAACCTAGTGATTTACACATCTTTATGTCACTAAAGATTGAGATTTCATTCATTCAACCTCATCCATTAAGATGAGAGAACCCCTTAACAAGGGCCTCCTTTTCAGGAATAATTCCTAGTCATAATTCTCAAATGTGGGCATCCTCCTTAGGAGTAGGACCCAAGTCCTCTTTAACCTGGGACTCCTTTTCAGGAGTAAGTACAAGTCATAAATTCCCCTTAATTTTGGGCATCCTCCTTGGGAGTAATCCCCAGTCTCAAAGATCCCAAATATGGGAATCCTACTTAGGAGTAAGCCCCAACAATAATTCTATTAACCTGGGCCTCCATTTCAGGAGTAAGACTCAGTCATAATTCTCAAATCTGGGAATCCTCCTTTGGATTATGCCCCAAGTCGTCTTTAACATGGGCCTCCTTTTTAAGAGTAAGCCCCAGTCATAATTCCCCGAGTTTTGGGAATCCTCCTTATGAGTAAGCCCCAATCTAAAAGTTCCCAAATATGAGCATCCTCCTTAGGAGTAAGCCACAACCATAATTCTCTTAACCTGGGCCTCCTTTTCAAGAGTAAGCCCCAGTCATAATTCTCAAATCTGGGCATCCTCCTTAGGAGTAAGCCCCAAGTCATCTTTAACCTGGGCCAACTTTTCAGGAGTAAGACCCAATCATAATTCCCCAAATTTTGGGCCTCCTCCTCAGGATTAAGCCCCAAACCTTAATTCCTTTAATCTGTGCCTTCTTTTCAGAAATAATCCCCAGTCTCAAATATGGGCATCCCCCTCAGGAGTAATCCCCAAACCATAATTCCTTTAACCTGGGCCTCCTTTTCAGGAATAATCCCCAGTCTCAAATATGGGTATCCTCCTCAAGAGTAAGCCCCAAACCTTAATTTTCAAATCCCTTTAACCTGGGCCTCCTCCTTAGGAATAAGCCCCAGTCTTAATTTCTCTTAACCTGTCATAATTCATTTTGATATGGGCTTCCTTCTTAGGAATAAAACCCAATCATAAGTCCCCTCCTAACATGGGCATCTTCCTTAGGAGTAAGACCCAAGGATAGAGTATCCAAATCTTCATGAAGCACATATACCTTTAGGGACCATGTTCACGGATTTCCTCCTTGAAGTAAATCTTAACCATTATTTATTCTGGGAAGTCATACACACATAAGCCCCACAACATTGCATCTTTCGTGGAAAAAATTGACTGGTTTCACTGATACCTCTTGTTTCTCACACCGAGCATGACTCACATGAGCTTAGAGTGTAAAAGTAATCATGGCATCTTTCATGAGCCATCAATCATGCCTAAAAATCATACTCCCTTACTCGAACTACATGGTTTCTTATTCCTTTTCCAAAAAAAAATGGATACATAGGTAGACCATTAGTGAGTACGATCCCAACTCTGAAATAATCAATGTCCTCCCGAATAACAATAAAATTCAAGTTCCCCACTGAGTGGCTTTGAAACAAGTATGGTCCTCATAATGACCAAGATACTTCTATGTATTTTTAAGGATACCATCAACTAAGAATCTCTAAAAAATACAGATGATTCTTCATCAATGAAGAACCATGAATACATATAAAATATTCTTTGAATTTCCTACATACTAATCATTGATTGTCAGAATAAAGGAAAGATCATTTTATACTTGTTAATGTAATAATGATTCACGAATATATCTTAAATCTATAAAGAGAGTCCCGGTGTAGACAATAATTCCCTCTCCAAAAGGTGTGATGAGTCCGACCTCCCATCCTCTCGACCAATGCAAATTCCTAAGCCTCATACGTCCACTACTAATAAGCGCCTACCTTTGGAAAGTAGGTCCAAATGGATATGGAATAACTGGATGTTTCCGGTTCTACGAACAAACCCGTTAGAAATCGATTGGAATGTTTGAACCTTCAATCAAATAGGTCATCCCCAATTCCAGAGGGAAACAACAAATGGTAAACTCGATGTGAATCCTTAACCAAGTTAAAATTTTGTTTTACTTATTTTTTAGGCCCATATTTAAAACACAATGAGAGGGACAAAAAAACGTCATTGACATATGTGCTCATCCAAAAGTTGTTGTGTCTAAATTTATTTTGATTACGTCTGTTATATCAAACACACACTCTTTTCCAAGATTTTTTGCATTCTAAGAAATGGATTCTCTCAATTTCACACCCGTGAATACATCTCCTGTGAAAACCTCTGCTGCAAATGCCACTGTTGCTACTCCTGTTGGATCATCATCCGCTCTGAGGATGAAATCACCTAATCAGTGTCTTCAATGCTGGGTATCAAATGCACTGGTTATGGAGTACTGTCAAAATGGAACTATTCCAACTCTGGAGGTTACCCGACAAGCCCTCCAAGTGAACAATTCAACCTGGTCATCCGGACAGCGATGACCATTGATCAAGAAGAAGGCAGTGCTAACTACCATCTCCAACCATTTTGGGTCGTTATCCCCAGAACGCAATCACCATTCACTCCCATATTATGTGGAGGTGAATGAGCAGGTCCCTCAGGGCCTTAATTCAAGGAATTAGGAGTCTTTCCCGAGTGCTCCCATCAACCATCACCGCCAGACTCATGTAGAAGTGTGCCCTAAACATGATGAGGGTTTCGACTACAGGCGTTCGGTTCCGGTTCCTCAAACCCGAGTAGGCAAGACGAATCGCCAGAGGCAACATCCAGTTAACAGTGAGTAGGTTCTAATCTCTTCTATTTCCAGAGAAGTCCACCAACCTAACTTGGTGGAATGAAACAAGCATGCACACACACCTACCCGTTTTAATTCCACTTTCTAGCAGACTCATCTGGCAGCAACACGCAAATCCCGCTAGGCAATTCCGGCAGAGTACTATAGGTGGGAACATATACCTATTTATACATCATTAGCTAGTCATCATGATCGACTGACTACATATGATGGAGCTCTTCAACCACATTCAGAAAAGTACAATCAGAAGGCACATAAACCTTCTAGTATTGATCAAGCCTACCAACAGTCTCACTTGGTAGCACACAGAGAAGTCAGTCGGAAAGCTCCGGCGACAAACAGGAGGCAGACTCAGCATTCTACCCCCACACTTGAGTATTGTCAGGATTCAATGATAGGACAAGGATGAAAGGAGTAGGCACATACACCTACTCTAACCAAGGAATAGACATATATCCCCGTTCCAGCAGCTGAAATCACAAATCATATTCTATCAATGGTGAAAGAGCAGAAGAAAATCCCTGCTCATATTTTGGATGCTTTCGAGGATATTATAACAGCTTCATCAGCATCTCAGGGAAAGACACATAAATATATCCCTACCAGTGGAGTGACAAATCACCAGTTCACTCCGGAACAGACACACACATCTATTCCTGTGCAAGAGGGTTGTGGGGTGTATTCCTCTATATCATACAGACAACCAATTCAGGCACATAAACCTGATTTGAGTAGAGTTCGTCAGCCTAACCTGGGCATCTCTCTTGATCAGGAACATACACCTACTCACATCAGAAACTTTCTTCAACAAGTGGTTTTTATGTTGAGTAAGTAGGCGTCTAAGAAAAATACTCGCCTAGCACAGTCAAGAAATCAAGAGCCAATCTGTAACAAGGCCTTGCTCGATGCTGGAGTTCTTGAAGCCCTCGGACAATTATCTATTGGAATGCAAGATTCTACTTCCTCATTTCCCAATAGTGGGAACATTAACTCCGAAGGTCTTCAACAAACACTTCCTCATGAAGGCTTGATTCATGAAAAGTTGGCCAATCTTGAAGTTTCATCTTCAGATGAGAGCTACAATAACCCTCTGTGTGGCCAAAAGTCCAAGGAGCAAGAGATCTCATCTTTTGTTGTAACCCACCATGGTGGTTCTCCCCATGTTGATGAATTTAGCTGCGAAAGTCCTATCCACAGTAGTGATGTACATTTATCAAAAAATGCCCAAGTGGAAAATGTAGTGCCAAGAAATCCCTCTTATCTTGAGGAACATGAAAATGCGAAACCAGTCATGTCTGATGCTTCATCGCTAGTAGTTGAAATACTTTCTCAATCGGAAGATAGCCCAGAGTGTAGGTCCTTCTCTGAACCACCCCTAAGTCATGAATATTCTAGTTTTATCATTGGTTTCACTACCAATCTTGTTTAATCTGATAAAGAAACAAGGAAGCATCATCTCTGGTTAAATCAGGTAAACGAATCTTCATTGAATGATAAAGAGGAAATGATGAACATGAGAAAACAACTGGAGATGGGTGATGTGCCAGTCATGTTTTGGCCTCTGTCTGACTCTCATTATGACATTCCAGAGATGTTGACGGAATATGGGATTGATGATATTCGTCTCAACATATAGAAAAATCTTTGTCAGTTTAAAAAGATAGTATTATCTTATGATGAATATGAAAATCTTGTTAAGATAATTGAAGTGTTACAACGTCAAATTATCTTGGAATCTCTATCTGTCTGTCAATATCTGAAGGCTGAAAAGTAACAAAGATCCCTTCAGCGTTCATGCCTTGGCACACTAAAAAGATTTCTCCAGTTAATTTCCAATGCCTCATCTGGTATTCATGTCAGAGGATGGGGTGTTCATGGAGAACTACATTTCACTGTCCTCTCTAGTCAGCAAATCCCGCTGAAAATGGTCTCATGCAATGTTATTTCCCATGGTCGACCACAATCAATGGGTTTTGTTTGTAATCAAAAGCTTGACCAAGAACAGGCCTCAACTAGTTCTTCTCAAAATCAAGAATACAGAGAACAAGTTGTTGAATTAATCCTACATCAAGAAAACAATAATATTGAACATGCCTCTTGTATGGAGCAAGCACATCATTAAGTGACAGAAGTGTCAGAAATCATCCAACGGTCTTTCGAGCCAGGTGATAAAAGTGGATACAAGTTGATGCATCTAGATAATTTCCAGACAAAGGTCCACAAGATCAGGAGAGATTTTAAGAAAATCTCAGACATAGCATGTTAAGAGCCACCCTAGCTTGCCAGACTGGGGAATCTTTTAAACCATCCCTTGGAATCAACAAATAGGATTCGAGGAGATGAGCAGGAATAGTAGGAATAACCCCAGTCCACCGGACTGGGGAATTTTTTAAATCAGCAATCCCCTCCTCAGAGAAAGTGGGTCTTCTCTTGGTTAGGGAAGAAACCCAAAGAGGAACGAAGAGCCAAATTATCAAGAGATTCTCTCCAAATTACGGTTCGCCAAAAATTTCATGAGGGATCGAATCAACGAAAGTAAATGTCTCATCGGAGACATAGAAGATGAAAATATCACATAAATGCTGATAGATGGGATGCTATGCGTTATGCATCAATCAATGTTATCAATTCCATTGTTACTGATCCACCATATGAGGCTCACTCAGGGGACTCAGATGAATAGGTTCCTGCTCATGAAGTTGTATGCACAGACACAAATGAAGAAGGTGTGCGTACACAAAATAAAAGGTTAACCCAGAAATTAGGTATTCCTTAAAATAACCCACTTACCCCTCTCTGAAAGGGATCAAACAAGGGGAATGGAAAGAATCAGGTTACATATCCTCCCTCTAGTGAAGGCCAATTGCTCTCACTAGAGCAAAGATTTGCGCAACAAGAGGAAGAAATGAAATAATTGAGGAGGTTGAATGCAGAATTACTTCAGGGTAGTCTTCTTCCTAAACATGCTAGAGTCTATCAGCCAAGGGAGCTTGTTGCAGATACTAAGATGGATCAAGAATATCCTCCTTAATCAGTACACCCTCACAGGTATAATCCGATTGGTCAAGTGAAACAAAAATTGGCAGTGCTACCATCAGTTCCAGTACCAGTTTCCATACCTTCTCAAACTCTAGTCATTACACCTGCCCAAGTACAAGTTCAACCGGATGTTTCACAAAAGTTAAAAACTACCATTGATTCATTAACGTCTTAGTTAGAGACTGGGAAAGGGAAGCATGCGCAGGTTCAACCAGAAAAGAAATCTTACCCTGAATGGGTAGATTCAATCTCTCCCCCATCATGTTTTGGGGACCCTGTATTCCCTATTTTCAATAGATCAGGTGACCAAGAAAAAGATTTGATGCATTATGTATCTTGTTGCGATCTTATGATGGGAACTCCGGAGTGGCAAGACGTAGTGAAACACATATTCTATGTGCGAACCTTGCAAGGACCAGCTTTTGTCTGGTATACAAGCTCGAAATCCCAGTCAATTACCGAATGGGAAGATCTATGTCAACAATTCCTTCTCCAATTCAGCTCAACGTTGCCACATACAACAATTTTTTATCATACAAACTGTATGCAAAGGGATAATGAAAGGGTCTCTTATTTCATTGCTCACTGGAAGAGATTAACATATTCCCTGAACATAGCACTCCCTTAAGAGGAACTGTTTCCAATCTATGTGACAAATCTTCGTAACGAATTACGCACACCATTGATCCCTGTGAAATACACAGAAGGGTTTAGAGACATTACCTCAATCTCTCAACAAATTAAAGATTTTCTTATACAGACTAAGGCTAAATCTCGTGTAATTCCATCAGCTCCAGGAAGGAGAATGGGTAAAAAAGAAACTGCTACAGTTATGCTTAAACAAGCACCTGTACATGCTTCTACCTCAAAACCTTCATCTTCTTGAAGGGCTCCACCTCCTGAGCATCAACAAAAGAGGCCATTTCTTCAAGATGATCAATGAGATCAAAGAAAAAAAATAGTTTAATGAGTTGAAGAGTAAAGTTGATTCTTTACGAAATGAACATGTTCCCAGTTACTTCATTTCGGCCCTGGAGAATAATTTGGTTCAGCTGCCGAGGCCAAAGAGGCCAAACAAGGAAGGAGATGAAGACCGTCCCAATTATTGCCCATTTCATCAGATGATGGGACATCCCATTCAAGAGTTTTTTTTCTACAAAGACCTCCTGAAAAAGATGGTCAACTCGGGACAAGTCAAACTGAAAGGCTCTTCATCCCAGGTAGCATGTGTTACTACTACAATTTCAGAGGATGAAGGCGAGTGGCAAGAATTTAAGAACAAAAATGCACAAAAATATGAAGATTGGATAGTAAGAAAGATGATCAACCAAACTCATGCTATTTTGTGAACGCAATTAAAGAAACCAATTTTACCTTCTACCATGAATGCCGCAGCAAAACCCTCTTCATCAAAGGAAAATCCTCAAAGAAATGGCATGATTCAAAGAAAGATAAAGAATCATAAAAGGATGAGTACATATCAAATCCTAAGTTGTCTTTGACCATGGAAGACTTCATTCCATATACTTCAAATCAACAGGCACCACCCCACCAAACGGTACAACCTAAATTGGCTAGTCAGGCAGATTCTTCATCGGATGAAGAGTTAATCTTTGGATCTGTTAATATGATTCAATTAACAGATCCATATGCTAGTTGCAGTTTCGATTTTGATGTGCCAGAATTTTCTATATCAAATAGAGGAATTAGAGGAAGTTCTAGAAGCTCAGGATACAGGGGAAGACGTGGATATTTCAGAGGACACTATTCCAATTATACCCTTGCAAGAACTGTGTACGTAGTAAAAACTCGTGGTAGAGCCCTTCAGCGAGCACAGCAAGAACAAAAAAGTTCTTCTACCAATAGAAAATTCAGTCCTAGAACAATTATTTCGGAAGACCAGTTGAAGGTTCCATCTTCTTCCTATCAGCATGTAATTGGATCTAATAGGTCTAATATTTTAATGCTAGGAGTATTACCAACTCCTATCCTGGTACAAGATGCATCAAATTCCAAAGCATCAACTTCCAAGGAACCTGTTAAACCACATGTTCCTGTTGGGAAACGCAGACCTATGGATCAAGAGTATGATGTATTGATACACCTGGCCCATGTACCAGCCAAGTTATCAATTTTGGATGCTTTGAATCTGTCAAAGGATCTTCTGGAGGCACTCATCGAGGCTTTGTCAAGTCCTCAGGAGTTTGAAACTGAAATTGTTGCAGCTGATGACTATCACATAGAGAATAATCCTGCGGAATGCCATGGAGTTATATCTTTCACAGATGAAGATGAAGATGATGTCATGCATAGAAATATTAGACATTTGTAATTATCTAGAAAGGTAAATGGTGTAGATGTCCTATGATATTTCATTGATAATGGTTCAGGAGTCAATCTCATGCCCATTCGTACACTTCATCGATTGGGCCTCACGGAATTTGATTTATCTCCTTCAACTATGATGTTACATGGATACGATAAAAATGAACAAGAACCACTGGGAGAAGATACACTCAGAACTCAGTTTGGATATCTTGTATCCAATTCAGATTTCATGGTTGTTGATCAAGACTCAGCCTTCGACATCCTTCTTAGAAGACCCTAGCTACATCAACATGCGGTTATCCCTTCATCATACCATCAATTTCTCAAGTATTGTTTCGATGGTCAAGTTGGGACATTATATGGTTATAAGGCCTTGTTCAAGACATGTGAGCCTCAATACATTGAGGCGGAATTCTATCACATGAAGGGAGGGAGAAATCCACAGAAAAGGAGATTACCAAAGTAAATGCTCCATATGGTTTGGAGAAGATTCCAGTAAATCTATTTACACATGTGAGTATATATTATGTGTTTCCTATCAGACAAATTGACAAGATAGACCCAAATCAAAATACTCTTATGGATAGATCCATAATTTCAATTACGGCCATTGAGCCAGACAGCATGGGAGAAATTGGTAACCCACCAAGTAGGTATGAAAGCACAAATGGTGACATCTTCATTTCATCTGCTGAAATCAAACAAGTCAATATTTCACCAATTAGGCTAGAAGAAGTTATTCCAACATCGGAGGTGAACAATGATTTCGATTATCAATCCATCATCTCCTCTTTATTTCCCAAGGAAGACCCTTCATCCCCAATTGGGTCTGAAATGGAAGCTTCTTCTTCATGATGTTCAAATTTTAACATCTATTCTGATCATGAAAATTATGCTTCATCATCTACTATGCAAGTATAAATGGAAGAAATAACACATGTTGAAGAAGAAGAGGAAGATCTCAGAGATTCTATTCCATCATTTGAAGAGGGTATCTCTACCACCGTTGATGAACATAGAGAAATAAATCTGGGTACAAAAGAAGATACATGCCCCACTTTAATCAGTATTTCCATGACTCTTGTAGAACAAGAGATGTATATTTCCTTCTTAAAGAAAAATCGAGATATATTTTCTTGGAACTATACTGAGATTCCTGGGCTTGACCCTGATGTTTCTACTCATCATTTGGGTTTACCAGAAGAACATCGGGGATTTAAGCAATCCGTGAGAAGAACACACCCAACTTATGCTTCCAAAATTGATGCCGAAGTGGATAATCTTATCAAACATGACTTCGTCAGAGAAGTTCAATATCCCAATTTGTTGGATAATATTGTCCCTGTAAAGAATAAGAACGATCAAATTAGAGTTTTCATTGATTTCAGAGATCTTAATCGGCATTGTCCTAAGGATGATTTCCTAGTTCCGATTATAGAACACTTAATTGATGCAACAGCTGGATATATAGCACTTTCCTTCATGGATTGATATTCCAGAAATAATCAAATCTGAATGGCCCCATAAGATGAATAATCCACACCCTTCAGATCCTCTAATGGTGTGTTTTGCTACCGGGTAATGCCCTTTGGCTTAAAGAATGCAGGTGAAACATATCAGTGTGCCATGCATTGTATCTTCAAATAATTTTTAGGAAAGTTTGTTGAATGCTATGTGGATTATTTGGTGGTCCAATCAAAAAATGTTTTATTCACTTGGCTGATTTGTAAGACATATTCCGCAAGCTTCGACAACATAATTTGAAGATAAACCTGTTACAATGTTCTTTTGGGGTAACCTTAAGAAACATTCTTGGATTTTTTGTATGCCATAGTGGTATTGAAGTCGATCCTTAGAAGACAAAGTCAATCCTTGCAATGTCACCTCCTCAAAATTTGAAATAATTAAGAGGACTTCAGGGACACTTAGCCTATATTCGGCGTTTCATTGCCAATTTGGTAGGAAAAAGTTTACCCTTCACCCAATTGATGAAGAAGGGAGTCACTTACCAGTGGATTGAAGAATGACAAGAAGCATTCGATAATCTCAACAATTACCTCTTGAGTCCACCGATACTCATGCCACCTGTTTAAGGAAGACCACTTATCCTTTATGTGACAGCTCTAGATCGATCATTGGGTTCCTTTCTTGCTCAGAAGAATTATGATGGCAATGAAAATAGCCTCTACTACCTCAGTCGGACTATGCTTGAAGCAGAAACCCGGTATTCGAATTTTGAGAAGGGATGCCTGACATTAATCTTTGCAGTTCAAAAGTTGAGACACTACCTGAAACATCATGAGGTCTAATTGGTATCTCGCAATAACCCGCTCAAATTCATCCTTAGTTTTCCAATGCTTACAAGTCGTCTGGAAAGTTGGGAAGTTATTTTCTAGTAATTCGACATTCAGAATGTGTCTCAAAAGGAAATAAAGGGCCATGCTCTGGGTGATTTCCTGGCTGAACACCCTTCAGTGGAAGACACATCTTCAGATGATGAACTCCCTGATGATGAAGTCTTCTCTATTAAAGAAAGTACTCACGCGTGGGAAATGTATTTTGATGGTGCTTCCAGAAGTCCAATAGGGAGGAAAATGAAAAATCCTAAATTCAACAATGTTGGCTTAGGAATTGTGCTCATTTCTCCATAAAAGTAATTGTTACCGTTTTCCTTGATATTTTGGGAATGTGGTACCAATAAAGAAGCAGAATACCAAGCTCTAATCGCAGGCTTGGAATTGGCGCTTCAAGCACAAGTGAATCACTTAAAGGTGAAAGGTGATTCTGACCTGGTAATCAAACAAGTCAATGGGGATTATGCCATCAAAAAAGAAGAACTAATCCCATTGTATGATTATATCATAGAGGTAGTGGCGGAATTCCCTTCGGAACCGACATTTTCATATTTCCCAAGATCACGAAATGCCCAAGTTGATGCACTAGCTAATATAGCCACAACTCTGGCAGATCCAAATCGGGATGAGACAACCATCAGTATTGCCCACCGTCGTGCAATTTCACCTTATGTTCGAAACAGAACAGACGACATTAATGAAATTAGTCCCATTCTTGAACCGTATGGTCATACTACAGGATGGATGTCACCTATCAGGGAATAACTTCAAAATGAAACACTTCCACCTGATAGAGTCGAGAAAGAACAAATTCGGCAATGTGTGAACAATTTTACTCTTTATTATAGCCTAGATCACCTAGAGAAAATTATATACAAAAGTGGTTTTGATGGAGTTCTCTTCAGATGCATTGATGGTGAAGAGACAATGGTTTTCAGGAAAGAAGTGCATACAGGAGTCTATGGTGCCCACCAGTATGGACATAGACTGTATGATCAGATTCCAAGACATGGATACTTTTGGCCTTCAATGATACAAGATTGTGTTGATTTTACAAAGAAGTGTCATTCATGCCATGTAAATTCCAAATTCATTCAACAACCTCCATAGTTGCTTCATACAGCTAAATACTTGTGGCCATTTTCCACATGGGTAATGGATGTGTTGGGACCTTACCCTTTAGCTACGGCCAAGTAGTTTAAGTATATTCTTACTTCTACTGATTTCTTTTCCAAATGGGAAGAGGCAATGCCTATCAAGGAAGTCAGTTCTAAAAGCATTGTTAGCTTAATCAAGTATAACATCATTACCAGATTTGGTGTCCCTCCTACCATATTGACAGACAATGGCACCAACTTCTGTTCATCTGAGGTGGAGAAATTGTATCAAGAATACAACATCAAATCCATCCATTCATCTCGTTATCATGCAGCAGCCAATGTCCAGATAGAAGCCTTCAATAAGACTCTCTCAAATATACTGAAAAAGATGGTGGATAAAGATAAGAAATCATGTCCTGATAAACTCTTTCATTATTTATGGGCTTATCGGACTACCACCCGCACTGCAACTCGGTCAACTCCATATTCACTGGTATATGGAATGGAAGTCATCTTTCCCATTAAAGATCAATTTCCTTTGCTCAGAGTTTCCATTTTTGATTAGTCATCTATAGATGAACAGTCTCAAAATCGATTGAATGAATTGGAATGATTAGATGAGAAAATATTGTGTACTTTTCACCACTTGGAAGTCTATCAGAATCGAATAGCACGAGGTTTCAACAAAAAAGTTTTTCTTCGTTCATTCACTCAGGGAGAATTTGTATTAGTTCTCATAACTCCAATGTTACCAGGAAGGAAAACTCCCAAGCTTGAGCCAAATGGGAAGGACCTTATTCAATACATAAGGTCTACTCCAATGGAGCTTATTTGTTAATCTCAATGGATGGAGAACTCATCACTACTCCAACCAATGCTATATATCTGAAGAAATATTTTTTATGAACACAAAATACATCCATGGTCCATACATATGACCTTAAACTATTTGTACTTTCATCCAACATGATGATAAACTGTGAAGTCCTAATTACATGATGCTAAACTGTATAAAAGTCCTTTACGTCCAGAAAGATGTTAAACAACATAACTAACGGTCCATGCATATGACCTTAAACAATTTGCATGTCCCTTATGTCCAACATGACGTTAAACTACATCATCCATGGTCCATACATATGACCTTAAACTATTTGTGTTACTTTCGTCCCACATGACGTTAAACTATGAAAAATTTCCCAAATTCTTCCAACATGACGTTAAACTGTGTCCCCCTTCATCGTCATTGCTATATGATGTTAAAATATATAGAATTCCTTTTCATCCAACATGATGTTAAACTGCATAACCAACGGTCCATGCATATTACCTTAAACTATTGGAACTTACGTCGAACATGACGCTAAACTGTATCGCCCCTTTTTCATCCAACATGACATTAAACTATGAAAAATTCCCCAATACGTCCAACGAGACGTTAAATGGTGTACACTTTTTTCCTTACTACATGACATTAAACTGCATAGTCCTCTTTTTTTGTCCAACATGTTATTAAACTATGTTGTCCCCATCGTCCTAACTACATGACGCTAAACTATATAGAAAGTCCATTGATACATCCTACATGACATTAAACTGTACTTTGTCCCTGCTACATGACACTAAAATGTGCAACACCAATAGTCTTAACCGCAAGACTTTAAACTGCATAAACCCTTTATATATCCAAGATGACATTAAACTGTGCATCGTTAGGGTTGTTGCTACCTCTTGTTTCTCACACCGAGTATGACTCATGTGATCTTAGAGAAAAATTCAACCTTAACCCATTCTCTAGGCTGCTAACCACACATAAGTCCCAACATCATTTTTTTAGGTCGTTGTCCTCATGAACAACTTGATCATTAATTAATTTTTTAATTGAACTATGCATACTTTGATCCTTTCCTTCCAGGCTGGGTACGTAGGAAACCTCCCAAGGTTCAAGTCCAAAATCAATCTCTTCACATCAGTTCACCTCTATCTTATATGACGTTGATTCTTGAAACTGTCCCCAGAATCAATATCTTTACATTGGTTCACTTTTGTCATTGCTATATGACGTTAAACTTTACAGCATTTTTTGTCATGTACGACAATAAACTACAATATTCTTTGATACCCTCACATGAGAGAGAATCATTATTTACATTTATTATTCAATCATGTTTCATTCCAAAGACTACGTTCATATATGGAAATTCTCAGACCTTTTATCTTGGGTTAATCCATCATTGCACTAAAGTCCCCTTTCACCCTTCACATGTACGAACCAAATTTGTACAAATGGTATTTCTAGAACTACGAGGGATTGATTCCCATCCTTATGGGATACGCAGGAACATTCGACTGTCCCTCGAATCTATCCCCAAGTCTTTTGGGCCTAACCCAAAATTCTATTTTCAGTCCCTTGGATAAAAAGTCCCCATGAAAACACACATTGTGTATTTCTTATAATGGTCCATGCTCTATGACCCTAAACTAAGATCTCTAATCCTTTTGTCCCACATGACGTTAAAATGTAGTTCAAGAACTACGTATGACTTGATTCCCATCCTTATGGGATACGTAGTGAAGTCTAACATTTCCATTCAGGAACCAGCCACAACATGATTATGTTTAGCATTGATGTATCTCTACATACATTTAATAATACCCAGATTTATGTGTCATCATCCAAAACTTAAATATTTTCATATCTTCATAACCCTTTTCTTAACTTCTAATCACAAAAGGCCTAAAATTATAAGAGTTCTTTTTCCTGACTATGCAGCATGTTCCCTTAGGCGGCCTTGCATAAACAGTTTACATGATGGACCTGTCAACCAAAAGATGCTATTATTTGACTATGCAGCCAATGACCTTAGTTGGACCTACATAATTCAACCCCCTAACGGGTTTTCTAAATACTGGTAACTTCAGTCTTGGGAAGAAAGCTTCTTTTGTCCTTATTTGTCTTAATGAAAAATATGCACGGATCCGCAAAAATAGACATCCCTAACATACTTGTCCCATAACCTTTCTTATGATATGGAATTATTCAAGTCTATGGTTTATATTATCCTTCCCTACATTTGGGTCAGACCTTCATAGGAGTAATATTCATCTAGTTCTTTGATAATCTTGTTTGGAAATATCTTCACCATATTCAAGTACCTTTTTACATATAGAAAATTCTATACTTTGGAAAATTTGAATCTTCATAAACTATCACTGGCTTTTTAGCACTAGGAAAGTAAATTTCTGAGAGTTCTTTTTCCTGACTATGCAACACATTTCCTTAGGCGGTCTTGCATAAACAGACTTAATAACAGACTTGTTAGCCAAAGATTCTATTTATTTGACTATGCAGCCAATGCCGTTAGGTGGACCTGTATAATTAAACCCCCTAACGGGTTTGTTAAATAATGGTAACTTTATTCTTGTAAACTACTTCTTATAATTCATTTTAGCTATTTTTCATATCAATCCTCAGATTCAAATATTCTTATGTCATAGTTTATATATTTTCCCTCATACATGAGTATGGTAATATCTTTTCAGATAAATTGTCAAGTAATTGAGTCAATTTTAATCCATTTTGGTCAAAGATATTTCAACCTTAAACATTAGCATCTTTATGTTCGACGTGCATGATATTAAACTTATGAAAAAAGACAAAGGAACATTGAATAAAAGTCATGTTCCAGCTCACTAAACATACATTTTGTATGATTTTGGTAATATTGAGAAATTAAGAGATTTAAAGTTTGTAGGGTTATTTACATTGATCTTATTAAAAATCAAATTGTGCTTACTAGGCCTATTGGCTTAGGTAAAATTTAAAGCATGTAGTAGGAAAATAGGAGCACAAATTATTAATGGGGAAAACATTCTTCATTTGATGCACAAGAATTAGAAGGACATCCACAGATTGGAGCCTCTTCTCTTTTTTAGGAAATTACAAGAGGCTGTCGACATAAGTCTCCAATTGATGAACCACATCCCAAGCTTCATCAGTAGCTACATGAAGCTCATGCACTTGACCAACATCACTCTTTTCATCCTGATGGAGTGATTTCGTGGCATCTACAATGGCTTTCATACCATTTGTTTGAGCTCCCTTCAGTGAATTATTGAGTTGGACAAGTTCCCTAGTAGCAACATCTAACTGTTGTTGAAGGTGCATCTTATGAACAAATTTTTCTTTAATATTATGCTTCAAATCCATCATCTTTGCAGCATATTCATTCTCAGCTCAGGATACCATAACCTCAAATTCTCTGATGTTGACTGAAAGTTTCACCCTGGTAAGATCTTCAAGACAATTTTTCTCATGCTCCCTCCGGAAGATGACTTGTTTCACCATGGTATGGATCTCTTGGTATCCAAAAACGCCAAGTCCTAGTGTGATAAACTGGGATGATAATCGAGGGATCTTCGATGATAGATCTTATAATGGCACCTCAGATAGGATTTTCCATATATTGTTCCATGCATTGCGCCGTGAGAAGATGAGCGCCTTAAGAACTTATGGGTCTGATTCAGCATCATCATCACTGGGGGGCATGTAATGTTGGATTAATGCACTTAAGGAAGTTCCATGTTCTGCTTCTTCTCCCCTGACCCTAGTTGCTTCACCCTCTACTTTTGTTTGGATGGAAGTTGAGACCTCACATCCAGTTCTAAACATTAATGTTGATATCCATATTTGATCAATTAAAAGTATGGTTAGTTTCATAGAATAATGGATGTTGGTTGTCTATCTTGAAAACACAATCCAATCATTACCTAATAGTAGATCATCATCTTGAAAAGACTCCTCCCCATCTTTCCCAGTTTCAACAGGATATTCAAGATGGGTCTCATGAGGGTTTAATTTGTTTAGGTCCACTTGAGATAATGTTTCTGTAATGGTATGGTTGAAATCAATGTCCACACCCTCTTCAGGCATTGGCAGTTCAGCAGCTTCTATGGATAGAACTGCATATTATTTTCATTTATGATTAGAAGTGTAAATTATAAGAAAATTTACTGGGCGAAGGATAACAATCATGCCCAAGGTCTTCTAAATCACATGATAACTTAGTATGATCATAAAATTATTCGGATGACATGCCACGATTCATCATTTCATCCAATGATATTTCAGAATCCAGGTTAGTCTCGCCAGGGGGAGCATTTGATGTGTCCTCTTGGTGACCCTCATTTTTCGGCCCCTGACCATGGACAGCTTCTTCAGGAAGGATGGCAGATTCAGTTGTTGCGGCCGCCAATGATTCTGGTGTAGGTTGTTCTCTTCTTGTTGTGGAAGTAGGAGCATTAATAGGAATAGATGTTGGCTCTTTTTTTAGAAGCAGCCAAGTCAGCCTGAATTTGCGCTTGTTCCACAACACCCTCTATGGTCCTTAAGGGAGGATCAGTCCTTTCCCTCAAAGGGGAAATTGAAGAAGCCCCTGCAATCGCAAGGAAAGTGAGAAATCATTTTCATGGTTTAAAATTCATGATTATCCGAAGGACTTACCACTACTGATATTTCGTTTAGAGGTGGAATTCCTCCTCCGTCGCCTTTTCCCATTTGGTTTTTTAGGATTATCAGCAGTCTCCCTTATTGGCACTTGAATTGGAAAATGGAAGGCTATGTCCAACACCTCAGTTATGACCTGCTGTCCAGGAGATATCTCGCCCGGTTCGCGAGGAGAATCAGCAGCAGGCCTGATGGCAGTACCACCAGGGATATACTATGGAGAAAGAACCTTAGTTCCTTTCTTTTCATGCTGCAATATAATGAAAATAACTTCCTTAAGTAACAAATCCTCAACTGGAATCATGTTACAAAGAAAATAAGAAAAGAAAACTTACATCTTCAGGAGCCACATAATCATGCCACTCCACATCTCTAGAACCACTAGCCCCCTTAGTGGCACCACGATCAATCATTTCCTTCACTAGCCTGGTGACAGGAACAGACTCATCAGTGGCATATATGAGCATTTCCATCTCTCTGATGTAATCCCTCACTTCATTAGGGTTATCCTCGTATTGGATATTTGTAAAAGCCAAAAGATTCTGTATTCTAGGAAGTTGTAGGCCCCCACACAAATCCAACAAGGTGGTCTCAGTACCATAGTATAAACTCTGCCATTTCTGGACAGCCTCTAGTCTTAGAAATGAAGGTTGTGAGGAAGGTCCTACAATCTTTGACATCAATTTATTCCCAGCTCCTACAACTTCTGATAAAGAATGAGAAAATTATACTTATTTCTTTATAAAGTAGTAGTGATTAAATTACCACAATGAAGTAACTCACCAGGAGTTGATAGATTAGGTCTCTTGATTCTAACCGAACGATTATATTGTGCATGAGGCCGCTTTTCCACTTGTTGTGCCTCGTCATCCCCATCATGGGAATCTGGTGAATCAGTCCTAGAGGAGGAATCTTGCAAATCTGCTTCAGGTGGGGAAACATCACCTTTATGAGGAAGGGTTTCCTTCTCTATAGTCCTCTTCCATTTCCCCACCTGATAAAATGGGTGATTCAACACACCTTTGGGGTATTATGCTATCCAGTTCTCGGCATACCATGTAGTCAGGTTATGTGCCGCTTTTTCAATTGGTAGATCAAATACGGCCCTAATATTCTCCCTTGACGTCAGCAGCCACAGTTGCAGAGCAACCATCAGATGTTGCTCTAACCTGACATGTACTGGGGGAGATACAACAATCTATTTAAGCCACTTGAATTGACGTGAAAATATATATGGAACTTAGGATTCACATTTAATTTCTTCATCAATCCTGGAAACTAGCACACCATCTCCAAAAGCTAGAGTGTATGCCCTCAGATCCAAATAGTCTGTTCCATCATCAACAAACCACCCAGTTGGCGGATTTCCATAGGGAAAGAAGTTTAATTCTTTAAACATGCTCAGCCTCACTTTCATGTCATAGGCATTAACATCTAATGGAGAAACTCCAGATAATTCTTGCACTGACGGCCTGAAATAACATCCAGGAATTATCAATCCATTCTGTACATTTTAAGTCCTGAAGGGAGTGGTGATCCATCCCCAAAAAACATGGAATTATCCCACTATTCTTAAAGGATATTTACCCATGAAGACATGAAGTAAAATCCTGTGAATATTTTCTTAAATGGTGGAAGCCAACCCAACCATTTTTCCCTCAGCCAACTTTTCCGTAATAATGAAGGTCCCTAGCCTGACGCCTCCCTTCGAATCCTTGACTGGCAAGAGATAAATGTTGATCCACAATGCCAAGAAGCCCGCAATACGAGTCTTATTTGGGACCATTTGATTCACCTCATATTCACACTTCTCGAATTCTCCTTCTTCTAGAGTTGTCCAGAATGTTCCAGGAGCACCCCTCTTCTCAGGTTTTGGGCAGGTAGTAGGACGGGTGGGCCTCTTATCCATGGATTTCTTTTTCTTGGATCCTTTCTCCTTCAGCTCCTTCTCCTTTGGCTCCTTCTCTTTCTTCTTAATAAGAAATATATTCATCCACTCCTTTGGATGAATATCCTTTCTAAAATGATTTAACAAGGTCTCTGAACTCTTGAGCCTGTGGAAGATCTTAAATAATTCCCCAGCTAAAGAAAGAGCCTTCTCTAGATCATTCATGTCACCTTAGGTGGAATAAATTCATCCTACATGTCACCCAAAATTGGATCCCCTGAGATCTTGTTGACATCCCACAGACTGATACCTAGTTCTCCATGAGTCAGATGGAAAGAATTATTTTCTGGGATCCAATGGTTGATTATCTCTAGCACAATGTAATCATGTCTGTAAACATATGTTTTTCCAACACAAACAGCTTCATATATCGCAACTCCTTTCAGATCCTTGAAAAACTTTTCACAGGTTTGTCGCACCCTGTATGCCCACATCCAAGTTGGCTTCACACCTCCTCTAGGGCGGAAGTCCCAAATTTTATTCCAGCCTTTGGATTGATCCATCTAAGCATTTCAAAAGATTGAAGAATGACAATCTGGTTGCAGATTAGGCTTATGAGCTTTTAGATCTGGCGTACATGTACTACGATGCATCATGTGAGCCTTCTCCACTGTTCCAGCATTTATAAATAATCCTCCACATGCGATATTTTCTGATGCAAAGTTTGTATAATTCTGAAACCACTAAACTGGGAGATCGTTCTTTGCTTTTGGAATAGTAACTTCTCACAGATGTCCATAGCCATACAAAGGTAAATAAATGATTTGGGGGGAAGTCGCGATGATATTTCTTCAGATACATAGCCAAATCTAGAAGAGCACAACTTTTGACAGTATAATAATCTTGGCCAGTGATGTTCATCATATCATCAATCCGCTTTCTAGCCAGTTCATCAGCTATTCTGGTTCTAAGATCGATTTGATTCTGCAGAAAAGTTGAATAAATTAACTCTTAAGTAAGTTGATTTTTCATAAAATTTGTGAACGAATTTCAGAAAAAATGTCAAAGGCATTAAGGCGTGAAAGTCTAAACTTGGCACGCAAGTATGGATGTGCCACAGAAGTGTTAATGTGCCGCCCAAGTTTTTGGAATGCAAGTATCACCGCGCAAGTCCTATTACCTTGACAACAGCGCGGTAGAGAAGAAAAAGCGGAAAACGAGCAACTTGCACTGAGAAGGGGACCTGTGCGGCGAGAGCTTGAGTATACAGAAATCAGATGCTATGCGCGGAAAATGACCTCATATTTTTAGGCCAGGATTCCCACCTGCGCGCCTACAGCTAGCGTGATCCATTTAGGGCGCTCCAGCCCTGCGAGACTTGCACCTGCATGACTCGAACCTGCGCGCCTCTTTCCCTTTGGTTTTCTTCTTTTCTTCAGAGTCACATCCTTATTATTTCGGATCCAAATTTGAGGGGGGGACTTTTTTTGACGCTCCTTTTTCATCACATTGTCTAAAATAATGGAAAGGGAAATGACTAAGCACAAATTGATTCATCCTTTGAAGAAAACATCAAAAATTGACAAAGGAATGAACAAGCCTTCAAATGCACTAGGGTCCTGCAAGTTCCCTCACTGTCGCGCATGTGTACTTGAACACCACCTAATGGTCATGAAAGTGACTTGCGCGCCCTAATGGATAAACTCATGGGGTCTTCTCCTACCTATAAATACCTTTAGTGGGCCCCCCATTTTGGGAGGAATTTTTCCAGAATTCAGATACAGTGCTCTGAATGCCCAAGTCTCTTATTCAGGTCTTCTAAACACTTATAAGGTAATTCATTACCTATAATGGAAGTTATAAACAAGAATAGTAAGGTCTATGTGTTAGAATTCACTAACACTTGCGCTGATAAGTGTTTTACCCTTAAGGGAAATGTACACACTTGTACGCCGCCCTACTTCTTCATCATAACTTGTGCACCATATTCTGGAAAGCCTCTAGGGAAAATTCTAAAGGATTTGACCAAGTATCGCCCAAATATTACTCTAAGAACTGAAAATCGCGCAAGTACCCATGTGTCATGCAGGTATACCTGCGCAACCAGGACTTGCGTGCCCATGCAGTACATGCGCTTCTGCTAGGACTTGCATGCCCGTGCCTTTTTGGGTGCCCTTCTTCCCCATTTAGCCCATCTTATACCATTCCACCTCTCCTATTCATGATTCAGTATTCAAGAAACTCTTCTAAGCAATTTATGGAATGTTTTATTGATTAACTTCCTATTCTGAAAAGAATGATGTGTAATATCTCTCAAAACCCAGTGATTTACACATCTTTATATCACTAAAGATTGAGATTTCATTCATTCAACTTCATCCTTTAAGATGAGAGAACCCCTTAACCTAGGCCTCCTTTTTAGGAATAATCCCCAGTCATAATTCTCAAATCTGGGCATCCTCTATAGAAGTAAGCCCCAAGTCCTCTTTAACCTGGGCCTCCTTTTCAAGAGTAAGTCCCAGTCATAAATTCCCATTAATTCTGGGCATCCTCTTTAGGAGTAAGTCTCAGCCTCAAAGTTACCAAATATGGGCATCCTCCTTAGGAGTAATCCCCAACAATAATTCTCTTAACCTAGGCCTCCTATTCAGGAGTAAGCCCCAGTCATAATTCACAAATCTGGGCATCCTCCTTAGGAGTAAGCCCCAAGTCTTCTTCAACCTGGGCCTCCATTTCAGGAGTAAGCCCCAGTCACAATTCCCCAAATTTTGGGCATCCTCCTGAGGATTAATCCCCAGTCTCAAAGTTCCCAAATATGGGCATCCTCCTTATGAGTAAGCCCCAACCATAATTATCTTAACATGGGCCTCCTTTTCAGGAGTATTCCCCAGTCATAATTCTCAAATCTGGGCATCCTTCTTAGGAGTAATCCCCAGGTCTTCTTTAACCTGGGCCTCCTTTTCAAGAGTAATCCCCAGTAATAACTCCCCAAATATTGGGCATCCTCCTCAGGAGTAAGCCCCAAAACTTAATTCCTTTAACATGGGCCTTCTTTTCAGGAATATGTCCTAGTCCCAAATATGGGCATCCTACTCAAGAGTAAGCCCCAAATCTTAACTCCTTTAACCTAGGATTCCTTTTTAGGAATAAGCCCCAGTCCCAAATATGGGCATCCTCCTCAGGAGTAGGCCCCAAACATCAATTTTCAAATCCCTTTAACATGGGCCTCCTCCTTATGAATAAGCCCCAGTCTTAATTTCTCTTAACCAGTCATAATTCCTTTTGATCTGGGCTTCCTTATCAAGAATAAAACCCAATCATAAGTCCCCTCTTAACATGGGAATCTTCCTTAGGAGTAACCCCAAGGTTAGAGTATCCAAATATTCCAAAGCACATATACCTTTCTGGACCCTGTTCATGGATTTCTTCCCTAAAGTAAATCATAATCCTCATTTATTTTGGGAAGTCATACACACATAAGCCCCACATCATTGCATCTTTCGTGGCACAAATTTTCTATTTTCACTGATACCTTGTGTTTCTCACACCGAGCATGACTCACATGATCTTAGAGTGTAAAAGTAATCATGAAATCTTTCATGAACCATCAATCATGCAAAAAAATCATACTCCCTTACTCGAACTACATGGGTTCTGATTCCTTTTCCAAAATAAAGGATACGTAGGTAGCACATCAGCAGGTACGATCTCAACTCTGAAATAATCCATGTCCTACTGAATGACAATAAACTTCAAGTGCCCCACTGAGTGGCTTTAAAACTAGTATGGTCTTCATAATGACCAAGAGACATTTATGTATTTTTAAGGATACCATCAACTAAGAATCTATAACAAATACAGATGATTCTTCATCGATGAAGAACCTCAGATACATATAAATGATTCTCTGAATTTCTTATGTACCAATCATTTATTGTCAGACTAAATGAAAGATCATTTTATACTTTGTAATGTAATAAGGATTCACGAACATAACTTCAATCTATAAATAGAGTCCCGAAGTAGACAATAATTCCCCTCAAAAAGGTGTGATGAGTCCGACCTCCCATCCTCTTGACCAATGAAAATTCCTAAGCCTTATCTGTCCATAACTAATGAGTTCCTACCTTTGGAAAGTAGGTCCAAATGGATATGGAATCATTGGATATTTCCAGTTCTATGAACAACCCCATCAGAAACTGATTGGATTGGATGAACCTTCAATCAAAGAGGTCATCCCCAATTCCAGAGGGAAACATACATGTTTTGCAGACTCAAAAAATTCACATGCATTTAAAAAAAATCCACTAATACTCTAGGTATTTACATTCTCCCCACCTTAGGGATTTACGTCCCCTTAAGCTACAACTCTAACTAAGTGAACAAGTGGGGGTACTAAGCATACATCTTACCCTCTCGCTCCCATGTTCTCTCTTGGAGATTCCTGTGCCGCCAGCGAACACGCACTAGACATATCGACCGTCCACGTAGGACCAGCTTTTGTCGATCCCCAATCTTGACTGGAACCTCCATAAAAGTCACCCCATCATTGACGTACAGTTCTCCGTGGTCAATGATGTCTGAAGGGTTGTGCACGTATCACCTCATCTGGGATACGAGGAAGAATTTGTGCACCTGATGAAACTAGGGAGGAAGATCTAAGTGGTATACCACCTCACCAATAATGATGAGAACTTAAAAAGGTCTGATGAATCTTGGAGATAACTTGTCGCCTCGACCAAATCTCTATAAACCTCATCGAGATGAGACCCATAGAAAGACATGGTATCCATCCTTGAACTCCAAATGTATCTCTATCCTATCATCATACAACTTCTACCATCTCTGTGCATTCTTCATCAACTCCTAGATGATCTGAACCTTTTCTATAGTAGCACGTACGATCTCTGGTCCAACGAGTGCTGACTCTCCTAGGTCAGTCCAGCCCAGAGTGGATCTTCATGGTCATCCATATAATGCCTCAAAAGGTTTCATCCCAATAGTGGAGTGATAACATTTGTTGTATGAAAACTCCACCAAAGGTAAGTGATCCACTCAAATGATACTGATGTTGAGTACACAAGCACACACACATGTCCTCGAGGGTGTGAATGGTCTGCTCGGTCTGACCGTCCGTCAGAGGATGGAAGGTGGGGGTCAGACGAAGCTACGTCCCGAATGCCTCTGGAAACACCATCCATTGCTGGGAAGTAAATTAGGTGTCATGATTGGAGAAAATTGTAAAAGGTACTGCATGACACCGCACAATCTCTTGCACATAGAGGCATCCCATGCTCTCTATTGAACCCTTATCTCTGATTGGTAGGAAGTGGGCTGACATGGTGAGTTGGTTAACGATCATAGAAATAGAGTCATGACCTTTGTATGTATATGGAATTCTTGTTACAAAATCCAGAGATATCCTATCCCAATTCCACTCTGGGATCTCTAAATATTGAACCAAGTCTACTGGTACCTGGTGCTTTGCCTACACTTACTGACAAGTGAGGCACCGAGGGACAAACTCTTCAACTGACTTCTTCATTCCCGGCCACTAGTGCTATCACCACAGATCCTGGTACATCTTCACAACTTGTGGATGTACCGCTATAGGTAATGTGTGGAACTCCCTTGACACTTCCTCTTCAAGTGACACTGGTACCATGGTATATCCTATGAAGAGGATTACATGCTACCCACCATCAAAAAATCAACCAGGTGCATGCCCTATGGATATCTAATCACGTCATGTCTCGCAGTCAGTGTACCCATGTTGCGCCTCCCTGACTCACTGAAGAAGTGGGGGAGTGACTGTATGAGACTGAAGAAATACTGCTCCATCTCTATCAAAAATGGATATCTTTAAAGCATCCATATTCTTTGTCTCCTCACCTAGCAGCTGTATACAAGATATCCTGCTAATCACATCTGCAAAAATGTTCCCCTTCTTAGAAGTATAGACTATCTCGAAGTCATAATCCTAGGAAAATCAAGATAATGTCGTTATCTTAGGATCATTTCCTTCTAAGAGAAGATATAAATGAGACTCCTAGGATTATAGTACACGGTAAAATGCTCTCCCATTAGATAGTGTCACCATATCATCAAGTTGAAGACCACTTCTGCTAACTCCAGTTCATGGGTAGGATAGTTCTTCTCATGCTTTCTCAGCTATCATGAACCATAAGTGATCATTGCTCCCTCCTGCATCACGAAACATCTGAGTCTGGTCCCTGATGTGTCGCAATAGACTACGTACCATACGCCTTCCTCTGGTAGCTATAAGATGGGGGAAATAGTCAGACTCTTCCTAATCTCTTGAAAGATCTACTGGAATCCCTTCGATGACATAAATTGTTTCCCCTTATTCAACAAGGATGATAGTGGTGATGAAACTCTTGGGAGGTCTGGTACAAAAATCCAGTAATATCCATCCAATCCCTAGAAACTTCGTACCTCCATCACACTTTTGGGTGGCTCCCAAGCAAGTATCACCTCAATATTCATTAGATACACTGCAACTCCAATCCCTTAGATGAAATGTCCCAAAAAGTGAACATCTCAGCTCCAAAACTAACACTTCGATAGCTTACCACAAATCTATTGTTCTCATATTGTGTCCATTACTACTTAAAAATGGTAGGAATTCTCCTCCTCAGTAGTCGGGTAGATCAGAATATTGTCGATGAAGACTGCAACGAATTGATCGATGTATGGCTGAAATATTTTGTTCATGAGTCCCATGAATACTGCTGGAGCATTGCTTATGCCAAATGGCATAACCAACAACTCGTAGTGGCCATACATAAATCTGAAGCTCGTCTTCTGTACATCCTCATCTCGAACACTGAGCTGGTGATAGCCTGATCTGAGGTCTATCTTTGAGAACCACTGTGCTCCCTTAAGTTGATCAAAGAGGTCATAAATCATTAGGAGTGAGTATTTGTTCTTTATGGTCACCTAGTTCAGGTGCCAGTAGTCCACACAAACCATCAAGCTCCAATCTGCTTTCTTGATGAACAGAATCGGGGCAGCCTAAGTAGAAACACTAGGCCGAATGAATTCCATCTCCTGTAAGTCATCTAGTTGGACCTGCATCTCACGAAGCTCCGTCGGAACCATCCAATACGTTGGTGTAGATGTCGGTGCCATCCTATGGTAAAATTCAATGTAAAATTTCAACTCTCTATGATGAGGTAGACCTAGGACATCATAAGGGAAAATATCTACGTACTGGTCCACCACTACAGGATAGATTGGACTCTCCACATCTACTACTCCGAGGGTAAGGCAGGCCAACTGATGAGTGATCAGATGCACCCTTCTTAGAGTAAGCCCATCCTATACTGTAAAGGTTACCTTCTTCCCAGTGATGGTAAACCTGGTTCCATCTATGTGGACACACCGCACTTTGTGCCTAATACAGTCTATTTGAGCACAGACTGAAGATAACCAGTCCATAACCAAGATGAAATCATAAGGCCTTGACGTCGTTACTATGAGATCGCATCAAAAGCTCTCACCTCCTAGAGTAAGCTCACACTGCCGGAACTAGTGTGTAATCTTCGAATCTGCTCCCGTAGGAGTCTCCAGTCGTAAGGATCAAGCCAAAGGCTCTGTCAGAATCTCTGAGCTTCGAACGTGGGTGGTGGAAATGGAAGAGTGACAAGAACCAATGTCTACAAGATATAAAAATAAGGTTGATTAGACACAGATTGTTCCTCAAATCATCTCCAGAGTGCCAGGATCATAAGGCTCAGCTGCCTAGATTTGAGCTCTCACATGTCCATCTACTCCCTTTATTTGGGGTGGACCTCCTGGTGGTGGTGGTGGTAACACCTTGTAATGTTGTCCACTGCCATCTGCATGACCAGCTCCTCTATCATGTATGCATGTGCCCTGTGCATCACCTCGATCGAACCTCTGCCTCTGTCGGGGATGTCCCTCAACTGTCTGCTGATCATATGCATGGCAGGATAGTTAGTCATGAGCCATGTGACCCTACCCATTTAATGTGTCACACTACCTTTTCCTCATATGACTGGATTTATCTCGTGTGCCTCGCAAAACTGAACCTGTATCCTGAGGTCATCAACTAGATGGTCTGTTCCACTTGGATCTCTGCAACATCTGTCTGACGCCAGCTATAGAAGACTCCACTTCATGATGCTCAGTGGTGGGTCTTGGTGCTGATGACGACTCAGTAAGGAAAATCCCCACTAATAGGGATAACTCCAACTCCCCCTCCAGCGTTAGGATACCGAGGGAGATCATAGAAGCCCAGATATCTTGCCTGATCCCCTGCTCGAAGGTCCAGACCCTAAATAATTGGTCCTGCACCATATCTATGGAGTAGCATGAGAGTTCTGTGAACCTCGTTGAGTACTATGCCACTATCATGTTGCCCGGATGCTGATGAAGTAGCTCCTGTATCCGCAATACAAGTAGGGTGGGTGGGACAATCTTTGCCCTGAAATAGGATCTCGAAGTCTACCTAGAGAAGTGTCACCTCGTCATGCA
This sequence comes from Viscum album, assembly GCA_963277665.1. Taxonomy (NCBI): domain Eukaryota; kingdom Viridiplantae; phylum Streptophyta; class Magnoliopsida; order Santalales; family Viscaceae; genus Viscum; species Viscum album. The sequence continues at coordinate 1,740,437,409 of OY728128.1, read as the reverse complement.
CCAGGAGCATCAGGCTCCACCATCTGCCTGCTTCTTCCTGAAGGAGACTCACAACAAGGATCACCATAAGGTCGACTAGTGTCCCTACCAGTTTGAAGACTCTCATAGTAACCTCCATCCAATTCTCAGCTACCTATGGGTCTGTCTCACCCCTGATCCTGGGCAGCCTCTGGTGCTGGAGCTCGTACAGTTTTATCAGGTAGGGTGCACTCTCTTCTGATGGGGCTGGTGGAATTGGTGGCCCAAAGAGTAGTGGTACAGCTATTTTCTCCACTATGATAGAGCCCAACACTGAGGCCATGTCGATCGATGGGCTGTCATCTTATATAATGCCTGGAACCCTGGATGGCTATCTGCGTGGGGCCATCCTGAAAAGAAACAGGCGTTCCACAATCAATAAGTTATACATGGTGAGCTAACTCAAAGAGATTACAAAGAAAAACATTTCAAATGAAACACACATGCAATCATTGTTTTCATGCACTGAGTTAGAAATCAGAAGTCAGAGTCCTAACATATGGATACATCGGCCACCGCACCATCACTGGTTTCTCTAAACTGATAACCACACCCAAAAAATATAACACTATTGTTGTTAAAAGAAAAGAGTCAAATGTTCTACGGTAGAACTGAATCCTTTGATACCAATTTGTCACATCCTGTCCCTTGGGGCCCATGTCGTGGCTACCCCAAGCCTGCCTTCCATAGTCCAGGGGCCGGCGACTAGCACCAAAAGGCGCAATTCCCTAAAACTAGGATGACCTTGCCTTTATAACCTAAAAATCATACAACAAATCACACAACTCGAAACAAATCATTATGTAAACTATATAACAAAAGAGTGCTGAAACGTAAAAAGGGCCGGAAATACAAGGCCAACTGTAATTTACAATGAATTGTAAATACAAGTACAACTGAATAAAGGAAAAAAAGATGATGGGTCATCCTCTAGGATTCCTACCTAAAGAGTAGGTACAGATAGCCTCCTCATCACTCAACGTCTGTCAGTTTCATCCGTATACCGAATCATCGTAAGGTCCACCTCCGGGTACTTTCCAGTCCTGGTACTCTCAGCCTCAGTCAGCATTGTCCGTAGTCTACAACCAAAAAAAAGAGGTGTAGGCATTTCCTGTACAGGGGTGAGTATAACGATACTCAGTAGGGACCCTAAGACCCTCAATGTCTCACAAAATCCAACATGGATAAACCAAAAGTTGAGAAAACAACACATAACCCCACTTAGGTATATGCCCATACATATACCTAAGGTATCAAGTAAACCATCTCAATCATGAGGTAAACACAAAATTTATTAATTCAGATCACACAGGTATACAAATTATGTATAGAGATAGAGATGATTAGATGTATCCACTAAATCATCTACTCTGTCAAACCCATGTAGAATCCTGTAAAAGTAGTCAGAGCCGTAGAACCCCCAAAGGATCCTCGAAAAGTAGTTATAGCTTTCAAACCCACATAAGATCTTGGAATAGTAGTCAGAACTGTTGAACCCATGTATGAGTATCTCAAAGGTCTTCCATGTCATAGAGGTCTCAATGCAATAGACGACGCTTCAATTAGATGCTTGATTTGTGAGTTATTCTTCTTTTAGTCATGGGGGGCCGGTTGGATTCGTGCACAATCCAACATGACCATATCTAAACTATACCCCAAACTCCATTAGTGTATAAAAATAGGGTACCATGATACATTATTACATATTCCACTAAAGGTTTGTCAAACAGATGTCTGGTGACAATGATGTGGCCAAAAGAAAGTAAAGGGTCGATAGTGGGCCCGGGTCAGGTCCAACCCAGTCAGATTGACCCGGCCTCACTCGTTGAGTCAGGCCTAGCCTGTTATTTGGGTCCACCCAATAGACTTTCCCTGGCCCGCTGGGCCAATCCCAATGGGCCACGAGAGTGTGGACCGATCGGAAGGGCATGGACCGGCCGCAAGTCACTATGAGGGTGGTTGGCCCGGAGGGCTCCGCATAGGCAGCTCGGCCCGGAGGCGCGGAGCCAGTTCGGTCTGGAGAACTGCTGTGGCACGGTTCGGGAAGATCAACCCAGGAGTCCAGGGCTAGTTCGGCCTAGAGTGCTGCGAGGGGCGTGGTTCGGGTGGCTCGTCACACAGGGAAAGGTGGCCAGCGGGCGGCCCGGAGTCGGGATGCTTGACCAGTGCAGTTCAGTCGGGGCACACGGGAGGCCGGTGGCGGCAAGGAGTTGGGTGGCGTGGGCCAGTGAGGTTCGTACATGGCTCACGGGAGGCCAGCGGTGACCGGGAGGTGTCGGGCGGCCAAACAGTCGAAAGGTCGGCGGGCAACTGGGAGCTGGTTCGGCTGAAGCGCCATGAGGGCTGCGCGGGTTGCGAAGTCCACAGGTAGCACGATCATTTCCTATCGCCTTAATCTCCTCGTCATTTCATCACCATGCCGAATAATATCACAAAAGAGATCGGTAGAGGGATTTGGGCCATGTTAGTTTTACCCCGCACCCTCCGCGTTCAGGTTGATAGAAAGCGGTTCAAAACCTTCCTGATTTTCAATGAATTGTCATGATAGATGAGAGAATAAAACACCCCACATCTTCCCACTAATGAAGGTTCCCAAACCTCAAGGTAAAAATCCACAATGATACTTTTTTTATAATGGAAGTAATATATGAATAATATCATATTCAAATAAAACCCCTACCATTGACCGATGTTCGTTGATGAAGTCATGGGAAAGAAGAACTATCTTTGGAAAAGAAGGATGTCAGAGTTTTCCACGATCATCAGTTTCTGCACCAGCTCTTCATAGTCATATATTTCCTACATCGAAGGTGGTTCTGAGAAAGATATTAGAATATGATTCTCTCCATTGTTCTTCATTAGAAGAATGCATTTTTGTTCTTCGTTGGCAAGATATTTCCTTCCTAAGATCTCTCTCTTCTCCCAAGTTCCACCAAAATAAAAATTTGAGCAAAATTAATATATTATGTTTATCTACTATTTAATTATTAGCACAAAATTCAAATGGGTTAATAAGTTAATTGAAACTGTTGGCACAATTAATTAATTATGATGATTTGGCACATTAACTTTTAGGGATGTTGAAGAGGCTCCCCTACAGATAATGAAAAAATTGAGGGTTTCTCCACATTAATGAGGAGTTTCAAGGGGGTTTATAACCCAGGTGGTCCGCACTATAATTAACATGAAGAGGAGGTTAGGTTCGGTAGGGCCCCACCAACATAACCTCTCATGGGTGGTTAAGGTTTGGTGGTCCCCACCTCCAACTTCCACATTATGGCTATAACCAACAACATAAAAATAAAGCTACACAACATTATTTTTATCAGTGCCCTCGTATTTCAATTCCGAGCACCAATGAAAAAGATATAAAAACCCACTCGTACGTTTTGTGAATGTACCAGAATAAAAATTCAAAATTTGATTCCAGGCACACTCGGCCTAGGAATCATGTGGTGTCATGTTTTTAGGACTCGTAAAATTCCGATGTATTTAAAAAATTATCCATGGAAATTATAGGTCTTTACATTTGGTAAGAATCTAGTGAAGGAACGAGTCTTGAGAGCAGTGAAGAGAAACGGTTAGTAGGGGTGGTTTTTATTTTGGAGGACAGAGGGGTTTTCATAATATTTAATTCCTTAGTTTATTAATTTCCCTCAAGAATGGAAATAATGATGATTCTATGACAAATAATAGTAATAATTTCATGTGAGTTTGTTCTAATTGGTATTACATCACCAAAGCATCATCCATGACCCTATAAATCCTATTTTTAGCTTAATTTGAAAATTATCGTATTTCACTATTGATAAAAATTCAATTATTTTTGAAAAATATCTCAAATTCACCCAAACTATTTTTTGATGTGTGGAATCCCAAAATTAACTCCATTTTTCAAAAATAATTTTCTCTATATGATTCATTTAGTTATCAATTAAAATCATAATATAATTGAAAATACAGATTTTAAAACTATAACAGACTTTATAATTCTTTCAAAAATTAAATATGGTAATATAAAATTATCATAAAACTAGAGGACATAAAATTTATTATTTATGATAACCATTTAAAAAAATAAATTTTCTTTTGAACTAATTTATTAATTATTTAAGACTTAAAGAAGTACCGATACATTTTCTATATTCATTTTATCACTTATTAGATTCCTATATTTTATTTATACATTCATTGAAAACATTATTGTTTTGTTTGATGATTTACTATTCATAAGGGTAACATTACTATTTATAAGAATAAAATTACTATTCATAAGGGTTAGTTATTGTTCACCAAAAATAAAGTTTGCCTTATCAGGCTCTAAATATCTTACTGATCACCCTAGTGTATGTCAGATTTTTGAAATTCAAATCACCAAAATGAAAATATTATGTTTAAAGTCACCTAGTATGTAAAAGTTCTTTGTGATGTGATTTCAAAAGACTATATGAAATAATTATAAGACAGGAATTTCCATTGATAAAACATTGGGTCTTTCCATTATTCCCTTCTTATAAAATTTCCACCTCAAAATTTCATTTTACATTCTAAGCCAAAAGTAGTTGTGGGTACCTTTCCTTCACTGCCTCCCCGAGTGCCCATGTTTCCACTTTATACTTATGGATCATCTACAGTACATTGACCATGTGAGTATTCATGTTACGTAGAAATTTATACATCTGATCCATGATCTTCACTAGATGCTCATCGTAATAAAGATCATTCTCCAACTGTACCACCTCTCAAGAGAGTAAATGTGTAGGGTCTATTATGTACATCCTTATGAGGGATACATGGAAGACATCATGTACTTTGGACATGGTAGGGGAAATTTCTAGTCGATAGGCCACATCCCTAATAGGATCAAGAATCTCAAAGGGGACGATGTACCTGGGTCTTATCATTTTTTTCTTCCCAAACATCATGACCTTATTCAATAAAGATATGTGTAGAAATACCATGTCTCCTACTTTGAACTCATGGTCTCATTGATGATTGTCTGAGAAACTCTTATGTTAACTTTAGGCTACCTTGATGTGATTCTGAATTTTTTTTGCCTTCTCTACCAATTAATTGACCATTTTTGATATTAGAAACTTATTCTCCCCAAATTCACCCCCATATGTCGGTGTTCTACACCTTTTCCTATAAAGGGATTTATATGGGGCCATTCGGATAATCAAGTGAAAACTATTGTTCTAGGATAATTCAACTGGTGGAAGATGTTGGTAATATCCTCCTAGGAAGTCCATATAACCTGCTCTCAATATATATTATAGTTTCTAAAGAGTTCACTCTGATTTTCCAGTAGTTTTATTATGATTGGTCGTTCTGATGTTCTATTTAGTTCATAGAGAATTTTGAAGACTTCTACTAAACATTGAGGTGAATCTCAAATCTCTATTAGATATAATAGATAGTGGTAATCCATGTAGCCTTACCAATTATCATATATATATTGTGGATAGATGTCCAATGAGAAGTCCAATCTAATTTTGATTATGTTATCTATCTTTGTATGACGATTCACAATGACTCATATAACATTGTTCCCTTGGATTTTCATGGAATTCCAGTGACAATGTCCATGGTGATTTTTCTCCCACTTCAATGTTGGTGTGGGTTTTGGTTGTATCATCCCCATAAACTTATGTCTTTCAGCCTTCCCTTATTGACATACTAGGAACATTGATGTATACTCAGAAATATATTTCTTCATATTATACACAGAAACTTCTCTCATTGATCTAATACATATTTGTGCTCCTTGGGTTAAAAGAGAACATTGAGCTATGTGAGTCATTTAAAGTCTCATTTTTATCTCTAGATCAAATTGTACACAAAATTGTGACCTAAATCATACAAATCCATTTTCATCAATCATGGACTCAGAGGATTTACAATTTCTAATGGATTATACCCATTTTGGAATTTCCCAATATTTTCATTGAGCATCCTTCATTTTCTCCATGAGGGATGGTTGATAAATCACTTGAGAATGAATTTATATTATTCCTCCCTTAATGATTCTAATGTCCATACTATGCCAATCATGGAATATTAGATCATTTTCAGTTATAATCTTTGATAAAGATGAAGGATCCTTTCTACTAAGAGCATCCAACACCTTATTTTCCTTACCAGGATTGTAAAGGATTGAACATCCATAATATTTGATGAGCTCTATCCATATTTTATGGAACATATTAATCTCTATTTTTGTGAATATGTATTTGAGACTCTTGTGATCATTATATATCTCACACATATCCCCATAGAGATAATGATTCCTGATGTTTAACGTGGAGATCATTTCCTCCAACTCCATATCATGCACATGATAGTTTTTCTTATGGATTATCAGCTTCCATGAGGCGTAGTCTATCACTTTATCATTTTTCACCAGCACACAGCCTAATCCCTTCTTTTAAGCATCCCTATACACTAAAAATAGTTCTCCACCTGTAGAAAGTGTCAGTAATAGCATTTTTATTCGCCTCTTTTTCAAATCCTTAAATCATTCTTCATATTCCGGAATCCCGAAAAACATTACTCCCATCTGTGTTAGCTTGTCCATCAGGTTGAAAATCATGAAAATTTCTTCAAGAATCATAAATAATACCTAGATAGACCCATAAATATATGGATCTTTATTACAGGTGTTTTTATGGTCCACTCTTCAATCACCATTATCTTGTAAGGGTCCACATATATCCCTTTTCTAGTGATAACATACACCAGGAATGATACTTCATCCATCCAGAACTCACATTTACTATACATTGCAAACAGATTCTCCCTTTGAAAAGTCTTTAACATAGAATTCCAATTATCCTCACATTCCTCCTTTCTCTTGGAGTATATTAGAATATCATCAATAAATACTAATACAAATTTGTTGAGGTAATATCTAAAGACTCTATTCATCAAATAAATGAAAATTTCTAGAGCGTTTGTGAGTTTTAAGGGAATAACTATGTATTTATAGTGTCCATACTTCATTCAAAAGGTAGTCTTGGGAATTCCTTCCTTCCTCACGTTTAATTGGGGATATCCTGATTGAAGGTCCACCATAAAGAAATTATTGGGCCCACAAAGTTGATCAAACAAGTCATCAATTTGTGTTAGGGGATACTTGTTCTTTATTTTGATTTTATTGAGGTTATGAAAATAAATGGAGAGTAAAATCGATACATACTATTTCTTAATGAATAGGAATAGAACACCCCATGGGGATGCACTGTGGGGTATAAAACCCTTATCTAGATTCTCCTGTAGCTACTTTTAGTACTCCTCCATCTCTAGTGTCACGAACCAAATCTGGTCTACTTCAAAATCGGCACCCGACCCGGTCCATGGAAAGATCTGAAGGGCGTTCCCGATCCCCACGGGTTGGCACAGGTGCCTAGGTATCATAAAATGATAATTGGGAATGATTTACCCGAGTTTATAAACTTAAAACGATGAAAGAGTCCAATAAAACAAATCTGGATTTTTCAACTAAAACCGTCTTTTACAAAATTTAAGAACTGAAATACATATGTTAAAACTATGTTTAAAGACCATTACAATGGTACATAACCAAATAAGGACAGCCCAAGAACCTCCACAAGGAAAGAGGCACCACCCTCAAGCTATCTCCACGACACTGCATCCCAATGGACAACTAAAAACCTGAATCAATGGCATAAATCATGTACCCAAACCTGTGACATAAGATAAGAAAATCTACTTACACCCAAAGGTGTAAGTAGTGTGTGAGCGAGAGACCAGTAGGATACCACCACTAATAGATTCCATGTGATAAACATTTAATGGCGAAAAGCATGCAAGTTTTCAAAGACATGAGATGCTAGTTAAAATTTCTAAAAGATGCAACATTAAATAAAAACCATTTTCAGGTGGGCTAATTTAAAGAATAAAAACATTTAAAATAAATACCATAGCTACTGAATTTTCCAGCCTCTCATATTGTATACCGACGGTAAGAACAATGTATCCAGTGAGCACAATCAATGGGAAATAACCCCGAGGCACTAGCTAGTTGTGGGTCCCGGGTACCTCGTATCTCGGTGAGAGTAACCATCACAAATATCCATTCTCGTGCATGATCCACTAGTAGGGAACATACCCATAACCTAGTGGTCCCCAATCATCATCATCATAGTTTAGTTAGAGTTGTAAGCGTCAATCGTGCTAAGTGAAACTGAGGCCAAACCCCACAGATTCACTAGCATACTAGTACACGTCCACCCACCTAGACACCCGGGTTTTCCCTTTGTGCTCAAACAAGTTCAGCAATCCAAGAAGTATAGTTTTCACATTCAAATATCACTTCCACATCACAAATTAACCAAACAGCCCCATGTACATCACGAAAGTCAAAAATTCCACTTTTCATTCAAATGCACTTTGAAATCAAACTCACTCCAAATTGCCTACAACACTTTTCACATTTCTTTAACACTTCCATAAATCCATTAAACAATTTTATAAAACCATTACAATATATTAAACTCACATAATATCCCACACACAATTCACACAATACCCTTCTCACCTTCACAATTCATTTTATAAATAAACTCACATGAAATATCCCACACCCGTGTTTCACACACAAAACACAATTTAGTAAAACATTTCGACAATTTATAAAAAAATTCTAAAAATGTTTAACATCTCAAATCACCACTTTACCATTCAAAAACCCACATTAGGTGAACACACTCACCCAAACAGTACATATACACCCTTTCCCAACTTTGTTTAACCAAATAAAGCATTTATAATTTTTATAAAACAAACCCAAGATGTATAACCATTGTTTACACACTAAACCCATTTCAAAACCCTCATTTAAAAGCAAAATCATACCAATACCAAACCAAAACATAATTTTTCAGCCCTAATACAATTATTAAATCACCCCCAAATGTTATAAAAATACATCAAATAATACCACAAAGATACACATGAAAAATACACGTTTTCATAAATCACCTTCAAGAAGTACAATACGTTTTTACACCTTAAACTCATAAAAAAAACCTACTTTCAAGGCCAACATGACAATAAGGAATTAACAAACCATAATTGGTATCCCCTTTCAATACTAATAAATCACTTTCATATGTTATAAACTAAACCCAAACATTACCCCAAGAGTCACACATGAAAAGTACCCAATTTCAAGATATAATGCAACTAAAAATTAAATGTTTAACCAAATACATCAAAACTGTTTTCACAGAACATAAAACAGATTATAAACATGCTAATTTAATAATCAATTCAAACTAACTCATCATAAAATGGCTACACATGGAATCCCCTACCCTTTTGAGTCGAAACCCTCAAAACATGGTGCAAAACCTTAAGCGCACCACCGTTTCACCAAAAGGAATATAAATCCAGACCTAAACCACAATAATTTACCCAAAAGACACCAAATCATACATTAGGATCTAACCCCAACTTCTGGACATGAGGAACTTCAAGAAAAAGGAAATAAAACTAAAACAGGATGGAAGGAACCAAGAAGGAATTCCCTTACTTGAAATATCTTGAAGGAATCAGCCCCAATCCACCACATAATGAATCACAAACTACCCAAACCTGGTATGGAGGTTCTAAGGATTCATATTATGTCATGTGGGGACTGAAATGAGGGAAAAATGATGAAAAATGAAGGAGTTATGAAAGGATCAATTTACCTCTCCAAATATGCCCGATTTTAGAAACCCTAATAATGTCAGTACTAAATCGCGATTAAGAATAGCTCCAAAGAGGGGAGAGAGAGCTTGGGTGCGCTGCTGGGTTCATGGAGCGCATATGAGGCTTTGAATCACCGAAAAATACTTAAAAATGAATAATTTATTAATTAGTCATATTTTATTTTTAAAACTGGAATTGGGCTTTCGGGCAGGCCCAATCCCTTAAATAAAAACCAACATAAACCTTGGTTATGGATTTCCAAAGGCTCCCAATTGTAATTTTGGTGTTAATATATCAGGGGAGGACATTTATGAGTTGGAATGAGTGAAACATATTAAAAAATGAAAAAGTTATAAAAGAAATAAAATTTATTTTTAAATCTGGAATTGGGTTCACGGTTTGGCCCAATTCATGAAAACTCACATATTCTTCATAAAACCTCTGGAAACCCCCAAAACAAAGAATTAATGGAAATTAAAATAAAAATAAATTTAAAATAAGCTATTTATGTGACAATTATATCCACCCTAAAAACTTTCCGCCCCGGAAAGTCACAGCAAGACCAAATCAACAACCAAACCCAACTGAGAAACCAAGAAGTACTCCCTTGCCAGGTTTCTTCCCCAAAGGCCAAAACACCTCCAGTGATCAATGAAGGAAAAAATACTCTCAAAAATCAAACTTACACCACTTTCCTAAAACCATAAAGAACATTCAGGCTTTATCCCAAATAAAAACTCCTCAAACACAATCTGAACAATACTCAAGCAATTCACCCAAACGAACAACAACTTTGAACAAGGTTACACTTACCTTACTTTAACTAAACCATTGGGTGATCTCCAGTCCCAATGTTTACTCAAGAATGATTTTGGTAGCTAGATAGATCTGAATGAGACTATATACACCAAGCCAAGACCATGGAAAAATCTAAGTTACTGGTACGGGGGGACACAAATACGCTCCCCGCCATAAGAGACAACCAATATTTTTTTGAGACATAATCAAGAGACTAACATGGGGAGGACTAAATGGACTCACCAGTACATAGGATATAATTCCATCAGAAATTTACAAAAGAAATTATATAAGACTCATAGTGGGTCTCCCCACCATAAGAACCAATCATCTTAACCAACCAGCACTGGCCGGTAAAGAACGACCCCAAAATTTAAAGAGTTGGGGCGACCACATGGTTAGTTTGCACAGTTTGGGAAGCCATACACTAATAGTTGGGATCCTTCTTTCCGCATGGTTTTTTGGGGCATGGTCACTATTATCCAAGTGAAAACTGTGTTCACAAACAGTGTAGAAAAACTTCAAACCTTTCTCTGAAGACTCAGTGGAAACGAAAAGGGGGAGGAAAATGGCCCTCCACCTATTTACACCGAACATGGACAACAGAAGAATGATTATGACACCATAGGTTTAAAATCTTCCTAACTTTCATACTGAGGAAATGACTTTGTACAAGGGTTTAAATGACCCTGTGATTTCCCCTGACTACGAGCCAGCTTCTCTCCGAGACCTATGGCTGGAGCTCAAATGATTGAAGCATCTTCGGCCTCGCAGTTAGGCTTTGGAAACCGCATGAACGATAATTCTTTTTTCAATGAAACCAACAACTACAACGCAATCCTAGATATGTTTTCCAGACATAACACATTCTAAACTCACTTTACCCGATCCCGATATTTCACTGAAACAAGGGCTAAGAAGATACACACACATCACACCTTGTTTCTTTAGGTGAGAAACAATAGAAGTAAAGAACACCATCACTCACCTTCGTCTAAAATTGAAGATTTTGAAGTTTTTCCAAGGGAGACATTCTCCCAACATAAAAGGGACTCTCATAGGATTTCACGACATTCACCTATATGGTCAATCGAGCACATGACATCATAAGGCATCACCAAACATGACCATTGTGACTGATATAAACAATTCATGGAGAGAGACCTTATACAACATCCCCAAACAACACACAATTCTAGAAAGTGGCCACAATATCCTATCGTGGCCATATTTCCCACACCGGTGGTTTAACATGAATTAATGCATCAAAGAAACTTTGAAGAACCCAAATGTCCTCTTAGACACCATCGAGACACTCATCCACACTTACAACCCTAGAACACATCCACCTTCGATGTATCGGGAAACATAAGAAACTAAGGTCTCTATCAACCTTCCATGAGAACTCTCCCATTACAAGAGGATCTAAAAATCAAAGAAAGGAAAGGGTGTAGACTCAATCTAAAAATCTCAAGAAAAAATATTCCTTATATTGATCAAATAGAGGGTCTTCAAAAGGAAATACAATCTGGGTTGCACTTTAGTTGTGCACTAACCATTAATGGGGTGTACCTTATCCAACGACTAAACCAAAGGACCCAACCAAGATGGTCTATTGGTCACGATATACCACAATCCAGATCCAGACACATGAAGGGAACCACCACAAAGTCATCCCAAAACATTATTCAAAAGATACCACTAATCGTCCCTACAACACAGCTCACCGACCAAACACAAACCCAAAACACAATTCAAACAGGAGGGGTTCTTGGACTCAAAACATCCCACAACATCAACATTATCAAAAACCCATAATAAAAACTATACCAAACTATTCATCAATACATCATGTTTTTCTTTAAAACCATTTCTTTGAAAACAAACGGTTTTTCTATAAGCGTATCAACCAATGGTACCCCATGGGCCTCACACATGCATGTTTTTGTGTCACACCGGGCACCCTCTTCATAACCATCCCAGCACTCATCAAGTCATTCCATCAACCATCCATCATCCCATATAACCCCATGCATGTGGTCACTCATGGAATTACCAAAGGTTAAAACAAAAATTCCTTCTACTTTTCAAAAACAAAATACTAAACCAACCCAACCATTTTCTCAAAACTGCTAACAATGAGATCAAAATACCAATTCAAATCTTATAAAACTTTTCATAAGGACACAAACCATTAAAAAAGAACTCACATTCAAGTTATTCACATCAATTTCAAAACATATCATCCCATTAAAACAACTTTAATCATTTAGAAAACTATATTGGGAACACTTTTGAAAACCAACTTCAATATGGTTTCGGCTTTCAAAAGAGGTGTAAGCATACTATTTTCCATTTCAAAACAATTCTGAAAATTCAGTTCCACCATTTCATAAATCAAAACATTCCATATTTATTTGAAAATCATTTGACAAAAACTTTATAATTCTTAAAACCAAGTAAGTTTAAAACCAAAGTTCCAAGATTTCGAGATTAAAGAACAGAAGACAATATGAGAGGAAACTAGTTTCAGTGGGTAACTTGAACATATGGTTGGCGGCCATATTCCAATCACTTCATTGTCACAGAGAGTGTTCTAGGGAATATCCCCAACTCCACATGGATTTCCAGGCCGTGCGAGATTACTGAGACCATTAACCCAACTCTCTTTTCATTTCCCCTAACCATCATTAAAACAAGAAAACCAAAGGACTTAGATAAATCCTGACTTCCCTAGGAAACTTGAATCCTGTCATGAGGTGTGGTGATCAGGAACACTACCCATAACTATAATACCAAGTCCCTACAATCCTAACCCCATGATATGCTGACTCTTCCCGAAATAACATGACCCAAAGAGTTAACATGAACCTCCTCTCATACCATTTTGTCACGAACCAAATCTGGTCGCCTTCAAAATCGGCACCCGACCCGGTCCATGGCAAGACCCGAAGGGCGTTCCCGATCCCCACGGGCTGGCACAAGTGCCTAGGTATCATAAAATGTCAATTGGTAATGATTTACCCAAGTTTATAAACTTAAAACGACGAAAGAGTCCAATAAAACAAATCTGGATTTTTCAACTAAAACAGTCTTTTACAAAATTTCAGAACTGAAATACATAAGTTAAAACTATGTTTAAAGATCATTACAATGGAACATAAGCAAATAAGGATAGCCCAAGAACCTCCACAAGGAAAGAGGCACCTCCCTCAATCTATCTCCACGACACTGCATCCCAATGGACAACTAAAAACCTGAATCAATGGCATAAATCCTGTACCCAAACCTGTGACATAAAATAAGCAAATCTACTTACACCCAATGGTGTAAGTAGGGTGTGAGCGAGAGGCCAATAGGATACCACCACTAATAGATTCCATGTGATAAAAATTTAATGGTGAAAATCATGCATGTTTTCAAAGACATGAGATGCTAGTTAAAATTTCTAAAAGATGAAACATTAAATAAAAACAGTTTTCAGGTGGGATAATTTAAAGAATAAAAACATTTAAAATAAATACCATAGCTACTGAATTTTCCAGCCTCTCATACCGTATATTGACGGTAAGAACAATGTATCCAGTGAGCACAATCAATGGGAAATAACCCCTAGGCACTAGCTAGTTGTGGGTCCCAGGTACCTCGTATCTCGGTGAGAGTAACCATCACAAATATCCATTCTCGTGCATGATCCACTAGTAGGGAACATACCCATAACCTAGTGGTCCCCAATAATTATCATAATAGTTTAGTTAGAGTTGTAAGCGTCAATCTTTCTAAGTGAAACTGAGGTCAAACCCCACGGATTCACTAGCATACTAGTACACGTCCACCCACCTAGATACCTGGGTTTTCCCATTGTGCTCAAACAAGTTCAGCAATATAAGAAGTATAGTTTTCACATTCAAATATCACTTCCACATCACAAATTAACCAAACATCCCCATGTACATCACGCAAGTCAAAAATTCCACTTTTCATTCAAATGCATTTTGAAATCAAACTCACTCCAAATTGCCTACAACACTTTTCACATTTCTTTAACACTTCCACAAATCCATTAAACAATTTTATAAAACCATTACAATATATTCAACTCACATAACAGCCCACACACAATTCACACAATACCCTTCTCACCTTCACAATTCCTTTTATAAATAAACTCACATGAAATATCCCACACCCGTGTTTCACACACAAAACACAATTTAGTAAAACATTTCGACAATTTATAAAAAAATTCTAAAAATGTTTAACATCTCAAATCACCACTTTACCATTCAAAAACCCACATTAGGTGAACACACTCACCCAAACAGTACAAATACACCCTTTCCCAACTTTGTTTAACCAAATAAAACTTTTACAATTTTTATAAAACAAACCCAAGAGGTATAACCATTGTTTGTACACTAAACCCATTTCAAAACCCTCATTTAAAAGAAAAATCATACCAATACCAAACAAAAACAAAAACTTTCAGCCCTAAACCAATTATTAAACCACCCCCAAATGTTATAAAAATACATCAAATAATACCACAAAGATACACATGAAAAACACACGTTTTCATAAATCACCTTCAAGAAGTACAACATTTTTTTACACATTAAACTCATAAAAAACTTACATTCAAGGACAACATGACAATAAGGAACTAAAAAACCAGAATTTTCATCCCTTTTCAAGACTAATAAATCACTTTCATATGTTATAAACTAAACCCAATCATTACCCCAAGAGTCACACATAAAAAGTACCCAATTTCAAGATATAATGCAACTAAAAATTAAATGTTTAACCAAATCCATCAAAAATGTTTTCACAGCACATAAAACAGATTATAAACATGCTAATTTAATAATACATGCAAGCTAACTCATCATAAAATGGCTACACATGGAATCACCTACCCTTTTGAGTCGAAACCCTCAAAACTTGGTGCGAAACCTTAAGCGCACCATCGTTGCACCAAAAGGAATATAAATCCAGACCAAAACCACAATAATTTACCCAAAAGACACCAAATCATACATTAGGATCTTACCCCAACTTCTGGACCTGAGGAACTTCAAGAAAAAGGAAATAAAACTAAAACAGGATGGAAGGAACCAAGAAAGAATTCCCTTACTTGAAATATCTTGAAGGAATCAGCCCCAATCCACCATATAATGAATCACCAAGTACCCAAACCTGGTATGGAGGTTCTAAGGATTCATATTAGGTCATTCGGGGACTGAAATGGGGGAAACATGATGAAAAATGAAGGAGTTATGAAAGGATCAATTTACCTCTCCAAATCTTCCCTATTTTAGAAACCCTAATACTTTCAGTACTAAATTGCGATGAAGAAGAGCTCCAAAGAGGGGAGAGAGAGCTTGGGCGCGCGGCTGGGTTCATGGGGCGCATATGAGTCTTTGAATCACCAAAAAATACTTAAAATGAATAATTTATTAATTAATCAAATTTTATTTTTAAAACTGGAATTGGGCTTTCGGGCAGGCCCAATACCTTAAATAAAAACCAACATAAACCTTGGTTATGGATTTCCAAAGGCTCCCAATTTTAATTTTGGTGTTAATATATCAGGTTAGGACATTTATGAGTTGGAATGAGTGAAAAATAATAAAAAATGAAAATGTTATAAAAGAAATAAAATTTATTTTTAAATCTGGAATTGGGTTCACGGTTTGGCCCAATTCATGAAAACTCACATATTCTTCATAAAACCTTTGGAAACCCCCAAAACAAAGAATTAATTGAAATTAAAATACAAATACATTTAAAATAAGCTATTTATGTGACACTAGAGTTTCTATTTTATAATTTTTCATTGATATAGACAAAGATCATTGAATAAGTTCAATTGAGAACTCAAACTCTTGATCATGTGGATGACTAGAAAACTATTCAAGGAATACATCATTTTAATCCCTGACGATGGGAATTTCTTCATTCCTTATTCTCTCCATTATCTCAATCATTTGAGTGAGAAATTTTTCTCATAGGAAAATTAATATCAACACTTGAGATAATGATTACAAAGGGAATTTAAATTCTCTATATAGTTGTATAGAATTGTAGGATACTTTAGGATGTGAAGAGTGATATACTATTCCTGAATATTGATGTTGGATTTGTTTAATGGTAACCAATACATGCCCAATATTGCATTTAAATCCAGTAAATGATGTATGGCTATATTTTCTAGGAGTTTTAACCCACAAAAGTTTACTAGTGAGGAGTTATAAACCATAGACATAATGACTTCCCCATTATCAGTTTTCATAGATAAATTATCATCTAAATTATTAGCTGATGTTTCAATAGTTATAATAAAAAGGAAATATATTAAATAATGCATATAAATATATTAAAATAGTATGTTATCTATTCTCTAATGAATAGGCAGAATACCTATCACTAAATCTCTTTCTGGATCCACCACTGTAATAGTAATAGGAAAAATTTGTCCTTGTTTCTTTAGAGGTTGTTGTTTATTTCCTTTGATAAACCACAAAGTATAGAAATTGTTCTCACAATTCCCATATTAAACGAAGTTATAAAATTTCACCATAGGAAGAGATTTTATCCAAACAATCCTTTTTTGTTCCAAATTAGTGGGATTTTTTAAATCTCTTCAGTACTTTTTAGCCAGATGTCCCAACATTCCAGAATTGAATAAATTCATGGATCTCTTCAGAAATTTCACAGGATTCTACCTCCCAAAATTTTTATACATGGGATAATTGAGATTATTTCCATCATTGAATTTACTTGTGGAACCACCCAAATTTTATTCCATTTTCCTCTTTTTATTGTTTGGACCATGATACCACGGAGAGTCTCTGATCTCTATTTCAACCTAGAGGGAAAAAAAGAAAATATCTTCATAGCTGTTGAAGTATCGAATCACCAATGACATTCATAGACCCATATTTAGTCCACTAGAGAATCAATCCTCCTTGGTTTTAGTGTTCATGAAAAAGTAGGAGTTGTACCATGAAAGCCTTGAAATGTTTTCATCATACGCCACATTTGACTAATATTTCTTACGCCTAAGCCATAGGAACTCTCTTTCAATCTCTTTATAAAGGGTTAGGGGGTACTATTTATCTAAAAGTATTATTTTTAAATTCCTCCAAATATATGGAATCAATTTCCCCTTAGGGATTCATATAAATGATCATTGATCACCACTGATCAGCTTCCTCATCAAAACAATAGACTGATAACACAACATTCTCTTCTTCTAAGCCCTGGAGGACATTGAATAGCGTTTCAATAGAGTTAATCCACTATTCCGTGAGTATGGGATTAGAACATCCACTAAACATGGGATTCCATTTATGCATGAAGTATTCCATGACATTTTTCTATTTCTTTCGAAGAGGATGGTTTTTCACATGATTCATGTTATTATTCATAACTTGAGCCAGATGATAATGTACTATCATTAAGTTCTAAGAATCCATTCACATCGTATCAGGAATGTCATTATGGAAATATTTTCATTCCCTATCACATTGATTTTTAGAATGTGTTATTATATATTTTCACATTAACTATGAAAAAGAAATTATAATTATAGGTGTTGAATACTTATATGTTGAGCATAAAAATAAATCTTTGAACATAAGAGGTTAAACGAGTAATGGAAATGTATATCCCAACATGTGATTCCCTATGATTAAATCTAGGTTATTCCTGATCTTTTTATTAACTTATATTCTTATGTAATTTTTCTTATTCCCTTAATAATGGTTCGTATTAATCTTTGAATTTACCAAATCATATCCCCTGGGAGTGTCAAACCAAGAGTACATTCAGGCCTGTTGTCATGCACCAATTCCTATTTGAGTCTAACTCAAAGCAGTATTTTGTGGTTTTAACCCTATATACATCTATTCCAGTTCCACCTCTACCTGTTTTTAAAGTCATGGATGTATTTTTCATGATAATCTAATTAATCTATAATTTCAAATATTTAGTTTTCTTTTCTTATACTTGGTCTCATCCATAAGGTTCTTTCCAATGATATTTATTCCCGATCTATGAAAATAAATATACCATCTGATGATACCAACTATAGTGGGCCTAGCCTTTCATGTATAAAATTACTTGATATTATTCACAATTATATAGTAGAGTAAAATCCATGGATCATAAAGTGTAGTGTCTTGGAAGACTAGGTATATAAAATTGATAACATGGAACCAAAAAAACATTTCTTTTTTATTATTAAAATTTACCTATGAACAACCATTATGATCAAAAATATTTATATAGAATCCTAGTGAACACATGAACAAATGGATGATCTAAATTGTCCATTATTGGAATAACCATATGAACAAAGCATTAGCACAAGGGATGAAACTCATGAAAAGATGATATAAAAAGTAATGTAACTTATTGAATCATAACATATATACATGTAATCATATAAACATTGATTCATAATAATGTGGTAGAAATATTAAACATTAAATTATCATGATTCAAGTATAACCTCCAAGACTATTTTATATGGTAGCATAAGCCATGGATAACCGCCAAGACCATCACACATGGTAGCACAATCCAAGGCTAAACGCCAAAAAAATCACACATAATGTCTAATGAGACTCAACATTACCCAATGAATTTGAGCGCTATCTATGTGTATTCATCTTAACATTTCATGAATATATTTTCCACGTAAATAATCATATATGATCAATCTTACATAAACATTGGGGTTACCTGTGGAAAGAATTAAGACCCATAGTCATGTCATAAAGCCTAACAAATGAGCATATCATAATAGTCTTCATGAAAGAAAAAAACTAATATATTCAGGGAAATTAAAAAGGGAAAATAACAATGTATCATGGTATGTTATTTAATGTATATGTTATAACAAGTAATAAAAGTATTAAATAAATTATAGCATTAAAACATTTTTTTGTGGTTTTACGGAAAATACTACAGAGCCATTAAAATAGAAATGTAAAAAATACATTATATAAAACCAGAAATGAACCAAGAATGTTTTCATAATAAAAAATGTCTAATTGTATATAGAAAATGGTGGCTGAAAATATAATATATACTACACTTGAAATCGGGTAAGAATTCAGGAACTTCTCCCAAAACAAGTTTGCTTATCAGGAAATATTAAGAAGAGAATCACATAAAAACAGGAAAATAACCCAAAGATAATGATGGAAATTTATTGATAAATGAATTCTTTACATGTTAAAAACATTTACTTTATCCACATAAAAAGAAAAGATAACCACATTTTGGTAAAAAGATGATAAGGCACCACAAAAGAACAAATGAGGTTTTGGTAGAATCCCTTATTGATTTTCGGCATAGTATAAAGTGTACTTAAGAGGGATTAATGAGAGAGAGAAAGGGTATTTCTCATAATATATACATAATAAGTGAATTTTGGGGAGGTGTGAAATCATACCGAATCATTATTTATTACACAAAAAAATCATAACATAGAAGAAAATCATGAATAAAAGTAAAATAGATAGGATCACTTACCTTAAGCCTGATGGTGTTCTTCACTTGATATTAATTACCTGAAAAATACAATTAATTTCATTAATTAATAATTACATAACCTCTTATATATGTGAATTTTTTTTATAACATTTTTATGTTCATTCCTGTTGTTTTTTATGGGTTAGTTGGTTCAATTTCATTGTTCGGGTCCATTGGTTTTATTGGTTTTTATGATCGGTTAACTTATTTCCATGAATGGTGACTCATGTCATTGGATATTTTCTTCCAAAATTGAGTTATTTATTATTATTGAACATATATAAGGCTACATGTTTGTATGTTTAATTTTGTTACATGGATTGAATTTGGGTCATTATATAAAACATTATTGATAAACTTTTTGGTTTATTTGCAAATTTTGATCACTACAAACTCATTTTGATTATAATTTAATATAATCTATAAAAAATATTATTGATCTTTACATAGAATATATTAAATAATTATTTGGTTTTACCAAAACGAAAATGGATTATTCACTATAATTGAATATCGTAAAAGAAATAAAAAACCCATCATCCTTGAATGTGTCAAATTAACACATCTTAGATGGTTTCTTTACTACTAGTATAAAAGAAGAGTAAATGAGAAATGATAAATTATAATTAGATTATCATAAAAACATTACAGTACATGTATGGTAATGGAGTTGTCATAAAATATTTATTAGGAGAGCAAAGGATAAAAAAGAAAACAAATGAACTGGAAAATAAACTAAACGAATTAAAAAGAGGAATTTACCTCTTGAATTATTCTTCCTTGGGAGCCTTTTAAGGGGTGAAGATTGTGTCTTTTGAATAGACTATTAAATTTTGGATGTGGGGAAGGATCTTTGGGATATATTTCTTTAGAATTTAGGGAAGGCACAAGGATTGAGATGATTTGATAGAAGTGGTTTGGAGGGGTGGGTTTAATAGTGGTAAAGAGGGTGGTTTTCTTACTATTTAATTCCATAGTTTATTATTTTCCCTCAAGAGTAGAAATAGTTTTTATTCCATGAAAATAATAATAATAATTTCATGTGAGTTAGAACAAATTGGGATTACATCATAAGGATTGTAACACCCCATGACCTCTTATAATGTTATCTCTTTAAAGTAATTCAGTAACTTGCGCTAAACGGAACACCAAGTTCAACTGCATCCCGACCAACCGAACTAGCAGTTTAAAAAGAAAGTATGAATATTAATAACCACATTTTTAATTTTATTTATATCTTTTATAATTTTAACATTCATATTTTTTGTTTCTTATAAATAATATAAGGAAAATTTAAATTTTTCATATTAATGATGTATTTTAAAAAAATGCATTTTTATGCCTCTTAATGCAGAAACCTTTTTAAATCCAATATTTCACACTTTTACATATTTAATTTAATTTAATTAATTTATTATTTAGAATTGGTACATAAAAATTTAGTTTGGAAAAATTTTTAGTACTTTTCTAATATATTTTATATTTTTATGAATGGTGAAAAATACTAAATTTTAATTAAAAAAAATTTCTAAATCAAAATAATATATAGTGTCCAATTAATACTTTTAGTGGGTTTAATGTATTATTATATTATATTTATTTCATTTAACATAATGTAGGTAATTGGATGTAATTTCACATTTAAATTTTACATAAACACATGTTAATCTTTTCATAGTTTTTACTTCTTAAAAACTCACTTTTTGGTTTTGACAATGGGACTTAATTTTAAATTAGTTATTTCAAATTATATGTTTTTAATTTGGTAAAATTGAAATCATTATTTAATTTTTAATATCAAAATTATCTTTGGGTGAATTTTTTGATTTCTTCTGAAAACATACTATTTTTTATAAACACTGAAAAGCAATGTGTTTTAGATAAAACCTGACTTTTTCATTTAGATGATAATTTTTAATTAAAAATTTATCTTAAAGTAAAAATTGATAAATAATACATATATTAGTCAAATCTATTTCATTGGAGTCATTTTATAATAATATTTGATATATAAAATTTTATTGAAACATTTTAACATCTTTTTAACCACCTTCTAGGCACATTTACCCACCTTCTAGGGGCACTTAAAAATTTGAATAAAACATAATTTTATAAAATTAATGAATTATGTTTCCAAAATATGAGATTCAAAATTTATATATGTTAGTAAAATGTAATTAAATAGGATTAAAATAATTTTTGGTGACTAGTAACTTTTTTATTTTATTTACCGTGGTAAAAGTAAATAAGGTAATTAAAGGTAAAAATAATATTAAAATTACCCCAACACATGTACTAATTCAATTTTATAAGCTTATTTCGACCAAATACAACCTTATGAAAAAAATAAGATACTTATGATTCGTTCGGGTCATATTAGGACATTTATTATATTTCATTTAAAGAATTGTTAAAAGTGTTAAATTCAAGGTTTATTAACTAAACCATTTTTAATATAGAGGTATATATAAAATAAAGTATCCGATAAATATTCATAAGAAATATAATAATATTTCATACATCATGGAATTTTATTTATAATTTTTAGACAATTAATAACTAAATTTATTTATGACATAATGATGATGCATTAATTACCATATTAACAAAATATTAATATAATTGATATTATAAATATCTAAATAAATTTAAAATGAGACTTTTGATGCCATAGAAGAAATTTCTAGGTTAATATTACATGTTAGGGATATTTTAATATATTTTTTATAAGTTTTAATGTTTTTTTACTTTAATAAAAAACAATTACTAAAAACTGTCATAATTGGCATAAATGAGATTTTAATACTAATTATATTTTATAAAATAATGTAAAAATTATAAAAATATAAGGATCATCCAAATGAATTATATAATGATATATATGTCATTAATTAACCACTTGGGGTTCTAATGGCATGTAATATTATGTTTATTAACCATGAAATAAAAAAATACAAAAGACATTGTCAAATTTAAACTATTTAACTAAGAGTTAAATCTAAAAGATAAGGTTAATATGGTGTCCTAAACTTGTCTAAAACCTATTTTAGAGGATTAAGAATCATACCAACCATATCATCTAAATAAATCTATTTTTACCCTTTATAAATCAAAATTTATTCTATAATTAAATAATATTTCAAACATTTCCTAAAGTGACCTTCACCTCTCTTATAAAATGGTACATCCCATTCTATAAAAATCACATCTCCATATCTATTTATATCAGAAAAAACATCTAAAATGTATTCCCAACTACCCTAACATCAACCTATAGGCCCTAATTTGATCATAAATTCATCCTATGGATCCCTTTTTATCAAATAAAAAATAAGCACCCGAAGAAGTGGTAATAATTTAGTCACCTATTTAAATTTTCCGTTATTCTTAAACATCCTCTTTTATTCTTATTTCCATACCAAAATAATAACTCCAACAAATTCTAAAAAATTTGAGGTTTTTATAAATATAGTACAACTATATTCATTATTCTATCTATCCTATGAATGACAAAGTCACCAAATTTTGGTACATACGGATTAACCGCTACATGTCATGGTGTAGATTGTTATTAAACACTTAATTATTTGGATGGGAATAATAATTAATATAATTTATGTAAATAATAAATATAACATGTTAATGATATTCTATATGTAATATATCATCCATTTACAAATTATTTCACCATAAATAGAATGATATTTTCGCTCGTACGTATGAATAGATTATCGTCTCTATGAACGTGATAAGATTCATTTCCCATCAAAACCATTCAAGAATAATTTCAATTTTATGATTTAAAATAATGTTTAATAACATAATATCATTATTTATATGAA
Source organism: Viscum album (assembly GCA_963277665.1). Lineage (NCBI taxonomy): Eukaryota > Viridiplantae > Streptophyta > Magnoliopsida > Santalales > Viscaceae > Viscum > Viscum album. Next base: position 1,740,413,488 of record OY728128.1, on the reverse strand, counting down.
TCAAATACATCCTATTCATCACAAGCATGACTTACAAAACAAAACATATAAACTAAAACAAATAAGTTAACACCTGAAACAATGATACTAATCGTATATTATTAACAAAGAAATATTATAAGATCATATATGATATAATATGTATGTATGAGGTTCTTGTATAATTTAATAACAATGATTTAACTATTATGCAATAGGTTAACATACCCTCAACTAAGAAAAAGTACAAGGTAAGGTTTAATTCCTTGGTCTCATTATTATATGAGATTTTTTATGTTTAAGTATTTACTGGAAAATTTTTATCATCCATGTCCATGTTTTATAAAATTGTTTTCAAAATTATTATTTTAAGGTTTTGTGGATGGGAATATTTTTCCCAATAAATATTTTAATTCTTTTAATGATTTATTTTTCAATTTTTTAAATTAATGTCTATTTTTTAAAAATAATTTTAAGGATATATTTATATAGACATGATTATTTTAAAATGTTAATTCCATTAAAAATAACCAAATTTGCATGGGACACATTGAATCACAAATATATTTTAAATTAATTACATTATAAATTTGTGACTTTTAAATGGTTTAAAAATAGGGATATTTCTCTCAAATAGTTTTACAGGTCCTTTTCAACAATGTCTACATATTTTACTTGATATTATTATTGATTGAGGTTGATTTATTATAATACAATCTTTCATATTGTATTTAATGAGTTATGATCTATTTGACTATAGATGTACTATTTTTATACCATTAATGGTTTATGGTAAAAGTATTAACATTTCTTATGCTAGTTTTATGACAAATTTTTATGTTATGTTTCAATATCTTCATATGAGATATGTATTAGACTTAGAATGTGATAAGTGGATCCTGCTATAGCATCTCAAAGAATTGGTTGGTCTCCTGAAAAAAAAACTAGTGTCTTTTAATAAGGCCTTGACCAAATATTTTTTTTCTTGGCATGAGGCCTTGACTGTGTGGTTTTGGTGTCCGACATTATGCATTCATTCATTATGAAATTGTATATTAATATTACATGTGATTATTTGACTAGTATATTATACATGTTAATAAGTAAATGAAATTATTTGATTTATCTTTTCCATATTATGTTTATGTTTAAGTTTAAAAGTCATTTTTTAGTCTTCTATATTGTATTAAATTTTTATTCTTATTTATTATAGTTTCTACTATATTTTTATCCTTACTAAGCATCTGAGATCACGACTTTGTTATATTTTATTTTTCCTAGGATGTGAATAAGTATATTACGATTAACCTGCATAAATAGGCCAAGGGATATGAGTTTGTTAAAAGAAACCACTATGTTTTTATTTTCCCATTTCATAATGTAATTTAAAACTAATGTGTGTATCTAGTACTTCTATGTTTACTAAACTATTATCTCTTTTAAGAATTTATCTCTTGTGATCATGAATATATTACTCGATAATGCACCGACTTCAGGTAACTAGGGCTGGGGCATTATAGTTGGTATGAGAGGAAGTGTAGTAAAATCCTAGGAAACTATATTTAGAAAAAACATAGATTAGAGAAAATTAACCTAAGATAATATCTTAGTTTTATTAGAGAAGATCTTCTAATACTTTTGGTAATGTAGATATTTTGTTAATCTTCCAAGAAATATATCATTTTCTGGATACGAGTAGGTAGAGGTGGCTCTGGCATAAATGTATCTAGGGGTAAAACCCAAAAAAACATTGACCTAGACTCGAACGGGAACTGGGGCACGATAATGGGTCTTGCTGCACTCTTGGTTATGACACTCCTGGGAGATATGATTTGGATAATTCACATTTTCCATTACAAGCCATTATGAAGGATTTATGAGTAAATACCTCATTAGAGAAAACAATTTTTATGACAATATATTACCTGAATAAACTATTTAATTTAAGTTAGGTATTTTACATGTTTTGAATTATGAATTTCTATTAGTAAACAAACAGTGTGTATGTCGTTGTTTAAAAATTGTTCCTAAGAGAAGGAATGAGAAATCCCGAAATACGCATGATACAAAGAGTAAGAATGATCATATCATTCATGGTCTTAAGACAGCATTTTGAAGGGATACAGTCTCCCATGAAATTTCATCATATAGAGAAATAATATCATGTGTTAATAATATACGTGAAGAATTATAGTAGTCCTATGTCTTTGAAGGGAAGCCATTGAAGAAAAGGATGGTAGAGCGAAATATAGACAAAGGGAAGAAGGGATAGATGGGTTTTCTTATATGTGATAGGTGAGGAAATAATCACCTTGGTATATGATTGAAGAGAATGTGAGTTTTTTATAAGTGTGGAGAAAAGGACACCAAGTACGTGATTTCAAGGTTAAGAAAAAGATTTCAAATGTAAAATGTTTAATCTTTAAGGAGTTGGGACACTATATGAATCAATGTCATAATCATCAGAGTATACCGCAAATGATGTTATTGGATAAGAATCAAGTTACGATACCTCTATAGGTGAAGTGGAACAATTAGTGTTTTTATTAATGAATTGTTTCATTGTATTGTTGTATTAATGATGTAATTGTTATATTAATTATGGTAATAAATAAGGATTGTTCTGTAGTACAATTTCATTGAGGATTTAAGATTATATGGTGCTAAGGAAAGTGAGTCAATAGGAAGTTAATATTTTTGGAAAATATATGGTTGATGGAAATATAACCCTTAATATGTTTTTGAAAATGAGATAAATATTTTAGAATAAGATATGATTTTTTTGGAAAAATTATATAAAATATTCTTAACTACCGTGAAACTACTTAATTGTGTGTTTATTCCATCATTGTGGTAGTTTTAAACATTTTTGGATTTAAATATTATATCATGTATTCTATGTTTTACGTACGGAATTATGATGAAATAATGTATTCAATTTTGTTTTCTGGTAATTTAGTTTTTTACCATGTTTTTAGAGAATAAAAAATAAAGGAATTCACGGGTATGTTATCTGATATTTCTTATAAATTTTGGACTGTGTGTTTGGAAAGATGTATGGGGACAAGATTATGTTATTTATTGGATTAGGGTTGAAAATGGATATTATTTCTTAAGGATATATAATTTCTTATGATTATTTTTGGACTGTTATAAAAATAACAACCTAGAGGTCGGGCGATAACCTGTCACATTCAGTAAGGTCGTGAGACTTGAACTTGAAACTAAAGGGAGACAAGGGTGCATCACCTACCATTTTCCTACATGATATATTTTTTTTATAATTTCATTTTTTTAAATGGTATGAAAGATGAATTATAAATTCATTTTTTGAAACCCTATATAATTAGTTTAAATTTAATATTTTTGAGTTATATTATCTTTTTGGAGTGAAAAATGAGTTTGTGGTAGAAATTTGTTAATGATGGAACTTTACTTGTAGAGTATTTTTTTCACATAAACTTTATTTAAAGGATATTAAAACCAAAAATTTGTAATCCTAATACATTATGTTTTATAGAACCAATGATATTATAAATCATCATCATAGATTTATGGATTTGAGCCCCTCAATTTACAATTATTTGTTCACTTGTTTGTGATTGATGACATCAATAACACTCTATAAATATTTTCATTTTTCCTCCAATTATGTGTATTTAATTTCCCCCAATGTTATCTTATTCAAAATCATAATTTGGTGGTGAATGTTTCATTTCTATTTCTCTCTTATTAAGAGTAAATTTTATTAACCCTATTTCCGATTTGGGTTTTTCACAAAGGTATTTTCTATTTTAAACCATTTATTTTCAAAGAAAAATTTCAAATTGTGAGGACCCAATTTATTGAAGTAGGATAGAATGTAACACCCCAAGACTTCATAGTATGTTATCTCTTTAATTTAATTCAATAGTGTGTGATACATGCAACACTCAGTTCAAGAGCATCATGACCTATAAAACTAGACTTTTAAAAAGAAATTATAAATACTATTAACCAAATTTTGAATTTTATATATATCCTATATAATTTAAAAAATTTTCCTTTATTTTTTGTAGAAATAATATATTGAAAAATTCAAATTTTCAGAAAAAAGATGTATTTTTTCAAAAATACAGTGCTTTCGACTTTTAATAATGAGCACTTTTTAAATTCAATATTTGAAACTTTTATATATTAAATTTAATGAAATTAAATTCCTTTTTAGACATGGGACATAAAAAATTATTTTAGAAAATTTTTAGTATTTTTCTGATAAGTTTCATATTTTGATGAATAGTGAAAATATTAAATTTAAATTAAATAACGTTTTTTTAATCAAAAACATTTGTAGTGTTAAATTATAAATTTTAGTGGTTTTGGAGAATAATTATATTATATTTTTATCATTTAATATAATTTAGTTCATTAGATGTAATTTCCCATTTAAATTGTACATAAAAACATGAAAATCTTTTAAAAGTTTTTAGTAATTAAAAACCTGTTTTCTGGTTTTGACAATGGGAATTAATTTTAAATTAATTAATGAAAATTATATGTTTGTAATTTGGTAAAATTGACATCAATTTTTATTTGGAATATCAAAATTATCTTTGTTTGATTTTATTTGGTATTTTTCTAAAAATATTCAATTTTTTATGAATAGTGAAGAACATTATGTTATAGATAATAACCGACATTTTCATTTAAATAATTTTTAATTTAAAATTTTAATATAAATTAAAAATATGTGCATAATGTATATATTAGTCAAATTTTATTCATTAGAATTATTTTATAATAATATTATATATAAATAAATTTAGTGAACCATTTTCACATCCTTATACCCGCATTCTAGGCACAGTTACCCACCTTGTTGTCACACATGAAAATTTTAAAAAAAAAGTAATTTTACCACATATGTGAATTGAATATAAAAAATCCTAGAGATAAGGTTGACACTAGTAAGTAAAATGTGGTTCAATTGGATGAAAATAATTCTTGGTGAATAGAAACTTTTGAATTTTATTTTCAATGATAAATTGTAAATAAGATAATTAAATGTTAAAATAATATCAAAATTACCCCAACACATCTCCTAATTCAATTTGATATGTGTATTATGACAAAAGTCAAATTAAGACAAGAATAAAATCAATTTGATCCTTTTGGGCAAGATCTGGACATTTAATATATTTCATTTAAAGAAGAGTTAAATGTCACGACTCGTCACCCGGGGACCGTGTCGTGATAAACCCAAGCCCAACTTCCATACGAAAAAGGCTGAAAACTAGTAAAAAAGGGTTAATTCCCTAAAACTGGGATGGAATTGCTTTTATAACCTATAAATGCACACAATTGTGCACACAACTGGATACAAAACACTAAGTAAACTGCATAATAGGAGAGTGTTGAAAAGTAAAAGGTGCTGGAAATACAAGCCCAACTGTAATGCACGATGAAATAGAAGTACAAGTAAAACTAAAGAAAGGGAAAATAGTTTGTTGGGTCATCCTCCGGGATTCCCACCTAAAGGGTTGGTATAGATAGCTTCCTCAGCACTCCACGTCCGTCAGTCTCTTCTATGTACTGACTTGTTGTAAGGTATACTTCCAGGTGTCATCCAGTCCTGGCACACTCAGCCTCAGTCAGCAATGTTCCTCGTCTGCATCCAACATAGTGAAGTACAGGCATAACTCGTGCAGACTAGTGTATAACGACTCAGTAAGGACCCTGAGAACCTAAAGGTCTCACAAAATCCAACAAGGATAAACCTCAAAATTTGAAATCAACAGATAACCTTACATAGGTATATTCCCATACATATACCTAAGTTATCAGGTGATCCATCTCAATCGTGGTGAAAACACAACAACACTGACTCAGCACTACTAGTATTTTATTCACAATATCCAAACCTCAGCTACTGGAGAACTCCTACTCAATCGAGTACAATGGGCCTACCGCTTCACACATAGGTTCTTTCCACAAATCTTAGACAGCTGAGGTACTCCCCCTATCAAGTACTGTGGGTCTACTGCATCACATAGAGGTGCTCCCCACCGTGGGTCTCTCGCCACACCCTGGCGCCCCCCTCCAAGCCTACAGAGGTAATCCTGCAGTAGAGTACCGTGGGTCTTCCGCCACAACCAGACTCTCCCCCACCATGGCTGTGTCGCCACAACCAAGCGCTCCCCACTAGACTAGTAGAACAACTGAGAGTCAAATAATCAGTAGTCTTCATGTCTTAGGTAGCTACTAGGTAACCACACTAAGATCACTCGTCTCTGGGAGGATCCGCCCCACAAGCTACTAGTTGATACTTCACTATCACGAAGTCCCACGAAGAATTATCCCAAATGTCTACAACATCTTTGGGGTCTCAATTCAACAGACGATGCCTCAATCAAAATCCCTGTCTTGGAGTTATTAACCTCTTAGTTCCGGGGGCCTGGTTGGATTCATGCATGATCTGACCTGACTGTATCTCAAATGTACCCTAAACACCATTAGGGAATACTCAAAGGGTCTGTCATACTAAAATATTACCAGTGCCGCAGACAGTTCATCAAACGGACGTTTGGTGCCAAAGATATGGAAAAAAGTAGGTAAAGGGTCATAGTTGGATCAGGTCCGGTTCGACCTAATCGGATCAACTCGGCCTGACCCATTCTGGGATGACCCAGTTTGGGTCAACTCGGCTAGACCCATTTGGTCTGTCTTGGACCATTGGGTGGGCAAATCCACCGGGTTCGTCCTGGCCCGCTGGGCCCAACCCAGCATGCCGCGAATATGCGGATCGGTTGTGGGTCGGTGTGAGGGTGGATCGGCCCATAGGGCACCGTTAGTGTGGGTGGTCATAAAGGGTAACATGAGACAGTGGTTTGGCGGGGGTGCAGTGATGGCGTGGGCCGGTTCTGCTGGGGCGCCGCGAGTGGTGCGGGCCGGTTCAGCTGGGGAACCTCGAAGGGTGTGGGAGGCCGGGTCGGCCATGACACCGTGAGGGGCACGGGATGTCGGCTCATCTAGGACGCTGTGATGGCATGGGAGGCCAGCCGAAAGGCACATGAGATCAGGATATAAGGTGTGGCACAACCAAGGGGTGGTACGGCTCGGGCCGATTCTGTCGGCTGGTGGTGCGGCCGGTGCACAGTGCGGCTAACACGACTCGGAAGTCGGTGGGTGGCACGGTTCGTCCTGTGGTGGTGGAGCTGGTTTGACCAGAGAACCGAAGCATCATGGGGGTGGCGCAGGATGTGAAGGCTGCAAGGAGCACGATCGTTTTTTTCTTTGACTTCGTCACCTTCCTCTATTTTGAAGAACACCGCAAATCAACACAAGGGTTACGGAGAGGATGAGACATTTTAGTTTGGCCCACACTCTCCACATTAGAGTAGTAGCTTGAGGATAACCATGAACATAAACAAGAATGGCCATGGGAGATTCTTTCAATTCCCATAATCCCTCACTAATTTCTATTCCCAACCCCACAAGGAAAAAGAGGGGAGAACATGAGAATTATTAATCAAATAATTAATAAAACCCTACATTGTTCGTTGTTCATCGACGTTGGCATGAGGAGGTGGATTTCAATTCACTATAGATGAACACATCCTATGTTGATAGATGTTCCAAGAAAGTAATTTGATGTTGAGGTCGTTCTTTGTAGTTGAAGGTGTTTCTCGTCATCGTTCTTCATCGGTGGACCGTTATTCGTTGGGAGCTTTCTCCCAAGCTCCTCCTCTCCCCAATCCTCCTTTTCCAACCAAATGAAATGGTAGCCAAAGATAATACATAAAAATATCTTATTAAGTTGTTGGAACCAATTTCAAATTAACCTAATTAAACTCCTAGGATGGCAAGATTAATTATGGGGGATTGGCAGAATTAAATTAAGGGTGGTAGGGGGACCATTAATGGCAGAGGAAGTCAAGAGGATCTCCCTCAATTATGAGGGAGTTGAGAGTGTTTCCTAAATTAAATGGGGGGTTTAATACCGGGTGGTCCTCACACCGTAACCTCTCATTGTAGGTTAGGTTTGGGTGGGCCCCACCAATGTATCCTCTCATGGGAGATTAATGTGTGATGGTCCCCACCTCCAACATCCACATGGTTGGTTATAATAGATAAAATAACATAAAACATGCATTTATTTTATTTTTATTATTTCCATAAAAAACTAAAAACTAACTTTCACCCGTGACCAACTACCTTCGAGGTGAATGTATTCTTAAGATAATATCGGCGTTGTGAGTTCAATGGTGTCCTCAAATTTCTATTCCGGGCACCAATTCAAAAGTTATAAAAACCCGCTTGAACTTTTACTGAACATAGCCGATCAAAACGTCATAAATTGAATTCGGGCACACCGGTCCATGGAATCATGCGTCGTCAATATTCGTGGACTCGTAAAATTCTCTTATATTTATAAAAACCCACTTGTAAATTCTGGGTCATTACTTTCTCCCCACATTATGGATTTATATCCCCATAATCTACAAGTCGATCTAAGGGAACAAGTGGGGGTACTGAGAACGCATATGAGCCTCATGCTCCTTTGTGCTCTCTTGTAGGTTCCTGTTCTTCCAGAAAACGTGCACCAAAGGTATCGACCATCAAATAAAGACATGCTCCTATCGATCCTCAATCTCTACTAAAACCTCTATAAATGTCACCCCATCGTCGATGTCTAGTTCTCCATAGTCGATGATGTGATAAGGGTCATGCACGCATATCCTCACGTGGAAAATTTTGAAGACGTCCGGCACTCGGTGCCATTGAGGTGAAATAGATAAGCGGTATCCCACCTCGCCAACTCTGCTGAGGACCTGAAAAGGTCCGATGAACCTCTAAGACAAATTGTCGCCTCAGATAAATATCTGCAAACCTCGTCGAGGTGAGACCTATATAAAGACATGTTCGCCATCCTCAAACTCTGGAGATATCCATCTCATATCTGCATATGACTTTTTCCTACTCTTTTCAATTGTCTTCCACTTCTAAATTGTCTGAACCTTCTCTGTGGTTGCTCGTACCAACTCTGGTCCCACTAGTTCTGACTCCCCTATGTCATTCTAGCACAAGGGTGATCCACTAGGTCGACCGTACAATGCTTCAAAAAGTGTCATCCCTATGGTGGTGTGATAAATTTTTTTGTACGAAAACTCCACCCAAGGAAAGTTTTCCTCTCAGTTGAGACTGATGTCGGGGACACATGAGTGGAGCATGTCCTCGAGCGTCTGAATGGTCCACTCAGTCTGACTATTTGTCTGAGGATAGAAGGTAGTGCTCAAACAAAGCTATGTCTTGAAAGCCACTTGAAACCCATTCCATATCCAGGAAGTAAAATGTTTACAATGACCGGAGACAATTTTCATGGGTACTCTATGTGGCTGCATAATCTCTTGCACATAGAGGCGCCCCAAGCTCTTTACTGAACCCTGCTCTCAAATCGGTAGGAAGTGGGCTGACGAGGTGAGTCGGTCAATGATCACCTAAATCGAGTCATGATGTATGGATGTTTGTGGATGTTCTGTCGTAAAGTCTATAGATATCTCATCCCACTTCCACTCTTGGACCTCTAAAGGATGATCCATGCCTGTTGGTACATAGTTCACTGCCTTCACTTACTAACAAGTGAGGCATCAAGAGACAAACTCTACTACTTGTTTCTTCATTCTTGGACCCTAGTGCTGTCGTTGGAGATCCTAGAACATGTTCTCCACTCCTGGGTGTACTGAAATGAGGGGATATGAGGAATTATCTTAACACTTCCTCCTTAAGTGACACTGGTACCATGGTACATCCTCTGAACAGGATGATGTGCTCCCCGCCTTCAGAAAATCCATCAAGTTCCAGCCCATTATTTATCTGAGCATGTCGTGTCTCGTAGTCAGCGTCCCCATGTTGTGCCTCCTTGACTCACTGAAGAAGCGGGGGAGTGACTGTAAAAGACTAAAATATTCACCATCTCTATCCAAAAAGGATATCTGTAAAGAAGCCAGCTGATCTATTGCCTCTCCTAGCAGTTGTATACTAGATCACCTATTGAGTACATTTGTGACAATGTTCCTTTCCCCAAAGTATAGACTACCTCAATGTCATAGTCCTGGAGGAACTCAAGCCAATGTCATTGTCTCAGGTTCAGTTCCTTATGGGTTAAGATATACCAGAGACTTTTGTGATCAGAGTACATGGTAAAATGCTCACCCATCAGATAGTGGCATCACATCTTCTAGGTGAAGACCATTTCTTCTAACATCAGGTCATGGATTGCATAGTTCTTCTCATGTTGTATCAGTTGTTGAGAACCATATGCAATCACTGATCACTCCTACATCAGGACACATATGAGTCCTGTCCCAAATTCATCGCAGTAAACTACGTACCCTATTACTTCCTCGGAAAACCTCAATATGGGGCACTATTCAGCCTCTACCTCACCTCCTAAAAGCTCTGATGGCATCTTTCCGACCACACAAATGGTTTCCACTACATCATCAAGGCTGAATGTTGTGATGCGACTATGGATAAATCTCGCTCAAACCTCCAGTAATATCTAGCCAAACCCAAGAAACTTTGTACTTATGTCACAATCCTTGGTGTCTCCCAATAATGTACCACCTCATACTTTTCTAGATCCACTGCAAATCCGGCCTCCAAGAAAGTGATCCTCTCAGATCCAAAACTAGAACTTTGAGGGATTACCATTAATCTTGTGCTCTGTGAGTGTGTCCAGTACTACATGAAAGTTATAAGCATGGTCCTCCTCAGTAGTCGAGTAGATCAGAATGTCGTCCATGAAGACTATGAAAAAGCGACTGAGGTATGGCTGGAAGACCTGTTCATTAGCCCTATGAACACTACTATATCATTGGTTACACTGAATGGCATAAACAAGAACTCATAATGTTTGTATCAACACTAGAAGGCTGTCTTCTACACATCATCATCTCAAACTCTAAGCTGGTTATAGCCTAAACTGGGGTCTATCTTTGGGAACCACGGTGCTCACTTCAGCTGATCAAAGATGTCGTCAATCCTCTAAAGTGGGTAATTGTTCTTCACAATCACCTGGTTCAGGAACCTAAATTCAACAAAAATACTGAATCTCCCATCCAAATTCTTGGTGAACAGAATTAGGGTGGCACAAGGAGAAGCACTGGGCAAGATGAATCCCTTCCCATAAAAGTCATCTATCTATACCCGCAGCTCGCAAAGCTTCAAGGGAGAAATCTGATATGTTAGTGTAGATATCGGTGCCATCCTGGGGTACAAGTCAATTTAAAAGTCTGCCTCTATATGAGGGGGTATAATTGAGACATAATTAGAGAAAAAATCTGTGTACTGTTCCACCACTACTGGATAGCTCGGACTCCCCACATAGATCGCTCCAAAGGTATGTTCAACCAACTGATGAGTGATCAGCTGCACTCTCCTCCGAGCAAGTCCATCATGTGCTGGAAAGTTTCCCTTATCACCGGTGAAGGTAAACCTGGATCCATCCTTACGAACAAACCGCATATTACACCTAATACAAAAAATATGAGCATGGACTGTAGATAACCAGTCCATACACAAGATGATGTTATAAGGCCTCGATGCTGCAACTATGAGATCCCAGCCGATTCTCTCACCTCCTAGAGTAAGCTCCCACTACTGGAACCAGTGTACAATCATCAAATCTGCTCCAATAGGAGTCTCTATCCATAAAAATCGAGCCAACGGCTCTGTCGGAATCTACAAGATTTGAATGAGGGTAGTGGAAATAAAATAATGACTTACACCTGTTTCTATTAGTACTGCAACTATGGTGGATTAGACACAGATCGTACCTAGAATCACCTCCAAATCACCATGATCATATACCTACGCTACCTGGATCTGATCTCTTCCCCATCCAACTAATCCTTGTGGTCAGGGTGGACCACCTGGTGGTGGTGAAGGTAACACATCAAAACATAGCCCACCGCCAGCTACACAGCCAGCTCCTCTACCAAGTCCGCTTACTCGCTGCGGACCACCTCAATCAAATCTATGTTTGTTCCTGGGAAGTACTGCAACCATCAGCTGATCGTCTGTATGCAGAGACAGACAGTCACAATCTTTGTGACCCTGCCCACTGCATTATTAACACTTCCCAATCCTTGAATTTCTATCTCCTCTACGGTTTCCCCGCACAACTGATCCTGAGTCATGCAGTTATCCACGTTTTGGTATGGTCTTCTTAGACCTCTGCGACATCTGTCTGCTCCCAGCTACAGGAGACTCCACTATGTGTCTACTGGTGGTGGATTTCGCTACTGTATACTTCTCAACAAGGAAACTCTTCACAAAGTGGTCTCTCTCTAACACACTCGCTTACGTTATGATGTTGAGTGAGATCATCGAAGCCCTGATATCCCTCCACAGTCCCAACTCGATGCTCTAAGACCTAAAGAATGGGTCTCTCACCATATTGGTGGAGTATAAGGAGAGGTCTGGGATACTTTTTGAGTATTGAGATACTATCATGTTTCCTTGCTGCAGATGAAGTTGCTTCTGAATGCGCACTGTGTGATGATTAACTAGAACAATCTCTGCCCGAAACAGGCTCTTGAAGTCTGCCTAGAGAAGCATAACCTGGTTTTGGACCTAGAGCATAATGATCCACCATCTTCTCATTGCTGCCTATAAAAGGATGTCAGCAAGAATCACCATGACATCTGCTTGTCTCTCTAATAGTTGAAAAAACACTCACTACAGCCTCCAGCCAATCCCTAGCCACCTCTGGGTCTGTATCTCTATTGATCATGGGTGGCCTCTGGTATTGGAACTCGTGTAACACACTGAAGTGGAATTCAAGGTCTTATGATAGGGCTAGTGGAATCAGTGGCCCACTGGGGAATGGTACCACTGGTGCCTCTTCTAGAAGAGGGCCATGCACCGAGGCCTCGTCGCTCAATGGGATATTAGTGTGTATGACTATCGGGACTCTAGCCAGCTGTCTGCGTGGGGTAATTTTGAAAGGAATCAGATGCAACATGGTTAGAAGTTATACCTGGTGAGTTGACCTAGTTGAGCTAACATAAATAAAACTTTTTAAAACACACAAACAATCCTTTTTTTCGTACATTAAGTCAGAAATCAGAAGTTAGGGTCATGTTGTATGTATACGTCAGCAGCTGCACCAACACTGGACTCCCTAAAATGAGAACCACACTCATTACCCTTAACACTATTTCTTTATAGAAAAGAATGATCAGAGTCCTAAGTTCAATGGTATAATTGACTCCTATGATAACAATTTGTCAGGACCCGTCCCCCAGGGCCCGTGCCGTGACTACCCAAGCCTGCCATCCATTGGCCAGGGGTTGGCGACTAGCACTAAAGGCGTAATTCCCTAAAAATGGGGAGGAATTTCCTTCATAACCTGTAAACGCACATAATAGAGCACAAAGATGGATACAAAACACTAACTAAACTGTATAAAAAAGAGTGTTGAAAAGTAAATGGGGCCATAAATACAAGACCAGTTGTAAAGTACAAGGAAATAGAAGTACAAGTACAACTGAGGAAATGAAAAAATAGTTGTTGGGTCGTCCCTTGGGATTCTTACCTGAAGGGTAGTTACAGATAGCTTCCTCAGTACTCCACGTCTTTTTGTCTCCTCCGTGTACCAACTCTTCGTAAGGTCCACCTCCGGGTGCCATCCTGTCCTGGCACTCTCAGCCTCAGTCAGCGTGGTATGTCGTATGCATCCAACACAATAATGTGCCGGCGTAGCCCATGTGGGGGTGAGTATAACGATACTTAGTAGGTACCCTGAGTCCCTCAAGGTCCCACAATATCCAAAAAAGATAAACCACAAAGTATGAAATCAACAGAAAACCTTAATTATGTATCTTCCCTTTAATATGCTTAAGTTATCATGTGATCCATCTCAATCATGGGGAAACCACAGAAAAACTGACTCAGCTCAACCAGGATTTTATTCACAATATCGAAACCTTGGATGTTGGAGAACTCCTACTCAATCGAGTATGTTGGGCAACCATGACACAGAATGATACTTCCCCCTAACCTTGGACTGTGGACGTACTCCTCCTATTATGTACCATGGGTCTGCTACGTCACACAGAGGTGCTCCCCACCCAGGGTCTCCCACCACACCCAGGTACTCCCCCTCAAAGCCTACAGAGGTACTCCTCATATCTGGAACCACAGGTCTACTTCCACAACCAGGTGCTCTTCCACTATGGGTCTACTGACACAACTAGGTGCTCCCCACTAGGCTAGTAGAATCACTCCCAGTCAAATGGTTAGTAGTCTCCAGGTCTCATCCATCTACTAGGTCTCTTCACTAAGCTCACTCATCTCTAAGATGATCCACTCCACAAGCTACTCGTTGATGCTTCACTATCATGAATTCCCACGAAGAAGTATCCCAATGGTCTAACACGTCATAGGGGTCCCAACACAACAGACGATTCTTCAATCGGACGCCCTGTAACACCCCGAGCTTCCACGATATGCCTCTCTTTCAATAATGTAATAGCTTGCATTATACGCAAGTTCGAGTTCTAACACACCGCAACTAATCAAAGTAGCCGTTATGAATAGTAATAACCACCTTTTAAATTTATAGAAATTTTATATTTCAAAATGGACTTCATTTTTGTATTCCTAATATTGAAATTAGCCTATGTTGAATTTTTTGTAATTTTCTGAGAACTTCCAAATTTTTATGAATAGTGAAAAATACTTAAAAACAACTTTTTTAATCAAAATAATTTATAGTGATAAATTATAATATATATTGGTTTTAAAGTATAATTAGAATATATTTTTACCATTTTATCCAATGGTGGTCATTAGAATTAATTTAACATTGAAATTGGACATAAACAATTGCCAAACTTTTGATATAAATTGTTTCTTAAAAACACGCTATTTGTTGTAACAGCGGGAATTAATTATAAAATTAATTAATACAACTTATATGTTTGGAATTTTGTAAAATATACATCATTTTTGAATTTGGAATATCAATTATAGCTTAGGGTGAAATTTTGGCCTTCTTCTGAAAAACTTCAATTTTTGATGAATAGTGAAACCACTAAGTGGTAGTTAAATAACTGATTTTTCGTTTAAATGAAATATTACCACTTCTGTGATTTGATTTTCAAAAATCCGACATACATGGTTGTCATTAAGAAGTAAAATGTGCTTCAATGAGATTAAAATAATTTTTTGGTGAATAGTAACTTTTAAGTTCTTAATCGCGATTAGAGGTAATTAGTGTAGTTTAAGGTACAAATAATGTTTTAATAATATGAGATGAGCATGAAACTTGTCCTACTCCTATTGGATGAGTCATGGCCGACCACGACAATCCATGGGTCAACTTGGGGACCCCATGGAGCCACTTTGGTTGGAAAATGACATTAATATATATTTATTTAATGTTAAAATTAAATTGACACAAACATGAGTTGTTTTACTACAACAGTTCTTAAGTGGGGTTACAGAAGTCAAAATTTTGACTATAAATATTCATTAGAAAGATAAAAAGATTTTGTACATCATAGAATTTTTTTTATAAATTTTAGACATTAAATAAGTTAAATTATATATGACCTCATTATGATGCAGCGATGACCTCATTATTTAACGATTTAAATAAAATGAGAAGATAATGAAAAATCCAAGGCTTAAACTTGTCCAAAGCCTATTGTATGAGGATATTTCGAAACCTTATCACCTTATCCTCGAATTATATAAGTGTGGGTCCTTTAGAATCCGAAAAGCATTGTGAAATAATGTAACATTTCAATCTTTCCAAAAGTGCCCCTCCTCTCCACTTATAAAAGGCCCCCAACTCTCCCACCTCATTTACTCTTTCAATCCATTTGGCTTAGCCAACCTCTGCTCAAATACTCTCCAAACTTCCCCCTCTTACTCCTAGAAGCCTTACTTTGTGCAGAACTCTTCCCAAGGAATCCTTTGGCTCAAATCAAAAAGAGTTACCCGATTTTGAGGTAATGTCTTTTCTAATGTTGTTTTGTTTTATTTTTCTTCTACAACCCCCTAAACTCTTTTTATTCATTTATTTTGTAACAACAACAGTATCCTAAATATAATAGTATGTTGTTATAAGAAGTATTCGAGCTAAACTTACACACACCTACATCTAATGGTTAAAGAACATACGGTTTCTGTGGATGGCGAATTTCTGCCTCACGAAACGATGATTGTTCAAAACTCATATAACACCTTCAAAGGTGGCCATTAAGATGTCACTATTTTTATATATGATATATAATATGTTTATGTTTTACTTATTCTTATGTATTTCTCATTTATGTAATACATTATGATTTCCATTATGGGTAAAACGCGATAATTTCATTTTAGGAAGTGCAGACTACCGCCCCCTCAAAGTGATTTGAATCGTTAATGCCATATGTGGGATGTATAAAGGATGGAGTAAATGTTATTATACACTATATTATACTATAATTATATTATAAATTTATATCATTATGATTTCATTCCATTAAATACGAAATAGAAATGAAAGTAGCGTTCATGCGTACGTACGGCTTACCGTCTCCATGAACGGTGCATTTCATTTCTTACCTCTAAATGTTACGTGAAATTATGAATGAATGTATATACTATATATATATGATATATATGACATCTAAATCATGAATATAATTCTGGATATAATGGATATTCTACCACATGAACAACTTGTAATTATAAGAAGTTTATTGTTGACTCAAGTACCAAAGATCGACAAAACGACCGTTATTAACTTAAATAATTACATAATGTTCATAACATTGTAATAAGTGATATAAAAAGGATAATGAAATTGAAAATGGTTCTTAATAAGGTAGATATTAACTCTAGTTTATTATTCAGGAGGTTAAAGAACGGTTGAGTCAAGTCGGACACAAGGAAAGGGAATTTCTTAACCCAATTTCCAATCTCTGGGTTAATCTCCTACTTTCAAATTATGTCATGATATTATTATGTCCTATATTGTATTTGTAATTTCTTTATGTGTACATATAGTGAATACACATAACAGATCTATTTCATTTTAAAAATGATCTTTTTAAGGACTTCGTCTCAATCTCCTTTCATTGAGGCATACTTTGTTTTATACACAAATTTATTGTATATGGTGTATAAACCCCTTTGACTTTTACGTTTATTCAAAATGAATCTTTTTTATACGAAGCGTTTACTAAACGAAAAAATGGAATGTTTTGGTCGTACATATGCGGCGAAAATGACTTCTCCACCGCCGTGACCACTATTTGAGTTTCGGCTTCCTCTTCAAGCCATACCTTTTTTAATGAAAAATAAATACCATGTTATACTTTTATTTTATTTTGGTATTGAAAATGGTATTGAAAGAATTTTTATTATACCAATGTGTTGTATTGATATCTTGTGATTGAAATGTGGAAATTTTATGTTTCCTTTATCCATGTTTTATGTGATACGATTATGTTATGGTTTATGATATGTTTAAACCTATTCATATGAGGAATGTGTTGGACTTAATAAGTGACGGGTGGAGCCCGCTATAGCTCCTCGATGCATCGGTAGGTCTCATGAGACAACTAGACGTGGATTTGGCCGAGGCCCTTTCCCAATTTGATTTATGGTTTTGGCCGAGGCCTTAATCATTTTAGACGTCTTGGCCGAGGCCTTCAAAAAATGTTGCATAATGTCTGGCATTATACATTCCCTCATTATGAAAGTGGTTATTGATATTTCATGTGATTATTCGACCAGTAGAATATCCATGTGAAGAAGTGAATGACATTATCTCATTTTACTTTTTCCATATTATGTTGATGTTCAAGTTTAAAAGGCTTTTGTTTTAGTTATACATTGCCTTAAATTTTTATGTTTATTTATGAAAGCTTCCCAATATTGTTATCCTTACTGAGCATCTGAGATCACCCCTTTCAATGTTTTAATATTTTCCCGGATGTGAAGAAGTATTTTTTGAATGACCTGCAGGGATTGTGAGAAGAGGATATGAGTGTGGACTATGGAGACTTTGTTATTGTAGTTTTTCAATTTATGATGTAATGTAACGTGTACGAATGCATCTAGTGTTTCCAAGGCTACTAAACTAATCGTTCTTTCAAGACTTGATCTTTTGTGATCATGCCAATTTTATGAAGTAATGCACCGACTCTGGGTAGCTGGGGTCGGGGCGTTACACGCACCAGCTGTGAGTAATTAGCCTTTGAGTCTTGAGGGCCCGGTTGGATTCGTGCACCCTCCGACCTGGCCGTATCTCAAATGTACCACAAACTCTAGTGGGGTATACTCAAAGGGATAATCATACTCCAAGATTACCAGCATTGCAGAAGGTTCATCAAACAGACATCTGTTGCCAAAGATATGGCCAAAAGAAGGTAAAGGGTCGTATTGGGCCCAGGATCGGTCTGACCTGGGCGGAACGAACTGGACTGACCCAGTTTAGGTCGACCCAGCCCAACCCATTGGTTTTGTCCCACCCCATTTGATGGGACAGACCATTGGTTTCGGCCCAGCCCACTCGACCCTGCCCAGCCGGCCGCTAGGGGTCATGGAGGGCTGTAAGGTCGTGGACCACTCGCAGGTCGGCACGAGGGAGGTTTAGACTAGAGGACTCCACAAGGGCGGATCGACCCAGAGGGAGCTGCGAGGGGCCGGTTCGGCCGGGGCACTGTGAGGGCGCGGTCCAGTTTGACTGGGGGGTCACAAGGGCCTGGGCCAGTTTGACCGGGGCGCTGCGAGGGGCATGGGAGACCGGCTCGTCTAGGGAGCCATGAGTGGTGCATGAGGTCGGCTCGGTTGGGGAACCGTGAGGAATCGATAGGCTATCTAGAAGGCATGGGTGGCTGGGAGTTGGGGTGGGGCGTGGCCAGGGCACGACGTGGCTCAAGCTGATCCTACCGGGGGTGGCACGGCTGGGGGCCGTGCTGCCGGTGCAGCACGGAAGCCGGCAAGCAGCGCTGTTCCACCCGGGATGGTGAAGCCAGTTCGGCCGGAGCTCCGAAGCGGCGTGGTAGCGGCATGATATGCAGAGGCCGTGGGTAGCACTGTAGTTTCCTTAAACACCTTCATCGGCTTTCTCACCATCAACACAATTGTCACCTTCCACTGTTTCGATGAACACCGCAAATCAACAAAAGGGTTGTGGAGATGACATGCCATGTTTGTTTGGCCCAAACTCTCCACATAAGGGTGGTAGCATGAGGTTCACCAAGAACATAAACAACAACTATAATGGAAGATACTTTCAAATCCTATAATCCCTCATTAATTTATATTCTCAACCCCACAATGAAAAAGAGGGGAGAACATGGGAAGGATCAATCAAATAATGAATAAACCCCTAATTTGTTCATTGTTCCTCAAAATTGGAACGAGAAGGAAGATTTCGATTTACTATATATGAACATTTCCTTCGTCGAAGGATGTTATGAGAAAGGAATTCGAAGTCAAAGTTGTTCTTCGTAGTCAAGGGAATTTCTCATCGGCATTCTTTGTCGGTGGAGTGTTCTTCATTGGGGGATTTCTCCCATGTTCCTCCTCTCTAGAATCCTCCTTTTCCTTCCAAATGAAATGGTATCCAAATATAATAGATAAAAATATGTTATTAAGTCATTGGCACCAATTTCAAATTAGCATAATTAAACACCAAGTTTCGAAATATTAATTAGGGTGGATTTGCAGAATTAAATTAACGGAGGTGGTCGAACCATTAATGGATGAGGAGGTCAAGAGGCTCTCCCTCATTTATGGGATAGTTGAGAGAATTTCCTCAATTAAATAGTGGGTTTCGTATTGGGTGGTACCCACACCATAACCTCTTTTGGGAGGTTAGGTTTGGGTGGGCCCCACTATCATAACCTTTCATGGGAGGTTAAGGTGTGATGGTCTCCACCTCCAACTTCCACATTGGTGGTTATAATAGATAAAATAAAAATAAAACATACATTTATGATATTTATATTATTTCCATATAAACCCAAAAACTAACTTTCACCCTCAACCAACTATCTTCAATGTGAAAATCTACTTAAGTGAATATTGGCACTGCGAGTTCGACGGGGTCCTCAGATTTCAATTCCAAGAACCAGTTCAAATGTTATAAAAACTCACTGAAACATTCACTAAATGTACCCGAAAAAACCTCATATACAGATTCCAAGGACATCGGGACTCAGAATCACGCGCCTTCAATTTTTTTAGACTCGTAAAATCCGTTTATATTTAAAAAAATCTAACATAGAAATTCTCGTTAATTACATTAAAAGTATTAAATTCAATGTCCTTTAACTAAACCATTTTAAATATAGAATTATAAATATGATAAATTAGAATATAAATATTCCATATAAAGTTAGAAATATTTCCTACAACCTAGTATTTAAATTATAATTTTTAGACATTAAATAATTAAATTTATTTATGACACAATTATGATGTAGTAATTACCTTATTAATGAATGATTAAGATAATTGGTATTACAAATATCAACATAAATGTAAATTGAAACTTATTATTCCATACACTAATTTATAGGATAGTATGAAATGATAGGGATGATTCAATGTAATTTTTATGAAGCCATAAATTTTTTATGACTATGAATAAATAATTACTAAATAGTGTCAAAATTAAAAAAAATGTGTTTTTAATTCAAATTCTATTTTTTAAAATAATATAAAAATTCTAAAAATATAAGAATCAGACAAAGGACTTATATAATGATATATATGTCATTAATGATCAAATTGGGGTTATTTTAGAGTTTTATAGTATGTTTATCAACCATGTAATAAAAAAATACAAGAAGACATTGTAAAAGTTAGACTATTTGTCTAAGAGTCAAATCTAGAATATAATGTTAATATAGTGACCTAAACTTTTCTAAAACCAATAGGTTGAGATAATTTCGACCCATCCCCACCTAAACCTCTAAATAAATCTTTTTAATCCATTATAAACCTAAATTTTATTTATAATAAAATAATATTTCATACTTTTCCTAAAGTGTCTGACACCTCTCTTATAAAAGTGTACTTACCCTTCCCAAAAAATCACACCACCAAAGCCATTTGTATTGGCCAAACCCAACTCTAATATCTTCCCAAATACCCTCCCTTAAACCTACAGTCCTTACATTGATCAAGAATCCAACCTAAGTATCTATTTTGATCAAATAAAAAGGAAACTCCCAAAGAAGAGGTAATAATTTCATCACCTCTTTCAAAGTTCCTTTCTTCATCCACTTACTCTTTATTTTTTGTTTACATAATTAAAAAAACTCCAATAACATTAAAAAATTATAATGTTATTATAAATATGGTATAATAATATTCATTATTCTATCGATCATATGAATGAAAAAGTCACCAAATGTGTGATGGTACAACTTACCGTCTCTACATTATGGTGTAGTTTGTTATTCAACACTTCATTATTTTAATGGGTATAATAATGAGTATAATTTATGTAAATAAAAAATATAACTTGTTAATTATTCTGTATATGTAATATACTATCAAATTACGTACAATTTCACCATCAATAGAATGATATCATCGCTCGTGCATGTGTAAGGATTACTGTCTTCACGAACGTGATGAGATTCATTACCTATCATAACCATTCAAGAATAATTTTAGTTTTATGATTTAAAATAATGTTTAAGAACTCACCATTATTATAGATATTAATAAAAATACATGATATCACTAATAAACATGAAATACATTACAAAACATAAAAAATGAAAATGAATCACTTAACATCAAAAACCCTGATACAAGTTCAATATTATTAAGAAATAAATATTATAAGATCATATAATGTATAATATTTATAAATATGGTTCTTGTATAATTTAATATAGATTATTTAATTATTATACAAGTGGTTAACATAACCTTGACTAAGGAAAAGTAAAATGTAAGGGTTAGTTCCTCAATCACATTATTATACGAAATTGTTTATGTGTAGTTATTTACTGAGGAATTTTTATCATCAAAGTCCATTCTTCATAAAAATGTTTTAAAATGTATATTTCAAGGTTTTTTGGTAGGTAATTTTTATAAATATAATAATTTTAAATGTTTTGATGATTTATTTTTTTATTCTTTTTAATTAATGTCCATGCTTTAAAAAAAATAATGATTTATTTATATGGACGTGATTATTTTAAAATGTTAATTACTTTAAAATGTTTCAAATTGGTATGAAACACTTTGACTAAAAAATATTTTTAAAATAAATTATTTTATAAATGTGTTACTTATAAATTATTTCACAAAAGGGATATTTCTATCAAATATTTTTACTGATCATTTTCAACTATTTAAACATCATTTACCAGATATTTTTTCTTGATTGAGATTGATTTATATATAATACAATCATCCATATTATATTGAAAGGGTTGTGATATTTTTTATTGTAGATGTGATATTTTAATACCATTCATGGTTTATGGTTAATGTATTGACATTTAATATGATAGTTTTAATAAAAATGTTTATGTTATGTTTCCACATTTTTATATGAGAAATGCACTGGACTTAGTTAGTGATGGGTGGAGCATGCTATATATCCACGATGCATCGGTAAATCTCATGAGACAAACTAATGTATTAGAACAAGGCCCTGACAAAATATTTATTTTTATTCTTTCCATGATGCCTTGACTATGTGGTTATGATGTCCAACATAATGTATTTCTTCATTATAAAAATAGCTATTTATATTACATGGGATTATTTGACTTGTAGAATATCCATGTGAATAAGTAAATGAAATTATTTTACTTATCTTTTCCATATTATGTTGAATATTTTTTAAAAATGGGTTTGTTTTAGTCTTCTAAATTTCTTTAAATTTTTATGTTTATTTATGATAGTTTATTCTTTATCATTATCCTTAACAAGCATTAGAGCTTCATCATTTCTATGTTTTATTTTTCCCAGGATGGGAAGTAGTATATTATGATTAACCTGTATGAATAGGATAATTTATATGAGTGTGTTCAAAGGGGACACAATGTTGTTGTTTTTCCATTTCATAATGTAATGTAAAACATATGTACATATCTAGTACTTCCAAGGCTACTAAACTAATCATTATTTTGAGACATGATATCTTCTTATCAAACCAATGTTATGTAACAGAACACTGTATCCAGGTAATTAGGGTTAGAGAATTACAAGGACATCATCCATGACCCTATAAATCATGTATTTAGCTTAATTTGAAAATTATTGTATTTTACTATTCATAAATATAATTTATTTTTAAAAAATGACAAAAATATACCCTATTAATTTTTTGATCGGTGGAATACAAAAAGGAGCTACATTGTTTCAAAAATTATTTTCTCAATATGATTTTTTTAATTATTAATATAAATCAAAATTTACTTGAAAATAAGAATTTAAAAACATTAACTGCTTTTATAATGATTTTCATAATTACATAAGGTCATGTAAAATTATCATAAAACTAGAAGACATAAAATTTTTAATTAATAATTTTTTATGAAAATATATTTTGTTTTAAATAAATAAATTAATTTTATTTAATTATTTATGGCAGAGAAAAATAAAAATATTTTTACTGTGGTCGTATTATCAATTATCAGATGTGTAAATATTATTTATATATTCATGGGTAAAGTTACTATTCATAAGGGAAAGTTAATATTCACGAAAATTTTTATTTCTTATCAGACTCCAAATATCTTATGGATTGTAATCACGTGTGTTAGATTTGTGAAATTCAAATAATAGATGTGACAATATTATATTTAATGGTGACTTAGTACATAGTAGATCATTTTATTATGATTTCATGAGATTATAGGACATAATTATGGGAAGATAATTTTCATTGATAAATCATTTGGTCGTTACAGTTTGGTTTATGGAAGGAATGTCCTTAATATAAAATGATAATATCATGTCAGAATTCTGAGTATTTAAAAGAATTTTTTCTCTACCCAACTCTGATCCAAGCATATTTTATTTTGTACTTTAATATTTAGGTTGGGTGACTAGGAACATAGAACCAGGGAAGTTATAGTTGATATGTGGCCTTATATGTCCAAATATGTTTTGATATACATTGGACATGAGGGAGTAAATTGTAAACCATGGTATTGGTGGTTTTTAGATTGAGAGAGAGATCATGGGACAAATAAAATTGGGATGGCTTCTCAAATTCAACTATATATTCTATAAATTTATCTTCAAAGCATATAGGGATAGTAGAGGCTTATCCCAAGAAAAAATGTACCACTATTTGGTAAAACAATTTTTTTGTTGATTTATGATAGGCATACAAGGGAGAATACTAAATAGTAAAATAATAGAATCCTTTGGCTGACAAACCCATTTTGTGTTATGTTTTATGAAAATCCTACTTTGGTGTATTAAATAATTGTTTGAAAAAAGTGATCTCATCTATCAAACATTCTTCTACCAGAATATGAATAAAGATCAAGAATATATAAATTTATCCAAGTTTAGTAGTATGAAGTTTGGATGAGATATTTCCAAGAACAAAGGATGCATCTGAACCAAAATTGGTGAAGAGTTTAAAATCCCTTTTATATATTTGAATCATATATAGAATGGAGACTTCTATTTCTCTTTGGTGGCCCCCGTAATAAGTGAAAACAAAATAAAATCTCTTCCATGATACTTTATTTTTATACATAAGAAGGGTGGTTTTTCATTACCTCATATAAGGGACTAGAATTAATTTCTAGGAAAAACTAAATATATTCTTAGTATTATAATCAATCCCCATGTAGTTCTATCAATAATGTACCCCCATACTGATTAAATTTAGGTTTTGGGGACATGGGGTGTTTGGATACATGTTTATGCATAGGATGAGTACTCTTATTGGATATTTTAATGTAAATTTAACTTGTACATGTGAGATATGGGGAATTTCTTGTGTTGTTTTGTGGCCAGGCCCTTGATTGAAGATCAGGATGTCACTATGTACATCAAAGGGTTGAAAATAAAGGCACACATAATTATTGAAGAACATTTTAGTTTATCATCATGTGATAAATATATGGGTGATTCTGACATGAAAAGGAATATCAAGGATGGGGTAGAGTGTAGTACTGAGGCATCAATACGTATCTATCTAGGGAAAGAATCAAAACACATACAGTTCCTCAAAATATCATGCAGTTTTTTATGATGTGTTGAGGAAAGCTATTATTATTTTTAGGTCTTTGAGAGAGGTCCAGGATGTCCCCAATAATAATTGATACTCCATACTTATGTGTATAACTCCTTTACTAAACCCATAAGACCATGTGAGTAGTTCTTAGTGTGAGAAACAAGGAGTGGTAATGGTTTATTCTAAAGTATAACTATAATAGGAGTGAAGAATATGGGAATATCAATCATGTGGTGGTTGGGATAAGAGATAAGATCATACCCATGCAACACATATCATTGGAAAGAGAATCATGCTTTTTATATTTCTTGAAATCCCATGAAGTTGAACATCATAGATTAAGGATGATGATGAACTGAAGTGGAATAACCAAAATATTGCAGTTGGACGAAGGTGTAGGACATGGAAATCACTATCAGTATTTTCGGGGAATGAATCAAGACATATGTAATTAGTGGATATTTATATCCTATGTCAATATGGATTTTATGTGGGTAAATGGGATTTAGAATTTTTCAGGATGGTGGTTGGGCATGAGACATGAGGTTTAGGCCTCATTTACAGATCCCATTATAGTGGGAATCAAGCCTCTTGTCCTAAAAAGTTTCCCTATGTAGATATCATTCCTGCACATGAAATACGGGGGGGGAGGTTTCTTTATTTAATCATGGTTGGACACATGATAGGGAATCTATGAATCACTCTAGATATCATATATATGGGAATCAACCCACACATGGTTTTAGAAATTGTTCCTTGTGACGGTTTGATCAGCACACAATGGAAGAGAAGGAGATTTATTTTTTTGAAGTCATTTCTTGAAACAAGATGAGATATATTTGCATCAATACATATATCATAGAAATTAGAATCAATAAATATAGAGTTCTTATATGAATTGTGGTTTTTAAAGTAATGTGATAAAAAATGATAACATTTTGGATTATACCAATAAAGGGGACAATGTTCCACTATGGATTAGCTATGATGTGAGTGGGGATTATGCCTAGAATCATCCCATCCATTCTTCCTCATATTCAAGGGACCATAGTGAGTGTCAACTCCTTTTATTTTTGGGGATTCTTAAAATAAAATAAGAAACATGTTAATCTGGTAGTTTAATGTATTACAGTGTGGATTATTGATAACTTGGAGTTTTGGGTTGTTCAACTAGAATAAAAATTGTAGTATAACATATTGTAGTGGGGACATATATCGTGTTATATAGTTTAATTTCCTATAGCTTAGAAGAATGTCTTGTTATTACATAAAAAATTTATTCTAGAAATTTCCACTATTTATATTCTTGATGACTTCTTCATCTATCTGGATCAAATAATTACCACAGTTTTGAGAGGACATTGTGTGTGGAATGTGGTCCCTCCCACATCAGCTCAATATTTGGAGGGTTCCTTCCAGGTATCATTGGAGTCCAATGGAAAAATACCAATTCTATTAGCTAAAATGAATCAATGAAAACCTTCTTGTTAAAGGCACGTGATATTTGATTCTAGTAGACTTCCAAGTGATTCAAGGAATTAAATAAATTTTCATATAGTCGCTACAATTCATCCAATCATTTCTAGGATAATTCATTAATATATATATAGTCATATATTGATCTATAATGTGGTGAAAATTTAACCTCAATGGGTAGGACTACTTTTGTTTCATTCACCAGTGAGTACGGGGCCACCCATGTTGCAGTTTGGATGGTTTTCTAATAATACCATAAGGCATGTAAGATATTATTGTCCTATAATCGTTATCATTTTCAATCACCATCAGGATTGTATTCTATAGGATCTTCATAAAATCCTTTTTCTTCCATTATATGGTGGGTGATAATTATTTTAATGGTCATATTTGATATTGTTCTCTTAATATAACAGAACTACATGAGTGGAGTAGAAATTGATTCCATTTTTTGTCAATAATTAATGAGGGACACCAAATATGCTAATGATTATTTCTCTGATGAAAATGAAAATATCTCAAATTCTTTAAGGGTGTACTATCTCTTCCCATTTGCAGAAGAAACCAATAGTAGTTAGGATATATTTGAATTTCTTGGATGTAGCTGGATGGTATAGTACCAAAAAAACCATGCCCGATATGGAAAATCTACAGGAGTATTTAGATATATGTATAAAATATGGGGGTTTATGAATAAATATATAATGTACCTATATGGAATGGAACTTGACAGTTAATTATGTGAAATCCTAAGTTATCTAAGTCTAGAAGTATCTAATCCATTATTTACCCAAAATGGCATGCACCATAGGAACTTAAATGTTATTCTTCCATAACAGTCGTAGTATCTTCCCCTTAAACAAATATGAGGACACCATAAAAGACACATTTTTTAGGAAGTTTTTATAATTTGGTCCATCGTATAGAGTGAAATTGGATTCCAACATCCAAATATTCTATCATCCAACTGTATCAAGTGGGAGCAACCCATAAAGAGGTTATTGAATGATTGGTATCATACATCTTGTGGTAGGGCCACATATAATTGAGATGGGGGTGATTTCATTGGTCTCCACTATTATAAATTGAACAAAATATGATAGCATCCAAGGATAAGATATTATAATTACTTTTTCAACCTTGTTTGGTATTTCTAGAGCCACATCTACTTTTTCCATTTCATCCACCTAGTCATTGTACAATCATGAGATGTGAGTCAGTGTTGGTTCTGAGGAAAATTCTTCCATTAAACCTGGGACATAAAAAAACATGGTAATTACTTCATCTTTTCTAATGGGGTAATACCCATAGATCTACATGATTAATAACTATAATTGTTCCATCATCTCTATGTGTGTGAAAAGTATTTAATGTTACAATTCTAGGCATACAATGAGAGCATGATATTATACCTCATTTTTTGGTACAACCCTCTGATAACATGAGAGAGTACGACAACACTTCCTTCTCTTGAGAGGTAATAAAATCCATTACCCTTATTGGTTGAGTGTATCTTCTTCCAATCCCTTTCCTATCAGGGTCATGGCTACACCATAAAAATGCATTTCCCAAATTTGGTTTCCTTCCTAAATAGATAATATTTCTTCATCAGGTAATTCACTATTTAATTAAATTTCTTCAAAAGTTGGATTCTTTACAAGTAATTCCACCATGATGTAGAATTTTTCATATTTATATAACATAAACAATATTCCTAACATCTGTAGAATAACTACCCACTTTTACAAATGCCTTGTCATCATAAGATTATAGAGGGTATATTTGAGTGGGTTACTACATGAAACCAAGTGGATCTTGTGGTCCAATGAGATATGCCTCAATTTCTATATATTGAAGACTAATTCCAAAAAAATCCTCTGGATATAAAAAAATGATCCTCATCAACAAGAATCATTTAGTTGAGATAATAAAGGCATATTTCATTCAAATAATTATTGTTTTTCTCATGGATGGTGTGCAATGATCCCTACAATGTTATAAATTATAGGTTGTGTGGCATTCCGTCAATGGGTGGCATCAAAACTGGTTGACTCATGAGGTAATTATTGATGTTATCAAATTACTCCTAATATTTACTATTCCACTAATATGTGACCCCTTTTTATTTATATAGAGATGGGAAAACACATTCCTGAAAGTTTGGAAATTAATATTGGTAGGTAGGACATGTTTCTAGGACTTCATATCTTGTTTTTTAGTTTTCTAAGAGAAAAAATGCCAATGATAGCGTTATATACCTCTTGTTCTTCAGGATTCATGTGCACACTAATCAGAGTGGGTCATGGATATTCATTTATAATTATATTTATCTCCCTATTTTCACCCATGATTGTGGATATTCCATACTCAAATAATGGAGGGGTGTCTTTAAGATCTTCCCCTTCAACCCATTTCTCATTATTTACTTTTTCCACCTCTACGTGGTTTGTAGGTTTTGAAAACATTTCTTCAGAGGGAAGTGAGGAGTCTCTATTTAAGCATCTAGAAGATGGTGCAACCACTTCTGGATCAATAAATGGTGATATTTCTCTTTAGAACATTGAAGAGGGATATATG
This sequence comes from Viscum album, assembly GCA_963277665.1. NCBI lineage: Eukaryota > Viridiplantae > Streptophyta > Magnoliopsida > Santalales > Viscaceae > Viscum > Viscum album. Next base: position 1,740,384,234 of record OY728128.1, on the reverse strand, counting down.
GACTAGGAATGAGCCTTTTCACATTATCATATTTCCATGATAAAATCTTTCAGCCCAGATGATGGAAACAAGATTTGTTGGAGCTCTAGGGATGGAATGAAGGCATTTTCATTCAATATTTACTTATCACTCAGAAAGTTGATAACTCATTCAGTTCCATCATGATCAAACATCATAATTTTTATCATATAAGTCACTGAATGAGTTCTTGAATTTGATTCAAATTCTTTGATTTGATTAATGGAAATCAACTCATCTTCACAAAGCTTTTTGTAAGGCTTAACTGGGTTACCTCCAAACCTTTGGGGGCATTAATCTGGGAAAAAATGTCAGTAATGTGTTATTTTATGTAATTTTTGTTGAATCCTAAGTAAATGTATTAGGTCTCACAAGATTTTAATGGCGGTATTTATCATCATATAATGTCCCAATACAACCATAAAAACAACTTCTGAGGCATTTGATATTTGAAGAAGGAATGTATTCTTATTGATTCGGACAAGGCCTTCCTAGTAGGGAATTTAATGCTATATTCTTCTAAAAAACAATGAACACTGAGCCAGACACAAAATCCTATATCTATTTTCTATGTGTGATATCCCCAATATTTACTTCCTCAATCATTTCATAAACCTATATCATTAGAGTGGAGGGAGGTAGGTGAGATTCTTTGGGACCCAATTGGCAATGTTTCTAGAACGAAATGAGTTTCACTACTGAGCCATTGACAATAAATAGTCATTATATATCAATGTCATTTACCCTTATAGATATGTAAAAGGGAATAACATGTACAGGTATGAAAATATCCTCATCTTGGTCCATGAGATAGATAATCACATGTATTTTTTGTCAAATCATTCATTGCATGATATATTTTAGTAGTAGAAACCCAAACTTCATGTTCACAAGGGATGAATAAGAACTCAATGAGTGCTTCCTGATGATCTTTTGATAGACTCAGGGCATCCATGATTGATAACACAATTGTTAAATGGTCGTGTTTCTTCAAAGCATCATGATTTTGATCCAGGGGTCTACGCTTCTGAACATGAGTGTAATCATTCACTTGTTATTTGGGAGATGATGTATCTGATGTAGATGGACCATCCCTTAGAGTTGGAGTTGAAAGTAATTTTTCCCTTGGTGGGTTAGGTTTTTGGGACTTCCTAGATGATGAGGTCAATTAGTTGATGAAACATACTCTATCCAATCTTCAATGATGATTGTGTTAGGGTTGGTCCTATCATGTATTGATAAATTACCTTATTCTTTTTGAGTTCGATGGAGATCACTTCCACATGTTTTTTACACAGAGATGGATTGATCAGGGGAATTGATTATCTATTCGATTCTCAAAAAACTATCTCTGCCCCAATCCATTTGGTCTGGACATCCTCTTCCCTTAGTTCCCCAATTTTGGGTGAGGAATTTGGGTTCAGAATAATAATCATATTTTGAGAGGGGACCACTATTTAAATAACAATAGTAGAAATGAAAATGAATTCCTAATCTGATTGAGATTCCATCAAATGGGTTGACACATCTGAAGTCATTTTACAAGGCAGTTTCTATGTGTTTGGGACTTTTGTCCTGAAGAATACTAATTGTTAGATGAAAAAAATAGATTTTTTGTAGGTTTATCTTCAAATTTTGGATTTTTCCCTTCTAGCCATGTCTCTTCTTAGAGGATTAGATTACAGAATATTGATCTGATAGTCAAGTTGTTTGTACTATAGCATAGGTAGCTATATGCACAATTGGCAGTTTCAACTATGTTCTGATAATAACATGAGTTTGGTTGACCATTTTCAGTACAATGATATCCCCAAACTTCCGTGAACTTTTTCTCTTTACTTGTTTCCATTCATTTTCCTCTTATGGATTAATTGAAAAAACATACTCAACATGAGTTGGTGGATTTTTCAAGTTCACATTTGAATACTCCACTATCTTTTTCAAGAAGTATTTGATAAAAAGTATCCATTGATGTGGTGCCCCAGAAGTTGATGGAAGGAAAAATATTTTTGTACATCTTCATTACATTTTTACCAGGATTCCTAGGATTTGGAAACATTACCAAGTTTTTTTCCAATGTTGAGATGAAGTATCCATGTAATTGTTCATTCCAAAAATAATATACCATGTTTTTCCTGTCCTCATACTATTTTCATCACTAAAAGATATGTTCAACCTGGAAAGGCTGATGTTTCAACAAATATTCATGATGTTGAACTGTATGATATGGTGTCTTCTTAAAGGTAATAATTGGTACAAGGGCCTTTATAAGTGTAACTGCACCAACCTATTCATTCCTAGTTCTCCTTTTCTATGTTGATGGAATAAATTATGAATTTTCTATAGTCTCTATGATATATTTTCCAACTTATGAAAAAATTAGGTAAGGTCCCAAAACAATACTTTTCACTTCATAGGGATTAATGGGATGAGAAACTCATCAAGAATATTTTCCACACAGATGGGAAGAAATTATTATTGAAGGGGTTTTTGTTTTGAGAAGTATTACAATCCTTTCTACTATGAAAAGAAATATAATACCCTTTAATTCTCCTATTGTTTTTAGTTTATGATATTGAAGACTATTGTCTAATGGAACATTAAGCTGAACATTAAAAGGTATTTCTGATAGAGGTATTTCCATCCAATAATTGATCTAGAATAAAAACTTGTGTACCGCATGATGGTTGGTCCTTGTAGAAATTTCATGAAGCGCCCGATAATCATTACCTCTAATATTTTGGGGTACCCATCATGGGATAACAATGAGAGATGAAAGGTCTCAAGTCTGGCATTGGGTCTCATGATCCACTGATGATTTGAAATGTGGGATTCCCAAATTTTGGATGTCAAAGAGTATGATCTAATCTTTCAGGATAAGTATCCCTTTCTAGATATATTAGCACATTTAATTTCTCTTTAGATTCCAATCAAGATTTTAGTCACTCAATTGTGTTCATAATAATTTGAGAAATGTATAGATGGATTCGGGATTTAATTGGTGTGATTAATGGAGCCAGAATGGGTGAATCGGTTGGTATAACCACTGGTGGAAATAGTTATGGCACCTGTCATGGGAAACCAATAATGGAAGGCCTGAAATTATGTGCCTGACCCCACTATGGTTTCATGCACAGTATAGGGAATTCATGATTTCTACTGTGGTATCCAAATATTTGTTTTGGTACCTGGTATTGAACATTTGTTCTTGGTATGCTTTAGTTATCTTGAAAAACTCAATTTTGGAGATGCATAAATTTGATTTGGTGGTTAAATATATGCTTTTAGAATAAATCGTTTATGATGGATACCACAAAGTAATTATTCATTGAGTCTCCTCAATTATTTCATCCCTTCATATTTCTGATAAAATATTTCTTCCCTTAAATGGGAAATATCCTCTATGGAACAGAGGTGAGACATTATTTTACCCTTACCCTTTTCTTTCTTTTACAAAGTTAAAGGTCCATTGTTCACATGGGTGACCAATTTTAGTGAGACCTTCTAGTTTTCATTATGTACACCTCCTTCAATTTTTTTGGTGTGGATACCATCAAGAATCATAACATCCCCTTTTGACTTCACTAAATTGGGATCATGTACTGGGGAATCTTCGAGGGTGGTGTTGTTCATATTAAATGATGTGAAATATGTTGTGGAAATTCTATTGGTGTCTTTGTGATACCATGTTCTTCTGTTCCCCTCGTGTGACCTTGTCCTCTCTATTTATGATTATATGGGAACTATTTGGTGGATAGTAACCAAAAGATAATGTATAGATAGTTCAGTTATGTGTGTTCAAAGTGGAGGTACCAGATCTTGATATGGGATGAACATGGAGGATTTGTTCTATATAATCATTCCTAATTGATATAAAAATGATTCATACTGAGGAGGTTTTTATTGAGGTTAAATATCCCTCAGTCTATAGAGATGGGGCTCTACTCATTCCTCTATCACAAGCCTTCGATACTGGTTCACTAGACTCGATTGATGGGTCAAAAATACCACATCCCTATGGGCTTGGGTTTCTCCATAATTTCCATGGATGATCTAACTATGGTTAATCTTCTAATGTTATGGTTTTTTATTCGAACGCATCATGGGTTCATAATTTGTAACACAGTTAAATAACCGTTATATGATTTTTGTTGTGCTATTTATGTCTTTTTTGCTATATGAGATCAGATATCCTCTAAGAGGTATGCTTGATCGATATTCTCATATGTTTAAAACAAATGTCTTTCCAAAACCTTCTATCTTCTGGCCCATCATCGGTGAGAGTTGGTCATGGAATGATATTTATAAGCATATATTTAGTCATGAACAGATTCCATTTGTTGGAGTTGTCCTTGGGATATAACATTGAATAATTCCACCTTTGGAAAGATTTTCTTTTTGGGGAAAATTGTGAAATTTTATGCCCCATGTTCACGCCATCATCTAATACAAAAACCATAAGGTGTATCTTTGATCAGCTGTTAGAACCTCATTGATGTGATGATGCATACATGTTGAAGGGATCCTTTATATTTCTTGGTCTTTCGGTTTCATGATTCTCTGTGTTAGGCCAATTATATTTTTCACTGAAACCCTTCCATTATCATTATCTAACTTCAACACTCTTCTTAGGTTAATACTTTATTTATAATTTGATATATATTCTTCCATAATTTGAGGTGTATTTTTTGAATACAATCTTCCAAAAAAACTCTATAATGGTATATTGAGGGGTAAAAAAATCTAGAACATGAATAGCATTCCATATTTTGACAACTGGTTAATCAAGATTAGCATTTATTCGTTATATTTCACCAGAGTATCCTCCACCTATTCCAAATAGAGAGGAATCTTTCCTATCACTTTGTCACAAAAAACACAATCATTATGGGCTTCCTCTATTGAGCTGGAAGGTAGGTGACGAAATTTTGGTTCATATAACGATCATATCATTGGGATATCTTCCAGTTGAGAAAGGATTTCACCTTCCAAGGAAATGGGAAATGAAATTAATGTCCTAGTTTTCACAAGTGCCTTGTGATAGGAATATTTTTTAAATATTACATTGTCAATTATTATATTTTCTTGATAATGTTAAACAGTACTACATAGAGAACATTAATTGTGAACACCATTATAGAGACAACCAAAATAGTGGATTATAGTAAGGGGGATACTCTCGTTCCCCTCGAACTTTTGTTCACACGGAGGTCTTCCCCAACTCTCATCTGGAGAAGGGTTCTAAATATTGATCATATTTTATTCATAATGAAAAATATTCTTGATTAATGATCTAATAAAAACATTAATAATTACTACTTCGGTTCCCTTAATATGGTAAAATGATTATAGGATTTGGAGTTCTGACATACAACTATCTAGGAGCTTCATTAAATTCATAATTAAAAAGATCTGGATCATAGATAGTCTCTTTATTTTCTAATTATGTTTGATGATGCATTATCTTTTATGTATTCTTATATATGATTGAATAAACATTATGGGAGAAGTTTCTTTCATAGTAAACTATTTGTTCTTAACTTTTATTGGCATATAGGATAGGCCGATTACCTATTATTAGAGTGGATGTATGTTCTAGATCTATTTTTCTATATTGTATGGGGGTTTTTTCTCCTTGAACCTCTTAGATGATAGTTGAGGTGTGTATCTGGTCCTAGGTGATATACTGATGATCCACCCCATTTCTCGGGATAAAATTGTGTATCTATATCTTGGGTAATATTTTTTCAATAATTATGAAGTACTATATGGTCTGTTGGATTTTGGAATTTATTTTCGTATTCCTTTTAACCATTTTTAGGATGTTTTGGGAAAAATTAGTGACTGGAAATAGTATAAAGGACCATTCGGTATATAAAGATGGTGTATGATCTGTCCCATTTCCTCACTTTCCTTCTATTGGATATTGACAGTTCTCCTGTGTTGGGTAGAGAATCGAGTCATCCCCAATCTTGTAATCAATACATTCTGAATAACTTCTTCAGGCACTACCAAACACGGCTACTGATAATCATGAAGATTGTATGTATTTGTGTACATATACTCACTATTTTCATCCAAAAATGAATAATTGGATTCTTTGAGTGATGTTAAATGAATCGACAAGAAGGCTTTGTGGGTTATAGAAGTTTCATATTCCTTCCCAAAATTTTCCATTGTATTTGGTTAGAAGGATTCATTGAATGCAACCAAATGAGTTTGATGGCTACCTGAATGAAAGGGAATGGGAGTATACGCCACTCACAATTTCCTTCCAAATTGGGTTGGTGGGAATCCCTATAGGGGGAGAAGGGTTGTCTATGATCCATGTTGGATGGTTCCCATCCCCTATGGGTTGTCTCCCTTTCCCATGGTCAAAGAAACATGGATGAACAAAAAAGGAAATCACCATTATCATGTTTAGGTTTTAATACCATGAAGTGTTTATGGTATTGATTTCTAGTAGGAGACCTTGATAAGGACCACTATTCTTTTTTGGGAGAGTTCATATGTCATCTCTTGATCAACCTATAGAAGAATATGGAAGTGATAGTTATTGAATTTTGTGGAAATTATCACAAAATCATTGAAGATGGAGGTCAACACTATATACTTCAGGACCACCATTCGTCATTGACCATAAGATTGGTGGGGATTTCTAATGTAGAGTTCTTTTTAGGTATCCACCTAAGTGTAGATTGTATCGTTCTAATATTTTTCATGAACTAGTGCTTTTGAGACCCAACATTGAATATGTTGGGTTAGTGATGGTGTCCATCAAATAGATGATGACCTGGAATGAGTTATTACTAGGTAACAAGTCAATGAATGTTGGAATAATGGCATTGGATTGAGGTGAGATCTAAAGAGAATTACGTAGATATATGAAAATAGAAACAAGAAACTCTTTCAAATCATCACATCATTTTACTGAATAATTGCATGACTATTTTTATGTATGGTCCTCTTTTATCCACTTAATGTGGCCATGTACATGGGTGACACCATTTTCTAGGTTAAGGATTTATGTCGGGTTCACTATTTTTGTTTCCCCGTAGGATAATCATTCTACAAATGGTTGATTGTAGGGGGTTGAGTTTTTTGTAATCATTTATCCTCAGTTCACTATTTTGACTGCTTTCCAACTAGTTTGTTTAAAAAACTTGTGACACCCAATGGTTTTCTGTACATAGGGACCTACTTTCCCAAATTAGGCACTCATTGGGAATTTTGGGAGATGATACTTAGGAACTCAAATTTGTCAATAGGATTGGAGGTAAGTCTCATTGCACCCTTTAAGGGGGAATCATTGCATACACCTAGACTCTCTTATATATTTATGAAATTATCCAAAATGCATTCTTAATTACATTGTATTATATGGGTCATACCAAAGATAAAAATCAATTAATATCATGTATATATATCATTGAATAGTATATATATAGATATGGTTCTTCATCAAAGGTTATATGTGTATGTATATATGGTTATCCATCGATGGTATCTTCTAATATACAACTTATATTTTCTTTTTTATCATCACAACAATGTTGGTTACTCCTCCCCATAGTATGTAACTCTATATTTTATCATCATCTAGGTATATAGAAGTTGTTTTTATCTCTGGATCAAACTCATAAATGGGATTCTTACTTATAATTGTGAAAAAAATAAGAACCCATGTAGTTCGATGTAGCTTAGTGGGACACATAATACCTTTTATGGACATGTGATAAGGACATATCCGCATAATTTAATGTCATTTAGTAAGGAAATATATGTGGATGTCACCTAGTAAATTCCTTGTGTGGGACTTATGCTAAAGAGGCCCCAAGAACCTGGAAGGAAGATGGAATCCCATGTTGAATTAAACCCTACAATGAATATAGCATTGGGTGAATAGGGTTGTTTTAGGGTGATGGTTTTGGACCTAATGAAGGATTAATTTGTATCAAATTTGTATGGTAATCCATGTACACATAATTCGATTTCAGATAACCTCTTTTATGGAGGATTTTGGAATATTTGTATCAATGGGATGTATAGACTTTTAAGAGGATTGGGATGATGATTAATAATGAATAAGATGCCAATACTATTTGATGGCATGATTGGGGATTACTCATTAAGAGGATTCCTGGTTAAAGGGATCATTATGGTTAATTATGTCATGGTGATTTGGAGGCCAGTTTATGGGCTTAATCCAAATGAGGATTCCATGATTCAGGAAAATTTGACTTGGAATTACTCCTAAGGAGGATTCCCATTGAGATTGGTCGTTATGTGGGCATCCAACAAATTCTGATTATAGTAGGAATCCCAGTTCTTGTATTTAAATAGGTCTCATGTATCATGTAGATATCATGATATTTTTTAACCAACAAACCCACATGAGTCATTCTCAGTGTGTGAGACAAGGGGAAGTGAATGGTCTGAGACACCACGAAATCTACTTCTCTTTACTGAGGGACATGGTGACAAATCCCAAAGTGATAGGGATGAGGTGTTGAGTTCTATCCTAGGATAATGGTGGAGGAGTCCAATGGTATTAATCTTCCATCTCTTAAATTTACCATGGTATGGGTCTAGGGTATGTAGATTGATAATTGAAGTCACCATGAATGAGGGGATATGGCTCAGGTTTTCATTCCTTCTCTGACCCACCAGCCAGGGGGTCGAGTGGAGAAAGAGTGGATCCACCTGAATGAAATTATTGTGGAATTATCATTTTGGGGTTCCCAATAATAGGTTATGCAGTGAGGTATGTGGCTGTCATTCCATGTTGAATAAAAAATAATGTGTAATCCTCACCCTCCCTATTTGGAAATGGAGGCTCTGGATGTTAGATACAAGAAGGGGGGACATGGTGTTAACCCTAGTTCCCAATAATGAAAATTCCCTACCAATATCCCTAGGATAGGTATCCAAATAAATGTGGAAATAAAAATTCATACAATCCATGCATATCCTATCTTATTCGTAAGACCATTTTTGGAATTCCCTGAATGTTGAAGTACAAATCCAAAGGGGAGACATGCTAGTGTATCTTTTTCCAGGTATTTTCAAGTCATGAGGCCTTGGTGGATGTTCCAACATGGTCTCTTTTAGAATGAAGATCCAATAGTATAGTATCAATGCCATAGATAGCTTAGAATAATGTTCAATTGTTTTGTTTATATTGGTTGAAGAGTAGAGAGAACCACATAGTCTCTAACATGGGGTTCTCCATGATTTTAGGTATTTTCAAACCGGTGGCGCCATGGGTGACAAACCACCTATTTCCTTACAGTTGGGGGATACCATGCTCAAGCCTTAAAAGTTCCCTACATGTGTTGATGGGAGTGACTTGTGTTGGTACTTATTTGAGTAATGGTGCCTTACGCTTGTCTTAATTAATCTTGGGGTGAGTGATTTCTTCCCATCGGTATTGTTTACATTAAATCATAGAAGGAGATTATGTTAATCATCTCCTTTAATCCCCTCTCCCTCGTGTTTTAGAAGGCTAACTAAATGATTCCAGAGGGAATGAGTGCAGCACTAAGGCGAACCGAGTATCATTATGCCTTTGAGAATTTTCATCAATACAAATAAACACCCCATGGACATATTTATAGGAAAATATGAATCCTTGGGGTATTGTTATGTATACCTTTTGTGTATCATTTAGGTTCTTACATGGGTCGATCACGCGGGGTTCTACATAGTAACCATACGCGCAGACGGTGCTTGGGGTACTTTGAAAAAATGGCCTTTGAAGTATTTTCATATCCTTTTATTTAATAATTTCTAATACCCTATTCACCAAAATTTATTTTTCTTTCCCACTTTTTAATCCACAAGTAAAAATAGGTAGTGAAGAAGTTCTCTTCTGAATTTGTCTCGGTTAGCAATCCCAATTAAAGGGAATGATCTAATTTCTTACCCATTTTCAAGTATCATCTACAATTTATTTAAGAAACGATTATTTTCTTAAACCACTCCTTTTATCATTAAAACATATATTTTTTTAATTTATGTTTTTATGGTGAAAAATATTTCTTTTCAAATTTAATCACACTTTAAAATTTAAACACACTTTAAAATTTTCCTTAAACTGAGATAAAATGTTTCATTTCTAATGTTTCTTAAACAGACCTTTTACGTGTTTTCACATTATTTTGAAATGACTTATCATGATATATGTCTATATTTTCTTATTAATGACCATATGTGATTTAAATACATTTACTTATATACAACATGATGACATTCCATTTTTTATTCCATATGACGTGATTATGATACCCAATTCATTATATGAGAAACCCTTATGATTGATTCTTTATGTGGCACACATATGAAGGAAGAAGTTATGATGGTTGAGATAAGATAGAATTACAATTCATTGTGTAATGATTAGTCTCATGAGACATCATGTGTTATGTTCCTGGTGGTCAGCATTGAATCATGATTCTCTATATGCACTGGTCTTTGTGGTTAGCCTTAATTCATTCCCTCCATGTTTAATGGTCTTGTTGGTTTGGCATGACTCATAATCCTCCATGTGAAATGGCCTTGGTAGACAACCATGACTTATTCTTATATAATGTTGTATGTTTTTTTTAATTCAATGATTGTATGGTTACATGATCCCATGTTCCCTATGTTATTCTTCCATATTTCTATTCATTTTAAATTCCTTTTTATGACATCTGGTAATTCCTTAAAAACCATTTGTTATTATTTATTCATATGTTTATTCCATTTATAAGATTTTAGGTCACCCCATTATTAATTTATTAACTAGGTAACCCTATATATATGTTAAATCTCAATGGGAGTTAGGGGCCCATTATGGATATTATATAAATGATGTGTCTTTGTTTTATGATTTTAGTTTTATGTTTTCAGTTTTATGTACCTAATACTATAAAGAATCTACAAATAATGATTCATGGTTTTTATTTAACAATTAATTATGATTTAAATCATATAATAATATATGTTAAAGGATAGGTCCATCATAGTTGGTATGAGCATAAGGTCAAATTGTTTTTTGGAGATTTGGACTAGAGTACTTTAGTAAGAACCGTAGGGATAATTAAAAGAACATGGATAACCTAGATTGAATCATAGGAAATCACATGTATTGATATTATTTTAATTTAAAAGTTCATATTTCTATGTTCAATGTTTTTTTATATTCTTATTATATAAGAAGTGAAACCTATATAATTGCAATTTCTTCCCTTAATTAAATTATTTAAATAGGATAACCCTTTCATATAACCAATGTGATAGGAAATGTGACTATTTTCCTAAAGAAATACCAAATATAATGGGAATGGGGGCTTATAACTTCATAACATTAAATTTTCAACTAGAACATGTTATTAATAATAACATGAATGATGTGAACTACCTCTTTCTCCTAAGAAAGATAAAATTGTGGTTGAATATTGTATGTAGAAAATTCCTCCCTTATTTAGTGTATCTTCTGATCCATTCCTCAAATAAAAACATATTACCTATATTTATAAGATATTACTTGTCCCACAATGATAATTAGTATAGGATGTTATATTGGAAATTTTCTTTTTGATGGGTAAACTGATCAATGGTGGAAACTAATGTTGAAAAAAAATTTGAAGGAAGAAATTTGTTTAATTATATGAGGAGATTTAAAAAAAATATTATTCTATACATATTTTTACCCAAACCTCCAATATTATGATGTAAATGGAGTCCTTTGGAATGATGTAAATGTATATGATTCTATTATAGAATATGAAGGAATCCAAAAGATGCTTCAAATTAGGAAGAATGAGCATCTAGATAATAACTACTAAAGTGATATGAGGAATCCCACAAATTTGAAAAAATAAATGAAGGTTCATTTCAACACTCATCCTATAATGTATTGTTTCAACTACAAGAAACATGGTAATTATGTGAACCATTTCCTTACTCCAAGGTTTGTTTATTAAAATCAACAAAAACTACATCAAAAAAAATAAGGACATATGATATAACTACTAACATGGTGGAGCCCAGTAATGATGTGGTTATAGGAAAAATGGTTATTCATTTAAGAATATATAATAAACTATTTGGTTATGGATATATGCATTCATTCATATCTTTCATGTTTAGAAGAACTATTCAAACACCACAAAAAATTATTGGTGTCAAATTATCTTTTAGAATAGGAAATGGTGAAACTATTGCATCAAATGTTTATAATTTCTCTCTATTTAATGTATCTGAAATGAAACCCCAAAAAATTCATATCATATTTATTTTTTTATATTTTTATGATATATTAGTCTTGGATTGTATATCTTTATATAAACTCAACATCAACTGTCAGGAAACTAAGATTACTCTTTACATCCCAAGGCATCTTCCACTTTTGTACAAGTGTAAATAGGATAATTAATCTCCTTTATAATAATCATCTCATGTGTGGATATTACTTCCATATGAGGTAGGATATCCTGTAAAATATAACTGAATCAATGGTAAAAACCATGGTCAAATACATGCCATTTTTGAGGGACTACACCATTATATTCTAGGAATAATTGCTTGATCTTCGTCAGGACCAAAAAGTTGAGATATAAATTTAACTTATTCACATATTTTTATTACATTAAAGAATCATTATATAATAATCACCAATTACGTAGATAAATGAAATAAATAGTTACAAGAGAATCTGTAAATTGGTTTTATCTTCCCCAGTGATTCACTATGGGATGCTCTAGTCCACTTCATAAAAAATAATGGTGGATCAATGAACCTTTTCATTAATTATCACGGGATCAATAAAATAACCAAAATGAACATGTATTCCTTGTCACATATTGAGAAATTGTTCGATCAATTATGTGGGGCCAATTATTTCTCAAAGGTGGACCTTTAGTTAGGATATCACTAATTCAATGTGAGTGTGAAAGGTACTCCAAAGACATGAATTCAAATGTGGTATAGAAACTATGAGTTCATAGTGATTCTCTTAGTTATCACTAATGATCCATATATTTTTCAGGATTTAATTAATATAATTTTTATATTTTAACTTAGAAAAAATTTTGGTGGTATTTACTGATGGAATTTTGATATACTCTATGAAAAAGGAGGAACACTAAGATAATTTTAACACTATTCTAAAGACATTGTGAAGGTATAAAATTATGAAAATAAAATTAAATGTGAGTTGTGGATGAAGGATGTATCAATCATGGATAATTTTTTGCACCAGAAAAAAAAATATATGTGGACCCTTCCAAGATAAAGGAAGTGAATGACTGGCCTATGACAAAATTTGTATTGGAGATATGAAGTTTCCTTGGAATAAATGGGTGTTTTCAATGATTTTTTAGGAACTTATCATGTCTGATAGATCTATTAACAATGATTACATAGAATGGAGTATAGTTTATATAGACTAGTGGATATGAATTATACTTCAATGAGTTTAAAAATTTACTTACCACTATACTATTACTTACTCATCTGATAGGTGAACAACTATATGTTGTCTAAAACAATTATTCAAAGAAGTTATTATGATGTGTACTAGTTAAAAATTCTATTGTGACCGCCAATACCTTGAGGTAGTTTGAAATTCCTAAGAAATACTATCACATCCATGCTCTAGAGTGTGTAGATATGATCTTCTAATTGTAAATCTAGAAGAATTACCTCTACAGGACGAAGTGTGATATATATACTAATCATAAGAGCCTAAAATATATATTCACATATAATAAGATTAATATAAACTAGTGTGGATTTTTAGATCTCATCAAGTATTATGACTTACCAATCATCTACAATCAAGGTAAATAAAATATGGTGGTATATGATCTTAGTATAAAGGATCCTAGATCATTAACAATGATGAGAATTGAGAAGTATCCTATATTATTCTACCTAAAAAGGATAAACATTTGATTTGTTAAGGAAATAACACCATAAATCACTTATCAAATGATTTCTAAACAATACCTTATGGAGAAAATAAAGGATGCATGAGGAAATGATGTGGAAATTAAGAAAAATATAAAAGCCTTCAGAAATGTTAAATCATCAGAGATATAAATAGATGAGGAAGGAGTTGTGATATTTGGGCCATGACTATGTGTAGAATCCAATATAGGGATAAATAAAATATCATATAATTTACACACATATCTCAAACATATCTATTGTCCTAGGGAGTGGAACGATATATCAATATCTATTATATTACTATTTGTTTGACATTGTGAAGAAGGAGATCTATTAATATACATCAATGTTCTTGGTATGTGACCAAATGAAGTTAGAAAGGGAAATTTATAAGGGAATGATAAAACCATTACCCATTAAAAAATATAAATATGAAAACATCAAAATGTGAATTTTCACTAGACTTCCAAAGATATACATGGGGAAAAATTCTATATGTGTTATTATGGATCATCTTAAAATGAAATATCACATTGCTGTATTTCGAAAGGACATATAACTAGAAACAATTTCATGGATATAAATAATTGAACTAGTAAGGCTTTATGGGGTACCACTATCAATTGTATCTAATTGAGAGATGATATTTACCTTTGTATTCTGGAAAAGACTCCAACAAACCCTAAGGAAGGAGATGAACATTAGTATAAACTATCATTCTCAATATGATAGCCAATATGATAATATTTTTTAGACACTGGAAGATATATTGAGATTTTGTTTTATGAAATTAATAGGAGTATGAGAGCATTATATTCCTCTGGATTAGTTATCTTAAAATTACAATTTCCAGTTGAGAAACCAAATGAATCCATATGAATCCCTTTATTGGAAAAGATGTAGAACACCAGAATTATTTGTTGATGTTGGTGAACGTAAGCTGTTATGATTTGAAATGGTCCATGAAATGGTGTAAATGGTGAATACCAATATTTGTACCGTATAGTTATCCCAATGTTGACATAATATCTATATATAAAATCATTGACAAGACCTACATATTTTGTTTAAAGACATGGAATTCCTCTCTATATGTCCATGGAAGATGAAAATTAGATTTGGGATGAAATGAAAGACATTTCCAATGTATAGTAGACCCTTTGAGACTATTGATTTTTCTGATATTTTCCATATTGATCAACACTTATGGCCTCCAAGTCTCATGTATATAATGTATTTCAGATATCCATATTGATGAAGTGCATACCAAATCACTTGCATGTACTGAATTCAGTGGTGGTACAGTTAGAAAATGACAAATATTGTGAGGAGTAGTTGGTGAAGATCATAGACCCTAGAGATGTTGTTCTCAAAAAAAGACTACATAACTGGTCTGAGATCTATGGTAAAACCATAAGAACAAAGGGGAAAACTGGGAACTAGAGGAATCATTGAATGAGAAGTACACCCACCAGTTTTCACCATATTATATAAAAAAATTGAGGGTAAAATTTCATAAGGGGAGAATGATGTTACATTATAGAATTCTATCAAGAAAATTTACCTTCTTATAATTATTTTATATAATATAATTTGTTTAAAATCACATAAATAACACAATACATTATAAATGAAGAATAAATGAAATAATTGGATTTTTCAAATATTTAGGAACCCATACCAAAGGAACATTAACTTGACCTCTGATGAAGTATATATAAATTAAGTTCCTTAGGGTATAATTACATTTTAATAGACACACAAACCACAGACAGAGGCTAGATAGGTAAACCATATCCCTTGAAGGGGATAGCCCACCCATCCAACCTTATTTTTTTAGTGTATGTCCTACATGACTCATGGAAATGAATCCCATGAAATGGCCTGAATTCATAGTGTAGAGTCATGTGTGTATTATCCTGCCTATGCCATTAGGACCATGTCATTCCAACGTCACTTCCTACCTGTGTCCTCATCTTCTTCACCTCTTACATGGTACTAAATAGTACCTACGCCCAACATGGATTAATACCAGTATCATTTACCCCATATAATATTGATATGAACCTTATGAAGAGTAAACTGACCAATATAAATGTAAACTCACTAATTAACGTATAAATAAAATTTAGTCATCTTTTAAAGGTAAATATGATATATGTATACCATAGTATAAGTAAATAAAGGTTTTGTAAATTATAAGTTTAGTATTGTTATAATTTTGAAACATATATATGTATTTACAATATTATACTTAATAAAATGATTTAATTGATTATATATTTTCATAAAATAGATTCATAAATTAATACTTTTATGTCTTTAGATTATAAGAAAATTATTTGAGACCTCAATTAATATTGGAAAGTGTTATCAAATGAGTTATAAATTTAAAAATTTATTTTATAAATAATTAATGATTTAATTTAAAACATTTATTTATTCAAACTAGAAAAATATTTTAATAAAATTTAGTAATTTTTTGAATTTTATACTATGAAAAATTGTAATGGTAAAATTTTAGGATTTTTTGAAAAAGTTGAATTTTTTTTGAAGTGTGAAATACATTAATTTATGGTATAAGATACATACATGAATTATTGTGTAATGGTTAATGTATGAATGATTTAATTACCCTAGGTTAGAACTCACATTAAAAAGTTATTATAATTAGTCACAATATTCTAAACTATTCATAGCCCTAGTCAAAAATGATAAACTAAATATTAAATAATCATAAAACACCCCTCTCCTCTACTATAAATACCACACCATATTATCACACCTAAAAATAATTGAGTATTTTAGATGTTATTAAAAATACTCTCCCATTATTATCTACAAATTACTATATCCTATTGTCTACAAAAATATGAAAACCATTTCCCAAAGGTGGTTCTCATGGATGATAACTTTAAGAGGTAAAATAATATTCTGTTATCTTTTAATTTAATTTATTATTATATCATCAACTCCAAATAGCCTTGTGACATGATAACTCTAGTATATTTAAAATTATTTAATTTTATTGTGTTTATGTAATAGCACATCATCATTTCTCCCCCTATCCTTCTGTTCTAAAAAGGAAAGCATCATCCATGTTGTATTGACTTATCATATTCAAGGATGATGAGTTCTCATTTTTCATTACCTCTTTAAAGGCTAGTTATAATATTATTTTATGGTTTAAAAAGATTATAAGACATGTATTATAGATAATTTTCTGTTTCTGAACCATTATATATAGATTATACTGGTTAATAAAACAAAACTAATTCGTGATGATCAGAAAATGCCAAAATAATGTAAACTCTTAACTTTAACATTTTA
This sequence comes from Viscum album, assembly GCA_963277665.1. Taxonomy (NCBI): domain Eukaryota; kingdom Viridiplantae; phylum Streptophyta; class Magnoliopsida; order Santalales; family Viscaceae; genus Viscum; species Viscum album. The sequence continues at coordinate 1,740,366,948 of OY728128.1, read as the reverse complement.
TCTAATGAATAATCATTAAATATTAAAAAACTGATATATAATAACATTTAATAGTGTATAATATCATTAATATAATATAATTTAAATTCTATAGAACTATTCTCGCTTTTCAATATTTTTCATACATGTATACAAGTAAATTGGTCATGTAAACCAAGGAAACAAACACTTCTGAATGATAAAATTGAATATTATAACTCATGAAAAAGTCCATAAATGTACGTAATAGAATTATAATAAAAACAATACACACATAAAATGATATGAATTTTATAATTAATGGATTTAGTCTGATTATGTAGGACATTAAGTTATAGTGAAGAACACTTTCAGATATAAGGAAAAATATTCATTCCAAACCTCCATTTTTTCCTTCAGGTAATGCATTATCTATCTTTAACAAAATTTAATTATTTTTTATTTTTATATAATTATAATAAATTCTATTTATATTCTGTATAATCATATATGTAGATCAATTCATCCTTCTTTGATGGGTAAATACATGTTTAATAAAATCCCTCTTCTCAATTCCTCTTGATATGAATGCCCGATTAAAGAGAACATTCCCAATTTTTAATCGTCATCAAGTACCATCCATAATTTGTTTTAATCCCCCATTTCACTCTAAAATGATTAATTTTATCATTTATAAATTTCTTTATTTATTTTTGGGATTATGATGACAAATATGTATTTTTCACTTTAATTCCTCTTCAATGTTTTCTTTAAACCGCACTAAAATCAATCACTTCTAATGTCTCTTAAATAGTCTATTTACATGTTTTTTATTTATATTGAGATAAATTGTCATTATCCATGCATATATTCCCTCCTTAATGACTATTTGTGATTTAAATCCATTCTTATATAGAAACCATTATGATATTCCCTTTTTATTCAATATGTAATGATTATGATACCCAATCCATTCCATGGGTTACACTTATGAATAATTATTCATGTGGAAAAAAATTTCATGAACATGTTATGATGGGTTCATCCAAACAGATTCCCAATTCATTATTTAATTTTTATTCTTAGGAGATATAATTACAATTCATTCATGGATTATCCTTAACTCGTGCTCCTCCACGTAAAATAGTCTTGGTGGTTATCCTTATCTCATGATCCTCCATGTTCAATGGTCTAAGTGGTTATCCTTTACTCATGTTTTCCATGTGAAATGTCATTTGAAGTCATAATTGAATCATTCTTATGTTATGTTGTATGTTGTTTTCCTCATTTATATGTTACCATGGTTAAATAATCCCACGTACTATATATTATGCTTCTATATGTTTATTATAGATCCATTCCATTTTTTTCATCATGATATGCCTTATAAACCATGTGCTATGATTTATTCCTATATCAATTCTATTATTTGGATTCTAACTCATTCCTTTGTTCATGTATTCCCAAGGTCACCCAAAGAATTTGTTAGAGATGAAAATGAGTTAGGAGTTCATTTTAATGTTAAAAAGGATATGTTTTTTTGGTTTCACATTTTTAGTTTTATGTACTTCATCCTGCAAACATAATAGATATTATGATACATTGTTTGTATTTAATGGTAAATAATTTGTAAATTTATGTAATAATATATATAAATGGTTAGTTTAATCATATTGAATTATATCATCACATGACACATAGTGATGGCTGAGCTTCCTACTTTGAGGTTTATAAATAAATCATATTTTCATTAAAACGAGTGTTATTGGGATACCACAAAATCACGAATCTTAAATATATCTACCTCAAATTCATATACATGCGAGCTATATCTCTTCATAGGGTACCCCATTCCTATATATGCATTTCATGGGGTTTCAGGATGTGTAGTTATGTGGATATTAAATAAAATATGTTCAAAAAATTTAATCCCAATAAAATTATCACCTTTTATTTATATATAACTATTTATTAATTGTTGTAGGTTTCTCTAAATTTAATCAAAACCCAATTGTCAAAATTTCATTTTTTATATGAGAAAATTCTTCCCAAAAACATCTATATACTACTCATTCTCTAAAAAATTTATTTGGAGTGAATGTCATTATTACATGAAAATAAATCTCATGAAATATGGTTAACCTTAAATGATCTTTGAATAACATAAGGTATTACATGTTATATAACCTAATTACATTATATTATGGATTAAAAAAATAATATAACACCCTGATATTTTTCATTATTTATATGTTAAATAAAAACAATCTTTAATAACTTGATTGACATGAAACAAAAATTTAAAACAAACCATGATAATCTTTGATGAGAAAAACATTAAAAATTGTAAATGAAACCATGCAATACTTACCATTTTTATTATAAAAAATTATTTTTTTGTAAATTAAAAGAGGATGATAAAAAATAAATGAGTAATATTATCACAGCTATAAGAAATTCTAGATATTCTTACCAAATGAGAATCACTTCATGTGTAAGTGAACCTACCATAAGAGAAAAAATAATAAATGTATAATGAATTTTTATAAATCCTTTATAAGAAATGAGACGTATTCCTTATGATGGAAATTTGGAATGAATTATTTTTGTAATTAAATATATAAAAATTAAATCTATATATTATAAATAAGGTTGTTTTAAATATAGTATTAGATAATCAGACCAATTTTTTACTTCTATTTTAACTCTTGTGATATTAATATATTTCAGTACTTCATTTAAAAAATGTTTATTAGTAAATATTAAATATATATTTAAACAATTTAATTTTAAAAAAATTATTTTTCCATTGATGGTCATATGTTTTATCATCAACTCTATATTTTATCAATAAAATCATTACGAATTTTTTAATGCCTAATTTTTTATATTTTATTTCAAATAATGTTTTCAAATTATTTTATGTCATCCTAATAAAAGTAACATGTAAAGAGACCCATAAAATAATTTTTTTATAATATTGAAAATTACTTTTAACAACCCTCATTTTGATTTCACTTCCATTTTACTCTTTATCTTAAAAATATTAATATTAGTTGGTCAAAATTTTCTTGAATCATCCTTTAATTTCTCTTGTGAGGTACTCTTTTTTGTTCTATTAATTTTTAGAATAAAATGGTATATCCCTTGGGGTATTTTTTATGATTCCATTTTAAAATGTTACAAAGATATTTTAACTTAGTTGGTTCATTATGATTTTATGTACATTTAATCTTTTATGTCGTACATGTATAAGGATAATCATTATGTGATTTGAGTGGTCATATATCACACTCTTTAACATTAATTGAAGTTTTATATCTCATCAGATATTGATGTTGAAAGTGGACATGTTGTGGTTAGGTATGTCCACATCACTAAGGATGGGATAATTGTGTTTAGTGATGTTAAAAATATTGAGAATGTGATCAAAATAGTCGTATATGTTCACACTATTGAAAGTGAAATTGATGTGGGGTTTTTTTATGTTGATAATATTGAATATAGACTTAATACAATTAGTTGTGCTTATAAAATTGAGTATAGAAATGATTCAATTTTCTATGTTCACAATAATATGATTTTATTAGAATATTATCATGTCACATTATTATATTATATTAATTTTTATTCTCAATGTCTCATATTTTTTATCTAACATTTGAAAACTCTTATTCTATCGTATATATCAGATCATTTTAGAATACTTGTACTTCACTTATATTGATAACCTTTATCTTTATATTTTTTTTAATCAGATATCAAATTTTAATTTTTTCTAATTGATATGTTCAAACATCTTGATGATATATATATATATATATCACTGTATGTCATTTTTCATTGAAACCAGGTTATGTTTTCTTTTCCCTAGGTTATGAAGATGAGTATAACACATGAGATGTCTATAATGTGGTTGAACAAGATTTTATTATTGGGTAATGTTCACATTTGTGTGAAACAATATTTTTATATTGAAAATATCTAAATACACTAATCTCTTAGTTTTTGGAATTTTCATGTTAATATGATATGTTATGTTTAATTAATCTAAAATATATTAATTTTTTCTAGGGTCATATAACATGGTATCCAAAACATTTTTTGTAAGTATGTGTTTTTATTATTGATCCCCTATGTTTTGGTCTGGGAATATCATTAAGAGAGTCCTCAACATAGTATTTTTCTCTATAAGCCTATATTAGAATAATGTTCACCTATTTTTTTGATTTATGCCTTAGTGCTTGAATTTATCATTTCATGTATATCTCTCCCTTCTATATTATGATACTGTAATGGGATAGACATATATTTCTCCCCAATATGTGGATGATATAATATTAAGCCTTTTAAAAACTATATATATCATTTTTTTTATTATGATATATATAGTAATATCCATACCATTTATATTTTTCTCATATATGAATTTACTCTATTTCTAGTCACTATCCGAGTATTTGGTCTCCCAATTAGTATATATTCTTCCTATATAAAAACACACTATCAAATAAATTATATTTAATGGGATTTTATCTCAATTGATTCCAATTATTTTATGAAATGTATTGATATTTAAACCAAATATTTCATACTCATCCACATATCATCATACTCTTATTTTCTACTTTGACGACCCATAAAATTATATATTTTTTTAATTTTTTGACTGAAATATTACAATCGATATTAGAATATCCTCTTCCTATATTTTAGGTATCATATAATAATTGTTTTATTCACTTTATATCATTAATTTCTATTAGTAAAAACTATATCTAATTAAAAAAATAGAATCCTTTTCATGGTAATCATATCCATGCCACATATTAGGTTTGCTAACTAAATTAGTTTTTTCACCATAATAAGATGGTCATTTAAACCCATACATACCTATTAACAATTCACTGTAAGATATTATTTAAATTCAGATTATATGAAACATTAGTACATTAGTTCTATTTCAACCATCCAATACACAAATTCCTCATTTCATGAATTGTATCACTTTAATTTCTTATTAAATTTGGTTAAGAACTCTTTAATCGTGAGTTCCATATGAATTGTGACATCATTCCAATTATCATTGGATGATGAACTATATCCTTAAACAATTTACGTAAATTTATATCATTATTTTCATTCATTGGATTTGATACCATATTCATATCATTATAATTGTACCATTACCGCAAGATAGAAAACAACATTTTCATTAAAATCTAAATGACTATAAAAATTAGTTTTATGTGTTATAAAAATAAAAAATAAATAACATTCAACCAACCCAATTGTAATTTATAAAGGCATGGAATCCTACTCATTCATAGTGGCTTCACATTTTCAATTATATATTGTATTTCACATACTTCAGTAAAATCTTTATGATCTTAATCCCTGACTAACCTTTGTCGATCACTATAACTATAAACTGTGGGAACCATCCCTCAAGGATACCAATACTTGGAATTTTTCTTACACTCATATTAGATTCACCTCACACCTCTTACTATATAAATTTCCTTATATTTGTTTCATGATATATAAGAACATAAACCCCTAAAACATTTGGTCAATGATTCAAGAAATTAAACATCGACCTCATTATCCCCTCTTGAAGAACCATAAATTTCTAAAATTAATAAAAATAATAATTTCATGTTTTGAAATTCACATTAGTAATTATATAGAATAATTTCAATTCCACACACTAGACATGAATCTCATATAGACTAGGGAATTTATTTGAGTATTGAAACTTTGGAAACTACACAAAACGAATCATGTTAAAAACCTATAATTTGAGGAAAGAGAGGAAAAAATTTCAATACACACTAAATCTCATACCATTCCATGACGTTGAAAAAAATTCATAAAAATACATATTTATAATCAATGTATGAATCAATATTTATATTTGGAAAATGTTTATATATTGTCTCTTTTTCTATTGACTTGGATAAGAGCTGTCGAACTAGATATATTAGTCCAGATGAATAATTTATAATATATAAAATTTATATTTCTAGTTATTTGAGCTCTTTATATTATTTAAACCCTTATGAGAACCCATATTTATGACTTCTATTATACATATTCATTCAGATCTCCCATATAGAAATGGACCAACCATGGATTATAATTTGGTTAAATGTTCCATTTATCTTAAATTATTATATTCAAATAAGATGACAGGTTTATTTAGAACAAAATAGAATAAACAAATATTCTCTTAATGTGATGGAAAATGAGTTTCACATATGGTCCCCTATATTGATTAAAGAATAAAATTCTTTGAGGATATTAAATTATATCAACCTTTATATTTCAACAATTTCTTAGATTATGGTGGTTATAATTGTGCTACATATATTGTCACGCTAGATCTATTAATTTTAAATTATTTAAAAATAAAGGATTTATTAATTTAAATCATCATTGAATCATGTGTTTTTAGGTTTTGATATACCTAATCCATTCACATGTAATGTTTATGTGTATTCACATGTTATGATATCAATCATCCTAATATTATTATATTATCATTAATCATAGTTGTGCCAAAACTTTATTTATGAAATTGAAAAAAACCTACAAATTAAATTAAGTCAGTCATAAAGAAAAAGAAAATTAAATTGAAAGGATAAGGATCCTCTTCCAAAAAAATTCAATATTAGAGGGGTCATTATATTTACAGTCCATTATAAAAATAATTATAATAACTCTAAAAGTTATTTAAATAATCACACCTATCAATTTAGAGCAGGAATTTGTTTTTCCAACCTTATGGTGTCTAACTCTTCCTTTTAGAGTAGCTCATCGGATCTAATGGGGTAATCCTCCCCCATCTTCTTAGGTTAATTAATGAACTACTCATCATCCATTATATTAACTTCAAAATTGGATAATTACTGAAGTATGTGTTTTTTATTGGATGCCTCTTAAATATAAAATTTATTTTTCTCATGAATCATTAGAAAATGTAGTTGTTCATCCAAAATTTAAATGTTTGTATACACTATGGATTGAATAAAACCCCTAACCCATGTGTGGTCTAGTTGGGGTGTTCTCAACCAAGAAACACTTATAAATAATGGTATTAATTTAATCATAGATATTTATATAAAAATACATCATTCTCAAAAGTAAACAAAAATTATTCAACCCTATATAGTTGATTATGTAATTATCTAATTGTAATCTCATGTTTTATCATCCATATTTCCTACCAAAAAATCCCTCTCATTGATTGTTGAATCATAAGGGAACCTGATTTTTAGCTTCATTATAATAGTGAGTCAATAATCTATGATGATATTCAGTGACATAATATAAAAATTATTTTCATAATGTTAGTGATCTATAAATTTTATTTTAATTAGGATGTTGGAGTAGTTTCCCTGCCAATCGGGAATTCCCTGAGAGTATATCATACCTCTATATCTATGTATACATAAGTTAATAAAATAGAACATTCAAATCTATACAATGTGGTAGGAATCCCTACCCACAATACCAAAAACATATAATACTACAAATACATTCTATTACTATCACATTATGTTTAGATATTGGGTCAATATTGGTAAAGGAGATGATTGCCATTTCATAAACAATTTCATCATCTATTATAATTGATTCTTCTTCACTAGGTAAAAATTTCTAAAAAATCTATATTTATGAACATTAAATATTTTAAGATTCACATAAGGACAAGAAATATCAATTTATATGAAGAACCAAAAATATTTTTCAATGTCCACAAGCCTTATAATTTTTTTATGACGTCTATTGTAGGAAGAAGGTTAATTTCACCACAATGAGTCATTGATAACATATAATGATATTATGAAAAGTCATAAGTCCACATCTATATAGATTCATAATTATGGAACACTTAATTTCCTATCCAATTCAATAATAAACTCATGTGAGTCCTGATAAACTATACTTCTAGGGACCCATTTTTGAGAAATCAGTAATTAGTTTAAGAAATCTTGACATTGTTACTGTTTGTAATAGATTGGTCATAGGATACAACAGGTTATCTCTTCAATAAGAAGTCCCCAAACCTCATACCTATACATGATGTGGTGTCTTCTTTGTTCTATAAATTTTCATCTTCAATGATAAATAAACATGGCTCTGAAGTTAGAGATAAATATTGTGAAAATATAAATAATAAATCAATAAAGTGACCTAATTTTTTATAATGATTCAGTTTACTAGTTATGGGTTCATTGAATAATGGGGCATATTCCTCTTTGTTTTCATCCATGATTGTATTATATGGTTCTATATTAACGAATCAATATTATTCATATGAAAAGACGTGATATAATAATATGTAATAATGAAATAAAAGGAAGAAACTAGTTCTAAAATTCAATATCTCTCACTAGTGAGAATGTGTGTTTGAATATTTTATCACATCACTGGGGTCTAATTATGAAAAAAGGGATATCTAGGTTCACCATAAAAATATATATGGTCCATTAACAAGGAATGCGTAATAAAGGTTTCATGCCTCTTTCAAAAACAATATAGTACATTCTGGTGAAGCATTCCATTCATTGAAGGTTGATGGACCTATATTATTTCAAATCATTGTGTATCCCTTATTATAATGGGGATACTCTATGGGTGTCAATGAGGATAATATATTCTGTGAAGAAAAATATATTGAACTTGTCAGAAGAAAAACATATGTTCAATAAAATTTTAAATGAAAATTTTCATCAAACACTATAGAGTAATTATTTTCACCCAAATCATCTTCAGTATACATGTTAGAGTCCACTTTTACATTCCCATTTAAATTTATCTCTTTAACATTTATGGATATAAATAATAAACCATGAACCACATAAATCGTCATTTATATCTCACTGATATGTAGAATAAATATCTCTATGTTTTCTTCATGTATGATAACAATAAGAGCTTTCAAATTTTACATTTTTATAAATAATATATAACCTTTTAATGTAACCCATATTTCCTAAAATTTTTGAATGATTGGAAAAATAATCAAATAACTAAAGTTATATATAAACATGAGTGGCCTAAGACCCCTTCATCTACCACTTCATATTACAGGACCATGATGCACAATCTCTTAAATATAAAAATATTAAGAGAACCTAGGGTGTCAACAACTTAGAATATTATACACATCGACTTTTGTAGTCAATTTCGAGGCTTCCCAGGTTCATAGTTTCTCTTGAAAGTAAATTTGAATGTGATAAAATTCAAAAAAATATATTTCTTGTTTTCTAGGATATGATGAGACTTATGAATTAGCATATATAGAGATCATATTAATACCAGTATATTTTGAAGGAACAATTCTTTTAAATGGTTTTCCCCATTATATAATTATTTTAAAAATATAAATTTCACCATAACATACTAACCCATCCTAGAATCCAATAATGTCATCGTAAGACAGTGCTATATAAACCAATATTTATGAGAAAATTGATCTGGTGTGTAATCCACACATGTGATATGCAATTTGATTCTTCATAGTAGTATATATTCACATAGATTATTTTTGTTTATTATTCATTTATATCTTCTATAATGACAAAATATAAATATTTTAATATATAATCTAACATATGGAATGCTAATTAATTTTTATTATATTCCCAATGTGTCAACAACCATAATTCTTTCTATATATAGTGCATGGATGCGAGTGAAATCCAAAATAAAAAGCTTTAATATGCAGATCAAAATCTAGATTGAGTTATAATAATAAAATTTCATTAACTTTTCTTATATCCATAAATGAATCACCTATAATGGTATTAATATTTTAAATTATTAATTCTTTATAATGAAATGAAACATTCATATCAATATTTTTTCCAGTCATAGAACCACTAAACAAATATCCCTTAGGTTTTCATCTGCTAACTTTATCAGTGTCATGAATGAGATTAGATACACAACTATGTAAAAATAGTGGAATGAAATAATGTCACCAAAAAACTATATGTAAAATAATACATTAATATATACTTAGGTTCCTATTACCATATTATGTTTTTAACCCCATCACATGTGATGGCCTCACAATAATTCAACCCTTTATGAACCTATGGATTTCCCTATTCATCATATTGGCTTAAAATATCAAGAATTTATAATTTCATTAATATTTATTATTAAAAAAGAAAATATTCATCTACTTCATGAATTTTATGTTGCGGTGATTTTAAGTTTCCTTCTTGTATATTTTCTCTGGCTCTTTTAGTTATCTCTACACTAATGATGTCTTCAGCTTTCTATCCCCTTCGCGACCCCAGTCTAGAGGAACACATCCCACGTCTGTCTTAGTATTAGTTCCCTATAATTATTGTCTAAATTCCATATAATAATTCCCACTTATTCATATTAATGATTGAATTTTTTTGGTTGTATTACTCCATATATTAAGAAGATATTGAATGATGTCTGCATTGATGTTGAAAAATTTCTATGAAAACCATAAATCCTTATATATTATTATATCTTAACGATTATTATTAAAATATAAACTTTTTTTTGATATTTTAAGGCTCAATTAACTTGGAAATAAATCCATATATTAGTTGAATAATGAATCCCTTATTTCTCCCTTAGAGTTGAAAAATAGTTTCTAAATGGTTTTTTATGTTTAGAAACATCTATAAAGATCTATTTAAGGCTTGAACATATTTTAGGACATCATTTTGTATTAAATTATGTTCATAATGATTTTTAAATCCTCCTAGATAAGTACAAAATTCATCAAAATATTCTTTTCTCCAAACTAAAGTATTCGGAAAACCAAGATGATGATAGGTCATTTTTGGGTAGGGGATGAAAACAAGGCCTAGTAGCCCAAGACATACAACAGAAAAAAATATAATAGTGTAATGTATTAATGAAATTGTAATAGTGTGTATAAAAGTGATTTTATATATGTTTTACACTATCTAATTCACTTGGTTCTAATGCATTCATTTCATTACTTGATGTGAGTAGTTACCACCTCGGTATAGATAATATTAAATGATCCATCCATATTCTAAAAGATAAGTAAATAATATTATCTCCATTTTGAAAAAAATTAATTATAAATAAAACGCCAAAAATATTTAAAATAAGACTCGAATAAAATATAAGAGGGAAAAATTTTCTTCATATGTATTCTTTCCCGGCTCCTAATCCCTCATCCCAAAAACCAATTCATGGGCCCCTGTTGATCATGCCCAGAATCATTTGAAAATGACTCTAAATATAGTCATTTATAGTCATTTAAATAAAAAAGGAAACATGTTACCAAAAATACAGGCCCTATTGCATTGTCCTCATCCCACACAATGTTTCTCAAGCCTAAGACAACAATTAAAGTGGTTTGAATGACTAAAAAAACACAACAAATGAATTGAGTGAAAATAATAAGGAAAATATTGTGGATTAAAATAGGTTAATTATCAAAATTGATAAAGGTTTTATAAATTATATATATTTTATGACCATATCCCACATCAAATAAGTTAAACTAAATGAAACCTGAATATAGTTTATTGGAAATAAAAGTTTCACACCCCCAACAGAGAATGAAATGTATCGTTCTATCTAAACATGAATTATGATCCGGGTTCGCACCAATGTCATATTTAATGATGAAATTTTTTCTACTCATTTCAAATATATATATATCTGTGGGGTAGAATTTATTTTTATTACCATATTAGTAATGAATGTATTTCACCAAATATTTTTTAAGGCTACTAATTCTCAATGGGGTAGAAACAAAATGGGTTCACAACCTATCATTTTGACCATATCATCTCATGTAAATTTCCAAAAGGTCCAAATAAACTTTAACATTATTACTATAAAACAATACTAACAAACACTTTTTTTGGAAAATCATCCCCAAAGAGCTAGTTTCCCTTAGCAGTTTCCACTCATTTTTTATTTAACAATATCATGATGCCTATATAATGACTAGTTAACCTACAAATTGTATCTAATGTATATTACATATATAATATTTTTTTAATGAACATGAAGGAGAATATCCATCAACATAATAGAGAATTAAATTACAACCATTCTTTTCAAGATCCATTTTAGATGAGTTTATACTCAAAAATAGCATTCAAAGGACGGAGATGTAGGAGTTTTGTTTCATTTTAATGAATATTTCTAATAAATGGTAACTTTTTATAGGTTCTAACTATGATAATTGTGAGGGATTTTTTTTAAATTTAATTCCCAATAGACCAAAGTGTTTCATATAGGTGCCTTGTCTATCTCGAAGGAGGTATACCTTATCCCTACACAACAGAAAATACATTACTCTCTAAGGCTATAAAAGTGTAGACACATTGGTTCATGTATTTAAGGAAAAATAAATCCAACCTATGATACCCTTCACTACTTGGTGAATATAACTTCTTAACTTTATTGAAATCAAGATTTACTTAAAGGGGTCGTTCTTATCTCCCAAAACAAAGTGATCTTTTCTACCAAGTCACCTAACTACGTATCCAATTCCCCAAATCTCTTACATGGTCACCAAATTTACCCATGTTATGCAATTAGGTAAAAATTAATCTGACACACCTATATTGAATCTTTATTGTCCTATATCACCAACGAGGGTTCACATTTATATAGGAAACCACCATGACCTCATAAAATAAATGAATGGGTTATGTCTAATAGAGTTCCCACCTCCAATCATGGATTCATTTTATAATTAGTTTTGATAATCCCATGAGATGCCATTAAGGGGTTTTAATTATAAACTGATATAACCCTTATTATTTTAACAATAATATTATCTCATGAAATTATGGTATTTATAATTAGGAAAATGGTAAAACATTCCTAGGATTAGGATTCACATCCTGGATACCCCCAAACCGATATCTATAACTCTCAAGAATATTTGGTTCTCTAAAGTATCTAATAAGTTTCCATAAAGAGATAGATTTTTCTATGACTTCCCATCTAGTGTAATTTTTAACCCTTCCTATGCATTTTATATCACTTTTAATCCTATCCATTCTTCCCCATCTAGTAACAAAAATATGGTAGGTGTACATGCATAAAATGTTCTTTTACAAGGTGTAAATCCCCAAAAAGTAATATCATTGATAAAATTACTCATTTGGTTAAAAACTTATCTATACATATCATTGGTATTTTACTAGTTCTAATACCTAATAGTACCTTCCACAATTTTATTACCAATAGGTTTGATAAACAAGAATGAGATTCCCTTGGGTAAGACCTACAAAACTATTTTTATCCACATCTAATTAAACATTTCAAGAATAATTGGTTTAAATTATTTATCACATAGCCCATTAGGTAAGATGTTAAAACATTGATAATAGGTCCCAGTCACATGACCTTAAAATTCATGATATCATTGTTCTGGTTTCATAAACATAAAATTACAAAATTGGTATTTATCAAACAACCATGAAAAGAAGAACTCTTCTTTTGATTGCATGGTATTTTTTCGTGACCATAAAAGGTATGACAGATATTATAAAGGTCAATATGAAAATGTGTGTTATATCTCCATTCTAAAGGATACATAGGAATCTGTAAAGGACCTAAGCTTGACGTACATGAATATTACATTACTTTTGCGGAATACTTAATACATAAGAAAAACCAACACACAAGGATCGTAATAGTTTAGTGTCTTTGGAAACTCGGAATAAAATCTTCTAATCGTGGTGAAAGATCTTAAACATCTCCCATAAAGATCTTACTTTTTTTATACCTAAAACCTTTCTTTATATCCTGGGGAAAAGAAAACATAAAAGGGTGAGATCAAATGCTCAGTAAGGGTAAAAAAAGAAATATCAATCACATCGTATTCTTAAGAACATAACATTTTGGAAATCTTAACCTGCAAAAGAGAGCATAATTTCATAACATGGGATAAATAATGGCAGTGAAATGTAATCACAATAATCATAACTTAAAACATGAAACTTTGTGGCATACACACATAATCATAGAGAAATATTTCTTGTTAGTCAAGACTCATTGCCAAGACTATCTTAGTGGACAAATCCCTTTCTGAACCGAGTCACCCTCGTTTCAGTCATGTTTCACTGAACCGGTATAACCTACCATTTCAGCCATGTCTATCTCATGAGATATAAAATCTTTACCCAATTCATTGGAGGGAGATATAGTTCCCACCCATCTCATAATGATACCATTCTTATGTGTGCCACAAAATCATAAATCATACATCATTTCATAACCCATGTAATAAAAATGGGATTCTTAAACAACATGACATCATAAAACCATTCATATAAGATAAAGGAATTCAGAAACATAATTCCATCACAACATAGTCAAATCAATGTAAAAATATGTATAGAAACAGAACCCTTTATTAACTTATATGGAAAATAATTTTGATAAAACACTTGAAATGAATTATTGAGGAAAATATCCTTTCTTCTTCAAAATCAGTTTCTTTTCACAAAACATCATGCAATTTTAAAAGAAATAGATTTTATTAAAAATAGTCATGAAACCTTTTGGAGGAAGCTTCATGAAAATAAGGCTTTATAAAACCGTAAAAATCCGTTCGTGCCATTTAAGTTAAAAAAACATTCTTCGTACTTTTGTCGGAAAAGTCAAAAAGTACCTCGTACGAAAAACGAAAAAATATTCCTTTCATATCCTTTACTAAAAACTCATCGAAGGGTAAAATTGGATTTAAACAATTTTAGGTGGATGGAAATAATATTACATATTGAGGAAACATGGATGTGGATAATAAAATACACCCCAGTAAATTTCAAAGTATAAACAATCTCGGATAAAAATGAGATTGTGATATTTCCCTTACCTTAGGTCTGATTTTCTTCGTATGTGTCCGAACCTCCTGTATAATGATTTAAATAATGTCATTTACTTTTTAAATAATCATATTCATTGTTATGATATCATATATTGTTCACTTATGACATTATATTACCCGTTCTTTTGTAAATTCCATGTTAAAGAAGCGTTTTGGGTAAAATCGTTTCATTTATCGTATCTGTTTTGACTTGTTGTTCTTGACATTATTATTACTTATATCATGATTTACTTACTTCCAGAATATAAAATATGATTTATATATCATATATATTCAGTATATATATATATATATAATAGATAGATAAATAAAATGAAAAACACCGTTCATGGAGACGGTAGTCCGTACGTACGCATGAACGCTGTTTTCCTTTCCTTATTGTCTTGAATGGAAGTAAGTAGATGACATACATATATATACATAAATCCAGTAGCTTTATAATGTCATATATTTCATTATTATTTCTTATATATACTTTATAATCATTCTTAAATGGTTAACATGGAGAATGAATCTCATCGCGTCGTGGAGACGGTAGTCTGTACGTACGCACAAGCGATGATATCATTTCCATAAATATTGAATTGAATTTGAGTGGATTATAAAATATATAATAATCAATATGATGTTGTAATAACTATCTATATTTATTATTTACACCATTATACCCATCCATGTAAGGTGGTGGTGGAAAATAGATTACACCACGGCGTGGAGACGGTATTCCGTACGTACGCACGCGCGGTGATTTCTTTTTCCGTAGGATGGATAGATGGTGAAATAGGGTTGTTTCATACTTATAAAAACATATCAGTATATTAGTGATACTGATGTTATTACTTCATAATGAAACAACCTAAGAAGAAGAAGTGGAAGAAGAAATAAAGATGAAAGAATTGGTAACGGTAATTACCTCTTCTTTGAAGCGCCTCTTTGAGACCTCCTCTTAGGGCACTAAAATTGGTCTTTGAGGAAGAACAGAACCTCTAGGATTTTTCTAGGGAAGTGTAGAAGAGATTTTGGCAGGGGTTGGCCGAGCTTGAGTTCTCAAATTGGTGTGAGGAGGAGGGGGAGGAGGTGTCCTTTTATAAGGGAGGAGAGGGGCACCTTAGGAATACTTCAAAATATTATTTTATATTAAAGTCAAAATCGGTTTATAATGGTTACAAAGGGTCTTATTTCGGAGCTAAAGTGGGGATGGGTCGAAATACTATCATCCAATAAGATTTAGACAAGTTTAGGGTATTATTTTAACCTTATCAATTAGATTTAACTCTAAGTTAAATAATTTAACTTTTACCGTGTCTTTTTGTTTTCTTTATCTATATGGTTAATACACTTACTATAACATGCCAAACGAACCCCAAATTGTTTTTTATTAATATATATATCCTTATCTAACTCATTTGGCCGAACCTTAGATTTTTAGGAATAAAATAACAATTAATAATATAATATTTGATTTAGAAACTATTTTGTGTCAATTTTGACACTATTTGATATATGATTTTTGTGAAAGTCATAACAGAATTATATGTTCAAACCAAGTTGATTAAATCAACACTAATATATCATAGTAACCTAGAAAATTAGTGGAATGCATAAAAAGTCTCAAATTACATTCATTTTAGCATTTATAACATCAATTATGTTAATATTTCCTTAAAAGGGTAATTACTGCATCATCGTTGTGTCATAAATAAATTAATTAATTTAAAGTCTAAAAATTATAAATAAAATATCATTATGTAGGAAATCTTTTTAGATTTCTAATGAATATTTATAGTAGAATTTTTCTTATGTATAACCCCATATTAAAAATGTTTTAGTTATTAAACTTTGATTTTAACTATTTTAACTATTCATTAAATAAAATAATATTAAATGTCATAATCTAATCCAAGTGGACCTAAATGGTCATATTATATTCATAAGATTGTTTTTGGTCGAATTACACTTATCCAATAGAATTAGGACATGTTTTAGGGTAATAGTAATATCATATTTACCCTTAGTTACCCTATTTACTATTAACCGTGGTAAAAAAAAGTAAAAAGTTACTATTCACCAAAAATTATTTTCATCTCATTGAACCACATTTTAGTCCTTGATATTAACCGTGTCTGTCGGATTTTCGAAATTCCATTCACAGAAGCGGTAAAATTATGTTTTATGCAAAATTCAGTTTTTAACCTACCACTTAGTGGTTTCATTATTCATCAAAAATTTAAAGTTTTCAGAAAAATACCAAAATTTCATCCTAAGCTATATTTCATATTACGAATTCAAAAAATGAAGTCTATTTTACCAAATTCATAACATAGAAGTTGCATTAATTAATTTTATAATTAAATCCCGCAGTTAAAACAAATAGCGTGTTTTTAAGAAACAATATCTATCAAAAGATTGACACTTGTTTATGTCTGGTTTAAATGTGAAATTTCATCCAATGACCAACATTGTATTAAATTGTAAAAATATATTCTAAATATACTTTAAAACAACTCAAATTAATAATTTATCACTATTAATTATTTTGATTAAAAAAGTTGTTTTTAATTATAATTTAGTAATTTTCACTATTCATCAGAATATGAAAGTTATCCGAAAAGTACCAAATTTCACCTTAGGCTAAATTCGATACTCCTAATCCAAAAATGAAGTCCATTTTGAGAGCTAAAATTTCTATAATTTTAAAAGGTGGTTATTACTATTCATAACGACTAGTTATAATAATGTTTTAATAGCATATCGTTGTTTAGTGAAACTCGGTATTGCGTACTACACACGCTATCGAGGAAGGTCGCGATTGCGTGTAATGCAAGGCAAGTCAAGGATGCGTGTTGTGCAAGCTCCTTTTGGTGTAGCGTACAACACAAGACATTAGTGAAATAAAAAAAAGAATATATTTCATAAAATCTCGGGCTGTTACATTCTACCCCCATTAAAATGAATTTCGCCTTCGAAATTCGTCGGGGTTATAAATGGTTTACTATTCGAAAGTTTCTTTAATAGAAACCCACATCGTAAAAAGGAATACCAAAACTTGGCTTTAAAAACTAAAGTATGAAATGTAACGATTACCCAAATAAACTAATCACTGGGTTTCCACATAGGTGAAAATATGGATATGGAAGAGAAATCTAACCATCATGTTCTGATGGAGAGGGGTAGAGAACATGGCTATGGAAAATCCAGTAATCACAAATCCATAAATTTGCGACGATCTAAGGTACCATCTGATTCATCAGGTATAAGATCACTAGGACAACATTTTTGGTTTTCAAGATCATTTCCCTAATGTTGAAAATTTGAATTAGAATAAATACTTTCTTTATTTTGGTACAATCTCACTGTTGTTCATGCTTTGAACAATTTCCACTTCATCTCTTAAATAAATGAAGTTGAATTTGTTATTCGTGAAGTGTTAGCAGATCATGTGATAGAATGACGGGTCATTCCATCTGTCTCAAACAAAAGGTTAGAAAAAATTATATACATAAGTCGATCTACAGTGAGATTAATCACATATGCTTCCTAAAATGGACTTATACTTCATATATCATACTTCTTAATATAATAAAACTAGTTTCTACTAAACAGGGACTTCCTGTAGGCCAGTGGTAGCCGATAAAGGCCAGTCACACTTCGGTTGTGGGTTCGATTCCTACAGCCTTGTCCGACGCGATGGGCTGTCGCCCATCCTGCAGGTTGTCCTTTTTCTAAAACTACATTACTATAAAATCCCATCAATAACATCGAATAAAAAAAACTTCTATCCTTAAACAATACTCACTTATGTCCAACATAATCCATTTCAATCTTTAGGCTTATCCATAATACTACAGTCCACTCTCATAACATAGTGAAAATGATTACCAAAGATTTAATACCATCGTTGATCCCCATATATCATAAGATATGTTTTGTTGGTCACATTCCAAACATTCAAAGTCCTTAATCATGTATTCTCTTGAATACCTTAGTGAAAACATGAATGCAGTTTAAAGTTAACACTTTCCACATACCAATATCCTCAAAATTCTATATACTCAAACCATGATATCACTTAGTCCTTATATCAATCATGAGCTCATGAATACTATTAAACATTTCATTTTCTCGTTTTCCCATCATTATGCGCATATCATCTTATTTCCAAAAAAATATCTCAATCACTTTGAATACCACATCAATAAATATTGCAATACTCAATGATACAGCATTATTTTGGAATCCCATTACATAAACACTTAATCATTCCACCACATCGTTGTCATATTCAACATTGCCAATAGTGATCGCATGTGACTTCACTTTGTCCTTTTCCTTCAGTGGTTGCTCATGTTGATCATCACTAACCCTTGGATTAGGGCATTTATTAGCATAATGCCCCATTTCCTTGCACTTGAAGCATTTAAGTGTTGGTGGTGCATTCTCTACAGTGTTTGCTTTATTCACATCATTAGAAACCCTTTTTCCATTACTTCGACACTCAGCTGCTCGATGACCTTCTTTTCCACACATAAAACGTTTTCTAGTCCCTTTAAGACAATCTCCACCATTCTTCTTTCCACACTTTGTGCATAAGGAAACATTCATCTTCTTTTCACCATTATTCTGAGATTTCTCCTTGAACTCCATCTTTCGTTTCTTGTCAAAACCACGAGATGGATATGTAACACCAACTTCCATTTCTACCTTGATAGAACAACGCACAATTTCTTCATAGCTACTGAAGTCTCTTATAGCTAATGCCCTTCGAAGACTTGGTTTTAAGCCACTGAAAAATCGATCAACTTTACTTTCATGTTGGATGATAATGCCAGATGCATACCTTTCTTGTCTTGTAAAATTCACTTCGTATATACCAACAGATTCATCATCCTTTTGCTTTAGTTCAAGAAACTCCTTCTCCATCTTTGTTCGAAGAATACGAGGGAAGTACTTATTGAAAAATAAGTTCTTGAACTCGTCCCATTCCATGAACTCAATTTCATCTCTTTGCCTTGTATTCTTGATAAGATTCCACCATTGATCAGCTTCACCTTCCAAATGATATACTGCTAAGATGACTTTATCATGTTCAGAACATTGACGAACTGAAAATATCTTTTCAGTGGTACTGATCCATTGTTCAGCAACAAGTGGATCAGAAGACCCACTGAAAGAAGGTGGACGTTGCCTCATGAAGGACTCAATAGAATATTGTTCCCTTCTCTGCTCATTTGGAAGTCCAGAATGATTCATAGCTTGTGTAAGTATAGCAATAAGATTTTGCACTCCATCTCCCATAACATTTGTTTGTTCAAGAGGACAATCATTGCATTGTCCATTGCATTGATCAACACGGTTCCTTCGGGTTCCAGCCATCGTCTAAAACCCAAAAAGAATAGCGTGAGAGGAAAAAATCATGCAAGGGAAAACAACATAATAAAGGGGGAGTACCTTCAATATCTAACATCTTAGGTTTAATTCTATGATCGTTAGCGTAATTCTAGTACTATAACCTATACGTATACTTAACCTTAGGGACATCCCAAGACATACCTCAGAAATATCTCTCGGGATCTCACTAAAGTTCTCGCATCCTAGTTTCCAAAGGTTGACTAAACCTTTCCTCTGATACCAACTTTAAAGACCCTAAGCTTGACGTACATGAATATTACATTACTTTTGCGGAATACTTAATACATAAGAAAAACAAACACACAAGGATCGTAATAGTTTAGTGTCTTTGGAAACTCGGAATAAAATCTTCTAATCGTGGTGAAAGATCTTCAACATCTCCCATAAAGATCTTCCTTTTTTATACCTAAAACCATTCTTTATATCCTAGGGAAAATAAAACATAAAAGGGTGACCTCAAATGCTCAGTAAGGGTAAAAAAAGAAATATCAATCACATCGTATTCATAAGAACATAACATTTTGGAAATCTTAACCTGAAAAAGAGAGCAAAATTTCATAACATGGGATAAATCATGGCAGTGAAATTTAATCACAATAATCATAACTTAAAACATGAAACTTTGTGGCATACACACATAATCATAGATAATCATTTCTTGTTAGTCAAGACTCATTGCCAAGACTATCTTAGTTGACAAAGTCCCTTTCTGAACCGAGTCACCCTCGTTTCAGTCCTGTTTCACTGAACCGGTATAACCTACCATTTCAGCCATGTCTATCTCATTAGATATAAAATCTTTACCCAATGCATTGGAGGGAGATATAGGTCCCACCCATCTCATAATGATACCATTCTTATGTGTTCCACAAAATCATAAATCATATATCATTTCATAACCCATGTAATAAAAATGGGATTCTTAAACAACATGACATCATAAAACCATTCATATAAGATAAAGGAATTCATAAACATAATTCCATCACAACATAGTCAAATCAATGTAAAAATATGGATAGAAACATAACCCTTTATTATCTTAGATGGAAAATAATTTTGATAAAACACTTTAAATGAATTCTCGAGGAAAATATCCTTTCTTCTTCAAAATCAATTTCTTTTCACAAAACATCATGCAATTTTAAAACAAAGAGATTTTATTAAAAATAGTCATGAAATCTTTTGGAGGAAGCTTCATGAAAATAAGGCTTTATAAAACCGTAAAAATCCGTTCGTGCCATTTAAGTTAAAAAAACATTCTTCGTACTTTTGTCGGAAAAGTCAAAAAGTACCTCGTACGAAAAACGAAAAAATATACCTTTCATATCCTTTACTAAAAACTCATCGAAGGGTAAAATTGGATTTAAAAAATTTTAGGTGGATGGAAATAATATTACATATTTAGGAAACATGGATGTGGATAATAAAATACACCCCGGTAAATTTCAAAGTATAAACAATCTCGGATAAAAATGAGATTGTGATATTTCCCTTACCTTAGGTCCGATTTTCTTCGTATGTGTCCGAACCTCCTGTATAATGATTTCAATAATGTCATTGACTTATTACAGAATCATATTCATTTTTATGATATCATATATTGTTCACTTATGAAATTATATTACCCGTTCTTTTGTAAATTCCATTTTAAAGAAGCGTTTTGGGTAAAATCGTTTCATTTATCGTAGGTGTTTTGACTTGTTGTTCTTGACATTATTATTACTTATATCATGATTTACCTACTTCCAGAACATAAAATATGATTTATATATCATATATATTCAGTATATATATATATAATAGATATATAAATGAAATGAAAAACACCGTTCATGGAGACGGTAGTTCGTACGTACGCATGAACGCTGTTTTCCATTCCTTATTGTCTTGAATGGAAGTAAGTAGATGACATAAATATATATACATAAATCCAGTAGCTTTATAATGTCATATATTTCATTATTATTTCTAATATATACTTTATAATCATTCTTAAATGGTTAACATGGAGAATGAATCTCATCGCGTCGTGGAGACGGTAGTCCGTACGTACGCACGAGCGATGATATCATTTCCATAAATATTGAATTGAATTGGAGTGGATTATAAAATATATCAGAATCAATATGATGTTGTAATAACTATGTATAGTTATTCTTTACACCATTATACCCATCCATGTAAGGTGGTGGTGGAAAATAGATTACACCACGGCGTGGAGACGGTATTCCGTACGTACGCACGCGCGGTGATTTCTTTTTCCGTAGGATGGATAGATGGTGAAATAGGGTTGTTTCATACTTATAATAACATATCAGTATATGAGTGATACTGATGTTATTACTTCATAATGAAACAACCTAAGAAGAATAAGTGGAAGAAGAAATAAAGATGAAAGAATTGGTAACGGTAATTACCTCTTCTTTGAAGCGCCTCTTTGAGACCTCCTCTTAGGGTACTAAAATTGGTCTTTGAGGAAGACCAGAACCTCTAGGATGTTTCTAGGGAAGTGGAGAAGATATTTTAGAAGGGTTTGGCCGAGCATTACTGCTCAAATTGGTGTGAGGAGGAGGGGGAGGAGGTGTCCTTTTATAAGGGAGGAGAGGGGCACCTTAGGAATACTTCAAAATATTATTTTATATTAAAGTCAAAATCGGTTTATAATGGTTCCAAAGGGTCTTATTTCGGAGCTAAAGTGGGGATGGGTCGAAATACTATCATCCAATAGGATTTAGACAAGTTTAGGGTATTATTTTAACCTTATCAATTATATTTAACTCTAAGTTAAATAATTTAACTTTTACCGTGTCTTTTTGTTTTCTTTCACTATATGGTTAATAGACTTACTATAACATTACAAAAGAACCACAAATTGTTTATTATTAATATATATATCCTTATCTAAGCCATTTTGCCGAACCTTAGATTTTTAGGAATAAAATAACAATTAATAATATAATATTTGATTTAAAAACTATTTTGTGTCAATTTTGACACTATTTGATATATGATTTTTGTTAAAGTCATAACAGAATTATATGTTCGAACCAAGTTGATTAAATCAACACTAATATATCATAGTAACCTATAAAATTAGTGTAATTCATAAAAAGTCTCAAATTACATTCATTTGAGCATTTATAACATCAATTATGTTAATATTTCTTTAAAAGTGTAATTACTGCATCATCGTTGTGTCATAAATAAATAAATTAATTTAAAGTCTAAAAATTATAAATAAAATATCATTATGTAGGAAATTTTTTTTATATTTCTAATGAATATTTATAGTCGAATTTATCTTATGTAAAACCCCATATTAAAAATGTTTTAGTTATTAAACTTTGATTTTAACTATTTTAACTATTCATTAAATAAAATAATATTAAATGTCATAATCTAATCCAAGTGGACCTAAATGGTCATATTATATTCATAAGGTTGTTTTTGGTCGAATTACACTTATCCAATAGAATTAGGACATGTTTTACGGTAATAGTAATATCATATTTACCCTTAGTTACCCTATTTACTATTAACTATGGTAAAAAAAGTACAAAGTTACTATTCACCAAAAATTATTTTCATCTCATTGAACCACATTTTAGTCCTTGATATTAACCGTGTCTGTCGGATTTTCAAAATTCCATTCACAGAAGCGGTAAAATTATGTTTTATGCAAAATTCAGTTTTTAACCTACCACTTAGTGGTTTCATTATTCATCAAAAAATGAAAGTTTTCATAAAAATACCAAAATTTCATCCTAAGCTATATTTTATATTCCGAATTCAAAAAATGAAGTCTATTTTACCAAATTCATAACATAGAAGTTGCATTAATTAATTTTATAATTAAATCCCGCTGTTAAAACAAATAGCGTGTTTTTAAGAAACAATATCTATCAAAAGATTGACACTTGTTTATGTCTTGTTTAAATGTGAAATTTCATCCAATGACCAACATTGTATTAAATTGTAAAAATATATTCTAAATATACTTTAAAACAACCCAAATTAATAATTTATCACTATTAATTATTTTTATTAAAAAAGTTGTTTTTAATTATAATTTAGTAATTTTCACTATTCATCAGAATATGAAAGTTATCGAAAAGTACCAAAATTTCACCTTAGACTAAATTCGATACTCCTAATCCAAAAATGAAGTCCATTTTGAGAGCTAAAATTTCTAAAATTTTAAAAGGTGGTTATTACTATTCATAACGGCTAGTTATAGTAATCTTTTAATAGCATATCGTTGTTTAGTGAAACTCAGTATTGCATTCTACACACTCTATCGACGAAGGTCGTGATTGCGTGTAATGCAAGGCAAGTCAAGGATGCGTGTTGTGCAAGCTCATTTTGGTGTAGCGTACAACACAAGACATTAGTGAAATAAAAAAAAGAATATTTTTCATAAAATCTCGGGCTGTTACAGAATCCCATAACATTGGTTATATTCCAACCTAATAGTACCTACCACCTCCCTAGATACTGATAAATTCAATAGTTACATGATATATGGACATAGACTATAGTATAACCATCTATTAAAAGAAATATTGAGAATATTTTATATATATATATATGTTAAAATCAGTGTGTGGTAATAACTAATCACACTAATGGATATGTTAAAGAATTTTTTTATTTGGAAGGAGTTCAGGAATAAATCTAAAATGTTTAAGAGTGTCCTGAAATAGAAAATAAAACTCTATAAGTAATGTTCTAAACTCCCATTATTATTTTAAATGAACAATACAATAACTTTTTCCATGTGTTTGATGAATTACATTGAAATTAGGTCTCCATAGAAAATAAACAAATTATTATAAAGAATATTAGTTATTACTCACAAATTACTTTAAGGAGTTGATATTTTTTAAAAATTTACAATATTTTATTTTATTTTATTAACATGATACTCAATGGATATTATTTTTATTTATTTGTTTTATAATTTTCATTCATTTCATATTTTTATATTAATTATCCAGCATTCAGCAACACATTTTGTATATGTGTGATGATATACCCTGGTGAATGTAGATGAATTTTGGAATAGTGAAGCTAATAACAACGGATATAATCTATCATTTCACTAGATCAACTATATTCCTAGTCGGGTTGGACATGAATGAATGGATTTATAATGATACTTTTGGTAAAGAGTTTAGATTTCATGCATGTTCATATTTTATGTGCAGTAAGTTATTACTATTACTTTTAAATAGAATATTAAGTTTATTCTATAATTTATATACATTTATAATAGCCTTTTTAATCTATGAAAGGAATCATTAACATATACATCAATACATTGGTAATAGTATTCTAATAAAATGTTATAATACACATGTATATTTATCCATTAAGTAGTTGAATTTGATTATGATTCCATGTTCATGATATACTATGGTGGATCATGTGTGGGAGAATGAGATGAAATTATTAATAATAAATTCTCAAATTGATCCTTTGTTTGATGTTGATTTAATTATGTGTAAAAAAGTACAATGGTTTTATCCCTATTAATTTGACAAAATTTTAGTTCAAATATTTTTATAAAATTTTTAAACTTATTTTTATGAGGATAATCACAATGATAATTTAGCTATGACTGTATTGTGAGTTTCAACATGTATGTGGTGGATACAATTCCTGAGTGATTATGATCTACTAAAAATCCTGTATACTAAAAGTAATGAGATATTTAAGAATGTTTTATTGTTTGACAATCATATATTTGAGTTATAATAAGAGATTCCATGGATTCAAAAAATAGAAACTTCTGTTAAGTAGTTTAGTGTGAGGTTAATAGACTAAATTAATTGTTATTATTATATTATCATTAATGAGAAGACATGAAATTATCAATTTTTTATCCTTATGTGATATAATCTCTATGTTTTTTAGAATATTTTATATGTGTTATTTTTTGAATATATTGTATAAGTATATGATGGTACATTTTTTTTTCTCTCATTAAAAATTTCTAATATTTCCCTCAGTAGAGAATAGCCCTCAGCATAGCTATAGGGGAATTTTTTTTCTTTTTTAATAAATTTGTTTTCCAAAAACATCATGTGATTTCCCCTGAATGTGATATCATTTAATTTATATGTGTTTTATACATCCATTATGAGTAGAATAAAACAACATATGTTTTTCTTATGGATGTGTTAGCCAGTATTAGTTTCAAGTATATTTTATTAATAATATCAATAAGATTCCCATGATGTTATTATATATTGATGATAAAAACAATTAGTTTCATCATCTATACCATGAAATATTTATTTAAAAATGTGAGATAAAATTACCTTTTGTATCACCTACATTGAGTGATTCTAGGAGTAAACATCATATTGTATCTCAATGTCCATTCAATAAGAGAGAATTTTAGAGGAGGGGAGTAATAGTAGGGAAAAGGATAGGATCATGAGGATTTGATAGAGGATAACTCCTGGAAATAGATGTCTAAGAGGCTGAGCTACCATAGGTGGTTCAATGTATGAATAAAATTTAATTTACTTTTTTGTATTGATAGATACTAGTGATTTACAGTAATTTATCAACACAACAATGTTCATTTGTAAAAAACATCATGCAGATAATATTCAATGTTCGATGTAGCTTATTTCTAAAGTTAGAAATTATATGAGGTTGTATGAGCCATGTTATTGTGAGATGATCATATAATGAGATAAATTTTTCATTGAATTAAATTTAGTTGTATATGTAAACATATGATGTTCTCCTTGGAGTGGATTTTCCATATTATAAACAATATTCTCTTTAATTGTGTTAATAAACTAAAATTTTAAATAACTTGAATAGAAATTATATGTCATTTATTTTCCAAATATATTTAAATTTAATGAAGATATGGGATGATAAAAATATATTAAATATTAGTTTCTGAATATAAATATATTTTTTTAAAAAGGTGTATTGGTTAAGAGACCCTGGGTGTTTAGAAATTTTGTTTTGTGTTAATCGCATTGGATCATAATTGAGTTTGTAATATAGATATATATAAATTTTCCTATCATTTTTATTTTAAATTTTCAATTAAACCCTAAAAAACATTTGGGTTTGAGGATCGAAATTGGTGAATTATTAAAAATTGGTTTTATTTTTAATAATATATCACCATGATCTACTAATGTTTTTTCAAATAAGGATGATATATTGATGATGTAATGTATAGATTACCAGTGACTAACATTTGGAGAAATTGAAAAAATTACATACACATCCAAGGATATATGATTTTATAAATCCTTTAAAAATTTAGTGTCATTTTTTAAGATCAATTTATAATCATGATAATATTAAATATGGGATAAATATAAATATGTCCTCGATATTTTTTTCACCAAGTGCTTTTTTGAAATTGTATTAAATATATATGGAACTATGAATGCATCGACATTGTTTATAGAATATATAGTAGTGGTGTTTTTGTATATATTATACAGAAATTTTTTATCAATGAATTAATTAATATGAATGATGTTCATAAGTTTCTATTATATATCAATTCATAAAATGATGTTAATTTTTAGTGTTAATTATGGGTAAAATTTCTATATGATTATTACATGAAGATAAAATATACCATTTAGTAGGGTAATGTAGTTTATGATGATTTGGGTCAAGAGTATTATGATAATGTTTCTTGAAAGGTGAGTTAGGAATTAAAAATAATAGATTTATTTCTTTTTTTATACATTGTATTTTAAAAAATTACTAATATAGTATGTGATTTTCATAAGGAAGTGATATATTTATTTTTATTGTAACACCTTAATATTTTAAAAGAATAATATTTATGATAGCATATACAATATAGAAAACCAAGCAACAAAAAACATAATTTTATTATTAATTTTATAAAGTAAACATTTAATTGGAGGGTTTTAATAGGAGTAACATAGTAGTCAAATATATGTAAATTTCATAATAAATAGGAATGTATTGATAAATTATTAGGAAATATGTGATCAATGTTTATAATGTGTTTTTACATATTTTCGTAAATGTATATTATAATTAATTTACATATATTTAATAATATATATTTTATAAAAATGATGTCATTTTTTAAATTAACAAATAATTTTTTGGTTTGGGGGAATTTTTGGGAATGATTCTGAAGAAGAATGATTTTTCTAGTCAATAGATAAAATAATGATTTTTATTGAAAACATTATTTTTGTTTAAATAATTTATAATGTACCCTTTTATTTTATATTTGTTTAAAAGTAAATTTAGTTCCCATATATAATTAATATTCTAATTATGCTTATTGGAATATATTCTTTGTTTTTATTTTTTAACACAAAACATTATATATTTATATATGTGGTGTTTTTCTGGAAAAAATATATATTGTGTTCTTAGTTTCTATATTTAAAAAATTTATACAACATCTAGAATTCAAATATTGGTAAATTTATCTAATATTTGGAATCATTAAGTTAAAATATAGTTTACAATCCAATTTTTAAAATTCTTATATTAACTAGAGAATTTTGTTTACCTTGATAATTATAATATTATTTAAATATGGTTGAATGTAATGTGATAAGGATTTAAATTCCTTGAAATTAATAAATTTTAATCAATGGTTGAGTTTATTTCACCAATAATCAACCCAAAAAATATGATTTTATATTCCATTTGAATTAGGTTTTTTTCCTATCTAATATTATGTAAATGATAAAGATTAAAATATCAGGTTTCAATATCAATAATTATAATATTTTTCAATAGGTATGAAAATTACATAGGCTCAATTATAAATTTTTATTCAAAATATTTAATGGTATAAATTATAAAATGACTCGATATGTAATATTTTAGAAGTGATTTAATGTGTAAAATTAATTTTTAAAATAAATATACATATTTTATATTATTTTAATATTTACAGTATAATTCCATTACAATCATGATGTTTTCATGGTTGAATTTTGATAATAGTTATCAAAATGGAATTAATGGAATTTTAGGATTATTACCTTTTATTAAATTATTTAAATATCATAAAAACATTAAAATAAGTCAATTTGGATGATAAATGGTAAAAAATATCCACATTTTTCTATTTATGATCCAATTTTCACCTTATAAGTAACATTATGACCCCATAACATTGAAAATGTCATTATCATGGTTAATGCTAAAATTGGTTAATCGAGAAGTTAAACCAAATGACATGTTTTAAAGAAACAAATAAAACTGAAAATAATTTATTGGTTGATTATATATTGTTAATATCATTCATATATTCTAAAAAAAGTATTTTTAAAATATTTTAAATGATTTAGATCCATATTATATCATAATATTTCTTATTTTTTCAAAGAATAAAATTAAATATATTTTATAACAAATAAAATATTAAAAAATTATAAAAAAATTATAAAAATAAAATATATGGAAATGTGAATGAAATATGATTAAACAATTCAATAATTGTCTACTTAAGTGTCACATATCATTTTATGTAACATTCAAGGCACCTAACTCATAAAAAACATTAATATCATATTAATTGTCAAAAGGATTAACGGGGGTTAATGATAGGATATAAAGGTAAAAAAATAAGTCAATATTTTTAAACATTTTTTGAATCATATTAATTTTATTCATCCATATTATATTTTATCGAAATATAGATTTGGAAATAGTTTAACTAAAAATTAATTTTTATTAATTTAATACATTAAGTAATTCTAAGAGTTTCCCTCTAATCCTTTATAAACGATAAACACTTGATCCCTATTCCTTAAATCCATGGCACCAAAGATACAAAAAAAAACACCTTCTAATTATCTTATCAACATCCCAATAATCTATTTTTAAGTTCCAATCTCTAAAAATGGCCATTTCAAGGGTCCATAATAATGCATCTAAATGAGGCCTATAAGAGAATATATATTCATCCAACCCAAACTCTTTCAATTTATTTATTATTATACCTCGTATAAATATATGGTATTTAATATAAAATAATAAATAATGTATTCTAAATATAACTAAATTTTATATTTATTAGGTTGCACCAAATATTGATCATATATTACATCAAAATGGAACTGATAGTATCATCGGTGAATTAGTGCGGACTACCACTTCAATGTGGTGATTGAATTTAGTTTCTCTCACCGTCAAAAATGGATTGTTATTAGTAAGGGTTTAATGTATAAAATGATTCTAATGAAATAATTTTAATAATTTAATTATAATATCTTATTTTTTTTCTAACTGTATCATTTGTTAGAAAACCATTTTGTTTCCTATGCGTACATGTGGAATCCACCTCTCTAAATCCATTTGATTAATTATCCTATTGTTATCTACATGGAAGATAATAAAGAGAGACTTATTGAATATTTATGATATATATGATATAATAAATATTTTTTAACTGTTAATAATTTTTACCTTTTTTCTTCCAATATGTTGAAAAGTTAAATCTTTGTTCATTCATATATAAGACCTTCAATCTTTATTAATGATATAATTTAATTTTATATTTTTGATTTGTATCGATGAATATATATATATATATATATATATTATATTTATTATTTGTCTGTCATGATTAATATTATGTATATAATGGAACCATGATTAATGTAGAATGATCAGAACTACGAGAACTAAATTCTCATGAAAAAAGTGAAATAGTTAACACTAAGAAGTACTAATTTAATGATAAATTATTAATATTGGGGTGTTTAAATGTTATAATTAAATCATATATACTTTTAAATTTTTAAAATTGTGCTAATATTGAATTATAAAAAATATAAATCTTTTATTCATCATTTTGGAATAATTACGAATCAATTCCAATATGAATTAATGTTTTCTCATCTCACATTTATTCCTACGAGAAATTTTTTATACCCCACCACATGTATTTATGGGTGATTTATATATTTAAAATGAATAAATTTTATATTGATTTTATTTATTATCATGGGGATATATAAAGCCATATAATTTTCTCTCTTTTATGGGGTTTTTGATCCAAATATTACCAAAGCAATAACTGTTTTCATCTCAATATTGTTTTGTTCAAACTTCCTTGATGGTATACACCTTTTTTTAGAAGTATACAGTACAAATTTTAAATGTTATATTATCTATTTAATTATTATTATGATATTTAATTTATCATTTTATGTTATTATTTATGGGTACATGTAATGAAAATTTCACCAAAGTCGTAAGGGAATTATATTTTAATCTCATTTCAATAAGGATTATTTATGCTTGAATTTATATAATGGAAATTATATGATAATTATTTAATTAATAAAGTATAATTTAAAATAAAATATACTTATTAAGGGAATCTTCATTTAATTGTATGATTTAATTCTCTTTGGTGCTTAAAATGATTGAGAAAATATTCTTAAGAAAACCATATCAAATTTTATCATTAGTATGGAATATTTTTATTCATTGTGAATTTTTTTCATTAAAATGATTTCAAGAATTATTTAGTATTATCATATGAATTTTTAATTTATTTTTTAACAATATTTTATTTTTTATAACATTATTTTTTGTGCATCCAATTTTAATTTTTAAATGTTTCACTTTTGACATTTTACCGATATTGTGAATTGAATCATTGTTTTAATGTATACAAAATGATTAAAATTTTTCGGTCAACATGAAAAATCAATGATTTAGAGGTTCTTTTAAAATCATCTATATATTTTTTTTAAAAATATTACATCGCAAGTTTGTTTTCAAAAATAAAATGTTCGATAGCGTACATGATATGCCACATCATGCTTAAATGAACTGCTAATTATTCTTCTTTATATATAATCATTATAACCAAGGTAATAGAATGGAATATATGAACCAGAAAAAAATAATTTTAAAAATAATTTTTACACATTTATATAAATTTAATTTTTTGATCAATTAATTATAAATGAGTGTAGAATCATTTTTAAAATAAAAGAATTATTTTTGCTGGAAAATATTTATATGCGCACAAGTGTGCTTTACACCAATAAAAAAAATCAACATAAATTGATTATATTAATGATACATATATATATAATGTTAAAATAAATGTCTAAAATTCATCTTATGTGTTTTTTATAAATTTTAAAAGAAAAAATCTAGTTTTACAATTAAAAGATGTATATTTCAGAAAAGGTAGTTATGCGGCCTATTGATGGTGTACTTATTTTAAATCAAGTTTTTTAATATTTTAAATTTATATTTTAAAAAAAATTATTATTTGTATTAATAATATCAAAATATACTTTTTTAATTTATATTTTTCTGATAAGTTTCATGGTTTGATGAATACTAAAAAAAATACTGCATTTTAAATGAAAAAATATTTTTCATTAAACTTATTTAATGTGTAAAATTATTTATTTTAATATTTTTAAAGTGTAAATAGATCATTTTTTTATCATTTAAACATATTCTGGCCTTCAAATTAAATTTAACATTGAATTTGGATATAAAAACATTCCAATAATTTGATCATTTTTACTTTATAAACTCGTTTTCATG
Organism: Viscum album; assembly: GCA_963277665.1. Classification (NCBI taxonomy): domain Eukaryota; kingdom Viridiplantae; phylum Streptophyta; class Magnoliopsida; order Santalales; family Viscaceae; genus Viscum; species Viscum album. Next base: position 1,740,334,118 of record OY728128.1, on the reverse strand, counting down.
ATTTATCAACGAGATTGATTTTAAATTAATTATTTGAAAATATGTGTCTTGAATTTTGAAAAATTGATTCTATATTCGGAATCATAATGTTGAAATTTATTAAATTGGTTCCTTTTATTTTGGGATTTTAGGAATAGTTACTTTATTAATTGTTTTTGTTACCACGATTAAGGATAAATCGGGCAATTAAAGGTAAAAATAATATAATAAATATTACAAAATTACCATAAAAACTTTCCAAAATTATTTCATGTGTAATTTTTGACCAAAATAATCATTGGGAATTAGATAATAGATCTATTTTGATAAGTTTAAGACATATATTGTATTTATTTTGATGAAATACCAATTTTCTCATACTATTGTTTTAAAAAATTAAAATATTCTTAATATGATGTTATATTGTGAAAATTTTCGAATATTATCATTCATTAAAAATATAATATTTTTATATTTATTTTTTATTGGGATAATAATTATATTAAATAAATTCACAATAATGATACAACATTTTTGCAAATAAATAAAATATCAAAGTAATTATATCAAAGATATTAAAAAAATTAAATGAATAAATCTCATAAAATAAATATATTGAGTATATTGAAGTTATATTGATAATTTAATAGATTTTTTTTCGAATCTATAATTTTGTTATGACATTTAAAAAAATCATGAAATGAATAGTGTCAAAATTGATTATAATGATATTTTAAATGAAATGATAGTTTATTAAGTGATAAAAAATTCATAAAAATATAAAATTATTCCAAATAAATTTTAAATCAAAAAATTTCATCAGTGACTCATTTATTGGTAATTTTTTTGTAATTTAATAGTAATTAATTTAGCCCTCAATGATAAAATTACATTATATAATGGTATGAATTAATATATTTAAACAAGGGTTAAAGCTGAAAGATAAGGATTAAAAAATAGTTAAAATATAACTAATTTCAAATGGATAGAGTTATTTATACCCATAAAAATAATATATTAGAAATAAATTAGTGTATATCCATTTTTAATGTAAAATTAATTTATACTAATTTAATTATATGAAGAATTCAACGAAACCCTCATCTCTTATATAAAAGGTAACCCATTATTCTATTTTTCAAAAGATGTAAAAACCAATTTTTATGCCAATATTTATAGAAATAAATTCACATAATAACTCCCCACATTCTAGACATCCTATTTTAGTCATAACACCACCCTTAGTGGCCCAAATGTGTTAAGCAAAGGATATTGTCTAAAGGAAAGCTATCGTTTTTCATTAAGTGTGTCTTTTTAATTTCTTGTTCCACTTACCTAAAATATTATTCAACAATGATTAAATAATAAATATATTACCTCAATATATTGATATTTTATTATGTTTAAATCATTAATTAAATCCATTTCCACTTCCATCAAATGAGAATAGAGTTAATCGTTCGTCTTCATGACATACTACAACTTCACGAACTGATATTATTTGTTTTACATAACTTACTCTAAAGGATTGTTATAATGATGTAATTAATTTTTATATATGATACTAATTTCATATTGTTCATTATTTAATGATTATATATCTATTATTTTGATACATTTCAATGCATAGAAAAAGGATAACGTCATTCAACCATACGTGGGAACTATCACCTTCACAAACCTATACGATTCGTTTTTAATAACAAAATCACAAGATTTTTATATATGAGTATATTTAAATGAATAATATGATATTAATGATATTATTATCATTATTGAAATATAATATACTAGTTACCTTCTTTCCATGATGATTTTTGAAAAATTGAAGTGTTTCACAGGCATACGTATGACTTATCTTCTCCCTGATTGTAACATAAATAATTTTTCATATACATATGTAATGAGAGGATTTAAAAGTATAACTGATGTATAAGTTTTTTAATTATTTCATTAATATTATTCTTGAGATTATGGAATAATGACCTCTTTTTTCTAATGATATAATACCAAATTCTTTTTGGACTCATGTACCGAATATCATCCAAACATCTAACAAGAACATAAATAACTAATTAATTGATATAAAATTAAAATCTGTGATATAAAATGAATAATAATCATTAAAAAGTTTCTAAATAATTTAAATAATTACCATATGTTTACTATTCATTATGATAAATATTATATGTGATGATTCACACTTAAGGTGTCGTATTTTGTGTCAATCTTCTTTCATTGAGGAATATTTTGATGTCAAACACCCACATTCATTTAGGAGTTGTATGTAAATACCATTTGAAAAATCATATATTGAATTTATTTACTCTCTTTTCATTTAATTGTTTTTATATTATTGTTTCATTAATCATGTGATTTATATGATAAATGTGTTATGGGATACATTGAATGTTTAAACAATTATTTATCAACTATCTCTAACCACATTAATATTCTTGATATTATTTTACATATTTAATTATATTGATATAAAATTATTATAAATTATTATTTTTATGTTTTTAATTTCCTTGATATATTTTTAAGTGGCACATTTTTACAAGTTTAGTATGTAACGTTTTCACAAACAAAAAATGTAATATTCCATTCTTATCATATATGGAAACAATGAATTTACCTACACCATGATTATTATTTAATTTATAGAATCCATCTCAAGCCTAAATATTTTCATAAACGAAAAAAATCCATTATTTTATAGTTTTTTGTAATTGAATATTTTTTTAAAGAAAAAAATATTTTAATACAAAAGTGTTTTTTAAATGGGATTAAAAGTCTTTTTCAAAGGGTTTTATGATAAATAGATTTTATTAATTATATGATTAATGAAATGTATTGGTAATATATAAAAATGATATATATTATATATGTTGTCATGAACCCATACCCATAATATCTACCCCTCCTCGGTCGAAAATGTGAGAAGGGTGATAATAACCCCCCCGAGTCCCACCTTCTGTAGGCCCCGGGTTATCGACCAGCACCGAGGGTATAGTAAACACACAAAGGGGGGGCATTACCCTCTAAGAGAATACATGTTGAAGAGAGAGATAAGATAAGCCCCAACCAACTCCAAATCTAAATAAGAAAATAAAATAAAACCCAAGTGCACATATGTAATGTCATGCAAAAGTACTACAACTTGAAGGGGAAAACTACAAGTATGCAAAAGAAGAAAACCAGTAGCAACCAAAATACCAAACAGCTCCTGCAACCCTAAGCTATTAGAAAACATCACGATATTCAACCTGCACTAAGTGAACAGAAAAAAAGTTTATATATACATAGGGTGAGTATAAGAGTATACTTAGTTGGATCCTCCTCAAAGCCTCTTGTGAAAAAGTAAAGAGAGCATGCTAAAGCATAGTGAAAAACAAGTAAAGAAAACTCGTCACCTAAATCGGTATACTAAGTTCGCAACCTCATCATGGATACTCTCTCCAAGTAACATATACAATAATATATCAAAAAATAAAGAATATCAAGGGTACCCCACTACTACTTCCCCACTGGTTTGCTGCTTTTCCCCAATGTCGTATGTCTTAAGAATCTCTCTCCAAAACAGATTTCCTATAGACACCTGGGTGAAGCACTACAATATTCACCCCATGCGACAGAACCACCATGTCCACACACCAAAGTATCCGGGTTCTTTCCGGGAGAAACCACAGCTCACATAACGTGTATCATACGTCGGGTATTATACATGAAGCCATTACAGCCCATACACTGAGTAAAGATCTTCAAGCCATCACAGCCTATACATGTTACAACTATATTAGTCCATAGGATTCTATATCCGGAATATATGTGTGTGAAAAACCACAAGACATTACAACCCTCTACACACATATATGGGGAAAAATAACCAGAGTGCCTACCAGCATAAGTATCCACCAAAAGAAGAGAGCACGACCAACGTAGGTAGTCATCCATTCACCCTCCCACTAGAATGTTGGGGAAAACACCCCTCAGGGATCATAATCCCTGGGGTTTCAGCTTCCCTTACTGACAGGGTGGAGTAGCGTATAGAAACACAAAAATTAGAAAATATACTATATCTCACAACCACACTATGGGCATAACCTAGTCTTAGACTCAACTACAGCTAAATTCTCTCGGACTACAGGATACCACATTAATGATTAGGTATCTTATAAGCACACAACCATTTAAATAGGTTTATTAGATTCCTTCATTCCCTTTTTATCTGTTTCACTATACGTTAATTAATTCTTTAAACATTAATTAACCATGGACAATTCCACATTAAATTTCATTAGCATTACACCTAAAGTCCACTTTTCCTTCAAAATTACAACCTCATCATTATGTTCTGGCAAACTCTAACCCCATGGGTTAACACTATTTCTTCAATTATTCTTCAAATAATTACTTTCCCATATTCCCATGAATTCTAGAAAAACATTCAATGCTACTAAACACAAGGGGGATCAATACAATTAGTAGATGTACTACCTATCATGTCTTTGCTGCCTACAGCAAGAGTAGATCAATCCTTTCTTGAGAAGATAAACATAGAAAGCACGTGGAAAACCTTGTGCGTCTTCACTTATATCGGAAGAAGGGTAAGCAAGACCAACGACCATATGCAGTGGGGAAAAGTAAAATAGATAATCGACCAAAAAGAAACATCAAGCATCCAACAAAAACATCCATACCATTCCATCTTCCCTAGTGTTCTCCCTAACACCCACATTAATAAAATGATGTATCTTACCACCCTAGATGTCATTTTATACCACAACCAAAAGTATACATGCCCCCACATATCACAACAGCCATCCAGGCTCACATCACATCACAAGAAGTAGGAAAACAAACGTCACATCAATTGGCCTCTTGGACCTTTAACAGTCAAAAGGTTAACTCCGAACCCTTTAAGGAATTATCAAACAATTGGTTCTTTAATCCATCTTTAATTAACAGATTTATTATTCATAGGTTCCAAAAATCGGGAATCCTAATTAGTTTTCCATCATAAATTTGTAAACATTCTTACTGCACCAATTTGATTAACATCAAATTAAAACAAGAAGAACCAGATTCATTTACATGCCTCTTTATCCATATCCAATAGTTATCAATTAATTCTAGTTTATGTATTTTACCAATTTTCATCAAGAACGAACATCTAAATAAAGAAATCATGGATATCAAACTATCTAGAAAACAAGGGGCAATAACATACGAACCGATATCAACTTATTTACCTAGTTCAAATATTTATTATGTCAAATCCATTGAGTTATAGTGGGATAAAACATGATAATAATATAATTTCACAAAAAAGGAACAAGAATAAATGAATCACCTACATCAAATAGTTCTTGATGTTCTTTATCCACCCAATGGGTCACGATCCTCCAATGGTGACAACTGAATCCACCCAAGGATTCCATGGTAAGATTGCACGAACCGAAACCCAAGAAACCCCTATTAGAAGCATGGATATTACATGTTATAATAATTTAATGTAGAAACCGGAGAAGATAAACCCCAAAAGAATGATGATAAAACATACCTTATATCGAAGATTGATCGATAAAGCATGGTTTCATCGAAACGGAGCAGAACTAATCGGAGGAGGAAATTTTGATTATAAAACTCCTATAGAATAGAATTAACGGTTTTAGCATCTCGTAGATGAGAAGAAAGAGGATGAATTAGGGAGGAAGATATCATGTCCCATTATATGATTTAATGGTGCGACAGTTTGAGATACGCTTGACTTCCCATTAAAAGTGGATCACATAAACAACACAGTTTAACCAAGTAAAAATATCATGGGCCTTAGGAATAATTAATATAGGATTTATGGAATTTGAATCGGCCTTATCAGCAATAAAATGAGGCCTAAAATGCATTTTATGTCAAAGTAAATTGCTAAAGGGGTGAAACTATTGGAAGCTAGAAACACTGTTCAGAAACTCTACATTTGGAAAAGGAATAACATTGTTCATGAACCTTAATGTTAGACAATGTTCATGAACCTCACCATAAAAAAATATTCATGAACCTCACCATTATACAATGTTCATGAACCTCACCATTAGACACTGTTCATGAACCTCATCATTAGACACTGTTCGTGAACCTCACCGTTAGACACTATTCATGAAATCGAAATTTGGAAAAGGAAAGAAAGGATACAGTTACAGGTTACCGATATAAATATTCACCAACGAAAAAGTTTATATAATTGAAAATTTGGAAAAGGAAAGAGAGTTTAACATTAGAGGTAACCGATATAACTATTCACTGATGGAGCTTTTCATTGAATTGGAAATTTGGAAAAGGAAAGAGAGGATACTGTTAGAGGTTACCGATAGAACTCTTCACTGATGGAATTGTTCATTGAATGTTACCGATGACACTGTTCACCAAGGGTCACCAATGGAACTGTTCACAAAAGGTTACCATTGCACTGTTCACAACTGTCTACTGTTAGAACTGTTCATCAAATAGGAAATCTAGAAAAGTGTTGGGGATAAGTCCCCTTGACCTCCTGAATAATCTCAAACACCTTATTTTCAATGGAATGGTCTAGATAGTTCCAAGGTATTACATCAGATACCACTCAAAACATTCTCTTCCCCAAGAATTAAAAACCCACCTAAAGTGAAAAAGAAACGGGGTCTAAACAACCGCCCATCGAGGTACCTCTCAAAAGAGAGCAAGCCACAAAACAATAAAGGGAGACATCTCATAAACATGAAAGGTTCATAACCAAAAAGGAAATATTGATACATGAAAAGCGTTACACATGAAAAAACTATGGGTATTGAGAAAATATCTATGAATCACGCTCCCATGTACTCTCCTCCATGAAACTATGTGGCCAAAAGACATGAACCAAGGGGATAGAACACCCACGCAACACCTTCTCCTTGCGGTCTTGGATCTCCATAGGTCCCTTCTAAAAGGTTGCATCATCATGAAAATTGATTTATCCTCAATCGATGAAGTGAGAGTCATCATGAATATAATGATGGAGATATGATACATGGAAAACCTCATGTATCTGAATTATCTATAGGGGAAGTGATACTCGATATTCCATAGCCCCAACATGAGCTAACACCTCAAACAGCCCCACAAACTGGGGAGAAATCTTACACTCATGACCAAATCTATGATGGACAGGATGAGGATTCTCCTTCAAAAACACATGATTCACAACATTAAACTCTAAGTTGATACCCATTTGATCATCATATGATTTTTGATGATCTTATGTTGTATTCATCCTCTCAGGTATCACCTAAACCATCTTGGTTGTATTTTACACTAGTTCATGTCCGATAATTGCTGAATCTCTGACCCATGTCCAGCACATCGGATAATTGCATGGTCAGCCATACAATGATTTAAAAGGTGACATACTGATGGTTGAGTGAAAACAATTATTGTAAGAGAACTCCAATAAGGTTAAGTGCATCATCCACGAACCCCCAAAATCAAGAACACAAGAGTGTAACTTGTCTTAATGAGTCTGGATGGTTTGCTCTGTCTGACCATTTGTTTAAGGATGAAAAGTAGTGATAAGGTGTAGTTGGGAACTGAAAGAATGTTGGACACTTCTCCACACCCTATAGGTAAAACATGGATCTTGATGAGAAATTATCATCCATGGGAATACATGAAGTCTCACCACCTCATCTAGATACAACCTCAACAAATCTTCCACTGAGCTCGAGTCCTTGATTTCTAAAAAGTGGAAATATTTTGTTAAGTGATCCACTACCACCCAAATGGAGATAATACCTCCTAGAGCTCAAGGTAAACAAATAAAAAAGTCCATTGATATTTCATCCCACTTACATTAAGGAATATATAATGGCTGGAGAAGACCACCAGTAATAGGGTGTTCGACCATCACTTTCTAGAAGACCAAACATCAAGAAAAAAACTATGCAACAACAGGCTTCAGCCAAGGCCACCAAAACTGACTCCTCAACGATTAGTACATCTTTTTCATGCTAGGATGTACCACTAAAGGAGAACTATGAAACTCTCAAAGAACCATTTCTCACATTTTCAAATGAAAAAAAAATCCTTCTTTGATACGACATTCGGTGGTGTTCATCCTCCAACTAACCATCAGGGGCCTCGCCAGAAACAACTCGGTCTCTCCATACCTCCACCTCTAGATCCCCCAACTGGTACTCTTCTAAATTTTTCATAAGGGATGACAGTACAGTCATCTGAGAAAGACAACCTATTCCCCCAACTTCTCCCATATCAATATGTAATGTTGATAGTTCTTACATTACTCTCCAGGAATAACCAACTTCACACACAACATCACTACGTGACTTTCGACTCAGCGCATCAGCTAAAACTCTCCCCTTTCCCAGTGTGAATGATATTTTGATGTTGTATTATTGAAGGAACTCCATCCATTAATGATGTTGTAGGTTCAAGTCATGCTGGGAGAAAACATCCCTCAAAATCATATGATCGGTGAAAACCGCAAAGCGCTTTCCAATGAGGTGATGTCTCCACCACTTCAGGGAAAAAACCATGGATTCCAACGCAAGATTTTGAGTGGAATACTTACTTTCATGAGGAAGAAACTACCGAGAACTACATGAAACAACTGATCTCTAATGCATCATGACACTACCCAACCCCAGATGTGAAGCGTCTCAGAAAACATTAAACTGAACTCCCTCAGTTAGAACACAGAGAACTGGAGAACATACTAACTTCTACTTTAGATTATTTAAAGTTTCCTGACACTGATCAGTCCATATGAACGCCTGATCCTTCTTTGTCATAGATGTCATAGAAGTCACAACTCATGAGAAATCGTCTACGAACCTCTTGTAGTAGCCTACAATACCAAGGAAACTTCACACATCTAACACAGTCTTGGGGGATTCCTAAGAGACAACTACTTATATCTTCGATGTATCCACAGCTAATCCTATTTGGGACACAACTTTCCAAAAAGAAATGGAATTATCAAGGAAAAAACTCTCAATTTTACAAGTTCCTAAATAGCTGATGTTGATGAAGAGCTCTCAAAATAGCGTGTAGATGCTCTTCATGCTCCTTCTCATATGTAGAGTACATAAGGATGTCGTCAAGGAAAACATCCAGAAACATGTCCAGGAACTCACAGAACATAGCCTTCATCAATCCAATTAACAGATCTATATAATTAATCATGTCAAATGACATTACAATCAACTCATAATGCCCATGACGACAACAGAAAGCAGTCTTTAGGATATCCTCATTCTTCACACACATCTATTGATATCCTGACCACAAGTTGATCTTTGAGAACCAACTTGCACCATTCAGTTGATCAAATAAATCATCAATCTGCTGAATAGGTTAGCGATTCTTTATTATCACTTTATTTAAATGATGATAATCGACACCCAACCGCAAACTACTGTCATCCTTCTTCAAGAACAAAACTGGTGCACCCCACGGTGACACACCCGGCCAAACAAATCCTCACTGTAACAGACCATCAATATATATACGCATCTCTTGTAACTCAGAAGGGGATATCCTATATGGAGACATAGATATAAGAGATGCTCTTGTTTGTAGCTCGATCCCAAACTCAATCTCTCGTCGAGGGGGTAACGGTACAACCACTTCTGGAAAGACATCAGGGTACTCTTCTACAACCCTAGGAAAATCCAACTACTGAACCTCTGAAGAACTCAACATCATCTCAGCCATCATGGATGATAAGGATGGAATGGGCCTATGACCCATCAAAGGATCTCGCTCTCCAACAAACAACATTGTCTCTCAATTGACATCGAAGAAATTGAACTGCTTCCTGAATCAATCCACGATAGCCTGCAACGAATATAACAAATATATGTCGAGTATGACATCATATGGTTATATTCGTAAACATAATTAATATCCCCAAGAGCGATGTTTCCCCAACACTAGATCATATTTTCTACATACTTCAAAAAAGTCAGCTCGACCTCCAACTGGCATAGTAAACGCCAAGGGCACTGGAAGCCTCGCTACCTCAAGTCCCAAAGCGTGGACAAGGGTAGGTGATATGAAAGAGTGTGTCACTCCTGGATAAAACAAGGCATACACCAAGGTATAAAACAAGAAATGTGTAACTAGAAAAATGTATGGGTATCCTAGAGATGGAAATTATAGAGAATAAAGTATACCACAAACTCCTTCATGACCTCTCGGACCTTGATGACAACCCTCATCACGACTGCGCTCTGCTCTCTGAGGATGCGGAGCGTCACGGGGTTGTCCTCTTTCTGCCCCATCTACCCTATACTGATCTAAAGCCGGTGCAACCTACTACTGCTACCTCATCTAGAATAGCCTCAATGGAGAAACATGGAGCAGGGCACATGGTGCACGATGACTTCTCTAAAAGTTTAGGAACTCCCGCTGCGGATGAGCATGACTACAACAATAAAATAAGGTGCATGATCCCTTGGAATAGGCCCGAGAGTTGTTTCCTTTGGAAAAACAAATGTGTAGGGCTTGAACCTACCCCTGGCTAATCAAAAAACCTTATTCCCTAAAAACTGGGAACCCCAGACCACAACTATTCTTCGTGAAGAATCATGATGATTCCCCTCTTGTGAAAATACGGTCTTGTCCATAGTCCACTTGATAACATCTTCCATCTCCAGAACCTCAAGATATGGCTTCAACATAAATGGGGTGACCTGAAGCTGGATTTCTAGATGCAAATACTCCTCAAAATTCCATGCCTTGGCCTCTTCATCTGGTAATAGGTCCGAAGCATATCATAAAAGGTTCTTGAAATGGATTCTAAACTCTTGAACACTGGAGCTCCCCTATCGAAGGGTAAGAAGATCCTAATGACTGGATGCATTCACAGTCAAAGAAAGAAGCTCGACTCTAAACATGTCTGAGAACTCAACCCATGAGATCAATAACTCCCCACGATCCCTGGGGATCAAGAACCAACACTGCCTTGATTCTCCACACAACATCATCACAACCAAGGAAACCTAGTGATCTTTCCGAGCACCGATCGAACTAAAGACGATATTCACCTCCTCTAACCAGTATTCTATGACTACATATGAAATGGATCTCTCATACTTCTGTAGACTCTATTGATAAAAATCTCATAGTTTCTTCCTCCAAGTGTCATCATCGTCAACCTCTACCCTATGACAATCTGATGGAATAGCCTGCTAGACATTTTTTGTGAAAAACTGATGAGGATGTCGACCTGGAGCCAAACCTATAAAATAAAAAACCATTAGATCTCCTAAACCTATAATATGGAAGACTAAAAATTAATTAATTACTTGTTTTATTTCATTTATTTTAGGTTAATCTATCCCAAGGATTACCCATTCAAAAACAGGACCAATGAAGAATGGAGCATGATCCTTTATTAGTTCTCTAACCTGCAACTAGTATCACCTTTTTATTAGCCATTATAAATTTAAAGGCATGTACATCAGATCAGATAGGGACCTAAATGCCTATGTCTCAGCCGATCTACAGGGTTTACATCACTTGATAAACATGAATGACACAGATTCCCTACCAACCCATGCAACCTCACCCACGCATAACTCCAAACTCCATCCTATCCCTCAACCTCCCTCTGATTCCACTCTTTCACGACCCCCTCTCCACAATGTGTACCCCTCCGAGGCCAAAAATATGAGAAGGTAGATAATGACACCTCGAGTCCCGCCTCTAGTAGGCCTCGGGTTGGCTACTAGCACCGACGATATAGTAAACACACAAATAGGAGGCATTAACCTCTAAGAGAACACATGATAAAGGGAGAGAAAAGATAGACACCAACCAACTCCAACTCAAAACTGAAATACAAAAGAAAACCCAAGTTCACATATATAATGTCATGCATAAGTACTACAACTACGAGGGGAAAACTTCACGTACTCAAAGGAAGAGAAACATATGAAAACACAAGACCTAATAGCTCCCGCAACACCAAGATAGTAGAAATCATATTAATCTCCAACCTACTCAATGTGACCTGAAAAATAGTGTATATATACATAGGGTGAGTATAATAGTATACTCATTAGGATCCTCCTTGAATACTCTCATGAAAAAGTATAGAAAGAATGCTATAGAAAGTTAAACAACATGTGAAACTACCTCGTCGCCTAAAAATCAATACTAAGCTTCCAACCTCCCCATGGATACTCTGACCAAGTAACACATACAAGAATATATCATATAAAAAAGAATATTATGGGTACCCCACTACTACTTCCCCATAGGTTTTCCGCTTTTCCCCAACATCGTACGTCCTAAGCATCTCTCTCCAAAAAGTCTTGCCTGACGACACTAGTTAGAAGCACCACAATATGAACCTTGTGACACAAAACCACCATGTCCACACACCAATGTAACTAGGTAGTTTCCGGGATCCACGAAATCCCGCATAACTTGTAACATATGTTGGGTATTATACCTCAAGACATTACAGCCCATACACTGAGTAAGTATCCTCAATCCATCACAACATATACACGTTACACCTATAGTAGTCCGTATGACGTGATATCCGGAATATATGTGTATGAATAACCACAAGAAATTACGGACCTATACACACATATTTGGGGGAAAATAGCCATGGTGCCTAATAGCACAAGTATCCACCAAGAGAAGAGAGTGAGGCCAAAGGGGGTAGTCAGCCATTCACCTTCCCACTCGAATGTTAGGGAAAACACCCCCCCACCAGGTCTCTGAATCCCTGGGGTGTCAGTTTCATTTATTGACAGGGTGGAGTAGCGTATTGAAACACGAAAAGTACATAATATACTATATCTGACAACCACACTAGGGGAATAACCTAGTATTATATTCTACTACAGATAACATCTCTCAGACTATGGGATGAAAATTCTAAGACTAGGTATCCTTTAAGCACGCAACCATTTAAAGAGATTTATTAGATTACTTCATTCCTTTTTTATCAGTTCCACTTTACGTTAATTAAATGTTTAAAAATTAATTAACCATGAAAAATTAAACATAAAATTTCTTTAGTATTTTTCCTAAAGTACACTTTTTCTTCAAAATTACAACCTCATCATTATGTTCTAGAAAACTCCAACCCCATGGGTTGAAACCATTTATTCAATTATTCATTACAGAATTACTTCTCCGCATTCCCAGTAATTATATGAAAAATCTATGCTACTAAACACAAGGGGGCAGAACACGGTGAGTAGATGTACTGACCATTGTGTCTTTTCTGCCTATAATAGGAGTATAGACCCATCTTACCTTGAGAACCTAATCACAGAAATCACATGGCATACCCCACACATTGTTGTTGCTTTTGGAAGAACGATAAGAAAGAATAGATTCCTTAGATAGTGGGGAATAGTAAAATAGATAATCGACCAAAAAGATACATCAAGAATCCAACAAACATATCAATCCAATTCCATCATCCCTAGTGTACTCCCTGAAACCCACATGCATAAACTGATGTATCTCTCCACACTAGGCATTATTTTCTGCCATAATAAAAAGCCTCCATGCCCCCACATATCACAACAGCCATCCAGGCTCACATCACAGCACAATCAGCGGGAAAACGAACATCAAATCAATTGGTATCTTAGCCCTTTAAAAATCAAGTGGGAAACTATGAACCCTTTAAGGAATTATCATACAATCAGTTCTTTAATCCATCTTGAATTAACAGATTTATTATTCATAGGTTCTAAAATTCGGGAATCCTAATTATTAAGCTATCACAAATAATTAAACATGCTTACTACAACAAATTGATTAACATCAAATTAAAACAAGTAGAACCATATTCATTTACATGACTCTTTATCCATATCCAATAATTATAAATTAATTTTTTTAGGTTCTTTACCAATTTTTATCAAGAATGATACGCTAAATGAAGCAAGCATGGATATCCCACTATCTAGAAAACAAGGGGTAATAACATACGACCGATATCAATTTTTCTAACCGGTTCAAATATTTATTATATCAATTCCATTGTATTCTAGTAAGAAAAAACATGCTAACAATATAGTTTCATGTAAAATAAATGAGAAGTAACGAATCCCCTACCTCAAACAGTTCTTGACGTTCTTTATCCACCCAACGGGTCATGATCCTCCTCTCGCGATAACTGAATCCACCTGAAGATTCCATGGTACGGCAACACTAGAAAAAACCCAAGAAAACCCCATTATAAGCATGGAGATTACTTGATATAATAACTCAAAGGAGAAATAGGAGAAGATAAACCAAAAAAGAATGATGATAAAACATACCATATATCGAAGACATATCGATACAACTCTGTTACATAAAAAAATAGCAGAACTAATCCATGGAGGAAAGTTTGATTATTATACTCATATAGAATAGAAAGAAAGGTTTTAGTGTCTCATAGACGATTATAAAGAGGAATAATTAAGGAGGAAGATGTCCTGTCCATTTAGATGATTTAATGGTGTGAAGGTTTACGATACCATTGATTTCCCATTAAAAGTGGATCACATTAAACCACGTGGTTTGACCAATTAAAAACATCTCAGGCCTTAGGAATAATTAATATAGGATTTTTGTCCTTTCAATCGGTCATAGAGACCTTAATACGAGGCCATAAATGCATTTTATGTCAAAGGAAAATACTAAAGGGGGGAAACTGTAGGAAGCTAGAAACACTATTAAAGAACTCAAAATTTGGAAAAGGAAAAACATTGTTCATGAACCTCACTATTACACACTCTTCATGAACCTCACCATTAGACACTGTTTATGAACATTACCCTTTGTCACTGTTCATGAACCTCACCATTAGACATTGTTCATGTACCTCAGTGTTAGACACTGTTCATGAACCTCACTGTTAGACATTATTCATAAACCTCTCTATTAGACAATCTTCATGAACCTCACCATTAGACATTGTTCATGAACCTCACTGTCAGACACTATTCATAAAGATCACTATTAGAAAATGTCCATGAACCTCACCGTTGGACACTGTTCATGAACATCACCATTATACACTGTTCATGAACCTCACCGTTAGACACTGTTCATGAACCTCACCGTTAGACAATGTTCATGAACTTCACCATTAGATAGTGTTCATTAACCTCACCGCTGGACACTGTTCATGAACCTCACCTTTAGACACTTCTCATGAACTCAAAATTGGGCAATGGAAAGAACTTTTACCATTAGAGGTTACTGATAGAACTGTTCATTAATGTAACTGTTCATAGAATTGGAAATTTGGAAAAGGGATGATAGGTTACCATTAAAGGTTATCGATAGAACTGTTCACTGATAAAACTATTCATAGAATTGGAAATTTGTGAAAGGAAATAGAGGTTACTGATAGAACTATTCATAGTAGGTTACCCATGACACTATTCACAAAGGGTCACCGAGGACACTATTCACAGAAGGTTACCGTTACACTGTTCACAACTGTCAACCGTTGGAACTGCTCACTAAACTAGAAAATTGGAAAGGTTTTGGGGATAAGTCCCCTTGACCTCCTAAATCACCTCAAACACCATATTTTCACAATGTAATGGATAGGAGAGGTCTGGGGCATTACATATGGTCTGTCTTAGATTGTTCTGTGTAAGCTGCCTATTGCTTAACATGGGGTGGCCTAGAGAGCATCTGGTAAACCCATTTCAGCTTAACACGGGGTCACCCATAGAACACTATGTAATTCCAGAAAAATATAATTATAATTCAACCATATAGTTATTTAAATTGAAATGGTTTTGAAATGGGTTTATATATATGATTACCTAATTTACATAAATGATTTTGAATTGATTTTTTGGGATTTAATGATTTTAATTGAGCAACATGAGTGTTATTTTAAAGTGAAAATGTTTTATTTTTTATTTTCCAAAATAAATTGATGATAAAGGAATAATTTATATAATTTTTCATGTTTTTACTAAATTAAATATTTAATTACTTTAAATATCCCTTACTATTATTTTTTTCTCATCCCATGTTTTAAAACTGCATTTTGCAAGGTTTATGTGGAAATAGGGAAATATATCATATCACGGGGATAATTGTGAATATTTTTCATAAAGTGAAATAATTTTTTATTTCAAAGAAATTTATATTTTGTAATAAATGGATACTTATTATAAGTTTCCACTAGAAAATATTTTTTTTAATATTTAATAGTTTTTATAAATTCCTTAAAATAGTAAACTGAAAAGATCACCTAATGTGAATTATTATTTAGAAAAACTATAATATGTAATTTTTATTTATTAGTCCATACAATAATTTTCCTTAATGTTTATGATATCTTTGGATTTTATATAATTCATTTTAAAATTAAAACTATATTTTATTCAGGAAAAGATACATGTGATCATATAAAGAGAATTTCTTATATCAATAAATAATTTGATGTTATATATGTTTCACTAGGGATATGATTCTTTGATTCCATCTGTATTGATTGTCTTGACAACTTATCTTTATGATTCTTAGATTTTTAAGAAAAAATATTTATTTTTCAACTAATATGTTTTGATGAAATGATAAATTTTTTCAAGATCTCGGGGTGGAAATATTAATGGATTATGACTATGTGATGGGTGGATCGATTATAGCCCTCAAATGCATTAGGTAAATAAATATAACTCGCTAGGTAAATATTTTATATGTGTATGCGATTTCATGTTCAAAATATTATGTATGGATATCTTTTGAATGTTTATAAGATTATGCATTATTTCATACCTAGAAGTTAATAAAAGAGACAAATTTTAGGTCCTGTGCTTTTTAGTGAACATATATATATTTATACATGTTAAAAATGTTATAATATGGTTTTTTTCATTTTTTGATTATGTTATTCTCCCATAGATATTGAATAATTATTTATGATACTGCATAATTTTGAATCCTATATTCTATTATGATAATTTTTTATTCAATGAATCATGATTATTATATATGAAATATTGTGTTTGAATTTTAAAACTTGTGTTCATGATATCCTATTTTTTTATAATATTATTATTACATTTATTAATATGTTGATATATCCCATGATTACCCTTTAATAATAATATCATCTCACCCTTATGTCTCCTCTCCCTAACTATGAAAAATGGTTTTATGTAAGGTATATCAAAATGGTATGATATACAAGGATTAACTAGCATAATCCCAAGGTTCCATATATTGAAAAAAGGATTTATTATTTAGATTTTCTAAGAAATATTTTTCATGTTTTTTTATTTGTCACTGTGACTATTTTTTCTCACACTATACTTTATGATTTTAATCAATGATTAAAACGAAGGGGGTTTGGGATTACACATAATTTTAATAATAATTGAATTATTTTCCTCTTGAGAAACAAAATTAAATGGTATATGGAATGACTAACCTTATAACTATTCATAATTATACGTCCTATTATATTATTACCAACATTAACTTGTTTGAGATTACTAATAAACCTAATAATAAAATGAAGGGGATTTAGGAAGACCTTGGAAGAAATAAGAGTCATCTTCCTAACTATTGAGAATGTGTAAAGAAACACTCAAATGAGAATCTCAATGGAATGAGAATATTTTTCATAGTAGAAATGAAGAGCACCAAGAATTTAATTTCTATGGAATAGTTATGGAGTCTACAGAGAGAAAAAAAATATCCTAAAAAGAGATATATATTTCTATATATAATGTTGTGGATAACATGGGAATTATTAAATTATATTCTCTAATACATGGAATAACTCATAAAATTAAAAAATTATGATTTTATATTTTCTTGATTAATTTGACTTATTAATGTTTTTATGCGTTGGGTTTTGATAATTCTGTTGTTGGAGTATTTTATCAGTAATATTCTTGGTATAAGAACACTTAATAATCTAAGGATTTTTACCCAATTGTTGTTATTTAATGATTTGAAAACTTATATTAAATGGAATCGATAACCTTGAAAAGTGATTTAGAGATAAGGTGATAATGTTTAGCTATGAAAAATAGGTGATTGTTATATATGAATTATGTGGTATTGTATTGGTTACTTTGAGATAGTATTTTTATAATAATTTTGTTATTTCTGTAATATTTGATGAACATTAATTAGGATTTCATTTTACGTAAAATATTCAGTACTGTGTGATTTTACTTTTGGAATACAAGTAGAGTTAATAGATTGGATTAATATTAGTTTTCATGGAATATTTATAGCGATTCAAGTCATTTACATGTTAAAAGATAATAAAATAAATCACATTTTTTTGTATGTGACCTTTTGAAATTATTCAGGTTTGTAGTGATAAATGTTAAATATTTCGGAAAAAAATATTCTTTTAAATATTTTTAGTTTTTTTGGGTTTTGAACATGCTAATACATATCTTATAGGGGTCATAATGTTATATATCTATGGAGTGGATTAAGTAGAAAATAGGGTTTTATTATTAATTTTTAAAAAATTATTATAATTTATATATTTATATAAAACTACTTATTACATCCATTTGGATTTTGGTAAATATTTAGTGGAGGACGGTACGACTAATGGATCTTATTATTTATTAAATTTTAATTTTATTTATTAGGCAATGAAAAATTAATCTTAAATGTCAATTTCGTAGTGTAAGATATGAGATATAAGTGTAATTGATCTTACTAAAACCAAATGTGGAAATTATTCTTATAAAATGGAATGAAATAAAATAAGTATATTTTATCATGAACACTATCTTGATAGTTAATTAATACCACAATTATATGAAAATTAACTAGGAAAAATGTTTATCCCGTTATATTTATTTATAATGAATCGATGGTCTATTTCATAACTCACTAATTTAGGGTTTTTTGGTTATTAAATATTTCATAATAATGCACATTCTATTTAAAAATTTTCTATTTTATTCTCCATCATTATTTGAACATTATTGTTTTATAAATGTCCATATTTTGATTTCCCACAAATTTTATATAATTTTGAAACTTGGATAAGTGTTATTCCAGATAACTGTTAAATTTACACATCCCTCTTTTCAAGAGTAATTTTTATTAGCCATTTTTTAAATGTGGGTTATTAACAAATTAATTTTCAAATATACATCCACCGATTGCTAATCTCATGTACAAATTGAAGGGTCATAATTTATTAGGGGGAAAACAACACACCTATATTTTAAAAAATAAAACACATAAAAATAATCTAAAAACAACAAAATATTATCATTAACATTTAATCATCAAAATTGAATTGGTGATTATAAATATATGTTACTGAATTGTGAAAAGTATTTAATGGTCAAAATGAATAAAAATGTACTGATAAACTCTAAATAAATTAGACATACAATTTTAAAATATTTTTTTATTTATTTTTTTAAAGATAATAATTTAAATAATATATGGAAATTTTAAAAATAATATTTGAAGAAAAGAAAATAATTATTAAAACCATCATATGAATACTATATTTGAGGGATTTTATGGGATTTTTCCAAAAAAATTAATTATTTCTAGTGAATATTAATAATTATTAATTTTATTGAAAACTATATTTCTTTTTCCTAAATTTACAATAATCAATTTAATTTAGAATAATATTCAATGTAAAATTATTTATATTTTATTAAAAATTAAAAATTAGATTTATTTAAATTAATTTTTTTATTGAATTTTGTCAAAAAATTATATACATTAAAACAAATTCTAAAATAATGTTATTTTTCATTTTACATTTTAATATTAATGGAACATATTCTAAAAATAGAAATTGAATCCTTAAAAATATAGTGGTTATTAAGAATCAAGGGTTATGTATTTCATAAATAGGCCCCCTTTTATTTTTGGTTATTTTAAATAAAAACCATTGTATATTTTATTTCCATATAATAGGATAAATGGTTAATTAGGGTTAAAAGATGATATAAGGAAGGAAATTCACTCAAAAAAATTTAATTATGTCATTTTATGATTCTATTTAATATATATTTATCAAAATGTCAAACGTATAACATTTTATCCATCAAATTTTTATTATAAAATTTATAATATTTAATTAAAAGGAAAATTAAAAAATTTAACATTATTTCTGGTAATATCAATAATATTTTGTTTTATGAATTGAAAACATATTATTAGTTACAAATTTGTATTTGAAAGATGAATGATTTTTTTTCATGTTATTTCATTTTTAAATTTTTTTATGAAATAATTACCTTAATTTATGTTGAAATAATGACACAACCCAAGCACTCTATGTTAAAAAATCAGGTAAATATTTTAAAAAAATATATAAGTAATATTTTTTGGTTTAGTTATAGTATCCTTGGATTTTTTGAAACAAATAATATATTAGATATTTTTAATGTTTTGTATTCTAATTAAGTAACATTCATGTTGTCTTCAAATTGAAATTATGTGAATATTTCTTAAAATTTATTTAATAGTATTTCATGAAAATATAATTTATTAAATTATTGTAAATAATAAAAAAATATTTAGGAGAGGAAAAGTAGGATTTGACCCAACTTGGAACATTGTTGAGTGGTATCTGAATCTGGGATGTCAGAAAGTGTCTTTATATTAATTTATTATCTATATTGATTTACAATTTGATGATAATATATTAGGAAATGTTGGAATATGAATTTAGTAATGAATTTTTCTTATGCATAGTTAACCAATATATAGGAAAAAGAAATACTAAATCAAATGAAACTTCGATTTTATAGATTATGAATATTGTAATTTATAAGATTCTACCGTTGTGTTATATAATTTAATTTTGATTTTGTAATTTATATTATTGTGGTTCTATTGTGTTGAAACCTAATTTATTAGGGTGTATCATCCCATGATTCATATATAAACCTGTTAGATTTCACATTCGAATCCATATGTTTGGCCATCTAGGATGCATCACATATTGCATGGAGTTGTGATAGATTTTGGGATATATATGCCAAACTTTTTGAGAGTTTTATTCGAATACATTGTGGTATGTATTAGATGGATGACAATCATTGGTCTATTGGGTGTATTAGCCGTCATGAATCAAGATTTGGTGAACCATGGAGCAACGTTAAATTGAATTGAGTTATAAATGTGAAATGGGCATGAATTCAAATGTTTAATGGAAAATAATAAAATTGGAATACAAAATGAAAATGAATGTACGACATCAATTAAAATAAAGTGGAATCATGAAATGTATTTTAATAGAGAACTTGAATAGGCTAGACCATTTTAGTGTGTTTTTAGTGGTGGCTGATGCATATACATAATTTCTATGTCACCCATACCTGAATCATGGAGATGAAGGAGGGGTATGTTCTTATAGATGAATGATTTTACCTATCCTTTTTAAATTCCTACAATTTTGAGTTTCTAGAATTTCATTTTTCTAGAGACCATTCTTAAATTGAAAAGGCATCTAAATTTTTAACATTAAATTGAATTTGGTGAGAATAGTAGGATCTAGTTTTCATTTTAGGAATTGTACATGCACTTCATGTATTGGTGATGTTAAACCATTTTAAATATAATGGAATGACCTATTCTTAAATTTTTATGAATACGAATCCTGCTAAATTTTGATTTTAAATGAACTTGACAACTTCTAAATGATCCTTATATTCCAACACAACATGGGTGTTTATAAAATCACTAATGAAAAACTACTATTGGGTTACATTACTAGAAACCCAGCTTAGTGAACGAGATCCTTGTAGGACACCATATACACTTAGAAAGAGTCATTGTGAGAAATTTCCTTGTTATGGAATGATTTAAATAACTATTCCATGTTTGAAAATGGAATTGGACATAACATGACTACTTTTTCCCTTGGGGAATTAGTTATAATAGGTACTGAATTCTCTACATTTATAATTTGTACATGATTCATAGTTTAAAACTTTTAAATTATTAAAGAGTCAATGTAAATCAAAGTATTGAATTTTCAAAAATGGAACCTTATGTAGTTTCATTCTTTTTAAACCTCATGTATGTGTGGGTTGAGTTTATTTTCAAGTTTCTTTAGAATGGGAATGTGAGGGTTTTATAAAGTACCTATCCTTTCATAAAATATCATAAATGATAGGATCTTGATCTTGGTGACTTTTTTTCAGAATTAACAAATAATAGGGTCAACACTTTTTCTTGTAATAGGCTTTTCCATGATAGGTATCAAAATTAAAGCATAAATTCATTATAAAATGTTTTCATTTATTCATTTTATATTCTATTTGGTTATCATTTTCCCTAGTGGGATCTTATCCTTAATATGAAGACTTTTTTGGTTGTGTGGTAGTTCTATTCTCAACCCATGTTATGGTAATGATCATCGATTAATCCTTGATTTTAGTAGGTTTGACATGCCCAAGTCATGGTCAAAAACATAAAAGGCCTCTTAAACCTCTTATCATTTATTGTGATGGAGGACATGGTAGGTCATAATCCAGATTAATGTCTGTATGGGTTAAATGAGACTTTGTGTTAAATATCATTACAGACCACCTAATACTCAAATAGATAGTGATGATAGACTATAGATATAATCAAGGTGTTTTATTTATTCTGGAACCTCAGGGTAGTATGAATTCATTCACATACTATCCACCGGGTTTTTAAAGGATATATTGAACAAGATGAGTATAGTGAGGTAATTGATCTCATGGGTTTTTAAGTATGTACTCATGGCATCTCTGGTTTAGAGTAACCAAGTCTTTAAAATAAAAAATTTATTCCCAATTCTTGGGATGACATCCTTGAGGATAACATACTTTTACATGCTGATCTGGTTGGTTTTGGATTGGTTTTCTAATTCTATGACATATGTGAGCATGGACTTGAGGAGTTCCACATGTGAATATGAGGTGAATACAACTTAGTGTGCTTCTTATCAGCAAGTATATAACTTCTCTAGATGATTACGACATTCTTAATGTGGGGAACATTGCATCAGTTCTGGTGGATATGTCAATTAATACATGGAGGAAAATCATTTTTGGTGGATATCTATGATTGAAACCCTTGAGAAACTTATCTGGTCTCAAATAAACTTTGGTGGTAAAGCATGAATGATCACGAGTTGCCTTTACATAGGAAGGAATCATGGTTTTGTTAATGAATATGTATCGATAGATGAAGCCAACATCTTTTAAGATGTAAAACCATAATTGTTTGGATATCATCATTTTGGTTTTCATGGCTTATTAGAAACTATTAAAATGAAATTAGTGTACGCTTATTTGAGAGATGAGCATGTTCCCTATTTTGACATTGACATGTATGCACTAAGAGTGTATCAATCTCACTCCATGTAAATGTTTAAATATTTTTCTAATGAGAAGATATATCTATTGGAGTTGAGTACTGGATGCATGGGTTTTTAATCAGGATTGATTAGTCTAAGGTGCACCTAGTTTCCTATGTAGGAAAACCTTGGATAGACTCTTGGACACTATCCATTTTCTTTTGAATAGACTTCCATGCATATGCTGCTTTGGGTTCATTCAATTTTTTTTAATGGACATCTTGGACAAGTAACAATGTCTCACTTTTAAAAAAATGTATAGAGTACCTGGGGAAAATTTCATAGACTCATGTTAAATGAATCCAATGTTATGATGCACTCCTATCAGGCATGGATGTGATCTTTAAAAAGGGGGAAGATTCCACTGGGATGGATCCGAGTTACATCCTTTATCATGATATAGAAAATAATTTTAAATGGACATGTGATGGTTTGATCTTCAAATGTCACAAGAAGTATTTTATGAACATCGGTTAACAATTTTATCTTGAATTTTTGGTGCCTTGGAAGAAAGCATTATGGTTCTGTTTGCTTTACATCAGCCGTCTAGCTAGTTAGTTTTTAGAAAATTCTTCTAGTGTGTATATTCTTGGTTTTTCAGCTAGTTTATGTGTATGATCAGAAGGAACCATTCAAATCACATATCATATATGAAGATGGTATGGGAAAAGGTTTATAGTTTTTCCAATAAATCATGCATGAACAGTTTGATGGGGTTCTCAATTATATTGTTTCTGGTTGGGACACACGCTTTACATCATTGTTCTAGAAAATTTTGTGGAGCTCATTGGGTACACATGTACTTATGAGCACAAAATACTACCCCTACAGTGATGGCTAGTCTGATCACATGATTAAGGTGCTAGAGAACAAGCATTGGGCATCAGTCCTAGATTTTAGAGCCTCTTCGGAGAGGCCTATATCCCCGATTGAATTGCCATACCAAAATATAATTCATGATACTCTATATATTTCTCTATTTTAGGATTTTTATTGTAGTCCACGCCAATCACCCCTGTATTGGTTAGAGGTAGAAGAGATAGCCACACTGGGACCTTATCTTTTTTAAATGCCACATAACATGTGTGTTTACTTTAGAAGTGGACAGATACAACACAATATTTTCCAAAATCTTATGTCGATCACCATAATCTACCATTTGAGTTTGAGGTTGGGGATTAGGTTTTCCTATGTGTTTCATCCATGTTGGGACACAAGGGGATCATGATAGAGGGTAATCTATCACCCTGGAATATTGGATCGTTTGGGATTTTGGAGAGATTTAGGATAATAGACTATTGATTGCGGTTACCTCTGAGGTACAGAGCCATGGATGATGTCTCCCTTGTTTATTAGATACAATATTAATATTTAGACCTATCTAATTCCTTTTAGATCGAGGAGGTTGAGTTATAGTTTGATGTGCCATTCATGGAGCATCATATGCGTATTGTGGATCATATTATGAAGGTTCTACAAGGCCAATCCATTCCATTAGATTGAGTGCTATGCGATTTTGGTTGAGTGCAGGATGAGAAATAGGAGAGGGAAGATGGAGTATGATCACAAAGGTTTGTGGTTTTCTCATAACAAGCTTCACTACCATCAGAAAAGAAATTCAGGGACAAATTTATTTAAGGGAGGATGTTTGTAAGAACACAGTCCTTCATTGAGGTATGAATTACTTGTTTTCCATCAATTCTTAGAATAGTATCTTAAATATGGCCTACTATGAATTATCATTGAGGTCATATTGTTTTGGGGGTGTTCAGAGCCGGTCTAGAGCATGTAACCCATGTTTTGGGTGAACAGTGGAGGTCGAACTGTTAAGGAAAACTGTATGGTTTGGTTCATAAGACGGTGTGTCTAGTTATACAGTTTTTTCATGAACATCGAAGTGGCTCTTAAAATGTTTTGTGCATGGTTATAATATCACACTAGTAAATAATGTTCTCTTCCCTATGGATATAGAAATACTTCCATGACCCATTCATTGTTTTCCTAACCATGCGCCTAAATAGTGTGACATGTGCCATGTTTGAAATTTTATATTTTAAAATTAAATTAAAATTATAATATAATGAAAAATTACGTTTTCACCTTAAAAACAACAACTCACCCCTGTGGAAAGCTCTACACCTAGAATAAACTAGTAATTGAGCTAACTCTTTTATTTGAGTTCAGATTCAAAAGTTGACCATCTCCCCAGATCTATAATGATAGGATCTTATATCATTTTTAATCTTATTTTCTTCTTCTTGATATCGACTTTACATTTTGGGTTTAGGCTCAGATATCGTAATTTCTCATTATTCATTTATTCTTAAAATTTCTCCCAATCTGAGATGAATCAGAACATTATACTTGATGAGCTATCACAGAGCTATTGTATGTGGTCTCATTCCTTTAGATTCATGGTAGGCCATTATATATGTTATCTTCTTGAATGAATATTTTACAAGTGTCACTGGAAATTAAATTCAATTACTAGAATTTCAAGGCATGATCTAGGTGATTATAAATCCTTATTGAATATTTTTAGAGGCTGAATACCTATAATGTGAAGAAACCCTTGGTTGTTGTTGTTAAATGGACCATTTATGGATTTAGGCCTTGGACACCCATAGTGTGCCTCTTAACCCTTTGAAATGGGATGTTTAATTTGAATTCATAATGGGGATTAAATTATTAATTGTTGAATTGTATTCTTATTTTATAATTTAACGAATTAAATGGGAAGGGATGAGTGAGCACGACCCTTATCCCTTACCCTTGTTTAGCATGTTATGATTCTATTGCATTAAATTGATTTCAAATGGGTTTTAGATATAAACCATGTTATGTAATGGATTGTTTAAGCTTGGGAAGGTATTTTTAATATTTTTCCAATTTGATTTAAATGATATCTAAGGAATATTATATCTTATTATGCATGTGAGGCTAGTTTTTATTTAAAATTACGTTGTGTGTAATTGAAAGGCCCAGCCTTTTGAGGTTTCCCAATGAATGAGTCACATTTTATGTGAGATGTATTATTCTGTCATTGGTTTTAACCTTGGAATGTTATATTTAGTGTTTAAATGGAGTTTAATGGTGGAAATACATAATATCCATCGGCGAATCAAAGATCTAATTGATGGATTCCATAGACAGACTTATTACACTATTAAATTATATTCCATGGGTGATTCATGAATACAATTTAAGGATACCAGGGATTGAATAAACGAAATAATCCTTGATGATGGAATCGGTGAATCATGGATCTGAATGATGGATTCCATAGAAGAACTCATCCGGGATTAATTTATATACTCAGTGAATCATAGATCTTAATTAAGGATTACATGGATGGAATCAAAAGAAAACTATTACATATACCCCATGTGTAATACCTAGGGATTCCTTAAAGGACCACCAAGTATAGACACATATAGAATGAACTTTACCTCACCTAGAGTGATATTGGGTTCCTCACAGGTTCACCGGGAGTGGCCTGTAGGGTGTTGGTGGAAATCATACCTGGGTGAAACATGAATTACATCTTAGTAATGTCAAGTAAGGGTATATTATAATTTAATAACTACATTGATACCCTAATTAAATAATTGGAATGTAAAAGATATGCTTAGGTTCCAAATTGATTAAACAATAAAAGAATAAATGAACCGTCTCCTAATACTAAGAACAAACATGGATTTAATTTCAACACATATCATTATAGACGGCGTGTTTAGGCATATATTTGTGCTATTAGCTATATTATGTATTTTATAATTAATCTGCATCTCGATACATATAAATTCAATGAAATTTAATTTTAAAATTTAATTGATTAAATGAGATGAATATTTACTTTTTAGTACACACTGTATTTGGGTCACATTTTCTTAAAAAAATAGATTATATGATTACAGGTATCGATAAGGGAATTCACCCCAATATAGGTACATGATATGGTGCTTAGGTGCATGAGAGTATAGGTCGAAGATGAGGAAAGCGATTCAATTGGGATTCTTCAAAACATTTTCAAATTTTGGGACATGTATTTTATATAACTATAGAGAACCTAATTTGGAAATTTTATTAGAAACATGTTACATGTATCATCATCTTTAATATGAAATGACATCTATAATTGATTATACTACCAATAATACACTATTTATTTATATTATATACCTTACAAATTCCACTAATTTTAAGCTATTTTATCCATTGTTTTAAACTATGTCGTTGAGAACATATTTCTCCAATTACACACCTAGTCCCTCACTACTATTTGAGAACCATTGGAATTTGTTAACATTCACTCAGGACCATGTGGCCAACATGGCACGGAGCACTGTTGAGTGTCATCTCGGCCCAAGATTCTACAATAAAAATCATATATTAGACCAAATGATAGTAATAAGGTTTAAAATATAACTACAGTCCACTAATTGTATACTTTAATAGCTAATTTATATTTCTGGACCCCTAAATAGTAAAAAACATTGATATCTTTGTAAATTAGTAATGGATTGCGGGGTTTAAAACGAACAGATAAGGAAAAAACCTTTCTCAAACTTATTAAAATGTTATTATATAAGATAATTTCAATTTATCCTCACCATATCACTGAAATATATTAATTTTGATCCACTTGAAACTTAAAATTAATTTATATTTACTTACTACATTAAGTAACTACAAGTGTGTCTCTATCCTGAATTATAAAATAAACCTCATATCCTCTGTTGATTACGAAATATTATCCATCTAGATCTAATAAAACCTTTACAATTATCTTTCTATATAATAATACCACTATTTGGAGCTTCTATAATCCTTAAAATTATATTATAGGAGTTATTAATAAAGAATCTAAAGGAGGCCAACTGAAGAATAGGTAAACATCCTACACGACCTCTTCCAATTTTTTATACATCCAATAAATTTGTATTACTCATCATCAAATAATAAATTAATTATAATAAATATATTTAAATGTTATAGTTATTATATAACTAATATAATTCACCATAATTTCTATAAAATGAGAAGTGAATGTATTGTTAATGCGTACGTGTGGAATAATGCCTCCATGTAGTGATACAATCCTTTTTACATAAACATCATTTAA
The DNA here is from genome assembly GCA_963277665.1 of Viscum album. NCBI lineage: Eukaryota > Viridiplantae > Streptophyta > Magnoliopsida > Santalales > Viscaceae > Viscum > Viscum album. The sequence goes on along the minus strand of OY728128.1, from coordinate 1,740,305,637 downwards.
GGATGGTTATTTTGATAATTTTAATGCCTATAAATTTTATTTATAGCAAAATTAATCTTATTTAATTATTATATAGTATCTAATATATTATATTCAAATCTATCGGTAAATAATGACATCACACATGGGTATATGTGGACTACCACATCCATGAAGTAGTGTGATTCATTTTTAGTGTTTGATATACATTGATGTCAATAAATAAAGATTTAATGAATATATATATTTTATATATGACATGATAATTAGTCACTAATGTTTAATTATACTTTAACATTATTTTTTCCATCTCCCAAATGATGAAAACAATGTTCATACGTTTGTATTACCTACTCTCACCATGAATGGTGTAATTTGTTTTTTCATATCCCAATTTTATGGGTGAATCTATATAAATATATATATATATATATATATTCTATTTATATCATGACTATCAATATAGATATAATTGAACCATGTTCAATGTATAAGGACTAGATCTTCTAAATTGAAACACTAACACCCAAAAATGATGATTTTGATAAGGAATTATTAATGAATGGGTGTCAAAATGTTATGGGTAAATCATATTTGATTTTAAAATTATATAAATTGTTTTTTATGGTTTTATAATTAACCTAAATTTATTATTCATGAGGTAAATGAACTTTTTTATCAACATAGACTTGACGTAATAGTTTCTCTTTTCATGTTAATTTCCTTGAGATATATTTCATACTCACTATTTGATTAATTTTATTGATGTGTGTAAATCCACTGAATATTTTATATGATTATTTTATGAAAATAATGAGAATTTAAAAAATAATTATGTTTCTCTATTTAATGAGGTTATGGATTCATATATTACCAAAGTGGTATGTGTTATTTTTCTCTATATTGATTTGTTATTAAATGTATGATGTTATGACCATATTTACATTGATAAGGTGAGTATACTGAACCTTTCTGTGTGTATTATTGATTTTATTTATTTTCATGTTATTTAAAGCTTCATTTTAAGTTATTCTTTCATGGGTATTAACAATAAATTACTTACAAACATGTAATGTATTTATGTTTCTGTCCCATTTTCATTGGTATTATATATTATTAAATTTCAATTGATGAAATTATATGACCCTAATTTGATAAATACCATTTAAAATTATTCTCCATTGTTTATTCATTGAATTTTCCTATAATAATGCTATATTTTTTTATTTGGTACTTAAAATTACTGATATTTTTCTTGAGGATAAACATATATTATTTCTTTTTGGTTGGAATGATTATTCTACTTTGTCAATGTCTTATTTAAAAAATTTCAAAATAGTTTCCAATTTCTCGTATGAATTTTGAATTTTAATTTTAACCATGTTTTATTATTTATAAATATTATTCAATGTAATATTCCTTTAATTTCACAAATGGGGTCATTGTGACCATTTAACAAAAATGTGTAAGGAATCGTTTTTTTAGTATGTATGGAATGAAAAAAGTTTCTTATCATCATGACCGCTCTATGCATTAACAATTGTTGTATAATTTTTCATTGTTCATTTGAAATAAATTCCTTAATTTTTTTTAAAAAATATTTTTCTTTTATATGTCTATTTATAAAATTAAAATGGTATTTTCCTCTTGAAATGCTCCAAGTTATATTTAACTGCATTCACATCAATGAGAAAATCCTTTAATGTTACATATGAACAACTGGGGATATGATTCAATGATACTTCCCTTATTTATTCCCTTGATGGTTTATTTATACAAAGAGGGGATGTCAAGAAAACTTTTTTTATATTACATGGGTTATGTTATGAGTAAATATAAATTGTTTTCATGATCTTCTGGATTACATATTAATGGATTTGGATTACTTGATGGGTGGGTCTATTATAGACCTATAATGCATTACTTAAATATATATAACTCAATAGATAAAAATGTTTTGCTAGAACATAATTTCATGTTAAATATTTTATTTTTAGAAATAGTTTTCATGTATATAATATTATGTTTGGACCTAGTTTTATATACATATGTTTATGAAAACAATAGTTTTATTTCTATAACATTATGAGTAAACCTCGTTATTATATTATATATTACAAATATTAGAATCTTTTTTTCAAATTCCCATGTTTAAATTTTTTTTGGATGGCCTGTGATTTTTTTATTGTTTTCCACACTTTTTAATATTGTAATTTTGTATTATAATGATTAATTCAATGACTCATGTTTATAAACTATGATAGATTTTGTTTGAACATTTTATTTTATGATCATGATAACATACCCTAATTATTATCTTATTAATTGATATTATCTTTAATTTATATCTACCATTTTTACCCTCACTAAGCATATGAGCTCACTCTTTATTATATTTTCATTTTCTAGGTTCTAATTAATAATATTAAATAGAGTTTGTTAAGAAAGTTATAATGTAATAATAACATTATGATAGAATATAAATAATATTAAAAAAAGATATTTATGTATATAGTCTACAAATAACCTAAATCTATTCATTTTATTGATGGATCAAAATGGAATGTTTTCAATATTAAATGAAAATGATGAAATATTTTTGTATCAAAATCATAGTTTTCCAATAGTTGAAATCAAAAAAGGATTTTTTCAATACATGGAGAATATGTTTAGTGATTTTTTTATAACACTAGTAATAAACCTATGTATTTGATAATATCATAATGTTTTGTTAAGATAGAGATTTCATTTTTTTCTGAGGAATTCATCACACTTTGAATAGTACATGTGGACGTGGTTTTAGAATATATTTATCAATGGGTAATAACCAAGAAAATATTTGGATGAGAATATATAAATTATCATTCCAATTCTTAGTGGATGTTAAATTAAAGAACCCCTTGTTTGTATATAACAAGGTATATGATTGGGTTGACACATATTTTTCTTTTGAACAATTAGGGGGGTTTTAAATTGATAATTAACAAGGATAACAAAGGTAAACCCTAGGGTTTCAATTATTGAAATGTTGCTTTCACTATTTCTACAACTATTGAAATATTTTTCATGATTACATGATACCTCACACTGAATAACATGTACCATACTATTATTTTGGGTTTTATTAAATTTTTGGATGAGAGAGGTTTTATGATAATTACAAATGTGATGAGAAATGCAATGATTGTACACCTGAGAAACCAAATTAAATGGGATATGGAATGAGAAGCCGTGTGATTTTTTATAATTAGGTATCATGTCATATGAATAATAACCACAAAATGGGTGTGATTTTTCATACCCACCAAATAAGGGAAAGATGTAGTTTCTGAAGGCCATGGTGGAATAAGAAGACAGTTTTATACATATTTGTAATATGGGAAGAAAAACTCAAGGGTTTATGTCAAAGGAATATGAATTTTTTTTGTTTTTAGAAATGAAGGACACAAAGTTGATGATTTTTTTTGAAACAATGATGTGTTTTATGAATGGAAATGAATATATTTGTAAGGAACAATTAATAGTAGAATTTATTATGTGAAGGGAATATGATAATTATCCGAGTCAATGCCAAAATTCTAGGGTTAACACTATGAGTAAAGAAATGACTATGTTTTGTATATCATTTTAGTGGAAGGATTATAATGTTCATGTGTTGGGACTCATAAATTATATTTTATAAGTGTTTTATCAGTGTTATTTTGGGAATATGATTCATGACACATAAATTAATTTTTATAAAATTTTAATAAACATAAAATTTACAATATATTTCTTTTATGGTAAATTTAATATTATTAATACCTTGTGATTAACAAAACATTGGGTTTAAATGAAAATAAATTATAAAAATTTCAGATAAATATGATCATTATAATCTAGTTTATAATTCGGTGGGTTTTAATTATACTAACTAAAATATGAATATTATTGTTATCTATTTATTCTTAACAAAATAAGAATAATTTAGATGTAAAATAATAGTTTTATAGAAAGATATATTTTTCCTAAAGATAAATTAGTTTCTATAATGGACATAATTAAATATTTAATTTTACTAAATTTAAAAAGTTAGTGGATAAATTAAAAATATTATTTTAAATTGGAATACTAAAATTATCTTACTGTGAATCTTTTGTATTTTTCTAAAAAGTTTCATTTTTCATTGAACAGTGAAAGATTCTAAATATAAAATGAAAACAATATTTTTTATCAAATTATTCATAATGTTGATTTATATATGGAATTATTTATATAGTTAAATTAGTTCAGATATATATCATGGAATCAATTTTAGGTAATTTGGAACACATTAATATTGAATTTAGATATAATAACATTGTGAGCTTTGGAGAATTTTATCTTTAAGAATTCTCTTTCTCAACACACCCTTGATATTAATATAATATTATTTTTTTCACCAATGTAAATTGAATTTTTTAAAAAATATTCCATACTTAGAATCATAATAGTTTATAATTTCTTATAAATTTAACATAATTTGTTACCGCAATGAATAGTTAGTTAAGTTAAATGTAATTATTACAGTGAATGTAAAAAATGGGTTTACTATGGGGGTAAAACTAAAATGATAAGGATAAAAATAGCCTATAAACTTGTCTAGAAACAATTATACAGACATTTTTAAACCCTTAAACCTCTATGAATTAAAAATATTAAATTTTCCCCTTTTTACATATAAAAACTGTGGTATCACACAATTAATTTCCAAAATGCTTGGTTTTTTTCACCCCCACATAGAAAAGGCCACCAACTATCCTCAATTATTAACACATTTAAACATTTTTATATCAGAAAATACCTACAAAAATAACAAAAAATACCAATACCATCATCTTATAATCATTATTTTGTATATAAATCCAACGTACGAAGGAGTTAGTTCAAAAGTAAGTAGGATACCTGAAAAATAGGTATTTCTTTTCTATGAGTATCATTATTTTATTTATTTATCCCAAAAATAAAATTAATATTAAAACATTATTATATGATAAACAATTATCATCAATATATTCTTTTTATAATTAGCTAGTGAACTATCCATCTCCACTACCTTCAAATGGGTTATTAAATCATCATTCATGTGTACGGTAGACTAAATCCTCGCAAATCGATGTCATTCATTCTTTAATTACAACCTCACACATTTGGGTATGTTGAAATATATAAAGAATATATATGATATTTATGAAATAATTATACCCCAATAGTAATTATATCTTATATTAATTTTTTTGGTTCCGTTCAATAAGGGATATGAAAACGTTGCTCTCTTGTATAAAAGAATACTTCCTCATGGAGCAATAAAAATCTCCATTCAAGAACGCTTCAAAAAGAAGGTGATAAGGAAACATATAATGATTTTTATTGGTATAGATGAAATAAATATGATATTAATTACATATTTATAATTATTTCAATGTAACACATTATTGTATTTTTATTTTGCTTCTAATTAATTATGATAACATCATTCGTATATATGTGGACTACTGCATTGAAGTTGTGATGTGACTCTATTTTAATAACCACACCAAATATATGGTATACATATTTATATTCAAAGAAATAATATATATGTATGATATAATGATCATTAAAGAATGATTATATATTTCTTAACACCTTTTTGTAATGATCATTTTAAAATAGAAGTGTTACACAGGCATACATACAACACACCATATTCATGATCATAAGATATGTCATTTCCCTAATCCATCATTCATTTTTTTCCCAAAAATATATTTTTTTCCTTATATGATAATTTTCAAAATAATATTATTTAGTTATTGTGACTATATTATATACTCATGAACAAAAACATTCATAAAAAATCATGAATGAGAAAATAGGGAAACAGATATCAGAAAAAATTAAAATAATGAAATATTATATTTAAATGGATGGTAAATAGTTATAATAGGATCATATATTATATTATAAATATAATTATGTTTCATGTGAAAATTACTAAAATTCATCAAACCATTAAATAGTGATTTAATATACTCTCAACTAATGTAAAGTACGATGTAAGGAATTTTATATCAAATTACATTACAATGAGAAATATTTGTTATTATGTTCAATTTCTGCTTTATGTAATGTATGTACATCCCATATTACATTTAATATGTTTATTTATTCATAATTAATGGTATTTAGTGTTTCACTTGGAATCATTTCTTCCCAACTGATTTGACAAGAAAATTTTAAAGTGGTTGTACAATATCACATTGTTTTGTGATTTTTTACATTATCTAGAATCAATCAAATTGTTGTGATCATTTTTCAATAGATATTTTATTTATCATAAATATTCATTTTCATGCAGGATTTAAATTCTTATTTCTTAAATTTTATATATTAGAAAAGGTTTAATTAACTATGTAAATATTGATAAATTTGTATCCATTACTCAATATAGATATATATTGTTATGGAATATTGATTCACGAATTAAATCAAATATTATATATAAATGGAATTATTTAAAGCTATTGTGATGGTTGGTGTAGCATCCAACCTTGTAATCCACATTGTGGGGTCCATAGATGGTCAGTTAGAGGATTTTAAGCGTACCATCCCATATACCAAATGTTGTCAACATACAGTAGGGGCCCAGGTTGTGTAAATGAGGAGAATACTCCCTCCTAAGTTATAGTGTATAAAAAAAGTACATAATAAAAATTTGTGTAAATAATAATAATCATTAATAATCCAATATTAATAAGTAAGACGATGAAAAATAAAAAATAAATATGCAAATGATTATTATGATCATGATATGGATGTATACAAAAAAGTGTACATATGATATTAGGGATACTTGAATCCACAAAATGATATCCAAAGAAAGAAGGGGAAAATGCTACAATTACTATCATGAGAATATTCTTGGACCTTTATGCTCATACCCCACTATAGAACTCAAAATCAAGAAATGGAAAATGGAAAATACCACATATATATACCTATAATCATGAAGTATATATTGGCTCAATAGGTTTCCCAAGAAGGTTTTGAGATATACGTAGTAGGCATCCACCAATGGTGTCATGATCAATCCATTTTGTGAATAAAAAATGACCATTGTTAAACTTATAATAAAATTAAATGAAATATATATTTATATATAGATATATATATATAAGCAGGACTGGTTTTATAGTGGGATACCTGACTATAACTGCCATATTTTTCCTAATTTGGATGTATCTAAACCAAGGTGCATCTGTGCAAGTATCATATATAGTGTAATGGGATATTGTAAATATGGTACCACGATATGGATAGTTCCCAAGAATGTGACTTGTCTTTGAAAAGGAATCCTTTATTTTAATTAATTAACCTCATTTAATATATATATATTTAAAGGCCTCTATTAAAAATACATGAGTGACATCTTGGGCCCTTCCACGGAGATCCATACCTTGATGCACAAGTACCACACAAGGAGTGAAATGAGTAATCAGCTATAAATTAGTTTGTCCAAGGAGACACATAAATAGACTCCCTTGTATCACTCTTGAAATTGGTGAAATCATATCTCTGGCCCCCTCCCTAGTATCTCAAGAAAAGGATAATGTATAACTCATGACCTGGTATGACCAACTATCCATGTAGGGTCCTGAAAAATCTGCAATGGAGAATGGGAATCCTCTTAATTTGACAATGGATTCTACCCAATTTTAATTTATAGAATTGGAAACAAATATGGAGAATACTTATGATTGGAAAAGGACCGACCGGTCCACGTACTGGTCTACCATTGATGGTACGTGGCCAGTTCGGCGAGCCGCCCCCGTTGCAGAACAACATCATTCACGAAAGGGATATGGGAACTCCTCCGTGGGCACGAAGCACGACTGACGCCAATGCGATCCTCCATCACGAACAACCCCAGCCACAAGATGCACCCACTGGCCCAGACCACGCATGCTCTCATTCGCGGAACAGAGGCAGAGCCCTGTTTTTCTGCAAACCACCAATTTGGTTTGTGGATGAGGTGCATTCAATGCCCCCACGAGTAAGAGATTGACCAAGTCATCCATAAACTAGGTTTTCGATCATGGGCCTATGAAAAATGTGTGGCCTGACCACAAATACGTCTCTTTTCACCCCTCTAAAAAATGACATCTAGGGGGAGAAGAAAGAGATCGATCGGATTCGGGTGGAGGAATTCCGGAGGACGGAGCTTAGGATTTCGCGAACAGCGAAGTCCCGATTCGCAAACTAGGATGGGTATGAAACTGGAAACTCATTAATAAGGAACCAAAAAATTCATAACAAATTGGTGAACTATGAACATAAAAATAAAAAAACACGATCCATGGGCCCTCCACGGATGTACTCCCCGTGGACCAGGGAGTTTATTCCCCTTTTTAGATCTGACGCAACACGTAGAACCCTCCTATATAGGAGAATCCCTAACTAGATAACCCCTGACCAGCATTTCCCCTAGCCACTATTGCTCGCGTGGACTCCACCGCATACCAACCTGGTACGCAGGTCGAACCCAAAGCTGCGTACTGCCCTGGTACGTGGGATGCCTATCAATCCGTGTACCACCTTGGTATGCAGACGACATCTCCAGCCGCGTAGCACCCCCCTACACGAAGGGCGCCACACCTCATGCACCCATTCGGCCCGCCAACTCCTTTGGTGTTCACATTCCCCATCCAGATAAAACCCTTCCAACTTATCCCGATCATTAGTAATCCCTTCATTGTCCTATTCATCGACCCCAATCCAAGGCCTCTACCGAAGCCACCAAGCCCATATGATGAAACATTCAGGCACATCAGCACGCCACTTTGAGTTCACATACCCATAGTAGGAAAGGAAAAATGGGTTTCCTCGACCCTTAATAAGATTCCAAGGCATTCCTGAGTTCACATCCCTACAGGAGTGCGGGGTCTGAGCCCAGGAGCCCCCTTTCTGCCTATCCACTCTCCAGGATTGGGGGACCCCACTAGCATTTTCTTTTGACGAGCGCCAGCGGCGACCACATCTCCCCTCTCCTGAGAGTGGCTGGGCATCCCTCTTGGAGTAATCCTCACACCATCTTCACCGAAAGATGATGAACCTTCCCTTATCATCACGGAAGGTTCATTTTTCCACTGCGCGACTTCTACCTTCCTCCAACATTAGGGAGAAGGAGAGTCCCATGGTCCTGGCCTTCTCCTCTGCCCAACGTCTTCCTCCTCTTACCTTAGTAGTAAGAATGTGTGAGGATTTCCAAGTCAGTCTCATTCTCTTGTTTCTCACACTGAGCATAAATCACGTGGGCTTAGAGATTTGTGATGGTCATAGCGTTCACATGGTGGTGTCAACATAATGAACTACATGGGTTCTGATCCCTATCTCCTAAACAGGGAACGTAGGAAGCCACCTCGAGGTTCAATCCCAATTTTGGCCACTAACAATGTGTAAGTCCTAAACATGGCCCCTCATAAAGAACTACGTGGGTTTTAATCCCAATATATTAAGCGGGGTACGTGGGATACCTCGTCGATGTTCAATCCCAATAATAGACAACTCTCACATGTAAGCCCTAATCTTCCAAGAACTACGTGGACTTCGATTCCCAAACAACCGGGATACGTAGGAAACCTCCCCGATGTGCAATCCCAATATCTATGTCTGATACACATCTATCCCTACCAGCCCATGTCCTTATACTCTAGCAGGACCATCTTCAGCCCCATGAAATCACATCCCATGGGTCTTCTGGGCTGCATTGGCATAAGTCCCACACCATCTTTGACTGGCCATCTCTCACCCGTGTGTCCTTGCCACAAGACGTTAAACAGTATGGTTGGGTCCTTGTTACATGACATTAAAAGGTGATGTTTCCCGTCAAGTGGAACTAAACTACATGGATTTTGATTCCTGTCATGGGGATATGTAGGAATCCTGTATCACAGGTTCGATCCAAATGCTCAAGTCATTATCTTTCCCCCTGGATGATAATGAATTCCAGAGCACCCAGTTGTGAGGCTTCAAACCAGTGCCGTCTCAATGAGTCCAAACTCATCGGAGTCATTAATCCAATGAGGGATGGTAAAACTCAGGCCTAAATGATTCTAAATCCCTACATTCAACTGACCATTTCCAACTAGGAATAATATGTGGATACAATGCTTGGGTATAAACCAATGATTCGCAAACATATGAATATGTCCTAAATCTTTAAGAGAGTCCCAGAATAGGCAATAATTCCCCCCAAAAAGGTGAGATGAGCCCGACATCCCATCCTCTCGACCAATGTGAGTTCTTAAGCATCGCTGGCCGAATCGCCCAACGAACGCCTGCCTTTGGAAAGTAGGTCCATGTATCATTGGTATAGAACTGTTGGGAGTTTCGAAACGAAAATGGTACACCTGATATTAGTTATTAAAAAGAACCCAAACATCACTAATCAACCGATGGGATGCACATGTCTTCCCACCCTAGGTCGAAACAAAAATGGTGAACCCGATGTGAATCTTTATCCAAGCATGACAGATTTATCCTAATACTACTCTATTCCACCTTATACTCACAAGGAGGACAAATAAATTTCATTAATTACATATGGGATTATGAGATGTTGCTTTGAATAGTTTTTTTCGATTTGTTAAAAATATTCATATATGTACCAATCAGAACTCCCTTCGGTCCAATGGCATCATGGAGGAACTCAAAGACATGTACTTCAAGAAATACAGTGACCGGACATCCTCACCAACAAAGGACCCCGTCACCTACTCAGCGTCTTCAACACTAGGTCTCAGATGCGTTGATCCAAGAGTTCCACCTAAACAGTACTCTCCCGATGGTGGACGTGGCCATGAACACCCTCTAATCCCCCAAGACCTACTGGTCGTCTGCCTAGCAGCAACTGCGAAAGTAGATCCAGACGGCTCATGTTGCCATCTCAAACCGTTTTGGGAGTCTTTCCCTATAACGAGACAACGCCTACCTCCCTTATCACAGGGAGGAGGATGAGGTTGACACTGAGGGATTCATCCCCACTAAACGGGGTTTACACTCTAAGGCCCCCACATGAAGACATCGTCATGGTTACACCGCGACTCAATATCCTCATGCTAAGAAGGATGTCACCCTGAGGATCCAGGCCCATGCTCCCCAAGCTCTGGCCCCTCGAACCGCCCGACAAGGGAGGAAAACGTACAACTAGGGACTGGTCATCACCCTTATCCCTGAGGAGGAGCTCTGCTGCCTAGTCATGAAGACATATTGTGAGCAGGCACATACACATGTTCGCTCCTCCAAAGCCGACCATCCAGACATGGCAGCATCATACGAGCAGGCGTGAATCCCCGGTGAGCTCCATCAAGCCTGTCACTCACATAGAACATCACCTACCCAGTAGGCACATCTCCCTGCCTAGGGTCATTAAGCCCACCAACCAGATGTGGTGGCAACCCAGCGCCTGCAGGACTAGCTCCTAGCAGATGATCCTGACACCTACCATCCTAATGTGGTGGCGATCAACAAAGCATGTCATCTAGATGTGGAGGAAATTAATAGGTAGGCACGTCTCCCTACAAAAAAGGCCACTGACACGATATGGTGGGGAACCAACATATGCAGGGCCATCTCCATATAGATACAAGTAAATTCTGCCATCTCGATGTGGCGGCAAATGGAGAGATAAACCAGCATATCCCATTACAAGGGCAGACTCGTTCACCTGCCCTGACATAGGAGAATTTTCAGTACCCACTGACCACCAGAGGATTAGAGCAGGATATTCCTACTCCGATACCAAAATGGGCCTTTATACCTGTTCCAGCCAAAGATGTCTCTACATATCCTGGAAATGATGGAGGAGCAGGTATCGATCCCAGATCATAACTTGCAGACTTTCCAGAATGTAATTGCATCAGCGGAAACAGTAAGGACTCGGGCTCATGATCTCATCTCCCTAATTGAGGTGACCCATCTATGTGACGAGATAGCCTCCACGGAGCATATATGCATCCCCGCTTCTTCCCAGGAGGTTCATCGGCCATATTTGGAGATACAAGGGAAACCAGATCGAGTAGCTTCACTCGTTCCAACTAGGGGACACCGGTCAATCCTGGTGGATTCTACAGAGCAGGCATATATCCCCGTTAAAATTCAATATGTTCATTGGCATATCCTAGCAGCATCACGGGACCCAATTATAAAGGGACCCAAAGCTGAAGGTCATTATCAACAAAAGACGACCACCAATGCCTACAAGAAAGCACCCCGAACGCGCTGAAGGAAGCCGAAAAATAAAGAGCGGGTTCATGACTCTACTCTGTTGGAAGCTGAGGTTCCCAATGCTTCTAAGAACATTTCGAAGACTGAAAATCCTACCCACCCATTACCATATTATGGGAGTGTCAGTAGAAGTTGTGAAGGTCCTCCCCGAAATGTCACTACCAGCAGCTCTGAAGGTCCTCCCCAAAGCACCCGTGGGGGACTCCCCCATGGGAATATAACGATCGATCACGAGAGCTTCTCTTTTATGTGAGTCATGGAATCCCTCCACGTGACCAGAATATCAAGTAGCAAGAAGGCCCTCCACTTGTTGTGGTCCACTTTCAAGGTCCTCCCCAAGGTATACATTGCAAACACTCTCCATGAAGTGGGACCACCGAATATGATAGTATTACTCACTATCGTAGTCGCAACTGTGGAGGCCCTCCCTACAGTGATGTCTCATCATGACAATAATTCCCTACCCTTTTCGTGGTCTTCCTTGAAGGTCCTCCCCAGGGGTTACGTTGAAACGACACTCCACACAGCCAGGCATCAAATCACAATGGTAGTCCTCACTATGTTGGAAATGGAGGTCCTCCCTGTAGAGATGTCAATCAACGAGAAGGCCCTCCCCTCGTTTTGGTACATTCTGAACGCCCTCCCCAAGGTGTACCCCGTAGAAAGTCTCCCTACGTCAGCTGTGATAGTAATCCTCACCATTGCGGTAGTTGTGATTGTAGTCCTAGCCACCATGGCCGCCATTGTGAAGGTCCTCCCCACAATGGCCCCAAGAAATAATAAGGTCCTCCCCTTGTCGCAGTGTGTCTTGAAGGTCCACCCTAGGATGAACATCGAATTTCAAACCCTGATGGTTATCCTCACCATGATGGAAGTCATCGAGAAGGTCCTCCTCGTAGTGACATATCATATCGACAGGAAGGTACTCCCCCTGCCGAATCATGCATAGAAAAGACTTCATATGTCGAGGCCCTCAGTAGGACGAGATCAAGCATGTCAGATTCCCAGCTAGTCACCAACAACACCCTTCTTTAATCAGTAGAAGGTCTGGGGCCACGTTCATCTTCTGAACCACCTCAGAATCACCCACATGATAATTCAATACCTACTGGCCCCACTTCCTCTGACCACACTATCGGTGAGCATCTCATTTGGGCCAACTAGGTAGAGGAATCACTAGAGGCGGAGTATGCATACATGCTGCACCCAAGGAAATGACTGACCAGAGATGGTGTACTAGTTATGTTTTGGCCCATGGCCACCTCTCAATTCAACATACCCAGAATGTTTCCAGAAGAATGTTCACAAGACATCTGCTTCAATATATGGAAAACCCTCTACCGGCTGAAATCATTATTCATGACTTATGATTCATATGTATACCATGTTAAGATAATAAGATACCTCCTGCGTCACATCAACCAGTAAGCTCTTCCTTCGGTGCAGCAACAACGACCTGGGAGGCGTAAATGAATCCTTGAGTTCGCATGCATCCGTGCACTGCACTAGTTGCGCCGCCTCATTGGTGATGCTTTGAAGAGAGTCTACATCAGAGGATTGGGGGAACATGGAGCTATACATTTCACTCTGCTCCCCACCCAGAAGAACCCATTCGGAATAATGTCTTGCAACGTCATCACGTCAATACATCAATCGAGTGGGGTCCCTTTTCAGGAAGGGAGACACACCCAACAGAGACTAGAATTTAGTAAGTCCTAGAAGTATCTGTCCAGACCGGAACAATCCATTTATAAACTCTTGAATAAGGCCACCAAAAGCATACAACAGGCCTCTCTCCTAAGAGAGGCCATTCGGCAGTCATTTCTTTCCTCCATAGAGGGGATTGATTTATAGGTGCACTCATCATCAGATTCAGTTCACCCCCGAATGGGGGTACGTAAGATCAGGAAGGTAGTGACAGCAGCAGCCACTGCCACAATCCAGGGTCAACCCAACCCTGCAGGGATGGAGGAACTTTTAACTACAAATTCCCCTATTAGGCCAATAAAAATGGGAAGAGACTCAACATCCAGGGAATGGAGCCAACCCCAGCCCTCAGAGATGGGGGCATTTTTACCACCCCAACATCAACCTCCCCCATGAGAATCAGTATTCTCTCGTCTAGGAAGGACAATCAGAAGAGGATGTTCTTTTCCTATCTTTTCCATTGAATCATAATCCATTTCAAGAGGAAGGGGTACCGTAAGGTCGCATCAAATAACTTTATGTGTCACCCTTCGTCAAGGAATCTGTAATCAATCCCAGGACAAGAAGGGGAAGACCAGTAAAAGGAATGGGGGATCCTCTTCTTATTTGGAAGATGACATCTCCTCCACCATGAGATATGCATCCATCAACTCCATAGAGGTTAACCCCACTGGTGACACTGGATATCATGCAAATCTGGATGGACCGGGAGACGAAGATTCTTTTCAGGCTGTGATTCACAAAGAACCATCAGGTGTGCACACTCAAAACCAGAGGGCCACCCTAAATATGGTTTCCCATCTAGATAACACTCCTATTCTTACACTACAATCTTCCAAAAAGGATAAGAACAAAGGACTGATTGCCCTTAACCCACCTCCTTCTCTCGACAAAAATGATCAACATACACTCGAAGAGAGGTTTGCCTGACAGGAAGAGGAAATGAAAGAATTAAGGAAACTTAACATTGAGCTAATCCAGAGGAACCGTCTTATTAAAAGTGCTTCCCAAGAAGAGCCACACATTTCACTCCCATCAAGTGCACCTTAAAGACCAAGGTTTTCCCTGGAAAATGAAGCGCGGTCAGAGCCCCTGCCCAATGCAGTGCCCGACCTGTCCAACTACGTGAACAATGGTTCAGATGAATACCAATAATTCTCTCCAATCAGGAATAAACTAGAGAGAGTACTTTTAAGCCCTCTGAAGGTGTCAAAAAACAGCATATGCACCATTGGTTTCGGCCGAGCTGGATCCTCAAGCAATGCCTCGGGCTACACCTGCCCAAGATCAGGCCCAACAGGATGTAATACAGGGTCTCGCTAACACCATCGAGGAACTAACAACTCTATTGGAAGCAATGGAAGGTCGGTTTGCTCCGGTACAACCAGAGAAAAAGCCCTATCTATATTGGGTTAGAAAAACGCCTCCTCCACCAAATTTTGGGAGACCTGTATTCCCTATTTTCATTGGATCAGTTGATCCAGAACAACATTTGATGCACTACGCATCATTTTTCAACCCTATGATGGGAAAATTGGGGAAAAAAGAAGTAGTGAAGCTTAGATTCTTCATGCAAACCTTGCAAGTATCTACCTTCGTCTCGTATAAAAGTCTGCCAGCTCAGTCAATAAAAAGCTGGGAAGATCTTCGGTTGTAGCTCCTATTCAACTTTAGCTCAATGATTCCTAAAACAACAGTCATCAACCTCATGAATTGAAAATAGAGGGAGAAAGAAAGTGTCTCATATTTCACCGCCAGATGGAAGGATCTGACCTACTCTCTGAACATGGCAATGCCCCAAGATGTGATGATTTCCATATGCATCGATAACCTTCGAGATGAGCTGCGAAAACCAATCATACCACTGGAGTGCACCACTGGATTCCACAATCTCTCTGCCATTGCCCAAATAATTTACGACACCCTGCAGCGGATTAATCTGATGTCTTGAATAGCCTCAAAGGCACCTACGAAGAGAGCAGTTAGATCTGAAGCATCATCTGTTATGATCAAGCCAGACCATGTGCCTGCTCCACCACTTAGGCATCCACCAAATCATCAAAGGTGCCCGGTATATCAACGGCCGCCTCCGCCCAAGTGGGACGATTAGAGAGGATCGAAGTAGAACCAGTTCGACGAATGAAGACACAAAGTATACTCATTAAGATAGGACCAAGTCTGTGGAAACTTCTTCGCCGCCATGACTTGAAACATGCACCACCTCCCGGATCCAAGGAAGCCAAAATAATTCGTCCATGATGATAGGATTGACTATTGTCCCTACCATAAAATTTTGGGGATCAATATTCAGGAATGATTCATCTTCAAAAAAACTCCTTCAAAGGATGGTGGACTCCGGGAAGGTCGAGCTGGGACCACCCCCAGCACATCTTACGTATATTTCTACCACTGACTCCGATAAAGGGGAGGGTTGGTAGGAAGTCACTAGAAAGAAGGGGAAGAGATTTGATGACTAGATGACTCGGAAGACTGTCAATCATGCTCAGGGCATACTACAAGATCAACTACTACAGCCTGTGTTGCCACCAATAGCCCCTAATGTTGCACAACCGATGATATCAGCCTCACAACCCTTCATGAGTAGGTCATCCATGCATAATCGAGAAGGGGTGAGACAACCGCAAGAGGAGAAGTCTGCAAAAAGGCTAAAGTTAGCCCCGGCACTGTAGGAATTTATGCCCTCAAACAAGGTGCCACGAGCACCAACCCACCAAACAGCACCATCATGGATAACCGACCAGGTTGACCTGTCACAGTACGAAGAGCTAATATTTGGTTCCATCAACGTCGTCCATCTAATGGAATTGTTCTCTGACGAAGGTTATGGTTACAAACCCAAATTCCAAACACAAGGTTCCGAGAGGAGGAATCACAGAAGTAGGGGGTACCAGGGGAGGTGCAGTCATGGCCAAAACCAACCCTTTGGTTTTACACTGGCCCAAACCATTAATATCACAGAAACTCGTGGGAGAACCCTTTAATGGACTCACCAGGAGAAATAATATACCTCCACCTCCACAAGCAGCCACTCTGGACCCGTCATTTTGTAGTACCCATCAGATGAATAACAAGTGCCTAGAAACCTTTTGCACACAAAAATATCAGTCGGGTTGAGTCCCCAGAACGTGGGAACACCATCGACATCTGACCCTGTGGCTGGTCCCTCCTCGTCATATACCCCATCTCCCAGAGTGCCTTCTAAAACTCTCCCACCAACAGAAAAGAATTTGTCGCTGGAGCAAAAATATAATATCCTTAACCAGCTGGAATCAGTACAAGCCAATCTATCAATCCTGGATGCCCTGAGATTGTCAGAAGATATCAGAGAGGCACTTATAGAATCCTTTCTCAGCCCCTAGGAGTTTCAAGATGAGGTAGCCGCCGCCGTGATTTACCAGACGGAGACTGGCCCGACTGAATGCAATGCAGTGATTTCCTTCAACGATCTGGATAAAGATTCCATCATGCAAGGACACATGAAACCACATTATGTGTCTGAAACACTAAAATATGTTTAGATATTGAAAATCATTATTGACAATGGCTCTGGAGTTAATCTCTTTCCCCTAAAAACACTTTGTAAGTTGGGCAACAGTGATGATGACCTAATAACCTCCGCCACAACTCTATTAAGTTACAACAAGAGTGAAAAGAATCCAATGATAAAAATCAAGCTAAAAACCCATTTTGGCCACCTTGTGGCCTAATTGGAATTCTTGGTGGTCCGGAAGAACACAACATTCAATGCCCTGCTGTGAAGGTCGTGGCTCCATAAGCACATGGGAATTCCTTCATCCTACTACTGGTGTATTAATTATTCCTTCAGTGGACAATGTGGAACATTGCACACTGACATGGTCCCTTTTGAGCTCTTCCAGTCACACTACATTGACGCCGGGTTTCATGAGAAAAAGAAGAAGAAGCCTTCGATCGATGGTGTTGACTGGGTTCCCACTCCAAATGGTCTAGAAATGGTTCCTGATGACCCCCTCAAGAAGCTCGGCGAAGACTATGACTACCCATCAACCATGTTGAGAGCATGAGTTCATGTCCGGACACGTACTCAGTTGTCCTCATGAATTTAGCCATAACGACCAAGTGTGACAATGCAAAAATGAACACCAACACTCAATTTGGCGGCGAATACCAGAGCGAGGACACCCACAATGCCTCGCGTCCAGACTCCCAAGGGCCCCTACTGAGAAATCTCCCCCCATCGGTTCAGGAAGATAATAATATGGGGGAAGAAGGGGAAGAAGATATCATAGATGTACCTCCCGCATTTGAGGAATGTATCTCCACCACTGTGGACGAGATTAGGGAAATAAACCTGGGTACCGAGGAAGTCCTGAGGCCCAATATCATTAGTAAAGCAATGTCTCCCGAGGAGCACTAGGTATAAACATCTTTCTTGAGGAAACATTGAGTTTTTTTGGCTCGAATTACACAGAAATGCCAGGACATGATCCCGAAGTGGTAACGCACCACTTAGGTCTTCCAGAAGACCACCAGGGCTATAAAAAAGCCGCCAGAAGGACAAACCCCACACATGCTACCAAAATAGAGGCCTAAGTCGATAAGCTTATTCAAACAGGCTACATTCAGGAGGTCCAATACCCTGTCTGGCAGGCCAACATTTTCCCCTTCACGAAAAATAACAGACAAATTTTCCTCTACATCGATTTCAATGATCTAAATAGGTATTGCTCGAAAGATGATTTCCCAGTCCGGATCAACGAGTTTTTAATCGACGCAACGGCCTGGTATGAGGCTCTCTTCTTCATGGACGGTTATTATGGGTGTATTCAAATTAGGATGGCCCAAGAAGGTGAAGAAGCCACTGCCTTCAAGGCCCCTCAAGGTGTATTCTGTTACAGGGTCATGCCCTTTGGTCTCAAGAACACTGGCGCCACATATCAACACTCCATGCATCGTATCTTTAAACCATTCCAGGGGAGATTAGTTGAATGCTACGTGGATTACTTGGTGGTAAAGTCTAGAAAACTCTCAGATCACCTATCAGACCTTGAAACTATCTTCAACAAACATTGACAACATAGACTAAAGATGAACCCCTTGAAATGCACCTTCAGGGTTACCTCAGGGTAATTTTTTATCTTCGTCGTACGTCATTGTGGCATCGAAGTCGACCGTGAAAAGACAAATTCTATCCTTGGTTTACCATGTCCCCGCAATCTCACTGAGTTGAGAGGATTCCAAGGACACCTGGCCTACATTAGGAGCTTCATAGACAACCTGGCGGGTAAATGTTTACCCTTCACTAGGTTAATGAAAAATGGGGTTACATACCAATGGATGGATGAATTCCAAGAGGAATCCGAGAGCCTAAATAAGGACCTTTCCCACCGGTTCTCATGCCCCCAGTTTAAGGAAGACTTCTTATCCTATATGTGACGTCCCTAGTGCGGTCACTAGGATCCTTCCTCTCACATAAAAATGAAGCCAGCAGTGAAAAAAGTTTCTATTAACTCAGTCAAACCATGATTGATGTTGAAACTCTATAATAAAACATCGAGAAGAGTTGTTTGGCCTTGGTATTCACAGTTCAAAAATTGAGACACTATCTGAATCATTACAAAGTCCATTTGGTATTGCGTAGTAACCCGCTCAAGTACATACTTAGCCGCCCTATGCTGACCGGGTGCCTATCCCGATGGGTAGTCATCCTACAACAGTTTGACATCCGATTTGTTCCTCATAAATCCATAAAAGTCCAAGCATTAGTGGATTTTGTGGCAGAGCACCCCTCGATAGGGACCACTGTACCAGACGTCGAGTTACCCAATTAAGACACCTTCTCGGTTCAAGAGGAGTTACCAAAATTGGAAATGTTCTTAGATGGAAAATCCCAAAGCCCTACAGGGAAGAGGATGGAGGATCCCAAATTTAACAAGTTGGGTTTGGGGATCATACTCATGTCCCCAAAAAAGGCAGTCTTCCCATATTCCATCCTCCTATCAAAAGAATGTAAGAACATTGAGTCAGAGTATCAAGCCCCAATTGTAGGCCTGGATCTCACACTCTAGGAATATGTACATCACCTTAATGAAAAAGGTGACTCGAAACTGTTCATTAAGAAAGTCAATGGTGACTATGCTATCAAAAAAGAGGAGTGGATTCCATGTTTGACCATGTCCGAGGTTTAATGGAGGAATTAACCACAGAACCAACACTGACCTATATTCCCCGATCTCAGAATGCCCAGGCTGATGTGTTAGCTAATGTGGTTACAGCCCTAGCTGACCTATACTGGGATGAAACAATTATCAGTATTGCTCATCGTCGAATGGTCTTGCCATTTGTTCAGACTAAAATAGAAGAAATTAATGAATTCGGTTTTGTCTCTAAGACATATACTCCTACCACTGACTGGATGACCCCCATTGAAAACTACCTTCAAAAGGGAGAACATCCATAATACA
This sequence comes from Viscum album, assembly GCA_963277665.1. Taxonomy (NCBI): domain Eukaryota; kingdom Viridiplantae; phylum Streptophyta; class Magnoliopsida; order Santalales; family Viscaceae; genus Viscum; species Viscum album. The sequence continues at coordinate 1,740,285,202 of OY728128.1, read as the reverse complement.
GGGTTAAACGAGAGAAAATACCGAAAATGGCAATCAACATTGTCCTATATGGCGTCACGGGTCAGTAAGAGGTCCTCTACAAATGAGTTCTTGAAGAATACCTCCTTAGATGTATTGATGGAGAAGAAACTGTTGATGTCATAAATGAATTACATGATGGAGTATGTGGAGCATATCAGTCAGGGTCTATGATTTCCCATTAGGTTCGAAGGCTTGGGTACTATTGGCCCACCATGGCACGAGATTACAAGCACTTTACCGCAAAATACCACGCCTTCCAAATTAATGCCAACTTCATCCACCGACCCTCGGAGTTATGTCATGAGGCCAAGTACTCCTGGACATTTTCCTTCCGTGGAATGGACATTGTGGGACCATATACTCCCACTACAGCCAAACAATTGAAGTATATCCTCACAGCAACCGACTTCTTTTCCAAATAGGTTGAAGCTGTACCTCTCAAGGATGTCGGGGAAAGAAACATTTTCAACATTGTGAAATCCAATACCATCACCAGATTTCGCGTCCCTTATACAATAATGACGGATAATGGCACCAACTTCTACACTGCTGAATTGGAGAAACTATACCATGAATATGGTATCAAGGCTAACCACTCATCACGCTACCATGTAGCATCGAACGGATAGATGTAGGCTTTCAACAAGACCGTGTCCAACATAATCCTGAAAATAGTGGAAAACGAAAAGAAATCATGGCCGGATAAACTCCTTCAATCGTTGTGGGCTTATCAAACCACAATTCGCACCGCTACTCGGGACACTCCGTACTCATTAGTATACAGAACAGAAGCGGTCCTGCCCATTGAGCTCTAATTTCCCTCGCTCCGTGTTTCCATTTGTGATCAGTTATCCAATGATGAGAAATCAGAAAAATGGCAATGTGAATTAGAATAGCTTGATGAGAATCTGTTGCACATGTTTCACCATCTAGAAGTATATCAGAACCGGATCACACGAGTCTTGAATAAAAAGGTTCAACTTTGGTCCTTATTAGAAGGCGAATTGGTGTAGGTCATCCAGACCCCAATGATACCTGGAAAGAAACCTCCAAATCTGAACCCCGATTGGGATGGACCATATATTATACACAAGGTCTACTCCAATAGAGAAAATGCACTGATCTCCATGGATGGGCAGTTCACTACTGCTCTTATGAATACGAGATTTCTGAAGAAGTATTTCGCATCACCAAAAGAAGTTATCATTTGAGATGCAGGATGTTAAACTATTGAGCCCATATGATCCAATATTTATGATCCTAAACTAATAGTATTTCATCCTCACCACACGACGTTAAACTGTATGGATTTCAAATAACTATGTATGGCTTGATTCTTGCCTTTTCAGGATACGTAGCGACTCCAGTATTCTGTATCCTGGCCCAGCCATCCCTAAATAATGTTTAAAGTGCCCTTTTTACCCTGTGTAAGGACCAACCCTGCACGGGGTGTATCACTTTCAAAAACTATGTATGTCTTGATTCCCGCCTCGGCAGGAAACGTAGCGACGCCAGGATCCCACATCCTAGCCCAGCCACCCCCAAATGAAATAAAAAAAATGCATACTTCTCCCGTGAATGGACCAACACTGCAGGGGATGTACATCTTTCAGAGAACTACGTATGTCTTGATTCCTTCCCTCGCATGGTACGTAGTGATTCCAGGGTCCCCCATCCTGGCCCAGCCCCCCGAATGAAGATTAAAAATACCCCTTTCCCCTTAGTACGGACTAGATCTACACGGGGTGTATTTTCTTCTAATAACTACGTACGGCTTGATTCCTGCCCTTACTGGATACGTAGTGATTCCAGAATTCCACACCCTCGCCCAACCACCCTAAATAAAGTTAAAAAATACCCCTTTCCCCCACGTAAGGACCATACCTGCAAGGGTTATATTCCTCGTCCTTACCACATGATGTTAAACAGCACTGATAAGAAAAAAAATTCCCCTTCTCCCATTTACGGACTAACCCTGCATGGGATGTACCTCTTTCAAAGAACTACATGTGGCTTAATTCCTGCCTTCATATGATATGTAGAGATGCTAGGATATTATCTCTTAGCCCAGCTGCCGATAAAATAAAACATAGGTATATATACTGTTCATCCTCACCGCACGACGTTAAAACTGCACGGACTTTGTCCTCACCGCATGACGTTAAAACTGCACGGTCTTTGTTGCAACCCACCCAAGATACACAGTGAAATGGATTGGGAATACTCGATGCCCATTTGGATGCATCCTTTCCAAACTCCAGACTCCGTGACCTGGATAATTTCGGATCCCCATAACCACACATGGGCATCGGAAGTGGAAGGTTATCGACCTGTGGACACCTTCGTATGACAATGAATGACATGCCCTCAGAATCTCTACATATTGACAACCCCTAGACCATCTACCAAAGGAAAGATTTCCTCAAGCGATACTCTTCCTATTTTCTTACACTTACCAGCTTCAGATCCTCCATATCATATATCCCAATCCAAAAATTTATGGAGCAGTGGTGTACAAGTTCATTCCCCTCTGGCATCCAAACATTCCCAGTGTATCCCTACCTTGTTAGCCTTTGTATCCACCTGTGGTTCAAATGATGATCTGCATCTACAAACCACATGCTTGGGCTAGGCTACATTGACTCAACAGGAAATTGCGGTGAAGATGTTTCTTCTATGCTTGGACAACATGATCCCCATATGCCGAAATCGGTTCTATAAGGAATCCCAGATTTTCATAATCATCCATGTCCATTAGAATTGGAACATTATCGACCCATGGAAACCATTGTATGACTATGCATACCATTCCCTTAGTGGCTCTACATATTGATAGCCCCTCGACTGTCTACCAAAGGAAAGATTTCCCCAGGTGATATTCTTCCCATCTCCGTACGCTTACCGGTCTCAGAGCCACATACCATATCTCCTAATCCGGGAAACCCCAGAGTTTGAGTTTAGACCCTCATTCCCTCACACATTTCCAGAGTATAACAGATTATCCTAACTCAATTTCTGTCGGGGTGATTGTAGCAATAGTCACCCAATGGTCTGGACACTTTGACCGATAAACTAAGAGTACTTCGTCCTTACCGCATGACGTTAAACAACATGGAGTGAAGGTATACCCCATGTGTAAGACAAATCAGCATAGTTAACTCTTTGAGATTTAACAGCAACCTGGGACGTACATCCCCGACATGTCAAGATACTTCCCCACCAAATGACAGACTTCGTGCCCCAGACAATCATGAATCCTCATAATCATTCATGGCCATAGGAAGTGGAAAGTCATCGACCCGTGGACACCTTTTCAGGACTATGCATACCATGCCCTCTGTAGCTCTACATATTGATAACCCCTGTCTTGTCTACCAAAGGCAAGATTTCCTTAGGTGATTCTCTTCATAGCCCCATACGCTTACCGGCCTCAGAGACCCCATATAATCTCTCCTGATCCATGAATCCCCAGAACCACGATTTACACCATCAACCCCTCCCCACGTCTTGGACATTCTGAGATATTCGAGCCTAGTCAAATTCTAATCAAGAGTGGCCTTTTCAATGACTTCCTAACAACATGATGATTAAAACTACACAGAACATGTCTTTTCCACTTAGCGTGAAGCTGCAAAGAACAAGCATTAAACATCCAGGGAAATGCCTCCAACTTTATGCATTTTTCATGGATTCAAAAATTCCTCCATCCTCACTGCCTGACGTTAAACAACACAGTATCATTAATAATTCACCCCATCTTTACTGCATGACATTAAACTACATGGAAACCATACTTACCGAATGACGTTAAACTACACGAAATTTAAAATGCCCTCTGTCCTCACCGCATGACGTTAATCTGCATGGTCGAACTCTTCACGGTTTCAATTAGGAATAGAGGTTTACCTTCTTCCCTCAATGCACCAGCCATACCAACACAAATCACCGTCTCACAGTAGCATGACAAGGGATGACTTTACCCATTCTTGGGAAATTTATTCTAGATGTTTCTCTTGAATCCATGCACCCTCTCCCCATGAACCATACTCTGTACTCATAAAAACATGAACTCTCATAAGCCACCCCTGGTGGTCCTGAAACTCAACTTCCCTGATGTTTACCAACTATTGGGAGATTATAACCATTTAACTAAGGACACCTTTTCATGACAATGCATACCATGCCCGCAGAGGATCTGCATATTGATCGCCCCTGGCCTGTCTACCAAAGGAAAGATTACTGTAGGCAATGATTCTCTCTGTACGCCTCTAGGCCTCTGAGCCCCCATATCTATCCCAGGATTTAGAAACCCTATGAGCTACAGTTTACCAACCTTTCGTCACAACCATGCCTGAATATGTTGGAATGTCTCTGATGAGATTACTGAGAACGAGGAGAATATATTCTGTTTTAAGGAATGTACCACCTTCATGACTTTAAATTGCTCCAATCTCCAACCATACTTCTAAATATTTAAATACGTAGGACAGGGTCCCTTCTTCCACACTCCTGATTAATACAATTTTTCTTGAACCCTTTCATATTTCACTTACCCTTTCCGAGCCTCCACTGGCGGTTCTCAAAATTCTTCAAGCCACCCATGGTGTTTTCTATAATCCAAACTTCTATGAAGTCCTTAGGCTATCAGAAATAGAAATAATTTGACCTATAGACAACTTTTCATGACTATCCATACCATGCCCTCAGCGGATCTGCATATTGATCACCCTTGTCCCGTCTAACAAAGGAAAGTCTTCCATAGGCGATGATTTTCCTACCTCTTCACACTGATATGTCTCCCATTCCTTATGACATGACCTACATTTTGTTCAAATGTAATCATGTTCCCCCACGTGCGTCTGAAGGGTATTGAGACATCTCTTAATCATCCAATCCTTGTCGTGGCCCTAGCCCCACCATATCTGGTCAAAGCTGTTCGACCTAAAACATCATTAATGATAGTCTTTTCCGTGGGACATAAAACTGCTCACAAAAAGAGGCACAAATCCTATAAGGTCGAAAATCCAAAAAGGGCGACCTAAGAAAAAGCCGAGCCATGCCCCCTAGGTCCACACCAAATGGGCCCAGGAAAATTAGGTTATTGATAGAAATGACAAATATTTTGTGGGGTTTTTCTATAAAATCTTATCAATTGTCAAATTATGATCACTGGATTCGATGGTCTAGGAAAAAATTAGAGCTCATTTATATATACAAAAACCATGTCAAATAATTTCTATCACAGGAGAAGGTAGCAAAGAGTGCTAAGGAGAAACATATTTTCCTTCCATAACAGAGTTGATGAAAAAGGCTGCCACAACTCGGACCCTCCTCTAGTAGTGAAAGGTTATTACAAGAGACTTTCAGTGGATTCAAAAAGTTGTATCAGGTGCTGATGAGAATTATATATCACTTGATAGAGATTCTAAGCAAAGTCGTCTAAGCTTCGACATCATCTTATAGTGCTTCCGCCTCCTGTACCACCTTTATGCTCGCCCTCATCTCCTCCTCCATCTCCCATTCTCTCTCTTCAAGTATGGTCGTGACATTAACCTCCTCCAATTGTATCCATTGTATGTCACTCCTCAGCACCTCTAGTCAAGAATGATTCTTAAGTACTTCTCCCTGAAGTCTCACGACTACACCAGCATGATCATGAGCTTTTGTTAGGAAAAATTGTAGGGTCACAGAAAGGTAGTCTTCAGACTGAGCAATTGAAAGGATAGATTAAAAACCTTCAAGCTGCTCCCAGATAGTGACCACCTTCTTAATTATATCGTAAATTCCATGGTAGTCAAAGCTGTCGAATCCCAGCAGCTTAAACAGATCGCGCAGCTTCAGAAATTTAGTCGGCATCTCTGCCAAGGGCGTCTGAGAGATCATCTTCCAGATTTTCTCCCATGCCCTCTGTAGAGTAGGACGATTATTGGAAAGGACCCGTTGATCAGGCTCGAAATCACTCCTGGATGAAGATATTTACTCTAGGATAAACATCACCAAGGAGGGGCCTGATACAGCTTCATTCGCAAGCTCCGATGCTGCGACAGCTTCACCCTTGGTAGTTATGGTCATAGGCACGATTTGATCTGATGGCACAATAAACAGCGCCAAGGGTTGTGGTCCTAATGAACAAACTTCGATAAGAAATATAATTATAAATAATCAAAAAAGGGAATAGAAAGGATTCAGTGTCAAGAAATTTAGAAGCTTACCCCCAATCATCAAGGCATCGGTTCCCTCAAGCTCTACACCGCCAATGCTGCTTGAGGAAGACGCTACATCTTCAATGGGAAATGGATCATGGAAACCCCCAAAGGTGCCCAGGACCTAAGGCCACACCCAAGGCTAGAAACACCTAAAGTTTTCTCTAAGAGGTCATCTAAGGAGTCCAAGCTAGGGGAAACTACTCCCCCAATAAACATGACGATGGACCGCTCTGGGATCTCAATAACTTTCCTGATAACAGGATCTTCCTCCATCACCAAAGGATCCATCGGGTCCGAGGCAGCTACCCCATTGGATCTCAGGCCTCAGTAATCACGGGCACCCCATCATCCCCCTTAGCTATGGAGGATATGTGATCAATGAGAGTCTCATATTCCTACTACTTCTCCTCTAACATATCCCCAGTTAATGAAAATAGAAGGAAATCATCCGTACCACTAGCCCCTTCAGTAGGGCCAAAAATCTCATCACACCCAGGTTGGGCCATGGGTGGTCTCTCAGATATTAAAGGGGAGAAAGGTATGACTACTTGGGAAGCCAGGACCAGGTCACCAATTGGCCCTTCACCATAGCACCAAAATAGTTAATAACTTGCAGAGTCAGAGTATATGATTTGGTAATCAAGGAAATGGGAATCATGATTACCTGTTGTTCCCTGTCTGAGTCGTTTAGATAATTAGGATGCTTTCCGATGTCTCTGGATCTACCCAAGGGATAAATCTATAATTGGTACACTGAGAGGATCAGTAATAGGAAAGATCCTAGTTGGATCCGTGATGTTCTCTTCCATGTGCTCAACTGTACCAGGAGACCCCTCCTCAACGAACAGAATAGTTGAAGGCGCATGTTCGCATGCTGTGGTACCCCAGGGAGTATACTCCGGGGATGGAATTTCCCCCTGGGATTCCTCGGCACCCTATATGAAGGGAAGAAACTTTATAACCTTCAAAATAGAGAAGGATGAAGGCCAGGATGGATGAGCGGGGAAACCTCTTCCTCTGGATCTGACGATTAAGGATGATTTATCATCACGAAAACCCGATTAGACCCGTAAATCCAGTTTTGGAGTGAATGCACATATGCATCCATTTCCTTCAAACAGGCGACTATCTTGTCCAGATCATCTTCCAACAGCAAGTGAGGCGAAGAAAAGATGGTCCCAATACCCGGAAGCTCGAGAGAGATCATTTTGAGTAATACCCAAACCTCTTCATTTGATCCACTAACCCTCAGTTCATCCCAAATCCTCCATGCGTCTGGAAATGTGGTCATAACAAGAACAACTAGCCGAGGGGGATTGACCTGAGAGGGTCAAGCATTGACAGGGGTTGGAGGAGGCACCAATAGTCGTGGTTGTTTTCTAGGTCTTTCCACCGCCCTAGAACTCTCAGAACCAAGATGTGTGCGGGACCTCATGGATAGGGGGAATTCCCTTGCCTCATCCATAGTAGGGGAAAAAGAAGAATCATCGCCCCCTAAAGTGTGATCGCTCTATTCCTCCTCCTCATTAGTCACCAATCACATCAGGTCCTGGAATCACTGAGTTTACACCAGATAACCCTAGCGTGCATGAACATAGGCCTCAAGGTCCCATAGATATCGATTGACCCTTTCTAGGTCCATGTCATAAAGGATGTTAGTAGGAGCAGATATGTAGCCCTGCCCGTCGAACGCCACTTCTGATTCCTGGAGTTGTTTCCGCAAAGAACATGAGTACTGTCTGTTAAAACATAATAGGCCTTTGAATTCGTCCCATTGGTCCTAGGCCATCAGGAATGCAGAATCAGCAGGAATTTCCAACTATTTCCGGGCAGCTTCGAGGGAATGTGAGGGGACACCTATGTCTGTTAAACCCTTCCTCGGAAGCACAGGACTAGCATGTGTATGGAGATTTGTTCACAGTCTAGTTGGTGCACTATCCCCCTTCTGCTTCCTTTTTCTCTTCGATAGCTTAGGATATGAGATGGTGGGAACCCACAGCCCTAACTGACCATTCAGGTACGATTGCACCCAAGAGTCGGAATAGATTTTGGATAAGAAAGGAATAGAGTCTGCAAGCACGGGGGTCATAACCTCGCAGTCAGTGTCCTTCCGAGGGAACATTAGCCACAATTATCTAGACACCATCAGATGGTGGTTCCCGTGGGTGCCATTGAGAGCAGGAGGACATAGCGCTAGGACGCAACCAAATCGAAGTCCGAATAGGAAAGGCACATTCCCCTCATTGATCAGTTCCCCACCGATACGAGCCACCAGAATACCCTCTCAGAGGGAAAAGATATAGCCCCGCTAGCTAAATTCCTTTGATATGGCATTCGTGATTACGTCGATCAGGGAGGGGTTTGGTCCGAAATTGAAATGATTGTAGCTTGAGATCTGGCTCGACAGCAGACACAAAGTTTGATCTGTCACTTTTCCATCCTTCTCTTGGGCCACCAACTCCTCAGGCATTACCCCACTGGTCAATTGACAATATGGCCGGAATACGGTGCCTGGAATCTGAAAAGGATTTATGAAATTATAGAAATTCTTAATATGTTCTCCCAACCATACCCAGAGGATTTGAAAAGGACCAGCTACCTGGTTTGGACGAATCCGCTCGGTAATATTGCCAAGCAACCGATAAATCCTTGCTAGTATTGGGATTGCGAAGTTGATGACATTTTCACTGGCCAACTGTGCCCCCATAACGAAAGTAGAGACCTGCACACCTCCAGTCTTGCATATGGGCTATATCCTGCCACTCAAGAACATGGTCAAAAATTCCACCAGACAGAGCAGTCGATCAATGTCCATATCAAGTTCACAACCCTAACTATTGAAATTGTATTCCTCCAGGATCATCCAATATATTCCCCTCTACCTTCGGGACTACATCGTAAGATAGTAAGTGGGCCTGCACGGAAGAGCCATGGAATTTATCTCTATGGAAAAATCTTTGATCCATTCATGATATGGGATAAGTTGTTTCAGAGATATATCCTTCGAATATTCCCGGGCCTGATCAATGAGCTGCCTCACCAAGGGATGTGTCCTCTCTTCGTTATCCCACACAGAAGGGTGGGGGGAGAATTCATCATATATTCCTTTAAAAATTGGGACCCCTGAAATCTAGAAGACATCCCAAACACTGATACCCACCTCCCCATGGACCAGATGGATTATATTGGTATCTGGACTCCAATGGCTCATTAGCTGCTTGGAAAGGGCGTGGGGCCGATGGGTATAGGTTTGGGACACCCAGGAAGCTTCATAAATACCCACATCTTGTAATTATGATTCAAACTCTGCACAACTCTTGCAAACCCAGAAGGGACACCCCCAATTTTATGACTTAAATGCCCCTCCGAGCCGGAGGTTTTGGTATGCCAACCATCCATGTTGGTGGTTTACCATAGCATTGTTAGTAATGATTCAGTAGTAGTGAATTTCCCCATCCTCCTGAGTTCGTTATCCTATTAGGGACATAGGATGGTGATTTAGAAGAGACCTGACAACTATATCCCTTGGGGTAGCCCACCCTCTGGCGGTTATCACAACCCGAGGGATAGTACTGGTAAATATCCATGCTGTGGGATTATTGTCATCAGATGGGTCTAGAATCGGCGTATCAGGAAATATACTGAACCCGCAGGAAGGAATGCTATTGGAAAAGGGGCACTCCCATTGTGACACAGAGAGCATGTTTTCAAGGAGGGGGTACAGTGGAGTGTGGCGGACTCCATCCTAAATAGAGTTGGCCATATCCTTTAAGCATTGATCACCAATCGGAAGAGGCTCGATAGCAGTCCAAGTCATAGGTCAAGGGGGAACCATATTTCCCCCCTACATCATGGAAACCAGGAAAATGGTTAGTCTGGAATAATAAAATCTGGACAAAATACCTAGTATTTGACAAAGGACTCTAAAGGAGCCTTCAGAACAAAATCTGCAGGTTGGCCTGAAAAGGTGGTTCGTGACAGCTGCATCCCATGAACCAGCCCTACACATAATAATTTTGTGACACTTTGGCCCACAGAGTGTTGGACAGCAAGCCGAAAAGCAGGCTTCCCCATGGAATCTTCAAATTTAAATGTTTAAGTTCGGGTGACGAAAGAATATTTTCAAAGTCTCGAAGAGTTCCGGTACGCGGACCATCGAAAACCACGTAGTGATTTCTAATGTGGCTTTTCATGACTTAATTTTTAATTTATTAAAAGTTTTAGTTTGCGGCTGGGATATTAGTCCATGAGTGGAGGCATGCACGAATGAGAAATGGTTCACGGAAACAGATGATGTGGCATGGACGAGGAGTTTCGCGATGGAGCGGGCACACAGAGAAAAAAAGAGAGCTCTGTTTTTGAAAAGGATCCGGTAAAAGAATGAGTAGGGGCCTCCTTATTTATAAGAGTGGTCCACTACCAGGTCCACTCCTCTACCGGAAACTATCCATGTTTCAGGACCAATATACATCAGAATAGCCTCCACTTTGTTCTGATCAGACCCCATTCTGATGGGGGGCATTTGTAGGGTCCTAAAAAATCTACAAAGGATATTGGGAATCCTATTATTATGAGAGAGGATTATAACCAATTTTATTTTAAAAAATTGGACACAAATATGGAGAATCCTCAAGATTGGAAAAGGATCGACTGGTCAGCATACTAGTCCATCATTGATGGTATGTGGCCGGCTCGGCGAGCCGCCCCCTCCATGGACCAACGTTTTTCACGAAAGGGAGGCATAAACTCCTCAACGAGAATTAAGTAATATGTGCACCTGTCCGGTCAACCATCACAAACTGCCCCAGCTGCGAGATGTGCCAACCAGCCCAGACCGCGTATGATGTCATTCACAGAAAAGAGGCAGAGCCCAGCACGGCTACAATGCACCGATTTGGTTTGTGGATGAGGTTCTTTCAATGCCCCGTGAGTTGCGGATTGACCAAGTCATCCATAAACTGGGTTTTCAGTCCTGGGCCTCCGTAAAAGGAGCCACATGACCACAGATACATCTCTTTTCCACCCTCTATAAAAGGACATCGAGAGGGAGAAGAAAGAGATCGATCAGATTCTGGTGGAAGAATTCTAGAGGAAGGAGCTTAGGATTTCGTGAACAGCGAAGTTCCAATCTAAAAACTAGGACAGGTATGAAACTGAACACTAATTAATAAGGAGCCAAAGAATTCATAAAAAATTGGAGAACCATGAACTTAAAAATAAAAAACACACGAGCCATGGCCCCTTCGAGGATGTACTCCCCATCGACCAGGGGGGTTTTCCCCTTTTTCGATCTGACGCACCGTGTAGCACCCTCCTACATGGTCGAAGCCCTTACCTGTGAACCATGACTGGCGTCACCCCTAGCCACTAATGATTGTGTGGACTCCACCACTTACCAACCTGGAATGCGAGCCGAACTTGAAGCCATGCACCACCCTAGTACGTAGGATGCCTATCAGTCTGTGTAACACCCTGGTACGCAGACGGCCTCTTGAGCTGTGTAGCACCCCCTATGTGAAGGGCGTCACACCTCATGCACCCATGTGGCCCGCCATCTCCTTCAGTGTTCCCATTCCCTGAGTCAGATAAAACCCTTCCAACATGGCCCAATCCTTCGTAATCCCTTCATTGGCCTATTCATCTTCCCCAAGACAAGGCCTCTACTGAAGCAACTAGACGCATAAGATGAAACATTCATGCGCATCAGCACGCCACTTTGAGTTCACAAACCCATGGTAGGCGAGTACAAAGGGGTTTCCTCGGCCCTTGAGTGGATTCCCGAGGAATTCCTGGGATTACACCCCCACGATATTGTGAGGTCCAAGCCCGGGAGCCCCCTTAATGCCTCTCCACTCACCAGGGTTGAGGGACCCCACTCACGTTTCCTTTTGACGAGCGCCAGCAGTAAGAACTTCTCCTCTCTCCTGAGTGTGGTTGGGAATCCCTCCTAGAGTAAGCCCCACACTATCCCCACTTGAAGACGATGACCCTTCCCTTTTCATCATGGAAGGTTCATTGTTCCACTATATGACTTCTACCTTCCTCCAACATATGGGAGATAGAGAGTCCCATGGTCCTGGCCTTCTCCTTCGCCCGAAGTCTTCCTCACCTTCCCTCAGTAGGAAGAATGTGTGAGTCTTTCCATGTTGGTCACATTATCTTTTTTCTCACACTAATAAAGACTCACGTGGGCTTAGAGATTTATAATGGTCACAACATCCGTAAAGTGGCGACGACACAACGAACTATGTGGGTTTTGATCCCTGTCTCCTAAATAGGGTATGTAGGAAGCCTCTTCGAGGTTCAATCCCAATTTAGTCCACTAAACATGTGTAAGTCCTAATCATGGAACACAAAACTAACTATGTGGTTTTTGATCCCTGTCTCATAATCGGGGTATGTAGGACACCTCCTCGAGGTTCAATCCCAATAACAGCCAACTCTCAATTGTATGCCACAATCATCCGTGAATTACATGGACTTTGAATCCTGAACAACCGAGAGACATAGGAAACCTCCCTGAGGTGCAAGACTGATATATAAGTCAGATACGCGTCTGTCCCTATTAGACCATGTCCTTATATTTCAGTAGGACCATCTTCGGGCCCATGAAATCACTTCCCTTGGGTCTTCTGGGCCACTTCAGCATAAGTCCTGCACCAACTATGACATGGCCTCTCTCGCCTGAGTTTCCATGCCACAAGACGTTAAACTGTACAGTTGGGTCCTTGTCGCATGAACTTAAAAGGTGATGTGTCCCATTATGTGGCACCGAACAACATGGATTCTGATTCATCTCACAAGGATATGAAGGAATCCCTTATCACATGTTCAATCCAAACACCCAAGACATTACCTATCCCCCTGGATAAAAATAAACTCCAGAGCACCCGGTTATGAGGCTTCAAACCAGTTCCATCTCAATGAGTCCAAAATCCTTGGATTCATTAATCCAATGAGGTATGGTAAGCCTCCGGGCTAAATGATTCTGAATCTCGGCATTCAGCTGACCATTTCCAACCAGGAGTAATCTGTGGATATTATGCTTAGGTATAATCCAATCCTTCACACACATTTGAATAAATCTTAAATCTATAAGAGAGTCCTGAAACAGGAAATAATTACCCACAAAAAGGTGTGATGAGCCTAACTTCCCATCCTCTTGACCACTGTGAGTTCTTAAGCATCGCAGGCCGAGTCACCCAGCGAACGCCTACCTTTGGAAAGCAGGTCCATGTATCATTGGATATGGAACCTTTGGGCATTTCAAAATGAAAACGATGCACCTTATATGAGTGATTACGTAGAACCCAAACTTCTCTAATCAACCATCAAGGCACACACATCTTCCTTCCCCAAGATGATAAAATCCACTAATCCCATCTATAATATATCCACTATAGAAACTATATAACGCACATAGAAGACAGGTAAACACATGGTTATCCCATCCATGAAATACTAAGCTTCACTCTAATTGTATGTGAAATCCATATAAAAGTTCTAATTATGTTTATCAATGACCCCATCCATGGAATCCCATCATGATCCATTTATATATCTTGGACATTATATGAGTTTTTCATTGAGATAATGACTCATAATATTAATAGTGTCTTTCTTTTGAAACAATTTTTATTAACTTTTCCAAAACAATTAATACATGAAAATATATTCTATGTCATAACATAAAGAACGAGGGCATAAAAACATGGCCTATAAATTCTATTTAGTGAATTGTACATTCAAGGGTATGTATTGCACATGAAAAAAAAAATAAAAAGTGATATAACAATTTACCTAAAGGTAAAATAGTCATTTAATGGAATTCACACCCATTAGGTTGGTTCATGTTAAGGCATTCAACCAAATGGTCTTCTATCCACTATTTTGGACCATTGTGGTTATGGAAAATCATTCCATTTCATTCATCATTTTTTTGTGTTCTTAGAAAATTATATCATTTTAAAAAAAATTCCATAATGTAAATGCAACAAAAATTTTGGATGAATAATTAGACTATCCACATTAGGTTTGTAGAACTATCCTCATCCTCTATTGATCTTGAATATGATAAATTGAAAGAACTACCAATTGCATTGAAAATATTGAAACGATCTGGCAAAAAAATAGATCACCATATAAGAATATAAACTAGTAATAGAAGGAAGATGAATTTAAATCCTATCTAAAGGAATTAAATGAACCCAACTGTGATGAAAATGGATTTAAAATGTTGGTGATACCAAAATCTACAAGGGTATGAGAATGGATGGCTTCATTTGTGAGAGATGTAGAAAAGGCAGAGGGGATGGGGGAGAAAAGGTTCATTTATGAGAGATGTCTAATGGGGGTGGAAAAAAGGGAAATGTGATTTAAAAACATAATAGTGGGAAAAGATAAATTCCAATTTAAATTTGGGGTTACATGGTTTGGCCACATGTTTTGATGAACTCTACTCTAAAGTTTTGACATTCACTTCCTTGGGACTCCCCTCACATGGAAAAAGTGCATAGTTTTGGTAACTATTCAGAAACCATGAAAAATTCCACTATCAAGATTTCCTAAAACATAACATGGGAATGAAACCTAGATTTCACTATTATATAAAATCAATGTGGAATCCCCTATACATTAAATGAATTGCACGATTGAGTCACACCATTATCCTTAATTGTGCGCTAATCACGATACTCAGTCTGCCTCCTTAAATATCTGATCTTTGGACTCCAAAAAAGACCCAAACTCTATCGAACCACACCACAACCATTATAGCAGACTATTAGAATAAAAAAGAGTATTTAACTAGTAGATCAAATGTGTCCATTCTTATCCAAAAATTCAAGACATTACAATCATCCCTCATTAAAATAGCTTAACCTTTAGATTCCCTTCAAAAGGTGGTAAGATGCCATCTAAGAAATGTTATGGATACTGATTGCGTAAATATTCCATCTACTCCAAGGTCTCATCCTTTAAATTATTGTATTTCCATATAACATACACAAAAAAATCATCTTACCCCATAAAACCTTATTTTTTCTATCAATAAAAATATCAGATGCTCCTCAAAGGACATACTACTACTAGCTCAATATCCTCAAGGCCAAGTGAATTAGACAGGTCACCATGATACTAGATATGTTATGATGTATGAAATTATTAGTTCATGTAACAATACCTCTTCGGTAAGTTGAATAAATTGGATACATTCTATAACATTCCATGTAAATAAATAAAATCACATTTTCATATTTATTAATGTTTGTGACTAAATATTAATTATAATTTAATTTTGATGATATGTTCGTTGACGTACCTGATACAGAACAATTATTTTCTTTGAAATCATACATTTCACACAACGTTGGGTCATACTGAAAAATAATAATATAATATTATTTTAAATGGTTGTTAACACCAATCATTGTATTGGAGGGAATGAATAAAACTAACTACAATATGATTATAGATGTTTGTTAAATGATTTTACATTTATCCAAAAAAAAATTAGAGGCTTAAAATAAAAAAGAATCCAATTTTAAACATAAATGTTCTAATATTTTTAACAGTGTCCATTTACCGCATTTTGATGGAGAACCCTCTTTAAGAATAGTTTTGGTCATTTTTATTTGTTATATTTGAAAAAATAAATTTTTTTTTAGAATCGGTACATCAATATTTACTTTTGTAAATATTTTCTGTTTTACTAATAAAATTCATTTTAGAATGAATAGTGAAAACACTTTAATTTAATTCAAAACTGCCTTTTGATCTAATTTACTTATATGGTTATGTTTTATTTTTAATTGATATTATAGTGTAATTATATTATATTATTACCATTTTATCTAATTTTTTTCATTGTATGTACTTTCACTTTGAAATCGGACATACACAATTGTGAATCTTTTGATAGTTATTATTGTATAAATACACACTTTTTGTTTTGACAATGGGAATTAATTTTTAAATAATTAATGGAACGTATATGTTTTTAATTTGTTAAAATAGACATCAATTTTGAATTTGGAATATCAAATATATCTCAAGCTTTATTTTTGATATTTTTCTGAAAACTGTCAATTTTTTATGAATAGTGAAAACACTGAGTAGTTGTTAAAAAACCGACTTTTTCATTTAGATGACATTTTACCGCTTTTCTGAATTAAATTATGAAAATCCAATATACATGGTTTTTATTATAAAGAAAAATTTTGTTCAAGAAAATGGAAATAATTTTTAATGAATAGTAACTTTTAACTTTTATTTACCACGGTTAAAGGTAAATATGGTATTTTAATATAAAAATAATATTATAATAATATTAAATTATGAAATCTTGTTTCCAAATTATATTTGTTGATAAATTACCAACCATGGTCATCTTTGAGTCGATTTTGGTCCCCATGGAGCCACTTAAGAGTGATAATGACACTTTATATTAATTAATTTATAGTAATGACAAAAATTGCATAATCATATATCATTTAGTAAATCAATTCTCACATGAGGTTATATTAGTTATATATTTGACAATAAATATAAATTTTAACGTTAAAATTATATCCTAAATCATGGAATTTTTTTATATTTTTTAGATATCAAATAAATAAAATTATTTTATGACACAACAATGATGTTGTGTTTACCACATTAATGAATGATTTAAATAAATAGGATTATAAAGAGTAAAAAAATTTGAAAAACTTGTTAAATTGTTATTAGATGATTCTATTTAGAACAAGAGTCATCTTATATTTGTCTTTAATATGTTTTGGACCTTTAGAAACTGAAAATAATTAAATAATACAATAATATTTTCAAACATTCATAATGATCCACTCCCCCTTATAAACAACCCTCACCTCTAACCCATTACTCACACCTCCCAAGCCCCTTGGCTCGCCCAACATATGCCCAAATAATCTCTCAAGATCTCTCTCTTCCACCTAGAAGCCTCAAATTAGGTAGAAGCCACTTCAAAAAATCATTTTGGTTCAAACCAAAGGGAGTTACCCGATTTAAATGTAACGTCATCTCTTGAGTTCTTTTTTTATTCCCCAAACCCATAAAATATTTTTATACCTTTATTTCATTACATAAATAGTGTCCTAAATATAATATTTTGTTGTTATGATATGGATTGAATGTACACTCACACACACCCCCCTCTAATGGGTAAAGAACATACTGTTTCATTGGATGGAAAACCACTACCTCACAAAATGATGATTGTTCAATATTCTCCTCCCCCTATTATGGTGGAAATTAAGATGGAACTATATTTATATGTGATATGTATTATATTTATATTGCATCTATACTTCATTCTTTTTCATTTATATCATACCATTATGATTTCCATAATTGGTAAGTATGATAATTTCTTTTGAGGAAGTGTAGACTACCACCCCCTCCAAATGATATGACTTGTTCATTCCATACGTGGAATATATAAAGGATAGAGTTACAAAAATTATATATACTATATTAAAATATAATTATAATATACCTTTATATCATTATGTTTTTATTCAATTTAATACAAAATAGAAATTAAAGTAGCATTCATGCGTACATACAGCTTACCCTCTCCATGAACGGTGCATTTCATTTCTTACCTCCCAATGTTATATACTATTATAATTTAATATATATATATATATAAACTAAATATATTTGATATCTAAATCATGAATATCATTCTGGAGATAATTGAATTTGGACCACATGAACAACTTGTAATTATAAGAAGTTCATTTTTGACTCAAGTACCAAATATCGGCAAGTGACCATTATTAACTTATATGATTACATGATTTTTATAACATGGTAATAAGTGATATAAAATGAATAATAAACTTGAAAAAGGTTATTAAGTAAGTATAAATTATATTTAGTTTGTTATTCAGGATATTAAAGAATGAACGAGTCATGTCAGAAATGAGGTAAGGGACATCGTCTCAGTCTCTATTCATTGAGGAATATTATGTTTTAAACCAAAAATTAATTTATATGGTGTGTAAACACCATTTAATTTTCATTTCATTCAAATGGAATCTTTTTCTATGATGTGTTTTACTAAACGTCAAAAAATAATGTTTCTTTTATCATAAGAGGTGACAACGACCTTTTCAACTTCCAAAAGTATTATTTGATATATGGCTTCCATAAAAGGCCTTAATGTTTTTAAATAGAAAATAAATACCATAAACTCTTTTAAGAATTTTGGTATTGAAAATTATTTTGATAATGGATTTTTTATTTCAATATATTTAAATGATTTGGAAATTTTATCTTTCCTTTATGTTTGTTTTATGTGTTATTAATATGTTATGGTTCTTAGGATTTTTTTATGTATAAAAGTAGGTCTATGATAAAACTAGGGCCGGTGAGCTCGAGATAGCTCTCCAATGCATTGGGTAACGTGAAGGAGGAAAACCTAAATGTTTCTCCTAAGAAATTTAGGTAATATACTATGATGGTTATTAAAATGTGACTCCCTACATAGCTGTGAAAGCTACTACTTATGAATGTTATAGAATCCACAAATTTCCATAATGATTTGTGATTACTATGTCTTATTTATAAATCTTATGATTTCATAAGGTATGTTAAAGAGCTTATTTTGTGTATGTATTGATGAAATTTTTTTTATTACTTTGTTTTATAACCCTAAATGAGATTTTTATGATCATCCCAATATTTGAAATTTTTTTCACAGGACTTAATGATGAATACGGCCAGGGATGGGATTAAGGAAAAGTAATTATGTCTAAAACATTGAACTAGACATGAATTTTTTTTAAGTTTTTTTATTTTATAGAAAATGGAAACTGAGTATAAGTGTCTACATTGTAATTTTTGAAATTTAATTTAATAGTTTGGAATAATTCACTATAACCCTAAACATGAAAATATCCTCAATGTGAATTATTTATTTTATTCGAGATAATGTAATGTTTAAAGTCAGGTCCTTATAGATGGTAGCAATGGCCAGTTTAGACAACTATATATGTTTTGGTATTATTAAATTAATATCCATAAATTAATTTATGTTAATATTGAAATTATATAGCATTTAAAGATTACCATGTTTCTTGGCATAATATATTTATGTGTTAATAATGTTTTTTCATAGAGGAAATATGGTAGTTGCGATGGGAAGGAATACAGAGGAAAATGACCTTAAAAATCAGCATCCGGAGATGGTCAGAATCAGAATTGAACAATTTTATGGAGTGATGCCTCAGTTTACTCAGGTGATAAATGGTGGTTGTGTTCATTGAAGATATTTTAGTTTATTATAAATGTAAAGTGGATCTTGATATGCATATATGGATTTTCATGCAAACCATGAATGTAGAGAAATAATTTAGGAAATTTAGAAAGTGTGAGTTTTGGTTAAAAAAATTCCATACCTTGGTCACATTGTTTCAAAAAGCGGAATAACTATTTTTACTACTAAAACAAAAGTTTTTAAAGAATGTCCAAGACACACAAATATAACTAAGATCCGTAGTTTTCTTGTCTTATCAGGTTATTACCAGAGGTTTGTTGAAAATTTTCACCGTTATCTTTCCCAATGACTAAGTTAACTCAAAACGGTGTTATAATCATTTGGGTAAAAGAACGTGATGATTATTTTTTGGAATTGAAAAGATTATTGGTTAATGCTCTAGTTTTTTCACTGCCTTCTAAAAATGGTGAGTTTTTTTTCTATATTGATTCTTCATTAAAAGGATTTGTTTGTGTCCTACTGTATAATGATCATGTAATTTCTTATGCTTCACATCATTTGAAACCTCATGAGTTAAATTAAAATACACTTGATTTGGAATTAACTATTGTTTTCGTTCTTTAAAACATTGGAGGAAACATCTGTATAGAGTAAGATGGGAAACATATACCGACCAAAAAAGTTAAAAGTATATATTCACTCAAAATGAATTGAACATGAGACATAGGAGATGTTTGGAATTAATATAGGACTATGATTTCATGTTTTTTCACCATCCAAGAAGGGAAAATAATGTGTTTGATGATTTAAGTCAAAAAAATGCAACATTAACCTTGATATGTCTGGAAGAATATCATTTGATTAAAATTTTAATGCAATTTGGAATAAAAGTGGTTGGTGTAAGAAATTCCTCTGTTTTTTTCATGTGTCGGTGAAATCATCTATATCTGACAGAATTATGAAAGCGCAAAATGAGGATAGTGAGTTGTAGAAAAAGGCAGTGTTGGTTCAGAAGGGTATGTTTCCAGAATTTAACATCGACAATGATTGTATTTTGATATTTGGAAATATATTATGTGTGCCTTGTGATTCATGGTTGGAGAATGAGTTGTTATGTGATTCTCATAGTTCATCATTTTTTTCATCCTAGAAGTACAATGATTTATAGATATTTTTAGGAGTATTACTAGTGGTATGGAATGAAAAAATATATTGTTGACTTTACTGTGAATTTTTTGACTTTTCAACCAGTTGAAAGAAGATTTGCAGTTATCGAAAGGGATGCTTCAGGTGCCATAGTGGAAATAGGAAAATATATCCATTGACTTCATTGTGGGATTCCCAAAAACATCTCGATGTAATAATAGAATCTAGTTTATTTTGGATCGATTAAAAAAATATTCTAATTTACTTCCTATTCGAGATACAATGTCTCTAGACCAACATTCTCGGTTGTATGCTAAAGAGATAGTCAAGTTGCAGGTTGTTCCCCTCTCCAACATATTTGACTATGATCCTAGGTTTACTACTATCTTTTGGAAAGGACTACATAAGTCATTTGGAAGTGAATTAAATTTTAGTATAGATTTACATCTACAATTATATGTTTAGTTAGAAGAAACAATTCACACCTGGGAGGATATGTTATATTTTTTCTCAATGGATTATCAGGGAATTTTGGACCAATATCTTTCATTGGTTTAATTTTAATATAATAACATTTTTCATTCTAGTATCATGATGGCTCCATTTGAGACATTATATGAGAAGCAGTGTTGAACTCCATATTTTTTGGATGAAGTAGCTGAACGTTAGTTTATTGGACCAGAATTGGTAGAAGAGATGGCAGAAAAAGTTTTTTTGATTAAGAAGCACATGAGAATACCTCTGAGCAGGTAGAAAAGATATGTCGATAACCGGAGGAAGGATATCTCTTTTTTGTTAGGTAATAATGTATTTCTCAAAGTCTCTACATGTATAAGTTTGATGAGTTTTGGTAAGATGGGAAAGTTGGGTTTGAGGTTCATTGGACCTTATGAAATGATAGATAAGTTGGATCTGTTGGGTACATAGTTTATTTACCGCCAATTTTATCCTAGCTACACAATTTTTTCATGTTTCAATGTTGAGAATGTATATGCTGGATCCATCTCATGTTTTGTAACTATAGATTGTTTAGTTGCAATATAATCACTCTTATGAGGAACAACCAGTCTAAATTCTTTACTGAAGAGAGAAAGTGTTGTAAAATAAGGTAATTTATTAGGTAAATGTTTTGTGGAAGAACCATATGTTTGAAGAGGAAAGGTGGAAATCTGAAAATGATATGAGAGATAAATAACCCCACTTATTTGATAAGTCAACAAAAATGGTGAGGATAAATTTTCCAAAAGGTGGATGGATTTAACATCCCATGTAAATAAAGAATAATCCATTTTAATACTTATTTATATATGTTAATTAAATATTAATTTTTCTTTAAAGAGGATTCTATTTTTGATGGTGTACCTCATATGCAACAATGGATTTCTATGAAATCTTACTTTGCACACAACATTGGGTCATACTGAAAAATAATAATATAATATTATTTTAAATGGTAGTAAATGATTATATATTGTATTGGTGGGAATTAATATAACCAACAACAATATGATTATACAAGTTTTTTAAATGATTTTAATTTTATCCAACAAAATTTAGAGGATTAAAATAAGAAAGAATCTAATTTTAAGAATAAATACTCAAATATATTTAAATATGTTAATTTACCACCTTTTGATCACGAACCCTCATTAAATATAGTTTTGGTCACGTCTATATGTTCTATTTAAAAAATGAATATTCTTATTTAGAATTACGACATCAATATTTACTTTGGGAAAATTTATTGTATTTTTCTGATAAAATTCATTTTTTATGAATAGTGAAAAATACAGTTTTTTAATTCCAAAGTGTCTTTTAATGTAATTTATTTATATGGTTATATTATATTTTTAATTGGTTTTGAAGTGAAATTATATTATATTTTTTTCCATTTATTTCAATGCTGGTCATTGTAAGTAATTTCAGTTTGAAATTGGACATAAAGAAGTATCAATCTTTCGATAGTTATTATTTCTAAAAAACATTCTTTTTTTACAATGAGAATTAATTTTAAATTTATTAATGAAACTTCTATGTATTGATTTTGGTAAAATATTTATTATTTTTAAATTATGAATACCGAATATACCTTGGTCTGATTTTTTGGTATTTTTTTAAAAACCTTAAAATTTTGATAATTAGTGAAAACAATGAGTACTAGTTAAAAAACTAAATTTTTTATTGAAATTAAATTTTACCACTTCTTTGAATTGAATTTCAAAAATATGACATACATGGTTGTTATTAGTAAGTAATATGTGGTTCAATAAGATTAAAATAATTTTTGGTGAATAGTAACACTTGACTTTTATTTACCACTGTTGAAGGTAAATAAGGTATTTGAATGAAAAAAATATAATAATAATAAAAAATTACAATAACATGTGTCCTAATACTCTTGTTTTGTACATTTCCAACTATGGATATTCTTGGGTCGATTTTGGGACCCCATGGAGAAACAGAAAAGTGATATTGACACTTTATATTAATTAATTTAAAGTAATGAAAAAAATAAAAAAACAAATATCTTTTAATAAATCAATTCTTACATAGGGATATATAAGATATACCTTAAAATATAAATATTATTTTTAAAGATAAAAATATTTACTACTTCATTGTGTTTTAATATAATTTTTAGGCATCATAGATATAAAATTATTTTTGATACAATATTGATGCAATGTTTACCTCATTAATGAATGATTTAAATAAATAAGATTGCTAAAATTAAAACAATATCCAAACTAGTAAAATTTTTATTCGATGATTTTTTTTCAAGAAGAGTAATTCTATATGTGACTTGAATATGTTTTGGACCTTTATAAAACGAAAATTATTATATAATAAAATATTGTTTTCAAAATTTCCTAAAGAGCCCCTCCCACCTTACAAAAATCTCTCACCTCTAACCCATTACTAACCCCTCTCAATCACCTTGGCTCAACCAACCACTACCCAAATAAGCTCTTATGGTCCCTATCTTACACCTATAATCCTTACAATAGGCAAAAGACACTTCCAAAAATCCCTTTTCTTCAAACCAAATAGAGTTTCATGATTTAAAGGTAAGGTCTTCTCCTATGTTATTTCCTTTGGTTTTACTTATCCATCCCCATAAAGATTTTTTATTCTATTATTTCATAAAAAATTTATACTAAATATACAAGGTCTTTTTATGATAAATATAAGATCTACACGTACACACACCTTCATCTAATGGGTAATGAACATATTATTACTCTGGACAATGAACTACTGCCTCACGAAATGATGATTATTAAATATCTACCACCTATTATGGTGTAATTTAAGATGGAACTATATTTATATTTGATATATATTATATTTATATTTTCCCAACAATTCTGTTTTTTTCATTTATAGCATTCCTTTATGGTCTCTATAGTGGGTAAATACGATAATTTCATTTGAGGAAGTGTGGACTACAGCCCCCTCAAAGTGAAATGACTTGTTCATTCCATACATGGATAATATAAAGGATAGAGTTACTAAAATTATATATATTATATTGTACTGTAAATATAATATACTTATATATAATAAATTATTCATTCAATTAAATATGAAATAAATAAGAAAGGAGCGCTCATGCGTAGGTACAACATACCATCTCCATGAATGGTCCATTTCATTTCTTTTCTACAAATGTTAGGTAATGTTATAAATACATATATATTGGATATATATGATATCTAAATCATGAATATTATTCTTGAGATAATGGAATTTTTACCTCATGAAAAATAAGTAATTATAAGATGTTCATTTTGGACTCAAGTACCATATATAAAAAAACAACCATTAGTAACATAAAGGATTAAATAATTCTTGTAACATGGTAATAAGTGATATAAATGGAATAATAAACTTAAAAAAGGATCTTATACAAGTAAAGTTAACTTTAATTTTTTACTCAAGAGATTTCGAACTGGTCAAGTCAGACATGAGGTTAGGGACTTCATCTTAATCTCCATTAATTGAGGAATATTTTGTTTGATACGTGAATTTATTTTATATGGTATTTAAAAACCTTTGATTTATCCTTTAATTCAAAGGGATTCTTTTTCGATGAGTAGTTTTACTGAATTATAGAAAAGAATGTTTCTTTTTAAAAAATTTGTGACAGTGACATTTTTGGCCACCGTGAGTATTATATGATCTATGTATTCCTTAAAAAGATGTAATGTTTTTAAATGGAAAAGAAATACCATGTAATATTTTATGTATTTTCTTATTGAAAATGGTTTTGATACTGGATTTGTTATGTTATTATATTTAAATTATGTGGAAATGTTATCTTTCCTTTATTTTTGTTTTATTTTTTATGAACATGTTATGGTTCTTGGGAATTGTATACGTATATGGAGGATTTAGTGATAAACCTAGGGCAAGTGAGACTAAGATACCTATCCAATGCATTGCATAACATGATGGTGGTAGGCATGGATGTTTCTCCTATGATATTTATGGAATATACTGTGATGGGTATTCCAAATGTAACTCCCTAAGTAGCTGTGAAAGCTATAGTGTAATTATGTTATGGATGCCACAAGTTAACTTTATGATTTTTGATTACTGTGTGTTATTAGTAAATCTTATTATTTAATGAGGTATGTTAATGAGATTATGTTATGTATGTATTGATGAACAAATGTTTCCCTTCTTCATTTTATAAACCTTACTGAGATTTTTATGCTCATCCAATGTTTTGAATTTTTTTCACAGGACTTAAAGATGAATAAGGTCAAGGATGAGATCAGGAAAAAGTCATGTTGTCTAAAACATAGAACTAAACATTACTATTTTTTAAGAGTTTTTTATTTTATAAAAAAATATAAACTGAGTAGAAGTGTATAATTTTTAATCTTTAAGATGTAATGTAATAGTTATGGTGTAATTATCTAAAACTCTAAACCCGAAAAGATCCTCAATGTGAATTATTCATATAATTTGTGATTATTTAATGCTTATAGCCGGGTCCTATAACATTCACAACTATATCCACAATCTTGGACAACATGAAGTAATGATATGATAGCTTCCGTTATCTATTCATCCATATATTCCCCATCCTAGGTGGAACCTGAAGAAAGACATGATTTCCCACCTCAATCTGTAGAGGTCGAAAATGTTGATCGGTAAAAGATTTATTTTTATAATAGGTTGTATCCATACATATCTGAATCATCCTTTCTTTCTATGAAGTATCCTAAATGAGATGATGACCACATATTGCTGCCTTAATTTACTCTAACCAAGCTAAAGAGGAATGAAACAACCTATCATAAAGGGTCTCATATAAAAGAACCTGAATTTTATCCTAAAAGATGTTATTTTTGGAAAATTTAAACATAGGAATATGTTTTCCCCGTGAAACTCATAAATAAAAGGTACATGCCCAGGTCATGTTTTATAACACTTATATCGTCCGCTCAGACAATAAGGAACCATTCTTAAAACATTAAATAATCTTGAATTAAATGAATTATTCACATTGAGGATCTTTTTTAGGTTTAGAGTTTTAGAGAGTTAGACTGTAACTATTACATTAAATCTCAAAAATTACCAAGTAGACACTTCTACTCAGTTTACATTTTTTAATAAAATGAAAACTATTGAAAAAAGATTCATGTCCAGTTCCATGTTTTAGAAAGAATGAAATTACCGTGATCCCATACTTGACCCTATTCATCTTTAATTCATGTGAAAAACATTTCAAAACATAAGATGAGCATTAAAAGATCAGTAAGTGTTATAAAACAAAGATATAAAACATTAGTTCACTAGTACATACAAAACATATGCTCTTTAACATACATCATGAAATCATAAGATATATGAATAACACATTGAAATCATAAAGGTTACTTGTAGCATCTATGACTTACTCATAGTGTAGTTATCACATATACATAGGGAGTTACGTTGGAATACCCATCACAATATAACCCTCAAATCACATAAGAGAAACATTCATTTCTACCTCCTACATGTTACCCAATGCATTGGAGATCTATCTTGGGCTCACCCACCCTAGGTTTATCATAGAACCACCCGTATATGAAAACAATGCCTAAGGATAATAATATAATCATATCACATAACATAAAAATAAAGAAACTATAAAATTCCCAAATTGCAATAACAATATATATTTTCAAGATATTGAATATGATATTGAAAAAATAAATCCAAATCCCATTTTCCATACAAAAATCTATAGATGAGTATATGGTATTTATTTTTCTTTTAAAAACATTACGGCTTGTTTATGAAGCCCAAGATCAAATAATAATCCCGGTGGCAGAAAAGGTTGTTTTCACTGCTTATGTTAAAAAGAAACATTAATTTTTTCATTTAGTAAAAAACTTATTAGAAAAATATTTCCTTGGAAAAAAATGTAAATTAAATGGGGTTTATATAACATATAAAATAAATTTGTGTATTAAAACCAAATATGCCTCAATAAAAGTAGATTAAGACGAAGTCCCTTACAAATATAATTTTGTAAATAAAATGTATCAATTATGTATATTTACTATAATTTCACATACATAATTTATAAATACATGATTGGACATCCAAAATTATTTCTTACATATTCATAGAAGAACATAATTTAAAAGTATAAGATTATCCCAAAGAATGGAAATTCGGTTAAGAACTTCCCTTACCTCATGTCCGACATGACTCGTCCATTATTTAATATTCTGAATAAAAATCTAAAGTTAATTTATACATTCTTAAGAAATTTTCTAAAGTTTATTATTCTTTTTATATCACATATAGCCTTGTTATAAACATTATTTAATCATTTAGGTTAACAATGGTCATTTTGTCGATATTTGGTATTTGAGTCAAAAATGAACATTTTATAATTACAAGTTGTTCACATGGTCCAAAGTTCATTATATCCAGAATGATATTCATTATTTAGATATCATATATATATCATATATATCTGGAATATATATGTATTTATAACAGTACATAATATTTGGAGATAAGAAATTAAATGCAGTGTTCATGGAGACGATAAGTCGTACATACGCATGAACACAACTTTCATTTCTATTTAGTGTTTCAATTAAATGAAAACATAATGATAAATAGGTATATTATAATTCTATTATAATATCATATATAATTTCATTAACTCTCTCTTTTATACATTTCTCATAAGCCATGAACAATTCATATCACTTTGAGGGGGTTGTAGTCCGCACTTACTCAAATGAGATTATCGTATTTACCCACTATGGAAACCATAAAGGTCTTCTAAATATGAAAAAATTAAGAAGAATAGAAATTATATAAATATAATATATATCACATATAAATACAGTGCCATATTAATGGACACCATTATGGTGGTAGGAGATAATTTATTAATCAACGTTTCATAAGCTATTAGTTCACTGTCCACAGAAATAGTATGTTCTTTACCCATTAGACAAAGGTGTGTGTCTGTTTAGTTTTAATACATATAAAAACAACATACTAGTATATTTATGATATTTTTTGTAACACCCCAAGCTTCCACGGTACGTTTCCCTTCGAATAATGCGATAGCGTGTGTTGTACGCAACCTCGAGTTCTAACACACACCACAACTAATTAAACTAGCCGTTGTGAATATTAATACCTACTTTTTGAAATCATATATAAATGGACTTCATTTTTGGATTCGGAATATCGAAATTATCCTAGGGTGAAATTTTGGTACTTTTCGGATAACTTTTATATTTTGATGAATAGTGAAAATTACTAAATTTTAATTAAAAACAACTTTTTTAATCAAAATAATTAATAGTGATAAATTATGAATTTGAGTGGTTTTAAAGTATATTTAGAATATATTTTTACCATTTAATATAATGTTGGTCATTGGACATAATTTTACAGTTAAACCGAACATAAACAAGTGTCAATCTTTTGATAGTTATTATCTCTTAAAAACACGCTTTTTGTTTTGACAGCGGGAATTAATTTTAAATTAATTTCTGCAGCTTCTGTGTTTTGAATTTAGAAAAAAGGATTCCATATTTGGAATCAGGATGTTCAAATTGTGTAAATAGGTAACTTTTATTTTTAGACATTTTGAATAATTACTGCGGTAAATATTTTATTTACCATGGTTAAGGGTAAATCCGGTAAATAAGGGTTAAAAAATAATATTATAATAATACTAAATTACCCTAAAACGTGTCTTAACCCTATTGGTTGATACATGGTCGACCATGGGCATCTTTGGGTCTATTTGGGGACCCCATGGATCCACTTGTAAGTGATAATGACACATTATATTAATAAAGTTAAAATAAAAATAAAAATGGCATAAGCTTACATCTTTTAGATGAACAATTTTTACATAGGGTTATACATGTTGGATTTTCGATTATAAATATTAATTAGAAAGATAAAAATATTTCCTACATAATGATATTTTATTTATAATTTTTAGACATTAAATAATTTATTTTATTTATGACACAATGATGATGCAGTAATTACTAAAATAGTAAAAAATTAACATAATTGGTATTATAAATACCCAAATAATTATAATATGAAACTTTAAATGAATTAAACTAATTTCCTAGGATAATATGATATATTAGGATTGATTTATTTGACTTTATTCGAAGTAATCAATCTGTTATGAGTTTCACAAAAATCAACTATTAAATAGTGTCAAAATTGACATAAAAGAGTTCTTAAAAAAAATATTATATTATTAATTGATATTAAATTCCTAAAAATCTAAGGTTCGGCCAAGAGACTTATATTATGATAGGTTAATCATTAATGGATCTCTTGGGGGTCTCTTGGATGTATATAGTATGTTTATTAACCATATTATATAAAAATACAAAGAGACATTGTAAAAGTTAAACTAATTAACTTAGAGTTAATACTTAAAGATAAGGTTAATATAAGTACCCAAACCTGTCTAAATTCTATTGGATGAGTTGTTTTCGACCTATCCCCACCTCATACGTTTAATAGTCAACTTTGGAGCCTTTGGAAACCGAATATGAATTTATTATAAATTAATATTTCTAGCTTTTCCAAAGGTGCCCCTCACCCCTCTTATAAAAGGGAACTCCTCCTTCTCTTTTCCTCACACCTCTCAAGCCACTTGGCTCGTCCAAACTCTGCCCAACTAATCTCCCCACATACCTCTCCTCCTCCTTGAAGCTTTCCCTTAGGCAGAAAGCATTTCAAGATGTCCTTTGGTTCCAACCAAAGTGAGTTACCTAAATTAAAGGTAACAATTTCTCTTAAAGTATTTTCATTTATTTTGCTTCTCCAACCCCCAAAATCTTTTTACTTCCTTTCTTTTGTAACAACAACAGTATCCTCAATATACTAGGATGTTGTTATAGTAAGGATTCAAACTACACATACACACAACTCCATCTAATGGATGATGAACATAATGTTTCTGTGGATGGCAAACTAACGCCTCACGAAACGATGATTGTTCAAATACATCTTACCACCTCTCATAGTGGCCATTATGATGGCACTGTAATTAAATATGATATTAATGATATATATTTTATATATAAGCTTCTGTAATTCCATTTTATTTCATACCATTATTCGTTTCATGTTGTATATACATACGATAATTTCATTTGAGGAAGTGCGGACTACCGCCCCCTTAAAATGATATGACTCGTTCATACCACACATGGAACGTATAAAGGATGGTGTTAATGAACTTAAGTAACATATATAAAATATTATATTATACTGGAATAGTAATATACCTATGTATCATTTGGATTCGATTCTTTTAAAATAAAGATTAAATGGAAGTAGCGTTCGTGCGTACGTACGGACTACCGTCTCCACGAACGCGATGAGATTCATTCTCCATCGTATCCATTCAAGTATAATTATCATTTAATGATTTAAAAATGATGTTTATGGACTTGATATCATTCTGGATATGAATAAGATACAACAAAGATGACTTATGTAACAAAACATATAAAAGAAAATGAGTAAGTTAACACACGAAACGACGATAATACTAAGATATTATCAAATCAATATTAAAAGATCATATATGATATCATATTAATGTATATGATTCTTTTATAATTTAATAACAATTATTTCACCATTATACAGGAGGTTAACCTACCCCAACCAAGGAAAAGTACAAGGTAAGGGTTATTTCACAATATCATCATTATCCGAGGTTGTTTATATGTAATAATCTACTGGGATCTCTTTATCATCCACATCCATGTTTCATAAATATGTATTTCAAAACATTTTTACTATTTACTAGAATATGAGTTAAAGTCATTTATACCCTTTTTGACTTTTATAAGTGGTTTATAAAGGAATCTTTCCGTCATTTTCAAAACATGGTCCCTTTTTAACCTTTTCGACAGAATTAAGGTAAGAATGTTTTTTTTAACTCATACGGCGGGTGCGGCTAATTTCCGCCGTTATAAAATCTTCAAAACTTCCCTTACAAGCTTATAAGAATATTTTCAAAGAAAATGTTTTATTTTATATGGATCTTAAATGATTTCAAAATAAAAAGAGATATTTCTTTAAAAGGAATTTTGATTTCATCTATGTCAACATCCTTTGATGGATTTTACGCTTATTTGAAGTTGATTTATTGTAATACAAAGCTTCTATATTGTATTGAAGGTTTTGTGATATGTTTGACTGTGTATGTGCTATTTTTATACCATTCATAGTTTATGGTGAAATTATTGACATTTCGTATGCTAGTTTTAATACGAATGTTTATGTTATGTTTAAACCTTTTCATATGGGAATGCATTGGACTTAGTAAGTGACGGGTGGAGCCCGCTATAGCTCCTCGATGCATCGGTAGGTCTCATGAGACAATCTAGTTTCTTGGCACAAGGCCTTGACAAAATCTTATTTGTAGTCTTGGCACGAGGCCTTGGCTATGTGGTTATGATAGTCTGGCATTATGCATTCCAACATTATGAAAGTGGTTATTGATTTTGCATGTGATTATTCGATTAGTAGAATATCCATGTGAATAAGTAAATGGCATTATTTAATTTTACTTTTTCCATACTATGTTGAAGTTCATGTTTAAAAGGCTTTTGTTTTAGTAATTCATTGCCTTAAATGTTTATGCTTATTTTGAATGTTCCGCTATATTGTTATCCTTACTGGGCATTTGAGCTCACCCCTTTTCTATGTTTTATTTTTCCCAGGTAGTGAAGAAGTAAATTATGATTGACTTGCAGGGATATTATGAGGGGTTAATAGTGTGGATATGAAGACTTTGTTGTTGTAGTAGTTTTTCACTTTGAAATGTAATGTAAAACTTTATGAATATATCTAGTGTTTCCAAGGCTACTAAACCAATCGGTCTTTCGAGATTTGATCTTTCTTGTGATCATGCCAATGTTACGAAGTGATGCACCGACTCTGGGTAGCTGGGGTCGGGGCGTTACATTTTTATTATTATAAAATAAATTAATAAAAAGAGTTTAGGGTTTGGAGATGTATAATAATATAAAATAACTTAAGAGAAACTGTTACCTTTAATTCCGGTAACTCCCTTGGGTTTGAACCAAAAGAAATTCTTGAAGTGGCTTATGACTAAGATAAGGAATATATGAGGAAGGTAGAGATATTGTTATATTATTGGGGTGGGGTTTGTATGACCCCAGTTGTTTGAGAAAAGTGAGGAATGAGTTAGAGGTGAGGGATTTCTATATGGGGAAGGAGGAGCTGTTTAGGGAAGTGTGAAAATATTATTTTATTATATAATGATTTTCAGTTTCTAAATGTAAAAAACTTATTAAAGACTAAGATAAGATGACTCATGGTCAAAATAAAATCATAAAGTTATAATTGGACCGGTTTTGGATATTATTTTATGCATTATAATCATATTTATTTAAATCATTTATTAATGAGCTCAACACTACATCATTATCGTGTCATAAAAAATTTAATTTATTTGATGACTAAAAATTATAAAAAATACCATGACGTAGGAAATACTTTTATATATCAAATTAATATTTATAGCCGAAGGGATAGTTTATATATCTATATTTAAAGACTTATTTACTAAAATATATTTCTTTTTTCCATTTTGCCTTTAATTTATGTTAATTAAAACAAAGTGTCATTATCACTCCCAAGTGGCCCCATGGGGTCCCAAAATTGACCCAGGGATGCCAATGGTCAGATATGTAACAACAAATATAATTATGAAACATGTTAGGGAAATATAATATTATTATAATTATATTTGTTTACCCTTTATTACTAGATTTACCTTTTAACCATGGTAAATAAAATTTTTACTGATTTAAATATTCATAATTAATAAAAATAAAACTTACCTATTTAAAAAATTTAGACCTCTTAACTCCAAATATTAAATCCATTATTAAAAATTCAAAACCTATAAGTATTAGTAATAAATTTAAAATTAATTACAACTGTCAAAACAAAATGTGTTTTTTTAAGAAATAACTATCAAAAGATTGACACTTGTTTAAGTCCAATTTAAATGTGAAATTACATACAATGACCTACATTGGATTACATGTTAAAAATATATTCTAATTAAATTTTAAAACCAATTAAAAAGTTAATATAACCATAAAAGTTAATTATATTAAAAGGATGTTTTAAATTAAAATACAACATGTTTCACTATTCATTAAAAAAATTACTTTATCAGATTGATACCAAAATTTCATCAAAATTATATATTCATGACTTGATTTTAATGAATAATATTTTTTTTTAAATAGAACATATAATAGTGAAATAAACAAGAGTTAAAATTATTTCCCCATCAAAAGGTGGTAAATTGACATTTTAATGAATATTAGATTATTTATGATTTAAATCAGATTCATTCAGAATTTAAGCCTCTAAATTCTATAGGATAAATCTAAAAAAATTTAACAAACATGTAAAATGATATTTTTGTTAGTTTTATTCATTATTTACAATACAGTATATTTGTGTTAACTACCATTTAAAATAATAATATTATATTATTTCTGTGCAATGTAAGATTTCCAGGAAACCCATTGTTGTATATCGGGAACGCGATAGAACATAGAATCCAATTTAAATTATAATTAATATTTAATTCAAAATTTATTAATTAAAAAGAAAATGTATTATTTCTTAATTTACCTGGGATGTTACATCCTTCCCCCCTTTAGTAAATTGTGTCCTCAAAATTTTATTCCCTTATCAAATAAATTGGTGTATTTATGCCTCGTAAAAATTTTATATTCCACGTTGCCTCGTAAACCAAATTGTTTTTTTACAAAACCTTTTCCTGGTAAATTAGCTTATTCCTCAACACATTCCCTCTATGATCAAGAATCTGGACTTGTTGTTCCTCATAAGTGATATTCTATTCCAATTGAACTACCTCTGGACTTAAAACATGATATGGATCTAGCATATACATTCTCTTCATTAAAACATGAAAAAAATTATGTACCTAGGATATACATGGAGGTAAAGTCACTCTGTTCATAACTGATCCAACTTTTTCAAGCATTTTATATGGTCCAATGAACCTTTGACTCAAATTTACCTTCATAGAAAAACGCATCACACTTTTCCATGGAGAAACTTTGAGAAAGACATGGTCACCTACCTTAAAAGAAATATCCTTCCTATAGTAATCTGCATTACTTCTATGCCTACTCTGAGTAGTTCTCATGATCCTCTTGAATCATCTGAACATTCTTTGCAATCTCTTCTAACAATTATGGTCCCATCAGCCTCTTTTCCCCTACTTCATCCCAAAAAGATGGAGTTCGACACCGCTTCCCATATAATTCCTCAAATGGAGCCATTTTTATACTGGGATAAATCATGAAATCATAATCCATGATTAATTCCATCCATATCCTCTATCTCATGTTAAATTATTTATGAGTGAATATATACTTCTAATTTTTTTTGTCAATATATATTTCACATTTAACTCCACACTAATGAGGCCTCCAAATTTTAATAGAAAAAATAAATTCAGGTAATTCCAAATCATGTGTAGGATAATTTAACTCCTGAGGTTTTCAACTGATGTGAAACAAAAGAAATTACATGACCATTTTGCATAAGGAAAAAACCAAGTCCTTTAAATGGAGCATCACTATTTATAACAACCTCACAATTTCTGGAAGGTAGTTCCGATATTGGAGCATTCGTCAGTCTTCTTTTCAATTTCTGAAAACAATCTTCATATTCTTTTTTCCAAATGTACCATTTTGAGTTAACATAGTTAGTGGGCTAGATAACAGTTCAAAATTCTCAAAAAACCTCCGGTAATACCCTACCAAGCCAAGAAAACTATGGATCTCAGCTATATTGTTGGTATTGCCCATTCTTCAACAACTTTTGTTTTAGCTGGATCAACTGTAATGCCATTTTTTGAAACATGTGATGCAGGAAAATATTTTTTGTAACCAAAACTCACACTCGTTTAGTTTCCCAAATAACTTATTTTCTTTTAATGTTTGAAGACAATAATTAAATGACTTTCATGCTACTATTTAATTTTATAATAAATCAAAATATCCTCAATGACCACAACCACAAACTTATCCACGAACTCATGGTAAATTCTATTCATAAGATCCATAAATATAGTAGGCATATTAGTTAACCCAAAAGTCATAACCACAAATTCCTAATGGTCATATCTACTACAAAACACGGTCTTCAGAATGTATTCTTGCTTTACATTCAAATGATGGTACCCTGAACTCAAGTAAATATTTGAAAAATACTACACTCCCTAGAGATAATCAAACAAATCATCAATATTAGGAAAATGATACATGTTCTTAACAGTGATGTTATTCAATGCTCTATAATCAATGAAAAGAGTCACTGAACCATCTTTCTTTTTAACAAACAAGACAAGAGAACCAAATGGTGATGTTCTAGGTCGAATGAAACTTTTATCTAAAGCTCCGACAATTTCTTCTTTAAATATAAAATTTCAATTTGAGACATTCGATAAGAGGGTTCTGAAATTGTCTTTGAATTATGAATTAAGTCAACTGTAAATTCAACTTCCTCATCTGGTATAATACTATGAAACTCATCAGAAAAAACCTTAAGGTTCTCTTTTACCTATGGCACGTCATTAATCTGAACTGTTCATTTGATTTCAAAAATATGTGCAGGGTAACATTAATTTTAATCTTTTACACATTTCTCAGCATCCTGATATGTTGTCAAAATTAAAGGTTCATTCCTGTACACAAATGCAAAATATTTCTAAAAAAAACTTCTTCAACTCTACAATCAATCTTATCATGATAAAAACAAATCCAATCCTTACCTAAAATAACACCAAACTCAACAAGAGGAAAAAAATAAGGTTATTCAGTATATTCTTTCAGCACACAAGGACAAGAAGGTTCTTGTAATTTATTATTGTCTCAACATTTCATCCAGGTGTGTTTACCATAAGTTCAGGACTCATATCTTGATATAGAATTCCCAATTTACTAGAAAACATCTCAGAAATTAAAGAATGCGTAGACCCCGAATAAAATAATACGTTAGCATAATCTTACCAAAAAATAGTATACCTGATACAAATTCATTTGATGGACCAACATCATATGAAGTTGTTGCAAAGGATTTCGTCACCCCTTTCTGCTTGTAGTCCGACTACTTTCCCTCATTTGAGTTCATCGTTGGACACTCATTTTCATAAAGACCCATTTTATTGCATTTAAAACATTTTACTGACTATAAATCAGATTTTCTCTCACCATTACACAACTATTTTTTAGTGCAATTACGTGCCTTATGTCCCATTTTAACACATTGGTAGCACATAATAGCATTCAAAAGTCATTCCCCCACTTGATTTTTACCATAATTTTCACGAAATCTAAACTTATGTTTTTTTACCATCAGAATTTTTTGAGGAGTTATTCCCTTTACTCATCCACCTTGACCTCTTATTCTATTATTTTTCAAAGAAAACCTGATCATTGGAAATATCCATTTCCACCTTCTACACATATATAAAAAGTTTTCCATAACATATGAACTCACAATATTCTAAATCCATTTGATACTTTGCCTTTAATCATGAGTAAAAACAATTGATTTTACAATCAAGATCTCGTATGAAATTTGGAGGATACCTTTCTAGTACAGTGAATTTTGCTTCATAAGAACCCACAGAGTCATCCCCCTTCCTCAATTCTAGGAATTGTTTTTCCATACTAAGAAAAACCACCTTAGTTGACTATTTCTCAAGAAACATAATTTTTAATTCATCCTAATCAATAACATCAATATCATCACTATCCCTTATATTTTTCACCATCATCCATCATTGATCAACTTAACCTTCAAAAAAGAAAACCACAAGACTAAACTTTTGATCTTCTGAACACCCGATAACATCAAAACTCTTCTACAGTGCTTTAATCACCTCTTTACCTAGCACAGGGTTAGATGATCCTCTAAACTATGGGGGAATGTTGCCTAATAAAATGATCCAATACTGAAATGTTCCTCTCTGTTTAATCTAGAAGATCTCATGCATGGATACCACCAAAATTTATAGCCTGAGTCAACTATGAAATCACTGCAAATAACTGTTCAATTCCAATTCTAACCATCTTAGGTTTCTTATTTGGAGGTTTGTCTTCTTCTGGATGTCATTCCATCACAACTTCCCAGTTTCCACTGTAGAAAACCATTCTAAACATAGAATTATCTTAGCGGGAGAAACATGGTAATCTATAAATGATATATCAATTCAATCAAACAATAAATTAATTTAATAATATTATAACTCCTAAATTTTTCTAAACCAACCTCTGAAACCAACTATAAGGACCCAGCCATAAAAAATTACATAATATTGAATTAAATTAATAATTCACATTGCAGATCTGTTTAGGTTTATAGTTTTAGAGAGTTAGGCCATAACTATTAAATTACATCTCAAAAAATACAATGTAGACACTTCTACTCAGTTTCCATTTGTCCATAAAATAATAACTGTTTAAAAAAAGAGTCTTGTCCAGTTCCATGTTTTAGACTGCATGAATTTACCTTGATCACATCCTTGACCCTATTCATATTTAAGTCCTGTGAAAAAAAATTGAAACTTGGTATAAGAATAAAACGTTCAGTAAGTGTTATAAAACAATGAATGAAAACATTATTTCATCTATAAATAAATTACATAAGTTCTTTAACATACCTCATGAAATTATAAGATTTATAAATAACACATTGAAATAGAAAATCATAAAAGTAAATTGGGTTATCCATATCATACTTATATTGTAACTATCACAACAACATAGGGAGTTGTGTTGGAATACACATCAATGTATATTCCCTAAATCTCTTTGCAGAAACATTCACGTTTAACTTTGTAACTTTACCCACTGCATTGGAGAGATATCTCAAGATCACCCACCATAGGTTTATCACAGAACCACCCATATACATAAACAATTCCCAAGGACCGTAATAAAATCATAACACATTATACAAGAATAACAGAAAGATAACATTTCCACATTGAAATCACAATATATCGTTTCAATATATTTAAGAAGATACTGAAATAATTAATCAGAAAACCATTTTCAATACCAAAATATGTAAAAGAGTATATGGTACTTTTTTTCCAATAAAAACATTAGGACTTGTTAAGGAATCCAAAGATCAAATAATACTCTTGATGGTGGAAAAGGTTGTTGTCAAAGCTTACATTAAAAAGAAACATTCTTTTTTGTTGTTTATCAAAACACATCGTAGAAAAATATTCCTTTGGAATGAAATAAAATTTCAATTCTGTTTATACATCATATAAAATAATGTCGTGTATTAAAATAAAAGATGCCTCAATGAAAGGAGATTGAGATGAAGTCCCTCAAAAAGATCATTTTGTAAATAATATTTTTTAATTATGTGTATTTCATATAAGTACACATACATAATGTATAAATACAATAAATTACATCAAAATTTATTTCTTACATAATCATAGAACAACATAATTTAAAAGTAAAAGATTAACCCAATGAATGGAAATTGGGTTAAGAAGTTCCATTACCTCGTGTCCAACTTGACTCATTGATTATTTAATCTCTGGAATAATAATCTAAAGTTAATTTATAATTTTTAAAAAACATTTTTAATGTTTATTATTCTTTTTATATCACATATTACCTTTTTATAAACATTATGTAATCATTTAAGTTAAAAATGGTCATTTTGTAAATATTTGGTACTTGAGTCAAAAATGAACTTTTTATAATTACAAGTTATTCATATAGTAAAAAGTTAATTATATCCAGAATTATATTCATGATTTAGATATCATATATTTCTTATATATCTAGTATATATTTTTATTTATAATAGTACATAACATTTGGAGATAAGAAATGAAATGCACCGTTCATGGAGATGGTATGTCGTACGTACTCATGAACGCTACTTTCATTTCTATTTCGTATTTTAATGGATTGAAAACCTAATGATACATAGGTATATTATAATTCCAATATAATATCATATATAGTTTCATTAACTCTATCCTTTATTCATTACATGTATGGCATGAAAGAGCCATATCACTTTGAGGGGGCGATAGTCCGCACATCCTCAAATGAGATTATCATATTTACCATCTATGGAAACCATAAAAGTATTATATAAATAAAAAATTCATAAGCATAGAAACAATATAAATATAATATATATCTCTTCTAGACATAGTTCCATCTTAATGTCCACCATAAGAGGTGGTAGGAGATAATTGATCAATCATCATTTCGTGAGGCGTTAGTTCACCGTCTACAAAAATTGTATGTTCCTTAACCATTAGACGAAGGTGTGTATATGTGTAGTTATAATCCTTATAATAAATGAATATTATTATATTGTCTATATAGTTGTTGTTTTAAAATAATGATATAAAAATTGTTAATGGTTGGATATATAAAATAAAATAAAATAATTTAAGATAAACTGATACCTTTAATTTGGGCATCTCCCTTTGGTTTGAACCAAAAGGTGTTGTTGAAGTGACTTTGCCTATGTTAAGGTTTGTAGAAGAAAGAGAGATATATTGAGAGATTATTTGTTCATAATTTGGTTGATAAAACTGTCTTGAAAAGTGTGAGGAATGGGTTAGAGGTGGGGGCTTTCTATAAGGGGGAGGAGGGGCTCTTTAAAAAAGTGTGAAAATATTATTTCATTATATAATGATATTAATTTTCTAAATGTCCAAAACTTTTTAATGTTGAAGATAAGATGGCTCGTAGAATAAATAAAATCATAAAATTGTAATCAGATTCGTTTTGGATATTATTTTAATCTTTATAGTCTTATTTATTTAAATAATTTATTAATGAGGTAAATAATGCATCATTATTGTATTATAAATAATTTAATTTATTGATTTCTAAAAAATATAAAAAAATACCAAGATGTAGGAAATATTTTTATATTTAAAGTTAATATTTTTTTATGAAGATATTACTTCATTAATACTATGTAAAATCTGATTTACAAAATGATATTTGTTTATGTCATTTTTTCTAATAAGTAAATTAAAATAAAGTGTCATTATCACTCTCGAGTGGCCCCATGGAGTCCCAAAATCAACCCAAGGATTCCCATGTTCGGATATGTATCAACTTATAGGATTAAAACACATTTTAGAGTTATTTATTATTATTATATTTTTTTACCCATATTTATGTGATTTACCTTTTAACCATGGTAAATAAAATATTTACAGAAGTAAATATTCATAATGTATAAAAATAAAGGATACCTATTTATAGAATTTGGACTTACTGGTTCCAAAAATGGAATCCATTTTTCCAATTTCGAAACACAGAAGTGGCAGAAATTAATTTAAAATTAATTCCAGCTTCCAAAACAAAAAATGTGTTTTTAAGAAATAACAATAAAAATATTGACAATTATTT
The DNA here is from genome assembly GCA_963277665.1 of Viscum album. Lineage (NCBI taxonomy): Eukaryota > Viridiplantae > Streptophyta > Magnoliopsida > Santalales > Viscaceae > Viscum > Viscum album. Next base: position 1,740,244,559 of record OY728128.1, on the reverse strand, counting down.
AATCAATTTTCAATGTGAAATTACCTTAAATGAAGAATATAGGATTAAATTGTAAAAATATATTCTAATTATATGTTGAATCCAAATAAAAAGATTTTATAAACATCTAAATAAATTATATTATAAGGCAGTTTTAAATTAAAACATATTATTTTCCACTATTAATTAAAAAATGAACTTTATCAGAAAAATAAAAAATTTATTCCAAATTAAATTTTGATCTTCAGATTCTAATGAAAAATATATATTTTCAAATAGACCATATACAAGTGAAAATACAATATTTAAAAAGATCTTTCCTTAAGAAGGAGGTAAATTGACCTTTTTATGAATATTAGAGTATTATTTCATTTAATCGGATTCATTCACATTTTAAGACTCTAAATTTTTTTTGACAAACGTAAAAAAATTTAAAAAACCTGTATAATTATAATGTAGTTAGTTCTATTCATTCCCACCAATACAACAACTCAACATTAACTAACCTTTAAAATAAAAATATTACATTATTAGTGTGCAACGAAATATTTCAAAGAAACCTGTTGTTTCATATCGAGAACACCATCAAACATAGAATCCCACATAAAGTAAAATTAAAATTTAATTCACAAAATAATAATTCAAATAAATATGTATTATTTCTTAATTTACTCAGATGTTACATCCTTCCCCCCATCTGGAAATTGCGTCCTCACAATTTTATTCACTTATCAAATAAATGGGGTTATTTATCCCTCATAGAATTTTCATATTCCTACGTTCCCTCTTCAAACATATGGTTTTTCCAGAAATACATTACCTGATAAGTTACCTTATTCCACAACACTTTCTCTCTATGGTCAATAATGTGGAATGGTTGTTCCTCATAAGAGAGATTCTCAACTAATTGAACTACCTCTGGACTTAAAACATGGGATAGATCTGGCTTATAGTTTCTCAAAAATGAAACATGAAAAAAGTGTGTACCTGAGATAAACATGGCGGTAAAGACACTCTGTATGCAACCGATCCAACATTAATCAGAATTTCATAAGGTCCAATGATTCTCAGACTCAAAATTCACTTCACACCAAAATGCATCACACTTTTCCATGGAGAAAATCTGAGAAAGACATGATCACCTACCTCAAAAGAAATATCCTTCATCAGGTTATCCACATCACTTTTCTGCCTACTATGAGATGTTCTCATGTGATTCTGAATTAATTAATCCTTCTCTCCCATCTCTTCTACTAATTATAGTCCCATAAGCTCTCTTTCTCTTACTGCATCCCAAAAAGCTGGAGTTTGACTCCGCTTACCATATAATGCCTCAAATGGATCTATCTGTATACTGGAATGAAAACTATTATTATACAAAAATTCAACCAAAGAAAGATATTGGTCCCAACGTCCCTGGTAATCCAGTAAACAGGAAGGTAACATTTCCTCTATGGTTTTAATTTTTTTCTGACTTCCCTTCTTATTTACGATGAAAAGATGTATTAAAATTTAATTCAGTACCCAACGAATTATGAAGTCCTTTCCAAAAGTTGTATGTAAACCTAGGATCATGATTAGATATAATGGAAAGGGAAACACCATGCAACCTAACAATCTCTTTAACATACAAATGAAAAAGTTGTTCTAGATACAAAGTATCTCGAATAGGATGGAAAGGAGCAGATTTAGTCAATTGATAAACAGAAACCCAAATTGCATTATTACCAAGAGATGTCTTCGGTAATCCCATAATGAAGTCCAAGGATATATTTCCCATTTTCACTCTAGAACCGGTAATGACTGATGCATCCCTTTCGCTAAATAATACTCTACTTTAACCTGATGCGAAGTTAAACACTTCATAGTAAAATCAACAATAGCTCTTTTAATTTCATCCCACCAGTAATACTCTGGAAGATCTTTATACACCTTAGTACTGTCAGGATGAACTAAAAATAGGGAACTCTGGGCTTCAAATAACAACTCATTCTTCAACTGTGAATTGCAAGGAACACATAATATCTTTCCAAATATAAAAACACAATCATTATTAACCTAAAAATCCGGAAACATACCATTCTGAACCAACTCTATATTTTTCTTCAACTCATTGTCTTCCTTCAATGCATGCTTTATTCCGTCTGATAGAGATGATTTCACTGACATCTAAAACAAAATAGAGGAATTTCATGGACCAAAAACTTTATTCCAAATTTCTTAAAATCAAAAACCAAAGGATCATGTTCCAAATGTATAATGGTTAATGAATCATTAGTTTTTTGACTCAAAGCATCATCTAATTTATTTGCCTTTTCTGGATGATTATGAATCATGCAATCATATTTCATGATTAATTACAACCATATCCTTTGTCTCATGTTGATTTATTTCTGAGTGAATATATACATCAAAATATTTTGGTCAATATATATATCATATTTTACTCCATATAGATGATGCCTCCAACTTTTTAAAGACTAAATAATAGCGACTAATTTCAAATCATGTGTATGGTAATTTAACTCAGGAGGTTTCAATAGACATTAAGCATACGCAATTACCTGATAATTCGTTATAAGAATACATCCATGTCCTTTCAATGAAGCATCACTAACAATAAAAAATTCCCCATTTCTAGGTGGTAGTTCCAATACTGGAGCATTCACCACTCTTATTTTCAATTCCTGAACACAGTCATCACATTCTTTTGTCCAAAAAAACCATTTCAAGTTAACATAGTCAGTGGGCTAGATAACCATGAAAATTTATCCACAAACCTATGGTAATAACCTACCAAACCAAGAAACTATGGATCTATATTATATTTTTGGGTCTTGGCCATTTTTCAACAATTATTTTAGTAGGATCAATTTTTATGCCATTTTTTAAAAAAATGTGACCAAGGAAAGAAATTTTTTCTAACCAAAACTCACACATACTGAATTTCTCAAAAAAAATATCTTTTAATGTTTGAAAGACAACACATAAATGACTTTCATGATCCTATTTACTTTTAGAACAAACCAAAATATCATCAATAAACATAGCCACAAACATATCCTAGAACTCACGGAAATTCTTATTCATCGGATCCATGAATACCGTAGGTGCATTAGTCAACCCAAAAGGTATAACTAAAAATTCATAAAGGATATATCTAGTATGAAACACAGTCATTGGCATGTATGTTTCCTTTATAATCACCTGATGGTACCCCGACCTCATGTCAATATTCGAAAAATACTGAGTTCTGTGGAGACGATAAAACAAATCATCGATATGAGGCAAAGGATACTTGTTCGTAATAGTGATGTTATTAAATGCACTATAATCAATGAAAAATCCCATTGAACCATATTTATTTTTAATAAACAAGACAGGATCGCCCCATGGTGATGTTCAAGGTCAAATGAAACAGTTATCTGATAACTCCTGTTATTTCTTCTTTAACTCTAAAATTTCAATTGGAGCCATTCTATAAATGGGTATTGAAATTATCATAGCATCCGGAGCTAAGTCAACAGTAAATTCAATTTAATAATTAGGTATAATAATAGGAAAATCATCAGAAAAAACATCAATTTAAACATTTACCACTGGCATATAATTTATCAGAATAGTTCCTTTTTTTCAACAATTTGTGCAAGTTAACATTCATTTCTATATTTTACTAGTTTCTTAGCTTCTTGATATGTTATAAAAATTAATGGTTAATTCTTGTACACAAACTAAAAAACTTTCTGAAAATAAACCTATTTACCTCTACAGCCAATCATAGCATGATAAAAAAAATCCAATCCATACCCAAAATAACATCAAACTCTCCTAGAGGAAAAACAATAAGGTTTGTAGGTAGATTCTTCCCCCATAAAAGGACATGAAGGATCTTATAATTTCTTTTTGTTTCAAAATTTCTCTTAGAAGTTTTTACCATATGTTCATGATTCATATCTTGATATGGAATTCTAAATTTACTATAAAAATTATCAGAAATGAACGAATGGGTGGACCCTGAATCAAACAACACATCGGTATAATCTGAACAAACAAACAGTGTACCTGATACTACTTACTATGATGGAACAACATCTACAGAAGTAGTTGCAAAGGATTTGACCACCCCTGTTTACTTGTTGTTTTGATTATTTCCATCAGTTGTGTTCTTTTTTGGAATCTAATTTTCATAATGACCAATTTCATTTCACTTAAAACATTTTACTAACTATAAATCAGATTTGGTCTTATCATTACCTAGCTCTTTTTCAGTGCAATTTATAAGCCTTATGTCCATTTTACCACATCGGTAGCACTTACCAGAATTGAAAAGGCATTCCTCAACAAGATTTTTTCCACAATTTTCAGAAACTATAAACATTAGATTCCTACCACAGGTTTTTTTGAAAAGTTCTTCCCTTTCGTCTGCCACGGTGACCTCTTAATCTATTGTTTGTCAAAGAAAACCAAATCATCGGAAAATTCCATTTCCACCTTCTCCACTAATCAAACATGTATTTAATAACTTTTGAACTTAAAAGAATCTATATCCCTTAGGTACATTGGATTTAACCTTGAGTGAAAATGATTGATTTTACTATCTAGATCTCATATGAAATTTGGATAATACCTTTCCAGTCGAGTGAATTTTGATTCAAAAGCATCCACCGAGTCATCCTCTTGCCTCAATTATAGGAATTGGTTTTCCATCCTAAGACAAACCACCTTAGGAAAATATTTCTCAAGAATCATTCTATTGATTTCATCCAAATCAAGAGCCTCAGTCTCCCTACTATCCTTGATACTTTTCACCATCAGCCACCACTGATCAGCTACACCTTCAGAATAGTAAATTAAAAGACTGGCATTTTGATGTTCTAAAAACCCCATAACATCAAAAATCTTCCCTAGTGTTTAAATCTACCCTTCATATAGAACAAGGTTAGATGATCCTCTAATATATGGGGTATGATTCCTCATGAAATGCTCCACAGTAACATGTTCCTCTATGGTTAATCTAGCTGATATCATGCCTGGATACCACAACCATTTATTGCCTGAGTCAACTATGCCATCATTCCAACAAACTGTTCAATCCCTATTCTGACCATCTCAGGTTACTTATTGGAAAGGTTGTCTTCCTCCAGATGTCTTCTCATCATATTTGCCCAGTTTCCTCTATGGAAAACCATTCTAAACATAGAAATATCATAGGAAAATCCACATGGTAATCTGTAAATTCTATATAACTTCAATCAACCCCTATATTAGTTTTACAATATTCAAACTCCTTTAGTTTTCTAAACTGACTATTGATACCAACTATAAGGACCAAGCCTTAAAACATTACATAATCAGGAATAAAATGAATAATTCACATTGGGGTTCTTTTTAGGTTTATCATTTTAGAGAGTTAGGCCATAAAGATTACATAACATCTCAAAAATTACAAAGTAGACACTTCTACTCGGTTTCCATTTTTTGATAAAATAAAAACTGTTGAAAAAAATTGTCATGTACAGTTCCATGTTATAGACAGCGTGACATTCCATTGATACCATCCTTGACCCTATTTGTCAGGACCCATCCTCGAGGCCCGTGCCGTGACTACCCCAGGCCCACCTTCCATAGGACAGGGGTTGGCGACTAGAACCAAAGGCGTAAATCCTAATAAATGGGAAAGTATTTCATTTATAAAAGTAAACAAAACACCATAGAGTACAAGAAGAAGTAATACACTAAGTACAAAAGAAGTTCTGAAAATTAAATGGGTAATAATACAAACCCAACCGAAAGTATAGGTACAACTGAACGAAAGTACAACAGAAAAGATAAGCAGCTGGAAGAATAGAAGCAGTTCCTGGGTTGGCCACCTCAGATCCTACCTGAAGGGTAGGTACAGATAGCGTAGCTTCTGGGTCGTCCACCTCGGGTCCTACCTGAAGGGTAGGTACAAATAGCCTCCATAGCACTGTCGCATGTCTACCTCCTCTGAGTATCGTCTCATCGTGAAGTCCACCTCCGGATACTAACTCGTCATGAGGTCCACCTCTGGGTACCATCCAGCCCTCGAACAGTTGGCCTCTATCAGTGCTTCCCGTCGTCTGCAACCAACACAATGAGGTAGAGGCATAGCCTGTGTAGGGGTGAGTATGTGATACTCAGTAGGGACCCCGAGGCCCTCAAGGTCTCACTAAATTCAACAAGGATAACCACAAAGAAGGATCTCAACAGATAAACCTTACTTAGGTATAAGCTCATACTTATACCTAATTTATCAAGTAACCCATCTCAATCCTGAGGTAAACACAAAGGTCATAGACTCAGCTCAAACGAGTATTTTTATATCGAAACTGTAACTGCTGAAGAGCCCTGTCTCTGGCGAGTATAATGATCATGTCACGACTCCGAGGTACTGCTCACCAACCTAAGACTGATGAGGTACTGCTACTGTTGAGTACCGCGGACCAGCCACCCAAACACAGTAGTGTTTCCTGATGGGGTCTGCCACCCAAACACAGTAGTGCACCCCCCCCCTAATAGCCTGCAAAGGTACTCCTTCTGTTGAGTACCGCAGGTCTGCACCCAAACACAGTAGTGCTCCATCTGCCATGGGTCTGCACCCAAAAATAGTAGTGCTCCATCCACTGGGCTAGTCGACTCACTCCAAGTTGAGTCGGTCAAGCAGTCGTCAGGTCTCAGCCAGCTATACGATCTCAGTACTCCGTACGCTCCTCTCCGGGAGGGTCCGCTCCACGGGATATAGGTCGATACTCCAAGTATCACAAAGATTCATGAAGAAGTATATCTATGGACCGCCTCTTCATAGGGGTCTCAACGCAATATACGACACGTCAATCGGACGCACGGTCTGTGTGTTATTACCCTTTTCATCCCATGGGCCCGGTTGGTTTCGTGTGCGAACCAACCTGGCGTTATCTCAACTGTACCCAAAACACTCATAGGGTATACCTATAGGGACTGTTTCTCAACGTGATCACCAACGCCACTAACGGTTCGTCAAACGGACGCCCGGTATGAAAGTTACCAGCTTTTTCATTCCAGGGGCCCGGTTGGATTTTGTGTAACACCCCAAGATTTCATAGTGTGTTATTTCTTCAAAATAATTCAATAACTTTCACTACACGCAACACTGAGTTAAAGCGCACCATGACTTACCAAACTAGCTGTTATGAATAGTAATACCTACTTTTTGAAATTTTATAAATTCTATCTCTCAAAATGGACTTCATTTTTGGATTCTGATTATCAAAATTAGCCTAGGGTGAAATTTTGGTACTTTTCAGATAACTTTAATATTTTGACGAATAGTGAAAATTACTAAATTTTAATTAAAAACATCTTTTTAATCAAAATAATTAATAGTGACAAATTATGAATTTGAGTGGTTTTAAAGTATAATTATAATATATTTTTACCATTTTATCCAGTGGCGTTCATTAGAATTAATTTCACTTTGAAATTGGTCCAAAAACAATTGTCAATCTTTTGATATATATTGTTTCTTAAAAACACGCTATTTGTTGTGATAGTGGGAATTAACTATAAAATTAATTAATTCAACTTATATGTTTGGAATTTTTTAAAATAGGCATCATTTTTGAATTCAGAATATCAATTATAGATTAGGGTGAAATTTTGGCATTGTTCTGAAAAACATCAACTTTTGATGAATAGTGAAACTACAAAGTGGTAGTTAAAAAAACTGAATTTTTCATAAAACTTAATTTTTCCACTTCTGTGAATGGAATTTTGAAAATCCGATAGACACGGTTAATATCAAGAAGTAAAATGTGGTTCAATGAGATGAAAACAATTTTTGGTGAATAGTAACTTTTTACTTTTATTTACCACGGTTAAAAGTAAATATGGTAATTAAGGGTAGAAATTATATTAATATAACCCTAACAGAAGTCCTAATTCTATTGGAAAAGTGTATCTCGACCAAAAACAACCTTAGGAATAAAATATTATCATTTAGGTCCACTTGGATTAGATTAGGACATTTATTATTATTTAATTCAAAGAAGAGTTAAAAGAGTTAAAATCAAAGTTTATATATTTAAACATTTTTAATATAGGGTTATACATAAGATAAATTCAATTTTAAATCTTCATTAGAAATATAACAAGATTTCCTACATAATGATATTTTATTTATAATTTTTAGACATTAAATAATTTAATTTATTTATGACACAATGATGATGTAGTAATTACCATAATAGTGAAAAATTAAAATAATTGATATTATAAATACCCAAATAAATATAATTTAAGATTTTTAATGAGTTACACTAATTTTATAGGATAATATGACATATTAGGATTGATGTAATTGAATTTTTTTGAAGTAATCATTCAGTTATGAGTTTCACAAAAATCAACTATTGAATAGTGTCAAAATTGACATAAAAGAGTTTTTAAAACAAATATTATATTATTAATTGATATTAAATTCCTAAAAATCTAATGTTCGGCCAAGAGACTTATATCACAATAGGTATATAATTAATGGACCACATGGGGGTCTCTTGAATGTATATAGTATGTTTATTAACTATATAATATAAAAATACAAAGTTAAATGGTAAATGTCAAACTAATTAACTAAGAGTTAAAACTAAATGATAAGGTTATTATAGTAACCCAAACCTGTCTAAATTCTATTGGTTTAATGGTTTTAGACCTATCCCCACATTAACCTTTGATAATCAACTTTGGAGCCATTAGAAACCGAATATGAATTTATTATAAAGTAATATATTTAGCTTTTCCAAAGGTGCCCTTCACCCCTCTTATAAAAGGGAACTCCCCCTTCTCATTACTTCACACCTTCAAAGCCTTTTGGTTCGTCCAAACTCTGACCAAATACTCTCCCAACTTCCCTCAATAAAATATAGAGGTATTAGTTTGATCATAATGGCATCCTAAGGAGCCCTTTTGATCAAATCAAAAGGAAGAACCCGAAGAAGAGATAATGATTTCACCACCCTTTTTCAAGTTCATTTCTTCTTCCACTTCTTCATTCATTGTTGTTACCATTATAAAATAATAAATCCAGTATCTTATATATACTTTGATGTTATTATAATTATGGTAAAACCATATTCAGTATTCTATCCACCCTTTTAATAACATGTCACCATACGTCCGTACGTACGGCTTACCGTCTCCACGTCGTGGTGTAATTGTTATTCAATATATTATTATTTGAATGGGTATAATAATGATTTTTAATTTATGTAAATAATAAATATAACATGATAGTGATTCTGTATATATGATATACCATCCAATTATATATTATTTTAATATCAAAAGAATGATATTTTCGCTCGTGCGTACGTACGGACTACTGTCTCCAGGAACGCGATGAGATTCATTCTCCATCATATCCATTCAAGTATAATTATCATTTGATGATTTAAAAAAAAATTCAGGACTTGATATAATTCTGTATATGAAAAAGATACAACCTAACCATTACAAACATGGTTTATGTAACAAAACATATAAAAGAAAACGAGTAAGTTAACACCCGAAACGACGATAATACTAAGATATTATTAACAAAGAAATGTTAAAAGATCATATATGATATCATATTAATATATATGATTATTTTATAATTTAATAACAATTATTTCACCATTATACATGAGTTTAACCTACCCTCAACCAAGGAAAAGTACAAGGTAAGTGTTTATTTCGCAATCTCTTCGTTATCCGAGGTTGTTTATACGTAATAATATACTAGGATTTCTTTATCATCCACATCCATGATTCTTCAAAATGTAATTCAATTTTTTTTTTACTATTTACAAAGAATATGGGTTAAAGTCATTTATAACCTTATGTGTTTTTAAAGGAATATTTCCATCGTTTTCCAAACAAGGCACTTTTTACCTTTCGACAAATTTAAGGTAAGAATGTTTTTTTAACTTATACGGCGGGTGCGGCTATTTACCACCGTTATAAAATCGTCAATTCTTACCTTACAAGATTATAAGAATATTTTCAAAGTAAATGTTTTATTTTATAATTATGTGACATTTAAATGATTTGAAAATGAATATTTTATGAATTTTTGAAAGGCACTCTTTATCAAGATCATAATTTTAAATGTTTTAAAGATTTATCTTTCTAAATATTTTTAATTAATGACCATGTTTTCAAAATGATTTTAAGAATTTATTTATATAGACACGAAGGTTTTGAAATGACATTTCTTTTCAAAATTTTCAAATTGGTATGGGACAGTTTGATTCAAAAATCTCTTTTAAATTACTTCCTTTATAAATGTGTGACTTTTCTATGATTTCGAGAAAAGAGATATTTCTCTCAAATAGTTTTGATTTCATCTCTGTCAACATCCTTTGATGGATTTTAAGCTTATTTGAAGTTTATTTATTATGATACAAAACTTCTATATTGTATTGAACGTTTTGTGATATGTTTGACTGTGGATGTGCTATTTTTATACCATTCATGGTTTATGGTGAAAATATTGACATTTAATATGCTTGTTTTAATATGAATTTTTATGTTATGTTTAAACCATTTCATATGGGAATGAATTGGACTTAATATGTAATGGTTGGAGCCCGCTATAGCTCCTCGATGCATCGATAGGTATCATGAGACAAACTAGTGTCTTGGCACAAGGCCTTGACAAAATCTTATTTGTAGTCTTGGCACGAGGCCTTGGCTATGTGGTTATGATAGTATGGCATTATGCATTCCATCATCATGAAAGTGGTTATTGATATTGCTTGTGATTATTCGATTAGTAGAATATCCATGTGAATAAGTAAATGGAATTATTTTATTTTTCTTTTGCCATACTATGTTGAAGTTCAATTTTAAAAGGCTTTTGTTTTAGTTATACATTGCCTTAAATGTTTATTCTTATTTATGAAAGTTTCCGCTATATTGTTATCCTTACTGTGCATTTGAGCTCACCCCTTTTCTATGTTTTATTTTTCCCAGGATGTGAAGAAGTAATTTATGAATGAACTGCAGGGATAGTGTGAGGGGATAAGAGTGTGGACTATGGAGACTATGTTGTTGTAGTTTTAATTTTATGATGTAATGTAAAACTTATGAATATATCTAGTGTTTCCAAGGCTACTAAACCATTCGGTCTTTCGAGATTTGATCTTTCTTGTGATCATGCCAATGTTATGAAGTAATAATTCACCGACTCTGGGTAACTGGGGTCAGGGCGTTACAGTTGGTATCAGAGGAAGTTTAGTACAAACCTTGGAAGCTAGATTTAGATAAACTCTGATTAGAGCAAATAGATTTAAGATGGACTTTGAGGATTAGTATATAATAACTTCCTAGAATTTTGGAATTGAAGAGATTTTGTGAGTTTTCTTAGCAATACATCCATGTCTGGATACGAGCAGGTAGAGGCGGCTCTGGCACAGATGTACCTAGGGGTAAAACCCGAAAACACCGCTTTGAGATGGACTCAAACGGGAACTGGTGCACGACAATGGGCCTTGTTTCACTCTTGGTTACAACACTCCCGGGGGATATTCTTAGGATAATTCTCATTTTCTTTACAAACCATAATGAAGGGTTTGTGAGTATATACTTCCTCAAAGGAGAAATTTTTATGATTATGGATTATATACATAAACTATTTAATTTATTTTATGTGTTTGACAAGTTTGGGATTAGGTATTGTTATTCATAAACTAATCTAGTGTATGCCATTGTTTAGAAATGGTGCCCAGTAGAAGGAATGAGAACTCCAACAATGCACATGATCCAGAGAGAAAGATGGATCATATCTCTCATGTTCTGAATCCAGAATTTATAAGAGAAATAGTCTTCCATGTATTATCATCATATGAAGAAATAATATCATGTGTTGATAAGATAACTAAAGAGTTTATTGAGTCCTATGGCTTTGAAGGGAAGCAAGAGAAGAAAAGGATGGGGGAGAGAAATATGGATAAAGGGAAGAGGGAAAAGAAGAATTTTCCCATATGTGATAATTGTGGGAAGAAACACCCTGGAACTTGCCGGAAAGGAATGAGAGTTTGTTAGAAGTGTGGAAGAAACTGGCACAATGTACGTGAATGCAAGGGTAAGAAAATGGTTTCAAATGTACAATGCTTCATTTGTAAGGAGTTTGGACACTACGTGAACCTATGTCCTAGTCATCAGACTATGCCGCAAATGATGTTGTTGGATAATAATCAAGTTATGATACTACCACAGATGAAGAGGAATGATTAGAGTTCTTATGTTGATTATGTCAATTGAGTGTTGTATCAACAATGTACTTGTTATAATAATTATGAAGTATATAAGGATTGTACTACAGTACTATTTCATTAAGGACTTGAGATTGTGTGGAACAATGAAAAGTGACTCAATAGCAGGATAAATTTTTGGAAAATATATGGTTGAGATAATGATAAACCATAATATATTTATGATACTGAGGAAGTGATTTTGGAATAATACATGATTGATTTGGATAAATTATATTGGATATTCTTGACTACCTTGAAACTGATTAATGATTTGTATATTCCATCATTTTTGTGGTTTAAAACATTTTTTTATTGAAGGATCATATCTATTATTCTTTAAATAATAGGGGATCATGAATGTAATCAATAAGGTTTTATGGTAATTTCGGATGTTGCAGTGTTTTAAAAGAATACAAGATGAAGGTGTTCACATGTTATTACGCGGAAAAAAGGATCTTTATTGTTTTTACCTTCCTTATAAATTTTGGACTGAAGTATTTTGGATAGTTCTAGTTCGGATTATTTTGTATTTCCATAAAAGGACAACCCGGAGGTTGGGCGGCAACCCGTCGGGTCCGGAAAGGTCGTGAGACTTGAACCCACAACCGAAGGGCGACAAGGGTGTATCACCTACCACTGACCCACGTGATGTCCTGGATTGAATAATGTCATTTTTTAATGGTTCTTCTAGATGAATTATAAATTCATTTTTGTAACCCTATACGAATAGGATAAATAGAATATTATTTTTAAGTTATATTATCTTTTAGAGTGAAAGATGAGTCTGTGGTAGAAATTAGTTAAAGGATGGAACTCTACGTGTCAAGAATATATTTTTTCTTCTTCTCTTATTCTATAAAGAAATTAATTCTTATACTTTAAGGAATCCTAAAACCAAAAATGTGTTATCCTAATACCTTATGTTTTGTTGAACCGATGGTATTTCAAATCATCATAGATTGATGAATTAAAGGACCTCAATTTTAAACTTGTTTGTGATTGATGACCTCAATCACTACCTATAAATATTTACGTTTTTACTCCAATTATATGTCTCTAATTTCCACCAATGTTTTCCTAATATAGATCATAATTTGGTGGTGACCCTTTCATTTCTCTTTTCCTCATATTAAGACTAAATTTTATAACCCAATTTCTGATGTGGGTTTTTTTCACAAAGATATTTTTTATTTTCAACCTTTTATTTTCGAAGAAAAATTTCAAATTACGAGGACGCAATTTATTGAAGTAGGGGAGAATGTAACACCCCAAGATTTCATAGTGTGTTATTTCTTCAAAATAATTCAAGAACTTGCACTACACACAACACCGACTTAAAGCGCACCATGACTTACCAAACTAGCCGTTATGAATAGTAATACCTAATTTTTGAAATTTTATAAATTCTATCTCTCAAAATGGACTTCATTTTTTTATTCGGAATATCAAATTTATCCTAGGGTGAAATTTTGGTACTTTTCGGATAACTTTAATATTTTGATGAATAGTGAAAATTACTAAATTTTAATTAAAAACAACTTTTTTAATAAAAATAATTAATAGTTATAAATTATGAATTTGAGTGGTTTTAAATTATAATTAGAATATATTTTTACCATTTTATCCAATGGTGTTCATTAGAATTAATTTCACTTTGAAATTGGACCTAAACAATTGTCAATCTTTTGATATATATTGTTTCTTAAAAACACGCTATTTGTTGTGACAGGGGGAATTAATTAAAAAATTAATTAATGCAACTTATATGTTTGGAATTTTGTAAAATATAAATCATTTTTGAATTCGGAATATCAATTATAGCTTAGGATGATATTTTGGCATTGTTCGGAAAAACGTCAATTTTTGATGAATAGTGAAACTACTAAGTGGTAGTTAAAAAAACTGAATTTTTCATAAAACTTAATTTTACCGCTTCTGTGAATGGAATTTCGAAAATCCGAGATACACGGTTAATATCAAGAAGTAAAATGTGGTTCAATGAGATGAAAATAATTTTTGGTGAATAGTAAATTTTTACTTTTATTTACCACGGTTAAAAGTAAATAGGGTAATTAAGGGTAGAAATGATATTAATATTACCCTAACACATGTCCTAATTCTATTGGACAAGTGTATCTCGACCAAAAACAACCTTAGGAATAAAATATTATCATTTAGGTCCACTTGGATTAGATTAGGACATTTATTATTATTTAATTCAAAGAAGAGTTAAAAGAGTTAAAATCAAAGCTTATTTACTAAAAAATTTTAACATAGGGTTATTCATAAGATAAATTCAATTGTAAATATTAATTATAAATAAAAAAATATTTCCTACAAAATGATATTTTATTTATAATTTTTAGACATTAAATAATTTAATTTATTTATGACACAATGATGATGCAGTAATTACCATAATAGTGAAAATTTAAAATAATTGATATTATAAATACCCAAATAATTAAAAATTGAAACTTTTAATGAATTAAAATAATTTCCTAGGATAATATGACTTAATAGGATTGATTTAAGTGACTTTATTCGAAGTAATAATTCTGTTATGAGTTTCAAAAAAATCAACTATTGAATAGTGTCAAAATTGACATAAAGGAGTTTTTAAAACAAAAATTATATTATTAATTGATATTAAATTCTTAAAAATCTAAGGTTCGGCCAAGAGACTTATATCATGATAGGTATATTATTAATGGACTACTTTGGGGTCTATTGGATGTATATAATACGTTTATTAACTATATAATATAAAAATACAAAGTGACATGGTAAATGTCAAACTAATTAACTAAGAGTTGAAACTAAAAGATAAGGTTAATATAGTGACCCAAACCTGTCTAAATTCTATTGGTTTAATGGTTTTCTACCTATCCCCACCTTAACCTTTGAATAATAAACTTTTGAGCCTTTAGAAACCGAATATTAATTTATTATAAATTAATATTTTTAGCTTTTCCAAAGGTGCCCCTCACCCCTCTTATAAAAGGGCACTCCCCCTTCTCATTACTTCACACCTTAAAAGCCTTTTGGTTCAGCCAAACTCTTCCCAAATACTCTCCCAACTTCCCTCACTACAAATTAGAGGTCTTAGTTTGATCAGAAAGCCAACCTATGGATCCCTTTTGATCAAATCAATAGGAAGAACCCGAAGAAGAGGTAATGATTCCACCACCCTTTTTCAAGTTCTTTTCATCTTCCACTTATTAATTATTTGTTGTTACCATTATAAAATAATAACTCCAGTATCTTATATATACTGTGATGTTATTATAATTATGGTACAACCATATTCAGTACTCTATCCACCTTTTGAATAACATGTCACCATACGTGCGTATTTACGGCTTACCGTCTCCACGTCGTGGTGTAATTGTTATTCAATATATTATTATTTGAATGGGTATAATAATGATTTCTAATTCATGTAAATAATAAATATAACATGATATTTATTCTGTATATATGATATACCATCCATTTATATATTATTTTAATATCAAAAGAATGATATTTTCGCTCGTGCGTACGTACGGACTACCGTCTCCACGAACGCGATGAGATTCATTCTCCATCATATCCATTAAAGTATAATTATGATTTTGATGATTTAAAAATAATGTTTAAGGACTTTATATCATTCTGGATATGAAAAATATACAACCTAAGCATTACAAACATGTCTTACGTAACAAAACATATAAAAGAAAACGAGTAAGTTAACACTCGAAACGACGATAATACTAAGATATTATTAACAAAGAAATGTTAAAAGATCATATATGATATCATATTAATATATATGATTCTTGTACAATTTAATAAAAATTATTTTACCATTATACAGGTGGTTAACCTACCCTCAACCAAGGAAAAGTACAAGGTAAGGGTTTATTTCACAATCTCTTCATTATCCGAGGTTGTTTATACATAATAATATACTAGGATTTATTTATCATCCACATCCATGATTCTTAGAAATGTATTTCAAAACATTTTTACTATTTACAAAGAATATAGGTTAAAGTAATTTAAACCCTTATGTTTTTTTAAAGGAATATTTCTATCGTTTTCCAAACAAGTCACTTTTTACCTTTCGACAAATTTAAGGTATGAATGTTTTTTTAACTTATACGGCAGGTGCGGCTATTTACCGTCGTTATAAAATCGTCAAAGTTTACCTTACAAGATTATAAGAATATTTTCAAAGTAAATGTTTTATTTTATAATTATGTGACTTTTAAATGATTTCAAAATGAATATTTTAAGAATTTTTGAAAGGTACTCTTTATGAAGATCATAATTTTAAATGATTTAAAGATTTATCTTTCTAAATAATTTTCATTAAAGTCCATGTTTTCAAAATGATTTTAAGGATTTATTTATATGGACATGAAGGTTTTGAAATGATATTTCTTTTCAAAAGTTTCATAGTGGTATGGGACACTTTTATTCAAAAATATCTTTTAAATTAATTCCTTTATAAATGCGTGACTTTTCAATGATTTTGAGAAAAGAGATATTTCTCTCAAATAGTTTTGATTTTATCTATGTCAACATCCTTTGATGGATTTTAATCTTATTTGATGTTGATTTATTATGATACAAAACTTCTATATTGTATTGAAGGTTTTGTGATATGTTTGACTGTGTATGTGATATTTTTATACCATTCACGGTTTATGGTGAAAATATTGACATTTCGTATGCTAGTTTTAATACGAATTCTTATGTTATGTTTAAACCTTTTCATATGGGAATGCATTGGACTTAATATGTCTCGGGTGGAGCCTTCTATAGCTCCTCGATACATCGGTAGGTCTCATGAGACAAACTAGTGTCTTGGCACAAGGCCTTGACAAAATCTTATTTGTAGTCTTGGCATGAGGCCTTGGCTATGTGATTATGATAGTCTGGCACTATGCATTCCATCATTATGATAGTGGTTATTGATATTGCATGTGATTATTCGATTAGTAGAATATCCATGTGAAAAATTAAATGGCATTATTTCATTTTACTTTTTCCATACTATGTTGAAGTTCAAGTTTAAAAGGATTTTGTTTTAGTTATACATTGCCTTAAATGTTTATTCTTATTTATGAAAGTTTCCGCTATATTGTTATCCTTACTGGGCATTTGATCTCCCCCCTTTTCTATGTTTTATTTTTCCCAGGATGTGAAGAAGTAATTTATGAATGACCTACAGGGATAGTGTCAGGGGATAAGAGTGTGGACTATGGAGACTATTTTTTTTGTAGTTTTCATTTTATGATGTAATGTAAACCTTAGGAAAATATCTTGTGTTTCCAAGGCTACTAAACCAATAGTTCTTTCGAGATTTGATCTTTCTTGTGATAATTCCAATGTTACGAAGTAATAATGAACCAACTCTAGGTAACTGGGGTCAGGGCATTACAATTCGGGTTCAATATAACCCGGCCACTATCCAACTGCGTCCAAACCTCAGGTGAAGTATGCCGAAAGTTCCATCTCATCAAGCGGAAACCAACAAAGTTAATGGAATGTCAATCGGACATCCGGAGCTCAAATTATAAGCATTTCTGCTCCAAGGGCCCGGTTGGTTTCGGGTTCGAACCAACCTGGCCATACTTCAAGTGACACCGGTTAACCAAACGGGTCACATCATTGCGATCCATATGGAAAAACACACGAGATGGACTACCCATTGGTCCAAAATGGATAGCTGTTGAAAAATTTACATTTCACCGCAACACGTGAGAACTGGGCCTCATGGGGCCCGCGCCTCGACCTCAACTTAAATATCCAAAATTGGTTTTGAAACATCCGTCTTAATTCTATGGTTGCAACCTCGCAGACGGTTCGACATTCCGATAAAATATGAGAGCGATATGTCTGATACAAGAACCCGTAATAATATTATTATTATTATTATTCGGGGTTTCGTGGGCCCGAGCCACAAACCATAATTTAGTATTCAACATTAGACTTGAATCGACCATATTGATGTTAGGATTACATCGCCACTGACGGGAAGCCAATCGGATATCGCATGCCTGAGTTATGGCGAGTTGAAGATTTAATAATAATATTAAATCTATTATTTTGCGAGCACTTCGGGTACCCTACCCAAAAACCCAAAAAAGATATCCAATACTGGACTCATAAATTCTATCTCGGAGTCAGGGTCACACTACCACTGATGGTTCATGAAACCCAGGTCACATGGGGAAGATACCATCAAAATACCATTTTCCCAACATAAATAATAACAACATTATAATAATAATATTATTATATTATTTAATTTAATTCCTCAAATTACTCATCCAAAACATCCACGCACCACCACATTACCACCTCCTTATGCGGCACGCTCCAAACGTGATTGATTTCTATCTTTTAATTTATTTCTCTTATTTTCTATTCTCTCTCCAATCTAATTTCATTCATCTTGATTCCCCACGCTAAAAAAATAAATAAATAAAACTCCTTCCCCAAAATCACGCCTCCTCAACCCAAATATTAATCCGCGGATGAAACCCAACTCACCAAGGGTCTTGCACACCCGCCGCCTCCGGACAGCTGCGCCTCCTATCCGCTTAATCATATCGCTGGACCACATACCGACCGCCTACCTGTGATGTCCTGCTCGCGTCATTATCCCGGCCTCTCCCTCGCATCAGCTTCCCCGACTCCGCACACAAAAAAACAACCAGCAGAGGGTCATCGGGCCGTGTTTGTTCGACCCGCGCTCTCCGCTTTAGGCGTTATCAATTGGAAATAATCAAACACTTTCTTTCAACAACAACAGGGGTATAATTTATTCAAGAATAAATTATACAAACATCATATAAATAAACTCTCATGCTCATGAGATAAAAAAACATAAATGTGAAACAAACAATATTCCCCTACCTTGATAATTGTCATTGCACGTCGGGCGTCGCGGAGATCGGACGTCGATTCTGTGGACGTCGGGGTGCATCCAAGGAAGAATCGGTGTTGGCGACTTCACGTTCTTCGAATCGCATAGCGTTCTTCGTTGAGGTAGAAAGTAGTTCTTCGTTGAAGAGAGGAACACTTTTCTCTCCTCAAGAGCTCTCTCCCAACTCTTCTTAACACAATGAAAGTCCCAAACTAAAATAATATACTATGGCTATTATTTTATTAACCCATGTAATTCAAAATTCAAACCACTTTAATTAAATAAAGTTTTGGCATAATTAATGGGAGTGGGGAATGTGAAGAGATCTCTTAATTAGGGGGGAGTTGGTACATTTAAATGCAAGGGAGTGTTAAAGGGGGGTTTAAGGGAGGTGCAAGGTTAGGCCTTGTGTGGGCCCCACATCAAAAAATATCCTCCCATGGGAGGTTATGTGGGGTGTGGGCCCCACCCCTAACTTCCTCTTAGTGGATATAACCACCCAAATAAATAAAATGGTGCACAACCATTTTATTTATTTTTTTACAAATCCCCCAAAAATTAACTTTCAAACCGCATAAAACGCAACTGCGGTAAATATCCCTTAAGCGAATACCTGCGCTGCGAGTTCATCGGTGTCCTCAGATTTCAATTCTGAGCACCGGTTCAAAAGTTATAAAATTCCAAACATATGTTTAATAAATGTACCCGAAAGAATGTTCGGAAAATTAGTATCATTCACCCTCGACCCGCACCAGTCGAGGTTAGGCTCTGTCTAGGTAAAACACCCCCCAAAGAACCCAACGGTACTCTCGGATTTTCAATCCAAGTTACTATTTTGATGTTATGAATTTTACAATAAAATAATTGTCATTTAATTATTTTATTTGTGGCCAAAAAATAAATTTTTCTGGTGGCCCGCGCCGGCCAAATTTGATATTTACTTAAATAAAGCATGCCCTCACGAGTTCAGTGGTGGCCTCGGATTTTTAATCTGAGCTACCGTTTGTGAGTTAAAGCATTTGAAAAACAAAATAATTTTTTTTTTTTTACAGTTAAGACATTTTTGGGATTTCTCATAGGAGGCCCGCGCTGACTAAACTTAAGTCGCGCCTAGGGAAATCCTACCATCCTGAGCGCAATGGTGCACTTGGATTTCTGATCCGAGAAACCATTCAAGAATTATTCCTCTTTTTCAGGAAAACTTCTTACGCGCGTTAATTTAAGTTTAAAAAACATAGACAGATCATTCTGGGCAATCCGGGCCTCGGAATCAGGTGCCGTCAGAAACCGTAGATTTGTAAAATCCCAAAGAAATTAAGAAAAAAAATTCTTGAAATTTCTAGGTCACAACACTATTTATCTTTAAGTCATGTGAAAAACATTTCAAACCCTATGATGAGCATAAAAAAGCATCGTAAGGGTTATAAAACAAACAAATAAAACATTAGTTCATCAATATGTACATAACATAAGCTCGTTAACACACCTTATGAAATCATAATTTTTATCAATAACACATTGAAACCATAAATCATAAAGGTAACTTGTGGAATCTATATCATACGTACATTGTAGTTATCACAGTAGGATAGAGAGTTATGTTGGAATACCCATAACAATATATTCCCTAAATCTCTTAGGAAAAAAATTCATGTTTACCTCCGTCACATTACCCAATGCATTTGAGAGCTATCTTTTGATCACCTTCCCTACTTTTATAACGTAACAACCTGTATATGTTAAAAAATACTAAGGACCAAAATATAATCATATCACATAACATAAGCATAAAGGAATATGACATTCCCAAATTTCAATCACAATATTTATTTTCAAGATATTGAACAAGATATTGAAATAATAATTCCAAAAACCATTTTCAACACAAAAATACATAAAAGATTATATGGTATTTATTTTTCTTTTAATAACATTATGAAATGTTAATGAAGCCAAATATCAAATAATACTAATGTTGGCGGAAAATGTCATTGTCACCGCTTAACTAAAAAGAAACCTTATTTTTTTCATTTAGTAAAAGACTTCATATTAATATATTTCCATAGAATTAAATGAAAATTGAAAGTATTTTATACAATTTATAAAATAATGTCATGTATTAAAACAAAATATGCCTCAATAAAAAGAGATTGAGAGGAAGTCCCTTACAAATATCATTTTGTAAATAAAATATATCAATTATGTGAATTTACAATAATTACACATATATAATGAATAAATACTATATTGGACATTAAAATTTATTTCTTATATAATCATATCACTCTATAATTTAAAAGTACAAGATTAACCCAAAAAATGGAAATTTGGTTAAGAAGTTCTCTTACCTCATGTCCGACTTGACTCGTTCGTTCTTTAATATCTTAAATATTAATCTAATGTTAATTTTGACATGATTAAGAACTTTTTTAAAGTATATTATTCTTTTTATATCACATATTACCATGTTATAAACATTATGTAATCATTTAAGTTAATAATGGTCATTTTGTCGATATTTGATACTAGAGTCAAAAATGAACTTCTTATAATTAAAAGTTGTTCTTGTTGTCAAAAGTTCATTATATCCAGAAGGATATTCAGGATTTAGCTATCATATATATCATATTTATCCAATATATATATATATTTATAATAGTACATAACATATAGAGATAAAAAATGAAATGCACCGTTCATGGAGACAATAAGCCGTACGTATGCATGAATGCTACTTTCATTTCTATTTCATATTTTAATGGAATGAAAACATAATGACACATAGGTATATTATAATTCTAGTATAATATTTTATATATTTTCATTAACACTATCCTTTATTCGTCCCACATAAGGCATGAATGAGTCATATCACTTTCTGGGGGTGGTAGTCTCCACTTCCTTAAATGAAATTATCGTATTTACCCACTATAGAAACCTTAAAGGTATTATATAAATGAAAAATTAAGAAGCATGGAAACAATATAAATATAATAAATATAACATATAAATAGATTTATATCTAAATGACTGCCATAAGAGGTTTTAGTAGATAATCGAACAATCATCGTTTCGTGAGGCGTTAGTTCCTCATCCACAGAAACAATATGTTCTTTACCCATTACACAGAGGTGTGTATAAGTGTAGTCCTAATACATCTCATAACAACATCCTAGTATATATAGTAAACTGTTTTTGTTATAATATAAACGAATAAAAATAGTTTAGGGGGTGGAGAAGTAAAATAAATAAATAATTTAAGATAAACTGTTACCTTTCATTCAAGTAACTCCCTTTGGTTTGTAGAAAAATGACTTCTTAAAGTTCCTTCATCCAATGTTAAGGATTCAAGGAGTAATATAGGGATATTTAGAGCTAATTTGGGTTGCTTTTGGACGAGACATGTGTCTTGAGATGTTAGAGAAATGGTTTATAGGTGAGGATTTTTATAAGGGGGATGTGCGTCTCTTTAGAAAAGTGTGAAAATGTTATTTTATTATAATATGATTTTCGGTTTCTAAATTTCCAGAACATATTAAAGTCAAATATAATATTACTCATGGTTGAAATAAAATAATCCAATTCTTATTGGAGAGGTTTTGGATATTAATTTAACGTTTATAATCATATTTATTTAAATAATTATTTAATGATGTAAACACTGCATCATTATCGTGTCAAAAATAATTTAATTTATTTGATGTATAAAATTTATAAAAAAATAACAGGATGTGGGAAATATTTTTATCTTACAAATTCATATTTATAGTCAAATAGATAACTTATATAACCCCATGTAAAAATTTATTTACTAAATGATATTTGTTTATGTCATTTTTTCCTCTACTTCAAGTTAATTAAAATAAAGTGACATTATCACTCCAATGTGGCCCCATGGGGTCCCACTATCGACCCAATGATTCCCATGGTTATATGTGTATGAACCAATAGTATTAGGTGTAGAGACCCAATATTTACATAAATGGACATTACATTACATTTTCAGAATACGTAATACAATACAAAAAAAGACACATAAGGACCATAATAGTTTAGTATCTTTGGAAACTCAGAATATAATCTTCTAATCATGGTGAAAGATCTTCAACCACTCCCATAAAGATCTTCCCATTTTGTTTTCTTACCTAAAATCTTTCTTTAAATCCTAGAGAAAATAAAATATATAAAGGGTGAGCTCAAATTCTCATTAAAGATAAGCATGGATAAAATATAACAAATCATATACATTTGAACTTTAAAAAACATGAACATACTGTTTAAACATCAAAATCATGAGCAATGACATAAAACATGGTAGTATGTAAGGAATAGAGTATAATGGAACATAATTCATGATAAAATAGATTGTACATAAAACAAGTAATTGTGAAAAAATATTAAGAACATGATATGATTTCCATAGTAGCCAAGGCATTGCTGCCAAGACCATCTTAGTGGACAAAGTCCCTTACTAAACTGAGTTCACTCCTCATTCCAGTCCGGTATCACTGAACCAGATTAACTTATCGTTCTAGCCATGTCTATATAATGAGATATAAATATTTACCCAATTCATTGGATGGAGATATAGGTCCCAACCATCTCATAATGAAATCATTATTAAGTGTGACACAAAATAAACATAAATCATCCATCATAACCCAATTAATAAAATGGGTTTCATAAACATCATCCCATCATAACATAATCCATAAAAAAGTGGATATCATTAAATCATATGAATAATCAAACCATGTAAATAATAGATACATTATACTTGAAACATAATCATACTAAATAATGCCATCTTATATGGAAAATAGTTTTGACGAAACACTTGAAATGAATTCTTGAGGAAAATATCCTTTATTCTTCGAAATCATTTTCTATTCACAAAATGCCATGAAATTTTAAAATAAAAGGATTTTGTTGAAAATAATCATGAAATCTTGTAGAGGAAGCTTTATGAAAATAAGGCTTTTATGAAACCGTAAAAATCCAATCATGCCGTATAAGTTAAAAAGCATTCTTCTCATACTTTTATAGGAAAAGTCAAAAAGTTACTAGTATAGTAAACAAAAGAAATATTACTTTCATTCCATGTGGTAAAAGTAAAAAATGGGTAAAAAGGACTTTATACATACATGAAAACATTTTTAGAAAACATGGACAAGGATTATAATAATAACCCTAGTAAATACTTACGTATAAGTAATCTTCGATAAAAATAAGATTTTCAAAAATCTCCCTTACAAAGATATTTTTTGTAAATAAAATAGATCACTTATGTGTATTCAATATAAGGTCACATAATTAATGTATAAATATATTCTATGATATAAATATTAATTTCTCACATAATCAAATAACGACATAAACTAGAAAGAGAAGATCAACCCAAAGAACGGAAATTTGTTTAAGAAGTTCCCTTACCTCGTGTCTGACTTGACTTGTTCATTCTTTAATCTCTGGAATAATAATAAAAAGTTAATTTACTTTACTAATAACGTTTTTCAAGTTTATTATTCCTTTTATATTACTTATTACCATGTTATAAACATTATGTAACCATTTAAGTTAATAATGTTCGTTTTGTCGATATTTAGTACTTGAGTCAAAAATAGACTTCTAATAATTACATGTTGTTCATGTGTTCAAAGGTTCATTATATCCAGAATGATATTCATGATTTATATATCATATATATTCAGAATATATATGTATTTATAATAGTACATAACATATGGAGGTAAGAAATGAAACGCACCGTTCACGGAGACGGTAAGCCGAACGTAAGCATGAATGCTACTTTCATTTCTATTTCTTATTTTAATGTAATTAAAACATAATGATACATAGTTATATTATAATTTCAGTATAATATCAAATATAATATCATTAACTCCATCCTTTATACATCCCACATAAGGCATTAACAAATCATAGCACTTTGAGGGGGTGGTAGTCTGCACTTCCTCAAATGCGATTATCGTATTTACCCATATGGAAACCATAAAGGAATTATATAATTGGGAATTAAAGAAGCATAAAGAAATAATAAACATAATATATATCATATATAAATAAATTTCCCTCATAATGGTCACCATGAGAGGCGGTAGGAGAAAATCGAACAATCATCGTTTCTTGAGGCGTTAGTTTTCCATCCACAGAAACACTATGTACTTCATCCATTAAATGGAGGTGTGTGTAAATTTAGTTCGAATGCATATCATAAAAAATCCTAGTATATTGATTATACTGGTTTTGTTACAAAATAAAGTATTAAAATGAGTTTAGGGGTTGGATAAGTAGAATAAAAGAAAACAATTTAAGAGAAATCGTTACCTTTAAATTGGGTAACTTCCTTTGGTTTGAACCAAACAGACTTCTTAAAGTTCCTTATGCCTAAGGTAAGGCTTATAAGTGGAGGATAAGGATGTAGGGAGCTTAATTGGGAAGAGTTTGGACGAGACAAATGTCTTGAGAGGTGTGATTAATTGGATAGAAATGGCCTCCTTTTATAAGGGGGAGGAGGGGCTCTTTTGGAAAGTGTGAAAGTATTATTTTATTATAAACTTATCGTTGGTTTCAAAAGGTCCAAAAATAATTAAAGATGAAGATAAGATGACTCATGGTATAAATAAAATCGTACAATCATAATTGGACATGTTTTGGATAATAATGTAATCATTATAATCTTATTTATTTAAATCATTTATTAATGAGGTAAATATTGAATCATTATTGTGTCAAAAATAATTTAATTTATTTTATGTCTAAAAATTAAAAAAAATACCACCATGTAGGAAATATTTTTATCTTTCCAATTAATATTTATAGCCAAAAAGATAATTTATATAACCCCTTATAATAATTAATTACTAAATACTTTTTTTAGTGTCAATTTTGCCTTTACATTAAATTAATTAATCCAAATTGTTATTATCACTACCAAGCGGCACAATGGGATCCCAAAATCGATCCATGGATGACCATGGTCATCCACTACTCATCCAATAAGGTTAGGTCAAGTGTTAAGGTAATTTTGAATTATTATAATATCCTTTTAACATTGAATTACCCTATTTACCTTTAACCGTGGTAAATAAAAGTCAAAAGTTACTATTCACCAAAAATTATTTTCATCTTATTGAACCACATTTTACTTATTGATAACAAACATGTATGTTGTATTATTGAAATTAAATTCATAGAAGTGGTAAAATTTCATTTAAATGAAAGAGTCAGTTTTTTAACTACCACTAAGTTGTTTCACTACTCATCAAAAATTGATGTTTTTCAGAAAAATACAAAAAATTCAGCCTAAACAATATTTTATATTTGGAATTAAAAAATGATGTCTATTTTTCCAAATTCAAAACATATAAGTGGAATTAACTAATTTTAAAATTAATTCCCGTTATGAAAACAAATTCCGTGTTTTTAAGAAACAATAACTATCAAAAGATCGACACTTGTTTATGTCCAATTTCAAAGTGAAATTAATTATAATGACCAACATTGGATTAAATGGTAAAAATATATTCTAATTAAAATTTAAAACCAATTAAAAATATAATCTAACCATATAAATTATTGTGATGAAAAAAGTTGTTTTTAATTAAAATATAGCATGTTTTTACTATTCCTTAAAATATGAAAGTTATCAGAATAATATGAAAATTTTATCCAAAGAAAATTTTTATATCCTGATTCTTAAGAATAATTTTATTTTTCAAATTGAACTTATAAACATGTCAAAAACTATATTTAATGTGGGTGCACCATCAAAAGGAAGCAAAACTACATTTTTTGAAAAATACTTATTTTACTCGAAAAAATTATTTTGTTCTCATACCATGTTCTAGAAAATGTGTAAGATGAATAATAATGTTATAAAATTCAGAATTTAGTTAATACTATTCATAACGGCTAGTCCATTATAATATTATAACAATATATCATTGTTTAGTGAAACCCGGTATTGCGTACTACACACGCTATTTAGGAAGGTCGTGATTGCGTGTAATGAAAGCCAAGTCAGGGTTGTGTGTTGTGAAAAAATCCATTGTCATTTCATATAATAGAATCCAACCATATTTCATTTATACGTTGAATATATATAAATATATATACACTCAATGTTTCATAGAATAACTACTATCAAACGAACTTGAAATTGTGTGTAACACGATCCTAGAATAGTATTGCGTATACTGCAAGCTAATACGGTGTTGCGTATAGTGCAAGATAATCTTCATGTAGTGTACAACAGAAGATATGAAAGAAATTAAAAATAATATATATCATAAAATCTCGGGGTGTTACATTAGGACACACGTTATGTAATATAATATAATTATAATATTATCTTTTTACCCTTGATTACTAGATATAACTTTTTGCCATGGTAAATAAAATATTTATTGAAGTAAATATTCATAATGTCTAAATATAAAAGATACCTATTTACAAAATTTGGACCTCCTGATTCCAAATATGGAATCAATTTTAATAAATTTAAAACACATAATTGGAAGAAATTAATTTACAATTAGTTCCCTCTGTCAAAACAAAAAAGCGTGTTTTGAAGAAATATCTATGAAATGATTTACACGTGTTTTTGTCCAATTTCAATGTTAAATTACATCCAATTTTAATAATTTGGTTAAATGGTAAACATATATAATAATTACATTTTTAACACATTAAAAATATAATCTAACCAAATAAATAAATTAGATTAAAAGGAAGTTTTTAATTAAAATACAGTATTTTTGACTACTAATTAAAAATAAATTTTATTAGAAAAATACCTAAATGTTATCCAAATTATATCATGATGTTTTTATTCTAATTAATTATACTTTTTTCAAATATAAAATATAAAAGTGAAAAAAACTATACTTAAAACGAGTTCTCCATCAAAAGGCAGTAAATCAACCTTTAATGAATATTAGAGTATTTATGCTTCAAATCGTATTCATTCCCTTTTTATGCCTCTAAATTTTATTTGATAAATGTAAAAACATTTGAAAAATAGCATTATCATATTTTAAGAAGATATATTAATTTCTAACAATACAATGTCTAGGCATTAACTTCCATTTAAAATAATAATATTATAGTATTAGTGTGCAATGTATGGTTTCCAAGAAACCCGTTGTTGTGTATTAGGAAAGAAATCGACCATCAAATCCCATTTAAAGTAAAATTAATATTTAAATCCAAAAATATTAATCAAAATTAAAATCTATTATTTCATTATTTACCTAGGATGTTACACAGACTACTTGTCAGTCTATGGGTGATATGATGTACTCAAGAGAAGTTGTAAACCCAGTTCATTTTAAATTGATTTCTAGAATTGGGATGAACATATAGACACTTGAGATGATATTATATAATATGTATCTCCATTAATTTTTAATTTATCTGGAATATATACCCTCATAATCTTATCACCATGGAAGTTCTCTCAGGCCTGAAGGATGTGTGAGACCTTTGTCAACCAGAAGATGATCACCCATACCACAACACATTCTCGAGGAGTACATTGTGATTTAGTTCAATTTACCCTTCGGAATGGATATGTTTTGTATATGACCTGAATATTTTTTTCTCCTCAATCACCTACTAAAATGTGGAACATGTTGAGATGAAACCTCTGATACGCCTCTTCAAATAAAGTAACCAATTCTGAAAACGTATATCTTGGAATATCTTGGTATGCCTCATGTGAACTACTAGAAAAGAGGAATGAGAGTCATTCATAAAATCTTACCTCATTTTATAAGGCACTAATAGTCTCTTGTGAAAGAGAAAAATATCATTCTCATCAGTAAACCAACCAGGTGGTGAGTTCTCACCTTTTGTAGTCTCCATCAGGACAAGGACCTTAGGATCTGATAGTTTTCTTATATGAAACCATTCCATAAAAGATTATTTAACTTTTAAAGATTCTAGTATAGTCTTATAATTACATCCATTAACCTAAAGGTGCCTCAAATAAATTAGATCCATCAAGTTCCACTCACTTCTAGTATCCTAGATATACTCTATCATTGTTTATGGATCTAGGAATCTGCTACTTCATTACTACTTCTAGATGTATAAGATAGAATAAAATATAAAACCAATGGGTATTCTACCAACATACTCTACATAATAATTATTTCGTAATTTTTGGATTCTTATTTAATACTTTTTTGTTTCATGTAAATAATTAACTACTCACCCAGTCGAGAGTGCCTCCAACAACATAAGAAATGAACCACATATTCTAGATCAAGGTCATGCATAGGGAAATTCCACTAACGTGGTCTTGGATGGATGGACCCATATGATAAACCCTAATCACCCTATATATATTGTTATCCTAGTGTGATCTCTCATGAATCACAATAAACAATGTTGATTCTATAACTATTTAGAAGAATCATGGTCAACATTTTATTAATTCTTCCATTAAACACTAGAAAGGGTGTCTCAAAAATGTTAGGACCACAAGAATTTCACACCTTTCATAGATTATATCGTTAGAGGGAGTACTATGATTTAGAATTCCTAAATGTATTCAATGAACCAACCCAAGTCAACCTCGAACTAGTCACCTTATCTGACCTACGACATAACCGAAAAGCATTCATGATCCTCATGGGCTGACATCTAGTGTTGGGATTAAATAGAGTTATCAGTGGGAATTATTTCACACAATATAAAAATATTAACTAAAAATTATGAATAATAAATATAAAAACATATATTTATAAATAAATTTTTCGTTAAACTTCTTTTATATAATAATTAGAGAATACCATCAAATTGTAGAATAAATCCCAATCTAAATATTGAAAACCCAACACATTGAAGTGACCCTTATGGTCACTCTCTAATACCATAAAGAACTATCACCTATGAAAACCAAGATAATGATGAAACCTACCCCACAAGATTAAAATAAGAAGAAAATATAGGCATGAGTATTAAAACATAGTAGGTATTCCTGAATGAATCTATTCACAATGAAATTCTTTAACATAAATGAATCATCAACCTAAATTTTGATTTTCATTACATAAAAATAATATTTTTCCACAATTTTTCTATTAAATTAAATCATGTCCCATATATGTTTTTCATTCCAAAACCATGTTCATCTTCATTATAAATACATAAAAACATTTTAAGGGGAAATTGATTCTTTGATTTCAAAATGGCATAAGAGATATCAAACACATTTATATTTAATTTTTTTTCATAAAACATTAGAAGAAAACTCATAATTTTCTATGAAATACACAACACATGAATGCACTATAAGGATCACATAATAAGGGAAATGTAAATAAACTCACAGGAGTAACTAGTTATCAAAATTATCTATCATAAGTAATTATGTTACAATGGACATGGGATAACCTAGGATATTGAGAATAATATGGAACATAATAATACATGAGACCAATACATAGAACCATGCATATAAAATGATACAAAATTTACCTAAATTCCCCCATCCACTCCAACTCATGTTTGACATAGGGGAAAATACCATAGTAATAGACCCAATTTATCAACATACTTTGAGACACCAGAAAGAATATGTTCTATCCAGTACAATAAATGTTTTCATAAAATTCTCTCATTATGAAAGGTTCCATGTCTAATGTATAAATGCAGCGATCCAACCAATTTAAACCATGACTGAAATAATTATAATATTTATTAATTAACACATACAACATTCATCACCCAGAGGAACTCCATGGATCAATATCTTTCCATATAACTCATATGTCATGAAGGAGTCCAAGATGAGGATATCTCATTCCATGAAAAGCACCTGGGTTATAATGATTTGACAATGTGAAAATACCACCAATTCACTATTTATATATAAACAAGGAATGAAAATTGTTCAAGGATGGTTTTCATGATATACACATCCACCATTATAACAAAGTTATGAAATAAGCATTTAAACATTTTTCACAAAAAAATCACATTAAAATAACCAAAAACTACTTTTTTAGTGGTTGTCAAAAAATCATTATCCATATAAATTTTTTTTTTCAATCTCTTTTAAAAATTCACATCACACTTTCATGATAAATATATTTTTATAAAATTTCCAAATGGTCCATTAACCTCAATCATGTACCAAAACAATTTTCAAAGCCTATACACATTCCTTTATAAAACCAAAACCAATTTTAGAACCCATAAAAAAGACCAAAAAAATTATTTCAAATTCCAAAAATATATTTACAAATAGAAAAAATGATTTTTATATCACAAATCACTCGTAAAAATTAACTAGTCATTTTCTCAAAAACATAGTGTTCATAATATGAAAAATAACAATATAATTTATCACAAAACACGGAAGAATCAACAATTTTTCAGATACACAAAATTATTACCACGATCACATATAAATATTTAATATTAATGGAAGGTAACAAAGGCATCTAATTAATTATTCATAATTTAAAAATCCATGTTCAAGGGAAACCTACCTCAAACTCCAGGAGATTAAAAAATGCACACCTAAAACCACTCCACAAAAGTTACGAAACCAAGATCATATAAGATGAAACATAAACATAAAAATTCCCAAAAAAATCCAAGGTAAACCCAAACATTGTGACAACATGACCCTAGGAGGATAGGAAATCAAGAATATGTGGAAGGAGGAAGAGGGAGATGCGAAGAAGAGTTTAATTTGAGAAATCTCGTCCCAAACTAGAAAACCATATATTCACACCGTCGGAGGATGAATAAAGAATATAGAAAAAATGAGAGGCCACCCTAGGGATGTAAAAAGAAGGTATGAGAAGAATATGACATATTTGGTTTAAAGATCATGATATGGTAGTTTGATAATTTCAAGAAATATATGTTTTCAAAAACTCATTTGATTTACCAAACCATACTCCAACCGTTCATGCCTCAGTGGACACACTTGGTCACCCATCTTGGTTTTCCCAAATGGTTTCCAAACCATTTAACAACCATGAGTGATTGACCTACCATGGGACAATGACTTTTTCCATGCTTAATACATCGTTTTCCTAACCATTTCTATGCCATGTGCCCTCATCCAGAAGCACTCCCATCCCCCCATGGATACCTAGACCCATCCTCATGTTTTTTTCCAATCCATGCATTTACTATGTTCTAGGAGAAAAATAAACCAAAACTAAAATTTTAAACCAGTCCCACATGTAACAAGGGATTCATGAAAAATAAAAAAAAATATAAACATGTTGATATATCCAAAATAAAATTTTATGTGCCAAGATTATCCCAAACATTAATCCTTTTCACCCCTATAAAGCCACAAAATTTCTAGTATATTGATCAATGACAATGGATTCCATAACCACACGACCAAACATGTTGAACCATGAGTATCTCAACCACATCCAAATAGAACAATAAATTTATATTTCCAAAAATGGAACAACAAACCTCCAAACCAACATCATCATGTACACTGAATTTATCAATAGGGGTCATGAATTTACTCCCCATAATTGGAAAACAACTAGCGCCAAACAACTTTTTTATTGAATACCAAATGAGATCTGTAGTTGGTCTCCCCACCAATAAGAAACAACTATCATTGACAAATTTAAAATTCAACCTGAGCCTACAGAGTTCATTTCCAACACATTCCAACCCAAACTTTTCCACACCATCCTATAAAAAACATTTTCTAAGAACAAAAAAACAACATTTAGTCTGCCCACTCCCAGATGGAGGGGATAAGAACTGAGCCAAAGATCCTTGTGCCCCTTATAGTCTCTTGACTGCATGAACAGCTTCACTAAAAGACATATTACTGGTGCTATATTCTTTTATGCATCTACTGTTCCATATTTAGTAGTTGATGACCCCCAAAAGTAGCATGCATGATTTGGTTAAATGGAAATAAAAACCGAAATTTCCGAAATGACAACCACACTTCCATTGAAAAAAAGGACTTCATTAAAAGACTTTAAAAAATTCATTAAATTTGGGAAAAAATGAAAAAAAAACTATTGAAAAACATCCACAAGAAAACAACTCTTACAACCGGAATAGTACTTAAAAAAGAAATATCAAACAAGTCCCCAAAAAGAACATCACATTGGCGAATTGGGTTCGCGATACTTTCTAGAAACAACCCAAAAATACCACTATAAGTTACCAAAGAGTCCAGATGCATGATAGTGCCCTAACGATTTTGGAAATGATTTTTTATAATGAACCTACCTACTAAACTGATAACTCACCAGGACCTCAGGCCAAGAATATGAAGATAGAATATCATAAGGCCTTTTGATTCCATGATCAGCACAAACACATCCAAGTTGCTTACTCATTTCCTCACTAGAACTCCCTTCAATACTCAGCGGCAAAATAGGAAGGACAAATGCATCACCCACTCTTTCTAGACTAGCTTCATCATGGAAAGATATGATCACCAATTTGAAACAATAAGTTTTATTGAACTATGACTCCCTCAACCACATATCAGGACAATGTCAAGAATCAAAATATCAGGAAATCATGGAATAATTCACAAGATAATCCGGATGGTATGGAATTTGATACAAAAATATGAACCTATTTTAACATTGGTCCATTACCTTGCTTCGAACAACACATATCCATCACTTTTCTTAGGCTAGTAATTTTCAAGAAATACTGATGAATAAAAGAATCCTTGAGTAACTCCCAAGTATGATCTTTGTGAGTATTGTTCCATGACACCGACTTTCACCACTTCTATTGTGAACCTTCATCCATAATGTATCAAGCTTCACCTTTATTTCCTTAGAAAACCCAATGGAATCAAATAACCATTTAATTTTTCTAAATCCACCCTTCCCTTTAAGTGGGTATACATAAAAATAAAATGAAGGAATATTTATCATATGAAACTAGTGGAATAAATTCTTAGCTTATTCAACTAGAAGGCCTGAAAATATGGAACCAAATATAGCCACACCAGGAGTTTTTATCAAATCTAAATGGGGATGGACACTGAGAGAAAATTAAACCAGTAGCTTTATTATAAACAACTCATCGAAAAAATTTCTCAAACTCAAAACACTGAAAATAAAATACTTCCAAATCATAAATAGATTCATTAAAAACCCACTAGTTTTCATGAAATACCAAAACATCTTTTTCAAAATAATTTTCAAGGAGAACAACAAGGTGGGTTTCACACTCACAAAATGTATTCCATAGAGATTCAAACATGAACATTCCATGACACTATGAGAAAATAACCATCCATGCCAATCCTATATATTTCCAACCTTATTCAACATATATTCCTGCATGTGAGTACCAATGGAAATACCAATGGTCAAAATGGACATTCACATTTCACAAGTCATAAAACCCCTTTAAATCCCACAAACCATCATGTAAAAATAAATTCAAACTCCATATATCAATCATGTATTCGTTTCATTAAAATTATTCCTATGGATTCTATTCAAAATCACTATTTTAATATAATTTATGCAATTTTTTTTCATTAACTCGTAATTCCCATTTCATCAAAATAACATTATTAAAAACTCAGTCCATTTAATTTAAAAATAATATGAAATGAAACAACCTCTTCCAATCAACTATTTTCCATAAACCCTATGCTTTAATTATAAAAATTCAATCTCCTTAAATCATTTCCATTTTACCATAAGGGAGAATTTTATAGAGATCCTTTTTTCTAAAGTATTCCCCAAGGATAATTGTGACAATACCTTCTCCCATCTACCAAACACCCATCAATTACCACAAAACCCCATTTTTACAAATACAACACACGGATTTTGAAAATGATTTTTGGAATCAATGTATACTAAATGAATCTCACAAGGGATACTATTTTCCACGGGTGACATAGCCATATGGTTGGCATCCATACGCCAAACACACCATAATAATTGAGTGTCTTATTGGACCATATACTCAACTTCAAATGGATTTCAAGGCCCTATGATATCATAGAGACCTCTATCCCAACTCCCTTTTTAGATCACAACACCAAAATATCCATAAGAACCGAAAGAAACCTACAAAACTAAACATACAATGGAAACTATAGGATAAGAAAGAAAAAGGGTTTGTGGAGTCGTTTATATTACTACATCCTGATTCCTAAAATTCCATATCTCAAATCTACCATGAAAACCCCAAATAACAAATATCACTCCAAAAATAAAGGTCCTATATAGTGCTAACCATCTCATGTACTATTTTTTCACAAACCATATAAGGTTGACCCCAAACTAGTCACGAGAACTGATCCATGACATGGACCAAAGCACGTTTTGGATCCCCATGGTCTGGAAAATAGTTCCAAACAACAAAAGGGTAAACCGTTGGAATGATTCATCCCAATATAAATAATAATATGAAAAATATGAATAATAAAAATAATAATCCAAATGTATAAAAATACATATGAATTAAAATACATTATACAAGAATCAAAAAATAGACCAAACTGTTCAATAAAACCCAAACCAAATTCTGAAAACCTAACACTTCCATGTGACCAAGAGGGTCCCTCTCTAACACCAAAAAACATTATCACCCTTCACAACATAGACATATTTATGACCTTCCAAACAATAAAAAAAAGAATAAACAATAGGTGTAAGTATTTAAACTCGGTAGGTAATCCCGGAATAATCTTTTCCCAATGTACATCCATTAATGTAAAGGAAACATCAACCTCATGATTAAAATAATATATATATAATTAATCTTTTTAAACATGTTTTACATAAAAAATAATTCCTATTTACATATTTATTCTAAAAATAGGTTCATTTTAATTATATATACCTTAGTATTTAGAAGGGGAGAAGGGTGATTTCATTTAAAAACATCATAAGAGAGTATATAAAAATTTTACTTTGAAACCATTTTTCATAATCCTTTGGAAGTTGTCTCATTAGTTTCCAATAATAAAAACACACATAAAATAACTAAAACGATCACATAAAAAGGGAAATGGAAATAAAATCACAAGAGTAACCATGTATCTAAATCATCCCTCAATAGTAACTAAGGCCCAATAGACATGGGAGAACCAAGGAGATCATGAAAAATATAGAACATACTAATACATAAGACCCATCCTCAGATGAATTACTCCCATGATAAAATAAAATGTTTTTTAAATACTCCCAACCACAATAACATAAGAAAGACCATTGGTGAAATCCCACAAAAAATAAACCTAATATATAATACTTCTATAGAACACCATATAGTGCGTGATCTAGCCAATTCATCAATAGTTCTTCTAAAATTCTCTCACTATACAAGGTTCCCTTATGTCATGTTCAAAATGGGTGATCCAAACAATTCCAATCGAGTATCCATTTAGGTACATATATAATAAATATTCCAATCATTGAGTATTATCATGAGCCACTACAAGGATCAATCTCTCCCAATATAATTCGTAAGTCATGAAGGTCTCCATACCTAGGATCTCTAATTCCTTGAAAATTTCATGGGACTAAAGGATAACATAGTGAATAAATCCAATGCATTCAATATTAATATATAAATAATTCAAGAAAATTTTCCTTTGAGGGTTTTGAATATAAAAACATCCACTATTTTCAAAAATAAGACCAGATGGGATATCCAACATTTTTCAAAAAACCATCTCATTAAAATAAACAAATCAACCTTTCAAAAAGGTTGAAAACGTATCATTTTGAAGTTCAAAATAATTTTTAAAACTAATTTAAAACATTCGCATCACACTTTCCTGAAAAATATATTTTTACAAAAATTTGACAATGGTCCATTAATAGTGAACACTTGTGAAACCACATTTTAAAGATAATAAAAATTAATTTTCAAAACCGTAATCACTTGGAGAACCCATTAAAGGAATTAAAAACATCATTTCACATGTCGAAAAAATATTCTCAAATCCAAAACACACTTTTTATATAATAAATTACTCATAAAAAGAAACCATGGATTTTCTAAAACACTTGTTCTGCACAATATAACCCAAACAATACTATTTATCTCAAAATACAGGAGAAACAACTATTTTTCCCAAAAAGAATTCTTCTAAGGATCCCATATAATTTTTTAATATTCAAAGATGGTGGGAAAATCATGAAATCAGTGATTCTTAAATTAAAAATGGATGTTTAAGGGAAACCCACCTCAAATATAAGGTGCTTCCACAACGCACACCCGAAACGACTCCATGAAGGTTAAAAGAACTAAGGTATACAAAGGGGAACCATAAAGATACAAAATCCTTACTACAAATCATGGGAAACACAAAAACTAGGTCCACATGGCCAAGGGATAAGAGGAACTCAAGAAGAAATGGAATAAGAAGGAAGAGGAATACGTAGGGAAAACTTTACCTTTAGAAATCTATCCCCATATAGGATGAAAACACTAGATCCGCACATAGGGAAGTTTAAGAAAGATTTTATAACCTAGGAGAGGCATCCATAGGTTTTTATGAGTCAGTAATGGGACAAATATGGTGTGTTTGGTATAAAAATCATGGGAGGTTAGTTTTCATATTTAATAATATTTATGTTCTAGGAAACTCACATGGTTTTCTAGAATGGTTTAACAATCCATGTGTCATCCTTGATCCCCCTCTAGGGATACACCATGTCACCCTACACCATTAGACCACACAGTTTCAAAAACATACACCAATTGTGGGGAACAGTTCAACTATGGGATAATGGATTTCATCATGCTTACAACAGAGTTTTCCTGACCATGCATTGGTCATACACCCTCAACCAGAAGCACACCCAATCCCGCATGGTTACCTCGAGAAAGATTCTTTGTTTTCCCAAACCACGCACTAACCTTTCTCATGAGAAAAAATACCTAGACACTCATATTTTAAACAAGACTCACCCAAAACTCAATATCCAAACAAAAGGAAAAATATAAATTGGAACATATATCCAAAATTATAATCTAGGTGTGACAATGGGTTCCCTATAATAGTCATCTATCCATATTAAATTTCATATGTCATTTTAATTCTTTGTGATTCTCTCAGGAAACCACAGTGCTAACCTCTCTAGGTCAATATATATACCTACCTCTAAAACTAGATGAACAATGAGTTGAGTCTTATTGATCCAAATGTGTCATTTTATAATAATAGAATATAGATATTGATAGCTCAGTGTATTTATGATGATATCAAGATCAGTTTTAATAGTCATGTGTAGTGTGAGAATAAACCATTATGTCCTCTATGAAAAATAAAACAAATGAATTCATCTACATATAAAAAAAATTCATCAAATCCATTAAAATTTCTAGCACATTCTTTTGGAATGATTCCATTACCAGATATTTGTACTAGATATACCATCTCTGAAACACCATATGTGGTATTTCTGGTGGTCTCACATTAACCTGATGGTAACCAGATCTCTAATCGACCCTAGACAACTTTTTTTCTCCTCAGAACTAGTTTAGGTGTTCACCAACATTAAGCAATTTATATAGTTTAATTTATATATCCTAGTAAAATCAATGTTAATTCACCTAAAACATGAGTATACGATGATAATTCTTGGAAAAATCATAGGTGATCCCCACCATGAGGTACTATGTCATATGGAACCCTTTGCCTCTAGATCATATTACATAATTTAGAGTTCCTGAAGATCTGTAGGTTCTATCATACAGGGAGGAATGGTCACTACTTCCACACCTTGATTTTAGCTCAATTGTGAATTAAAATACTCTTAAAAGAGTTAAAATAAATAATTTTTTAGGGAAATAGATTCTATAATAGTCTAAAATAGTGGGAAATTCTAGAAGTTGTATTTGATGATCACTCATAAAGAGACTTTTCATCTGGACTATCACCCTTCCAAATATAGTATTCCTGGGTCCATCTCAAAAAACCTAAATTTGTCTATAAATATTATAAGTATGTGATAACCTCAGGTGAGGTGAATGATAGCCGCCATTGGTAGAATCAAAAATTGTCTAGATAAGACACCATCTTGTCTATGTTATGAATGATGTTGGATCCAGTCATATCAAGGAAAAGTAAATTCCATAAGATATATTACACATAAATATCAAGCTAGAACTCTTTAAACTAGAATATATTCTATGATCTTACCCTAACATTTTGGTGAGAGTAATAATTCCATAGATGTACTCTATTTATAATCGTGGAATTCCGATAATTATAGTATATATAAAATAGTTCAACTGATCATATATCAAATAGGGTATAAACAATAGTATTGGATAAAAAAAGGTACCCTTAACTGTAGAAGTCCCTAAAATATACTCCTTTGGGGTAGGATACACTACATTGATATGACTTGAATAATAACCTAGAGAATGAACCTGAATAACCTTGGAAGATCCTCTATACTAGTGATGAACCACAAATGTAAGACTAACATTTCCATGGCCACCTCCCCATCCCGATCAGATGGTAGTAGACTAGATCAGAACCTTATGTAGGGCTATTGATCTTGTACCTAAAATTTGTGTCTATACAGTTCCCCTCATATAAGATATTGGACTGACTTTTTGGTATAAACGAAATAAGAGAAAAATACTTCTACATACTCAAAACGCTATCCGGTTCCTCGTACACTTGGGATTCTTCTTGCATGTCCTACCACACTGGTGACACACCAAATAGTTGTCTATTCATTATGCATGTTCAGTACCTCCCCTATGTGATCCCTCTAAAAATCCCTTACTACCATTCAAAAACGGTCTCCCTAACAGCATACATAACATCCCTAGATCACATTTCCCCCCTTAACTTTGGTTCTTCTCTATGATTAGGGACTGGTTAATTATCTATGAAATGATGTTCAGCCAGAATGAATTCACATTATGTCAAATGGAATATAAGATCACATATTCAAAATATATCATTGTGGTCTTCTCATCATAGGTTAAAGCTTTCGTGAAATAATTAAGCCTAGTGAAACGATCCAAGTATCCAATCCCTAGAATAGAACCCTACATTAGGTGAATAATCTATCAAGCATATTATGATTTTAATTTTTGGGGATGAATTAATCATTTGGATGCCCACCCAGTCAATACCCTAATTGTGTTCCACCTTGGTAATTAAATCCGAATAACTTTTAGTAGAATCTTGAATGAAATATGTATAGAGTTTGACCTTCACTCTTGATTAATATATAGATGCTCTATATTTGAAATCATGGATTTTATCCATGACATTGTTTCCTGGGGACATCTACCCCCCGAAAGAGATTGAGGATGATGCTTCTATAATTCGCATGGCAACTCTTCAACAATGGAGTATGGTCATAGATTTCCGTATATAAACTACATGAAGTGGAAAAATCAATACTACAATTGATAATAAGATGATAGTGTCGGATCGAAGGGGGGTTCCCTAGGAGGAACTATAAGAGTTAATAATGGTAGATCATAGTCCACCACCTCTGGATCATGTTCATAATGACCCTCATGTAATAAAACATGAGTGTTTTGAGGGATCATAGGTTTATAATTTTTAAGAGAAATAATCCAATAATATTTAATATAAATAATAAAATAGAAAAAGAATAATTTTTAGGTACACATACTCCCCACATTGAGTCGGACATCTCTTCCTTCTCTTAAATACTAGTGTTTATTATAATAAAGGTCAAAAAATACAAGGTGACACTGTAAACATCCCAATAAAATGTATAGGTCAGGTTTAAGTCCTCATATAACACATTAAAGGTTCCATTATATAGTGTTTTAATTTCAAGGATTAGTAAAACACTACCTTTACATTGTAGTTGAAATCCCCATTTAGTAGTAACCATTTCAATTTACATTTCAAATTTATTTATGTTCATTATTATATATGAAATATATAAATTTCTCAAAAAAGTAAAATGCATCACCATACTTAATTTATAAACGTCCTTACTCTTTATATCTTGCAATTGGTACATTAAGTTACTACGATTGGAAATTGACTTCTGGTGTTTGGATATAATAGGTCATTTATAATTATTTTATTGAATTAAACACCATTTCTAATTTATAGAAGTACTGGCTTCATATATCACTATTACCATCCTTTAATCAATACAACTAATTGTTGAGCCCATTCAACCAGTGGTTCACAGCTCAAATGTGGAATAATTAGTTAATTTTGTTTTCATCTTTAATATATGTAGGAAACCATCGTATAAATTGATGTATGACCTTTAATTAATATGATTGTGATAACCTTATAAGAATTGTTGGCACATTTCAATATATACTAATCCAGGAACTCATAACATGTTTTTAAAATACATGTAATGAAAACATAAATATAAATAGGGAATGAAATAATGTATGTAATTTAGTTTGTAATAGGTATTATATAATTCATGGGGTTAATAACTAATTTTCATACTAGGAAAAGGAATCGAAATTCCATAATAGTAGTGAAATCAATAATAATAATTCCACAAGATATTTTCATTTCCCTATGGTGAAATAAAATAATCAATTACAAGACTAATCCAACATTAATAATAACCCATCATAGGTAATTAAGGATTCCCTATATGTGGGTAAGCTACTCCCAATAATAGGCTAATTATTGAATTCCATTACATCTGGGTATCCTATATAATTACTAAATAATATGAATAAAGGGTAAATATTCAATTTCTACTCTATAAAATTCATCCCTAGAACCCACATTGTGATTCCCAGAGACGACCTTCCACTTGACCTCAAGCGTACCTCCCAAATTACAAATGATGTCTACTAGAATTGAGGTCCTAGGGTGTTTCCATGGGGATAATATTCACTCATGAGGTATAGTGTTTCATATAAGTTCATAATAAAGATAATTATTTGAACAATAATAACAAATAAAAAAATATAAATAAATAGGTAGAAGATGAATAATAAATAGGTATAAAATGATAATAATGATCATTCCTTGGAGATATAAAAAATGTGTACATGGGATATAGGGGTTATATTCATCTACTACATGATGAAAAAATAAAAAAAAAAGGAAAAAATCAACAATTAATAGAATCATGAGAGTTGGATAGGTTACCTAATTTTATACCCCTTCCTAAAACACTGAATCAGGCATCTGAAGATTGATGCTTTTTTATCTATACCTCCAAACATAAACTCTTATTAGGTTAAAAAAGTGGCCCAATGCGGGTGTGAGATATACTCAGTATTCCACCAAAAATGGTGTCTATAGAAACATATTTTATACATCTAAAATGAGATGTGTTTCAATAATAATGAAATACAAGATAATAAATAAATAAATACAATAGACTAGGTTCCTCAATGGATACCCAATAGACACTGTCATATTTAACCTTTGTAATATTTGTATGAACTAAGGTGAAAAATTGTTTGTAAAATATTTACTATGATGGACTCTTATAAATATTGTATCAACTCATGTATTGAGGCCAAGTATGTGATTTGGATCAGTAGATGTGTCTTTTAGTTGAATGAATTAACTTGTAGAATTTATTTGAATTGAAATATCTTTAAAATATATGGCCATAATCATGGATCCATAAAAGGAAAAAATTACTATACACCCAAGTATAACCCCAAGAGTAAAATATATACTCATTACATATAATTATTTCAAAGGTGACCTATAAATGGAGTACCAAATATCACTATAGGTAAGGGTTAAATAATCCCTCTATGTCGTCCCCTGTATCTCACATAGGGGATAAAATATCACTCATGACCTAGTATGACAATCTTGACACCTAGCCAAGTTATAGTTCATCCTCAAATCAAATAGTATCACTCAAAAAGGGGGAAGGTAAAAAATAGCGATCCCATTCAAGGGAAATAATTATCACTTCTGGATTATGTGCATTCTATAAAAAAAAGTTCCAATAATTAAGCACGATGAGCCCAGCAAAGGAATACCACAAGGATCCAAGCATCTATATCATTATGGATATGATGTATGGATTATATATCTTTATTCATACCATTAGAAAGGCATTGGATTTGAAACATTTTGAATCAAGGTGACCAAATAATTTAATTTAGGAAAATACATTCTATGTAATAAAATAGGATAGGAGGGCCTAAAAATAAGTCCTATGAATTATCATTAGTAATTTATACATTAAAAGGTACTTATTTCATGAGAACTCACCACAAATTTGATCAATTTATTTTCATATAGAGAAACATTTCTTTTATGAAAAGAAACACATATTAGGGTGGCTCAAGTCAAGGTGGTCAACCAAAGGGTTGATTCACTACAATCCAAGACCATAGAGGATATGTAAAAAAATACTATTTAATTTTTTAATCATTTGGGGTATGTGTCTAGAAAATTTCATCATTAAATATAACATCAATCATTATAAATGAAACTATAGTAGAAGTAAAATAACTAAACCAACAAACTTAGTTTCATATCACTCTCTTTTTTTAGTGTCGGCCTATGAATCAATCATGAATGAGATAAATCAGATGATATGGGAAATTCAATAGAAATAGGGAAATTATAGAACACAAAAATAGTGCATGCAAAAAGGAAGGTAGACTAGGAAGTGAGGGAAGTGGAGTACAGAGCATACCAAGAGGGATTACAGGCATGCAATAATAGTGAAAATATTGTTATCACATGTGAGATTCCAAAATATGAAAGAGGATGATAAGGGTGTCCTTAGTGTGCGCGTGTTTTCTATTATAGGATTAACGAAATAGAAATTGGGATTAAAAACATATCAATTGAAATAATTTAATTGAACTTTAAATTTGGGTTTACTTTGTTTGGCTGCATAATTTTCCAAACTGTTTGCCCATCATTCTATCA
The DNA here is from genome assembly GCA_963277665.1 of Viscum album. NCBI lineage: Eukaryota > Viridiplantae > Streptophyta > Magnoliopsida > Santalales > Viscaceae > Viscum > Viscum album. Next base: position 1,740,200,488 of record OY728128.1, on the reverse strand, counting down.
TTACTGCTTAGCGACCCAACTTACAGGACCTAGGGTCACAGTATGTTGAACCATGAAAAACCTGTATGAAGATAAATTAATAATAATGTCTAAAACTCTACATGATTGGGCGGCCCACCTCACATGGTTTCAACCAAACCATTCAGAATCCCATGTACACTGGTTTACTTGCATGGTTAAGTCACATAATCATCAATAGGAATGCACTAACCATATAACTAAGTACTCTTCTTTAAATTATAGAGATATAGGATCAGAATGAGGTTCAGACTCTACCAAACCAATCCTTATCCATTAGAGTACATTATTATCATAAAAAGGGAGGTTTTAAATAGTAATGTAAAAGTTTATATAACTCTCCCAAAAATCCGGATGTTATAGGTGGGACCTATTATAAAATAAAATCTTGAATTATTGGTTAGCATCATGAGGAAAATTTGTTTTCTAAATTAAATAGCATTCTACATGTAGTTTTAAACTATCTTGTGAAATGTCTTCACAGTAGAGGTATCATGCTTCCTGAAATCATGGAGTCTAATAATTAAGTAGTGAATTCATTGAGAATTAATTTATTGATTATAACCACTTTATTTTTATAATGAAATTATCTCATGATTAATTTCATTATTTGTTAATTAATAAAATGGAATGTGTTTTCATTTATTTTCCTAACAATAATTATTATTATTTAATTATTCCGGAAATCATCCACTTCACTTAAACCTGAATAAGAATTTCATCTCGTTGTTATTTTTTACATTCCTAGTATATTAATATGATATCTTTAAATGAGTTTTAGAGAATATGGTTAATTTTTATATATACCATATATATATATTTTATTCCTAATATATAATTGTTATAATTTATGTACCACGTTCTCCAAAAATACTAAACTTGTCATTACATTGAGATTAAAACATTTATTTAACAATGTAATAATGTAGGGTACTAGTTTTTTGGTTAGACAATTTGGCATATTTAAATTTTGTATAATATATGTTTAGTAGAAATATTGGGGATAAGATTTAGGAAACCTTATATTGGGGAAAATAAATCTATGATAGAATTTGAGGATAAGAATAGTAAAACATCCTAATGTGTTGGAAAGAAATATATTATATCGGTTTCCCATGAAATACATATATGTATTGGTACTACATGTGGATATGGTTCTTTATTAATGGTACCTAGTGGTAATGACATTGAAAATAATGTATCAAACTAGACCGAATTATCACTTGGTTTATGAAAAATGCCTCATGACCCACCTATTTTGACATTCCATGATAATATTCATTTGATAGATGAAATTTTGTATAAAAACAATTTAAAAATGCTTTAAAATTAATGATATCTCTAATAAAACCAAATTTATGGCTTTGAGATTAAAAATTATGTTTAATTTATTCTATGTGTTACAAAATATTTTGAATTGTACATTATGATTTATATATAATTATTTTTTGAGCTAATGAAGTATATACATTTTTTATAAATAGTTACTAGAATGTAGAAGTGTGTCAAAAATCATAAACAACATAGAAAATGTCTGGCTCATGAATATAATACTATGGATATTGAAATAGAAAATGTTATGGATATATAAGAGAATGATAATCATGTTATGAAATAGGACACTGACCATATTGAGAAATGTGTTTCATAGGCAGATTTCATATGCCATTTCACTTTAAGTGAAAGAATCTTGTACCATTTTGTGAGGCTAAATATCTTGATTTATCCAAGGAATGGAATAAGTATTTAGAGAAGACATTTATGGGGTTGGGATGTGGTCAAAATGAAGTTGTTAAACTTGTGGTGTATTTTATCAAAGGTGAGGTTGATCAAAGGTGGTCCCTAATCCAGTATACTATGGATGATGAAGAAATATAACACATTATGTAATTCTTTTATGGAGACATTATTTGATAAATATTTCCCTCATGAGTAATTAATTGGGATTAAAGGAATGTTTCTTTGTATAAAGAAAACGTAAATGATTGTGTTTATTATTATGAGTCCACATATAATTTTTTATCTAGGTATGATTATTATTACATACACACCACGGGGTTAAAGGTTGACTATTTATTTTAGTGAAAAAAGGCATGTCTCTAAAGGGAACTGGTCCTTCAAACTTTTTCTTCATACGATGAAATAGTTTTATATGAAATAAAAGTGGATAATGAATATTTTTAGAACCAATATATCAAGGGAATAATGAATGTAAGGGATAATATAAACACTATGATAAAGGTAATGAATCAAAAAAAAGAGTCCAGTTGATCAATTTACATCATGTCGAAATTCTGGAAAGAAATTCACGGGATGTTCTTGAAGGGAGTTGGATTGTGATACTAGTACCGAAAAAAGGGGAATATAACTCATCAATACAATTGTAAGAAACAAATAAATGATGTAAAATATTATAAATACAAATAAATGTGGAATTATTTACATGAATATCCCATGAATCATGGAAATACACCATTGAAGAGCCCAAAAGGATGTCGCAAGGCTTATAGGATCACTACACCTGATGTGGAAGTACACATTGAAGTGGAGTAAGGTACACAAATAATTTTATAAAATTTAACTAAATAATTGTTTGATTTCGGATCCTCACACATTTTTATATCTACCAATTTTTATAATAAATTTATAATTTTAAATATAATTTATTAAGGTTTTGTTAGTCAAAAATTCTAAGAGAAGTTTCTTTAAAAAAATGTTGGTTTTTGGTTTTCCTCATTATTACACATAAACATGATTTATTTACAAAATTCATTATCATACCAATGGTTGATTTTGATATAATATTTAACATGGTTTGGATTTCAATGTATGGTGTAAAAATTTATTGTAAGGATAAGGAAATTATTATTTGTGTGGATGATATATAATTTTATATCATTAGAGTAGAGACTTCGTAATCTAAGTCATATAATGATCCACCCCTAATAGCTATATTGAATTATATTATTGGGAAGAAAGGAAGAAAATATCAATATATTGAGAATAAAATATTCAAATTGAGGATATACCTATTCTACATGAATACATTGATGTACTTCCTATGGAATTAACTAGATATCCTCTAGAGTGTGAACTTTTCTTTTAATTTAATTTAATCTGTTATCGAAGAAAAATATCAAATACTCTCTATTAAATTTTCATTGTGAAATTAGTGGTGTTTAATAAAAAATAGAGGATTTGGGTGACACGGGATTAATTTACCCATGTTTTTCACCATGGGGATCCTATATTCTCTTCATTAATAAGAAAGTAGGATCTAATAGGATATGAATTGATTATAGGGAACTCAATTATTTTATGATAATGAACATGTACCATCTACTTCACATTGATGACATATTTTACCAACTTTTAAGATTCTAGTTATTATCAATGATTGAACATTTATCTTTTTGTAAATAATTAGGAGTAATCAAAGAAAACAATCCAAAGACATATATTTGAATGATGTATACACATTATGAGTTTATATTACTACCACTTGGATTGAATAATGAATCATAAATTTAAATTGATCTAAAGAACATATTATCAAAGGAATATATTACTGTTTTTTGTACTATTTATCAGTGATATTTTTGTATTAAAATATATATGAGAACAATGGAAATCACTTGTAGATCATTATTGAGAATCATTTATGGAATTATCTATATAGGGATTTTAGTAAGTGTGGTTTTAAAATTAATAAGTTACTTTTCTTGTCCATATTTTCTACATGTATGAAATATCACTTTATATTAAAATTAAAAGGTATTGTAGAGTTCCTTTACCAATGAATATTAAAATGGTAAATAGATTAATTATATTGATAACTAACTATTTATGGGATGTTCAAAAAATTTCCAGATTAGACAGCCTAGTGATCCAATATACTCAAAAAGGTATTAGGTTTTTAAAAAAAATTGTGAAGAATGTTTTGATGAAATATTGGGGTGGTTGGTCAATGCTAAAATATTTACACTACCATTTGGGAGTGATGGTTCTGTGATATATAGTGATGAATCTTAGAAAGGACTCGTTTTTTAATAAATAAATAATTATAATGTTATTTAAAATGAATCAAAGAAATTTAAGACTCCTAAAATCAAATTTAAAAACCAAGATATGGATTTGGAAATTGTAATTATTTTTTGAATATAAGGAGACATTTTCTTTATGGTGAAATGTGTGAGAAATTCACATATCATAAAATCATTGAACACATCTTTTCATAGGTAGTTATCAATATGAGACAGAGGTGATGGATATATCTACTTAAGGATTATGATTTATAAGTACACTACTACCAACATAAAGAAAATAATGTAGCATACAAATTGAGTAAGAAAGATCATGGAGTTATATCACAAATGAGTATTTAGAGGGTCCAAATATTCATGGATCTATTAATTGTAATTATGAAAATAATTAATGAAGGGGAGACATCACACATTTTTCAATTGAATTAAAACCCATATTTATTAGAAAATATAAAAATTTCACCATCATAATATGAGTACACTCAAAAAAATTAATGATGTCAATCATGGGAAATTTGTAAACATTATTTTTGAGGATAGTGCTATGAAATTTTGAAAGAGTCTGTGTGTTCCATCTATATATAATAATAAATTGGGATTGTGGGATTACTCTCATAGATTTAATTTCTCTATATAGTATGGTAGTATAAATATATATAGTTATTTGAGGGACGCTTTTTATAGGATTACATGAAGCAGGAAATTTCTTATTTAATGTCTATATGTTTGGCATGTCAAATAGAAAAAGGGGTGAGAAAACAACCTTGAGTATTAATGAAAATATTTTTATTCTTGTGTGAAATTTTTATGGAATTACTATAGACATTGACCTAGGACTAAAAATGACTCCTAGAGAGAATGATGAAATACAGGTTATCTTTGATCTCCAAACTGAATTTGCACATTTCCTCGCAATAAGAGTAGATTTAATATTTGGATCATCAAAAAGATCAATATAAATGACTTTTAACGACATTATGGTGAACTCCTACTTATTTTTTTATAGTTATACATTTTCACATAGTAATTTTGAAAGATAATGTAGAAGGATCTTGATACTAAAATAAATTTGGAACATCCTACCATTATCAAACTGATATAAAGTATGAAAGGGAGATTCAAACAAAAAAGGAATATTTTGGTCATGCTCACTCAACTTTAAAGGTTAGTGGGATTAGTAATTACCTCTGGTAGAGGTGTACTATAATATTATATTCAATTGAACTATTCAAATGGCGCTTTATAAATCATTATAAGGAATGACATGTTTCAATAAAACTTGTATTAATGATGTTGGGGAAAGTAATCATTTATGAAAATAACTTGTTAAATATAAAATAATAATTTTAAAGTAAATTGAAGATAACATTAATGATGTTAAAATTAAGAAAATGATTTTTGTAGATAATAGGAGGAATGATTTGGAATTCCATGTTGGAGATCATGTTTTCTTTAATATATTATCATTGAAGGGAATTATATGGTTTTTTAAGAAATTGATACTATGCCTTAAGTACATAAGACACTTTGAAACTCATTAAAGAATATATTTTGTTTCTTATCCTTACGAAATGCCACAAAATCTCTCAAAATTGTATGATATATTTCTTATAAAATTTTAAAGAAAGTACATGCCATACCCAATTCATGTTCTCTCCTCTAATGAAATTGAATTGGAACCTGATCTACATTACTTAAAAGAAACTAACCAGATCCTTGTTAGTAGGGAGAAAATATTTGGGAATTGGAGGACTCAGCTCGTAAAGGTACATTAGAGAAATCATGAAGTAGAGGAAATGCAGTTACTAGAGGATGCTATGATGATTAACTACCCTCAGATGTATAGAAGGTAATGTACAAAAAATTTATACGACAAAATTTTCATCATATGGATGACTGTAACACCCCATTAAATTAAAAAATATATTTCTTTTAGAATAAATATAATTTCATTAGAAGATTTTGATGCAAAGATATCTGGATTTAAACAAAAATAATATATAAAAATATCATTTAAAAATAACCATTATAAAATAGATGATAAGTTTGTGGGTATTTATTAAAATAACTAATATATGAAATTTTTTATCTATTTATTATAAATACAGTTTTATTCATTTTTATGTTAGAGAATTGTTTTTGAAAAAATAATATTATCTTATATGAAAAATTAGTTACACTTTGAACACATATTTTAATTTAATATCTAAAAATTTAAAAAAAAAATCCTCAAAAAAATATCTTCATTATGATAATTTTAATACCATAATTATAATAGGGTGTATTTGGGTGTTTATTTTTTAAAATGATTCATTTTTATATTAAGAGTGAAAAATAGTGAATATTGGTTAATGTATGCTGTTTCGTTTAAATAATTTATAACAGTAAATAATATTTTCAATTGATTTAAAAATAATTTTATCGATCCTATATCAATTATTCTTATTTAGGTCATTGATATCATTTTTATATCTAATATTTTTATAAAAATATCCAAAACATTTTAACATGTTATCTTTATAAACTCGATTTATCATCATAAATATAGGACTAATTTAAAATAAAATTATACCAATTTTATTAATTAAATTTTGAAAACTAGATTCGATATTTGGAGTTAATATAATTTATAATATCTAGTATGTTAAAATCAATGTTTTACCAAATTAAATATTGAATATAGTAAAAATTAATTATTATTGTTATGGTAAAAATTACATAACCCTAGGGTAAAAATAAAATGGTAATCATTAAAAATAAACTATTAACTCATATAAAAACTTTTGGATATCCATAATTATTCCATTAAATAAATAATTTTCAACAATTTTCCATTTTTACCTTGTTACATATGAATGATATGGGAGTACTCAATTCTTTTAAAAATTACCTTGTTTGTCCTCTCCCCCACTTATAAGAGGCCACCCCTCGCCTCTCTTCATTACTCCATAAAATGATTTTTTTTTCTACCATTCCATAACTAAATAAAATATCAAATTACCATCCCTAATATAAGAATCATTATTTTGGGAAGAGACCAAACCTAGGATTGATACCTAAATAAGAGATAATGTTCTTTAATGTCTACCTTTATTTAATTTCATTATTTACATCCTTTAATTAATATTAAACAATGATGATATAATAACCACAAATTTATTCTTATACTATGTTTTTTTATAATTTGGTCCGGACTAATCATCATCTCCTCTTCTATGAAATGGGTTATGAAATCATCATTCATGAATAAAACAATCTACCAACCTCACTAACTGATTTCATTTGTTATTAAATCACCACCACTCATGGCTGAGTATGATAAAGGTTATAAATTATTTTTAATATATATATATATATATATTAATAATTAACACGAATTTAGTATATCATATATTCCTTATTATTTTTCATTCTATAAATGATATGATAATATTGCTTGTGTGTACAACTGGTTGTTGTATCATGATGTGACATGATTCGCCTTTCACAATCACTTCACATGGAAGGTGATAAGGATACATTTAATGATTATATGTTATATGAAAGACATATCTTTTTTGGAAATAAATTTTGGCTGACGGGATAGAGAGATGGGAGACCATCTCTCTTTAGAAATCACGAGCAGAGAGCTTACTTAGATACCACATTCCTCCTTCAATGGATGATTCATTTATTGGGCCTGGGAGATTTGACTCCCACCTCTTCCGAAATTAGAAAGCCGATTCGCAAGGACCCGCTGCTGAAAATAATGAAAGAAAGTTGATTGATGGGGACCCTACACCTCCATTCGCGGGGAGATGCAATGGTGTCTCCTTCATGGATGCGCTTAAAAGTATGGATCTCAGCAATGACCTAACACCAACGAGACCACCTCTACTCAAGAAGCTGGATAATGGTACTTTCATAGTTGAAGTAGATCCAAAATAACTTTGTCAATGAGAGTTGCTCTGCAAATACTCCCTCAGGGGCCGCATCTCCTACCTGAAAGGTGACCTCCCTTGGACTATAATAGATCTTAAGCCTAGAATTTCTCACTGTTGGGGTATATCAAACTGGAAACTTGTTCCCATAGGTCTTGGATATTTTCAATTCTTATTTAGTTCTCAATCTGACCTCAACAAAGTATGGGATACTAGTAGTCTTCATTTAAAATCTGGTCTACTCAGGATTTCTAAATGGAACTATGCATTCAATCCTTACACACATAGGTACACAATGGCCCAAATATGGGTTAGATTACATAGATTAAACTGGTACTTTTGGAATCCAAAAATTCTTAATGACATTGTGTCTTGCATTGGATTTCAACTCAAAATTGACCCAAGAACACTAAATGCTGATTTTGGACTTTATGCCAGGGTAATGGTTGAGGTTAACCTTGTTGTACCTCTTCATAATTACATAATCTTCTCTGATAAAGAATATAAAACGTAAATTAGGATCGAGTATGAGAAAAAACCACCATTCTGTGAAATTTTCAAAATTATTGGCCACACAATAGAAAATTGAAGGGTGATTAGGAAGCAAGTTGTTAAACCGATAGAAAATGAATGGACAAAAATAAAAAAGAACAAAAAAAGAAATCTAACCAACACTGACATCCATGAATCTTCAAGACGGAAGAATGAGGTATGGGTGAAGAAGTCCACTAAATGAAAAGCTGTAACTTCCTGGGCTGATCTTGTTGAATAGGATGACAGAAGCCTCTTTAATGATATTGAAAGCACTGTTATGGAGATTTTTTGAAATCAACTGGAAAAGGAACTTGTGATACATGAATCAGGTAACTTATCTATTCCCACTTGTAATACTTTTTCCAATGCTCATAGCTCAAGTTATGCTTCCCTGGGGACAAGAAACATATGTAAGGTATAGGGAAAATATATTGGGCAACCTGCTGGATTTCTAGTTACAGGTACAGAACCACAACAGGAGGAAATGAACTGCAGGCCACCATCTCTGGGTTTTCCAACTCTGCATTCACAAGAAGGTTGTGACCCAAAACAGGATGGCACTCTCCCTGAGTCCAAACAGGTTGTTGCTAAAGGAACGACTTCACTAGACCGTGAACAGAAAACCGAACTGCATACAGGTACATCACCTCATGGCACCGATCCATCCCCTTTAGGTACAAACTCTTACATTAATCCCGTAGGAATAAAATCTAATGACAATGTGCTGACTAAACACTATTCAAGTTGTTATGCTTTCCAGGCTAATTCTTTACCTGAGACTAAGTAGGTTTTACCAACTGCATTTGATCAGAATACACTCAAACTAAAACCTGACTCAAATGTTGATAATGGTATGAAAATTGATTGTGTTTTACAATCAATTAAAATTGAAAATGGCCACCAAAAGGAGATTTCACATAACGAAATTCTGGGAAAATTTATGGAACATGTTTTCTTGAGTTTGCAGATGAATACAGAGGGTTCCCTTTCGAATCTGAAGGATTCTTCAACACTGGATTTTGGACAGCAACTTGGAAAGCACTCAGGTACATCAACTCATTGTCGTACCTCAATGGTTCCAAGTACACAATCCCTACATTCTAGCAATAAAGCAGTAGATTTATCTTATAACAGTACTATGGCTGCAAATGCTGTGATCTTGAGTACTCAACATGAGGAAAAAAATGATAACAATAGCACCATAAACACTATAAACTAACCTGCAAAAGATTACTCTAAAATAGATAGCACAAAGAACCCATCCACCTATACAAGAAGCCAGGATATGAACAAGAGCCCAGCCAACTCTAAACAAATTAGAAGGTCTACTAGACACAAGGTCTCGGGAAACAAAAAAATGGGAGTTCTAACTCCAAACCTAGGTATAAATGAAGATACTTTATTAGAATTGTAAGAGTATTTCCAACTCCGACACCCTTTCTTTCCTTAAAAGAATAGTTATCACACACTCTCACATTATGTTCTCTATTTCTAAACCTAAAATCAATTTCTCTCCCAAGATCCACCACTTGGGTCAATATGGTTATTCCTTTTTTTGTGCTACAAAAAATTCCTCTACGGTTGACTCTCTTTGGGTCTTTTCGCACTCATCCATTCAAAATGTCAACATCTTTAACATATCAGATCAAGCCCTCACCTGTGATTTTGTCCTTGAGAGTACTCATACTATTTGTTCTTTTGTTTATGCCAAGAACAGATATCAAGATAGAAGACCTTTGTGGGATGACCTCACCCTTATAAACAATAGCAATCAGGATCCTTGGTTTTTAATTGGAGACATCAACACTATTCTCAATTCTAGTGAGAAAATTGGTCCTTCACATGCTATGATCTCCACAAGAGAATTCAAAACCACCATCATAGACAATAACCTTACTGAAATAAATATAACGGGTGCCAAATACACCTGGTATAGAAAACACTATAATAGAGTTTTTGCCTCTAAATTTGATAGATCCTTCACAAACGCTATTTCCCTAGATAAATGGGGCACCATTTCCAGCACCACCCTTCATAAGATGCCCTCTGATCATCACCCAATTTTGTTTAATGTTTCAACCAACCCTACTAAACGTCCTCTCCACTTTATATTTAATAATGTCTGGTTCTCCAACACTGAATGCACTAACATAGTTAAGAAGTTTTGGCTTTCCATGACTCATTGCAATTATGCCTTTGCTTGTCCTTCCAAATTAAAATCTCCCAAACAGATGCTCAATACTTAGTGTAGCTGTCATGTCAAACAAATGGAAAAGGATATTCTCCTCCTTGAGAATGAGTTGGACCAGATTCAAAAACATAGCACAAACTCTGACTTCATCACTGATTCGAGCCATGAAATCAACATTTTGTCAAAACTCAACTCTTTGATCACTTTTAAAGAAAGAATGAGAAAACATACACTTAAAGTTAAATGGTTATTTGATGGAGACAGATACACTATATTCTATAATTCCCTTCAAATATCTCGGAAATCTTGTAGACCTCTTGCCTCTTTAAACGATGATGACAACATTTTAGATAATGAAAATGATATTTCCAAACATATTGTGTCTCATTTTGATTCTTTATTTAATGGCCCTGATTGAAATAAGGACCTCTTACCTGACATAATTCTGATGGTGGAGAGTGATGAAGATAACAAATTTCTTCTTATCTTCCCTCTTGATCATGAAATCGAAGACATTGTCTTATGTTTAAACCCTGATAGTGCTCCTGTCCCTGATAGTTTTAGTAATGGTTTCTTTCAACACTACTAGGATATTATTATCTTTCATGTTTGAAAGCTTGTTAAATCCTTCTTCTACAATGGTGTCCTCCCTCATGGTCTAAACGCTCAATTTCTCTCTCTAATTCCAAAGGTTTACAATGCTTTTGAGATACATTCTTTCAGGCCCATTTCCATCATTAACACCATCTATAAAATCATCATGAATATCATTGCAAGAAAAATCTCTTCGATCACTGAGAAATTAGTTTCGTGGAATAAATTTTGGTTTATTAAAGGTAGATCCATGAAAAATTGCATTGTTCATGCTTCAAAATGCTTTAACACCTTAAACAAAAGCAACAGAGGTGGTAATATTTTCATTAAGATTGAAATTAAAAAATATTTTGATACCATGGACTAGAGTTTTATTTTTAAAGTGCTTCGATATTTTGGTTTTAGTGATTATTTTACCACCACTTTCCATTCTTTATTCAATTCGGCCTCCATCTCAATTCTAATTAATGGTTCTCCAATGGGTTATTTCAAATGTACAAAAGGTGTCAGGCAGGGGGACCCTCTTTCTGCCATCCTTTTCTCCATTGCGGAGGACTATCTTAACCGACTACTCACATATCTAGTTGATCAAAACAAACTCAAACCCATCCATGTTTCGCATAATCTAAAAGCTCTTAATCACTTGTTGTATGCTGACGATATCATTATCTTTCTTCAAGGTGATAATAGAAATATATGCACTATCAAAAATTCCCTTGAAAACTATGTGGATGTCTCTGGTCAAATGATTAGCTGGAACAAATCTTATATTTACATTGGAAAAAAATTTCCATCTAATAGGAAATGCATCATTATAAAGTACTTAGTCGTAAAAGATGGTTCTCAACCTTTCAAGTACCTAGGTGTCCCCATCTTTTGGGGAAGACCCAAATCCTTTCATTTCCTTGATATTTCCAATCAAATTACAAACCAACTCTCCTCTTGGAAAGGTAAATCTCTCTCTTTGGCAGGTAAAATCTGTCTGGGCAAATCCACAATTGTCTCTAAAATGGTTTACTCTACGATGATTTACAATTGGCCGAATAGTCTTATTAAAAAAAATGAACACCTCAATAAAAATTTTGTTTAGAATGGTAGCACCGTGGAACGAAAAATTGTCACCATACCCTGGTCTACATGATGTAAACCAATTGATAAAGGAGGTATCAGCATAAAATATATCAAACATCTTAATGAGGCTCTGCAAGCTAGGCTCACGTGGAACTTATTCTATAATAACTCAGAGTCTATCGACTACCTCAAAAAAATATTTCTTCAGAAACATAAAAAAGGAAATACTTCTTTTCTTGACTCCTCTATCTGTCCATCCATGAAGCATTCCTTTTCCACCATCATGGGTAACTCCAGGTGGATGGCCTCCAGAAACTTCTCCCGGAACTTCTGGTTTGATTACTGGGCTGGCGATCCTTTAATTTCCAGGGTTTCCCTTGACCAAATCTATGTGAACACCAACCTCTCTATTAGAGATGTTATTACATCTTGTAATGATCATCTTACTACTAACATTATGAATGTCATTAATATCTATCCCTTCTCAAATGATGACAATTTATTAGTTTGGGAACCTTCTCACAATGGTATGCTTGATTCTAAAAGATTTTACAAACACTTCTTTTGCAATTCTGATAATAATTTTGGGTGGATAAAATGTGTTGACAAACCTTGGATAAATCCCTCATGATTTACTCTCATCTGGCGCCTTGCTCATAACAGACTTCCCACTGATGGTCATCTACAGTCATCTGGTTTTCAAATCTATTCTAAATGCAGCCTCTACAATCAGCGGAGAGAAGATGCTGATCATCTATTTCTTTCTTGTGCCACAACTTCTGCTCTTTGGAATTATATTTTTGATATTTTTTACTGCAGATGGTGTATGCATGACTCTACCAACACTCAATTAAAAATATTTGTGGATATTAACAGTTCTTAACAAATTAAAAACATATTTCTTGTTGTTGTTGATGAACTTCACCACATGATCTGGTATGATAGAAATGCTATTATTCATAATAAATTCTCACCCAATATTAATGTAGGTAAAAATCAGATCCTCATTGCCATTCACAAAGCTGCTTAGATCCAAACGGTCTCTACAATAACATGGTGAAATACTTTATCATCCTTCATCGATTACGCATTTCCAGAAACTTTCGCCAACTACACCACACTTTGGAAGTATTCTGGCATTCACCTCTTCCAAGATGGATTAAGGTTAATGTGGGTGGAACCACCAAAGGAAATCTTGGTCCTGCTGGTTGTGGTGCTGTCTTCAGAAATCACACTGGTCAGATCATTGGTTGCTTCTATGAAAGCTGTGGCATTGCTCCCTCTCTGGAAGCTGAAATTATGGGTATGATTTATGCCATCTCTTTTTCCAAACAACACGACTGGAACAACCTCTGGATTGAGAGTGATTCGACCACTATTGTGCAAGACGTTTGGAATGGTGTGATACATCTGGCATTTTCGATCACCACTCGCTGGATGGACTGCATCCACGCTCTTCATGACACCAACTACATCATCACTCACATTTATCGTGAAGCTAACATGGTTGTTGATGGTCTTGCAAAAAAAGGAGTCAATCAAGACATTACATGGCTTGATGAACTACCTGATGACTTAATTCCCTTTCATAAGAGATATTGTAAGGTCCTTCCATCTTTTAGACACTTGTAAATCTTTTATTTAATTTCTATAGTGCCCTGCTTTTCTGGCCAGGCACCATCCATCATAAAAAAAGACATGTCTTTTATATTAATTACTTATTTCTAATTCTATATAGATAATAAATCATTTTCCTATTTTCCCTTTTCAATTACAAAATGATTCTAACATCGTTCGTGTACATGTGGAACGCCACCTCCACGAAGTGATGTGACTCATTTTTATATAACCAAAAAATCCAGATATATATATTTAATGAAATAGTATGTTCTTTATGGTATCAAGATCATTATATAAAGATGCATTATTTCTTACTACATATCAAAATAGATAATTACAAAAATTATACAGTGCTAATGTGTCTCCATGACCTACCATATCAATGATCGTAACATAATTCATTTCCCAAAAAAATCATGTTTTGTAATAAAAGTATAATTTATTTATAAATAAAATAAATATTTCATTACTAATATTCAAGAGGTTATGGAACTACATAATATAAACAAGAACTTGTACTTTCATAAAAAATAATGGATTATAAAAAAGGTGATTAATAAAAAAAATTAAAATAATGATATATATTCAATAAAAGGCTATAAAATGTTATATGAGTATCATATATGAGCATAAAAATATGATTATGGTTTTATTATAAATTAATATCATGCATAAAATATAACAACATTTTTCTTTATTAAACATTAATTTATGGATTATTACATATAGGTACACATAATAAAACATAGAAGATTGGGAAGTCTAGTGATGTTGGGTAACTAGATACATTAAACAACTAATTAGGGGGGTATATCACCATTAATGAAAAATTCGGTAATATGTTCACAATATTTCTTCATACTTAAATTTTGTAGGAAAACCTATGAAAAAACATAATAAATGGGTGATCTATAAAGACCTATAAGGGAATTAACATAGAAGATCATGAAATAATTATTAAATATTATACAATATAAATTTAAATGGGAAATATGATTATATAGATTCTTGAATATTAAAAAAATGGAATAATATATCATGATATCAAAAAATTAACATGGGAAATTGGAAAAAACATTAATCATGACATCATAAAAATTTGTCAAGGATAACAACCAAAACATCATAATATAGTGGAAAATGTCTATTGATGGATTATATTTACTCAATAATCTCTTTCATGATATCTCATGATACTAAAGCATTACAAATTTCATTAGGGTCTCGTATCACTCTTGGAACACCTTTTGAATTCGTATCATTTACATGCCCAAGTTTGACACATAGGTCATTCAACCTGATGGAATGGCCTAGAGGCCTTCTGTCTTATTGATTTTCTGATAAACCTCCTTTCAAGGGATGAGGGGGAACCCTTAAAAGGCCCGTAGGCTTAGGAATTACATTTCCTATAGTCTTGGAGATATTACATGACCCATAGGTCTTAAGGAAATCATACAAAATATGACTACTTGAAACTTCTCCTCCCCAGCATCTGCATCATGATCAACTCTCCACCTTTTCATGACTGTTCAGCTAGCATGTCCATGTGCAGGGGTGCACAGGTGCAGTACCGATGGTAAATGCCATACCCTCTCATTCTTCCAAAGTCCGTTTCGACCTGCTCTAGTGGATGTTCCTTGTTCTTTCCTCCTCTGGAGTGGTTCCTTGTAGAATTTGTCTATGCAAATGAAAATCAGGTGGCCCTAATGTCCTTGAGGTGGCCCGAAAGCCTTACTGACCCGAAGGCCTTGGGTGGCCCAAAGGCCTTATGGACTCCAAGCCCAAACCAGTGGCCCAAAGATCTAGGTGTGTAGATTATATATAGATTTCACAAAATAAAATGAAAATAGGTATGTCTAGGTGAATATATTGAGTAAAAATAAGGATGGTATTAATAATAAATAGGCTTGTCGTCTAAAAAGCATGGTGAAATTTCTAAATCATAATGATCATACATAAAGATTCATAAAATAGATTAATGAGAGAGAAATGGGGTTATAATCATTTTTAAATAAAATTTATATTAATAGGGGAATATAAACACATATTTAAACATTAGGAAATGGAACTAAATATCATATAATTAAGATGATGCCTAAATAAAGAGGATAAGGAATGTATCCCACACCTTGAGAGGGTTATTCCAAAATTATGGGCGGAGATTTTTGAGAGAATGGGGAACCATGGGAGGACATAATAGAGGGTTTGGTATATTAAAGACGTGCTCTAATGTTAGTTAGTGAATATAAGGGTGTGTTTAGGTTTGTTTAGATAGGAAAAGAGAGGACTCATATTTTTTATTTCCCAAATATAGGTTTTTGGATCTATATAATAAATTTATAAAAACTATAGACCTTAAATTTTATTTTCCAAAGGTATATTACAAAAAATAGTGTTTTTAATTATTTTATAAGGACTTGGGATGAATTAATTAAGATATTACCCTCGGTGATATAGAAGGGAGTCATGTATATAAAGAAATGATTTTAAAACGATAGTATTTAATATAAGTTATATTGGATTCATAAATGATTTATAAAATTAATCCAAAAAATTAAATCAAATTATTAATAGGGGATAGAATATGATTTTTCATGGATTCCATTTATATAATTTATCAAATAATTTTTTTCATTAAGACATCATAATACACGTTGTATAATTATACCTTATTTAATTGTTACTCAAAAAATCACGTCTTAGAAAATTAAGAGAAATTCTACATTGGATAATTTTGAAATTAATATTCAAAAAAATATTAATTTTATCATAATAATTATCTTAAATAGTTAATTATTACTTCGAAATCATGAATAAATATTTTTTGAAAAATTTATTGTATTTTAACAATAACAACTTTTGAATCCTTATAAAAGTTTTTGTGTTTCTAAAATGATATTATTACAAAAATTAACAAATATTATTTTTTAATAATATTTTAAAAATATATAATTTATATTAATATTCATTAATTCAACAAAAAACATTAACTGAAAACATATATTATCAAAAAATATTATTTGTGTTCTATCAAATCAAATCAAAAAAAATATAAAGTATCAATAATAACAATTAAAGATAAATTTTTTCTATATAAAATATAATATACATATTCATATTGTTAGGTTCATGATACATAACACATTATTACATATATAAACACTTTATGTTTAATGTGATAGAGGATAATATTTTCATGGGGTGGTTTCACATACATGGTTTGGGCCAGGATCTTAATGAGCAAGATGTTCTAATGTAAGCAGTTTACCTCAAGCTTTATTTTTTGTATCTCCTCATGGTATTGGTCATGGTAAAATCCCATTGATTCTACCTCCCTATGATTCTCCAAAAAATGGGCACACTAGTATATGATTCTACAAGATGAGGACATCACTTCCAATGGTTGTGTCAATTATACTCTTCAAAACCCTATATTTATGTTATTCATATGACCCAAAATAAATTTCTATAGTATAAATATTTATGAAGATTAATTTTATTTTGATTTTTATAGGATATAAGAAATAAAAATAATTTTATGTGTTTTCTATAATCATAATTCATAATATGGAATTTAATCTAATCATAAGGATAATTTAATTTATGAATGATCATGTTGATACAACATTACCCCATTTTGAAATTTTACTATCCAAATGTTTTTTTCACCCACTAAAATAGATGAGGGTAATTTTTTCACATCCTATAATTCCGATGTAATTGTTTAAATTTTTTTATTTCTCCATTGCACATTGACCATGTATGTTGTCTTATTTCAGAAAACATTGTCTCTATGAACTATGATCATCACTTTTTACTCTACATATGAATGATCATTATCAAAAGGTATTACATATATTTACAATAAATTCTACGGGTATTTTTTATACTCCCCAAATATTGGTACATAAAAAACATCATGTACATGGGAAATTTTAGGAGGGAGTACTGGTCGATAGGTCATTTCTATGATGTGATGAAGGACCTCAACAAGAATGATGTATCTTATACTATGAATTCCCTTATTCCAAAGTCATGTGAAGTTTTTCGATATAAATAATTGGAGGAATATATTATTTCCAATATAAAACTCTAGGTTTGGTAAATTAAATTAAATAAAGAACTATTGTCAAATCTAAGGAGCCCTAAAGTGTTGTGGAATGGTATTGAAATTTTCTACCATTTCCTCAACAATATCAGAATGTAGTATTATTCACTAACCAATATCATGCCAACATGTCAGCTTTATTCACCACATACCTCAAATGAAATCATATATAGACATTTAGATACTTCATTGGACATTATTGTATTATCAAAACTCAACTAGAAATAAGATATTGATATAATCTTCCTTTGATGCATTATGACCATGCTATGAACAAGTCCTCAATTGTTTTGATAGTCAGCTCTAATTTTCCATTAGTTTGAGTGTGATAAGATGTCATGATGTTAAATAGAGTATTTAGGTAATGTTTTATACTCTCCAATAATTTGACAAAAAATATTGGATCACAATATGATACAATTGGTAGTGGTGTTCCATGAAGTCTCACTACTTGTCTATTGTATATCCTTACATGTTGGTCGAGTGAGAAGTCCTCTCCAAATGAAATGTGTTGAGAAGAGTTTTCATTATTATCCACCACTACCCATATAGATTTATTTATTCTTGATGTTTTTTTAATACTAATGATAATTTTCATGGTCATTTCTCTAATTTACATGATGGCATTAGTTATGGTTGCATCATCATCTTTGATTTTTTTCTTTTTATTCATTTACATACTAATATACTAATCACCTTGATGTATATTTTGGGATATCATTCTTCATATGATCTCTCCAATAGTGATGTTATAGATCTCGATACATTTTTTTCTCCCGGGATAGACGTATCAAATTATGCTCTATTCATCAACCAACATATCCTTCTTTAAATCAATATGCGATAGCACAAATTTTCAGGACCAAAATCATACAACTCCATCATAAATTTTGAACACAAAGATTACCCTATTGTTATAGAATCCACCTTCTCTTGCATTTACACATAGTCTCTTTGAGCATTGATTATCTTATATTGAATAGATTATTATGAAATCATTTGTGAACGGAATTATGATTTACCTTCATATAGGATTCCCATGTCCATATTTTTATATTATAATAAGACCATATCCTTATGAATTATCAACAATGTTAAAATTTCTAGATTTTTCTTAATAAGATAATCTTACATGTTATTTTGTTTTTCTTGTGTTGTATTTGATTGAGTGGTCATAGACCATTACGAGCTCAAACCATTTTTATTGGTACGTATTCATCAATTTTTTTATGAGTATATAATTGATGATCTTTTGATCTTTACATATTTCACAATTCTCCCCAAATTGATAATGATGATATATTTTCAATGAAAATATCCCGATATCAAACTCTTGATCCTATTTTGGATTTTTCAACTCACAAATATTAAATTTCATTGAGGTATATGCTATAAATTTTTTATTATAAAATAATCCACGACCCATTATATTATTTTAAGAATCATTTTATATGATGAAATGTTCTCCACTCATGGGTAGTGTAAGTACCTTTGCATTGATATGCCTCATTTTCAACCCCATGGATCTATCTTCACATTCAAAATTCGAAAAAAAATACTCCCATATAGGTTATTTGGTTATGTTGTCTTATAATCATGACAAATATCACCCAAATTGATGATAATAGCTTTTCAACTCAAAGAATATAAGGATTTATATAAAAAATGTGGGATGCAACCATCCTTAAATTACATTTTTCTTTAAAGGGTCCAATGAAATCCTATTACTTGTGATAATATTCTCCATGAATGAGAATTAATTGAATCGGTTCTAAAATAGTTATTAATTTTCATAAATCATATCCTCTAATAAGTTCTCAATCAATGTTCTCATATACATATTATGATACAACTTTATTTTGGAGTGTACTAGAATGTAATCTATAAATACTACATCCAACTTGTTGCAGTGATATATAATTTCTCTAATCATAAATCCCATGATTCATTTGGATCATTAATGTTCTCTAATGACATATATATGAAATCATAGATCTCATACGTTTTATGGAATGTAGTCCTCATCATATCATTCTTCATCAACCTTACAAGATAATACCTCAATGGAAGATCCAATTTGGATAATTTTGGGATACACATAGATGATTGATCAAGAAATAGATCCATGAAAGAGGATACTTAATATTTTTCATGATCTTGTTGAGATCATGATAATTAATTAAAAGTTTCATTTACCCTTCATTCTTCCTAATGAAGAGGACTGGTGCACCCCACAGTGAAGTAATTGGTTCTATTTACCCTTTATCTAAACTCTCACATAGTTGATTCAAGAAACTCTCATGTTACACCATATAAATTCAACATGGAGTTCTATATATTGGAAAATCCCTTGTTAAATATTAGATAAAAAATTTAACATCTCTACCTGGGAGGAGAATAAATAATCGTTGGAAAAAATTCTGCATATTCCCTCACAATGGGAAAGACATCAAAGATGATAATCTCCTTAAACTCAATAATTTGAGCTATATATTATTTATTGTATAGAAGTAATATATATTATTTAGATGTTGGTTCTAAATATGAATAATTCATCTCCTTAAACTTGTACATAATCAGAGGATGATTCCCAATATGGGGAGTGATTTCCTTCTAATGGATATTTTTCTTAGAACATGGTAAGGAAAGACATTACATAAATATAATTACATATAATTACACTAATGTGGGTATAATAAGGATAAATGGGATGTTCAATACACAAATTTTGAGAGGGTGGAGTAATATACATCTGTTGAAATAATTTCCCCATTTTATATTTTCAGTGACATCTCTACATTAATTATTTGTGTTGTTTTTCAAAATCTCAACAAAAATTTCCTAATAAGAAAGAAAATATAAGACCAAGATAAACAAGTACATTAACTATTTTAGAATAAATAACTAACATACATATCACCCCATAATTTTTTGGGACCACCTTAGTAGTTATAACAGCATAATCTCACCCTTGCTGCATTGGATGTTATTGGCACTAATTTTCTCTGACCACCCTTGGCGTAGTGCATTGGTTTGAAAATTTCACTTATTCTTTATAGTATAAAGATTGAAAAAATGATGAGGGATGATTAGAGTATTTAACTCTTATATTACTTTGGTTGGTTTCTCTAGTCAGTGATTATTTTCTAGGTTCACTTTCTCCTTACACCTAAATTATTTCCTCACATCATTTAGGAAATTTATGGGGTGATTCTTTCTGCACATTGGACAAGTGGGATGTTGAAATTTCATTGAACCATTATATTTATCCACGACACTTGTATAATTAAACTATACTTTCCCATTCCTATCCTTATCATACCATTGAGATTCACCAATCCCTATATCTAATTTTAGGGATTGTCGAACAATTTGCTTATAGCTATCAATGTTATATACCACTGCAGGCTATCAAAAGATTGGTTTAATCCCAGTAGATAAGTATTATACTTCAAAATCGGGGGTAATATCAAAGCCAAAACTATATCATGAAAGTCATCTTATGTTTTTCTTGTACACCCTAAGGTGTTCCACATCTTTTTTCATAAGGGAATAGAAGTCCCTTTCTATTTTAAGCCAGATAATACGATGAAACTATTTGTAGAAAAACATTTTCAAACATTCCTTCCACCAAATAAGTTCAATATCTTCCTCATGCTTTTTATTCATGATCAATGTACACCATTGATCAGCTTCCCCCTTTATAATATAAACAGTAAGTATTAACTTATCTTAATCTAAAGATTAAAGGATGTAAAAGATTATCAGAATGGAGTTGATCTATTGTTACATGATTAAGGGATCAAATAGTCCATTAAAATTTGAAGTCCAATTTAACATAAAGGTCTCAATTATAGATATTTATTTCATAGGGGTGTTTATGAATTCCTCTATATCCATTTTTCTATTAATAAAAATATTCAGTTGATAGATCATCATCAAAATGATAGTTATTATTTCTCTCATCAGTTAGGTATTTTTTTGAGAAATCATCACATTTCCCTTCACGTTGGTTTCTTACTCAATTCCTCCTATTTGGGGCCACCATATCAAATGCATGGAAAATTAGGGATTAGTAGTTTTTAAATATAAACACATGAATAAAAATACAATAACATTAATGTGATAATGTATAAAACAAATTTATTCATTAACATGTGAATTTTGATGCTTCAATTAACGTTTTCCATAACATACTTCCTAAAATAAACAGTTATGGAATTTTTTATTTTAGTAATAAGGGATCAGAATGATCATTTTATTTTTCCAATGAATATCCCCTAGAGCATAAAAATTGGTGTACAACAAGGCCTGTTGTTGTGCACTAGTTCTCAATCAAGTATAACTCAATAAGATTTTTTTTCATGTGTTACAACTATATACCTATGTTCTATATCCACATCCACTTGTAGTATCTATAAAGAGATGTACTATAAGAAATTAATGTATTTTTAATGGGTTTTTTGTGTCGGGATCCCATTACAAATGACCCATTACAGAAAACAAGGTAAAAATAGTTTTTCATTGCGAAGGGCCTGTCGCAAAAATATTTATGTTAAAAAATAAATATATGCCATAAGCCCGTCGCAAAAAAATATTTTCAACCGGGACATTTTTCATTGCGAAGAGTTCATTCGGAAAAATAAATTACGACAGGCCCTTCGCAAATATTTATTTGCGACGAGAAAATATACCAATTATAAATAATAATAAAAAAATTAAAAAAAAATATTTGCAACAAGCCTGTGGCGAATAAGTATTTATGATGAGAAAGTATACACTTCACATATAATAATAAAAACTCAAAAAATAAAACAAATTTATATAAAAAAATAAAAAATAAAAAATAAAAAATAATTCCAATTTTTTATAAATTAAAAAATTATTATTATTATTATTATTAATTTAAATAATTTAAAAAATTAATATATTTACAAGAAATTCAAAAACATCAAAATAATTAAAAAACATTTAAAAATTTATTTAATAATTTAAAAATTCCAAATAATTAAAAAATACAAATAATTAAAAAAATTCCAAATAATCGACTCACATGCTTCTCGTACTACTATTGTTGTCATCAGCACTCCTCCCCATGCTACTACTACTACTTACGCATCTCCTCCTACTCCTAATGAAAAATCTTTGTCATCTCAGTCTGAGCTCACAACTGATCCTCATATTGTCAGCCAAAAGATGATTCATGAGGTCCTCTCGAGCTAGACGCTAGCATCACAGCAATACCATAATAATTATTCATAATTATTAAAAAATATTAATACTTATATCTAATTATTGTTAATTAGTCTTATTTATAAATAATTATACCTAATTATTACTAATTAATATTTATTTTTTCTAATTAGTCCTAATTATTACTAATTATAATTATTTCCTAATTATTCTTAATTTTTACTAATTATTATTAATTTTTCTTAATTATTCCTAATTATTCTTAATTATTGATAATTATTCCTATTTATTAATAATTATTACTAATTACTACAAATTATTCTTTTTTATTAATAATTATTCATAGCTAATTATTCTTATGTATTATTAATTATTGCTAATTATTACAAATTAATCCTATTTATTAATAATTATTCCGATTTATTAATAATTTTCCATATTTATTAATAATTATTGCTTATTATTTAAAATTATTCCTATTTTTTAATAATTATACCTATTTATTAATAATTATTCTTATTTATTACTAATTATTCATATTTATTATTAATTATTTCTAATTATAGCTAATTATTTCTAATTACTAACAATTATTCTTAATTATTAACAATTATTGGTAATTATGAAAAATTATTTCTAATTATTGACAAATTATTGCTAATTATTAATAATTATTCCTATTTATTAATAATTATTCATATTTATTAATAATTATTCATATTTATCAATAATTGTTCCTAATTATTGCTAATTATATTTAATTATTGCTAATTATTAACAATTATTGCAAATTATTACCAATTATTAACAATTATTGCTAATTATTAACAATTATTGCTAATTATTAACAATTATTGCTAATTCATCCTAATTTTTCCTTATTATTCCTAATTATTTCTAATTATACCAAATTATTCCAATTTGTTAATAATTATTCTGAATTATTGTTTCTCGTACTACTTCTAGTGTCATCGATGATCCTCCACATGCTTTTATTACTGCTGATGCAACTCATCCTGCTCCTTACGCAAACTCAATATCAGCTCAGTCTAAGCTCGCAACTGATCCTCATACTGTGAGCCAATGATGATGTTTGAGCTCCTCTCAAGCTGGACGCCAATATCGTAGTAGTACCATAATAATTATTCTTAATTATTAATAATTATTAAAGATCATGGCTAATTATTCATAATTATTAAAAATTATTCTAAATTATTACAAATTTTTAGTAATTATTAATTATAATTATTAATTATTTTTTATTATTGTTAATTATTCTTATTTATTAATAATTATTATTAATTATAACTAATTATTATTTTTTCCAAATTATTCTTAATTATTAGTAATTATTATTAATTCTTCCAAATTACTCTTAATTTTTACTCATTATTATTAGTTTTCACTAATTATTCCTAATTATTCCTAATTATTCCCCACTAATTATTTCTATTTATTAATAATTACAGCCAATTATTACAAATGTTTCATTTTTATTAATAATTATTCAAATTTATTAATAATTATTCAAATATATTAATAATTATTCAAATTTATTTATATTTATTTCTAATTATTACAAATTATTCAAATTTATTAATAATTATTCCTATTTAATAGTATTTATTCCAATTAATTAATAATTATTCATATTTGTTAAAAATTATTTCTAATTATTAATAATTATAGCTAATTATTGTTAATTAGTGCTAATTATTAACAATTATATTCTAATTATAAACAATTATTTCTAATTATTAACAATTATTGATAATTCTTAACAATTATTTCTAATTATTAATAATTACTTCTATTTATTAATAATTATTCTTATTTGTTAATATGTATTAAAATTTATTAAAAATTATTCATATTTATTAAGAACTATTTCTAATTATTGCTAATTATTCAAATTATTTCTAATTATTAACAATTATTGCTAATTATTATCAATTATTGCTAATTATTCAAAATTACTCCAATTTATTAATTAGTATTTCTAATTATTAATAATTATTCCTAATTATTAATTATTATTCTTAATTAATAATTATTATTCTTAATTATTGCTAATTATTAACAATTATTACTAATTATTCCAAATTATTAATAATTATTCTTAATTTTTTCTATTTTTAACAATTGTTGCTAATAATTAAAAAATTTCTAACTATTAACAATTATGTCTAATTATTAACAATTATTGCTAATTAATTACAATTTTAGCTAATTATTCCTATTTATTAATAATTAGTATTAATTATTTCTATTTAATTATAATTATTTCTAATTATTCGTATTTATTCATATTTTATCGTATCTAATCATATTTTTTCATAATTATTACAAATGATTATTAATTATTACTTATTATTCCTAATTATTAGTATTTATTCTTAATTATTAGTATTTATTACTTATTATCCTTAATAATTAATAATTACTAGTAAATATTAATAATTAACACTAATAATTTAAATATATTAACCAAAATTATGCTGCAAAAAATATAATCTAAATATAATTTAATTATAACTAATTAAATGTAATTAAAATTCACATAAAAAAATGAAATAAATAATAAATTTAATTGAATATAAATACCATTAAACATTATCTTATGTAGGTGAAGAAAACATCAAAATCTGCATTGAAAAAAATCAACTTCTAAAACTTTTAACTCTAAAAGTGAGTTTAGAGAAAAATCAGAGAGAGTAGTTGAATGATGGGAAGGAAAAAAAGATGGAGGTATATATAGGTTAGATTATTTACGACGGGACTATTTGCGATGGGTATCCCGTCGCAAATAATACTATTTTCCACTGGTCCCGTCACAAATAACTTACACCACATTAATTACGATTGGTGGTTATTAAGTATTTGTGACAAGTCCCATCACAAATAGTCAACTCCCTACATACTATTTGCAACGAGGGTTTGTTCCCATCGCAAATAGTATTTACCGTCGTCGGTTAGTTGTGATGGGAACATCCTTCCGTCACAAATACCCTCTCTCGCGGTTTGGCGCGCATTGCATGGGAAAACGTTTGTGATGGGATCCCTTAACCCGTTGCAAATAAGTAGTTATCTGCGACAGGGTAAGGGTTCCCTTCACAAAAAACCTTTTGGCGGGACTATTTGTGATGGGATTCTATCCCGTCACAAATAACCCTGTGCAAAATCCAGAATATCCCGTAGTGATGTTTTTTTCATTGAAACCACATACCCTATACATTTAAAAAGTGAATGATGAGTTATTTTGTATATTTTTATTACAATGTATTTCTCTATATATTTCTAATGAAAATCCCAAAAATAAATATTCATTTATTTGATACCAACTATGACAACCCTTATTTTTATTATACAGTAACTCATGATATTTTACATAAAGGTACACACATTACAACCAAGAATATTATGAATGATAGTGTATTTGGGTGATTAGGTACATTAAATAACTATATAAAATGGGGTGGCTAGGGGGCATCACAATTAATGAAATCTTCCTTAACATTCTCAAAATATTCCTTCATACTTCAAACTGATTGGGATAACTTGGGGACATTTAGAAGAAAGTGGTGAGATATAAATCTCTGTAATGGAATAAAAATTGAATAAAATAAATAAATTATTACATGTTGAAGAATAGAAATTTTAATGGGACATAAACTGAGTGAGAATCATGAACATCAAAAAAGATGAATGATACAGTATGACAACATAAAGGCAATATAGTAAAGTAGAAACAAATATAAACATCACATCATAATAATAGGACATGGAAACGATCCACGACATCATAACATGGTGTAAATTTTCCTATGATGGATTATTCTCACTCAATACTTCTATACATTATGTCTCATGAGACTAAAACATTTCCAAATGCATTAGATTAGTACATAATTTTATACTCACCTACGACTTTCATGACTTGTACATGCATAAGTGTGCCATGTTGATCGTTCAATATATGATCATACTAAATATCAACTAATAAAAAAAATAAGTAGAATTTAAAAAATAAACGTAATTAAAAAATAAAATGAGTATATGAATGTCCAGGTGAATACCCTTGAGTATAAAAAGTGATTTTATTCACAATAAAATGGTTAGGCATGGAAAAATCACAGCGGCATTTTAGTATGAAAAAAATTTAATTAAAAATACAAAAATGGTTTAATGAAAGATAAATGGGTCACTCATAATTTATAAATCAAATTTAATGTGATATAGACATCTAAAAACATATCCAACCCCTAGGAATTGGATATTAAATAAATAAAACAAAGAATATTCTTGAATAAAGAGGAGAGGTAAAGGATCCCTATCCTTGAGAGGGTGATTCCGAAAGCTTTGGAGTAACTTCTTGAGAGATTTGGGGAACCGTTGGAAGAATATATAGTGGAGTGTAAAGATTTAATATGTGCTATAATGTTTTTTATTGAAGTATAAGGGGAGAATCGGTGGGTTTATATAAAAAAATGCAGTGTAGTTTTTTATTATTTCCAAAACATATGATATGGAATCTATATAAAAATGTAATAAATATAAAACATCATACCATAGTTATTCAAGTGGTATGTTAAAAATAGTAGTTGTTTTAATTTTTTTTAACACCATCGGAAAAACACATTTGAATATTTCCCCTGGTGATGTGGAAGTGAGTCATGTTTATAAAGTAATTATTTAAAAACATTAATAAATAATATGGGGTTTAAAAGATTCATAATGTCATTATAAATTTAATATGACAACCTTAAAGTCACATTTTTCAAAATGGAAACCATATATTTGTTTTTGGAAATCATTTATAACATTTAATATCATTTTGGGTCATTTTGGGATCATAATACATGCCATAAATTAATTACATATTTATTTTTTAGAGAAAATTTTATTATATAAAATAACAATTTAAAATTTATCATTGGAAAATCGAAATATTCTTATTCAAAAAAATAAAAACTGATTTTTCAAAATTGTGTTATAAATATTTTAATTTTCACTTTCAAAATAAGAAATGGTATTTATTAAGAAATGTAATGTTTTTTATGTAACGGTGTTTTCAAACCCTAGTACAATTTATTTTTTACTTTGTAAAAATATATTATCAATAATACATAATAAATATTATTTACAAATAATATTTTATTAAAATATAATTAATTTAAAATATCCATTAATTAAAAAAAATAATGTCTTAATTTAAGTTACATATTACCCCAAAATATAAATTTTATTTTATAGAAACAAGAGAAATAAAATTATAAAGTAACAATAATAATAAGAAAATATCAACATTATTCTAATGAAGATAAAATATAAAAATTAATATTATTATGGTATTTCCCCATATCCCTTTATTACATCATATATCATTGTAATGTTAGGGTGCGTGATGGTGGGATTTTTATGGGGTTGTTATGTGTACATGGTTTGGACTGTGATAGCGCTGAACATGAACTTCTATAGTAAATATTTTTTCTAATGCTTTAATTTTTAGAACTTAACTTGTTCTTGGGGATGATACTTTATTTGTGATGATATCTACCTAATAATCTCTAATGAATCCTATTATTAGGTTATAATCCTACTATTTGAGGCCATAACTTCCCATTTCTATGTTAATTGGATTTATGAATACCCTATATTTATACTAATCACATGATAACTATTCATTGACAATATTATCAATTTTTATGTTACCTAAGGGACTTTGAAAAGTGATAGAATATACTAAAATTAAATAAGTACATGTGATTTATATAACAAAAAAACAAAATAGGGATTCCAATTCAATCATAATCAAAATTTTATTAAGGAATGTTTAGTTCCTTACGTAAATCCATTATATAAGAGGTCAAATTATGTTAATATAAAGAAAATACTAATGTAATGGATTTTGACTCAGTATATATTCCATTGAGAATAATTTTTTATTATTTACAAACACAGCATAATATGGTGTGTATACTAAAAATTTACAGGGAAATTCACGATTCATTCCTACTTCTTAGTATTTTTTTATTCACTTTGAATCATTTCATCCAAGGGGATTTGACTGGAAAGTAACATGTGGTAAATGTTATTGTTCAATCTTTTATTATTTTATTACTAATAATTTTCCCTTGAAATAAAAACTTTATTTAGATCATTTTTCTTTAAACATTAGAATTATCTTAAATATATATATTATAGAATGATGAATATGATTATTTCCAAAATTTTATATAACTTTTATATACAATGGTTACATAAAATGTTACTTAATTAACAGGGGAAATATTGATGAATACATATACTTTAATAAAAATATATTTTAGATATTAATTCATATTAATTCATTAATTTAATTGATTATTAGGTAAAAGATTAATGTTTTGGAACTATAGTGATGGATGGGGAATGGCATAATATAGACGATTGATGCATCATAACGTCTCATGAGACAAATTTAATTGGCCCAATTAACATGGTTTCTACATGTAATATTTAAACTATCTTGTGAAAGGTCATGAATTTAGTGGTATCATATTGACTAATATCATGGAATCTTATAATTAATCATTCTCTTCATTGATAATATTATTACAATTACTGACATTTTTCCAATAATATTATCTGTGGATGCATTTCCATATAAGATGATTTTTAAAATGGATTGTGTTCTTAGTTTTTTACCATTACTTAATTATTATTATTTAATGTATCATGAAATAATATACATTAGATAACCCTTATTGAGTATTTTATATCACGATTAATTTTTTCCATTCCCTAGGATATGGAGAATAAATTTTAAAAGAGCTTTTAGGGATGAATTTTATTTTTTGTTATGTATTATTTCTTATGTTCTATTATAAATGTAATATGGGTATCATGTATATATCTATCTCTAAAAGTAAAATAAAATGATCTATCAATTTTTATTCAACCCAAATTATATATTACAAATTTAATAATATAAGGAACTAGTTACATGCTACTGGTTTCACGGTCATTAAAAATATATTTTATGGGGATTTGAAAATATATATTTAATGGAACCGATAATAATTAAATGTGATTTAGAAGTAATGATATAATTTTTTATTTGGATAAATATATTATTGATATTAATGAATGAAATTGGATCATATTTTGGACATTGAAATCTAATAGAAATTTTATTAAATGTAAATTTATGTAAACTTTGCTGAATTTTATTAAATTTTTATATTTATAGAATATATTTAATAACTAGTGATTTTATTTTCTAAATAAGGATAAAGTTTATTTTTTGATTAATATATCGTTTCATTGATGTTTGTATTGATTGATTTTATTTACATATTTTAAGATAATAAAGGGATTAAAAATATTTTTCTTTTACATTATGAGATACCTCATGCTTTTCAAGGAAATATGTTAAATTAGATCCTAAAAAAATATTTTATCACGTGATTTTGATTCATGGGTTTTGAATTTGTCAAACATATTTTGGAGGAGTCTTAAGTTTAATTATTTATGGAATTTATTAAGTTGAATAGTGGGTGTTATTTTTGATGTTATAGATATTAATGTATTTTATTTATTAATATTGGATAGGTTTTAATAAAAAAATTTATATTGGAAAATATTTTTATGTAAGATTAATGAAAAATGGATCTTATGACACGTTAAAAGTTAATTTCATTTGTTAGGGAATTAAAAATTCATCTTGAAAAAAAGTTATATTGGGTAAGAGATTATATTAAAGTTGAATTGATGGAATAAAAACAAATATATTTAATTTCCCTTGTAATATGGAATGAAATGAAATAAATATATTTTACCATGCACACTATCATGACAGTATTAAAATCCCTCAACTCTTGGAAACATATAATGAAATCAAAATATTATAAGATTATACTAAATTCCACTAAATTAGTGGTATTTTTTACACCTCATTAATATATAGTTTTTTTTGTAATTAACATTTGCATGATCATTAACATTAGTAAGTTCAAATATCTCTTTTAATATCTATAACACCCAAGCTTAAATTATGGAATTTTTTTTAAAGACACAATAACATAACACAAATAGTTTTAGTCAATAATGTTATTAAAACCTAAATTCTCAAATTTTATAAATTTATTATTCTTAAATTAATTTTATTTTCTATATTAGAATATCAGGATAAATTTATAGTTAAATTTTGGAATTTTTCATAAATTATGGATTTATAAAAGAATAGTGAAAAATATTGATTTCTCAAGTACTCTCATTTTTTTTCGTTAAATAAATTTTTTTAATACCCAATAATATATTGTATGTGGTTTGAATGTTTAATAGAATTCCTTTTGTTTATAATATATATATTTACCATCATCAATATTCTTGATTTTGATATAAGAAAATATTTATTCCTAAAATGAACTTTTCTAAAAACTATGTTTCATTGCATTTTACACATTAATATGAAAATAAATTTATTCCACTATTATAATGTGAATCATAAAATGTGGAAAAATACATTTAAGTTGGCGGTAATGATCTATTAAATTTTCCCATTTTATTATATATCATTATTAATAGAAACAGTCGTAAATATTTTTCATCTCGGTAATGGTGAAATGAAAAAAACAAGCTTATGACATGGTTATATGTCCTTAAAAATCACAAAAAATTAAATTATTCATATTATATAATTTTAGTTTCACCATTATCATCCATGTTTCAATGATATGGCCACTCTGTCATATTTTAAATTAATATTATCATTTTTTATAAAAGAATACATAAAAAATGTCACTCTCATGACATTAATACCTATAATATTTTGGTATAAAGACAAAAATTGGGTTTTTTTGTTTTCAAAATTTTATATATTAATGATTTTTATTATTATAGATTTTTTAGTGATTAAATAGTAAGATTAAACTATTATGAAACTCCACCGTTATTCTTGTGATAGTAGAAGAAAGATGAATAAAATGAATTGTAAATCTCTAAAATTAATTATTTATGAGTGATCTATAGAGTAAAAATAATTTTATTGATAGCCATAACATATTAGGTATTTTTGAAAGTATTATATTAAAATAATCATTTCTTGTTATTTTCAATGTCAAATTAAATGAATTGTTCAAAAATGACACTAATGAAATTAGATAATAAATTTACATTTATAAAAAAATATAAAATTTATAAAAATATTAAATTTTGATTGTAGAATTAGATATGGTTTAAAATATCAACCATAGTCTATTTATGGGTCTCTTTTCCTTTTATGGAATCATTCGATACCCTTAAAGAGTCAAAAAAATTTATATTGTGGTAATTATTAAAAGGCTTAATGGGGGGATGTCTTAAAACAAAGAGATAAGGGAAGAAGTTTAACCAATACCTAACCAAAATTTGTAGTGTGAGAGGTTTTAGAATCATAAAAAAATTATAATTATGTCAATATGGATCTGTTTTGTTGAAAAATTAATTTTTATTAATTTAGTCGGTTATGAAATTACAAGAGTATCCCTCCCCTTACTTATGAAAGGAGCCACCATCTCTCTTTTTAGTAAACCATATTTAGTAACCTCTCTTGACCAAAACATATAAATTTCTATTATAAAAATTTAGTATCCATGTTTTATAGGTTATTGTATTTCCAATGGACCAATACTAGGTCCATTAAGAAGAGATCAAATGGAATTTTATTAAAGAAAAGGTATTAATTATTAGAAAAGCCCTCATATTGATTTCAACTTATACATCATATAAATAAATTTTATACATAATGAAATATTTAATCTATTGTAATAAATATTTTATGTTCTTATTATAAATATTGTACAACCATTTTTCAACAATTTTCTATGCTGCAAAAAGATTAAACATCGCTTGTGCATACTAACGACTTACGGACTCCACGTTGTGGTGTAATATATCTTTTCGTAACCAATTTACAGGGTTGTTTATAAATATGGAAATAATAAATATATATTATATTTCTGACAAAAATATAGTTTTGTAATTGTGATTTGATTTCTACCTTATAACCTTGTTGGTCGGAGTGGATACTCAAGAGGGGGTTGAATTTAGTTCCAATTAAAATTACTGTTAAAAACTTTTAGGATTAAAATCCCCCAATTTAAAATGGCCCAGCCAATTAAGGAATTAGATATATAAGTGACTTATTGTTCAACCGGTTTCCCAAAGGATGATTACTCCTCAGTTTAATTAGTATGAGAACTAATCTGACTTTTGAAACAAGTTTAATAAATAAATCAGATATACACACTAACCAAAACTAACTATCAGAGTGAAAGTAAAGATAGATTTCCATATTTGAAAGTATAAGCATAGCGGATAAATGTAAAATATAGTATTGGAAGGATGAACACATCTATTTAAACAAGAGGTTCAGTCTTAAGACAAGACCTAGTCCTCTCCACTTGGTAATCACCAGCCACCCAGAAATTATATTAAAAAGTGATACACAGCCTGTATCGGGATTTAAAATAGTTTTCACAAACTGTCCAGGTTTTTCAACCTCTACCACAGTTATACGTGGGAAAAATATAATTACCAAGCCACACCAGGATTCTTCCACAGTTATGCATGGGAAAAAAATGTAAAGAGAGTTTGGTATAGGGATTTTTAGTATCCCTCAGTTCAAGCACAAGAGTCAGTGTGTGTAATACATACAAACTACTCACACGTGTAAAGTATTTAAACACAGTAGAGATAAAGATAGTAGGAATAAGTTTAGAGTGCTCTTTTGTGTTCGAAGATCATCTCTGGACTCGTTGGAATGAATGAATTGATGTTTTGGTCCTTCTCTGCAAGTTGACTCCAAAATAGAGTATTACAGCTTCTAGACATCTAGATGTAAAGATGATTAGCTTCTTGGGTTTGAATCTCTTTGCAGCACACCACAACAGCTTGAAATAGGTTCTTTCAACAGATCTTCGTGAAGCTCTATGTTCTTATGAATGAGAACTGGAGGGTTCTTCTTGAGATTGTGTATGGTTCTCTCTTATGAGTGTTCTATGTATATTCCAATATATCTGCACCACTTTTCTTGTTTCTATATGTATATGTCCGAGCAGCTCTGAATGTCTCTCTCTTATATATATACCCTTTCCAGTTCAGCTTTTTCTCTTTTAGTTCAGCGGGGACTGAGAGGAAAAAAAAATTCAACCACATGGGGTCTTCCTCTTACATCGTACTGTTTCCTGATATACC
Source organism: Viscum album (assembly GCA_963277665.1). Lineage (NCBI taxonomy): Eukaryota > Viridiplantae > Streptophyta > Magnoliopsida > Santalales > Viscaceae > Viscum > Viscum album. The sequence continues at coordinate 1,740,165,979 of OY728128.1, read as the reverse complement.
TATAAATAGCATTAAATAATTTTAGGTGTATTAATTTTTCCAGACATGGCCGTTATAATAGTATTAATAAAATTGGTAAATAAAAGAATAGATTATCATTAGACTAGTAGCAGATGCGTGTCACACGGTAGACTTGTCAAACTGTGGTCGTTACAGCTACGGACTTAATCCTTAGACAATTCAACTGTGAATTTCAATGGTAGGCTCTTTGTCTGTAGGCTTGTAACAATAGATGTTACTCTATGTAATAGTAGATCCTCATCAGTGGACTTTGAACAATAGTCGACTATCTCGACAGTAGGTGTTGTCCAGCGGTAGCCTTCTACTAATGGTAGACTTGACCAACTGTAGGCTTGAACAGTGAGGTTCTCAATAGAAAACTTGAGAAAGAGTCTGAAATTGAACTTTTAACAGAAGATTTGTCATAGTAGTGACCTTGTGATAGAACTCGTGTACTAGTAGCTTCCAACAGTGACTATAAATCTTCAACTGTGATCATCTAGAATCAATGACTTAGAGTGACAGTGAGATATAATTGTGACATTGAACAGAAGGCCCTTACCAGTAGACTTTAACAATGAACTTATATTTAGATAAATGTAAACTGTAAGATGATGGAACAAAGGCATGAGTCTTAAGAGTATACATTGTTGAGAATAAGATAATTATAGATGTTGATTAAAAAGATTAATGACTGACTTAATTTATCATGATCAATATTAAAACATGATTTGGGATTATCAAAACAGGTGAGTCCAACAATCTCCCCCTTTTTGATAATCACAAATCATGTCAGTGTGTAGTAAATATAGATTCCATATATAATACAGTTATTAAATTATGATAAAAAATGTCTCAAGTATCAGAGATTAATAAGAGTGTAAAACCATAAAATATTCGTACATGGAATCAAAGAGAAAGGCAGAAAATATTCAACATATAATTATAGTAGTATATTAGAACTTTTCTCCCCAATCACATGATTAGTATATAATTAGAACAGTGTTCTTAAATTAGCACATTATTTCTCCCCCTTTGTGATTAGAAAAAATACATACAAATGAGAGAGAAAAAAGAAAGCTTACTAATGAAATTTCATTAAATGATCCAAAAAGAATACATAGCCCCTATCAAAAGACATAAAGATACTCAATCCACATCATCTGTAGGTATGGGATCTTTCCCTTTGGAAGAAGAAGATGAAGGTTGAGCTGATGGATCATCAGGTTTAGGAATGGCTATAGGAATGACTAGAGGGGCCGCAACAGAAGCTACTGTGGGTCTGTAGTGGGAAGGTCGCTAGGGTATCAGTGGAGTAAGGATTATGATAGATTCATCATGAAAAATTGTATAAGAACTACTGGGTTGAGATGTAGGTAAGGCGGGAGGGATGATGACAGTGGTGGAGTCCACATGGAGAAAGGGTAGAAGAAGGTTTCTAAAATACATAATAATTCTTCTTCCTCTTTCCATAACATATAATAAATAATCTTTATTCTCCAAAAACTTATCCAAATAAGGGGTTAATTCTCTCAACATACTGACAGTCTCCTTGAATGACTGAGTCACTGGAGGCAGCTTCATATTCTCTATCAAAAGCTTGAAGTTGTTGGTAATTTGATGCTTGGTATAGACCTTCTCAAAGTATGAATCTACCTTATTCTTAATGGCCTCTTGAGAAGCAGTAGTTTCTCGCAAGTGGTCACAAACAAAACTGTTGACTTCCCTAGCGGTAGCAAGTATCTGAGAATCAGAGGTGCCACTGGTACTGGCCTGAGCTAGCTCTTCCTCGATCACAGTTCTAATCTTGTTAATGTCCACAGATGAGCTAGATGAGGGAAGGGGTTCGACCTAGAATTCCATTATCTCTTTGAAAGACTGAGTCAAATTACTAATCACCTTCTGAACAAGTGCATCCTGACTGTTCAATTGTTCTTTGACTGATTTCTTAAAATCCTAAGAAACTTCCACAAACTACTTGACTAATTCTTTGATATATATAATCTAAACATTCACTTGGTTTTGATAACTGTTCATGGAAGTCAATGAATCAACTGATTGTCTTAGATCAACCACAGCTCCTATGCAACATTAAATTCGAGTATGGCACATTTTAACATCATCCATCATTCCTTTCACTAGACTAGATAGAGCACATCCTAGAGACAGCTCCAGGTGATTTCTCCACACTCCTCATCTCTTCAACCATGCTTTTCTTCAAATCTTCCACTGATTCTCTCACAGCCTCAGTCATTTCAGCCTTTAAGGACTCAAGGTCCTCCTTGGTTTCCGAATTTTCAGCCACAATAGGTAGGATAACAGAATCCCGTTGGGGCTAGTCTTCCTCATCAGAATCTCCATAATTGAGTCCAAGTACCATATATCCTGGATCTGATTACCAACCTTCGATGTCATACATCACAGAAACTGAACCAAGATACTCCCCCTCACTTAGATCTCTCTTTGGAGGAATCTCCTCTATCTATTCTTTTATAGGTAACTCCACAACCTCCTCTGAAACTCCAGTCTATTCAACAACAATTTGCTCTATTAGTTCAACAGTTGAGTGATATTATCCTATTCTGAGTCATCAATGACTTTTATAGCAATGGCAGTAGATTCCACGCTTTCTTCCTGACAAGACACTATCTTGTCTGTACTATCTATCAGAGGGCTCCAACTGATCTCTTCTTCTTCATTTTTCTCATCATCAGCTTTAGCAACAGCCTCCTTACCTTCACCCTTATCACTAGCCTCCTTTTCCTCATGACAAAAAAATATCTGACTCAGTAGCCTCATCCTCTTCAGAGGTGTCCTTGACAATATTATGATATACTTCTTCTTCTTCTTCAGTGGTCTCAGTGTCACTATCCTTCAGAACAGTCTCTCTTCTTGGCAGTTCTTTTAGAGGGCTACCTTCTCTGAAGGCTACTTTCCTTACAAGATTGTGAGGAAAATCAGGATCACACCCATCATCAATGGGGGTGTTCTCTCTTTGAGGGTCCACAACTCCTTCAGCCTTCTCCTCATCTGAATATGCCAGTTCTGGCTCATCAGGCTTCATTCCCGGATCTCTCTTATCTTTTGGACTAGTTGGATGAGTATTAGGATCAAAAGATTCATAGACATTTCCTTCATCATTCACCCATGTCCTCTTCTAGGGATTCCAGCAAATTTTCATGAATTTACAAATCACCATGGAGATACAGACACATTTCTTGGCCAATATCACCTCTTCTTGATTTATAGCCACACCCTTTAACTTTAGCATTACTGAAATAAGCTTTTCATGAAATAAGGAATTGTATTTTAATATTTCCTTAGTCATATCCTCCAATTGTGCCATCAGTATCCTACATAGGTTAATCTTATCTCCATTCTTCAGTAAGTACATCAAAAATATGTCCCGGTACATCAGTACTACAAAATATCCTCTCCTGGGACTAATTACATGCTGAATGAATTTGAATAAAAGCATGTCTTCTCCATTCATATCATTTTCAATGATACTCCTTGATTTTCCATCTCCTATCAGTTCTTCGAGAGATTTTTCATATTCAAAAACAACATTGTCTAGAGGAGCCACTCTAGAGTAGTAATAATATTTTCCTTCATGAGTAACTCTCAAACAGGAAGCCCACTCAGCAGACGAGAAGATGAAATCATTTCCATTGACTCTGGATATTACCTTATGCACATCATCTTCCTATTAAAACTTCAGATATTCATAGAATTATTTTACAATCTTTGTGTAGTACGGTCCATTGTTGTTGGAAAAACATTTGGTCCATCCTTGGGCATTTAGTACTTCCAGCACTAATGACTTGCTCGACAGCATCCATTCTTCACTTAACTCCTTCTCAGCAAAGATTTTTCTCTTGGTTAGATGCGGGTTTACAGGTCTCGTCGGAGTATTACTGGTGCCACTAGATTTGGGACGAGTCCTCTTTGGCCTTAGCACATCCTCTTTGATAGTTGGGGGTCGCATGGTTCTGGCTCTAGAGATTGAGAGAGGTTAGAGGGCTCAGGTGAAGGGTTAGGGTTTTGGAATTTCAAGAGCAAGGTTTAAAATTGGGAGAGGAAGGTGGATTGAAATATGTTTGTTGCCTTTGATTTTATCATTTATGGATTAAAACGAAATAAAATAGAAATAATAAAAAGGAATAAAAATTGTTCGAATTCCCGTAAAAATAAAAACAAAAAGAGAGGTATCCAATCAGTGAGATTTACCAGTGAGGAACACCGGTGAGGTGCAACAGTGAGGTATAACAGTAAGGTCCAACTGTGAGGTCTAACTGTGAGGTCTAACTGTGAGGTCTAACTGTGAGGTCTAATTGTGAGGTATAAATGTGAGGTATAACTATGAGGTCTAACTGTGAGGTTTAACTGTGAGTTCTAACTGTGAGGTCTAACTGTGAGGTCTAACTATGAGGTCTAACTATGAGGTCTAACTGTGAGGTCTAACAATGAGATCCCCTAAGCTGAAATTAATCATACCTAACACATGTTTGATGTAATTTAACCTCTCCGAATTCAAAGGCTTTGTTAATATATCAGCCAATTGTTGTTCAGTGCCAATGAATTCAAGAGTGATATCACCCTTTTGATAATGATCACTCAAAAAGTGATGCTCACATCAATATGCTTTGTCCTAGCTTGAGATACTGGATTTTTGGAAATGTTAATATCACTTTTATTGTCACACATTATAGAGACATGTTTGAATTGATATCCATAGTCTAGTAAAGTGTGTTTCATCCATAGAATTTGAGCACAACAACTAGCAGCTGCTATGTACTCAGCTTCGACAGTAGATAACACAACAGAGTTCTGCTTCTTACTACACCAAGATACTAGTGACTTGCCTAAAATGTGACATGTCCCTGAGGTTCTTTTTCTATCTACCTTGCAACCGAAAAAATCAGCATCAGAATAACTCAACAAATCTAATGATTGTCCTTTTGTATAAAATAGTCCTAAGTTGGGAGTATATTTGAGATATTTAAAAATCCTTTTTACAGTAGTTAAATGAGACTCTTTTGGATTGTCTTGAAAGTGAGCACACATGCATACACTAAACATGATGTCAGGTCTACTAGATGTAAGATAGAGTAGACTTCCTATCATACCTCTCTAGTTGGTTTGATCCACTGGTTCTCCAGTTTCATCAGCATCCAACTTACAAGTGGTACTCATAGGTGTGTCACTAACTTTACTACCATCCAAAGAAAAAAAAATTAAAAGATCCTTGATTTATTTACACTAATTCAATACAATTCCATTTTTATTTTGAAAGATCTGAAATACAAGGAAAAATTTGAGTTCTCCCATTAAACTCGTTTCAAACTCATTTTTCATTATTTTTGAAAAATCAACACTTAAGGAATTTTTAGAATATCCAAAAATAATATCATCCACATAAATTTATACTATCAAAACATCTTTATAAATCCATTTAATGAAAATATTAGGATAAGCTATTCATTTGGTAAATCCTTTTGAAATATGAAAATAACGGATCCTATCATACCATGATCTTGAAACTTGTTTTAAGCCATATAATGCTTTAGATAGTTTAAAAACAATATTGGAAAAATGGGGATTTGTAAAACCAGGAATTTGTTCAACAAATACATCCTCAACTATATACCCATTTTGAAAAGCACTTTTAACATCCATTTGATAAAGTTTGAAATTCAGATGAACTGCATATGAAAGTAGTATCCTAATAGCATCTAATCTAGCTACATGTTAAAACGTCTCCTCATAGTTTATTCCTTCCTATTGACTATATCCTTGTTCAACTAACCTGGCTTTATTTCTAACTATATTCCCAGACTCATCTACTTTGTTTCTAAACACCCATTTAGTGCCTATGGTCAATGTGTCCTTAGGTCTTTCCACTAATTCCCAAAATTTGTTTCTTTCAAACTGATTTAGTTATTATTCCATAGCCATTACCCAAAATTCATCATTGATTACATCATTAATATTTTGGGGTTCAAGCTGTGAAAGAAAAGATTGATGTTCAACCTGGTTTCTTAGAGAAGCTCTAGTTTGTGTTCCTCTATTTGAATTGCCTACAACAGCATCTAGAGGATGATTCGTAAGAGTCCTAATACCTCTAGGAAGGGATGAACAAGATTCTTCATTGTTGTCTATTGGTTCAGAATCAGCCGGTGCAGATTTTGGAAAATATCTAGAACTGGATACTTTTACAGGGGATTCACAATTTGTATCATTAAAGTTCAGATTTGACAAATCTTCCTTGAGATTTTCAAGAGAGGTTTTAGGATCATGTGAATCAGTCTCATCGAATTTGATATGAACTGATTCTTCCATACATTAGGTTTTCTTATTAAACACTCTATATGATTTACTTGAAATAGAATAACCAAGGAAAATTCATTCATCACTTTTGGGAGAAATTTTTTCAAGATTATCTTTATTATTAAGAATAAAGGCTTTGCAACCAAAAACTCTAAAATAATTAAACATAGGATTCCTATTATTCCAAAGTTCATAAGGGGTTCTTTTTATAATAGGTATAATTAATACTCTATTGATAACATAACAAGATATATTTACAAATTCAGCCCAAAAATAAATAGGTAACTCATACTCATTAAGCATTGTACTTGCAATTTCTTGAAGGGTTCTATTTATTCTTTCCAAAACTCCATTTTATTTAGGTGTCCTAGGGTCAGAAAAGTTGTGATTATAGACATTGTGTGAGAAGTATGATTCAAACTCACGATTCTCAAACTCACTGCCATGATCACTTCTCAAGGTTTTAATACTAAGTCTAATTAGTTTTCTACAGACGTGGGATATTTAACAAAGTGGGAGCAAACATCACTTTTGTGAGCTAGAAAGTATACCCAAGTATACCTAGAAAAGTAATCTACAAGAACATAAACATAGTGCTTCCCATTTAGGATTGAAACTCTTGATGTTCCAAACAAATACATGTCAACCAACTCAAGTGGTTAAGAAGTTGAAACTTCTTTCTTTGGTTTGAATGAATCTTTGTGTTGTTTTCCCTTTTGACAGGGATTACATACTTTATCAATTGGGAATTCTAATTTAGGTAGGTCTATAACTAAACATTTCTTAGATAGCTTCCTAAGTGAGTGCACATTATAGTGTCCAAACCTTCTCTGCCACAACCAAGATTCTTTATGAAAATCATTTAAACAAGAAACATTTTTTTGTCTAAGAAGATTAAATCAACAGAATATACATTCTAATTTCTACATGAAGTGAAAAGTAAATCATTTTTTGAATTAAAAACATTGCATGTTTAATTTTCAAATATAACATTAAGGCCATCATCACATAACTGAGATATACTAAGTAAATTATACTTTAATCCATCAACAAAATGTACTTTAGAAATTAATATTGTATCAGGGTTACCAATCTGGCCTAATCCGATGATTTTTCATTTTGCATTGTCACTAAAGGTGAAAATCCCAGCATAAAAATTAATTAGACTCTTGAATCAAGAATAGTCTCCTCTCATATTTCTTGAACATCCAATGTCCATGTACCATAGTGTGTTACATGAACTCTTTAAACAACTTCCCTACAAAATAGATTAAACATGGGATAATTTTGGTACCGAGATATTCTTGGGTCTACAAAGGTTAGCCAATAAAACTTTGTGAACCCATATTTGCTTTATAGATTTTATAAAATCAAAAAACATATTTTGAGACATAAAAACTTTGTTCAGTCCTTTAGAAAATTGTTTCTCAAAAGATGATCCATAATTAGTAGTGAACTGATCAGATTTTTGAACAAATTTGGTTTTGAAAATTTGCCTCTGTCCAGGCTGACAGCCTAGACCAGTTGTATATTTTGGAGCAAAATGTTTTCCAAGAAATTATGTCAAGGTATCCCTACCAGTAGTGAAATTCTCAATATCCTTTCTTAATTTTTCATTAGATAATTTGAGCTGAGTGTTCTCTTTAAACTATTGAGAATTCTTTTCTTTTTCTACATTTAGATCTGTATTAATGTTACTAGTCAAGGCATGCTGTTTCTTCAGAGATTAATATTTATCTTTTAGTTCATTGCAGGTATCTTCCATTATATTGAAATATTCAAACAATTCATCCTTAGACATATCATTATCTGAATCACTTTTATTTCTGGAATAATAATCATTTAGAACAGGGCAAACAAGTACCTCATATATGGTAGTCATGAAGCACATGTTGGCATGATTCTTTTCAGAATCAGTAGCTTCTGATTCACTTTTGATGACTTTCGAAGCACTATAGGTTATTTTCATGGATTTCTTTTACTTCTTGTCCTTATAGTCATATTTATTTTTGAATTTCAACTTCGGACAGTCAGCCTTGATGTGTCCTTTCATCATTCATTCATAGCAGAATATATCATCATCCTTATCAGATTTCTTCCAATACTCTTTTCCAATTACCTTTGTAGTTTGGTTTTCTGAAAAAACATCTTCTTCCTATAGAACTTCTTTAATCTCCTGGCTATTTGAGCCATTTCTTCGTCACTGTCTGAATCTAAATCATCACTAGTTGAACTTTCAGAAGGCATATGTATTTTCACCCTGTCTTTTCTCTTTGAAGTAGTAGACTTGAATGCCACATATTTTCTTTTGGGTTCATCATCATCTTCTTTTTTCACCTTCAGTTCATCTTCATACATCATTATATTACCAATAAACTCCTTAATAGGTAGCTTTCTGATGTCACATGACTCTCAGATAGACACAGAAGTGCCTCTCCATCTGTCTGGAAGACATCTCAATATTCTCATGATCTTCTCCTTCTCTAGAACATCTTTTACCATTGAACTCATAGTGTTGACAATCTTATTAAACCTAAGATACATGTCAGAAATGGGTTCATCAGGTATCATCTTAAAATTATCATATTTAATAGTATAAGTATTTAATCTAATTTCCTTCGCGTTGGTCGTTCCTTCATGAGAAATAGCCAAGGTGTCCCAGATTTCATGAGCTGTTTTACATGCAGGAATTCAGTTAAATTCCTCATCTCCTAAAAATCAGTAAAGGGCATTCAGAGATTTTATAAGGCCCCAGCCTTAATCATTACTTAATCTTGAGTTACATCAAGAATGGACGTTGAGGATCTTTTCAGGCTTAGAGTTTTAGATAATTATATCATAAAACATGCATTACATTCCACATTTCAACAAAGTGGTTACATAAAAGATAGTACTCATTTTTCCCATCAACGGAAACATATTTAAAATAAAGCATGGATTATTTCTTGACACTTCCTTGACACTATCATCACATCATGTACCTTTCCCTTGACCTGTGAAAAACATTTCAAAAACTTGGGATGAGCATAAAAAGCTCAGTAATGGATATAAAAATATGGAAAGGAAACATGAGTACATGTATACGTAATAATCAATGAAATCATAATTTACTCAAAAAACATAATCACTTTAACATACCTCATCAGATCATGAATAAAACATAGAAATCATAAGACATAAAGGTAACTTGAGGCATTCATAACATTCTTACGTAGGGAGTAACCCTCTTGGTTACGTTTGGAATACTCATCACAGTATATTCCCTAAATGTCTTCGGAGATACCTTAACGTTTAACCCATTCTCTTTACCCAATGCATTGGAGAGCTATATATGGCTCATCCTCCCTTTGTTTATCACGGAACCACCCATCTTCATAACAATTCCCAAGAACCATAACATAATCATATCACATAAAACATGCATAGTGGAAACATAACATTTCCACATTTCAATCACAAGATATCAATACAACACATTGATATAATAAAAATATTATGAAAACCATTTTCAATACCAAAATAAAAGAAAAGTAAAACATGGTATTTATTTTTCATTTAAACAAAATTATGGCTTGTAAAGGAAGCTGAAACTCAAATAATGGTCATGGCGGCAGAGAAGTCATTGTCGCCGCATACGTACAAAAAAAACATTCCCTTTTGTCCTTTAGTAAACGCTTCATATAAAAAGATTCCTTTTGAACAAACGTAAAATTCAAATGGGTTTATAATCTTTATAAAAGAAGGTTGTGTATAAAACAAAATATGCCTCAATGAAAGGAGATTGAGACGAAGTCCCATACCTCAGGTCCGACTTGACTCGATTATTCTTTAATGTCCTAAATAATAAACTTGAGTTAATTTATACTTTCTTAAGAACCTTTTTCAAGTTAATTATTCCTTTTATATCACTTATTACCATTTTATGAACATTATTTATTCATTTAAGTTAATAATGGTTGTTTTGTCGATATTTGGTACTTGAGTCAAAATTGAACTTATTATATTTACATGTTGGTCATGTAGTCAAATATCCATTATCTCAAAAATGATATTCATGATGTAGATGAAATATATATCATATATATCCAGTATATACATGCATTTATAATATTACATAATCATTTATAGGTAGGAAATGAAATGCACCGTTCATGGAGACGGTAAGCCGTACGTACGCATGAACGTTACTTTCATTTCTATGTCATATTAATGGAATTAAAACTAAATGAGAGGTATTTATATTTTAATTATAGAATTATATTCATCATTTAGATGTAACATAAATCATATATATCCATTATATATATGTACTTATAATAGTACATTACATTTGGGGATAAGAAATGAAATGCATCGTTCATCGAGACGGTAAGCCATACGTACGCATGAACAGTACTTTCATTTCTATCTCATACTTTAATGAAAAGAAATAATAATTATATAAAGGTATATTATAATTCCAGTATAATATCATATATAATATCATTATATCTATCCTTTATACATACCACATATAGTATTAACGAATCAAATCACTTTGAGGGGGCGGTAGTCCGCACTTCCTAAAATGAAGATATCGCGTTTACCCATAATGGAAACCATAACGGTATGCCGTAAATGAAAAAATACAGAAGATTAAGTAAAAAATAAACATATGATATATAATATATAAATATAGTTACATCTTAATGGCCACCTTTGAAGGTGTTATATGAGTGTTGAACAATCATCGTTTAATGAGGCAGAAATTTTCCATCCACAGAAACAATATCTTCTTTAACCATTAGATGTAGGTGTGTGTAAGTGTATCTAGAATAATACATAAAACTACATCCTAGTATATTTATGATACAGGTGTTGTTACAAAAGAAATGAAAAAAATAGTTTATGGGGGTTGTAGAAGAAAAATAAAACATAAGAACAGAAGAGAAAACACTACCTTTAAAACGGGTAACTCTTTTTGATTTGAGCTCAAAGGATTCCTAGGGAAGACTTCTGCCAAAAGTGAGGCTTCTAGGAGCAAGATAGGGATGTGGAGAGACAAAATGGGTAGGGTCTGGCCGAGCCAAAGGCTTGAGAGGTGTGGTTAAGGTGGTAGAGGTGGGGGCCTTTTATAAGAGGAGGGGAGGGGCACTCTTGGGAAGTTATAAAAGGTTACTTTATTATAAAATGATTTTTCGATTTAAAAGGTCCCAAAATTATATATTTCAAGGATATGGTGATAAGAGTTAGAAATACACCCATCCAATAGGTTTTTGACATGTTTAGGTCTTTGATTTTACATTATCTTTTCATTTTATTTAAATCATAAATTAATGAGGTAATCGCTGCATCATCATGGTGTCATAAATAATTTAATTTATTTAATGTCTAAAAATTATAAAAAAAATATCATGATGTAGTAAATATTTTTATATTTCTACTTAATATTTATAGTAAAAAATATGACTTGTATAACCCCGTTTAATGTTTTTTTAGTAAAACAACTAATGTTTGTGACATTTTTATTTTAACTTTAAATAAAAGGTTTTTAATGTCATTTTCCTACCAAAGTGGCTCCATGGGGTCCCCAAGTTGACCCATGGATTTTCTTGGTCGGCCATGACACATCCAATAAGGGTAAGACATTTTTATAAGTCATTTCATATTATTAAAACATTATTTTTACCTTAAATTACATTAATTACCTCTAATTGTGATTAAAAATTTAAAAGTTACTATTCACCAAAAAATTATTTTAATCCCATTGAACCACATTTTCCTTCCTAATGAAAATCATTTTTGTAGGATTTTTTAAATTCAAAACAAAGAGGTGGTAAAATTTCATTTAAATGAAAAATCAGTTTTTTTTAAGTAACACTTAGTGGTTTCACTATTCCTCAAAAATTGAAGTTTTTCATAATAATACCAAAAACATCACCCTAAGCTATATTTTATCCTCCAGATTCAAAAATGATGTCTATTTTAAAAAATTCCAAACATATTAGTTACATTAATTAATTTAATAATTAATTCCCACTGTCATAGAAAATATGGTGTTTTTATGAAACAAGAAGTATCATAAGATTTACACTAGTTTAAGTCCAATTTCAAAGTGAAATTCATTCCAACACCCACTATTGGAATAAATGGTAAAAATATATTCTAATTTCACTTTAAAACCAATTCAAAAGATAATATAATCATATAAATAAATTATATTAAAAAGAGTTTTTGAATTAAAATACAACATTTTCCACTATTCATTAAAAATGAACTTTATCGGAAATATACCAAAAATTTACAGAAAGTAAATTTTGATGTCCCGATTCTAAAGAAGAATTTTATTTGGTCTAATAGAATATAAGAGTTACCAAAACTAAATATATAGATGGTTCTCCATCAAAAGGCGATAAGTCGGCTTTTAGTTAATATTAGAGTATATATGCCTAAAATTGAATTCTTTTCGTATTTTAAGCCTTTATCTTTTATTGGATATATGTAAAAACATTTAAAAAAACCTATATTATCATATTTTAGTTATTTCTATTCATTACCTCCAATAAAACGACTATGTGTTAACAACCATTTAAAATAATATTATTTTATTACTAGTGTGCAACGTAAGATTTCAAAGAAACTCTTTGTTGCGTATCGAGTACGCTATCGAACAGAGCAAACCCTTTAAAGTAAAATTAATATTTAATTCTTAAATATTAATAAATATGAAAATGTTTTATTCTTTATTTACGTGGGATGTTACATCCTTCCCCCTTTTGGGAATTGCGTCCTCGCAATTTTATTCACTTATCAAAATAAGAGGGTGTATTTATCCCTCATAGCATTTTCAGATTTCCCATGTTTCCTCTTTAACCATACGGTTTTTCCAAAAAACCCTTCCCTAGTGAATTAACTTATTTTGCAACACTTGCTCTCTTCGTTCAAGAATCTGGACTGTTTGTTCTTCATAAGGGAGATTCTCTTCCAACTGAACTACCTCTGGGATCAAAACATGAGATGGATCTGGAATATAATTTCTCAATATCGAAACATGAAAAACATTGTGTACCTGAGATAAACTCAGAGGTAATACCACACGGTAAGCAACTGGTCTAACTTTCTCCAGAATTTCATATGGTCTACTGAACCTTGGACTCATCTTTCCTTTCTTACCGAATCACATCACACTTTTCCATGGTGAAACTTTGAGAAAAACATGATCACCTACCTCGAAAGATAGATTCTTCCTCCGGTTATCCGCATAACTCTTCTGCCTACTCTGAGTTGTTCTCATGTGTTTCTAAATCAAATGAACTTTTTATGCCATCTCTTCTACCAATTCTGGTCCCATCAGCTTCCTTTCACCCACTTCATCCGAAAAGGCTGGAGTTCAACACCGTTTACCACATAATACCTCAAATGGAGCCATCTGTATACTGGAATGAAAACTGTTATTATATGAAAATTCAACCAAAGAAAGATGGTGGTCCCAATATCCCTGATAATCCATCGAACAATCACGTATCTTATCCTCCAATATCTGAATTGTTCATTCTGACTTCCCATCTTATTGAGGATGAAAAGTTGTACTAAAATTTAATTCAGTACCCAACGACTCTTGAAGGACTTTCCAAAAGTTATAAGTAATCATGGGATCATGATCAGATACAATGGAGAGGGGAACTCCATGAAATCTTACTATCTCTTTAGGGTACAATAGATAAAAATGATCTAGAAATAAAGTATCTAGAATAGGAAAGAAATGAGCAGATTTAGTCAAGCGATCAACAATAACCCAGATTACATAATTACCTCGAGGTGTCTTCGGCAATCCCACAACGAAGTCCATGGATATATTCCCCAATTTCCAATCCGGTACTGGTAAAGGATGAAACATCCCTTTCGGTAACTGCCGCTCTGTTATTACCTGTTGATAAGTCAAACACTTCATAGTAAAATCAGCAATATCCCTTTTCATTCCGTCCCACCAGTAATACTCCCAAAGATCTCTATACATCTTAGTACTGCCTTGATGAACTGAAAACGGAGAACTATGAGCTTCACATAACAACTCTCTCTTCAACTATGAATCATAAGGCACACACAATCTCTTCCCAAATCTCAAAACACAATCATTATCAATGTTGAATTCAATAAACTTACCCTTCTGAACCAGCTCTACCTTTTTATACAACTCACTGTCTTGCTTCTGTGCTTTCTTAATTCTGTCTGATAGAGATGATCTCACTATTACCTGAAACAAAATAGAATAAGATCCTACACCAACAACTTCTATGCCAAAGTTCATCCAATCCTTAACCAAAGGATCACGTTCCAAACGCAACATTGTTAATGAAGAATTACTTTTTCAACTCAAAGCATCAGCAAATTTATTTTCTTTTCCCAGATGGTAATTAATTGTACAATCATAATAATTGATTAATTCTAGCCATCTCCTCTATCTCATGTTCAATTCTTTCTGAGTGAATATATACTTTAAACTTTTGTGATTGGTATATATTTCACACTTTACTCCATACAAATGATGCATCCAAATTTTTAAAGCGAACAAAATAGAAGTTAATTCCAAATCATGTGTAGGGTAATTTACCTCATGAGTTTTCAACTATCGTGAAGCATAAGAAATTACCTAATCATTATTCATTAGGACGCAACCAAGTCCATTCAATGAAGAATCGCTGTAGATAACAAACTCACCATTCCTAGATGGTAGTGCCAAAACTGGAGCATTCACTAATATTCTTTTCAATTCCTAAAAAAAATCATCACATTCTTTTATCCAGATAAACTTAACACCCTTCCGAGTTAGCTTAGTCATTGGACTAGATAACCATGAAAATTTTCTAACAAACCTTCGGTAATAGCCTGCCAAACCAATAAAACTACGGATCTCGGTTACATTTGTGGTTCTTGGCAATTCTTCAACAACTTTTGTTTTATAAGGATCAATAGTTATGCCATTTTCTAAAACAATGTGACCAAGGAAAGAAATTTGTTTTAACCAAAACTCACACTTGCTGAATTTTAAATACAGTTTATTTCCTTTTAAGGTTTTCAAGATATCCCTTAAATGACTTTCATGCTCTTCTTTACTTTAAAAAACACCAAAATATCATCAATAAACACAACCAACATTTTTCACCTGAGTCAACTGAGCCATCACTACAACAAACTGTTTGGTTCTAATTTTGACCATCTCAGAATACTGATTTGAAAGGTCATTTCCTTCTGTATGCATTCCCCGAAAATCGGTTTTGTTTCTTCTATGAAAATCCATTCTTAACACATAAATATATTAGGAGAAACAACATGGTAATCTTTAAATTCTATATCATTTCAATCATACCATAAATTAACTTATAATTTAACAATTTTCTAACTCCTAAAGTTGTCTAAACCGACCTTTGATACCAACTATAAGGCCCCAGCCTTAATCATTACTTAATCTTGAGTTACTTCAATAATACACATAGAGGATCTTTTCAGGTTTAGTGTTTTATAGAATTATATCATAAAACATGCATTACATTCCACATTTAAACAAAGTGGTTACATAAAAGATAGTACTCATTTTCCCATCAACATTAACATATTTAAAATAAAACATGGATTCTTTCTCAACACTTCCTTGACACTATCATCACATCATGTACATTTCCCTTGACCTGTGAAAAACATTTCAAAAACATGGTATGAGCATAAAAAGCTCAGTAGGGGATATAAAAATATGGAAAGGAAACATGAGTACATATATACGTAAGAATCAATGAAATCATACTTTACTCATAAAACATAAGAACTTTAACATACCTCTGAAAATCATGAATAAAACATAGAAATCATAAGACATAAAGGTAACTTGAGGCATTCATAACATTCTTACGTAGGGAGTAGCCCTCTTGGTTACGTTTAGAATACCCATCACAGTATATTCCCAAAATCTCTTCGGAAAAACCTTGACGTTTAACCCCTTCACTTTACCCAATGCATTGGAGATCTATATCGGGCTCACCCACCCTCAGTTTATCATGGAACCACCCGTCTTCATAACAATGCCCATGAACCATAACATAATCATATCACATAAAACATGCATAAAGGAAAAATAAAATTTCCACATTTCAATCACAAGATATCAATACAACACAGTGATATAATAAAAACATTATGAAAACCATTTTCAATACCAAAATAAAAGAAAATTAAAACATGGTATTTATTTTTCATTTAAAAAAAGTATGGCTTGTAGAGGAAGCTGAAACTCAAATAATGGTCACGGAAGCGGAGAAGTCGTTGTCGCCGCATACATACGACAAAAAAACATTCCCTTTTGTCATTTAGTAAACGCTTCGTATAAAAAGATTCCTTTTGAATAAACATAAAAGTAAAAGGGGTTTATACACTGTATAAAATAAGTTTTTGTATAAAACAAAATATGCCTCAATGAAGGGAGATTTAGACGAAGTCCCATACCTCGGGTCCGGCTTGACTTGATCGTTCATTAATGACATGAATAATAAAATTGAGTTAATTTCTACTTGCTTAATAACCTTTTTCAAGTTCATTATTCCTTCTATATCACTTATTACCATCTTATTAACATTATGTAATCATTTAAGTTAATACCGGTCGTTTTGTCGATATTTGGTACTTGAGTCAAAAGTGAACTTCTTATATTTACAAGCTGTTCATTTAGTCAAATATCCATTATCTCAAGAATTATATTCATGATGTAGATGACATATATATCATATATATCCATTATATACATGAATTTATAATATTACATAATCATTTAGAGGTAAGAAATGAAATGCATTGTTCATGGAGATGGTAAGCCGTACGTATGCATGAATGCTACTTTGATTTCTATGTGATATTAATGGAATTAAAACTAAATGAGAGATTTGTATATTTTATTTCCAGAATTATATTCATCATTTAGATGTAACATAAATCATATATATCCATTATATATATGTACTTATAATAGTACATTACATTTGAGGATAAGAAATGAAATGCACCGTTCATGGAGACGGTAAGCCGTATGTACGCATGAACGCTACTTTGATTTCTATCTCATACTTTAATGGGAAGAAATAATAATTATATAAAGTTATATTATAATTCCAGTATAATATCATATATAATATCATTATATCTATCCTTTATATGTACCACATTTGATATTAACGAATCAAATCACATTGAGGGGGCGGTAGTCCGCACTTCCTAAAATGAAGATATCGTGTTTCCACATAATGGAAACCATAAAGTTATGCCTTAAATGAAAAAATACAGAAGAATAAGTAAAAAATAAAAATATTATATATCATATATAATTATAGTGACATCTTAATGGCCACCTTTGAAGGTGTTATATGAGTGTTGGACAATCATCGTTTCATGAGGCCGAAATTCGCCATACACAGAAAAAATATCTTCTTTAACCATTAGATGTAGGTGTGTGTAAGTGTAGCTCGAATACATAATAAAACAACATCCTAATATTTTGATGATACTATTGTTGTTACAAAATAAATGAAAAAAATTGTTTAGGGGGGTTGGAGAAGCAAAATAAAACATAAGAACACAAGAGAAAACACTACTTTTAAAACGGGTAACTCTTTTTGATTTGAGCTCAAAGACTTCCTTGGGAAGTCTTCTTCCCAAAGTGAGGATTCTATGAGTAAGAGAGGGATGTGGAGAGAGAAAAGGGGAAGGTTTTGGCCGAGCCAAAGTCTTGAGAGGTGTGGGTAAGGTGGTAGAGGTGGGGGCCTTTTATAAGAGGAGATTAGGGGCACTCTAGGGAAGTTATAAAAGGTTACTTTGTTATAAAATGATTTTCAGATTTAAAAGGTCCCAAAATTTTATATTTTGAGGATAAGGTGATAATAGTTCTAAATCCACCCATAAAATAGGTTTTTGACATCTGTAGGTCTTATATTTTACATTATCTTTTCATTTTATTTAAATCGTTACATAATGAGGTATTCGCCGCATTATCATGGTGTCATAAATAATTTAAATTATTTAATGTATAAAAATTATAAAAAATATATAATGATGTAGGAAATCGTTTTATATTTATAATGAATATTTATAGTCAAAAATATGACTTTTATAACCCCATTTAAAAATTGTTTTAGTATAACAACTCATGTTTGTGACATTTTAATTTTAACTTTAAATAAAAAGATTTTAATGTCATTTTCCTACCAAAGTGGCTCCATGGGGTCCCCAAGTTGACCCATGGATTGTATTGGTCGTCCATGACACATCCAATAAGCGTAGGACATGTTTCTAGGTCATTTCATATTATTAAAACATTATTTTTACCATAAATTACACTAATTACCTCTAATCGCGATTAAAAACGTAAAAGTTACTATTCACCAAAAAATTATTTTAATCCCTTTGAACCACATTTTATTTTATAATGGAAACCATGTATGTTGGATTTTTGAAATTAAAAACACAGAGGTGGTAAAATTTCATTTAAACGAAAAATCAATTTTTTTAAGTACCACTTAGTGGTTTCACTATTCATCAAAAATTGAAGTTTTTTAGAAAAATACCCAAACATCACCCTAAGATATATTTGATATTCCAGATTCAAAAATGATGTCTAATTTAAAAAATTCAAAACATATACGTTACATTAATTAATTTAATAATTAATTCCCGCTGTCAGAGCAAATAGCATGTTTTTATGAAACAATAAGTATCAAAAGATAGACACTAGTTTAAGTCCAATTTCAAAGTGAAATTAATTCCAACAACCACTGTTGGATTAAATGGGAAAAATATATTCTAAATGAACTTTAAAACCAATTAAAAAGATAATCTAATCATATAAATAAATTAGATTAAAAAGAGGTTTTGAATTAAAATACAACATTTTTCACTATTCATTAAAAATGAACTTTATCGGAAAAATACCAAAAATTTACACAAAGTAAATTTTGATGTCCCGAACAAAAGAAGAATTTTATTTGGTCCAATATAATGTATAAGAGTGACCAAAACTGTATTTATAGATGGTTCTCCATCAAAAGACGATAATTTGACCTTTAGTGAATGTTAGAGTATATATGCCTAAAATTGATTTATTTTCATATTCTAATCCTTTATCTTTTATTGGATAAATGTAAAAACATTTAAAAAACTTATATAATAATATTTTAGTTATTAATATTCATTCCCGCCAATACAACAGCTACGTGTTAATTACCATTTAAAATAATATTATTTTATTACTAGTGTGCAACGTAAGATTTCAAAGAAACTCTATGTTGCGTATCGGGTACGCTATCGAACATAGAAACCAATTTAAAGTAAAATATTATATTTAATTCAAAAATATTAATAAATATAAAAATGTTTTATTCTTTATTTTCCTGGGATATTACAGATTTATAGTTATTTTTATAATCAGAATTTATAGCATCCACCTAGGTAGATCTAGCAGTTTTGGGGATTTCATATTATGATTCTATAGCATACCAAATATCATAACCAATACTTTGAAAATGAATTTTCTTTTTAATTTTACATTTAGAATAATTCACACCATTAAATAAAGGATGCCTATTAGTAGCAGGACCTTCTAGTCTATTGTCCATAACTAGATTTTAGAAAATATATTAAATTGAAAAAATTTAAAACTAATAGAAATTTAAGATCGTTAAGATAAAGCTAAAACCACAGCTTGAAAAACACATCTTTTGAAAATTTTGTATATAAAGATGTTGCCTCTGATAGTAAATGTTGGTCGGAGTGGATACTCAAGAGGGGGGTGAATTTAGTTCTAATTAAAATTTCAGTTAAAAACTTTTAGGATTAAAATCCCACAATTTAAAACGGCCCAGTCAATTAAGGCAGAAGATATATAAGTGACTTATTGTTTAACCGGTTTCTCAAAGGTTGATTACTCCTCAGTTGAATTAGTATGATAACTAATTCGACTTTTGAAACAAGTTTACTGAACAAATCAGATATACACACTAACCAGAACTTACTATCAGAGTGAATGTAAAAACAGATTTATGTCTTTGCAAGTATAATCACAGTGGAAAAATGTAAAACAGAGTAATGGAAGGATGAACAGAACAATTGAAACAAGAGGATCAGTCTTAAGGCAAGACCTAGTCCTCTCCATTGGGTAATCACCTGCCAGTAAGAAATTATATTAAATAGTGATACACAGCCTGTATCGGGCTTTACAATAATTTTCACAAACTGTCCTGGTTTTTCAACCTATACCATAGTTATACGTGGTAAAAATATAATTACCAAGCCACACCAGGAATCTTCCACAGTTATACATGAGAAACTAATGTAAAGAGAGTTTGGTATAGGTATTTTTAGTATCCCTCAGTTCAAACACAAGTGTCATTGTGTGTAATACATACACACTGCTCACACATGTAAAGTATTTAAACACAATAGAGCTAAAGATAGTAGGAATAAGTTTAGAGTGCTCTGTTGTGTTGGCAAATCAGCTGTGGACTCATTGGAATGAATAAAATAAAGTTTTGGTCCTTCTCTGCATGTTGACTCCAAAACAGAGTGTCGCAGCTTCCAGACTTCCAGATCTAAAGATGATCAACTTCTTGGGTTTGAAGCTCTTTGCAGCACACCTCGACAGCTTGAAAGAGGTTCTTTCAATAGATCTTCGTGGAGATCTATGTTCTTCTGAATGAGTGCTTGAGTGTTATTCTTGATATTGTGTATGTTTCTCTCTTATGAGGGTTCTGGGTATATTCAAATATATCCACACCACTTTTTTTTTTGTTTCTGTATGTATATGGCCGAGAATCTCTGAATGTATCTCTCTTATATATATACTCTTTAAAAGTTCATATTTTTCTCTTTTGGTTCAGTAGGGACCGACATGAAAAAATATTTCAACCACGTGGGGTCTTCCTCGTATATCATATTGTTTCCTGATATACCTACAAATAGAATTAAATAATGTTAGGTGTATTAATTTGTCTAGACATGACCGTTATAATAGTATTAACAAAATTGGTAAAGAAAAGAATAGATTATCATTAGACTAGTAGCAGATACATGTCACACGGTAGACTTGTCCAACTGTGATCTTTCCAGCTATGGACTTCATCAGTAGACAATTCAACTATGAATTTCAACGGTAGGCTCTTTTTCTGTAGGCTTGTAACGGTAGCTGTTACTCTATGTAACAGTACCTCCTCATTAGTGGACTTTGAACAACAGTCGACTATCTCGATAGTAGGAGTTGTCCAGCGGTAGCCTTCTACTAAAGGTAGACTTTTCCAACTGTAGGCTTGAACAGTGAGGTTCTCAACAGAAAACATGAGAAAGAGTCTGACAGTGAACTTCTAACAGAAGATTTGTCATAGTAGTGACCTTGTGACAGTACCCGTGTACCGGTAGATTCCAATAGTGACTATAAATCTTCAATGGTGATCTTCTAGCATCAGTGACTTAGAGTGACAGTGAGAAATAACGACGAATTTGAACAGAAGGCTCTTACTAGTATCCTTTAATAGTGAACTTACTTTTAGATAAATATGAACTGTAAGCTCATACAGAAAAGGCATGAGTCTTAAGAGTATAAATTTTTGAGAATAAGATTATAATATATGTATATTAATAAGATTAATTAATGGCTTAATATATCATGATCAATATTTAAACATAATTTGGGATTATCAAAATAGGTGAGTCCAACAAACCTTATAATCCTTTGGAAAGTGATAACATTTCTCATTCATGTGTGTGGTTTACCAACCCAACCATTCGATGTGTTACATAACATAAGATTTCATATAGTTATGTTATAAAATATTGCCATTAGATTTACATTTTCATCCAAGATGGGTTAAAAGGAATTGGGATGATACATATAATGGATATTTTAGAGATTTTTTATGGAATTTTCAGTATAAAACCTGTGGGTTTTGTATTCTATTGGGGGCCTACATGCAGTGCAATGTAGTAATATGACGTTTAATGACTAGATGATAAATTTGGTGAAAGAAGTACATATCTTGCAATTATATACTCTATGAATAGAATAAAATCCTTGAAAATATTAAAAACAAACCCTTTAGTGAAATGGAGATTGGTTTTTGGCCGTATATTGGACATGATAGTTACACAACTTGTATTTGGGTTAAATGGAATGTGAAATCTAGAGTGTTGAATTAAAAAGGAATGTTGGTTGATATTTTTATTTAAATATTCTTGGATTCCTTTAAGTTGACCTAGGGGATCTTGCTAATTTATTTTGGACCCCATCAACCATTTTCAACCATTTCATTTTTCAATTTATCATTGATGTGATGGGAGTGCATCTACCCAGGTAAGCAGTCATCATATCACTCTTGTATCTATCTATTTTACTCTTGTTTTCTGATTGATCATTATATGATTGATTAATATAAAATTATTTATTTTTAATCATGATTCAAGGTCATGTTCTTATAGCTTCTACACATTTTTCCTTCCAAGGAGGGTCTCATTATGGTAGTTATTTTCATCAGAGTTATTGGTGGTTTTTATTTATATTTTTAAATTGATTAAACATTGATATGATTTTTGTTTTTAAACACATTAAATTGAATTATGAAAACCTCAATTTTATGATAATTTGTTTTAAAATTAATATGGTAGGTATTTTGGGGGAAACCACCATTCCAAAAGAATTAGAGATTAGATTGTTTTAGGAAATAGATTTAATTTGTGAAATAACTTTTGAATTGATTTAAAAAAAGATTAAATTGAAATGATAAAACCCAATGATTAGTTTCTATTTTAATAGGTATAAATTTATAAAGAACCTTTGATTTTTTTTGAATGTAATTAGAATATTTCAACTGAAAATAGGGAATTTTCTTTTAAACTGACATGAAATAATTTTCCCATTGTTGATTGATTGGTTCATCACATGTGAGCTTGGGTATTTAGTGGGGTTTTCAGGATATGAATTCTTGGATGATAATTACACTGTTGAATATTGATGATTAAATCTATTAAATAAAACTAGTTTGGAATATATTATCCCGGGATAGATATTGTTGGGTCATATTCATCATGATCATAAGGACATGGGTAAACCTTCATATTGGGACCACTGATATGTCATGTGTAAGGATCCAATCACAATAAGTTATCCTACTATAGGGAATATGGACTTATTTTTATTTTGATGATTGATATATATATATATATTCCATTGATTATGAAACGTTTTATGAATGTCTATTGATTTACATGAACTATATTATATAATGTTTTCATTAAATCTATTTTTGAAAAATTTAACATCTTTCAAAATGAAAAGCATGTTTTCTTGAAAAATATTAAATTCTACATCCATTCCTACATTGATTAAAACTGTAAGCATGCTTCAGTCTATATATTATGGAATATTATTATGGAACAATTTGTGATTCCTTATATGGATTTATGATGACACCCTAAATTTTACATTTATATTTTCTATATATTCTTCTACTAGGACTGAGTAAAGGGAAAGAACGTCTTTGAGGAGGTAGGTGTTCTTGAACCTTTTTTCATGGAGTGTTGATATCCTATGGATGTTTGAGATTTATCCCATTTTTTGGAACTTGATGATGTATTTTTTGGATTTTTATATACCTACATTTTCTACTTGTGGTTTCTTGTTTTGGAGATTTGTATGAGCATACTAATATGTATCTATGTCTTCCTATATGTTTGTGAAAAATTATTTCACAGTATTATCTTGTATGATGACATGTGCTAGAGTCAACCAGTGGTGATCAGGTACACCATTCCGGAAATGTTAGTCCTTGATCAGGTATTATGGTACCAAGGTATCAAGGATAATTTGTGAAAAGGTTGTATCAAAGGTTCATGTTATGAATATTAACTTTATGTTAGTATCAAATTGATGAATCTTCATTTCATTATCTTATTTGTTTGTTGATCTATGTGATATTCAAAATTCTTCAATATATTTTTTTCTGATGTTGTGTCGCATCAAGGCTTTGAGAAAAAAAGTGAATAGGATCCAAGACAAAGTTACTAATGAAAAAAAGTGAGAAAATCCACCCTTGGGCCAGAATCTTGTTGAGGTTATTGTTTTTTATATCTAGCTCTATGTCAGGAACATTATGCATTTATTGTTTATGTTACATCTATTGAAACTATGAGAGGAAAATTTAAGAATCATTAATAGTAGTTCCTTCACTATAAGCCACATGATTTCTATGGTTCTAATGATAGTAAAGAGGATAGGGACTAGATGATAATTGTTTATATTCAATGTGATTTTCTAGAATCTCCCAATGAAATTCAGGTGAAGGTTGATATGTTTAAGCTTTAGCAACCTAGCAGAATTTGATGGGGTTCCATGGTTTGGATGAAGAATCACACTTTTTTTGAGTTTAAGAACATTAATATTATATTCACTAACCACTTTTTTCCAGATTCTATGGTCTAGTTCAATGCTAAAAAACACTTCAAACTCGAGAAGTCTAAGAGAACCATAAGAGAATATGAAAACTGATTTAATGATATTCGGTAGTGTTCAGAAGATATTTTATTGAATGCGAAGTTGAATACAAAATTGTTCAAGATGGGACTTCGATCTGATATTGATTCTCAGGTTTTTTATGAAGCTCTTTTATTATGCTAATGTGTTAGATAGGGTGTTGATGGTAGAACATGATCTGGAAAGTTATTCAGAGATTATGGGTGTTACCTTCTCTCCTAACAGTATTTTGGTGAGATTCCATAAATGTAATAACAATCCTAATGAGTCTGGTGGTGGATATCGACATCAGGGTTATTCTATACCTCTTGTTGTGCCTAGAGGAGGCCCATTGACTTGATTCTTGTGTGGAAGTCCTAGTAATTAAAAACGGTCTTGCACTAAGGAACCCATGATTTGACGCTCTTGTGGATGTTAAGTAACCTTTTAGAAATTACAGTATATCAATTCTTATCCACATGGTGTCATGATATCATCAACATTGATGTGTAACATAGTGAAATGACATGAATCTATATCTAAGGGTTTCTAACCATAGATATATAGAATAATGCTACTTTATAGAGTGGATTAGTATCTATAAAAAATAAATATGGTTCTAAAGACTATGATAGGTACTGTCACTATTTCTTTATCTTTAGTGACTGGTGTATTTAATATTGGTGTATCTCTCTCATTCATTTAAGCACATATTTTGAATCTTGTAAATATTCTTAATGAGATTTTATCTTATGAGATGTATATTATTACACCCCTTTGAAACAAGGGAGATACAAATATCTTTTTTATTGATTGTGTATTCTATCTATCAGAAATTGATCATACATTGGATTTTATGTTTATCACCCTAAAACCTATTGATATCATTTTGGGAAAGATTGGATCATTTCCAATATATCCCAAATTTATTTTTATCTTTCATGTGACATCTTTAATATGCCCAATAAAGGGTTCCCTACCATTTAGGGAGAATTGGACTTGTTTTCTAGTAGAGATAAACCATCATATCTAGAGTCAGGGAATGTGATATTTCTGTTTTCTATTGATCTATCAGATGGATCATGATGTGGTGATCTACATTCAGTTTTCATCATGTTCTCTCTGAGTTTCCTATTGAATTCACAAGTTTTCCATTGATACAGGGGGTATAGTTTTCTATTGATTCAGTAATAGTAGTTATCTATTATTTATTCATTATTACCATATATAGAAACGTTAAATGATTTTTTGAACACTCATTTGGATGATTTGTTATAGAAATACCTTAAAAATTCATAGGTTTCATCATGGGTGGCACCTATACTCTTTTCGATGAAATATGATTGATCAATTTAGTTATGTGATGATCACTGAAAAAAAGAGTTAGGTAAATAACAAGTATCTTTTTACCATTATTAATGATATCCTCAAACAATTTAATGGGGTGATGTTCTTCTCAAATATTTCACATTTTTCTTCATATCAACGGTTTAAAATAAAAGAATCAGAAATTAATAAATCTACCTTCTGGAGTAGGTTTGGACATTATGAGTATCCGGTCAATCCAATTGGTCAAATCAATTTTCCTATGGTCATTATAGCATTGATGGATAAGATTTTACATGACTATATAGATTCATTTTCTTGTGGTATTTTTAAATGATATCCTACATTAATATATGTCATGGGAGATTTATGTGCATCGTGTAAGAGTAGTTATGAAATTTTTAAGAAATCATTGACTTCAATCCATGGAATAGAAATGTACTTTTTGATTTTAGATGTGGTTTTACTAGGAAACATGGTGTTGGAACCTGGTAATTCTTTTGATCCTAAGATGGTGAAATATTATATAACAGGAAACCACCTACATAATGGAAGGTATATTTTCGGTTTCTTAGTTTTTTCTAGTTATTATCACTAGTTTAAAAAGGATTTCTCAATGTTGGATACTCAAATGATGGATATAACTCATAAGATATTAATGTTTTCATAGGATTAGTAATTATAGAGTTATTTAATAGCTCTAAAATATGATTTGACTTTTTTCACTATTTACTCTTATATAGGTTGTTTATTTCTATGTGGTATTCTCTGATGCATCAGGTCCGGGTTTGGAAAACGTTCATATATAGGGTGATCATGACATTTCTAATGGATCTCAACTTCTTAAGACACGTGGGAATTTTTAGCTTTCCCATGAGCTTAAAATCATATCCATGATTCATGTTCTTAATAATTGGTGGAATTAACTTTTAAAAAAATGGTTTACCACATATTCTGACCATAAGATCTTGGGTAATATCATCAATAAAAAATATACAAATGTTTGTCAGTGGCTTTGGGCGGAGTACCTACAATCCTCTAATTTTGATATTTTTTATACCCCTAGGAAGGGGAATGGTGTTTATTATAGTTTAATAAGGAAACACCAAACCCTTACCTTGAAACTATCATCATAAGAGTAGAAATTTATGGGTTTTTTCATAGTTGAATATTTGATCTGTAGAAACATGGTCTTAGGTTATTATTTATAGTGTTTAGTTAACATCCTCTCTACTCAAGATGGTTTTTAGGAACAAAATCATAATGATCAATTCCATTTAATTACAATAACTCTTAATGGGTGGGATATGATATCTACATTTTCATTCTACATGGATGGTATTCTATGCTTTTAAAACTGATACATTTTAAATTTTACTATGAATAAGGATGTGATATGAGAGTTCTATAATTCACAGTAGAATTTTCACCATTGTGGAAAAAATATGTTCTAGAAATGTGAGGAAATTCCTAGCAGAAAAGAATAATAAGAGAAATAAATGTCTTTATTTCATGTTACTATACCTTCCAAGAGATCAATTCCATGAATCAAATTCCTTAATAGTTTCTATAGAAAAAGACAATGATACCTCATATGTGGGATGGTATTTATATGGACATTGTGTTTTGGTTACTATATAACCTGGGAATGAAGAATGAAATATTGGTAGTGATAAATAGGTTGACCAAATCAGATCACGTTAAAAGAATTTGGGATACAACCAAAGTGGAGGACCATGGAAGTATCTATGTTAGAGATATTGTTTTTTTCATGGATTTCTAACTTCTATAGCCTATGATTGGGATATAAATTTTTCTTCTTTTGTTTTAGATTATTTCAATAGGCACTAGGATCTATTGTTTATTTTATAATGAAATATTATCCCTAGATGCATGGACATATTAAGTGGGATAAACATATTCTTAGGGATATTCTTCATGAATGTGTCCTTGATTTGGGTAATGCTTTGGATGCCCATTTGGGATATGTATGATTTAAAACCATATTGTTAATTTTCAAATTTCTATGGTTTAGTATAACTCATAATGAATTGTGAGAATAACTACAACTATGAACTTAGAGATTTTTTTGTAATTTTTAGCATAAAAGTAGCAGCTTCTATAGTCTTCTGGGGATTCACACATATTTCAATTTGGTAACATTACATATAATCATCACCTAATATAAAAATGTATAATTGTATGAAACATGGAATAAACAATTCCATGAACAAAATACACATCATGAAAATAGTAAAATTAATAATTTTAATAAAAAGAAAACTAGGAATTTGAAAAATATTGGACTCCATAAATAAAAGACCCATAATTGGGTAACATGCTGTGTAAAATCATAATTGTTTTAATTAGGCAGGCAGGTAATATGAAATTCATATTTATTTACTCTATTATTTATTTTTATAAAAATATCAGATCTTCCTAGGTGATTTTTGGGACCTCCAACCCTTTTAAATAATTTTGTTCAGCGATTTTCTTTTCAAATTTAGTGTGTCTCATCATGAAAGAAAACATCATATATCTCCCATATCAATTCCTTTTCCTCATAGGGTTTTATAAATCATCTATATATTTATGTATCTAAACCCATTATTGTTTATACATAATACACGGTTGAGTTTTGAAATATTTTACACCTTCATTATTTGTTAAAGATTCCCATTATGGGCATTGTGTTTTCATAAGAAAGATATCTAATTCTATTTAATATTTTCTAGTTTAGTAATCATATATTTTATTATTATTTTTAAATGATTTTAATTGAATTATGAACAATAATTTATATATAACTTGGTAGTGAAATTGATATGGTATGTATTATGGGTAAACCCCCCCCCCCCCCCATTCCATTGGAATATTAGATTAGGGTGTACCATTTTTATATGAATTGGGAGTTTAAATAATTAATTAATTAAATTTGAGAAAAATACATTCGATTAAAATGATAAAAACCTAGGATTTGTTTCCATATGAAAAGGAATGTATTGATTAAAAAATTGAAATGAAATTGGAATGTTGAAACTATATATGGGGAAATTATATATTAAACTGATTAGAAATAATTTTCCCAGTGTTGAGTGATTGATTTAGTGTAACGCCCCGACCCCAGCTACCCAGAGTCAGTGCATTACTTCGTAACATTGGCATGATCACAAAAGATCAAGTCTCGAAAGACAGATTATTTTAGTAGCCTTGGAAACACTAGATACATTCATACATGTTACATTACATCATAAAATGAAAAACTACAACAACAAAGTCTCCATAGTCCACACTCATATCCTCTTCTGACTATCCCTGCAGGTCATTCATAAAATACTTCTTCACATCCTGGAAAATATTAAAACATTGAAAGGGGTGAGCTCAGATGCTCAGTAAGGATAACAATATTGCGGAAGCTTTCATAAATAAACATCAACATTTAAGGCAATGTATAACTAAAACAAAATCCTTTTAATCATGAACTTCAACATAATATGGAAAAAGTAAAATGAGATAATGCCATTTACTTATTCACATGGATATTCTACTGGTCGAATAATCACATGCAATATCAAAAACCACTTTCATAATGAGGGAATGTATAATGCCGGACATTCTGAAATATTTTGTCAAGGCCTCGGCCAAGACGTCTAAAATGATTAAGGCCTCGGCCAAAACCATAAATCAAATTGGGAAAGGGCCTCGGCCAATTCCACGTCTAGTTGTCTCATGAGACCTACCGATGCAATTTTTTTTAAAGATAATTATGTATAAAATTGCTCAAATATACTCCAGTGTTTTTCTAAAAACATTATGCAAGCTTCTTAGAACAAAATAACTAATTCTGAGACTGCTCGACTAATTACAGGCCATGATGGGTCCATGCCCAATCCCTTCCTGTCTAGCACACTCGAGAGTCGGGTTTTCTGAAAACATTTTTAAGCTTGCGTTAAATACGTATACATTTGCACTGGATTTTCATATATTAGATAGAAATATATCTTTTTGAAATCATTTAAAAATCACATAATCATAAAAGAAAACCTTTTGAATAAACGTAAAAGTCAAAGGGGTTTATACACAGTATAAAAGAAAGTTATGTATAAAACAAAATATGCCTCAATGAAAGGATATTGAGACGAAGTCCATAAAAATATAATTTTTATAATAAAATAGATCTAATATGTGTATTCACTATAGGTACACATAAAGAAAGTAAAAATACAAAATAGGACATAATAATATCATGACATAATTTGAAAGTAGGAGATTAACCCAAAGAATGGAAGTTGGGTTAAGAAGTTCCCTTACCTTGCGTCCTGTCCTGACTCGACCGTTATTTAAAATCCTAAATAATAAACTAGAGTTAATTTATATTTACTTAAGAACCTTTTTCATGTTCATTATTCCTTTTATATCCCTTATTACCATGTTATGAACATTATTTAATTATTTAAGTTAATAACGGTCGTTTTGTCGATCTATGGTACTTGAGTCAACAATAAACTTCTTATAATTACAAGTTGTTTATGTGGTAGAATATCCATTATATCCAGAATTATATTCATGATGTAGATATCATATATATCATATATATACAGTATATACATTCATTCATAATGTCACGTAACATTTAGAGGTAAGAAATGAAATGCACCGTTCATGGAGACGGTAAGCCGTACGTACGCATGAACGCTACTTTCATTTCTATTTCGTATTTAATGGAATGAAATCATAATGATATAAATTTATAATATAATTACAGTATAATATAGTGTATAATACCATTTAATCCATCCTTTATACATCCCACATATGGCATTAACGATTCAAATCACTTTGAGGGGGTGGTAGTCCGCATTTCCTAAAATGAAATTATCGCATTTTACCCATAATGGAAATCATAAAGTATGCCATAAATTAGAAATACAGAAGCATAAGTAAAACATAAACATATGTTATATCATATATAAATATAGTTACATCTTAATGGACACCTTTGAAGGTGTTATATGAGTGTTGAACAATCATCGTTTCGTGAGGCAGAAATTCGCCATCCACAGAAACCGTATGTTCTTTAACCATTAGATGTAGGTGTGTGTAAGTGTAGCTCGAATCCTTCTTATAAAAACATCCTAGTATATTTAGGATACTGGTGTTGTTACAAAAGAAATTAATAAAAAGAGTTTAGGGGGTTGGAGAAGAAAAATAAAACAAAATAACATTAGAGAAGACATTACCTCAAAATCGGGTAACTCTTTTTGATTTGAGCCAAAGGCTTCCTTGGGAAGAGTTATGCCCAAAGTGAGGCTTCTAGGAGTAATAGGGGGAAGTTGGGAGATTATTTGTGCAGAGTTTTGCCGATCCAAATGGCTTGAAGGTGTGAATAAGGTGGGAGAGGTGGGGGCCTTTTATAAGTGGAGAGGAGGGGCACTCTTGGAAAGTAAAGAACATTCACTTTATTATAAAATGAGTTTCGGTTTTTAGAGGTCCCAAACTTATATAATTATAGGATAAGATTATAAGGGTTCGAAATCTACTCATCCAATAGGTTTTTGACAAGTGTACGCTTTGGATTTTACATTATCTTTCCATTTTATTTAAAATCGTTAAATAATGAGGTCATCACTGCATCATCATGATGTCATAAATATATTAATTTATTTAATGTCTAAAAATTATAAAGAAAATACTATGATGTAGGAAATATTTTTAGCTTTCTAATGGATATTTATAATCAAAATTTGGACTTGTGTAACCCCACTTAAAAATTGTTTTAGTAAAACAACTCATGTTTGTGTCAATTTAATTTTAACATTAAATAAATATATATTAATGTCATTTTCCAACCAAAGTGGCTCCATGGGGTCCCCAAGTTGACCCATGGGTTCTCTTGGTCGGCCATGACTCATCCAATAGGATTAGTACAAGTTTCAAGCTCATCTCATATTATTAAAACATTATTTTTACCTTAAACTACACTAATTACCTCTAATCGCGATTAAGAACTTAAAAGTTACTATTCACCAAAAATTATTTTAATCTCATTGAACCACATTTTACTTCTTAATGACAACCATGTATTTCAGATTTTTGAAAATCAAATCACGGAAGTGGTAATATTTCATTTTAACGAAAAAATCAGTTTTTAAAAACCACTTAGTGGTTTCACTGTTCATCAAAAATTGATGTTTTTCAGAATAAGGCCACAATTTCACCCTAAGCAATAATTGATATTCCGAACTCAAAAATGATGTATATTTTACAAAATTCCAAACATATAAGTTTCATTAATTAATTTTATAATTAATTCCCGCTGTCACAACAAATAGCGTGTTTTTAAGAAACAATTTTTATCAAAAGATTGGCAATTGTTTATGTCCAATTTCAATGTTAAATTAATTCTAATGACCACCATTGGACAAAATGGTAAAAATATATTCTAATTATATTTTAAAACCACTAAATAGTATAATTTATCACTATAAATTATTTTGTTTAAAAAGGTTTTTTTTAAGTATTTTTCACTATTCATAAAAAATTGGAAGTTCTCAGAAAATTACAAAAAATTCAAATTTGGATAATTTCGATATTACGAATACAAAAATGAAGTCCATTTTGAAATATAAAATTTCTATAATTTTCAAAAGTGGTTATTACTATTTATAACGGCTACTTTGATTAGTTGCGGTGTTTTAGAGCTCGAAGTTGCGTACAATGGAAGCTATTGCATTATTGAATGAGAAGCGTATCGTGGAAGCTCGGGGTGTTACATTTAGCACATACAAGTCTCTATAGTTTGTAGGTTATTTTGGAAAAGAATTATAGGACACCAATTCCATATAAATTGATTGATTATTAAAACTATAATAAGAACCTATTTTTTTATATCGTATCCCTTATGGGAAGTTGAAGGTTCTTATTTGGAGTGACCCAAAGGGACATGTTGGAACCATGACTGTTTTATGCATGAAATGCAGTTTTGTTTGGGTTTTTTTCCATAATCATTAGAATTTAAGGATGTTTTAATGGAAAGGGATCATATAAATTAGTTTATCAATAGTATTGAAGAGTGTTTAGAAACCATCATGCAACGTCTAATTTGGCATCAGTGCATCCAAATATGGAAAAAGACAAATGTACGCGCAGGAATTAAATGTGCATGAATGATGAGGTTACACGGAATAAACTTACAATCCCAATGCTACGTCAAAAGGGGTTTTCTACGATCGTGAAAAATATTATGTAAATAGGCAAAGAAATTTAAAAAACTTGTGTGTAGGGTCATTGAGGCCTCTAAATTTTCATCTAACCCAACAAAAGACTTAATAATTTTCCAATGAAAATCTGGTTTCTCTACTGCCTGAATTATTTTGTGTGAAAGAATTAAAGAAAGTTAATCTTGTGTACAAGGTGTTCCTAAAGTATGAAAAAACCATGTCAACCCTTCAGTGTAGTTGTGTGACAGATAAGGGATTCATGGAAAGTTGTGGTTTCACGAAATATTAAGAAAACCCTCCTCCCCTCCACTATAAAAAACCACCCACACTCATCTCTTCTCTCCACTCTTCTAAAACCATGTTCATTCCTCAAATTCTACCCAAATATTCACCCAAACTATTACCCGACTTCCAACAGCCCTTAGTCTATTTTAAAGCCCAAATCCAATCAACGTAAAGGGGACTCATGGGATATTGATTCATGGGAAAAATTCCTCTTTTTAATTCTTTTACATTATTTTCATGGTAATTTGTTTTCTTTTTTATACTTACCTCTCCTAATACAAATGTTATGAAAAATCCAGTAACATATAAGTACATTAATTATTTTATGATAATTTAATATTCTATTATCATCCCTCGGTGACCCTTATTTTATTTTAGTAATAAAGACACCATCTAAGATGTGTTAATTTTTCACATTAAAGGTTGAATTGTTTTCAATTTTAATTAAAATCTTATAGACATGTCATGAAACCATTTTAATTGTTGAACTAGTTCATAATATATTTATTTTATCTTATGTGATTTTTATGGAATCCTTTTTCACACGTGATGTAAAATAAAAATACAAAACAAGTTAATTATGAGAAAAATATCCAAATTAATCAAAGTGTTTATCATTAAAGTTTTATATAATTATTCCAAATAAATCTATGTAAACAAATTAAATTTAAAGACATGTAACCTTATAGATGTTTAATAATAAATTATAACTCCAATTTTATACAACCATCTCTATTTTAAATGATTCTCCGTTCACGAATGTAATTAAATCGATCATAAAGACAGAGATAACAAACCAACCCAAACAATGAAAATAAACCACTTAACCCATCAAAAAGGCCATGAATGAACATAAAAAGGTATTAAAAATAGTTTAAATATATAAAAAATTCTGTAATTATTAATTAATTAACATAATTTTATTATTCAGGTCATTAATATCAAGTGAAGAACACCATTAGACATAAGGTATGTGATCCTCTCTATTTCACTTTTATTCAAGAATGTACTCTATGTTATTCCTGTTTATGTGTAATCCCTAATGATAGTGTATTATTTTTCACATCTCCCATACATCCATCAGGATGTATAAGTGATGATAAATCCCTTTATCTCTCATTAGTCCCACATAATTACACCAGCCACCATGTCAATAATCCATAAGCGATTCTACCCGAACCACCATTATTCTTTCGGGTTTCCTTATCTTCCTTTTACCAAATTTTAGATAAAATATTTTTATGTGAATATTCTATATTATTTTTAAATTTACCAAAATTTATTTATCAATACCCTTTCATCATTATTCTTTGTGGATATACAGGTTTTTTAATTTATTCCCTCATCAATACTTCCTAATAAGTAAACCTGTTTTAAGGGAATTTCCAGAATTCTTACATGATTTAAAGTGAAGTATGAATTTTTTTTTTATCCACCATTATCTTTATAAAATAATTATTTTTATTATTAAAACATTCTTGGTTCAATTCTTGTTTTATATAAATTATTTTTCACTTTTCTATTTTGTAGGCTCTATATTATATTCCTTAAAACCACAAATAAATGTTTTAATGATAAAATTTCATAAATACTTTTCTTACATGTTGTAACATATAATTGAAATCACATATCATTATATATTCCTATTTGAAATTACTAATTTCCATGTATATTTTAGTTCCTTTCATTCGAGTACACTTTTATGATACTATTGTATTATGATTTTTGATGTGATTGTGGTACCGAATTTTTTTCATGGGTAACCCTTATGTTTCTACATGATTGATTATCTTTGATTATAAATGTGGAAATAATATTCCAGAAATTTTAAGATGGATGTGCCCAGATAACACTCCAATTCATGGGTTAATGTTGAGTCTCATGAGACGTGATGTGCGACGGTCATGGCGGTTACCATTAGATTGTGCAACCAACTGTGCAGATCTTGGCGGTTCACGTTTACTTGTGCTACCATGTGAAACTGTCTTGGCGATTAGAATTGACTCATTATAAATAAATGTTTTATGTTTCTACAACATTATTATGATTCAATTTTTATATGATTTCATTTTTATATGCTACGATTCCACACGTTAAATTCCTTTTTATATCATCATGTTACACCATCTATCCCATGTGTTAATGCTTTGTTTTTATGGTTAATCCCATACTTGAATTTTTATCTCATCCTATTGTTCTTGTTATTCCATGGTTAACCTATGCAGATGTATGAGCATAATGGAAGAGATAATCTCATTATGGATATTAAATAAAATGATGTTCATAATAATTTTTAACTATGTACCTTGTCTTCCAAGACACTAAACATTATGTTCCTTAGCCTATACTCTGATGTATAATTATGCATAAAATCATCTAATGTTATATGTAGTTGGATAAGGTTGCTATTAGAATAACATTTAAATAGGTTCCTAGATCAAAAATCTAAAGGCACCATTGTGTCTAGAGAAGAGACTTTACCTTAGGAAAGGCTTAACATAAACCAACACAGGTCAACTGTGAAAGTTAGTTTATTAAAATTTAAGGAAATAAAATAAATTAAAATATTTATTTTAATAACTTTGCATCAATGTTGTGATTGGATCTTTTAGGGAAGATGTTAAGAATAATCTATAGGGTTGGCTGGATAACCCTAAAATACACTAGAGGCATGGAGAGGTGATCCCTTGGAGAAACCTCTCGAAAATTAATGGTGATGAATCAACCATTTGTGAATTGTGATTCCAATGGATTTAGAGGATCTCATCGACGAAGTCTGTTCAATACCTATTCATCTTCTATCAATCCTACCCTGAGGTAGGGGTTGTTGTTTTGATTTTGGTTTTCCTTATTCTTTGACTAAACGATGAATGTGGATCAACCCAGGAATAGGTTGGCTAGAAAATCATTCATTCTTGTGGGAGGGTATTTTATTGGGTTTATTTTGGGAAATTTATCCATGTTTATATGATTTATATTTTATTTTCTATGTTCAATCCTTCTCATGAGAGAGGATCAACGCCTTGACAAATGATGGGGGAGGTTTGTCATCTCAATTTTCCATTTATATTTCTTCTCCCCCTTTTGACCCCACATTCTTCTTATTCCCTATGGGGTTATGAACCATAGTCTATTGAATTTATTTATCTCTATTAAATGATCCCAAATTTGAGATCAGACATATGGAAGACCCTGCAGAAGTGTGACGACGATGGCATATGACGAATCAACACAGATCAGAAGGAATCCTTCTTTGATCATTCTTCTCACGGATGATCGAAAGATTTTTTTATAGCCAATTAGTTTCCTAAAACATACTATATCATCATTTACATGGTGGAGAAACCAAGAATCTTGAGTTTCATGGCGATCAGATGGCTAGATCGAGAATCAGATCTTCACCCGAAGTAAAAAACGAAGAACTTTTTTTTGGAAAAAAAAAGTGGAGAACACAGTGTGTACTCCATATAACATGATTTTTGGGGGTACATAAATGGTGTATAGGGTTTATACATTGTAGAAGATAAATTACATGGCTTGTTTCTGAAAGAACATGCTGTTCTGGCCCCACTCAGTGGTGTCTTGGGATTCAAACAACATGAAGCGATGACATAGCACATGATAGTTGTCACACGGTGCGTGGGTTCTTTATGTGAGACATAGAATGTATCTTAGTATATAAATAGAAACAAGGTGGGGTGTATGACAAAGACTCCACCACATGGCCAGACCATGCTAGTTACGTTGGTTAGCCTGTGTACCGTTACATGGGTTGGCATACACAGGTTGAATCTGTATACAAGAACATAGAAACCATACATGAAGCGGACCCCAGATAGAAGAAAATAGAATGTCACACAATTACACACTTTTTATATCTTCTTCTACATGACATGATCTTCAACACGGTCCATTGTACATGAGTAGTACCCGTGTTTATAGGAAATGACATGTTACCTTTCTACATGTCATCTACATTTCTGTACATTGCTTAATATTACTATCCACCAGTCCATGGACACGTTTCATTAAGGTTAGTGACCCCATTGCTCATTCCCCCGAATATCAGGTATTATTTCCATCCACAGAAGTACTTCCCCCTTCAGTTAGACTTTCTGGACAGATTAGGATTCCCTCTAGAGGCCCAGATAGAGATCCTCAATCCATTTTTATGCCCTAGGTAGATTAAAGCTATCAACTTGAAAAATCCCACCAGACATCATTATTATACATAGAAGGTGAATCTAGATGTGTCTTGGTATATTACAAGTATCTAGAAGTGATCATATTCTGTGTATCAGGATCTTTCCTCCCTCAAGAGTGAGTTCTCCTAGATTGAGTGCATATATTCACACTTCAAATCTATATGTGCATTTATATCTCTAGTTACACATTCCTGATGAATGTACTTCTTGGATGGATGCCATCATACCAATCAGACTCGGGGATTGAGTTTTACACGACATGTGCATCATGGAATATTTTAAAAAAATCATTATCATGGGTATGCAGTCTTTGTGACTTACCTCTAGAATATGGGTCTAGGTTTCGAATATATCTATAAATGTTTTTATTGTTATATTTCCTTTATAAATATATTGTTTAGATCTGAATATACATTAATTTTTTATATATTTGTGGTTCTCTAGGTCCTCTACTGAGTATTGTTATACTATCCCCTACACGGGCAGTACCGACACATTTCATGTATTGTGCAGACGAGCGGCCTTTTGTTGGAGTCTATGGTTGAACAAGATCGGACTGAGATTTATAAGCTTCCTTATAGGCTGAGGTGATCTTAAGGCTATGACCAGTAGACCCAGAACCAATTTATTTCTTATAGGGTGGACTTTGTATTTTTAAGAATATTTTTCTGGTGGGATTGTATTTGAGCCCAATTTACATTACCCAATTTACTATCCATTGTACTATGTTGATTGGGTTTAGATGTGTGCATGCATTTTTTCCCTTAGTGGATTTCACATTTCAGCATTTGTGGGCATTGAGATGTGTGCATGTGTAAAGGTACTTAGCCGATGAATCCCATGTTAGTGATATTCCCACTCGATTTGATTCACTAGACCCTGACCTATTGGAGGTGCTCTGGGAGAGTTATAGTATGGAACCCACGTGGATGGGTCCTGAGAGAATTGTATAAGAGGTGGTTGGGTCTATCACAGAACGAATATTCTATGAGATTGTTTT
Source organism: Viscum album (assembly GCA_963277665.1). Taxonomy (NCBI): domain Eukaryota; kingdom Viridiplantae; phylum Streptophyta; class Magnoliopsida; order Santalales; family Viscaceae; genus Viscum; species Viscum album. The sequence continues at coordinate 1,740,127,105 of OY728128.1, read as the reverse complement.
GGGGAAATAGTGTTATGTGTTTCGAGTTTGGATTTTAGGCTAGAGAATCCAGTTTAGGTGCGGGCATCCGACATATCCATACAAAAGTACTATGAAAACCTAATTTTCAACACAATATAAAAGAAGACTAGTTGTAGGGAATGAAAAAAAATATGCACATGCATCATATAAGACTGGGATGTCTTTTACATACCCTTTTGTGTCAGTACTCCAGATATACTCTTTGATAGTGGTACATATTGTTTCCTTACAGTATGCCTCCACGATGCATACCCACTAGGATTCAGCGACTCGATCATGAGGATGACTCCTCAGTGAAGAGGTCTCAATTTAGGGACCAGTTCCCAAGGCCTTACCTCCAAGTGGTGAACCTATTATACCACCACCTGTGGAGAAACATGTGGGACCTGCAGTACAAGCAGACAAAGAGAGAAGTATGAGCACACTCTATTTTTTTAGAGATAGGGAACTCTCAGGATATGAGGTGAGCCCGACCCTCAGGCAGCGAAGGTCTAGATTGAGGCTGTGACCAAAGTTTTCTATCTCATGATGTGTAAGGACCCAAACAATTGAATGAATTTTTTTTCCAAATTTTGAACATTATTTTATTTTATACTCAACAAAACTATAACCTTTAATTAATGAAGTGGGTATAGTTAAAATGATACCATTTGGTTTCGAATGTCATATGATCGTTGGTCAATATGACCATTAGAAACTAAACTCTTAACATTATGAATGTTGTTTATAAATTCAAGTGATCATGTTAATTAATAAAAAAAGAGGAGTCGATGGCCTCATCTAATAGAATCGGTCCATACTAAGCCCATCTGTCGGATCTTGGGAAGGAGGTAGAATCACCGGGATTTGCACTGGACTAAGCCCAAGCTAAACTACATCATGTGAATCTTGAATGAATTCACATAACTGAGAAGTTCAAGCTAATTGAAATCACGAATACGATAATTTTTTCAGAGCCGCCCCATGAATCTCTCACCATAGCACCCCATACACTTAGGTCCTATGTAGGAGTTATAAGGGGCTATGTAACAGGGCCTTAGTTAATTTTAGAAATCCTTTTTTATAAATAAAATTTTTATTTATTATTCTTTTAAAATTTATGTATTTAAAATGTCTGGATAAGTAATGGATGAATTTATAGATGTTCTGTATAATTATTGAATTTTGGTAAAAGGTGAATTTTAAAATATTTTTTTATACTTTAAATAATTCATAATTTGAAATGATTTTCAAAAAATGGCCTTCTACTGTTGTGACCAGTAATAAATTTAGATTCTAATAAAATCAACATGACTTTTAGATAATAATAAAGTATTATAGTAACATACACTAATTAGTATTAATTAATAGTAATGAATAGTAAATCGGACAATAAATTATATACTTCACCCATGAATGTATAAAGACAATTTAGACATCTTAAAAGTGAAGAAATGATCATAGTACAGGTTTTGATATTTTTGTATATAACAAATATTTTTTTACGATTTTATAACTAATTTAATAATTTAGAATGAAAAATTATTTTCATAAAATGTAATAAAAAATTGTTACTTTATTGCATTGTGGATATATGATAATTTTACATGCCCATCATTACTTTTTCAAGGTGTTACAAAACAAGATATAGTTTAAGAGTTGTTTTTTTGAAAAAATAATAATTTTATTTAAAAATTAAATTTAAAAAAAATTCAAAATATATTTCCATAAAATGGAGTCCATTTTTAAATTCTGAGCATCTATATTAGGTTAAGTTTAATTTATTATATTTTTATCAACTGTTCTGTTTTTCAGTCAATATTATAGATACAGTTTTAGGTTTCAGTGTGTTTAATAGAATCATTAATGATGTAATCATGATGTAATAATTCTGGTCGACTTATGAATAGTAATATATGTTATGAGGTGTCACATTTGGCCAATACCATTGGAAAATACAATGGTAATGCCCATGGTTTTTAAAATACCACTGATGTGGTGTCCCTTGGAAATTAATTAAATATTCCATCACTTTTTCTATAAACACCAAGACCTTACCTCATTCCTTTCATTCCAAAAGACTCTAATACGAATTTATAGTATTTTTACCTCCCAATAAGTCCTACCAAGGATCCCTAAAGCCCCCCAATATCCCAACCTTCAAGCTTTCGAAGTCGCTTTTCATGGTAAGGGAACCATTCACCCTCCTCTTTTAAGTCATGACCTCCTTTATGTTATGTTTCATAGTTTCCATTTTATTATTTGAGGGTATTTTAGTATATATATTTCCAGCTATCCATTTTATGAAAAAATTCTAAGATACCCTTTCAGCTCTAATCAACTAATTTTCTATATCTTTATGTAATGTCATTAGACTGTCAATTGTATTGTAAATGAAATCGCATTTACTCTTTTCGTTCATGTTTCCTTTTCATGTGGTATGTCATTAAAATATCCACACCATTATCATATTTATATTTTATTATGTCCCTACACATTAAAATTATTCATTTATGGATTGTTGACCCTTTTTCCATCTTTTTTATTGTTTTCTAAAACATTATAATATAGTCGTTATGCTGTAGAAATTTGGAGTAAAAATTTCTATCTCTATCTCCCAAGAAATTATCTTATATTATTTATGTGAATACCTAGATCTATTTAGTTTAAATGGGTGGTCATAAAAGCATAAAAATTAAATTTTTGATTCTGGACATAGATATAACCCTCACTCCCTTTCCATGGGTTATAAATGACATAATAATCTTATTTTTATGAACTTTTAAAACATAAGGATTTTGAAATGAACTATCACGACCCGTCCTCGGGGCCCGTGCTGTGACTACCCCAAGCCCGCTTTCCATAGGCCAGGGGCTGGCGACTAGCACCAAGGTGTAAATCCCGATAAAAAGGGAAGGAATTGCCTTTGTAAAGTAAACAAGCACCACAGAGTAAGCAAGCGGAAAAGTAAACACTAAGTAAAAACAGAGTACAACTGTAAGTGTGGAAAAGTAAGTGGGCCAGTATACAAACCCAAACTGAAAGTAAAGTAAAACTCGAAAGGGAAAACAGAAACTGAAAAGTAAAAGCCGCTACACCGAGTTGTCCACTGCAAATCCCACCTGAAGGGTGGGTACAGATAGCTCCACTGCTCCTCAGGTCCCGCCGTTCGCTCTGAGTACGTTCCGCCTAGTGGTCTACCTCCAGGTACCGTCCTGCTTTGTAATCCTCGACCACGATCAACGCTGTCTGTCGTCTGCAACCAACACAACGTAGTGCAGGCATAGCCCGTGCAGGGGTGAGAATAAGCTACTCAGTAGGGACCCCGAGACCCCCGAAGGTCTCCCAAAATCCACAAATGATAAACCACAAAGGAAAGATACAATCACGAAGTAACAACCGACAGTGCTTAGGTATATACCCAGACATATACCTAAGTCATCAATTCCAATACGCTCCAACCTCCGAGCCCAAGTACAACTCAGTCCACACACGAAAGTATACGTATTCCACACAGGACAGCAAAACGTAATCCACACAGGATAGCACAACAAAATCCACACAGGAAAGAAAACAGGATTCAGTTCACACAGGTATACTTCTTCGAAAGATGATAGAGATGATCACTGATCCATCTAAGTCGTCAGACCCAAAAAGGATCGATAGGTACTAACCCCCGCAAAGACCCACACAGGATCGGGCCCACACAGGACCTGTAGGCGCTAGTTCACACAGGACCACTGAGCGCAGACCCACACAGGATCGGACCCACACAGGATCTGTAGCACTGATGCACACAGGATCGCTGAGTGCTGTAGTCGTCGTCGTCAAATCCACTAAGGATCTCTGTACTGTCGTCATCGTCGAATCCACTAAGGATCTCCACACAGTCGTCGTCGCAGTCACAGTAGCAGTCGCAGCCAGCTTTAGGGTTCCCGCACACAGCAAGCCCGTTCGGGAGGGTCCGCTCCACGAGCCGAGAGGCTGATACATCAACTGTCACAAAGTCCAGAGTTGATGTATCCAAAAGTTCCGTATCGTCAACAGGAACTCAACGCAATAGGCGGCGCATCAATCGGACGCCCGGTCTGAGAGTTATTGGCTTTTTCGTCCTAGGGGCCCGGTTGGTTTTTAAGGCAAAACCAACCCGACCGTACTCCACCTGCGTCCAAACCTTGGGCAGAGTATGCCAAAAGGTCCGTCTCACTAAGAGGAACTCAACAAAGCTGACGGCACATCAATCGGACGTCCGTAGATCAAGATATGAGTGTTTCCGCTCCGAGGGCCCGGTTGGTTTCGTGTACGAACCAACCCTTCCGAACTCAAAGTAATCCAAAACCTTTAGTTCGATATACAGAAACGACTGTCTCGATCCAAGGATCGCATCGCCGCTGACGGCGCGTCGTTTGGAGGTCCGTAGCCCGAGTTATGGGAATTTGAATCCAAACCGCTCGGTAACAGGGGTTTCGGGCCCGGGACGTCCCGGCCCGAGAACCCCCGGATGGCCCGAACCGGGTCGACCCGACCCGGATAGGGTCGACCCATCCCGGCATGGCCCGACCTGGTGGACCGGCCGGGTGCCGGTCCGGCGCAGCGCGCCGCGCGCTGCCGGCTCGGCCGAAGGCTGAGCTGCTAGAAAACGGGGGGCCGCCTGCACCCCCCTTTGTGAAACTGACCCCCCTCATTATGGGGGCAGTTTCACTTGCTGACCGAGGGAATTAATTTCCCCCGGTTTTCCTCCCTTCCGGCCGGCCCGACCTGGCCGACCGGTTCTCCCTTAACGGGACCGGCAAGGCCGGTCCCCCTTCTGATTTCCGACACCGGCGGCCCGACTGGCCGCCGGTCATCACGTTTCGCCACGGCCCGGAACCGGCCGTGGCCTTCATCATCCGGCGCGGTGCGACGGCACCGCGGCCCCGCTCTGGCCGCGACACCTTCAACTTTCTTCGACGCGGCGCGACGGCGCCGCGCGTTTCTTGCCGTATGATCCTACGCGGTGCGGCGGTACCGCGCCACACCCGTTTCAATCCACAACAAATCAACATGAAAAGGAAGAGGGTCGGCCGTGTTCATGCGGTCTGGCCCCCTCACGTTATTTGCTAACAATTGGACAAATTTCACGAAGAAATAATCACGGGTAGAAATCATGAACAAAGGAATAAAATAAACCCCTACCTCAGTTTCAAGTGTCGAGCACGTCAACAAACCGCCGAAGACAAGCGTCGCGGAGGTCGGGCGTCGTGGAAACTGAACGTCATTTTCGTTGACGTCTAGGTGCGTCCGAAGAGGTATGTCGTTGGAGAAGCTTCGTAAGCTGACAGAGATAATCCGAGGAGGAAACGGCGTCTCCTTTCGTTGACACCGAAAGAAGATCGAAGATGCGGCGTCGTCGATCTTTAGAAACACACCGGCTATGAAAAGGAGGAGCGGCGTTCATCGTCGGAGCTTAAGTGTTCTTCGTGTTCTTCGTCGTGGTTGAAGAAGAAGAAGAAAGCTCCCAAATTCTCTCAAGGTGGCTAGATAATTCTAACCAAAATAAAATAAGCTAAATCCTTATTTTATTTACACAAGAAAACCACTTTGAATTTCAAAGGATTGAAATTCAAACAACTCAACTCATTTAATTAAACAAGTTGTCAAGATTAATTAAAGAGGACTTATAGGGAGTTTAGAGGGAAGATGAAGTGTTAGGGTTCTTGTGGGCCCCACCACACTTAATCCTCTCAAGGTAGGTTAAGTGGATGTGGGTCCCACCCCTAACTCCCTTTGGGAGGTTATAACCAACTTGGTTAAAAATTAAATGTGTTTCCACATTTTATTTAATTTCCATTTAAATTCCCAAAAACTAACTCCCAACCCGCATAATACGCAACCTCGGAAAAGGTCTCCTTAAGAGAATATCGGCACTGCAAGTTCATCGGTGCCCTCGGAATTCGATTCCGGGAACCGGTTCAAATGTTAGAAATTCTCGCTCATTCGTTCACTGAACATACCCGAGCCAAACTTCGGAAATTGATTCCGAGCACTCCGGGCCTCAGAATCAGGTGTCGTTAGAAACCGCGTTCTTGTAAAATTCCAAAGAAAATTGAGAAAAAATTTCCCTTGAATTTTACGGGTCTTTAAATTACTCCCACCTCAGGGATTTACGTCCTCGTAAAGATACATCAAAACTAGGGAAACAAATGAGGGTACTGAGCACGCATCTGAGCCTCCCGCACCCAAGTGCTCTCCTGGAGATTCTCGTGCTACCATCTGCTGCGCACTAGAGAAATTGACCGTCCATGTAGGACCCCCTCCTGTGGATCCTCGATCTCCACCAAAACCTTCGTAAAAGTTGCCACATCGTCAACGTCAAGCTCCCCATGGTCAATGATGTATGTAGGGTCATGCACGTATCTCCTTAGCTGAGATATGTGGAAGACGTCGTGCACCCGATGCAACTGAGGTGGTAGAGCCAGGCAATAAGCCACCTCGCCAATCCTGCTGAGGACCTGGAAGGGTCCGATGAAGCGTGGAGATAACTTTTCGCCTTGGCCAAATCTCCATAATCCACGTCGAGGTGAGACATGCAAAAAGACGTGGTCTCCATCATCGAACTCTAGGGGCCTCCGCCTCCTGTCAGCGTATGACTTCTGCCGGCTCTGAGCTGTCCTCATCCGCTCCTGGATGACCTGGACCTTCTCTGTCATGGCTTGGACCATCTCGGGTCCCACAAATGCTAACTCCCCAGGGTCTGTCCAGAACAATGGAGATCTGCAAGGTCAGCCGTACAACGCCTCGTACGGTGCCATCCCAATGGTGGATTGGTAGCCATTGTTGTATGCGAACTCCACCAAGGGTAGCTGGTCCTCCCAACTACGACCAAAGTCGAGGACACATGCACGGAGCATGTCCTCGAGAGTCTGAATGGTCCTCTCCGTCTGACCATCCGCCTGAGGATGAAAGGCTGTGCTCAGACGTAGCTGCGTCCCGAACGCCTCCTGCAACCCCTTCCAAAGCCGGGAAGTAAAGCGAGCATCTCGGTCGGAGACGATAGAAGATGGCACACCGTGAAGCTATACAATCCCCTGAACGTAAATTTGTCCCAAGCTCTCCACTGAGCTCTACACTCTGATTGGTAAGAAATGAGCCGACTTGGTGAGTCGGTCGACAATCACCCAAATGGAGTTGTGACCTCTGGAAGTGCGTGGAAGTCCAGTCACGAAGTCCATAGATATGTCGTCCCACTTCCACTCCGGAACATCCAAGGATTGTACCAAGCCTGCTGGTACCTGGTGCTCAGCCTTCCCCTACTGGTAGGTGAGGCATCGAGAAACAAACTCTTCCACAGCCTTCTTCATGCCCGGCCACCAGTACTGTCGTCTGAGATCCTCATACATCTTAGCCACTCCAGGATGTACCGCCAAAGGAGAAGTGTGAAACTCTCTCATCACCTCCTCTCGTAAAGTAACTGGTACCAAGGTACGTCCTCTGGAAAGGATGTCGTGCTCTGCTCCAATGGAGAAACCATCTGGTGCCTGTCCTGAGGATATCTGTGCATGCCGCGTCTCACAGTCAGCGTCTCCATGTTGTACCTCTCTGACCTACTATAGTAGTGGAGGAGTGACTGTGAGACACTGAAGGAAGGCTGCTCCATCTCTATCCATGAAGGATATCTGCAAAGAGGCTAGCTTCTCTATCGCCTCCTCAAGTAGTTGAATGCTCATCCTCCTTCTGAGGGCATCGGCTACCACGTTCCCCTTCCCAGGAGCATAGACTTTCTCAAAGTCATAGTCCTGGAGTAACTCAAGCCATCGCCGCTGTCTCAGGTTTAGGTCCTTCTGTGAGAAGATGTACCTGAGACTCTGATCGTCAGAAAAGACTGTAAAGCGCTCACCCATCAGATAGTGTCTCCATGCCTTTAGAGCAAAGACCACTACTACTAACTCCAGGTCATGGGTAGCGTAGTTTTGCTCATGTGTCCTCAACTAACATGATCCATAGGCGATCATTGCTCGCTCCTACATCAGGACACATCCGAGTCTAGTCCCTGATGCATCGCAATAGACTACGTACCCTACTCCCTCCTCAGGCAACCTCAAGAAAGGTGCGCTGGTCAATCTCTGTCTCAGCTCCTGGAAGCTCTGCTGACAACTGTCTGACCACACGAAGGGTTTCCCCTTCTTCGTCAAAGCTGAGAGTGGTGCCGTAACTCTGGAGAAGTCTGGCACAAATCTCTGGCAGTATCCAGCTAATCCCAAGAAACTCTGCACCTCTATCATGCTCTTGGGTGGCTCCCAAGCTAACACTACCTCGATCTTTGCAGGATCCACTGTAACTCCCGCCTCAGAGATAACATGTCCCAAGAAGTGGACCTCACGTATCCAGAACTGGCACTTCGAGAGCTTACCATAAAGCTGGTGCTCTCGGAGTGTGTCTAGTACAACCCGTAAGTGGTAGGTGTTCTCCTCCTCAGTCGTCGAGTAGATCAAAATTTCATCGATGAAGACCACAAAAAATCGATCGAGGTATGGCTGAAATATCCTGTTCATGAGGGCCATGAACACTTCTGGAGAATTGGTTACGCCGAAGGGAATAACCAAGAACTCATAGTGGTCATACCGACATCTGAAGGCCGTCTTCTGCACGTCCTCGTCTCAAACTCTAAGCTGGTGAAAACCTGACCTGAGGTCTATCTTCGAGAACCACCATGCTCCCTTGAGCTGATCAAAGAGGTCATCAATCCTCGGTAGCAGATACGTGTTCCTCACTGTCACCTGGTTCAGGCGACGATAGTCGACACAAAGTCGCAAGCTCTCGTCCTCCTTCTTGGCGAACAATATCGGGGAAGCCCAGGGTGAAACACTGGGTCGGATGAACCCCTTTCCCTGCAAGTCCTCCAACTGTACCCGTAGCTCTTGAAGCTCAGCGGGGGCCATCCGATATGCTGGAGTCAATATCGGAGCTGTCCTGGGGTACAGGTCAATATAAAAGTCTACCTCTCTGTGAGGAGGTAACCCTGGAACATCGTCGGGAAAAACGTCTGCAAACTGATCCACCACTGCAGGAAAACCAGGACTCCGCACGTCAACTGCTCCTAGGATGAGGCTAGCCAACTGATGAGTGATGGGTTGTCCTCTCCTCTGCGGAAGTCCATCCTGTGCTGCAAAGGCTCCCTTCTCACCGGTGAAGGTGAACCTGCTCCCGTCGGTGCGTACGCATCGCAACTTGCGCCTAAAATAGTCAATCTGTGCATTGACCATAGATAACCAATCCATGCCCAAGATGACGTCGTAAGGCCTCGACGCTACTACAAGAAGATTCCAGTCAAAGCTCTCGCCTCCTAGAGTAATCTCACACTGCCGGCACCAGTGTGTAATCGTCGAGTCTACTCCTGTATGAGTCTCTAGCCGTAAGGATCGAGCCAACGGCTCTGTCAGAATCTCCGAGCTCTGAACAAGGGTAGCGGATATGAAAGAGTGACTCGCTCCTGTGTCTATAAGTACTGCAGCAAGGGTGGAATAGAGACAGATAGTACCTCAAATCATCTCGGGTGCACGGTGGTCGTAGGCCTATGCTGCCTGGAGCTGTTCCTGTCTCTTCCCTCCAGCTCCCTGTTGTATGGGTGGACCTCTTGGGGGTGGTGGTGGTAGAGCCTCAAAGCGTCGCCCACCACCTGCTGCTCGGCCAGCTCCTCTGCCTCGTCCGCCTCCTCCCTGCAGACCACCACAGTTGACCCTCTACCTCTATCTCGGTGGTCCCTCAACTGTCTGCTGCTCCTCGGCATGGCGGGTCGGGCAGTCACGAGCCATGTGGCCCTGCCCGCCGCACGAGTAGCATTGTCTGCCTCTCGAAAGACTGGCTCCGCGCTGTGTGCCCTGCACTGCTGAGCCAGTATCCTGAGGTCATCTACCTGAGGGTCTGGTCTTCCTGGACCCAAGAGTCATCCGTCGACTGCCTACTGCAGAAGACTCTGCTACGTTCCGCCCTGCAGTGGGTCTCGGCGCTGGTGTAGACTCAGCAAGAAAGCTCTAGATCAAAAGGACCCGCTCCAGTACTCCTGTCTAAGTCGGAATACGGAGGGAGATCATCGATTCCCTAATCTCGTGTCTCAAACCCTGCTCAAAGGTCCAGGCCCGGAAGAATAGGTCATGTACCATGTCGGTCGAGTAGCGCGAGAGATCGGTAAATCTCGCTGAGTATTGAGCGACCGTCATGCTGCCATGTCGCAGCTGAAGAAGCTCCTGAATGCGCACCACACGGAGGGTGGCTGGGTCGAACTCCGAGCAGAAGAGGCTCTCAAAGTCCGTCCAAAGTAGAGATGTCTCATCGTGCACCTGGAGCATCAAGCCCCACCATCGGCCTGCTGCTGCGTGCAGTAGGCTCGCAGTGAGGATCACCATGAGGTCTTCTGGTGTCCTCACTAGCGTGAAAACTCGTATGACTGCCTCTAGCCAGTCCTTGGATGCCTGGGGGTCCGTCTCCCCACGAAACCCGGGTGGTCACTGGCACTGAAACTCATGCAGTGCGCTGAGGTGACGTGCATCGTCAGCGGCTGGTCCTGGAAGTATCGGGGGCACGACGGGTAAAGCTACCGCCGGTGCCACTGCTGAAAAAAGGGCCCTGCACCGAGGCATCGTCGCTCGGTGGGATGTCATCACGCTCAACTCTTGGAACCCTAGCTGGCTGCCGTCTTGGGGCCATCCTGAAAAGGAAACAGGTGCGCCACGGTCAGAACAGTATACCTGGTGAGCGGATATAAAGTAACCACAAAGAAAACTTTGAAATACACATGCAATTAATGTTTTCATGCATTAAGTCAGAAATCATAAGTCAGGGTCCTGGTGTACGGATACGTCGGCCACCACACCAACACTGGACTCCCTGGACTGATAACCACACTGAATACGCTAAACACTATTGCTTCACATAGAAAAGATCAGAGTTCACGGTAGAACCGAACTCCTTTGATACCAATTTGTCACGACCCGCCCTCGGGGCCCGTGCCGTGACTACCCCAAGCCCGCCTTCCATAGGCCAGGGGCTGGCGACTAGCACCAAGGCGTAAATCCTGATAAAAAGGGAAGGCATTACCTTTGTAAAGTAAACAAGCACCACAAAGTAAGCAAGCGGAAAAGTAAACACTAAGTAAAAAAAGAGTATAACTGTAAGTACGGAAAAGTAAGAGGGACAGTATACAAACCCAAACGGAAAGTAAAGTACAACTCGAAAGGGAAAACAACAACTGAAAAGTAAAAGCCGCTACACCGAGCTGTCCACTGTAAATCCCACCTGAAGGGTGGGTACAGATAGCTCCACTGCTCCTCAGGTCCCGCCGTTCGCTCTGAGTACGTTCCGCCCAGTGGTCTACCTCCAGGTACCGTCCTTCTCTGCAAGCCTCAACCACGATCAACGTTGTTCGCCGTCTGCAACCAACACAACGTAGTGCAGGCATAGCCTGTGCAGGGGTGAGTATAAGCTACTCAGTAGGGACCCCGAGACCCCCGAAGGTCTCCCAAAATCTACAAAGGATAAACCACAAAGGAAAGATACAATCAAGAAGTAACAACCGACAGTGCTTAGGTATATACCCATACATATACCTAAGTCATCAATTCCAATACACTCCAACCTCCGAGCCCACGTACAACTCAGTCCACACAGGAAAGTATACGTATTCCACACAGGAAAGAAAAACGTAATCCACACAGGATAGCACAACACAATCCACACAGGAAAGCACACAGGATTCAGCTCACAGAGGTATACTTCTTCGAAAGACGATAGAGATGATCACTGATCCATCTAAGTTGTCAGACCCACAAAGGATCGATAGTTAATAACCCCCGCAAAGACCCACACAGGATCGGGTCCACACATGACCTGTAGGCACTGGTTCACACAGGACCGCTGAGCGCAGACCCACACAGGATCGGACCCACATAGGATCTGTAGCACTAATCCACACAGGATCGCTGAGTGCTGTAGTGTCGTCATCGTCAAATCCACTAAGGATCTCTGTACTGTCGTCGTCGTCGAATCCACTAAGGATCTCTGCACAGTCATCGTCGCAGTCACAGTAGCAGTCGCAGCCAGCTCTTGGGTTCCCGCACATAGCAAGCTCGTTCGGGACGGTCCGCTCCACGAGCCGAGAGGCTGATACATCAACTGTCAACAAAGCCCAGAGTTGATGTATCCAAAAGTTCTGTATCGTCAACAGGAACTCAACGCAATAGACGGCGCGTCAATCGGACGCCCGGTCTGAGAGTTATTGGCTTTTTCGTCCCAGGGGCCCGGTTGGTTTTTAAGGCAAAACCAACCCGACCGTACTCCACCTGCATCCAAAACTCAGGCGGAGTATGCCAAAAGGTCCGTCTCACTAAGAGGAACTCAACAACGCTGACGACACGTCAATCGGACGTCCGTTGCTCAAGATATGATCGTTTCCGCTCGAAGGGCCCGGTTGGTTTCGTGTACGAACCAACCCGGACGAACTAAAAGTAATCTGAAACCATGAGTGAGATATACCAAAACGACTGTCTCGGTCCAAGGATCACATCGCCGCTGACGGCGCGTCGTTTGGAGGTCCGTAGCCCGAGTTATGGGCATTTGAATCCAACCCGATCGGTAACGGGGGTTTCGGGCCCGGGCCGTCCTGGCCCGAGACCCCCCGGATGGCCCGAACCGGGTCGACCCGCCCCTGACAGGGTCGACCCAGATCGGCATGGCACGGCCTGGCCCGGCGCCGGTCCGGAGGAGCACGCCGCACGCTGCCAGCTCGGCCGAAGGCCGAGCTGCTGGAAAACAGGTGGCCGCCTGCCCCCACCCTTTGTGAAACCGGCCCCCCTCATTATGGGGGCCGTTTCACTTGCTGCCCGGGGGAATTAATTTCCCCCGGTTTGCCTCCCTTCCAGCAGGCCCGACCTGGCCAGCCAGTTCTCCCTTAAATGGACCGGCAAGGTCGGTCCCCCTTTCAACTTCCGACACCGGCGGCCCGGTTGGCCGCCGGTCTTCTCGTTCCGCCGCGGCCCGGAACCGGCCGCGACCTTCGTCGTCCGGTGCGGTGTGACGGCATCGTGGCCCTCTGCCACGGCCCTGCTCCAGCCATGGCTCCTTCAACTTTCTTCGACGCAGCGCGACGGTGCCGCACATTTCTTGCCGTATGATCCTGTGCGGTGCGACGGCACCACGCCACACCCGTTTCAATCCACAACAAATCAACATGAAAAGGAGGAGGGTCGGCCGTGTTCGTGCGGTCCGGCCCCCTCGCGTTATTTGCTAACAATTGGAAAAATTTCATGAAGAAATAATCACGGGTATAAATCATGAACAAAGGAATAAAATAAACCCCTGCCTCGGTTTCAAGTGCGGAGCACGTCAACAAACCGCGGAAGACAAGCGTCGCGGAGGTCGGGCGTCGCGGAAACCGAACGTCATTTCCGTTGACGTCGAGGTGCATCTGAAGAGGTACGTCGTTGGAAAAGCTTCGTAAGCTAATGGAGATAATCCGAGGAGGAAAAAGCATCTCCTTTCATTGACACGGGAAGAAGATCGAAGATGCGGCGTCGTCGATCTTCGGAAACACACCTGCTACAAAAAGGAGGAGCGGCGTTCTTCATCGGAGCTTAATTGTTCTTCATGTTCTTCGTCATGGTTGAAGAAGAAGAAGAAAGCTCCCAAATTCTCTCAAGGTGGCTAGAGAATTCTAACCAAAATAAAATAAGCTAAATCCTTATTTTATTTACACAAGAAAACCACTTTGAATTTCAAAGGTTTGAAATTCAAACAACTCAACTCATTTAATTAAACAAGTTGTCAAGATTAATTAAAGAGGAGTTATAGGGAGTTTAGAGGGAATATGAAGTGTTAGGGTTAGTGTGGGCCCCACCACACTTAATCCTCTCAAGGGAGGTTAAGTGGATGTGGGTCCCACCCCTAACTCCCTTTGGGAGTTTATAACCAACTTGGTTAAAAATAAAATGTGTTTCCACATTTTATTTAATTTCCATTTAAATTCCCAAAAACTACCTCCCAAACCGTATAAAACGCAACCTTGGAAAAGGTCTCCTTAAGCGAATATCGGTTCTGCGAGTTCATCGGTGCCCCCGGAATTCGATTCCGGGCACCGGTTCAAAAGTTAGAAATTCCCTCTCGTTCGTTCACTGAACGTTCCCCAGCCAAACTTCGGAAATTGATTCCGGGCACTCCGGGCCTCAGAATCAGGTGCCGTCAGAAACCGTGTTCTTGTAAAATTCCAAAGAAAATTAAGAAAAAATTTCCATTTAATTTTAAGGGTCTTTACATGAACCCCATTTCATTTATTCTCTATGGGTAATTAATGAAATGTTTTATTATGATATATGTGGGTCACATGAAAATAAATACATATTATGTTTGTGCCCTGATAGAGCTCTAAGGCATTGGGTGATGAATTAATCTCTAAAGATGACAAGTTTCACGATACCTTGGTGAATAACCTTGGTATTATTGTATAACACCTTGGGGGTGGACCTTGGTGATATGTTCATGAATTTCTAAATGTAATGTTATATCCACATATTTAGGTGATGATTCATGTTATTTTTATTATGATATTCCTATTTTCCCATTGCTCATGTCTTATGGTTTTTATCAAGTTCTTATTGATATCACAAGTAAAACGATTCCCCTTCTTTCCTTACTAGGCTTTAAGATGACAAATTCCTTTGATGTATTTCTCGAGGTTATGAGATGTAGTAATTGTACATAGGATGAACTTTTAAAAAATATTTTATAGGGTATTTAAGAGGGTTTTTTAATTTTTCATTTTTTACTATTCCTGACTTCCAAGACACTAGACTTTAACGAAACTCTGTTTGTAAAATGTAATGAAAAGTTATGTAATAAAAAAGTTGGATTCCATAGTTGGTTTCAAAGGATAGATTGGTTATTTTTTAAAATTTTTCTATTAAAATTTTAGGAAGACTCAAATTGAAAAGTTTAAATATAGGAAAACATACTGGTATTTTGGTAAGTATTGAGTATGTGGTTTAACAAGAAAATACATCCCTGTCAGGATATGAGCAGGTAGAGGCAGCTCTAGAACAAATGTACCTAAAAGTAAAAACTCCGAAAAGGAGTTTTGGGCTTAACTCGAGGTATCTTGGTACTCAAAAAGGGGAATTTCTACACTCTTGGTTACGACACTCCCGGGGGGGATATGTTTGCTTAATCATATTCTTTTTATGAATCACTATGAAGGATTTATAAAGAAATGTAATTGTTTAAAGCATGTTGTTTTACGACATAAAACTTTTTATAGTTAAAAGATTTGTAAATCAAATAAGTTTCAAACCAAGGTTTTATTGTTTTAGAAAATTGAGGGAAATAGGAGGAACCATGAAAATTGTGACCGTAATGAACCATGAACCGACGGACCTATGATGGAAGAAATAATGGAAACATTCATGTGAATGATGAACCAACTGACTCATGTTATGGGAAATAACATGAATCATGCTGAGAGATGAATCTCATTGAAAATGGAATAACATTATATTGAGTCTTTTATGTGTCAAAAACCACCATCCATTAGTGGATCGACCGACCCATTGATTTATGATTAGTGGATCAACTCTATAGAGAAGATCTTTTTTGTGTTCCAGTGTTCAGAGAAATATAAGGTCAACCTGGATATCTATCGCTTAGAGGGAGAAGCTGATCAGTTGTGGGAACTGATTAAAAACATGAGGCCCAGAGAAGAGGTTTAAGCTATGGATTGGGAAGAGTTCAGTGGGATATTATTCAGTTATTATTTTCCTCATTCCATGAAAAACATAACAGAGAAGGATTTTCATGAGCTGAAGAATAAGGTGGATGAATCTGTGGGAATCTATGAGATAAACTTCACATGAATTTCCCGTAACACCTCAAGCATTGTCATGGATCCTATTTTAAATGTTTATAGATTCTATGGTGGACTAAGACCTTATCTATGGAAGAATATCTCCATATGAGGCTATGACAGCTATGAGGATATTGTGTGGAGTGTGATGAAAGTTGAACTAGATTTTAGTGAGACTTATTGGTCTCATAAATCCAATGAAAAGTATAGATTTATGTTTCCAAGCTTAGGGAGGATGTTTGATTAGGGAAGAGGAGGCAATCAAGTGCAACGTCCCATGTGTAATAAATGTTGGATGAATCACTCAGGAAAATTCATTATTAGGAGGGAGATGTGATACAAGTGTGGAAGAGATGTCTATATCATGCAGAATTGTCATAGTGAGGTGAAGCCTCAACTTCCCAACACTAACGAAAAGGGGTAGATGTTGTGGGCCCTACCTGATGTGTAATTCTATATGTGTGGACAACTTGGGAACATTTCCAATCACTATCCAAATTTGAGGGTAGTGGAGGGGAATCACCATCCACTTTAGCAAAGACCAAGTGTGTGTGGTCATTATTTTGTACTCACTATGGCTATAGTTGAAGTTCCAAATGATGTGGTGGCAGGTACTCTTGTTGTTCTCTCAAAGTACTTTGTTTTATTCTGGTTCTACGCATTCTTTTAATTCCTCCATGTTTGAAAAGAATTTAGAATCAATCCCCAATTTGATAAAAGTAGAGTTTTCAATCAAGACGCCTAGTTGAATTATCCCAGAATCGACAGTGTTTATAAACTCTAGTGTTTAATTTAGTGAACATAAACTCATCTAAAATATAGTAGTCATTCCCATGATGGAATTTGACATTATAATAGGGATAGACTATCTTTTAATTTATAATTCTAAGATCAAATATAGAAGCAAAAAAATATAAAAAGTCTTGAATGGAAATCCAACAGTTATCTTCCAAGGAGAGATATCTCAATCTGGTATTTTCCTAGATGAACCTTTTATATATTTCTTTATAGAGTTGATTAGTGAATAATAGGATGACAATGAGAATATAAAGATATAAAATGACATCATCATCTAGGAATATGTTGACATATTTCCTAAAAAGTTTATAGGACCTACCCCAGAATGATAGGTAGAGTTCTCCATTGAACACGTACTTGGATATCATCCGATCATATAGGATGGAAAATGTAGAGAAGGGGGAATTAAATAAGAAACTCCAAGATCTTTTAGAGAAGTGTTTTATCAGACCGAGTGTGTCTCCTTGGTGATAACCTGTTCTCTTTTTGAAGAAGAAGGATGGATCAATGCAGTTATGTATAGATTATAGAGAACTCAACAGGATCATATAGAAGAAAAAATAACATATTCCAAGAATTGATGATTATTTGACCAACATCATGGGGATCAATTATTTTTTAAGATAGATCATGTATATGGTTATCATCAATTGATGGTGAAGAAAGAAGATATTCTAAAAACTGCCAACTTATCAAGATATGGGCATTATGAGTTTGTTGTTATCCCCTTCAGACTGACTAATTCACCTGCTATATTTATGGATTTGATTAATAGTGTATTTAAGGACTATATTGATATCTTTTTAGTGGTTTTTTTGATGATATTATGATATGTTCCAAACGTCGTGAGGAGAACGAAGATATTATAAGGGTTATTTTGAAAACTCTATATAAGGAGAGGATTTTTGGAAAGTTCAGTAAATGTGAATTCTGGTTAGAATAAGTTTCTTCTTTGGGGAACATTGTTACTAATGAAGGAATCATAGTTGACCCTGTAACAAAAAAGGTTGTAGAGGAGTGGCCCCAACCTACTAAAGTAACAAAATTCCTAGTTTCGTTGGATTGGTACGGAAGTATAGGAGGTGTTTGAAAAAATATAAATAACATTATAATTCATTATCCATGTAACTTGAAAATAGGTCAAGTTAATCTAGAAAAAGGAGGGTGAGGAATGTTTCCAAGAGCTGAAGAAGATATTGGTTATTACACCCCTGTTAACTTTTTCCGAAAGTGGATAAGGGTTCATTATTTTTAGTGATGCATCTCAGAAAGGTCTTGGGTGCATCCTCATGAAAAATGATAAGGTCATTGCTTATGCATCTCGGTAGTTGAAGAATCATGTGAAGAACAATACTACGCATCATATGGTTCTAGTTGCAATCGTTTTTGTTATGATGATATGGAGGAACTATCTTTATGGGGGAAAATGTGATATACACAAAGACCATCAATTTTTGAGGTATATTTTCACAAAAAATGAATTGAACATGAGAAAAATAAGATGGTTGTAACTTCTTAAATATTATTATTGTTCAATTCATTATCATCCCTGAATAGAAAACAAATTCATTGATGCATTAAGATGGAAAGAACTAGTTGTTCATTCTATAATGAGTATTCAATGAGATCATTTGATCAATGACCTAGTAAAGATGGACATGGGAATTATAAGGGTTGGTACATCATCAACTATATCCCAAATGATTTCTGAACTATCATTATTGGAGAAGATCAAGAAAGCTAAGAAATAGGCACCTTTATTACAGAAGAAGTATTAGGATGTGAAGGATTGGAAGTTACTTGAGTTCAATTTTGATCAAGAAGGTGTACTGAAATTTCATTCAAGACTATGGGTTCCATCTATTCTAGAAATAAAGAAGGAGCTCAGGGATGAAGCTCATAGGTCTACATTCCCTATACATCATGGAAGCACAAAAATGTATATAGACATTCATGATCACTAAGGGTGGGATATTATGAAAAGGGAACATGCTGACTATAATTCAAGGTGGCTAGTATGTCAGCAATTGAAGGAAGAGCCAAAAATTTCTAATTGGTTGTTGAATCCACTACCTATACCCGCTTGGAATTGGGATAATATCACTATGGACTTCATCATTGGCCTGCCAAGAACATCCAAAGGAAAAAATGTGATATGAGTTTTTGTGGACCGTCTCACCAAGACTTACAATTTAATCTCTATTCAGGATGATTTCTCTCCTGATAAACAAGAAAGAATTTACGTAAATAAAGTAGTAAGGATACCTGGAGTTCTATTTTCTATCATATATGATCATGATCCAAGGATCACATCAAAATTATGGAGAAGTCATCAACAAGCTATGAGCACTGAATTAAATTTTAGTATGACCTATCAACCCCAAACTGATGGCCAAACCGAATAGACTATCATAACACTCAAGGAATTGTTGAGAACATGCTCAATGGAATTTAAAGGAGATGGGGTCAACATATCCCTTTAGTGGAGTTCTATTACAAGAATAGCTTCCACTCGATCATTCAAATGGAATCCGACAAACCTCTATATGGGAAGTGATATCGAACTCCTATTGGTTGGGATGAAGCGGGTGAGAGAAAACTTCTTGGGCATGATCTTGTGCAAGAGATGACAGAAACTTTCCACACCATCTAGAAACACATTAAGGCTGATCAATGTTAGCAAAAGAGATATTCTGGAAACCATCAAAGGGACATGGAGTTTGATGTTGGTGAATAATTATTTCTTTGGATTTCACCTTGGAATAGTGTGTTGAGGTTTGGAAAGAAATGGATGCCCAGTCCAAGGTACATTGGACAATATTAAATCCAAGCTCGTGTGGGTGGAGTGTCCTATCGACTTGTTGTTCCTCCAAATCATGCCCAGGTTCATGATGTTTTCCATGTTTCCATCTTATGGATTTACATACCTGATTCTTTATATGTACTACATAAAAATATGGTACAACTCGAACATGACCTCTCTTATTAAGAGCTTCCAGTAGAGATCTTGGATTGTAGATACAATGATCTACGCCAAAATATGACCCACCTTGTTATGTTTTTGTAGAGGAACCACAAATGCAAAGAAACCACATGGGAACCAGAGGAGTCTATAACACAGAAATACCCACACATTTTCTCTTATGAGGGTATGAGTTAATATTTCAGGGATGAAATTTATTAAGGGGGGAAGAATGTAACGCCCCGAAATTTTGAATAAATTTTGGCTCCAAATTTTTTGTCTTATTTTATTTTTTACCCAACAAAAATATATCACTTAATTTATTAATTGATTATAATTAAAATGATTTGGTTAGTTTTTGACTGTTATATCATTGTTCATAAATATGAACTTTGGAAACTAAACTCTTAATGTTATGATTATTGTTTATAAATAAATGTGATCATGGTTAATTAAATATAAATAAGAGTTTATGGACTCATCCAGTAGACTTAGGCTGTATGAATCCCATCTGTTGGATCTTGGGACGGGGGTATCATCAGTGGGTTTTCTTTGGACCAAGCCGAAGCCAATCATCATTATGTGAATCTTGAACAAACCACCTAAGGGAGAAGTTTAAGATGATTGAAATCACAACTTCAACAATGTTCTATGAGACACCCCATGATTCTATCACCCTAGCACACCATACTCTCGTGTACTATATATGTGTTATAAGGGGATATGTGACAAGGCCTTAGTTACTTTATGTAATAATTTTGTATAATTAAGATTGTTATTTATTTCTCTGGTAAAAAAATTTTACTTCAAATGTCCAGATAAATAAAGGATAAATTTATATATGTTCTATATTATTGATGAATTTTGAAAAAAGTGGTATTTTAAAATATTTTTGTATTCTTTAAATAATTAATAATGTGGAATGATCTTCAAAAAATGGTCTTCTACAGTAGTGATTAGTAAACAATTTAGAGTCTAATAAGACTGACATGATTTTTAATGAATAATAATGTATGAATAGTAAGATACCCTTATGAATACTAAGGATAGTAAAGAATAGTAAATTGGCCAAAAAATTGAAAATTCATCCATGAATATGTAAATTCAATTAAGACATCTTTAAACTGAAAAAATGATCATAGTATAATTTTTTATATTTTTGTATGTCATAAATATTTTATTTACAATTTTAAAATTTATTTAACAATTTAAATTTAAAATTTATTTTAATAATACATAATAATAAATCATTTTGTTATTGTCTTATGATTATGCGATAATTTTATGGGACTTTGATTAATTTTCCCAGGTGTAACAAAACAAGTTATAGTTATAGAGTTGTTTTTTAGAATAAATAATTATTTTATTTAAAAATTAAATTAAAAATATTTAGAAAATTATTTTCATAAAATGGAATTCATTTTTGAATTTAGAGTATCTATATTAGGTTAGGGTGAATTTATGATATTTTTATAAAATATTTTGTTTTTATGTGAATAGTAAAAATACAGTTTTAGGTTTCGGTGTGTTTAATGACATAATTAATGATGTAATCATGATGTGATAAATCTAGACGAATTATGAATAGTAAGATATTTTATGAGGTATCCCAAGTGTCCAATACCATGGGAAAACCACTGTTATTGCAAATACCACCGATGAGGTGTCCCTTGAAAATTAATTAAATATTCTCTCACTTTTGCTATAAATATCAGGACATTCCCTCATTCCATTCATTAGAAAATACCCCTCAATGAAGTTATAGTCAAATTACCTCCCAATAGGTCATCCCATGGTTCCCTCAAGCCCCCCATGATCCCAACATTTATGCTTTCGATGTCACTCTTCAATGTAAGGGAACCTTTCACCCTCCTCTTATATCATGAATTCCTTTATGTTATGTCTTATAGTTTCCATTTCATTATGTGGGGGTATGTTTTTCTATATCATTATTTCTAAAAATTTTATTTCTAAATTATGAGACACCATTTCTTCTCTCATCAACTGGTTTTCTGGATTTTTATGTAACGCCATTAGGTTACAAAATATTTTGTAAAAGAAATCACGTTTTCTCTTTTCTTTCAATTCATCTTTTCATGTTTAATGTCAAAAAATATCCTCAACATGATATTATATATATTTTTTATATCCCTATATATTAAAATGATTCATTTATGTATGGGATAACCTTGTCCCCTCTTTTTTTCTAAAACCATGTTATATAGCCATTATGCTGAAGAAATTTCATATCAAAATTTCTCTCTCTTTCTCTCGAGAAGTTTTGTTACCTTATTTATGTGAATTCAAAAATATATTTTATTTCTATGTGTGTTTATAAAGACATAAATCTTATATTCTTGATTTGTGAAATTACATAAATATATCCTCTACTCCCTTTCCATGGGTTATAAATAACATAATGATCTTATTTTTAATAACTTTTAATACATCTCAATTTTGAAATGAAAAGCATTTATTTTATTCTATATGGGTTTTTTATGAAATTTTTTATTATGATCTATGTTTATCACATGAAAATAAAGACATATTAACGGTACACCCTGATATTTCTCTAATACATTGGGAAAATAAATAATCTCTAGAGGTCACAAGTTTCACAATACCATGGTGAATAAACATAGAAATTGTTTATAACACCGCAGTGATGAACCATGGGGATATATTCATGAATGTATAAATGAAATTTTTTATCAACAAATAAATGTCATTATTAATTTTCTTTTTGTTATGAGATGCCTCTTTTTCAATTGCTCATGTCTTATTTTTTTCATCAAGTTCTTATTGATATTAAAGGTAAACTGATTCCCATTATTTCTTTATTGGGCCTTCAGCTCACCCTTTACTTCGATGTATGTCTCCTGGTTATGAGATGTTGTAATTGTACATTGGATTAATGTTTATAGAATATTTTCTATGGCATTTAAAAGGGTGTTTTATTTGTTCATATTTTATTGTTCTAGATATCCAAGAAACTAGGATTTAAAGATCCTCTTTTTGTAAAATGTAATGAAATGTTATGTAATAAAAAGGTGGGATTTCATTTGATGATACCAGTAGACCCAATGGTGATCCTACTAATTATCCTTATTCATGGATCAACATGATATTGTTGTATTATTAAAATAAAAACTCATGACGAGTAGACACTTTCATGGAAGGTGTTTGAGCGACAATTTTGGGAGGAGTTCTCTCTGGTTATACTGAGAGTAATGCGTATCTAGGGGCTTCTTCCACTCCATCAAAGACACCTTGTTGTAGTCATCTGTAGTAATATTGGTGCAGTGACCTCAGAAATATGCAGAAAACATAAAGAATAGGGTTCAAGATAGTGGGAGATGTCATAAAAGGATTGACAATAGTGAATCTGCGGTCTAGGGCTCTCAAGATAGATCCAGCCATCCTAGGGAGAGGTGATCCTACAAATGTTATGGAAAGGAGCATCTTGTTATAGAATTTCCAACCCATCTAACTACTGATAGTTTTGCAGTGGATGGACCATTGGTCCATAGGGATAGGTTATAGTTTCATTTGGAACCTCTTGGTGGAAACGTTGAGGCCTTATGATGTAATTCTCGCTATGAATAGGTTATCTTCAGTCCATGCCCACATTGAGAGATTTAGAAAAAGAGTGCAGTGTTTCCATGGTGATGGAATGATATCTTTCTTTTTTAGGGAATGTAAACTCGGGATGCATAGAATGTGCTTCTACTTAAGAGGGTGCACCTAATCAATCATGAGTTGGCCAACCTTACCCTTAGAGTTGTAGATTTTGTGAGAATTTGATTCCCAACAGTATTTGTGCAGTATGAGGACATTTTTCCAGAAGATGTTCTTAGACTACCTCCCCATTGGAAGATTGACATCTACATCGACATACACATGGGGACGACACTAGTATCTTCACTGGTGTATCAGATATCTTCCACAAAGATTCATAAGATGAGGGTGAAGTTAGAGGATTTTCATAGGAATGGATTTATATAACACAGTGTTTCACCTTGGATGGTCCTAATTTTGCATTCCATGAAGAATGATGGGAGTTTGAGGTTGTTCCTGGATTATCAGCACCTTAACTAGGTCACAGTGAAAAACAAGCATCTACTACTAAGTATTGAAAACCTCTTTGATCAGTTGTTAGGGGAGAGATGGTTCTTGAAGGTTACCCTTTGATCAGGTTACCTCCTGTTACAAGAATGAGACGAAGATATCCTGAAGATGGCTTTTAGATGCCACTAAGGTCTCTATTTGTAAATGTCTATTCCTGTTTTCGTAAAAAATGCCTGCATAATGTTCATGGAACTTAAGAACCGGATCATCCATCCATACTTATACTAGTTCATAGTAGTCATCATTGACGACAGACTTGGGTACTCATTGTAACAGGTGGAGCAGGAAAGACACCTCTGGGTGGATCTGGATGTACTCTAAGAGAACCAATTTATGGGAATCTAACAAAGGGATAGTTTTGTATACATGAGGTCCATTTTCTAGGTAGTTTATCTCAATAGATGGAGTAGGGGTGGACACAACCATGGTCGAGTAGGTCTTATCATGGGATCCACCCAAGAGAATGAAAGAGGTGTGGAACATCCTTGGAATTGTAGGATACTACCAGATATTTATCCCATATATCTCTTAGAAACCATCACTAATGTTCGTATTGACCCTAAATGGGAAACCTTTTGAATGGACAGAGAAGTGCCCGCACGATTTCTATCAACTGAGGAAGAGTTTAACGAGTATACAAATCATAATATTTCTAGATGAGGGTACTGAGTACGTAGTTTTTGGCGATGCATCTAGGTATAGGCTTCTCTGTGTACTAATGCATAGATAGGTGTTAATTGCTTATGGTTTAGTCCAGCTAATGTTGGATGATAAGAACTATAGTACCCATGGTCATGAGTTGGCAGTAGTAGTCTTCAGGTTGAAGATGTGGCGACACTACTAGATGGGTGAACAGTTTATCACATACTATGACCAAAATATCCTCATGTACATATTCTCATAGAAGGATTTGAATCTAATGTTGAGGCTATGGATAGAGTTCTATAGGATTATGACTTTGATATTGTCTATACATTTGGGAAGGGAAAAGTTGTAGATGATCCTCTCAGTTGGAATTCAATTTTACAGCTGTTAATCATGTTTTCAATGTCATTGGACTCTCTACAGTTATCCTTCATTAAATTATATGATGCAGCTTATCTCTATTGGATGGTTGTCACCACTACACTCTTATAGTGAGTCAAGGAGACACTATTCAGGGATAACAACTGTGAGACATTACATGCACTGTTGTCCACGAGACATTATCCTGATGGATATTCCCAAGGTGGGGATCACATTTCCATTTTTAGAGGGATAAATCTTGTACTAGCAGCATTACGGGAGGATGTTATGAAGGAGTTTTATACATCCCACTTTGTGTTATATCCTATAGTGGGAAAAATGTACCAGGACCTCTGATTTCAGTTCTAGAGGAAGGATATAATGAAGCAAGTAGAAAATTTCATTTCATGATGCCTTATGTTCCATAAAGTGAAGGATAGAACTATGTGAATGCATGGTTATCTCATCCCCTAGAAGTTCGGGAGTGGATGTGGGAAGGAATATCGATGGACTTCATGACTGGAATAACCTAAACATATAGGGAACCCAATTCCATCTAGGTGATCACTTACTAACTCCCCATGTCATCCCACTTCCTAGTTATCAGGGAGAAGATTCTATTAGATAGATTGGAATGCCTCAACATGTAGGTTATAGTTTGGGTTAATGGAGTCCCTTTTATAGTAGTCTCATATAGTGATGCCTTCTTCACATCACGATTGTGGAAGGGAATTCAGAAGACAATTGGGACACAACATTGACTAAGAATAGTGTTCCATCCTTAGATAGATGGTCGGATGGAGAGAACAATTCTTGTTCTAGAGGTTATTTTGTGGGCCATTATCATGGACTTTGGTCACAATTGGGAGGACCAACTACCTCTGGTGGAGTTTTCATACAATAATAGCTAACACTCCATCATCGTTATGGCTCAGTTTTTGGCTTTATATGGGCCACCCTATTGGTCACTGCATTGCTTCATCCACCCTGGAGAGTCATCACTCATGGCTCTACAATTAGTGTGATCTACCACTAAGAATGTGAAAATCATCCAAGAGAAGATGAAGAATACATAGAGCGAGAAGAAGTCTTGTGCTGAAAGGCGGTGGAGACCTCTAGAGTTTGATGAGGTTGATCATGTTTTCAATCAAGTCTCACTTCAATGTGGGTTGTGGAAATTTAGACAAGAAAACATGTTGTCTCTGAGGTTCTTTGTCCTTTTTCAGATTCATTTTAGAGTTGGTGAGGTGGATACCGCCTAGCTCTATCATCATAGTTACTTTGGGTTCATGAATTCTTCCACATTTCATAGCTAAGGAGGTACGTGCATGACCCATAACACATCATCAAAATGGGATACCTGAACATTTAGAATAAAGAAACCTTTGTAGAGTACCCAGTGGAGATTGAGGATTGATAGGAGAGGATCCATTGTGGGTGAGTGATTCCATTTTTTCTTGTCTCACAGTAGAATAGGGACCTTATAGAAATCATGTGGGAGTGGGAGGCTCAGATTCATGGGTTGTACCCACATCTATTTGAGTGACATTTTTGAAATTTTGGGATGTAAAATCCCTAATGTGGGTATACTTTAATTTGTTAGATTTTCAATTCGTCATTTTTAAATTTTATATGTAATTATTAATAGTTCAGGCCTTGCAACGATGTTCCATTTTGAGGCCTAGAGATACTAGAATAATTTTTTGAAATAAATTAAACATTTAATTAGTGTGTGTGATAAGATTTCCATAGAAAGTGGAATAACATTTAAACTTGTGCTTGAATATGAAATCTGAAGTCACCGTTGCATTTAGAGTAGTGACTTTACCTTATGAAAGTACTATAATTGACCGACGTGGGTCGACTTTAAATGTTAGTTTTTGGGAATTTAAGAAAATAAATAAATTCAAGTATTTATTTTATTAGATTTTCATCAAAAAAGAGACAAGATATTTTTAATAATCTATTAAGAAGAATCCCCAGTGTTATTCTAATAACCATGAAATTCTCATGAGGAGTGGTGAGGAGATCCCTAGGAGAAACCTCTCGACAATGAATAGTGATGAATAAATATTTCGTGAATTGTAGTGCCAACAGAGTCATTGGATCTCATTGACAATGGTAGCACAAACCCTCTTCACTAGGAATTGATCCAAACACAAGGTGTGAGTTTTGGTTTTAATTTTTTCCATGTTCATTGACTAAACTTCGAACATGAATCAACCCACAAACATGTTGACTTATAGATCATTCATTCTTGCAGGAGGGTTTTTTAATGGGTTTATTTTGGGATATTCCATGATTGATTTCAATTATATTTTTTTTATCCATTTGATACTTCTAACCGGTGCAGATCAAACTCGTGAAAAACGATGGTGGAAGTTCGTTAATCAATTTTTTATTTGGATTTATTCTCTCCTTTGGACCATTAATTCTTTATGTTTATAATAGAGTTATAAAAAATGGTTCATTTCACATGTTTTGTACAACACTGTGGTCCCAAATTATAGATTTGATATCATGATGACCTAATGGAAGTGTGATGATGATGGCGAACAATGAATCAACATTGATCAAAACAAACTGTTCTTCAACCGTCCTCCACATGGATGATTAAAACACATATTTAGTGCAAATTATATGCCTCAAACTTACCAAATAGGTATTTACATGGAATGGTGGCCTCAAACCAATAGATTCATGTAAATTAGAAAGACAAATTGAGAATTGTTGCTTCACCCAAAGTGAAAAATGATGAGCTTCATTTTCTGAAAAAATGGGAAGAAAATGTAATTTACTATGAAGAACACACTATGTGGGGATGGGTCAATGTCATCTGGGGTTTCCAAATTTTAGAATATGAATAACACAATGTGTTTCCCGTAGGACAAAGTTTGCTGGCACTGCTCAGTAGTGCAAAGGGTTTCGGGTGACAGGAAAAGATGACATGGCTTGTGAAAGTAGTAACACAGCGTATGGGTACTTACGTGAGACTCAGTGTGTATCTTGGGTGATACACGGACACATGGTAGAGTACACGACATGTACTCCACCATACATCCATACCAGGCCAGTTACACTGGTTACCCCATGTGTCGGTACACAGGTTGGCATACACGGGTTGAAGCTATGTACAGGAACATTACAAGCAAACAAGGAGAAGATCCCAGATAGCAGGACACATGTTGTCACACTAATACATTCCATGTATATATCTTTCTAGAGGACATTCTCATAAACACAATTCATTGTTCATGGGTTGTACTCAGGTTTATAGGTGATATCATGATACCTTTCTACATACTGTGTACTTTTCGGTATGCGGCTTAATATTTTTTTCCACCATTCCTTGGAAAAGTTTCATTTGGGCTGGTTACCCCTTTCCTCATTCCCCTAAATGTCAGGTATAATTTCCACCCATAGATGTACGACCCCCATCTATAGGAATTTTGGTATAGAATAGGAGTCCCTTCGAGAGGCCCAATGCGAGATCCTCTATTCATTCTTGTTACCTTGGTAGAGGTAGGTTATTAACATAAGCAATCCTAATTGACATTGTTCCGCTACTTAGAAGGTGAATCTGGATGATTCATGGAAAAATCCAAGGCCCTAGTAGCGAAACTCATATGTGTAATATGGTATTTACCCACTCACGAGTGAGTTCTTCTAAAATGAGTGCTTCTATTCTCTTTTCAAACATATCCATGCTTCTATCTCTCTCGTGACACTTCCTGATCAATGTACTTCTCAGATGTACATCACCATAGGTATCTAACTCGTGGAGTATGCTATATTGAACGATTACTTCATGGAATCTTCGAACTGAATCCCTAGCATGGGTATGCGGTTTTTCTGACTAACCTATAGACTACGAGTTTGGGTTATGAGTACGTCTGGATATGTTTCTCTTTTTATATGTCATGTATACAAATACTGTGTAGATATTACTATACCTTACTTGTGTATTTCTTTGTGGATCTCAAGGTACTCTAATGAGAATTGTCACACTCATCCCTACACAGGCTTTTCCTTCACGTGTCATGTCTTTGGTAGACGAGCTGCCTTTAGAAAGAGTCTAGGGAAAATAAGAACATGGTTGAGCTTTGTGAGTTTCTTTATAGGTAAAAAAGTTCTTATGGATATGACCAACACTCTCAGTACCTATTTCATGCTTATATGTTCTAATTTTTCACTTTCATACTCCATCCTTTTGTGTGATTTTATTCCATTCCATTTTACTTTTCGCACATAACATTACATTATAATATGTTGGTTGGGATTAGTTGTATGCATGCATTTTGTTCCTTAGTGGTTTTTTTCATTTCATAATTTGTGGGATTGTAGATGCATTCAGGTTTATAGGTACTTAGGAAATTCATCCCATGTTAGTGAAATTCCTACTTGGTGCTTGTAACCATCCAATGATATATTGGAGGTATTCTCGGGGAATCACCATTTGGGATCCACTAGGACGAGTCGTGGAATGACATGTGAAATATGATAATACCTTATAGTATTTGAGTAATTCTACAATAGATGGATTTTTTATGGAAAGATACTCTTGATTATTATGAGTTTATTCAGATTGTTCTACTATTTATCGATACAACCTAAAAGATGAAAAAGAACCAACACACGTGGTCAATGTAAGGATTTCCCTGTTGAGGATGCCAAAAAAATTGGTATTATAGATAACTATACTAATGTAATATTGGGTTATTTGTCAAAAATTATGGGTAATAACCATTAACATTTATAGAAACATGATGTTCAGTTACATGATTCAACAGTATTGGATTGTTTTCACATGACAATAACCTCTATCATTTAGTGGAAATACTAATATTGTTGTAACTGATAAATCTATTATGTTTCTTGAAAATATATTTTTCCCTTATTTTAAATTGAAGGTATAAGGTTATTAATGAAATTTATTTTCAATAAGATTTCTCTAATCAATTTTGTTCATTAATTCTTAATTAAATTTAGAAAAATTTTATAGAAAAAATGTATCAACTATTTTGAAATTATTATTTTTCAAAAGATATTTCACTCACACTAAATAAAATAAAATGAAGATAATGTTCCAAAAATAAAAATGGGGGAAGAAAATGTTATTTATTATGAGGATACCATTAAAATAATATGCAGGTAAGGTAAATATTACATACTAATCCTAAGATCAAGATGTAACTTTTCAATGGAGTAATTAAGACAACCCCCTAATGGATAGTTTCTTTCATAAATTTTTCATCATACGATGAAATAGTTTTATCTTCTATCAAAAAATAGAAGAAATTTTCTAGATCCTATATTATTAATGGAAATATTAATAAGAATTTGATGGTCAACAATTAAAAAAATTAAAGTATCAGTGAATAAGAATGGAATTGAGAAATTTACATCATATTAAAATTATAGAAAGAAACATCCTGGAAAAAACTCGAAGGGCATGAGAGTTTGTTATAATTTTGGAGATTAGGGTCATATGGATAATGAAATGTAGAGGAATAAAGAAACAAATACTATATATATATTTAAATTTATTGAAATGTGTCATTATTCATATCAATATCAATGTCAACATGTGAATCTACCACAAAAGAGGATGAGGTGAGAAAGACAATCTTATTCATTCACTACAACTGAGGTAGAAGTTCTTAAATGTAAGGTGTAAGGTATTTCAATCCTAGAAATAAATTTAAATATTCCATTTTTCTATTCTGAATCATCATACATTTTTATATCAAAAAAAAGTTCCCTAAAAAGTAGATTTTATTCTACAAACTTGTTAAGGGAGTTTTTAGTTAAATAAAATAGTGGAAATATCACCAAATTAAAGATGTGTTTGTTAGTTATCATTTTAACACATAAACACTCCCTATTTAAAGATATAATTATTAAAACTTTGGTAATTTTGATACAATCTTTGTTATGGTGTGGATTTCAAAATATAATCTAAAAATTTAATTCCAACGGAAGAAAATAATGATTTGTTTTGAAGACATACAATTACATATCTTTATGTGAGGGACTTCATTATTTAAATCATGCCAATATACACCCCAAGTAACACTTTTAAATGAGATTATTGGGGAATCAAAGTATAATGAATCTAAAAAAGGAATGTGTAATCCTAAAATTGGGGATTATCTTATTGTTCATGCATTACATGATTTATATTTCCAAAAGAATTATATAGACATTAACCAAAATATAAAGTTTAATTTTATATTAATTTAATCAAAAATGTAAAAATTATATCAAATAATACCAACATAATAAGAAACATGGAATTAATTTAGTTAAATAATAAAATATAAGATTTCTGTGATAAGGGATTTTTATGATCACTTGTCTCACATCAGGGACACCCATTTAATTCTCATTAATAATAAATATGAATATATAAGGGTGTTCATATATTATTGGGAAATAATGGCTAGTAATATAAATTAAAATTACATTATGACATGAGTTTTTTACTTGTTTGTATAAATTTTTAGAGCTCAATATTTTACAATGATTAACCTTCATTCAGGGTATCATCAATTGGGAGTGAAGAAGGAAGATATTATGAAGACTTCATTTCATTTGATGTATGAAAAATATTGGTTTATAGTAATTAAATTTGGATTAAATATTTACCATATTGTATTTATAAATATAATTAATGGAGTATTCAAGAAATATATCAATAATTTTGTTTTGGTATTTATGGATCATATCATGGTGTATGATAAAATCTATAATGATTATGAGAATAAATTATGGTTCATTAATGAATAAATTAGATAATAATAATGATATGAGAAATTTACCATTTAATAATTCTATCTTTTGGATGTTTTTTTCATTCCATATTTTTCTATGTATGAAATCTCAATTGATCATTTAACGAAAAGGGCAGTCAGACAAAGGCCTACATTGACAAACAGAATCAAGGAACATATATTCATTTCAATGGAAGGTAACCATTAATGATTTTTTTTAAAAATATCTCCAAATAGGATAATCCACTAACCAAGGTTACACATAAAGGGGATATGTTCACATGAGTAAAGTAATGTGAGGAATATTTTTAAACATTGAATAGATATTACTGAACGCTCTATTTTTTAATTTACAATTGGGAAGTTAATAATTTTGGATATATAGTGATTCATTGAAGAGGTGAGTTTTTTATTTCATTATGTTGAAGGATAAATTTATTTCATATCTATAATGTTTGTTAATGAATCTGGAATATAACTACCCAAATCACATCCTTGAGTTGACTATTGTAATCCAATCATTGACTATATGGGGACATTATCTCAATTTTGAAATATTGGAGATATACCTAGACAATATGGTACTAGAATAAATACATTCATTAAATAACCTCATTATGATGAAAAGAAGATTTCTTGAGATTTGTATGCATTATTATTTCTCAATACTCTACCGCCCATTGTAGTATAATAAGGTTGTTGATTCATTGAGAAGGAAAAATCATGGAGTCTAAAAAATGGGGATTTAAATGGATCCTATGTTCATTAATTTATTAAATATAGATTGGATAATTATTAGGGAATGTGTAATATAAATATTTTTATAAATTATTTCAAAACAATATTTATGAGAATAGAAAATATTCTCATCTCAATGTTGATAATTTTCAAAATAAAATTAAAGTTTTGAATTATGAGAAGTTGGAAGACATCATAAATAAAGATGGAATTGTGGAATTACGAATGTTTTTATGTGTTCTATTCATACCAGAGGTAAGAATGGAACTATTGGATGATTCAACAGGATAAATTTCTCAATAAAACATGGTATTACCAAGATGTATAGAGATTTGGAAAAACAATTGTGGGGCAATATGAAGAGAGTAAGTGATGATTTTGTGTCATGATTTCTAGTTTTTCATCTATTAAAAACTATGAAATATCATTATAGAGGATTCATACAACCTTTACCAATTCATATGAGTAAATGGGATGAAATTACAATTGACTTAGTCACTGGATTTCCAAATAAACATATAAAGAATGATTCAATCTGGGTAGTTATTGATAAGCATAAAAAATTTGTGCATTTTCTTAATCAAAGAGAAGATTTATTTATTTAGTGTATTACGTGATAATATATTAATAGAGGTTTCAGAATCCATGGTGTAGAAATTTCAGTTGTGTCAGATGGTGATCCACTTTTTATATCAATATTTAAAAAATATCTTTAGATGGTTTTGAATACTAAGATTTATTTAAGGATATCTGATCACCCTCTAACAGATTTATAGTAAAAAATATTATTCAAACATTAGAAGGCATGTTTAGTTCTGTTTCACATGAATTTCATGGTATTTGGGATTACTATTTGCCATTTATTTTGTTTTTCTATAATAATACCTTCCATTCACATAATAAAATGGAACCTTCTGAATAATTATATTGAAAGTGACGTTGTAGTCCAATTAACTAGGAAACATTTAGTGAAATAAAAATCTTCATAACATAACATGTTATGTATACAACAGTTAATATAATGTTGATAAAATATTTTGACTAAATTTTTTAAAACTATTTTTTTATTCAAAAACTCGTTTTTCCAAAATCTATCTTTAATTTTATTTTATACATATATATTAAAATAAATTTTATCAACCACTAGAAAACAAATCTTGAAAAATGTATAAGTTATTTTGAATTATAAGTTTTATATTTGTAATATATAAACCTTTTATTTTTGTGAATTACTAATAATATTTTTCATAAATATCATTCATTATGGTATTGTTAAAATAAAAAAATAGGGTTATAAAACTATGATAAATCTATAAAATTACGTAATAGTTTTCTTAATACTATTTTATGAGTGGTGTATAACCATTCCAATCCAATTATCTAACACATTTTCACATGGTACCATTTTTCTTTTTTATTTTCCTTTATATTATTTTAAAAAATGAAAAAATACAAAATATCACTCTCTTTACTATAATACCTCTTACATTTTGACTTAATTATAAACAAAGATTTATTGTTTTTATATATTTATTTGAAAATTTTAAAATTTATGTATAATCATGTGTATTTATTTTATATTTTTAGTGAAGGAATTTTTAGATTAAATTCTTACACAATGTTGACACAATACTTGCACATGGAGTTTAAAAATAAAGAAAATAATTATAAATAATCTATAATTAATTTTTAAGTGATTCATAGTGTCAAAATAATTTCATAGATAAATATAAATTTTATTTTATGTATTTACTAAATATTTTTTAATCAATTATACGACAAAAATGAAATTTATGATATTTTTTTATAAATAATATTTTATTAAATGAATTAAAATTGATAAAAATATTTTACTTGTACATATAAATGGTATATGATTAAAAATATTAACCATGGTACATTTATTTGTAAATTTTTCTTTCATGATATTTTTCCTGGCCATTAAAGGGTATAAACCAATTATATTACTCAAATTATAAAAAGTCTTAAAGGGGGATTAAAACTAAGAGTTATGGGTTAATGTAAAAGATAAACTCATCCAATTGATATTAGATGAGATAATTTAATGTAATCATAATTTAATGTTATAATTTTTTCAATTTGAATCAATTTTCTTTATTAAAATTAATTTATATTAATTTAATACATTATGTATTTTAAAAAGTGGTGATCTCTTCACTTATAAAAGTAGAAACCTTTTATATTATTAATAGAACTTATTTAGAAATGTTTCTAAAAAAATAAAAATATTTTTCCCCTAAATATATTTATCCAAGTTATATAGTTTTTTTATTTCCAAAATACAATGCCTAGGTACCTTAATAGAAGATATACCCAATTTCCCATGAAGAAGATATAATCTTCATTACCGACACATTCATATTTATTTCTTGTTACAAATATGTTTAACATAATATAAACAATATAAAATTTAGGATATAGAATAATAAATATAATTTAATGTTTTTATGAATATGAGAAAATTTTACCAACCACTATTCTCTAAAATGTAATGATAAATAATTGCTTGTGCATAGGCACATCTTACTATATCCATGTAGTGCAGTAATTTATTTTTAGTCACCATTTCAAATATATTGTTATTAAAAAGAAACATGTAATTATAATTATAATATTTATGAAAGTATTTATGATTATTCAATTATAATATCATATCTACCTTCTTAAATTCTAATCCATTTGAAAATGATGACATTTCTCAGAAATACCTGTTGACAACCACCTCAACAATGTAACATGATACCTTTTCATTTCATGTTCTTGTGGAAATTAATACGGATAAATTATAATGAATATTTTTTATATTAATATCATTATTAACAATTTTTGTGATGTATACGTTAAATTAAAACAAGGATCAAATAATACATAGAAAGTCATGTGTCTAAA
The DNA here is from genome assembly GCA_963277665.1 of Viscum album. Lineage (NCBI taxonomy): Eukaryota > Viridiplantae > Streptophyta > Magnoliopsida > Santalales > Viscaceae > Viscum > Viscum album. The sequence continues at coordinate 1,740,091,929 of OY728128.1, read as the reverse complement.
AATAAAGTAGTTTACCACTGAAAAAATGTTAATAATGAAATATTGTTAAATAATTGGTGATATGATGTCCTAATAGGATCATATATGAAATAATAAATATGAATATGGTTCTATTATATATTTAAAAAAAAATTTAAAACCAATATAAATAATGTTAAAGAAATTTCACTTAATGCGAAATGTGAGGTAAGAGAGCTCCTCTCAATTTCTTCTCCGTTGAGACGCATTTGGTATTATAAACCTATTTAATTTAATGTGTTTAATATACTTATAATTTTATGTATTTCACATTAATATCAACATATTCATAATTATCATTATTTAAGTTAATGATACACTTTAAATTTATTAATATTTTAATGACCAAAGATGTATGAATTTATTTTACAATCTAATTTTCTATTTGGATTATTTATATTTTCATTGAATAAATATTCATATATTCACATCATAAAATATATATATTTTCTTATAATATTTATATCTTAGGGGTTTATATATTTTATTCTTTATTTCCCCATTATTGATATAATAAAAAATAAATGTAATATTGAAATGAAAATATGATCTCATTTATCTTTTTGACTAGGTATATTTTTATTTAATATGATTAATTTTCAATATTGTTTTAAAAAAGTAATTTTTATTTACCCAAATGATTTTTGAAGGAAATTATTTAAAATCCATTAAATTTTGAAATTAAATAAATGACCCATTCTAATGTATTAGGAAATGGTCATTTTTTCATTAATTGTAAAACTACAATAAGAATATTTCATTTTAACGTATATAGTGCTTACATTTATTTCATAGTAATAACCATTTAAATTTATCATTATTATACATTTTATATGGTTATTGATCGAAATTTGTTTAACGGATCAATAATTTCATGGTTTTATTAAATATTTATTATTTATCTAAAGGATAATATTTTTTATTGAAACATTTTTTTGATTAAATTATAGTCATATTTTATCATTAATTAATTTTTTGGTTATTTTAATATTGATGAAACTTTTAGACCCTTGTGAACAGTGGTCAATGAATTTCTATTCAACATCTATAATTTTTATATCATGGATATGATCATTTCCCAAACTGTATATTGTTTCTAAATATGGTTTTTAAATTTGAATTAGATTTTATTGAGTGGATATATATTGAGATTTTAAATTCAATACTTAATAAAGTCCTTTTTTGATAATTAATATTTTTTAAGAATTAAATTGGTCATTTAGTATAAGGGGAATTGATTTGAAATGCATTAATATATGAAGCCCAAAATTATATTTCCCCTAGATGAATCAATAAGTATCATGAGACAAACTTGTTGGATAGGCTCGGTAAATGGTCATTTGTTGTATCTCAACGCATACTTTGTACTATCATACAATAAGTATTTTTTATTAAATAAATTATGACATATACTATCAATAAGTAAAACATTATGAAATTACTTTATTTAGAATTAAAATTCTATTTTCCATGAGATCATTTCATATGATATTATCCATAGGCTCTTTTAATTCTCAATATTTTGACAAAATTTAATGTGTTTTGAGTTATTTTCCTTTCTATATTGATTATGAATTAATTACTCATAATGTCTTCTATTTTACATTTCCCAAATAGTTCTTTTGATCTCACCCAAACAATTTCTATTTCCCAAGGATTTAATGAAGAAATAATTGAACATCTTTAAAGAGTATTAATATTTTAAAATATTATGTTTCATATTTCACTTCCCATTTAAAATTTGAATCTGGTATTTATAAGGTTCTTAAATACTAATAATCTGATTGGCCTCTAGGATGAAATCCCTTATTTCATTTTAAAATGTGATAAAGAAGAAAATGTGTCTATGATATTGTAGTTCATGTTATTACACTCTTCATCATTTCTTGGACATTAATTTTTTCATCCATATACATATTTTACGTTCCTATTAATGTTCTATAATTTTGAAAACTATTTATGTTTCATTGAATATGATAATAATATTTCCCATCCCATATTTTCATGTGTTGTTTTAATAAACATTTTTTTTGAACTGGGTTTTTAAATAAGAAATTTTAAAATATCTGTAGAGACCCAAAGCTTGATGTACATAGACATTACATTAATTTTGTGGAATACATAATGCATAACAAAAATATACACCAAAGGACCGTAATAGTTTAGTGTCTTTTGAAACATGGAACATAATCTTCTAATCATGGTGAAAGATCTTCAACATCTCCCATAAAGATCTTCCCCTTATGTTTTCTTACCTAAAACATTTCTTTATATCCTGGGTAAAAGAAAACATAAAAAGGGTGAGCTCAAATTCTCAGTAAGGGTAATCATAGAGAACATAAAACAATCCATAAACATTTGAATGCGAAAACTTTAACATAAAATCTAAACATCAAAATCTTGAGCAAAGACATAAATCTTGGAAGTACGTAAGGCATATATCATAATCGAACAACAATCACGATAAAATAGCATGGTAATGAAATATGTAATTGTGTAAACCCATTAAGAACATGATATGATTTATATAGTAGCTATGTCATTGCTTCCAAGACCATCTTAGTGGAAAAAGTCCCTTTCTGAATCGAGTTCACTCCTCGTTCCAGTCATGTATCACTGAACCAGATTAACTTACCATTCCATCCATGTCTATATCAAGAGGTATAAATCATTACCCAATTAATTGGAGGGAGATATAGGTCACACCCATCTCATAATGAAATTATTCTTACCTGCGACACAAAATAAACTTAAAACATTCATCATAGCCCAAAGAATAAAATGGGTTTTATAAACATCATCCCATCATAAAATAATACATATAAAACAAATGGATATAATTTCATCATAAGAAAAGTGAAACCATGTAAATAATAGAGACATTATACTTGAAACATAATGATATGAAATAATTTCATCTGAGATGGAAAATGTTTTTGATAAAAAACTTGAAATGAATTATTATGGAAAATATCCTTTATTCTTTAAAATCATTTTCTTTTTACAAAATGAAATGAAATTTTAAAAGAAAATGATTTTTTTTGAAAATAATCATGAAATCTTGTAGAGTACGCTTCAAGAAAATTAGGTGTTATGAAACTGTAAAAATCCATTCATGCTGTATAAGTTAAAAAACATTCCCCTCGAACTTTTTCCAGAAAAGTCAAAAAGTGTGTATGGTATTCAAGAGAAAGTCTCTTCCGTAACACAAAGTAAGAGTCAAAGAGGGGTAAAAATGACTTTAAATATACATTTAAAAATATTAAAAACTTTATGAAAAAACATTTTATGGACATGGATGAAAAATATAACCCCCGTAAATACATACGTATATGTAATCTCGGATAAAAATGAGATTGTAAAATTATCCCTTACCTTATGTCTGATATGCTTCGTATGTATCCGAACATCCTGTATAATGATTTAAATAATTTCATTGAATTATTAATGAATCAAATTCATTGTTATGATATTATATATGGTTCACTTATGACTTTATACTACCTGTTGTTTTGTAAATTCATGTTAAAGTAGCATTTTGGGTAAAATCATTTCATTTATTGTCTGTGTTTTGACTTGTAATAATTCATATGATTACTTAGATCATGATTACTTACATCAAGAAAGTAAAACATGATTTATATCTGATATATTTTCATAATATACATATATATATGTAATCGATCAATAAATTGAAAGAAATACATCATTCATGGAGACTATAAGCCATATGTATGCATTACTGATGTTTTCGTTTCCTTATTAAATTTGAATGGAAGAAAGTAAACAACATATACATAAGTCCAATATTATTAATATGTAATATATTTATGATTATTTAATATATATACTTTATAATAATTCTTGAATGGTTAACTTGGATAATGAATCAAATCACGTCGTGGAGACGGTAATCCGTACGTACGCACGAGCGATTATATCGCTCCAATATTTATTGAATGGAATTAGAGTGGATGATATAATATATCATAATTAGTATCATGTTATAATTACCATATATATAGTTATTCTTTACACCATTATACCCATCCAAGTAAGGTGGTGGTGGAAAAACATATTAGACCACGGCGTGGAGACGGTATTCCGTATGTACGCACGCGCGGTGATTTCAATTTTTGTAGGATGGATAGAAGGGGAAATGAGGTTGTTTAATATTCATAATAACATATCAGTATATTATGGATATTTATTTTGTTACTTTATAATGAAACAACTAAAGAAGAAGGAAACTTGTAAGAATCGCTAAAAGAGATTACCTCTTCTTCAACGCACCTCTTTTAAGCTTCCTCTTAAGGTACTAGAGTTAGTCTTTTGAGAAGACCAGAACCTCAAGAATGTTTCTAGGGATTTGGAGAAGGTAAATGGTCAGTTTTTTGACGAGATTTAATGCTCAAAGTGTTGTGAAGAGAAGAGGGAGGAGGTTCCCTTTTATAAGGGAGGAGAGGGGCACCTTTGGAAACATAAGAAATATTAATTTATAATCAATTCAAACCCCACATTAAAACTTCAAAAATGACTCAAATCAGAATATTATATGATATAGTGTTGTAATATCATAAACCAATAAAATTTATACATGGTGGGAATTTATTTTAAACATTATCAACTGGATTTATCCTTATTCAATCTATTTAATATTATTTGTGGTAATAAGATTATAGATTTTAAATTGTTATAAATAATTACTTATGTGTTTTGAATTGTCCATAATTGGATAAATTATGACATTTTCGAACCTATAAATTTTAATTTATAACTTTTATAAAATTTTGTGATTTTTAAACAATTTTATATTATGTTATTTTTATAAAATAACAATAGTGTCAATTTTGACACTATTCAGTTATTTGAATTTAAATAAAATCCTCATAGAATATATATTTGAAATAAAAGCTTTAATAGATTCATAATATTTCCTATCTATCTACTAAATTTGTGGAGAAGATTAAATAGTTCATATAATATTTATTTTAATATTTTTAAAACCATTTATTTGATATTTCAATTAATAAAATAATTTTAACATCACTATTGTGTAACTTTTAATAATAATTATTTAATCCCTAGAACTTATAAATAAATCAAAATGATGAAGATACTTTTATTAGATTTATGGAGACTATTAATGTTCAAATTTTCATGAATTTTATCACTAAATTAAAAATATTATACTTCAATGATTTAAGAGAGTGACATGTTGTCACTTTCTTTGGTTTCAAAAATAATTAAATTATTTTCATAGAAAAAGTCTATAAAATGAATCTAATCTGACCCTTAGGTAATATGGGTCGACTTTTAGTCATCTAATAGAATTTTTTCATGTGTTAGGGTAATTTTATAATCTTAGGTTTACCCTTAATTACCTGATTTATCTTTAACTGAAGTAAATAAAAATTATCGTAGTTACTATTCATAAATTCCAAAAAATAAAAGTAACCTATAAAAATAATTTAGAAAAACTGAATCCTGATATGGAATCCATTTTTCAAAATTCAAAACACATAATTTTCATTAATTAAATAAAAATTTATCCCATTGTTAAGAAAACAGGTTTTAAAAGTTAAATTATTGCCGACAATTAAAATGTTTTTACCTATGAATTCAATGAAAAATTAATGTTAATGAAATAAATTATATTAAATGGTTAAAATATATTCTATTTATAATTTAAAAACATTATATATTATAATTTTACCATATAAATTCTTGCGATGAAAAATGTTGTTTTTAATTAAAATATAGCATGTTTTTACCATTCATTAAAATATAAAAGTTGTGAGAATAATATGAAAAATTTATCCAAAGAAAATTTTTATATCCTGATTCCAAAGAAGAATTTTATTTTTTAAAATTTAACTTATAATAATGTCAAAAACAATATTTAAAGTGGGATTTCCATCAAAAGGTGGAAAAACTACATTTTTTTAAAAATACTTATTTTACCTGAAAATTTTATTTTGTTCTCATACCATGTTCTAGAAAATGTGTAACAATATATCATTGTTTAGTGAAACCCGGTATTTTGTACTACACATGTATCAAGGATGGTTACAATTGCATGTAATGAAACCCTAGTTAGGGATGCGTGCAGTACAGGCTTCTTTTGGTGTAGCATACAACACAATACATCAATGAAATTAACAATAATAATTCTCATAAAATCTCATGTTGTTACATTTTACCCCCTTCAAATGAATTTCGCCCTCAAAATTCATCGGGGTTATAAATGGTTTACTACTTGAAAGTTTCATTCATAGAAACCCACATCGCAAAAAGGAATACGAAAAAAAATTAAAAAAGTGATGTATTAAACATATTAGTTACCCAAATTAACTCTTCACTCGGTATCCAAATAGGAGAACATAGGTGAAAATAAGGATATGGAAGAGAAACCTAACCATCATGTTCTGATGGAGAGTGGTAGAGAACATGGCTATGAAACACACCACAATCATAAAGCCATAAATTTTTGATGATATTAGGAACCATCTGATTCATCAGATATTAGGGCACTAGGACAACATTTTTTGTTTTCAATATCATTTCCCTAAAGTTGAAGAATTTGAATTTGAATAAATGCTTACTTTATTTCAGTATAATCTCACCCTTTTTCGTGCTTTGAACAATTTCCAGTCATCTCTTAAAGAAATGATGTTGAATATTTCATTCGTGAAGTGTTATCAGATCATGTGATAGAATTATGGGTCATTCCATATGTCTCAAAGAAAATGTTATCAAAAGTTATCAAATATACATAAGTCCATCTATGGTGACGTTAATTGTATATGATTCCAAAAATGGACTTATACTTCATCTATCATACTGCTTAATAAAATAAAACTAGTTTATACACACCAGGGTCTTTTTGTAGTCCAGTGGTAGGAAATAAAGTCATGTCACACTTCGGTTGTGGGTTCAATTCCCGCAACATTATCCGACGTGATGGGTTGTCTCCTGTCCTACAGGTTGTATTTTTTTTCTTCTAAAAATTCACTATTATAACATTATAAAAATAATATCAAAAAAAGTTCTAGCCTTAAACAATACTATTTGATTTCAGACATAATCCATTCCAGTCTTTAGACTTATCAAAAATACATCTGTCTAATCTCAAAGTAAAAAAGAAAATGATTACTAGAAATGTCATTAACCAAGATTGTGAATATAATCATTTATCCATCATATATCAAATGATATATCTTGTTTATCACATTCCAAACATGTGAATACCTTAATCTTGTATTCTATGAATTACCATAGAACCATAGTGAAAACATGAATGCTATCAAAAGGTAACTCTTTCCACATACCAAAATCCCAAAATTTCAATATACTAAAACCATGATATCACATTGTTATTATATCAGTCATGAGCTCGTTAATATTATTTTCACCCTATCCCTTCATTATGTGCATATCATATGCTTTCCAAAATATTTGAATTACTTTTCATGGTTACCTATACCATATAATTATTGAAAACCAAAATAAACCAATACATAGATATTTCAATATTCCACAGTACTATAAATTATATTCCACAACAATATTTTTGGAATCTCGTTACATAAACACATAATCATTCCACTACATCATTGTCATACTCAAAATCTCCAATAGTGATCTCATGTGACTTTCCTTTTTTCCTTTTCCTTAATAGGATTCACACGTCGATCATCATTAACCCTTGGATTAGGGAATTGATTAGAATAATGCTCCATTTCCTTGCACTTGAAACATTGATGTGTTGGTGGAGCGTTCTCTGTAGTCTTTTCTCTATTCACATCATTAGAAACATTTTTCCTATTACTTCAGTACTCAGCTACTTGATTACCTTTTTTTCCACACTTGAAACATTTTCTAGTAACTTTTATACAATCTCCACCATGCTTCTTTCCACACTTTGAGAATAAAGAAACATTCGCCTTCTTTTTACCATTGTTCTGAGGTTTTTTCTTGAACTCCATCTTTTGTTTCTTTTTAAAACCAGGAGATGGATATGTTACACCAACATCCAGTTCGACCTTGATATCACCACACACAATTTCTTCATAGCTAATGAATTCTCTTATAGGTAATTCCATTCAAAGACTTGGTTTTAAGCCACTGAATAATCGATCAACTTTACTTTCATGTGGGATGATAAATCCAAATGAATACCTTTCAAGTCATGTAAAATTTTCTTTGTATATACCAACAGATTCATCTTCCTTCTGCTTAAGCTCAAGGAACTCCTTTTCCATCATTGTATGAAGAATACGAGGGAAGTACTTACTGAAAACAAGTTCCTGGACAAGTCCCATTCTATGGATTCAATTTCATCTTGGGGACTTGTATTCTTAATTAGAGTCCACCACTGGTCTGCTTCACCTTCTAAATGGTAAACAGCTAAAATGAATTTTTCATGTTCTGAACAATGAATTAATTAAAATATCTTTTCAATGGAACTGATCCATTGTTCAGAAACAAGTGGATCAGAAGACCCATTGATTGACGGTGGACATTTACTCATGAAGGACTCAATAGAATATTATTCCATTCTCTGAACATTTGGATATAAAGAATTATTCATAGCTTGTGTAAGTATAGCAATAATAATTTTCATATTTGGTTTCTCGAGAGGACAATCATTGCATTTTCCATTACATTGATCAACACGATTCCTTCGGGTTCCAGCCATCGTCTAAACCCCAAAAAGAACAGTGTGAGGGGAAAAAATCATGCTAGGAAAACAACATAATAAAGGGGGAGTACCTTAAATATCTAACATCTTAGGTTTAATTCTAATATTGTTACCATAATTCAAGGACTATAACCTATACTTATACTTAACCTTAGGGACATACCTAGACATACCATAGAAATATATATAGGGATCTCACTAAAGTTCTCACATCCTTGTTTCCAAAGGTTGACTAAACCATTCCTCTGATACCAACTGTAGAGCCCCAAAGCTTGATGTACATAGACAATACATTAATTTTTAGGAATACTTAATACATAACAAAAATAGACACTGTATTACCGTAATAGTTTAGTGTCTTTGTAAACTTGGAACATAATCATCTAATCATTGTGAAAGATCTTCAATATCTCCCATAAAGAGATTCCCCTTGTGTTTTCGTACCTAAAACCTTTCTTTATATCAAGGGGAAATGAAAAAATAAAAAGGGTGTGATCAAATTCTCATTATGGGTAAAAATATAGAACATTATACAATCCATAAACATTTGAATGAAAAAACTTTAACATAAAATCTAAACATCAAAATCTTGATCAAAGACATAAATCTTGGAAGTACGTAAGGGATATAACATAATGGAACATCAATCATGATAAAATAGCATGGGAAGAAAACATGTAATTGTGGAAAACCATTAAGCACATTATATGATTTCTATAGTAGCAAAGGTATTTCTTCCAAGACCATCATGGTGGACAAATTCCCTTTCTGAATCGAGTTCACTCCTCGTTCTAGTCCCGTATCACTGAACCGGATTAACATACCATTCCATCCATGTCTATTTCATGAGATATAAATATTTACCCAATGAATTGGAGGGAGATATAGGTCCCACCCATTTCATAATGAAATAATTCTTACTTTTGCCACAAAATAAACTTAAAACATTCATTATAACCTAAAGAATAAAATGGGTTTCATAAACATCATCCCATCATAAAATAATCCTTATAAAACAAATGGATATAATTTCATCATAAGAAAAGTGAAACCATGTAAAACAAAGACACATTATACTTGAACTATACACATATGAAATAATTTAATCTTAGATGGAATATGTTTTTTATAAGACACTTGAAATTAATTCTTCAAGAAAATATCCTTTCTTCTTCAAAAATCATTTTCTTTTTACAAAATGAAATGAAATTTTTAATGAAAATGATTTTGTTGAAAATAATCATAAAATCTTGTAAAGGAATTTTCACAAAAATTAGGTTTTAAGAAACCGTAAAAATCCTTTCATGATGTATAAGTTAAAAAAACATTCCCCTCTTACTTTTGCCGGAAAAGTCAAAAAGTGCGTATGGTAATCAAAAGCAAGATTATTCCATAACACAAAGTAAAAGTCAAATAGGGGTAAAAATGACTTTAAGAATACATGGAAGAATATTAAACACTTTATGAAAACATTTTATTGACATGGTTGAAAAATATAACCCCTGTAAATTTATACATATAAGAAATCTCGGATAAAAATGAGCTTGCAAAATTATCCCTTACCTTATGTCCGTTATGATTCGCATGTATCTGAACATCCTATATAATGATTTAAATAATGTGATTGAATTATTACAGAATCATATTCATTGTTAGGATATCATATATGGTTCACTTATGACTTTATATTACCCGTTATTTTGTAAATTCATGTTAAAGTTGTGTTTGGGGTAAAATCGTTTCATTTATCTTCTGTGTTTTGACTTGTAATTGTTCGTATGATTACATAAATCATGATTAATTACTTCTAGAATGTATAACATTATTTATATATAATATATTTTCATACTATACATAAATATATATAATAGATCGATAAATGGAAAGAAATACATGGTTCATGGAGACGGTAGGCCGTACGTACGCATGAACGTTGTTTTCGTTTCATTATTAAATTGAATGGATGTAAGTAAATAACATATGCATAAGTCCAGTATTATTAATATGTCATATATTTTATGATGATTTAATATATATCATTTATAATAATTCTTTAATGGTTAACTTGGATAATGAATCTCATCGCATCGTGGAGACAGTAATCCGTACGTACGCACGAGCGATGATATCATTCCCATAATTATTGAATAGAATTAGAGTATATGATATAATATATCATAATCAGTATCATGTTATAATTACCATATATATAGTTATTCTTTACAACATTATACCCATCCAAGTAATGTGGTGGTGGAAAACCGATTACACCATAGCGTGGAGATGGTATTCCATTCGTACGCACGCGCAGTGATTTTGTTTTTCGTAGGATGGATAGAAGGTGGAATGTGGTTTTTTATTATTTATAATAACATATAATTATATTATTGATACTGATGTTATTACTTTATAATGAAACAAAATAAGAATAAGAAGTTGAAGAAGAAGGAAATTTGAAAGAATCGGTAGAAGAGAACACCTCTTCTTCACACCTCTTTTAAGTTTCCTCTTATGGCACAAGAGTTGGTCTTTTAAGAAGACCAGTACCTCAATAATGTTTCTAAGGAAGTGGAGAAGAGAAATGGGTAGGGTTTGGCTGAGCTTGAAGGCTCAAAGTTTTTTCAAGAGGAGAGGGATGAGGTGCCCTTTTATAAGGGAGTAGAGGGGCACCTTTGGAAACATAAGAAATATTAATTGATAATAAATTCAAACCCCACATAAAAACATCCAAAACGACTCAAATCTGAATCATAGTTGAGATAGGGTTTTAATCTCATAAACCAATAAAATTTAGACATGTTTGGAAATTATATTAAACATTATCAACCTGATTTATCCTTATTTAATCTATTTAATTTTGATTTTGGTAATAAGATTCTAGATTTTAAATTGTTATAAATAATTACTTATGTGTTGTGAATTGTCCATAATTGGATAATTTATGACATTTTAGACCATATAAATTTTAATTTATAATTTTTAAATATTTCTATGATTTTTAAACAATTTTATATTATGTTATTTTTATAAAATAATAATAGTATAAATTTTGACACTATTCATTTATTTGAATTTAAATAAAATCCTCACAAGAATATATGTTCGAACTAAAAGAATTAATAGATTCATAACATGTCATATTTATCTAGAAAATTAGTGGAGGACATTAAATAGTTCATATGATATTTATTTTAATATTTTAAAACAAAATATTTGATATTTCAATCAATAAAATAATTTCAACATCACTATTGTGTCACATTTAATGATAATTATTAAAAACCAAAAAAATCTAAATAAATCCACATGATTTAGATAATTTTATTATACTTTTTGAGACTATTCATGTTATAATTGTCATGAATTTTATCACTAAATTAAAATTATTATACTTATAAGATTTAAGAGAGTGACATGTTGTCACTTTCTTTGGTTTTAATAATAATTAAATTATTTTCATGTTCAAAAGTCCATAAAATGAATCTAATCCGACCCATAGGTGATATAGGTTGACAATTAGTCATCCAATAGAATTTTTTCATGTGTTAAGGTAATTTTATAATCTTAGTTTTACCCTAAATTACCTGATTTATATTTAACTGAAGTAAATAATAATTACCGTAGTTACTATTCATAATAACAAAAAAATAAAATTAACCTATAAAAATAATTTGGAACCCATGAATCCAAATATGGATTCCATTTTTCAAAATTCAAAACACATAATTTTCAGTAATTAAATTAAAATTTATCCTTTTCTTAAGAAAACGGGTTTTAAAAGTTAAATTATTGCCAAAGATTGAAATGTTTTTACCTATGAATTCAAGGTAAAATTAATAGTAATGGAATACATTATATTAAATGGTATAAATATATTCTATTTATACTTTAAAACCTTTATATATTATAATTTAACCATATAAATTATTTCATTGAAAAAATTTGTTTTTAATTAAAATATAGCGTCTTTTTACTATTCATTAAAATATGAAAGTTATGAGAATAATATGAAAATTTTATCCAAACTAAATTTTTATATCCTAATTCCAAATTAGAATTTTATTTTTTCAAATTGAACTTATAAACATGTCAAAAACTAGATTTAAAGTGGGTGTGCCATCAAAAGGTGGCAATGTTGTAGTTTTTTAAAAATACTTCTTTTACCCGAAAAATTTATTTTCTTCTCATATCATGTTCTAGAAAATGTGTAATATGAATAATAATGTTATAAAATTAAAAATTTAGTTATTTATATTCCTTAAAACTATTCTATAATAATATTATAACAATATATCGTTGTTTAGTGAAATGTGATATTGCGTATTACACACGCTATCGAGGAAGGTTGTGATTGCGTGTAATGCAATCCAAGTCAGGGATGCGTGTAGTGCAAGCTCATTTTTGTGTTTCATACAACCCAAGACATCAATGAAATTAAAAAGAATAATTCCCATAAACTCTCGGGTTGTTTCAATATCAAACCCATGATTATCGATCTCACGTTCAAACTACCAAGATTGAAATTATTAAAGGGTTATAATTTAACACCTTGATATTTTAAAAAAATACTATGATAAATATTATAAAAACTACAGAACACTAAGTCTAAATGAACCATGTAAAATTATTATGACCATAATGAATAAATTGTATAATTTTCTAGTATGAATTAAAGAAACAGAATAATGAAATATATATATTTTTCATAATCAACATAAATTGATTTATAAATGATTTAGAATTACGAATTCTATTTTTAAATTATGATTTTTTTATATTTTTGAGAGATTATAATTATTATAATCTGAAAATATTAATTATATTATTGGATAAGAATAATATTGTTTTTTAAATAATCAGGTCAAAATTTAATTTGGGTGATTTTTATTGATTTATTTTAGAATATTCATTTTCCAATGAATTTTGACACATAATAATTTTGATTATAACTGGTCGTTTTTCTTCAATAATCTAAAAAGTACCATTTTGTTTTAAAATGTGTTTAAAATTCACATTATTTTTATTATATTTTTTTAAAAAACTATGTTTATTATAATTAATTTTATGGTTGATTTTTTTAGAAAAAATATTCATAAATAAAATGGATTTTTCTAAACAATCTATTTTTGTTGTGTTTTGTGTTTTAATCACACATTAATTTCTCCCACTAATGGAAATTTAATCTTGAAAAATTTATTCTATATAAGCTTTTATGAGATATATATATATAGTAAACATGTCCCATTTATTTTTGGACGTTAACAATAAGGACCATTATAAATTGTTTTACCATATTAAAGGAAAAATGGGTTAGTTGTTGTAAAAATATGTGAAATTGATAAAAATTCATTGAAAAAACATATTTTTCTATTATTTAATAAGAATATTTTTTTTATAATAATCTAAATATTGAAAATATTTCATTTTTCATGTTGAAATTTTATTTCAGTCATTACAATATATATGTAAAATTTAATTTAAAAAATATTAGTTTCATTCTTTTAGTATCAAAAATATTTTATTGTAAGGTTAAACAAAAAATTTGTTCAGTTATAAAAGTTTATTTGAATTCAATTTTTTTGATCTTGTAATATTGTTTTATGTTTTTATAGATGAAATACTTACCTTAAATGCTTTGGAAATACAATAGAATTCTTGTGCAAGAAGTTGAAAAATCTAGTTAATGATTTTAAAAACTATAAAGGTTATAATTTTTTTGGGAGAAAAAGTTTCCAATTATTTTTGATGATGAATATAAGATATTTTAGATTTTAAAATGGTTTATATTATTATTTCATTACTTTAATACTATTCCTAAATTCAAATTATGGGAATTCTTCTTAAAATTACATTAATAGTATTTCATGTTAAATATATTTTATTAAAATATTTAAAGATTAAAAAATAGTTAAAGAAGAATAGTATTATTATAAATGGTCAAAAAATTAAATCGTTGTTCACTTGTGAGAATTGTGTTCACCTTATATGTAAAATTATTACCTTTTAATATTTAATAGTCTATAATGTGGATAACAGTATAATTGATTAACTAATGGGTTAAACCATAAGATAAGGTTCAAAATTATTCCCAAAACTGTAAAACATTTATTGGTTAATTATATTAATATATTAGAGTTCTTATGATCAATTTCATATCATATATGTACCACTTTACATGTTTTATAAAAATATTATCTTATAAGATTTCATGTATTTAAATAAATAGAATTATTTATATTTTATAAAAAATAAAATTTTATTATATAATTTGCAGTTAATTAAAATCCTATAAGGGTACAATTGATTATTATATTCTTAAATATAAAATTCATGGCCCATTTATGTGATATTTGGACTTTTATTGTGACATTCTAAAACACTAAAGAGAAAATAATATTAATTTCGTTGTAACTGTCAACAGGATTTACAAGGGTTTAAAACGAAGAGATGAGTCTGAAAACATAAATAAACATGTTAATATTTTATGGTATTATAATTTTTAGACTCATAATCAATATATATTATAAATACATTATTTTTTATCCACATTAACATAAGATCAAATTTAGATTAATTTAATAATTTAATTAATTCAAAGAGTTCCCTCACCACACATATAAAAGGGAACCTCCTATCATCTCTTCCTCACGCACATTAAGAAATACATCCACAAAAACCTATCCAATTCACATTTATGCTTTTGTATCACTAAATTTTATATTATTTTATCCTTATAAGACTATTTTATAGGTCTTTATAAAATGAACTAACAAAGGCCTTTTGAAGAAGAGGTAATCAATTTAATCGAACGATTTTTATTTATTTATTCTTCATCATCTTCAAAAGATATTTTAATCATAAAAAAGTAATAACATAAATGTACAAAATATACCAAATTATTATTATTATTATTGATTTTTCATCATCATTCTCCCTCTATTCCATCAAATGGGAAGTGAATGTGCCACTCATGCGTACAAGTGGGATATGACCTCCACTTTGCGATACAATTCATTTTACATCACTATGTATTATGGATTGTAATTATGATTGGTTTAATGCTTACAAAATATTTATATTTTTAAATTATTCTTCATTAATTATAATATAATAACTACCTGATTATAATAAAATAAATTAGATAACAAAAAAATCACTCAAGTGTAAGTGTGTAATACCACCTCTAGGAAATGATGCAATTTTTTATTTAATCGACTTTACAAGGATTGTAATAATAATATATTTAATAAATATATATATTATATAAATGATATAACAATGAATATATAATTTTTAATTGTTATTTAAATTTAATCCATTCAGTCTATAGAATAATGAAAACAATATTAATGCATATCTACGACCTACTATCTCCTTGAATGGTGTACTTAAATTTTTAATCTCTCTCTTTTAAGGAATAGTATATATATATACTATATATATGATATTTTTATCCAAATAAAAATTATTTATATGATAAAACCATGATCAATTTAAATGTACCAAAAATACTAAACTATAATTCACTTGAAAAAAATTATTTAGATATCACCAGGAAACAATGATTTTAAAAAAGGAAATAAAAGTGAATTGAAATGTTATAAAAATATCAAATATGATATTTAAATTACATAAAAAGTTATTTTATAGATTTATTATATTTCTATATTTTTTATATAGTAGGTTATAACACTTATGATACATGTAAGACTTAAAGTGTTTCTCATATCACTTATATTATTTTAAAATTTATTCCATATTCACCACTAATTTCTTTTATGTGGTGTGAATAATAAAAGAATAATGCATTTTATGATGATTTTTAGGAAAATATGGTTATATATATATATATATATATTACTCCCTTTCATGAGTATTTGGATTCAGATATTACCAATGTGGTAAGGGTTTTTTTAACTTAATATAGTTTTGTTCAGACAACTTCGATGTTATGTGACTATTTATGTCTATGAGGTGTATATGCTACCCATTATACTTATCATATCATGATTATTCTTTTTCATGATATATAATGTGTAATTGGTTTTTATTCATTCTTAGGGATTTTTATATAAATTTTACAAAGTGATAGGAGTTTTTTGTTGCAATACAAATTTAAATAGAATTTTGTCTGAATGAATTTCCATAGAGGAAATTATAATATAATTTTATGATAAATACCATTTAAATTTTAATATCCATGTATTATTTAATTAATTTTTATCAAATGTTTAAATTTTATCCCGTTTGGTACTAATAGTTAGCAGGGCCTTATTTTTGAAAAAAATATACCTTATTTTCACATTATTTGTGAAAAATTTAATTTTAGGTATTTATTTAAATTATAATATTTTCATGAAAGTTTTACTGTAGTCCTAAAAATGTTTAAAGGCATTTTTACATGATCTATTTATATATAAAAATGTTTTATTTTATTTTTTATCTATATTTTTAATGAGGTACTTTTTTTATTTCACTGAAAACTTGAAATGAATATTTATAAATGTATAAAAAATGAATGAAATTTACCTACCATCATTACCATTCAAGGATTTTAATATTAATAAATAATTTTATAGGGTTTATTTTGGAGAAAATTGGTTCCTTAATATATTCTCAAAACATGGATTTTAAATATGTGGTTTCAACATTAAAAGGTTATATTTCATAAGAAGTGATCCAAGAGATCTTTTTAAGGAATTTTCATCTTTGCTGACATCCTTGGTTATTAATTATGATTTATTTTTGATATTATTATATCATATTTTCATTGTTTTTTTCTCATGATTTTTTATTTTAAGGATTCTAATATATTTAGAAAACCATTATTCTTTTTAATGAGTTGTGCTATATTGAAAGGTTAAATGATTTTAAGATCTTAAGGAATTTATATGAACGGATTAGGATAATGCAATGATTGGTTTCATTGTATACATACATTTCATTTGGTAAATATAGAGATCTCATGAGATAAATATATTATGTCCAAACATTATTTCTTGTTCCAATTTTTTTTTACTGGAATTATTTTAATGTCTATGAGATTATGCATAGACCTTTTTCCATGTCAATAAGTTTATTCACTGGCCTAATTTCATTTCCTTAAAATTACAAGTGAAATTGTTTCTACATAGACATCTCTATAATGTAATACTATTATGTATTTTCAACATTACTATATCATTTCTTTATCTCATGTGTCAGGAATAATTATTTTCCATTCCTCACACTTTTAAAACTTGTATTCTATTTTGATAATTTTTCATAATATAAATCATTTGTGTGATCTATGATAGATTGGGTATAAATATTTTAATTTATAAAAAATATATCATAAAATTATTATTATATTATGATTTAAAATTGTCATAAATTTATATCACCCCTTCATACCATTACTAAGTTTCTAAGATCAATATTTCTTATATATCCTTTCCCTTAGTAATGATTAATATTTTTTTGTATATTTTCTCAAGAAGGATGTAGTGTGAGAAGAACATTACAAGATATGATGAATAAAGTTACTAGATAATATTTTTATGATTAATGATTCCAAAGACTCTAAAAATTTATTGCACTAACATAAATCAAAATTTTATGTTTTTAATTTTCATAAAAATATGTAATATTTATGTATGAAAAGACTTAGGATGCATCAGGAGAATAAAGTTGAAGAATATTATTTAAGAAACCCTAAATTTCACATGTGCAGATATTATCTATTTAATATTGATTCATTTTATTGTTTATCTATGGATGAAAAATATTCTATGTTTCTCCATGGTACGTTTTTTGGCCCTCATAGTATATGTGGATGGAATTTTTATGAGTTCTAAAACTCATCTTTTTTTCTATATTGGGTTATTTCAATGATATACCATACATTAAAGATGTCATTTTAGTGTTAGGGGTTTAGGAAATAAGTTTTTTATATAACATTAATTTTAATTTTATCAGTGAGGATAAAAAAACAACTTTTCATAGTTGGTTATTTGAACTATTTGAGTATTCCATAAATGAAATCTGAAGAATATTTCCCTAGATTTTGTCATGGGATTACATAATTATCTTTGATAGTTTGACTCTAAAAGTCTAATTTTAATTTTTTTATAGTTATAAATCATTTATTATTAAAATAGGTTAACCCTCGTTGATTAAGAAAAAAAGGGATAAAACACATTTTAAACATGGTTGAGAGGGAATACCATATAAGGACTATAATCCCAAATAGACATGAACTTATAAAATAAATGGACTGAAAGCCATTAAATGGTCTAAAGTACACATTGAATTTTTTCCAAGAGGCCTAGTGATTCTATGGCCATATCAAAAATGGCCTAAAATCCTTGTTCACAACTGTTGTTAGTATTTTATTTTTATAATAAATACCATTCCTCTATTGGGGTGGAACCTATGAGATTTTCAATTGGAAATAATTCCATTATTTTTTATGTTTTTTTATAATTCATTAAGAAGACATAATAAGGATTGGGATAGTTCATGATATTGCGAAATATGTTTAATATATATATAATTTCACAATAATTACATTTAATGGATATAAATGTTTTACATATATACAGAAAAATCTTTTGTAGTTTTATTATGAATTTCTCCATCCTAGAAATGTTAAAGTATTGAAAAGGAAAAAAAATATTGCCATAGATTCTCTTGTCCAATTGACGTATTAATGTGAGAAAGATATGTAACTTATCAGTCAGATATACATTTATGGATATCGAGTATTTTTGATGTATCACCCCAGAATTATAAAGGGTTAAATGACTAAAAAAACAAGACTCGGGTAAAAAATGTGCAGCCTCCTTTTGGAGATTATACCTGATTAGAACTCCACCATCAAATATTCTTGGATTAATTAGTGTTCATGATGGGTGACCTTCTGGTAAGTTTATCATGGTGTGTGTGAGTGAGGGGAAACACTATTTAATAGGTAGGTTTTGGCATGTGGGTGCAGTAATTAGTCAGATTAGCCTTCCTAGAATGTTGGTGGGCCCCAGGGTGGAGACCATGTGTCTTCAATTAGTAGCAACTTGTGGGTCAGGACCCACCGACAATGTTAATACGTGGTATCTATGCTGTCAGTGAGGCCTAGTTGTTATATTTTGGTATCAGTGGAAGGTCTTTACTGAAGAATCTTTTTCATAGGAATTATCTTAGACTAGAGATATGACTGTTGTGACATGGGAGGTATGTTGCGATAAGATTCTAAACTGATCATAACACAATGAGACTCAATTTTCCATGGATTTCTAGATATGTGTCTCTAGAGTGGGATTTTATTTTAAAATGTTGTGTTTTTCTTATGGGTTTTCTAGTTTGAACTGATATTTTTTCAGTGTTTAATCATTCTTTTGTTTCGGTGTGAAGAAATATTCTTCTAAGACATCTTATGAAGGTTCATTAGGAAGGTTCAAGTGATGATCCTCAAGGTAATCTGGAAATAGATTAAAATATAATCAATATGATCATAATAGTTGTCTGTTATATTGATAAATATGGTCCAAGAGTTCAGAATGAAGTGGTTACGGTACATCCAAGAGCTGGAAAAGAAAGAGATCGACCATGAGAGTTAATCAGTGATAATCCACTATCCACTAAAGGGATGACTGAACCTCAAGAGATGATTGATTGGTTGTACATGATCGATAAAATCTTCAACTTCCTAGAGACACCTCAGAATATCAAGGTGAAGTGTGAAGCATTCAAACTCAATGGTTCTGTAAATCATTGGTGGGACTCTATGGTCTAGGTAAACAGACATCAAGGCTTTGATTAGAAGGGTTTTAAATCCTTATCCTTTTAGATGTTTTGTACAGAGTCTCTGTTGTTGAAAAAATATCTGGAGTTCTTTTCATTGCAATCGAGAGGGAATTCGGGGTCGGAATACACCAATTTGTTTTTTAGGGATTTTCCATTTCTCTATGGATGTGGTAATTAATGACCAACTGAAAGCATATAAGTACTCATAGGGTTTGAAATTAGTTCTTATATTAGAAGTGTTCATATTTAATATTTCTACCTATGTAAAGAATGTATATAGAGAAATGGGGGAAGATATGGACATGGTAGGAAATGTCAGATTTACCTCCTCTTATCACCCAACTAGAGACAACATCAGTGGCATGAATTGGAAGAAGAGGAAGTTACAGGACCATCGTAGGAGTGGTGGAGGTGGATCTCAGTAGAGATCCTCCTCCGCACTATATATTTCAGCTTGTAGTGTGCCTCTATCATTTTATAAGTGTTTCAAGGGGGTCACACCAGATGTTCTGGTCCAATACCTATGAATACGTGCAATAGTTGTTGATTTGATGGAAATTTATAAAGTTTCTTTCATGATACGAATAAACCGAATCATGGTCACGGTTAATTGGCTTTAAAGGCTATATTGGTGTAGTCATAAGTTGTAAGGACTATAGGGATATAACCCCATGCCTTTGGAGTGAAGCATTTACATGTAGTAGATGATTGTCCAATGGATGTTTAGGAAGGTCTGACAATAGTTACAGGTATGCTCCTTAGTGCAGCATCAGTCGCTACTATTTCTTTGATACTGGTTCTGCCCACTCATTTATATATGTATTTTTTGGATATGATTATGTTTCCAAGGGAAAATTACCCCTTTATAGTTGAGATAGTGACACCTCTTAAAAAGAAGAATGAGTATGGGTTATAGTGTCCTTGTTTGTTCATGATAACCAAGAAGAAGTTGGAGTGGGATTTTCTTATTCTTGATCTGGATTTGTTTGTCATCCCCATTTGTATGGATTGTCTGTTCACTCATTGAGGTGAGTTTTATTATTTTCATCGACATGTTTTTTTTTTGCTGTTAATGGGAGATCTTTTCTGTTTTAGGGAGAGTAGGGCCAGAGGTCAGGTAGTGTAGGACAGTCCTGACTAGATATTTTGAGTTTTTTGGTTCTTGTTGTGTTTTTCAATGATGGGTTTTCATCTTTTGAGGATCTTTTTTTTGTCTGAGACTTTATTGATTTTTTCTGAGACAACTTCCTCAATCATCCGATAGAGAGATAGAGATAGAATTCATGACAGACCTAGTTTTAGGTACGCAACCGATGTTGATTCTTTTTTATCATATAGTTCTATGTGTTACTAGTTTTCCCACAACGTGTGGTCCCCCACCCAGAGATTAAGAGTTTGGTTGTTTCTATTTAATTTGAGATCAATTGTGTTTCTTCTATTTGGGATCTTCCTATTATTGTTTGAGACATTCCTATGGTTTTCTCAGATGACTTCCCCAGTATTCTTCTATAGAGAGAGAGTATATAGACCCTAACCTTTTACACATAACATTACATGATTTTGATAATAATTATAAATTTGAGTGTCTAGTGTCGTGGAATACTACGTACATAAAACAAAAAATATGGGTCTAAAAAACATATTTATTTGATCTTTTTAAAGAGATTCAATATTCCTTTGAGCCCTTCCATATTCATATGATAACATGGGGATAACATGAAGAAAGGTATGAGATAAAAATCATATTAAGGGAGTAAATATAAGAATAAGTATTTAGAAAATGGATTAGAAGGCATGACATAAAGATAACTGAAGAGTGGAACATATGGAATAGTAATACATAAACATGTGATCTTAAAAAAATGGTTTCATAGAAATGTTTCACCAATATAAAACATGAATTCAGTATGATTCATGGTTAACATTAAATACCATTTCCCGTAGTAGAACATTAAAAGGGCAACCTCCATGATAATTGCACATAGTAGAACTGGCCAAGGTAAACTGCCATGACAGTCACACATAACATCTTATGAGACTCAACATTACCCAATGAATTAGAGTGCAATTTCAGCACACCCATCTTAACATATTCGTGAATATGATTTCAACATAATGATTTATAAATAATAAATCATATATAAATATAATTTTTACCCATGGAATGGATTCAGTACCGTATTCAAGATTTAAAGCCTAACAAATGGGTGTATCATAAAATTGTCCATGAAAGAAAATAATTATACATGTAATTTCATAAGTTAAAATATCCATATATCATGATATGTGATTTAAAATAAATGTGACAACATGTAATAAATATATTTAAAAAATTTTGTCATTAAAAAAATATAGTGGTTCTATGAAAATTACTATAGTGCTTTCAAAAAAAGGAAAGGGAAAAATATATCATATAAACCCAGAAGTGAACCAAGAATTTTATCATTATTAAAATAATGATTTTATAAATACAATGGTGGTTTAAAATAAATTATAAAGTGAACTTGAAATTGTGTAATAATTTTGAATGTTTTCCTTAAAACAAGTTTTCATATCCGGAAGTATTGAGGAGGGAATCACATAAAATCATGTATATCCTCAAAAGAGAATGATGAATGGAACTTATTACATGAGATTGGAACATATACACAGAATTTAGAAGAATAAAATAAGAAGAATAGATAATCTCATTCAGGTAAAAATATAGAGAAAAAAATTGGAATAAATAAATGAGGTTATTGTTGAATCCATCATGCAATATATTTGTGGTATCATGTGTACTTAAGAGGGTTTAAAGTGATAGAATGGTATTTATCGTATTTTATACATCATGAGGATAGTATGGGGGAGGTTTGTAACATACCCCATCACTTGTAATTATAAATTAATGGAAATAACAAGGAGTAAAATCTTGAGTAAAAGTGAAATGGAGAGGACCCCTTACTTTAATTTTGGCCTAATTTCATCTCATTTGCGTTTTTCTCTCCTCTGTATAGCTTATCTTGCACAAAACTATAACTCCCATGGTGATTGGGGTTAGCGGTCTCTAGAACTCCTCGATATGTTTTAATAGGATTGAGAGGGAGAATTTTTGTAGAGATAAGGCTTAGTAATGGATGAGAGAAATGGTCTTCCAAGGGGTGAGAGAGGCGTTATTTATACTTTAGGAAGGGATATTTTTAGAATAAAATATAAAATAAAATAATATATCAAATGTTAGACTTGTAATAGTATTTTTTTTTAAATAAACCTCATATTAATATAATACCATTCTATTTTTACTTTAAATCATCCATAAAATTAAAATTCCTTGATATATTAAAAGGATTGTGAAAAGAAAAAGAAAATGATAATTTAATGAATCACTATTTGACATTACTTTTGGGAAATCTCTTTTTAGGTTTATAAATTGTGTTTTTTTATTTTAAGGAATAATTTATGTAATTAAATATAACATGGACAATTAAAATGTTCTTTAAAGATTATGTTATCATTACATCATGAATTATGCAATTTAAAGTATACTGATTCTGTGAAAAACGTTATTTCTACTATTCACATGAAAATTGAAGTATATAAGAAAATTACGAAAAAACAACCTAATGATTTATTTATGTGTAGAGTCCAAAAATGAACTCTGTTTTCCAAAATTAATTTTCTTGATATGATTAATTTAATATTTAAATAAAATCCCAATTTTCTTGAAAAATACAAATATTAAACAAAAATATGATTTTCTATCTTCTTTTAAATTTCATTAAGGTCACATAAAAATAAATTAGAATCAATATATTAATTTATGAATAAATTTCAGGTAACTAAAATTTCAATTAAATTATTAAATTAATCATTAAATGTAATTAAATATTCCAAACATTTAAAAAATAAACACCTTTTTAATAATTTTTTAAATATATTTATTTACTTATACTATGATATATTTATATCATATTGTCACTTATAAAAAGATAACTTTTATTTATACATTCATTAGAGTGGTTATTGCTACATTGGATGGTTAACTATGCATAAGTGTAACATTACTATTCCAAAGGTCACATTACTATTACTATATGTTCATTAACTTCTAAGGATACCCTTTATTTCACTTATTTATCATTATTTAGTTAGGATTGTGTTATAAAAGTAATCTTATGAGATTATAATCTAAGACATAATTATAAAATGAAATTTCTATTCATAAAACGTTGCATATTTACAAAGAGGTAGTGTTCTTGATTGACCTAGTTCCAGGTATGCGGCATAAATTGATGCCTTCTTATCATATGGAAATAGTGGAGTTGAAAGTGCTCAAGATTCATCTGGATGACCTATTAGTGAAAGGTTTAATTAAACTTAGTTATTCTCCTTAAGAGTCACTCATTTTCATTACCAAGAAATTAGATAGTTAATTTCAATTATGTGGGGACTATCATAAGTTAAACTAGTAAAATTTTAAGAGAAAATAATTTTTCCGTCATTTGAATGATTTTTTTATAAATTTTAGGGATAAAAGAGGTTTTCAATGAGGTATCTTCATTCAAGTTATCATCAAATCGGTGTCTTGGATTCTGATAAACCTAATACAGACATCACGAGTTGGTGGGGAAATTATAGATATTTTTTGTTTCTTTAATGTCAGGCTAACACTCCTACAATTTTTATGGACATGATTAATTGGATATTCCCCCATAATTTTGACACTTTTTTGGTAGTTGTGGTGGATGATATTCATGTTTAATCAATGTCCGAGTGTAATTCTGATCTCTATATGATTTTGGTCCTACAGATTCTATGAAATCATCATTTGTGTGGAAAGATTTCAAAAAAATTTCTGGATTTGAGAAGTGATTTTTTTGGGGACAAAAATTTATGTGCATGGCTTATAAATTGATCCAAATAAGGTAAAAGTTCTTTCTTCTTAGAATGAACCATGGAATGTCTTTAATATATGAATCTTATTTTGTATTGTTGGATACTACTGATGGTTCACCAAGAGTTTCTCTTAGCTGGTATCACCTTTGACTACTATTACCAATATGGTAGTGAAATTCTCATGGGATGCGAACTTTCAGTGTTATTTCGATGAACCGAAATGCCTTCTAACATTGACAAATGTTATGATCTTACATGATCATCGTAAGGGTTACATGGTGTTCTGTGATGCATCTAGTGCTGGTTTGGGATGTGTACTGATATAGTATGATCATGTGCTTTCTTATAGATCTCCTTAGCTTCACCCACATGAAATGAACTACCTCATACATGGTATAGAGCTTCCTACGGTGATTCATGCCCTAAAATGTTGGTGGCAGTCACTCTTTGGGGAGATGTTCATAGTCTCCTATGATCATATGAGTCAATGATATATATATTACTTAAAGGAGATGAATCTCATATGGAGGAGATAGATAAAATACTTTCATACATTTTACATTGATATTTCTTCCACCCTGGGGAAAGGGAATGTTGTTGTAGAATCTTTAAGTAGGAAGGTACCATCACAGGTAGTTTTGGAACCAAAGGAGGAGTGGAATCATATGTGGATTTTTGCTCAGTTGCACCTGTACTCTTAGAATGATGTATCATTTATGGTTCTAACTAGTGTCCATTTATTACCATATCTCTGGAGTCTATCATGAAATTTAATTTGTAGCATGATGAGTTATAGAATATTCAAGAAAACTATTATGGTGGGGAGATAGTTCCAGTTTGGTCACATTCTTTAGATGGAAAACATCAGTTAAGAGATAGAGTTGTCATCTGAACATCTGTGAGAAGTTTAGTTTTGTTTGATTTTTATAGATCATGATGGGTTGTTCACCCAGGCTCTAAAAAGAAGTATTAGGACATGAGGATATGGTTTGGTGTTTGGGTATGAAGTTGGACATTGTAGTTCATATTTTCCTACATTAAACCTTCCAATGGATAATGTAATAGAACTTGAATCCCTAAGGTTTTCTTTAGCCTCTCCTAGTGCTAGTTTGGAAGTGTGATGATGTGT
This sequence comes from Viscum album, assembly GCA_963277665.1. Taxonomy (NCBI): domain Eukaryota; kingdom Viridiplantae; phylum Streptophyta; class Magnoliopsida; order Santalales; family Viscaceae; genus Viscum; species Viscum album. Next base: position 1,740,065,422 of record OY728128.1, on the reverse strand, counting down.
CCGTGGGATATTATTTTCGATTTCCATGGAAAAATAGAGGAAAAAATGCTATCTGGTTGGTTGTTGATTTGTTGAAGAAGTCTTGTCACTTCTTTCCAATAAAAGACACCACTATATATGATTATCTGGGTAGGCTATATGTTCAAGAGATCTTGAGGTTACCTGGGAGTCCTGTCATTCTTTTATATATAGATCATATGTTTACCTAATGGTTCTGGAGGAGTATTCAAGAGGAAATGGATTCTCTAGTGAAGTTGAGCACAACTTGCCACCCACAGATAGATGGCTAGACAAATCTTGTAATTTAGATCCTATAGGATATTATTCATGACAACATCATGGATTTGGGTGGATCGTGGGATAGATATATAGTACAGGTTGTGTTATTTTTACCACAACAGTTACCATTCATCGATTTGAGTGGATCCTTTTGATGTGTTGTGTGGTGGCTCATTCATATCAACTCTTTTTCTTGAACGTGGTGGGTGAAGTATATTTTTATTGACCAAGTCTTGTTCAAGAGACGTTAGAAAATATTATAGAGGGGATACAACATCTGGTTACATCCCAAAGTCAACAGAAATCACATGCAGATTAAAAGAGTCATCATTTGGAGTTTTCCATCTGTGACTGGTTTTTCTTGAGAGTTTCTCCCCATTTGGGTCATCATCAGCTTGAAAAAGAAATAAAATTTTCTCTAAGATATGTTAAAACATTTAATCTCAGTAAACATCATGGTAAGTTTTCTTCTAGGGTATCATTTCTATATGAGTTGACATGCTTTCATTATGTTTTCCACATATCATTGCCCAAGAAATATCACCCTGACCCCACTCATGTTCTAAGTTGTGAATAAGTTAAGCTGTAAATAGACTCCTCTATTTTAGAGAAACCTGTTGAGATCATTGACTCATATATGAAAATATTTCATGGAATTTTGATTCTATAGGTAAGTGTGCTATGGAAAAAATGATTGGATTATCATCAAAAATGGGAATTTGAATCGTTCATGGGGGAGTAATACACTCATATTTTTCAAGATATTACATCTTCCACATGAATTCTTAGGGATTGAAAGTCTTTATGGTGGGGAGTTTTTAACATATCGTTACCTTGATCGGGTATTTTTTCCATTTTTCAATGTTCCTTTGTTGTTTTTACAATAATTAAATGTGTTTTATTTTGTTTTAATCTAGACTACAGAATAGGTACATACCATATACAAAAAGTACATGAGGTGTATTGGTTGCTGGATTCATGTCGTGAATGGGGGATCACACTATTAGTTAGTATTGACAACTACTAATCGTGTGCCTAAGGTACATTCCATATATGGGTCAAATGTAGGATCTTTAACCTGAGGTGATAGGTTTTTAGAATAACTTATCTAGCGTGGACTACAGAGCATGACCAAGGGGTACACATCGTAACCTAGACTGTGCTCAGGTTTATATGAATATTTTTTCTTTTTTTCTCATCCTTATTCCTCCTATAATGCATGGATCACAACCCAAAACTAATCTGAGGTGTTTTTTAGAAGAATCTAACCTTTAGGATTGATCTGATCATGTCTGGTTAATTCTTTCTTCAACAGTACATCTCCCTGGGTAAGAGTTATCTCTATCTATTCCTTGCTATTGATTTTGGTAGTTCCCTAGACATGCGTTATCATATCCACGGATCAAGGTTCAATGTTTCTTATTTTCCTCATCATGACCTATTATGAGGTCTTGTCATGAAGTTTATTCTGTGTCTACTTATGGTGTAGTAGATATTCGTTTTTTATGGCCTTCTTCAATGGCATTCATGGGTTTGATTTCTTTTGGAATTCATTGGGGGCATGTGTGTCTAAAACATTTATAAAGGTGGTTCCATATCTAGCCTATAATATTGTTCTATATTTCTATTTCTTAATAAATTTCTTTATGAAATTATCATGATTTTTTATGTGTGTTGAAAAATGGATTCAAATGAGAACTTGGTTTTCCCTATATTTTGATAAATGGATTGTGGAATGGGTTTGAATGGTTTTCAACGAATTGATTTTTTTTTTGAAATTGAGCACATGGGTTACCATGGGTTCTTGGGTTGAATGTTTAGATTGATACCATCATCCATTTCATTTTGATTGTCATATAGTCTTGTATTAGGGATTTACACTTTTTCCTAGGCCTATTATTCTAGGGTCAAATATTGACATTTTTGGGGGTTTTACTCATGGGGTATTCCCAGGAATCCTAAACCTGTTGTTATAGGATAATATTTGGGCACTGGATTCTTATGGTACGAGTTGTCTGCTACCAAGAACTGTAGTATTCCTTGGTGTTTGAAACATGTGCTTATATTTTTTTACTTATTTATTTTCTGAGTTAGAATTGTTATGTATGATTATGTTGTTGAAATTTATATGGAAAATATGATCTGAAATTTTTATTCCATCTTTTGTTTAGAACTATTGAAAAGGAAAAAATTTACAATGTATTCTATAATGCTTCTTTACTTCTTTTCATGTCATGTTTTATTTTAAAATGAACATACATGACTTTTTACAAAGACACTTTCTATGTAATACCATGGTGGGATCCTACTGAGCCTGTTAGCTCCCACCCTACGCACTTCTTCAGAGGTTCATAGACACCTATTTTTTATCTAGTGCAGGGAAATGTTAGGTGACGTAGTGAAGCGGTGATGTTTGTGTTAGCTGGGATTGGTAGATGGTGGTGAGATGTATAAGATATAAACCTTTTTTCATAAATATCATGTGTGTTTAATGTACTTTTGTTATTTAATAAGTATTTTTGGGATCTGTATAACCTAGGGTGTATTTGGGTGAATTTTTTATGGAATTGGAACGACATGGTGTTGTGCACGGTTTGGCCAAACCGTGTGCAAGTTAACTGTGCAAACATTAGAAGATGGCTTTGTTAGAGCACAGTTTTCTAAACTTTGTTCCATTAATCAATGTAGGTAGTGGAATATTGCATGGTTGGAACACAATTTGGTATAATCTTGCAGCCTTCTAGGTTAATCCATGCATTTGAACCAGTTTATTCCAATATTTTGTTTTAAAACCAAACAAAACCCCAAAACCTCTCTACATTAACCTAGGCTTGGGAATGAAAATTTCTAGGTGTTATAAAATATTTATTGTAACATCCCAAGTAAGTAATGAATAATAGATATTTTTATCTATGTCTATATATGAATTAGATAGTGTTTTAGAGGCTTAAAATGAGAATACATCCAATTTTAAGCATGAATTACACTGATATTTTTAAAAGATTGTTTTACTGAATTTTGATCGAAAACCAATTTTAAATCAAACTTTTGACAATTTTATAAGACCTATTTGTAAAAATAAACTTATTCTTTATGATTGGGACATAAAAAATTACTTTGTGTGAATTTTTTGTATTTTTCCGATAAAGTTCATTTTTTTAATGAATAGTGAAAAATGTTGTACTTTAATTCAAAACCTCTTTTTAATCTAATTTATTTCTATGATTATATTATATTTTGAATTTGTTTTAAAGTTCAATTAGAATATATTTTTACCATTTAATCCAATAGTGGTTGTTGAAATTAATATCACTATGAAATTGAACTTAAACTACTGTCAATCTTTTGATACTTATTGTTTCATAAAAACACGTTATTTTCTCAGACAGGAGGAATTAATTATTAAATTAATTAATGTAACTTATATGTTTTTAATTTTGTAAAATATAAATCATTTTTGAATTCGGATTATCAAATATAGCTTTGGGTGAAGTTTTGGTATTATTCTAAAAAGCTTCAATTTTTCATGAATAGTGAAACCACTAAGTGGTACTTAAAAAACTGATTTTTTGTTTCAATGAAATTTTACCACCTCTGAGTTTTGAATTTCAAAAATCCGATATACATGGTTGTCATTAAGAAGTAAAATGTGGTCCAATGGGATTAAAATAATTTTTTGTTGAATAGTAACTTTTAAGTTTTAATCGCGATTAGAGGTAATTAGTGTAATTTAAGGTAAAAATAATGTTTTAATAATATGAAATGACTTAGACACATGTCCTACCCTTATTGGATGTGTCATGGACGACCAAGAAAACCCATGGGTCTATTTTTGGGACCCCATGGAGCCACTTGGGTAAGATAAAGACATTAATGCCTTTTATTTAAAGTAAAAGTAAAAATGACACAAACATGAGTTTTTTTTACTAAAATACTTTTTACATTGGGTTATACAAGTCCGATTTTTTACTATAAATAGTCATTGTAAATATAAAACAATTTTATAAATCATAGTATTTGTTTTATAATTTTTAGACATTAAATAAATTAAATTATTTATGACACCATGATGATGCAGCGATTACCTCATTATTTAACGATTTAAATAAAATGAAAAGATAATGTAACATCTATGACCTACACATGTACAAAACCTATTGTATGGGTGGATTTAGAACCATTATCACCTTATCCTAAAATTATATCAATGTGGGACCATTTAAATCCGAAACTCATTTTAAAATAATGTATCATTTCTTTACTTTCCAAGAGTGCCCCTCCTCTCCTCTTATAAAAGGCCCCCACCCCTACCTCCTTACCCACACTTCTAAAGCCTTTGGCTCGGCCACACCCTACCCATTTTGCCTCTCCACATCCCTATATAACTCCTAGAAGCCTCACTGTGGGAAGAAGTCTTCCCAAGGAAGCCTTTGAGCTCAAATCAAAAAGTGTTACCCGATTTAAAGGTAGTGTCTTCTCTTGTGTTCTTATGTTTTATTTTGCTTCGACAACCCCCTAAAATCTTTTTCTTTATTTCTTTTGTAACAACACCACTATCTTCCATATACTAGGATGTTTTTATAAGACGTTTTTGAGCTACAATTACACACACCTACATCTAATGGTTAAAGAACATACTGTTTCTGTGGATGGTGAATTTCTGCCTCAAGAAATGATGATTGTTCAATATTATTTTAACACCTTCAAACGTGGCCATTAAGATGACACTATATTCATATATGATATATAATATGTTTATTCTTTACTTAAGCTTATGTATTTTTCATTTATGGAATACCTTTATGGTTTCCATTATGGGTAAATGCGATATCTTCATTTTAGGAAGTGCAGACTACCTCCCCCTCAAAGTGATTTGATTCGTTAATACCATATGTGGTATATATAAAGGATAGATTTAATGATATTATATATCATAAAATACTGGAATTATAATACTATTATGTATCATTATGTTTTAATTCCATTAAATATTAAATAGAAATGGAAGTAGTGTTCATGCGTACGTACGGCTTACCGTCTCCATGAACGATGCATTTCATTTCTTCCCTCTAAACGTTATGTAATATTATAAATACATATATATAATGGATATATATGATATATATGATATATATATCATGAGTATAACTCTAGATACAATGGATACATGAAAAACTTGTAATTATAAAGAGCATATTTTGACTCAAGTACCAATGATCGTTAAAACGATCGTTATTAACTTAAATAATTGCATAGCATTCATTACATGGTAATAAGTGATATAAAAGGAATAATGAACTTTAAAAAGGTTCTTAATCAAGTAGAAATTAACTCAACTTTATTATTCAGGATGTTAAAGAACGATCGAGTCAAGTCGGACCCGGGGTAAGGGACTTCGTCTCAGTCTCCTTTCATTGAGGCATATTTTGTTTTATACACAACCTTATTTTATATGGTGTATAAACCCCTTTGACTTTTAATTTTATCCAAAAGAAATCTTTTTATATGAAGCGTTTCACTAAATGACAAAAGGGAATGTTTTTTTCGTACGTATGCGGCGACAATGACTTCTCTGCCGCCGTGACCATTATTTGAGTTTCGGCTTCCTATAAAAGCCATACCATTTTTTAAATGAAAATTAAATACCATGTTTTAATTTTCTTTTATTTTGGTGTTGAAAATGGTTTTCATAATTTTTTTATATCGATGTGTTGTATTGATATCTTGTGATTGAATGGTGGAAATGTTATGTTTCCTTTATGCATGTTTTATGTGATACGATTTTGTTATGGTTCTTGGGCATTGTTATGAAGACGGGTGGATCATTGATATACTAAGGGAGGGTGGGCCTGATATAGATCTACAATGCATTGGGTAACGCGAAGGAGTAAAACGTTAAGATTTCTCTGAAGAGATTTAGGTAATATACTGTGATGGGTATTTCAAACGTAACCAAGAGGGTTACTCACTACGTAAGAATATTATGAATACCTCAAGTTACCTTTATGTCTTATGATTTCTATGATTTATTCATGATTTGATGAGGTATGTTAAAGTGCCTATGTTTTATGGGTAATGTATGATTTTATTCTTATGTATATAGGAAATCATGTTTCTATTCCATATTTTTATAACCCTTACTGTGATTTTTATGCTCATCCCAAGTTTTTGAAATGTTTTTCACAAGTCAAGGGAAAGGTACATGATATGATGATAGTGTCAAGGAAGTGTCAAGAAAGAATCCATGTTTTATTTTAAATATGATTCTGTTGATGGGAAAAATTAATACTATCATTTACGTAACCACTTTGCTTAAATGTGGAATGTAATACATGTTTTATGATCTAATTCTCTAAAACTATAAACCTGAAAAGATCCTCAATGTGAATTATTCATTTAATTCAATATTAAGTATGGTTTAAGGCAGGGGCCTTATAGTTGGTATCAGAGGTCAGTTTAGATAACATTAGGAGTTAGAATTCTATTAAATGATTATCCAAAAATAATTTTTTATGGTCAAATTGAAATGATATAGCATTTGAAGATTACCATGTTGATTCACCTAAGGTATTTCAGTGTTAAGAATGGGTTTTCATAGAGGAAACATAGAAGCTTTTTTGGGAAGTCATACTGAGGGAAATGACCTTCCAAATCAGCATACTGAGATGGTCAGAATCAGAATTGAGCAGTTTACTGCAGTGATGGCTCAGTTGAATCAGGTGATAAATGGTGGTTTTGTTATTGATGATATTTTGGTGTTTTACAAAAGTCAAGAAGAGCATGAAAGACATTTAAGGGTTATTTTTCAAACATTGAAAGAAAAGAAATTGTATGGAAAATTCAGCAAGTGTGAGTTTTGGTTGCAACAAATTTCTTTCTTTGGTCATATTGTTTCTAAAGATGGGATAATTTTTTATCCTGAAAAAACAAAGGTTGTTGAAGAATGGCTAATACCCACAAATGTAACTGAGATTTGTAGCTTCCTTGGTTTTGCAGGCTATAACCGAAGGTTTTTTAGAAATTTTTCACGGTTATCTAGTCTAATGACTAAGCTAACTCATAAGGGTGTTAAGTTTATCTGGACAAAAGAATGTGATGATTGTTTTCAGGAACTGAAAAGAAGATTGGTGAATGCTCCAGTTTTGGAACTACCTTTCATGAATGGTGAGTTTGTTATCTACAGTTATGCTTCATTGAAAGGACTTGGTTGTGTCCTAATGCAAAATGATCAGGTAACTGCTTATCCTTCACGACAGTTGAAAACTCATGAGGTAAATTATCCTACGCATGATTTGGAATTAGCTGCTGTTGTTTTCGCTTTAAAAATTTGGAGGCATTATTAGTATGGAGTAAAGTGTGAAATATATACTGATCACAAAAGTTTAAAGTGTATATTCACTCAGAAAGAATTGAACATGAGACAGAGGAGATGGCTGGAATTAATCAAGTATTATGATTGTAAAATTCATTACCATCCGGGTAAAGAAAATAAAGTGGCTGATGCTTTGAGTCGAAAAAGTAATGCTTCATTAACAATGTTGTGTTTGGAACGTGATCCTTTGGTTGAGGATTTGATGAACTTTGGAATAGAAGTTGTTGGTGCAGGATGTCCTTCTGTTTTGTTTCAAGTATCAGTGAAATATTATCTATCAGACAGAATCAAGCAAGCACAAAAGCAAGACAGTGAGTTGTAGAAATAGGTAGAGTTGGTTCATAAGGGTAAGTTACCTGAATTCAACATTGATAATGATTGTGTTTTGAGATTTGGGAAGATATTCTGTGTGCCTTGTGATTCACAGTTGAAGAGAGAGTTGTTATGTGAAGCTCATAGTTCTCCGTTTTCTGTTCATCATGGCAGTACTAAGATGTATAGAGATCTATGGGATTATTCCTGGTGGGATGGAATGAAAAGAGATATTGATGATTTTACTGTGAAGTGTTTGACATGTCAGCAGGTTAAAGAAGAGTAGTAGTTACTGAAAGGGATGATTCATCCTTTACCAGTGCCAGAGTGGAAATGGGAAAATATATCCATGGACTTTGTTGTGGGATAACCGAAGACACCTCGAGGTAATAATGCAATCTGGGTTATTATTGATCGCTTGACTAAATCTTCTCACTTCTTTACTATACGAGATAATTTTTCCCTAGATCAACTTTAACGTTTGTATCATAAAGAGATAGTCAGAGTACATGGAGTTCCTCTCTCCATTGTATCAGACCATGATCCCAGGTTCACTTCTACCTTTTTGTAAGGCCTTCAAAAGATGTTGGGTACTGAATTAAATTTTAGTACAGATTTTCATCTTCAATCAGATGGGTAGTCTGAATGAACGATCCAGAAATTGGAGGATATGCTACGTGCTTGTTCGATGGATTATGAAGGAAGTTGGGACCAACATCATTCTTTGGTTGAATTTTTATATAATAACAGTTTTCATTCCACTATACAGATGACACCATTTGAGGGGTTATATGGGAAGCAGTGTCGAACTCCAGCTTTCTGGGATGAAGCGGGTGAAAGGAAGCTGATGGGACTAGAATTGGTAGAAGAGTTGGCAGAAAAAGTTCAGCTGATACAGAAATATAACGACCCATACTTTACATACATTGTTATTACTTCAGAATTGAATAACACTTATTACAACATATAATAAAACCAAGAAAGGACCGTATAGGTATAGTGTCATTAGAAACTGGGAAACATAAACAACTGGTTCATAAAGCATCTATTTTGCCTCCCATTTATTTCATCATATCTAGAGTCCCTTTTTGGAATATTATACTTAATAACCTTCTTCCTGACCTGGGGAAATAAAACATACAAAATGGTGATCTCAAATGCTCAGTAAGGGTAAACAAAAGAAATATCAATCACATCATATACATAAGAACATAACTTTTGGAAATCTTATCCTGCAAAAGAGATCATAATATCATAACATGGGATAAATCATAGAAGTGAAATGTAATCCCAATAATAATAACTTAAAACCTAAAACTTTGTGGCATACACAAATAATCATATAGAATCATTTCTTATTAGTCAAGACTCATTCCCAAGACTATCTTAGTGGAAAAAGTCAATTTCTGAACCGAGTCACCCTCGTTTCAGTCTTGTTTCACTGAACCGGTATAACCTACCGTTCCAGCCATGTCTATCTCATGAGATATAAAATCTTTACCCAATGAATTGGAGGTATATATAGGTCCCACCCATCTCTTAATGATACCATTCTTATGTGTGCCACAAAATCATAAACCATACATCATAGCATAACCCATGTAATAAAAATGGGAATCTTAAACATCGTGACATCATAAAACAATTCATATAAGATAAAGGAATTCATAAATATAATTACATCACAACATAATCAAATCAATGTAATAATAGGGATAGATACAAAACCCTTTATTGTCTTAGATCGAAAATAATTTTGATAAAACACTTGAACTCCATTCTTGAGGAAAATATCCTTTCTGCTTCAAAAACCCTTTTCCTTTCTTAACATGTCGTACAATTATAAACTAAAAGAAGTTGATTAAAAAAAACTTGAAAACTTGTAAAGGAAGCTTCTTGGAAATAATGTTTTAAAAATCCATTCATGCCATATAAGTTTAAAAAAACATTCTTCGTACTTTTGTCAGAAAATTCAAAAAGTACCTCGTACGAAAAACGAAAAAAGATTCCTTTCATATCTTTTACTAAAAACTCACCAAAGGGTAAAACTGGATATAAACTATTGTATAAGTATATAAATATTACATATTGAGGAAACATGGATGTGGATGATAAAATACACCCCAGTAAATACCAAAGTATAAACAATCTCGGATAAAAATGAGATTGTGATATTTTCCCTTACCTTAGGTCCGACTTGCTTTATAAGTGTCCGAACCTCCTGTATAATGATTTAAATAATGTTATTGACTTATTCCAGAATCATACTTATTTTTATTATATCATATATGGTCATATTCTTAGCTTCTTAGTAGTAATATTTCATTGTTACTTGTTATTCGGGTGTTTATAACTTTTTGTTCTTATGCGTGTTTTGTCGAATAAATTCTTATTCATCTCTTTAGGTTATAGGTACCTCATTTCCAGAATGTTATTAGTGTAATATATATCATATTAATTCATTTAATTCATTTATATAATCATTATGAAATGAAGATCATGTAGAACGAGTCGCATCACATCGTGGAGACGGTATTCCGTATGTACGCACGAGTGATGATATCGTTCCTATGATCGTGGAATTGTATTGGAGTGTATGTATACTATATCAGAATCAATATCACTTTATAATAGTCATATATAGTCATTATTTACACCGTTATACCCATCCAAGTAAGGTGGTGGTGGAAAATAGATTACACCACGGCGTGGAGACAGTATTCCGTACGTACGCACGCGCGGTGATTTCATTTTCCGTAGGATGGATAGATGGTTAAATAGGGTAGTTTCATACTTACAATAACATATCGGTATATGATTGATACTGATGTTATTACATCATAATGAAACAACTAAAGAATAAGAAGTTGAAAAAGAAATAAATTGGAAAGGATCGGTAATGGATATTACCCCTTCTTTGAAGTGCTTCTTTGATACCTCCTTTTAGGGCACTAAAATTGGTCTTTGAAAAAGACCAGGACCTATAGGATGTCTCTAAGGAAGTGGAGAGGAGAAAATGGCAGGGGTTGGCCGAGATTTAAGGCTCAAAGTGGTGTGAGTAAGAGAGGGAGGAGGTGCCGTTTTATAAGGGAGGAGAGGGGCACCTTTGGAATAACTAAATATTTTATTTTATTATAAAGTCAAGTTCGGTTTTAAATAGCTCCAAATTGATTTATTTAGAGGCCAAGGTGGGGATGGTTCTAAATCCTCTCATCCAATAGAATTTAGACAAGTTTAGGTTCCTATTTTAACCTTATCATTTAGATTTAACATTAAGTTAGATAATTTTACTTTTACCATGTCTTCTTGTGTTTTATACTATAAGGTTAATAAACTTACTATATCAAGCCAAAAGAACCCCAAGTTGTTTATTATTAATATATATAACCTTATCTAAGTCATTTGTCCAAACCTTATATTTTTTGGAATAAAATAACAATTAATAATATAATATTTTTTAAAAAAACTATTTTATGTCAATTTTGACACTATTTAGTAATTGATTTTTGTGAAAATCATAACAGAATGATAAGTTCGAACAAAGTTAATTAAATAAATACTAACATGTCATATTAACCTATAAAATTAGTGTAATCCATAAAAAGTCTCAAATTATATTTATTTGGGTATTTATAACATCAATTGTGTCAATATTTCATTAATAAGATAATTTCGGCATCATCATTGTGTCATAAATATATTAAATTATTTAATGTCTAAAAAATTACAAATAAAATACCATTATGTAGGATATATTTTTATATTTATAATGAATATTTATAGTAGAATTTATCTTATGTATAACTCCATATTGAAAATGATTTTGTTATTAAACTTTGATTTTAACTATTTTAACCATTCTTTAAATAAATTAATAATAAATGTCTTAATCTAATCCAAGTGGGCATAAATGGTTATATTTTATTCCTAAGTTTGTTTTTGATCGAATTACACTTTTCCAATAGAATTAGGACATGTGTTAGGGTAATAATAATATCATTTTTACCCTTAATTACCCTATTTACTATTAACCGCGGTAAAAAAAAGTAAAAAGTTACTATTCACCAAAAAATTATTTTCATCTCATTGAACCACATTTTACATACTGACATCAACCGTGTCTCTCGGATTTTTGAAATTCCACTCACAGAAGCGGTAAAATTAAGTTTTATGAAAAATTCAGTTTTTTTTAACAGCCACTTAGTAGTTTCACTATTCATCAAAAATTGAAAGTTTTCAGAAAAATACCAAAATTTTACCCTAGGCTAATTTCGATATTCCTAGATCAAAAATGATGTCCATTTTGAAAAATAAAATCTATAAAATTTCAAAAATTGGTTATTACTATTCATAACGGCTAGTTTTAATAATATTTTAATAGCATGTCATTGTTTAGTGAAACTCGGTATTGCGTACGACGCAAGCTATCGAGGAAGGCTGCGGTTGCGTGTAAAGAAAGCCAAGATAGTGTTTTGTGTAGTGAAATATTCCTTTGATGATTTATATAACATAAAAACAAAATATTTCACATAAAAGTCTCGGGTGTTACAAGAAACACATGAGAATAGCTCAGAGCAGGCAGAAGAGTTATGCGAACAACAGGAGGAAGGATCTCTCTTTTGAGGTAGGTGATCATGTTTTTCTCAAAGTCTCACCATGGAAAAGTGTGATGTGATTTGGTAGGAAAAGAATTATGAGTCCAAGGTTCATTTGACCATATGAAATTCTGGAGAGAGTTGGATCAGTTTCTTACCGAGTGGCTTTACCTCCAAGTTTATCTCAGGTACACAATTTTTTTCATATTTCGATGTTGAGAAAGTATATGTCAGATCCATCTCATGTTTTGAGTCCAGAGGTAGCTCAGCTGGAAGAGAACCTAACTTATGAGGAACAACCGGTCCAGATTCTTGGCCACAGAGAGCAATTTTTATGTAATAAGTTGATTCATTAGGTAAAGGTTTTATGGAAAAACCACATGATTGAAGAGGCAACATTGAAATCTGAAAATGCAATGAGGGATAAATACCCCCACTTATTCGATAAGTAAATGAATTGAGGGGATGAAATTTTCTAAAGGGGGGAAGGATGTAACATCCCAAGTAAGTAATGAATAATAGATATTTTTATCTATGTCTATTTATGAATTAGATAGTGTTTAAGAGGCTTAAAATGAGAATAAATCCAATCTTAAGCATGAAATACACTGATATTTTTAAAAGATTGTTTTACTGCATTTTAATGGTAAACCATTTTTAAATAAAACTTTTGACAATTTTATAAGATCAATTTGTCAAAATAAACTTATTCTTTATGATTGGGACATCAAAATTTACTTTGTGTCAATTTTTGGTATTTTTCCGATAAAGTTCATTTTTTAATGAATATTGAAAAATGTTGTATTTTAATTCAAAACTTCTTTTTAATCTAATTTATTTATATGATTAGATTATATTTTGAATTGGTTTTAAATTTCAATTATAATATATTTTTATCATTTAATCCAATAGTGTTCGTTGGAATGAATTTCACTTTGAAATTGGACTTAAACTAGTGTCAATCTTTTGATACTTATTGTTTCATAAAAACACGCTATTTTCTCAGACAGATGGAATTAATTATTAGATTAATTAATGTAAATTATATGTTTTGATTTTTTTAAAATAGACATCATTTTTGAATTCGTAATATCAAATATATCTTAGGGTAAATTTTTTGTATTTTTCTGAAAAGCTTCAATTTTTGATGAATAGTGAAACCACTAAGTGGTACTTAAAAAAAATGATTTTTCGTTTAAAAGAAATTGTACCACCACTGTGTTTTTAATTTTAAAAATATGATATACATGGATGTAATTAAGAAGTAAAATTTGGTTCAATGGTATTAAAATAATTTTTTGGGGAAAAGTAACTTTTAAGTTTTAATCGCGATTAGAGGTAATTAGTGTAATTTAAGATAAAAATAATGTTTTAATGTTATTAAATGACCTAGAAACATGTCCTACCCTTATTGGATGTGCCATGGACGACCAAGAAAAACCATGGGTCTATTTTTGGGACCCCATGGAGCCACTTCAGTAAGATAAAGACATTAATGCCTTTTATTTAAAGTAAAAGTAAAAATGACACAAACATGAGTTGTTTTACTAAAACAAATTTTACATGGGGTTATACAAGTCAGAGTTTTGAATATAAATAGTAATTGGTTATATAAAAAGATTTCATAAATCATATTATTTTTTTATAATTTTTAGACATTAAATAAATTAAATTATTTATGACACCGTGATGATGCAGTGATTACCTCATTATTTAACGATTTAAATAAAATGAAAAGATAATGTAAATTCTATAACCTACCCATGTCCAAAACCTATTGTATGGGTGTATTTCTAACCCTTATCACCTTATCCTAGAATTATATCAATGTGGGACCTTTTAAATCCGAAACTCATTTTAAAATAATGTAACATTTATTTACTTTCCAAGAGTGCCCCTCTTCTCCTCTTATAAAAGGCCCCCACCTCTACCTCCTTACCCACACTTCCAAAGCCTTTGGCTCGGCCAAACCCTGACCATTTTGTCTCTCCACATCCCAATATATCTCCTAAAAGCCTCAATTTGGGCATAAGTCTTCCCAAGGAAGCCTTTGAGCTCAAATCAAAAAGAGTTGCCTGATTTAAAGGTAGTGTCTTCTCTTGTGTTCTTATGTTTTATTTTGCTTCTCCAACCCCCCTAAACTCTTTTTATTCATTTATTTTGTAACAACACCAGTATCTTCCAAATACTAGGATTTTTTTATAAGAAGGTTTTGAGATACACTTACACACACCTACATCTAATGGTTAAAGAACATACTGTTTTCGTGGATGGCGAATTTCTGCCTCACAAAACGATGATTGTTCAATATTCTTTTAACACCTTCAAAGGTGTCCATTAAGATGACACTATATTCATATATGATATATAATATTTTTATGTTTTACTTAAGATTCTGAATTTTTCATTTATGGAATACCTTTATGGTTTCCATTATGGAAAACGCGATATCTTCATTTTAGGAAGTGCGGACTACCGCCCCCTGAAAGTGATTTGATTCGTTAATACCATATGTGGTATGTATAAAGGATAGATTGAATGCTAATATATATGATAAAATACTGGAATTATAATACTATTATGTATCATTAAGTTTTAATTCCATTAAATATGAAATAGAAATGGAAGTAGAGTTTATGTGTACGTACGGCTTACCGTCTCCATGAACGGTGCATTTCATTTCTTACCTCTAAACATTATGTAATATTATAAATACATGTATATACTGGATATATATTATATATATGATATATACATCATGAGTATTACTCTGGATATAATGGATACATGAACAACTTGTAATTATAAAGAGCATATTTTGACTCAAGTACCAATAATCGTTAAAACGACTGTTATTAACTTAAATAATTGAATATAATTCATGACATGGTAATAAGTGATATAAAAGGAATAATGAACTTTAAAAAGGTTCTTAAGAAAGTAGAAATTAACTCAAGTTTATTATTCAGGAGGTTAAAGAATGATCGAGTCAAGTCGGCCCTGAGGTAAGGGACTTCGTCTCAATCTCCTTTCATTGAGGCATATTTTGTTTTATACACAACCTTCTTTTATACGGTGTATAAACCCATTTGACTTTTACATTTATCCAAAAGGAATATTTTTATATGAAGCGTTTTACTAATTGACAAAAGGGACTGTTTTTGTCGTACGTATGCGGCGACAACGACTTCTCTGCCGCCGTGACCATTATTTGAGTTTCGGCTTCCTCTACAAGCCATACCTTTTTTTAATGAAAAATAAATACCATGTTTTAATTTTCTTTTATTTTGGTATTGAAAATGGTTTTCCTAATGTTTTTATATCAATGTGTTGTATTGATATCTTGTGATTGAATAGTGGAAATGTTATGTTTCTTTTATTTATTTTTTATGTGATACGATTATGTTATGGTTCTTGGGCATTGTTATGAAGACGGGTGGTTCTGTGATAAACTATGGGAGGGTGAGCCCGATATAGCTCTCCAATGCATTGGGTAACATGAAGGATTGAAACATTAAGGTTTCTCCAAAGAGATTTAGGTAATATACTATGATGGGTATTCCAAACGGAACCAAGAGGGTTACTCCCTACGTAAGAATATTATGAATGCCTCAAGTTACCTTTATGTCTTCTGATTTCTATGATTTATTCATGATTTGATGAGGTATGTTAAAGTCACTATTTTTTATGGGTAATGTATGATTTCATTCTTATGTATATATGAACTCATGTTTCCTTTCTATATTTTTATAACCCTTACTGAGCTTTTTATGCTCATCCCAAGTTTTTGAAATGTTTTTCACAGGTCAAGGGAAAGGTACATGATATGATGATATTTTCAAGGAAGTTTCAAGAAAGAATCCATGTTTTATTTTAAATATGTTTCCGTTGATGGGAAAAAGGAATACTATCTTTTATATAACCAATTTTCTTAAATGTGGAATGTAATACATGTTTTATGATCTAATTCTCTAAAACTCTAAACCTGAAAATATCCACAATGTGAATTATTCATTTAATTCAATATTAAGTAAGGTTTAAGGTCAGGTCCTTATACTTATTAAGGGACTCCATGGGGTCTTGAACAACATTTGATGAAATCTAAAGCCTAGATTGAAGATCCGCTCTCCTCCTGATAACTGGATTTCATCTGGTTTCTTATCTCATTATTTCTCTAATGTTTTCTAGATATTTTCATGGAAGATCTCCAAATTTTTCTTGGATATAAACCTATTTGTGGAGATATAGATCTAGGATTGTGGATATAGATCTAGATTTTCAATATCCTAAAGTCTGTGGTAATTGTTATGGATTTAGGGATTTATATTCGGAGCTTGATCGATTTTGTTGTGTCGCAAGGGTTTTGGGGATTTCCTTTAGTATAAATTTTAACAATAAACCAAGGTAAGTTGTCAAAATTGAACTCCCATGGTCACAATTTTTTAATGTGTATGAGTTTATGATTTTTTAGATTCACATGATGATTGATTTCCTAAGTTTGAGTAATTAGAAATGTTGAATTGAATTGAGTTTTCCTCAGGGATTAATTTAGAATTGTGTCACGGAACCAATGAAGAGGGTTTCCAAAATTTATATTTTGGTGATTTGTTATGGGTTGAGATATTGTATTTGAGATATTGTTATGACAGTGATAAGATAATTAATTGGGGGAATTAATTTTGAAATAATGTTGTAGGCCATGTAAGATAATTAATTGTGAGTATTAATTATGTGACATGATATTTACCAAATATAATAAATTTTGAGAATTAATTTTGTGTCATAATGTTGATCAAAGATAATTAATTTTAAGAATTAATTAGGGCATGTTGAGATTTGATATGCATAATTAATTTTGAATAATTAATTATGCAATGAGAAAATTGTGGATTAATTAATTAATTGAAAAAATATTTAATGGGTCATGTTCTTAGTTAATTGTTGAATTTTATAATGGCCTCTCATGTTTTTAACTAATCATTGGATTAGTAAATGAAAAATGCAAAATTTATTATTAATTATTTATGACCAAATGGATGAGATTTTTTTGGTTCAAGAAATGACATTATGTACTGATAAGATGAAGGGACATTGACATGGAGCTCCTCCCCAATATTTATCCGTGATTGAGATTGCGGAGTTCAAGGAATGAAAACCTACACTGTATGAGAAAAGAAGTGTTAGTTTTGATGACCCGTACTCAATGAGATTGTGGTGCCAGGCATAATGACCTACACCAAATGTATGATGATTCAACAATGATTCGGGGTTTTTGGCATGACGACCTATTCCAAATAATTAATGATATTGAATGATAATTCAAACAGAAAATATGAATCAAAACTGGGATATTTGTGTTGATTAAAGATTAAATGACAATGCGATAACTATTTAAATTACGTATTGTATTTATGGCCACATAAAATTTCATGCACTGTCTTTTGACTAGACTCTTTTTGACATTATTGGTGGTGGCCTACTAAGTTGTACTCACTCCCTATTTGGGCCTCCTAATCACCACCAGTGTATTTTTTAATATTATAGGACAAGATAAGGGCAAGGCCGTAGGGTTGAATACAGTTTCATATTAGAGCATGGGAGAGGGAACCATATTTGGTTCGGATCCCATTTGGGAGTCATTGTGTCTTTACAATCAGTTTCATTGTAGACACATGACCTTTGAATTTTCATAGCATGATATACCTTTCAGTTGAGTATTTTATCTTCATGTTTTTTTATAATATGACATGTATTTTTTCTGGTTATTTATATACATCCGCATTTGTTTATGGTTATTTTATTTAATATGTGTCTCATATTTATAAAATAGGGCATAGTCTCCCCAATACCGACATACTAGACCCTCGCTACTAGTCTACACCCTCTATCATATAGGTAAGTGTGATTGAGGGAACGTGGGTTGATGTAACTATTGATTGTATAGTAGGAAATCCAAAAACACATATGAAGAATGATTCTATTTTTGTCATTTTTGATCAATGAATTAAGGTAGAGACCTTTTTTCATATTAGGGAAACCATTAAATTATAGCAACTGGGAGAAATATACGTGAGAGAAATAGTTCGTTTGCATGGGGGGCCACATACTATAGTTTCATATTACAACATGCGCTTTACATTATGCTTGTAGAAGGGATTAAAAAAGGTGTTTGGTACATAGGTTATATTAAGTATGACCTTACACCCACAGATAGATGGGAAGTCAGAGCATACCATACACATGTTAGAGGATATAATAAGAGCAAGTGTGCTTGAATTTGGTGGTTATTGGGAAAAGCACATAGATTTAGTGGAGTTCACCTATAATAACAGTTATCAAAAACCTATATAGATGGAACCATATTAGGAACATTATGGTATACCATGAGTATCACCTCAATGTTGGTTATCGGTGGGTGAGTGAGAGCTGTTGGGATCGAGTCTCATTCAGGAAACATCAGAGCATGTTCAGTTGATTTAGAAATATATGGATATGTCTTAGAGTAGAAAAAATTCATATGCTGATAGCTAGAGATGACCCCTATATTTTACAAATAGTGACAATGTATTTCATCATGTTTCATCTTTATTGGGTCACCACTTTATACAGAGGTATGGAAAGTTAACCCCCAAGGTTGTGGGACTATTTCAGGTGATGGATATAATCGGGTCGGTGGCATACCGATTAGCACCCCAACAGAAATACAACACTATGCATCATGTTTGAAAAGTGTCACAACTACGATGGTATCACCCAGACCCTTATCATGTGATTTATGTGGAATAGGATGACTTTGAGGTAGTTGTGTCCTTTGAGAAGAATATGATATGTGTGCTGGGTCACAGTGAGGACGTGTTACTAGAGAAGACCATGTCGCTAATTCAATAGTTATAGCATGATGGACGTGTCCATGAGGAAACATGGGAACATGAAGCCAACATGAAAGCTGAGTGGCCCAATCATTTTTTCCTGGATTTGTAGAGAAGATCAAGAGTGCATCTTGAAGAAGATATGTTATAAATAGAAGAGATTTTAAGATTCTGACCTTTTTTGAGAAATATAAAGTGTGATTTCTAGTATTTTGTTTTGTCAATTAAGTACCATTGGGATGGGGTATTACCTAGGGTTTGTTTCTGAGAAGTTTATAATGAATTGGGAAGACATGGGGCTATGCAAAGTTTGTGCATGGTTAGGCCAAACTGTGCACAAGCTAATCATGTGGATAGTTAAAGTCAGCACAGTTGTGGCACAGTTTCCCTAAACATGCACCATAAAGCCATGATAGTATGGTAATAATGCACATTTGGTGAATTGTTTGTCCTAAGAGTGTGGCCTACAAGGTGAAACCATGTGCATTGCCTTTTTTATTTCAAAAATTGGTTTTAAAAAAACATGAACCACTAAAACCTCTCTAATTTGACCTATCCTCAGGATAGATAGTTTCTAGGTGTTACGAAACACATCCAAAGAGATTCCATGGTGATTTAAACACTGTTCTTCACAATCAAAAACCTGGATTGATGATCTACTCTCCTCTCTACAAGTGTATTTCATCCCGATGATTCTCTCATTTTTCTCTTATCTTTTCTTGATATTTTCATGTAATATATCCCCCATTTTCTTTGATCTAAACCTACGTGGTGAGATCTATATATAGGATTTTGGTTCCAGTTCTTGATTTTCGGGACCTTGATTCCTTTGATCTTATTATTGGATTTAGGTATTTTGGGTCTGGAGCTTGATCGACAATGTTCTGCCACTCATATTTGGAGGATTTGGCTTGGGATAACTTCCATCAATAAACAGAGGTAGGTGGCCAAAATCTAACTCCCACAGTCATGATTTCGATTGGAGTACAAGTTTCTGATTATCTAGATTTTCTTGATTATTTGTTTCCTAAATTTTAGTAATTATGAATGTAGAATTGAATTCACTTTTCCTCTTGGATTAATTGAGAATTGAATCATAGAAAAAACATGGGGGTTCCGAAATTGATATTTGGGATATTAATTAGGGGTTGAGATATTTTTATTAAGGTATTGTTTTGAATGTGATAAGATAATTAATTGGGGGGAATTATTTATTAGATGCTGATGTTGTCCATGTAAGATAATTAATTGTGAGAATAAATTATCTGCCATGATTTTGATTAAATAGAATTAATTGTGAGAAAAATTATGTGTCATAATGTTGTTCAAAGATAATATAATGTATGAATTAATTATGAAATGTTTATATTTGATTTGGACAATTAATTGTGAATAATTAATTATGGAATAATAATTGTTTTTATTGATTATTTAATTGATAAATTAATTAATGTGTTTTGTTCTTAGTTAATTGTTGAATTAAATAATGGCCTTTGAAATTTTTAACTAATTTCAGGATTAGTTAATAAATAATGTGGAAATTATTGTAAATTAAACAATGATTAAATGTATGAGATTATATTGGTGCTAGACATGGAATTCTAGACAAATTAGAAGTTGGGACATAACACTCCTCCTGAATAGTTATCCAAGCTTGAGATTATTGGGTGCTAGGCCAGACTATCTACAACGAATGAGAAATGTTGTTCTAGTATTGATTACCTACACTCAATGAGATTGTGATTCTATGCATGAGGACCTACACCAAATTAATTAAAATAATTAATAACAATTCAACTGAAATTTGGTATACTAGGGATGAAGACATTCACCAAAAAATTACTAATATTGAAAGATAATTAAAATGGGAAATATGAATCAAAACTAGGCCTAAGGTGATTATTAAATATTAAATATTAAATTAAAATTTTGAATATATTTAAATAATGCATTGTATTTATTGCCTCATAAAACTGCATGCACTATATTTTTACTGGACTCATTTTAGACATTGTTGGAGGTTCCCTACTAAGTTGTAATCCCACCCAATTCAGGCCACCTGATCGTCACCTGAGATGAAATTTTTTTTGCAGGAAAACAATTCGGGAATGGCCCAAGGATAAGGTGAATTTTTTATTAGAGCGTGAGAAAGGGAACCAAAAATGGTTTTTAACACTTTTGGGAGTCGTTGTGTCATTACTTTCAGTTTCATTGTAGACACATGACATTAAAATCATCATAGAATGATTTAACTTTCAGTTGATTATTTCATTTTCATGTTTTGGTTATAATATTACATGGATTTTTTTGGGTTATTTTTATTCTTCCATACTTGGTTATTGTTATTTTATCTCATTGGTGTCCTATTCTAATAAAAGTGGGTATAGTGTCCTTAATACTAACTTAACTGGCCCTCTATTCTAGTCTTCACCCTCTAGCTTATCGGTAGGATCACATGAGGCCATGTGGCCAACCGTCTCGTGGCACCGTTCAGAGGATCCAAGGTTGGGATGTCACAAGATGGTTAGAGTTAATCCATGTCATTGTTGGAGTAGTTGTTTGGTTTTGAGTCCCTTGCAATCAGACAATCCTTTTGGATTTTTGACCTTATATTCCATCTATTCAGTTTCCAAAATTTTCTTACTATTATTGAATATATATTTCAATAGACATACATTTTTTCCTTCTTAATTTTTATATGTATGACATGTGGTTGTTCAGCTTGGGAGAAATTGTTTCCTCGGTTTTTTCATTCAATTCCTGAGTTCTTATCACCAGCCAATGGGGATTGGGAACACCCTTCAGGTATGTGAAAAATCGAGTTGGGTGATAGGTTTGAGGGAAACCTGGATCAGTTCTTTAGATCTTGTAATAGAGGATTAACATATCCTTAAGTGTGGGGCACTTCCTGGGTTGGGATGTATGTCCCACAATAAAGAAGTTGTGATCTGGGGGGTGAATGTAACACCCTAGAATGATAAAGGTTTAAATGAATCAAAATATATGACTCATGTGAACAAGGTACACCTTTCTTTTTGTAATCCTACATGATTAGAATTCCACAGTTAAGCATGTTTGGTCTGGTGTAATGGTCGTGATGGGTGACCTTTTGGGGACATTCTCATAGTGTGTGTGGGTGAGGAAAACGCACACAAGAAAGGGTATGTTTTGGACTATGGGTATAATCATAAGTCAGAAGACCCATTCAAGATTTTGGGTGGGCCCCAAGGTGGGGACTACATGTTTACAGGACCATTGGTGGCACTTGGTGGGCTAGAACCTGATGTCCATTTAAAGGCGGGGTGGTTGTTCTGTCAGTGGGTCGGTTCCATGGTCTATATAGATATTATAGATGGGTTGTAAAGGATTTATCTAATTAGTGATCACCTTTGACTGATCTCACCATGAATTTGATGAAATTATCTTGGGATTAAGTGTTTCATTCTTTCTTTGAGGAACTGAAACAACTCCTGACATCCACACCTGTTCGGATCTTACCTATGCTCAGTATGGGGTACATGGGGTTCTGTGATGCATCTGGTTCTGGTTTCTGATTTTTTCTTATATAGAATGATCATGGGGTAGCTTATGGATCTCGTCATTTCCAACCACTTGAGAAGAAATACCCCACTCATGATTGATATCTTGTTGTGTTGATTCATGTGCTTAAATGTTTTAAAAACTATCTCTTTGGGGATAAGTTTGTTGTTTTCTCAGATCATAATAGTATGAGCTATATATTTTCCTAAGAGGAATTTAATCTCAGACATAAATGATAGGTACACTACCTTTAGATGTTTAACATTGAAATCACCTACCCTATGGGGAAAGGGAATGTAGTTTCAGATGCTTTAAGAAGGAAGGTACCATCATAGGCTTTTCTGCAATCGAAGGAGGAGTGGAATGTTATAGGGTTTTTCACTCAGATGAACATGGATGCTTATGAGGATGTTTCAAGGACTGTTCTGACCAATGTTTAGTTATCAGCATCTATCATGTGGTCTATCATGAAATGTCGACAACAATATAATCAGTTTCAAAAGATTCAAGAAAACCATTTTGGTGGGGAGACAGTTCCTGGTTGGTCTCCTTCTTCATATGGCTTATTTTACATCGAGATTCATGTTTTCTTCCCAAAACCTATGAGAATTCCTGTATTGTTTGATTTTTATAACTCTTCATGGGTCATTCATCCAGTCTCTACAATAATTTATTATTCCATGAAAATATGGTTTTTGTGGCCTTGTATGAAGTGGGACATTGTATAATATGATTCTCGCTTTTACACATTCCAATGGATAAAGGCAGAGCACATGGAACCTTTTGGATTACTTTAGCCTCTTACAGTGATAGTTTTTTAGTGGGATAAGGTGTCAATTAATTTTGTTGTTGGGTTTCCATGAATTACCCAAGGGAAAATTGTTATCTGTGTGGTTGTGGATCAGTTGACCAATCTTCTGTCTTTATTCTGATCAAAGACACCACTAAATATGAATATATGGGTAAGCTATATTTGCAAGATATCATGTGGTTACAAGAGATTCCTTCTACCATTGTTTTAAATAGAAATCCAAGGTTTAATTCAAGTTTTTAAAGGATTCATCAAGAGGAAAAGGGGTATCAGGTCATGTTGAACACAATATACAATCCACTAATCGATGGATAAATAGAGCATGTAATTTTGATTCTATTGGATATTCCTCATTCTAGGGTCTTTGATTTTGGTGGATCATGGGATAGCCAGTAGGGACTAGTTGATTTTGTTTACAACAACTTTTACTAGTCGTCGATATGAATATCTCCTTTTGAGGGGTTGTATGGTCAACCAGGAAGATCACCCCATTATTGGAAAGATGTGGGAGAAGTTTCTCTGGTAGGACCAAGTCTGGTTCAGGAGATATCATGAAATATTCAGGAACTGCAATAATATCTGGTTATATCCCAAAAATGACATAAGTCCTTTGTATGTCAATGATGTTTTCCATTTGTCTTTTCCTTTGGTGACTAAGTTTTCTTGAACATTTCTCCTAGATTGGGTCACCATAGACATATGAAACAAGGAAATTTGTTTCTAAGATATGTTGGAACATTTGATATCATTGAAAATAATGGAAATGTATCTTATCGGTAAGCACTGTCAGCTCAGTTGATAAGCCTTCATGATGTTTTACTCAGATCTAAACTTAAGAAGTATCACCCTGATCCCACTCACGTTCTGTGTTGGGAAGTAATTTAGTTTATTCTAGATGATTCTATTTTGGAGAAACCTGTGAAGATAAATTAATCTCAAGATAATGTCTTTCATGGGAAGTCAATTCCATTGGTCATTGTTTTATGGAAACAAGGATTGTATTGTTATGAGACATAAGAACATGAGTCGTTGATGAGGGAGTAGTGGCCTTATCTTTTTCTAGGGTGTACATCTTCCACTTTACTTCATAGGGATGGAATTTTCTTATGGTTGGGAGTTTATAACAACATGTTGCCTTGATCTATTATGTTCCCATTTTTTTGTTCCCTTCTAGTATTAAAAATCCTTTTATGTTATTTTTCTAGGTTTATTGGAGACTGCAGAACTGGTACGCGCTAGGAACCAGAACTACAGGTCATGTTCTTAGAGTTGATTGTATGTCATGGAATTAGAGATCATGTTGATAATGGGAAGATCATGATGTGATTTTTTACAAAACATGTACCTAAGGTATGCATCTTGTAGGAGTTAAATATTGGATGTTTAACACGATGCGATCATTTTTTCAGCATATCTTGTCAAACATGGACTACGCATTGTGACAAAGGGGTAAAAATCATGACACGTCCCACACCCTAGTTTAATTAATTAATTTTTATGTTTCTCTAAGATTTTTCCTCCTGGACCTCTTGGATCTCGACCCTAAACTACTCCTAGGCATTTTTCTGAGGTGTCTCACCTTCTGAATTGATTTGATGATCTCTTGTTCTTCACTACTTCTACGCTGTGTCTCTATAGGTAAGTTTTCCCTTTGATTTATCCTAGTGATTGATCATGATAGCGTCGTACCCTTGTGTTATCAGATCCAATGATCCATGTTGGATATTGTACTCATCCATATCTATTGTGAGAACTTTCATAGAAGGTCATTCCATGGAAAGTTGTGGTAAAGCATACATTCATTCATTAGGTACATGTTGTTTCTTCTATCCCCCATCCCCTTGCCTTCTATTTAAAATCAGTCATTTGAGGTGTGGTTTTGACTATATGGCCTTTATTGATTTATTTTTGGGTTTCATTGCTTTCGGATTCCATTGTGGGCGTGTACATCCTGAACATTGAGGTAGGTGGTTCAAACTCTAGCCTAAGATAATGAGCATGATTACTATTAATTAATAAATTTATTTTTGAAATTGGAATGATTGTTTGTGTGTATTGATAAAATATTTTTAAAGGGAAATGGGTTTTCACTGGATTTTTATTAATGAATTTAGAAATGGATTTGAATGGTTTTCAAAGGAGTCATTTTTTTTTGTGAAATTGAGCACATGGGTTACCATGGTTACAAAGTTGAATGTTTATCATGAGTCCATCATTAATTTATTTATGATTATCAAGGAGGTTTTTCTTTGGGATGTCCTCTGTTTTATAGGAATATTGTTCGAGGGGGACAATAATAATATTTTCAGGGGTTTACTCACAACGTATTACTATCTTTTCTAGGATCTTTGTTCCACTACTAGTTTTTTTACACTTGATTATTGTGGTACGAGTACTCTCTTTCCTAGACCTGTAGTATTCCATGGTCTGTGGTGCCTATGCTTCTATTTTTAATTTCACGTATATCAGAGTTATCATGGATATACATGTTTATGCTTGTAGAAAATTACCTGTAAAATATTCTTTGAAACTAATATACCTACTTTTGTTTAGAACATTGTAAAACGGAACGTTTATCATGTTTTATATAAAACTTATTTACTGATTTTGTTAAGAAATGCGGAGAAATCAGCTACTTTCCCATTTCATGACTCCAAAGGAATTATTAAAACAAAAAAGAAATACAGTACAATCATGGGGTGTAATGTGCTCACACCAACAGGGGATTAGAGGGGGTACAAATGACAGACCTAGAACATGATTTTCAACTGAAAACACCACAAAAAATCAAAACAAAAACAAGACAGAAGTGACATACTCATAACCATCCTTAAAGGAAATGCATTGACAAGTGAGAGTCCTGCACTGTCCAAGGAATGTGAAATCAAGGATGTCTGGATAGGTAGCATGGAAGAACTCCCCAAGCGTCACAAGGAAGGCTACCCATATGGTCCCCAATTCTAGGCCTACACATTCTTCAAAACTAAAAAACCATGAAATGAGTCCTTCAAACTAATAGATCAAGGGACTTCAGTATGTTGCAATGACAATCAGATCAGTAAACCCATCATCAAATTAAAAATGTTGGTCTAGATCCCTCAATTGAACACCCCATATGAAAGGAACCATCCAAAAAGAACCGCAAGAGTCCAAATAAATATAGAAAAAATCTCTAGGACAACACCAAGGGCATATAAGTAGACCAGATGTCAAAAATTCTGAGTAGGATAAAAGACCATTCTTCAAAGAAAACAAACTGTTAAAATCTTCATGTGCAAACACTCCCTATCCAAGCTAGTGAAGACCCCTAGATCACCTAACTCAACTTTCCAGGCCTGCTTCCTAGGGGATCTGGAGATAAAATCCAAGCTTCATTCAATGCCGGTTGATCTTCAAAAACCAGCCAACATAGATACTCAAATCAAAGAAAAAGTAGAAATATTAGTAGATTCGAATATCGCCAAATTAGAACAGATAAACACATCACAGATTTCTTTAAAAAACAGCCACGCCATCTCATAAATAGCCCCAAACTCCAAACAAAATCAACAGAGCAGAAAATTCCCAATCATTCAATATGAAGAAGTAGTAAGTAGCAAAAAGTCTGAAACAAATCACCAGCATCAAACCGCAAAGGACATCCCAAAATCCATCTTCTCAAAACCATTCAGACAAGTTCAACAAAGATTTTAAAGCATGGAGAAGAAAGGTAGATGAAACTAGAAATCCAGAATAGAAACATCCAATGAGGAGTAGCACCATTACACATATAGTCCTCAGATGTTAGAAAAATAAGTAATGAGTGGTGAGGCTATCAATCAGTAATGAAACAACTAGTAAAGGATATCAAAGAACCATTAGGGAGTTTTTTGAAACTCTTTCTTAAATCTATCATTGAAAATGTCTTGTTTAATAGCAAGGTAAGTGTCTTTTGAAATAATCCATTTTATAAGGGAATTAAACAGAATTTCATCTCTAAGTTTAACTAAAGATTCAGGATCTTCACAACCGGGCACATTCTGCTTCTCAACCCCTTCAACTTGTTGCTTTTCTTCTATATATTGAGTTGTGTATGGGGAGATACTTCCCTTATTGAAATTTCCAAGGATCTTGTGACTATAGTTCATTCAACTTGGGAGAAATCTCTACGTTTCCTCATTTTTTGGGGTTGGGGGTGATGAACCCATCTGCATCAACAATTGGATTTTTTTCCTTTCCCGGCCTTGGCTCTCAGATATTCTTCCTCAGTATGAGTAGATTTATCTTACTCATTTGGTGAATAACTACTTTCAGATGGATCACACCTCTCATTTTCAAAATCCTACTGAGTATCATCATGCAATTTCACTCTCGGTAACACCTCATTAGAAGTGGGAGGACTTTAATGGTTATTTGTAGACACAACTAGAGGTGAAATCACCTTGGAAGGGAGCTCACCCATTCCCATAGTGGTATTTATTTGACCCTTCTGGAGAAGCATATTATACCTAGGTGATGATATCTCATTAGGAGTCCTGGGGATATCCATGATGTTTGTGATCAAAGTCATATCAACAGGTTTATCATCTATGATCTGTTTTGAGTCAGTTTTTGCCTTCCAAATAGACTTTCAATAAGGTTGGGCAGGGGGGTTCAAATATATGGGTATCACATTCCTCTATCGAATGGCCAATTTTGAAATAGCATTTACAGTAAGGAGGATCATTTTCAAAAACAACCTCTTGGATGAATCCTTTATCTCCATTTTGAATCCAGAAACGAGATGGAAAATCTCAAGAGATATCGACCTCAGGGAAAATCCTAGCTACTGAAGGTCTAGACAGGTTCAAGGTAGCTATGTCTAATCTAATCAGAAGTCCAAAAAGACCAGAAATTGCAGAAAGAGCATGCTGCTTAAACAGATGTAAGTGTAAACCTAGGAAACCTATCCAGATTGGTAAAATGGGGGGCTCAGAACCAATGTCGAAGTCCAGAGACCACCTGAAGACCTTCATAGAAGACCCCCCCAAAGGACCTGGATCCTTGAATCCAAAATCTATAGTAGTAATTTTTTGAATATAACCGAAATACAACATTCAAGGAATTCAGAAGCCTAATTTGAAAATTAGTGAAGCCAATGTCTTTAAGGGTTTTGCGTAGAAAGAACAAGGAAGGTTGATTCTTGATAAAGTGACCTACAAGTACAAATCTAAGATCCGAAAAAAGATATTGTACCTCATATTTTGAGGATGGAATCTCTGATAGACCTCTATGTCTATAGGTTTTTGGAGCAACACTATCGGAGGTCTTCGATTCTGCAAATGGGATTCTACCTACTACAACATCCGTGAATGATCTCACATCCTGGATCCCTTGATCGGCACTGTTAGGGTTCACGTTTCGATTGCCGAGGAGAGACATATTATGAATTTATTTACTGATTATCATTAGATATTTTTTTATATAAATTAGAATAAAAAATTTGTAACAAAGACATTTTTTATGAAACAACTAGGTGGGATCCTACGAAACCTATTTCCTCTCAAAATGTGGACTACTTCAGTAGTGCGTAGACCTTTTTCTGTATTCAAATAAATGGAAAGGAAAGGAACTAAAGAGAGGGAGTAAGGTTTATGTAGGTGGGATGAGTAACTACTACTGAGATGGTTGGAGTTCATTGATTCCATCCATATATTATCTATTTGTTTTTGAGTCCCTTTCATTGGGACTTACTGGATACAGACAAGTATATATGCTACAACTCTATGGAAAAAAACGGAAACAGAACACTAGAAAAAAAATCTAAAAACCCCAATAGAAAATTATAACTCCAATGGACATGTAACATCTCATTACCTTGATCAAGTATGATTCTCTTTTTTATATTTTCTCTTATGGTTTTTGAAATCATTATAATTTATTGTCTAGTTTTAATTTTATATGCAGAATAGGTACAACATTTTTACATGATGTACACATCATGTACTAGTTGCTGGATTCATGTTGTGAGTGAGGGATCATGCTGTGAACATGTACTGAGTTGGTACATGTCATTTACCAGAGGTAAACATTTTTTAGGGGATAAAGTAATTATTTTTAACCTGAGTATATTGGTCTTATGTAATAACTAATCTAGTGTGGAATAAACATCATGACCAAGGGGTACATGTCATGACCTGACCCGCACAAAGGTTTATACCACACTTTTTTTCTCATTCTGTTTCATCCTTTACATCTTATATCTCAACCCTAAAATCCTATTAGGTTTTTTTGGACGTGTCTCACCTTTTGGATGGATCTAATCGGATTCATTTCATCATTTCTTCTATGGTCAATCTCTCTAAGTAAGTGTTCTCTTCGATTCATACTAGTGATTGATTGTGATAGAACCCAATCCTTGCATTATAAAATCCACAACTCTAGGATGAATGTCTCTTATTGTCCTCTTTTATATCCATATTGATATCTTTTCTTGAAGGACACTCCTTGGGTAGTTGTGGTGGAAAGGACGTTCATTCTTTAGGGGCTTCATTGACAGCTTTGTTGGGATTCATTGCTTTTGGATTCCATTGTGGGCATGTGCAGCCTAACCATTGAGGTAGATGGGTCAATATGTGGCCTATGATAATGATCATGGTTTCTATTTCTTAATAAATTGATTTATAAAATTTTGATTATTTTTAGGGTGTGTTGAAAAAGGGTTTTGAAATAGGAATGGGTTTTCTCGGGCTTTTGATAAAATTATTTTGAAATGTTTTTGAATGGTTTTCAAAGCACTGAAGTTTGTTTGTGAAATTTAGAATGTGGGTTACCATGGGTTCATTGGTAGAAGTTTTAGATTGGGGAAATCATCCATTACTTTGTGATTATCAAGGAGGTTTGTCTTTGGGTGTTCCTTTGTTTCCTATTCCTATTTTTCTAGGGGACCGATATTGATATTTTGGGGGGTTTACTCATTGGGTATTCCTATGATTCCTTAGACTATTGTTATAGGATAAGATTTCTGCACATTATTCATATGGTACCAGTAGTCTTATTCCTAGACCTAAAGTACTCCTTGGTGTGTCATACTCGTGCTTCTGTTTTATATGGCTTGGATTTCTGAGTTAGCCTTGTTATGCATGTTGATGCTTGTGAAAAATTATAGAGAAAATATGATCTGAAACAGTTATACATGATTTTTTTTAGATCTTTGGGAAGGAAAATTTTTACCATGTTTCCTATAAAACTAATTTTATGCTTATCATACCATTTTTTACATTAAAATGAGAATACATGATTTTTTATATTGAGAATTTCTATGGAACACCCAGGTGGAATCCTACATAGCCTATTAGCTCCCACCTTATGAACTACTTCAGTGGTTTGTAGGCCTTTGTTTTTATTCCATTATAGGGAAAGGAAAGTCACCACAGTGAGGTGGCGATGTTCCTATTAGCAAGTACGAGTATCTGTTGGTGAGATGCTTGGAGTTCATCCATTCCATCATTGGTGAGCTATTTGGTTTTGAGTCCATTGTAGTAGGACTATTATTTTGGATTTTTTTGGATTCTCTTACATCTATTCTACTTCCACTATTTTGTAAATGTTATATCATATATATTTTATTCACTTACTATTGTTTCCATATTTATTTGTATATGTATGTCATGTCGTTTATCATGTTGGTCTAAATTGTTCTCTCAATTTTTTGTTTGATGCGTCAGAATTTGTCGCCAACCCTTAGGGATTGGGAAGTCGCATAGGGTATTTGAGGGATCGAGTCTGGTGTTAAGTTTGAGGGTAAGTCCAATCAGTTCATTACACATGTTATGTTCTATATATACCATCTTCCAAAGTATTTTCATGAACATTCATGTGTGATTAAATTTGATTATATTTATATAAAAGGGGATAATATTTTTGTTGTGTATCCATTGTATAATCAAGATCACAAAGTGACATATTTTTTAAAGAAATTTATTCCAATAGAATAAGATAGTTAGAAACATAGTTATTTTTCGAGTACTAATAGAAAATGGATTCATAAATATTTATGTAATATCATGAATTTATTTTTTTCTCAATATATTTTATTATAATATCATTTAATAATAAAATATATTGTTATGATAATTTTTATCGGATTTTTTCCCCACTGAAATTTTTGATAGAATTTTTAGGGATACAATTTTTTTATTATATTTTGTAATATACAGACCTAATAATTTTATGTCTGTAAATTTAAGAAATTCATTAGGATAATTATTTATCATTTCTATCATATAGATAATTACTTTAGTTTTCCTTAACATAAAATGAAATTTCCATCCAGTAATTAGATTTGGAAGATGATATTTATCCATGGGATGTTTTTTTGTAATTTACTATAGACATTAAAAAATATTGTTAATACCATTATTTATTTGAATCTATTATTTAATTTATCAATTAGGGTAATTTATTTTTAATTGAATCATATTGATAAAATAAATATTATGAGGCATCTAGATATTTTTATTCCATTAAAATGGGATCATAAGAGGAAAAGTGTAGAAAGATAAATTATAATTCAATGATTCTTGTTGTTCATAATATCTTTTTCCATGCTTCTTAAATAAAAATTCAAATGATTGTTATGAAGGAATTAATGGGTTTATATGAAATGAATTTTGGATATATATGACATTTATCCCCTTAAATCCTTCATGAAATCATAAAAATATTTATTTCCACTATTGTAATAATGAATACAACTATGTGTTCTATGTCTTGTTATATATATATATATTAGTGGACAAATAATGGAATTGGAAGAATGATATGTTGTGATTAGGGGTCAACAGTCAACATGGAATTGAGGTCGGTGATATAAAATTCACATTTTACACAATATGAATATTTTATGATAGTTTTTATTTGATAATTGATAAATAATACCTGAAAATTGAAGATGAATACTGTAAATTTAAAATTTAAAATTATCTACAATGAGTATTATATTGAAGAAAAAACTATTATGAATAATTAAAATGAAAATAAATTGTGAAATAATGGTTTAATGAAAGGAAAATTTAAAATGTAGATTTGAAATTTGAGAATTTATAGGGAAAATATATTCTATTCGTATATAAATTGATCATTTATTGCATTTATTAAAATTAATGTTTAATTTTATAATTTAATATTTTTTTAAAATATCAAATGATATAGAATTTAATGAGAAAATTATATAATGAAATTAGTGTTAATAAATGATTTAGATTATGATATATTTCACTATTATGATCTTGTGATGATTTTGAGTTAAAAATGATTTGAATATAGTAAAAATTATTAATGTTAAAATAATAGAGATTTTTTCAAAATTTATTACAAGGACTTGATTATTTGGGATGGGGTTACACCACTTGTTATAAGTTTTCAATAAAAACATCATGTTACATACACTGAGACTCTTATTTTGTATCCATAAATTGATAGAGGGTATACTAAATGGAGAGAGGAAATTTCAAATTAGGGAAATTTTCCATTGATGATATTTAATTGTATGGAAAATGTGGCCTTTCGATATATGGGGTATGTGTATTGAATTATATGGCCCGTTCAACGTATTTGTGAAGATATAAACTTTTATTGTGGGGTAAATAAGGTTGTTGTATATTTAATATTAGTTATTACGCTAGGTAATATGTGCATTATATATCAATAAATGGGTTTTGTATGTTTATGTCTTATGATTTCTTCTATTATGTTATGTTAGTGGTGGATTAAAAATAATTTGTAGGATATAGGTACATTTTATAAATCATTTAATGATATAATTTGACTCTAGATGGGGTTATTTAAATAGTATAAACTATTAATATATTTAATATTATATATTTAGTTATTAAATATCTATGATTTAGATTATGGTACAACAAGGTAGTTGTGTGTTATAACTCTGTTTTATTGTTGTTTACTCCCTTAGATCACTTTGTATGTTTATATACTATTGGATTTAATGGTATATTTTTTATATGGTGTGTTCAAAATCTATTCAAATTTTATAATAGTAATTATTTTAATGAAATGAATACAATAAAATGGTAATTGTGGTATCCCATGTATTTTTTGTTTTTTTGGTCATTGTTTTTTACATTTATAGATTTTGTGGAGTGGAAGTGAAAGGATATGTTTGGGATTGTTTCTTTTTATGGGTACCTAGTAACATTAAGTGTCCTTGTGTCTTCATAACTAAATAAATTAATTAATAATTCTTTCATGGGGATGATGTTGGTGTATAATAGGGGTATAGAGTCTATGATTCATGATAAGTGGGGAAAATATTTGGATTTAGAAATCCAAAAAGGGAGAGGGTCCCTAAGGGTGGTTTTTTGTGCAACCATTATGTTATTATGGAGAAGGATTTGGGTAGTGATAGTTCCTATGGTTGGACATTTGATAATTATTTCATTTGGTGGTAAAACTATGAAACCGTTAAATACATATATGATTTATCATTAGAGGTGTATTTTCCTTAGAAGAGTCCCTATTTGTGATATACCATAACTATCAGAGTAGATGTGGTTGGAAAGATACTATACAGTTATGAATTAAAATTATTTCCCTACATGAGGTCAACTAGGAAAAGACAATTGATATTATACTCTTCACATGTTTCTACAGTTACACAATACTCACCCGCAATTTATATTTAATTATTTTCCTAATATTATTAATTGGGTTGGTGGGGATGTTATGTGACATCCAATCAATACATAGTATAATTCTCAGTGGAGTAAAATTATCTTATACCTCACTACATGTATAATGATGATCATGTATTTTTTGGATAAATTATATCCAATATTTTCTTTCCATGAATTCAAGATACCTTTTCAATAAATTCATGATTTTAAATTTTTATTATTATTAGTTATAATGTTTGGAATATGGAGAATACCTTTTAATAGGGAATTACCAGAGTTATTGCTCATGTTTGAACGATTAGAACTATGTAGTTTTGAATTTTGGGTATTTCTTTTTTAGGATACTATTATCTATAACAGGATGGGTGTTAAAGAAATTTAAAAGAGATATTCTGTTTCCATCCAAGTCATACGGTTTCTTCCATTTATTGGATGAGTGAAGACTAATTTTGATAGCACTGTGAAGGGTTTCCAGGCCCTGCTGGATATGTTGACTTATCTATGGACACCCTTAAGGTTTCTCTAACATGATTCTTTAAATAAAATGGAATTAAATTGGTGCAAGTGGAAAAAATTTTGTAACACCCCAAGCTTCCATAGTACTCTTCTCTTTGATTAAAATAGTAGCGTGTGTTATACACAGCTTTGAGTTCTAACACACACCACAACCAATCAAACTAGCCGTTATGAATAGTAATACCTAATTATTGAAATTTTATTTATTTTATCTCTCAAAATGGACTTCATTTTTGGATTCAGAGTATCGAATTTATCCTAAGTTGAAATTTTGATACTTTTCGGATAACTTTTATATTTTGATGAATAGTGAAAATTACTAAAATTTAATTAAAAACAACTTTTTTAATCAAAATAATTACTAGTGATAAATTAGAAATTTGAGTGGTTATAAAGTATATTTAGAATATATTTTTACTATTTAATACAATTTTGTTCATTGTATATAATTTCACAATTAAACCGGACATAAACAAGTATTAATCTTTTGATAGTTATTATATCTTAAAAACACGCTTTTTGTTTTGACAAAAAGAATTAATTTTAAATTTATTTCTACCATATATGTGTTTTGAATTTGGGAAAATGGATTCCATATTTGGAATCAGTATGTCCAAATTATGAAAATAGGTAACTTTTATTTTTATACATTTTGAATAATTACTTCGGTAAATATTTTATTTACCATGGTTAAAGGGTAAATCTTGTAAATGAGGGTTAAAAATTAATATTATAATAATAATAAATTACCCTAAAACATTACCTAACCTTATTGGTTGATACATGTCTGACCATTGGCATCTTTGGGTCGATTTTGGGACCCCATGGATCCACTTGTAAGTGATAATGACAGTTTATATTAATTAAGTTAAAATAAATACAAAAATGACATAAACATATATCTTATACGAAAACAAATTTTTACATAGGGTTATATATGTTAGATTTTCAACTATAATTATTCATTAGAAAGATAAAAATATTTTATACATAATTGTATTTTATTTATTATTTTTAGACATTAAATAATTTAATTTATTTATGACACGATGGTGATGCAATAATTACCTGATTAATAAACAATTAGAATAATTGATATTATAAATACCCTAATAAATGTAATTTGAGACTTTTTTATAAAAACCAATAATTTTATAGGTTAATATGACATTTTAGGTTTTATTTAAGTTACTTTTTTCGAAGTAATAATTCTGTTATAATTTTTTAAAAAATCAATTATTGAATAGTGTCAAAATTGACATAAAGGGGTTTTTAAAACAAATATTATAATATTAATTGATATTAAATTCTTAAAAATATAAGGTTTTTCCAAGAGAATTTTATCATGATAGGTGTATCATTAATGGACCACTTGGGGGTCTTTGGATGTATATACTATGTTTATTAACCATATCATACAAAAATACAAAGAGACATTGTGAAAGTGAAACTAATTAACTAAGATTTAATACATAAAGATAAGGTTAATATAGTAACCCAAGCCTGTATAAATCCTATTGTTTGAGTTTTTTTCGACCTATCCCCACATTAAACTTTAAATAATCCACTTTGGATCCTTTAAAAACTGAATATGAATTTATTATAAAATAATATTTCTAGCTTTTCCAAAGGTACCCCCCACCCCTCTTATAAAAGGGCACTCCCCCTTCTCATTAATTCACACCTTCAAAGACATTTGGATCAGACAACCTCTTACCAAATACTCTCTCAACTTCTCTCACTTAATCCTAGAGGCCTTACATTATTCATAAAGCCAACCTAAGGAGACCTTTTTATCAAATCAAAAGGAAGAACCCAAAGAAGAGGTAATAATTTCACCACCCTTTTCAAGTTCCTTTCTTCTTCCACTTCTTCTTTATTTTTTTATTACCATTCTAAAATAATAACTCCAGTATATTATATATAATTTTATGTTATTATAAACATGTTATAACCCAATTTAAGTATTCTATCCATCCTTTTAATGACATGTCACCATATATGCGTACGTACGGCTTACCGTCTCCACGTCGTGGTGTAATTGTTATTCAAAACATTATTATTTGTATGGATGTAATAATGTTGTTTAATTCATGTAAATAATAAATATAACATGATAATTATTCTGTATATATGATATACCATCCAATTAAATATTGTTTTAATATCAAAAGAATGATATTGTCGCTCGTGCGTATGTACATACTACCGTCTCCACGAACGCGATGAGATTCATTCCCCCATCGTATCCATTCAAGTCTAATTCTCATTTGATGATTAATAATAATTTTTATAAACTTAATATAATTCGGGATATGAATAAGATACAAACTATCCATAACAAACATGTCTTACGTAACAAAACATATAAAAGAAAATGAGTACGTTAACACCCGAAAGGACAATAATATTAAGATATTATTAACAAAGAAATGTTAAAATATCATATATGATATAATATTAATGTATATGATTCTTGTATAATGTAATAACAATTATTTCACCATTATACAGGAGGTTAACCTACACCCAACCAAGGAAAAGTACAAGGGAAGGGGTTTCTTATCTCACTCTTAATTTCGTGAGAATTCCATTGTTCACCACTTATTTATTGCATGTGGTGTATGTGTACTGCCCACGATTGTATTCATTGTGTAATATACTTTAATTTATGGGTATTTACATCATAATTTTATGATCCTTCTTCCATGGGTGTATGTTTCATAAGTTACCTAATCGATAAGGGAATTTGAAATTTCAATTTGCACTCATTCGGCTTTGGCATACTTCATTGATTATTATACTCAAAGATTATGTGTGGAATCACTATTCATTTGATTATGTCATAATTTCAACTCCCCTTTCAATGGATATACTTTTTATAAACATAATCACTTCGTTGATAAATTCTCAAGTCATCGGTTTGAACTTGATAAGAGTAATTTTAACTCAATCTCCATTTTTTGAGTTAAATATCCAATTCATTGGTGTTGTTTTTACAAGAATATGTGTGAATGTAATCTGAGTGACATACAATAAATATACAATCATATTGAGTGTATTCATATTTGTCACACATAATTATGTCGTTTAATTGTCCTAAACCTAAGGATACAGCCTTTATGAGAGATTTCATCTTAATCTACATTCCATTGAGAATCCTTTATTTTTATACACCAAATCACGTTTATATGGTGTATATAATGTACTTTGACATAGTATATCATGAATACCTTTATTCTCATGATATTATAAATTTTTTATTACCTCCATTATTTTTATTCAAGTTTCTTTATTTTGGTTAGGAACTCTAACTAAAATATAATTTTAAATGTTTTAAAGATTTATTATTCTAAATATTTCACATTAATGTCCATGTTTTAAAAAACAATTAAGGATTTGTATATATGGACATTAATATTTTAAAAGTAAAATTCATTTTAAAAGTTTCAAAGTTGTATGGGACACTTTGATTCAAAAAAAATTTATTTTAAATGGATTCTTGACATATAGTGTGAATTTTAAATGTTTTCAAGAAAAGGGGGATATTTCTCTCAATAGTTTGATGATTATTTTATTCTATGTCAATATCCTTCATTGTTCTCAATTGAGGTTAATCTGATACAATACAATCTTCCATATTATATCTAATGAGTTATGTTTGACTGTGGATGTGCTATTTTTATACCATTCATGGTTTGTGGTTAAAAGTATTGACATTCTGTATACTAGTTTTAATACGAATGTTTATGTTATGTTTCAAAATTTTCATATGAGGAATGCATTGGACTTAGTAAGTGATGGGTGTAGCCCGCTATATCTCCTCGATGTATTGGTATGTCTCATGAGACAAACTAGTGTCCTCCCATAAGGCCTTGACAAAATCTTATTTGTAGTCTTGCAATGAGGCCTTGACTATGTGGTTATGATAGTCTGGCATTATGCGTTCCATCATCATGAAAGTGGTTATTGATATTTCATGTGATTATTAGACTAGTAGAATATCCATGCGAAAAAGTAACTGGTATTATTTCATTTTATATCTGGAATATTATGCTGAAGTTCAAGTTTAAAAGGCTTTTGTTTTAGTTATACATTGCCTTAAGTGTTTATGCTTATCTATGAAAGTATCTTATATATTGTTATCTTTACTGAGCATCTGAGCTCACCCCTTTAAATGTTTTATTTTTCACAGGATTGTAAAGAAGTAATTTATGAATGACCTGAAGGGA
This sequence comes from Viscum album, assembly GCA_963277665.1. Classification (NCBI taxonomy): domain Eukaryota; kingdom Viridiplantae; phylum Streptophyta; class Magnoliopsida; order Santalales; family Viscaceae; genus Viscum; species Viscum album. The sequence continues at coordinate 1,740,026,244 of OY728128.1, read as the reverse complement.
TAGTATGAGGGGATATGAAGACAAGATGTTGTTGTAGATCATTTTACCTTATAATGTAATGTAAGACTTATGAATATATCTCATGTTTCCAAGACTACTAAACAAATCAGTCATTCGATACCTGATCCTTTGTGATCATGCCAATATTATGTAATAATGCACTGACTCTAGGTAACTATGTTCGGGGCGTTACAGGTGGTATCAGAGGATGTTTAGTACAAACCTTGGAATCTATGTTTAGAAAAACTCTTGTTAGATCACATAGTCCTAAGATAGAATTTGAGGATTAGTATAGAAGAACATACTAGAATTTTGTGAGTATTCTAAGAAATACATCCCTCACTGGATACGAGCAGGTAGAGGCGGATCTGGTACAGATTTACCTTGGGGTAAAACCCGAAAAAACCGCTTTGAGCTAGACTCGAACAGGAACTGGTGCACGACAACGGGCCTTGCTGAACTCTTGGTTATGACACACCTGAGGAATATTCTTTGGTAAATTCCCAAGATTAGTATGAACCATTATAAAGGGAATAAAAAAAACCCCCTAAGAATATAAGTCGGGGAAATAGATAGTGGATAACCTATATTTTAACATAGGGTACCCCAAGTTTGGATATATTGTTCAATTACAAGATTATCCTATTATGTCTAATTTTTTTACATTCTTATTAGATATGTATTCAAAACCCCTAATTGTATTTTCGTTTTGTTAGTTAAAACATGTAGGGAGAAAGATCACGAACAACTCTTCCCTCTCTTCCTGAATAACTACTTACAATTAATATCCAGAAGACATGCGCAAATGATGTTGAATCTTTTTCAAATGTCCAAGTTACAGAAAACAACATTATGAGACATCCAATACCTCTAGCATTTCATGATTCTTTCAAGGATCAAGTACCGACTATGGGATAATAATGAACTCTCAATTTTCTTACCATGCTAAGCGTGGGAAGTATCATAAGGGTATTTTCAAATTCTTCACTTTATCTCAAAATTACGATGCACTAAATGATTTTCTTGATTCTTTAGAAGAGGGATACCTTCAAGCAGCCTATATGTATAAAATTATATATTTATGTATTTTGGGACATAGGGAAACTGATTTACCAAATCCTTATTTTGAAATATTTGAAGATGAATTAGTAAGAATTTTTCTAAATAAACATGTTAAAGACGATGGCTCAAAATTATATATAAGAAATACCTATTTTTTTATGATGCATTGATTCTTCCATCGATATAATCCAAGAAGGATGAGTAGTTTTGGGGTAAAGGAAGTAGATGATTTTGAAAAAATTCTAAGGTACCATTGTGACACATGAACACATTCTACCAAAAGGCAATTCCGCCTAGTCTTTACAGAGTTCATGATGTGTTCCACATATCACTAGTGAGAAAATACATGCCTGGCCCAACGCATGTACTCATCTATGAAGAATTAGAACTGGAACCCAATCTATATTATTGTGAAGATCCTATCAGAATTCTTTATACCAAAGATCAAGTGTTGAGAAATCGGATGACTCATCTGGTAAATGTTCTATAGAGAAATAATAAGACGGAAGAGGCAATGTGGGAACCCGAGGAACATATTATGTAGAACCTATGTGGATATAAATGGATGTTGAAATTATTAAAAGTGTTTGTGCTCTTTATTGATGAGATTACTTAGGAATAATTTTCTCTTGTATGTGTAACCCTACAATTTATCATGTGAAAATGATATTTGAGGAAGAATTATATTTTCTCTTGCGGATATAGTTATAAGTAACCATTTGGTCTTATATGATCATTGGGTTTGACGCAATTACAAGTTATTATATTTTGGGATGAAAATGCAAGGTATGAGATAACATTTGTGGTTAAATTATGTTATGGTTATTTTGAGAAATGTATCTCATTTTGTTAATATTATAAAAAAATAGTTTTTGAAAAAGGACAACAAATAGACCGTATGACAACCCGTCATGTCGGACAAAGCAGTGGGAATCGAACCCACAACCAATGTGGGATTGGGATTTATCACCTACCACTATACTATGTGATGTCCCTGGTCAGTATGACTATTGTTTTTTAGTTAAATGAATTTATTGATCAATAATAATTTTATTTGGGATCTTATGTCTTATCAAATGAATACCCTTAATATAGGAAAATGATTTGGTGATTAAGTGATAAATGTTATTTTGGAAGATGTTAGCTTTCTTGGGAACACCATATGCCCAAGGAAAATAGAATACTATGGGATTTTATTTAAAGAGTAATGGTGGATTTTTTATCTCTGTTTTTCTTATGGATTTGTAGTGATTTGGGTTATTTATGGAAATGATTAACCTATAATAGAGAATATGTGATTAGGTTAATTACTTTTAAGTATGTGAATTTAAGAGTAGTTGATTTCATTTGGAGATATAATTCCACATGGAATACTACATAACCAAATTCTTCTATGTTTTGGGTTTCGATATTAGTTTGGATTATATTAACGGATTTTAATGACAATTTTTTGTTGAATGGAATTTATTTATCTTTGGGTTATTGATTTTAGAAATTAGGATTAGTGTTTCTATATCTATGAAATATCCTTTTGGGGGATCATCAGATCTTATAATAATTGTTTTGGTTTTGATTAACATCTAAAGACAAGGTAAATATATAGTTTATTCTTTGTGGATCTTTTGATTCTATAAGAAGTTTATTGTATCTCTTCTAGTGTGACCAAGTCTTCTGGAATAGTCATCGTTTAAAAATTCTTTAGTAGTAGAAATTTATTAAAGAATGAAACTTTACTTAAAATTTAAGTATATGTCTTTATATTCTTATTCAATCTCTGTAATGAATTCCTCATCTTTATGTAATGTTACTTAAAAGTAAAAAAAATGTTGTCTGTTTACTTTTCCTACTGGGAAACAAATGATCGTTTGTCCCATCACAAGTATGTGGTTTTCTTATTGTTAACTTTCTCCTGATCATGATTAAAATCCCTCTCCATCAGAACTTGACACTTAGTTTATCATCCATATCAATGTTTTTATACATGGAATCCTAGTATAGGTTATCTTAGATGACCTTTGTACTTCTCTTTCTTTCTTTTAAAGTGATAGTTTTATTGAATCTTTTTCCGATGTGGGACATTCCATTATACTCCAAAGCACAATTTTAAAAATTGAAAGGACAAAATTTATTGAGGTAAGGGAGAATGTAACCCCTCATGCTTCCACAATACGCTTCTCTTTGATTAAAATAGTAGCATGTGTTATACGCAACGTCGAGTTCTAACACACACCACAACCAATCAAACTAGCCGTTATGAAAAGTAATACCTAATTTTTGAAATTTTACAAATTTTATCTCTCAAAATGGATTTTATTTTTGGATTCAGAGTATCGAATTTATCCTAAGGTGAAATTTTGGTACTTTTCAGATAACTTGTATATTTTTATGAATAGTGAAAATTACTAAATTTTAATTAAAAAAAACTTTTTTAATCAAAATAATTAATAGTGATAAATTATGAATTTTAGTGGTTTTAAATTATATTTAGAATATATTTTTACCATTTAATAAAATGTTGGTCATTGGACATAATTTCACAATTAAACCGGACATAAACAAGTATCAATCTTTGGATAGTTATTATATCATAAAAACAAGCTTTTTGTTTAGACAACATGAATTAATTTTAAATTAATTACAACCACTTCTGTGTTTTGAATTTGGAAAAATGGATTCCATATTTGGAATCAGGATGTCCAAATTGTGTAAATAGGTAACTTTTATTTTTAGACATTTTGAATAATTACTTCGGTAAATATTTTATTTACCATGGTTAAAGGGTAAATCTGGTAAATAAGGATTAAAAAATAATATTATAATAATAATAAATTACCCTAAACCATATCCTAACATTATTGGTTGAAAATTTCCGACCATGGTCATCTTTGGGTCGATTTTGGGACCCCATGGATCCACTTGTAAGTGATAATGACACTTTATATTAATTAAGTTAAAATAAATACAAAAATTATAAAAGAATATATATTTTAGAAAAAAAAAATTTACATAGTGTTATATATGTTGTATTTTCGACTATAAATATCCAGTAGAAAGCTAAAACGATTTCCTACATAATGGTATTTTATTTTGAACTTTTAGACATTATATAATTTAATTTATTTATGACACAATGGTGATGTAGAAATTACCAGATTTATAAAACATTAGAATAATTGATATTATAAATACCCAAATTAATATAATTTGAGACTTTTTATAAATAAAACATCTTTTATAGGTTAATATGACATGTTAGTATTGATTTAATTAACTGTTTTATATGTAATAATTATGTTATGATTTTTTAAAAAAACAATTATTGAATAGTGTAAAAATTGACATAAAAGAGTTTTTAAAACAAATATTATATTATTAATGGATATTAAATTCCTAAAAATATAAGGATCATCCAAGAGACTTATATCATGATAGTTATATGATTAATGTACCAATTGGGGGTCTCTTGGATGTATATAGTATGTTTATTAACCATATAATATAAAAATACAAAGAGACATTGTTATAGTGAAACTAATTAACTAAGAGTTAATACTTAATGATAAGGTTAATATAGTAACCCAAACATGTCTAAATGGTATTGGTTGAGTGTTTTTCAACCTATAACCGCCTTAAACTTTAGATAATCCACTTTTGAGCCTTCAGAAACCGAATATTAATTTATTATAAAATAATATTTCTAGCTTTTCCAAAGGTGTCCCCCACCCCTCTTATAAAAGGTCACTCCCCTTTTAATTAATTCACACATTCAAACCCATTTGGCTCGGCCAAAATCTTCCCAAATACTCTCTAAAAATCCCTCAATTCATCTTAGATGCCTTCCTTTAGTCGTAAAGCTGACCCAAGGAGCCCTTTTGATCAAATCAAAAGGAAGAACCCGAAGAAGAGGTAATGATATCACCACCCTTTTTCAAGTTCCTTTCTTCTTCCACTTATTCTTTCTTTGTTATTACCATTATAAAATAATAAATCTAGTATATTATATATAATTTGATGTTATTATAAACATTGTTCAACTATATTTCAGTATTCTATCCATCCTTTGAATGACATTTCACCATACGTGCGTACGTACGGCTTACCATCTCCACGTCGTGGTGTAATTGTTATTCAAAACATTATTATCTGGATGGGTATAATAATGATGTGTAATTAATGAAAATAATAAATATAACATGATAATGATTCTTTATATATGATATAAAATCCAATTAAATATTATTTAAATATCAAAATAATGATATTGTCTCTTGTGTGTACGTACGGACTACCGTCTCCACGAACGTGATGAGATTCATTCCCCATCGTATCCTTTCAAGTCTAATTCTCATTTTATAATTAATTATAATTTTTAAGGACTTAATATAAATCTGGATATGAATAAGATACAACCAATCCATAACAAATATGGCTTACGTAACAAAACATATAAAATAAAATGAGTAAGTTAACACCCGAAACGACAATAATATTAAGATATTATTAACAAAGCAATGTTAAAAGATAATATATGATATCATTTTAATGTATATGATTATTTTATAATTTAATAACAGTTATTTCACCATTATAAAAGAGGTTAACATCCCCCAACCAAAGAAAAGTACAAGGTAAGGGGTTTCTTATCTCACTCTTAATTTTGTGAGAATTCCATTGTTCACCACTTATTTATTGCATGTGGGGTATGTGTACTGCCCATGATTGTATTAATTGTGTAATATACATTAATTTATGGGTATTTACATCATAATTTTATGATCCTTCTTTCTTGGGTGTATGTTTCATAAGTTACCTAATCAATAAGGGAATTTAAAATTTCAATTTTCACTCATTCGGCTTTAGGCGTACTTAATAGATTATTATACTCCAAGATTATGTGTGGAATCACTATTAATTTGATTATGTCATAATTTCCACTCCCCTTTATGTGTATGTACTATTTATACACATAATTACTCCATTGATAAATTCTCAAGTCATCGATTTGAACTTGATAAGAGTAATTTTAACTCAATCTCCATTTGTTGAGTTAAATATCCAATTCATTGGTGTTGTTTTTACAAGAATATGTGTGAATGTCATCTGATTGACTTACAATAAATATCCAATCATATTGAGTGTATTTATATTTTTCACACATAATTATGTCATTGATTTATCCTTAACCTAAGGATACAGCCTCTATAAAAGATTTCATCTCAATCTACATTCCATTGAGAATCCTTTATTATTATACACCAAATCACTTTTATATGGTGTATATAATGTACTTTGACATAGTATATCATGAATCCCTTTATTCTCATGATATTATAAAGTTTTTATTACCTCAATTATTTGTATTCAAGTGTCTTTAATTTGGTTAGGAACTCTAACTAAAATATCATTTTAAATGTTTTAATGATTTATTATTCTAAATCTTTCTCATTAATGTCCATGTTTTAAAAATGTTTTTAAGTATTTATATATATGTACATTAATGTTTTAAAATTAAAATTCCTTTTAAAAGTTTCAAAGTGGTATGGAAAACTTTTATTCAAAAAAATCTATTTTAAATGGATTATTTACAAATAGTGTGAATTTTAAATGTTTTCAAGAAAAGGGGGATATTTCACTCAATAGTTTGATGATTATTTTATTCTATGACATTAACCTTCATTATTCTCAATTGAGGTTAATCTGATACAGTACAATCTTCCATATTGTATCAAATGAGTTATGTTTGACTCTGGATGTGCTATTTTTATACCATTCATGGTTTGTGGTTAAAATTATTAACATTCTGTATGCTAGTATTAATACGAATGTTTATGTTATGTTTCAAACTTTTCATATAATGAATTCATTGGACTTAGTAAGTGACGGGTGGAGCCCGATATAGCTCCTCGATGCATCGGTGGGTCTCATGAGACAAACTAGTGTCTTGGCACAAGGCCTTGACAAAATATTATTTGTAGTCTTGGCACGAGGCCTTGACTATGTGGTTATGATAATCTAGCATTATGCATTCCATAATCATGATAGTTGTTATTGATATTGCATGTGATTATTCGACTAGTAGAATATCCATGTAAATAATTAATTGGCATTTTTTTATTTTTTATCTTCCATATTATGCTGAAGTTCTAGTTTAAAAGGCTTTTGTTTTAGTTATAATTGACTTAAGTGTTTATGCTAATCTATGAAATATTTTTCTATATTATTATCCGTAATGAGCATCTGATCTCACCCCTTTAAATGTTTTATTTATCCCAGTATTGTAAAGAATTAATTTATGAATGACCTACAGGGATAGTATGAGGGGATATGAAGACAAGATGTTGTTGTAGTTTTTTAACCTTATGATGTAATGTAAGACTTATGAATATATCTAGTGTTTCCCAGACTACTAAACTAATCGGTCTTTCGAGACTTGATCCTTTGTGATCATGCCAATGTTATGTAATAATGCACTGACTCTGGGTAACTGGGTTGGGGGTGTTACAAATATAAGGTTTTATAATTAATATAAATATTTCTTGATATAATAACTATATTAAGGTTTGTCTTAATGTGTACATAATCCTCACTAGTTAATGGAATAATTGTAAACAAAACATTCAAATCTTACCAACATGCTATAGAATATAATGACTATATAGTGAACTACAAAGGGACTGAATGTTTGGTTTCTCACATCTTTAGGGATGGTGATAATGTTGTGAATACCATGGAAATAATTTGTTTCAACTCATCGGGATATTTGTATTTTTATGTAACTACAAAAGAAATCAAGGAGCTATTAATCGTTTAAAATTGAAAAAACAGCTTAATTTTAAATTTTTAAATCAATAAACCTATATATTTCCCTATAGTGAAACTATATTTATTTCTTAAGGATGCGTATTTTTCTCTCATAGTATATTAAATTTTATTTAAATTTTTTTATATACCATTGGGGATATTCAACAACCCATGTCCCAATGAATGTGGGATTTGAGGGTCTTATGCTTCCTCATTTTCATCTTAGGTAGAGCTGTAGTATGGTTGATTATAGATATTCATAGTAGTGAAATCCCAATGAACTAAAATATACAATTAATTATTATTTTTGTTTATATATATGTAGTTATCTATAAATTTTTTGAGACATTGCCGTCATAAGGAACACTTTATATTCATCACTAAAAATATATTTTCTATTATGTTTTAACTTTAAATTAGATAAATCTTTATGATTTGATATTTAGTAGATTTAATAAATGATTATTCATTAAATAATTCATATTCACTTATAAAAGGTATATTTTAGGTATATTTATTTACTCAAAATACCAATAGTGTTATTTCGTAGGATAATAATTCTTAATTATAGATGATGGAACAACATGTAACATTACATTTGGATTTCAGAAAGGTTGTTATTGGTGGTTTTATGTATTATATTATGGTGCACTATCCATGGTTCGTTCTTGTGGATGATTATTAACATATAGACCATTATATAGAGTTTTAAAGGTATTAGTAATATAATACATACACTCTTTATAATATAATAGAGCAAGTCGAATATTATACCTTTTTCCTAATATTTTCTAGAGTCATTTTAAAATATGGGTTCCATTTTTAAGGGTCCTTCTTATCTACTCCCCAGAAATTCATTTCGTTTTTCAAAATTATATTTTCAATTAAAGAAATAATTTTTAACGAAGAGATGGAAGAAGTTAGTTTTTGAGTTTTTATCTAAAGTATATGAATTTAATACTAATCTTTATGTTCTGATAGGGTTATTATTCTGATAAATTTTATATAATGGACATGATAAGATTTATCTAGGATTCTTATAAATGAATTATACATTTTATCAAAAGGATAAAACATCATTTGAGTCATTATTGTTAAATTAAAAAATATATAGAATTTCATATTGATATATGAGTTGAACATATTAGATGTATTAATAATATTTGTCATTGATTACATATTGAATATATATCGAGTTTCCAGAAAGATTTTATTCGATCATGGTTTTAAATTAACATCATAAACATATATTGTATTATGATATGCCTTCAATAAATTCCTATTTTGTAACACCACATTCAACAAATATTTAAATTTTTAACTAAGAAGACAATTCATTGATGGATGATACATTAATCGAATGAATTAAATATTTTGATGGAACATCAGTATAGAATTTTTAGAGTGTTGATCTCCTCATAATAATAATTAACATTTATCTATTACGATATATCTTTTTAATTTATTGTATGAGAATCCTTAGAGACGAACATTCTGTTTTAGTACAATTGGTTTAATATTGGTTCTCTAAAAAATTTGGGGTAATATATGACGGATAGTTAATAAATTATTTGACTATAGTTTATAGAAACTTATGATCATAATAAAATATATGATGACCTTAGGAGTATATATTTTTTATTTTATATCAGTGATAATTTTTATTTTATATCTACATCCTCTCATTGAAAATGTTGGTTGGGTCATCATATTGGCATTCCATCAAATTTTTATAAACTGTTAGGGGTGTTAGAGAATGCTGGTAATGTATAAAACAAGTTTCACAACCCACCAAGGCTTAGTAGTATTCAAAACATTAATAACGTATCTTAGTTTTGTAGGAGTATTCATGATGAATCACATATGATTTATTGTGTTTGGGTGTATTATTATAGAAAATATGATGTTTTCTAAGAAACAGGTGAAGATTCTTGATCATTATGGAAAAGATCCACCAGGATCGCTATTTCACATAGTGTCTTATCAAAATTGGCTTGGTCAATTAACACAATGTATGAGTTAAGTGTAGTTTTATATGTGGGTTCAATATCTAGTATCATTTTTAACGTATTTTATGTATGGTCATAAATTCAAATTCAATGGGTTTAATTTGGATTTATTTTAGAAATTAATTAACAGTGTATTATTTTTTATGGTAAAGATCATATAAGAGGTATCTCATGTCATTTATAAAATTTTTGGAGACTACATTATTGACTTTAATAATTTATTTAAAATTTTTATGACTGAAAATATTTTAAGGATCATTTTTATTTATGATTTTTTTTCATGTATATAGGTTTTAAAATTTCTTCGAATAAATTTTTTTGAGTGTTATATAATATATGGGGTTTAATGTTTTATGTAGAAACTAAAATTAATATTTTTTCGGCATTGTTCAAGAAAGAGGTGATCGTGTAGCTATTCAATATTCATTTCTATACTTATACCACTATGATAAACTGATTTTGTATCATAGAGTCCATATTTAATAAAAATTGGATGTCATGTTTGATTAAAAAAATTTAATCACATTTAAATAATTTAATTTTTTATAGGATTTCATTATAGGTGGAGGTTATTTGGAGGGCCAAGGATTAACGATAGGAAAATTTGGCCAAATGGCCAAGGAATACAAGAAAATATATGGAATTAACTACATCATTCTTCAAATTATTGCATTCAATTTGTATATGATTTCTAGGATGACCCAAAATTTATTAGGATACATAATTTTAGAATACAACCCATCCCAATTAATTTATAGGGTGGCCCAACTGGACTAATCTATCGAAGGAACAAAATCTGTGTGAATTGAAACATTATGTTACACATTTCTTCCATATTTCAAGAAAAATTTATCAAAATGATTCAAACATTTTGTTGGATTAATTCAAGATGTTGGGAAACTGATTTTCTGTTTTTACAAAATTGTGATATGTCGGTTAGAACACCAAAAACTATATTCCAAGTGGTTACTCGGAATCATGGTTACCAAAACCACCTCACACAATACCTATAAATTGGATCCTTGGGAAACCCATTTTAATGTTATACAAAGGAGTATTATTTTGAAATATTGTAGTTTCAGAGGAGTAAAATACACATCCTATACATTCTAGAGGATGTTATCCTCATTGGGTAATCATGGATAATGAATGAGATTCAGCCATGCTTCCTCCTCCTCTCAATGTCGGGCTAAACTTTAAAAATTCATTGTGTGTTAGATATACATATTCCAAGGGGCTTAAGAGGGATATATTAGCTTTTTTGAGTATTTTGTGTTTTAAAACATTTATTTGAATTTATCTTACGTTATTTCATATTATAATACTTGTTTTGATCAATGTGATTGATATGGTCTTAATTTTCAACCGATCAATGTGAGGTTTTTAGTGCGATACTTGTATTATTATAATAGTACAATGTATGAATCGTTTTCTTAGAAAAATTATTGATATTTCAATCAAATTTTAATGCTATTATTCGATGTATATCTAATGTACATAGGAAATATGATTTTTTATGTCATGTTTTCATTCATTAATCATTCAATTAAAATTTTATGAATTTATCCTGATTCAAATTAATTTCAAGAAATGAATTACTCTAAAAATGAATGAATCTCTCCGAAATGTAAAATTAAAATGTGTGTAGTTCAATCATAATGAATCATTTTATCATATATTTCAAAACCCACTTGGTTCTTAAACTATTAACCTCTATAAATTTTGTTATTTTTCTAAAAACTATTTTCAAAACCACTCCTCATTTTAGTAAATTTTTAATAAAATTACACATTATAGACCAATAAAAATTATTTTTGAGATGACCTGAGGTCTTACCAATTATATAAATAAACATTAAAAAATAATAAATTTTAATTTTAATGACAAAGAGATCAAAATTTGGCTCTGTTTTCGAGAATCACTTTTGGTTTTTAGAGTGTTTTTAAAAAAAACATTGTGCATTTTTTAATTAATTGTTCACTTATTTTACGCCATAATTTATAAGTTTATTTATAAAATATTTAATGTATAGGTTCCATGAATTATATTTTCTACAGAAGAAGATTTACCAAATTTTAAACCCTAACTGGTGAGGATCCTACGTCAGTGACACCGAGGCACACAAGATATCCCTTTGAAGGAGGATGCCAAAAAAATTGTGTCCCTTCTTAATACTAATTATTATTATGGAAAACTTGATAAAATTAGAGTAAAATTACAATATATTGTTGTTAATAAATAAATATTAAATTAAATAACCTTTAATGATGTTTATTTTCATCTCATATACATTCAAATATAAGGTGAGACACCAAAATTTAAACATAAATTTGTTTTAATTAACATATTACTAATATTCCATGAAACCACCCAAGAAGATTCACATAATGATTTAATAGAATTTAATAATGTCTTTTGTACACTTAAACATATTAATGAATTTTAAGAACTTAAAAAGATAAAGGAATTCACATTTTCATTAGAATACATTGAAAAATATTGGGAGTGTTATGTTTATTCCCCAACTAAAGCTTGGGTAGACCAGAAACATATTTTTCTTGAAAAATACATCCCACACTCTCAAAATATAAATATAAGGAATAAAATATATTGTATAAGTAAATCCCAAGGGGAAATATTCCTAAATACCACAAAATATTTAAAGGCCTTTTTTTAAGTTCCCTACACTACTATATAAGTAACAAAATAATAATACAATACATATATGAAGGTTTAACTCCAATGAATAGAAACAATATTGATTCTACTACAATTGGTGAGCTATTTGATAAAACCTAAATCACTTCAAGGAAACTCCTTTAGAACAATGATAAGAACACTCAAAAAACCAGTTCAAGGTCCAGTATACCCAGTAGAGGAGTCCATGAGGTGTAATTTTTTGAGTTTGAGAATAAGTTGGACATGGAGTATGAAGAGGTACGTACCATTCCATGATAAAATTATCTTTACCCAGGTAAAAACAAATCTCATCCTCTAATTAATTGTGTTTTATGTTCTTTAGACACCCACCATTCTAAAGAATTCTATTAACGAAGAAAAATGTCTGAGAGTTATGAGGAAATCTTCCTAGACCGCCCCTATAAAAAAAACCACTAGTCCAGAACCAAAATATCCATAAAAACATCATGGAATGTATTCCAAGCCTTTATAAAGGGGTTGTGGTTATTTAAATCAAACTTAACAACTATTAAACTATCCAAGGTAGTTTAGTCATCCCCCACCACACCCTACAAATACCCAATCCACCAGAAAGGCGTTTCCAACCACCACCACCAAAAACCCAAAATTATCCTACAGTAAATGATGAAACCAATTAAAATAAATAACCTCCAATTACAAAAAACCACCCAAAATCCCGTAAAGTTCGTAAATACCCTTAAGGAAAACTCACCAAATCGGTGTGGGAAATCAAAAGTCATGGGTCAGGTAAGCAACCACCTTAACCACTATTCAAACCTATGGTAAGGTAAATGTAACATATATAAACATTTGAAATGAAACACAACATACAATACAAATTATCTATCTATTAGAGTGATCCCCTTTTAGGAAACCAACATCCCAACAATTATTTATGATCCAAATTATGAAAAATAGTATCTTGAGATAAGCCCTTGAAAAAGGAAAGAATGTTTCATTTGATGAACCATTAATTAAAACCTTTCCTCCTCCATTTCCACTTAGTTCCAACCAACCAAAGAAACTATAATAAACTGAACATAGTAAATAAATATTGAACACATTGAAAAAAGTGTAGGTTAACATCCCCTTGATTGATGTTGTTAATTAAATTTTATGATTTGGCATAATTCCAAAAGGAGGCGTGTGAATACAGAAGGGGACTTAATGGTGAGGAAAATGTGGGGTTGGAAGGAATATCTATATATCGATAGTGACATCACATCTTACGAAATGAAAACATTCAGGGATATTCTCAACTATATGCACCAAAAGAGAGAATTTTATTTCTAAGGCTATTCTTTATCATTTGGATTCTATAAATGTTATTAATCACTAAATTTTATCTTTATTTTAGGTTGTGTAACTAAATCCCACATGAATTGTTGTTCAACTAGAAAATCGGAGTACAACACATCCCAATGGTGCGTTAGAGGATGTTCTTTTAGGGTGAAAGATTTAATTTTTAATGGGGATTTATATCTTAGTAAAATTGAAAACGATAGGGTGAATGTAAATTCACCAATTATAAGGGGGAGGCCTCTAATGAAAACTTCCAAAAGATATTTAATATCAATAATGGTACATTATATATAGATTTTCGTAGATTAATTTTATACATAAACATCCTTGATTATATAAAGAACCTATTTATAAAAACATTCCTCACATTCAGTTAATTCAATTGATGAACTCCCTTTAAAAAAATTAATTATTTCCCTTGATCCCCTTTATGAGATTAAATCCTTGATAATAATTCTAGGAAATAATTCATCCATTGAATGTTATAGTGGCCTAGAAAAGTGGAATACATGTTTATTAATTGATAATTTCTTGAGCACCCAAGATCCCATAACCATCGATGATACTACTAATATTGTAATAGTTAATTCCTAATATAAAGATGTTATCATCAAGTAGTCGTGAGATCATTGTCCTCCAATATTCAAATTATGTCCCATCAATCTAAAATCCTATTTAATGGGAACATAAAAAACATCCCCAAATTTTAAAATATTTCTAACATGATAGTGTAAAAATGATGTCTACCATAATTTATATTTCACTCCCTCAAGAGCATAAATTATAACTACATGAACATTTGAGGGAGTATAAACATGGTTTATGATGGAAACATTATAATATTACTTATATTAGCAAATAAATTTTCACACATCATATTTTGTTAAATTATGAGTCTAAACCAGGGAGGCATACACAATATCGTCTGATCCCAAAACTCGTAGATGTTATTAAAATGGAGGTAACTAAATTATAGCCTACTAGAATCAGTTACCACATATTTCATAGCCAATTGTTCAGTCCAGTCCATGTTTTTCCTAAAAACCTACAGTTAATCTAATTTAAAAATGAAAATATTAAATTGGTTCCAACCCATGTGTATAATAGTTTGACTGTTTGTATAGACTATATCTGACTAAACCAAATTATTATAAAGGAACATTTCCTATTACCATATATTAACCAAATTTTTGAAATTCTAGAAAGGAAGTCCGACTATGGTTTTCTTGATGGGTATTGTAGTTATTTTCATATCCATATTAGCCATTTGTATTAGAAAAGGGATTCCATTACTTTTACCTTTTCACATTTTTTCTGTAAAAGGATTCCATTGGGTTGTGATATTATTTAAGTGAACTCAAATGAAGCATGGGTCATATTTTTATAGATTACATAGAGAATTTCATGGAAGTATTCATGTATGATTTTAATATATATGGTTCCACTTTTATTGAATTTTGGATTATTCCATATTCTATCCTAAATTGTTGTATTGAATAAAGTAATTTAATAAATTATGGGAAATTACATTTAATAATGTGACCAGGTATATTAACTGGGATAAAATTTCTATTGATGGTATCAATGTAGATAAAACAAAATAGATATAATATCTTCCAGACCATTAATTAAAAATGAGATAGATGTTTATTCCTTTATTTGACCTGATGGAATTTCCGTCACTTTATTTATGAATTTAATAATATTTTACTACCCCTATACTGTTTACTCATAATAGAATGGGAATTAGTTTGTGATAATTAATATGAGGAATATTTTAAAAAAATTAATTAGAGACTCATATAACCACCAGTTATCCAACCACCTCAGTAGGAATTACAATTTGAGATCACATGTGATGCATATAGTTATGTTGTTGGGTCTATATTATAACAATGGGGTGATCGAGGTCCACATGTCATTTCATATGCCTCACTAGACCTAGCCTAGGAAAAAGACATAATTGATAATTAATTAATTTTAATTGTGTTTTCATTCAGAAATTTTTTTTATACATTTTATGTTATAATGTCATTATTTTCATAGATTATTAAGCATTCTAATGTCTCCCTCAGAAACTGAAATCCAAACCACATCTCATTCACCAGATACTCCAACATTATTAATTTAATCTAGAAATTATAGATAAAAAGGAGTAGAGAATGTGGTGGCAAACCATTCAAATAGAATCCTCCCATCAACCAACATTGACTCATCCACATGTATTCCAATAAATGACATGTTTCTTGATAATGAATTATAGTATGTGAATGATGGTATTCATTGGTATGCTAATACTGTAAATTATTTTGAAACATCTTCATTTACTGCTTATATAAAAAAACTAGATAGTCATCTAAAACATGAGTGATTTTGGTACCTTTAGGATGTAACCAACCTTTCTCCCACATGTAGTGACCATGTCATTAAGTATTTTATACCTAATAGTGAGTTTTACTGTATTATTACATTCTTCCTTACTCTAGATTTTGGGGGCCACATTGGTACTCAACAATATACTTGTATAATCCTTGATTATAGTCTTTTTGGAAAATTATATTTTCGAACACCAATTATTTTTTAAAATCTTTTCTTCATTGTGAAAGAATGGGGAATGTATCTAAAAGAAATTAAACACAAAAAATGCTTCCTCTTACAATACATTTTTGATGTGCCGAAAAATGCATTTATGGGGACATTTCTAAATTCCCGTGGAAACAAGTCCAATTTTCTAGAAACTGATTATGTTTCCAAATGTGTAAATTAACTAGTAACAAGGAAATATGATTCCATGAGAGTTGTGGAATTATTAACAACCCAAATTTTCTTTATGATTGGATTGCATGGGTTTAACATCAGTGATCAAGTTTCTCATTTTTATTAATTGAACTACGAAATAATTTTGGCTCAGTATAGGGTCAGACATCAAGTGTATATTTCATATCACCCACCTACTAATTGTAAAAATGTGGTGTCTAATAGAGAGGTAAGAGAAATTATTCAAAAAACAATTCAACCCAATAGAAAATATTGGAGTCTTAGACGTAATGATTCATTATCAGATTACCACACTACGTTTAAAATTCCCATTAGAATGTCGCAATATCATCATGTTTTCGGAATGCGTTGTTAACTCCTTATTTTAATGGAGAACTGGAATACAGTGCTACTAATCAATGAAATTATAATATTTCTAATAAAGGTACTCAAAGAAGATGAAAATTTATTATATGATGGTAATGTATATATATTAATATGATAACTCCCTGATTTATATGTAGTGAACAATGGCTACTCATGATTGCATCATCCTTCATCTTTAATTACCCATTCAAAAGAAGAACTTCCTTTTCAATTCAAGGATGAAGTTTCTTCCATGTATACTGTGTTTTTAATGGTTTGGCCCATACAACATTACAAATGTTTATCCATTTGGTTTTTGAAGGTTTAGAATGAAGAAATATAAAACCCTTAATTGTTAATGTGTAGTGGGAGAAGAGAATCCAAAAATATTATTCAGAGTCTCTGATAGAGGAACTCTAAGTTCAAGAACCAACCTTCAAATTCCACCCACTATTAGTTATCCTTCTTTCCCTTGTTATATTTATTATAGTGAGAACACTGCATACTATAGGTGTGGGGGGATTGGTATATTCATATGGTAGTTAGGAATTTTCATCATCTTTTTTCTTTTTTTCCGTCTTATCTTACTAAATAATATTTTAACCATTCCTCCCCTCCCCTCGTTCCGCCTTATTTTTGTGAAAGAATATTCATGTTATACACTATTAATCATTGATAATGATTCCCACATAATCATGGATTTTACCAATTATTCATGATGAATTTACTTATTTCATGTCAATTTAAATGAAAAAATGGATGTTTTGAATGGATTTAATATTTAAATTTGAATATTTATTGATAATTGGTTTTTATCAATGATATAAATGGTTGAAACATTTTGAAAAACTTGAGAAGAATAGTACCCTTTGTGTGTGCTGTTTATGGGAATGTTAGGTCACTTAATATTTCTACAAAACATTCAATAAAACTATAAATTTTTAATATTTATTACATTATAGAATGTAAATAAAAGTTATTTTAAAATTAATCATCCTTATGAAATTATTTTTCCATATATTCATTCCTTGTATAATATATTTTATTACATTTCTGGATTGACCTATGCATGAATACCTATTATCTTATTATAGTACTCCCTAAGAAAACTAAAAATACATCAGTTGTTTTTTTAAAATGTCTAAACCACTCTTACTAGACCATTTATCTTTTCTTAACTATTACAGTTAGTTTCATAAGAAGATCAAATAATGGTTGAGTGATGAGTGTGAGAATGTTTCCCAATTCAACTTATGAAAAAACAAATCAAAAAAATAAATGACTTGAGTGATGAAATGTGAAAAATATGGGGATATATTGGTTTTTATCATATAGTTTTACATATTGGAATGGTTATGTGGGAGAGTTTTGAAATGTGATTTCAAAGGTTATATGGGAGGTTTGACGAAAAAAATTATTTAAGTAGAATGTTTTCAAAATAACCTATATTTTTTGGATAAAAATTGGAAAGAATAACATGAATTTCTTTTTACCTACACACACATGAAGAGTTAGTGAATTTTATTAATTTTGAATTATTTTCTAAAATTGTTATCATTCATCTCCTTGAATATTATTTTAATTGAATTTACTTTATAATTGTTTCCATGATCACTGAGAATAACTCTTTGGTGTAATTTTTTTGTTTGATTACATTGCAATCAAGAATTAAATTTTCATTGAATGATAAATATTCATGTTGTTTGGAATATATTTAAGTTCTATTTTTGAAAATTACACTTTTCGATGAGTAAAATTTTTTAACTAGGGGGGTGTGATTACGTAGTGATTGATAATTAATTTCTACCATTATACCTCTCCGATAAACTTATTTTTATCATAAATTACAAAATTTAATAAATATTAAATTAATTATTGATTAAATTATTTTTTGTAAATAACTATTGAAATTTTTATTTTCATTTTTTTGGATGATTTCATTGTTGTTGGTGGTGATAATGAGGGACCATGGTGAATTTGATGTTAATTGTGCCAAATTTTGTATGAACCCAAGTAAATAAGTGGACTAAAACAAACATGTATACATTATTCATTAAAATATGGATAATAAATGGTGGGATAATACATAATTTAGTTGGATAAAATATTTACTAAGACACCCAAGCCCCATTTGGACAACTTTTGGCCTAACCAAACAAATCTGTACAAGGAACCAAATTTTCATGATATAAAAATTTATGTTCTGTATTTGGTCCACATCTCTTGTATAGTTTTCTAAATGATGAAAAATTTATTGTGGAGTTATTAAAGACATGGGGAAATAAAATTGTAGTTATTTTGGAGGTTTTATAAGATTTTATGGCCAAAAGAAATTGAGGTCCTAGTGGTTTCATGATATCAGGGTTCCCAAAACCACATTATATATTGCCTATAAATTGGATTCTTGGGCACCACATTTTAATGATTAACTATGGATTAATGGTACAAAATTTTTGAATCGATTAAAATTAATCTCCACTTCCTATTTGTTTAGGAGTCCCATATAATCAATGGGGGGTCCAGGATGAAAAAGAATATCTACTTAAGATTCCTTCTCCTCTCAGTGTCGGGCTAAAAAGTGGGTGTTTGTTGTGACGGAGGAAAACATATGTAAAGGAAGATGCAAAGAGTATTTTAGAAACTAGTATGGAATAATTTTGGTGTTAAAAAATTATGTTAAATGTAACAAACATTATTTTATATTTTAATGCTTGTTTTGAGGCATGTGATTGATGTTATTTTAATTTTTAACTAATCAGTGTGAGGTATTGTGTTTGTGACTAGAGTTTTTCCGATTAAAAAATCCCATTTTCATTCAAAATTTCTTGAGATTTAAATATAATTTGGAATATCTTATTTTATGTGTATATCATATACCTTGTAAATACTATTGTTATGTAAGGGTTTGGTTCATTAAGATTTGAAATAAAAGATAAATAAATAATCAAGATTCTAATTAATTTAAACCAAACAATTACTCAAAACCTAAATAAATATATATGAAAAATGATCTTGAAATGTGTTTAGTGAAATAGAAAGTAACACTTTATCATTTTTTTAAAATTCACTAGGTTTTTAATCTATAAAAATATTTAAATTTTGTTATTTCAATAAATTATTTTTAAAACATCCCCCTTTGAGATGTTTTTATTAAAACATCTCACTCTAAACCCATCAAAGCTCTTTATATAAGAACTAGTGTCTTAGTTATACTATAAATCACCTTTTAAAACATAATAAATCTAATATTAAATAGGAATATGGGGATTTTAAATTTGGGTTAATATTATCCTAAAAACAAACACTATTAATTATTTATGAAAAAATGATAGATTTATTATATACATTGAAGAATATATTCAGTGATTTCGAAATGAAAATGTGAAGACCTTTCACTAACTGAAATTAATAAACACATTATGGTTTTTATGCCTACACCATTGTTTGTTCTGAAACAGATACAATTATAAAAAAGGTTTCATAGTGACATTGTTGATCAGTTAGAAAATGAGTATTATAAAACATTTCATGTTTTTAAAAAAAACATATCATTTTTTTGTTTGGGGCTTCCTCTGGTGAACATTATAATTAATAACATGACATTGTTTTAATTCATGGGTTTTAGTATAATAATAAAATACATCATGTTTTTTTGACAGATAATGTTTTGATATTCATATATAGTTTTAAATGGGAATAATAATATATGTTTTGTGTAAAGAAATTATTATTTTCACATCAAGAATTAATTATATCAATCATAATTTTTTTTAAAAGTTAAATATGTTTTATAAATAAATATATTTAAAATATTCTATTTTTTAACTGATTATTTATTGATGAAAACTACATATGGCCTAGAGGTATACTAGATTGATACTTTAGTGATTCTATTTTAGGATTGATTACATACCTTAATTTTTATATTTATATGAAAGACCAAATAAATGCTTTAGTTGCAGTAAAATGAGATTAATGTTGTAAAGCATTGTTAAAGCTTGGGTCATCCATCATTACTTTATTTATCTCGATTATTGTTGTGAGTAAGGATAAATTATAGGGTTTATATTATATATAGAGTTATATTTCTATATTTATATAATATTGATATATAATTGTAACCCGTGAGATTCTAGGCCATATTTATTTTCCTTAAACTTGATGTAAATCATTCATAATTATTTTATTAATATAGAATATTTAGTATAATATGGTTAATATATAAAATTAATTATATCCAAAAATATATTGAGTATATTACCTCAAAATAAAAATAAATGTTACATACCATAGGTTATAACATTCCATGGATGATTACATTCATTAAAACATAATAAATTAAAATGGGTAATAAATCAAAAATATTAATTCTTTTACAATAAGGAAATCATATGAATCATCTTCACCATTGAGAATCACCATTAGTAAAAAACATAAAAGGGGAAAAGATGTTGAATATTAAAAGTGGATTTTATTAGAAGGATAATTGTTAACTGGAAATAAATAGTGGGATTAATTTTTTTAAAAAAAATATGGGTAATATTGATGTCATATGAACATGATAAAATAGAATATTACCGTTGAGTGTAACATGAGTAAACATCTTACCAATATGAAATCTATATTATGTAGATAAAAAAATAATTTTTATTAATATGATGAAATTATGAATTTTTTTGAGATATTTTATTTTGGAAGAAAATTAATATATATTTTAATACAATTAAATGATACCAAATCTAATTACTATAAAACCATTTAATTTAATTAATATTTTCCTATAAATTGTAAATTTTAAATATTATTATTTTTTAAAAAATATTTAAATTAAATGGATCAAAAAATAATTCATTTATTATTGGAATAAATATCATCCATTAAATAAATAAGGATATATATAATATTGCTTAAATTATTTATTTCTAATAATTTATGATTTATTTTAAAACATTATTTTATTATACATTTTAATTTTTAATTAAAATGTTAAAAATATATTGTCTAAGTAAGAAAAATAGTGGAATTCATTATATATACATATATTAATGGATTAAAATTCATGGAATGACTATTAGTTTGGTAGAAAAAATTAATATCATTTAATAGAAAACTGTGATATTTTTTAAGGAATTCTTTCTTAAGAGTTGTGCATTATTAAATTAAAAAATTATTTTATCATTAATAAATAAATTTTCAATGAAAATATTTTAATTAATAATATATATAATAATAATTTTATAATTAATAATTTATATGATATAATATTAATAATAATTAATGTTTAAAAAATTAATTTTTTAAAAAAACTAATTTTTCAATTAATTATACTTTTTAGTTACAAATAATAAAATTATTCTATTTTGAAAATGAATTGTATTAGATGGAGCCCACATTTTAAATTAAAATTTACAAATTGGGTAATATGCTCAATTTCATTTTAGTCATAAAAACTAGTTATCGAGGTATGTTTTGAGTTACCTGAGTAGTGACGGTATTTAGTAAAAATTGTTGATCAATATTTTATTGACTTAAATTTTAGGAATCCTTATCTCCTAGTTGTGTATATGGGGGGAAAAAGACCAATATTTTTTATTTTATTCATTATATCAAATCCCATATCAAAATTATAACATTATACATTAGGTAATGGATATTTTTTGTAATCTAACCCAAAACCACAGATTAAACGTCCCTTCATATACCGCTTACAATATACTCTATGTCTCTGGTCTCCATTGAATACCTATCTATTTTTCAAATCCTATGTAATTATTTTAAAAAATTTAGCCTATATTCCAATGAATAAATACTAAATAATTCATTCTGAGTGATCCGTTGTTTAGAATAATAGAATATTGAAATTATTTTAAAAGAGTTTTTTGGATGTCAATAGAAAAACTAAGGGTTTTATAATCTCCAATTTTCATTTATCTAGATATTTTCTAAATTAATCACTTATATTATTTTTTGGGATGTATAAATTTCTTCATTGATGTGTTTTATTATATTTTCCATGAAACTCATGGAATTTAAATTTTCATCTCTTGTATTCTCATTCATGGTATTTTGACTCATAAGTTTCCATAACTTTAAGGGTTTTATTTCCAATGACATTTTGAAATCGGTATTGTATATGATAGAATTTCAAATCATTGATTTTTATTTTTCTATCTCTCCAAATCCACTTATTTTTTCTTCTTTTTTTATGCAATGGGTATATAAATCTTATTACCATTTCATCTCCCATGGTTAATAAATACGACAAAAATATTTATTATAAATGGTTATAAACTTATTTCTTTATTTCAAAGAAAATATTTAACCACCTTGTTCAAAATATTTATATTTTATTATTTGTGCAATAATCTAAAATTTTATGATTTTTAATGTTCTTTTACATGATCATTGAATTTATTTTTAGAAATTTCTAAATGAATATTTTTAAATAGCATACATATGGGTAATATTAAATTAACCAATACTTTAATAGAAAACATTGATTGAATAAATATTCTAAATTTTTTGTATGAATCTATTGTTATAATTAATTATTTATTTTTCATTAGGAATCATCCTATCAATGTTTTTATGTTTTTTCAAATTAATTTATATTCCCTTTGTTTAAAAATTATTGTCATTTTAAATAAAATATCTATAAAATATATTGTTTAGTTATTTTTATTTCTAAAAGAAATTATTATTTCCCTCAAAAAGTAATTTCATTTTATAATTATATAATTTAGTGTTTCTGGTGATCCACTGGGAATATGCGCTAAGGATACAATTGGATAACTTCCTCTAGATGTATTTGGACTACTAAATATGAAAATATTTTATGGAACTGATGTTTTTTAGACAAATAAATTGATCCATGATTAATTTTGGAATGCTTTAATATTAATGTGGTTCACATATATCTAAAAATCAGGGAATTTGAAGTTTTTATGTAACCCTAAAATTAATTGGTTAATGATTTATATCTCTCGAGGTAATGGGGTTTTGTGTGGACCTTATTGATAAGTTTAAAACTCAATTCATGGACCATATTGATTTGAAAACAATACATTGACCTTATGGATATTTTCACAACTATATGCATAGTCATTGATAATATATTATCCATTATATACATTGTCCATAATTACATATCAATTACTATATATGTGGATGTTAACTATATGATTACAATCATAAGGTTGGACCTAATAGATAAGTTAACAAATATTTATATGAACATAATAACGTTTTAATATGATCACAAAGTTATGGTTTACTTATCATTGTGTTTATTTGACATAGAAATGTCATGATCGATTGATTTGGATTATTTTCTATCTTCTATTAATTATTAGTATATAGTATATGTCAGATACTTTAAGGTTTAATTTTTTATCGTGCTTTTTGGACGAACCTTATGATTCACTGTAGTTTTTAAGAATATGCTTCCCTCATGGTTATATATTTTCCATTATAATTATATAACATTTTATAACCCATTGATAAGTGTTGTTCTTATTAAGTGTTTTATCTAACCATTTCTTATTGTTCTATTCTACAGGTAATGAAAAATGATGTTAACTATATTGAGAATTAAAAGTTATCATGTAAGAAATATATTTATAGGATATGTAGAAGAAATAATGTGAAATAATGAATTAATATTTTTTTCCTCAATGTAAATTAAACATTAAGGTATAGAGGAGTGATTTATTATGAGATTTAAAAAATATTCCTGAAAATTATTAAATATGAATGTATATAAATATAGTTTATCTTCAATAGTATCAAAGTATGTTTTTTTTAAAACCTTATCTAGAGGTGTGGATCCATGGTTCTTAATTTTTTATCTAATTGGGGTTTATTTTTTTTAGGGATTATAATTTTAAGGATAAAAATATAACACCCGAAACCACCTATAATTTATCAATAATGATATAAGATATACCCAAACTGCCATAGATTGAAATAAAGATGTCATAATTTTAGATATCATATGAATTATATTCCTTATCATCTGATTTTACACATTTATTATTATGGTCTAATAACCACAATAACTATTTTTAGTATGTTAAAAAAATATCAAAAATATAGGTTGGGGGTTGTTATAATCAATAATGAAAATTTTGTATTGAAGCATAGTCCTTTGAATTACATAATATCCTAAAATATATTTAAGACTATTAATTTTAATCCCAAAATAATAGATATTGATATATCTAAAAAACTACATCCCATCATAACAATATCATCAAAAATATAAAAATATTTTCTAATTGTAGTTTCTGAGAATGTGCATCCTGAAAATTATATTATTTTATCATTTGATGTATTTTTCATTTTTTCAATTATTGACTATATCTACATTGAGAAAAAAGTTATTTCCTATATTGTCATGTATAATTTTATATTTTGAATCAAATAATGATCATTTATTATAGAAAGGACAACTATAAATTCACTATGGAAAAATTTTTCATTATATGTGTATTAATGCACATTCTTGAGGGTTGGAATAAATTAATTTTACTAAAGGAAATACAATGGAATAATTTGGTGTTATTTATTTTGGATGTACAAATGTTTTCAAAACAAAACCCAAAGGTCTAAATATGTCTATGAAAATTGATGTGGAATATCCTTGGATACTATGGGCTAGGCCTTTTAATTTATGCTTTAGAAAAAATATTTATTTTTAGGAACTTCAAAAAATGGGTAAATTTCCTCTTTATATTTTCTCTATACTCAGTCCTTCATAATATAATACTTAAATATTACATCTCATTCTTCTAGTGTTGTAATACATGGAGACCCCCATTCATCCATTGTTCTTATAATTAATGATGTTTACCATAGACTACTTCTCTATATACTAGATCATAAGAAAAACGTAAGCCCATTTATAATGCAAGAGGTCTTATAGATCCCTCTCATTTCTTATATACTAACCAAATAATAATTTTTTTAGGGTGACTAAAACAACATCATGTTTCTTAAATAAAAACTCTTAAACTATGAATCTTTAATTTTCCAAGTTATATGTTAGGACAAGTCATTCCACTTTTTTTGGAAGAGTAGTGCAATGACTAAAAATGTATATATCTTGAATGAAAATGGAAGAAGGGGTGGTGTTCTTAATATTGTGTATCTTGGAGCCCAATGATTAAGGGAAACCCAATGTGAGAATTTTTTAGAATATTTCTATACAATTTATTAAAAAATATGGTTCAAGGAAAAGAAATCCTATTTTCTTTGAAGGAAGGACCAGTCTAGTGAAATAAATCATTTGGACCAAGATTATTCACTAATTAATGGAATAAAAATTTTCACATGATATAATTTAAATAATTATTATCAATATGAAAAATGATTTGATATGGGAGTTTTATTGGTATGAAAATGGTTGTTTTCACATTGAATTGAAAAATGTAAGCCTCTAAAAAATGGGAATGGGTATAAAATCCTCAAAAATATAACAAATGCATCCAATCACATTTTATGGGTTAACATATAAAAGAAAAATATTACTCTATTGGATTCTCTATATCATAGATTCAATGTATATTCAAAAGGGGTAACAAGAGTTACCTTGACACCTTCCACTCATCTAAATTATAAATTTACCTCTCAAACATCCATTTTTGATGTAGATGCATTGACAATGAGAACTACACATTTAATATCAAAATGTATAACTGGTTGGGAATCCTATTTTCAACTCTATTCATTCCCCATTATATGTTATTGATATGAAGATATTAAGTAATATTAAAATTAATTCTCAATCATCTTTACCTTTGTATATTTGAAATATCACGAGTGATTACACATTTATCCATGGGGAATAATTTATTTTTTCTAAACCTAAAATGATTTCCTTCTTACCAACCAAAAATATTTTAAATCCATCTCTAAACCTACTAAAGTGTACTACATGTGGATTCATAAATTAAATAAACCATTAATAATGACTTCTCATCCTTATATCATTTTTATGATGGAATATAATAGGATCCCTCTATAATACAATCTCTAGTATATTGGTATATCTCTATGTTCCATATGAGCATTATGAAACCAATATAGTGATGAAGCTGACCATTAGTTCATGAGTCGGGGAACAAATTCTTCATTCCCATCATATTAATTTGATGTTATTTAAATTAGTCTACTAAATTCTCAATATTATTTAAAGTTCTTCATTGATAAATATATCCCCATAGATACTTTTTATCTTTCATAGTGATTTTACAGAGCTCCTGTATTTCATCGATAGTGGCCATAACGCATTAGTTCATGATAAAACCAATTTCATCCTATAAGAATTTATTTATGTAATTTTTTATTACTTCTATTTTTTAAGTCACTTTGAAAAATTAATTTATTTTTATTTTTATTTAATATTTATTTATTTTTTGATGTTATAGGGTATAAGAGGTAAATATAAACCACATTTTGGCAGTTTTGAAGTTCATTGAAAGCCTTATTTTTTTAGGTAGGATCAAATTATACACAGATGTAGCCTTAGAAGGGAATAATAGTTTATTAGGTTGTCTGGGGTTTTTATATATTATATTTACAACATGTTTTGTTGTTTTCTCACCCCCTATGGTGTCAATTATTTACCTGAAGATAAAATGATATGTTTGATTAGTGATATAAATTATTAAAAGAAAAATTGATAATATATTTTATCAATTGGATATCTACTAGAGACATAGTGAAACACATCTGAGGAAATGTATATCATCTATCACGGGGCCTTACTAGAATTCGTATGAGGTGCTTCAAAAAATTTTATCGTCAATTGAATTTATTTTTACTCATATCTACCAATCAAAACACCTCATAGATGTTATGATATCAAAAAAGGTGTTTCTTCTATTAATCCTTAAATTGAATAAAGATCACCTTACTGATAAGATGCATCTTGTTGAAATATAATTTTCAAAATAAGCATTTTATAGACAAATGTAACTAATATTTTTTAATTTTAAGAGTTTTGATTCAATTAATATGTGAAAAAGTTCCTTAAAAAAACCTATTCATATAATTTAATTATCTCAAATGAATTGGGTGAAACATATTTTTGGATAAATTCTTTTTATTCTAGAAAATGAGTTCCATAGGTTTACCTAAAATATTGAGGTTGATATCACATTTTAAATTATATCTTTTTTTTCATGTATATCTAATATATATCATTATATATTTCCATTATTTAGAGATAATTAATTTTTGTAGGATGAAATTTATTTAATGGGAAATGAATATTATAGCCCAGGTTGTAGGAAAAAATTTTATATCCTTAAAATATATTCTTATCATTCATTAATAAATTTTATTTAATTTAAATAGGATTAAAAAAATTATACATGAAATGAAAAAATTATAATTAATTATTGACTATTAATGAAGTATAATAATAAAAGTACATGAAAAAGTATTACATGTGTTGGAATATTATATTCCATGGATTATTACATTCATTATAACTGTAAAAATATAAATTTGATAACAATTAAAAATAATAATACTTTTATAACATAGAAATCTCATGGATCATAATCATACAACAGATTAAATATTAATAAATCTAAAAATATTATTGAAAAGCACCATGAAAGGAGAAAACAAGTTATTAATCCAAAATGAAAAATGGAAGTACTGGGAAATGTGATTCATGATGATAGAACCTAATAAATTAATAGGATGTAATCTAGGTAATATATCAACTATATAACTATTATAAAAGGTTAAATAGATTTTTAGTAAAACACTGGTAAATATATTATTAGTTTAAATCACCATCATATAAGTAAGATACAAAATATTTAGTTTGATGTTAAGAAATTTCATTTTCTTTATAAATCATTTATTTTGAACAGAATAAATAATTTTTAATTAAAAATAAAAGATATTAATTCACCTGAGTGAAATGATCATAATTTTAAGGAATTTTTTTAGGAATTATGTATTATTAATTAACTAATTATATTCAAATTATGAAATCCAATAACATGGTATGTGAAAATGAAAAAATAAAAAATTAATAAATATCTTTGATAAAATTCATAATGAACAATGTGAAATATTGATTTAATTATTCATTTATAATGAATCGTGTTTTATTGAATGATATTATATTAGTATATAATAATTTAGTTCAATTAACAATAATGTTTTTTATTAATAGTATAATAATTATTTAAATATATTACATATATATATATAAATTTTATAAATTCCATGAAATTATTACTATTTTGATCAAAATTATTTTTGAATCACTATATATTAAAATATGATATTTTTAATTAAAATTTTTTAATTTTTTTTATTTTTAACTTAATAAATGAAATTTGACACTTGGAACGGGTTATTATAATTAAATGATTAAATTTATAAAAAAAATTACAATTATTTAATTAAAAATTTTAATGAGAAAATATAATGGAAAAATTATGTCTAAATACACATTTTCTATAAATTTGTTTTTTCAAATAAATTTTATTTTCCTCACTGAAAAGATAATTTCATCATATTTGGAACTTCAATTAACCTAAATGGAGAATAAATTTTTAATTTATAAATAAAAATTGGGAAATAATTTCATTTTAATTTTTAGTCATTAAAATATGTTATCATGGTAAAAATTGAGCTTCCATAGTAAAGGTAAAATGTGTTAAAGGGTTAAACTCATTAGTAAATACTGAAAATATCATGAAACATTATTTTTATATTTTGTTTTTTAGGGATTTTATGTAATATATTCATTATTTCCCACTTTTTATCGATTATAATTTAAAATATGTAACTTTATATGTTATTGAATCAATATGTAATTTATTTCTATTCAAAATACACTTATGAATGGACCACTCCATTAAAATTCAATATAATCACATTTCCTTCATTTATATGTTGATTCCCAAAATATTTTTCATCACATAAAGCCTTATTTTATTTTTTTATACGCTTTATTACACATAAGTAATATTTAATTCACTATTTTAAAGGAACTAATTCTTTGAAATAAAATATTAAAAATAATGCTAAAATAGAATTCATTTATGTTGGAATTAAATGTTTGAGTTTTCTCATCTCCAATATTCATTCATTGAGATATGTTACATATTAACCGCGCATATCATTTTTATAATTGTTTTACTACCCCATTGATATAATTCATTATAATTTTCATGAAATCATGGGGTTTAATGTCCAATAAAAAAATTTCTCTTTCAAGAGATTTCAATTAAAAATTTACCAAATTAATAAGGGTTTATTTAACAATATCATTTTGAAATAATGGTTGTTTATGATTGAATTTCAATTGAGGGATATTATATGTTATTTTTCTATATAACCCTTTCTATTTTATTCCCATGAAGTTATTCATTAGGTTTATATATCTTCTTACCATTTCACCTCGTTTTGGATAATAATTAAATTTAACTAATGATCATAAATG
Source organism: Viscum album (assembly GCA_963277665.1). Taxonomy (NCBI): domain Eukaryota; kingdom Viridiplantae; phylum Streptophyta; class Magnoliopsida; order Santalales; family Viscaceae; genus Viscum; species Viscum album. The sequence goes on along the minus strand of OY728128.1, from coordinate 1,739,995,773 downwards.
GGACTAACCTTATCTATTATTTTCATTCATGAATCTCTATCCTCCATGTCCAAATTCATTATATTCTTTTATAGATATACTTATTTATAAATAATGTTTTACATAAATCCATTTTATATTATCAATTATTTTATTTATTATTATTTTTATTTTTATTTTAAATCATTCCATTGAAGATATTTTTTATTAAATTTAATTTCATTAGAAAAATATAAAAATACTTTTCTTAACATATTTTTCATTAACTCTATTTTCATATTTCTTAATTTTGTTTTATTATGAATCATACTCTCCATGAATTATTAGTTTTTTTATGATATTTATATTCCATTTGATTTATAAACTATCTTATTTTAAAATAAATGATATCAAAAATTTAAAGTATAGTTTTTTATTTAATATTATTTCATTTAATGTCAAAATGGAATTTCTTATTCCATGAAGAATTATTTTTTATCTATGTTAATTCCATATAATATTTATTATGAATTACTATAGAAATGCTCCATTTAAACCATATAACTTCTTTATCAAGATGGATTATGGACATAAACTACATAATAATTTCATCAGGCCCGTTTCTTCTTAGTGGTTTGGTTAAACTACTATTGATTTATGGAAATTTTCATAACCATGTTGCTAACATATTCTTGGATTATGATTTTGTTATGGGTTGGTCATATATATACCTAAAATTACTTGGGACATTTATTTATCTCATATGGTAATTATGTTATATTTTTATATCCTTAATATATTAAAAACTATATATTTGGAACAATATTGTATGTTCAAAACATTATTCATAGACCTTATTGTTATATTCACAACATTAAGAATAAACCATATTTATATGTTCATGTTTTTAGTAATTCAGGATATTTATATAAACAATACTATATTAGTTGACCATATTAGTATTTTCATAATTCTCTTTAATAAAATATTTTATATATTCAAAAATATAAACTAGAACTTGAATGCATTTATCTACATTTAGAATGTTATAATTGACATATTCTTGTGTTTGTGTAAAATAATTGTGTTATTTTCCAAGGATAAGGATTATTCTCTTATGGGTTGAATTCCTAAAATTTTATTCTATGTATGATCCTTTAAGGCCATATGTCATTCTATAATGCCTTAAGGATATCATTTATGATTCCATATGACATTTAAATTGGTTATTTCTCCCATGACCATGTTTTATTTAATGTTTTTGATAATATTATTTTATTATCATTGATAATATTTCCAATTAATAATCACTTTAGATCACTCTTTATTATAATTCCATTGTAAATGTAATAAATAAGGGTATAAATTATTTTCAATAGAAATATATAATGTGATGAAGTTATTTTATAGAAGGTATTATTGAAACAATATGAAAGAATGAATTTTTGTAGCATGTATCGAAATATATATATTATATAACATTATTTGATGATTTTTTAAGATATGTAATAGATATTGATGTAAAATAATGAAATATATATTTATGTTAAGGTTTTTTAGCTTGGTTTCTATAAAAAATATTTCTGTTGGCACTGTATATGGAGTATGGGTCTGGGGAGAATCAATCATCCTGAAAATGATTATTTATCAATAATTTAGGGTTTGTAACATTTAATTTTTTTTATTTTAAATAAAATTTATATTATTTAATTGATTTTTAAATATTTAATTGTTTTGTATTCCATAAAATTATTTATTGAAAATTTATATTAATAGAACTTTTGTACATGCAGTAATTAAAAATGAATTAAACAATTAAATGATTTAGAAGAAAATAACTATGGAAATTAGAATTAATATGTTATTATAAAAAACAATAAAACATGATTACATCTTTTGGGAATTATTTAGGTGTTGTTATAGATAAATATATTGTTTTTTCAGTTTTATGTTATGTTTTTTGTAGTTATGGATTATTCATATGGTGGAAATTGTAAATGGATTTAAGGATATGAAAACATAGTGGTATATAATTAGTTAAAGATTGATCATTGAGGTATGATAGGGGAATATATAGATTAGTGGTATAATTATTGAATAATTATTGATTTTCACATATTAACTTCTAAATATTTTGTGTTAAATTTTAATATATATTGTTAAACATAGATCAAACTTTAGAGAATATTATTTTTTAGAACCATTTTATGTTATATTTTCAATGAATGGGGGGTGTATTTGAAGAGATTTAAAAATAAATATGAAATTTATTTGAAATGGAAAATTTTATGATAATTTACATGGAGTATAAATTAAATTACTTATAGATTAATATCATCTTGTATTAAGAGATCATGCCAAAAAACATATACAACCTGATATATGAAGGATTGAAAAACTATAATTTTAGGACTATAATGCTTGCATTAAATAATGTTTCAATCTATGAATAGTTTATATTTATTAATGGTTGAATATTCTATTAACCATTTTATATCCTTATATTTCAATAATTATTTAAAACAACGGTATATAATAAAAAAATGTTTGTTTAAAAATCATGATCTATGTTTTCTCCAAGTCAATACATTATCCCTAACCAACCTCTTACCATTACGGGATGTTATATTATCTATATATGTTAAAATTAATGAATAAGGGTATATTTATGACTCGTGATAAATTAATATAAAATTGTGTGGCATAATATTACATATACAATTTCCACATTCTCGCACATAAATTGAATAAAAACAACATATACGTGAGTTTTAATTTAAATGAGATTCCATAAAATTATTACAACATAATTTATACTATAATTAAATAATAAAAGTACATCTAAAAAATTTTATGTAATTTAGTAGAATATTATAAAACATTAATTAAAACAAATCAATAATGAAAAACTATAGTTATAAGATTAATACAATGAAAATAGGAAACAAATTTATATAGAATATATCTGAAGTTATCTCTTATTTCCTAACTACATTTTAATATATAATCAAAAATCATTTCAAGATAATTATGCGTTAAATATCCTTCCATGAAATATAAAAAAACAACTTTTTAATGGAATATGATTCATCTATTTATAAATAATATATTTGGTTGGGTTTCCATCAAAATATGCACTTAAAAATTTGTATCATATTCGACACATTATATTTTCGAATATTTACCCATGATCTTAAATAATTTATTGAATATATATATTTTATATTTACACAAATACTTTTATATCCATTTTATATGATCAAGAAATGTTATAACGAAAAAAATAAAATAATACTTTTCGAAAAAAAACAGACTTTACATTTAAATACTCATGTTTCCAAAGTAGTTATTACCGTTATAATGAAGTAGTATAAAAATTGATAATTTATTTAAAATCAATCCCATACACTTCTATATCATCAAAAAATGAGATCATTTGTATTAATGTTTTGGTAGATATTTTACCATAACTAATATTTCGATAAATAATTAGAATAATGTTTAGTCTTCATTTATCGATTTTACAGGGCCACCTAATAGGGGAACTGAGAAATGATTTTTTTATCAAATTTAATGAACATTTTTTAATTATAGTAAAGTAAGTTTATTGATATTGTACATATAAATTTTTCCTAGAAACAAATAGAGGAAAATTTTTCCAGGATGTAAGACAAAAAAGGTTGGGTCTATAAACATGATAAAAAAGATCATTAAAATGACCATTCCAGCTCTAGATCACTCTGAATTATATGTTGAAAAGTGTTAAAGGTATCATAAAAATTTAAATAAATTTATTTATATGAAAATATAAATATTTATGATCAATTTTTTAAACTAATATCAAAATAAACTAATCTATAAAATTCTATAAAATTGTATTCAATATCAAAACAAAAAATATATATAATCGATTTCAATATTGTATAAAAGAATAAAAATGAAAATTAATTGAAGATATTATAAATTAAATTTAATTAAAAAAACCCCAAACATTTTTTCCACATTTCATCAGGAATATGAAAACATATAAACATGATAATACACGATAACACATTAACAAATCTCAATATTTTATTTCAACCAATGAGGGGTTGTCTTATCTGGCTTCCTCATTCACTATACATTTTAATACCTTATAATTTTTGTAAAAAATTTTCATATATATATTTCACAAATTTAGATTTAAAAAATGTTTTCATTCATGATTCACTCATATCATAGTGTTCTAACCTATATTATTTAGTCACCTAATTTTATGAAAAAACTTATGATCTATGATATTGTTAGTGCTATCAACTTAAACATTCATCTAAATGTTGAACATTTATTAAGAGATCATTTCAAAGTTTTTTGTCATTGTCTTATGGGATAATTTTTTAATGTAAAAATAATTGATAATATGGGGTGTGAACATCATGTTGGAAAATAAATATACACAAATAATAAAATAGAAATCAATGATCATCTAATTTTTTTTAAAGGTGTAGAGTTAATAAAAAAATAAACCCTATATTTTGTTATTGAGATATAAAGTAGTAAAACTATAATAAAAACCTTGATTTTGAGAAAAATAAAAGTTTTATTCTTTATTACTCTATTTTTCCTAATTAAATACAATATTTATTTATTTGTTTTTATTTTTTCACATTTATTATTTTTAAAACCATTTTGGAATGTGAAAACTAAAACAATGGGGCATGAAAAGATAAATAGAAAATTTCAAAGATTTTTCCTAATACAATATATCAATTTAATTTAATCGATCATAGTACCCAAGAAAATAAATAATTCAAATAAATAAATTAATATAACTTCTCAATGAAAAATTATTTCACACTAATATTTCATCAAATCTTGTATATAATATCCATGTGAATTTTGGGTTAGAAGAGGTTGTGGTATTTTAATGTTGCTATATAGAATTGGGTCTCCCTTAGGAGAAAGTTTATTTGATTATCAGTCTAAATGTATGTTTATGGGTTATTGTTTGTATAATGTGATTTTACAATTGTTAAAACCCTTTTATATATTATTTTTATACAAGAAAAATAATATAAATTTATGTTGAATGACAAAGTAATTAGGATTCCCAATTGGTGGTGAACAAAAGACTTGGCTAAAACAATATCATAAATGATCTTAGTATATAAGATAATATTTAACTCATAATAAGTGGATTAAATTCATTTTCTAATCAATATTTATGAATACAAAATCTGTTATGATTTTTTTAAAACAAAATTGATAAAATATTTTTCAAGAATTCTATATATTTTAAATTATATTAATTTTTTTAACTCCCCTAATTTTTTTAAGAATATATGAATTTTTTTACGGAGTAACCATGTTCATATTATGAGTGTTCCTTTATTTTTTGTTTTTATATTTAGAGAAATCACATTATACGGAATGTAAAAATGTATGTGTTGAGGGTTATGATATAAATATATTCACAGATAAGGAGAGAGAGTTTTTGAAAGGGTTTGTTCTATGTATGGAATGACAGGGTATCCTTATTTATCTATAAATATATGTATTATTATAGAAGTGGGATTTAATTATTTGATATGGTTCTATGTCTTGGAATAGTATTTGGATAAATATGTAATTGGTGTCCACTAATAGTGAATTTAATTATGGAATAGGAACCATCTAATTTAACTACACAAAATTGGAAAGAAAAAAATAGTAAAAATATAAACCCATCCAGATTCATATTTACATGGGTGAAGTTTAAAATTTTTACTGAATAATAATACATGATCCCAATCATGAAATTTTTTCGACTATGAGTTTATTATGGTTTAATATATTTGTTTCTTAATTTTAAAATCTTCATAAGAATAATTTTAGTGGTCCTCAATCTCATTTAATTATATTAACATATTCTCCCTATATATGTCAATAAATATTTTTAGTTGTCACATCCCAAAATGGTCAGTTGGTAAATGTAATTTTTACTAAAAGATATCCTTATTGGATACATTGTTATAGGATCCTTATATGCCATTTGATAATCATAATGTGATTCTATATGTTTTTAAGACAAATTAATTTGTGTGGGATCATTAAACCTTAGAGGAACTATTTTAACATCCATAATTCAAGTTTATTCCAAGACATTTATTTGGGGGTGATATATAGTTATTATTTTTTGAAAAACACATTTTTATCAAAAATGATTTCTTTGTTCGGTTATAAAAATATTTCCAAAATCATAGACCTGTTATCATCATCTCCCTAGCCAATGTAAGATATTTGTTTATAATAAATCACTTAAAAGATGTTCATTTCCATTTATAGTGGCCTTGATCTTTACCCACATTAAAATATAACAATAACTAAATGAATTTATGTTAAAACATTTGATAGATAAATTGAAATTATACAATCAACCCAAAGTAAATCAAAGAGATAAAAAATAATCATGGGTTATTTTAGGTGCCCATATCTTATATAGTTTTTTATAAAATATTGGAAATTTTGAATTGAAAGACACATTATACTCATTGAATAGTGATAGAAAAAAAGCCATAGTGAAAGATATTAATGGAGGTCCTTTGTGGTCTAATGTGGCCACCCCTAAAAAATAAATAATTAAACCCAAAAATAGGGGAACACACCTACTAATCCACAAATGACTTAATTAATATTTATAAAAAAAAATTCCAATGTTGATTTCCTTCCAAAAAATAGTTTTCAATTAATATTTTATTTTTATTTTATTTCTATAGAAAATATCCAATAATCACAATGTATAAAAAAATTATAATCGATGAAATTCAAGTAAAATAATATGAGATGGGTTAAAAATTATCTATATTAAATTTTTGTTAATTAATTTATAAATATTATGAATTGTAAATAATACTGAAGTGATAAAAAACATTATTTAATTTTCCATACATATCATAAATCTATTTATCAAACTCAAAATTCATTAGGTTCCATTTTTTATCCTTAGATAGAACTCACCCCGTTATTAAAATAAAAATATATTTAATTATTTAACATATACAAATACATTGGACATAATAAGATGTGTCATGATTTTTTCCAAAGAAAATGTATTATCCTCTGGGTTTTTTCAAGGATAAAGCAATTTGATTTAGATTAATTAAATTTTTAATATGATTAATTTATTATGAGTTCAATATCATATTTTACTTGGAAAAATATATAACAAATTGATATATTGAAAGGGTCATAGATTAAGTCAATATTAAAGGATGAATGATGGGGATAAAGGATCTGGGTAGATGTGAGAATGTTTGGAGCATACTAAATGTTATCTTACAAGCCACAATAATATACACGGAAAAATATTATTATAAAAATATATTTATGGGTAGAGAAATCTAGCTAAAATATTTTTTAAAACCCCATTAATAACTAGAACTATTGATAAATAAATGAATACCATAGATTAATGTTCCCTTTGGATGTGATTGAATGACATCAATTTCTTGAAGGATCAACTTCGTTACCTTATATGAGATAATTTTTACTAATTAAATTATATTTTGAACTATTAAATTACAAATTTATAAATATAACACACGATTAAATTGAATTATTTTTATTGTACCAAATAGAGTGATTTATAAGTGTATTGAAATTATACACCATTAATTGTAAAGCTATCCATGAGATCCTCTATTTAATATGATTTAAATTCAGGAAAAATTATTATTATACATAATTTAATGTTTATAGATTAATTATAAAGTATAAATGTAATTGATCAATATTGATAGGTTCTAAATTGTAATGAAAATGTTCTTTTTAATCTTCTTTAGGTGTTATTGGGATTTTAAAAATATTCAGTTGAATCATAAGAATAGAATGACATGAATTTTTATAAAGTATTTGAAACATTTGGTTGAGTATGGTTGGTGAGTAGAAGCTTTTTATGGGTTTATAATTAAATATACTCAAATAAATAAACACATGCCACTAGTTTTTTAATTGATTTTGGATATCTTATCTAAATTCGTTTTTTATTTTTTTGCAACCTCTCTTTAGGGACACATGAATTGGAATTACAAACTCACTAACCTAAATTTGATATATTATATAAAAATTTATAATATTTTTATTTTAATCACATAAAATTTTATTAAAGGGGTTTTATGTATTCTCAAGGTATTCATAACATGTTTGGATAATTTTCGTAGATGTATATGATGCATCAACAGTGTAGCGATTTATCCAGATGAACAATATAAAATGGAACTTAATGATTACTATTCCCCTCAAGTATTTCAATCACTAAAAATTTTACTCTATCATAGAACAAAGTTGATATTAATGATCCGATATCAATGGTGCGACATAGATATGGGATACAAATTTCATACTTTTTTTGAATTAACTAATAAGTATTTATGTTTTATGATTTATTAAAACCATGACTCCCCACTCTATTAATTAAAAAACATAACCAAATTGTAGTGGAATGTAGAGATCCTAGGAAAATAATAATTAAATGGTTCTAAAAAATCACACTCCTTTCTATAATTGGTTTTTCCCCAATTCATTGATTCCCTACTATATTTGAATGGGATTAAACCAAAAACAATAATTGTCTAATTATCTTCTAGTTCCACCCAGTTAATCTTATTTTGTACAATCATGGATTTTTCAACATCACACATCACTAGAAATGTATAATAAAAATATATTAAGGATATATATCTAATTATAGTCTCGCATTCTCCTAATTCAATTATTCATACTGTATGTTATCACTATATAATATAGTTCACTTATTTATAGTTCTTCAAAAACATTAATACCTATAGGAATAGACATTTCAGTTATATTGAAAAATATGGATCATTTTATAATTTCTAAATATATGTTAACATAGGTTTTCTTATCCCAAAAAAGATGTGAAAGCTTCATAAAAATCTCTCTATTTGATTCTCCTTCATACTATGATGTATTTTGTTTTCAAATTTTCTTTATGATGATTTATTTTTTCTCAAGATACAAAACATGTTCGAACTACCAAATTCATCATTTTTCGTAGTTTTCATTCTTAATGAATATTTTCTAATTATAAAATACTATTTCAATATAAATTATGGAAAATCCATGGTAATTGTGGAAGTTATTTAACATATTCTTGTATAAACTATTCAAAGGTATTTCTTATTAAATATTATTAAAACTCCTTAAACTCTTGTTCAAGAATTCCATTAAAAGTATCCTATGTAGGTATTTTTGATTCATTCATTGAAACACTATAGAATTAATTGATTAATTTATGTTGTTAATTTACCTTTATTTATTCATGAGTTCATTCAGTGGTGTGCCATGGAAATTTTTCATGTAGCATGATCCAGATTTCTTAATGTCACCATCAGTTTGATTATGGATTCCCTATATGAATCCAAAAGTGTCACAATATCATTATTAAATTAAATTCATTAAATATTAGAACTTTTGAATCATATGATTTTAATTCCCCTATTATCAGAATATTCTGTTTTGAAATTTCATCAATTTATTCTAAAATTACAAAAAAAAAATTCTTTATCTTTATAGTTAAATTTTATTTTACACTATGATGTATAGATTCACTATTTTAATAGGGTTAAAATAATTCTTTATATCATTATAGGGATCATTTCTACATTATGGAGATTCATACCTTCTGATGGTACCCTATGTAGTCTATATTACCTATGAAATATCAATGTATGATTATTTCATCTTAAAATGGTCTCAAATAATTATAAATTCATAATATTATGTAACCTAAGATTATGTTGGTACCATACAATGGTTTCTTATGATAATAAAAAAAATTGTACTCTACTATACCTTGAATTTTTTTTTCTCACCATGCATATGGTTCAGTCCACTCAACATATAAATAACCAGTGTATCCTAGAATTGAATATAGTGGTCCAATATCAACTATTAGTCTAAACAAAAAAATGAAGTAAATATTAGTCATTCCTCATATCATATATGCTCTACATATTTGAGGAAAATTATTTCTAACCTGATCTTTAAAAGTATAATATAAAATCATTTATCATATGAATTATGGGTATTTTACATCATTGTCCTTTATTGAGAGAATAAATTATCTTATTAGACCAGACATCATTTGATGTTTGGTTATCTTACATGGTTATGAATCCGTACATCAAATTCTATAAATTCCTCAAACCAATAAGTTCCACTGTAATAAAACATCAATCCATCTCCAATGCATTCCAAGATGATTTAAATAACATCTCTCCATCCATCAACACTAGTTTATGATTCCATTTTGAATAGTTCATCAATGATCACATGTAAATTGAATATTTTTATTCAATGTATCAGGGATAGGTTTATAAGGAACATCATAAATATTATTTTATACCAAACATGAAACCCACTTTATCAATTCTTATGCCTAATCAAAATATATTGATGTGTTATTCAACAATAATGAAACACTCAATATTAAAAACAAATAGAAAATATGATTCGTTTATCTAATATATCCCTTTAAATTTTTTGTCAGTACAATCAATCCATATGTCAGTATGTGTGTTATTTTAATTATTTATTTTATTGGAAATACTTTCAAAGGATATAAAGGTGTTCTTATAACAACATTAATGAGATTCTTATATTAATTCAAAATATGAATTATCTCTTGGTTCACTTTTAATATAATACTAATACCACATTATTTTCCTAGAAAATGGCCTTCAATAAATAAAATTTATGTTAATGTAGGGTAAAATAGTTTATAAAAAATTGGTGACATAACCATGATTAAAAAATATGGCTACAAAATCTATAACGTATCATGAGAAAATAATTTCTTCAATTAAAATACTATTTAAAATAGATTTATCAAGTAAATATAACATTAACTCACTCATCAAACCAATTAGAATGTTAAATTCAAAATAAAATATACTCTCCCTTTTCTTATCTTTTCTATTCAACAGAAATCGCATTCAAAATTTTGTTTGATAGAATTGGGTTCAAGGGTTTCATGTTTTTGTTACATTATTATATAGTTTTAGAAAGGTACCCAATACTATAGGTTCTATATATTTTGTCAATTTGAAAAAATAATACAATATTTCTATCTAAATAAGGTACGAACAAACATTATATTCCTTAGATAATTTTTAACACTCCATGAAGTGATATTTTTTTAATAGTGAATGTTTGATAAATCTCCAATAATTTTTTGAACGTTAGGGAAGAATAAACAAAATTTTTTGGAATAATGAGAGAACTCATTATTTATCAAAATTAATGATATTTACAAGTGTTTAATATCAACAATGTTATCCTTTTATTATATATAATCAAATCTTTTGAAGTTTCAACTTAAATGTTTAAATCCTTCACAAGTAGCATTCTTACCATCTTCCAATGAATTTTTTCTTCATGGTCCATTTTGTTATCTAACTTAATCCTAATTGTAACCTCACTTTATCATTAAATCATATTTTTTCTCATCAACTATTATTCAATTAGGGGGTGGGGGTTTATATTGTCATTAATTTCTTTTCAATAATTTCTACACCATTAATATATATTTCCTTAAATTATCATGTCAACACATTTGAAAAAATATCTTAAAAATTATTATAATTTTTTTAAATCACTAGAATTACATTTTTAGATAATACATTTTTTCACTCTACATTGGTTAAATATTTCCCAAATAAACTAACAATATTTTTAGGAATTATTTCTTAAGATTCTCAACGCACATTCATTCTTTACATGAATTCCTGGAATTTTCATAAAATAATGAATTTGATTCCATTGTCTTCTTAATTGTCCTCCCTTTAATGCTATATTATACATTTCTTTATATAATAGTCAGACAATCAAAATTAGGATAAAACTTTTAACAATATTATCCAAAGATCTCTTCTAGATATTTGGTTCAATTTTTTTTTGTTATATATTTGATTAAATTTAGTTCATAACATATTTTATGTTAGAATCTATCCAAATATTCTAACCATATTCCTTATATTTTATGCATTTAACTAGGAAATTTCATATTTTTAAGACAATATTATTATTTGTTTCTATAACACTAACAAAACAAAAAAAGTACATTAAATATGTAACATCAATGTTTTTTATTAATCAATTCAAAATATTCACTTTTTATTTTATTTAATGAAGACATATCTTTTTTCATGGAATTTGTTTTATTAAAAAATTCATTTCTCCTTCAAATGTATAATAGAGACTCTCATATTTAATTTTGGTCCAATTTTTTCGATAATAATTCATCCAAAAAATTTGATATGAAAAACTAATTTTTAGAAAAATTAGGTATAGTTTTAACAAATGTTTTTAGATTCTTCACATAATAATAAGAGGACTCAACACTAACCCCCACTATCTTTATTGAATATTCTTTGAGTTATTTCAAATCATTTTACTGTAAAAGAAATATAAATCATGTTTTATATTTCTCTTATTCCATGCATGCTAGCATCTCCTCAAGTTTAATTATAAAATTTTCATGATCATCCACTTTGAATCTATTCATATTAATTTCAATAACACAGATATATTTTTTATTTTAATAATCCCCTTTATCGGTAAATCTATTTTTATTTTCTTTATCCATATATATTTTTAACTTTATATGTTCTTTATTTTTCTAAAGATGTGATTTTGTCTCATTATTCATAATAAAATCATATCTACCATTTTCTTACCATCGTCACTATTGGTGGTATAAAAAACTCCTGTAATGTGATACAATTAATTAAATTCAACATGATATTATATACAAGATGACGAGTCTAATTGATTGTTATTTCTTATAATGATGTTTCACTTTATTAAGTGTCCCTTTTTCTTGATCTCACCCAATTACTATTAATGGGGAATTTATCTTCCACATCTGTAATAGATTCAACTTCAATTGCATTATTATATGGGGAAATAATAGAAAATTTCTAAATTCATTATAATTAGTTAAATATAATTAATTATTCCCATTTCCATTCATATTTCCTTTTCATAACATGTTTGATACAGGGGACATAAATTTGTTGAAATCATTATCATCTTCCTTAATTATTGATTCACTTGACTCTAAAACATTATAAAAAAATTTCATCACCTTTATCATGACATTAAAGTCCATCTCATAATTGGATATATACTTGAATCCTATGGTTTTTATCATATCATAAGTGATGAACATGTTTCGATTCATATCCATTGTATGTTCTTCAATATCATCCATGGAAGAGTCCATTAGATCAAATCAATATATAAAATTCATCAACATATTTTTAACAATGATTGAATCAGAAATAATCTCACAAAATCCCTAAATATTAATGATTATTTCATTGAATATTGTTAAATAATATTCAATTGTCTCATCAACAACCATTTTAAGAGCTTTATATGTTTTCCTCTTTACGTGTAGTGTGTATTCCATGACATCGTTATTACATTGATAGCTTAATATCAATTTTGATGAGATACATTTTTTATTTTATATCATAGTTAGCTTTATATAAATAAATTATAGTGAAATCAGTATAATTTTATCTTTTCCATCAATTTTAGTGATTCCCTAATAAGAGAATGAAATAAGAAATCCTTCAAAATGAATTGTAAATCCAATAGTTTTTTATCTATATCTTAAAACCCCATGGGATTGAAGTTAGGGTGTCATCCAAATATTACAACAATGGTTAATTCAATTATAAAAATATAAGTTCACCCTTGTTTTTAACAGAATTTATATTCATCATATTTAGTGAATTCTCCTATAAATATTGGAAACCATTATTTTTTTAATAAAACTTGTAGAGACTGGGTTTTTGGTATCAATGAGTGGGTATGAGATTGAATATGTGGTGTATTTTATGAATCATTTATTTTCATATACTATCTACGTGGATTATTAAAATCAAAATCAACTCTTTCGAGATTAATTCAAACACACACTATTATATTTGCATGAAAAGTTCACATAAAAACAAGTATATATATTGTTTGGTGAATAAAATAAATATTTTAAATGATTTGTTAATCCCCCAAATATTGAATTCACCAATATATATATATTTTGTTAAAAATCATATTTCTATAGTGAAATTATCACAGTTTCACAATAATCTTTTTCTCCTGACTCCCAAATGATAACATTCAACATAACTTTTCCCAAAAAAATGATCTGATCAAATATTATAAAAATTTCTATCTGTTCAAGGTCACTTCTATACTACATAATTCTGATCACCCTCTATTATCTAAATAGATCATTTTTTTGACCATATATAATTCTTCAATAACTTCTGAGCTTCCTGAAAAGTTCTTCATGTCCCAAACAGTCTCTATATAACATTAATGATATGGATCTTCCACATAGTGCTGAATAACCTGGCACTTCATTCTGTTTATCCAAAAAATAACCATTATATTAAAACACTAATTTGTCTTCAATCGTTCTCGATATAATGAATTATTAGGTTGTGAGTATTTCAACTTCATAACACAATGATTATTTGGTATTTCATAGAATGTTGAAATACTCATTCCCATATTTTGATTAGTTTTTATACTCAAAGAATATCATAAAACTATTAAAATAATATTCCTATAAAAATTATAGAAACTCCCAGATTATTTTTGGAAGGTTATTTTTCTCATTTTAATTTAAACTAGGAAATTATATTCTATTCCAATTCATATTTAATGTCACATATTATTCTATTAATTTATTCAATTTTAAATCTCCCAAAGGAAATATATTTATTCATTCAATGAATCATTATAAAAGTTTTATTTTTATTTCCCTTTTAATTTCTATATATTTATTCATGTGGAAAGGTAGTGTTTTTGCTTTGAAATTTTTCATATAGCGTGAAACATATATATTCAGAATCACATTATGTTTGATATTTAATTTTTTTTAATCATAATGATTCACTATACCATTATTATATTTAAGGATCTTCATAAATGAGTATGGACATCATCTAATCATGATTCAAATTTTATCAAAACATTCTTCTATAATATTTCGTCAATTTTATTTAAAATCATCATTTTTATCACGATTAAATTTCTTTTTATTCATATGGTCCTTTATGTGTACCCAAATATTTTTGGTTCCACTATTTTATATAGAAGGGAAAATTTTCTAAATATTGATGGGGATCATTTTTAGTTTATTAATACTTTACATTACCATGGTACACTACGAAATAATTGTACCATATATTTATCATTATATGGTTCTTATACTCTATGAAGATTTAGAATCCTCATAATATATTGTATATTTATAAATTATTATTCCCTTTTGGACACAATGAAGTAATTTTATGAAGTTTTATACAATTTAAGATAACCCCAATTAACATTTAGATGTTTTTTCCTCACCCAAAATAATGTTAATGATTTGTTCACTATCTATATCTAGTATTAACTACTTAGGTACACATGTTTTCTCTAATTTTTGTGTTTATTCTATCATATGATGGTATGATATTACTCATGTTACTTATTTAAACAATGTATACTAATATTTTGAAAATAATTTCATTGGATACCTAGAGTACGGTAATAAAAAAATATATCTTATGAATTATGGGTATCATATGAAATATTGATTTCATACAAGAAAACCATATCATAAAAACTACATCATATATAATGTTTCCGTGCCTTATATTGATCTTCTTCAAAGTAAGATCTTTCGATATTTAATCAAAACACCCATAACCTATTCAATGAAAATCCATACCATCATTAATATACTATAAATTACTGTAAATAATATATATTCGCACACTAAAACATATAATTTATTCAATAAAGAACATTTCATAAATTATTACATGTGATATTTCACTTTTTCTTATTCCTATACAATATAAATTTCTAAGAACTAGCTTTAAAATCTATTACAAGAACATATGGTAGTACATTCAATTTCTCTTCAAATTCACTAAAAACAAATTTAAATTATGTTCCACATCATTTAATTTTTTGTTAATGATAAAAAAAATTCATAAATGGAAACATAACATATGATGATATGGAGAAATTGTTTGGTAAAGAGGACTTCATACTATAAATGTCCTAGGTGAGGTTCTAGTTATCATAGTTCCATATTGTTTTTAAAAAGTAAAATGACTTATGAAGATCGATTTTTTGTTTTATTCATTTAACAATTTACAATGTTATCCAAAAAAATAACAAAATAATTTTACTGATATTTATAGAGAAATATTTTTGAATACATTGAAGATATCACCTGACATTCAAAAATATTTAAATTAAGAAGTTTGTATATAACATCTAATGGAAGATCTAAAACATGGATATCAAATTCATCTCTTTAAGTTATAATTTTTTTTTTGAGAATCTAGGAAGATATATCAAATGATATGTCACATTATATTCATGTATATATAATTTATTAGGGAGGAAATACTATTTACTCAAAACAAAACTACTTGAATTGTGCAGTCTAGAAAAACTAGGCTTTAATTACCTAATAATATGACTACACAAATAAATTATAAGAGAAATTATCCTATTGATGTAAAATTAAATTGGATTGATATTTTTTAATACTTATTTGTAGATGACTAAATCATCCATTTTTAGTTACCTATATGACTTGGAATCATAATTGTTTTAGGTTCATTATATTTTTTGGGAATGGGTTGTTGGGGGGAATTGTTATCATTCATTTTTTCTTTGTATTTATTTGTCCAAAATATTTTAATATTATCTTTATAGTTTGAAATTATTTTAATTAAATACAAGATAGAAATTTTTACTTCTTTTAATTTAAATAAATTGGATAATTTTATATCCGGATCATAGGGTTTTTAGGTTCATATAGGGAATGAGGGAAAGAGAATATTTTTTTGAACATGGATGATAGAGAAAAATTTGATTCAAATTATCATCTTGATCAAAAATGGATATCCAATCATTTTTATTTAGGTGTTAGGAGAATTTATTTACATTACATAATCAATGATTCTATATCCTTCCAAAATAAGTGGTCGAATATAAGAGACCATTGCGGGTTTGGTTAAAATATTAATCATATTGATATGGGGGTTAGGGTTGGTGTTTTGATATTAAAATGCAATAATAATACCCATTTTCATAAAATATTCTGATGGATTATACAATAATATTGGACATGTATTTTTTTGTGAATTTTTTATAAAAATATTAAAATTTAAAAATAGTACATAGAATTTAGAAATAAAATAATATGAATTGGAATTTTTATATAATATTACACTTTTATCATGATACAATTGATCTCAAAAATCCACATAGTTAAATTATTTGGTTTAATTGTATAAATTTGTTGTAAATGTTTTACTAATCATCCACATTATTATGGAATCATTTTATAGAAGAATCCATAACTCCAATGGGATACCACATAACAATATGAGTCTTATATACATGTTCCCAAACACTTTTTGGAATCATTGATATATATTTTCAATTACTAATAATCAGACATATAATTGTTGAAAATGAATTTACATTATGTTTTAGGGGTGTGGAAATATTTCTACCTTGTCTTTTACCTTTATAAATATTCATGATCTGATTTATTTAAGAAATAATGAATGGAACCAGTATCCCTTTGGATAATGGTAGTTAATAATCCATGTTAAAAAAATTTAATGGACAGATTCCCCATTCCATTAAAATAATATATGGAACTATAACAAAAAATTTAGAGCCTTGATTTTGTAGAAATTGTCTTCAAATATTGGAATTAAAAAATAATTATTTTTCTAAAACACCAATGAAGGCTTCACAGTTGATTAGAAAAACTAAAATTCATTATAATATAAATTAATAACATCTTTGGGTGGATTCGGTGGAGGATGGGAGGGGGTTTAGGTATCAGTCATAGGGTACAGTCTCTAATCTACTTTCCTTACCCGTATATTTGTAGGTTCTGTCTTTCAATTTGATGATATAAACCAAATTTGTAAATGAATATAATATCTAGTTATCTAATGGAATTTATGTTACAGTTGAAACAAATATAATTTGAGTTGAAATCTAACATTATGTTTTGAAATTAAATAACAAGGATTTAGATCATTTAACTTTCTATTAAAATTTTTATTCAATGTTGGTTCTACAGGAAATTCTATAACAATATATAATGATAAGATATGGAAAGGATAATGTTTTTTATTAAATATTGATATTATAATATGTTGATCAATATTACAGCCAATTTTATCATTAAAAAATGTGATGGAATATTTAGATGTCTATAGGGTGTTCAATGTCTCTATAAATGTTTTTTATTAAGATATATTTGATGAATGTTCAATATTTTCATTGTAATGTGTAGTTTATTTTTTAAAAGAATAATTGAAAAACAATAAAAATCATTGAATAATTGAATAATCCACAAATATTAAACCTAATTTAGGTTTTTATAATTATGATCTATAAAACATCATATAACTAGTTCACTTCCATAATTTATATAGTGAAACTCAGGTTGAATCCTTAAAAATGAGATATTTTTTTTGCAACCTGTTGTGTTTGTTTGTTAACGGAAATTGGGGGTAGTTTTTATAGAGGCATTATAAGAAAAATACAATGTATTTAATTGAAACAATATATTAGAATTTATGGTCAATAAAATGTAAATATTATTAATGTATTAATATCATCATGATTAAAAACAACCTTACAAACCAATGTCCCCAGAAATATAAATGAGTTATTCATAATATAATTTCTTTTGCTATAATTAATTTCTCAAATCAATATTCAATCTATGGAATCTAGTTTATTTTAATGGTTGAATATTCTATAAATTTTTATATATCTATATTTTCTAATAATCTATGAAACACAAATATAGAGTTTCATCAATGCTGTTTTAAAAATTATTAAACTCATTTTCTATCTATTAATACATCATCCACATTGAATGTCTAACCCATATAGGGGTTTTAATTCACTACAAATGTGGTGAGTAATGTAGGTAATGATTATATTATTTGACTAAAATAATATTCTAAAATGTGTAACGATAAGATTTACACTAATTAATTTCACAAAAATGAATAAAATACAAGAAAATCTCATAGGAGGATGAATTAAAATAGGATTGGAAAGATGGATAGTAAATGATTATAATGTACATTAAATTATAATAATACATAAAATTAAGTTTATTTGAGTTAATGGAAAATGAAAATACCAGTATTAAAATTATTTTTAGATAAGAAAACAGTAACATTATTATAATAAATATAAGTTGTAAGTGATGAATAAAAAATGGAACATGGGGTGTATATTTAGTTAAAACTAAAGTGTACAAGATCCATAATAAATAAATGATGGTTCTTATGAGACATTTATTCTAGCTTTAATTATCGAAATGATAAAACCATTAATAGATATGAGGGGAAATATTTATAATCATAAGAGATGAATGGTTTTTCATCAAAAATAATATTCTTACTATTTCACATATTTTAGCAATTTGAGAATTTAATCATTAAGACTGACTATATATAAATATTTTTTGACATATATGAATTATTTTTTAAATAAATTTCATTTTTATTGTAATCATTTATGATATTTTATATCTAAAATAATATACTATAATTTTATAACATGAGTAACTCCTCACATTCCAAAAAAAATAATTTCATAAGAATTACTAAAATTTAAAATGTAGGAATATTGGAAAATATATTTTATTTAAGTTATACCATATCTCCATAAATATAAATAATAAAAGTATAAGATCATTTTATAAGATGGTTTTGGAGATAATAGGCATACACTAGGATTTATCCAAAATATTTTTTTGATATCTTGTTACTAATTTAATTTTTTATAGTCCCACTTATTTGAGAAATTAAAACATTTTTTCTACCTTATTTAATACAACATTTTTTTGTATTGTAAGATAGCTATTTTCAATTATGTATCCTTTTATTTGTGTATTTTAAGTATTTATAGTGTTTGAGCGAAGTTTGGGTGGTCTTGGATATCTTTTTGAGTGTTTTTATGCTTTTTTAGAAGTGACCAGTTTTAGAATGCTTGATAGAAATTGTGAAAATCCTTCAGGAAACCATATGAAGTGAAACATATGTTTCTAGGAAGGTACACAGTTAGGTGCATGGTTTATCCAAACCATGTTTCTACCTTGGAGTAACTCAAAAAATATTAGATGAGTGAAAACATGAATGATATACTATTTTTCAAACCATGCATGCCCACCATATAAGGGGGTGAGGCTAAGGCTAACACACGGTTAGTGCACGGTTTTACTAACCATGAAACCCAACCTTGAATAGTTTAAATTAGGATACGAAAAAATTAAAACATGATTTGGATTATCACTAAACAAATATTTTTTCACTATTTTAGAACATAACTAATTTTTTATTCTTCTTAAAGGCTATAGAGGTATTCACCTTTGATCCAAGAGTGATCTTTTAGAAAATCATGGTGTACTGAAGTCTAGATTTCTAGTAATTCTTTGATCCTGATGGTTTTCCTTAGATATAATTTTTTTATCCTCTATTATATATATAATCTTTTGGTGATATATATATATGATATTTTATGCAAATCATGATGATATTTAGCTATGTTGATGTTAGAGAAAGTGATCTATATAGGTTTTTTAGAAATTCAAACTGGTTTTATTGAAGAATTAATGTTGTTCATCTTTTTATAAATAATTTTTTGAGGTAGGTGGATTAAATATCATATCTTCTTATTATGAAGTTATGTTTTAGTTTTAAATTTATTGAATTTATAGAAATTGAATGTGAAATATTTGAGAAAATTGTGGAATAATTGCTCATTACTTAGGGGCTTTGGATTTTTGGAACATGATTATTATGAAAGATCACATTTTGTGGATTATAAAATGTGTATTTGTATTGATTCATTTAAATTTTTTCATTGTAATTATTCAATAAATATTTGGTTTTTTAAATATCTTTAAGGGTGGATTTTAAATGGTTTTGGAATATATGGGAGGGTGTGAGTATATTATTTAGACATGACCTTGAATAAGGGTTGTGTACCATTGGGGTAAAAGGGATGGGACCATGAATTAGTGGTGTGTTAAATTATGTAACAAGAACATTTTAAACTTTTTTAAGACTTAGTATATGAAAGATAGACTATGTGGGAGTATATATCTTTCAATGAAGCATGCATGTGTGTGTGTGTGAATCACAGATTGGTCAACACAAAGTGAAATTTGTGATGGTTACAAGAATAGTTTGTTTTATTTCCATGGTAATTTTTATTGTATGAATACATTTTTATATTTGGATATAAAATACTAAAATGTTTTAATGTTATTTATATAATTTTTTTATATAAATGTGTTACCAAGTTTTATCCTATTGGTGAGAGTAGGTAAGTAATTTGGGAAAACCCTACTGAGTTCTATTAATCACCAATAATTTGGAACTTTGGTTCTTTTGAAGATATAGTTTATTGGAAGTTACAAAGTTAGTGTTTTTTGGTTCTTCATAGTTTTTTTTTATTTTTTCTAAACCTTTATTGATGATGCTGATATTGGATTATTCTTGGTACTCTTATGTAATGGGGTTTTAATTTCTAAATATTTTGTAATTTTACATTTTTATCATGCATCAAATAGTGGTTTTTGTTATGTTATGTTTGGTTTTTGACATTAATTTTCAATGTAAAAAATTTCCCCACAATGTTATTAATGCCATTGGAATTTATGTCCTTCCATTGGTGGCTTGGGGATGTCTTCTAAGGCCTAGTTATAATTCTACCTTGACTCAAGCCAATGATCTGGGGTGGGATTTAATAAATGATATCAGCTCTTTTCCTCCATTGCATTCAATTTGTATCAATCATGGTCCATCCATCTTCACTTTTGGAAAAAATGGTATGGGTTGTGGGTCATAGAGGTAAATTTCAGTCTGGTTTATTTCTTGAGTATTTATGGTATAAATGAGTAGGATTGTTGGAACATGAAATGTAGATCAAAAAAATATGTATCTAACCTAGTTATATTGAACATAATGTTACCTGGGACTTGGGTGAAAAAGTGTTTTGGAGAGACTCATAGGAGGTGTAATATCCTTGAATTGGGGTTTATCCAATATAAAGATAATGACATAAATTGACAAAATTGACTTACCATAACGAGTGAATATTTTATTTTTTTGTGTTTATTTATCATTTGTTAAAATTGATGAATTTTGGAAAGTCCATAAGTGTTTTTAAAATGTGATATGTTTAAAAAACCCATGATATGGGTTTAATACTTAAATTTATTGAGAGTGAGGCTTACATAGTCTCTTCTATGTATAGAAAATGGAAGCCATCAGGTGTCTTAGAAACAAAGTAGATGAAGCTGCTGATAATGTGGTTTCCCTTAAGACACATGTGAACCAACAAGTGGTTCAATGTATAGTCAAATATTATTAGGGAGGGGATATAGGTAACATGTGGTAGGACCAACTAGGATTATCATTCAATTTTGTTCCATATGTAATTCCCTCCTATCTTTCGTGGAGATTCTAAACCAAATAAGGAGGAGGTGAGGATGAATAAGAAGTAAATGATATTTGATTTCTTTGGCACATCAAAAGAGTTGATAGTCAACATAAAAATGAATATGATGGATGAACATTCCCTCCAATGGTGGAATTTATTTTTTTAGGATTAATTAGACCAAGTCATTGCGTGGGGGATTATACAGATTTTATTCACCAAAAAATTCTACCATCATATGTTTAGGATTGGAAGAATGATATACTTTTCATCTTGGATTATTTAAGCCTCTCGATGACAAAGTGTACTACTAAATTTATGAATCTAGTCTGTTTTCACCCAAATTTTATGCAAGTATATCCTTGAAGGCCATTATTTTTTAATTTATAATATGGGAATATATTTTGCTGCTGATTTTCATGATTTTCATAATAGATTATATGGAAATAGTATATATAGTGATGATAAATGATTGGGATATATCCTTAGATATGAATGTTTTAAATGTGGTTAGTTCAACCACATGAAGCGAGAATGTATGACACCACCTAGAGTAGAACCCAATTGAAAAAAATGGAGAATCATCAATACTATTGTTATACCAATATGATGTTAAGTGTTCAAATTAATTATCATTTCTTTCACAAAAAATATGATTCAATGGGAATAGTAATGCATAATACCTTTCAATAGAAGATTCGAGATAGACATGGTGATTATTGAATTACCATGAGTTCTCAATAAGGGAAATCATTGTTTTGAAATAATGAAAAAAGTACAATGTGTGAGAAATAATATGGTGCTGAGATAGTAATTATTGATGATAAATCTAGACTATCTTTGGTGAAATATATGATTATTTTGAATTATATCCCTTTGTATGATTTTTTTAGATATAATTTCGTCCCATTATTTTGTTAATTTTCATTTTGTTTATTTTCACTACATAAATTTTGAGATGATGCCTTCTATTTTGCAAAATCAATCTCCTCTCAATCAAATAGAATGTTGAGACCTTGTGTGTAAAACATGATTTTTTATAGTTGATAGATCTAGTATGATTTAGGAAGTTTCTATTCATGATATGGATGTCTACGATATTATCATGGGTATGGATTGGTTGAATTTCTTCAATTATCACATTGATTGTTATATATGAATGGTTATATTTAAGACTAATGATGGGATCAAAAATATCTTCAGAGGGGATGGGAATGTAAAGGCATGTGCAATGGGCTTATGGTAACTGGGAGTTGGAATGATCTTGTAATAGTTAGTATGTATAATAATGGAATTTATTGAAGAGATCAGTAATAGATGTTTTTTTTAGTTTTTGATTAGTTTCTATAGGTTTTTCATAATAATTTATTAAGGTTACGACACATAATAGAAATAGTTATTATGTTTGATATCCTTTGAGGTACTAGTACTATTTTACTTTTGTCTTACTAGATGGATACCAAATAATTAATGCAATTAAATGTGTAGATAGATGTGCTAGAATGTAAGGGGTTCATTTTATTAACACATCTTCAAGGGAAGCACATCTCATGCTTTTCAAAAAGAATTATTTAACTCATTGGATGTTAGTGGGTTATCGTAAGAAAAACCTTGTTATGATAACAAATCAGTTCCCACTTTTACGTATGGATGATCAGTTCAATCAATTGAAGGGATCTCATCAGTTCTCTAGAATTGAGTTCAATCGGGATATCACCAAATGTGATTTTGGTAGGAAGATATTCTAAAAAATCATTTAGGGGTTGATATATCAATAAAAAATATGTTTAAATGTCGTTCTGTATTACGAATCAACCACCAGTATTTACAGAATTTATGAATCATATATTTCAAACATATCTAGATTCATTAATGGTGGTGTTTGTGGATAACATATTAGTTTATTCAAAGGCAAGGTCGAGACATGAGAAATATTTTGACACAGTGTTGGGAATACTAATAGTTCATTAGTTGTATACCAAAATTTTAATGTTTTTTTATATAAATGTAAAATTCTATGTTCATGTATTCCTTGATAGAGGTGTTTCTATTGAACCAGAAATTATTGAGGCTATAATCTCTTGGAAACTAACAATGAATGTCTTTGAGATACATAAATTCCTTTTTCTTGTTGGTTATTTTTGATGCATTGTTAGAATTATTTCATGACTATCAGTACCAACAATAGATTTTTCAAGGAATAATGTTTCCTTCTAATGGAACAAGTTATTATAAATTAATTATAATAAGCTTAAACCTCACACTACATCAACACTAATCTTGATATTAACATAATCATGACACATTTATACGGTGTATTATGGTACTTCATGATCTGGGAAGAGATTTTGCTCATGAATAAGTACCATGTTTTTTCTTATGGACTAAGACAAATATAGTTGTAGGAGAAAAAATACCCAACACATGATTGAGAGTTAGGTTCTATTTTCCATACTATTAAGGAATGGTGTCATTACAAATTTTATGAAAATTTTATAATGTTTAATGATAATTAGATAATGAATCATAATTTCTCACAAGTTGATTTGAATATAATAAAATATGGAATTACTATATCCAAATGGTTTAGTTCATCTTGATTTATACACCATGAAATGAAAAATCTATAGAAGATAAACTAAGATGAATGACATATAATCAGTTAGAAAAAGAGTCTTCAGCTCCTTGGTTGATAATGTCGGTCCTACTTAACATACACTTGGAATATGATGAATGAGGTGAAGTTAAAATTTACTTTCATGTTTAGTTCACTCCATATTGGTTGAGATAGATAAATGTACATATATTTTTTGATTTAGAATGTGTTCTTATGATGTCAAAACACTATGTTGTGGAGGCCATTAAAGGATATAATCTAGATGGGAGTTTAGTTTTGTATTCTCAAAACAATATTTTCATACCTCAGTATTTCAATGATTAAATTCATCACACTTACCACAGTTCGAGATGATCTGTTCCACAGGAAATATAGAATATGTATAAGGCACTAAAAGAAACTTTTTATGTCTTCGTGTAAAGGAATGTGGATGAGGTTATTTCTTGATTCCTCACATATTAGTTGGTAATGGAAAACATCAATGACTAGTAGGTACATTGTAGTCATTACCTATTACTATTTGGAAATGGGAGCATATATCCCTATATTGTTTAATAGATATCTCAAGAAAGGTTTAGAAAAATAATAAAACGCATGTTATTATGGATCGACCCACAAAGTATCCCTATTTATTCCATATTCCTGAATCACATAGGGTTAAGGATGTTTCTATAATCCATATCCAAGAATTGGTAAATAGGCATGGGGAATCAGTTTTTACAGTTTCAGATAGAGATATGAGGTTTACATCATATTTTTGTAAATCCTTATAGAAATCCCTTGGTTCTTAATTGACTATGAGAATAGTGTATCATCCTTAGAAAGATGGACATTTTGATGGGAATATATAAACATTGGAAGTCTTTCTTTAGGCTTATGTAATAGATTTTATAGAATCACAAAAATTGTATGTATCATTAGTGGAGTTATTTTATAACAATATTTACTAAGACATGATACGTATATATTCTTTTGAATCATTGTATTGGAATCCTTTCTATTCTCTACTGCGTTGGGTGAATATAGATGAGGCTTTATAGTTTACCTGAGATATGTTCAAGAACAAAATAGAAGATAAATTTGATTAGGAATAAAATGGAGACTACACAGAGTCTTAATAAATCATATGTGGATCATCATTTACATTTTTTTTCATTCGATGTTTGTGTTCATGTGTTCATGTGTTCATGATAATCTCGTAATGGTTGAGGAATCAACATTTGGGAAAGCAGGTAATGTTATCTTCTTAATACAGACGACCTTTTTAGATACATGAATGAGCTAAGGAGGTTGAATATAGGTTGAATTTTCCACCATATTTCAGTGCAATTCATAATGTGTTTCCTATATCTCAGTTGAAAAAGTATCATCTTGATCCTAACCATGTGATGGGATGAGATCACATTGACCAAGATCTGGATGCTTCCTTGGATCATGTGTAGGTACATATTTTATATAGGTGGGAGAAATTCTTCAGAGGGAAAAAATATTCTAGTGTAGGTTTTTTAAAAGCATGGTTGTATTCAGGATGATGTATGGGAATAGAAGAAGGAAGTAGTAGAGTAACGACTCAAATTATTTCAATAAAATTATGGTTTTCTACATTTAATGGATGTAAAAGCCAATGGCACGGTGAATTTAGAAACCCTAGCTTCATGTATGTAACCCTTTATTTAAATATTTTATTTATGTAAATTTTTTGGGTGATGTTTAGTATAGTTTGAAAAAAAATTGGTTTGTTTTAGGGCTTTTCTAGAGGTGCAAGATTTTAACATGGTAATTAGAAATCATAAAACACATACAGGAAACCGTGAAAAAAGAAATAGAGTCTTCTGGTAAGGACCACAATTTTCAGAATGAGTTTTCCAAAAAATGAGGCCACATATCTATTTCCATGAAATGAGAAACATTAGAGAAAAAAATTTCTTGGTGAACGGATTGTCTAACCGTGGAAGCCAACTACATGGTGGGTGGTTAGTGGAAGTGGTCGGCCTGTGGCTTTCATAAGCATGTGATCCCACCATGGAATGTTTAAATTCATATCCAAAAAAATTTGATCATTCTCTAGATTATCTATAAACCACTATTTTTTTATTTTAAAAATAAAATAGAAATTTTTTTTCTCCTAAACGCTATAGATACTTTCCCCAAAATATCTATGAGAAATCTATTGGAAAATATTATTGTGAATAAGAAATATTTCTTGGTAATAATCCAATATTATTGGTAGTTTTGTTGATATAAATTTTTACCCCACAAAGATTCATTTATCAAGTCCTTTTGGGATAGATATATGATATTTTATTCCAATATTATTGATAGTTGGTTCTTTTTATGTTATGGAAATATATCCCAGGTAGGTTTGTGGAGACTCATCATAGTTTGTTAAATAATTTGTATCATTTTTTGTTTTATCTACAATTTTATAAGGTAAGTAAATTATCTATCAAATCATATTATTATAACTTAAAGGATTAGTTTCAAATTTATTTAATTTTCTGATATTGATTATGTGACTATTCAGAAAATCATTTTAGAAGCCCTCTTTAGTGATGGTTTATGGATTTGTGGAACCTAGCTGTTGTGAAAGAGTATTTTTTATCAATTTTAAAATGATGATTAAAAAAATGTGTATTTGTATTTATTAAATTAAATGGTTTGTTTGTAATATTTTCAATACAAATTTTTCCTTATTGAAATGGGTTGAAATTAGCGGATTTAAATTGGTTTTGGAATTCTTGGGTTGGTGTGAGATTATTATTTTAATGTGACCCTGAATATGGGGAATGTACCATTGGGTTAAAAGGGATGTAACCTTGGATATGGGACATGTGCCCTTCTGGAATTAAGAGACTGACCACTTTTTAATGACTTATCTCATGGATGTGATACCTCTCATGAATATGGAACTTTAAAGGAAACCTGGATGGGTGGAGCGTGTGTTAATCACAGAAACGGTATGCCAGAAAACAATGTGCAATGATTTAAAGAATGGTTTTTATTATTTATGTGTAAAATATTTTAGCATGACCAAATTTTTATATTTTGATGTAAATTGATAATTTTTTTTAATTTGATTCATTTATATTTTTCAATATAAATTCAATAACTTATTATATCTTAGTGGTGTGAGTAGGGATGTAATTGGGGGGAATCATAATGAGCTTCATTACTCACCCCTTATTTAGAACATTGATCAATTTGAAAATATTGTTCCCCATGACACACATAAATGGAATGTATCAAATTTCATTTTTCATTAAACATGATAAATTTTGATGTATTGTGGAGTTTTAGCATGGAGCATGTTGTAAGTTTCTAAGTCATTGTTTTTGGAGTCTTTTGATTTTTTGTGTACTTCTTTTTAGTCGATGTGGATCGTGGAATAATCGCAGTAATATGATATAGTTTTTTTTTAATTTTTATATATTTATTCAACATAAATTTTATCATGTATCATATTGTGGTTTTGGTTTTATTATTTTTGGTATTGGTCATTTATTTTCGAAGATAAAATTTTCCCCTAATTATAATTCATCCCATTTATTTTATTCCAAACCATTATAGCCTTGTGGATGTCTCCTAATGCCTAGTATAAATACACTTCAACTTATTCTAAGGAGTAGGGGTGGGAGGATACATGTTTAATCCCTATACATTCATGTAATTGTTTTATTTTATAATATTTTTAATACAAAATATTCACAACTAGTGATGTATGAGTAGAAAAAATTATGGGTTTTCTTAAATGATACAATAGTCCTTAAAATGAAAAATATATACATAGAACATGTGTAATGATATATACAGTAATATTATTCAAATAATATAAAATAGTAATTTGTTGATTTGGATAAGAATATAAAAATTTATGATCAAAGTATGAAACAAGTTTAATAAATAATTAATTCAATAAATCAAAAAAATTGAATTTCATTTAAAAAAAAGAATATTTAAGGGATTATATAAATTATTAATCGTCAAATAAATATGCTATGTCATTTATAAAATCATTCATAAAACTAATTATTTTGGTATTGTAGTTTAGTTTTTTGTTTTGGATATGTGTTGTTAAGGTAGATTTCTAACTAATAAATGGATGTTAGTGTGAAGGTTTGAATGAGAAGAATGATCTTAGTGTAATTTTTTAGGATTTTTTGGTTATTTGTTTTATTATTTCAATAATTGAATCTATATTTTTTGGTTAAGATAGTAGTTTTAAACACTCATTAATGCATTCTAATTTTTTACTACATTTTGAAATTTTTCTATAGTTTTTTATATAGTCATGATATAGTAGTTTGAGAGATAAGGGATTCCATTATATCGAAACAAAACAAGAGGTGTAGAATATTATTTTATAGATGATGAGGCATGATTCTGTTTTCACAGCACATATATTTTAGTTTTTTTTTGTATGATACTAATTTTTTCAATTATTATTGTAAGTAAATTATTATGAAAAAATTTTGTTTTTTAAAATACCATTTCTAGAAAATAGAATTATAATATTTGGGGAATAATGTATGAATTATGGTCTTGTAATCCTGATGATGCAGATGGAATATATAATGACATAGTTTTATAGTTTTCTTATTAAAATGTCTCAATTATTCTTCTAATAAAAATTTTTCTGATAGTAGATGTGAATCACTGATGATTTACTACATCCATTCACATAAAATAAAGGAATTTATATAACTAACATATTTTTTATACTCTAATTATAGTTTGATTAATCATTATTTTTCTATAAATATAGAGTATCTTTCTTTGATTGTTGTTGGGAGATGTTGGTTTAGGCATTGGGTGATCTTGCTGGTTGTAGTAGGAGTCTTGTGAAAGAGTTTTTCAGTACATTTCAATTGAGTAAATATGGTTCTTGTGATGAAACATCACAGTCAAAAATTAATTTCAAATATTGAGGATGTTAATTTTAATTGATTTGTTCACAAAACTACCCATTTATAAAATAATAATAAAATGTGTCATATCTATGACTTATACCCATAGTTCACATTTCCAATTTATGTCTAATGATAATTCAGAAATAAATATTACTTTGAATATCATTGTTATATTTGGAAGATACATGAGGTGTATGAAATGTGAAAAATAGTTAAAATCAAGGAATTTTATATTTCTACCAATTAAATAGCCATATCATCAATGAAAATTGAAATTTCATTCATAATGTTTCATATTTTTATCATAAATAGATTTTTTAGAAAATATAATTGATATTTATCTTAAATAATTTATGGTATTTTATGATATTTTATTTGTATAAATATCTACAAAATTACCCATGAAAATATCATAGCGGTTTTGGAAAAATAATTCATCTAAGAACATAAATATTTTATAAGATTTTATATTTTGAAAAACCCATAAGATTCTTTTTGGGAAATCGCATATAGAATAATTTTCCTATAATATCCCAATAACTATTAATCCTTAGCCCACATTTTTAAAATAGGATTTTCTCATACCCAAATTACGTAAATGACTTTTAACATGTTGATGAATAAATATTTTCCAATGTATAAATATTTGATAAAAAAATGAAACAATATTTTCTAAAACAAGAACAACCCATGGAATTATGTGATTTAGAACATTAAATATCTCAATATTAGAATAATATAATATTATTTATTTTGGGGGAATTTTTTTTGATTTTGAATAGATATTTACAACTAGTAAACCTATGTATATTATATGGTACATGAGAACTACTAAAAAAATAAGCATCTTTACTAAGAAATTCTTGGTGTTTGTGGTGGTGAATATGAGTATGAAAGTACTTCCAATTTCATAAATATATCGACAAACTATCAAACCCAAAACTGATACTTCATTTATAGTCATTAGAGTCACAATTAGGTTTATATTTTCACGGTGATTTGATTCATATAATTTTTACCTTTTGATTGATTTTTTTATTTCAATCATTATCAAATAAATAATGATGAATATATTTATTATTGATTTTATGTAAAATATCTAGACATGAAAAAACAAATTAGTTCACCCACACTGGGTTAATACATAGATAATATAAAAAAAATGTGTCGACATATCATGATATACTAAACTAATTATTTGGGGGTGGGTTTTCGAGGATACTCCTGTGCATGGGGTTAATTCTCTTACATGATTATGGGGTCATTAACTACCCCACAGTGGTCGCTAACTTACATGGACATTGAGATCAGTAACTTATCTCTCATAGTGATTCCTTCAATTCAGGGTCATTCCCCTATTATTTACTTTTTATCACTTCTGAAGAGGGGATAACATTTTTCCACACACTCTATGGAAGAAATTGTTTACCTATATATTATATTAATTATGGGTATGTTCTTGTTAAGCTTCATGGATTACTATTTCACATATAACATGTGAATTATAGAGATAACGAATAGTTTTTTACATATTATTACATTATTTTTAACTATAAGAATCCTTTAAATTCAACTGTAATGATAGTAAGGCATAGTTTATGTAGAAAACTATGAACATATTACATTAATTAAAACTGACATATTAAAACATTACATTTGTATCCATAATGAGATACTAAACCCATTTTTATTCATAATAATAAATGGGATGAATTGGAGAATACATAAGTTAATGGGTGAGCTAAATATCTTAGTAAGGTAATATTCATGATTAAGAAACAAAACATCTTCGATAATTTTATATCAGGATATAACTAAAGAGAAGGTATGTGTGTAATTAAAAATAATCATAACATAATAGAAAATGGTATTATAAAATCATTACATTATAGTAAAGTGGAAAAACATAATTTATGAAATAAAAATATGTCAATTACAACAACCATGACAACATCATAGGGTGGAAAGTGTCCCATAATGTGTTAGTTTATCTCTGTAATCTCTTACATGAAATATCATCCGACAAAAACATTACACAATACATTGGAGGGATATAAAATTTTAGACCAACCCATCATGTTCATATTGTGTACATTCATATGTGTGCTATATAAATAAATCAATAATAAGGAATATACCTTATAATTACCCATGTATTGAAATGGGATGTACAATATTATCACATAGAACAATAAAAAGATTTTTCATAAATAAGACATTTGAAAAATGGGCATTAGGAATTTATTAACGCATAAAATGAACGTATAATTCTATAAGTATATTTTTAAGTTAAATATGCATAGTTTATAACAATTTTAAATAAATACAATGATATAATGTGAGCTAAAGATAGAATGGTCATAACATGATGAAAAGAGTGGTTTAGAATGATCTGTTACATTGAACCCAATTCATCACATTCGTTATTTATAATATATAATTATAAAATTATGATTATTTTTTACTATCATGAAAAATATTTTTAGTGTTTATTATACCATTAATTTTATTTATTATCATGTTATATTCAATTAGTTATTTTTTCATATTCAATTCACTTTTTATAACAATGTTCGAATCTTTTGTCCAAAATCACATTAGACTATTCAATTACGATAATGATATTTTTTATCTCCAAAATAATAAAAAAACATAGATATTATATCTATTTTTAAAATATTGTTTTAAAACAAATAAATAATGATGGTTATAAAAAACAAACAAGGTTGCAATCAGAGAGATGGTATGTCATGTTTACAAATGTGTAACATTACATTTTTCAACAGCCATGATGAATGTACCGACCCCAATCCTCGGGTGCCTTATGAGACATGATATACTAACATTTCATTACAAAATTTACAAATAATATATCATGTCCCATTACAATAGAATACCATGAGGCTCAGGGTTCTAGGAAACGATCTACTTCTGATAAACTTCATTAGTACAAACCATGCTTGAAAAATTTAAAACAAAAACGTAGGGTGAGCAAATATGCCCAGTGAGGGGTTTTAAAAACATTTTAAGAAAACTATTTCTCCAATTAGTCATTTTGAATATAACACTTCACTAAAACAAAACAAAGAATTATCTTTTCTTAGAACATGTAAATCTTACATTTTTTTAAAACCACTTGCCCAGAAAAGGAGTACTAACTTGCAATAAACTTTAAAGTAAACATAATCAGAGAGCGCAAAAACATGAAGAATAGAAGATGCATAATTTACAACCAAGATGAATTCAGTTCTAAAAACATGTTAGTAAGGAGGGAAAATATTCCTAACATGATTCATGGACACATAAAGGTCTTATAACAACTTACCACAAGAATTACAATTCTTATCTCATAATTTCGTTCTCATAGTCAAGGGAATTTTCAACTAGGGGATGTCTTGTTAGTTGGACTAACCCCTGGTTGACCCTTTATCATCACATGCTGAGGAAATGTAAAATGTTGGGCTTTTGTCAAGACCTTGTGTCATGATCTTAAAACATAACGTAGTACGGGTCAAGGTAAACCGCCAATCTCGTTTCCCATGGTAGCACAAGCCAAGGCTAATTTCCAAGACCGTCACACAAAAAAGCACAATACAAGGCTAACCACCAAGACCGTCGCATATAAAAGCACAAGCCAAGGCTAAACTCCAAGACCGTTTCACATAAAAGCACAAGCCAAGGCTAATCGCCAAGACCGTCGCACATAACGTCTCATGAGACTCTTACTTTACCCAATCCATTGGAGCGCTATGTAATTCCGGGTGCACCCATCCATAAACACTTAAGTCCAAAACATCCCTCACATATCTTGACATGGTCTTTCTTTCACAGGGTTTCATTCATATATTCTTAATCAAACCCCTTTTTCATGTGTTTTCATAGTCAGGAACACAGTTCAATCATTAATAAAACTAAGACGTACGTGCTAAGAATCCGCACACATAAGAAATTAAATTAACAATTGAAAACATGGGTTTTTAAGGAAATGAACATAAACACTTTAACATTCCAAAGCATCATAATACCAAGTTAAAAACATGTTCATTCATAACTAATACTCAAGCTGATAAATGGGTATGGTGGATGTTTATTTAAAATAGTGTGAATATACATATATTCTTATAGTTAGGGATATAAAGTGTGCAATTAGGTCCATCTTGGGAAGTCATGTATATATGTATACAAACTGCATGAATATATATATAGTTGTGTAAAAAACTCATTTTCACTTTATATAACATGACCTTTCCTTTGAAAAGCTTGCAATCATTATAAGAAGAACTTGTGTTCGAGAAAATCATATTGATACATGGTTTTATATACATATGTATATAAATTTAGGTGTGTATACACATGTTCATGGGTTTACCAAATTAAACCATTCAATAATATTTCTCATGTTATACATTAACCAAATCAGTGTTTGTAAAACCGAATGGGGTTCTTTTACATATTTGAGAGGTAAGGGAATTAGTGGGGAAGGATTAACATTCTACTTTGTAGGCGCGAGGCCCCTTGAATATTTTGTGTACCCAAAACATTTTTGGAAAACCTTAACCTGCATTTTTTTTTTCTAAAGAATGAGAACCCATATATGTATTTATATAAAATACACATATACTTATATAATCTTATAAGTTCATAAAAATTTTACGAACCCCCCCCCCCCCATTTCTATGAGGCAGAGTACATAAAATACCATATACATATAAAGAAAAGAGTGAATATAGAGGTTATATGCATATATATAAAAGAAAAGTGTATGTATATATGTATCCACCGGGCTAAAAGAAACTAGAGAAAAACGAAACAAGGAAGGGTGTTCGATTCTTCTTGAAAGAATAGATAAACAGGTATGCAACGGTGCTTGTGACCTCATATATATATGTGTGTACTCAAGAAGTATATATATACATAGAGCGTATATAATGAAAATGGTGTATCAAAGCTGAAGAAAACAAAACAAATAAAAGGATTTCCCTTACCCTGGTTTTTGGGACTCCAAACTGGAGCGGATCAATGCATTTCCCAAAGTCATGCATATATGTATAAACAAGGTGTATATATATATATATATGTTTATATATATAAACATATGTGTAACTATATACTGAAGCTAAAAATAAATAAAACAAGGCTTGTCCCCTTACTGGTTCAGAGAGGAGAAGAAGGAAGATGAAGCGCCAGACTGGTGGTAGGAGAACCAAGAAACTCAAAGCAACCCTCCTTGCCTTCAGTGAAAGATCCTTCTCTTTGGTGTAAACCGAAGCTTAAAGAAGGTAGGATGGCTGACCCATTGAAGAGGCGGTGAGGGATCCAAGGAAGAGCAATAACTAGTCGGCGCCGACTTTCTGGAAAGAGGTGGTGTCCACTATCAGCTTAGGTAGAGAAAAAAAAGCCTCGCCCTACTGGTACAGTGGCTCGAGGAATAAGAAAACTACGGGGAGAGAGAGAGACGCGAAAAGGATTGAACGGCAAGGATCAAACGCTGATTGATCGAACGGCCAGATGTGATGCGGCTTTAAAAATAATGGACGGATGTGATGGAGATGCGCCAGATCCGACGGTCCAGCGGGGAGTGGCGTTTTAAAAGAAACGCGGGTCTCCCACGGTTTCATATATATATATATATATATATATATATATATATTTAAAACATCAATAATTTTAAGATTCTATTTTTATTATCCTTATTATATTAACTTTATTATTATAATCCCACAATTATTAATCACATATTATATTAAAAAAGGTCAATGGTTCATTAAATACACAAGAAAATTACTTAATTCACTCTTATCATAACCATATTTTTATTTTCCTTAATTAATTATCTTAATTTTCCATAATTGAGGATTTATGTTATTTAATACAATTAAGCATTTAACATCACAATATTGTTAATTATTCTCAAATTCACAAATGAGAGTGCATTAATCCAAACACTAACATTATGAAATACATACGTAAATCATAATATGACATCGTATCAAAGCTGTTAATAAAATATCAAATTACAAACATTTGTGTTATTATTATTACATAAATTTAATTTAGAGATAAATATAATTCATTTAATTTAAAGTTCTATGCAACATATATAACTCAAGAGTTTGAGTGTATATTTTATTAAACAAAATAAAAACCCATCAGATTCAATATAATTACAAAATAATTGTTTAATTGATCAAGTTAAAAACATGTATAGTAAATAGTGGACAAAAAAATAATATTAATTTTCACCGTTTTGAAACATAAAATATAATTCACATTTTGGAAAAACAATAAACATATTAATTATATTATTATTGATGTCACTCTTTAAATATTAAATAAAATAACATAATTAACTTTTTTTGAACCTTACGGATGTAAACAACTCTTATCTTTAACGGTCCACTTGATAATTAAAACATTGGAGGATAAGAGGATCATTGGAGAGCCAACGACTATATTTATAACCATTAGGGTCTAACGGTCGGGTAAGTTTTCTATAAAAATCCTGGTCTTGGGATATCCCTCACTCAAGGTGACTGAAGGAGAAAAAGAGGTGATGTTTCGTGTGATTCCGTTAGTGCTCAGTACGGTTGTGGTGGCTTCGGCCATCCTTATGTTTATTCTGATGGATGCCAAAGACCCTTACCTCCCTCTTGCTGTCCTTGTGGTTTTAAGCAGTCTCCCTATAATTGTAATCGGGTTTTTAATTGGTATTTTATGTTAGCTAAACTTCTTGTTCAATTGCCATGAGTTGTAATCTCCAAGATGTTCCTCACTTGAATAAAAGGGTCTTTCATTCATTTTGATGCATTCTCTAATTCATTGTTACTTTTATTATTTTTTCTTTATAAGATGATTGTTTGTTCAATTAATGGGTGACATTGTAAAATATACATTTCATTACTCAAAACACAGTTTCTTGGGTCGTTACATTATTTCCCCCTTCAAAGAATTTCATCCTCGCAATTCTATTCATAAAAAAAAGAAAAACAGAAACCCCACACGTACAACATTACCGAAAGAGGGGATCTGGCTCGGTTAACGGAATACCAAAGTTGGCACATAGTTCTTCCGTTTCCCTAGCCCAGATGCACTTTGAGCAGTACATCTTGTACTCTTGCTCGTGTGTACTGCACACAGGCTTCCAAAGGGAGGATCGTGTGGTGAAAAGCTCGAAAAAATCCAAGTAAATAGATTCCCTGATAACTCTCTGGGCTACATCATGCTCGAGGTAATTGAGGGGAATGATGCGATTGAGGAGACTGAAACATAAGACTTGGAACATATAGGATGCACTAAGCTGGCCATCCTGGGCAGCTACGAGGAAGCACACTCTGGCAGAGAAGTTTTGCGCCAGAGTAAAACACTGAAAGAGACCCTCAAAGTATCTTCCCCTTCTCCTATATCCGGGAAGTTGAGTAGTGGAGATGAGATGAAAAACACGATCATCCTCCTGACATGAACGAAGAATCTCAGGACCGTTCGCTAAATCGAGCAGACGTTGTCAAGACCCCCGTAGGTGGTGAAAAGATGGATAATCCACCATGCATGTCCAGATCATAATAACCTCTAATAACTCATCAGGTAGTGATGAGATGTTCGTTTGACCATCCATATGAAAAAAAACATACTAAAAGAAACACATAACAACGCTGATAAGTTAGAGGAAGGAAAGGGAACATGAAACTTTCATTTAAGAAAAAGTTTATATAACAAATCCTGAGTTTACTAAACAAACCCCACAAAGAGAGACAAAACTCCCTAACTCTTCAAACCACACACAAGCTGGACAGCCGGGGTCAAACTCGTGGGAACATCTATAATTCCTTCTGAGTTTAGCATGAGTGGTATGGAGTTGGGAAACATCAATATACACCTCTTGTCTAAGAGACAATCGGGTGGACTCATCTTCTAACACCCCAAAGTCCATTAACTGTCCCTAGAAGCCATAGTGAAAAACTTGGCAAAGGTAAGCCGCTCGAAGGTCTCCGGCAGCAGCAGCTTCTTGAAAGGGTTTATCATGCATCATGCCAAATTCTTCACAAATCGTGAACACTTGGAAGAGTCCTTCGTGATACTTTCCTCGACATGAATAATAGGGAAATTGGGTTGTCATAATTAGGAGACAATACACTCCCAACCCCTGGTGTAGACTAAGCACCCTAGGCAAATTTGACACGTCACATAGGTGCTTACATGTCGTGTGAATTCGGACGTAATTAAAAAACTTCTCACGGCTATCTAGAGATACAATTTTCTCTAGAGCCTCTGTTGGAAGTGACAGTAGGTCGGTAGGTACATTTTCATCAGCCATCTGAAAGTTATAACATTTTCACTTAGTCAATCATATTAATACATTCATACCACCTGGTTTTCCAGAGTTTCCTGAACCCATCCTCTGATTCCAACTGTAGCGACCCCGATCCCTAGGTGCTTTATGAGATATGATATACTAACATTTCATTACAACATTTACAAATAATATATCATGTCCCATTAATACAGAAGATCACGAGGCTCAGGGTTCTGGGAAACCAGCTCCTTCTGATAAACTTCATTAGTACAAACCATGCCCGAAAATTTTAAAACAAAAACGTAGGGTGAGAAAATATTCCCAGTAAGGGGTTTTAAAAACATTTTAAGAAAACTCTTTCTCAAAGAAGTCATTTTGAATATAATACTTCACTAAAATATAACAAAGAATTATCTTTTCTTTGAACATGTAAATATTACATTTTTTGAAAACCACTTGCATAGAAAAGGAGTACGAACTTGCAATAAACTTTAATGTAAACATAATCAGAGAGCACAAAAACATGAAGAATATAAGATGCATAATTTATAACCAAGATTACTTCAGTTCCAAAAATCTGTGAGTAAGGAGGGAAAATATTCATAACATGATTCATGGGCACATAAAGGTCTTGTAAAAACTTACCACATGAATTACAATTCTTATCTCACAATTTAGTTCCCATAGTCAAGGGGATTTTCAAATAGGGGATGTCTTGTTAGTTGGACTAACCCCTGGTTGACCATTTATCATCACATGCTGAGGAAATGTAAAATGTCGGGCTTTTGTCAAGACCTTGTGTCATGATCTTAAAACATAACTTAGTATGGGTCAAGGAAAACCGCCAATCTCGTTTCCCATGGTAGCACAAGCCAAGGCTAACTACCAAGACCGTCGCACATAAAAGCACAAGACAAGGCTAACTGCCAAGACCGTCGCACAAAAAAGTACAAGCCATGTCTAACCGCCAAGACAGTCGCACATAAAATCACAAGCCAAGGCTAACCGCCAAGACCGTCGCACATAACATATCATGAGACTCTTACTTTACCCAATGTATTGGAGCGCTATGTAATTCTGGGTGCACCTGTCCATAAACACTTAAGTCCAAAACATCCCTCACATATCTTGACATGGTCTTTATTTCATAGGGTTTCATTCACACATTTTTAATCAAACCCCTTTTTATATGCGTTTTCATAGTCAAAAAGATAGTTCAGTCATTAATAAAACTAAGGCGTACGTGCTAAGAATCCTCACACATAAGAAATTAACTTAACAATTGAAAACATGGGTTTTTAAGGAAATTAACATAAACACTTTAACATTCCAAAGAATCGTAATAGCAAGTTAAAAACAAGGTCGTTCATAACTAATACACATGATGATAAATGGGTATAGTGGATATTTATTTAAAATAGTGTGAATATACATATATTCGTACAGTTAGGGATATAAAGTGTACAATTAGGTCCATCTTGGGAATTCATGTATATTTTTATACAAACCGCATGAATGTATATATAGTTGTGTAAAAAAACTCATTTGAACTCTAAATAACATGACCTTTCCTTTGAAAAGCTTTCCATCATCATAAGAAGAACTTGTGTTCGCGAACATCATATTGATACAAGGTTGTATATACCTATGTATATAAATTTAGGTGTGTATACACATGAGCATGAGTATACCAAATTAAACCATTCAATAATATTTCTCATGTTATACATTAACCAAATTAATGTTTTT
This sequence comes from Viscum album, assembly GCA_963277665.1. Classification (NCBI taxonomy): domain Eukaryota; kingdom Viridiplantae; phylum Streptophyta; class Magnoliopsida; order Santalales; family Viscaceae; genus Viscum; species Viscum album. Next base: position 1,739,955,698 of record OY728128.1, on the reverse strand, counting down.
AAAACCGAATGGGGTTCTTTTACATATTCAAGAGGTAAGGGAATTAGTGGGGAAGGATTCACATTCAACTTTGTAGGCACGAGGCCCCTTGCATATTCTTTGTACCCAAAACATTTTTAGAAAACCTTAACCTTCTTTTTTTTTGATTAAAGAATGAGAACCCGTATATACATTTATATAAAATACACATATACTTTTATAATATTATAAGTTCATAAAAATTTTCTAAACCCCCCTCCCCTCCATTTTTATGAGGTAGAGTACACCAAATACTATATACATATAAAGAAAAGAGTGAATAAAAAGGTTATATGCATATATATAAAAGAAAAGTGTATGCATATATGTATCCACCGGGCTAAAAGAAACAAGAGAAAAACGAAACATAGTAGGGTGTTCAATTATTCTTGCAAGAATAGATAAACAGGTATGCAGCGGTGCTTGTGACCACATATATATATGTGTGTAATCAAGAAGTATATATATATGTAGAGCGTATATAAATAAAACGGTGTATCAATGATGGAGAAAACAAAACAAATAAAAAGATTTCCCTTACCCCGGTTTTTGGGACTCCAAACACGAGCGGATCAAAACATTTCCCAAAGTCATGCATATATGTATAAAGAAGTTGTATATACATATAATTTTATATATATAAACATATGTGTAACTATATAACGAATCTAAAAATAAATAAAACAAGGCTTGTCCCCATACCAGTTCGGAGAGGAGAAGAAGGAAGATGAAGCGCCAGACTGGTGGTAGGAGAACCAAGAAACTCAAAGCAACCCTCCTTGCCTTCGGTGCAAGATCCTTCTCTTCGGTGTAAACCGAAGCTTAAAGAAGGTAGGATGGTCGACCCATTGAATAAGTGGCAAGGGATCCAAGGCAGAGCAATAACTAGGCGGTGCCGACTTTTTGGAAAGAGGGGGTGTCCACTGTCAGCTTAGGCGGAGAAAAACGGAGCCTCACCCTACTGCAACAGCAGCGCGTGGAAGAAGAAAATTGCAGGGAGAGAGAGACGCGAAAAGGATTGAACGGCTAGGTTCAAATGTTGATCGATCTAACGGCCGGATGTGGTTGCGGTTTTAAAAAGAATGGACGTCTGTGATGGAGATGCGCCAGATCCGACGGTCCAGCAGGGAGTGGCGTTTTAAAAGAAACGCGGGTCTCCCACGGTTTCATATATATATATATATACATATTTTTTTTAAACATCAATAATTTTAAGTTTCTTTTTTTATTATCCTTATTATATTAACGTTATTATTATAATCCCACAATTATTAATCACTTATTATATTAAGAAAGGTCAATGGTTCATTAAATACACAAGTAAATTACTTAATTCACTCTTATCATAACCATATTTTTATTTTCCTTTATTAATTATCTTATTTTTCCATAATTTAAGATTTATGTTATTTAATAAAATTAAGCATTTAACATCACAATATTATTAATTATTCTCAAATCCGAAAATGAGAGTTCATTAATCCAAAAATTAACATTATGAAATACAAACGTAAATCATAATTTGACATCGTCTCAATGATGTTAATAAAAGATAAAATTACAATAATTTGCGTTATTGTTATTACATAAATTTAATTTAGAGACAAATATAATTCATTTAATTTAAAGTTTTACGCAACATATATAACTCAAGAATTTGAGTGCATATTTTATTAAACAAAAAAACCCTTCAGATTCAATATAATTACAAAATAATTGTTTAATTTCTCAAGTTAGAAATGTGTATAGTAAATAGTGGAGAGAAAAAATAATATTAATATTCACCATTTTGAAACATAAAATATAATTCACCTTTTGGAAAAACAAGTAATAAATTAATTATATTATTATTGATGTCACTTTTTAAATATTAAATAAAATAACATAATTTACTTTTTTTGAACCTTATGGAGGTAAACAACTCTTATCTTCAACCTTCCACTTGAAAATTAAAACATTGGAGGATAAGAGGTTCATGAGAGAGCCAACGGCTATATTTATAGCCGTTCGGGTCCAACGGTCGGGTAAGTTTTCTATAAAAAGGCTGCTCTCGGGGTATCCCTCACTCATGGTGACTGAAGGAGAAAAAGAGGAGATGGTTTGTTTGATTCTGTTAGTGCTCAGTATGGCTGTGGTGGCATCATTCATCCTTATTTTTATTCTGATGGATGTCAAATACCCTTACCGCCTTCATGGTGTCCTTGTGGTTTTAAGCTTTCTCCCTATAATTGTAATCGGGTTTTTAATTGGGATTTTTGGTTAGCTAAACTTCTTGTTCGATTGTCGTGAGTTGTAGTCGCCAAGATGTTCCTCACTTGAATAAAAGGTTAATTCATTCATTTTTATGTGTTCTCTAATTCATTGTTACTTTTATTATTTTTTCTTTATAAGATGATTGTTTGTTCAATTAATGGGTGAAATTATAAAATAAACTTGTCATTACTCAAAACACAGTTTCTTGGGTCATTACAATGAATAGAAGTTAAGATTTATTTTATAATTCATTAATTTAATTATACAATAAATATCATAATATTTCATTAAATTTTGTTATATATAACATCAATGTGATAGAGTAATAAAAAATTTATCGCATTGCATCACGGGGTGGTAATCCTCCATTCGCATGAACAACGATATCATTTTAAATGGATCTTACAAAAAGATATTAAATGTTATATGAAAATCATAGAGTTATTAATAAGTTAGTAATATCATATATAAACATTTAATGAATAATTAACAATATCTATATGAGGTGATGATGGAAAACAATGTACATCGATTTACAGGGTTGTAGTACGCAGTACACACGATCGATGGGTTTTTCCCATTTGATAGAAGTTGAAATGGATTTAGGTGAGGAAATTAACATAATAACATATTAATATATTGGATATGATTATGATATTAAATTATCATCATTTTTTATGATTTTTATTATGTGTAATAATAAATAAATCAAACATTATCGGTTAACAACGTTACATCTTCTTCAGACCACCTCTTTATGATTATTCCTGAATCATTCCACGATTTGATTTATGATCAAAATAAAGAATAAATGAAATGGGTTTGGAAGTAAGGAATAAATTTGGGGATTTAATAACTAATATATTGAGTTTATTATGGATGCATAACAGAGGAGAGGGTTTCTCTTTTATATGGGAGGAGGAGTATCATTATTTAAAATACCCCGAACTATTCAATAACGGGAAGTCACATTCAAGAAATTTTTCTCCAAAATTAAAAACATAAAGGATTAGAGGTGTTATAATTATAATAAAGTCCCAAAATACTAAATATAGATATATTTTTAACATACTATGCCCTTTTTTCGAAGGCTACTCATTTTAACACTTTTAAATTTTTTTTCTACATTAACAATAATTCTAATGTTATTTATATTCATTATGAAAAAAATTATGTTTTACTTAATAAATAAAAAAAATTATGATGAATAAAAATATTAGATTAATTTTATAAAATTTATTTCACAAAATTAGAACAATTAAATTTTTAATATAAACTATTAGATTTGTCAAAAAGACAATTTTTCATAAAATGTGTTATTCAATCAAAAAGTAGTATTATAATATCTATATTAATTGTAATAATAATTATATTTATTTCCATTAATATTGATATATATATATATATATATATATATTAAGAAAATTTATTTCATTAATATAACATTATGGGTTATTTTAATTTGTTTAAATGGAGAAACATTATGCAATTCAATATAGTTTTCATAAAAAATGTGTTTTTAATCATAAAAGTAATATTAATTTAAAATGTATTCAAAGAATATTTAACTAAAATTTATTAAATTAAATTAAAAAATTTAAAAATTAAGTAATTTTTAATCCAAATTCGAATAATAATTGTAAATTAAAATTAATTAATTAAATAAATATAAAAGATAGTTTAAAAATTGGTTTTCATCAATATTCACAAAAAAATCAATATATTTTCATAAAACACAATATTTCACCAAAATTTAATATTTATATATAGATTTAATAAATTTATTTAATTTTATAAAATAATAAATCTAAATTATCCAAATAAAAATTATAGTACTCTCCCGCAAAAATAAATGAAAATTAAATTTGAATAAATCATATGTTTTGAAGAATAAATTTCGTTAAAAAAAATTGAGTGATTATTTCGTAAGAATTTATAAATTGGGAAGAAAATTTATATATATTTCATAAAATAGGTAATCATATTCCTAATAACAAATTGTAATAGATTTTTGTAATGTTATTATTTTAATAATCAAGGATCATTTGTGATCATTTCTGTGTGACACATATTTTATCCAACAATTTTGGCATTTTATAAAATCATGGTGCAATATTTCTAAACCCATAAGTAATTTCTCCGCCAAACTTTTATACTACATACTTAAGTGAAAATATTATTGGGTAATTATACAACATACCCACTTTTATTTACTATGTTACTTCATGAAACCTATGCTTCTGACACAACACTTTGACCATGAGAGTTGTCATATTTTTTAAAATGTGTTCACTACATTTTGAGATCTTCACCAGATGTCCCTCATATGAATGGTATTTCTACAATGGTAACACCAATTTTTTCAATACATGTTATGGGTATAGAACTTAAATTCTCTTTAAGGATACATTGAACCAATCATGTACATAAGATAATATTTTTGGGAGTGTTCTTTGATAGGATAACACTCAAATATGTTCAGGGATATCAAAGGGGATAATGTATTTATGAGTAAGATCCCTAGTAGTCTAAATAATAATGAATTTATTTCATGGTTAAATATGTAGGAACACATTATCTATAACTTCATAAAACAAGTGTATTATATTATTTTCACTATATATTTTTTATCTAGTATGAATAGATTTCATGTCGGGCTGAATGATTTGATCCTTCTCAATAATCTCAAAGACAAGGTTAGGTCTCTTTTTATACTTCTATCAATGTTTACCCCAATATGTCAAAATCCAACATATCTTCACAAAAAGAGCCTCATAAGGTCCCATTTGAATTATAGAATGGAATATGTTGTTAAATGAGAAAATTATTAGTTATGGTGTCGATCCGAACATGCTTTCAAATCCATGGAATAAGGCCTCATCATATCCTCTAGATATTGAATAGATATCTCAGAAAAACTTTCGATCTGGGAGAGATAAGCAGTAATAACATTTAGTTTTGTATCCAATGTGTGTTAAATGTTTCTCCCAAACATTGAGGTAATCCATAGATCTTGATCACAAACAATAAATAGTTGAATAATACGTAATTGTATCACATACCTTAATTATATCATATTGAGTTTTTCAAGAGAGATATCTTCCATGATATAAATGAAATATTTTGACTTTTTAATCTGATTTATTTCTACCCATAATGAATTATTTCATTATGGTGTCATTTTTAGTCCAATGAAAAAATATAGGATTATTTTTTCCAATTATCATGCTTATATCGGTAGTGGTTTCGTTATATCTTTGGACTTCTATTATTGACCATTTACATGTTAGAATACCAAGCATCGAGAAAAAAATTACAAAATATTTCTCTTTATGTGATCACACTAGATAATTTTATTCATATTAGTAAAAACAATTATGGTCCCTAGATTAATATATACGGATCTATTCATATAGAACAAAATATCTATTTTCAATTATTGTTTGTATGGGACTCATATCTCACTTCCTAACCATATGACTCCATCTTCAAAAAAAAATTGAACTCCAAAATATTCACAATATTTTTATGTTTAACGACATCCTCTATATAGTCAATCGAGGTCGTATTAAGAATATATGGGTGATTAGTTATTTTTATTAATATATAATGAATATTATTTTATTACTCTCATATCTATTGTTTTAAATTTAAAGAATATTGAATGATTCTCATTTCTCATTATTTTTAAAAAAATTGGACCCTTTATACCTGGAGAATTTTCAACATTTTCTTCCTTCTAATAATAGAAATGGATTCAATAGTCTCAGTATTTAATTATCTATATCCACATTTATTGAATAATTCTAATTTAATTTAGTGTTAATATATATTTTGAGGAAATTATAATTTTTATATATTTTATACTTTTTCATATAGAGAAAATGTCACTCAATATTGAATGTAAAGATTATTATAACCTACTACAGATCATGTATTAGATAGTTATCCTCATAATATTTCAACATCGATGAAGAATATTGTTTGACATTATTTTTGATGATTTTTTCCTAACCCAAAACATTTTAAAGCAACACTTTAATCCAAAATGAGCTCACTACATTTGATAAGACTGTGGACTAGTTCTCTAATATTAATTTTCTATCTCCTTAAATTTATCTTCACATTGAGTAGTTTAGAAAAATATTATTACCATCTATGTTATCATGGTTATTGGGTTTTAAATTCATGTTTTGTTTTTAAAAAATGGTCATTAATACCCAATAAATACAATGAAATAATGGATATCAATTACATATGAGGGTCTAGTCTAATATTATAATTCCTTTATCCTCGAAATGTCCCCAGATATCCCTTTTTTTAGAAAAAATTACCCCAATGAATTGTATATCCATCTTCCATATCTATAATTTAGTATAAATTTTATACAACCTATCCTTTATAAAATCCCAATGTACAGTATTCAAATTCTCCTCATTATCCTACCTTTATTTAGTGTAAATCTGAATATAGTCTTTAATGAAGACCAAAATATCATTAATTTAAACTTCAGGTACACTATTTATTATGTAAATAAATATTTCTAGATCATTAGTAAGTAAAAAATCCATTATTATAAACATGTAGTTTACATACATTTCTGGAGATTTAATTTTGGGTATATTGTCCTTCTTCGCCCTTAATTAGTGGTTTCACGACTGAAGCTACACCTTCAGAAAATAATAGTATCCATGTGGTTAAAATCAATTAATTTATCCATAGTATGGTATACTTGTTCTTTTTCATTAGTTTTTAGTTATAGTGAAAATAAATTTATATTATCATTGACCAATTGTTCTTCTTGACAAAGAGGACTGGTTCACCCCCTAGTGAAGTGGGTGGGCACACAAACCCTTTATTCAGATTATCCTAAAACATATTCTTCAAATCCTCATGTTAAAAATAATGTAATTTTATATAGATTATTTGATACTATAAAATATAAATTTTTAATATTGATTAAAAATTCATCATCAAGACTAAGAGGAGGACCAAAAAATCCTTTTGGAATTACATCAATACAATCCCACAAATAGTGAATGTCTTCATCCTTGATCATTTAATTTTTAAAAATAATTTGACAATTATAACGACCCAAAGTTTCATTAATGGAAAATCCCTCTTGATCCAATTAAATGTTTCTTTATGAAAAATGTTTTTATAAGATGTCAACTTCTTTAGTTTTATGTTAATATTTGTGACTGTTACTTTTATAGCCATTGAATAGTGATCACATGAGTAGTATAAATATAAGGCTTTAACGAACCCATTTTTTTACTTAGACAAAGGAAGTGATGGCCTCATCTAGTAGAATTGCCCTATATGAAGCCCATTTGTCATAGCTCAGAAAAGGGGTGGCATCTTTGGGCTTTTCCCTTGACCAAGCCCATGCTGAGCTTCATCAAGTCAAGCTCGAACGTGATCGTCTACGGGAAAAGTGGAAGTTGATTGAAATTACAACTTGAGCGATGTTATCCCCAAGAGTCTGTCACCATCGCACACCTTACCCTTAGGTCTTATGCGGCTATTTTAAGGGGTTATGTAACAAATAAGTAGTACTATGTTCATGTGCATTATTTTTGTATATAATAATGAATATAATTTCTAGTCATTTTTTATACATTATAAATAGTTTTTAAAGTACAAATGGTGTTTTTGGTTATTATTATATTTTATTAAATTAAGGGATCTTTGAATTAAATAATATTTTAATAAAATATTATTATTAATATTAAAATATTTTTTATTAAATATAAATGATCTTATATTTTTATTAATGTAATTAAAATTTTTATTATGGTTTGAAAGCCATTTCTGTCAAAACCCATGAATTTTTTATAAATGTCGGTTTTTATTTTAAAAGTGAAAATTCACATATTTAGAAAATTTTTAGATAAAATAAATATTATTTTTGGATTCAGAACATCGAAATTATCCAACGGTGAATTTTTCATAATTTTCTGAGACGGTCAAAGTTTTGGGTAAAAATTAAACACCGTTTAAATATATAATGTGTTTTATGACATCATAATGACCCAATGGTAACATAATAAAATACCATAATCCTTATGTTCGGACAATATATGTTTTATCATTAAAATAATGAGGTTTTGGGTTTGTTTTAATTACTTTTCAAAGCATTAATGAACCCGTCAGGACTTATTCAACACTTTGCCTTTTTAAATTAATTTCCATGGGAGTGTGATTCACCTCCACATAAGAAACCCTAATTTTTTAATAAGATCGGACCTTGGCCTTATAAAATATTGTTTTCCTCTTTCCTTTTCCATAAACCATGGGCAAAAATCATGGGATGGTTTGTGGTTCAAATTATTTTAATATAAGGGGTCCCAGACCAAAATAATAAAGAATTCCCTCACCTTTCCTATATAAACCCACCAAAGCTCCCACTTCCTCCCCACTCAAATCCATTGGAGTTCGTCCAACCTCTGCCCTACTCTCTATAGAATCCTTCTAAGGTGCCCCAAGCTCCCAAGAAGCCTCTCACAAGCCTCTCTCTAGCCTTTGGAAGCACACTTCCAAGTAAGGGTTTTTAATTCCTTTCTCATTTTTGTCAATTTTCATTAAGTTGTATTGACCTTTTATTTTCAATTATGAATGTTGGGGTATGGTTTCTCACCTCCCCCATACTTTCCTCTTACTGTTTTAATGATGGGATAACCCTTTATCTCTCATTAAATGTCTCCCATTTACACCCGTTACTATGCTGAAATTCCGAAAGGAACTTCTCTCTCTTCTTTTACAAGCAAGAAATACTTTTGTATCATGAATCTAAATTCCATTTCAATTGTTGGGACATGTATATATATGACCTCCTTACTGTCCATTACATGTAAATATTATGAGTAACCCCTTTCTCTCTCATCAAACTTTTTTATGAATTCTTATGTCACACCGTTACGCTGCCGAAATCGCACCGATTTTCTAAGCCAATGTCATTGTGTAGTGAATACCATGCCCATTTCTCCATCAAGGGTATTCACCTTTATGCACATTTACATATTGATTGTAAAGTTTCATGTGTAAATTCCACATTCCTTTATCGTGGAATAAATGATTATGTTTTATGAATCCATGTTTTATGATCCATGTGGCACACTTATGCATGAAATGAAATGTTTAAGAAGGGTGTGCCCTGATAGCGCTCCAATGCATTGGGTAAATTATAGTATCATGATATGTCATGTGCAATGAGTGTTGACTCATGCTAATTCAAGTGCAACGAGGGTTTACTCGTGCTTCATGTGAAATGAGGGTTTACTCATGCTCCATGTGCAATGAGCCTTGGCTCATGTTAATTCAATGTTAAGTGTTGTGGTCACATTTCCATGTTATGATTATCATTCTTTATCATGCCTTTATGTTCATGTTTCTCTTATTCTCTATTGATATGCCCATTTCCTAACATGTATTGTACTCCTCATGTTATTCCATGTGTACTCCCTTACTGGGATGTATAGCTCACCCTTTTCTTATGCATGTCTTCAGGTTATCCCATGCAATGCTAAGTACGAAGGAATGTAGTGGTCATGTAAAGGAAGTTTTCAATAAAAATGTTGTGTTTAAAGTTTTAAGTTTTTATGTATTGATCCTAAGCCCAAAATACACTAAACCTCTCGATCTTCTTTGTTGTATCAAGTGATTTTTTATGTAATAAATCATGTTTAAGTTGTAATAAAAAGCAGGGTCGTCATGGTTGGTATCAGAGGATAGGTTTATTTATTTTTGGGATTAGGAAAACCCTTGTAAAGCCTTAGATACAAGACTATGTATAACATAAACATCCCTATGTTTTGGTAATTATTGAGTAAGTAGTTTATCAAGAAAATACATCCCTGCCTGGATACGAGCAGGTAGAGGCGGCTCTGGCACAGATGTAGCCTAGGGGTAAAACCCGAAAACACCGCTTTGAGCTAGACTCGAACGGGAACTGGTGCACGACAATGGGTCTTGCTTCACTCTTGGTTACGACACTCACGGGGGATATTCTTTGATAAATTCAAAAGCTTAGTATGAACCCTTATTAAGGGAAAAATGCCCCTCAGAATATATGTTAGAATGTATATCATGAAAAGCCTAGATTGAAGCCTATAGACTCAGAAGTTTAGGATTTTAAAGTTTATTCATAAGTCATCATGTTTTGTCTTTGGATTACCCTTTATGTGTTACCCCTAAATTTCCTTTTATTCCAGCCAATGGTCGGTAATAAGAGGACTCGGGCTAACAACCGTTGTGAAGATCAGTGTGATGATTGTACTTATGAGATGCCCAATCCAATGGGAGCAGGAATCGCAAACTTTGTCACACTTATATCTCAGCTAAATCAAGTTTTGAATAGAAACACGGGTCAAGAGGAACGTTCGACCCCCCCTAAGAATGAACAAGTCGCTATTGAAAGATTCATGAGAAAAATGCCTCCAACTTTTAGTGGATCGTCTGATCCCACGATCGTTGAACAATGGATCAACTCCATTGAAAAGATATTCTCCATCCTCCAATGTTCTGAACAAGAGAAGGTTCTCCTGAAGGCTTATCGTATAGAGGGTGAAGCTGATCAATGGTGGACGTTGATCAAAAATACGAAGCCTGAGGAGGATATTGAGGCTTTGGAATGGAAGGAATTCCGGAAGATGTTTTTTGATAAATATTTTCCATGCACCCTCCGTCTTAAGATGGAAAGGGACTTCCATTCCCTCATGTAGAAAGATGAAGAATCTGTGGGAGCGTACAAGGAAAACTTCACAAGGCTTGCATGATATGCTTCTGTCTTTGTCGTTACCCCCGAATGCAAGGTTGACCGCTTCTTTGGTGGTCTGATGCCTAGTTTGCGGAAAGCTTTAGCGATCCGTGACTTCGAAAGTTATGAGGAAATTGTCTGATGTGCCCTCAAAGTTGAAATGGAGATCGGAGAATCACAGGGGTATCATGGGGACAAGAATCGTAAGGTGGACTTCAATGATGGTGGGCCAATGGATAAATCCAACAGCGCTAAGAAGTTCCAGCACCCCACTTGCCAAAATTGCGGAAAGAACCACCCTGGAAATTGCCTTAGGGGGATGAGAAAATGCTTCAGGTGTGGAAGAGAAGGGAACCTAGCTATTAACTGTTGGCAAGAAGGACCCGCGGTTGCGACAGAGGAGAGGAACGCTCTGTTCGAACCTCAATGAATTGTTCAATGATATAAATGCAAAGATCCGGGTCATTTTGAAAATCAGTTCCCTAATCCAAGGGTTTTCGGAGGCAACCAACAACCTCCAAGACAGTAAGGAAGAGATTTTTCCATCACTTCTGCCGAAGTGAACCCTGACAACGAAGTGGTGATAGGTACGCTTGTTATTCATTCAAGAATAGCGAGCGTACGTTTGGATTCAAGTTCTACGCATTCTTTTATATCTCGAAAGTTTAGTAGAACAATCCCAACACCACCACAAATCATGGAAGTAATGATGCCAGTGAGTACGGAAAATGGGGCAATCATTGCATCCCATGAGTATAAGTCCTCCACTGTTATAATCTGTGGATTGAATTTCCCGGAGAACCTCATCATAATCCCTTTGGTGGAATTTTATGCAATTCTTGGCATGGATTGGCTTTCCTTATATAGATCCAACATAAATTTTCGGGAGAGGGAAATCACACTCCATATGGAGAATCGACCCCCGATTCTTTACAAGTGTAAAGAGGAAGATGAATCTCCTTTAGCTCCATCATCTCAAGAATGGATATTACTGCCTTATGAGCATGCATATCTGGCTCAGATGATTGAGTCCAAGGAAGAAACCACCCTTGAAGAAATGCCTATTGTGAGGGAATTCGCGGAAGTGTTTCCTGAAGAACTTCCTGGTCTTCCTCCAAGAAGAGATGTTGAGTTCTCAATTGAACGTGTACCTGGGGTGCTACCAATATCCAAGACTCTATATAGAATGGCTATTGTTGAGCTTGAAGAGTTGAAGAAACAACTACAGGAGAATCTGGATAAAGGGTTTATACGCCCTAGTGCTTCACCACGGGGTGCACCAGTCCTCTTCGTCAAGAAGAAGGATGGGTCAATGCGGCTTTGCATCGATTATCGTGAACTTAACAAGATCATGATAAAGAACAAGTATCCTCTTCCAAGAATCGATTACTTGTTTGATCAGCTTTGTGGAGCACAATACTTCTCCAAGGTGGACTTGCGGTCGGGATATTATCAAGTAAGGGTGAAGAAGGAAGATATCCCCAAGACTGCTTTTCGTACAAGGTACGGGCACTATGAATTCATAGTAATGCCTTTCGGACTCACCAATTCTCCAGAAATATTCATGGACTTGATGAATAGATTCTTTAGAGATTACCTAGACAAATTTGTGGCAGTCTTTATAGATAATATTCTAATATACTCCAAAACCAAGGAGGACCATGAGGAGCATTTAAGAACTGTACTGGAGACTTTGCTCAAGGAGAAGCTCTATTCCAAGTACAGAAATTGTGAGTTCTAGTTGAAGGAGGTCTCATTCTTGGGCCATATCATCACAAGCAATGGGATATCTGTGGACCCCTCCAAAACAGATGCAATTGAGGGATGGCCGAGGCCAACATCGGTAACGGATATCCGTAGCTTCTTGGGGTTAGCTGGATATTATCGACGATTTGTGAAACAAATTTCACGATTGTCCAACCCTATTACCAAGCTAACTCAAAAGGGAGTAAAGATTGATTGGAGTGATGAATGCGAAGAAAGTTTCAGGGAGTCTAAAAGGAGGTTTATCACTGCACCCGTGCTCACATTACCCACAAGTGGGGAACTTATTGTGGTATTCAGTGATGCCTCGAAGAAGGGATTAGGATGTGTGCTAATGCAGAATGATAAAGTGATATCCTATGCCTCAAGGCAGTTGAAAATTCCTGAGCAAAACTATCTAACAGATGATCTGTAGTTGGCCACGGTGATCTTTTTCTTGAAAATCTGGCGGCATTATCTCTATGGATAGAAATGTGAGATATATACTGGCCACAAGCGTCTTAAAAATATATTCACACAGAAAGAGCTTAATATGTTCCAGAGAAGATGGATGGATCTCATCAAGGATTATGACTGTTCAATACATTACCACCCTGGGAAGGCGAACAAGGTGGCAGATGCCCTAAGTAGAAAGGATCCGGCGATTCTATCAATGATGAGAATTGAGAAGGATCCAATATTATTAGACTTGATGAAGATGGACGTGGGAATCATAAACAAGGGAACATCATAAATCCTTTCACAAATGATTGCTCAACCATCTCTTTTGGAAAGGTTAAAAGATGCTCAAAAGGATCATGTGGGAATTCAAGAAAAAGTGGAAGCTATCAAAAAGGGGAAATCCTCGGAGTTTAATATTAATGAAGAAGGAATTGTGCGGTTTGGGAAAAGACTATGTGTCCCATCAAGTCTGGAGCAAAAGAAGGAACTCTTGGATGATGCACACAGTTCAAATTTCTCTATTCACCCAGGGAGCACAAAGATGTATCGAGATCTCCGAGAAAACTTTTGGTGGGATAATATGAAGAAGGAGATCACTGATTATACATCAAAGTGCCTGGTGTGTCAGCAAGTGAAGGCAGAGAGGCAGAAGTCTAAGGGGATGATGCAACCATTTCCCATACCAGAATGGAAATGGGAGAACATCACCATGGAATTTGTCACCGGACTTCCAAGGACATCCAAAGGCAACAATGCAATCTGGGTTGCTGTGGATCATCTTACAAAGACTGCACACTTCATTGTTATTCGAGAGGATTTCTCTTTGGATCAACTGGCATAGATATATATCAGGGATGTGGTACGGTTTCTTGGAGTACCACTATCTATTGTGTCTGACCGAGATCCAAGATTCATCTATAAGTTTTGGAAGAGTCTACAACATTCTCTGAATACTGAACTGAACTTCAGTACGGCCTATCATCCTCAAAATGATGTCCAATCCGAGCGGACTATCCAAACACTTGAGGACATGTTGAGAGAATGCTCAATGGACTTTAAAGGAGGATGGGATCAACATCTTTCTCTGGTTGAGTTCTCTTGTAATAATAGTTTCCACTCGAGCATCCAAATGGCACCATACGAAGCCCTATACGGGAAAAGGTGCAGAACACCGGCATGTTGGGATGAGGTCGGTGAACGTAAGATGCTTGGACCAGAAATGGTTGAAGAAATGGTGGAGAAGGTGAAAACCATTCAGCAGCATATCAAGTCAGCTCAAAGTATACAGAAGAGTTATACAGATAATCATCGACGAGACCTTGAGTTTAAAGTTGGAGACATGGTGTTTTTATGAATATCTCCTTGGAAGAAGGTCATGAGGTTTGGAAAGAAATGGAAGTTAAGTCCAAGGTACATCGGCCCCTTCGAGATTCTTGATTGTGTTGGGGTTGTGGCCTATCGACTAGCACTTCCACCTACTATGGCCAAGGTGCATGATGTCTTTCATGTATCACTCTTAAGGAAGTACATACCGGACCCTTAACATGTACTCTCTTCCGAGGTGGTACAATTGGAAGATGATCTTTCTTATGAGGAGAAACCAGTGAAGATCTTAGATCATAGAGAAAAAGTTCTACAAAATAAGACAATACCCCTCGTCAAGGTGTTGTGGAGAAACCACAAGTTTGAAGAAGAAACTTGGGAGTCGGAGGATATGATGAAGCTGAGTTACCCACATTTGTTTTACTGTGGTAAAAGGAAAATTTCAAGGGCGAAATTTCTTAAGGGGGGAATATTGTAATGAACCAAAGTTTCATTAATAGAAAATCCATCTTGATCCAATTAAATGTTTCTTTATGAAAAATGTTTTTATAAGATGTCAACTTCTTTAGTTTTATGTTAAGATTTGTGACCGTTACTTTTAGACCCATTGAATAGTGATCACGTGAGTAGTATAAATATAAGGCTTTAACGAACCAATTTTTTTACTTAGACAAAGGAAGCGATGGCCTCATCCAGTAGAATTGCCCCATATGAAGCCCATTTGTTAGAGCTCGGAAAAGAGGTGGCGTCTTTGGGCTTTTCCCTTGACCAGGCCCAAGCTGAGCTTCATCAAGTCAAGCTCAAACGTGATCGTCTACGGGAAAAGTTGAAGTTGATTGAAATTACAACTCGAGCGATGTTATCTGAGCCACCCCAAGAGTCTGTCACCATCGCACACCTTACCCTTAGGTCTTATGCGGCTATTTTAAGGGGTGATGTAACAAATAAGTATTACTATGTTCATGTGAATTATTTTTGTATATAATAATGAATAAAATTTCTAGTCATTTTTGTTACATTATAAATAGTTTTTAAAGTACAAATGGTGTTTTTGGTTATTATTATATTTTATTAAATTAAGGGATTTTTGAATTAAATAATATTTTAATAAAATATTAGTATTAATATTAAAATAATTTTTATTAAATATAAACGATCTTATATTTTTATGAATGCAATTAAAATTTTTATTAAGGTTTGAAAGCCATTTCTGTGAAAACCCGTGAATTTTTTATAAATGTCGGTTTTTATTTAAAAAGTGAAAATTCACATATTTAGAAAATTGTTTAGATAAAATAAATATTATTTTTGGAATCAGAACGTCGAAATTATCCAACAGTGAATTTTTCATAATTTTCTGAGACAGTCAAATTTTTGGGTAAAATTTAAATACCGTTTAAATATATAATGTATTTTATGACATCATAATGACCCAATGGTGATGTAATAAAATACCATAATCCTTATGTTCTGCCATTATATGTTTTATCATTAAAATAATGAGGTTTTGGGTTGGTTTGACTTACTTTTCAAAGCATTAATTAACCCCTCAAGACTTATTCAACACTTTGCCTTTTTAAATTAATTTCCATGGGAGTGTGACTCACCTCCACATAAGAAAACCTAATTTTTTAATAAGTTCGGACCTTGGCCTTATAAAATATTGTTTTCCTCTTTCCTTTTCCAGAAACCATGGGCAAAAACCATGGGATGGTTTGTGGTTCAAATTATTTTAATATAAGGGGTCCCAAACCTAAATAATAAATAATTCCCTCACCTTTCCTATATAAACCCACCCAAGCTCCCACTTCCTCCTCACTCAAAGACATTGTAGTTCGTCAAACCTCTACCCTACTCTCTCTAGAATCGTCACAAGGTGCCCCAAGCTCCCAAGAATCCTCTCACAAGCCTCTCTCTAGCCTTTGGAAGCACACTTCCAAGTAAGGGTTTTTTCTTCCTTTCTCATTTTTGTCAATTTTCTTTAAGTTGTATTGCCCTTTTAATTTCAATTATGAATGTTTGGGTATGGTTTCTCACCTCCCCCATACTGCCCTCTTATTGTTTTAATGATGGGAGAACCCTTTATCTCTCATTAAATGCCTCTCATGTACACCTATTACTATGTCGAAATTCGGAAAGGAACTTCTCTCTCTTCTTTTACATTCAAGCAATACTTTTGTATCATGAATCTAAATTCCATTTCAATTGTTGGTACATGTATATATATGAACTACTTACTGTCCATTACATGTAAATATGATGAGGAACCCCTTTCTCTCTCATCAAACTTTTTTATGAATTCTTATGTAACGCCGTTACGCTGCCGAAATCGCACCGATTTTCTAAGCCAATGTCATTGTGTAGTGAATACCATGCCCATTTCTCCATCAAGGGTGTTCACCTTTTTTCACATTTACTTATTGATTGTAAAGTTTCATGTGTGAATTCCACATTCCTTTATCGTGGAATAAATTATTATGTTTTATGAATCCATGTTTTATGATCCATGTGGCACACTTATGCATGAAATGAAATGTTTAAGAAGGGTGCGCCCTGATAGCACTCCAATGCATTGGGTAAAGTATAGTATCATGATATGTCATGTGAAATGAGTGTTGACTCAGGCTAATTCAATTGCAATGAGGGTTTACTCGTGCTTCATGTGCAATGAGGGTTTACTCATGCTCCATGTGCAATGAGCCTTGGCTCATGCTAATTTAATGTTAAGTGTTGTTGCCACATTTCCATGTTATGGTTATCATGCTTTATCATGCCTTTATGTTAATGTTTCTCTTATTCTCTATTGATATTCCCATTTCCTAACATGTATTGTACTCCTCATGTAATTCCATGTGTACTCCCTTACTGGGCTTTATAGCTCTCCCTTTTCTTATGCGTGTCCTCAGGTTATCCCATGCAATGTTAAGTACGAAGGAATATAGTGGTCATGTAAAGTAAGTTTTCAATAAAGATGTTGTATTTCAAGTTTTAAGTTTTTATGTAATGATCCTAAGCCCCAAATACACTAAACCTCTCGATCTTCATTGTTGTATCAAGTGATGTTTTATGTAATAAAGCATGTTTAAGTTGTAATAAAAAGCAGGGTTGTCATAGTTGGTATCAGAAGATAGGTTCAGTTATTTTTGGGATTAGGAAAACCCTAGTAAAGCCTTATATACAAGACTAAGTATAACAAAAACATCCCTATGTTTTGTTAAGTATTGATTAAGTGGTTTATCAAGCAAATACATCCCTATCTGGATATGAGCAGGTAGAGGCGGCTCTGGAACAGATGTATCCTAGGGGTAAAACCCGAAAAAACCGCTTTGAGCTAGACTCGAACGAAAAACTGGTGCACGACAACGGGTCTTGCTACACTCTTGGTTACGACACTCCCAGGGGATATGCTTTGATAAATTCACAAGCTTAGTATGAACCCTTATTAAGGGAAAAATTCCCCTAAGAATATATGTTAGAAATTAGATCATGAAAAGCCTAGATTGAAGCCTATAGACTCATGAGTTAAGGAAATTAAAGTTTATTCATAAGTCATCAAGTTTTGTCTTTGGATTAACCTTTATGTGTTACCCCTAACTTTCCTTTTATTCCATCCAATGGCCGGTAATAGAAGGACTCGGGCTAGCAACCATTGTGAAGATCAGTGTGATGATTGTACTTATGAGATGCCCAATCCAATGGGAGCAGGAATCGCAAACTTTGTCACACTTCTATCTCAGCTAACTCAAGTTTTGAATAGAAACACGGTTCAAGAGGAACCTTCAAACCCCCCCCCCCCTAATAAAGAACAAGTCACTATTGAAAGCTTCATTAGACAAAGTCCTCCTACTTTTAGTGGATCATCTGATCCCACAATCGCTGAACAATGGATCAACTCCATTGAAAAGATATTCTCCATCCTCCAATGTTATGAACAAGATAGGGTTCTCCTGACGGCATATCGTATAGAGGGTGAAGCTGATCAATGGTGGACGTTGATCAAAAATACGAAGCCTGAGGAGGAGATTGAGGCTTTGGAATGGAAGGAATTCCGGAAGATGTTTTTCGATAAATATTTTCCATGCACCCTCCGTCTTAAGATGTAAAGGGACTTCCTTTCCCTCAAGAAGAAAGATGAAGAATCTGTGGAAGCGTACGAGGCAAACATCATAAGGCTTGCACGATACGCTTCTGGCTTTGTCGTTACCCCCGAATTCACGGTTGACCGCTTCTTTGGTGGGCTAAAGCCTAGTTTGCGGAAATCATTAGTGATCCGTGACTTCGACAATTATGAGGAAATTGTCTGATGTTCCCTCAAGGTTGAAATGGAGATTGGAGAATCACAGGGGTATCATGGGGACAAGAAGCGTAAGGTGGACTTCAATGCTGGTGGGCCGATGGATAAATCCAACGATGCTAAGAAGTTCTAGCACCCAACTTGCCAAAAGTGCGGAAAGAAGTACCCTAGAAATTGCCTTAGGGGGACGAGAAAATGCTTCAGGTGTGGAAGAGAAGTGCACCTAGCTATTTACTGTTGGCAAGAAGGACCCGCGGCTGTGACAGAGGAGAGGAACACTCCGTTCGAACCTCAATTCATTTTTCAATACTACAAATGCAAAGAGACGGGTCATTTTTCAAATCAGTGCCCTAATCCAAGGGTTTTCGGAGGCAACCAACAACCTCCAATACATCAAGGAAGAGCTTTTTCCATCACTTCTGCCGAAGTGAACGCCGAAAACGAATTGGTGACCGGTACGCTAGTTATTCATTCAATAATAGCGAATGTACTTTTTGATTCAAGTTCTACGCATTCTTTTATATCTCGAAAGTTTAGTATAACAATCCCATCACCACCACAAATCATGGAAGTAATGATGTCGTTGAGTACGCCAAATGGGGAAATCATTGCATCCCATGAGTATAAGTCCTCCCCTATTATAATATGTGGATTGAATTTCCCAGAGAACCTCATCATACTCCCTTTGGTTGAATTTGATTCAATTCTTGGCATGGATTGGCTTTCCTTATATAGAGCCAACATAAATTGTAGGGAGAGGGAAATCACACTCCATATAGAGAATCGACCCCCGATTCTTTACAAGTGTCAGGAGGAAGATGAATCTCATTTAGATCCATCATCTCAAGCATGGATATTACTGCCTTATGAGCACGCATATCTAGCTCAGATGATTGAGTCCAAGGAAGAAACCACCCTTGAAGAAATGCCTATTGTGAGGGAATTATGGGAAGTGTTTCCTGAGGAACTTCCTGGTGTTCCTCCAAGAAGAGATGTTGAGTTCTCAATTGAACGTGTACCTGGGGTGCTACCAATATCCAAGAATCTATATAGAATGGATGTTTTTGAGCTTCAAGAGATGATGAAACAACTACAGGAGAATCTGGATAAAGGTTTTATACGCCCTAGTTCTTCACCATGGGGTGCACCAGTCCTCTTCCTCAAGAAGAAGGATGGGTCAATGCGGCTTTGCATCGATTATCGTGAACTTAACAAAATCCAGATAAAGAACAAGTATCCTATCCCAAGAATTGATGACTTTTCTGATCAGCTGCGTGGAGCACAATACTTCTCCAAGGTGGACTTGCGGTCGGGATATTATCAAGTAAGGGTGAAGAAGGAAGATATCCCCAAGACTGCTTTTCGTATAAGGTACGGGCACTATGAATTCATAGTAATGTCTTTCATACTCACTAATGCTCTAGCAATATTCATGGACTTGATGAATAGATTATTTAGATATTACCTATACAAATTTTTGTTAGTCTTTATAAATGATATTTTAATATACTCCAAAACCAAGGAGGACCATGAGGAGCATTTAAGAACTATACTGGAGACTTTGCGCAAGGAGAAGCTCTATTCCAAGTACAGAAAGTGTGAGTTCTGGTTTAAGGAGGTCTCATTCTTGGGCCATATCATCACAAGCAATGGGATATCTGTGGACCCCTCCAAAACAGATGCAATTGAGGGATGGTCGAGGCCAACATCGGTAACGGATATCCGTAGCTTCTTGGGGTTAGCTGGATATTATCGACGATTTGTGAAAAAATTCTCACGATTGTACAACCCTCTTAC
The DNA here is from genome assembly GCA_963277665.1 of Viscum album. Taxonomy (NCBI): domain Eukaryota; kingdom Viridiplantae; phylum Streptophyta; class Magnoliopsida; order Santalales; family Viscaceae; genus Viscum; species Viscum album. The sequence continues at coordinate 1,739,935,050 of OY728128.1, read as the reverse complement.
CAAGCTAACTCAAAAGGGAGTAAAGTTTTCTTGGAGTGATGAATGCGAAGAAAGCTTCAAGGAGTTGAAAAGGAGGCTTATCACTGCACCCGTTCTCAAGTTACCCACAAGTGGGGAACTTTTTGTGGTATTCAGTGATGCCTCAAAGAAGGGCTTAGGAAGTGTGCTAATGCAGAATGATAAAGTGATATCTTATGCCTCAATGCAGTTTAAATCCATGAGCAAAACTATCCAATGCATGATCTGGAGTTGGTCGCGGTGATCTTTGTCTTGAAAATCTGGCGTCATTATCTCTATGGATGGAAATGTGAGATATATACTGACCACAAGAGTCTTAAATATATATTCACACAGAAAGAGCTTAATATGTGCTAGAGAAGATGGATAGAGCTCATCAAGGATTATGACTGTTCAATACATTACCACCCTGGGAAGGCGAACAAGGTGGAGGATGCCCTAAGTAGAAAGGATCCAGCGATTATATCAATGATGAGAATTGAGAAGGATCCAATCTTCTTAGACTTGATAAAGATGGATGTGGGAATCATAAAGAAGGGAACATCATCAATCCTTTCACAAATGATTGCTCAACCATCTCTTTTGCAAGGGTTAAAGGATGATCAAAAGGATGATGTGGGAATTTAAGAAAAAGTGGAAGCTATAAAAAAGGGGAAATCCTCAAAGTTTAATGTTAATGAAGAAGGAATTGTGTGGTTTGGGAAAAGTCTATGTGTTCCATCAAGTCTGGAACTGAAGAAGGAACTCTTGGATGATGCACATAGTTCAAATTTCTCTATTCACCCAGGGAGCACAAATATGTATCGAGATCTCCGAGAAAACTTTTGGTGGGATAATATGAAGAAGGAGATCGCTGATTATACATCAAATTGCCTGGTGTGTCAGCAAGTGAAGGAAGAGAGGAAGAAGTATAAGGAGATGATGCAACCATTGACCATACCAGAATTGAAATGGGAGAACATCACCATGGACTTTGTCACCGGACATCCAAGGACATCCAAAGGAAACAATGAAATCTGGGTTGTTGTGGATCTTCTGACAAAGACTGCACACTTCATTGTTATTCGAGAGGATTTTTCTTTGGATCAACTGGCACAGATATATATCAGGTATGTGGTATGGTTGCATGTAGTACCACTATCTATTGTGTCTGACCAAGATCCAAGATTCACCTCTAAGTTTTGGAAGAGTTTACAACATGCTCTGAATACTGAACTGAACTTCAGTACGACCTATCATCCTCAAACTGATGGCCAATCCGAGCGGACTATCCAAACACTTGAGGACATGTTGAGAGCATGCTCAATGTACTTTAAAGGAGTATGGGATCAACATCTTCCTCTGGCTGAGTTCTCTTATAATAATAGTTTCCACTCGGGCATCCAAATGGCACCATACAAAGCCCTGTATGGGAAAAGGTACAGAACACCGGCATGTTGGGATGAGGTCGGTGAACTTAAGCTGCTTGGATCAGAAATGGTCGGAGAAATGGTGGAGAAGGTGAAAACCATTCAGCAGCATATCAAGGTAGCCCAAAGTCGACAGAAGAGTTATGTAGATAATCATCGACGAGACCTTGAGTTTAAAGTTGGAGACATGGTGTTTTTACACATATCTCCGTCGAAGAAGGTCATGAGGTTTGGAAAGAAAGGGAAGTTAAGTCCAAGGTACATCGGCCCCTTCGAGATTCTTGATCGTGTTGGGGTTGTGGACTATCGACTAGAACTTCCACCTACTATGGCCAAGGTGCATGATGTCTTTCATGTATCACTCTTAAGTAAGTACATACTAGACCCTTCACATGTACTCTCTTCTGAGGTGGTACAATTGGAAGATGATCTTTCTTATGAGGAGCAACCAGTGAAGATCTTAGATCGTAGAGAAAAAGTTCTACGAAATAAGACAATACCCCTCGTCAAGGTGTTGTGGAGAAACCACAAGTTTGAAGAAGCAACTTGGGAGTCGGAGGATCTGATGAAGCTGAGTTACCCACATTTGTTTTAATATGGGAAAAGGAAAATTTCGAGGGCGAAATTTCTTAAGGGGGGGATATTGTAACGACCCAAAGTTTCATTAATAGAAAATCCCTCTTGATCCAATTAAATGTTTCTTTATGAAAAATATTTTTATAAGATGTCAAATTCTTTAGTTTTATGTTATGATTTGTGACTGTTACTTTTATAGCCGTTGAATAGTGATCACATGAGTAGTATAAATATAAGGCTTTAACGAACGCATTTTTTTACTCAGACAAAGGAAGCGATGGCCTCATCCAGTAGAATTGCCCCATATGAAGCTCATTTGTTAGAGCTCGGAAAAGAGGTCGCGTCTTTGGGCTTTTCCCTTGACCAATCCCAAGCTGAGATTCATCAAGTCAAGCTAGAACGTGATCGTCTACGGGAAAAGTGGAAGTTGATTGAAATTACAACTCGAGCGATGTTATCCGAGCCACCCCAAGAGTCTGTCACCATCGCACACCTTACCCTTAGGTATTATGCGGCTATTTTAAGGTGTTATGTAACAAATAAGTAGTACTATGTCCATGTGCATTATTTTTGTATATAATAATGAATATAATTTCTAGTCATTTTTGATACATTATAAATAGTTTTTCAAGTACAAATGGTGTTTTTGGTTATTATTATATTTTATTAAATTAAGGGATTTTTGAATTAAATAATGTTTTAATAAAATATTATTATTAATATTAAAATAATTTTTATTAAATATAAATGATCTTATATTTTTATGAATGCAATTAAAATTTTTATTAAGGTTTGAAAGCCATTTCTGTCAAAACCCGTGAATTTTTTATAAATGTCATTTTTTATTTTCAAAGTGAAAATTGACATATTTAGAAAATTATTTAGATAAAATAAATATTATTTTTGGAATCAGAACGTCGAAATTATCCAACGGTGAATTTTTCATAATTTTCTGAGACAGTCAAATTTTTGGGTAAAAATTAAATACCGTTTAAATATATAATGTTTTTTATGACATCATAATGACCCAATGGTGATGTAATAAAATACCATAATCCTTATGTTCGGCCAATATATGTTTTATCATTAAAATAATGAGGTTTTGGGTTTGTTTGACTTACTTTTCAAAGCATTAATGAACCCCTCAAGACTTATTCAACACTTTGCCTTTTTAAATTAATTTCCATGGGAGTGTGACTCAACTCCACATAAGCAACCCTAATTTTTTAATATGTTCGGACCTTGTCCTTATAAAATATTTTTTCCTCTTTCCTTTTCCAGAATCCATGGTCAAAAACCATTGGATGGTTTGTGGTTCAAATTATTTTAATATAAGGGGTCCCAAACCTAAATAATAAAGAATTCCCTCACCTTTCCTATATAAACCCACCCAAGCTCCCACTTCCTCCTCACTCAAAGACATTGGAGTTCGTCAAACCTCTGCCCTACTCTCTCTATAATCCTCTCAATTTGCCCCATTCTCCCAAGAATCCTCTCACAAGCCTCTCTCTAGCCTTTGGAATCACACTTCCAAGTAAGGGTTTTTTCTTCCTTTCTCATTTTTGTCAATTTTCTTTAAGTTGTATTTCCCTTTTAATTTCAATTATGAATGTTGGGGTATGGTTTCACACCTCCCCCATACTGCCCTCTTATTTTTTGAATGATGGGAGAACCCTTTCTCTTTCATTAAATGCCTCCCATTTACACCTGTTACTATGCCGAAATTCCGAATGGAACTTATCTCTCTACTTTTACATTCAAGCAATACTTTTGTATCATGAATCTAAATTCCATTTCAATTGTTGGGACATGTATATATATGACCTCCTTACTGTACATTAAATGTAAATATGATGAGGAACCCCTTTCTCTCTCATCAAACTTTTTTATGAATTCTTATGTCACGCCGTTACGCTGCCGAAATCGCACCGATTTTCTAAGCCAATGTCATTGTGTAGTGAATACCATGCTCATTTCTCCATCAAGGGTATTCACCTTTATGCACATTTACTTATTGATTTTAAAGTTTCATGTGTGAATTCCACATTCCTTTATCGTGGAATAAATGATTATGTTTTATAAATCCATGTTTTATGATCCATGTGGAACACTTATGCATGAAATGAAATGTTTAAGAAAGGTGCGCCCTGATAGCGCTCCAATGAATTGGGTAAAGTATAGTATCATGATATGTCATGTGCAATTAGTTTTGACTCATGATAATTCAATTGCAACGAGGGTTTACTCTTGCTTCATGTTCAATGAGGTTTTACTCATGCTCCATGTGCAATGAGCCTTGGCTCATGCTAATTCAATGTTAAGTGTTGTTGCCACATTTCCATGTTATTATTATCATGCTTTATCATGCCTTTATGTTCATGTTTCTCTTATGCTCTATTGATATGCCCATTTCCTAACATGTATTGTACTCCTCATGTTATTCCATGTGTACTCCCTTACAGGGATTTATAGCTCACCCTTTTCTTATGCATGTCCTCAGGTTATCCCATGCAATGCTAAGTACGAAGGAATGTAGTGGTCATGTAAAGGAAGTTTTCAATAAAGATGTTTTATTTCAAGTTTTAAGTTTTTATGTAATGATCCTAAGCCCCAAAGACACTAAACCTCTCGATATTCTTTGTTGTATCAAGTGAATTTTTATGTAATAAAGCATGTTTAAGTTGTAATAAAATGCATGGTTGTCATAACAATGATATGGTTACCTAGAAAAAATATCCATTCAAATGATGATACCATAGAAGATTAATCCTCTTCTTTTGACCGATATATAATCATAGGGTGATTCATGATTCATAGGGTTATTTCCTTATCTCATCATATTATGTAGTCTCTTTATACCAAAATATAATCTATGAATATAATTTCATAAAATTACACTAAAGAAAGTATAAAAAAAATTACTTGGAATTTAATTTCCCAAATATTTAAAAGATATGATTTATAATCATGGGATTATATAATTCTTCAATTTTCCTTCTTTACTGATTGATAAAATCCTTCTATTGATGTAGCTTCTTAGTAAATTTAAATAAACCTATTCTATTTTAATTAATACATTAAACTATAATAAAAAGTATGATTTTTTATAAATTAATAACTAAAATACCTATTAACACTTCATTACTAATATTCACCTCCACATTTTTTATAAGAAATGATCTTATTTACCATCTAAGACTTATAGGATATTATCTTAAATTATAAATAAAATCCCTTTGAATTGTGTATTATATCACATTGTATCCCTAGTCCTTGTTGTTGAAATATTGTATAATAGTGTATGGGTTGAGTAGATAATTCATTTCTTTGATCTCACTGGTTAGATTATCCCATCTCTATCATTAGATAAGTTCCCTTCCTTCCCTCACCAAAATCTATTAATTTTACCTTTAAAAAACTTCTAGGATTCCTTCTCACACACTTTTTAGATGTGGGATGTTGAACTTTATTTCCACCAATACATTTTCCCCCATACCTCCCTAATTAAAAATTTTTCAGTATCTTATACCAAATAAAACATTGAGATTCATTGGCCTAAATTTATTCTTTGAGGTCTCTTTGGAAAATTTCTTAGTGGATCTCAATATCAAGAATTGCTAAATATTGTTTTTCAATATTTAAATTGTCCTACTGAAGAACCTACCAATAAAATTATTAGGTGTTATGACAAATCTAGAAGAAAATTTTTTATATCTTGAGTTTTTTTATTCATTTTCCCTGATGGATTCATCAGCAATTTTCATGAGGCCAAGGAAATCCTTCTCCATTTTAATATGGAGTGTGGAAGAAAATTATTTTCCAGAAAATATATAATGTAATTCCTCTCATTTTATATTTTTAATCTCTTCCTCAAACATCATATTTTGGATCATTAACAAGTATTTATCAATTTCAACCTCAATAACATAAACATCTAACAAAAATTCTATTACATAGAGAATTAAAGGATATATAATATCATTTCTATAGAATTTTTTAATTTTAGAGTTATTAATGTAGGAGAATATCAACTATATTTTTGAGACCATTGTCCCATAGTTGTATTAATTTCAACATTCTATATCTCAGGAGGATTCTGGTGTTCCTATGGATTCAAGATTCATTTAAAAACATTAGATAACAAGGAGTCTGTTTTCAGGATGTTTGGAAATCCGGCATCAATTGTGTGGGGAATCACATTTTAATAAAGCATCAGATTTCCCATCAGATTTTTTGTTATCCTGGTTTATCCTATTTCAATCCATTAACTAAAAAATAAAAATTACTAATAATTATTTATCAACCATTTGATAGATACATGGGACGATTAACATTTAAGGGATAACAACTAAATGAAATACACTCCTTAACCTTGGAATTTTTTTGTTCCTATCTATTTTATCCATGATCTATTTTCTAATATAAATTTTTTTTTGAATTTTTGTACCCTTTATAATGGTTTGTGAAGAGATTAGGATTCTACCAAAGAATATCCCTTCAGATTGTCATATTAGCTGTCTCGAAGTCCCATTGTTTTAAACAAGGTGAAGATAGAGTCTAGATTAAGACACCATATTCAGGGTTATTATAATAATGATACTCTATTTTAGAATAAAAACCACATATTGTATTCGTACGTAGTACAATGTTTTTAGGCCTATTTATTTTGTAAAAATAGGTTCATATTACATCAAATGAAAATAAAACATAAAATTATAAATTTATTTATAATAATGATATCTTATTCCAATTTTATATCCTAAAATTATATAGGATAACATAGGTAATACATAGATATATTTTTTAGATAATTATCCTTGGAAGGGAATGGACATGATAAAGAAAAATATCATGAGAGCCCAAGGTATTACACGATATCCTAAAAATTTTAATCATTACATAAATTAAATGGTATCATAATATCACGCCATAATATGATAGATGAAACAACATAAATAATAACATAAACATAATTAATAGATAACCATAGAGAAAACAACACATGGTGGAGATTTTCCCACAATAGATTCGGTTCACTCCATAATCCAATTAATGACATATCATGAGACTAAAACACATCCAATAAATTAATGGGATTTATAATTATGGTCCCACCATTAAAATTAAAAATATTTACATGAATATTTTATCCACATATTGAAGTCAAACCTAGAGAATAAATATAAAAATTACCCATGGAATGAAATGGGCTACATTATCTTGTCTCATAACCTAATAAAAATAGATTTCTTAAAGAACACATTAAGGAATAGTCATAAGGATTGTATTTCACTATAATAGGAATGGATAATGATCTAGGAATATATTTATTTGAAATATATTCATAATTTATAATAATTTTATATTATTAATGAGATATAAAGTAACTTATTCATATAACTTTCATTACCCAAAGAAATGGGTGGGTTTGAAAAACCACTTCCCAATACCATTATTCTTCACATGATTTCTTTTTCATCCAAAATATAAGACATATGTTAATTATTTACATTTATAAAGTTCTATCTGGTTGATTATCATTAACATTATATTTTTTATCAAGATATATTTAATTAAATATCTTGTTCAGTTTAAGTCGAATATTTTGACAATGTTTGGCCCATATGTCGACAATCACATTAGGACGATGAGTAAGTTTAAAAAAATTATTAATCAGAAATATTCAGAATTATAATCATGAAATAAATTTAAATATTTAATTATTTTTTATTTCTAAATCCAATCACGAAGGGTGGTCATGGAAAATGGACTATATTAAAAACATGGAGATCGTAATCAGTACATAAGCATGATTAATGTTTCTATTTTTCAATAATCATGATGGAAAGATGATATGTGAAATTAATTCAATCAATATTAAAAATTTTATGATAAATATTATATTATATATATATATAAACATACATGTAACATCAATGTGATGTTGAAATAAAAACAAATCTCATCTCTTTCTGAGGTGATATTCTAATGTACAAATAAATGATAGTATCATGTCCAATTGATTGTATGGTATTAAATTAACTGATATATTAATTTTAAATAATTATTAATATTTATTTAATATAATTTATAAAAATTAAAACAATTAGTATAAATATTCATTAGAGGTGATAACTAAATACTAATTACATCAGTTCGCTATGTGGTAGTCATATATACACGTGATCAATTGTTTTATTTATCATTTTATGGAAGTGGAGATGGATTTATGTTATGAAATTAAAATAATAAAAGAATATTATATGAGACATATAGATGATATTATATAAAAATTATTGATTAATATTTGAAGGAGGTTCAATAAGAATCAATACAAATATGCTCAGTCTAGAATGTTTCCACTTTTTCGAACCACCTTTGTAAGACAGCACCGAAAACATCCTATGATGGATTTATGATAAAATTAAGGATAAAATTATATAGGAATGTAAATAATGAATGGATATGGTATTGTATTGGTATATTCAGTAGTTTTTTAACTGATTATAGGATATTATTGGGGGCTCCCTTTTATAAGGGAGGTGGAGTGAAATTCTTTTAAATACTAAAAAATATTTGATAATTAGAAGTCACTATCAACCCAAGATCCAATAAAATTAAAAAATACAGTATTTTGGGATTTCAAAGGATGATAAAAACCCATAAAAATATTCATTATTTATACATGTTATCTAATTTACCACTAATGTTAGTCACTCTTACATTTTATTTTTTTAACATAATAACTATTTGTAATTTTTTTTCATTTTATTATGACCAAAAATTGTGTTGAGCTAATTATTTAATATTTAATATTAGGATTCAAATATGGAATTAATTTTATGAAAATAAATTCCTAGAAATCATATAAATTAATTTAAAATTAAACCCAATGACATGTAAAATGAATTGTTTGTCGAGAAATATATTTTTCAAGCATCAAATGATCTAAAAAAATTTGAAATTTAATAAAAATTAAATAAATTAGAATTAATATATATATATATATATTAAATTACTTAAATATAAATATATATTGTTTATTGTTTATTTTATTTAGAAAAAATTTGGAATCATTATGCACTTTAATACAGTTTTAAAAAAATGTTTTTTAAATGTAAAAATGAACTTACATTAAAACCAAGAATAAATATGATTTCACAATAATTAACAGAATTGAATTTTATTAATAAATAATTATAAAATTTTTAACTGAAATTAGAAAAAATATTTATGAATTTAAATAAAACAATTTATTAAAAATAAATGGGAGATTTTCCATTAATAAGTATTTTTCACTATTCACTTAAAAATAATATTTTTTTGAAAAAATCCTAAAATTTATCCCTAAGTTAATATTAACATGTATCGTTAAAAAAATAATTTAATTTATTATATAAAAATTATATATCTCCCAATGTTTGTGGTTAATAGTTTATAAAAAATATAATAACAATTGTTTTTATATAATTTTTTTAAGAATAAATGAAATTATTAAAAATTTAGATCTTATTTGCTAAGAATTTATAAATTGATTTAAAATTTTATATATATTTGATAAAGTACTTAATAAATTTCATACATGTGAATATAATATCATGGATATAATGGTCATATTTAAATAGACACAACTCGTTTGGGTCAATGTGGCATGACACATACGCTATCAAACATTGTTCTCACCTTTAAATACAGAAGATAATACAGGATATACATAATAGTATCTTAAATTTATTAGTTAAAATTAAATGAATAACTATTTCCACTACCATCTATGTAATGAGTTCCAACTCACTTTCTGTATTTTTCAATTTGTGTGAATGCCCAATATTTGACTTTCACCCAACATCCAAGTCAAATATGTGTGATGTAATAAATAATTACTTAAGAACAAATTCATATTTATCAATTTATACAAGACTATAAATTGTAAAAAATAATTCTCATTAAAATTATGTATGCGGAATATAGTTGTTCACACAAGTCACTTGTAAAACTTTATGGTTCTTGTATTCCTTACACGCAACACTCGCTTTTGTGATATCATAGTGATTAACTCTCTTGGAAGCATACTCAACCAATTTATATCAACCATTATTCACTCTTGATTTGGTATTTATAGGAAAAATCATAACCCATCAGGCATAAAAAAATACTTACTTTACACAGCATTACTCCCCAAAAACTCTAATAAGAATTTGAAAAACATCTTTTATTAAACACACATTTGATTATTTCCTTCACTTGAAAAATATTAATGAATTTTTATTGGTTAACAATTGTAAGGATAAATGCATAAATTTTTATATTAATCAATTAATTATTCAAATTGTCTATGAAATTTCCCATAACATATAGAAAACACCCCCAAACAACACATTCATAAATGTTTCAGGGTATTCATGGTTCTATAATTTAATCACATACTTTTTTATGAAACTTCATCTACATTTGGATTGTATTGATAACATATTAGTTACAGGATATTAGTAATAAAAAATTAGTATATCATAGAAAACATCCATTCATAATATTGTATACTATCCAAAACTATATTAGACAACATTAACCATTTTCCATATATAATTTTTATGGTAAATATTTATGGATCAATCTATAATTCCCCATTCACCATTAAATATTCATTATCTCAATATCTTCACTCCACTTAATTCTCCTTCATCTATAAACTTATGTGGACTTGAATTATGTAATTTATGATCATGAAAAATAATATTGTTATTAGATTCCATGTTTTAAAAATATATCCTAACATGAATTCATCAAAATCTGTCTTTATTATGACCCAAAATGGGAAATTCAATACCTTAAACAATAATTTATATAGTGAAAAAAATTTGAACATTATATAACTCACCATGTCACAATTAAAAAAAATCTAACCGATAGTAGAATAAATTATCATAGGATGCTAAAAACCCTACCTTATTTTTTTAAACACTACTAGGATTTATATTTCATCCATAAATCTTACCTCCAAAAAGTTAACTAATAATATCTATATGGTTTATTGGTGCACTATTATCACTTATTATATTCAATCATCCTCTTCTCCCTCTTTAATATCAAATCCAATTCCTATATTATACCAAAAGTAACAAATATAGATTTATTAAAAAATCATTTTCTTTTGGGAATATTAAAAATACATTCATCAATGTACACCCCTTTCTCCTTGATCTCAAACAAACCATTCTCTAAAATTTTAGTTCCACCAACACCGTGTATTATTTTAATTAACTTTATCTTCCATAATAATGTTGTTGATATTGGTATTACCAATAGATTTTTTTCCACTATCAATGTAGTCTTTGTATTTAATCTAGTGATATTATACCCCCTAATGATATTTATCTCAAACAGATCTTCTAGCTGGAAAGTCACATTTCCTTGGACCATAATATCTCTCCAACCTATACATATTTCTCTATCATTGTAAAAACTTTTTTGCCATATCTGATGATTAAAATAAAATTTTAGTAGTAGATGAATTTTTAATGGTTTATAATTCAGTAACATACTACATATCCATGTTTCATTAACCGAACTTCTAACCCTACAATGTGAAGTATCTATGTACGGTAAAATATTATACATTATTAACATCAATTCTAATTGTAGAACTCATATATGTTCAAATATTTTCAAAATACAATAAAATTCATCTACTACCAAGAAACTATTACTATGATCTCAATCAAACATTCCCAAAACCATTAATAGAATGTCCATATACTATGTAGTGTGTGATTTATACACTATTTCTTCTTCTTATGAGAATATGTAAACACCAATTAGATAAAAATTGTAAAATAATATTTCTTATTCTATTCACCTATCTTATATCCTTGGTTTTTGAGGATGAGACCATTAATATCGTTATATAAAAATTACTCAAGACAATCTTAACTAAATAATTGAGTAAAAACTTATATTCCAATATAATATTTGTCTTGATATAACATGTTATGATATAATGAACGAAATAAAATTATATTTTTATTTAGATAAAAATGAATACATCCAAAAATATACATTATCTTCATCTTTTATATCATGGTACCATTTTTTATGATCATGGTCTGAGGGAATATAAAAAATATTCTATTGAAACCAATAACTCAATTGGACTTTCATGCCACCCAGACACCACTTTTTAACATAATTAGGCCTCTTAATAAATCAAGTTCTCACAATTTCAAATTAAATAAGATTCCAAATTAACTATACAAATATAAATTGAATCCTAATAGAATGGATCAATAAAAATTTAATTTTTTAATGAAATCTACCCATGTATTATATCTCCTCAAATATCAATGACACATAATATATATTTATAATATTTAAATACCTGTCATGAGGTGATATTAACATTCCTAATGTTGAGTGTGATACCCAATAACTAGGGATGAAATATGTTTCTTTAACCTATTTTTGATTTCGTACATGAAATATGAATGTCTTTTAGAAAATTTTTCATCATTTCCCTAGGGATTTATCTTTTCACCTATCACAAATCATAATATTTTCAATCCTGGGAAAATTTATCAACATGGATATCATGAAATTTTAGATATTGGAATTTTGGGTCTAAATCCTTCATATGATATTTTTTATCTATGAAAGCCTTACTAACTTTTGAAACCCATATCATATTTTGGGGTACTTCATTTATATGATGTGATTGTAAAAAAATTCATTTTTCTAAACAATTTTTTTCTAAATTAGGGAATACCTTTTAAAATAACAAATTTAGAACTCTTATTTAATCAACATTTCACATGGTTATATTCTTAAACTATCACAAAAATTATATTTCTCATAATAATATATTCTTATAAAATATTATTGGGTACAATTAATTAGTTATATCAAATATTCTTCAAAATAAATTTCTACATACCTTTATTAAAGACCTAAATTTATAAAATTTCATTAATTATATTTTTTCATTTTCATGGGGACTCGCGTAATTTAATTATTATTAAAGTTTAGTAGGGTTATATTATTAACATTTTCTTTTGTTCCAATGGAACACTACAATTATCGTAGATTAATTTATTTATGATTTTCCACCAATTTAGCATAAATTCTATTTTTCTCTCTCATTGTTGGAAAAAATTCCATCATCTTCTTCTAATTATGATATTTATCATTTTGAGGGATAATATTGTATGACCAGTCCCTGCTGGAAACCCCTCTTAGTCTAAAAATGAAGATGAGTGTGATCCATTATGACTCCCTCCAAAATTCCATGGGTTAATAAATAGCAATTACAGTATAATACAAAAATACGGGAGGTATTTCACTCATAATCCCAAATAAATATTATATAAAAACTCCAATTCAACTATATATAATATAGAAATGATATAAAATTTCCAAATCCAAAATGATACTAAATGAAAAAAATTAATAAATCACAAATCATTTAATGTTTAATAATTAATGTCAACAATAGATACTCAAATAGTAGTCCCCAACACCTATGATCTATCCAAAATATATTATAAAATCACGGTGAGTCAGAATTTGGGAGTAGTTAGTAAGATCATTCTACTAAATTGGTAATCATTTATGTTTGATAATCACTCAAGAAAAAAATTAAGGGAAAATATAATAAAAATAACCATACACATAATATAATATGAATAATAGAAAATAACATATATAAAACCCAACCAATATTGATAAATATACCATTACATTCTTGAAACATAAATGTTCAATCCCGAACTGGGTACATTAGTCGGTCTGCAACAATGCCTGATAGGCATCCTTGACTCTCCTAAGCCAGAATATTGTGTCAGGATTCAACAATAACTTTATTGGGAATCATTTTTTGCAAAAAATAAAATTATATACAATAAAACAAATAAAATAAAGTGATTAAATATATAAGAATAATAAATGGACAAATAAACATATCTCCATGTGACCCTGTAGGTCACCACTAACTATGAAACCAAGCTTTATCTATGATAAACACAATCAATGATCAACCATAAACTGGAAAATATTAAATATAATGGCATGTAAACCATGATTATTATAAGGGGTGCCAAAATAGAAACTATTCTCTCTACCATATCATTAACGATGAAACATTTTTATTATAGTATAAATTATGAATATAAAAATATAGGTTTTCCATGTATTATAAATATGTAAAAAGTTTTTCTTCTGATAAAAACATTTTATATTTTTAGATGAAAACCATTTCAATATAATGATCCACCTTCTAAAATATCATTTTTGAGAATTTTCATCTTATAAAAGAATAATTTCTTTAAGAAAACATAATAGTGGAATACTATTTCATAAAAGGGATATAAAATTGAAGAATGTAGTGAATATATATAAATTATTTCATAGGATAATTAGAGTTATTCAAGATGTTATAGGAATGATCCATATAAATTCATATTATCAATATTTATTTGTGCCAGTTGTCTACAACTGACTCTTCCATGCATCCAACATAAACATCACTAGTTAAAACAAGGGACATGTCCCACAAAAATAGAAAGTATATATCATTCCCACTAAAAACGTAATATTATGAAACATGTTATTCATGAATACATATATATCCCTCCTAATTACCCACGGTATCCCATTGGGTGAAAGTGGAGGTGATATTTATTAAACTAGAATATATATACATATTATACATTTTCACTAAATTGAGCATTTACAATTATTACATGTAAACCCACTTCCTAATCATATCCCAACTCATGGTCACAATCCCCTAATTAGGATTAAAAAATTTTCACACATTTAAAAAATAAGAAATTTCCAATACAAGGTGAATTCAATAAGATATGATTTTATTTCGATAAAACACTACTATCTTATAACCATGATATAATATTTAATAAGGAAACACATTTCTTCAGAAACTATTTTTTCCAATGATTTACTTTATCTAAACACAGTCCAAACATACGATATATAATCCTTTATTTTATCTAAATTCATTTATTATAGTCACCCTGACAGAGAATAAAAAAATTTTGAACCTATATATATTCATGTATATATATATACATAATATTTATGAATACAAATGATAATAAATCCCCTAAATGATTCCAATAAAGACCAAACCATGCCATTAGTACCTTTTAATAAAATAATTATAATAAAAAAACACCTTGGCAGTTTCCATTTACAAGATATAAATGTTATTAATACGAAATTAAATGTTGTAGGCCAATTATATTTCAAAAAAATGATTAAAATATTTTTTATTAGGATAAACCCATGGAATTATTTGTATAAAACCTAAAAAAGAAGTTGTAAACTATTACAAAGCACCCAATTTACTATACATAGAATATAAAAATTATATAATAGAGAGAAAACATTTTATAATCACCATAAAATTATAGTTTTCAAATTAATGGATTAAAAATAGGTTAGCATACCTCAAACATTGTCTCCTTTAATGAAAGAAACTCAAATCCACCCCAAGTATGTGAAATTAATTAAAAGGGACTCAGGTAATGTAACGCCCCGACCCCAGCTACCCAGAGTCGGTGCATTACTTCATAACATTGGCATGATCACAAAAGATCAAGTCTCGAAAGACCGATTAGTTTAGTAGCCTTGGAAACACTAGATACATTTGTAAATGTTACATTACATCATAAAGTGAAAAACTACAATAACAAAGTCTCCATAGTCCACACTCATATCCTCTTCTGACAATCCCTACAGGTCATGCTACCACCCTTATGTGGAGAGTTTGGGCCAAACAAACATGGCATGTCATCTCCACAACCCTTTTGTTGATTTTCGGTGTTCATCGAAACAGTGGAAGGTGACAATTGTGTTGATGGTGAGAAAGCCGATGAAGGTGTTTAAGGAAACGACAGTGCTACCCACGGCCTCTGCATATCATGCCGCTACCACGCCGCTTCGGAGCTCCGGCTGAACTGGCTTCACCATCCCGGGTGGAACAGTGCTGCTTGCCGGCTTCCGTGCTGCACCGGCAGCACGGCCCCCAGCCGTGCCACCCCCGGTAGGATCAGCTTGAGCCACGTCGTGCCCTGGCCACGCCCCACCCCAACTCCCAGCCACCCATGCCTTCTAGACAGCCTATCGATTCCTCACAGTTCCCCAACCGAGCCGACCTCATGCACCACTCATGGCTCCCTAGACGAGCCGGTCTCCCATGCCCCTCGCAGCGCCCCGGTCAAACTGGCCCAGGCCCTTGTGACACCCCAGTCAAACTGGACCGCGCCCTCACAGTGCCCCGGCCGAACCGGCCCCTCGCAGCTCCCTCTGGGTCGATCCGCCCTTGTGGAGTCCTCTAGTCTAAACCTCCCTCGTGCCGACCTGCGAGTGGTCCACGACCTTACAGCCCTCCATGACCCCTTGCGGCCGGCTGGGCAGGGTCGAGTGGGCTGGGCCGAAACCAATGGTCTGTCCCATCAAATGGGGTGGGACAAAACCAATGGGTTGGGCTGGGTCGACCTGAACTGGGTCAGTCCAGTTCGTTCTGCCCAGGTCAGACCGATCCTGGGCCCAATACGACCCTTTACCTTCTTTTGGCCATATCTTTGGCAACAGATGTCTGTTTGATGAACCTTCTGCAATGCTGGTAATCTTGGAGTATGATTATCCCTTTGAGTATACCCCACTAGAGTTTGTGGTACATTTGAGATACGGCCAGGTCGGAGGGTGCATGAATCCAACCGGGCCCTCAAGACTCAAAGGCTAATAACTCACAGATGGTGCGTGTAACGCCCCGACCCCAGCTACACAGAGTCGGTGCATTACTTCATAAAATTGGCATGATCACAAAAGATCAAGTCTTGAAAGAACGATTAGTTTAGTAGCCTTGGAAACACTAGATGCATTCGTACACGTTACATTACATCATAAATTGAAAAACTACAATAACAAAGTCTCCATAGTCCACACTCATATCCTCTTCTCACAATCCCTGCAGGTCATTCAAAAAATACTTCTTCACATCCGGGAAAATATTAAAACATTGAAAGTGGTGATCTCAGATGCTCAGTAAGGATAACAATATTGGGAAGCTTTCATAAATAAACATAAAAATTTAAGGCAATGTATAACTAAAACAAAAGCCTTTTAAACTTGAACATCAACATAATATGGAAAAATTAAAATGAGATAATTCCATTCACTTATTCACATGGATATTCTACTGGTCGAATAATCACATGAAATATCAATAACCACTTTCATAATGAGGGAATGTATAATGCCGGACATTCTGAAACATTTTGTCAAGGCCTCGGCCAGGACGTCTAAAATGATTAAGGCCTCGGCCAAAACCATGAATCAAATTGGGAAAGGTCCTCGGCCAATTCCACGTCTAGTTGTCTCATGAGACCTACCGATGCATCGAGGAGCTATAGCGGGATCCACCCGTCACTTACTAAGTCCAATACATTCCTCATATGAACAGGTTTAAACATCTCATAAACCATAACATAATCGTATCACATAAAACATGCATAAAGGAAACATAACATTTCCACATTTCAATCACAAGATATCAATACAACACATTTATATAATAAAAACGCTTTCAAAACCATTTTCAATACCAAAATAAAATAAAAGTATAACATGGTATTTATTCTTCATTAAAAAAAGGGGTATGGCTTGTAGAAGAAGCCGAAACTCAAATAGTAGTCACGACGGCGAAGAAGTCGTTGTCACCGCATACGTACGACAAAAACATTCCATTTTGTCGTTTAGTAAATGCTTCGTATAAAAAAAGATTCCTTTTGAATAAACTTAAAAGTCAAAGGGGTTTATACACCGTATAAAAGAAAGTTGTGTATAAAACCAAATATGCCTCAATGAAAGTGGATTGAGACGAAGTCCTTAAAAAGATAATTTTTAAAATAAAATAGATCTATTATGTGTATTCACTATAGGTACACATAAAGAAAGTAAAAATACAAAATAGGACATAATAATATCATGAAATAATTTTAAAGTAGGAGATTAACCCAAAGAATAGGAAGTGGGTTAAGAAGTTCCCTTACCTTGCGTCTCGTCCTGACTCGACCGTTCTTTAAACTCCTGAATAATAAACTAGAGTTAATTTATATTTACTTAAGAACCTTTTAATGTTCATTATTCCATTTATATCACTTATTACCATTTTATGAACATTATTTAATTATTTAAGTTAATAACGGTTGTTTTGTCGATCTTTGGTACTTGAGTCAAAAATAAACTTCTTATAATTACAAGTTGTTAATGTGGTGAAATATACATTCTATCCAGAATTATATTCATGATGTAGATATCATATATATCATATATATACAGTATATACATTCATTCATAATGTCATGTAACATTTAGAGGTAAGAAATGAAATGCACCGTTCATGGAGACGGTAAGCCGTACGTACGCATGAACGCTACTTTCATTTCTATTTCATATTTAATGGAATGAAATCATAATGATATAAATTTATAATATAATTAGAGTATAATATAATGTATAATACCATTTAATCCATCCTTTATACATCCCACATATGGCATTAACGATTCAAATCACTTTGAGGGGGCGGTAGTCCGCACATCCTAAAATGAAATTATCGCATTTTACCCATAATGGAAATCATAAAGTATGCCATAAATGAGAAATACAGAAGAATAATTAAAACATAAACATATTTTATATCATATATAAATATAGTGACATCTTAATGGCCACATTTGAAGGTGTTATATGAGTGTTGAACAATCATCGTTTCATGAGGCAGAAATTCGCCATCCACAGATACCGTGTGTTCTTTAACCATTATATGTAGGTGTGTGTAAGTGTAGATCGAATAATTCTTATAAAAACATCCTAATATATTGAGGATACTGTTGTTGTTACAAAAGAAATGAATAAAAAGATTTTAGGGGGTTGGAGTAGAAAAATAATACAAAACAACATTAGAGAAGACATTACCTCAAAATCGGGTAACTCTTTTTGATTTGAGACAAAGGCTTCCTTGAGAAGAGTTCTGCCCAAAGTGAGGCTTCTAGGAGTAAGAGGGGGAATTTGGGAGAGTGTTTGGGCAGAGATTGGCCGAGCCAAATGGCTTGAAGGTGTGAATATGGTGGGAGAGGTGGGGGCCTTTTATAAGTGGAGAGGAGGGGCACTCTTGGAAAGTAAAAAAATGTCACTTTATTATAAAATGAGTTTCGGATTTTAGAGGTCCCACACATATATAATTCTAGGATAAGGTGATAAGGGTTCGAAATCTCCTCATCCAATAGGCTTTGGACAAGTGTAAGCCTTGGATTTGGCATTATCTTCCCATTTTATTTAAATCGTTAAATAATGAGGTCATCGCTGCATCATCATGATGTCATATATAATTTAATTTATTTAATATTTAAAAATTATAAAAAAAATAATATGATGTATGAAATCTTTTTATCTTTCTAATGAATATTTATAATCAAAATTTGGACTTGTGTAACCCCACTTAAAAACAGTTTTAGTAAAACAACTCATGTTTGTGTCAATTTAATTTTAACATTAAATAAATATATATTATTGTCATTTTCCAACCCAAGTGGCTCCATGGGGTCCCCAAGTTGACCCATGGGTTGTCTTGGTCGGCCATGACTCATCCAATAGGAGTAGTACAAGTTTCAAGCTCATATAATATTATTAAATCATTGTTTTTACCTTAAACTACACTAATTACCTCTAATCGCGATTAAGAACTTAAAAGTTACTATTCACCAAAAAATTATTTTAATCTCATTGAACCACATTTTACTTCTTAATGACAACCATGTATGTCGGATTTTTGAAAATCAAATCACAGAAGTGGTAATACCCAAGAAATAGCGAGGACGCAATTATTTGAAGGAGGGGAGAATGTAACACCCCAAGCTTCCACGGTACGTTTCCCTTCGAATAATGCAATAGCGTGTGTTGTACGCAACCTCGAGCTCTAACACACACCACAACTAATTAAACTAGCCGTTGTGAATAGTAATACCTACTTTTTGAAATTTGATAAATTTTATTTATCAAAATGGACTTCATTTTTGGATTCGGAATATCGAAATTAGCCTATGTTGAATTTTTGGTATTTTTCTAAGAACTTCTAATTTTTTATGAATAGTGAAAAATACTTAAAAACAACTTTTTTAATCAAAATAATTTATAGTGATAAATTATACTATTTAGTGGTTTTAAAGTATAATTGGAATATATTTTTACCATTTTATCCAATGGTGGTCATTAAAATTAATTTAACATTGAAATTGGACATAAACAATTGCCAATCTTTTGATATAAATTGTTTATTAAAAACACGCTATTTGTTGTGACAGCGGGAATTAATTATGAAATAAATTAATGCAACATATATTTTTGGAATTTTTTAAAATATATATCATTTTTGAAGTCGGAATATCAATTATAGCTTAGGGTGAAATTTTGGCCTTATTCTGAAAAACTTCAATTTTGATGAATAGTGAAACCACTAAGTGGTTGTTAAAAACTGATTTTTCGTTAAAATGAAATATTACCACTTCTGTGATTTGATTTTCAAAAATCCGACATACATGGTTGTCATTAAGAAGTAAAATGTGGTTCAATGAGATTAAAATAATTTTTGGTGAATAGTAACTTTTAAGTTCTTAATCGCGATTAGAGGTAATTAGTGTAGTTTAAGGTAAAAATAATGTTTTAATAATATGAGATGATCTTGACACTTGTCTTAATCCTATTGGATGAGTCATGGACTACCAAGACAACCCATGGGTCAACTTGGGGACCCCATGGAGCCACTTTAGTTGGAAAATGACATTAATATATATTTATTTAATGTTAAAATTAAATTGACACAAACCTGAGTTGTTTTACTAAAACAGTTTTAAGTGGGTTTACACAAGTCCAAATTTTGACTATAAATATTCATTAGAAATCTGAAAAGATTTTCTACATCATAGTATTTTTTTATAAATTTTAGACATTAAATAAATTAAATTATTTATGACATCATTATGATGAAGCGATGACCTCATTATTTAACGATTTTAATAAAATGAAAAGATAATGTAAAATACAAGGCTTACACTTGTCCAAAGACTATTGGATGGGTATATTTCGAACCCTTATCACCTTATCCACGAATTATATAAGTGTGGGACCTTTAGAATCCGAAAAGCTTTGTATAATAATGTAACATTTCAGTCTTTCCAAAAGAGCCCCTCCTCTCCTCTTATAAAAGTCCCCCACCTCTACCACCTTATTCACACTTTCAAGCCTTTTGGTTCGGCCAACCTCTGCCCAAATACTCTCCCAACTCCTCTCCCTTAATCCTAGAATCTTTACTTTAGACAGAAAGCCATCCTAAGGAATCCTTTTGATCAAATCAAAAGGAAGAACCCGAAGAAGAGGTAACATTTTCATCACCCTCTTTCATGTTTCCTTCTTCTTCCACTCCCTCTTTGTTTATTATTTAAATTCTAAAATTATAACTCCAGTATCTTCTATATATTGTGATGTTATTATAAATATGGAACAACCATATTCAGTATTCTACCCATCATTTGAATGACATGTCACCATACGTGCGTACGTACGGCTTACCGTCTCCACGTCGTGGTGTAATTGTTATTCAATATATTATTATTTAGATGGGTATAATAATGATATTTAATTCATGTAAATAATAAATATAACATGATAATGATTCTGTATATATGATATACTATCCAATTATATATTATTTTAATATCAAAATAATGATATTGTCGCTCGTGCGTACGTACGGACTACCGTCTCCACGAACGCGATGAGATTCATTCTTCGTCGTATCCATTCAAGTATAATTATCATTTTATGATTTAAAAATAATGTTTAAGGACATGATATCATTATGGATATGAATAAGATACAACCTATCCCTGAAAAACATTACTTACATAACAAAACATATAAAAGAAAACGAGTAAGTTAACACCCAAAACAACGATAAATCTAAGATATTGTTAACAAAGCAATGTTAAAAGATCATATATGATATCATATGAATGTATATGATTCTTGTATAATTTAATAACAATTATTTCACCATTATACAGGAGGTTAACCTACCCCAACCAAGGAAAAGTATGAGGTAAGGGTTTACTTCACAACCTCTTCATTATCCAAGGTTGTTTATACGTAATTATCTACTGGGACCTCGTTATCATCCACATCCATGTTTCTTAAAAATGTCTTTCAAAACATTTTTACTATTAAATGAAAAATGGGTTAAAGTCATTTATACCCTTTTATGTTTTTGAAAGGAATCTTACCGTCGTTTTCCAAACAATGTACTTTTTGACCTCTTTGACAAATTCAAGGTAAGAATGTTTTTTTTAACTTATACGGCGGGTGCGGCTATTTTCCGCCATTATAACTTCATCGAAGCTTCCCTAACAAGATTATAAGAATATCTTCAAAGTAAATGTATTATTTTTATGGTACTTTTAAATAATTTCAAAAAGGAGAGATATTTCTTTCAAATAGCTTTGATTTCATCCATGTCAACATCCTTTGATGGGTTTTAAGTTTAATTGAAATTGATTTATGATAAAAAACTTCCATTGAACATTTTGTGAAATATTTGACTATGGATGTGTTATTTGTATACCATCCATAGTTTATGGAGAAATTGTTGACATTTCGTATTCTAGTTTTAATACGAATATTTATGTTATGCTTAAGCCTATTCATATGAGGAATGTATTGGACTTAATATGTGACGGGTGGAGCCCGCTATAGCTCCTCGATGCATCGGTAGGTCTCATGAGACAACTAGACGAGAAATTGGCTGAGGCCCTTTCCCAATTTGATTTATGGTTTTGGCCGAGGCCTTAATCATTTTAGACGTCTTGGCCGAGGCCTTGACAAAATCTTTCAGAATGTCCGGCATTATACATTCCCTCATTATGAAAGTGGTTATTGATATTTCATTTAGCAAAACGCTTCGTATAAAAAAGATTCATTTTGAATAAATGTGAAAGTCAATGGGGTTTATACACCGTATAAAAGAAAGTTGTGTATAAAACCAAATATGCCTCAATGAAAGGGGATTGAGACGAAGTCCTTAAAAAGATCATTTTTTTAAATAAAGTAAACCTATAATGTGTATTCACTATAAGTAGACATAAATAATGTAAAAATACAATATAGGACATAATTATATCATGACATAATTTGAAAGTAGGAGATTAACCCAAAGAATGAAAATTGGGTTAAGAAGTTCCCTTACATTGCGTCCTATCCCTGCAGGTCATTCATAAAATACTTCTTCACATCCTGTAAAATATTAAAACATTGAAAGGGGTGAGCTCAGATGCTCAGTAAGGATAACAATATTGCGGAAGCTTTCATAAATAAGCATCAACATTTAAGGCAATGTATAACTAAAACAAAAGCCTTTTAAACATGAACTTCAACATAATATGGAAAAAGTAAAATGAGATAATTCAATTTACTTATTCACATGGATATTCTACTAGTTGAATAATCACATGCAATATCAATAACCACTTTCATAATGAGGGAATGTATAATGACGGACATTCTGAAACATTTTGTCAAGGCCTCGGCCAAGACGTCTAAAATGATTAAGGCCTCGGCCAAAACCATAAATCAAATTGGGAAAGGGCCTCAGCCAATTCCACGTCTAGTTGTCTCATTAGACCTACAGATGCATCGAGGAGCTATAGCGGGATCCACCCTTCACTTATTAAGTCCAATACATTCCTCATATGAATAGGTTTAAACATATCATAAACCATAACATAATCGTATCACATAAAACATGCATAAAGGAAACATAACATTTCCACATTTCAATCACAAGATATCAATACAACACATTGATATAATAAAAACGCTTTCAAAACCATTTTCAATACCAAAATAAAAGAAAGTTAAAACTTTGTATTTATTTATCATTAAAAAAATTGCTTGTAGAGGAAGCCGAAACTCAAATAATGGTCATGGCGGAGGAGAAGTCGTTGTCGCCGCATAAGTAAGGAAAAAAAACATTCCCTTTTTTCATTTAGAAAAACACTTCGTATAAAAAAGATTCCTTTTGAATAAACGTAAAAGTCAAAGGGGTTTATACACCGTATAAAAGAAAGTTGTGTATAAAACCAAATATGCCTCAATGAAAGGGGATTGAGACGAAGTCCTTAAAAAGATCATTTTTTTAAATAAAGTACACCTATAATGTGTATTCACTATAAGTACACATAAATAATGTAAAAATACAATATAGGACATAATTATATCATGACATAATTTGAAAGTAGGAGATTAACCCAAAGAATGGAAATTGGGTTAAGAAGTTCCCTTACCTTCTGTCCTGTCCTGACTCGACCGTTCTTTAACCTCCTGAATAATAAACTAGAGTTAATTTATATTTACTTAAGAACCTTTTTCATGTTCATTATTCCTTTTATATCCCTTATTACCATGTTATGAACATTATTTAATTATTTAAGTTAATAACGGTCGTTTTGTCGATCTTTGGTACTTGAGTCAACAATAAACTTCTTATAATTACAAGTTGTTTATGTGGTAGAATATCCATTATATCCAGAATTATATTCATGATTTAGATATCATATATATAATATATATACAGTATATACATTTATTCATAATTTCACGTAACATTTAGAGGTAAGAAATGAAATGCACCGTTCATGGAGACGGTAAGCCGTACGTACGCATGAACGCTACTTTCATTTCTATTTCGTATTTAATTGAATGAAATCATAATGATATAAATTTATAATATAATTACAGTATAATATAGTGTATAATACCATTTAATCCATCCTTTATACATCCCACATATGGCATTAACGATTCAAATCACTTTGAGGGGGCGGTAGTCCGCACTTCCTAAAATGAAATTATCGCATTTTACCCATAATGGAAATCATATATTATGCCATAAATGAGAAATACAGAAGCATAAGTAAAACATAAACATATTTTATATCATATATAAATATAGTGACATCTTAATGGCCACCTTTGAAGGTGTTATATGAGTGTTGAACAATCATCGTTTCGTGAGGCAGAAATTCGCCATCCACAGAAACCGTATGTTCTTTAACCATGAGATGTAGGTGGGTGTAAGTGTAGCTAGAATCCTTCTTATAAAAACATCCTAGTATATTGAGGATACTTGTTTTGTTACAAAAGAAATGAATAAAAAGAGTTTAGGGGGTTGGAGAAGAAAAATAAAACAAAATAACATTAGAGAAGACATTACCTCAAAATCGGGTAACTCTTTTTGATTTGATCCAAAGGCTTCCTTGTGAAGAGTTCTGCCCAAAGTGAGGCTTCTAGGAGTAATAGGGGGAAGTTGGGAGAGTATTTGGGAAGAGGTTGTCCTAGAAAAATGTCTTGAAGGTGTGAATAAGGTGGGAGAGGTGGGGGCCTTTTATAAGTGGAGAGGAGGGGCACTCTTGGAAAGTAAAGAAAAGTCACTTTATTATAAAATTATTTTCGGATTTTAGAGGTCCCAAACTTATATAATTCTAGGATAAGTTGATAAGGGTTCGAAATCTACTCATCCAATAGGTTTTTGACAAGTGTACGCTTTGGATTTTACATTATCTTTCCATTTTATTTAAAATCGTTAAATAATGAGGTCATCACTGCATCATCATGATGTCATAAATATATTAATTTATTTAATGTATAAAAATTATAAAAAAACTACTATGATGTAGGAAATATTTTTATATTTATAATGAATATTTATAATCAAAATTTGGACTTGTGTAACCCCACTTAAAAACTATTTTAGTAAAACAACTCATGTTTGTGTCAATTTAATTTTAACATTAAATAAATATATATTAATGTCATTTTCCAACCAAAGTGGCTCCATGCGGTCCCCAAGTTGACCCATGGGTTCTCTTGGTCGTCCATGACTCATACAATAGGAGTAGGACAAGTTTCAAGCTCATCTCATATTATTAAAACATTATTTTTACCTTAAACTACACTAATTACCTCTAATCGTGATTAAGAACTTAAAAGTTACTATTCACCAAAAATTATTTTAATCTCATTGAACCACATTTTACTTCTTAATTAAAACCATGTATGTCGGATTTTTGAAAATCATATCACAGAAGTGGTAATATTTCATTTTAACAAAAAAATCATTTTTTAACAACCACTTAGTGGTTTCACTATTCATCAAAAATTGAAGTTTTTCAGAATAAGGCCAGAATTTCACCCTAAGCTATAATTGATATTCCGAATTCAAAAATAATGTCTATTTTAAAAAATTCCAAACATATAAGTTTCATTAATTAATTTTATAATTAATTCCCGCTGTCACAACAAATAGTGTGTTTTTAAGAAACAATTTATATCAAAAGATTGGCAATTGTTTATGTCCAATTTCAATGTTAAATTAATTATAATGACCACCATTGGACAAAATGGTAAAAATATATTCTAATTATACTTTAAAACCACTAAATAGTATAATTTATCACTATAAATTATTTTGTTTAAAAAGGTTGTTTTTAAGTATTTTTCACTATTCATAAAAAATTGGAAGTTCTCAGAAAATTAAAAAAATTCAAATTTGGATAATTTCGATATTACGAATACAAAAATGAAGTCCATTTTGAAATATAAAATTTCTATAATTTTAAAAAGTGGTTATTACTATTCATAACGGCTACTTTGATTAGTTGCGGTGTGTTAGAACTCGAACTTGCGTACAATGCAAGCTATTGCATTATTGAATGAGAAGCGTATCGTGGAAGCTCGGGGTGTTACATTCTCCCCTCCTTCAATAAATTGCATCCTCGCAATTTGAAATTTTTCTTTGAAAGTAAAAGGTTGAAATGAGAAAATACCTTTGAGGAAAACCCACATCGGAAATAAGATTAATAAAATTTAGCCTTAATAAGAGGGAAAGGGAAATGAAAAAGTCACCACCCAATTATGATCTCGATTAGGAAAACATTGGTGGCAATTAGAGACATATAATTGGAGGAAAAACGTAAATATTTGTAGGGAGTGATTGAGGTCATCAATAACAATAAACTGTCAAATTTAGGGCCTCAAAGCCTTCAATCTATGTTGATTTAAAATATCATCAGTTCAACAAGACATAAGGTATTAGGATAACACATTTTTTTGTTTTAATATCCCTTTACTAAAGTTTAAGAATTAATTTATTCATTGAATAAGAGATAGGTATATATATATTTATTCTTGACAATTAGAGTTTCAACCTTCAACTCATCTTTCACTCAAAAAGATAATAGAACTCAAAAATATTATACTTAAACTAATTGTATAAGGTTCCAAATGTTAACACATACCATTTAGATTAGTAAAATTATTTTGTATTAACCAGGGACTTCCTGTAGGCTAGTGGTAGGAAATAAAGGCCTGTCGCACTATGATTGTGGGTTCGATTCCTGCGGCTTTGTCCGACGGGACGGGTTATGCCCCACCCCGCAGGTTGTCCTTTTCCTAAAACTATAGTATTATAATATTCAAAAATAATCTTCATAAATTTTTAACCTTAAACAATACTATCCAAAGATCAACTTAATCCACTCCAACCTTTATAGTTATCCAAAATACATCTTTCCAGACTTTCTCTAAAAGGTCTCTAAATTCCAAAATCAATTTATCAGATTCCCCAAACAATGTAAAGTTTCTCTTATTTTCACATACTAAAAATAAAAAAACCTTACTGAAATCAACAAGTACTGCAGTACAATCCTTATATATATATATCTCATTATTCTAATAACCAGAATATAATCCATGAGTCCAAAAGCACCATTACATTAGTTATTCTGCTTCAACTGTAGTAACAACATAAGATTGTCCTTGATCCCTTGGCCTTTTCTGAGGTAAGTTTCCTTGACGCTTAGGACATTCATTTGAATAATTCCCCATTTCCCTACAATTGTAGCATTCAACTTTGATAGCCTCTTTCTTTCCCTTGCAATCACGAGCCTGGTGACCCTTTTCTCCACATTTATAACAAACTCCCATTCCTTTTAGGCAAGTACCAGGGTGATTCTTCCCACAATTATCACATAATAGAAAATCCTCCTTTCCCTTTTTCCCTTTATCTGTCTCTTGTTCCACCGTTCTCTTCTTCTCTTGCTTTACTTTGTTGTCATAAGACTTAGATAATTCCTTTTCCGTCTTGATAGCACATGAGACAATATCTTCGTATGATGAGAAGGATTGTGATACTAAATCTCTACAGAGAAATGGTTTTAACCCATCAAAGAAACGATCAATCTTACTCCTTGGGTTACGTATATAATCAGCGGCATGCCTCGTTAACCTTGTAAAGTTAGCCTCATACTTTGCGACATTCTCATCCTCCTTCTGCCTCAGACCCAGAAATTGCCTTTCCATATCTGCTCGATGGTCACGATGAAAGTATTTTTCTAAGAAAAGCTCTTTGAACTCCCTCCATTCCATATTCGATATGCCATCATCTTCCTTTGTGTTTTGAATCAGCGACCACCACTGATCGGCATCTCGAGTGAGGCAGTAAACTGCCATGACAACCTTCTCCCTTTCACTACTCCCCAAGGCATGGAATATTTTCTCTAAGGAATTTATCCATTGCTCAGCTACTATAGGATTTTACTTCCATTGAAGGTTGGTGGTTGTTTCCTCATGAAGCGGTCTAACATTGATCCTCCACGTTGCGGATCAGGGTGCTCTATACGAGTAAGGTTATTATTCATAACCTGAGTGAGTTGTCCCAGTATAGTAATAAGTTGATCAGCACCAGTTGTATCTCCAGCTCCACAATAATTATCTTGAGTAGGAGGGAAATCCCTACACGGAGTGCGTGTATTGATACGGTTTCCATTCCTTCCACTAGGCGCCATTTCTAAACAATGGCATAAACTATATTAGTTTATAAATCAAACTACATAATTCCATACTTGTAAAATACTTAACATAAATTGAACTATTTATGGATATAATCCATAAAAATGTTTTCTTTGAGGAAGTATATACTCATAACCCTTCATAGTGGTTTATAAAGAAAATGAGAATTATCCAAAGCATATCCCCCGGGAGTGTCGTAACCAAGAGTGCAGCAAGGCCCGTTGTCGTGCACCAGTTCCCGTTCGAGTCTAGCTCAAAGTGGTGTTTTCGGGTTTTACCCCTAGGTACATTTGTGCTAGAGCCGCCTCTACTTGATCGTATCCAGACTGGGATGTATTGCTCGGAAAACTCACAAAATCTCTAAAATAACAAAATTCTAGAAAGTTCTTCTATACTAATCCTCAAAGTTTATCTTTGGGCTATGTGCTCTAATCAGAGTTTATCTAAATCTAGCTTCCAAGGTTAGTACTAAACTGCCTCTGATACCAACTGTAACGCCCCAACCCCAGCTACCCAGAGTCGGTGCATTACTTCGTAACATTGGCATGATCACAAAAGATCAAGTCTCGAAAGACCGATTAGTTTAGTAGCCTTAGAAACACTAGATACATTCATACATGCTACATTACATCATAAAATGAAAAACTACAACAACAAAGTCTCCATAGTCCACACTCATATCCTCTTCTGACTATCCCTGCAGGTCATTCATAAAATACTTCTTCACATCCTGTAAAATATTAAAACATTGAAAGGGGTGAGCTCAGATGCTCAGTAAGGATAACAATATTGCGGAAGCTTTCATAAATAAGCATCAACATTTAAGGCAATGTATAACTAAAACAAAAGCCTTTTAAACATGAACTTCAACATAATATGGAAAAAGTAAAATGAGATAATTCAATTTACTTATTCACATGGATATTCTACTAGTTGAATAATCACATGCAATATCAATAACCACTTTCATAATGAGGGAATGTATAATGCCGGACATTCTGAAACATTTTGTCAAGGCCTCGGCCAAGACGTCTAAAATGATTAAGGCCTCGGCCAAAACCATAAATCAAATTGGGAAAGGGCCTCAGCCAATTCCACGTCTAGTTGTCTCATGAGACCTACAGATGCATCGAGGAGCTATAGCGGGATCCACCCGTCACTTATTAAGTCCAATACATTCCTCATATGAATAGGTTTAAACATATCATAAACCATAACATAATCGTATCACATAAAACATGCATAAAGGAAACATAACATTTCTACATTTCAATCACAAGATATCAATACAACACATTGATATAATAAAAACGCTTTCAAAACCATTTTCAATACCAAAATAAAAGAAAGTTAAAACTTTGTATTTATTTATCATTAAAAAAATGGCTTGTAGAGGAAGCCGAAACTCAAATAATGGTCATGGCGGAGGAGAAGTCGTTGTCGCCGCATAAGTAAGGAAAAAAAACATTCCCTTTTTTCATTTAGAAAAACGCTTCGTATAAAAAAGATTCATTTTGAATAAACGTAAAAGTCAAAGGGGTTTATACACCGTATAAAAGAAAGTTGTGTATAAAACCAAATATGCCTCAATGAAAGGGGATTGAGACGAAGTCCTTAAAAAGATCATTTTTTTAAATAAAGTACACCTATAATGTGTATTCACTATAAGTACACATAAATAATGTAAAAATACAATATAGGACATAATTATATCATGACATAATTTGAAAGTAGGAGATTAACCCAAAGAATGGAAATTGGGTTAAGAAGTTCCCTTACCTTCTGTCCTGTCCTGACTCGACCGTTCTTTAACCTCCTGAATAATAAACTAGAGTTAATTTATATTTACTTAAGAACCTTTTTCATGTTCATTATTCCTTTTATATCCCTTATTACCATGTTATGAACATTATTTAATTATTTAAGTTAATAACGGTCGTTTTGTCGATCTTTGGTACTTGAGTCAACAATAAACTTCTTATAATTACAAGTTGTTTATGTGGTAGAATATCCATTATATCCAGAATTATATTCATGATTTAGATATCATATATATCATATATATACAGTATATACAATCATTCATAATGTCACGTAACATTTAGAGGAATGAAATGAAATGCACCGTTCATGGAGACGGTAAGTCGTACGTACGCATGAACGCTACTTTCATTTCTATTTCATATTTAATGGAATGAAATCATAATGATATAAATTTATAATATAATTAAAGTATAATATAGTGTATAATACCATTTAATCCATCCTTTATACATCCCACATATGGCATTAACGATTCAAATCACTTTTAGGGGGCGGTAGTCCGCACTTCCTAAAATGAAAATATCGCATTTTACCCATAATGGAAATCATAAAGTATGCAATAAATGAGAAATACAGAAGCATAAGTAAAACATAAACATATTTTATATCATATATAAATATAGTGGCATCTTAATGTCCACCTTTGAAGGTGTTATATGAGTGTTGAACAATCATCGTTTCGGGAGGCAGAAATTCGCCATCCACAGAAACCGTATGTTCTTTAACCATTAGATGTATGTGTGTGTAAGTGTATCTCGAATAATTCTTATAACAACATCCTAGTATATTGAGGATACTGGTTTTGTTACAAAAGAAATGAATAAAAAGATTTTAGGGGGTTGGAGAAGAAAAATAAAACAAAATAACATTAGAGAAGACATTAACTCAAAATCGGGTAACTCTTTTTGATTTGAGCCAAAGGCTTCCTTGGGAAGAGTTATGCCCAAAGTGAGGCTTCTAGGAGTAATAGGTGGAAGTTGTAAGAGTATTTGGGTAGAGGTTGGCCGAGCCAAATGGCTTGAATGTGTGAATAAGGTGGGAGAGGTGGGGGCCTTTTATAAGTGGAGAGGAGGGGCACTCTTGGAAAGTAAAGAAAAGTCACTTTATTATAAAATGGTTTTCGGATTTTAGAGGTCCCAAAATTATATAATTCTAGGATAAGATGATAAGGGTTCTAAATCTACTCATCCAATAGGTTTTTGACAAGTGTACGCTTTGGATTTTACATTATCTTTCCATTTTATTTAAAATCGTTAAATTATGAGGTCATCACTGCATCATCATGATGTCATAAATATATTAATTTATTTAATGTATGAAAATTATAAAAAAAATACTATGATGTAGTAAATCTTTTTAGCTTTCTAATGAATATTTATAATCAAAATTTTGACTTGTGTAACCCCACTTAAAAACTGTTTTAGTAAAACAACTCATGTTTGTGTCAATTTAATTTTAACATTAAATAAATATATATTAATGTCATTTTCCAACCAAAGTGGCTCCATGGGGTCCCCAAGTTGAACCATGGGTTCTCTTGGTCGGCCATGACTCATCTAATAGGAGTACGACAAGTTTCAAGCTCATATCATATTATTAAAACATTATTTTTACCTTAAACTACACTAATTACCTCTAATCGCGATTAAGAACTTAAAAGTTACTATTCACCAAAAATTATTTTAATCTCATTGAACCACATTTTACTTCTTAATGACAACCATGTATGTCGGATTTTTGAAAATCAAATCACAGAAGTGGTAATATTTCATTTTAACGAAAAAATCAGTTTTTAACAACCACTTAGTGGTTTCACTATTCATCAAAAATTGAAGTTTTTCATAATAAGGCCAAAATTTCACCCAAAGCTATAATTGATATTCCGAATTCAGAAATGATGTCTATTTTACAAAATTACAAACATATAAGTTGCATTAATTAATTTTATAATTAATTCCCGCTGTCACAACAAATAGCGTGATTTTAAGAAACAATTTATATCAAAAGATTGGCAATTGTTTATGTCCAATTTCAATGTTAAATTAATTCTAATGACCAACATTGGACAAAATGGTAAAAATATATTCTAATTATACTTTAAAACCACTTTATAGTATAATTTATCACTATAAATTATTTTGTTTAAAAAGGTTGTTTTTAAGTATTTTTCACTATTCATAAAAAATTGGAAGTTCTCAGAAAATTACAAAAAATTCAAATTTGGATAATTTCGATATTACGAATACAAAAATGAAGTCCATTTTGAAATATAAAATTTCTATAATTTTCAAAAGTGGTTATTACTATTCATAACGGCTACTTTGATTAGTCGCGGTGTTTTAGAGCTCGAAGTTGCGTACAATGCAAGCTATTGCATTATTGAATGAGAAGCGTATCGTGGAAGCTCGGGGTGTTACATTCACATACTAAAAATATGATTACCTTAATCATATTAAAACCTTACTTAAATCAAAAAGTACTGCAGTACAATTTTTATATATATCACATTATTCTTATAACCAAAATATAATCATTGAGTCCAAAAGCACCAATACATTAATTATTCTGCTTCAACTGTAGTCACAGCATAAGATTGGCCTTGATCCCTTGGCCTTTTCTGAGATAAGTTTCATTGACGCTTAGGACATTCATTTGAATAATGCCCCATTTCCCTACAATTGTAGCATTCAACTTTGACAGCCTCTTTCTTTCCCTTGCAATCACGATCCTGGTGACCCTTTTCTCCACATTTATAACAAACTCTCATTCCTTTTAGGCAAGTACCAGGGTGATTCTTCCCACAATTATCACATAATATAAAATCCTTCTTTCCCATTTTCCCTTTATCTGTCTCTTGTTCCACCGTTCTCTTCTTCTCTTGCTTTACTTGTTGTCATAAGACTTAGAGAATTCCTTTTCTGTCTTGATAGCACACGAGACAATATCTTCGTATGATGAGAAGGATTGTGATACTAAAGCTCGACGGAGAAATGGTTTTAACACATCAAAGAAACGATCAATCTTACTCCTTGGGTTACATATATAATATGCAACATACCTCGCTAACCTTGTAATGTTGGCCTCATACTTTGTGACATTCTCATCCTCCTTCTGCCTCAGACTCAGAAATTGCCTTTCCATATCCGCTCGATGGTCTCGAGGAAAGTATTTTTCTAAGAACAGCTCTTTGAACTCCCTCCATTCCATATTCGATACGTCATCATCTTCCTTTGTGTTTTCAATCAGCGACCACCACTGATCGACATCTCCAGTGAGGCGGTAAACTGCCATGATATCATTTTCCCTTTCACTACTCCCCAAAGCCTGAAATATTTTCTCTAGGAAATTTATCCATTTCTCAGCTACCAAGGGATTTGTACTCCCATTGAACATTGGTGGTTGTTGCCTCATGAAGTGGTCTAACATTGATCCTCCACGTTGTGGATCAGGGTGATCCATACGAGTAAGGTTATTATTCATAACTTGAGTGAGTTGTCCCAGTATGGTAATAAGTTGATCAGCACCAGTTGTATCTCCAGCCCCACTATAATTATCTGGAGCAGGATGGAAATCCCTACATGGAGTGCGTGCATTGATACAGTTTCCATTTCTTCCACTAGGTTCCATTTCTAAACAATGGCACAAACTAGATTTGTTTTTAAATCAAAATACATAATTCCATACTTGTAAAACACTTTACATAAATTGAACTATTTATGGATATAATCCATAATCATAAAAAGAAATGTTTTATTTGAGGAAGTATATACTCATAACCGTTCATAGTGGTTTGTAAAGAAAATGATAATTATCCTAAGCATATCCCCCAGGAGTGTCGTAACCAAGAGTGCAGCAAGGCCCGTTTTCGTGCACTATTTCCCGTTCGAGTCTAGCTCAAAGCGGTGTTTTCGGGTTTCACCCCTAGGTACATCTGTGCCAGAGCCGCCTCTACTTGCTCGTATCCAGACAGGGATGTATTGCTCTGAAAACTCACAAAATCTCTACAATAACAAAATTCTAGGAAGTTCTTCTATACTAATCCTCAAATTCTATCTTCGGGCTATGTGCTCTAATCAGAGTTTATCTAAATCTAGCTTCCAAGGTTAGTACTAAACTGCCTCTGATACCAACTGTAACGCCCCGACCCCAGCTACCCAGAGTCGGTGCATTACTTCGTAACATTGGCATGATCACAAAAGATCTAGTCTCTAAAGACTGATTAGTTTAATAGCCTTGGAAACACTAGATACATTCGTAAACGTTACATTACATAATAAAGTGAAAAACTACAATAAAAAAGTCTCCATAGTCCACACTCATATCCTCTTCTGACAATCCCTGCAGGTCATTCATAAAATACTTCTTCACATCCTGGAAAATATTAAAACATTGAAAGGGGTGAGCTCAGATGCTCTGTAAGGATAACAGTATTGCGGAAGCTTTCATAAATAAACATAAACATTTAAGTCAATGTATAACTAAAACAAAAGCCTTTTAAACTTGAACATCAACATAATATGGCAAAAGTAAAATGAGATAATGTCATTCACTTCTTCACATGGATATTCTACTGGTCGAATAATCACATGAAATATCAATAACCACTTTCATAATGAGGGAATGTATAATGCCGGACATTCTGAAACATTTTGTCAAGGCCTCGGCCAAGACGTCTAAAATGATTAAGGCCTCGGCCAAAACCATGAATCAAATTGGGAAAGGGCCTCGTCCAATTCCACGTCTAGTTGTCTCATGAGACCTACCGATGCATCGAGGAGCTATAGCGGGCTCCACCCGTCACTTACTAAGTCCAATAAATTCCTCATATGAACAAGTTTAAACATCTCATAAACCATAACATAATCGTATCACATAAAACATGCATAAAGGAAACATAAAATTTCCACATTTCAATCACAAGATATCAATACAACACATTGATATAATAAAAACGCTTTCAAAACCATTTTCAATACCAAAATAAAAGAAAAGTATAACATGGTATTTATTCTTCATTAAAAAAAGGGGTATGGCTTGTAGAGGAAGCCGAAACTCAAATAGTAGTCATGGCGGCGAAGAAGTCATTGTCGCCGCATACGTACGACAAAAACATTCCCTTTTTTCGTTTAGTAAACGCTTCGTATAAAAAAGATTCCTTTTGAATAAACGTAAAAGTCAAAGGGGTTTATACACCGTATAAAAGAAAGTTGTGTATAAAACCAAATATGCCTCTGTTTCGCGCGGAATCCGGGGATGACCTCCTGGACGGGAGATTCAAACGTTCCGATCGGTTTCTAACGGGTTTGTTCGTAGAACCGGAAACATCCAATGATTCCACATCCGTTTGGACCTACTTTCCAAAGGCAGGCGCTCATTAGCTTGTGGGCTAATGAGGCTTAGGAATTTGCATTGGTCGAGAGGATGGGAGGTCGGACTCATCACACCTTTTTGAGGGGAATTATTGTCTACTCCGGGACTCTCTTTATAGATTTAAGTTAAGTTCGTGAATCCTTATTACATTACCAAGTATAAAATGAGCTTTCCTTTAGTTTTAACAATCAATGATTAAATATGCAAGAAATTTAGAGAATCTTTTATATGTATTCGAGGTTCTTCATCAATATAGAATCATCTATATTTGTTTAGAGATTCTTGGTCAATGGTATCCTTCAAAACATTTATATAAAAGTCTCTTGGTCATTTTGATGACCAGGCTGGTTTTAAAGCCACTCAGTGGGGCACTTGAAGTTTATCGTCATTCAGAAGGACAGAGATTATTTCAATGTTGGGATCGAACCCATGAATGGGCTACCTACGTATCCTTTGTTTTGAAAAAGGAATCAGAACCCACGTAGTTCGAGGAATGGGATATGATGTTTTATGATTGATGGCTCAAAGATGAATGTCATAATTACTTTTACACTCTAAGCTCACGTGAGTCATGCTCGGTGTGAGAAACAAGAGGTATTGGTAAAATTTAGACAATTGTGCCATAAAAGATGCAATCATAAGAATTTGTTTTGGGGCTTATGTATAGATGACTGCCCAGATAGGCGAAGGTTTAGGATTTACTTTTAGGAAGAAAATCTATGAACAGGGTCCACAAAGTTATATGTGCTTCATGGAGATTTGAATACTCTAATCTTGGGGCTTACTCCTAAGGAGGATGCCCAAGTTAGGAGGGGACTTATGATTGGGTTTTATTCCTGAAAAGGAAACCCAAATCAAAGGAAATTTATGACTGGTTAAGAGAAATTTTAAGAGACTTGGGGCTTACTCTTAAGAAAGATGCCCAAGATTTATGACTAGGACTTATTCCTGAGAAGGAAGCCTAGGTTAGGGGACTTGGGGCTTACTCCTGAAAAGGAAGCCCAAGGTTATGACTGAGTCTTATTCCTGAAAAGGAGACCCAGGTTAGGGATTAAGGTTTGGGGCTTACTCTTTGAGGAGGATGCCCAAGTTTAAAGGACTTTGATTGGGGCTTATTCTTAAGGAAGATGCCCAAGTTTAAAGGTTTTATAACTGGGGATTATTCCTGAAAAGGAAACCCAGGTTAGGATTCTCTCATCTTAAAGGATGAGGTTGAATGAATGAACTCTCAATCTTTGGTGACATAAAGATGTTTAAATCATTAGGTTGTGAGAGATATTTCACATAATTCCTTTCAGATAAGGATGTCAAATCAAGAAATCATGCCATAAATGGCTTTGAAGAGTATCTTGAAGACTGAATCTTGAATAGGAAGGGTGAAATGGCTTAAGAGGGGTGAAAAAAGGGCAAGATGGGCACCCAAAAAGATAGGGGCGCGCAAGTATTGAAGGTCGCGCAAGTCTTGCGGCGGCGCGCAAGTATTGGTCGTGCAAGTATACTTGCGCGACATAAGGGATACTTGCGCGATTTTCAACCAGAGTTGAATTACTTGAGCGACTCTTTATTAAACCCTTTCCCATCCTCTTGAGGTTCTTCCAGAAGAGGGACGCGCAAGTTATATTGAAGGAATTAAGTCGGCGCGCAAGTGTCTGATAAGTTTCAACACTTAGGCCTTCCTTCTTCCCTTTAGATCTTCCATTCTAGGTAAGAAATTACCTTAGAAGTGTTCTGGAAGCTTTGAGAAGAGACTTGGGCATCGGGAGCTTTGATCCGAGTTTCTGGGAAGAGATCCTCTCGAATGGGGGGCCCACAGGGTCTATTTATAGGCAAAAGAAGACCCCTGGCGGTTACTGGGCGGTTACCAGATCTGTCGCGCAAGTCCCTTGCACGACCATGAGGGGTCGCGCAAGTGTTGAGGCGGCGCGCAAGTATACTTGCGCGACCAAGAGGGAACTTGCGCGACCTCTGGGCAATGTTCTCCTTTTTCATCCCTTTGTCGATTTTTGATGTTTCTTCAAAGGATTAATCACTTTGAGCTCAGATATTCCCTTTTCCGAACTTTAGATTCCGTGACGAAAGGAGCGTCAACAAAAGTCCCCCCCTCAGAGTTGGATCCGGAGAGAAAATGAGGATTTGACTCTGAGGAAATCGAATCCCTCAAAGGAAAAGGGGGCGCGCAAGTCTTCAGGGCACAGAAGGCAGCACGCAAGTGTGCTGGAACTTGAATTTTATTCAAAGTTCCTTTGTCTTTTGTGTGGGCAGTTTAAAGTCATGCACGCCGGACATAAAGTGGCTAATGTTTAAGGTCGAAATAGCTTTGACCGAAAAATGGATTCAATTCCTTGATAATTTATCTGAAAACAAATTACCATACTCAAGTATGAGAGAAAATATGTAAACTATGACTTAAGAATATTTGAATCTGAGGAATGATATGAAAAAGAGCTAAATAGCATTAGAAGAAGTAGTTTCCAAGAATGAAGTTACTATTATTTAACAAAACCCGTTAGGGGGTTGAAATATGCAGGGCCACCTATGGGCATTGGCTGCATAGTCAAATAAAATAGCATCTTTTGGCTGACAAGTCTGTTATGTGGACTGTTTATGCAAGGCCACCTATGGGCACGTGCTGCATAGTTAGGCAAAAGAACTCTCAAAAATTTACTTTCCTAGTGGTAAAAGCCAGTGAAAGTTTATGGAGATTCAAATTTTCTAAAGCATAGAGTTTGTTGTATGGAAAGAGGTACTTGAATATGGAGAAGATATTTTCAAACAAGAATATTGAAGAACTAGATGAATATCACTCCTACGAAGGTCTGACCCAAATGTAGGGAAGAAGAATAAACCATAGACTTGAATACTTTCAGATCATGAAAAAGGATATGGGACAAATACGTTAAGGATGGCTATTTTTGCGGATCCCTACATACTGTCGTTTAAGACAAATAAGGACAAAAGAGGCATTCTTCCCAAGAATGAAGTTACTATTATTTAACAAACCCGTTAGGGGGTTGAAAACATGCAGGGCCACCTATGGGCATTGGCTGCATGGTCAAATAAATAGCATCTCTTGGCTGACAAGTCTGTTATGTGGACTGTTTATGCAAGGCCACCTATGGGCACGTGCTGCATAGTCAGGCAAAAGAATTCTCAGAAGTTTGACATTTTTGCGACCATAAGTCATGAAAAAAGGGTTATGAAGATCTGAAAATATTTAAGGTTAGGATTATAATACATAAAGATGGGTATTTTCCAATGTATATAGAGATATATAGGTCAATGAAAACCATAATCATGTTGTGGCTGGGTCCTGAATTGAAACTTGGACTTCACTACGTATCTCATAAGAATGAGAATCAAGCCATACTTAGTTCTTGAAATACAGTTTAACGTCGTGCAGGACGAAAGGATGAGTGATCTTAGTTTTTGGGGTCATAGAATTCGGACCATAATAATGAATACACAGTGTGTGTTTTCATGAGGACTTTTCAACCAAGGGACTGAAAGTGAAATTTGGGGTTTAGGCCCAAAAGACTTGGGACTGGATTCGAGGGACACTCGAATGTTCCTACGTATCCCATAAAGATGGGAATCAAGTCCACGTAGTTCTAGAAACTACCCTTTGTACAAATTTGGTTCGTACATGTGAAGGGTGAAAAGGGACTTTAGTGCAATGATGGTTTTAACCTAAGATAAAAAGTTTAGTCATTACCATGTATGTACGTAGTCTTTTTGAAAATGAAAACCATGATTGAAAAAGAATCAATGTTAATAATGGTTCCTTCTCAAATGAGGAAATCAAAGAATATTGTAGTTTATTGTCGTACTAGACAAAAAGTGTTGTATAGTTTAACGTCATATAACAAGGACGAAAGTGAATCAATGTAAATATATTGATTCCAAGGGTGGTTTCACAAATCATCATCATATGAGATTGTGGTGAACCAATGTGAAAAGATTGTTTTTGGGCTTGAACCTTTGGGAGGTTGCCTACATACCCAGCCTGGAGGGCAAGGATCAAAGTTTGTGTAGTTCAATTAAAGAATGAATTAATGATCAAGTTGTTCTTGTGGACAATGATCTAATAAAAAAAATGTTGTTGGGACTTACACATGGTTAGTGGCCCAAAGGGAGTGTTATGGTTGATGTTCGCTCTAAGCTCACGTGATTCATACTCGGTGTGAGAAACAAGAGGTAATAACAACCTTAACGATGCACAGTTTAATGTCATGTAGGACATATCAAGGATTTTCTGTACAGTTTAGCGTCATGTAGTTAGGACGATGGGGACAATACAGTTTAACGTCATATTGGACGAAAGGGGGATTGTGCAGTTTTAATGTCATGCTGGACTTTTGATGATTATATAGTTTAACGTCTTTCCGGACGTGAGAGACTTTTATACAGTTTAGCGTCATGTAGTTAGGACGTCACAATTTAACGTCTTGCTGGACATATTTGCAAATAGTTTATGGTCGTATACATGGACCAGGAATGATGTAGTTTTAAGGTCATGCTGGACTGTTTATGGAACTTTTTCACAGTTTTAATGTCGTGTGGGACGAAGTTGCAGTTTAAAGTCATACTGGACCATTGCTGTATAGTTTTAGCGTCATATAGCAAGGACGAACTGATGCTGTACAGTTTAAAGTCATGTAGCTAAGACTAAGGTGAATGAATATGAGGATATCAGTTCTGATCTTTTTACAGTTTATCGTCATGCTGGACGTTGGAAGTGCCACACATTTTAATGTCATGTTGCTAGGACACAATATAGTTTAATGTCATCTCGGACAGAATACAGTTTAGTGTCATGTAGGACAATAAGGGACTTAACACAGTTTAACGTCATGCTGGACGATGAAAGTGCCACACAGTTTAATGTCATGTTGCTAGGACAAAATATAGTTTAATGTCATCTCGGACAAAATATAGGAACTTCTTATACAGTTTATTGTCATGTAGGACAAAATCAGGGACTATGCAGTTTAAAGTCTTGCAGTTAGGACTATTGGTGCTGCACAGTTTAATGTCATGTTGCAGGGACAAAATTTAGTTTAATGTCATCTCGGACATTGAAGGTGACACAGTTTAATGTCATGTTGGACGAAGATGTAGTTTAAGGTCATACCGGACCTTGGTGTAGTTTAAGGTCATACCGGACCTTGGTGTATGAACCAATTGTAAGTCTTGGTTCTGGGAACAATATTTTGTGTTTATACAAAATACTTCTTCAGAAATCTGGCATTAGTTGGAGTCGTAATGTGTTATCCATCCATTGAGATTAAACAGAACCAAAGATTAACTCTTCGTCTGATAAAGACTCTGCCTGATTAGCCTGTTTAGGCTGTGCCGTTTGATGGGGCGGTGCCCGTGACTTTGAAGTAGATGGCATGAAATCTGCCAGAGTCAAAGACAATTTAGGCTTTGATACATACTCATCTTCTCCTGATTCCTCTTTCTTCTTTGAATTGCGCTGCCCTTTTGAGGATTTGTCCTTTGATGGAGGCTTTACTGCAGCTTTTGTAGGAGACACAATTGGTTTCTTCAATTGTGTTCGCAAAATGGAATGAGTCCGATTGATTGTCTTTCTGACCATCCAATCATCATATTTTTTCGCAGTTTTGCTTTTGACTTCCTGCCACTCGCCTCCTTCCTCTGGATCTGTAGCGGTAATACACGCTACATGAGCTGAAGAACCCTTCAATTTGACTTGTCCCAAGTCGACCATCTTTTGTAGGAGGTCTTTAAAGACAAAACACTCCTGGATGGGATGTCCCAACATTTGATGAAAGGGACAATAATTGGGACGGTCTTCATCTCCTTCCTTGTTTGGTCTCTTCGGCACTGGTAATTGAACCAAATTATTTTCCAGAGCTGAAATGAAGTAACCAGGAACTTGCTCACTTCGGAAAGAGTATGTTTTACTCTTCATATCCTCAAATTGTTTTCGTCGTTGATCTTTTTGATCATTTGGACGAAACAGCCTTTGTTGTTGGCGTTCAGGAGGTGGAGCCCTTCGAGAAGATGAAGGTTTTGAAGTAGAAATAGGTACAGGTGCCTGTTTAAGCATAACTGTAGCAGTTTCTGCTTTACCCATTCTTCTTCCTGGAGCTGATGGAATTACACGAGATTTAACCTTAGCCTGCATAAGGGAATCTTCAATCTGTTGAGCGATTGAAGTAAGGTCTCGAAACCCTCCTGTGTATTTCACAGGGATCAATGGCGTGCGTAATTCGTCACGCAAATTTGCCACACAGATTGGCAATAATTCCTCCTGAGGGAGTGATAAACTCAAGGAATACGTTAATCCCTTCCAACGAGCAATGAAATCAGAGACTCTTTCATTCTCCCTTTGCTTGCAGTTTGTAAGATCGAAAACTGTCGTTTTTGGCAAAGTTGAGCTGAACTGAAGAAGGAATTTTTGACGAAGATCCTCCCATCCGATGACTGACCGGGATTTCAAGCTTGTATACCAGACAAAAGCTGGTCCTTGCAAGGTTCGCACGAAGCATCTGAGTTTCACTGCTTCTTGTTGTTCTGGAGTTCCCATCATAGGATCACAACAAGACACGTAATGCGTCAAATGTTGTTCAGGGTCGCCTGATCCATTGAAAGTAGGGAAAATAGGGTTTCCAAAACTGGATGGAGGAGAAATTGAATCTACCCATTCAGGGTAAACTTTCTTTTCAGGTTGAACTTGCGCCCGTTTCCCTTCCATAGTTTCTAACCGAGCTGTTAATGACTCAATAGTAGTTATTAACTTTTGAGAAACGTCAGGTTGAACTTGGTTTTGGGTAGGTGCAATGAATGGAGCTTGGACAGCCGTGGAGGTTGGTGCTGCAACTAATGGTAGTGCTGCCAACCGTTGTTGCGTTTGACCCGTAGGATTAGACCTCTGTGGGTGTACTGATAAAGGAGGATATTCCTAATCCATCTCAGTAGTTACAACAAATTCCTTCGGCTGTCGGACTTCAGCATTCTTAAGAAGAAGACTACTCTGAAGTAGTTCTGCATTCAACCTTCTTAATTCTTTCATTTCTTCCTCCTATTGTGCAAGCCTTTGCTCTAATGAGAGCGATTGACCTCCTTCAGAGGAAGGGTGAGAAGTAACCTGATTCTTTCCTTTCCCCTTATTGGATCCTTTTCGGAGAGGGGGAAGTGGGTTACTTGAAGGAATACCCAAATTTTGGGTAAGCCTTTGATTACGTGTGCGCACACCTTCTTCATTTAGGTCTGTGTGCGCAACTTCTTGAGCAGGAACCTCTTCATCTGATCCCTCTGATTGAGCCTCATCTGGTGAATCAGCAGCAACGGCAGTGATGACATTAATGGATGCATATTTCATGAAATCCTTTCTATCATCATTTCTATGATATTGTCTCCTTTTATGTCCATGATAAGACATGGCATTCCGTTGACTTGACCCCTCAGGAATTTCTTTATGAACCGTCACTTGGAGAGAATCTCCTGACATCTTGGCTCTTCGTTCCTCTTGAGGCTTATTCCCTAATCGAGAGAATACTGAATTTCTCTGAGGGAGGGATTGAAGATTTGAAAAAGTCCCCAGTCCGGTGGACTGGGGGTGTTCCTGTTGCTTCTGCTCAACTCCTCGAATCCCATTCGTTGATTCTGAGGGTTGGGTTAGAGAAGTCCCCAGTCTGGAAAGCTGGGGTGTCTCTTGACATGCTATGTCTGAGATCTTCTTGAAATCTCTCTTGATCTTGCGGATCTTAGTTCGGAAATTAGCTGGATGCATTAACCTGTATCCACTTTTATCACCTGGTTCAACAGACCGTTGGATGATTTCCGAAACTTCTGTCATTTGATGACGTGTTTGCTCCAGACGAGAGGCTTGCGCAATATTCTCGCCTGCTTGATGTAGGAGCAATTCAACAACCTGTTCTCTATATACTTGATTTTGAGAGGAACTAGTTGAAGCTTGATCTTGAGCAAGATTTTGATTATGAACAAAGCCCATTGACTGTGGCCGGCCATGGGCAATAACATTGCATGAGACCATTTTCGGCGGGCTTTGCTGACCGGAAAGCACTGTGAAATGTAGTGCTCCGTGAATACCCCATCCTCTGATATGAACATTAGATGGAGCATTGGAAATTAACTGACGCAATTTTCTCAGCGCGCCAAGGCATGAACGTTGAAGGGTTCTCTGTTGCTTTTCAGCCTTCGGATACCGAGAGACTGATAGAGATGCCAAATCAATCTGGCGTTGTAACCCTTCTATTATCTTAAGATGGTTTTCATATTCATCGTAAGATAATACCTTCTTATTTAATTGACAAAGAGTTTTCCATCTGTTAAGACGAATATCATGGATTCCATCATCCGTCAACATCTTTGGAATGTCATACTGTGAATCAGCCAAAGGCCAAAACATGACTGGTACTTCACTTTTTGCCAGTTTTTTCCTCATGTTCAGCATTTCCTCTTTATCATTAAATGAAGATTCTTCTACCT
The DNA here is from genome assembly GCA_963277665.1 of Viscum album. Classification (NCBI taxonomy): domain Eukaryota; kingdom Viridiplantae; phylum Streptophyta; class Magnoliopsida; order Santalales; family Viscaceae; genus Viscum; species Viscum album. The sequence continues at coordinate 1,739,890,405 of OY728128.1, read as the reverse complement.
GTTTGGACCAGAGTTGGTGTTTCCTTGTTGCTTCATCGGATTCAACAAGATTGGTAGAGGAATCACTATTCATGCTGGAAGATGAATGACCCAGGGAAGGTTCGGAGAATAACCTGAACCCCAAGCTATCTTCTGATGGAGAAAGAGTTTCACCTGCCGATAGTAAAGCCTCAGACATGACTGGTTTTACGTTTGCAAGTGCCTCAAGATAAGAGGGCTTTCTCGGCACTACATTGCCTTCTGAAGAATTTTCGAGACAATGTGAATCACTACTGCGGAGAGGACTTTCGCAGCGAAGTTCATCACCATGAGGAGGACCTTCATGATGGGTTACAGCAAAAGATGATATCTCTTGCTCCTTGGTCTTCTGACCACACAGAGGGTTCCTGTGGTTCTCATCTGAAGAAGAAACTTCAAGATTGACCGAATTTTCATGAAGCAAGTCTTCATGAGGAAGTGTCTGTTGAAGACCTTCGGGATTAATATTCCTGTTATTGGGAACTGAGGGAGTAGAATCTTGAATTCCGACAGATAAGTGTCTGAGGGCTTCAAGAACTCCAGTATCGAGCAAGGCCTTGTTACAGATTGGCCTTTGATCTCCTGACTGTGCTGGGCGGATCTTTTTCTTAGATGCCTTCTTACTCGCTTTAGAAATCACTAGATGACGAAAGTGATTGCTCTGAGCAGGTGTATGTGCCTGATCAGGAAAGATGGTCAGGTTAGGCTGACGATCATCGCTCAAATCAGGTGTATGTGCCTGACTTGGTTGTCCATATGATATGGGGGAGTAGGCCCCACAACCCTCTTGGACTGGAACAGATGTGTGTGTCTGTTCCGGAGTGAATTGTTGATGTGTCACTCCACTGCTAGGGATAGATTTATGTGTCTGTCCCTGAGATGATGCTGAAGATGTTATGATATCCTGGCAAGCATCCAGAATATGAGCAGGAATTTTCTTCTGCTCTTTCACCATTGATAAAATATGCTTGGTGACTTCAGCCGCCGGAACAGGGATATACGTCCATTCCGGGCTTGGAGTAGGTGTATGTGCCTGCTCCTGTCCTCCTTTTCCTGTCAGTGAATTCTGACAGTACTCAAGTGTGGAGGCAGAGAGTTTAGTCTGCCACCTGTTTGTCGTCGGGACTTTCCGACTGACTTCTCCGGGTGCTACCAAACGAGACTGTTGGTAGACTTGATTAGTATTAGCAGGTGTATGTGCCTGCTGATTACACTTCGTCAAACGCGGTTGACGAGATCCATCATATGTAGTCAGACGAGCTTGCTGACTAACTGCTGATGTATAAGCAGGTGTATTTTCCTGCCTATGGTACTCCGCCGGAATTGCCTGGCGGGATCGGCTTGATGCTGCCAGACGAGTCTGCTGGACAGCTGAATTAAAACGGGCAGGTGTGTGTGCCTGCTCGTTGTTTGCCACCAAGTTTGGTTGGTGGACTTCTCCGGAGATGGCAGGGATGACAACCTGCCTATTATTAACCGGATTCCATCTCTGGTGATTCATCTTGCCTGCTCGGGTTCGAGGAACCTGAGCTGAATGCCTGGAGCCGGTACCCTCATCATTTTGAGGGTGCACTACCGCACGAGTCTGGCGGCGATTGTTGATGGGAGCCCTTGAGAAGGACTCCTGTCTCTTTGAATTAAGGTCCTGCGGGACCTGCTCATTCACTTCCTCAGAATAAGGGAGTGAATGGAAATTGCGTTCCGGGGATAACGACCCGAAATGGTTGGAGACGGTAGTCAGCACCGCCTGCTTCTTGATTGCTGGTCGCCGTTGTCCGGACGACCAGGTAGAATTGTTAACTTGGAGGGCTTGACGAGCGGCCTCCAGAGTTGGGATAGTACCGTTACGACGGTACTCCTTAACCAGTGCATTTGAAACACAGCGTTGAAGACGCTGAGTTGGTGATGTCATCCTCAGAGCGGATGACGTTCCAGCAGGAGTAGCAGCATTGGTTTTCATGGCAGCAGACCTCACAGTAGAGGTGTTCTCAGCAGCAGTATTCACAGGGGTGAATTTAAGGAAAGCCATTTTTTGTAGAAGATCTTGAAAAAAGAGTGCTTGTTCCATATAACAGACATAATCAAGATGAATCCGGCTACTGCATCTTTTGGATGATCATATGTCAAAGATTGCCTTGTTGTCCCAAGGGGCCTAACATCTAAGAAGAACATCACTTTAACTTGGTTAAGGATTCACGTCGGGTTCACCATTTTTTGTTTCGCGCGGAATCCGGGGATGACCTCCTGGACGGGAGATTCAAACGTTCCGATCGGTTTCTAACGGGTTTGTTCGTAGAACCGGAAACATCCAATGATTCCACATCCGTTTGGACCTACTTTCCAAAGGCAGGCGCTCATTAGCTTGTGGGCTAATGAGGCTTAGGAATTTGCATTGGTCGAGAGGATGGGAGGTCGGACTCATCACACCTTTTTGAGGGGAATTATTGCCTACTCCGGGACTCTCTTTATAGATTTAAGTTAAGTTCGTGAATCCTTATTACATTACCAAGTATAAAATGAGCTTTCCTTTAGTTTTAACAATCAATGATTAAATATGCAAGAAATTTAGAGAATCTTTTATATGTATTCGAGGTTCTTCATCAATATAGAATCATCTATATTTGTTTAGAGATTCTTGGTCAATGGTATCCTTCAAAACATTTATATAAAAGTCTCTTGGTCATTTTGATGACCAGGCTGGTTTTAAAGCCACTCAGTGGGGCACTTGAAGTTTATCGTCATTCAGAAGGACAGAGATTATTTCAATGTTGGGATCGAACCCATGAATGGGCTACCTACGTATCCTTTGTTTTGAAAAAGGAATCAGAACCCACGTAGTTCGAGGAATGGGATATGATGTTTTATGATTGATGGCTCAAAGATGAATGTCATAATTACTTTTACACTCTAAGCTCACGTGAGTCATGCTCGGTGTGAGAAACAAGAGGTATTGGTAAAATTTAGACAATTGTGCCATAAAAGATGCAATCATAAGAATTTGTTTTGGGGCTTATGTATAGATGACTGCCCAGATAGGCGAAGGTTTAGGATTTACTTTTAGGAAGAAAATCCATGAACAGGGTCCACAAAGTTATATGTGCTTCATGGAGATTTGAATACTCTAATCTTGGGGCTTACTCCTAAGGAGGATGCCCAAGTTAGGAGGGGACTTATGATTGGGTTTTATTCCTGAAAAGGAAACCCAAATCAAAGGAAATTTATGACTGGTTAAGAGAAATTTTAAGAGACTTGGGGCTTACTCTTAAGAAAGATGCCCAAGATTTATGACTAGGACTTATTCCTGAGAAGGAAGCCTAGGTTAGGGGACTTGGGGCTTACTCCTGAAAAGGAAGCCCAAGGTTATGACTGAGTCTTATTCCTGAAAAGGAGACCCAGGTTAGGGATTAAGGTTTGGGGCTTACTCTTTGAGGAGGATGCCCAAGTTTAAAGGACTTTGATTGGGGCTTATTCTTAAGGAAGATGCCCAAGTTTAAAGGTTTTATAACTGGGGATTATTCCTGAAAAGGAAACCCAGGTTAGGATTCTCTCATCTTAAAGGATGAGGTTGAATGAATGAACTCTCAATCTTTGGTGACATAAAGATGTTTAAATCATTAGGTTTTGAGAGATATTTCACATAATTCCTTTCAGATAAGGATGTCAAATCAAGAAATCATGCCATAAATGGCTTTGAAGAGTATCTTGAAGACTGAATCTTGAATAGGAAGGGTGAAATGGCTTAAGAGGGGTGAAAAAAGGGAAAGATGGGCACCCAAAAAGATAGGGGCGCGCAAGTATTGAAGGTCGTGCAAGTCCTGCGGCGGCGCGCAAGTATTGGTCGCGCAAGTATACTTGCGCGACATAAGGGATACTTGCGCGATTTTCAACCAGAGTTGAATTACTTGAGCGACTCTTTATTAAACCCTTTCCCATCCTCTTGAGGTTCTTCCAGAAGAGGGACGCGCAAGTTATATTGAAGGAATTAAGTCGGCGCGCAAGTGTTTGATAAGTTTCAACACTTAGGTCTTCCTTCTTCCCTTTAGATCTTCCATTCTAGGTAAGAAATTACCTTAGAAGTGTTCTGGAAGCTTTGAGAAGAGACTTGGGCGTCGGGAGCTTTGATCCGAGTTTCTGGGAAGAGATCCTCTCGAATGGGGGGCCCACAGGGTCTATTTATAGGCAAAAGAAGACCCCTGGCGGTTACTGGGCGGTTACCAGATCTGTCGCGCAAGTCCCTTGCACGACCATGAGGGGTCGCGCAAGTGTTGAGGCGGCGCGCAAGTATACTTGCGCGACCAAGAGGGAACTTGCGCGACCTCTGGGCAATGTTCTCCTTTTTCATCCCTTTGTCGATTTTTGATGTTTCTTCAAAGGATTAATCACTTTGAGCTCAAATATTCCCTTTTCCGAACTTTAGATTCCGTGACGAAAGGAGCGTCAACAGCCTCAATGAAAGGGGATTGAGACGAAGTCCTTAAAAAGATCATTTTTAAAATAAAATAGATCTATTATGTGTATTCACTATAGGTACACATAAAGAAAGTAAAAATACAAAATAGGACATAATAATATCATGACATAATTTGAAAGTAGGAGATTAACCCAAAGAATAGGAAGTGGGTTAAGAAGTTCTCTTACCTTGCGTCTTGTCCTGACTCGACCGTTCTTTAAACTCTTGAATAATAAACTAGAGTTAATTTATATTTAATTAAGAACCTTTTTCATGTTCATTATTCCATTTATATCACTTATTACCATGTTATTAACATTATTTAATTATTTAAGTTAATTACGGTCGTTTTTTCGATCTTTGGTACTTAAGTCAAAAATAAACTTCTTATAATTACAAGTTGTTCATGTGTTGAAATATCCATTATATCCAGAATTATATTCATGATGTAGATATCATATATATCATATATATACAGTATATACATTCATTCATAATGTCACGTAACATTTAGAGGTAAGAAATGAAATGCACCGTTCATGGAGACGGTAAGCTGTACGTACGCATGAACGCTACTTTCATTTCTATTTCGTATTTAATGGAATGAAATCATAATGATATAAATTTATAATATAATTACAGTATAATATAGTGTATAATACCATTTAATCCATCCTTTACACATCCCACATATGGAATTAACGATTCAAATCACTTTGAGGGGGCGGTAGTCCGCACTTCCTAAAATGAAATTATCGCATTTTACCCATAATGGAAATCATAAAGTATGCCATAAATGAGAAATACAGAAGAATAAGTAAAACATAAACATATTTTATATCATATATAAATATAGTGACATCTTAATGGCCACATTTGAAGGTGTTATATGAGTGTTGAACAATCATCGTTTCGTGAGGCAGAAATTCGCCATCCACAGAAACCGTATGTTCTTTAACCATTAGATGTAGGTGTGTGTAAGTGTAGCTCGAATCCTTCTTATAACAACATACTAGTATATTGAGGATACTGGTTTTGTTACAAAAGAAATGAATAAAAAGATTTTATGGGGTTGGAGTAGAAAAATAAAACAAAACAACATTAGAGAAGACATTACCTCAAAATCGGGTAACTCTTTTTGATTTGAGACAAAGGCTTCCTTGAGAAGCGTTCTGCCCAAAGTGAGGCTTCTAGGAGTAAGAGGGAGAATTTGGGAGAGGATTGGGGCAGAGGTTGGCCGAGGAAAATGGCTTGAAGGTGTGAATAAGTTGGGAGAGGTGGGGGCCTTTTATAAGTGGAGAGGAGGGGCACTCTTGGAAAGTAAAGAAAAGTCACTTTATTATAAAATGAGTTTCGGATTTTAGAGGTCCCACACTTATATAATTCGAGGCTAAGGTGATAAGGGTTCTAAATCTTCTCATCCAATAGGCTTTGGACAAGTGTAAGCCTTGGATTTGGCATTAGCTTCACATTTTATTTAAATCGTTAAATAATGAGGTCATCGCTGCATCATCATGATGTCATAAATAATTTAATTTATTTAATGTCTAAAAATTATAAAAAAAATACTATGATGTATGAAATCTTTTTATATTTCTAATGAATATTTATAATCAAAATTTGGACTTGTGTAACCCCACTTAAAAACTGTTTTAGTAAAACAACTCATGTTTGTGTCAATTTAATTTTAACATTAAATAAATATATATTAATGTCATTTTCCAACCCAAGTGGCTCCATGGGGTCCCCAAGTTGACCCATGGGTTTTCTTGGTCGGCCATGACTCATCCAATAGGAGTAGGACAAGTTTCAAGCTCATATCATATTATTAAAACATTGTTTTTACCTTAAACTACACTAATTACCTCTAATCGTGATTAAGAACTTAAGAGTTACTATTCACCAAAAAATTATTGTAATCTCATTGAACCACATTTTACTTCTTAATGACAACCATGTATGTCGGATTTTTGAAAATAAAATCACAGAAGTTGTAATATTTCATTTAAACAAAAAATCAGTTATTTAACTACCACTTAGTGGTTTCACTACTCATCAAAAATTGAAGTTTTTCAGAACAATGCCAAAATTTCACCCTAAGCTATAATTGATATTCCGAATTCAAAAATGATGTATATTTTACAAAATTCCAAACATATAAGTTTCATTAATTAATTTTATAATTAATTCCCGCTGTCACAACAGATAGAGTGTTTTTAAGAAACAATTTATATCAAAAGATTGGCAATTGTTTATGTCCAATTTCAATGTTAAATTAATTCTAATGACCGCCATTGGATAAAATGGTAAAAATATATTCTAATTATACTTTAAAACCACTAAATAGTATAATTTTTCACTATAAATTATTTTTATTTAAAAAGTTGTTTTTAAGTATTTTTCACTATTCATAAAAAATTAGAAGTTCTCAGAAAAATACCAAAAATTCAACATAGGCTAATTTCGATGTTCCGAATCCAAAAATGAAGTCCATTTTGATAAATAAAATTTATAAAATTTCAAAAAGTAGGTATTACTATTCATAGCGGCTAGTTTAATTAGTTGTGGTGTGTGTTAGAGCTCGAGGTTGCGTACAACACACGCTATTGCATTATTTGAAGGGAAATGTACCGTGGAAGCTTGGGGTGTTACAGGTAAACCATATAAAAACCCCCAATTTAAAAAAATGGAATCATGAACTCCAGGTCTCCAAAACCAATGTATAAGAAGAATCTAGGAAATAATATATGAAAGAAGAAGAGTAAAAATGTAGGAGGATAATATATTGAAGAGTAAACTCAAAATTTCTATAGATGACCCCTATAACTTCATAGTGGAAGAGGCACCATGTATTGAAGTGAACTATGTAAAGACTCGGAAATTTCAAGGTACTTTTTTTCTTAATTTTCTTTGGAATTTTACAAGAATGCAGTTTCTGACGGCGCCTGATTCCGAGGCCCGGTGTGCCCGGAATTAATTTCCGAAATTTGGCTCGGGTACGTTCAGTGAACGAGCGATCGGGAATTTCTATCTTTTGAACCAATGCCCGGAATCGAATTCCGATGGCACGGATGGAACCGCAGCGCCGGTAATTCCTTAGGAACTCCTATTCCGGAGTTGCGTTTACACGAGTGTTGATAATAAAAATTGTGGAAGTTTATTTTATAACTACACTACAATTTTTATTAACATACTCTAAGTGTTAGTTCATGGTGGAAGTTGGGTAACCACCCAACCTCCCTTGGGAGGTTATGAGGGTGGTGGGGCCCACACGAACCACACCTCTTCATATCCTCTAAAACCCCTCAACTCCCACTTAAATGTTTTTAACTTAGTTATAACTTATGTCTTAAATGAGTTGATTTTAATGTGGTGAGTTGTGTGAGTCTTTTGAATTTCAAACACTTGAATTTCAAAAGCCATGTGAAGTTAATTAAATAAGTGGAGAACTTATTTCATTTCGTTGGGTTGTGTTGTTTGAGAGCTTTTGGAAAGAAGGCTTAGAAGCCTTGAGGTTTCTTCATCCTCTTGACAAAGAACGCGAAGAACAATCGGACATCGACGAAGAACGCCACGTTCTCGGGAACCGTCTTCCGCGACGCCATATCCGCAATACCGACGACGTCTTCTTCCGCGACATCTCTTTTCGCGACGCCGAATCTCATCACCTCTTAAATCAAGGTAGGGGTTTTAACTTTTTAAAGTTATGTGGATCTCTCCTTCGAGCTTGAAGGTTTATATTTGTGGGGCCTTGATTCCAAATCTTTTTATTTAATTTAAAAGATTGTGAAAGTTTATCTTTCATTAAAGGCCGATTGTTAGCAAATAACGCGAGGGGGCTGGACCGCACGAACACGGCCGACCCTCCTCCTATTCATGTTGATTTTGTTGTGGATTGAAACGGGTGTGGCACGGTGTTGTCGCACTGCGCAGGATCATGCGGCAAGAAACGCGCGGCGCCGTCGCGCCGCGTCGTTAAATAATGAAAGGACGTGACGTCGTCGCACCGCGTCGAAGAAAGTTGAAGGAGTCGCGGCCGGAGCGGGGCCGCGGTGGAGGGGCGCGGTGTCGTCGCACTGCGCCGGTCAACGAAGGTCGCGGACGGTTCCGGGCCGCGGCGGAACGAGAAGACTGGCGGCCAGCCGGGCCGCCGGTGTCGGAAGCCGGAAGGGGGACCGGCCTTGCCGGTCCCGTTGAGGAAGAACCGGCCAGCCAGGTTGGGCCGGACGGAAGAGAGAAAACCGGGGGAAATAATTTCCCCCGGCCAGCCTTAATGGCCCCCCCATTATGAGGGGGGCCGGTTTCACAAAGGGGGGGGGGGGGGGGGCAGGCGGCCCCCCGTTTTCTCGAAGGCAGGCCCCCACGTGAGGGGGGCCGTTTTTCTTTAGGCGCGGCAGGTTGCCGCGCCGCCAGCTGAGGAAAGGCGGGGGCTTTGCCCCCCGCGCGCGGCACCCGAATGGCGCCCAGGCCGTGCCGCCGTGCCGGTCCGCGCTGCCGCGCCGGACCGGGTTTTCCGAGCCAGGTCGGGTCGTCGTGTCGGGTCGCCGCCCGGGGCGGGTCGACCCGGTTCGGCCAACCCAGGGGGGGTCGGGCCGGGTCGACCCGGCCCTAGACCCCCAATTTCGGACCACTTTTGGTCAAATGCCCGTATCTTGGGCTACGGGTCTCCAAACGACTCGCCGTTAGTGGCAACGCAATCCTTGGATCGAGATGGTCGTTTCGGTATACTATACTCAAGGTGCACCTTCCTTTTCGGGAGCCTACGTGGTTAAAACTCAATAGTTAATCGTGCTTGGCCTAGAGTAGAGATCAGGATGGGTGACCTCCTGGGAAGTTTCCCAGCGTGGGTGTGAGATGGAAAGGCCAATAACTAACAGAACGAGTGTCCGATTTACGCGCCGTCTATTTCGTTGAATTCCTCTTGATGAGATGAATCTTTTGGCATACTCCGCCCGAGGTTTGGACGCAGGTGGAGTACGGTCGGGTTGGTTTTGCTTTAAAACCCAACCGGGCCCCTGGAACGAAAAAGCCAATAACTCTCAGACCGGGCGTCCGATTGACGTGCCGTCTGTTGCGTTGAGTTCCTGTTGACGATACGGAACTTTTGGCATTCTCCTCCCGAGATTTGGATGCAGATGCATAGTGGCCGGGTTGGATCGCACCGAAATCCAACCGGGCCCCTGGAACGGAAAAGCTGATATCTTTCTGACAGAACGTCCGTTTGACGAACCGTCAGCAGCGTTGGTGATCTCGTTGAGAAACGGTCCCTATGAGTATACCCTATGAGAGTTCGGGGTACAGTTGAGATACAGCTGGGTTTGGTTCGCTCACAAAACCAACCGGGCCCCTGTGACGAAAAGTCTAATAACTCACAGACCGGGTGTCCTCTTGACGCGCCGTCTGTTGCGTTGAGACCCCTATGACGAGGCGGTCATTTGAGATACTTCTTCGTGGGACTTTGAGATACTTGGAGTATCGACCTGTAGCTCGTGGAGCAGACCCTCCCAGTGACGAGCGTGTGGAGTACGGAGACCGTGTAACTGGATGTGACCTGACGACTGCTTGACCGACTCGACTTGGAGTCAGTCGACTAGACCAGTGGACGGAGCACTACTTTCTGAGGTGCAGACCCATGGCGGACGGAGCACTACCTGTGTGACAGTGCAGACCCGTGGTACTCGTCCGGAGAGTACCTCAGTAGGCTAATAGGGGGTGTGCACTACTGTGTTTGGGTGACATACCTCGGCAGGAAGCACTACTGTTTCTGGGTGGATGACCTGCGGTACTCGACAGGAGGAGTAATTCAGAAGTCTTAGGTTAGTGAGCAGTACCTCGGAGTCGTGACAGGACCACAGTACACTCTAGAGACGGAGCTCTTCAGCAGTTACGGTTTCGATAATGAAAATCCTGGTTTGAGTTGAGACTTTTGACCTTGTGTTTACCTCATGATTGAGATGGGTCACTTGCTAACTTAGGTATATGTATGGGAATATACCCGGTTAGTGGTTATCGGTTGATTTCACAATCCTTCTGTTTCCTCATGATTGAGATGTGTTACTTGATAACTTAGGTATATGTATGGGCATATGCCTAAGTAGAGGTTATCTGTTGAGATCTTCTTTGTGGTTATCCTTGTTGGTTTAGTGAGACCATGAGGGTCTCGGGGTCCCTACTGAGTATCGTTATACTCACCCCTGCACGGGCTATGCCCGAACCTCGTTGTGTTGGTTGCAGACGACGGGCAGTGCTGATAGAGGCCGAGTGTTTGAGGACTGGATGGTACCTGAAGGTGGACTATACGACGAGATGGTACCCGGAGGAGGACCTCACGACGAGACGGTACCCAAAGATGGACGTGACGACGAGGCGGTACCCGGAGGTTGACCACTGGGCGGGACATACTCGGAGCAGACGACGAAACCCGAGGAGCAGAAGAGCTATCTGTACCCACCCTTCAGGTGGGATTTCCAGTGGACAGCTCGACGTAGCAGCTTTACTTTTCAGTTGCTGTTTTCCCTTTCGATTTTTACTTTACAGTTGGGCTTGTATTTCCGGCCCCCTTTTTTTTACTTTCCGCACTTACTGTTGTACTCAGTTTTTACTTAGTGTTTACTTCTTCCACTTGTACTTTGTGTGATTGTTTACTTTACAAAGGAAATGCCTTCCCTTTTTACCGGGATTTAAGCCTTGGTGCTAGTCGCCATCCCCTGGCCTATGGAAGGCGGGCTTGGGGTAGTCACGGCATGGGCCCCGAGGACGAGTCATGACAAATTGGTATCAGAGGAGTTCGGTTCTACCACCGAACTTATAACTCTGATGTTTCTTTCTATGAAGCAATAGTGTTGAGAGTACCGAGTGTGGTTTTTAGTTCAGGGAGTCCAGTGTTGGTGCGGGCGGCCGACGTATCCATACACTAGGACCCTGACAACTGATTTCCGAATTTGTGCACGAAAACACTAATTGCGTGTGTGTTTTCAAAGGTTTTCCCTTAAAACAGCTCAAACCAGGTCAGCTCACCAGGTATAAACGTTTGACCGTGTCACGATGTTTCTTTCAGAATGCCTTTTCACGGACGACCAGCTAGTTCCTCGAGAGTGGTACGTACTGACAGCCCGCCGAGCGACGAGGCCTCAGTACAGGGCCCTATCCCAGTTGAGGCACTAGCGGAGGCACCAGCGGTACTGCTACCCGTTGGGCCACCGATGCCACCATCCCCAGCAGTAGGCGATGCACGACGCTTGAGCGCACTGCACGAGTTCCAGCACCAGAGACAACCCAGGTTCTGGGAAGAGACGGACCCGCAGGAGGCTGAGGTTTGGCTGGAGGCTGTGGTGAGAGTCTTCAGGCTAGTGGGGACGCCGGCAGACTTCATGGTGAGCTTTCCTACCAGCCTCATTCAGGCAGCAGCAGGCAGGTGGTGGAGCCACTTGTTTCAGTTTTGCGACGGGTTGAACTTCGCATGGGAAGACTTCGAGACCTTATTCAGGGTGGAGTTTCTGCCAGTAGCTCTACACCCCGAGCGTGTACAGGAGCTTCTGCCTTTTCCGCGTATTTTTCGATCAGTAGCCGAGTCATCTGTGGGTAGTAGACAGATGATGCAGAGGTCCAGGAGGACCAGACTAGCAGTTGGACGATCTCGGGTTTTAGGACCGGTGGTGCGGGACACCCGGGGTGGGAACAGAGCTAGGCGTGCCAGAAGCAGGTTGTGTTAATCATGCGGCGGAAAGGGTCACTTGGCACGTGACTGTCCGACTCCTCGTACAGTTGATCTGCAGGCGTTGGAGGAGCCACCGAGCCAGAAGCAGTGACGAGTGCTTGAGCAACAGCCGAGCAGTGGACAAGGCAGTAGATCTCTGAGAGCAGGTGGGCAGGAGAGGAACTAGTGGATACGTCCTTTGTACTTCTAGTTCCATGTTTCATTTGTATTCGTGTCTTTGTACTATGAGATGCAATAATAAAAAGACACTTATCTTTGTTTTCTTTACTGTCCTTTTGTTTGGTTGAAACTAAGTGGTCCCGGTTAAACTGTTCACTTGACCCTCACTTTTGAGATTTCTACTGGAGGGGACCTAGTGACCTCACACTGATGCCGACAGTGTGACTCGACCCTTGGAGGCGAGAGTGACAGTTGGATCTCTTAGTAGTTACGTCGAGGCCTTACGATGTCATCCATGACATGAATGCATCATTGATGTCAGGATTGACTATATTAGGCAATGAATGTGGTTCATCTAGGGGATGAGACCAGATTTCTCTTATCGGCAAAGAAGAAATCATAGCAGCTCTTGTGAGACTAAAGGAGGTGCAGTTCATCTAGGAGAGGATGAAGACTGCACAGTGTAGTAAGAAACAGGGAACTGGTGCCAGTCTTAGAGACTCGGGCGTGTTAAATGTTTCAAGAAGAGGAAGCTTTAAATAAAGATGAGTCTACGAAGCGGCAGACGTGGAGGCAGAGCTAGGAGAGCAGCATGAGGTGCTGTACATCTTAACATGCTACAACCACCCGCCTTAGTTATCCCCGCCAAGATCAGGGAGCTGGAGGGCGATGAAAGAATGCGGCTGCATGCGGTCAAGGAGTGTGACCCAATGGCTCTAGAAATGATTCAAGGGACAGTCTGTGTCCACTACTAGCTGTTGTATTAACAGACGTCGATATGAATCATTCCTCGCTTTCACAAATCTTGTTCCAGACCTAGAGTTTCCGGTAAGCCGTGGACTTGACCCTCACGTCTGGAGATACCTTGGGAGGAGACTCGATAATCACACTTACGCCGATGGTGTGGTCAGACCCTCGAGGCGAGAGTTTCGGTTGGATTCTCTTGGTGGCAGCGTCGAGGCCTTACGACGTTAGTTTGAGTATGGAATGGGCAATAACTGTTCATACTCAAATTGACGGTTTTAGGCAAACGTCGGGATGGGTTTTCCTTGGTCGGCGGAAAAGGAAACCCCAGGCAGCGCAGGGTAACTCTTCCACAGGAGGGTGAGACCGATCACTCTTGAGTCGGTCAACCTTACCCACGTGGTAGCAGCCTTTCGAGTTCCAGTTCTAATAGAAAATGGAGACCTCTAGAGTTCGAGGTTGATGATCACGTCCTTATACGGGTCTCACCTCGACGAGGTTTATGGAGATGTGGCCAAGGCGGCAAGTTATCTCCGGGGTTCAGCGGACCTTCTTAGGTCCTTAGCTGGGTAGGCGGGGTGGTTTACCGCTTGACCCATTCACCGCAGTTGCACCAGGTGCACGATGACTTCCACGTATCTCAACTGAGGAGATACGTGCTCGACCCTTCGCATACCATCGACCATGAGAGGCAGGATGATGGCGATGGGGTGTCTTTCACCGAGACTCCAGTGGGGATCAAGGATCGACAGGAGCAGATCATACGAGGACGATCGATTCCTTGGGCGCACTTTCTTTGGCAGTACTGAAACCTCCAGGTGAGCACATAGGAGTGGAAGGCTCAGATGCGTGCTCTGTACCGCTTTTGTGACCCTAGTTTGTGTTGAAGCTTTACGGGGACGTAAAGCCCTGAGGTGGGAGTAATGTAAAGATCCGAATATTTCAAGGAAAATTTTTTCTTAATTTTCTTTGGAATTTTACAAGAACGCAGTTTCTGAAGGCGCCTGATTCCGAGGCCCGGTGTGCCTGGAATTAATTTCTGAAGTTTGGCTCGGGTACGTTCAGTGAATGAGCGAGCAGGAATTTCTATCTTTTGAACCGATGCACGGAATCGAATTCCGAGGGCACCGATGGAACCGCAGTGCCGGTAATTCCTTAGGAACTCTTGTTCTGGAGTTGCATTTACACGAGCGTTGATATTAAAAATTGTGGAAGTTTATTTTATAACTACACTACAATTTTTATTAACTTACTCTAGTTGTTAGTTCATGGTGGAAGTTGGGTAACCATCCAACCTCCCTTGGGAGGTTATGAGGGTGGTGGGGCCCACACGAACCCCACCTCTTCATATCCTCTAAAACCCCTCCACTCCCACTTAAATGTTTTTAACTTAGTTATAACTTATGTCTTAAATGAGTTGATTTTAATGTGGTGAGTTGTGTGAGTCTTTTGAATTTCAAACACTTGAATTTCAAAAGCCATGTGAAGTTAATTAAATAAGTGGAGAACTTATTTCATTTGGTTGGGTTGTGTTGTTTGAGAGCTTTTGGAAAGAAGGCTTAGAAGGCTTGAAGTTTCTTCATCCTCTTGACAAAGAACGCGAAGAACAATCGGACATCGACGAAGAACGCCACGTTCTCGGGAACCGCCTTCCGCGACGCCATACCCACAATACCGACGACGTCTTCTTCCGCGACATCTCTTTTCGCGACGCCGAATCTCGTCACCTCTTAAATCAAGGTAGGGGTTTTAACTTTTTAAAGTTATGTGGATCTCTCCTTCGAGCTTGAAGGATTATATTTGTCGGGCCTTGATTCCAAATCTTTTTATTTAATTTAAAAGATTGTGAAAGTTTATCTTTCATTAAAGGCCGATTGATAGCAAATAACGCGAGGGGGCCGGACCGCACGAACACGGCCGACCCTCTTCCTATTCATGATGATTTTGTTGTGGATTGAAACGGGTGTGGCGCGGTGTCGTCGCACTGCGCAGGATCATGCGGCAAGAAATGTGTGGCGCCGTCGCGCCGCATCGTTAAATAATGCAAGGACGTGACGCCGTCGCGCCGCGTCGAAGAAAGTTGAAGGCGCCGCGGCCGGAGTGGGGCCGCGATGGAGGGGCGCGGTGTCGTCGCACCGCACCAGTCAACGAAGGTCGCGGCCGATTCCGGGCCGCGGCGGAACGAGAAGACAGGCGGCCAGCCGGGCCGCCGGTGTCGGAAGCCGGAAGGGGGATCGGCCTTGCCGATCCCGTTGAGGAAGAACCGGCCGGCCAGGTTGGGCCGGCCGGAAGGGAGAAAACCGGGGGAAATAATTTCCCCCGGCCAGCCTTAATGGCCCCCCCATTATGAGGGGGGCTGGTTTCACAAAGGGGGGGGGGGGCAGGCGGCCCCCCGTTTTCTCGAAGTCAGGGCCCCACGTGAGGGGGGCCGTTTTTCTTTAGGAGCGGCAGGTTGCCGCGCCGCCAGCTGAGGAAAGGCGGGGGCTTTGCCCCCCACGCGCAGCACTTGAACGGCGCCCCGGCCGCGTCGCCGTGCCGGTCCGCGCCGTCGCGCCGGACCGCACCGCCGCGCCGGCCTGCGCCGCCGCGCCGCCGGCCGGGCCGGGTCGCCGCCCGGGGCGGGTCGACCCGGTTCGGCCGACCCAGGGGGGGTCGGGCCGGGTCGACCCGGGCCTAGACCCCCAGTTTCAGACCACTTTTGGTCAAATGGCCGTATCTTGGGCTACGGGCCTCCAAACGACTCCCCGTCAGCGGCAACGCGATCCTTGGATCGAGACGGTCGTTTCGGTATACTATACTCAAGGTGCACCTTCCTTTTCGGGAGCCTACGTGGTTAAAACTCCATAGTTAAGCGTGCTTGGTTTAGAGTAGTGATCAGGATGGGTGACCTCCTGGGAAGTTTCCCAGGGTGGGTGTGAGACGGAAAGGCCAATAAATAACAGATCGGGCGTCCGATTTACGCGCCGTCTATTTTGTTGAATTCCTCTTGATGAGACGAATCTTTTGGCATACTCCGCCCGAGGTTTGGACGTAGGTGGAGTACGGTCAGGTTGGTTTTGCCTTAAAAACCAACCGGGCCCCTGGAACGAAAAGGCCAATAACTCTCAGACCGGGCGTTCGATTGACGTGTCGTCTCTTGCGTTGAGTTCCTGTTGACGATACGAAACTTTTGGCATTCTCCGCCTGAGATTTGGATGCAGATGGATAGTGGCCGGGTTGGATCGCACCGAAATCCAACCGGGCCCCTGGAACGGAAAAGCTGATATCATTCTGACAGAACGTCCGTTTGATGAACCGTCAGCGGCGTTGGTGATCTCGTTGAGAAACGGTCCCTATGAGTATACCCTATGAGAGTTCGGGGTACAGTTGAGATACGTCCGGGTTTAGTTCGCTCACGAAACCAACCGGGCCCCTGGGACGAAAAGGTTAATAACTCACAGACTGGGCGTCCGCTTGACGCGCTGTCTGTTGCATTGAGACCCCTATGACGAGGCGGTACTTTGAGATACTTCTTCGTGGGACTTTGAGATACTTGGAGTATCGACCTGTAGCTTGTGGAGCGGACCCTCTCAGTGACGACCGTGCGGAGTACGGAGACCGTGTAACTGGCTGAGACCTGACGACTGCTTGACCGACTCGACTTGGAGTGAGTCGACTAGCCCAGTGGACGGAGCACTACTTTCTGAGGTGCATACCCATGGCAGACGGAGCACTACCTGTGTGACAGTGCAGACCCGCGGTACTCGTCCGGAGAGTACCTCAGCAGGCTACTAGGCGGTGTGCACTACTGTGTTTGGGTGACATACCTCGGAGGGAAGCACTACTGTGTCTGGGTGGCTGACCCGCGGTACTCGACAGGAGGAGTACTTCAGCAGTCTTAGGTTAGTGAGCAGTACCTCGGAGTCGTGACAGGACCACTGTACACTCTAGAGACGGAGCTCTTCAGCAGTTACGGTTTCGATAATGAAAATCCTAGTTTGAGCTGAGACTTTTGACCTTGTGTTTACCTCATGATTGAGATGGGTCACTTGCTAACTTAGGTATATGTATGGGCATATACCCGGGTAGTGGTTATCCGTTGATTTCACAATCCTTGTGTTTCCACATGATTGAGATGGGTTACTTGATAACATAGGTTTATGTATGGGCATATACCTAAGTAGAGGTTATCTGTTGAGATCTTCTTTGTGATTATCCTTGTTGGTTTAGTGATACCTTGAGGGTCTCGGGGTCACAACTGTGTATCGTTATACTCACCCCTGCACGGGCTATGCCCGCACCTCGTTGTGTTGGTTGCAGACGACGGGCAGTGCTGATAGAGGCCGAGTGTTCGAGGACTGGACGGTACCTGGAGGTGGACTATACGACGAGATGGTACCTAGAGGAGGACCTCACGACGAGACGGTACCCAGAGGTGGACGTGACGACGAGGCGGTACCCGGAGGTGGACCACTGGGCGGGACATACTCGGAGCGGACGGCGGGACCCGAGGAGCAGAGGAGCTATCTATGCCCACCCTTCAGGTGGGATTTTCAGTGGACAGCTCGGCGTAGCAGCTTTACTTTTCAGTTGTTGTTTTCCCTTTCGAGTTGTACTTTACAGTTGGGCTTGTATTTCCGGCCCCTTTTTTTGTACTTTCCGCACTTACTGTTGTACTCATTTTTTACTTAGTGTTTACTTCTTCCGCTTGTACTCTGTGTGATTGTTTACTTTACAAAGGCAATGCCTTCCCTTTTTACCGGGATTTACGCCTTGGTGCTAGTCGCCAGCCCCTGGCCTATGGAAGGCGGGCTTGGGGTAGTCACGGCATGGGCCCCGAGGATGGGTCGTGACAAACTAGGATCCCCCTTGAGATACATGTGGAAAATGATGTGAAAAGGGGAGATTTTGAGTTAAAATAGATAATGGGAAAAAGTTAAAATCACATATTTATAAAAAAAACCATGGTTGGTATCATATTCTTCCAAACCATGTATCATGCATGAAAATTATTCCCAAAGAGTATAAGATGTATGGTTTGGGCCACATAGTTTTAAAAATGATTCAACTAACCATGTGGTTGATATTATTATTCCCTACAACGCCGAAAAGTTTTCAGAGGGACAAATGAAAGTGAACCTAACCATGTGGGAATCCCAGTTCATCTTATTTTGTAATATGGTCTATTGGGGGATATATAATGATTTACCCAAACTGTTAACCATCGTTTCTTCCCTCCATATCTATCTGAAAAATCTAGTTCTAGTGTAAAAACACTAATAAGGGTGGAAAAATAAAAATGAAATAATAAAATAAAAATATAAAATTGAAGTGTTGTTTCAAGTTTATGTGTGAAAATTCTCCCCACAATGATAATTTTTACCCCCATATACATTAAAAATTTACAACTGATAATCTCAACATGATCACATGGACTAATAATTTAGATAACACACCCAAAATCAAAGAACCGAGAAGAAAAAAGATTTGATTCAAAACAGAAAACTTAGAAGTTCCAAAATAGTTAATTAAAACATACTAAAAAGTTGAGAAAAATATACAAGCCCTCATATTTCAAAATTAATAATTAAAGAAAATAACACAATGAACACAAAAGATAAATCACTAAATAATATTTTCATAGTTTGTTTGGGATATCAAACAGAATCTAAAACATGATCCACAATCCTAGATCACCGAACTATAACGATCAAGGTTGGGTAGGAACGAACAAGGAATTTCCCCATCAGGAAATCCTGTAACGAAGGTTCACCATGAGATTTTTTATATTCTATCCTCCCCAAAAATATAGGACTGTATAAGAGAAAATAAATTGAATTTTGTAATAACTAAAAAACCTTTATGATAGATAAAATATATGATAAAAAATCACTAAACCATAAATAACCCCACTTCATAATAAGATTTATAATTTCCCCAAAAGATACTCCAACAAAGTATATATTTTTCCTGAAGGAATAGAAATTGTTGAGAAGACCAGTAAATAAAATTTTGGAAAAATCACAAAAGCTTCCCAAGAAAAACCACCAAAACCCATCCATTCTTAAGACTATTTAAAACTATATAAGATATCTTGAACAAAAACACCCTAAAACCATAAATTCATTGTAAAACGATGATCTAGAAGGGATGCTAACATGAATTAAAAAAAACTAGTATGAATTTATTAGAATAAAAAGATAATATATAACCAATAATTCCCCAAAAAAACATTTCTCAACAAAATCATAATGGGTTCCAGTCTCAGTTCAAATAGAAAAAACTTGATCTATCTCCCGAATCACACGCCACTAAAGACGAAAAATGATCAAAATAATCATAGAACCATTCAAATTCATCCCAAATACTCTTTAATGACTTTCCTAATAAAACAATTGATAAAAACACTAGGTAATTCACCTCATCAAAATTGATAATAGTAAAAAAAATTTGGGAAACCTAAGGAGTTGTAACTATAGAATTCCCTAAATAAAAAGTGTTCAAAATTTCCCAAATTATTTCGACCACCTAAAATATGACAAGATCAAAGAACTAAATGATGACCATCACTGATTTCCAAACCCAATATTAACCTATAAGAAGAATCTAATAACTACATGGACAATTCATCCAAGCATTATTGTGGCTTTTCTAAGGAATAATCAAAAAATAAAAATGAGTAAATATGAATAAAAACATAACTTAATAAAAAATACCCAACTCATTCCCAAGTAAATAGTCCAAACATAAATCACTATTTCAAAAATACCCCCAAAATTACATAGAATAATAATTCCAAAATGGATATCCCAAAAAACACCCAAGGTACACACCTAATAATAGTTACTTGTCAAAAGATTTAAATTCTATTTTTCAAATGAAACAATGGAAAAGAAAAAAATAAAATCCAAATTAAACACTCACAAATTGTATCATAAGAAATTCCAAATATGTTTCCACACCCATATACACAATAAACATCAAATTAATTATGCTATTA
This sequence comes from Viscum album, assembly GCA_963277665.1. Classification (NCBI taxonomy): domain Eukaryota; kingdom Viridiplantae; phylum Streptophyta; class Magnoliopsida; order Santalales; family Viscaceae; genus Viscum; species Viscum album. The sequence continues at coordinate 1,739,870,338 of OY728128.1, read as the reverse complement.
TGAACATTACACAAGAATACCAACAGATTCAAACATTTATCTGAAATATCAAGGGTCATGAAAAGAGTGAATCCATGTCATACAATTTCATTAATAATATAAATATTTCTTAAAATTAACTCTTTGGTTCTCCAATTTTTTGTGCAAATATGATTTTTTTCCACCCAAATTCCACAAAACAATTCAAAATCCCATGTAAATTTCCATTTCATTTTTTTAACATCCTAATATTTTTATCTTTGAAAACCTACATTTATAAAAAAATAATAACTTTAAACTCCAAAACTACAATAAAAAATATTTTAAACAATTTATAAGGATAAATGTATAAATCCAACACTCAAAAAAAATATTATTTTTTATGTTACAACTATTAATAATTTTTTTGATTCATAGTTTGGAAAACCATGCAACACCGATTTAAATCACACTAGAGGTTAATAGAGGTATCATAACAGTCTATGCTTGGTTTTACAGACCATGAATAGCAACCACACACCCTATAAATCGGATAAAAAATCAGTATACGATTTTTAGATTCATAAAAGGAAGAATATTGTATAAAAACACATGAGAACAATGTTTGGATTGGAAACACAAATATACCTGACAACCCTGGCATTTCAGGAATCCTTCATAACATATGTTCATTAAGAACCTAATGAAACCATATACTTGAATAGTAAAAATCATTTCTCCAAACTACTAGAAACCCCAAAATGGCATGGGCCAACATGTCCGGGTATTATTTTTTCATGGTCCAAATGAATAGGGCACCTGATGCAGCTTGCAATAAGTTCTAATAGGATTTATAGATCCTTCCTTGATAGAAACCAGTTCTACACATCAATAAAAAAATAAAGTTGGAATGAATTAAGCATTAAAATAATTGATAATAAAAAAAATGTGAACAATGGAATCTAAAAATGAAATAAATAACCCTATATATCTCTATAAGACCCTACGGGTCACCACTAACTACCCAAAAAAGGTCACTCTGAGAGAGAGAAAATCCAAGTTCAACCTAAAATTGAAAAATGATACATATATTAAAAAGAGAACCCAAATTCTAATATGGGGTTCTAAAAGAGAAAACATTCCATATTACTTCTTTTTAACATTTAAACTATTTCATACTAGTTTGAAATGTAAATATATAATCATATGGGTTGAAATCTATTTAAAAACAAGTGTTCTATTGATTTTTTCTAAAATATTGACCGTTTTTGTTGGAATTTATTTTAAATAATTATAACCCATCCTGACACCCATTTATGTAAAATATAATGCAATTAAATAAATATTTAATTAAGAAAAAATAACATTGGAAAAAATCCCATTAAAATTTTAAAATTCATAGGATAGTAGTGTTTAGGTAAAATGACTACCATTTGATGTTAGGATATTGTTAAGATGTCTTAGGACTAAATCACATACATTCACATAATCAATCACTATTAATATCATTTATGCAAAATCAAAACTCCAAAACAACCTATGACACCCTCACTGGGTCAATCGAGGTGAATATCCTACAACCAGAGTGAGTCTAACTTTGTGATACTAGTCAGAGCATAATAATAAATTAGTGTTGCATGTATACCAATATCTCCCCTCTAATAAAACAAGTATTCCAATGATGTATAAATGGATGTGAGTTTTTTCAAATTAGTATATGTAGACATGTCAAATAATTTTAACCAAAATGATCATTCCACTTTCTAGAATTCAAATTCCCTTACTAAGATAAAACACTTTTGTAGTTACACAAAAATTCTTAAGGCCCTTACCATACATACATCATAATTGACAAATTTATAAAATAAAATATTTCAAATAAATGGGGCTTTCTATAAGAGGGGTTTTTATTTCGATAAAAACTTTCAAAATGACAACTAGGCCTTATCATTTTAGTGTAAATCACTTTTCTTACAAAAACCATTTTCCCTCATATATTTCATGTTCCAAACCACATCAATCATATAAAAAAATCTTTATTTATATATATTCACCCATTATCTCAAGGAACATATTCATTCACCATGATTGAACATGAAAAATGTGGGTACCTATAAATAAATACATATTTATACATGTATATGTATGTAAGTCACATTTTACAAGATAATTGATCACAATACCCTAATGGGTTACTATAAAGACAATACATTCCATTTATACCTTTTATGAAAACCATTATGAAGATAGAAAAAATATTTCCAATTATCATTTTCAACGTTATAACTCCATTTTAAAATTAAAAAAAATTTATAGAGAATTATATTTCATTGTATGGTTAAAAAAAGCCTTAATTAGAGAAACCCATGATCGAAAATTTGGGGAAACATGAAAAATTTGTGATATTACTTTTTATTTTAAAACAAAACATTATATATTATATAATATTGAAAAAAAGGAAAAAAAATTAAATAACAATGAAATCATTGTTTTAAAATAAAATTCACAAATGTAGGGTAGAATACATCAAAATATGTTGACTTCATTGATAAAAACTCAAATACTCCCCACATAATTTGAATGATGAAAGTGGATCATATAGAAACCCTTGCATTCCAATTTTCACAATATATAAGAAAGAAATCATGGAACCTTGGTCACCCAAACCATGGTATAAAAAGAATTAAGTAAAAATAGAATAAATAAGAAAAGGAATAAGCTAATTGGAGATTAACATTAAGAATCAACAAAAAATATGTAATGGAGACAAATATTTTACCATAGAGTAAGAGTTTTGAATGGAGGAGGAAAAGAAGGATCATATCGAGTAAAATGTGACAATAGTGGATAAAGGGGAGAAATTTGGTATTGAAATTTTAGAGGGTAAAATGGAAAAGTTATATGTTTAAAGAACCTACAGATGTTGTATGGTTTGTTAGTAGAGCCTTCCATACTGTACCACAACTATATGGGTACTTCTAACCCAACAATGAGAAGCCACACAGTTTTAGACACATAGTTTCAAAAACCATGTGCCTAACCATGAGAGACCCTTATGGATTCTTCTCTAGGATTCAATAACATCAAGTGGGGTATGCATGACCAGGTTCCAAACTCTATAGGCACACCAATACTTCTTCTAAGATTTCATAAGTTTTTAAGGGTTGGGGCACAGATACCACTAACCATGTTCCAACCATCTACCTCCCTTGTATTCAAAAAAAATCCAATTCTAGGGGAAAAAACAAAAACGATTTGAGAAACAAAAAATAACCAAAATGTGAATAAAATAAGAGAGTAGTGTTGAGGTATGGTTTGACACTTTTTATACCCAATATCCTTAAACTATCACCATCATCATGTCCAAATCAAAACAATAAATATATCACAATATAGTTATGCATGAAATATATTCATCATGGATACAACGTTTAAAATCATAGGAAATACCTCTTAAAATGGTTGGAAGTTACTTGTATCACCTCATTTCTATGTCCATATACTATAGTATTAAATGTAATTAGAAACCTATAATCAACCATCATGCTAAACATAAACAAAAAAAATCAACACATCTACTCATATCCAAATTTAATATAATCAATCATCTTAAAATACATCACTACAATCACACCAAAATTAATCCACTTCCCTATAATCCAATTATAGGTAAAAGTAAATAAGATAGACCATATTGTAGTTCCTAATTTACTTTTTTGTACATCACCCAGAAAAACACCATTCTATATAATATGTTATTATGAAAATTTAGATCATTAATATCTTTACCTCTGATTAACATGCATGAACCCCATTATGAAAAACATCATCATCTCAGCAATCATCACTTATAGTGCACTAAAACTTGAAGTAAAGAGAGCTTGTGCATATATTCCAACCTGAAGGCATTACATAACCTGAAAATTCCACCATAACTACTTGTGAAATATAACCAAAATATATCTAAATGATGCATATATTCTATTCTTGTTCCATTAAATACAATAAATATTTTACCACATCATCTCACCCACTCCAAGACATGTCCCCACAACTACGTCCAAAATAATATAAAATATAATAATAATCATGAATCAAAACAATATTATATAAAATCAAAACATCATCCAACAATACAAATATACCTAATTATGATTAACACTACAATAAAATATTAATTCTTCCAATTCATCATTTGATTTATATATTAATTTCCAGAAATCATCCCCAATAATTAAAATAATTAATATTAAAACATCTAATTTTTAATTTTTTTAACAACCAATCATTATTCATTTCCAAAAATTATCATTTTAATTAACATTATATTCCTCTTGTAATTATATCTCATAAATATTATATTCTAAACCACAATAAAGTCTATTTTAAACCCATAAAATAATTTAATATACTTATATGAAAATAAAATAACCAAACACTCTAAAAATAAAACAACATTCAACTAAACAATTCAAAAATCCTATTACAACATACTAAAAATGTAATATAGAATAAATCATGGTATTAATCATAAAAAAATTCATTAACATAGATTCTATGTTATGTTTTCAATAATTTTTTTCATTATAACCTTATTTTAGTAATTAATATGACTTCATGGTTTTCATGATTTCTAGTGATGAAAATTACAAGAAGCCACAACAACAAGCATACGTTATTGAAATAAATACATTATAATAGAAAAAATAGACAACATAACCAAATACAAAAATCCATTTCATCATTTTAATTAAATTAAAATTCTATTAGAGGAAAATTTTTCCATGTGCTCTCACAAACATGGTTTTTCGAAAAGTACAATAATTTTAAAAAACTTTTGGGACTTTAATTTTGAAAATCATATCATTTGGATTTGTTTGGAATCATATTGTTTCGTAAAAAATGAATATTAAAAAATATATATTAACTTTTCACATTTATGGTTCCATGGGAAGGATATATTTGTTTTTTAAGTGACCTAACCTGATTATGCTAATACCTTATGTATATTCCCATTAAATATTCATGATTACAAGGGAAAAAAATCATAAACGACAAAAGTGTTTAGTAGTCATGGTGAACTAGATACATAAATGAGTCTTCCATTACAAATTATGACACTAACTAGGACATAATTTTTTCTTCATGAATAAAATAAACCACACTTGTCATATCCTTTAATATCATTATTGGTATACTTATTTGAATCTAGGGGAATGAAAAAAATGGGGTTAATCCCAATTTCTCCGTAAGAGTCATGTAAAATATTGGTAACAATAAATAAATGAAAATGTTAAACGTGGAAAGGTAACAACATAAGAAACATGCCATGAAATCAGTAAACTAATAAGGAAGTGAATAAGAACTTTGGAAAGGTTAATAAATGAGAACACAATCTGTTAAATTATATAGGTAAGGAATAATCAATATTGAAAGGAAAATAACTGAAACAAATTTCATTTAACAATTGAACAGAGAATGAAAAGAAACAAGATATAAGGCCGAAGCAAAAAATTAATGTTTATAGTAATTGAATATTGAATGAAATAAATTATTTATTATTGGATATCATTTTTCCCTAGAACATGATACATTTACAATAATAACATTTCACAAGTAAATTTATAATACTACTATTAGGACATTTCAAAAGTCAGTTAAAATATGTGGGTAAAAACCAATCAATTCTTCTTAGAAAAAAACATGAAGGGTTTGTTTGAAAATAAATTAATCCCTTTAATCTACCTATAAATACAGTGTATTAAAATAAATATCCACCATACTATATCATTTATATTAAAAAAAATCTAATATATCAAATAATTGATTTAATTCAAAAAATATTGTGCATTTTCAAATATCTGTATTGAGTAAATGAAACTTATTTATAAATATTTACATATTAAATCAAATAAAAATTAAATTGAACACCATATTAAAAAATGGTATATGGTTTAGGAAATAAAAAATTCCACAATAAATTATTTGTATAATTATAGTAAATCCAACATTCAATGATCATATGAATTTATATAATTTAAGGGGGCTATAAAAAATAATCTAGGAAGTGAATGTGAATGTGATCCTTGGATAAATCTATCAAAAACATTCTAGAGGAATAATATGGATGGTATAAACTAATCAAATACCATGTGGAGTAAAAATAACAGGCTAAAATCATTTATTAATGAAAATATTATAAAAATTTCTTGTAAAAATATTATTGAGGAAAATATAAATTTAAAATTGAAAAAATATTTTAAGATCTTTTTCCTAAAAATAAATTTTTAAAAACAATTTATTAAAAATTTATCATTTTAAACATGTAAATGAATCTTTATAAAAACAATTATGGGTAAATTCTTACCTGCCATATAAAGAAAAAATAATTTTTCTTTTATATGATCCAAACTGTAGAAAAGTTCATTGTTTGGAAAGAAACATAAGTATTCCATTAAAAACATATTTAAAAGGAAAAAAGAGTAAATATATGTTTAATAATACAATTTTGAATGCTCAAAACCATTTTTGATAAACTTTTTAGAAATATTTATTTTTAGATGAAAATAAGTTCTCAAAAAAAAAGAGAAATGAAGTTAGGTTTTCCTAAAAAAACATTCTCAAAATCATTTTAACTACCAAATAGTGAAAAAATGGCACTATTACATCAACAAAGTCATTAATACAAATTTTATAAACAAAGTAATGTATTAATTAAGAAATTGTCTAATAAATTACATTAATGTAAATTCATGTGTAGCTAATTCTAAATAGAATTATATTGTGGTGTAAACCCATGAAAAATACATAACATTTATGTGAGAATAATTAAATGAATATATTATGTGTGTTTAAAATGTAAATCTACATAGAAGAAGTGTAAATAAAAATATATATAGTAAAATGTTATTAAACACATAATAATAGACTATTAAGGCTAACAAGGAAGTAATATAACCCAATGAAAAGGAATCGGGTTATGAAATTCTTTACAATGTGGTACCTTTTAATTCAAACCATTATAAAAACTAATTCTAATTAAAACTCAAAATAGCATGAAGACAAAATCATCCATGATATAATATATCAAAAATGGGTATTAGATACGCCATAAAAAGAAGTAAGTGTTGAATATGACATTTATCTCCATGATGTAAAAAGTGAGATGAAAATCCATTACCCTGTGTTTCCTATTTGGTGAACATAATTTATCATCATATATAATGTTTTTAAAAATGTAAATAACTTATACCGTAGCCATGATCAAAATTATAAAAATATATATTAACATCTTATAATATCTTATTACCCCATTTATTAATAATCCTTAATTATTTTCAGTATTTCTATTTTCAAATGCATAGTTTGTTGAGTTTTTTTACATTTTTTTTGTTCCCATTATATTGATCATGAATTAATCATATACGTAATTAAAACTTTGATATAAATGATATATATTTTCAGTATATATGTATATATAGTAATACCTAATATTTAGAGATAGGGAATGAAATTAACTATTCAAGGAGATGGTAGGTCGTACATACACATGAATGCTACATCCATTTATTTTACATGTTTAAAATAATAAAATTTAAATTATTTATAAGTTTAATATAAAATCATTATCATGTTTGTGTCTTATATTTCACATAAATTTATTAAAATGATCCATAATTAATTCTATGTATAACATTAATTAATCAAATCTCTCTACAGAGGAGATAGTCTACATAACCACAAAGGATATTTTCGTATCCCAAAAAAAAGGTATATGTGAATGCATGTGTAATATAAGTGAAAGACATCTTTTAATGAGGCAACAGTTCGCTATAACAGAATAATTAATTCATTACCTATTTGGAGTATTTGTTTTAAAGTGTTTGTAACACTATTATCATAACATAATACCATTATAATTATGATAATTATGTTTCTTTTTAATAATATAATAACAATAATTTAAGGTATCAATAGATAAATGAATCAAAAGTGATCATTGAAGACAATTGGATCTTATTTGGGTAACTCCTTTTGGGTAATACCAAATATAATCCTTGTGTGGATTAATAAAAAAATAAAGGGTTATAGGATGATTTTTTTGAATTTTCAATATTATTTGGGAAGGTTCTCGATGATCAAAATGGATTTTGATGTGTGAATAAGTAGGATTGGTGAGTGAATTTTTATATTGGAGGAGTATCATTTTCTCAAATTTATGAAAAAGGGAATTGTACCCCCATATGTTCATGTCATGTAACTCAAATAATTATCCCATTTAAATATATATAATTATATTTTTGAAATATTAATATTAAATATATTTTTTAATTATTTAAATGTTTTTCAACCCTTTTATTTAAGGTTTAGTCCCATATTATACTAATTTTTCTATAAATTGTAATAATAGATTTCATTTATAATCACTAATATATTCATGAAAAAATATATTTTTACCATATTAGCCTATATATATTTTGATTATTCTAAATATTTAATCTGTTTTCCCACCTTATAACCATATATGTGATTGAAATTAATTTAAATGTAATCCTATAGACAGAATAACAAATAGGGGTTTGAAGGAAAAAATGTTCAAAAGCATTAAATGTTTTATATCCAATTCAAATGTGAACTTTTTTCAAATGACCTAAATTTGAATAAATGATTTATTATTAATATAATTATATTTTTAACCAACAAAAATATACATTATCCTTATAAATAAATTAGATGAAAAAGTTGTTCTAAATTATTATTCGGTATTTTTCACTATTAATCATAAAATTAAACCCCACCAAAAAATATTAATTTCACTATAAGATGATATATATGTTATTATATAAATAATAATTTTAATTTTGAAATATAATAATTAAAAATGTTCGGAAAATTATTTTTAAAATAGGTGTTCCATTAGAAGGCGTCAAAACAACCTTTATAAAAATATATGCTTTTATATACAATATAGGGTTTGTTATTTTCTTAGGAATAAAAAATATTGGATGAATGTTAAAAAATAATATTTGATATCTAATATATAAAATATAAACTCTCATAATATAGTTAATAACATGTGTAAACACAAATTTTACCTCATTGTTATATCTTATTATATTTAATAATAATATTTTAACAATATATTAGTGTTTGATAAAAAATAGTCTAGCGTGTGATGTAAGCTATTGAAAAAAATTATGGTTGTGTGTGGTGAAATATAACTCTATATTTATTTAATTGAAATCTATATACTATATTAAAATTATTAATTATATGATAATGTCTAAATTGGTTATACTCAATCCAATTAAAGTTATTCCTTTATAACATTCGATGTGTTTCACTCTCTGCACGTTAAATAAATCATGTCATTGCAATATAAACTTTTTATTGGTAATAAATTGATTGATATATAATATGATGAAATAAAAAATTGTAATATTTTTTTTAAGAATTCATCTAGAGAAGTTATAATGTGAATTACAATGTCATATTGACTAACATATAGTTAGGTTTTTACCTAGGAGAAAATTAGAGGAATTTGAAAAAATGGACTCGGAGGGAAAGTGTAAATAATTATAGTTAGTGATTGAGGTCATTAATTAAAAACAACTGAATGATCAATGGAAATTTTAATTCCACAATTTAATAAATATCTGATGATCTAAAATCCCATTTGATCATCAAAAATTAGGGTATTAGAACAAAATTTTATTTATAAATATATTTGGTAATGTTTTTGAGGTATTTTACTGACTAAGAGTATATGGAAAAATTCTAATTGATCATATTTCAATAAATACAATTTTCATCATATTTTTCATTGAAAAATTTATAATTCTTCCATTACATCTCTAAAATGATTTCCAAAAATTAACTTTTAATTATGAAGTACTAAAATAAACTTTTATCCAATCTTAATACCCCTAGAAATTCATTATATTATCCTCTATGTATTTTTGAAAACCGATATGGTAAATAAATTATTAAAGAAACCTAAAAAGTGAGACTTCATGGAATTTATTAATATTAATTTGTTAACTTTTTTAACAAATAATAATTACACATTAACCAGGTCATCGCATATGTCTATGGTTGGTGAGAAACCCTAACCAATATTTAGTCAAGGGTTCAAAATCAACCACCTTTCAGAATATGATGGGTTGTCACATAACATGTGGTTTTTCATTTTTCTATACTATAATAATATATATTTAAAAATAAATATTTTAGACATCCTTTGAATTTATTATTTAAATATCATTTTGTGTATGGTTTTAAATATAACCTAAATACAGAAGTACTTATTCCAATTATCACCACATAGGTCCTTCAATTTTATAAAGTAAAATTTAGTTCAATAATTTCCATTATCTATTAAAATCCATCAAAATGTATTGTAATGAAAATGTGGATTATTCAATGAATATTTCCCATGAGTGTCAAACCTAGTGCCCAATAAAGAGAATTTTCATGTTTCATTTTGTACTTGAGTCAGGCCTAATTAACAGTCTCAGAGTTCTTATATCTAGGTATAATTTCTCCAAAACCACATACACTTATAATATCCACACATTGATTAATTTTTATAACTCCCGAAAAATATCTACCTTAAAAAAATTTATGATGTTCTTCTGTTATAATTCAAAAGGTGTACCACTATGTTAACTTCTCTAATATATGATTTCCAAAACATAGTTACCAAGGTTACTTCTAAACATTCATTGATTCCAACTATAGTGACTTGGATGGACTAAGACCTGAGAAAAATTCTACAACTATAACATAGTCATGATTACTAGGAATAAACTTATGGAGGAAAAAGTGTTCAGTAGTCTTGGTAAACTACATACAAACATCATTATTGTATTTCAAATGAATACACTAAATAAGACATAATTTATTTTTTATTAATGTTAAAATTATTCCCACTTATCATATCCTTTCAAATTTTTCTTAGTATACTTCATGGAATAATTGGGGAAGAAAAAAAATAAGGGTCAGCTCAAATGTTGAGTATGGATAAAGTATATTGTAAGCTGTAATGAATCAATGAAAATATTCAATATTGAAAGATAAAAATAGAAGAAACATTCCATATAATCAGTATACTAAGAATGATATTTGTAAAAAATATTAGTAAAAATAAATAATAAAAAATAACATTTATTTAACATGATTTAGAATATTCTACATATGAAGGAAAATAATTTTATCAAATTGCATTTAATCAATGAACTAAAAATGAAATGTATCTATTGATAATTTCTAATTGAAAATATCATGGATAATAATAAATGAATATTTAATGAATGAAATTCCTAATTATTGGAATTCAGGTTTCCTAGTCACATGAAACCATTACCACCAAGTCCATTCACAAGTCCGTTTAGAAAACTACTTTCAATAATGTTCAGAAAATAGTTTAAATATATTGGTAGAAACACATCTATTATGTTTAGAAACAAACTAGAGGGGTTTTTAGCAGCTAATTACATCTCATAAGACTACTGATGCATTATTTGGGTTGTTATAAATGGTCCTTAACCAATGTGTTGGATGTCCAAATCATTCATCATGTATCTAATAATCATTTTAATTCAAAATAAATAAGGCTTATAAGGTATTAATATTGAATAAAAGATTTTGATTTATCAATATATCCCTATTAAATGCAATAGAATTCACTATAAAAACTATATTCAAAAATGGTATATATTTAGGCAAATGAACATATCTATGATAAATTATATGGATAATTATGGGAAAGTTAATGTCTAATGATCATAAGATAGAGAATATTTTAAAACGAAAAAAAATTAACCAAAGTAAGTCAATGTTAATATTATCCTTGTCCAAATGAATTAGAAACTGTCTAGATGAATAATATGTATGGTATCAATATAATATGTCCTAATTAGAGTAAAACTAAAGTGTTTTGTTAATTGATGAATGGGAATATTATAAAAATATCATTTCAAAACATTCCTGAGGAAAATATCATTTTTATTTTGAAAAATATTTTGAATATAATTTTATTTTAAAATGACAAGAAAATCATTTTATTTTAGCAGCATCATTTTAAACATGAAAATGATGCTTCATATAAATGACGATAGTAAAATCTATACATTAAATGAAATGTAAAATAATATTCATTCTATTTTTTTAAAAGTATATAATATTTTCTTGTTCCGAATAAGAAAAATTGATTCCTTTAAAAACATATGTAAAAGTAATAAATGAAAAAAAATTAATTAATAAATAATTTTGGAAATGTGAAAACCATTTTTCATAACCTATTTAGATAAAAATATTTTTTGAAGAAAATCGATTCTATGGCTAAAGAGATAAATAATGTCGAGTATTCATTAAAAAAAAATTAAAACATTTATAGTACCAAAGAGTGAAAAAATGATATTATTTATTGATAAATATGATCAATAACCGTAGGATAATAAAATTAATTATTTAATTAATCAAAGTTAAAATTATTTACACTAATGTTTATTCAAGTTTAATCAATCCTAAATAAATTTAAATTATGAAGTAAACACTTCTAAAGACCATATCATTGATATGAGAATCAATCCATTACTATTTTATACTTTTTTAAAATGTAAATAAACAAAAAAAAATTGAAACAAAACAATGTATAGTAAAAAATGATTACAAACAAAATCTTATAATACTAATGACAATGAGAAAATAATAAAACCCAATGGAAACGAATCTAGAAACAAGATTATTTTCCAAATGATAAATTTTGTTTAAAATCCTCTTAGAAGAAATAATTTTAATCAAAACTCAAAATACCATGAAGATATAACAATTCATGATATAATATATCAAAATGGGTTGTCAAAACAGTATAAAAAGATGTATGTGTGAATATGACATTTATCTCAAAGCGGAACACAATTTCTATTTCATTTTAAAATTTATTAGAATGAAAATTAAATTATAAACATGTATATTATAATTCCAGTGTCATGTTTTTCATATATTTCACATAATTTTATTAAATCCATACTTAATAGAATCTATGTTTATCATTAATGAATCTCATCACTTTGATGAGGTAGTAGTCTAGTTGTCCAAAATTAATGTTATCATATCCCCACAATGTTGAACTGATGAAGTAATTTGTTATATATAAACTAAAGAAGTATAAATACATAATAAATATTATATATATCATATAAAACAATTTTTTCATAATAATTACCAAACATGATTGGTGGTAAAGAAAAAATGGATGACATCATTTCATGAGAAGGTAGTTCTTCATACACAAATGATTTGTTAATTACCGATTGGATGGATGTGTGTGAAAGTGTAGGTTAAAATCTTATAATAAAAAAATATGTATATTTATGATACTTTTTATTTATATTATCTATTAATATTAAAATTTGATGTTGAGGAGAGATAAATGAATCAATATTTATTATTGAAGAACATTGTATCTTATTTGGGTAACTTCTTCTTATTTATACCAACTGTATTCCATGGTTTGATTTATGGCCAATGGGAGGATTCTAAGATTAGGTTAGGGATGTTGAGTTATTATTAGGGATAAGTATAGATGATCAAAAGGTTTTGATATATATGAATTAGAGGGAGGAGTGAGTGCCTTTTTATAGTGGAGGAGGAGTGGCATTCTTGTAAATTTCTTAAAGAGATAATTCCACACACATTTTTATCATGTGTTGTTGCCCTAATAAAGAACCCACTTCAAGAAAAGGTAGGATACGATATAAATATAAATATATAATAGATTTTGGATATTTAAATTTTCCATTTTGGCACACATGATTAATGTTTTGTTTCCTTTTTAAGAAACTTTTTCTCCTAATCATTGTATTTAATCCTAGTTACATTCACTAATAATTTTCTGTAACAAATAATTTAAAAATATTATAAAATATAAGTCATTATTATCCCAAATACTGAATATATTTTTTAAAATTCAAACAAATTATGTTGAAGGAATTAATTTAATATTAATCCCATGAACTACAATGGCCCAAACTAATATCAATGGAATTTCTTTCTTCTAATTGTAATTTTATACTTTAAAAATTTCATAAAATCACATAGATATCATATTGAAAGTTATAAAAATGAATAATTATTGAGAAATAATTATTTATTGATGTTAAGGATCTAATAGTGATGAAATAATAACATGAGCTTATGAATAAAAATGCATCCCATATGTGTAAAAAACTAGACAAATTATAGGAAGATTATCCCATGAATATATAAATAAAATTTATGAATATTATAAATGAATGTATGGTATAATTATATTATAGTCTAAGTAAATAAGTGTATTAAAAATAAATAATAATGTGTTTTCATTTTTTTTAAGTAAAAAATATTTAATTTCATTTTGTGAATAATTTAATCATTTAAATGAAAATTTATATTTATAAAATTTATTCATAAATTATTATTTTGTTATATTATGATTTTAATATAATTTTTTGATACCTGAAGTAAGATTTAACAATGTTATGTAATAAATTATAATTTTTAAATATGTATTTTCTATGTAAATGATAATCATAATTAAAAATTAAATTTCTCTTATTTAAAAAATTATTTTCATAAAATGGAGTAATTTTTTTATTCTACTTTACAATAAATTTTAAGGGTTATTTTTTGTAATTTTTCCATAATAAATTATTTTTTTAATAATAAAATATGGCAATTTATATTATATATACATTTAATGATAAATGCATTATTTATTGACTTATCACAGATTTATGCACAATTGGTTCAAACTCACATGATTTAATTACTATATTTAGTCTCAATATTCAATATTAATTATTATATTGTGAAAAATAAAAAACTAATTAATTTAATAATGAGAAATTAGCCCTCTCCTCTAATATAAATACCACTCCTCACACCCTCTAATCCTCACACCTCTCAAGATTGGATATTTTCCAAAATTTTAACCAAAAATATATCCAATAACCTCTCAGGCATTCAGGATATCTTGTTCTGACCAAACATCCAAAACCATTTCCTTAATCAGTCTCTCAAGGAGGATAAATCAATGATGTAACATCCTCTTCCTTATTCTAACAATTTCCTTTCATATTCAATTATTTTCTTCTCTTATTCCAAACCTCTCTTATAAAAAAGGAATGATGAGTATATTATACTTTATATACTTTAATTATATCATTTTAATGAAATATCCATCATTAAACTCATCCCTCCCACTGTTTTATACGAAAAAATTTATCGTTCTCCTTGATGGGTCAGTTTACTGCCATCATGGGCGATACTGTTTCATTTTCCTTCAACGCTTTAAGGATGTTAATGAGACCATTTTAATGTTTTAAATATATTTTAATGTGTATGTTATAACCTTATTTATGTTCTAGAACTAACTTATTTATAAAATAATAAATGATAAAACAAAATGAGTTTGTAGTGATCGAAAAACGACCAAAATTTACCTAAAACGGTCGTCATTATCTTTTATCAAATTATAAATCTTCATGACATATAACCAAATTCATTATATGGTTATTTAAAATTATAAATTATCATTAAGAACATATAATAAAAATTATGGATATTTATTCAAATTTTAAAGTAATATCCATTCATGTATACAAGTGAATAAACCATGAAAACCATGAAAACAAATGCTTCCGAATGATGAAATTAAACACTATATCTTATCTAAAAACTGATAAATGAACATAATAAAACAATAAATTATTGGATTATTTTATATAAGGATATATATTTTAATTTAGTGGATCTAATGTGATTATATAGGATATTAAAGTGAGTGAATCATTTAGACACAAGGTAAGGGGATTTCTCTTACCAAACACTCATTCTATGGATTTTCCTTATTTCAGCCCATTTTTATATGGATATTCCTTAAATATCATTTATTCATCATTATATAAATTTTTTTGGTATATACATGTTTCCTACATAAGTTTGTGACCAACACAATGTTTTCCAAGAGAAACCTTCTTTTTGAAATAAACACACCTTTTACATCTTGATATTGTTTCGTGTTCATTCAATGTTGATGATTCTTATATCATGTATGTTAGTCCCAATTTAGTTTTGGTAACCAATATTTATGAATATATACTTTTGAAATGAAACCTTTTCAATTTCATGGGTTATGTTAAATTCATGAATGATATATTCTCTATGAGGCATGCCATATTAGGTAAATGTTATGATGTGATGGGTGTTCCCAAAATTATATAGCGTAATTAAAATGTTATAATGTGACGGGTGCACCCAATATTTTAAAGATCTCAAATGCATTGTTTAATTTAAATAATATAATGATATAAGGTGAATTATTAATGAAAATGATGCTAGATATTTTCATAACTATAAGTGTAAGTTGACCACTAAGACATGATGTTTCGTTTTTATGAATTTCTACATTCTTTGACTTTTCATAATGATTCCTCTAATTATTCTGATCCTAAAATATTGTTTTGATGATAATGATTATTCTTACCCTTTATTATACTATTCCATATTATTATCTATCCTATCACTGGTATTTTACCTCACCGCTTTTTGATGTATATCCTCAGGTGATAATTATTCTAATAATAATGTGAAGACCTCTATGAAGCTAGAGAATAAGAAATTAAATAAATATTTATATTTTATTTTTGTAAAAGTTTTGTATGTTTCTAATTTTCCCATGTCATTAACACTTTGGAACCTAGTTTTGTAACTCTTTTATGTTTTTCATCATTAAAATGACGTATTAATAATTTAAGAAGAAGTAGGGTCCCTATAGTTGGTATCAGAGCATGGATTAATTAATTTGGGAATTAAAGTAACATAACCTCAGTGAGAAAACGAATTATGAGACTAAGTATAAGTATGAACGTAGAAATATTTGTTTTAAAAAATTATAATAATTATAATCCTTCAAGATATTCCTTTATACATTATTTCAAAAATGAATAAATTATTTATTCTAAAATTTTAGATCTATGTGTTGTTATAACATTTTTATTTTAGAAAATTTTGGGAACTCGGAGAAACCTTGCCAACAGCCCGTGCGAGGAAAAACCAAGTGTTTTCTTTAACAACATTATCTATTATTTGGGATGTGCAGTTTAAAATTTAATGATGATGCTTTCCCATATATCTCATGTTATGAACAATAAAATGAATAATTTAGAATTTATTCCTTCACCTAAGAGGGAGAAGCTAGATATTGAGTTTTTCTTTTGCGTTATTAACAATCGATGTTTAATGGATTATATAAACCAATAGTCATGGAACATTGGATCAACATGATGTGTAAGATCTATTTTGTTCATCACTTTTTTCAGATGAAGAATCAGACTCACATCTTTTCTCATCAAGATGGAGAGTCTAATCAACGGTGTTCCATGACTATGATCATTAATATGAAGTAAAAAATTTAAGAGATGGAGTGGGAAGACTTCGAGATAATTTTTCTTAAAAATAATTTCCTGTGAACTACTTTATAAAATTTGGAGAGATAATTATTTGAGATGATGAAAATGGATATATAATCTTTCATGACCTTTAAAGAAGTGTTCACAAGAATTGGAAGGTACACTTTGGGTTCTGTGATACAAAATGAGAGCAAAATTGAAATATTCTTTAGTAGATTAAAATGACACCATGAAAAGTATATAGTAATTTGATACATTGGGTGTTACGAACTAGTTGTTCGATGTGATCTCAATGAGGAGATGGATTTTGGAGAATGGTTCTATGATTTTGGTGATAAGAAATGAAATATGGAGTTTCAAAAAGTGAGATATCATGACTAAGGTGAAAAGAAAATTCAACCACCCATAAGTCAAAATGTGGAAAGAAACTTAATGGGATCTGACTCAAGGGGATGCGGAAATTTTTCAAGTATAGGATATAAGGCCACCTAGATCCTAAATATAGAAAATACATGAGGAAGAATAAAAATGCGCAGGAGGAATATAGACCACCACCCATGGTTCAATGCTATAATTATAGGGAGAAAGGTATGTATGCATACCAGGGCATTAAATCACTACTCCTTGAGGTTAATCAACATTAGCAGCCACCAAAGAAAACAGATCAGGGAAAGGATTATCCGATAACTACTGTTTATGTGGGGTAAGAAAATGATGTCATATAAGGTGAATATTATATTCACTTGTAAATGGAAAACATATTATTTGATTCCAGTATTACGAATTCCTTTATATCATGAAAGTTGGATGGAAATATTGAATTGAAGCCTCAAAACCTTGAAGTAGAGATATCCATAGAAATTTACTGTAGTGAAATTTTTGGAAACCAAGTGTTTGACTATTCTCTAATTGGAATATGTGGAATGATTCTTCTAAAAAATATCATAATTCTTCCCTGAGTAGAATTCAATGCTATACTGGCGATGGATTGGCTCCCATTATATAAAGCACATATCAACTGTCATGAAAGGAAATACTTTTTCATATTATGAACCATCCCATCCTCCTCTAAAAATAATGGAATATCATGAATATTATTTGGAAAAAAACTTCAATGTTATGTGTGTTTATTCCTTGTGAATAAGAATACCTTGATCAAATGGTTTATTCAAAGGATTGTTTCAATCTAGAAGAAATTTCCATCTTAAGGGAATACCATGATGTATTTTCTGAATAGATACCAATAATGCTCTAATATCATGAATTAGTGTTCTTAAAATAACTTAATCTAAGAGCTACTGCTACCTGAATGTTAACCTATAAGATGGATCCTATGGAATTAAATGAGTTAAAGAAGAAGATTCAACAGAATTTGGACAAAGAGTACATACACACTGAGGTATCATCTTGGGGTGAGATAATAATCTCTTTCATGAAAAAGGACAAATCAATGTAGTTGTGTATCATTTATCAGGAACTCAACACGATCACCATAATGAAAAATTATCCATTTATAAGGATTGATGACCTATTTGATCAGCTACGAGGAGCTCATTACATCTCGAAGGTGGATCCACATTATTGATATCACCAGAAAAATGTAAAGAGGGAAGATGTATAGAATACTACCTTCAATACAAAGTACGGGAACTATTTTTTTGTGATTCCCTTCATACGTAATAATTTTCCTGGAATCATATTGGATTTTCTGAATAGAATATTTAGACATTAACTCAAAAAAATAGGTAGTGTTTATCTATGATATTCTCATCTAGTCCAAAACAAAAGGGGAACATAATGAACTGAAGGTTCCGGGCGCAGCAGAAGCTCGTGGGTGGATGTGTCCACTTGGATTTTTGTCATTAAAAATGATTGATCCAGGATCAATATGATGATAAACACCAGTCTCCACGGATTGAATCCCAGAAATGGACAAAGAAAAGGAAATTCCTGGAACCACAAAGTAGGATCGTTACAGGATGATTATAATTAATTTAATCAATTTAAAAGAAATACATTTTGGGTGTTCTTTCTTCGATGATGTTCTTGATCACGTTCTAGTGTGATTCGTCATTGTGTCGTAGAAGCCAAGTGTAGACTTCCTCTAGAAGTTGTGCACAATGATTCTCTTGTGTGTCGGAAAATAGTTCGGGTTGTGAGGATATTTATAATCAGGTTTGAGGTTGTAGATTTATGATAATAAATAAACGCATTACGCGTTTAATTTATTTCATTGACTCTTATTTAAAACCCCCATGTCAAATATTGAATTCCTTGACATGCTCCCATTTTGATTATAATAAATATCATTTAAAACAATATTATATCCTCAAAATCCCGACTGGAAAAACTACACAGCGTGTATTAATAAATACACAGTGTGTACTTGTTTTTCATTGAAAACTACATGGCGTGTACATTACATATACACGACATGTATATCTTGTTTTCATTTATTCATTTCTTTTTCATAAAGAAAACAACACAACATGTATTTATTAATACATATCGTGTACTTGTTTTCCATGAAAAACTACACGGCGTGTAATCTTTAATACACGGCGTGTATATCTTGTTTTTCATTTCCTTCTTCCTCCATCATTAAAATGATTTAGGCTTCCCTGAATAATTTTTAAACCACATATGGGAATAATTTTTATTCTGCTTGAGATACTTGAATACACTTAGTGTGTGGCCCTCTATGCCTATTTCCTATTGGCATTAGGCGGGCTTTCTTAAAGTCCAATGTTACTGTTTAGCAACGGGTCAAGGAACCCAAGAGAAAGAAGTTGACGCCTCATTGACGTATCACCTCATACGAATGCTTACTGTGTAATTTTATCCCTTTGTCTCGATATCTCATCAAGCAGGATTCATGGCAGTGTCACAAACCTATATGCTTGATATGTCGTTCTTTGAATACCTGAAATAAACTTGTCATTTACTCCATGGCCATGGAATTTAATGAGATAGTTCTATTTCAATCAAAGGACCGAGATATCAACTTCCATAAATGGAAGGGACAAATCCTTCCTTGACTAATACATTAACAACATGTCACTCATGAGGCACCCAAAGTACCCTACTTCCCGCCAAATATCTGTGTGATGGGTTTCGTCAGTAAATCTAAGTGCGCGAGTTATGACATGAGCTAATGATAATCTTCCCGTCTAAGGATCATTACACACGCTCGCAGATAGTAATGTCTGATGACACCAAACATGTAGAATTAATACCAGCGGGTCTGTTCTCATAATCTCTCATCTTGGATATTACTAAGTGTGAACTCCATGAGAGAGAGTCTCGTCTTCATACAAGTACTCGCACATGATGGTCTGTATACTATGTGTCCTATCATAGTATGTCATCCAACCAAATAACTTTATTTAAGAATATTGTTATTTCATTTCCAGGTTCTCATTATAGTGGGGATCTTCCATAACTTTATCAATGCAACAAATATTCCAATACATTATTATATTATAGTCATGCATAATAATGAACAATATATAATAAGTGAACATTCATGTAAAAAAAGTACAAAATAGTTGGTTCTCTGGACACCAACCCTTACAAACTCCCACTTGGACTAGAGCCAACTGCCTACAACTTTTAGTCCGCTAGACCTCACTTTATGATCATGTTTCTACTGAGTCAAGGCTTTAGTCAAGGGGTCTTCCACGTTGTCTTATGTGGAAATACTGCTCACTGCAACTTCACCTCTCTGAGAAAAATCCCTCAAGAGATGATACTTCCGAATTATGTGCTTCGTCCGCTGATGTGACCTTGGCTTTTTTTCAGGTTCCACCACTACAGTATTATGACAATAGACTGTGATAGGATCTTTACTTCTTGGTACTAAATCCAGATCTTGGATGAAGCTTCGCATCCATACTGCTTCTTTAGCTTCCTGAAAAGCTACGATATACTCAGACACCGCTATAGAATCTACCACCACACTTTTCTTTGAGCTCTTCCAGCTCACTGCACCTCCATTCAAACTGAATATGTATCCAGTCTGCGACTTCATGTCATTTTGATCAGTCTGGAAACTAGCATCTAAGTGTCCTCTGATGACTAGTTCCTCATCTCCACCATAAACAAGGAACATATCCTTAGTACGCCTCAGATACTTAAGGATAGTCTTGACTGCCATCCAATTGCGGTCTCCTGGATCAGCTTGATATCTGCCTACCGCACTTAACGCGTAAGCAACATCTAGCCTCGTACATAGCATAGCATACATGACTGACCCAATCGCAGATGTCTAAGGGATCCATGCCATTCTCATTATTTCCTCATGTGTCTAAAGACACATTTTCTTGTAAATATTAATGCCATGAGACACTGCAAACAATCCCCTCTTGGACTATTCCAGACTGAATCTCTTCACAATCTTGTCAATGTATGTACTTTGACTCAGGCCTAGTATTCTCTTGGATCTATCACGATGGATCTTGATCCCAAGAATATATGTTGCCTCGCCCTAGTCTTTCATGGAGAATCATTTATGAAACCATGCCTTAACTGACTGTAAGACAGGTACTTCGTTTCCAATTAGTAATATGTCATCAACATTTGCTAGTAGGAAAACGACTGCACATCCACTAAACCTCTTGTAGACACAAGGCTCACATTCGTTCTTAACGAAGCCAAATTATGTTACAGGCTTATCAAAACGAATGTTCCATGACCTTGATGCTTGCTTTAATCTATAAATGGATTTCTGAAACTTTCATACCTTGTTGGCATCCTTTGGAGTCACAAACCCTTCAGGTTGTTTCATGTAGACATCTTCTTAGAGGTTACTGTTAAGGAATGCTGTTTTGACATCCATTTTCCAAATTTCAAAGTCATGGTAAGCGGTAATGGCCAATAATATTCTCATGGATTTCAGCATCGCAACCGGTGAACAATTATCATCATAGTGAATTCCTTGACACTGTCTAAAACCTTTTGCAACTAGTCATGCCTTATAGGTGGTGACTTTCCCCTCCATGTATAGTTTCTTCTTGAATACCCATTTATTACCAATAGGTTTTACATCAACTGGAGGTTCTACCAAAATTCAGACTTGGTTTTGGTACATGGAATCCATTTCAGAATTCATGGCTTCTTGCCACTTGTCAACATTTGTGCCTTCAACTGCTTCCTTGTAGGTGAGAGTATCATCATTGTCAACCAATAATGAGTCACCATCCTCAATGACAAGAAAACCATATCTTTCTGGTTCTTTCACCTCTCTTGTGCTCCTATATAGTATTTGTGTCTCTGGAACAGATTGTTCTTCCACGGGGCTTTGTGGAATCTGTTCTTGTTCCAACTCATGTGTATCTTGAGCCTCGACTTCATCGAAGTCTATCTCGCTCCCACTATCTCTTTTGGATATGTGCTCCCTCTCAAGGAATATGGCGTGTCTTGCCACTATAACCTTTTTGTATGAGGTGTTGTATAGGTAATATCCCATTTTTCCTTCGGATATCCTATAAAGATACACTTTGTGCCCTGGTATAAAAGATTGTTACCTGAAGATGCCTTAACAAATGCTTCGCTACCCCACACATGTAAATTCGATAACATGGATTTTCATCCACTCCATAACTCGTATAGAATACCATTTATCGATTTAGTTGGTACTTGGTTCAGTATGTGTACTACTATTTGTAATGAATATCCCCAAAAAGATAATGGAAGGCTCGCATGACTCATCATTGATCTCACCATGTCCAACAGGGTGTGGTTCCTACTTTCACATACACCATTCCACTGTGGTGTGTAAGGATGAGTGAGTTGAGATAGAATCCCAAAATCCTGTAAGAAATCAATGAAGTCCTGGTTAAGATATTCTCCTCCTCTATTTGAGCGGAGTTTCTTAATCTTCTTACCAAGCTGGTTCTCAACTTCATTCTTGTATTCATTGAACCGATCAAAATAATCTGACTTATACCTCATTAAGTATATATATCCATATCTACTAAAATCATCAGTAAAAGTTATGAAGTACGAGAACCCACCCCTTGCTTCAACTGTAAATGGTCCACACACATCTGTGTGAACTAATTCTAGAAGCTCTTCAGATCTTTTACATTTACCACTAAATGGGGCTTTGGTCATTTTTCCTTGTAGACATACATGACATACACCAAGTGGTTTTAGTTCGAAGGAATCTAAATACCCATCTTGAGGTAATTTTGTGAAACGTTTCTCATTGACATGACCTAGCCGGTGATGCCAAAGTTGGGTGTGGTATGAGTCATGTGAGTTTAATTTTTCATTGATTACCATTACTTGGTTTGTGTAGTCTAACACATAAAGTTTGTTATATAAATGTTCCCTATCAAAAAAAATGCTATCTTTATAAAAATAGCAACATCCACTTCCAAACATGAAGGTGAATCCATCAATATCTAATCTGTATACTGAAATAATTTTTTTTGTTACAGAGGGTACATAATAACATCCTTTCAAAACAAAGACCATCCTAGTTGGAAATGTGAGGTGGTAGTCCCCGACAGCTATAGTAACAAGTCTGGCACCATTGGATGCTCATAGATCTACCTCCCCTCGATCAATCATCCTGGATCTACTTGGTTCCTATATTTGGATATAGATGTGAGTACCAAAAGCAGTATCTAATACTCAATTAGTAGAAACAGATAGATTTAATTCGATAACAAATGCACCAGAAGCTTCCCCTTGCTTCCTTGACTGGGTGCAGTTTTTCTTCTAGTGTCCCTTCTTGCCACATGTGAAACGAACAGCATCATGTTACTTTGCCTCCCCTTTGATCTTCCTTTTCTTAGAAGGCCTTGAAGAAGATTTGGGCTTAAATCCCTTAACCCTCACATTCCTTTTATTCCCCATACGGACAAAAGGTTTTTCACGCTTCATGTCATTATCCACTTTGCGAATAAGGATAAGGATATCAGACAGAGACATCTCAATTTTTTTCATGTTGAAGTTCACAAAAAAGTTAGAGAAGCTATGGGGAAGTGATACAAGAATGATATCGGTACCCAGTTCTTCGGGGAGTTTAAACCCTAGAACTTCCAAGCGCTCAATGTAGCCAATGATCTTGACTACATGAGGCCTAGGTGGGGCACCCTCTTGAAGCTTGCTCTGGAATAGAGCCTTGGTGATCTCAAACCTTTCATGTCTTTCTCTCTCCTGGTATAGACCACGGAGGTGCTCGAGCAAGCTATAGTCATCCATGTACTCATGAGACTTCATGAGTTCACTTGACATTGATGATAGAATAAAACATTCAATGTTGGGTGCATCTCTCAAATTTTGATCATAGAAAATGAAATCTTCATCACTTTCCCCTTGGGCAGGGGGATCAAGAAGTGAGGACTCCAGCATGTAATACTTTCTTTCGTGGCGTAGGACAACTCAAAGGTGCCTAAACCATTCCTGAATGTTACTGCCAGTGAGGATATTGTCTTTTTCCAGAATTTAACGTAGATAAAATGTGGATGATGAGTTTGTCATCTTGATTATATAGTTAAAAAAGCATATTTATTAGTACTTTATTGATTACATTTTATGAGAAATAATGAATTTATTAATTATCCCTCTATTTTATCAAGTCCCAATGTCCCTCACCATTGAACTCGAAATGTCCAGTTTCTTTGACATTCTAGTGGCAAGGATCCATATTCCCCTTCGCATAATCCTAATAAGGTTTGGTCAAACTATTTGAAGGTATTTAGGTTTGCAGGTCTTTGCCAACTGTGAGCTTACAGTTCCTTGATCTGTTGAGTGGACTACCCAATCCTAAAATCCTGACATGGATTTCCTCAAATCTTGCCTCCAATATTACATCAAGTATAGAAAGGGCTACCTCTCTTGATGTAATATGGTGAATTCAACCGAAAAACTTTCATAAGGGCTTCCTTTATAAAAGTAATTTTCCCAAAAAGGGTTGGCCAAACAAATAGTTTAATTGAGTCTTTCCCTCAATCAGGTAACGGAAGGCTAAGTCTAACTTAATATGGTATTGAGGTATTTTAATCCTTTATGCATAGTTTTTCATTATCACATGCTTTTTAATATTAAGTGGTGCTTGCATAAGTTATTAACCATGATTAGATAATGTTTACGCATAGTCCAGTTTTATTTTATTCTATCTTTGCATGCTTGTTCATTTTATTAACTATGTGATCGCGACAACACATACATAATAAATAAACCATGAAATTTAGACAGAAATAAAATAATATTGCATGATCATGAGATTCTATGGGTTAGCTTATCTAGTGGTTTTGATAATCTAAGCCTGACCTTGGGAAAAACACCTTGAACCTGGTGGTTCGTGTTTTGCAGCTCCCACCTGTCCACCTTTGTATCTTCTTGCATCGGTTTCACCTCGGCTTCGGATTTCAAACCGTCTCCTCTTGCTTGGGAGATCCTCTATTTATATGGGTTTACATTAAAGAAACCATGGGCCCGCAGGCCCTACATTTTTTTGGAAGAAGGATCACATGAAAACAAATTTATATTAAACAAATTTAAATGAAACCATACACAAATACAAAGGGTCTTTGGTCTAGATCATGATCATCCATAGAATGAAATGACATTTACGCATATTTAAAATTAAAATTCATTTAATCGTTATTTCATTTAAGATATGTCATGCTCGAATTAAATTAATTATGATCTTATAATTAATCAATTATTTATCATAAATTATTTTCTGAATTTCCTTGAGATTCTTCTCATCCATATTCCTTGTATGGGTCTTTGTACATTGGAAGAAACCTGGTGAAATTCCATTTATGGAAAGTACACAACATGTAGTTTATAATTACATGGCATGTAATTATTTTCAATCTTTATCCAAAGTACACACCGGGGATTTGACGTGTTTTCTGCACTTTGGAAATTTTGGAGTACACGGCGTGTAGATAAATCATACATAGCTTGTACTTCATTGTTACATGGTAACTGGCCTGGCGATCCCATGTACGCGATATGCGGCTTATCCTTGTACACAGTTTCACCTCGGCAGGAACGGACTACACGGCGTGTTTCGCCAACATACACGTCGGGTATTCCGGTTACACGTGCCATTCAATTCTGGTCAACACGGCATGATTAATACTTAATCATATTCAATTTACATGGCATGGTTTGGTGGACCAGTACTGGTTCATTGAACCTAAGTACACGGCGTGTAGTTTTAATTACACGCCATGTAATCCCTTGTTGTACAGACATAAAGAGAGGCTCCTCCGGATGAGTTCCACATTTTTATTTTAATCAAAAATTAAAATTAAAAGGTAGTTTCTATGATATGAATCAAGAAACTAAGGATGAAGAATAGATATCGTTTATTCGGATTTATAGAACGATTTATTTCGAATTGAATCAAATATAAATGCATAAATTATCAAAAAAAACGAAATAAATACAATCAACATTGTAACCTCCCTTTGATACCAATTGAAGGTTCCGAGCGCAGCAGAAGCTCGCAGGTAGATGTGCCCACTTGGATTTTTGTAATTAACAATGATCAATCCACGATCGATATGAAGATAAACGCCAGTCTCCATGGATTGAATCATATAAATGGACAAAGAAAAGGAAATTTCAAGAACTACAAAGTAGGATCATTACAGGTTGATTATAATTAATTTCATCAATTTAAAAGAAATACCTTTTGGGTGTTCTTTCTTCATTGATGTTCTTGATCACATTCTGATGTGATTTGTCATTACGTCACAGAAGCCAAGTGTAGACTTCCTGTAGTGGTGATCCACACATGTACCTCGTATCTCTGGACGTCGGCAAAGGAGTCTACATGTGCTAGTGTGGAGAAACCTTTGATTGCGTTGTCCGCCTTAGATCGACTTGATCCGATGGAAGAGGATCTATCTCAGTCTTGAGAGAGTTCCTGGAGGAATCGGTTCTTTTGGCCTTAAAATAATTCTCCATAGATGTTGTGCACAATGATTCTCTTGTGTGTCGGAAAAGAGTTGGGGTTGTGAGGATATTTATAATCAGGTTTGAGGTTGTAGATTTAAGACAATAAATAAACGCGTTACACATTTAATTTATTTCATTGACTCTTATTTAAAACCCCCATGTTGAATATTTAATTCCTTGACATGATCCCATGCTGATTATAATAAATATCATTTAAAACAATATTATATCCTCAAAATCCCGACTGGAAAAACTACACGGCATGTATCAATAAATACATGGCATGTACTTGTTTTTCATTGAAAACTACACGGCATGTACATTGAATGTACACGCCGTGTATATCTTGTTTTCATTTATTCATTTCCTTTCCATAAAGAAAACTACACGGCATGTAATTATAAATACATGGTGTGTACTTGTTTTCCATGAAAAACTACACAGCGTGTAATCTTTAATACACAGTATGTATATCTTTTTTTCATTTCCTTCTTCCTCCATCATTAAAATGATTTAGGCTTCCTTGAAAAATTATTAAACCACGTACAAGAATAATCTTTATTCTACTTGAATACACTTAGTGTGTGACTCTCTATGCCTCTTTCTCATTGGCATTAGGTGGGCTTGCCTAAAGTCCAAGATTACTGTCTTGCAATGGTTTAAGGCACCCAAGAGAAAGAAGTTGACGTCGTATTGACGTATCAACTCATACGGATTCTTACTGTGTAATTTAATCCCTTTGTCTCGATATCTCATCTAGGAGGTTTCATGGTAGTGTCATAAACCTATATGCTTGATCCGTCTTTCTTTGACTACCAGAAATAAACTCGTCATTTACACTATGGGAATAGTATTTAATGTGATAGTTCTATTTAAATCAAAGGGTCGAGATACCAACTTCCAGAAATGGAAGGGACAAATCCTTCCTCGACATATCCATTAACAACATGTCACTCGTGACACACCCAACGTACCCTACTTCCTTCCAACTATCTGCGTGAAGGTTTTCGTCAGTAAATCTATGTGCATGGGTCATGACATGAGCTAATGATAATCTTCCAGTCTAAGGACCATTACACACCCTCGCAGATAGTAATGTCTGATGACACCAAGACATGCGGAATTACTATTGGCGGGTCTGTTCTCATAATCTCTCATCTTCGAGATTACCAAGTCCGAACTCCATGAGAGAGAGTCTCGTATTCTTACGAGTACTCACACATGATGGTCTGTATACTATGTGTCCTATCATAGTATTTCATCAAACCGTAGAACTTTATTTAAGAATTTTGTTATAGAATTTCAAGTTTCTCATCACATCGGGGATCTTCCATGATCTTATCAATGCAACAAATATTCCAGGACATTATTATATTATAGCCATGCAGAACAATGAACAATATATAATATGTGAACATTCATGTAATCAAAGTACAAAACAGTTGGTTCTCAGGACACCAACCCTTACATGAACATACAAGGATTGTGCTTTTGAAATTAAAGACGGATAAATTTTACACCATCTTTAGAAAGAGTGAATTTGGATGCATTATGTCACATTATTGGGACATGGGATCATTAGTGAGGGAGTTTTTGTGGAACCCTAAAAAACAAAGGAAATTTAATAATTTACTAGACCCTTAAATGTCATATAAATCCATAGTTTTCTTGGCTTAGTAGGGTACTACTAACCTTTTTCAGAATCTTTTCTTAATTGTTAATCCCACTAAGTAAGTTAACATTTAATGTGGTAAATTATGAATTGAAATAAGAAAGTTGGGAAAGACTAAATGAGCTAAAAAAGAGGATGATCACTCCACCTTTACACACATTAACTAAATGTTGAGAATATTTTGTGGTATAAATTGATGCTTAAAAGAACTGTTTTGGTTGTTTACTCATGAGAAATCATAATGTGATAGCTTATTCCTTACAGTATTTTAAGATCTATGATTAAAAATACCATATATATGATCTAGCGATAATAACATTGAATTTTGATTTGAAAATCTGGTGGTATAACCTCAATGGTGTGAAGTTTCACACAAATAACGATAAAAATATCCTCAATTTTATATATTCACTCAAAAGGATATCAAGATGTTTAAAGGGAGATATTTAGAGCTCATAAAAAGAAATTTATTTCTCTATTCACAGTCATGAAGGAAAGGAAAACAAGGGACTCAATGATCTTAGTACAAAAGTACCTACTAAGCTATCCATGTTGTGGATTGACAGAGACCCTATCTTCTCGGACATGAAAATAAAGGATTTAGAAATAATAACGGCAGGGAATATATAATACCTTTCCAAAAAAATTTCCCAACCATCTATCTGTGAGAATATTAAACAGGCACATAGAGATTATCAGGGGTTGAAAAAGATAGTGAATTCAGTAAATGAAGGTACACTAAAATAGTTACATATCAATGATTACAGTGCGATTTCGTTTGGAATAGGTCTTTGTGTGCCTTCACTGCTTAGGAAAAATAAGGTGCAATTGGGTAATGCACATATCTCAACATTATCTATCTATCGTGGGATTTCAAATATGTATTGTGATCTCTATGAAACTTCTGATTTGAAAAAAATGAAGAAAAGGATTGGTGAGTATATCTCAAGGTGATTTATATTTTATTAAGTTAAATATGACTGAAAAAAGTGTACTGGGATGATGAAACCATTTCTTAAACCCATTTGTAAGTGGTAGAATGTAACTATGGACATTTTCATCGGACTCCCAAAGATATACAAAGGAAATAATGTGATATGGGCTATGGTGGACTGACTCACCAAGGGTAACCACATTATTGCTATTAGTGAAGATATCTCTCTTCAAAAAAAATTATGATATATGTGTTTGAAGTGGTAAAATATCATGGCATTACACTCTCAATTTTATTTGGTCCGGATCTCAGGCTCACATATAAATTATAGTGGAGTCTCCAACATTATTTGAGTAATGAATTATATTTTTTCACGATGTATCACCCCCCAAATAATAGCCAAGCAGATAAGACTATTCATAATATAAAATATATGATAATATCCTAACCTATTGAATTAAAAGTTTGATGGGATAAACATCAACCATTGGTTTAGTTTTCATAGAACTATAACTTTCACTAGATTATTCATATTCATCCATACGAATCTCTATTAGAAAGTGATGCAGAACTTCATCCTTTTGGGATGAAGCTAGAGAACAAAAGGTACCTAGACCTAATCATGTGTAAGAGATAGAAAATAAGGTTTGAGACATCCCACAACATAGAAATGATGCTCAGACATGGAAAAAGTGCTATACTTAAAACTATTAAAGGGACTTCATGTTCGACGTTGGACATAAAGCCTTACTTCAAATATCACCATGGAAGACAGTCATGTTGTTTAAAAATAAAGGGAAGCTAATACCATTGTACATTGGACCCTTTTAGATACTTGATTGCATAGATGACGTGGACTATCAGCATGAATTTCCAACATATATAGGCCATTTCATCATATGTTCTAGGTATCACTCATAAGGAATTACAAACCAGATAACGCACATGTTCTGAACATAGAGGTGGTACAGCTGGAAGATGATCTATACTATGAGGAGATTCCAATAATGATTCTTTAATGAAGATATAAGCTTCCATGAAACTAGAAAACCCAAGTTTTTATAATGTTGTAGAGGAACCCTATGTATGAATAACAAATTTGTGAAACATATGACGCAGTTAAAGGATTTTTTCCATCTTTTAGTAATTATATATATTATAAATCTCATAAAATTTCTTAGCAGCCATAATTAATGCATTATAAATAAATAATTAATGAAAAAGAATTATTTTTAGAAGTTAAGGATCCAATATTGATGAAATATTGACTTCAACTGAGGATTTGTATTATGACCCTTATGAATAGTAAACTCAAAAAATTAATAGTAGCATCATCCATGAATGTATAAATAAAATTCATTCATCTTATAAATGAATATATGGTATAATTTTTTAATAGTATAACTAAATAATTATTTTAAAAATTACTAATTAACTATTATCATTTTTCTACGTTATAAGTATTTAATTAGAATTTTATGATTAATTTAATTATTGAAAATATTTTTTTTTAAAATTTAATCATTAATTAATATTTTTATATCTTATGATTTTATGATAACAGTATGGGACCTTAAGTAATTTTTTCGAGTTATATATAATCAGTTCTAATTTTAAAATCTATATTTCCTCATTAAATGATGATTTTAATTAAAAATTAAATTACACATATTTAAAAAGATATTTCTATGAAATGTCATTCATTTTTATATTCTACACTAATGTAAATTCTTTAGGTGTTTTTTTGTGATTTTTTTTTAAAATACGTGATTTTTTTAGGGAATAGTAAGGTACGTTATATATACATTATTAGTTAAAAACACTATTCATTGAGTTATATATAATGAAAGAACCATTATTTAAAACTCACATGATATAATTACTATATTTAGTCTCAATAATCAAGAATATTTATTCTCTTTATCTAAATAATAAACTAAGGAATTAAATAAAGAGAAATCACCCCTCTCCTCCACTATAAATACCACCCCTCACACCCACTTCTTCTCACACCTCTCAGGATTTGAGCCTTGTCCAAATTAGGTCCAAAACTTTCTCAAAGCCCATACCAAATGTCTAAAATCTCATGTTCTCATAAAAATGATATATTCATTTACATATGGAGGTTCCCAAGGAGGATAAATCCCATAGGTAAAATCTTTTCCATTTTCTTTTAATTTCTTGTAATTTTAATTTATTTTCTTATCTTATGCTCACCTTATCATATTCCAATGATATGATAAGTAAATATGATTTTATATACATTAATGATACCATTTTAATGGGAGATTCATTATTAAACTCTTTAATATCTATATTTTATACAAAAAATGAAATCATCGCTCGTGATGCGTCAATTTACGGACATCATGGGAGATGCACATTAATTTACTTTTATATCCTTCTAGGATGCTAAAAGAACCCTAATAATGGTTGATCATTTTTAAATTGTATGTTTTTACCACATTTATGTTATGGAATTTACTTATATACATAATAATAAATGATAAAATAAAATGAGTTCCTTTTGATAAAAACTGCCAAAATTAACCTAAAATGACCAACATTACCATTTATCAAATAATTCATCATCATACTATATAAAAAAGTTATTCATATGATAATTAATACATATTTAATAAAATTAAAAACATATAAAAACAATTATGTATATTTATCCACATTTTACACAAACATACATTCATGTATACAAGTGAACCAATCATGAAAACCATGAAAATGAATTCTCTCGAATGATAAAATTAGACACCATAACACATCGAAAAGCCCATGAATAAACATAATAAAACCATAATGAAAAAAATCATGTTTAAATGATTTTATAATTTTAATTAATGAATATAATGTGATTATATATGATATTAATGTGATTGAATCATTCAGACACAATGTAAGGGGATTTCTCAAACCCAACTCTATTTCATTTGGTGTTCCCTTATCACCTAATTTTTAGAATGGATATTTTGTAAATAAATTTTTTTCATAATTATAATAAATTTTATGGATATACATGTTTTCTACATATGATTATAAAAAACATAATTTTTTCCAAAAGTACTCTTCTTTAAAAAAATACTCCTTTACATCTTGAAATAGTTTCTCATTCACTTATATTTGATGATTTTAATGTGTGGTATGCTATTTATTATTTAATTTGGTGACCCAATGTTAAGTAAAGTATATATATGAAATAAAAACCTTTTATATTAATTTTTTATTTTATTTTTATGACTTATATATGTTCTATGTGGAATGCATGATAATGTAAAAGTTAAGATGTGATGGGTGTGCCAAGAATTATATAGAGAAATGAAAATATTATGATGTGAGTGGTGTTCCTGAAATTATATAGAGTTCCAGTGAATAGGGTAATGGGAATTATATCTTGAAATAAGTTTAATTATTCATGAAAATTAAGCTATACATTTTCACAACTATGTGTGTTAGTTGACCATATTGACATGACATTTCACTTTTATGCATAGCCACATTCCAAGCCTTTCTTAATGCCTCCTCTCATGATTTTTGTCCAATTACTATATCATGGTGATAATTATTATTCTCAACCCATTTAATATTGTTCCATGTTCTTATGTATCCACTTTTTATGATTTTATCTCACACATTTCTGATATATATCCTCAGGTGATTACTTGTACTAAAGAGAATACTAAGACCCCAAAGAATCTAGAGAAGAAGAAATTAAATCAATGTTTATGTTTTATTTTTTAAAAATTGAGTATTGTAAAAATATTTACAAGATCCTAAACCTTATGATCCTGGTTGGGTAACTCTTTTTGGTTGTTCATATTTAAAATATTTTATTATTATTATATGAAGAAACATGGTCGTTATACATATGGGACGAAAAAGGTTGGTTTTAAGGAAAAAATGTTCATCAGTTTGAATTTTTTTTATTTCAAATTTTTATATAAAATTTATTAAAACGAAATAAATTAGATCAATTAATGTATAATTTATGTAAATTAACTTTAAAAACAACTAAAATATAATTTAACATTATAAAAAAGAGATGAAGAAGAATTTTTTGAAAAAAATTCAATAATTTAAAATATTAATAAGAAATAAAACTACCTAGAAAATATCAAAAATTCAACTTAAAATAATTTTTATCATTATATTTCAAAAATGAAGTTTATTTTTACCTATAAAATTAAAAAATGTGTAAAAAATTTATATTTATAATTGGTGTTCCATGAAATGACTACAAAATTGCCTTTATAATAATAGATATTTATATGCGTAATATTGGGTTTGTTATTATGATAATAAAATAAAATATATTGGATGTGTGCAAAAGAATTTTATTTTATATATAATATAAATATTCTCATAATTTAGTTAATCCTTTTCATAACTTCTAATTTTAATGATGGGTTATATTAAATAATAATATTTTATTAATATTTTGTTTTTATGTTAAACTCAATCTTGTGTGAAACATAAGCTACCAATGAATATAATTATTATGTGTGATGAATGATAATTAAGTATTTTTGTATTTTAAGAATATATAATATATTGATAATGTTAAGTATACCATAATTTCTCGAGAGATAATGTACTATCAAATAAAAGATAGTCTTTTAGAATTTTTGGGGTGTTACATTTTCCATAGAGGTTAACAAGATCTATTTGTTACATTCATTTTCTCCTCCAACTATAAAAATGAAGATGTAATCTATTTAAATATTGTGCAATTTCACTGTAATGATTTTATATTATCTTCATGTTGTGTTCTTAGTGGGATATTTCAATCATTTATTTCCATCACTATAGTCATTTTTTTCTCTATCGCAAGTTCTTGTTTTCTAAGAAAATTTCCTTTTCGTGTGATTTTTTTAACTCATTTTGATTATATATTCGTTAAATTAAACATACATTTTTTAACACAATATTTTTATCATACCATCATATCTCACTTTATTAATTGTAACCAAATTGGTTATCCATTTAATGACATGCACGCATCCATTAATTCCAATGGATTACAACTAGCAGTGGGGTTCTAATTAGGTGTCATTGGGTGGGTATATTCCATGTATATGAGTATAAAATCACAAATAAATAAAAATAATAATTATAAAAATAAATAATTAGAATATATATGAATAAAAAAAATGTGATAACAATAGAAGAATGTAAATAAATTCTTGAATGTTTATTCCATACATAAATCTGACAAACACTTAGTCAATTACCTATAAGGAATAAAATAAAAAGAATATAAATACACTAGATCCATGAACATAATGAACCTCACCTAAAAAAATATCTATCCTCATATGAGTCATTCTACTCTATTAGGTTATCCTAGCCTTCATTCCATCTTCTCCATGTAATAACCATGTGAGAGATTATTTTGTACCCATGTGAAATGGTGCCCTGAGAAGTGTGTGAGTAATATGTCAGTAAATAACCACTAACATTGTAATATAATAACTCTAATACAATTTTATATATTCATGGGACATTATATAATGACAATAAATAACTATTTATAAATAATTTAAACATCCAATCATTAATAAATCAGTTTGTAACCTCGATCGGCCACAACATTTTAAACCTGTGGTAGGGTCTCACTGATATTTTATTGATGAATTTGATAACCCAGTAACCCGAGGAATATAAATATTTGGTTTCCCTAAATTTACCATCATGACTATGGGGACCATACCATGAAAGCTCAACCATGAATCTGAATATGACATTTGGAAACTATAACCAGATATCTCACCTCATAGAGGACCCATGCTACAATAATTTATTTTTCTGGATGCATTTCCATGGATTCCAAAACAACATATCTTTTACTCTTGGTACCCATACCATTGAATAATTTTTTTCCATATATAAATCCATAGAAATATATACCATAAGCTTGAGTCTCCTGGGTCCCATTTCATGATATTTGATACATTCGGCTCAATATACATGATAGTCATAACCATGTGACCATTGCTCCAAGGACTCATTTCATGGTAGTATCTGAATTATTATCCAAAAGCCTGGTTTCAAAAAACCCTATTAAGATCAAAATATTTGGTTTCTACAAACCTTGAGCTGGAATTCTCTTGAATCTCTGAACACATGTATATCTATGTCAAATCAACCCTACTATTTTACATATTATCTAAGGGTGTATTACATAACCTTTAATGGAAATGGAATACATAAGGAATGGATGGAGTCTCATTCGCAAAACGGCTATAGAAAACAAATTAGGCTCAAATTATAATTATGGGTTCCATAGAGACACCTCCTACCTCCCCACATTCCCCCGATCAGGGTTGGTCGGTTAATGGTGTATAAATTGAGGAAACTCTATTAAAATTAAATCCATTAGCACATTGGATATCAAGATGAACAAATAATAAACAAATATCATTGAATGAATTCATATATTACCAATCTGAATAATCCACACAATTCTTCTAAGAGAATATATAATATATTATCCCAACCACATATTTAAATTAAAATAATATATTACATAGAATTTCCTTTTAGTTTTTATTCGTTTTTAGTTTCGTTCTCTTTGTGATGTCAAAACATGATTCTACGGTTAGGTAAAAACATAACTTGATGAATAATTAAGATCCATTAAAAACCCATCATGAATGAAATATACTATGAGATGAATTGAATATACAACATGTTTATTTAGTGAGAGATACTAAAGGAGTGGGTTGGGTGAATCTGGATAAAAAATCATTTTAATTTCACAAATTACTCATCAAGAAACTCCACCTAAATTATTATATAGAAAAAATTTATTGGATTTACTCATATGTTATTCACATGATGTTGATTTGATTTTTATATAGCATAACAATACTTAAATAAGAATATAATATTGATTACTTAATCCATAAACACCATTTTATGTCTTTTATAATGTATATAAATTATACAAAAAATAATAATAATTTATCATGGTTCACGTACAAAATGATAGTCCATGGATCATTAAAATACTTTGTTTTGATGCTATTTAATATATTTAAATGATTATTTAGTTGTGGGATTAGTATGGGAAACTAAAATTCTAGGGTCACCATTCCAATAAATTATAAATGTATGGTGTAGAACATCCCAAGGGTCACTCCTTTTATAATGTTTTTGGGTTCAGTCAATCATTAATGAAGGTAAATTATTTATTCCAAGTGTCACGCAATTAATCCATATTTTTTCACTACATAATAGAATATAACACTTTAGGAAACATGTTAATGAAATAAATCAATGTCTATATGTTATATCAATTGTTGGTTGGTGTTCTTCGAGATTTATGAGCCACTCTTTAAAACATGAAGTTTCATGTTCTCCCTAATAATATATTAAAATTCACAAATGATAATTATTGTGTCATTAAGGAATAAAATACTATATTTACATAGTCCAAAAGGATTAGAAATTTACATTATTAAAAATTCACATAATTAAAATATCCAATATTAACTATCACGAAGCATTATATTAAAACAGTTATATCAATGTATATCCAAATAAAATAACTTTTAATTGATATTTTCTTTTCAAAAATATTGCCTTTTAGAGAAAATAATTATTAATGAAAACTATATATTTAGGAAACTTAGTGGTTTTCATATGTTAGTTATGGAAAATTGTAGTTTCCCTAAAAAATTTGAAAAACTTCCCCCTTTTGAAAAATATTTAGCATCATTATATCTTCAAAAATATATTTTCAATCCAATATACCTCATTATTCTTCTATACCCAAATATATATAAGGGAAAACCAAAATTTTCATGTATCTCAAAACCCTTCCTTCATAATAATATATATTCCAAAAATTTCATAAATTATTATGAATAATTTATAGGCCTATCCATTTTAGAATGCTTTTATATTGTAGTCATAAAATATTCTATGGAAACTTACATTTTCATGAGACCCTAAAATCATTTCAACTAGAATAATTCAGTTTCCTAAAAAACTATGATATTTTCATCAACACCACAAAATAGACCTAGAACCACTGTTTTAAGATTATATCAATGTCACTATAGTGATGTAACAAAATAATTGAATGCGCATAGTATATCTCTTTTTACTTTGGGAAATTATTCACATGATGATAGTGACTAGATAATTTTCATATATAAGCCTTTTTCATATCACATTTC
The DNA here is from genome assembly GCA_963277665.1 of Viscum album. Lineage (NCBI taxonomy): Eukaryota > Viridiplantae > Streptophyta > Magnoliopsida > Santalales > Viscaceae > Viscum > Viscum album. Next base: position 1,739,832,196 of record OY728128.1, on the reverse strand, counting down.
ACCACTTACTATGAAAAATTTTAAAAATCAATTTATGATTTTTTTACAATTTTTTTCATAAAATATTTATGATTGAAATTTGGGGTTCCCACAATGTATTAATTTTGTCCATATAATCTTCCTTTAAATTCCATATCTATTAATTGGATATAATTTATATCTCTAACCAAAACAATTCATTAATTATATAAATTATATTCATGTAAAACAAATTTACTCTTAGACCTTAAATCACCTATCAATCATGACATGTTTTCATCAATATGTAGACAAAACATGTCCTATAACAATATTTTCAATTCATGAAACAACTATTTACATGGTTTAAAAAATCATACATACACCATATCACATTATAAATGATGAAATTAAATACAACACATAATATTAATCATTATCATTGGATTATAAGAGGAATAAACTTCAAAAACATACCCAGATATAGGAGACAAGCTCTCTAATGCGTCTATGATTAAAAGATACCTAAATCACTCCAACCATGAAAACACACAAGGTATATTGTTGATAATTTAAAAACACTAATATTCCCAAAATTATATTTTCAAATTCTAATTATTGATACTTCCAATATTTTTTCTCCTATCCTAAAGTCATCATACATCACTAGGTTTTTGAATCATAACCATTTTTTATAGTTTTTTATATTAAACAAGTTACCACAACACATGTATTTATACCTTTAATTCATAATTTCAAACCTATTATGTCATCTTGAAATCCTATCAATATTCAAAATTATCCCTCCATTCAATCAAGGATTCATAAAACACTTTTGTTAGAGCACTAACTAATCTCTTAACTTCTTGTGAACTATAGAAACTCTAGACTTCATCACATCATTTAATCCCAGAACATTTAATTTTCCAGGAATACATCCTTCACGTTTTTTCACAATTTGTTAGTGTTCAAATTTATATATTTGTATTGATTAAATCATACATAGACCTTATGTAGGATTTTTTACTTATACATATCCTTTATCATCAATCACAATCAGTTTTCATGCAAACACAACAACTTCATCTAGAAACCCAATCTAGAACTGCAATGTTATTCTATATCACATCCACATGAAGTAGTTTTTTCACTTCCATTATTTATAAATTTTTATATGAATGTGAAATTTTATTATATTTTAATATCCTAACCATTCATGACGGTACAATTCCATATTGTTTTTTTTTCATAAACTATTAGATTTAACTATATTTAATGATCAAGGGAGTGATGGAAGGTCCCAAGAGTGTCCAAATGGTTCGATTTTTTTGTATTTCTTAAGAATGGAGACATAGAGTTTGTGAATGGATAGAGAACTATTTATTCTAATTTTGGGAAAAACCCATTTTGTGGTGAAAAAGGGGAAGAACATTTTGTAAACCTATGGGATATGGGCCAATAAGACATCAAAAATATATAATTATTTTCAGTTCCATTAAAGATATACATCACAAGGTTTTTTTTACAAATATTCCAACCATGTGGGGTGAAGAAATTATAGATAGTGGAGATCACGTGGGTTTTCAGGTTTTGGTGAACCGCGCAACCAAATAATGGATCGTAGTAAAAAAGATGAAATTTTAGTATAATTTATTTATGTACCAAACCATATTTTTTGGAATTTGAACACTTTTATAACATTTTATAGTGTCATATATCTTCACTCTTCTTTTATTTCTTCAAAAGGTATCACTAAATATTTCATTATTTAACTTTCATGTTTCCATGTTGCAAGGAACTTCATTATTATAAAAGAACATTATATTTTTTCTTGATTTAATTTTATCCCCATTATTTAATCATTATTTATAAATAATATTCCTTTTTTGTGTTTTGTATGGTTTCTAAAAATCTATAATTTAATCTTTAATAACGTTTCAGTTTCCGATGTGTAATTTTCATTTTATATATTTTAGTTTTAATTTTTTATATTAATCATGTTTTATACATTTTATTTTATGTTCCACATATTTATCTATAATGTTTGACAATTAATTTTGATTAGAACCATAATTAATTATTTATTATCCCTAAAATGAGTCTAGAAACCCTAAAATATCATTAATTGACCTTAAAAATATTATGATGTAATAATGGGTATTCTTTTAGAGTGATTTGTATTATTTTTCTTATTCTATTTTAATGAGACAACCATTGGTTATCTAAGACATTGATAACATACTTAATGTTTAATTCATTTAATTATAAATTTTAAGATATTATATGATTGAAAATTTAAATGTCATTAGAAAGGGGTAATTATTAATTAAAATAAAATATAAAATTATGTGATGGATTTTAAAAATGTATGAAAATATACAGATAAGATCCAAATATTATTGATTTTATATACTATTAAATAAGTGCAAATTATGTGATTTGGTCCCTAGATTGAAATTTATGTGTGATACTGAATGAGTGGGTATTTTAAGATGAGATCATTGGATTCCTATTGAAATTGTATCTGCATATTTTGGAATATCATTATGAGCTCCTTAGGTTCCATTTGGAATAATACTTAAGAATTCCTAGATGATATTTTTTTATTTTTCATAATGTTTGGTGCTTGGTAATATCGAGGTGAGTTACTCGATTCCAATAATATATGATATTTGAAATGTAAAAATGAGTGAATAGATTATTTATGTAATTTATGGATGGGGTTTTTATTGTGATTTGTAGAGTGAAATCATATAGTGGAAAAAGTATATAGGTATGATCATGGTTTCACTGTGGATCCCGTGAATTGATCTTAATTTAATTATTAATTTATTAATTTTATCATACAACTTTTACATAAAAAACATATACTATACGGTCTCAAAATTGATCTAATTGTATACAATTTATTTGGTGGGATACTTGAGTCGTGTTGACATAATTTTGGGATGTTAGTTGTTACTTAAATAGACTTCATCGATGCTGGGTTGGGAAAGGGAAGGATCTATTTGGGATATTCATATGTATACATGGATGGAGAAAGGGGATGGGGAATATGTTGGAACTCATACCACGTGGGTGTTTCTAATTAATTCTTTTACCTTTGTTCTTTTTGTTATTTTTGGAACATATATGTATGAATTTGATATGTATGGCTCACTGATGGGTATATTTTAAAATTTTTAAACCACGGGTTTTCTGTTTAGTTCATACATATGTTATGAATTTATTTATTTAATTATGTTTTATGGATGTTATCTCTGAAATTTATTTCCATGATATGAACATTGAATATGAGTGAATAGTTTCATCATTAAAAACATATGGTCCTCTACTACTAGTTGGAAATAACTGGCATATGGGAAGGCATACCAGAATTCATGAGGTGTATCAGCATTAAGAACTTATATAGTCTATTCTGAGGTGAGGCATGGAAAGGTCGTATTAGTTAATATTTATACTTTTATTTATATTTAGGGTCAGTAAAAAAGTTGTTATGACTATGTCAGATCGTGGTAATGATTTCTTCCATGTGTGTATCTTTACAATGATTAATAAAATATCTATGTCACAATGGAAGGGACAGATTTTATTAACATAAAATTTTATTGTTGAATGGTTTACAATTCTTTTGGTGCAATTTCTTTCCATTATTATTGATTCATTATACATTCAACTCTTTTTTTCATATGGATAGAGGAATTTCTCAATGAAACATGAAGTCATGGTGGTATTTACATAATTATAATTTTCTACTGTCTTTATATATATATTTATAATATTATTTATGTTTATATTATATGTACATATCAATTTATATTATAATTATAAATAAATTAATGGTGGAATTTTGTTTTAAAATTTTTATAAATGTTTAGAAGTTTTCTATTAATTTCTTAAATGATTTAAATAGATGATTATGATAATATAATAGGTTTACCATCAAATCTAATAATGTGTATTCCATTATATTTTTTGGTCTACACTATACAAAACTGCACCTTGGTTGGAATAAATCTATTATTATCATGTTAAATTTAAAATAGTGAATGAAAAAATGTATAAATTTTGTGACTATGTGTTTTTTTAATTTATGTGTTGGTTATGGAGTCATTGTGTATTGAATCAATTACTATTTTTTCATAAAAAAATATATCATGAACTGTTATGGTGGTATGATATGCACAATTAATATTACAATATAATACATCTACATCGACTCTTGGTAGAGTGTGAGGATGGTGTTGAAGAGTTAACCATCAAAGTTAATAGGAAATGTCTTCACGAGGTTCCATTTGTGGCAAAAAATGATTAGATTTGAGTTTTCACAATATAAGAAGAACATGTTATGGAAGGGGTGGATCATTTCACTATCCCTTTTAGGTTGGTGTTTATCATGTAGTTTCCATGACATTTTCCACTAGTGTTTATGAGGTAGGGTGGCCCCCAGGTTGTCAATTAATAGATAAAGTCAATTTAAACAATATGTTAGCATATTGAGAACATTTTGGACAAACTTGTATAACTTTTAATCTATATACTATTGGTATATGTGAGAATGTGGTGAGAAATATTAGTCCATCAATAACTACACATGGGATCATCTGGGAAGTAATTGGAGAACATATTTTTAACCACATTATCTTATATACAATTATTTTATATAGAGATAGTTAATTCATGTTTTTATTTATATAAATATGTCAATTTTTTCCTAAGATAACCATATTATAGAGATGAATGACTTTTCCTCTTTGATCATAGATGATGAGGAAGCTCTAGAGAGGTAGGTTGAGGATTGTATGAGGTATGAAATTTTAATTTTTTGTGAATGTATTCTGTACTACCACCTTTTTTGTAAGGGAAATATAAGTTCTTATTTATTTTTGTAACCTAAATAATGGAATTTTCTCAGGAAATATGGTTTTGATATGCTTGGTAATGGATCATCTAGTTACTAAAAATACTATTATAAGGGGACTCACCATTTTAAAAGAGGATAGGTAGGTAGACAACCAATGTGAAACTAGTGCAGTTGATGGGAAAACATTAATCTGTAGTGTGACTAGGAACAAGTGGAGTGTAAAAACTATAGAAATATGGATCTCCCTCATAGTTTTTTTAGTTTAATATAGTAGGCCCCAAATGATAGTGGGAATAAACATTTAAAAGTTTCTAGATTTGGTTCAAGTATACCATAGAAGATGGTTTGTCAGAAAATTATAGGGCATTTATGGTAATGTGGAGTTTGTGGGAAATTTTAAAATTAGTAGCATCATTTACTAGGTAGTTCTAGGTAGGTAAGACAAGTTGGATCTAAGGGATGTGGTTTATTCCAGTTACAAGTAGCACCACCTACCCTCATATACTAAGATGTTGGGAAATATTCATTTTGAGTTATGATCTTTGTAGGATACACTTTAGCCTATGAATTTTTTTTATATAAGGGATTCTCACTCTATTACATAGAATCAGTTTTAAAATGATTGGGTTTATCCATGGATTACATATAAAGTGTTGTATCCATAAAAACAACTATTGGAGAATGATCTATGGGAATCTGTCATTCCATAGATTGTTACATGGATGTTAATGGGTTTTGATTCTTGGTTTATCTCATTGTATTATAGATGATGTGTTTTGAACGGATTATTGGGAGTGACTAGATTGTTTCATACCAATCTAGTATTTAATACAATAAAATGTGCGTGAGGTTTAAATATCCTGAGAGTCCTCAAAATGTACATATATTAGTATGGTACAATCATGCAACTCTTTTAGGACTATATTTCCAGTATCTTTGGGGAGGAGACTACTCTGGTCACTTTTATAATGGTGGGTAATGTAAAGATTCATCCAAATTCCATTCCTTTTCTAGTGAATATATATCAGGATATATTTACTATTTACTTTATAATAATACCACCTATACAAGAAATCACATTAAAAATAATTTTTTTTAGGTGTATGGAACCAATTCCCATCTCTCCTTATAGAATTAATAAAATATGGATTAAAAAATTGGAAACCCAACATGTGGATTTAGAAGAAAAAGTGTCCATCTATCCAAAGATGTATTACGGGGTTCTTTAGTTTTATTCTCCAAACAGGCCCTATACACTCACTATGTGAATAAAAGTGGGCTTTTAACTAGGTAATTGTTAAGAATCAATATTCACACCCCTTTATCTATTATTTATTTATATAGATCTACAGTATGTAAGTATTCATCAAGGATGACATATTTTGAGGCTTCCACCAACTCATAGTATGACCATGTGATGTTACCCTTTAATCATTTTTAAGATGCTATTGTCTTTATGAGTACCTTGTTACGTAGTTTTGGTTGTAATATTCTCTTACAGTGTTTATTTTTCTATTGAATAGTGTATTCCATCAATAAATAGACTCATTTTTTATAGTGTGTGTCAGTGATATTTTTTTACTCCTAATTGAATGAAGAATAAAAATGGAATTTCGAGATAAAAATGAGAAGAATTATACAATATAAGTTGAATGAAATGTTTTGAAAGTGAAAACTTTATCTTGATCAAGTTCACTTTTTTACCCATATCATATATGAGGATGTAGTTTATATCAATCCGTAGAGTGTGGATTCTATGGTTTCAAGGGAGAGGCCTAATATTTTTTTGTGGTATGTCGATTAATGGGGTAGATTGCTACTAAAATTAGTATATCTGAGATATCTCCCACCTTAGGTCAATGTTATATGTTTTTAATAAGAATTGGATAATGTAAAAATGGTCATATTCTTGTGAAATGACAGTTCTATAATTGATATGGAGTCTTGAATCCAAATAAATACTGACAATTATTGGGTCTATTAATGAGTATTCTCTCTTATATGATTAATTGATTGTTAAATTAGAATAATTAACAATATATAATGGTTGAGGTATCATTTAGATGTCATAGAAACTCAGAAATCTGGACACTGACTACCCAATCCATTATTTTGATATTTCTCTAGTATAAGATGCCTTATGATACCCAAGAATTTACATTGTGCAGACAAAATTTTTTCATTTATATAGATTATAAAATAATAAAATACTTAATCTCATAAAGTGATATAAATATTTTTTTGAAGAAGTGTGTTTAGTACCTTAATTCCTTTGACATGATGTTGTATTATACTAATAGGAAGGTAAACATCATTTCATATGCATTGAATATGAAGACTCACACATTGGTAGATAATGATTTCAGTTCCATGTAACTGATTATGACTACATTTAAAAAGATACACCATGATGTATATAAGTTCTAATGGAAGATCAATTTTGGCATCCATTCTTATTTCATCCATACTCCTTGAAAGAATAAATGGGATACAATTGACTGATTCTAACTTTCAGGTGATGAGAGACACTATATGTGGTGGGCGCCAGCACGTTAGTGGTCCTTGGATAATGAGTGGTTTTTGTGTCTCCATGATATAGTAATATCCCCCAAATACATTAATGATAAGTTAGTTAATGAATTTTAGTGCTTGATATGTTATGTACATCCAGTAATGTCAAAGATATATCGTTACATGCATAGGAAATACTGGTGGTCTATAAAGAATAATGGAATATCATATCTCTTTTTTATGATCCCCCACCTACCAGTAAAAAAAGTTTAATAATTAGTTCCCCCCTGGACTTATAAAGGCTCTTTCCATTCTATTTGTGATGTGGGGAAATGTTATGATGGATTTCATGATGGGTGTACTAAGGAAACCCCATAATAATGGTTTATTTTAAGTTAACATAGTTCTTATAAAGAAGTTAGTACACTTGTTATCCTTAAATATGCCTTCAACAATTGACAATGTGTTTATGCATTATATTCGAGAGTTAGTATGACTATATGGTGGTCCATTAATAATTCTGTTAGATATAGATCTTCATTTCACATATATTTTCTTAAAGATCATTCTTAAGGAACAGGGAACACAAATAGATGCTAGATCAATATAGCATTCAAAAAATATTGGAAATCAGTGTCCACCATACATGTTATCTAGTACATGCTCACATCATGTGCCTTTTATTTCGGTTGTTCATGGGTTAGTCATCGTGAAATCGAAAAATATACATAGAACAAGATCTGACCAGAACATATTTAGATGGATCAGTGTGTGGATTTGGATGAAAGGAGACGTTGATCAACTTTATGCTAGTTAGAAAATAGTGAGTTAACTATGCTTGCTCCAAACCATGTACATGATATTTATGAGATGGTATGGAAAATTATTAACAGAATTATATCCTTTTATAGAAGATAAAATTCTTATATTGATAGACATGACATACTAGTTGAGTTGGTAATTTTTTATAGGGTAATATTTCTAAGTCACATATATTGGCACATCATCTTTTATGAAGACATGGGAAAATAGTTCAAAGGAATATGGTGTTGTTTTATATTTTTTAAAGGATCTTCCATGTGACATACCAACTAATTCAGACCCAAACAATTTAGAAATATTATTACATTATTATTAACATAAACATCCATCAGTTAAATGTCTAAGATCTTGGGGCCCTAGGTTCATAATAAATAAAAGTAATACTAAAATAAAACAACTTTAATTTTTTCAATAATTACATACTAAATAATTTTATCCCATAAAATTTAGTGGGATAACTAGGGGAATTCAAAAAAGTTATGAGTTATAAATCCCTTAAAGGGAAAAATGTGATAATGAAACCTAATATATTAACAAAAAAATATAAAAATATGTTATAAAATATAATTCCTATGAAATATCTCTTTGAATCATAAAAAAAAGAACTTGGAAACATAATATCGTGGTTACATAATAAATTTTAAATAACTACAAAACATGACACAACAAGGAGTTAAGGATAACTTCCTAGAAGATATCAAATGGTCGACCAAGTCCTATAAGAAATTATGTGTAATCCCTAATCTTATACATGATGCCTCATGAGTCTAAAGTATTATATACTATATTGGATAACTATATGGACACACCCATCAAACATTTTAATATTTATGTGTTCGAAAAATAAATCAATCATAAGGCATAAATATAAGAATTTATAATTGAGAGAAAATGGGTAGCATAATATTGTCTCATAACATAATAAAAATAAATTTCAAAATTAATGAATTTGAGAGATGAGAAAAATGAATATATGCCACATAAATGTATAAGATAATAATAAAGGTATGAATGTGAGAGGAATATAAACATAATTACGAATCATTTTTTGAAAAAAAAATGTTCTTGTTGATAAATAGAAATACCGTAAAATGATCTAAAAATCATAAGGAAAACAACATCTCTACAGTGGAAATTAAATTTGAAAAAACCAAAATATTAACAAAATATTGTTGAAATAATATTCATTAAAAATAACTTTACAGAGGTATAAGGTAATATTAAAATGAGGTAATGATCTTGATGGTAAGAAATCAAATTCCTACCAAGCACATTAACGAATATTATTTCCAAATATTTAATAAAAGTTAAAAATTATCATGTTCAGAAAATGTCAGGTTGATTCATTTTAAATTGATCTTAAAAAATTAAATCATTGGAAAAAATTAATTCTAACAGTTAGTGGATAATATTAAAAACATTATAGAAATAGTTTTTAGAAATCATTAATATCCAAGAAAATGGATTATTGTCCAAAGAGAAAAATTAATTCCAATTTCATTAATAAAATTAAAACTAATTTTAATAACAAAAGAGAAGAAAATGTTATTGTTAAAAAAAATATAGTAAATAACTAATTGATAATAATTTTATGTGTTTTTATTGGAAAATAATCAAATAATTTCCAATAATATAAATTCAATCATAAAAAATCATAACCAAAATTATTTTGAAATATATAACCTTACAACCTTTAAAAAAAATTTATCATAATTACCATGATTTGTGGAAAACATTTGTAAGATATATTATCATGAAATATATTTTATTAATGATATAATATGTAAATGTTCAGTATATTAACCATTGAATATAAACAAGGTACATAAAATTACTTGTGTCTCAAGGAAGGATGTTTTTTGATAAAACCCCAACCTCACATCAAGAAATTGTTGTGTATGAATTTTATCCACATTAAAATTAATTTAAATAAATTATTTTCATTTTAGGAACCCTTTATAAGTATAAATCATTTTAAAAAACAATAACATACTATAATTTTTAAACATGGATATTGAATACATTTTTTTGAATACACAATATATAAACAAATAGATGCCCAAATACCATATTAATTTTGTTCCATTTTAAATATGGAACAAAAACATTTAGTCTGGTGAATGATATTAAATGTTTCCCAAAAATATCTTATTTCTTAATACTAATAAATAATCGATTTATTTATAAACTTGGTAAAAGAAAACAAAAGAAAAAGGGTGAGATTAGATTCTCAAGAAGTGTAAATAAAGAAGGCACATAAGAAAAAAAATGATCCTAAGAGTATGATAGTGTGAACATATCATTAGAAGATCATTCCATATATATATAATATTGTGAACATGAATCATGGAATAATTTTTTCATGTTTATAAAAATGAATCATAGAGGAATTTGGGGAATAATCTCTCAAATTGTAATATAGCCATAAAAATGAAATTTACCATAGCCACATAACTATGTAATATGTTTATTTATAAGTTAGGGAAAATTTCCAAAACATAAAAGAACAACTCATGGGTACTTCACCTTCTTGGTAGGAAGCACCACAATCCTCAGTCATAGTCACTTTCTTATAATGTATCAGTTTTCCCTATCATTCCACAGTGGATCTGGATTCCCCATATTCCCATAGTAGATTAGTTTTCCCCATCATCCATAGTGGATCAATCCTTTCAAATTATTTTTAGTTATATATAATGATACATAAGTATTTACCCAATTAATTGGAGTAATACATAGAGGTCCCACAATTCTATAAGTAAAAACCATATATATGTGCTCCATGAGAACATAAATCATTTATCATATCATAACCCATAAAAATAATTGAGTTTCATAATAATTTATTAATTACATAACTCATAGAATAGAATACTAATTAATAAACATCAATCAATCATATAAAAAATCTTTTTGGAGATATAATAAGAATATAATCCTCGAATCATAACCCCAATAACTCATAAGTAACATCAAATAATGTTATCATATATGAATTTTTTTTTGAAATATCATTTGAAATAATTCATGAGTAGAATATCATTTCTACATTGATTTTTTTTAAATCATGGAAATTTTAACAATCATTTTTATTTAAAATACCCTTTAAAACCTATATTGATTATTTAGAAACCTTTTTAAATATCTCTGAAAATATTTTTCCTTGAAAATGTATAAATGTTCATTTAAAACACCACATAAACATTTTTGGAAAATATTTTGTTGAAAGAAGACATATTTATGACCAAAGAGGGAATAACATTAATTATAACATATAAAATAATTAAAAATTAATATTAATGATAAAAATGTAAAAGGAAAATATATAAACCCCATAAAATAATATAAGTCTGCAATGTAACATTTATCTCAAAGAATAAAAATTAAGACCAAATTAGTATACTGATTTGGTAACATCTTAATTATAATCCACATTATAAAGATATCATCAAAAGGATATAAAAATATCAATATAAATATATATAGTAATAATTGAATACATTTATGGGTAGAATATACACCATATATAAGAAATATGTGCTGAACATGACAAATATCTCAGGAAAAATTAAAGTGACACAGAAATCCTTTACTACATGAGTAAATTTTGAATTTTGAAACCCATAAAATAATAACAATAATTATATATTTAAATATAATTAAATAATGTAAATTATTGATTTATCATTTCATAGTTTGGTATATGAAACACACATAAGAAGTGTGTGGTGAATATGGCTTGTATCTCATGGAAACAAATTGATATGAAATTCTCTTACCTTAAGTTTTTAATTCTTTATTAGTCATTAAAACATCCAATATATTTAATATATGTATATTATAAATATTACACAAAAACAATATTCATATTTATCACACCATATATTATTTTATTAAGACTTTATATTTCTCACTTATCAATAATTCCATGTTAATGTTTATTTTCTAGTTACAATTTTGTTTTTTGGAAAAAAACATTCACTTTCTTTCCTTGTCCCTATTAGATAAATCGTGATTTGATGTGACATATTATCACGGAAGAATACTTTTTAAGCTATATAAATTAAATATATTCATAAAACTCATCCTTATTCCTTGTGAAATATACACAAAAAATAAATCACATCATATCATGGAGATGGTAAGTAACACGGACACTGAAGTAATGTAATCATTTCCCAAAAGATTAGATTATAATAAAGGTAGGTAGAAAAATATCATTACATAAGTATAATTATGTCAAAAATAAAATATATAATAATTAAACCCATCATAATTCACAATCCAAATATATGGGGATATAATGTGATTTATATCATTATGTGGAGATGGTAAGTCGTATGCACACATGAGTCATACATTCATTTCTTATTAGATTTGAAAATGGTTCTATAATGGTTTGTTAATAATCATTATAACATTTAATCATATTTTGTACATTGATGTTTTTATTTTATGATATATATCATATATTTATATTGGGAATATAATAGTCGAAACAAACAGTTATCTATTTGTGGGGTTACCAATTCTTTAAAATGGATCCATTATATCTCCTCTAATGGACACTAGAGTTGTGTTTTATTTGGGATTTTAGGAAGCTAAATAATGTGGTTATGGTAGTGTATAAGATTATTTCATACATTTTTGGTGATATAGAAAACTAAATGTGGTGAAATTATATGAAGATGTTGTTTTCCTTTTATAATTAAGGTGAATGGGCATTTTTGGAATATCCACAAATATTAACTTATAATAAAAACATTTTCAATAAAAATACTTCAAAAATAAAATTTATAATAATATAATTCGTTATAAGGTTCTAATATCATAATCCAATTGATTTTATATAGGTTTTAGTTTTATTTTAGTCCTTATCATTTAGATTTACCTTCAATTAACCCATTTCATTTTTAAGTATGGTAACAAATTTTTCTATACTAAGAGGATGCAATTTTTACATATAAACTATCAACTAGACTATAAGTGGCCAATTTTTTATATTTTCTACTATATCCAATCCCATTATCCTTAGTCAGATCTTTTTATAATTATTATTTAGTTTTATTAAATATTAACTTTATATTATTCCATAAGTGGTAATTACGACACTATTAATAACATTTGAATTAGGAAAATAAATAAAACAATCTAACCTCAGAACAATTATTTTAACAAACCCCTAACATGGAATAATATAGCAATTTCTTTTGGACAATATAAATGATGAAAAATTATTATTTGTTTTAATATTTCTAGTATAATATAATTTATTGTTTTAGTAATTGAGTAATTACTATATCGTCATTTTATAATTATTTATGATAATTATTCATTTAATAAAATATTAAAAGAGATGTATATAATGTATATAAACATTTAATCTATTAAAATAATATATATAGTCGATAATATATTTTATTTATCTATTTTATTAAAAATAATAAAAATATTAAATGTACAAGTGTGACATTTTTCAATCCCTTTGGGTTTATTAATATATAAGTCACTTTTAAGGAAAAGTCTCAACTAAATTACTCAATTTAGATCATTATGTGTTGAGGTTATATTTATATTCATACATTTTCTTCTGGGAATGTTTTTTTTATATTTCAAGAAGTTATTATACCATTTTTACCATTAATTACATAATTTACCCACAACCGTGGTATTTAAATTTTCTAAAGATACAATTCATATAATACAAAAAAATTAGAACTATTTAATAAATTTGTACCATATAATTTCAAATATAAAATTCATTTTCTATAATTTAAAAAATTAAAATTTCTAAAATTAAAATTAATCTCACTGATGAAAGTAGAGAATGAATTTTTAAATTGAAAACGTCAAAAAGATTAACATGTTTTTATATCCAAATTCAATGAAAATTTAATTCAAATTAACTAAATTGGATTAAATGAAAAACAAATAATGAAATTATACTTTAAAATCAATAAAATTAATAATTAAACCCTATAAATTATTTAGACGAAAAATTTGCTTTAAATTAAAAATCATTATATTCAAATATTATTCATAAAATTAATATACAATAAAAAATCCAAAAAAATCCTAAAAATAAAATTTTAATGTCCCTATTTCAAACAAGAATTTTATTTTTTATATAAAAATCTAAAAGTTTCCAAAATTTATATTTAAATTCTATTTTCCATTATAAGGTGGTAAAATTACCCTTCTAAAAATATAGGGTTTTATGAATAAATTTGGTTTTGTTTCTATCTTATACCTATAAAATCTACTAGATGAGTATAAAAGAAAAATTTATTTGATATATAAAATATATATTTCATTAATATCATTCAATTATTTTAATTAATATAATTTATTATGACAAAACGACTTTGTGAGTATAAAAATAAAACTATTTTTATTCTAATCAATTGATATATATTTTCATTTATAATTAATTTATTACAAATTAACTAATATTATATACCTTATATTTTCAAAAGTCAGTTAAAATTATTCATAACTATGAATTTAATGGCCATTTTATATCAAGGTTTATTAAATAATATCATGTTAATAATATACTATTTTTCAATAAAACTCATTATTGTGTGTAATAAATGTTATAAAAACACTGAGCTATGTGTAACATAAGACAATAATAGTTTCTCATAGACTGAAAGGTAATCAATGTGTTTAATGCACCGAAATATATTTTTTTCATTATGTATAATTAAATAAAAACATAGTGACTTTCATTTAATAAAATCAATATTCAGAATTGTGATAAATAAAAAATATAAAAATGATTAGGTAATTGAAAACAATATAATATAAAATATCCACGTGTTACATTCTACCCCCCTCAAAAATAAATTTTAAACTAAAATTAATATGGGTAATATGTTTTTTAATACTCATGTGTTTTTTTAATAGAAACCCACATCATAAAAATTAATACTAAAACTTCATTAAAAAGAAGGAAGTTGGAAATATAACAGTTACTCAAAGTAACAAATTACAATGTTTCCACATAGGAAAACAAAGATGACATGTGAAAATATAGACATGTGGTCCCAAAAATTGTTTCAATTATCAAATGAAGTGTTAGTGAAAATTGGAAACCTAATATCCCCATATTCTCAACAACCACAAATGGTCCCAAAAAGTGTGCAAAAATATTCACTTTCCCCCCAAGTTGATGACATAAATGATGGAAATCCTTCAAGAACACCTAGTCACGAACTGAAAAAATGCAATGTTCTACAACAATGATAAACATATTATATATACTAGATCTGTTCTATCACCATTATATTATGAATGAAATGGATATTTTTTACCATCTCTTGGACTATGCACTCTCAAACATTAGGTGTTTCTCTAATATAATAACAAAATAATAATGATTATAAGGCCAACCAAACATGACCTCCAAAGGATCTATTTTGACCACTAACAAGTATATATTATTATAATGAGACCCAATAACTCCCAAATGTTCACTGAAAGGTCCACCAAAGAGAATAACATAAGCATAAAGAATATCCTCATGAATCTATATATTTCTATCTTTTTATCCATTTTTCTATGCATGGTATTTCGTACTCAAATGAACCAAAGATCACCTTTCATCATATAGGCCTCTCAAATAAAGAGAAGTTAAATGTGTATATCTATTATAGACTATTGAATATGTAACACCATGTAAACAATGAATATATCTCATATAGAAAATAACCGGATTAGAATCATTTGTTGAGTCAAGAATGGGTATAAGGTTACCAGATTTGGTCATCAAGTTGATCACAACCATTTATGCACTATTTTTACTTGAGGGATGTTAATAAATAAAACTAAAATTCCATAGAAACATCATTCCATTTTCAACTCAGCACTAAATGTGGATAAATAAATATCAAAGGTATCTCAGGCACATCCTTGACCTACTACGATATATAATATTGAGAAAAAGATAGCATTGTGTCACCTTATACATGGACATCTGAAATATCACCACGTATCATATAACAAATTAATCATTTGTGGGTTTGTTTCCCACTATGAAATATGGAAATATCATCCCATATTTCTTCCCAGATAACATTATAATAGATCTATGTCGAAAACATAAACTACCATCCGTGAAGAATGACCACTCAGTAGTGGTCTATCCACCATAAAGAGAGTCTCTAATGCTATAGAAATCATCAACAGTTTGTTTTTACTAATGAATAATCTTAATAAGAGTGTAATAAAACCAAATGATAACCATGAAAAACTTAAAGTATTACTCATACATCTAAATCCTCATGTGAAAAGATAACCATTATTTTCCACACTTGTAATGATTTAGTCATAGAATGGGTATGAAGTTTCTTACTCAAGGAATCAGAAATGTAATTTACTTTAATAGAGGTGTAGGGTATGTCGAAATCACAAGATAATACGTACTCGACACAGTTCCTCTGATAGATTTTCAAATATTTTTTAAATAATATTTAACTAGAAATATTATAGTCAGAAAACAAGATAACCCACTCTTCAAAAAGGTAATATCATGAACTCTTTAGAACAATAATCAAAACTACGAGTTCAAAGTGATGGGTCAGATAGTTATTCTCATGTGGCCTAATATGATGTCATTCATATGCTACCATGTGATCAACATGTATAATAACAAAACCCAATCCTAGAACTAATGCATCGAAGTAGACCACAGAGCCCTTCCTTACATCTAAAACAGTCAACACTAGAACATAAGTCAAAAAAAATTCACGTAAACAAAGTAACTCTTACATTTTTCATCCCATGAAAACATTAGTCAATTCTAAGTGACAACTATCATAAAAAAATCCAATTTTGAGAAATCCTTTACAAACCGATGATAATACCTAGTTAAACGCAAGAAACTCTGAATCTTGAAGAAATTTCAAGGTTCCTCCCATGTCATAACATCATTCACTATATTAGGATAAAATATACTTTGTTCAAAGACAATGTGTCCCATTATCTTCATTTCTAAAATCCAAAAATGAAATTTAGATTAATTGGCTTAATATTAGTTATTTATCAAAAAAATAGAAATGATCTAAGATGACACACATGATACTTATCAAACTAATAGAAAACAAGTATGTTATCCATAATGGACATCCCAAACATATCAATATACTAATGGAAGATTCGTTTGTCATATCCATAAAGACTACATGATCATTGGTTTCACCAAACGAAATTATAAGTTACTAATAATGGATATACTTTCTCTGAAAGAAAATTTTGGAATGTTAGATATTTTTACTCTTAACTAGTGATAAATATATTGAAGATACTTCTTTAAGTACCACTTCAACTCTTTCAAATGGTTAAAAAGATCATCTATCCATGAAAAAGAGTAGAGACCCGAAGCTTGATGTACATGGACATTACATTAATTTTTCGGAATACTTAATACATAACAAAAACAGACACACAAGGACCATAATAGTTTAGTGTCTTTGGAAACTTGGAACATAATATTCTAATCGTGGTGAAAGATCTTCAACGTCTCCCATAAAGATCTTCCACTTTTTTTTCTTACCTAAAACCTTTATTTATATCATGTGGAAAAGAAAACATAAAAATGGTGAGCTCAAATGCTCGGTAAGGGTAAGCATGGATAAAATAAAACATACCATATAAATTTGAACTTAAAAACATGAACATAATGTTTAAACATCAAAAGCATGAGCAATGACAAAAAACATGGAAGTACGTAAGGCATAGATCATAAAGAAACATTAAGAATGATAAAATAGAATGGTAATAAAACATGTAATTGTGGAAACCATTAAGCACATGATATGATTTCCATATTAGCCAATGCATTGCAGCCAGGACCATCTTAGTGGACAAAGTCCCTTTCTGAATCAAGTTCACTCCTCATTCCAGTACTTTATTACTGAACCGTTTTAACTTGTCATTCTATCCATGTCTATCTCATGAGATATAAATCTTTACCCAATGTATTGGAGTGATATATAGGTACCACCCATCTCATAATGAAATCATTCTTACTTGTGCCACAACATAAACATAAATCATTCATCGTAACCCAAAGAATAAAATGGGTTTCATAAACATCATCCCATCATAACATAATCCAAAAAAATGGATATCATTTCATAATAGGAAAATTAAAACCATGTAAATCATAGATACATTATACTTGAAACATACACATATGAAATAATGTCATCTTTGAAGGAAAATGGTTTTGATAAAACACTTGAAATGAATTCTTGAGGAAAATATCCTTTCTTCTTCAAAATAAAATTCTTTTCACAAAACATCATGCAATTTTAAAAGAAAATGATTTTGTTGAAAATAGTCATGAAATATTTTGGAGGAACCTTCATGAAAATAAGGCTTTATAAAACCGTAAAAATCCGTTCATGCCGTATAAGTTAAAAAACATTATTCTCGTACTTTTTCCGGAAAAGTCAAAAAGTACCTCATAAAAGAAAGATTCCATACATACTATGTATTAAAAGTAAAAAATGGGTAAAAATGACTTTAAACATACATGAAACCATTTTTAGTAAACATGGGCATGGATGAGAACAATAACTCCAGTAAATACTTACGAATAAATAATCTCGGATAAGAACGAGATTTGAAAAGTTATCCCATACCTTAGGTCTGATATGCTTCGTATGTATCTGAACCTCCTGTAAAATGATTTAAATAATGTAATTGAATTATTAAATAATAATATTCATTGTTATGATATCATATATGGTTCACTTATGACTTTATATTACCCTTTCTTTTCTAAGTTCCATGTTAAAGTAGCATTTTAGTTAAAATCGTTTTATTTATCGTACAAGTTTGGACTTGTTGTCCTTGATATTATTACATATAACCTGATTTACTTAATTCCATAACATAAAACATGATTTATATATATTAATCATATACATATATATATATATATATATGATATATCGATAAACGGAATGAAATACACCGTTCATGGAGACGGTAGGCCGTACGTGCGCATGAACGCTGTTTTCGTTTCCTTATTGAATTGAATGGAATTAATTGGATGAAATACATATATATATATATACATAAATCCTGTATAATTATGTCTTATATTTAATGATTACTTATTATATATACTTTATAATCATTCATGAATGGTTAATCATTGAGAATGAATCTCATCGCGTCGTGGAGACGGTAGTCCGTACGTACGCACGAGCGATTATATCGTTCCCATGATTATTGAATTGAATTGGAGAGGATAATACAATATATCAGAATTAGTATGATGTTATACTAACTATGTATAATTATTCATTACACAATTATACCAATCCAAGTAAGGTGGTTTTGGAAAAATAGATTACACCACGGCGTGGAGACGGTATTCCATACGTACGCACATGCGGTGATTTCGTTTTACATAGGATGGATAGATGGTGAAATAGGGTTGTTTCATACTTATAATATAATATCATTATATGATTGATACTGATGTTATTACTTCATAATGAAACAACTAAAAAATAATAAGTGGAAGAAGAAATAAAGTTGAAAGAATCGGTAACGGACATTACCTCTTTTTTGAAGCGCCTCTTTGAGACCTCCTCTTAGGGCACTAAATTTTGTCTTTGAAGAATACCATGACCTCTAGGATGTTTCTAGGGAAGTTTATAAGATAATTTGTTAGGGTTTGGCCGAGATTGAAGCCTCGATGTTGTGTGAGGAAGAGAGGGAGGAGGATCCCTTTTATAAGGGAGGAGTATGACAACCCTTCTTTTTATTACAACTTAAACATGCTTTATTACATAAACCTTCACTTGATACAACAAAGAAGATCAAGAGGTTTACTTTATTTGGGGATTAGGATCATTACATAAAAACTTTAAACATTAAATACAACATCTTTATTGAAAACTTCGTTTACATGACCACTACATTCCTTCGTACTTAGCATTGCATGGGATAACATGAGGACATGCATAAGAAAAGGGTGAGCTATAAAGCCCAGTAAGGGAGTACACATGGAATAACATGAGGAGTACAATACATGTTAGGAAATAGGAACATCAATAGATCATAATAGTAACATGAGCATAAAGCCATGATAAATCATGATAATCATAACATGGAAATGTGGCAACAACACTTAACATTGAATTAGCATGAGCCAAGGCTCATTTCACATGGAGCATGAGTAAACCCTCATTGCACATGAAGCACGAGTAAACCCTCATTGCACTTTAATTATCATGAGTCAACACTCATTTCACATGATGTATCATGGTACTATACTTTACCCAATGCATTGGAGCGCTATAAGGGCGCACCCTTCTTAAACATTTCATTTCATGCATAAGTGTGCCACATGGATCATAAAACATGGATTCATAAAACATAATCATTTATTCCAAAATAAAGGAATGTGGAATTCATACATGAAAATTTATAATAAATAAGTAAATTTGCATAAAGGTTAATACCCTTGATGGAGAAATGGGCATGGTATTCACTACACAATGATATTGGCTTAGAAAATCGGTGTGATTTCGGCAGTGTAACTGCGTGACATAAGAATTCATAAAAAGTGGTTGATGAGAGAGAAAGGGGTTCCTAATCATATTTACATGTAATGGAAAGTAAGGAGGTCATATAGATACATGTCCCAAAAATTTAAAAGGAATTTAGATTCATGATACAAAAGTATTTCTTGAATATAAAAGAGGAGAAAAAAAGTTCCTTTCGAAATTTCGGCATAGTAATGGATGTACATGGGAGGCATTTAATGATAGAGAAAGGGGTCTCCCATTATTCAAACAATAAGAGGGCAGTATGGGGTAGGTGTGAAACCATACCCCAACATTCATAATTGAAATTAAAAGGGAAATACAACTTAAATAAAATTGACAAAAATGAGAAAGGAAGAAAAAACCCTTACTTGGAAGTGTGCTTCCAAAGGCTAAAGAGAGGCTTGTGAGAGGATTATTGGGAGCTTGGGGAACCTTGGGAGGATTATAGAGAGAGTAGGTCAGAGTTTGGATGAACTCCAAGGGATTTTAGTGAGGATGAAGTGGGAGTTTGGGTGGGTTTATATAGGAAAGGTGAGAGAATTCTTTATTATTTAGGTTTGGGACCCCTTATATTAAAATAATCCAAACCACAAACCATCCCAGGGTATTTTCCCATGGTTTATGGAAAAGGAAAAAGAAAGAAAATATTTTACAAGTCCAAGGTCCGAACTTATTAAAAAATTAGGGTTGCTTATGTGGAGGTGAGTCGCACTCCCATGGAAATTAATTTTAAAAGGCAAAGTGTTGAATAAGTCTTGAGGGGTTCATTAACGCTTTGAAAAGTAAGTCAAACAAACCCAAAACCTCATTATTTTAATGATAAAACATATATTGTCCGAACATAAGGATTATGGTATTTTATTACATCACCATTGGGTAATTATGATGTCATAAAACACATTATATATTTAAACAGTATTTAATTTTTACCCAAAAATTTGACTGTCTCAGAACGTTATGAAAAATTTACCGTTGAATAATTTCAATTTTATGATTCCTAAAATAATATTTATTTTATCTAAATAATTTTCTAAATATGTGAATTTTCACACTTAAAATAAAAACCGACATTTATAAAAAATTCACAGGTTTTGATAGAAATGGCTTTCAAACCTTAATAAAAATTTTAATTGCATTCATAAAATTATAAGATCATTTATATTTAATAAAAATTAATTTAATATTAATAATAATATTTTATTAAAATATTATTTAATTAAAAAATCATTTAATTTAATAAAATATATTTATTAATTAAATAATAACTAAAAATATCATTTGTACTTTAAAAACTATTTACAATGTATCAAAAATGACTAGAAATTATATTCATTATTATATACAAAAATAATGCACATGAAACTAGTACTACTTATTCGTTACATAACCCCTTAAAATAGCCGCATAAGACCTAAGGGTAAGGTGTGTGATGGTGACAGACTCTTGGGGTGGCTCGGATAACATCGCTCGAGTTGTAATTTCAATCAACTTCCACTTTCCCCGTAGATGATCACATTCGAGCTTGACTTGATGAAGCTCAGCTTGGTCTTGGTCAAGGGCAAAGCCCAAGGACACCACCTCTTTTCCGAGATCTGACAAATGGGCTTCGTAAGGGGCAATTCTACTGGATGAGGCCATTGCTTACTTTGTCTGAGTAGAAATGGGTTCGTTAAAGCCTTATATTTATACTACTCAGATGATCACTGTTCAACGGCTATAAAAGTAACGGTCACAAATCATAACATAAAACTAAAGAAGTTGACATCTTATAAAAACATTTTTCATAAAGAAACATTTAACTAGATCAAGAGGGATTTTTCATTAATGAAATTTTGGGTCGTTACAATATTCCCCCCTTAAGAAATTTCTCCCTCAAAATTTTCCTTTTCCCACACTAAAACAAATGTGGGTAACTCAGCTTAATCATATCCTCCGACTCCCAAGTTTCTTCTTCAAACTTGTGGTTTCTACACAACACCTTGACAAGGGGCATTGTCCTATTTGGTAGAACATTTTCTCTACGATCTAATATCTTCACTGGTTTCTCCTCATAAGAAAGATCATCTTCCAATTGTACCACCTCGGAAGAGAGTACATGTGAAGGGTCCGGTATGTACTTCCTTAAGAGGGATACATGAAAGACATCATTCACCTTGGCCATAGTAGGTGGAAGTGCTGGTCGATAGGCCACAGCCCCAACACGATCAAGAATCTCGAAGGGGCCGATATACCTTGGACTTAACTTCCATTTCTTTCCAAACCTCATGACCTTCTTCCACGGAGATATGCATAAAAACACCATGTCTCTGACTTTAAACTCAAGGCCTCGTAGACGATTATCTGCATAACTCTTCTGTCGACTTTGGGCTGCCTTGATATGCCGCTGAATGGTTTTCACCTTCTCCACCATTTCTTCGACCATTTCTCTTCCAAGCAGCTTACGTTCACCGACCTCATCCCAACATGCCAGTGTTCTACACCTTTTCCTATACAGGGCTTCATATGGTGCCATTTGGATGCTTGAGTGGAAACTATTATTACAAGATAACTCAACCAGAGGAAGATGTTGATCCCATCCTCCTTTAAAGTCCATTGAGCACGCTCTCAACATATCCTCAAGTGTTTGGATAGTCCGCTCGGATTGGCCATCAGTTTGAGGATGATAGGCCGTACTGAAGTTCAGTTCACTATTCAGAGTATTTTGAAGACTCTTCCAAAACTTAGAGGTAAATCTTGGATCTCGTTCAGACACAATAGATAGTGGTACTCCATGAAACCGTACCACATCCCTGATATATATCTGTTCTAGTTGATCCAAAGAGAAATCCTCTCGAATAGAAATGAAGTGTGCAGTCTTTGTAAGACGATCCACAACAACCCAGATTGCATTATTGCCTTTGGATGTCCTTGGATGTCCAGTGACAAAGTCCATGGTGATGTTCTCCCATTTCCATTCTGGTATGGGAAATTGTTGCATCATCCCCTTAGACTTATGCCTCTCTGCCTTCACTTGATGACACGCCAGGCACTTTGATGTATATTCAGCGATCCCCTTATTCGTATTATCCCACCAAAATTTTTCTCGGATATCTCGTTACATCTTTGTGCTCCCTGGGTGAATAGAGAAATTTGAACTATGTGAATCATCCAAAAGATACTTCTTCATCTCAGAACATGATGGAACACATAGTCTTTTCCAAAACCGCACAATTCCTTCTTCATTAACATTAAACTCTGAGGATTTTCCCTTTCTGATAGCTTCCACTTTTTCTTGGATTCCCGCGTCATCCTTTTGAGCATCCTTTAACCCTTCCAAAAGAGATGGTTGAGCAATCATTTGTGAAGGGATTGATGATGTTCTCTTCTTTATGATTCCCACATCCATCTTCATCAAGTCTATGAAGATTGGATCCTTCTCAATTCTCATCATTGATAGAATCGTTGGATCCTTTCTACTTTGGGCATCGGCCACCTTGTTCGCCTTCCTAGGGTGGTAATGTATTGAACAGTCATAATCCTTGATGAGCTCCATCCATCTTCTCTGGCACATATTAAGCTCTTTCTGTGTGAATATATATTTAAGACTCTTGTGGTCAGTATATATCTCACATTTCTCTCCATAGAGATAATTCAGCCAGATTTTCAAGGCAAAGATCACCGCCGCCAACTCCAGATCATGCGTTGGATAGTTTTGCTCATGGATTTTCAACTACCTTGAGGCATAGGATATCACGTTATCATTCTTCATCAGCACACATCCTAATCCCTTCTTCGAAGCATCACTGAATACCACAAAAATCTCCCCACTTGTTGGTAAAGTGAGCATGGATTCAGTGATAAGCCTCCTTTTCAACTCCTTGAAGCTTTCTTCGCATTCATCACTCCAAGAAAACATTACTCCCTTTTGAGTTATCTTGGGAAGTGGTTTGGACAATCGTGAGAAATTTCTCAAAAATCTTCGATAATATCTAGCTAACCCCAAGAAGCTACGGATATCCATTACCGATGTTGGCCTCGGCCATCCCTCAATTGCATCTGTTTTGGAGGGGTCCACAGATATCCCATTGTATGTGATGATATGGACCATGAATGAGACTTCCTTCTACCAAAACTCACACTTGTTGTACATGGCATAGAGCTTCTCCTTGCACAAAGTCTCCAGTACAGTTCTTAAATGCTCCTCATGGTCCTCCTTGGTTTTGGAGTACATTAGAATATCATCTATAAAGACTACCACAAATTTGTCTAGGTAATCTCTAAAGACTCTATTCATCATGTCCAGGAATATTGATGGAGCATTGGTGAGTCTGAAAGGAATTACTATGAATTCATAGTTCCCGTACCTTGTACGAAAAGCAGTCTTGGGGATATCTTCCTTCTTCACCCTTACTTGATAATATCCCGACCGCAAGTCCACCTTGGAGAAGTATTGTGCTCCACGTAGCTGATCAAACAAGTCATCGATTCTTGGGAGAGGATACTTGTTATTTATCGTGATTTTGTTAAGTTCACGATAATCGATGCAAAGCCACATTGACCCATCCTTCTTCTTGACGAAGAGGACTGGTGCACCCCATGGTGATGCACTTGGGCGTATAAACCCTTTATCCAGATTCTCCTATAGTTGTTTCTTCCTCTCTTCAAGATCAACAACAGCCATTCTATATGGAGTCTTGGATATTGGTAGCACCCCAGGTATAAGTTCAATTGAGAACTCAACATCTCTTCTTAGAGGAATACCAGGAAGTTCCTCGGGAAACACTTCAGTGAATTCCCTCACAATAGGAATTTCTTCAAGGGTGGTTTCTTCCTTAGACTCAATCATCTGAGCCAGATATGCATGCTCATAGGGCAGTAATATCCATGCTTGAGATGATGGAGCTAAAGGAGATTCATCTTCCTCCTGACACATGTAAAGAATCGGGGGTCGATTCTCCATATGGAGTGTGATTTCCCTCTCCCGACAATTTATGTTGGCTCTATATAAGGAAGGCCAATCCATGCCAAGAATTGCATCAAATTCCACCAAAGGGAGTATGATGAGGTTTTCCAGGAAATTCAATCCACAGATTATAACAGGGGAGGACTTATACTCATGGGATGCAATGATTTCCCCATTTGTAGTACTCACCGACATCTTTACTTCCATGATTTGTGGTGGTGCAGGGATTGTTCTACTAAACTTTTTAGATATAAAAGAATGCGTAGAACCTGAATCAAAAATTACGTTCGCTATTCATGAATGAATAACTAGCATACCTGTCACCACTTAGTTGTTGGGGTTCACTTCGACAGAAGTGATGGAAAAAGTTCTTCCTTACTGTCTTGGAGGTTGCTGGTTGCCTCCGATAACCCTTGGATTAGGGCATTGTTTTGCAAAATGACCCGGTTCTTTGCATTTGTAGCATTGAAAAACGCGTTGAGGTTGGAACGGAGCGTTCCTCTCCCCTGTCGCAGCCATGGGTCCTTCTTGCTGACAGTTAATAGCTAGGTTCCCTTCTCTTCCACACCTGAAGCATTTTCTTGTCCCCCTAAGGCAATTTCTAGGGTGCTTCTTTCCACACTTTTGGAAAGTGGGGTGCTGGAACTTCTTAGGGCCATTGGATTTATCCATCGGACCACCAACGTTAAAGTCTACCTTACGCTTCTTGTCCCCATGATACCCCTGTGATTCTCCAATCTCCATTTCAACCTTGAGGGCACATCGAACAATTTCCTCATAGCTGTAGAAGTCACGGATCGCTAATGCTTTCCGCAAGCTAGACTTCAGCCCACCAAAGAAGTGGTCAACCATGCATTCGGGGGTAACGAAAAAGACGAAAGCGTATCGTGCAAGCCTTGTGAAGTTTTCCTCGTACGCTCCCACAGATTCTTCATCTTTCTGCTTGAGGGAAAGGAAGTCCCTTTCCATCTTAAGACGGAGGGTTCGCGGAAAATATTTATAGAAAAACATCTTCCGGAATTCCTTCCATTTCAAAGCCTCGATCTCCTCCTCAGGATTCGTATTTTTGATCAACGTCCACCATTGATCTGCTTCACCCTCCATATGAAAATCCTCCAGGAGAACCTTCTCTTGTTCAGAACATTGAAGGATAGAGAAGATATTTTCAATGGAGTTGATCCATTGCTCAGCGATCGTGGGATCAGATGATCCACTAAAAGTAGGAGGCCTTGGTCTCATGAAGCTCTCGATAGCGACTTGTTCTTTCTTAGGGGGGGTTTAACGTTCCTCTTGACCCGTGCTTCTATTCAAAACTTGAGTTAGCTGAGAGGAAAGCGTGACAAAGTTCGCGATTCCTGCTCCCATTGGATTGGGCATCTCATTAGTACAATCATCACACTGATCTTCACAACGGTTGTTAGCCCGAGTTCTCCTATTACCGGACATTGGATGGAATAAAAGGAAAGATAGGGGTAACATATAAAGGGTAATCCAAAGACAAAAGTTGATGACTTACAAATAAACATTAATCTCTTTAACTCATGAGTCTATAGGATTCAATCCAGGCCTTTCATGATCTTCCTTCTAACATATATTCTTAGGGGAATTTTTCCCTTAATAAGGGTTTATACTAAGATTGTGAATTTATCAAAACATGTCCCCCGGGAGTGTCGTAACCAAGAGTGCATCAAGGCCCGTTGTTGTGCACCAGTTCCCGTTCGAGTCTAGCTCAAAGTGGTGTTTTCGAGTTTTACCCCTAGGATACATCTGTGCCAGAGCCGCCTCTACCTGGTCGTATCCAGGTAGGGATGTATTTGTTTGATAAACCACTTACTTAGTATTTACCAAAACATAGGGATGTTTTTATTATACTTATTCTTGTATCTAAGGCTTTACTAGGGTTTCCTAATCCCAAAAATAACTAAACCTATCCTCTGATACCAACTATGACAACCCTGCTTTTTATTACAACTTAAACATTCTTTATTACATAAAACTTCACTTGATACAACAAAGAAGATCGAGAGGTTTAGTGTCTTTGGGGATTAGGATCGTTACATAAAAACTTTAAACATGAAATACAACATCTTTATTGAAAACTTCCTTTACTTGACCACTACATTCCTTTGTACTTAGCATTGCATGGGATAACCTGAGGACATGCAAAAGAAAAGGGTGATCTATAAAGCCTAGTAAGGGAGTACACATGGAATAACATGAGGAGTACAATACATGTTAGGAAATTGGAACATCAATAGATCATAATATTAACATGAGCATAAATTCATGATAAAGCATGATAATCATAACATGGAAATGTGGCAACAACACTTAACATTGAATTAGCATGAGCCAAGGCTCATTGCACATGGAGCATGAGTAAACCCTCATTGCACATGAAGCAAGATTAAACCCTAGTTGCACTTGAATTAGCATGAGTAAACACTAATTGCACATGAAGTATCATGATACTATACTTTACCCAATGCATTGGAGCGCTATAAGGGCACACCCTTCTTAAACATTTCATTTCATGCATAAGTGTGCCACATGGATCATAAAACATGGATTCATAAAACATAATCATTTATTCCACGATAAAGGAATGTAGAATTAATACATGAAACATTATAATCAATAAGTAAATGTGCATAAAGGTGAATACCCTTGATGTAGAAATGGGCATGGTATTCACTACACAATGATATTGGCTTAGAAAATCGTAGTGATTTCGGCAGCGTAACGGCGTGACATAAGAATTCATAAAAAATGGTTGATGAGGGAGAAAGGGGGTTCTCATCATATTTACATGTAATGGACAGTAATGAAGTCATATAGATACATTTCCCAACAATTGAAAAGGAATTTAGATTCATGATACAAAAGTATTTCTTGAATATAAAAGAGGAGAAAAAAAGTTTCTTTCGGAATTTCGGCATAGAAACGGGTGTACATGGGAGGCATTTAATGAGAGAGAAAGGGGTCTCCCATCTTTCAAAAAATAATAGGGAATTATGGGGGAGGTGCGAAACCATACCCCAACATTCATAATTGAAATTAAAAGGGCAATACAACTTAAGGAAAATTGACAAAAATGAGAAAGGAAGAAAAAACCCTTACTTGGAATTGTGCTTCCAAAGGCTGGAGAGAGGCTTGTGAGAGGATTATTTGGAGATTGGGGAACCTTGGGAGGATTCTAGAGAGATTAGGGAAAAGGATGGAAGAACTCCAAGGGATTTTAGTGAGGAGGAAGTGGGAGCTTGGGTGGGTTTATATAGGAAAGGTGAGAGAATTCTTTATTATTTAGGTTTGGGACCCCTTATATTAAAACAATCCAAACCACAAACCATCCCATGGTATTTGCCCATGGTTTCTGAAAAAGGAAATAGGAAAACAATATTTTACAAGGCCAAGGTCCGAACATATTAAAAAATTAGGGTTGCTTATGTGGAGGTGAGTCACACACCCATGGAAATTAATTTAAAAAGGCAAAGTGTTGAATAAGTCTTGAGGGGTTCATTAATGCTTTGAAAAGTAAGTAAAACAAACCCAAAACCTCATTATTTTAATTATAAAACATATATTGGCCGAACATAGGGATTATGGTATTTTATTACATCACCGTTGGGTCATTATGATGTCATAAAACACATTATATA
Organism: Viscum album; assembly: GCA_963277665.1. Taxonomy (NCBI): domain Eukaryota; kingdom Viridiplantae; phylum Streptophyta; class Magnoliopsida; order Santalales; family Viscaceae; genus Viscum; species Viscum album. Next base: position 1,739,802,868 of record OY728128.1, on the reverse strand, counting down.
TTTAAACGGTATTTAATTTTTACCCAAAAATTTGACTGTCTCAGAAAATTATGAAAAATTCACCGTTGGATAATTTCGACATTCTGATTCCAAAAATAATATTTATTTTATCTAAATAATTTTATAAATATGTGAATTTTTACTTTTAAAATAAAAACTGACATTTATAAAAAAATCACGGTTTTTGACAGAAATGGATTTCAAACCTTAATAAAAATTTTAATTGCATTCATAAAATTATAAGATCATTTATATTTAATAAAAATTAATTTAATAATAATAATAATATTTTACTAAAATATTATTTAATTCGAAAATCCTTTAATTTAATAAAATATAATTCTTAATTAAATAATAACTAAAAACACCATTTGTACTTTAAAAACTATTTACAATGTATCAAAAATGACTTGAAATTATATTCATTATTATATACAAAAATAATGCACATGAACACAGTACTAATTATTTGTTACATAACCCCTTAAAATAGCCACATAAGACATAAGGGTAAGGTGTGCGATGGTGAAAGACTCTTGGGGTGGCTCGGATAATATCGCTTGAGTTGTAATTTCAATCAACTTCCACTTTTCCCGTAGACGATCATGTTTGAGCTTGACTTGATAAAGCTCAGCTTGGGCTTGGTCAAGGGAAAAGCCCAAAGACGCCACCTCTTTTCCGAGATCCGACAAATGGTCTTCGTAAGGGTAAATTCTAGTGGATGAGGCCATCGCTTCCTTTGTCTGAGTAGAAATGGGTTCGTTAAAGCCTTATATTTATACTACTTAGATGATCACTGTTCAACGGCTATAAATGTAACGATTGTTAAGTCAAAAGTCTTATTTTGACTTCTATATCATGTTTTGGAAATCACAAATGTATTCTACCACATGTTTGTAAATTACAAATTGCCTTTTATCATGTTTATCGTATCGTACAATGTTGATCGTACCGACCATATCGTATCGTACTGACTCTGTCAATCATACCATACTGACTCTGTCAATCGTATCGTACTGACTCTGTCAATCGTACCATACTGACTCTGTCAATCGTATCGTACTGACTCTGCTATTCAGATGTTCATTATTTGTTTTGGTACTTAGTCAAAAACACTCATTACATATGAATCGTACTCATGTTCTTTATTTCTTTATATCTCTTGTCCTAACAAAACGATGTCGTTGAGTTAGTTACAAACTAATTAAAACGATGTCGTGCTTTCTGTTTCAATATGACCATTGGAGGCAATATGACCGTTGGAACCCGAGGCCTATAAATAGGAGGTCATTTGAAGCTGAGAGAATAATGATGAACGAAGAGAACGAATGAAGAGACTCTGTGAACTACCAAGATTCTAGAGAGAGACACTGTGACTTCTCTCATCTGCCTTGTGCGTCCGATCATCGTATCGAGGGCTTTCAAGTAATTGAAAGACAGAGGTGCCGATTACCTACAAAATCGAGGGCTGCCGAGGATAGGCAGACAGACATGCCGATCATCGTATCGAGGGCTACCGGGGATAGGCAGACAGACGTGCCGATCATCGTATCGAGGGCTGCCGGGGATGGGCAGACAGACGTGCCGATCATCGTATCGAGGAATCACCAAGGTGTTGGTGAGACAGAACTTTTATACTAGGTGAAAGGATAACACTTCTCTTTGGGTTAAAAGAATTGTATTACTTTTACATTTCTGTTGTTACTTGTATTAGAAATGGATTTGTATTGTTTCATTTCTTCTTTACATATTCAATTGTAATTGTTTCAATTACAATCATTCTATTACTTTTTGTATTGATTGATTCTATACGCTTTAAGGTAGAATCATTCATCTTTGTATTACTCTGATTATTGTGTTCACCTTGAATACAATTGTTTTACTTTACATTAGTATTATAATACATCATACCTTTTATATTCAATACAATTGTGGGTGTTTGTATTTGTATTAGTTTAAGATCATTTAAACTAATCTCTTTGTTGCTAAAACTCAAAGGTTTTTAAACCTACAATTCACCCCCCCTCTTGTATTGTTCCATCTAATAGAAAAATATATCTACTTTTCGATCCAACAATTGGTATCAGAGGAAGTTTTCCACTGATTTGTATTACTAGCTTTATTTCTTATTACTATCTTTAATACTTACTACACTAACGTGTGGAGTGGAAAAGTTGTTTTTGTTGTATTAGATGGCAGGAATGAATATTGGATCAATAGATAATCTGAATCCTTCTAGACCACCAATCTTTGATGGGAATGATTATGAGTATTGGAGAGATCGTATGAAGACTTTCATTATCAATACTGGTGTATACAATTTTATTATGCTTACTGGGGGTTACAAAATTCCTGACAAAGAAGTGAGTACTTTCACCAACCAAGAGAAGCAAGAATATCAACTGAATTAAAAGGTACGCAATACTTTATTATGCTCTATGACCAGGAATATATATAGTCAGATATCTTCATGTGAAGCAGCCAACTGTATTTGGAAGAAATTAGAAGTTACTCATTCTGGTACATCCAAGGTTATAGAAACAAGGAGAGAAATGCTTCGAGCAGAGTATCATGGATTTTTTTTCCTTATGGAGAGCCAGTATGTAAAGTGCAACAAAGGTTTATGACAATTGTCAGCAGCTTACAATCTATGGGAGAAAAAGGTCTTGATGATGAAGCTCTTGTTGATAAGATTATAGATATTATGCCAAATGAATGGGAGTCAAAAAGGATAGCTATTGATGAAAACAGAAAAGTCTCCCAGATTACTCTTGATGAACTATTTGGAACTCTTCTACAGCATGACACAAGAATGAAGAGAGATGCTAATTTCAATAAGAAGAAGAATGGGAATGGAAGTGTAGCCTTTGCATCTAAAGCTAAAACACCTGAAAGGCTTACAAGGTCTAAATCCAAGAAAGTTGTTATATCTGATTCAAGTGACTCTAATATTCCGGATAATGAGTTAGCCAATCTTGCTCGAAGGATGAACAAGATTGTGGGAAAGAAAGATTTTCAATATAGATTCAAAAAGAAAGATAGGAAAGATTCAGAGGTAACTTTTTATGAATGCAAGAAAGAAGGACATATAAGGCCTGATTGTCCTTTACTGAAGAGGAAAGATAGAAAGGAGAAACAATCTGAAAGAAACAAGAAAAGGTTTTATAAGACAAAGAAATTCTTGAAAGCAAATGATACGTGGAGTGCAAGTTGTAGTGATTCCTCAGATGATTCTTCAGAATATGAGACATCAGGACAAAGAAATATTGGACTTCTAGCTAGACTACCAATTGAAGATCATTGTCTCATGGCTAAGGTACATAATGCTGAAGCTGTTACAAATGTCTCTTTAAATGCAAATTATAATGATAATAGATATTATGAATCTTCAAATGATGAATCTTCATCATCAGAGGATGATACTTTACCTTCTTTCTAAGAGGTCTCTATATTTTCTATGTTACTTGAAAATGAAAATTCTAAACTCAAAAAGATATTTGAAAAAGCAAATTCTAGAATTTCTATTTTGACTAAAGAAGTATCAGATCTTTCTAAAGATCTTGATGTGAAAACTTCTGATTTTGAAAGCATTTTAAAAACCCTTGAGAAAGTTAAATCTGATAAGGATAAACTTTCTAAGGATCTTGAAACTGTAATTTCAAAGAAAATTATTTTAGAGCCTAACTCTAGTTCAAATTCAAATGTTTTAGAAAATAAGAATTTGGTTATAAAACTAAAGTCAGAGATTTTATCTTTGAAAAAGTGTTTGTCAAACTTTACTCATGGAAAAGAAAACTTTGATAGGATGTATTCTCAAATTAGACCTTTGAGAAATTGTTCTGGTCTTGGTTATACTTATTCCAAACCTGTTTTTAGCAATAACTATTTTGTTCCTCAAAAAACCATTTTCTGTTCTATGTGTCAATGTGGTGGACATTGGAGAAGAGATTATTCTCTTAACAAAACTCAATCTTTAGGATTTCATAATGATCATTTTGCAAAACAAATGTGGATTCCTAAAATTCTTTTATCTAACCCTTCTGGATCCAAACAAGTTTGGATTCCAAAAATCTAATTGTTTCTTTTTCAGGAAAACGAGAAGTGTACCAACAAGAACATTTGGTACATGGATAGTGGTTGTTCTCGACATATGACTGGAAACAAAAATCTCTTTGAAAAAGTTATCAAAACAAAAGGTGGAAAAGTTACCTTCGGAGACAATGCTCAAGGAACGATTGTTGGTATAGGTAATATTATTTTTCTTGGAAAAGTTCTTATTTCAAATGTTTTGTTTGTTAAAGGTCTTAGGCACAATCTCATCAGCATAAGTCAATTATGTGATGAAGGTTACCTTGTGAATTTTAGAAATGATAAGTGTCTAGTTCACAATTCCAAGGATGAGTTCATTCTATCTGCCCATAGGCAAGAGAATGTTTACACTATTAACTTAGAAGACCTTAGGAACCAAAACTTACCTTGCTTAAGTGTAATAGAAGACCAATCGTGGATATGGTATAGGAGACTAGGACACTGTAATTTGAGAAACCTAAGTAAACTCTCAAAGAAAGGACTTGTAAAAGGGCTACCGGATCTTAGATATGATTCTTCAAAAGTCTGTGATCCTTGTCAATTTGGCAAGCAACATAAAACTAGCTTTAAATCAATTAATGGAGTCTCAACTTCTAATGCATTACAGCTTGTGCATATGGATCTGTTTGGTCCTTCACAATCTGAAAGCATTGGAGGCAAATACTATGTATTTTCTTTAGTTGATGACTTTACTAGATTTACATGGGTCTATTTTCTTACAAAAAATTTGAAGCCTTTTCCTATTTCAAAACTTTTAGAGCCCAAGCTAAAAATGAGAAAAACCTACCATTGATAACTATTCATAGTGATCATGGTGGTGAATTTCAAAACTCAGATTTTGAATCTTTTTGTAGTAAGAAAGGTATTACTCACAATTTCTCAGCTCCAAGAACTCCTCAGCAAAATGGTGTTGTTGAAAGAAGAAATTTTATTCTTCAGGAAATGACTCGAACCATGTTGAGTGAATACTCAATTGCTAAGCACTTTTGGGCTGAAGCTGTTAGTATTGCCTGTTATACTATAAATCGTGTTTTAACTAGACCATTTCTTAATAAAACCCCTTATGAGTTATGGACTGGCCGAAAACCTAAAGTTTCATACTTCAATGTTTTTGGATGCAAAGTATTCATTCTGAATACAAAAGATAATCTACACAAATTTGCACCAAAATCTGATGAAGGAATCTTTCTAGGCTATTCTACAACCTATAAGGCTTATAGAGTTTTCAATGAAAACACTTGTACTGTTGAGGAAATAGTACATGTAAAATTCGATGAAACTGATCCTTTTGTTTTCAACCAACCCAATCCTACATCCTCGGATGTGTTTTCTAAAAATGTTTATCAACCTTTATTAGAAGAACATTCTGATAAGGAAAATGTTCAAGAAAGTATTCCTCAAACATTTACCACAGAAGATTTTCTACCATATGTTGATGAACAGGTTTTACAAAACCCAAATCAATTGTTTCTTAGAAATCATCCCAGTGATAACATCATTGGTGATGTAAATCAACCTGTAAGGACCAGAAATTACTTAAGAAATGAAATAGAACATCTTGCTTTTCTTTCCTAATTTGAACCTAAAAGTCCAAGTGAGGCCTTAGGTGATGATGATTGGATCAAAGCAATGCAAGATGAACTAAATGAATTTGAAAGGAATCAAGTCTGGACTTTAGTTGAAAGACCTAAAGAAACAACTGTGATTGGTGTAAAATGGGTTTTTAGAAACAAGTGTGATGAAAATGGAATCATTGTAAGAAATAAAGCAAGACTTGTTGCTAAAGGCTATAATCAACAAGAGGGAATAGACTATGAAGAAACATATTCTCCTGTAGCTAGACTTGAATATATTCATATTCTATTAGCCTTCACAGCATATTTCAATTTCAAACTATTTCAAATGGATGTCAAATGTGCTTTTCTAAATGGTTTTGTTCAAGAAGAAGTTTTTGTCGAACAACCTCCGGGTTTTCAAGACCCAAAACATCCTGATCATGTTTTTAAACTTACCAAGGCTCTATATGGTCTTAAACAAGCCCCTAGAGCATGGTATGATAGACTTACAAGATTTATTTTACAAAACAATTATACAAAAGGTACAGCAGATCCAACTCTTTTTATCAAAATGGAAAACAAAAATGTTTTGATTGTCCAAATCTATGTTGATGACATCATATTTGGATCAACTCAGAAATCTTTAACTGATTCTTTTGCAAAATTAATGAAATCTGAGTTTGAAATGAGTATGATGGGTGAGTTAACATTCTTTCTAGGTTTTCAAATTTCTCAAAAACCATAAGGAACTTATATATCTCAACATAAGTATATTAAAGATTTACTCAAAAAGTATGGATTTGACAAAACTAAAAGTATTAGCACCCCAATTGGTACCTCAAATACTCTTGATCTTGATGAAACTGGGAAACCAGTAGATCAAACAAATTTTAGAGGTATGATAGGGAGTTTTCTATACTTGACAGCTAGTCGACCCGACCTGATGTTTTTTGTATTCTTATGTGCAAGATATCAATCTAATCCAAAATAATCTCACTTAAAAGCCGTAAAGAGAATCTTTCGGTATTTAAAAGACACTATGGATTTAGGTCTTTTCTACTCTTCTGGAAATGATTTTGTTTTAAAAAGTTTTTCAGATGCTGACTTTGGTGGTTGTAGAATGGATAGAAAAAGTACATCTGGAACATGTCATTTCTTAGGAGATTCTTTGGTTTCTTGGTCCTGCAAGAAACAACACTCAGTAGCACTCTCCGCTGTTGAAGCTGAATACGTAGCAGCTGGAAGTTGCTGTGCTCAAGTATTGTGGATGCAACACACACTCACTGACTATGGTTTGAGTTTCTCTAAAACTCAAATTCTTTGTGATAATACGAGTGCCATAGCTCTTAGTAACAACCCAGCACATCACTCCCGTGAAAAACACATAGATGTTAGGCATAACTTTCTTAGGGATCACACACAAAAAGGAGATATTATTTTACAATTCATCAGAACGCAAGAACAACTTGCTGACATTTTTACAAAACCTTTACCTTCCGATAGATTTGAATATATAAAACAGAAGCTAGTAATGATTACATTAAAATAATCATTCATATCTACTTCTTGTTTTACATCTCTCCTAATAGTAAGAAACTCCTTTTAGAAAGGCGGAGGACATTCTTTTCTATATCTTTATGTTTCTTTTTATCTTATGGTCATTATCTATTTACTCTCTCAATATGTGTATTTTTTCTGTTTATCGTATTGACAGTTCTTATCGTATCATTCATTTTTTTCCTTCTGTTTATCGTATTGACAGTTTTATCGTTTCGTTCATTTTTCCTGTTTATCGTATTGACAGTTTTATAGTATCATTTACTATCAACCAATGATGGTAATCAAATTCTTTTCCATCATATCAATCAATCTTGGTATTGAATCGACCGATGATGGTAATCAAATTCTTTTCCATCGTATCAATCAATCATGGTATTGAATCGACCGATGATGGTAATCAATTTCTTTTCCATCGTATCAATCAATCTTGGTATTGAATCGACCGATGATGGTATTGAAATTCTTTTCCATCGTACCAATCAATCAATAGTATTGAATCGACTGATGATGGTATTTAATTTCTTTTCCATCGTACCAATCAATCAATAGTATTGAATCGACCGATGATGGTATTGAATTTCTTTTCCATCGTATCAATAGTTTTGTATCGACCGATGATAGTAATGATTTTCTTTTCTATTGAATCGACCGATAATGGTATTGAGATTGTTTTCCATCGTACTGTCAGTTCATGGTAACGAGATTGTTTTCCATCGTATTATCAGTTCATGGTAACAAGATTTTTTTCTATCGTACGGTCAGTTCATAGTAATGACTTTGTTTTCCATCGGCATGATGATTTTTTTTTTCTGTTTTCTTACGATTGTATTTTCTTTTGATTTCTATCAAAACCAACAATTACCTTATGTTCTCTGACAGGTTTTTTTTCCATTTTTTTTAAATTTTTTTTCTCTGTTTTAATCCTAACCATTGATCTAGTTTTCTCTAATCTTGACTCTAGAAGATCAATGGTCACCCTTTTTCAACCGTAGAAGGTCAACGGTCACCTCTTTATCGCCTATAAATACCCCTCCTCCCCTCCCCAAACCCACATTGGTTTTTCAGGATTTCAGGCGAAGCTCTGCTCCACCAGCTATAAATCATCGTACGATCTTCTCATCGGCAGAACCTTTATGTCTCAATCCTCTGCTAATACTCCCGCCGAAATATCTTCAAAGACTTTTACAGAAAAAGACTTTAACAGAGAAAGGTTAGTATCTCGAGATTTTTTCGATACGTACGATTCTACAATTAGGAGGATCATTTTGTTTCAAGGATGGGAACATCTGTGTGTTGAAAAGCCTGATTCTCAAGATCCGGTTCTTTTTGATGAAGTTTTTCAGTTTTAAAAAACCGTTTCTTTCGACAAAGACATGACTATAAACTTTGCTATGTACGATAGAAAATTGTCTATGTATGTGAAACAAGCAGCACATTTTCTGAATGTTTTTGTAGAAGGGGATTCTTTCTGTCCATCGCACAAACTACCAGAGGAAGTTGGTAAATTTAATAGAGAAAGTGCTGAAAAGACTTTGTTTGTTATTAATGAAGAAAAGATATAAGTTTCTCGTCTTTCTTCGGACAATCATTTTGTAACTTTGTGGATGCAAGGTTTTCTTATCCTAAGGAAAGGGGATAGAGAAACTCTGAAAGTTTCTGATATCTTTATGCTTGACTATCTTATGAATATGAGAAAAGTAAATCTCATGGGATATGTTTTTGAAACCATTAAGAATGTCAAGATAGGAGGGATTAAGTCCCAGATGTTTATGTATCCAGCTATCCTTACGAAATTCATTCTTGAGAGTATGAAGTTTTGTAACATTCCTTTGAAAGGAAAACCCATGGATTTGAGGCCATCATGGATTAGTAAGAGTACGATGAAAAAGCTGAATGTTTGTTTTGATCCGAATTCAAAACTTTTTGTCAGAGATGTAGAATTTGAATTGGCTCAGAATCAATCGGCACCTATGCCAGCCAAATACATTCAATATACCGGTGTTACTCAAAAGTCTGGTCCACAAACCAGTTCAAAGCTGAAGAAGAAGCCAAGGAACAGTAAGGAGGTTGTAGCAAAATGGAGAAAGGATAAGGAACAGAGAAAAGAAGGTGATCCGAAGTTTGGTCTTGACCCTACTGAGGCTTTTGCAGAAAGAGTAAGGGTAGAAGAAACCCTTTAGGATGAAAAGAAGAAGAAGGTTCTTTTGAAAAGAAAGGCTCAGGACTTTGATGTCTCTGAAGTCTTGAAAGCGGTTGAGGATGCTAGTGCCCAACTAACAGAAGAAGTGAATTAAGAGCCCATCGTACAGAGTCTCCCTGAGAAAGAAAAACAAAAACAAGTGATGGAAGAGATAGAAGATGTGGAAGAAGAATAAGGAGACTTTCTTTTAGAATTTCTTCAAAGTTCAAAGAAGAGTAGAGAGGAATCGGTTTAAAAGCTGAGTGAAGGTGTTCAACAAACTCCTCATGCCGATCAGGCACGATATCCGGACAGAATGTCATCTCAAGAAAAGCAAGGTACTCAATCCTCTCACTCTGATAAAGTTTTTATCATTAGTGACAAAGTGGAAGAAGAAAGAAAGCAGAAAGAAAAAGCAAAAGGAAAACAGCCAGTTGTTGACTCAAGCAGATCGTATGAACTAGCATCGTACGATGAAGATACAGATTCAGAGAATACTATATCTCTCAATAAAAGTGATTACATTTTTCATGTTTTGAGAAGGGTTGAGAAGACTATTCCCTATTTCCCGAGGCTGGAAGGGAAGATTGATTTTATTACTGACAATCAAAAGAAGAAGTTTGGCTCTGTGAAAGAATTAAGGAAGAAAGTTTTGTCAGTAGAAGCCGATTTGAAAGTTCTATCAGAAAGTTCGGTTTCTCATAAAAAGGCATGCAATAAGATGACCAAGTGGTCGTACAAAACAGAGAGCTCAATCAATGATCATGAGATAGCAATTGAAGATATAATAAGGTTATCAAATGAGATTGAAATTTCTTTCAACAATATTGACAAAGAAACGGTTGAAAGGTTGAACCTTTTGTCTTCTCAAAGAGCCTATGTTCCTTCAGTGAAAGATTTGCAAGAGCGAATGAATGTTTTTCAATCTGAATTCTCGATGGTTTCATCTTTCAAAGATGAAATGGTTTTGCTGAAGAATCAAAATTCTGTTTTATCCAAAGACAACAAGAATCTGCAAAACAGAATTGATACCCTTGAAGAAGTAATCAGAGTCCAGGAGGAGACTATCAGAAATCAAGATCAGATTTTTGCGGACAAACAAGAGATTCTCAAAACTCAAGGAGAATCAATTTCTGAAGACAATAAGAAGATCAAGAAGATTAATGTTGTTCTTCATGAGCTTATAAAGAAGGATAAGGAAAGAGAAAACAAATGATTGTTGTATTTGTTTTCTTTTGCAACTTGTCTTTGTTTTGTAATGACTCTTATGATCCTTTTCTTTTATCCTTTGTCTTGTATTGCTTCACTAACTCTTTCAGACAAATTCAAGATTACTCCTTTCTTTTTGTAAATTACAAAGGGGGAGAATGTTTACAAAGGGGAGAATGTTTTATAAAGGGGGAGAATGCTTTACAATGCTCTTAAGGAAAATCTACGAATACAATCCTTAGGAAAGTCCATACCTAAGAGGGAGTTAGTTGTATTGAATTTCTTATTCAGAAGAGTTTTCAATAACTCAGGGGGAGATAAGTATTTCTTGTTATATTTACTTTGTGTGTTGTGCTTTCCAAAAAGGGGGAGATTGTTAAGTCAAAAGTCTTCTTTTGACTTCTATATCATGTTTTGGAAATCACAAATGTATTCTATCATATGTTTGTAAATTACAAATTATCTTTTATCATGTTTATCGTATCGTACAATGTTGATCGTACTGACCATATCGTATCGTACTGACTCTGTCAATCATACCATACTGACTCTGTCAATCGTATCGTACTGACTCTGTCAATCGTACCATACTGACTCTGTCAATCATATCGTACTGACTCTGCTATTCAGATGTTCATTATTTGTTTTGGTACTTAGTCAAAAACACTCATTACATATGAATCGTACTCATGTTCTTTATTTCTTTATATCTCTTGTCTTAACAAAACGATGTCATTGAATTAGTTACAAACTAATTAAAACGATGTCGTGCTTTCTGTTTCAATATGACCGTTGGAGGCAATATGACTGTTGGAACCCGAGGCCTATAAATAGGAGGTCATTTGAAGCTAAGAGAATAATGATGAACAAAGAGAACGAATGAAGAGACTCTGTGAACTACCAAGATTCTAGAGAGAGACACTGTGACTTCTCTCATCTACCTTGTGCGTCCGATCATCGTATCGAGGGCTTTCAAGTAATTGAAAGAAAGAGGTGCCGATTACCTACAAAATCGAGGGCTGCCGGGGATAGGCAGACAGACGTGCCGATCATCGTATCGAGGGCTACCGGGGATAGGCAGACAGACGTGCCGATCATCGTATCGAGGAATCACCAAGGTGTTGGTGAGACAGACCTTTTATCCTATGTGAAAGGATAACCCTTCTCTTTGGGTTAAAAGAATTGTGTTACTTTTACATTTCCACTGTTACTTGTATTAGAAAGGGATTTGTATTGTTTTCTTTCTTCTTTACATATTCAATTGTAATTGTTTCAATTACAATCATTCTATTACTTTTTGTATTGATTGATTCTATACGCTTTAAGGTAGAATCATTCATCTTTGTATTACTCTGATTATTGTGTTCACCTTGAATACAATTGTTTTACTTTACATTAGTATTACAATACATCATACCTTTTATATTCAATACAATTGTGGGTGTTTGTATTTGTATTAGTTTAAGATCATTTAAACTAATCTCTTTGTTGCTAAAACTCAAAGGTTTTTAAACCTACAATTCACCCCCCTCTTGTATTGTTCCATCTAATAGAAAAATATATCTACTTTTCTATCCAACAACGGTCACAAATCTTAACGTAAAACTAAAGAAGTCAACATCTTATAAAAACATTTTTCATAAAAAAAAATTAACTGGATCAAGAGGGATTTTCCATTAATGAAACTCTGGGTCGTTACAAGGAGAGGGGCACCTTTGGAATCCTCAAAAATATTAGTTTAATATAAATTCAAATCCCCCATAAAAACCTCCAAAAATGACTCAATTCGAAGATTAGATGAGATAGTGTTGTAATCTCATCAACCAATAAAATTTATACATGTTAGGAATTTATTTTAAACATTATCAACTTAATTTATCCTTATTTATTCAATTTAATTTTATTTGTGGTAATAATATTATAAATTTTAAATTATCATAAATAATTACATATGTGTTGTGATTTTTTTATATTTTGACACTTTATGACATTTTAGACCATATAAATTTTAATTTATAATTTTTAAAGATTTTTGTGATTTTTAAACAATTTTATAATATGTTATTTTTATAAAATAACAATAGTGTCAATTTTGACACTATTCATTTATTTGAATTTAAATAAACAATATACAGAAGATATGTTCTAACTAAAAGATTTAATAGATTCATAACATGTCATATTAATCTAAAAAATTAGTGGATAACATTAAATAGTTCATATAATATTTATTTTAATATTTTTAAAACCATTTATTTGATATTTCTCTTAATAAAATAATTTCAACATCACTATTATGTCACCATTAATGATAATTATTTAATCCCTAAAAATTATAAATTAATTCATATTATGTATAAATTTTTATTAAATTTCTGGAGGTTATTCAGGTTCAAAGTTTCATTAAGTTTATCACTAAATTAAAATTATTATACCTATAAGATTTAATAAAGTGACATGTTGTCACTTTGTTTGGTTTTAATAATAATTAAATTATTTTCATAGACAAAAGTCCATTAAATGATTCTAATCCGACCCTTAGGTGATATGGGTCTACATTTAGTCATCCAATAGGATTTTGGCAGGTGTTTGGTAATTTTTATAATCTTATATTTACCCTTAATTACCCGATTTTCCTTTAACTATGGTAAATAAAATTTATCGTAGTTACTATTCATAAAGCCCAAAAATAAAAAGTATCTTATTAAAATAATTTGGACCCACTTATTCCAAATATGGAATCCATTTTTCCAAATTCAATACACAAAAGTTGCAGAAATTAAATTAAAATTAATCCCCTTGTCGAAAGAAAACGAGTTTTTGTTTAAAACATTGTAAAAGATTGAATTGATTTAACCTACGAATTCAAGGTAAAATCAATGCTAATGACATAAATTATATTAAATGGTAAAAATATATTCTATTTATACTTTAAAACCATTCAATAGTATAATTTAACCACATAAATTATTACGATGAAAAATGTTGTTTTTAATTAAAATATAGCGTGTTTTTACTATTCATTAAAATATGAAAGTTATCTGAATAATATGAAAATTTTATCCAAGGTAAAATTTATATCCTTATTCTAAAGAATAATTTTATTTTGTAAAATTTAACTTATAAACATGTCAAAAACTAGATTTAAAGTGGGTGCGCCATCAAAAGGCGACAAAACTGCATTTTTTTAAAAATACTTATTTTACCCGAAAAAATTATTTTGTTCACATAAAATGTTTTAGAAAATTTATAAGATGAATAATAATGTTATAAAATTCAAAATGTGGTTAATAATATTCATAACGGCTAGTTCGTGATAATATTATAACCATATATCATTGTTTAGTGAAACCCGGTATTGCGTACAACTCACACTATCGAGGAAGGTCGTGATTGTGTGTAATGAATGCCAAGTCAGGGTTGCGTGTAGTGAAAGACTCCTTTGTTGTTGAATATAACAAAATCCAACCATATTTCATTTATACATTGAATATATATATATATATATATATGTATACACTCAATGTTGCGTAGAATAACTTCTATCAAATGAACTTAAAATTGTGTATAACACGATCCAAGAATTATGTTTCATATACTGCAAGCTAATAAGGTGTTGCGTATAGCACAAGATAATCTTGGTGTAGCATAAAACACATGACATCAAATAAATTAAAAATAATATTTATCATAAAATCTCGGGGTGTTACATTCTACCCCCTTAAAATGAATTGCGCCATCGAAATTCGTCGGGGTTATATATGGTTTGTTACTTGAGAATTTCTTTCATAGGAACCCACATCATAAAAAGGAATGCTAAAACATAATTTTAAAAAGTGAAGTATGAAACATAATGGTTACCCAAATTAACTCATCACTAGTATACCACATAGGAGATCATAGGTGAAAATATGGATACGGAGGAGAAATCTAACCATCAAGTTCTGATGGAGAGTGGTAGAGAACAGGGCTATGAAAAATCCAAAAATCACAAAGGTATAGATTTTTTATGATATAATGTACCATCTTGTTCATCGGAAATAAGAGAACTAGGACAACATTTTTGGTTTTCAATATCATTTCCCTAAAGTTGAAAATTTTGAATTAGAATAAATAATTACTTGATTTTGGTACAATCTCACTATTGTTCGTGCTTTGAACAATTTCCACTTCATCTCTTAAATAAATTAAGTTTAATTTGTTATTCGTGAAGTGTTAACAGATCATGTGATAGAATGATGGCTCATTCCATTTGTTTCAAAGAAAGGGTTAGCAAAAATTATCAAATATACATAAGTCCATCTATGGTGAGTTTAATCGTATATGATTCCAAAAATGAACTTATACTTCATCTATCATGCCTCTTAATAAAACTAGTTTCTACTAACCAGGGACTTCTTGTTGGACAGTGGTATGCGATAAAGGCCAGTCACACTTCGATTGTGGGTTCGATTCACACAGCTTTATCCGACGCGACGGGTTGTCGCTTGTCCTGCAGGTTTTCCTTTTTCTAAAACTACATTACTATAACATCCCATCAATAATATCGAAAAAGGTTTCAACATAATCCATTCCAATCTTTAGGCTTATCCATAATATTATAGTCCATTTCCATATTATAGTGAAAACGATTACCAGAGATTTCATATAACAAACATGTTAATACCATCATTGATCCCCATATATCATAAGATATGTCTTGTCGGTCACATTCCAAACGTTCAAAGGCCTTAATCATGTATTCTCTTGAAAAATTAATACTCATTGAATCTTAGTGAAAACATGAGTGTTATCAAAAGTTAACTCTTTCCACATACCAAAACCCCAAAAATATATATACTCAAACCATGATATAACTATTTCTTTATATCAGTCATGAGATCATGAATACTGTCAAACATTTCATTTTCTCCTTATCCCTTCATTATGCACATATCATCTTATTTACAAAAATATCTCAATCACTTTACATGGTTACCGGTACCATAAAATTATTGAAAACCACAATAGACCAATACATAAATATTCCAATATTCCACGATACTATATAAAACATTATTTTGGAATCCCATTACATCAACACTTAATCATTACACAACTTCATTTTCATACTCAACATCACAAATAGTGATCACATGAGACTTACCTTTATCCTTTTCCTTAATAGTTTTCTCACATTGATCATCATTAACCCGTGGATTAGGGCATTTATTAGCATAATGGCCCATTTCCTTGCACTTGAATAATTGAAGTGTTGGTGGTGCGCTCTCTGCAGTCTTTTCTTTATTCACATCATTAGCAACCTATTTTCCATTACTTCGACACTCAGCTGCTCGATGACCTTCTTTTCTACACTTAAAACATTTTCTAGTACCTTTTAGGCAATCTCCATTGTGCTTCATTCCACACTTTGAGCATAAGGAAACATTCATCTTCTTTTCAGCATTATTCTGAGATTTCTCCTTGAACTCCATCTTTCGTTTCTTGTCAAAACCATGAGATGGATAAGTAACACCAACTTCCATTTCTATCTTGATAGCACAACACACAATTTCTTCATAGCTACTGAAGTCACTTATAGCTAATGCCCTTCGAAGACTTGGTTTTAAGCCACTAAAGAATCGATCAACTTTACTTTCAGGTTGGATGATAAAGCTAGATGCATACCTTGCAAGACTTGTAAAATTCGCTTCGTATATACCAACAGATTCATCATCATTTTGGTTTAGTTCAAGAAACTCCTTCTTCATCTTTGTTCAAAGAATACGAGGGAAGTACTTATTGAAAAATAATCTCTTGAACTCATCCCATTCCATGGACTCGATTTCATCTATTTGACTCGTATTCTTGATAAGATTCCACCATTGATCAACATCACCTTCCAAATGATATACTGCTAAGATGAATTTATCATGCTCAGAATATAAAGAACTAAAAATATCTTTTCAACGGTACTGATACATTGTTCAGCAAGAAGTGGATCAGAAGACCCACTGAAAGAAGGTGGACGTTGCCTCATGAAGGACTCAATAGAATATTGTTCCCTTATCTACTCATTTGGATGTCCAGAATAATTCATAGCTTGTGTAAGTATAGAAATCAGATTTTTAACTCCATCTCCCATAACATTGTTTTGATCAGGAGGACAATCATTTCATTGTCCATTACATTGATCAACATGGTTCCTTTGGGTTCTAGCCATCGTCTAAAACCTAAAAAGAATAGTGTGAGAGGAAAAAATCATGCTAGGGAAAAAAACATAGTAAAGGGGGAGTACCCTCAATATCTAACATCTTAGGTTAAATTATAAGATCGTTACCGTAGTTCTAGTACTATATCCTATACGTATACTTATCCTCAGGGACATCCCTAGACATACCATAGAAATATTTCTAGGGATCTCACTATCGTTTTTGCATCCTAGTTTCCAAAGGTTGACTAAACCTTTCCTCTAATACCAACTGTAGTGACCCGAAGCTTAACGTACATGGATATTACATTACTTTTGTGGAGTACTTAATACATAACAAAAACAGACACACAAGGACCGTAATAGTTTAGTGTATTTAGAAACTTGTAACGTAATCTTCTAATCGTGGTGAAAGATCTCCAACGTCTCCCATAAAGATCTTCCCCTTTTTTCTTACCTAAAACATTTCTTTATATCTTGGGGAAAATGAAACATAAAAAGGGTGATCTCAAATGCTCAGTAAGGGTAAGCATGGATAAAATAAAACATACCATATAAATTTTAACTTAAAAACATGAACATAATGTTTAAACATCAAAATCTTGAGCAAAGACATAAAACATGGAAGTACGTAAGGCATAGAACATAAATAAACATTAAGAATGATAAAATAGCAAGGGAATAAAACATGTAATTGTGGAAACCATTAAAAACATGATATGATTTCCATATTAGCCAAGGAATTGCTGCCAAGACCATCTTAGTGGACAAAGTCCCTTTCTGAATTGAGTTCACTCCTCGTTCCAGTACTGTATTACAGAACTGGTTTAACTTGTCATTCCAGCCATGTTTATCTCATGAGATATAAATCTTTACCCAATGCATTGGATTGATATATAGGTCCCACCCATCTCATAATGAAATCATTCTTACTTGTGCCACAACATAAACATAAATCATTCATCATAACCCAAAGAATAAAATGGGTTTCATAAACATCATCCCATCATAACATAATCCAGAAAAATGGATATCATTTCATCATAGGAAAATTGAAAACATGTAAATCATAGATACATTATACTTGAAACATACACATATGAAATAATGTCATCTTATATGGAAAATGGTTTTGATAAAACACTTGAAATGAATTCTTGAGGAAAATATCCTTTCTTCTTCAAAATCAATTTCTTTTCACAAAACATCATGCAATTTTAAAAGAAAAATATTTTGTTGAAAATATTCATGAAATATTTTGGAGGAAGCTTCATGAAAATAAGGCTTTAGAAAACCGTAAAAAACCGTTCGTGCTGTATAAGTTAAAAAACATTATTCTCGTACTTTTTCCGGAAAAGTCAAAAAGTACCTTGTAAAAGAAAGATTCCATACATACTATGTAGTAAAAGTAATAATGGGTAAAAAGGACTTTAAACATACATGAATCCATTTTTAGGAAACATGGACATGGATGAGAATAATAACCCCAATAAATACTTACGAATAAATAATCTCGGATAATAACGAGATTGGAAAAGTTATCCCTTACCTTAGGTCTGATATGCTTCGTACGTATCCGAACCTCCTTTATAATGATTTAAATATTGTCATTGACTTATTACAGAAGCATATTCATTGTTATGATATCATATATGGTTCACTTATGACTTTATATTACCCGTTCTTTTGTAAGTTCCATGTTAAAGTAGCATTTTGGTTAAAATCGTTTTATTTATGGTACATGTTTGGACTTGTTGTCCTTGATATTATTACTTATAACCTGATTTAATTAATTCCAGAATTCAAAACATGATTTATATATATTCATAATATACATATATTTATATATATATGATATATCGATAAATGGATTGAAATACACAGTTCATGGAGAAGGTAGGTCGTACGTACGCATGAACGCTGTTTTCGTTTCCTTATTGAATTGAATGGAATTAATTGGATGACATACATATATATATACATAAATCCAGTATCATTATGTCATATATTTCATGATTACTTATTATATATAATTTATAATCATTCATGAATGGTTAATCATTGAGAATGAATCTCATCGCGTCGTGGAGACGGTAGTCCGTACGTACGCACAAGCGATGATATCGTTCCCATAATTATTAAATTGAATTGGAGAGGATTATACAATATATCAGAATCAGTATGATGTTATAATAACTATGTATAGTTATTCTTTACACCATTATACCAATCCAAGTAAGGTGGTGTTGGAAAAACAGATTACACCACGGCGTGGAGACGGTATTCCGTACATACGCACGCGCAGTGATTTCATTTTCCGTAGGATGGATAGATGGTGAAATAGGGTTGTTTAGTAATTATAATAACATATCATTATATGATTGATACTTATGTTATTACTTAATAATGAAACAACTAAAGAATAATGATTGGAAGAAGAAATAAAGTTGAAAGAATCGGTAATGGACATTACCTCTTCTTTGAAGCGCCTCTTTGAGACCTCCTCTTAGGGCACTAAAATCGGTATTTTAAGAAGAACAGGACCACCAGGATGTTTCTAGGGAAGTGGATAAGAGAATTTGGTAGTGTTTGGCCGAGCTTGAAGGCTCAAAGTGGTGTGAGTAAGAGTGGGAGGAGGTTCCCTTTTATAAGGGAGGAGAGGGGCACCTTTGGAATTCTCAAAAATATTAGTTTAATATAAATTCAAACCCCACATAAAAACATCCAAATATGACTAAATTCGAAGATTATATGAGATAGTGTTGTAATCTCATCATCAAATAAAATTTATACATGTTAGGAATTTATTTTAAACATTATAAACTTGATTTATCCTTATTTAATCAATTTAATTTTATTTGTGGTAATAATATTATAAATTTTAAATTATTATAAATAATGACATATGTGATTTGAATTTTCCTTAATTTGACACTTTATGAAATTTTAGACCATATAAATTATAATTTATAATTTCTTAATTTTTTTGTGATTTTTAAACAATTTTATAATATGTTTTTTTATAAAATATCAATAGTGTCAATTTTGACACTACTCATTTATTTGAATTTAAATAAAAAAATATACAGAAGATATGGTCTAAATAAAATATTTAATTGATTCTTAACATGTCATATTTATCTAAAAAATTAGTGGACCATATTAAATAGTTCATATAATATTTATTTTAATATTTTTAAAACCATTTATTTGATATTTCTCTTAATAAAATAATTTCAGCATCACTATTATGTCGCCATTAATGATAATTATTTAATCACTAAAAATTCTAAATTAATTCATATGATTTATATAATTTTATTATATTTCTGGATACAATTCTTGTTCTATGTTTCATTAAGTTTATCACTAAATTAAAATTTTTATACTTATAAGATTTAAGAAAGTGACATGTTGTCACTTTCTTTGGTTTTAATAACAATTAATTTAGTTTCATAGACAAAAGTCCATTAAATGATTATAATCCAAGACTTAGGTGATATGGGTCGATTTTTAGTCATCCAATAGGATTTTGGCAGGTGTTAGGTTAATTTTATAATCTTATATTTACCCTTAATTACCAGATTTTCCTTTAACTATGGTAAATACAATTTATCGTAGTTACTATTCATAAAGCCCAAAAATAAAAAGTAGCTTATTAACATAATTTGGACCCACTTATTCCAAATATGGAATCCATTTTTCCAAATTCAATACACAAAAGTTTCATAAATTAAATTAAAATTAATCCCGTTGTCGAAAGAAAACGGGTTTTTGTTTAAAACATTGCAAAAGATTGAATTGATTTAACCTAGGAATTCAAGGTAAAATCAAGGCTAATGACATAAATTATATTAAATGGTAAAAATATATTCTATTTATACTTTAAAAACATTCAATATTATAATTTAACCACATAAATTATTACGATGAAAAAATTTGTTTTTAATTAAAATATAGCGTGTTTTTACTCTTCATTAAAATATGAATGTTATCAGAATAATATGACAATTTTATCCAAGGTAAAATTTTATATCCTTATTCCAAATAATAATTTTATTTTGTAAAATCTAACTTATAAAAATGTCAAAAACTAGATTTAAAGTGGGTGCGCCATCAAAAGGCGGCAAAACTGCATTTTTTAAAAATACTTAATTTACCCGAAAAATTTATTTTGTTCACATAAAATGTTTTAAAAAATTTATAAGATGAATAATAATGTTATAAAATTAAAAATCTATTTAATACTATTCATAGCGGCTAGGTCTTGATAATATTATAACCATATATCATTGTTTAGTGAAACCCAGTATTGCGTACAACACACGCTATCGAAGAAGGTTGCGATTGTGTGTAATGAAAGCCAAGTCAGGGTTGTGTGTAGTGCAAGACTCCTTTATTGTTTCATATAACAAAATACAACCATATTTCATTTATACATTGAATATATATATATATATATACACTCAATTTTGCGTAGAATAACTTCTATCAAATGAACTTGAAATTGTGTATAACACGATCTAAGAATTGTGTTGCGTATACAGCAAGCTAATAAGGTGTTGCGCATAGCACAAGATAATCTTGGTGTGACATAAAACACATGACATCAAATAAATTAAAAATAATACTTATCATAAAATCTATGGGTGTTACAAAAAGATACCTTTTCTATACTATAACTCGGTTGAGTTTCTGGTAATCAACAAATAGGTGGTGTGTTACATTATCTTTCTTACCAAGTGAATAGGCGCCCCCCAAGATGACACACATGGGTGTATAAAAACATACTTTAAAAAATAATCCAACTAAATCTTCAACTCTTTATTTTTAGATGGATCCAAATAGAAATAAGTTTTAGAAATTAGCTCATTAACAGGTACTAAATAAATATGTAAATCTTCCTCACATGGTAGTGAAAAACTAGAAAATTCAGAGGAAAACATGACTGGAAACTCAAAAGAAACTAGAGGAAGATAATTACAAAATTTTCACTAGTCCAGATCAAAATCATTCTTTGGTAATACATTCCGCAACTCTAGATTAGACGTTCTATCTCTACTCGATCTGAAGAAGTATTCTCCCTTAAAGATATGGCCCACCCCCTCAGTTGTAGTAAAATAGGCTCATTGAAGATTGAGTTAAATTGAAGAATAATTATACATAATCCAATATATCCTAATAATTACATCAATAAATTTAATGTATTGAACCAAAAAATACCAAGTATGATATGTCTCTGATAAATAGAAGACAAAAGAAAGACAACAGAGACACCACTCTCTCCTCTCTCTAAGGGGAATATTAATAACCATCACTCATGATAAAAGCTACGTAGGAATATTTATATGTTTTAAAATATAGGATGATATAAATGAATGAGATTAACTAGTATCAAATTAATCATTCACTATAGATGAATATATAGTGATTATACCTCTCATGGTCAATACACCCATATCAACTTCCTTTAAAGAATTTCCCACTACTTGATGAATGTTTATTCAAGATGGCTTTGTCTAGAACTCCTTTATTCATGAAGAATATGATTTCACCATAGTAAATTTAGGTTTTGATGAGACTGTTCTCCTATGTGGGGTAGAAAATTTATAACAAAATTTTTCAATTTGTCATGAACTTCTATAGGAACATTAGATATTAGGTTCCTTGGTGGTAACACTTTTCAAATTACAATGATTTCTATATTAGAAGAAAATCAAGGGGCCTCTACTAGGTAATAGAGGAGGTCTATTAGAACCTAGTTTTCATGAATGGCCTGGAGATGCATCATGTATTATTTTATCATTCAAGGAGATCACAGAACTTCAATAGGGAAAAAAGTAACCCAATCAACCTTGACTTACTAAATAGATCACGCACAATAATCAACACCCTTTTTAGAACATTAGACAAATATGTGATCATACAAAAGGAAACATGATAATGATAATCAGATTAGAGGACCATATCAAAACATCATGTCTTCATCTTATCATTTGGTACAATTTGATGTGAAAACTCCATATCCTCTTTGAAGAGGTTATGTTACTCCTTAAAATTACTATCAGTCAAATCTAGTTTGAAAAACTCTATGTCTTTAGGCAAAACGACAGAATATAGATATAATAGTTTGTGAAAATAATATTAAATAACTTCCATTCCATTCCCTTATGATTCTTTTCTAACATTATAAAGTCACACCATCTCCTTCTAGGCCCCTCTATCATGAAGTTGGAACATTTCTTGTAACGACCCAAACTTTTGAGTAATATTTTTTCCAAAATTTGTGGGTTATTTTAAACATAACAAAACTATATCCTTTAATTAAGGAAGTGAGAGTAATAAAAATGAGAACTTTGGGTTTTGACTTTTATATGATTGTTGGTTAATATGAATTTTGGAAACTATACTCTTAACATTACGATTATTTTTTATAAATACAAGTGATCATGGTAAATTAATAGAGGAAGAGGAGTTGGTGGTCTCATCTTGTAGACTTGGGCCATACGAATCCCATCTTTCGGAGCTTGGGAAGAAGGTTGCGTCACTAGGATTTAATCAGGACCAAGCCCAAGCTGAGCTTCAATATTTGAATCTTGAACCAAATCTCCTACTAGAGAAGTTCTAGCAGATAGAAATCACCAATCGGGTAATTTTGTTTCAGCTGCCCCAATATTCTATCACCATTCCACACCGTACTCTTAATTCCTATACAAGTGTTATAAGGGGCTATGTAATGAGGCCTTAGATACTTTGTGTAATCCCTTAGTATAAATATAATTATTATTTAATCATTTCTATTTTTGGAGTATCTTTTCTTAATAATGTTTATGGTTAATTAAGAAAATTTGATAAATTTATTTTATAAATAAAAATTTTACTTTTTAAATATTTCTCATATATAGAGAATTATTTTGGTAAAATAAATATCATTTTTGAATTTCAAATGTCAAAATTAACCTCGGTAGAATTTTTATAAATTTTCTAAGAAGATAAAATTTGTTGAATAGTGTTTTATGAATAGTGTTTTGTTGAATAGTGTCATCTTGTTTTTCCTATCTGGAAACATTGTAATTTGAAAACCCACTCATTTTTTCAATTATCTTTCAAAATATACATATAAAATGAGTTATCCTAATCACATTTCAAGTTTTGTTAAATTAACCATTTAAAAAATACAATGATGAGATACCGGAAACAAATAGGTTTCAATATCAAATGAAGTGTTAGTGAAAATTGGAAACCTAATATCCCCATATTCTCAACAACCTAAAATGGTCCCAAAAAATGTGTAGAAATATTCACTTTCCCCCCAAGTTGATGACCTAAATGCGGGAAATCCTTTAAGAACACCTAGTCGCCAACTGAAAAAATTCAACGTTCTAAAACAATGATAAATGTATTATATATACTAGATCTATTCTATCACCATTATATTATGAATGAAATGGATATTTTTTGTCATATCTTGGACCATGCGCTCTCAAATATTATGTGTTTCTCTAATATAATAAAAAAATTATAATGATTTATAAGGCCAACCAAACATGTCCTCCAAAGGATCTATTTTGACCACTAACAAGTTTCTATTATTATAATGAGACCCAATAACTCCCAAATGTTCATTGCAAGGTCCACCAAAGATAATAACATAAGCATGAAGAATATCCTCATCAATCTATATATCCCTATCTTTTTATCCATTTTTCTATGCATGGTATTTCATACTCAAATGAACCAAAGTTCTCATTTCATCATAGCGACCTCTCAAATAAAGAGAAGTTAAATGTGTAAACCTATTATAGACTATTGAATATGCAACACCATGTAAAAAAGTGAATATATCTCACATAGAAAATAACCAGATTATAATCATTTGTTGAGTCAATAATGGGTATAAGGTTACCTGATTTTTTCATCAAGTTGATCACAACCCTTTACGCACTATTTTTACTTGAGGGATGTCAAAAAATAAAACTAAAATTCCATAGAAACATCATTCCATTTTCAATTCAGCACTAAATGTGGCTAAATAAATCTCAAAGGTCTCTCAGGCACATCCTTGACCTACTAGAATGTATAATAATGAGAAAAAGATATCATTGTGTCACCTTATACATGGCCATCCGAAATATCACCACATATTATGTAACAAATTAATCATTTGTGGGTTTATTTACCACTAAGAAATATGGAAATATCATCCCATATTTCTGCCCAGATAATAGTATAATAGATCTATATCGAAAACATAAAATACCATCCATGAAGAATGACCACTCAGTAGTGGTCTATCCACCATAAGGAGAGTCTCTAATACTATAGAAATCATCAACAATTTGTTTTTACTAATGAATAATCTTAATAAGAGTGTAATAAAACCAAATGATAACCATGAAAAAATTGGACTGTGTTACTCATACATCTAAATCCTAATGTGAAAAGATAACCATCATTTTCCACAAATCTAAAGATTCAGTCATGGAATGAGTATGAAGATTCTTACTCAAGGAATCGGAAATGTAATTTACTTTTATAGAGGTGTAGGGTATGTCGAAATCACAAGATAGTACGTACTCGACATGGTTCCTATGATAGATTTTCCAATATTTTTTAAATAATATTTAGTTAGAGATCTTATAGTCAGAAAACAAGATAACCCACTCTTCAAAAAGGTAATATCCTGAACTCTTTAGCACAAGAATCAAAATTGTGAGTTCAAGGTAATGGGTCAGATAGTTCTTCTCATGTGGCCTAAGATGATGTCATACATAGGCTACCATGTGATCAACATGTATAATAACAAAACCCAATCCTATAACTAATGCATCGAAGTAGACCACAGAGACCTTCCTTACATCTAAAAGAGTCAACATTGGAATAGAAGTCAAAAAAAAATTCACGTAAACAAAATAACTCTTACATTTTTAATCCCATGAAAACATTAGTCCATTATAAGTGACAAATATCATAAAAAAAGACAAGTTTGAGAAATCCTTTACAAACCGATGATAATACCTAGTTAAACGAAAGAAACTCTGAATCTTGATGAAATTACAAGGTTCCTCCCATGTCATAACATCTTTCAATATTTTAGGATAAAATCTAATTTGTGCAAAGACAATGTGTCCCAATATCTTCATTTCTAAAATCCAAAAATGAAATTTAGATTACTTGGCGTAATTTAAGTTATTTCACAAAAAAATTGAAATGATCTAAGATGACACACATGATACTTGTCAAAATAATAAAAAACAAGTATGTTATCCATAATGGACATTTCAAACATATCAATATACTAATGGAAGATTCGTTTGTCATATCCAAAAAGACTACATGATCATTGGTTTCACCAAACGAAATTATAAGTTAATAATAATGGATATACTTTCTCTGAAAGAAAATTTTGGAATGTTAGATTATTTTACTCTTAACTAGTGATAAATATATTGAAGATACATCTTCAAGTACCACTTCAACTCTTTAAAATGGTTAAAAACATCATCTATCCATGAAAAAAATATCTTTTCTATACTATAACTCGGTTGAATTTATGGTAATCAACAAATATGTGGTGTGTTACATCATCTTTCTTCCCAAGAGAATAGGTTCCCCCCAAGACGACACACATGGGTGTATAAAAACATACTTTAAAAAATAATCCAACTAAATCTCCAACTTTTTATTTTCAGATGGATCTATATAGAAAGATGGTATAGAAATTAGCTCATTAATATGTACTAAATAAATATATAAATATTCCTCACATAGTAGTGAAAAACTAGAAAATTCATAGGAAAACATGACTGGAAACTCAAAAGAAACTAGAGGCAGATAATTACAAAATTTTCACTAGTCCAGATCAAAATCATTCTTTGGTACTACATTCCGCAGCTCTAGATTAGTTATTCTGTCTCTACTCGATCTGAAGAAGTATTCTCCCTAAAAGATATGTCTCACCCCCTCAGTCGTAGTAAAAGAGGCTCATTGAAGATTGAGTTAAATTCAAGAATAATTATGCATAATCCAATACATCCTAATAATTACATCAAGAAATTTAATTTATTGAACCAAAAAATACCAAGTATGATATGTCTATGATAAGGAGAAGACAAAAGCAAGACAACAGAGACACCACTCTCTCCTCTCTCTGAGGGGAATATTAATATCCATCACTCATGCTAAAAGCTACGTAGGAATATTTATATGTTTTAAGGATGATATAAATGAATGATATTAACTAGTATCAAATTAATAATTCACTATAGATGAATATATAGTGATTATACCTCTCATTGTCAATACACCCATATCACTTCCTTTGAAGAATTTTCCACTACATGATGAATGTTTATTCAAGATGGCTTTGTCTCGAACTCCTTTATTCATGAAGAATATGATTTCACCATAGTACATTTAGGTTTTTATCAGACTTTTCTCCTATGTGGGGTAGAAATTTTATAACAAAATTTCTCAATTTTTCATGAACTTCTATAGGAACATTATATATTAGGTTCCTTGGTGGAAAGAATTTTCAAATTACCATGATTTCTATATTAGAAGAAAATCAAAGGGCCTCCACAAGGTAATAGAGGAGGTCTAGTAGAACCTAGTTTTCTTGAATGGCCTGGAGATGCATCATGTATTCTATTATCATTCAAGGAACTAACATAACTTCCATAGGGAAAAAAGTAACACCAATCAACCTAGACTTACTAAACAGATCAAGCACAACAATCAACACCCTATTTGGAACATCATACAAACATGTGATCATAAAAAAGGAAACATGAGAATGATAATCAGATTAGAGGACCATATCAAACCATCATGTCTTCATCTTATCATTTGGTACAATTTGATGTGAAAACTCCATATCCTCTTTAAAGAGGTTATGTTACTCTTTAAAATTACTATCAGTCAAATCTAGTTAGAAAACTCTATGTCTTTAGGCATAATGACAGAATATAGATATAATAGGTAGTGAAAATAATGTTAAATAACTTATATTACATTCCCTTATGATTCTTTTCTAACATTATAAAGTCACATCATCTCCTTCTAGGACCCTCTATCTTGAAGTTGGAACATTTCTTGTAACAACCCAAACTTTTGAATAATATTTTTTCCTAAATTTTTGGGTTATTTTAAACTTAACAAAACTATATCCTTTAATTAAGGAAGTGAGAGTAATAAAAATGAGAACGTTGGGTTTTGACTGTTATATGATTGTTGGTTAATATGAATTTTGGAAACTATACTCTTAACATTACGATTATTGTTTATAGATACAGGTGATCATGGTAAATTAATATAGAAAGAGGAGTTGATGGTCTCATCTTATAGACTTGGGCCATACGAATCCCATTTGTCAGATCTTAGGAAGAAGGTTGCATCACTAGAATTTAATCAGGACCAAGGCCAATCTGAGCTTCAATATTTGAATCTTGAACTAAATCTCCCACTAGAGAAGTTCTAGCAGATAGAAATCACCAATCTGGTAATTTTGTTTTAGCCGCCCCAATATTCTATCACCATTTGACATCGTACTCTTAATCCCTATACAAGTGTTAGAAGGGGCTATGTAACAAGGCCTTAGATACTTTGTGTAATCCCTTATTATAAATAAAATTATTATTTAATCATTTCTATTTTTGGAATATCTTTTCTTAATAATGTTTATGTTTAATTAACAAAATTTGATAAATTTATTGTATAAATAAAAATTGTACTTTTCAAATATTTCTCATATATAGAGAATTATTATGGTAAAATAAATATCATTTTTGAATTTCAAATGTCAAAATTAACCTCGGTAGAATTTTTATAAATTTTCTAAGAAGTTAAAATTTGTTGAATAGTGTTTTATGAATAGTGTTTTGGATGAATAGTGTTTTTGATGAATATTATAAAACATTTTATTATGAAATATTTTTTTGTTAAATGATTTTTGAATATAGGACATACATAGTTATAATTAGGGTGAAAATGTTGTTCAATAAGATCAAAATAATTTTTTTGTTAGTAGTAACTTTATCATTTGGAATATTAATTTTACCATTATGAAGGGTAATTTTACTAATGTCATAGTAACATCACTTATGGAGGTATCAAAATGTTTTAGTAATCATAAGTGGTAATGTGATAAAATTATATCATAGTAAAATTAAATAAATTTATTAAAAATTGTTATTCTAGTTTTAGTTTTTTATTAATATAATTTATTTTAAAATGAAATTAATTTCTGTATAATTGAGTTCACTTTTTGATTATACGCGTCAAAAAATGGTTAGGGTGATTTTTTGGGATTTTTTTGAAACAATTTAAATTTCAGGGAATCATAAAAATATAGTTTTCGGTTTTGGTGTGTTTAATGAAATCATTAATGATTTAATCAGGATTTAATAATTCTGGTTGACTTTTTAATAGTATTATATTTTATGTGTTTTTTCAATTGGCCAATATCATGGGCCAATACTATGGTAAATCCCATGGTTTTGCAAATACCAATAATGAGGTGTCCCTTGGAAAGTGATAAAATATTCGCCCACTTTTGTTATAATTACCAACTCATTCCTTCTTTCCTTCCATTCAAAATTAATCATCAACTAAGTTATTGTCTTTTTTTCTCCTAATGAGTCCTTTCGAGGTTCCCTGAAACCCCCCAAGGTTACAACCATTGAGTTTTTGAAGTTACTATTCAAGGTAAGGTAACCTTCACCCTCCTCTTTTAGTCATGACTTTCTTTATGTTATTCCTTTTAGTTTCCATTTTATTATGTGGGTGTATGTTTTTATATATCCTTATTAATTTAAATTTTATTTAAAATTTATGATAGACCCTTTCCACTCTCATCATCTTATATTTCTTAATTTTTAAGTGACATCATTTGGCTGCCAGAGTTTCACCAAAGAAATCACATCTTCTCTTTTCTTTCAAGTTTCCTTTTCATGTGGTATGTCATTAAAACATTCATACCATTATATTATTTAAATTTTATTCTATATCTATACTATATTATTATTTATTTAGGAGTGGTTGAACCTTGTTCTCTCTATTTTTAATGTTTTCTAAAACCATGTTATATATCTGTTATGTTGGAGAAATTTCATCTCAAAATCTCACTCTCTTTTTATCAAAAAATTATCTTATTTTTTTTATATTAAAACCCAAACCTATTTAGTTTCTAGGGTTATTCATAAATACATATAAATTTTATATTTTATTCTTTAATTCACGTACATGAAACCCTCATTCCTTTTCCATGGGTTTTAAATGACATAGTGATCAATTTTTTCATCACTTTTAAAACGTCACGATTTTTAAATGAAAACCATTTTTTTCTTTTTAGGTTATTTATGAAATTTTTTTTATGATCTATGTTGATCGCATAAAATTAAATATATAGTAAGGGTGTACCCTGATAGAACTCAAATTCATTGGGTGAAGAATAAATCTCTAGAGAAGACATGTTTTATGATGCCTTGGTGAATAACCTTGGTAATTTTTAGGACACCTTAGTGATGGACCATGATGATATGTTCATGAATGTATAAATTAATAATTGTATCCAAATTTTCAATATTTGATTCAATATATTATTTCTATGATATGCCTCTTTATCATTCCTTTATGATATCCATCACGTTCTTATTGATATCACTCAAGATCACATGTAAATTATTTCACTTGTTATCTTTACTAGCCCTTCTTCTCACCCTTTCTTTTGATGTATGTCTCTAGGAAAGGATATACAGTAATTTTAATAAGGATGAACATATTATTAATCCTTATAATTGGATTAGAAAAATGTTTTATATTTTCATGTATAGTATTCCTGATTTCCAAGACACTAGACATTAAATATCCTCTATTTGTAAAATATAAGAAAAAGTTATGTAATAAAAAATATGGGATGCCATTGTCGATGTCAAAGGATAGTTTAGTTATTTATGGAAATTATTCTATGAAAAAATTAGGATGAACCGTATAGAAAATTTTAAATATTGGAAATCTTCTAGGTATTTTGGTAAAATTTTAAGTAAGTGGTTTCCGAAAAAATAAATCTACGTCTGGATACGAACAAATGGATGTGGCATGGGAACAGATGTACCTCAGGGTGAAGTCTCCAACAAGGAGTTTTAGGCTTGACCTAGGGTATCCTGGTACATGAAAAAGGGCCTTTCTACACTCCTAGTTTTACACACCTGAGAGATATGTATAAGTCCACAACATTAAACATTACATAATATTAGATTAAGTTAATAATTCACATTAAGGATATTTTCATGTTTAGAGTTTTAGATAATTAGGTCATAACTATTATATTACATATCAAATATTACAAAGTAGACACTTCTACTCAGTATCCATTTTTCATAATATAAAAACTATTAAAAAAAATAAGAATTCTTTTCTTGATATAAATCTTCTTGAATTCTTCCTTTTCTCTTACCCTACCTTAAACCCTATGGAAAACATTTCAAAAACATGGGATGATAATAAAAATATTAGTAAGGGTTATAAAATAAAGAAATAAATCATTATCCCATCAATACATAAAAAACATAAGCACTTTAACACACCACATGAAATAATAATATTTATGAATAAAACATAGAAATCATAAATCATAAAGGTAACTTGTGGAATCCCAAACATACTTATGTTATAGCTCTCATGGATACAGAGGGTGTTACGTTTGGAATGCTCATCACAATATATTCCCTAAATCTCTTAGGAGAAACATTAATGTTTACCTCTATCATGTTACACAATGCATTGGAGAGTTGTCTCGAGCTCACCTGCCTTAGGTCTATCACAGAACTACCTGTATATGTAAAAAATTCCTAAGAACCATAAAAATATTCATAACACATAAAACAAATATAAAGGAAAGATAATATTTCCACATTTCAATCATAATATATCATTTCAAGATATTGAAATAACCAATTATTTCTCAAAACAATTTTCAATACCAAAATACGTAAAGAGGGTATATGGTATTTATTTTATTTTAAAAATATTACGACTTGTTAAGGAAGAAAAATGTCAAATAATGCTTGAGGTGGACGAAATGTCATTGTCACCATGTATGTTAAAAAATAAATATTATTTTTGTCGTTTAGTAAAACAATTCATAAAAAAATATTCCTTTTGAATAAAATTAAAATTCAAAGGAGTTTATTATACAGCATGTAAAACAAACTCGTGTACAAATCGAAGTATGCCACAATGAAAGGATATTAAGAAGAAGTCCCTTAACTCATTTCTGACATGACTCGTTCATTAACTAATCTTCTAAATAATAAACTAAAGTTCATTTCTACTTTATTTAAAATCTTTTTTCAAGTTTATTATTTCTTTTATATCACTTATTACCATGTTATAAACATCACATAATCATTTAAGTTAATAATAGTCGTTTTGTCAATATTTGGTACTTGAGCCAAAAATAAACATCTTATAATTACAAGTTGTCCATGTGGTCAAAATTAAATTATCTCCTAAATTATATTCATGATTTAGATATCACATATATCATATGTATCCAGTATTTATAATATTATATAACATTAGATGATATGAAATGAAATGCATCGTTCATGGAGATGGTGAGCCATACGTACGCATGAATTCTACTTTAATTTATATTTCATATTTAATGGAATGAAAACTTAAGGATACATAGGTATATTTGGATACATACGTTCCAAATATGTCATGAATGATTCATATCACTTTGAGGGGCTGGTAGTCCGCACATCCTCAAATGAAATTATTGTAATTACCCATTATGGAAACCATAAAGGTATGAAATAAAACAAAAATACAGAACCATAGAGACAATATAAATATAATATATATAACATATAAACATTTTTCCATTATATATTCCACCATGAGAGTCGGTAGAAGATAATTGAAAAATCATTGTATCGTGAGGAAATAGTTTACCGTCCACATAAAGAGTATGATTGTATCCATTAGATGAATGTGTGTGGATGTGTAGTTCAAATCATCCACATAACAACATCCTATTATATTTAATATACTGTTTTTTTATAAAATATTGTAATAAAGGGAGTTTAGGGGGTTGGAGAAGGAAAATAAAAGAAAAGAACTTGAGAGAAGAAGTTACCTTTAAATCGGGTAACTTCTTTTGATTTGAGCCAAAGGTCTCTCTTGAATTTCCTTCTTCCTAGGGGAAGGCTTATAGGAGGAATATAGGGTTTTTGGAGCTTCTTGTATAATATTTTGGAAGATACAATAGGATTGAGAGTTGTGTGTAATTGTTTAAAGGTGGTGGCCCTTTATAAGAAGGAGGTGAGGCTCTTTAAGAGAGATTGAAAGTATTATTTTATTATAAAATGATTTTCTATTTCCAAATTTCCACCAATCATTAAATTCTAATATTATATGAATATAAGTCAAAATAAAATCATCAAATAATAATTGGATTGGTTTTGGATTATTTTTAATCCTTATATTCTTTATTTAAACCTTTGTTAACTTATTTAACTTTTAGCATGTTTTCTTGTATATTCATACTATATGATTAATATATTTACTATAAAATTTCAAGAGACCCAAAAAGGATGCTTAATGACATTGGTAACATTATATATTTCATTTGGCTGAATATTAGATTTTTAGGACTATTTTATCATTTAATAAAATATTAATTACTTTAAAAAATCATTTATGTCAATTTATATACTATTCATATCATGGATTTTTTAAAAATACAAAGAAACATGATTATTTTGAAAAACATTCATTAATTCAAATATAACAAGTCATAATTATCTCTAAAATTCATGTATGTCATAAAAAGTCTCAAAATAAATTTATTTTAAAATTTATAATCTCATTTATTTAAAACAATAATTTATGATGTAATCATTAGATCATCATTGTGTCATTAATAAATTTATTTATTTTATGTATAAAAATATAAATAAAATATCATGATTTTGGAAATATTTTTATATTTCTGATGAGTATTTATTCTCAAAACTATCACTTATATAACCCCATATAATAACTGTTTTA
This sequence comes from Viscum album, assembly GCA_963277665.1. NCBI lineage: Eukaryota > Viridiplantae > Streptophyta > Magnoliopsida > Santalales > Viscaceae > Viscum > Viscum album. Next base: position 1,739,769,027 of record OY728128.1, on the reverse strand, counting down.
CTAAAAGATATATGTTTATGTTATATTTTCCTTATATTTAAATTAATTTTTATGAAGTGTCATTTCCACTTAAAAGAAACTCCATGGGGTCGTAGAATGGACAAAAGGATACCCATAGTCAGACATGTATCATACAACAGGATTAGGATACATTTTGGGGAAAATTAATATTATTATAATATTATGTTTTACCCTTATTTACCAAATTTACCATTTAACCATGGTAAATATATTATTTATTGTAGTTACTATTCATAATGTATAAAAATAAAATTTACTATTTTAAAAATTTTAACCTCCTGATTCCAAATGTGGAATCCATTTTTCTAAATTCAAAACTCATAAGTTACAGAAATTAATTTAAAATTAATTACAGTGGTCAAAACAAACATGTGTGTCTTTAAGAAATAATAACTATCAAAAGATTGACATGTGTTTATGTCTAATTAATGACATAAATTACTTACAATGACCATCATTGAACTAAATGGTAAAAATAGAGTCCAATAAAACTTTAAAACCAATTAAAAAGATAATATAACCATATAAATAAATTATATTAAATGCCAGTTTTGAATTATAATGTAGTATTTTTCACTATTTATTAAAAATGAAAATTATTAGAAAAATAACAAAATTTCATCCAAAGTAAATTTTGATGCTGCTATTATAAATAAGAATTTTATTTTTTCAAATAGAACATATTAAAGTGACAAAAACTAGATTTAAAAGGGGTTTTCTATCAAAAGGTTGTAAACGACCCATAAAAAAATATTAGAGTTTTCCATGCTTAAAATTGGATTCATTCTCATTTTAAGAAAATAAATTTTATTGTATAAATGTAAAGAAATTTAACAAAAATTTATAAACATGTAGTAGTTAGTTCTGTTCATTCCCGCCAATATAAAGGCTACGCATTAACTATTATTTTAAATATTAATATTATATTATTAAACTTTTTCTAGTATGACATAGCATTGTGTAAAACATATGACTTTAGAGAAATGCATTGTTGCGTGTCAGGTATGCCATTGATCATAGTATCCCCTTTAAAAAATTAATATTTAATTCAAAAATATTAAAAAATATGAAAATATCATATATATTATTTACTTGGGATGTTACATCCTTCCCCATCGAGAAATTGTGTCCTCGTAATTTTATTCACTTATCAAATAAATTGGGGTATTTATCCCTCATACCATTCTCAGATTCCCATGTTTCCTCTTCAACCATATAGTTTTTCGACAAATCCTTTTCCTAATGAATTACCTTATTCCACAACACAGTCTCTCTACAGTCAAGAATCCAGACTGGTTGTTCCTTATAAGAAAAATTATCTTCCAACTGAAGTACCTTTGGAATCAAAACATGAGATGGATTAGGCATATACTTTCTCAACATTGAAACATGAAACACATTGTGCACTAGGGATAAACATGGAAGTGAAGCCACTCTGTATGCAACGGATCGAAATTTCTTCTGCATTTCTTAGGGTCTAATGAACCTTGGACTCATCATTCCCTTCTTTCCAAAACCTATCACACTTTTCCATGGATAAACATTTCTAAATACATGATCACCTACCATTAAAGAAAGATCCATCCTTCAGTTATCCACAAAACTTTTCTTCCTTCTTTATTCTATTCTCATGTGCTTCGAAATTAACTGAAATTTTACTACCATCAAACATATCATCCCCTTCTCATATAATGCCTCAAATGGAGCCATATGTATACTATAATGAAAACTTTTATTATAAAAAAATCATCCAAAGAAAGATGTTGGTCCCAACCTAGCTGGTAATCCATTGAGGAATCTCATAGCATATCTTCCAATGTCATAATTATTGATTATGACTTCCCATTTGATTGAGGATGAAAATCTATAAAAAATTTAATTCAGTACCCAACAACTTCTAAAGGCCTTTCCAGAAGTTATAAGTGATCCTCAGATCATGATCAGATATAATGGAGATGGAAACTCCATATAACCTGACTATCTCTTTCACATACAACCGAGAAAGTTGATATATAGATAGAGTATCTTGAATAGGATAAAAATGAGTAGATTTAGTAAATTGATCAATAATAACCCATATTTAATTGTTACCTCGATATGTCTTTAGTAATCCCAAAACAAATTCCATGGATATATTTTCCCATTTCCACTCTAAAACTGGAAAAGGCTGAAGTATCCTTTTCAGAAACTATTGCTTTTATTTAACTTGTAGACAAGTCAAAAACTTTACAATAATGTCAGCAATATCTATTTTCATTCCATCCCACCAATAATAATCCTGAAGATATTTTTACATCCTAGTACTATATGGATAAACTGAAAACTAAGAACTATGAGCTTCACATAACAACTCATTCTTCAACTTTGAATCACAAGGCACACATAATCTCTTCTCAAATATCAAAATGCAATCATTATCAATGTTAAATTCAGGGAACTTATACTTTTAACCAAATCTACCTTTTTCTACAAGTCACTATCTTCCTTCTGAGCTTGCTTAATTTTTTTCCATAGAGATGATTTTACTAAAACCTGATACAAAACAGAGGAATTTCTTACACAAAAAACGTCTATTCCAATGTTCATCACATTGTTAATCAAAGGATCTTGTTCCAAATGTATCATTAACTTTTCGACTCAAAGTGTCATCCACTTTATTTTCCTTTCCTAGATGATAATGGATTGTGCAATCATAACCCTTGATTAATTATAGCCATCTCCTCAATCTCATATTTAACTTTTTATGAGTGAATATATACTTCAAAATTTTTTGATCAGTATATATTTCACATTTTACTCCATACAGATTATGTCTCCAATATTTTAAAGAAAAAAACAACAGCAGCTAACTCCAAATCATGTGTAGGGTAATTTAACTCATGAGATTTAAACTTTAATGAAGCATAATCAATTACCTGATAATTCTTTATGATGGAATAACCAAGTCCTTTTAATGAATCATCACTATAGATAACATATTTACCATCTTTAGAAGGTAATTCAAAAACTGGAGCATTCTCCAATCTTCATTTCAATTCCTAAAAACAATCATCTCATTTTTTGTCTAAATGAACTTAACACCTTTTCGTGTTAACATAGTTTTTGGGATATATAATCGTGGAAAAGTTTCAAAAAACATCCTATAATATCCTGCTAATCCCAAAAAATTACAGATCTTAGTTATATTTTTGGGTCATGGACATTCTTCAAAAAAATTTGTTTTTGTATGATCAAAGGTTATGGCCTTTTTTGAAACAATGTGACCAAGGAATGAAATTTGTTGTAACCAAAACTCACACTTGCTGAATTTCCCATTCAGTTTCTTTTCTTTTAAGGTTTGTAAGAAAACTTTTAAATGACTTTCATGCTCCTCTTTATGTATATAATAAACCTAAATATCATCAATAAACACAACCACAAACTTATCCAAGAACTCACAAAAAATTCTATTCAAAAGATTCATGAATACAAAAGGTGCATTGGTTAACCCAAAAGGAACAACTACAAATTCATAATAGCCATATCTAGTACGAAACACGGTCTTTAGAATATCTTTTTCCTTTACTTTAAACTAATGGTACCCCGACCTCAAGTCAATCTTCGCAAAATACTGATCTCCATATAGTTAATCAAACAAATCATCGATATGAGGAAACAGATACATGTTCTTAATAGTGATGTTATTCAAGGCTCTATAATCAATGAAAAGTCTCATGGAATAATCTTTATTTTTAACAAAAAAGACTGGAGCACCCAATGGTGATGTGCTAGGTCGAATGAAAGCTTTATCTAGTAACTCAAATAATTTCTTCTTTAGCTCTCAAAGTTCAATTTGATCTATTCGATAAGGGGGTTTTGAAATTGGCTTAGCATTAGGAACTAGGTCAACAGTAAATTCAACTTCCCAATCAGGTATTATACCAGGAAACTCATTAGAAAAAACATCAAGATATTCATTTACCACTAACACATCATTAATCAATACAGTTCCTTTATTTTCAACAATATGTGTAAGGTAACATTCATTTACACCTTTTACTAGTTTCTTAACTTCCTGATATGTTATCAAAAGTAAGGGTTCATGTTTTTACACAAACTAAAATTATTTATGAAAATAAAGATATTTATCTCTACAGTTAATCATGGAATGATAAACAGAAAGCCAATCCATACCCAAAATAACATCAAATTTTACTAGGGTCAAAATAATAAGTTTTGCGGTTAGATTATTTTTCACACAAGGACAGGAAGGTTCTCATAATTTCTTTTTGCCTCAACATTTCCTCCCTATGTTTTTACCATAAGTCCATGATTCATATCTTAAGAAAGAATTCCCAATTTACTAGAAACCCTCTCAGAAATGAAATAATGTGTAGACCCTAAATCAAACAACACATTGGAATAATCTGAATAAACAAATAGGGTACTCGATACTACTTCATTGGACGGCCTAACATCAGCTGGAGTAGTTTCAAAGAATTTCACCACCCCATTATGCTTGTATTCTAACTACTTTCCCCAAGTTGAGTTATTTGTTGGACACTTATTTTTATAATGACCCATTTCATTACACTTATAACATTTTACTAATAGTAAATCATATTTTGTCTTACCATTATCCTAATCTTTTTCTCTGCAATTACAATCCTTATGTCCTATTTTACCGCATCAGTAGCACATACCAAAATTCAAAAGACATTCCCTAGTGTGATTTTTACCACAATTTTCACAAACTATAAACTTTTGTTTCTTACCATCAGAATTTGTTCAATAGTTATTCTCTTTAATCTTCCACCTCAAACTCTTATTCTGTTGTTTTTCAAAGAACATTTGATCATCAGAAAACTCAATTTCCACCTTCTCCGCACATCAAAAAAGTTTTTCATAACTTTTGAACTCATTAGAAGATAAATCCCTTTGATACATTGGATTTAATACTGAGTAAAAACAATTGATTTTACTATCAATATCTCATATGAAATTTGGAGCATACCTTTATAGTCGAGTGAATTTTGCTTCATAAAAATCCACTGATTCATACTCCTCCCTCAAATCTAGGAATTTTTTTCCATCCTAAGATGAACCACATTAGGAAAAAATTTATCAAGAAAAATACATTTAAATTCATCTCAATCAAGAGAATCAATCTCCTCACTATCCCTAATATTTTTAACCATCGACCACCATTAATCAGCTTCACCTTCTAAATGGTAGGTAGAGAGACTAACCATTTGATGTTATGAACATTCTATGACATCTAAGATCTTCTCTAGTTATTTAATATGCCCTTCACCTAGAAAAAGTTCATATGATCCATTGAATGACTGTGTATGTTTCCCCATGAAATGATTCACTTCTAACATGTTCCTGTGTGGTTGATCTGGCTGATCTCGTGCCTAGATACCACCACCATTTATATCCTGAGTCAACTATTCCAACACTGAATCAAATTGTTCAATTCTGATTCCAAATATCTCAAGTTGCTGATTTGGAAGGTTATCTTCCTCTAAATGTTGGACCATCATACCTACCTTATTTCCTCTATGGAAAACCATTCTGAACATATAAATATCTTAGGCAAAGAAACATGGTAATCTGTAATATCTATATCATTTCAATTTGTCTGTAAATTAATGTAAGGATATTAATTTAACAATAACCTTACTCATAAATTTTTCTAAGATGGCCTTTGATACTAACTATATGGCCCCATCCTTAAACATTACATAATCTTAAATTATGTTAATAATTCACATTGAGGATCTTTTCAAGTTTAGAGATTTAGATAATTAGGTCATAAATATTCCATTACATCTCAAATATTACAAGGTAGACACTTCTACTCAGTATCCATTTTTTCATAAAATAAAAACTCTTAGAATAAAATAATAATTTTTTTCTAGATATAAATCTTCTTGAATTATTCCTTTCTCTTAACTTGCTATATACCATGTGAAAAAACATTTCAAAAACTTGGTATGAGCATAAAAAGCTCTGTAAGGGTGATAAAATAAATAAAGAAATCATTCTCCCATCATTACATACAAAACATAATCTCTCAAACACACCTCATGAAATAATAAGATTAATGAATAACACATAGAAATAATAAATCATAAAGGTAACTTATGGAGTCAATAATATACTTATTTTGTAGCTCTCACAGCTATGTTGGGAGTTAGGTTTGGAATAACCATCACAATATATTCCATAAATATCTTAGGAGAAACATTAAAGTTTTCCTCAATCACAATACCCAATGAATTGGAGAGCTATCTCGGCTCACCTGCCCATGGTTTATCACGGAACCACCCATATGTGTAAACAATTCCCAAGAATCATAACATATACATAACACATAAAACAAATAAAAAGGAAAGAAAACATTTCCACATTTCAAACATAATATATCATTTAAAGAGATTGAAATAACCAATGATTTTTAAAAACCATTTTCAATACCAAAATACATAAAAACGGTATAAGGTATTTATTTTCTTTTAAAAACATTACGACTTGTTAAGGAAGCCAAATATCAAATAATGATCGCGATGGCGGAATGTTTGTTTCCACCACGTACGATAAAAAGAATAATTTTTTTTTGTTATTTAGTAAAATTATTCATAAAAAAGATTCCTTTTGAATAAAATTAAAAGTAAAAATATTTTATTATACAATGTATAAAATAATGTCGTGTATAAATCGACTATTTCCTAAATGAAAGGATATTGAGACGAAGTCCCTTACCGCATATCCGACTTGACTCGATCGTTCTTTAATCTCATGAATAATAGACTAAAGTTAATTTCTACTTGATTAAAAACCTTTTTTAAGTTTATTACTCCTTTTATATCACTTCATTCCTTTTTACAAACAATACATAATCATTTAAGTTAACAACAGCCATTTTGTCGATATTTGGTACTTGAGTCCAAAATGAACTTCTTATAATTACAAGTTGTCCATGCGATAAAATGTCCATTATCTCCAGAAATATATTCATGTTTTATATATCACATATATCAGATATATCTAGTATTTATAACACCACATATCATTTGGTCATAAGATATTAAATGCACCGTTCATGGAGACGGTAAGTCGTACGTACACATGAACACTACATTCATTTCTATTTCGAATTTAATGGAATGAAAACATAATGATGCTTAGGTATATTATAATTATAGTATAGTATCACATATAATTTTATTAAATCCATCATTTATATATTCTATGTAAGACATGAATGAGTCATATCACTTTGAGGGTGCGGTAGTCCGTACTTCCTGAAATGAAATTATCGTATTTACACATTTTAGAAACCATAACGGTATGCTGTAATATTAAAACACAGAATCATAGAGACAATATAAATATAATATATATCACATATAAATATTGTTCCACCAAAAAGGTCTCCATTAGAGGTGGTAAGAGATAATTGAACAATCATCTTTTCATGAGGCAGTAGTTCGTCGTCCACAGAAACAATATACATGTAACCATTAGATGGAGATGTGTGGATTTGTAGCTACAATACTCATCATAAAAACATACTAGTATATTTAATATAACAGTTTTGTTATAATATAATGGAATAGAGAGATTTTATGGGGTTGGAGAAGGAAAATAAAAGAAAAGAACATGATAGAAGATGTTACCTTTAAATCGGGTAACTTCTTTTGATTTGAGCCAACGGGTTCCCTTTAATTGACTTTTGCCTAGGGGAAGGATTATATGAAAAATATAGGGATGTTGGGAGCTTCTTCTAGAATATTTAGGACAGGCCAATTGGCTTGATAGGTATTTGTAATGGGTTAGAGGTGGTGAGATTTTTTAAGAGGGAGGAGGGGCTCTTTAGGAAAGTTTGAATGTATTACATTATTATAAAATGGTTTTCAATTTAAAAAGGTAAAAAACTCATTAAATTATAAGATAATATGAATATAAGTTTAAATAAAATCATAAAATAAAAATTATATAGGATATGGATATTTTTTAATCCTTATATGTTTTATTTAACACTTTGTTAACTAATTTTACTTTTACCAAGTCTTCTTGTATATTCTTACTATATGGTTAATATATTGACAATAAATTTTAAAGAGACACAAAATGGATCATTAATGACATTTTTAACATCATATATTTCATTTGGAATAATATTATATTTTTATGACAATTTTATCATTTAATAAAATATTAATTGATTTAAAAAATCATGTATGTCAATTTATATACTATTCATATAATGCCTTTTTTAAAAATCCAAAAAAATTGATTATTTCAAACAAACATAATTAATTCAAATATTAGAAGTCATAATTATCTATAAAATTTATTTATGTCATAAAAGTTTCAAAATATATTTATTTTAATATTTATAATCTCATTTATTTAAAACATTCATTAATGAGGTAATCATTACTACATCATTGTGTCATAAATAAATTTATTTATTGGATGTCTAAAACTTATTAATAAAATATCATGATGTAGGAAATCTTTTTATATTTCTACTAAATATTTATATTTGAAATTATCACTTACATGACCCTATATACGTTTTTTTAAAAAGTATATATGTTTAGGTTATATTTTCCTTATCTTTAAACTAATTTTTAGAAAGTGCCATTTTTTACTTATAAGTGACTCCATGGGGTCTCAAAATAGACCCAAGGATACCCATGGTCTGACATGTTTCATCCAATTTGATTAAGATACATTTTAGGGAAAATTAATATTATTATAATTTTATTTTTTACCTTATTTACCATATTTACACTTTAACCATGGTAAATAAAATATTTTCTAAAGTTACTATTCATAATGTCTAAAAAAAGTTACCTGTTTACAAAATTTGGACATCCTAATTCAAAATATGGAATCCATTTTTCAAAATTCAAAACACCGAAGTTACAAAAATTAATTAAAAATTAATTCTTATTGTCAAAACAAACAAGCATATTTTTAAGAAATAATAAATATCAAAAGATTGGCATGTGTGTATGTCTAATAAAAAACTGAAATTACTTCCAATGACCAAAATTAGATTAAATGGTAAAAATATAATTCAATTAAGCATTAAAACCAATTAAAAAGATAATATAACCATATAATAAAATATATTAAAAGGAAATTTTGAATTAAAATCCTGTATTATTCACTATTCATTAAAAACGAACATTATCAGAAAAATACCAAAATTTCATCCAAAGTAAATTTTGATGTCATGATTCTAAAAAAAAATTATATTTTGTCACATAGAACATATAAAAGTGACATGAACGAGATTTATAAGGGGATCTCTATCAAAAGTTGGTAAAACAACCTTTTAAAAATATTAGTGTTTTTAATGCTTAAAATCGGATTCATTCTTCTTTTAATCCTCTAAATTTGATTGTATAAGTGTAATGTCAGTTATAAATCACGTATAATAATATTATAGTTAGTTCGATTCATTCCTGCTAATACAATGTCTAGGCGTTAACTACCATTTAAAATAATAATATTATATAATTATTATTTTTTCAAAATGACTCAGCATTATGTGCAACATAAGACTTCGAAGAAACCCATTATTGCATGTCAGGTACGCCATCAAACATAGCACCCCCTTTAAAGTAAAATGAATATTTTATTCACAAATGTTAATAAATATGAAAATATAATATCATTTATTTACCAAGGATGTTACCATATGTTTGGTTAACCACAAGATTTTTAGGAATCACTATGAAGGATTTATATAGAAATATAATTATTTTTAAATAATACTATGTTTAAGAATAACATTTTGAGACATAAAAAATTATAGTTAAAATATTCATAAATGAAATATGATTATAACTAAGGATTTACTATTTTTGAAAGTGGAGGGAAATATGAAGAACCGTGCAAATGGTGACCATAATGGACAATGTGTTGATAACCCTCCAATGGAAGTTGAAATGGAAACTTTAATGGGATTGATGAACCAACAGACTCAAGTTATGGGAAATAACTTGAATCAAGATGATATAATAATTTCACCATGAAGGGAACACCATTCTGTTGGGTTCGTTATGCATCAAAGACCACCAACCTTCATAGAATCGACCAATCCATTGATTTATGAATAGTGGTTCAGCTCTATGAAGAAGAACTTTTCCATAATCCGTTGTTTGGAACATGAGAAGGTCACCCTGGATGTTTACCACTTAGAGGGAGAAGCTGATTAGTGGTGGGGTTTGGTTAACAACACAAGGCCAAGAGTGGTGGTTGAATCTATAGAGTGGTAAGAGTTCTGAGGGATCTTCTTTAATTGGTATTTCCCCCATTATACGGGAACAAAAATAGAGAAGGAATTTCTCGAGCTAAAGTAGAAGAATAATAAATCTATGGGAAGCTACGAGATAAACTTCACAAGGATTTCATGTTACACCTCTAGCTTTTTCATATATCAAAATGATATGGTTGATATATTCTTTGGTTGAATAAGACCTCATCTATGGAATAATTTAGCCAATTGAGACTATGACAACTATGATGAGATCGAACGAAGTGCAATTAAATTTGAACTAGAGTTCAGTGAGATGCATTGGTATCATAAATATAATGAACAGAATAAATAAATGGATCCTTGCTTAGGGAGGATCTTTGATCTCGGAAATGGAGGCAAGAAAGTACAACGTACCACGTGTAATAAATGTGTGAATATGCATTAGGGGAACCACCTTCTCAGGAGTGAGAAGTGATAAAAGTGTGGAAGATATGTCCATATCACACAGAATTATTGTAGTGAGGTGAATCCCCAACTCCCAAACACTAACAATAAAGGGAATACAGTGAAGTCCCTACATGATGTCCAATTCTTTAAGTGTGGACAACCTGTGCACTTTTCCAATCACTATGAAAATCTGAGGCCAGTGGATGGGACCTACCATTTGCCTCAAAAAAGGCCAAGGGAGCAAGTTCATGCTTTTTCTATCACGCCAACTAATTTTGAAGCTCCGAATGATGTGGTGGAAGGTACTCTTATTGTTCTCTCAAATCTACAAATAAATTTGTTTGATTCTAGTTCTACGCATTCCTTTATTTCATCCATGTTTGTAAAGAATTTAGAATGATCCCGTGAATTTATAAAAGTAATGTTTTCAATCAAGACTCCTGGTGGGATTATCCAAGCATTGTCAGTGTTTAGAAACTCAATTATTTACTTTAGTGATCGCGATATTATCACAAATATTGATATCTCAACCAGATCAATGTCTATAAGAACCTCATATAACCTTTTTAAGGATTTTATTAGTGAATAATAAGAAGGAAACAAGAGTTTAAGGATAGAAAATGTCCCCCTAGTCCATGAATACATTTACATATTTCTTAAGGAGTTACCTAGGCCTCCCCTAAAAAGAGAGGTATATTTCTCCCTTGAAATCATACCGGTATCTCATACAATATAAAATACCCCTTATAGGATGGAAAATGTGTAGTTTGAGGAATTAAAGAAACAACTTAGAGATCTTTTGGAGAAGGGGTTGATCTGACCGAGTGTGTCTCCTTGGGGAGAACCTTTTCTCTTTGTGAAGAATAAGGATAGATCAATGCAGATATGTATTGATTACTGAGAACTAAATAGGATCACAGTGAGGGAAAAATGCCCTCTTCCAAGAATTAATGACTAATTTTACCAAGTTCATGGGGATCAATTCTTCTCTAAAATTGATCTTCGTTCTGGATATCATAAATTGATGGTGAATAAAGAAGATATTTCAAAAACTACCTTCCAGTCAATATTTGGGCATTTTGTGTTTATTGTTACACCCTTCGGACTGACTAATGAACATGCTATTTTTATGAATTTGATGAATAGATTCTTTAAGAACTACCTTGATAACTTTTTGGTTGTTTTTATTGATGATATTATGATGTATTCCAAAAGTCTCGAGAAGCATGGGGATCATGTAAGGGTTATTTTTGAAACTCTACAAAAATAGAGGCTTTTGGAAGGTTTAGAAAATTTTAATTTTGGTTACAAAAAGTTTCTTTCTTGGGGAACATTGTGAATAATAAATGAATCATATTTGAACCTATAAAGACAAATTTTATAGAGGAGTGCCCTCGGCCTACAACAATAACTGAAATTCATAGTTTTCTTGGATTAGCAGGATATTATATGAGGTTTGTGAAAAACTTTTCAATCCTTTATAATCTATTAACCAAGTTAATGTGAAAATGGATCATGTTCATCTAGAAAAAATAGTGTGAGAAATATTTTTAAGAGATGAAAAAGATATTGGTTACTACAAACGTGTTAACTAGGACCTCATTTAGAGAACGATTTTATATTTTTAGTGATGATTCTCTGAAAGGGATTTGGTGCATCCTCATGCAAAATGATAAAGTCATTTCTTATGCATCTCGACAGTTGATGAATCATGAGCATAACTATCTTAATCATTATCTGAAGCTGGAAGTGGTTGTGTTTTCTCTGAAGTTATGGAGGCACTATCTTCATGGGGAGAAATATGATATATACAGAGACAATAAAATTTTGAAGTATATTTTCACACAAAATAAATTGAACATGAGACAAAGGAGATGGTTGGAACTTCTTAAATACTATGATGTTTTAATTCATTATCATCCTACAAGAGGAAACAAATTCCTTAATGCATTCAAAAAGAAATAAACAGTTGTTATTTCCATGATGAGGATTTCAAGATATAATTTGATCAATAACCTAGTAATGTTGGGCATGGAAGTTATGAGGGAAGGTTCATCATCAACCCTAACCCAAATGATTTATCAAAAATCTTTACTAGTGAAGAACGAGAAAGATCAGAAAGAAGATCATTTATTACAAAAGATGTTTGAGTCTACAAAGGATGGGAAGTTTCTTGAGTTCAATATTGATAAAGAAGGCGTACTAAAAAATTTTACAAGACTATGTGATACATCTATTTTGGAAATAAAGGAGTTGATTGACGAAACTCATAGATCTACGTTATTTATACATCTTGGGAGTAAAAAATGTATAGAGTCCTTCGTGATCAATTTTTTGGGATAATATGAAAAGGAATATTGATTACTACACTTCATGTTACCTGGTATGTTGGGAAGTGAATGTAGAGTGACAACTTTTTAAAGGGTTATTACAACAAATACCCATACCATCAAGGAATTAGGACAATATCACAATGGAATTTTTCACCAGTCTCCTATATTTTCCAAAGGAATAAATGTGATATTTGTTATTGTGGACCATCTCACCATGACTACCCATTTTATCTCTATTTGGAAATATTTCTCTCCTAATCAAAAAGCCATGATTTATGTGAATAATGCGGTAAGGATGGATGGAGTTCCACTTTTTATAGTATTTGATCATGATCGAGGGTTCACATCAAAATTCTGGAGAATCCTTCAATATGATATAAGTACTGAAATGAATTTCAGTACAGTCTATCACCCCCAAAACGATATCCAATCTAAAAAGACTATTAAAACACTAGAGGACATACTAAGAACATGCTCTAGGGAATTTGAAGGATGATGGGATCAACATCTCCCTTTAGTTGAGCTATCTTACAATAACAACTTTCACTCGAGCATTCAAATGGAACCCTACAAAGATATATATGGGAAGTGATGTAGAACTCCAACTATTTTGGATGAAGCTAGTGAGAGAAAGATTATTGGGCCATATCTTGTGCAAGAGATGAAAAAAAGTCCATTCCATCAAGCAACACATTAATTCTGCTCAATGTCGGAAAAAGCAATATTCCAACAACCATCGAAGGGACTTGTAGTTTGATGTTGGTGACAAAGTCTTTCTTCAAATTTCTCCTTGGAATAAAGTCATGAAGTTTGGGATGAAATGGATACTCAGCCCTTGGTACATTGGCCCCTATGAAGTCTTTGATTACATGGGACCAGTGGCCTATCAGCTTGCACTTCATCCAAATCTAGCACAAATTCATGATGTATTCCACACATCTCTCTTGAAGAAGTAAATACCTAACCCTTCACATGTACAAAAACCATAAGTGGTACAAATGGAACATGGCCTCTCTTCTGAGGAGAAAAAGGTGGAGATCATGGATCGTAGAGACAAGAATCTACACAAAAAGAATACCCACCCTATTAAGGTGTTGTGGAGAAACCAAAAATGTGAGGAAGCCATGTGGGAACCACATGAGTCTATGAGACAAAAGCACCCACACCTTTTCTCTTATGAGGGTACGAGTTGAAATTTCTGGGATGAACTTTCTTAAGGGGGGAATAATGTAATGACCTAACCTTTGGATTAATATTTGTTTCCTGAATTAGTGTGTTATTTAATACTCAAAAAAGCTATATCCTTAAATTATTGAGGTGACTATAATTAAAATAACACCACTAGATTTCAACTATTATTTGACCATTGGTCAATCTGACCCTTGATAACTATACTCTTAACATTAGGATTATTGTTTATAAATACAAGTGATCATGGTAATTTAATACCGAAAGAGGAGTTTGTGGTTTCATTCATTAGACTTAGGACATACGAAGCCCATATTTCTAAGATTGGGAAGGATGTTTTGTCACTAGTATTTTCTCTGGACCAATCCCAAGCTATGATTCAACATGTGAATCTTGAACAGAATTTACTATGGGAGAAGTTCAAGTAGATAAAAATCACCACTCAGGGAATGTTTTCTGAGCCACCCCATGATTTTATCACCATTGAACACCTTATTGTTATGTCATATTTATGTGTTATAAGGGGATATGTAATGAGGCCTTAAATAATTTTTGTAATCCCTTGGTATAAATAAAATTTTTATTTCATCATTCCTATTTTTTGAATAGATTTTCTTAATAATGTTTATGTTAAATTAAGAAAAAATTTATAAAATGATTTTAGAAGTAAAAAAAGGTACTTTTTAAAGATTTATCATACCTAGATAATTATTATGGTAAAATAAACATCATTTTTGAATTTCAAATGTCAAAATTAACCTAGGCTGGATTTTTAGAAATTTTCTAAGAAGTTTCAATTTGATGAATAGTTATTTATGAATAATATTTTTTGATGAATAATATTTTATGAATAGTGTTTTTTCGATTAATAGTATAAAAAAAATATAATTAAATAACTTTTTTGTGAAATGATTTTCAAAAATCAGACCTACATGGTTGTAATTAGGGTAAGAAATGTAGTTCAATGAAATCAAAATAATTTTTTGGTGAATATTAACTTTACTTTTTGGAATAGTAATCTCACCCTTATGAATGGAAATTTTACCAATTTCATAGTAACCTCACATGAGGAGATGTAAAAAAATTAGTCATCTTAAGTGGTAATATGATATAATTCTATCATAGTAAAAGTAAATAAATGTTTTAGAAATCAAAAGTCTAGTATTGGTATTTTATTTGTTTAATTTAATATAAAATGAAATTAATTTCTATATAATGGAGTTAACTTTTTTTTATACACATCAAAAATTGGTTAGTGTGAAGTTTTGGTATTTTTCTGAAATGGTTGAATTTTCATTGAATAGTGAAAATACGGTTTTGAGTTTCGGTGTGTTTAATGACATCATGAATGATTTAATCACGATGTAATAATTATGGCCAACTTTTTAATAGTAATATATCTTATGAAGTTACCCAATTAGCCAATACCGTGGAAAAATACAGTGGGGAATCCCATGGTTTTTCAAATACCCCTAATGAGGTGTCCCTTAGAAATTAATAAAATATTACCCAACTTTTGTTATAAATACCAACCCATTCCATTATTAATTCCATTAAAAATTTATCATCAATGAATATATGGTCTTTTACCTCCCATGTAATCCTCCCAAGGTTTTCTTAATCCCCCAAGGTCACAACCTTCGATTTTTTTAAGTTACTCTTCAAGGTAAGGGAACCTATCACCCTCTTTTAGTCATGACTTCCTTTATGTTATGTCTTCTATATTCTATTTTATTATTTTGGGGGTATGTTCTACTATATATTTATTAATGTAAATTTCATGTACAATTTATTAGAGACCCTTTCAACTCTCAACAACATATTTTTCTGAATTTTCATGTTACACCGTTAGGCTACCAAATTTTCGTAAAAGAAATCACATCTTCCCTTTTATTTTATGTTTCCTTTTCATGTGTTATTTCATTCATACATCCATACCAAAATATTATCTAAATTTTATTCTATCCCTATACTATATTATGATTTATTTATGATTGGGTGACCCTTGTCCCCTCCCTTTTTATTATTTTCTAAAACCATGTTATATAGCTGTTATGCTACAGAAATTTAGTCTCAAAATCACTCTCTCATTTTCTCAAAAAAAATCTATTATTTTAGTTATATGAATACCCAGACCTATTTAGATTCTAGGGTTATTCCTAAAGACATAAATATGATATATTTTATTCTTGAATCGACATACTTGAAATCCTCATTCTTTTCCCATATTTTTAAAATGACATAAAGATTAAGTTTTAAAACATTTTTAAAATGTCATGATTTGCAAATAAAACCTATTTTTTTTATTTTTGGGTTATTTATGAAATTTTTTATTATGATATATGTGGATCACAAGAAAATAAAGACATATTAAGGGTGTTCCCTGATAGTGCACCAATTCATTAGATAAATAATAAATCTCTAGAGATGACAAGTTTTACGATACCTTGGTGAATAAGCTTGGTAATTTTTATAACACCTTGGGGATAGACCTTGGTGATATGTTCATAAAAGTATAAATTAAATGTTTTATCCACATTTTCAAGATATGATTCATTTAATTGTTTTTATTATAGTCCTATTTTTCATTTTTTTTATAATATCCCTCATGTTCTTATTGATATCACTCAAGATCACTTGTAAACTACTTCACTTTTTTTCTTTACTGGGCCTTCATCTCACACTTTCCTTGGATGTATGTCTCTGGGTTATGATATGCATTAATTGTACACAGTATGGACCTATGATGAATCCTTAAAAGTGTATTAGAATAATGTTTTATTTTTTCTTGTATATTGTTTCTAATTTCCAAGAAACTATACTTTAAGGATCCCATATTTGTATAATGTAAATAACTTTTTGGTAATAAAAAGGAAGGATTCCATACTTCTCTTTAATTGAATTATATTTTTCAATGAATTAAAAAAATTAAATCATTATCATCTAATCCTCAGCCTCTTTAGAATTGTTTGAAGCATGGAATTTTTGTGGATTCTAAAGAATGAACTCCTAAGAACAGTTCCAAGATACATCACACTACGATTTCCTAATTGGAGGATAAATGGGTATGGGTGCATGAGATTATCCAAGAGTTTGGGAAATAGGAGTAATAATCTCAATGAGATTCTAGACCATGGGAAGTCTCACATGTTGTGATTCACCAAAATCTCTCTCCAAGGTCCAATTCACACATCCTCTCAACGACATGATGATACAAAAACTCATCAAACAACCTAGAAGAAATAAAAAAGACTACACATATGAGAAATTCATACCAAATAAACTCTAATATTAATACCACTAGACAAGATATCAAGATTTTGATTTTAACACAACAATTTCAAAATCTGTAGACATACTATAATTAGGACAAATCATCCCTCGATGTTCCTTTTCTTAAAAAACCTATGCTGTATTAAGGCTCAGTACAATGAGATATGGCCTTGAACTCTTTCAAAACTACCTCATATGTCACCAAAAAATATTTGAAACTACATACTGACATCGATGAATGATGATCAACCTACCTATAATACCACTTTTTGATGAACAAGGCTAGATAAACTGGTATGCTGACCCCCCATCCAGTATGGACATTGCCTAAAGGGGGTTTCCAATCCCCATAGGTTTTAAACAAGAATCTATAATCATAAAATATAAAGAGGGAATTATTTTTTCATAATAAATAAGAAGATAAAATATACAAGCTAGTATGCACAAAACTCCATCATGAGAATTTAACATAAAAAAGGTATAAAACCCCAAGATATTACACCATAAAATTAATCACCATAATTACAATCATTCCTAAAGTAAAAAATCACCCTAAGCCTATAAGATCAATAACATCCACATCCTCTGGGTGGCACTTTACCTTTGATCATACCTAGCAAAAGGAAATCTAAAAATGGCCATAAAAAGATAGGGTTTGAGATAAAAACACAATAAGGGTCTCACCAAGTATTCCATAAAATATAGCATAATAAAATCCAAATCATTATTTATATTTAATTACAATATGTCCTAAAAATATCATTTCATAATTAAAAAACATTATTTCATTTTAATATAATGGAAAATTTTAAAACATGGATTAAATAATTTTTTATATAAAATAGTTTATATAAATTACTATAAAAAATAAAATTGTTCTATTAATTAGTGGAATATTTAAATAAAAATAATCACAACCAAAACTATTGTTATCTTTCCTACCATATTATTGTTTGTAGTTAAAATATCCTCACACATATTTTATTAGTGATCATGGAAATATGTGTACAAATGTGCCTTTGGATCGGGATAAATAAGACTAATCAACACCCCATCCGAGATAAGATATTCTTTTTAAGGTTTTTGTTATATTTTTAATCATCAATCCTGTTCTAGATAATAATAATCAAAGTGGTGCTTTCCCAAATAACTATTTAATAACCCAGGCTAACCAGTTATTAATTAATCACTTAAAAAATGGGAAAATATTTCATTTCAAATAATTAACCATTCACGAATCAATTTCCCAATTTTCCTTTTCAAAATTAAAATTCACATTCAAAATTAAAAAAAATGTTTTTTATAATTTCAAGCCTTTTTAATAAAAAATAACTGTAGGTTTAAATAATTTCAATTTAATGTATTTTTTACAAAAACTAAAATCACTAAAAAATTGCATCAATTAAAACACACAACCCAAAAAATTATAGTGGAAATTGGGGTTTCCCCAAAATACCATGGAAATTTAAATCATAATTTCAAAGCATATCAGTTTTTGTTTTAATAGATTAATTGAAATATATTTCGAAAAATTAATAAAAACATTTTTTAAACACTTGGAAAAGAAAAATGGAAAAACCATTATTTAATCACGGAATCACAATGGAAAACAACCACAATTAGATTTTCCAAAAAAGGATAACAATAATAGAGATCATGAAATCAATACTTGATTAAATATCCAATTAATAGTAGTTTAGATCCATCAACAACATGATAATTTAACACATTCTTGGGAGAAGAGAAATAAATTTTCGTAGAGGACACATGGTTAGAGAATCAATTACCCAGTGGAGATCAAGCATGATCTTCCATAATTTCATAAGTGAAGGAAAGTGTTTTTGAGGATCAAAAATTGGTTCTTAATAGTATTTAATACCTAGGAAATATACTTTGATTGATTTAGTTTCAATTCAGAGATTAAAAATGGGTTCAAATTTTTTTTTGTCAATTTTCATAATAAAAAATTATTGCATACATAGATAGCTATGCAGTACTGCATAATCTCTAAAACCATTCTCCCTAACCATGCATCCCTTTAATTGTGATTCATAGTTTCTACTAAATTATCACATGGATTGGGAAATTGTACACTAACTATGCATTATAATACTGTCCATTGATTAATGGGTTTCACTAAAGAACCATTCAAAGCCAAGAAAACATTGAATTATTTTCCAAATTACTCTAGAATCACCCTTAAACAAGATCAAATCAAAAGGGAAATAAAAAAGGGTAATGTAATAACTGAAGGATAGAAATTGTATATTATAGAACTTATAATAGATGTATTCATGAAATATCCCATTAAAAAGACCATTTTTATATGTATTTCATAAATCATAATTTAATGAATAAATAATGTATTCCTAAATGAATAATTTAAAAAATATTTTTCATAAACATTATAATTTTTCTGTGAAGAAAAAACACCTCTAGAGTAGTAAAAGATGTATTCTAAAAATAAATGTTGTTTTGGAAAATAAAATTATTTTTATTATAAATCTGGTAGATAACATGTATATTCCAAAAAGGAAAGCTAAGAATATTGAAATGAAATTTAACTTAATTAGGAAAATATCCATATCAAAAAAATACATGAAATATTAATAACCCAAACAAACGGATTTGGGATCGATAATCCCCTTACCTTAAATCCATCATTATCTAATTTCATTTCCATAACCAAAATAAGGAACAAAGGATTAATAAATCATAATTCCATAAGTGAATTATGTTCATTGGTTCCAAAATGTATAAATTATAATTATTTTATTCAAATTTATTACAATCATTGTTAAATGTGAGCTATTTTTATATCATGTTTTCATTAAAGATTCCCATTTTTTGGATTTTTCTATTTAGTTTAAAGACATTTATACAAAACTATAATTAACTATAGTAGCCTAAAATAGATATATTTATAAATTTATATATAAAAGATAATTTATTTTAACCAAATATAGGTTTGGTGATAATAAAATTATTATATGTTTTCTCATTGGTGATTAACCAACTGTTGATGAGACATTATCAATATCATAGGAATGGGAAGTTCAAAATTCGTATATATATATATATTATGATACATAAATAAGTTTAACATCGTTAACTTAATGTTAAAAGTACTCATAATTTATTTTATGAGATGTTGTTTTCCTTGTAAATTGTAAGAAATAAATAGGACGAACATATTAAGAGAATAATTGATGCAAACTTATAAATTCCTTGGCCATGATTCTATTGTACGACACTAAAATTACATTCCTGCTTGGATTTGGAAATCAATATAATTTCTATAGGTATTATAATTGCTTTATAGGGAGTATTTTGGTAGTACATTTCGTTTGGAAAGAATGGCAGTGATTGCGGTTATTTATACCTGTGGAGAGGGATATTTTTAGAATTTATTATTAAATAAAATATTATATCAGATGTAAAACCTATATAAATGAATTTTTGGAACTATAAATCATATATAAATATAATATAATGGATTTTAGACTTTAAAAAATTAATTTTAACCATATTTTTTAATGAAAATGAAGAGTTGAAAAAAGAGAAAATGGTTATTTTACGGGAAACCTTTTGACATTATATTTAAGAAATTACTTTTTATGTTTGTAAATTATATTTATATTTTTTTAGTCAAAAATTTTTAAAATTAAATAATTTTTTCCTTAAAAACATTCTATAGAATTTATTTTTTCATTATTACATCCTGGATGATAAAATATATGATGCATTGTTTACATGAAAATATATATGTTTAGTATTGAATTGAAAAATTAATTATTTCCAAAAATGACCAAAAAATTAAAATTTTAAAATTTATACATAATTAATTTAAAAATTATATCAAATTCGTTAAAATGAATTTATATAATATATAATTTAAATTTCTTATATAAAAGTTATTTTTTTATAAAATATATTAAAATAATGTTTAGTTTACATGTGTTAATATTTTTTCTGAGTTTTATAATCATGATAAATCATTTTTTTAATTATAATATGTATATGATGATAAATATAATTTTTATAATAATTTATTATTTTCGGATGAATTACTATTCAATCATTCATGTTACTATTCCAAAGATCACATTACTATTTGTATGTTTAAAATACTTCATATAGACATGCCAACATTACATCAATCATTATTAAACCAAATAACTCTTAAGGCTATATATCTGAATATTTATATATTGTAGATTGGGTTACTAGTATTTTTTATTCTATAAATTATTATTATGCGGGAGATTATTATATCAGATTGGGATGATCCATATTTTCCATTATTATTTATTTATTATAAATATTCGGTCTGATTTCAATAATTGTCCTTCCAATTTGTTTATTCATTGTCTACATTATTTATTTAAATTAATAAGATAATGTTTTTTTGTTTCCCTATATTTTATATGTATAATATTATATAATATAATATAAATTCATTTCAACACAGAAATGTCATTTATAAATTTTTTGTTGTTACAAATATAAAATAAATATTATACAATGAGGTATGTCAAATCGATTAATCTACCTTGGGATGTGATTTTAATTATTATAAAACCTAACAAATGTATTCCTGAGTAATAATCAAAGGAACACTATGTAACAGAAATCAAATTCCACACCCCTTTGTTGACTTCAAATATTTATTTTTTGACATTTATGGGCATAATTAATATGATATTGGATGGATTAAACCTTCTCTATCATACCATTCAGTGGTTTTCAACTAAGATACATCAATTCAATGACTTCATCCTGACATTTAAAAGTAAAAAATCCCTTCCAATATATATTTTCATATAGGTCCATTTTAATACTTTAGTATAAAATATCATTTAATGATAAATAAATAAAGAAAATATATTATGACCATCCACATTTGAAATACATTGACCATAATCTCAATATATATCCATGTGTTTGAATATTCTTTCTTGAATACACATCCTTAGAGTGTAGAAAGCCATACAGATGATTATCTCAATATTTAAGGAATTTTGTAGAATTTTATAGAGCACATATATACACCTTGGTAATAATTTGTATACAATCAAATGTGGTCCCCTATTCCACCTATCAAAATAATTTATATATATCATGGAATGATGATTCATATAAAAATTATTCCAAATAAAAATTAAATTAAATGTTTTAGAAAATCAATCAACAAAAAAAATATTGTGTTATTTCACTAGAAGTCTTCAGATGACCCATGAAAAATTCTGGGGTGACGTTCTCACATTTTCATATTCATATGGGTAGTAGTTTTATCATCCAATTTTATTTAATATTATTTTCATTTACCTATGGAAACCATGGAACAATGAACTATATTTAGAAATATAATACTTCCTATTGTCGTGTAAAAAGTTCTATTGATAGTCCTTATAAATCATAGTTATTTCAGCATGGATGGAGAAGCATTAACTATAGAAATCATCAGGAAACATATTTCTTCTGGTGACAATAACACAAAAAAATGTTATTACAAGTAGTATATATATATATATATCAATGTTGAATTAAAGAATAAATCCTTTTAATTTTTCTATTGTATAATTATATTTCCTTAAATCAATTCTAATTTCTTCTTGATATTATGTTTGACTAATAGGCTACAAATAATTTTGGAATCATTTTATGTTTTAAATTTCAATATTTTTTCAAAATACATCTCTTTGATATCCATAATGAATAAATCCTTTCTCAATCATCATCATAGATAAAGTAGTATGTTACATTATTCTAAGATATTCAAAGACATTATGAACCTTACATGGATGTTATAGAATTGATAATTTATATCATTGGATTAACTGTAATAGAATTCAGTAACATATATTCTCATCCTTTGGTGTGCATATAAGAATTAAAATATTTTGAACTTTATATATGTTTCACTTATATTAGTTGAGGAAATATATCAAAAATTACAACACAATGATCACATCTACTAAATATATATCCAAAATTGGGTAGTTATTCTCATTGGTCATTATTTTTTAAAAAGAATAATTTATAACATTTTCATTTTTTATTATTATGAGACCTATGAATTCAAATGAATAGTCACTATATATCATGAAACCTTCTCCACATGATTGTAGTATAATTTATGTTAGAGAAATTAACCACATATTGATATTTGTGAAGCATTCATCAATATTATTAATCTTACTATCATTTAATCCATTGTACATTAACTCAATATTTTTTATATATCCTCATGATAAATTTTAATATAAGGATGTGAATAAAACTAGAAATCTAATAAAATAATATATTTTCAATTACACTGGTGGATATGTGCCATTCCCATATATCATTTTTCATTTAAAGATATAAAAATATTATATCACTCATGATCACATGTCACATTATTGTGGCTTACTTCATAAAAATTTCACAGTCCATGAACATGGAATATAACTTCCTCTTTAACAATGATTCTAGTGAAAATGTAGATGCTCTTTATATTATTCATTTCTCTTGGAGTATTTGAGAATATGTTAAATGAATACCCCCCAAGTATTTAATAATTTATTCTATATTGTCGGTTGTCATCATGGATAATAATATTTAAGAGGAACTTATATTTTCAAATGGAATCATTATGAATTTATAGTATCCAAAGATTCTGTTGAAGGATTCCTTCTGAATATATTCTATCATCACCTTCATCTAAGTGAATCCATAAAAAATACACTTTTGAGATGTATTGACTGGATCAATGTCGATTGTATATGTCATAAATCATTTATAATGGAATCATGATTGAAACTATCATCTTGTTGAGATCTAATTAATTCATACAATCCAACAATTACATATCCATCTTATTGAAAAAGTGTAACAATCAGCCCTAAGATGATTCAATAGAGTGTACAATTATTTTATCGAAAAACAATTGTAGTATCCTTTTTAACTCCTAAGTATATCTTAATCAATATATATTCATACTCTATGATATAATGTTGGTTTCAATTATATGTTCAATAGATCACTCTACATCATGAAATGGGATAGGGTAGGATATTATAACTAAAATACATTAGTACACTCACTTATAATGGGCATGTTCCCAATAATGTTCCTTTATATAAACTCAACCAGTTTACAATGATACACCTCATCATTTAGTGTCAGCACCCATTATATTGATGTATTTTATAAGGTGGATTCAGAATATTCTCTAAATCAATATATAAGAATATGATAGTTAGAGATATGAAAACAGAGTTCCTTTACCCAATTAAAAATTTTACATCTTTATAACTGGGAAATTTAATACAAAATATAGAATAAAATTTTTAAAAATAATGTGTTATGATATTTAATGGAATAATATTCCATTATAAATACACCAAGGGTGAGTTAAATCATCATGATACATTTATTTCACCACTACAACACACCAAAATTATGAAATAAGGACATTGTATTTTATAGCGTGTACAACACTCAACCCTATGCATGGAAAGGAATATAACACCCTGATACTATATGATATATTAATTTTTATATAAATTTACTCAATTAAACATCTTATCTAAAATGAAGTATTATGTTTTCTTGTATTATATGCAATAATTAGTTTCTTTAATTTCATGTGTTACACAAAATATCATGTTTTACCAAAAAATAATATT
The DNA here is from genome assembly GCA_963277665.1 of Viscum album. Lineage (NCBI taxonomy): Eukaryota > Viridiplantae > Streptophyta > Magnoliopsida > Santalales > Viscaceae > Viscum > Viscum album. Next base: position 1,739,743,828 of record OY728128.1, on the reverse strand, counting down.
TTATTAAAATATTTTTATTTAAAATAATAAGAATATCCATGATCTTAAATTAGAGTGTATATATATGATTAAATATCATATGGAAATAATTATGTTTTTGATGCTTATTAGTTATCTATTGACTAGAAATAGAATAACAAAAATTTAGAATAAAAAAGCATGTTTTCTGAAAAACTAATGTTTACTAAAAGAAAGATTACTAGTTTATTGTGAAACAAATTTAAAGTTAATTTTCACAAATATCATAAAATTTATTTTTCAAAATATAAAATATTACATAAATTTAAAACTAAAATTTTTTAATGGTTGATTTTTTTTATTTATCTTAAAAGTTCCACTTTTTGGTGAGTACTGAAAAATATTTAATTTTAATTAAAAACCTCATTTTAATTTAAATAATTTTTCATAAAAAATTATATATTGAATTGGTATTAAAGTAAAATTAGGTGATTTTTATATCAATTAATATAATTTTTTCCATTAGAAAGATTTTTAAGTTGAATTTTTATATAAAAATATTATAAACTTTTTAACATTTTCTATTTAAAAACCTACTTTCTTTTCTAGTTTACTGGCTTAATTTGATATAAAATTGTTTATCAAATATTGAATTGAATTTTGAAAAATTGATTAAATATTTGGAATGAAAGTAATTTATAAATTAAAATATTATGAACATAATTTTATGACCAAAATTAATAGTGAACAAATTTAAAATTAATTACCGTAGATAAGTAAACAATCGGTTTATCAGGGGGGTGTTAAAGTAAATTGATAATGTTAAAAAGTCCAATATATTTTTCAAAAAACAATTTACAAAAAATATTTAGAAACTTATTCCCATAATTCTCTAAAAAAGTTCTTTTTTGAAACTTTTAACATATGAAAAATATACTACCACTCAATTGTTTTCAAAAATAACAAGTCTTCCCTCTTCCCAACTTATAAAAGGCCACCTACCCTCCTCTATTATTCACATATTATAAAAAAAATTGATTAAACCAGAACATATATAATAACAACCCCAAATACCACCATAACCCTATAATCGTTATTTTCTTTTTGTTTAAATATATCCTAAAAAAGTTTTACTGGAAATCATAAGATGATAATTGAAGAAGAGATAATTTTTTTCAATGAGTGTATTAATTTTATTTTTTTCTCAATATTAATAAATTATTATTAAACTATGATGAAATAGAAACTGCAATATCTAATATATAATGAAACGTTTTTATATTAATATTAATACCTTAAACCATCTAGAATTATATAAAATTGGTTATGAAATCATCATTTTTGTGTATGGTGGACTACCGCATCACGAAGCGATGTCGTTTGTTTTTTCATTTCAACCTCTAATGGTTGGGGTTGATGATGGATATTATGTAAATATATATATGATAATTATAATATTTTTATAAATCAAGAGTCTGTATAAAATATATATACTGTTACATTAGATTTTGTAAGAGATACGATAACATCGCTCATGTGTACAGAGGACAACAACCTCATAATGTGATGTGATTCTACTTTCACAAAAGCATCACATTTGATGGTGATGAGGATAAAAGTAATTATTATATGTGATTTAAATAAAATTTAAATAATATTAATGAAATATTCGTCAATATTTATCAATAGTATATATAATATTCCTTCTTTCCTTTTACCTTAAGTAAATATGATAACAATGTTCGTGTATGTGTATAATATCACCTTTATGAAGCGATGTTGCTCAATTTTCATCCCCACATCACATGGATGATATATTTATGTATATGATACAGTATATATGATATTATTATCATTATTTAATGTTAAAATATTACTCACCTCTATTCCATAATGATCATTGAAAAATAGAAGGATTATTCATTCTTATGTGTGGCCTACCACCTCCATGATCATAGCATACATCATTTTTAACCAAATACTTTAATGAATGGGTTTAAAAGTAAAACTAATGTAATAATTTGATAATTATTTCACGATTATTTTTTATTTTGTATAAAAACATAATATGAGTAATAACTGAATCATTCAAGATGAATCACACATGAGAAAACAACTCAACTAACACATGAAACAACGAAAACAATGAAGGATTACTAATGAATGTGTAATAAGATGTTATAAAATGATAATATATGATGTTTTAAATGTTAATATTCTTTTAAAATAATTTAATAACATGTTTATAAACACTATAAATGAGTTTAAACAACTTTCAACTAAAAGTAACTATATGGTAAAGGATTTCATCTCAATTTTATGTCGTTAAGTCATATTTTAATGTTATGTACCAAATTTTTTCTATAAGGTTTATATAACAACCCATTAAAATGTTACAAAATTATTATATAAAAATTTATGGTATAGATATTTTAAATATGAATTATTTCATCCAAATGTTTTTTACATAAGGTTTATCAAGTGGTAACTAATTTTATTACTCGATTTCATTTCATTGAGTTATAATACATACTCATTATTATTAATATTATCTGCTTGTGTTTATATTTAAATTTTATTATATTATGATTTATTTCTAATTTATTTATTTTAATTTAAAATTTAAACTCATTGTAGATTAATTTTTAAATTCTCATTTCAATGTAATGATCTTTTCTGGGGGTTACATCAAATCTAATTTTAAATTGGATTGTTCACACTTGAAATTCCACTAAAGGAATTTATTTTTTCATTTTTTCATAAATTTTTTTATTTTATTATACTATAGTTAATAGATAATTTTTAAATATAATTGTACAATTTTTCCTCTCTTTGGTAATTATATTGAATGATAAAATATTTTAATAAAAGATGACATCATTTCATTTTTCAGTGAGAAATTTTTTTTCTTCCAAAATAATGATTTCAAAACATATTTTCAAAAAAATTTAACCATAACAAAATAATATATATATAAATATATATAAGTAATTTTATCCAATTTTTACTTTATAAATTTTTAAAGGGATTGTTTGTTTTTTTGAAAAAAATTATTGATTTTATTTTACTGAAAATAAAAATGGAATCTTCTTGTCATTTTCTAAACAAGGTATTTTACTGAACATTTTTACTTTTTGAATGGAGTATTATATTTATCATTTATGGAATGTTAAAAAATGACCTCCATCAAAAAAAAATTTAATTCAAAACATTTTTTTCATATTTCAGAAGTTATTTTTAAAAGATAATGTTTCTCAAAATTATTTTCAACGAAATTATTTTTTTCAAAGTGTTTTTTAAATTGAAAAGGATATTTCCATCAATAAAATTTTAAGAAATTTTAATGGTATTTATATTCATAAATGGAAATAAAAACATTATTCTTACTTAAATTTTTATATGTTAATACAAAGTTTGTTCTTCCTATGGATGGTTTATGCTTAATTTGACCAAGGACAATATTGACATTCACAACATTATTTCATTTTCTGGTCATTAACATTCCAAAGAAATATTGATGATTATTTTTTCATTAGATATTAAATTTACCATTAAATAAAATTAAAATTTATCATGGATATTATTTATTTTTAAACCATATACAATTTTAACCATCAATGTTTAAATTTAATGAAATTTGTTTATTTGTGGAAATATTTATAAAACTATATTCCTTACTTTATATGGATGTTTTGTAAAAATATTTTCTTTGAAATAGATGGATTATTCAATATATGAGGAATTATTTTTCTATGTTAAACACATTTTGGGGGGTATGTATTGAAATTACAACAATGCAATGGTAGTATCATGAGACAAAATCATTTGGCCAAACCATATTAGTTTGTAACTAGATTTTTTTATTATCTTGTGAATTTTATTGATAGTAGTGATATAGTTGGGAAAACAAGATCATTTCATCACATTTATATTCTAAAGAATATTAATAATGGTATTTTTAGTTAAGTTATCATTTTCTAAGGAAAAATGAAGTCTAATAACTATAAATCATCTATATTTCAGTCATTATTACTATCCACAATATTTTCACAACTATATTAGCTCAGGATGAATTTAGTTCTCAAAATATTTATTATATGGAATGTTGTTTCAATAATTTAACTTTACATATTTATGTTTCCTTATCTTTTATTATATTCAAGATTTTTAAATTTAAGGAATTTTCTTTCATTTACCTTTCCATATTGATTATTCTTATTGATTCCTGGTGGCTTCTATTTTAATTAAAAGTAAAATCTTGAACATTCATGGAGTTTTTATGGGATCATTTACAGGTAATAGTTTAAAAAGTGTTGAGTAAATTTTATTTGGGTTTTACTTTATAGAGTGTTTTGTAAAAAAATTGAAAAAAATGGGAGAAAATGGGAAGTGCATAGTTGGCACACAGTTTTCTTTAATAGTTCCCCCATCCCAACAAACTAGGAAAACTTGGATAGAGCATAATAGTATTATTAGAAATTGGTTTACCAAATTTTTAAACCTATAAGGAGTACTCGTGAACTACTATGAATAAGGAGAATAATTTATAAGCAGGGTTAGGGGAAATCATGTTCCCCTATCCTGTAAACTGTGCTTAACTTGTTAAATCACCTAAAATTTTGATTTTTAATTATCTGAATCCTCGTTTTAATCCCTAATAGAACCCCATTAGAAAAATTTATATTTATCCTGATTTTGGAGAATCATTGATAGATTATAAGACTTCTGGACCTCCATTTTTCATGATTTTAAGCCTAGAATGATGATTTGCACCTCTTCAAGTAAGAAAATTTTATCATGATAACTTTAGTGTTCATATTCATTTATTATAATATTTTATAAATGGTTTCTTAATCCTAATTTTTTAGTTATAGATCTGGTTTTATGTTTTATATATAGTATTTTAGGTCCCGGTCAAAATTTGTGAGATAAAAATTAATTTGATCTTGATTTAGGGTTTTAGATCTGGATGTCGTTCTGCATTATTATGCCGTTGAAATATTTCTGATTTTTTATTGGTGGTCATTAATCAATGAATTTATGTTGGTGGTATAACATTCAAACTCCATGGTCGTGATTTTGGTCATATATATTCATATTATATAATTTCTATTCTTTTTTATAAATTTAACTTCTCAGGTGAATTAATAAATATGAACAACTAATTAATGAATGAATTAAGAAATTTATGGATTGGAGATAATTATTTTTGGGCGTAATTTTGAGCTTCTTGATTAATTATTTTAGAAATTTATTATAGATTTAATTAGGGTATGTTGGTATTTTATATTTGAGTAATTAATTGTGGAATTAATTATTGGAAGTTTAGATTCTTGATTTGAATAATTAATTTTGGGATTAATTATGGGATAATGATATTTTTTATTTGAGTAATTTATTTTAGAATTAATTATATGATAATTTAAATTTTAATTGAATATTTAATTGTGGAATTAATTATGGGGTTATTGGGAGTTGTACTTTTTATTAGTTAATTACAGTATAAATTAAGGGAATGTATGTGATCAATTAACTATTTAGTTATTTAATTGGAATAAGATGATTGATTAATTATTTATTTAATTAATTGGAGTAAGAAGAGTAATTAATTGTTGATTAAATTAATAAGATTTAGATGTTGTATTATTTTTTTTGTAAATGAATTATAATGACAATATTAATTAATCTTTCAGTTAATTAATGAGATTGAGATGATTAATTAATTATTGAGTTAATTAATGAGATTGATAATATTAATTAATTAATGTGTTAATAAATGATATTTAGATGATTAATTATATTTTGAGTTATTTAATGAGATGAAAAAGACTATTTAATTATTGAGTTAATTAATGAGATTGAGATGATTAATTAATTAATGAAATAATGAATAGTAACAATTCAATTTGTATGAGAATTGATATATTGAATGGTAAACACACCATTCTATGGTTAAGATGATATATAATGGTAATAGTGGAATTCTAGAATATGAAATCCATTATAGATAGTTTTGACACTAGGGTAGGGTGAAGAAGGTATTGAGTTTTAGGAGTCCTTAGAAACTTGAGGGATTTTGTGGATAAATAAAGAATAATAGGAAATGTGATAACTATTTACTTATAAATTTGTTTATTTCAATATACAACTTCAAACACTGTTATTGAATGTATATTGATGTATAAGACATTACTTGTGGCCTACTATGTTATACTCACACCCTACTCGATATACTGGATAATTTCCCTAACAGATTTCATGGTTTTGGGACAGGTTAAAGGAAAATTCCCTATGCAAGAAGGATGATTTGGAGATAGGGCATGGATGGGGGAAAAATATGTATATTGGGACCCACTTTGGTGTTTTTAGTGTCTTTATTTTGAGTTTTCATTTTGACACTAGAAACATATCTATCATGGAATATCTAAAATTTTGTTTTTATACTGTTCTTCCATTTTTTCCATCTTGAGATATTGGTATTTTTTTGTTTTGATATCATTTGGTTATTCCATTAAAATTATTTCTTTATTTCCACTTCCGTATTACTCTGATAAAAGATGGTATAGTATCCTTATGACTAATATTAGACCCTCACTGTAAGTCAAAATTCTCTAGAGTATGTGTAACATCCCAAATAAGTAATGAATAATAGATATTTTTATCTATGTCTATTAATGATTAAGATAGTGTTATAGAGGCTTAAAATGAAAATAAATACAATCTTATGCATGGAATACACTAATATTCTTACAAGATTGTTTTACTGACTTTTGATGGCAAACCATTTTTGAATCTATATTTTTACAATTTTATAAACTATGTTTGTCAAAATAAACTTATTCTTTATGATTGGGACATCAAAATTTACTTTTTGTGAATTTTTGGTATTTTTCTAACAATGTTCATTTTTTAATGAATAGTGAAAAATACTGCATTTTACATTAAAACTGCTTTTTAATCTAATTTATTTATATGATTAGATTATATTTTGAATTGTTCTTAATGTGTAATATGAATATATTTTTACCATTTTATCCAATGGTGGTCATTGGAATCAATTTTACTTTGAAATTAGACTTAAACTGGTGTCAATCTTTTGGTACTTATTGTTTTGTAAAAACACGCTATTTGCTCTGGCAGCGGGAATTAATTATTAAATTAATTAATTTGAATTATATGTATTGAATTTTTTAAAATAGACTTCATTTTTGAATTCGGAATATCAAATATAGCTTAGGGTGAATTTTTGGTAATTTTCTGAAAAACTCCAAGTTTTGATGAATAGTGAAACCACTAAGTGGTACTTATAAAGACTGATTTTCCGTTTAAATGAAATTTTGCCATCATTGTGTTTTGAATTTCAAAAATCCGACATACATAGTTGTCATTAAGAAGTAAAATGTGGTTCAATGAGATTATAATAATTTTTTGGTGAATAGTAACTTATTAAGTTCTTAATCGTGATTAGTGGTAATTAGGGTAGTTTAAGGTATAAATAATGCTTTAATAATATGAAATGACCTAGACACATGTCCCAACCGTATTGGTTGTGTCATGGCCGACCAAGACAAGCCATGGGTCAACTTGGGGACCCCATGGATCCACTTTTGTTGGGAAATGACAAAAATAACTTTTTATTTAATGTAAAAGTAAAAATGACACAAACATAATATGTTTTACGAAAACAATTTTTACATGGGCTTATAAAGATCATATTTTTGATTATAAATAGTCATTGGAAATATAAAAATATTTCCTACATCATAGTATTTTTTTTATAATTTTTAGACATTAATTAAATTAAATTATTTATGACATAATAATGATGCAGTGATGACATCATTATTTGACGATTAAAATAAAATGGAAAGACAATGTAAAATATATGAACTACACATGGACAAAACCAATTGGATGAGTGGATTTCGAACCCTTATCACCTTATCCACGAATTATATCAATGTGGGACCTTTTAAAACCGAAACACATTTTCAAATAATGTAATATTTCATTACTTTCCAAAAGTGCCCCTCCTCTCCTCTTATAAAAGGCCCCCACCTCTACCTCATTTCACACACTCCTAAAGCCTTTTTCTCAGACAACCCCTGCCCATTTACTCTCTCCACATCCCTCTCCTAATCCTAGAGTATTCCATTTGGGCAGAATCCTTTCAAAGGAATCCTTTAGGCTCAAATCAAAAGGAGTTACACTTTTAAAGGTAATTCATTCTCTCATGCTCATTTTGTTTTATTTTGCTTCTCTAACCCCCTAAACTCTTTTTATTTACTTCTTTTGTAACAACACCAGTATATTCAATATACTAGGATATTGTTATAAGATTTATTTGAGCTACACTCTCACACAACTACATCAAATGGTTAAAGAACATACGGTTTCCGTGGATGGAGAAATTCTGCCTCCCGAAACGATGATTGTTCAATACTCATTTAACACCTTCAAAGGTGGCCATTATGATGTCACTATTTTTGTATATGATATATGATATGTTTATGTTTTCCTTAAGCTTATGTTTTTTTCATTTTGGGCATACCTTTATGGTTTCCATTATGGGTAAACACGATATCTTCATTTTAGGAAGTGCGGACTACCGCCCCCTGAAAGTGATTTGATTCGTTAATACCATATGTGGGATGTGTAAAGGATAATCTTAATGATATTATATATGTTATTATACTAGAATTATAATATACTGTTATATAATTATGATTCAATTCCAAAAAAAAATACGAAATAGAAATGGAAGTAGCGTTCATGCGTACGTACGGCTTACCGTCTCCATGAACGGTGCATTTCATTTCTTACCTCTAAATGTGATGTAATATTATAAATACATGTATATGCTGAATATATATGATGTATATGTTATCCAAATCATTAATATCATTCTGGATATAATGAACCTTTGACCAAATTAACAACATGTAAGTGTAAGAAGTCTATTTTTGACTTAAGAACCAAATACCGACAAAATGAACATTATTAACTTAAATGATTACATGATGTCCATAACATGGTATAAAAGGAATAATGAACTTGAAAAAGGTTCTTAAGAAAGTAGAGATTAACTCAAGTTTATTATTCAGGAGATTAAATAACGGTCAGGTCAAGTCGGATACGAGGTATGGGACTTCGTCTCAATCTCCTTTCTTTGAGGCATATTTTATTTTATACACAACTTTCTTTTATACGGTGTATAAAAACCTTTGACTTTTACATTTATTCAAAAGGAATCTTTTTTATACGAAGCGTTTACTAAATGACAAAAGGGAATTTTTTGTCATACGTATGCGGCGACAACGACTTCTCCGTCGTCGTGACCGTTATTTGAGTTTCGGCTTCCTCTACAAGACATACCTTCTTTTTTAAATGAAAAATAAATACCATGTTTTACTTTTCTTTTATTTTGGTATGGAAAATGGTTTTCACAATGTTTTTGTGTTGTATTGATATCTTGTGATTGAAATGTGGAAATTTTATGTTTCCTTTATGCATGTTTTATGTGATACGATTATGTTATGGTTCTTGGGCATTATTATGAAGATGGGTGGTTCCGGGATAAACTAAGGGCGGGTGAGAACGATATAGCTCTCCAATGCATTGGGTAACACGAAGGAGTGAAACGTTAAGGTTTCTCCGAAGCGATTTAGGGAATATACTGTGATGGGTATTCCAAACGTAACCAAGAGGGTTACTCCCTACGTAAGAATGTTATGAATGCCTCAAGTTACCTTTATGTCTTATGATTTCTATGATTTATTCATGATTTTATGAGGTATGTTAAAGTTCCTATGTTTTAGGGGTAAAGTATGATTTCATTCTTATGTATATATGAACTCATGTTTCCTTTCCATGTTTTTTTTATAACCCATACTGAGTTTTTATGCTCATCCCAAGTTTTTGAAATGTTTTTCACAGGTCAAGGGAAAGGTACATGATAAGATGATAGAGTCAAGGATGTGTCAAGAAATAATCCATGTTTTATTTTAAATGTGTTTCCATTGATGGGAATGAAGAATACTATCTTTATGTAACCACTTTGTTTATATGTGGAATGTTATGCAAGTTTTATGATCTAATTCTCTAAAACTCTAAACCCGAAAAGATCCTCAATGTGTAATCTTGTAATAACTCAAGATTAAGTAAGGTTTAAGGCTGGGGCCTTATAGTTGGTATCAAAGGTCAGTTTAGATAACTTTAGGAGTTAGAATTCTATTAAATGATTATCCAAAAATATATTTTTTTGAAATGATATAGCATTTAAAGATTACCATGTTGCTTTATCTAAGACATGTTTGTTCAGAATGGTTTTCCGCAGAGGAAACATGGAAGCAGTGCTAGGAAGGCATACAGAAGGAAATAACCTTCCGAATCAGCATCCAGAAATGGTCGGAATTGGAACTGAATAGTTTGTTGCAGTAATGGCGCAGTTGACTCAAGCGATAAATGGCGGTGGTATCCATACACTAGATCAGCCAGACCAACCGCATAGGAACATGTCAGTGGTGGAACATTTCATGAGGCAACATCCACCATCATTCAGAGGATCATCTGACCATGTGCTAGCTGAAGGGTGGATTAAAGCACTGGAGAAGATTTTTGATGTCATGGGGTGTTCAGACAATCAAAAGGTTAGTCTTGCTATTTACCGTTTGGAGGGTGAAGCAGATCAATGGTGGTCTATGGTTAAAAATATCAGGGACGCCGATGAGATTGATGCTCTTGAGTGGGATGAATTCAAAGGTATGTTTCTTGAGAAGTATTTTCCTAAGGCTGTTCGACTTAGGATGGAAAATCAATTCTTGGAATTGAGGCAAGAGGAAGACTCAGTGGCTGCCTATGAAGAAAGGTTCACTCGATTGGCAAGGTATGCTCCAAATTTTATCCGGGACCTTGATAGTAAAATCAATCGTTTTTACTCAGGATTAAAGCAAAAATATTGAAGGGAATTAGCTTCTCGTGAGTTTAAAAGTTATGAAAAGCTTGTTCGATTTGCTGAGAAGGTGGAAATGGAGTTTGCCGATGACCAAGTTTTCTATAACAACCAGCAGAAGAAGAGACCGAGGTGGAAGGAGAAAGGTAAGAATTCTTCAAAAAAGTCTGATGGTAAGAGAACTAAGTTTCCAGTTTGTGATAAATGTGGAAAAAGGCATGTTGGGGAATGTCTTCTGAATTCTGTAAAGTGCTACTGATGTGGTAAAATGGGACATAAGGCTCGTGATTGCACTGAAAAGGATCAAGGTGAAGGTAAGAACAAATTTGATTTACAGTTAGTGAAATGTTATAAGTGCAATGAGATGGGTCACTATGCAAACGAGTGTCCGACAAAGAGCTTGAGTGATGGGAAGCAGTTAGACTACAAGAAGAAAGGGGTGGTGAAATCCTTTCCAACTACTTCAACAGATGTCGGGCCATCAAATGAAGTTGTATCAGGTACTTTGTTTGTTTTTTCAGATTATGCCAGTGTGTTGTTTGATTCGGGGTCTACACATTCTTTCATCTCTGAAACCTTTTCTAGTAAAATGGGAATACCATCTCAAGAAATGACTCCTGAACTTTTGGTAAAAACACCTGGGGGGAATGTAGAGGGAAAAAGAATTTATAAGAATCTTCCTATCCTTATCTGTGGAAAGAACCTACTTGAAAACCTTATTGTTCTACCTCTAGTAGAGTTTGATGTTATCCTGGGTATGGATTGGCTCTCTATTTACCATTCTAAGATTGACTGTAGAGCTAAAGAAGTTTCTTTTCAGAAAGAATTTCAGTTTGTTTACAAGAATGAACCCTTACTTTTGATAACATATCAAGAGGCCGAGAAACTTGTAAAAGATGGAAATGAATGTTACCTTGCACACGTCGTTGAAAATAAAGGAACTGTTCAGATTAATGATGTGCCAGTGGTAAATGAGTATCCTGATGTTTTTCCTGATGAGTTTCCTGGAATAATACCAGATCGGGAAGTTGAGTTTACTGTTGACTTTGTTCCTGATGCTAAGCCAATTTCAAAACCCCCTTATCGAATGGCACAAATTGAACTTTTAGAGTTGAAGGAGAAATTTCAAGATTTATTAGAGAAAGGTTTCATTAGACCTAGAACATCACCATGGGGTGCTCCTGTTTTATTTGTTAAAAAGAAAGATGGATCTATGAGACTTTTCATTGATTATAGAGCCTTGAATAATATCACTGTTAAGAACAAATATCCTTTACCTCATATCGATGATTTGTTTGATCAGCTCTAGGGAGCTCAGTTTTTTTCAAAGATCGACTTGAGATCGGGGTACCATCAGCTGAAGGTAAAGGAGGCAGATATTTCGAAGACCGCGTTCCGTACGAGATATGGCCATTATGAATTTGTAGTAATGCCTTTTGGGCTAACCAATGCACCTGCTGTATTCATGGACTTAATGAATAGAATTTTCCATGAGTTCCTGGATAAGTTTGTGGTGGTTTTCATTGATGATATTTTGCTGTTTTCTAAAATTAAAGAGGAGAATGAAAAACATTTAAGGGTTATCTTGCAAACCTTAAAATAAAAGAAACTGTATGGGAAATTCAGAAAGTGTGAGTTTTGGTTGCAACAAATTTCCTTCCTTGGTCACATTGTTTCTAAAGATGGAATAACTGTTGATCCTGCAAAAAACAAAAGTTGTGGAAGAATGTCCAAGACCCACAAATGTAACCGAGATTCGTAGCTTCCTTGGTTTGGCGGGCTATTACCGAAGGTTTGTTAGAAATTTTTCACGGTTATCTAGTCCAATGACTAAGCTAACTTGGAAGGGTGTTAAGTTTATCTGGACAAAAGAATGTGATGATTGTTTTTGAGGAATTGAAAAGAAGATTGGTGAATGCGCTAGTTTTGGCACTACCTTCCAGGAATGGTGAGTTTGTTATATACAGTGATGCTTCATTTAAAGGACTTGGTTGCGTCCTAATGCAGAATGATCAGGTAATTGCTTATGCTTCACGACAGTTGAAAACTCATGAGGTAAATTACCCTACACATGATTTGGAATTAGCTGCTGTTGTTTTTTCTTTAAAAATTTGGAGGCATCATTTGTATGGAGTAAAGTGTGAAATATATACCGATCACAAAAGTTTAAAGTATATATTCACTCAGAAAGAGTTAAACATGAAACAAAGGAGATGGATAGAATTAATAAAGGATTATGATTGTAAAATTCATTACCATCCGGGAAAAGAAAATAAAGTGGCTGATGCTTTGAGTCGAAAAAGTAATGCTTCATTAACAATGTTGCATTTGGAACGTGATCCTTTGGTTAAGGATTTGATGAACTTTGGCATAGAAGTTGTTGGTGCAGGAAGTCCTTCTGTTTTGTTTCAGGTATCAGTGAGATCTTCTCTATCAGACAGAATCAAGCAAGCACAGAAGCAAGACAGTGAGTTGCAGAAAAAGGTAGAGCTAGTTCAGAAAGGTAAGTTGCCTGAATTCAACATTGATAATGATTGTGTTTTGAGATTTGGGAAGAGATTGTGTGTGCCTTGTAATTCATAGTTGAAGAGAGAGTTGTTATGTGAAGCTCATAGTTCTCCGTTTTCAGTTCATCCAGGCAGTACTAAGATGTATAGAGATCTGCGGGAGTATTACTGGTGGGATGGAATGAAAAGAGATATTGCTGATTTTTCTGTGAAGTGTTTGACTTGTCAGCAGGTTAAAGCAGAGCGGCAGTTACTGAAAGGGATGCTTCAGCCTTTACCAGTGCCATAGTGGAAATGGGAGAATATATCCATGGACTTTGTTGTTGGATTACCGAAGACATCTCGAGGTAATAATGAAATCTGGGTTATTGTTGATCGCTTGACCAAATCTGCTCATTTCCTTGCTATACGAGATACTTTCCCTCTTGATCAACTTTCCCGCTTGTATCTTAAAGATATAGTCAGGTTACATGGAGTTCCTCTCTCCATTGTATCGGATCATGATCCCAGATTTACTTCTAACATTTGGAAAGGCCTTCAGAAGTCGTTGGGTACTGAATTGAATTTTAGTACAGCTTTTCATCCTCAATCAGATGGGCAGTCCGAACGAACAATTCAGACATTGGAGGATATGCTACGAGCTTGTTTTATGGATTATCAGGGAATTTGGGACCAACATCTTTCTTTGGTTGAATTTTCATATAATAACAGTTTTCATTCCAGTATACAGATGGCACCATTTCAGGTATTATATGGGAAGCGGTGTCGAACTCCAGCTTTCTGGGATGAAGTGGGTGAAAGGAAGTTGATGGGACTAGAATTGGTAGAAGAGATGGCAGAAAAAGTTCAGCTGATTCAGAAACACATGAGAACAGCTCAGAGCAGGCAGAAGAGTTATGCGGATAACCGGAGGAAGGATCTATCTTTCGAGGTAGGTGATCATGTTTTTCTCAAGGTTTCTCCTTGGAAAAGTGTGATGAGATTTGGTAAGAAAGGAAAGTTGAGTCCAAGGTTCATTGGACCATATGAAATTCTGGAGAGAGTTGGATCAGTTGCATACCGAGTGGCTTTACCTCCGAGTTTATCTCAGGTACACAATGTTTTTCACATTTCGATGTTGAGAAAGTATATGCCAGATCCATCTCATGTTTTGAGTCCAGAGGTAGTTCAGCTGGAAGAGAACCTATCTTATGAGGAACAAATGGTCCAGATTCTTGACCATAGGGAGAAAGTGTTACAGAATAAGGTGATTCACCAGGTAAAGGTTTTGTGGAAACACCACATGATTGAAGAGGCAACATGGGAATCTGAAAATTCAATGAGGGATAAGTACCCCCATTTATTCGATAAGTAAAAAAATTGCGGGGACGCAATTTTCTAAAGGGGGGAATGATGTAACATCCCAAATAAGTAATGAATAATAGATATTTTTATCTATGTCTATTAATGATTAACATAGTGTTATAGAGGCTTAAAATGAAAATAAATACAATATTATGCATGGAATACACTAATATTCTTACAAGATTTTTTTACTGCCTTTTGATGGAAAACCATTTTTGAATCTATATTTTTACAATTTTATAAACTATGTTTGTCAAAATAAACTTATTCTTTATGATTGGGACATCAAAATTTACTTTGTGTGAATTTTTGGTATTTTTCTGACAATGTTCATTTTTTAATGAATTGTGAAAAATACTGCATTTTACATTAAAACTGCTTTTTAATCTAATTTATTTATATGATTAGATTATCTTTTGAATTGTTATTAATATGTAATATGAATATATTTTTACCATTTTATCCAATGGTGGTCATTGGAATCAATTTCACTTTGAAATTAGACTTAAACTGGTGTCAATCTTTTGATACTTATTGTTTTGTAAAAACACGCTATTTGCTCTGGCAGCGGAAATTAATTATTAAATTAATTAATTTGACTTATATGTATTGAATTTTGTAAAATAGACTTCATTTTTGAATTCAGAATATCAAATATTTCTTAGGGTGAATTTTTGGTAATTTTCTGAAAAACTCCAATTTTTGATGAATAGTGAAACCACTAAGTGGTACTTATAAAGACTGATTTTCCGTTTAAATGAAATTTTGCAATCATTGTGTTTTTAATTTCAAAAATCCGACATACATGGTTGTCATTAAGAAGTAAAATGTGGTTCAATGAGATTATAATAATTTTTTGGTGAATAGTAACTTATTAAGTTCTTAATCGTGATTAGTGGTAATTAGGGTAGTTTAAGGTATAAATAATGCTTTAATAATATGAAATGACCTAGACACATGTCCCAACCTTATTGGTTGTGTCATGTCCGACCAAAAAAATCCATGGGTCAACTTGGGGACCCCATGTATCCACTTTTGTTGGGAAATGACAAAAATAACTTTTTATTTAATGTAAAAGTAAAAATGACACAAACATAATATGTTTTACGAAAACAATTTTTACATGGGCTTATAAAGATCATATTTTTGATTATAAATAGTCATTGGAAATATAAAAAGATTTACTACATCATAGTATTTTTTTTATAATTTTTAGACATTAAATAAATTAAATTATTTATGACATAATAATGATGCAGTGATGACATCATTATTTGACGATTTAAATAAAATGGAAAGACAATGTAAAATCTATGAACTACACATGTCCAAAACCAATTGGATGAGTGGATTTCGAACCCTTATCACATTATCCACGAATTATATCAATGTGGGACCTTTTAAAACCGAAACACATTTTCAAATAATGTAATATTTCATTACTTTCCAAAAGTGCCCCTCCTCTCCTCTTATAAAAGGCCCCCACCTCTACCTCATTTCACACACTCCTAAAGCCTTTGGCTAGGCCAACCCCTGCCCATTTACTCTCTACACATCCTCTCCTCATCCTAGAGTATTCCCTTTGGGAAGAATCCTTTCAAAGGAAGCCTTTAGGCTCAAATCAAAAGGAGTTACACTTTTAAAGGTAATTCATTCTCTCATGCTCATTTGTTTTATTTTGCTTCTCCAACCCCCTAAACTCTTTTTATTTACTTATTTTGTAACAACACCAGTATCTTCAATATACTAGGATGTTGTTATAAGATTTATTTGAGCTACACTCTCACACAACTACATCAAATGGTTAAAGAACATACGGTTTCCGTGGATGGCGAAATTCTGCCTCCCGAAACGATGATTGTTCAATACTCATTTAACACCTTCAAAGGTGGCCATTATGATGTCACTATTTTTGTATATGATATATGATATGTTTATGTTTTCTTTAAGCTTCTGTTTTTTTCATTTTGGGCATACCTTTATGGTTTCCATTATGGGTAAACACGATATCTTCATTTTAGGAAGTGCGGACTACCGCCCCCTGAAAGTGATTTGATTCGTTAATACCATATGTGGGATGTGTAAAGGATAAAGTTATTGATATTATATATTATTATACTGTAATTATAATATACTCTTATATAATTATGATTCCATTCCAAAAAAAATACAAAATAGAAATGGAAGTAGTGTTCATGCGTACGTACGGCTTACCATCTCCATGAACGGTGCATTTCATTTCTTACCTCTAAATGTGATGTAATATTATAAATACATGTTTATGATGAATATATATGATGTATATGTTATCCAAATCATTAATATCATTCTGGATATAATGAAACTTTGACCAAATTAACAACATGTAAGTGTAAGAAGTCTATTTTTGACTTAAGAACCAAATACCGACAAAATGAACATTATTAACTTAAATGATTACATGATGTACATAACATGGTATAAAAGGAATAATGAACTTGAAAAAGGTTCTTAAGCAAGTAGAGATTAACTCAAGTTTATTATTCAGGAGATTAAAGAAAGGTCGGGTCAAGTCGGATACGAGGTATGGGACTTCGTCTCAATCTCCTTTCTTTGAGGCATATTTTATTTTATACACAACTTTCTTTTAGACGGTGTATAAACCCCTTTGACTTTTACATTTAATCAAAAGGAATCTTTTTTATACGAAGCGTTTACTAAACGACAAAAGGGAATGTTTTTTTCGTACGTATGCGGCGACAACGAATTCTCCGCCGTCGTGACCGTTATTTGAGTTTCGGCTTCCTCTACAAGCCATACCATCTTTTTTAAAAGAAAAATAAATACCATGTTTTACTTTTCTTTTATTTTGGTATGGAAAATGGTTTTCACGATGTTTTTGTGTTGTATTGATATCTTGTGATTGAAATGTGGAAATGTTATGTTTCCTTTATGCATGTTTTATGTGATACGATTATGTTATGGTTCTTGGGCATTATTATGAAGACGGGTGGTTCCGTGATAAACTAAGGGCGGGTGAGCCCGATATAGCTCTCCAATTCATTGGGTAACGTGAAGGAGTAAAACGTTAAGGTTTCTCCGAAGAGATTTAGGGAATATACTGTGATGGGTATTCCAAACGTAACCAAGAGGGTTACGCCCTACGTAAGAATGTTATGAATGCCTCAAGTTACCTTTATGTCTTATGATTTCTATGATTTATTCATGATTTTATGAGGTATGTTAAAGTGCCTATGTTTTATGGGTAAAGTATGATTTCATTCTTATGTATATATGAACTCATGTTTCCTTTCCATGTTTTTTTTATAACCCATACCGAGTTTTTATGCTCATCCCAAGTTTTTGAAATGTTTTTCACAGGTCAAGGGAAAGGTACATGATAAGATGATAGAGTCAAGGATGTGTCAAGAAATAATCCATGTTTTATTTTAAATGTGTTTCCATTGATGGGAATGAAGAATACTATCTTTATGTAACCACTTTGTTTATATGTGGAATGTAATGCAAGTTTTATGATCTAATTCTCTAAAACTCTAAACCCGAAAAGATCCTCAATGTGTAATCTTGTAATAACTCAAGATTAAGTAAGGTTTAAGGCTGGGGCCTTATAGTTGGTATCAAAGGTCGGTTTAGATAACTTTAGGAGTTAGAATTCTATTAAATGATTATCCAAAAATATATTTTTTTGAAATGATATAGCATTTAAAGATTACCATGTTGCTTTATCTAAGACATGTTTGTTCAGAATGGTTTTCCGCAGAGGAAATAGGGAAGCAGTGCTAGGAAGGCATGCAGAAGGAAATAACCTTCCGAATCAGCATCCAGAAATGGTCGGAATTGGAACTGAATAGTTTGTTGCAGTAATGGCGCTGTTGACTCAAGCGATAAATGGCGGTGGTATCCATACACGAGATCAGCCAGACCAACTGCATAGGAACATGTCAGTGGTGGAACATTTCATGAGGCAACATCCACCATCATTCAGAGGATCATCTGACCCTATGCTAGCTGAAGGGTGGATTAAAGCACTGGAGAAGATTTTTGATGTCATGGGGTGTTCAGACAATCAAAAGGTTAGTCTTTCTATTTACCGTTTGGAGGGTGAAGCAGATCAGTGGTGGTCTATGGTTAAAAATATCAGGGACGCCGATGAGATTGATGCTCTTGACTGGGATGAATTCAAAGGTATGTTTCTTGAGAAGTATTTTCCTAAGGCTGTTCGACTTAGGATGGAAAATCAATTCTTGGAATTGAGGCAAGAGGAAGACTCAGTGGCTTCCTATGAAGAAAGGTTCACTCGATTGGCAAGGTATGCTCCAAATTTTATCCAGGACCTTGATAGTAAAATCAATTTTTTTTACTCAGGATTAAATCCAAAATATCGAAGGGCATTAGCTTCTCGTGAGTTTAAAAGTTATGAAAAGCTTTTTCGATGTGCTGAGAAGGTGGAAATGGAGTTTGCTGATGACCAAGTTTTCTATAACAACCAGCAGAAGAAGAGACCGAGGTGGCAGGAAAAAGGTAAGAATTCTTCAAAATAGTCGGATGGTAAGAGAACTAAGTTTCCAGTTTGTGATAAATGTGGCAAAAGGCATGCTGGGGAATGTCTTCTGAATTCTTTAAAGTGCTACCGATGTGGTAATATGGGACATAAAGCTCGTGATTGCACTGAAAAGGATCAAGGTGAAGGTAAGAACAAATTTGTTTTACAGTTAGTGAAATGTTATAAGTGCAATGAGATGGGTCACTATGCAAACGAGTGTCCGACAAAGAGCTTGAGTGATGGGAAGCAGTTAGACTACAAGCAGAAAGGGGTGGTGAAATCCTTTGCAACTACTTCAGCAGATGTCGGGCCATCAAATGAAGTTGTATCAGGTACTTTGTTTGTTTTTTCAGATTATGCCAGTGTGTTGTTTGATTCGGGGTCTACACATTCTTTCATCTCTGAAACCTTTTCTAGTAAAATGGGAATACCATCTCAAGAAATGACTCCTGAACTTTTGGTAAAAACACCTGGGGGGAATGTTGAGGAAAAAAGAATTTATAAGAATCTTCATATCCTTATCTGTGGAAAGAACCTACTTGAAAACCTTATTGTTCTACCTCTAGTAGAGTTTGATGTTATCCTGGGTATGGATTGGCTCTCTATTTACCATGCTAAGATTTACTGTAGAGCTAAAGAAGTTTCTTTTGAGAAAGACTTTCAGTTTGTTTACATGAATGAACCCTTACTTTTGATAACATATCAAGAGGCCGAGAAACTTGTAAAAGATGGAAATGAATGTTACCTTGCACACGTCGTTGAAAATAAAGGAACTGTTCAGATTAATGATGTGCCAGTGGTAAATGAGTATCCTGATGTTTTTCCTGATGAGTTGCCTGGAATAATACCAGATCGGGAAGTTGAGTTTACTGTTGACTTAGTTCCTGATGCTAAGCCAATTTCAAAACCCCCTTATCGAATGGCACAAATTGAACTTTTAGAGTTGAAGGAGAAATTGCAAGATTTATTAGAGAAAGGTTTCATTAGACCTAGCACATCACCATGGGGTGCTCCTGTTTTATTTGTTAAAAAGAAATATGGTTCTATGAGACTTTGCATTGATTATAGAGCCCTGAATAATATCACTATTAAGAACAAATATCCGTTGCCTCATATCGATGATTTGTTTGATCAGCTCCAGGGAGGTCAGTTTTTTTCAAAGATTGACTTGAGATCGGGGTACCATCAGCTGAAGGTAAAGGAGGCAGATATTCCGAAGACCGCGTTCCATACGAGATATGGCCATTATGAATTTGTAGTAATGCCTTTTGGGCTAACCAATGTACTTGTTGTATTCATGGACTTAATGAATATAATTTTCCATGAGTTCCTGGATAAGTTTGTGGTGGTTTTCATTGATGATATTTTGGTGTTTTCTAAAAGTAAAGAGGAGCATGAAAAACATTTAAGGGTTATATTGCAAACCTTTAATGAAAAGAAACTGTATGGGAAATTCAGCAAGTGTGAGTTTTGGTTGCAACAAATTTCCTTCCTTGGTCACATTGTTTCTAAAGATGGAATAACTGTTGATCCTGCAAAAACAAAAGTTGTGGAAAAATGGACAAGACCCACAAATGTAACCAAGATTCGTAGCTTCCTTGGTTTGGAGGGCTATTACCGAAGGTTTGTTAGAAATTTTTCACGGTTATCTAGTCCAATGACTAAGCTAACTCGGAAGGGTGTTAAGTTTATCTGGACAAAAGAATGTGATGATTGTTTTCAGGAATTGAAAAAAAGATTGGTGAATGCTCCAGTTTTGGCACTACCTTCCAGGAATGGTGAGTTTGTTATATACAGTGATGCTTCATTGAAAGGACTTGGTTGCGTCCTAATGTAGAATGATCAGGTAATTGCTTATGCTTCACGACAGTTGAAAACTCATGAGGTAAATTACCCTACACATGATTTGGAATTAGCTGCTGTTGTTTTTGCTTTAAAAATTTGGAGGCATCATTTGTATGGAGTAAAGTGTGAAATATATACCGATCACAAAAGTTTAAAGTATATATTCACTCAGAAAGAGTTAAACATGAGACAAAGGAGACGGCTAGAATTAATCAAGGATTATGATTGTAAAATTCATTACCATCCGGGAAAAGAAAATAAAGTGGCTGATGCTTTGAGTCGAAAAAGTAATGCTTCATTAACAATGTTGCGTTTGGAACGTGATCCTTTGGTTAAGGATTTGATGAACTTTGGCATAGAAGTTGTTGGTGCAGGAATTCCTTCTGTTTTGTTTCAGGTATCAGTGAGATCTTCTCTATCAGACAGAATCAAGAAAGCACAGAAGCAAGACAGTGAGTTGCAGAAAAAGGTAGAGCTAGTTCAGAAAGGTAAGTTGCCTGAATTCAACATTGATAAGGATTGTGTTTTGAGATTTGGGAAGAGATTTTGTGTGCCTTGTGATTCACAGTTGAAGAGAGAGTTGTTATGTGAAGCTCATAGTTCTCCGTTTTCAGTTCATCCAGGCAGTACTAAGATGTATAGAGATCTGCGGGAGTATTACTAGTGGGATGGAATGAAAAGAGATATTGCTGATTTTACTGTGAAGTGTTTGACTTGTCAGCAGGTTAAAGCAAAGCGGCAGTTACCGAAAGGGATGCTTCAGCCTTTACCAGTGCCAGAGTGGAAATGGGAGAATATATCCATGGACTTTGTTGTTGGATTACCGAAGACATCTCGAGGTAATAATGCAATCTGGGTTATTGTTGATCGCTTGACCAAACCTACTCATTTCCTTACTATACGAGATACTTTCCCTCTTGATCAACTTTCCCGCTTGTATCTTAAAGAGATAGTCAGGTTACATGGAGTTCCTCTCTCCATTGTATCGGATCATGATCCCAGGTTTACTTCTAACTTTTGGAAAGGCCTTCAGAAGTCGTTGGGTACTGAATTAAATTTTAGTACATCTTTTCATCCTCAATCAGATGGGCAGTCAGAACGAACAATTCAGACATTGGAGGATATGCTACGAGCTTGTTCTATGGATTATCAGGGAATTTGGGACCAACATCTTTCTTTGGTTGAATATTCATATAATAACAGTTTTCATTCCAGTATACAGATGGCACCATTTCAGGTATTATATGGGAAGCGGTGTCGAACTCCATCTTTCTGGGATGAAGTGGGTGAAAGGAAGTTGATGGGACCAGAATTGGTAGAAGAGATGGTAGAAAAAGTTCAGCTGATTCAGAAACACATGAGAACAGCTCAGAGCAGGCAGAAGAGTTATTCGGATAACCGGAGGAAGGATCTATCTTTCGAGGTAGGTGATCATGTTTTTCTCAAGGTTTCTCCTTGGAAAAGTGTGATGAGATTTGGTAAGAAAGGAAAGTTGAGTCCAAGGTTCATTGGACCATACGAAATTCTGGAGAGAGTTGGATCAGTTGCAAACCGAGTGGCTTTACCTCCGAGTTTATCTCAGGTACACAATGTTTTTCACATTTCGATGTTGAGAAAGTATATGCCAGATCCATCTCATGTTTTGAGTCCAGAGGTAGTTCAGCTGGAAGATAACCTATCTTATGAGGAACAACCGGTCCAGATTCTTGACCACAGGGAGAAAGTGTTACAAAATAAGGTGATTCACCAGGTAAAGGTTTTGTGGAAATACCACATGATTTAAGAGGCAACATGGGAATCTGAAAATGCAATGAGGGATAAGTACCCCCATTTATTCGATAAGTAAATAAATTGCGGGGACGCAATTTTCTAAAGGGGGAAAGGATGTAACATCCCAAATAAGTAATGAATAATAGATATTTTTATCTATGTCTATTAATGATTAAGATAGTGTTATAGAGGCTTAAAATGAAAATAAATACAATCTTATGCATGGAATACACTAATATTCTTACAAGATTGTTTTACTGCCTTTTGATGGCAAACCATTTTTGAATCTATATTTTGATAATTTTATAAACTAGGTTTGTCAAAATAAACTTATTCTTTATGATTGGGACATCAAAATTTACTTTGTGTGAATTTTTGGAATTTTTCTGACAATGTTCATTTTTTAATGAATAGTGAAAAATACTGTATTTTACATTAAAACTGCTTTTTAATCTAATTTTTTTATATGATTAGATTATCTTTTGAATTTTTATTAATGTGTAATATGAATATATTTTTACCATTTTATCCAATGTTGGTCATTGGAATCAATTTCACTTTGAAATTAGACTTAAACTGGTGTCAATCTTTTGATACTTATTGTTTTGTAAAAACACGCTATTTTCTCTGGCAGCGGGAATTAATTATTAAATTAATTAATTTGACTTATATGTATTGAATTTTGTAAAATAGACTTCATTTTTGAATTCTGAATATCAAATATTTCTTAGGGTGAATTTTTGGTAATTTTCTGAAAAACTCCAATTTTTGATGAATAGTGAAACCACTAAGTGGTACTTATAAAGACTGATTTTCCGTTTAAATGATATTTTGCCATCATTGTGTTTTGAATTTAAAAAATCCAACATACATGGTTGTCATTAAGAAGTAAAATTTGGTTCAATGAGATTATAATAATTTTTTGGTGAATAGTAACTTATTAAGTTCTTAATCGCGATTAGTGGTAATTAGGGTAGTTTAAGGTATAAATAATGCTTTAATAATATTAAATGACCTAGAAACATGTCCCAACCTTATTGTTTGTGTCATGGCCGACCAAGAAAAGCCATGGGTCAACTTGGGGACCCCATGGATCCACTTTTGTTGGGAAATGACAAAAATAACTTTTTATTTAATGTAAAAGTAAAAATGACACAAACATAATATGTTTTACAAAAACAATTTTTACATGGGCTTATAAAGATCATATTTTGGTTATAAATAGTCATTGTAAAGATAAAAATATTTCCTACATCATAGTATTTTTTTTATAATTTTTAGACATTAAATAAATTAAATTATTTATGACATAATAATGATGCAGTGATGACATCATTATTTGACGATTTAAATAAAATGGAAAGACAATGTAAAATATATGAACTACACATATCCAAAACCAATTGGATGAGTGGATTTAGAACCATTATCACCTTATCCACGAATTATATCAATGTGGGACCTCTTAAAAAAGAAACACATTTTCAAATAATGTAATATTTCATTACTTTCCAAAAGTGCCCCTCCTCTCCTCTTATAAAAGGCCCCCACATCTACCTCATTTCACACACTCCTCAAGCCCTTGGCTCGGTCAACCCCTGCCCATTTACTCTCTAAACATCCCTCTCCTCATCCTAGAGTATTCCCTTTGGGCAGAATCCTTTCAAAGGAAGCCTTTAGGCTCAAATCAAAAGGAGTTACACTTTTAAAGGTAATTCATTCTCTCATGCTCATTTGTTTTATTTTGCTTCTCCAACCCCCTAAACTCTTTTTATTTACTTCTTTTGTAACAAAACCAGTATCTTCAATATACTAGGATGTTGTTATAAGATTTATTTGAGCTACACTCTCACACAACTACATCAAATGGTTAAAGAACATACGGTTTTCGTGGATGGCGAAATTCTGCCTCCCGAAACGATGATTGTTCAATACTCATTTAACACCTTCAAAGGTGGCCATTATGATGTCACTATTTTTTTATATGATATATTATATGTTTATGTTTTATTTAAGCTTCTGTTTTTTTTCATTTTGGGCATACCTTTATGGTTTCCATTATGGGTAAACACGATATCTTCATTTTAGGTAGTGCAGACTACCGCCCCCTGAAAGTGATTTGATTCGTTAATACCATATGTGGGATGTGTAAAGGATAAAGTTAATGATATTATATATTATTATACTGGAATTATAATATACTCTTATATAATTATGATTCCATTCCAAAAAAAATACGAAATAGAAATGGAAGTAGCGTTCATGCGTACGTACGGCTTACCGTCTCCATGAACGGTGCATTTCATTTCTTACCTCTAAATGTGATGTAATATTATAAATACATGTATATGATGAATATATATGATGTATATGTTATCAAAATCATTAATATAATTCTGGATATAATGAACCTTTGACCAAATTAACAACATGTAAGTGTAAGAAGTCTATTTTTGACTTAAGAACCAAATACCGACAAAATGAACATTATTAACTTAAATGATTACATGATGTCCATAACATGGTATAAAAGGAATAATGAACTTGAAAAAGGTTCTTAAGCAATTATAGATTAACTCAAGTTTATTATTCAGGAGATTAAAGAACGGTCGGGTCAAGTCGGATACGAGGTATTGGACTTCGTCTCAATCTCCTTTCTTTGAGGCATATTTTATTTTATACACAACTTTCTTTTATACGGTGTGTAAACCCCTTTGACTTTTAAATTTATTCAAAAGGAATATTTTTTATACGAAGCTTTTACTAAACGACAAAAGGGAATGTTTTTGTCGTACGTATGCGGCGACAACGACTTCTCCGCCGTCGTGACCGTTATTTGAGTTTCGGCTTCCTCTACAAGCCATACCTTCTTTTTTAAAAGAAAAATAAATACCATGTTTTAATTTTCTTTTATTTTGGTATGGAAAATGGTTTTCACAATGTTTTTGTGTTGTATTGATATCTTGTGATTGAAATGTGGAAATTTTATGTTTCCTTTACGCATGTTTTATGTGATACGATTATGTTATGGTTCTTGGGCATTATTATGAAGACGGGTGGTTTCGTGATAAACTAAGGGCGGGTGAGCCCGATATAGCTCTCCAATGCATTGGGTAACGCGAAGGAGTGAAACGTTAAGGTTTCTACGAAGAGATTTAGGGAATATACTGTGAGGGGTATTCCAATCATACCCAAGAGGGTTACTCCCTACGTAAGAATGTTATGAATGCCTCAAGTTACCTTTATGTCTTATGATTTCTATGATTTATTCATGATTTTATGAGGTATGTTAAAGTGACTATGTTTTATGGGTAAAGTATGATTTCATTCTTATGTATATATGAACTCATGTTTCCTTTCCATGTTTTTTTTATAACCCATACTGAGTTTTTATGCTCATCCCAAGTTTTTGAAATGTTTTTCACAGGTCAAGGGAAAGGTACATGATAAGATGATAGAGTCAAGGATGTGTCAAGAAATAATCCATGTTTTATTTTAAATGTGTTTCCATTGATGGGAATGAAGAATACTATCTTTATGTAACCACTTTGTTTATATGTGGAATGTAATGTAAGTTTTATGATCTAATTCTCTAAAACTCTAAACCCGAAAAGATCCTCAATGTGTAATCTTGTAATAACTCAAGATTAAATAAGGTTTAAGGCTGGGGCCTTATAGTATGAGGAGACGTGCTTGAAATCATTTGAATGACAAGCTTATGGAACCCGTTTATGGAACCTAACCTAGGACGTTACAAATTGGTATTAGAGGAGAAATCTTATTTTATTTTTTTGATTTTTTACTATTTGGTATAGATAGACTGAAGACTACGAAGATTCACGCCTTGGACATGATATCTTGGGTGGGAGTTATAAACCCATGTATCGAGGAAACCCCAAGTACCAAATGTGGGATTTTTATTATTTATTGTTTCAATTATAACTAGGTTTTATTTCACTATGGGATACACACCTGTTGTGTGTTGTGATTATTGTTTTATATATTTTTTGAGATTTTTTTAATTGGTTATTTGGCCTAGTAAGGAACAAGATTTGGGAATGCATTCCTCATTCTAGGAAATGAGGGTTATTTTGTGACATGCATCATTTTTCGAAAACATGGGAATATAGGTTTTTGGAAATATGTTGAACTTGAATTATTTTTCCTTATAATGGAAAAAAACTGATAATTGTCTCTAAAATGAATTTTAGAATGATAGTACCTGATTCATGATGAGAATAAATCAATGTTTAAATTATAAAACATTAAAAATGAAAATGTGTAACCCTTTATTAACCTGGATGTATATGTATAATGGCTACAGGTAGGGTTAGTGCCTTGGTTTTGACGGTTTTGAGGGGTTTTAGGAAGTTAATTGTAGTTTTTTATATAGTTTCCCGTAGATTTGTTAATTTCAGAGCTATTTAATAATTTTTCTATTTTTCAAGTATATTTATGACTACACAATAATTCTTGATGAGAGGATGACAAGTGGACATGTTTGGAGAAGTTATTATAGTACCGGAACTTAAGGAACTAATAGTGCTGGGTGAGGAAATTTGGGAGATGTTATTGGAGATAATTTCTCGGTTCCTGCAATTCATGGAAAGAGACCCCCATCAGATTGAAAAGACCATTTCTAACTTAATGACATAGTGGAAGTTTTATAATCCTACAAATTTTGTTAGAGATGGTGTAAATGAGGGATACATGATCTGGATGGAGTTTCTCTAAATTATACTTGATCACTTGGATACTTCTACTGAGAATATTATCAAAGTGGATACATATATTCTCTGTGGATTATCAAAACACTAGTGATATGTTCAGACTCTGACTGCATTGTATTATGCTTTGTTGTGGAATTATTTCATGGAGATATTCTTGGAACACTTCTATCTAGAAATGTTGATGCTGGAGACAGTAGTTGATTTCATGAGGTTAAATCATGGGAGTGTGTATGTGATGGACTATGCTGAAAGATTTCTATATTTGTAGAGATTTTCTCTAATGTTGTAATATCTTGAGGCTAGTTCATAAAAATGATTTACAAAAATAAATTTGGGTGAAATTAAGTCCCACGTGAAAATTTTTAGTCTAAATAAGTTTTCAAATGTAGTGAATTAGGCTCTCATAGTTGATGTGAAACTAATGGTGGCTTCTAGTCAAAGTTATATGATTACTGATGTATAATCAAGATGTTCATCATTAGAGAGTAGGAAAAATTATTTGGAGAACCCTATCTAGAGTATTAAAAAATTGAGTACCTTGGGGAGAATTAGTTACATATGACTTTCTATGGTCATTTCCCACCAGTGAGGTAGGTTAGGACACTATCATAGACACAATCCATAACCTCCAGGGGAGTGAGAATATTTAGTAAATATTGGATATATAAATAAGTTATACAATAACCCTTGATAGATAGGAAATTATGGGGCGTTAAGAGTAAATCAGAGTGTAGGAGGGGATCTTGAAGACCTTTTCAGGATGGTAATTATAGTTCTTCTATCTGGGGAAGTAGAAGCAATAGATGCGCTACTTCTGGAAAATAGCTCCCATATTAGAAGAGTGGTGCAACATAGGGGACTCAAAAATTATCATAGGGAGTAAGGATAGGAAAGTTTCATGCAATATATCCTACACATGTGGATAGAGACGTTGGACCCTAAATGTATCACCCCAAGATTTCATAGTGTGTTATTTCTTCAAAATAATTCAATAACTTGCACTACACGCAACACTGAGTTCAATTGCACCATGACTTACCAAAAAAAAAGCCATTAAAAGAGGTCATGAATATCATTAACTATATTTTTAACTTTATATAATCCTTATAATTTTAGAATCCATATTATGAGTTTCTTAGTCATAATGCAAGAACAGATTCATTTTCAGTATTGCACTTTTATCAACTTTAATAGTGAAACCTTTTTAAATAAAATATTTTAAACTATCTGAATAAATTGGGACATCAAAAAAATTTAAAATGAAACATCCCAAGCTTCCACGGTACGCTTTCCTTTGAATAAAATAGTAGCGTGTGTTGTACGCAACCTTGAGTTTTAACACACGCCACAACCAATCAAACTAGCCGTTATGAATAGTAATACCTAAATTTTGAAATTATATATATTTTATATTTTAAAATGGACTTCATTTTTGGATTCGGAATATCGAATTTAGCCTAAGATGAAATTTTTGTACATTTCGGATAACTTTCATATTTTGATGAATAGTGAAAATTACTAAGTTTTAATTAAAAACAACTTTTTTAATCAAAATAATTAATAGTGATAAATTATGAATTTGAGTGGTTTTAAAGTATATTTAGAATATATTTTTAACATTTAATATAATGTTGGTCATTGGACATAATTTTACAATTAAACCGAACATAAACAAGTGTCAATCTTTTGATAGTTATTATCTCTTAAAAACACGCTTTTTGTTTTGACAGCGGGAATTAATTTTAAATTAATTTATGCCACTTCTGTGTTTTGAATTTAAGAAAATGGATTCCATATTTGGAATCAGGATGTTCAAATTGTGTAAATAGGTAACTTTTATTTGTAGACATTTTGAATAATTACTGCGGTAAATATTTTATTTACCATGGTTAAGGGTAAATCTGGTAAATAAGGGTTAAAAAATAATATTATAATAATACTAAATTACCCTAAAACGTGTCTTAACCCTATTGGTTGATACATGGTCGACCATGACCATCTTTGGGTCTATTTTGGGACCCCATGGATCCACTTGTAAGTGATAATGACACTTTATTTTAATTAAGTCAAAATGAATACAAAAATGACACAAGCATATATCTTTTAGAAAAACAATTGTTACATAGGGTTATATAAGTTGTATTTTAGATTATAAATATTAATTAGAAAGATAAAAAGATTTCCTACATAATTATATTTTATTTATAATTTTTAGACATTAAATAATTTATTTTATTTATGACACAATGATGATGCAGTAATTACTATAATAGTGAAAAATTAAAATAATTGATATTATAAATACCAAATTAAATATAATATGAAAATTTTAATGAATTAAACTAATTTTATAGGATAATATGATATATTAGGATTTATTGGATTGACTTTTTTCGAAGTAATCAATCTGTTATGAGTTTCAAAAAAATAAACTATTGAATAGTGTCAAAATTGACATAAAAGAGTTCTTAAAACAAATATTATATTATTAATTGATATTAAATTCCTAAAAATCTAAGGTTCGGCCAAGAGACTTATATCATGATAGGTTAATCATTAATGGACCACTTGGGGGTCGCTTGGATGTATATAGTAAGTTTATTAACCATATTATATAAAACTACAAAGAGACATTGTAAAAGTGAAACTAATTAACTTAGAGTTAATACTTAAAGATAAGGTTAATACAAGTACCCAAACCTGTCTAACTTCTATTGGTTGAGTTGTTTTCGACCTATACCCACCTTAACATTTAAATAATCAACTTTGGAGCCATTAGAAACCGAATATGAATTTATTATAAATTAATATTTCTAGCTTTTCCAAAGGTGCCCATCACCCCTCTTATAAAAGGGCACTCCTCCTTCTCATTTCTTCACACCTCTAAATCCTTTTGGTTCGGCCAAACTCTGCCCAAATACTATCCCAACATCCCTCAATACAACCTAGAGGCCTTAGTTGGATCAGAAAGCCAACCTAAGGATCCCTTTTGATCAAATCAAAAGGAAGAACCCGAAGAAGAGGTAATGATTTCACCACCCTTTTCCAAGTTCCTTTCTTCTTCCACTTCCTCTTTCTTTGTTCTTACCATTCTAAAATAATAACTCCAGTATCTTACATATACTGTGATGTTATTATAAATATGGTACAACCATATTCAGTATTCTATCCACCCTTTGAATAACATGTCACCATACGTGCGTACGTACGGCTTACCGTCTCCACGTCGTGGTGTAATTGTTATTCAATATATTATTATTTGGATGGGTATAATAATGATGTGTAACTCATGTAAATAATAAATATAACATGTTAATGATTCTGTATATATGATATACCATCCATTTATATATTATTTTAATATCAAAAGAATGATATTGTCGCTCGTGCATACGTACGGACTACCGTCTCCACGAACGCGATGAGATTCATTCTCCATCGTATCCATTCAAGTATAATTATCATTTGATGATTTAAAAATGATGTTTAAGGACTTGATATCATTCTGGATATGAATAATATACAACCTATCCTTTACAAACATGTCTTACGTAACAAAACATATAAAAGAAAACAAGTAAGTTAACACCCGAAACGACGATAATTCTAAGATATTATTAACAAATCAATGTTAAAAGATCATATATGATATCATATTAATATATATGATTCTTGTATAATTTAATAACAATTATTTAACCATTATACAGGAGGTTAACCTACCCCAACCAAGGAAAAGTACAAGGTAAGGGTTATTTCACAATCTCTTCATTATCCGAGGTTGTTTATTTGTAATAATCTACTGGGATCTCTTTATCATCCACATCCATGTTTCTTCAAAATGTATTTCAAAACATTTTTATTATTTACAAGAATATGGGTTAAAGTCATTTATACCCTTTTTTGACTTTTTATAAGAGGTTTATAAAGGAATCTTTCCGTCGTTTTCAAAACAAGGTCATTTTTAACCTTTTCGACAGAATTAAGGTAAGAACGTTTTTTTTAAACTTATACGGAGGGTGCGGCTAATTTTCAGCATTATAAAATCTTCAAAACTTCCCTTACAATCTTATAAGAATACTTTCAAAGAAAATGTGTTATTTTATATGGATCTTAAATGATTTCAAAATAAAAAGAGATATTTCTTTAAAAAGAATTTTGATTTCATCTATGTCAACATCCTTTGATGGATTTTACGATTATTTGAATTTGATCTATTGTGATACAAAACTTCTATATTGTATTGAAGGTTTTGTGATATGTTTGACTGTGGATGTGCTATTTTTATACCATTCATAGTTTATGGTGAAATTATTGACATTTCGTATGCTAGTTTTAATACGAATGTTTATGTTATGTTTAAACCTTTTCATATGGGAATGCATTGGACTTAGTAAGTGACGGGTGGAGCCCGCTATAGCTCCTCGATGCATCGGTAGGTCTCATGAGACAAACTAGTGTCTTGGCACAAGGCCTTGACAAAATATTATTTGTAGTCTTGGCACGAGGCCTTGACTATGTGGTTATGATAGTCTGGCATTATGCATTCCAACATTATGAAAGTGGTTATTGATTTTTGCATGTGATTATTCGATTAGTAGAATATCCATGTGAATAAGTAAATGGCATTATTTCATTTTATTTATTCCATACCATGTTGAAAGTTCATGTTTGAAAGGCTTTTGTTTTAGTTATACATTGCCTTAAAAGTTTATTCTTATTTATGAAAGTTTCCGCTATTTTGTTATCCTTATTGGGCATTTGAGCTCACCCCTTTTATATGTTTTATTTTTCCCAGGAAGTGAAGAAGTAAATTATGAATGACCTGCAGGGATATTATGTGGGGATATGAGTGTGGATTATGGAGACATTGTGTTGTTGTAGTAGTTTTTCATTTTATGATGTAATGTAAAACCTATGAATATATCTAGTGTTTCCAAGGCTACTAAACCAATCGGTCTTTCGAGATTTGATCTTTCTTGTGATCATGCCAATGTTACGAAGTAATGCACCGACTCTGGGTAGCTGGGGTCGGGGCGTTACAGTTGGTATCAGAGGAAGTTTAGTACAAACCTTGGAAGCTAGATTTAGATAAACTCTGATTAGATCACGTAGACCTAATATGAACTTTGAGGATTAGTATAGAAGAACTTCCTAGAATTTTGGTATTGTAGAGATTTTGTGAGTTTTCCGAGCAATACATCTCTGTCTGGATACGAGCAGGTAGAGGCGGCTCTGGCACAGATGTACCTAGGGGTAAAACCCGAAAACACTGCTTTGAGCTAGACTCGAACGGGAACTGGTGCACGACAACGGGCCTTGCTGCACTCTTGGTTACGACACTCCCGGGGGATATGCTTAGGATAACTCTCATTTTCTTTACAAATCATTTTGAAGGGATTATGAGTATATACTTCCTCAAAGAAAACATTCTTATGATTATGGATTATATCCATAAATAGTTCAATTTATGTTTGGTGTTTTATAAGTATGGGGTTATGTATTTTGATTCATAAACTGATCTACTTTATGCCATTGTTTAGAAATGGCGCCCAGTAGAAGGAATGAGAACTCCAGAAATGCACATGATCCAAAGAGAAGGAAGGATCATATCTTTCATGGTCTTAAGCTAGAATTTATAAGAGAAATAGTCTCCCATGTATTATCGTCATATGAAGAAATAATATCATGTGTTGATAAGATAAGTAAAGATTTTACTGAGTCCTATGGCTTTGAAGGGAAGCAAGAGAAGAAAAGGATAGAAGAGAGAAAGATGGATAAAGGGAAGAGGGAAAAGAAGAATTTTCCCATATGTGGTAACTGTGGAAAGAAACACCCTGGAACTTGCCTGAAAGGAATGGGAGTTTGTTATAAGTGTGGAGGAAAAGGGCACAAAGTACGTGACTGCAAGGGTAAGAAAATGGTTTTAAATGTACAATGCTTCATTTGCAAGGAGTTTGGAAACTACGCGAACCTATGTCACAGTCATCAGACTATGCCGCAAATGATGTTATTGGATAATAATCAAGTTATGATACTACCACAAATGAAGAGGAATGATTAGAGTTCTTATGTTGATTATGTCAATTGAGTGTTGTATCAACAATGTACTTGTTATAATAATTATGGAGTATATAAGTATTGTACTGCAGTACTATTTCATTAAGGACTTGAGATTGTGTGGAACAAAGAAAAGTGACTCAATAGCAGGATAAATTTTTGGAAAATATATGGTTGAGAGAATGATAAATCATAATATAATTTTGATACTGAGGTAGTGATTTTGGAATAATATGTGATTGTTTTGGATAAATTATATTGGATATTCTTGACTACCTTGGAACTGATTAATGATTTGTATATTCCATCATTGTTGGGGTTTAAAACATTTTTGGATTAATGAAGTATATCCAGCATTCTATATGGAATAAGGGAGCATGAATGTAATCAATAAGGAATATGGTAATACATGATGAAGGTATTCAAATGCTACTACAGGGTAAAAAGGATCTACATTATGTTTACCTTCCTTATAAATGTTGTAATGTGAGTTTGGAAAGAATTATTTTGGATAGTTCTAGTTTGGATTATTTTGGATTGCCATAAAAGGACAACCCGGAGGTCAGGCGGCAACCCGTCGCGTACGGCAAGGCTGCGAGACTTGAACCCGCAACCGAAGGGCGACAAGGGTGTATCACCTACCACTGTCCCACGAGATGTCCTGGATTAAATAATGTAGTTTTTATTAAAAGATCTTGTAGATGAATTATAAATTCGTTTATTTTGGAACCCTATACGAATAGTGTAAATAGAATTTTTTTTACATTCTATTATCTTTTAGAGTGAAAGATGAGTTTGTGGTAGAAATTTATTAATGGATAAAACTCTAATTATAAAGTAAGTATATCTCCTTATGATCTTAGCCAATCTCATAAATAAATTCCTCAATATTAAGAAAAGCAACTTAGAACAAAAATGTTTTCCTAGATGGTACCTTAAATCATCACTAATTTATGGCTTTGGGATTGTTGG
This sequence comes from Viscum album, assembly GCA_963277665.1. Taxonomy (NCBI): domain Eukaryota; kingdom Viridiplantae; phylum Streptophyta; class Magnoliopsida; order Santalales; family Viscaceae; genus Viscum; species Viscum album. Next base: position 1,739,709,148 of record OY728128.1, on the reverse strand, counting down.
CCTTTTCATAGCCATGTTCTCTACCACTCTCCATCAGATAATTGATGGTTAGATTTTTCTTCCATATCCATATTTTCCTACATGGAACCCTAGTATGTGTTATTTTCGGTAATCTTCATACTTTCGACTCTTTATAGAGGCCTCGTTAATTCATTTTTCGATGTGGGATTTCAACTAAGATATTTTGAAACGTCAAAAATGTGTTATCCCAATACCCTATATTTTGTTGAACCGATGGTACTTCAAATCATCATAGATTGATGAGTTTAAGGACCTCAATTATACACTTGTTTGTGATTGATGACCTCAATCACTACCTATAAATATTTACGTTTTTCCTCCGATTATATGTCTCTAATTGCCACCAATGTTCTCCTAATCAAGATCATAATTTGGTGGTGACCCTTTCATTTCTCTTTTCCTCATATTAAGACTAAATTTTAGTAACGCAATTTCCGATGTGGGTTTTCCCACAAATATATTATCTATTTTCAACCTTTTATTTTCGAAGAACAATTTCAAATTGTGAGGACGCAATTTATTGAAGGAGGGGAGAATGTAACACCCCAAGATTTCATAGTGTGTTATTTCTTCAAAATAATTCAATAACTTGCACTACACGCAACACCGAGTTCAATTGCACCATGACTTACCAAAAAAAAAGCCATTAAAAGAGGTCATGAATAGCATTAACTACATTTTTAACTTTATATAATCCTTATAATTTTAGAATCCATATTATGAGTTTCTTAGTCATAATGCAAGAACAGATTCATTTTCAGTATTGCACTTTTATCAACTTTAATAGTGAAACCTTTTTAAATAAAATATTTTAAACTATCTTAATAAATTGGGACATCAAAAAAATTTAAAATGAAACATCCCAAGCTTCCACGGTACGCTTTCCTTTGAATAAAATAGTAGCGTGTGTTGTACGCAACCTTGAGTTTTAACACACGCCACAACCAATCAAACTAGCCGTTATGAATAGTAATACCTAAATTTTGAAATTATATATATTTTATATTTTAAAATGGACTTCATTTTTGGATTCTGAATATCGAATTTAGCCTAAGATGAAATTTTGGTACATTTCGGATAACTTTCATATTTTGATGAATAGTGAAAATTACTAAGTTTTAATTAAAAACAACTTTTTTAATCAAAATAATTAATAGTGATAAATTATGAATTTGAGTGGTTTTAAAGTATATTTAGAATATATTTTTACCATTTAATATAATGTTGGTCATTGGACATAATTTTACAATTAAACCGAACATAAACAAGTGTCAATCTTTTGATAGTTATTATCTCTTAAAAACACGCTTTTTGTTTTGACAGCGGGAATTAATTTTAAATTAATTTCTGCCACTTCTGTGTTTTGAATTTAAGAAAATGGATTCCATATTTGGAATCAGGATGTTCAAATTGTGTAAATAGGTAACTTTTATTTGTAGACATTTTGAATAATTACTGCGGTAAATATTTTATTTACCATGGTTAAGGGTAAATCTGGTAAATAAGGGTTAAAAAATAATATTATAATAATACTAAATTACCCTAAAACGTGTCTTAACCCTATTGGTTGATACATGGTCGACCATGAGCATCTTTGGGTATATTTTGGGACCCCGTGGATCCACTTGTAAGTGATAATGACACTTTATTTTAATTAAGTCAAAATGAATACAAAAATGACACAAGCATATATCTTTTAGAAAAACAATTGTTACATAGGGTTATATAAGTTGGATTTTAGATTATAAATATTCATTAGAAAGCTAAAAAGATTTCCTACATAATTATATTTTATTTATAATTTTTAGACATTAAATAATTTATTTTATTTATGACACAATGATGATGCAGTAATTACTATAATAGTGAAAAATTAAAATAATTGATATTATAAATACCAAATTAAATATAATATGAAACTTTTAATGAGTTAAACTAATTTTATAGGATAATATGATATATTAGTATTTATTGGATTGACTGTTTTCTAAGTAATCAATATGTTATGAGTTTCAAAAAAATCAACTATTGAATAGTGTCAAAATTGACATAAAAGAGTTCTTAAAACAAATACTATATTATTAATTGATATTAAATTACTAAAAATCTAAGGTTCGGCCAAGAGACTTATATCATGATAGGTTAATCATTAATGGACCACTTGGGGGTCTCTTGGATGTATATAGTAAGTTTATTAACCATATTATATAAAACTACAAAGAGACATTGTAAAAGTGAAACTAATTAACTTAGAGTTAATACTTAAAGATAAGGTTAATATAAGTACCCAAACCTGTCTAACTTCTATTGGTTGAGTTGTTTTCGACCTATCCCCACCTTAACATCTAAATAATCAACTTTGGAGCCATTAGAAACCGAATATGAATTTATTATAAATTAATATTTCTAGATTTTCCAAAGGTGCCCCTCACCCCTCTTATAAAAGGGCACTCCTCCTTCTCATTTCTTCACACCTCTAAAGCCTTTTGGTTCGGCCAAAATATGCCCAAATACTCTCCCAACATCCCTCACTACAACCTAGAGGCCTTAGTTTGATCAGAAAGCCAACCTAAGGATCCCTTTTGATCAAATCAAAAGGAAGAACCCGAAGAAGAGGTAATGATTTCACCACCCTTTTCCAAGTTCCTTTCTTCTTCCACTTCCTCTTTCTTTGTTCTTACCATTCTAAAATAATAACTCCAGTATCTTACATATACTTTGATGTTATTATAAATATGGTACAACCATATTCAGTATTCTATCCACCCTTTGAATAACATGTCACCATACGTGCGTACGTACGGCTTACCGTCTCCACGTCGTGGTGTAATTGTTATTCAATATATTATTATTTGGATGGGTATAATAATGATGTGTAACTCATGTAAATAATAAATATAACATGTTAATGATTCTGTATATATGATATACCATCCATTTATATATTATTTTAATATCAAAAGAATGATATTGTCGCTCGTGCATACGTACGGACTACCGTCTCCACGAACGCGATGAGATTCATTCTCCATCGTATCCATTCAAGTATAATTATCATTTGATAATTTAAAAATGATGTTTAAGGACTTGATATCATTCTGGATATGAATAATATACAACCTATCCTTTACAAACATGTCTTACGTAACAAAACATATAAAAGAAAACAAGTAAGTTAACACCCGAAACGACGATAATTCTAAGATATTATTAACAAATCAATGTTAAAAGATCATATATGATATCATATTAATATATATGATTCTTTTATAATTTAATAACAATTATTTCACCATTATACAGGAGGTTAACCTACCCCAACCAAGGAAAAGTACAAGGTAAGGGTTATTTCACAATCTCTTCATTATCCGAGGTTGTTTATTTGTAATAATCTACTGGGATCTCTTTATCATCCACATCCATGTTTCTTAAAAATGTATTTCAAAACATTTTTATTATTTACAAGAATATGGGTTAAAGTCATTTATACCCTTGTTTGACTTTTTATAAGAGGTTTATAAAGGAATCTTTCCGTCGTTTTCAAAACAAGGTCATTTTTAACCTTTTCGACAGAATTAAGGTAAGAACGTTTTTTTTAAACTTATACGGAGGGTGCGGCTAATTTCCACCGTTATAAAATCTTCAAAACTTCCCTTAAAATCTTATAAGAATATTTTCAAAGAAAATGTGTTATTTTATATGGATCTTAAATGATTTCAAAATAAAAAGAGATATTTCTTTAAAAAGAATTTTGATTTCATCTATGTCAACATCCTTTGATGGATTTTACGCTTATTTGAATTTGATCTATTGTGATACAAAACTTCTATATTGTATTGAAGGTTTTGTGATATGTTTGACTGTGAATGTGCTATTTTTATACCATTCATAGTTTATGGTGAAATTATTGACATTTCGTATGCTAGTTTTAATACGAATGTTTATGTTATGTTTAAACCTTTTCATATGGGAATGAATTGGACTTAGTAAGTGACGGGTGGAGCCCGCTATAGCTCCTCGGTGCATCGGTAGGTCTCATGAGACAAACTAGTGTCTTGGCACAAGGCCTTGACAAAATATTATTTGTAGTCTTGGCACGAGGCCTTGACTATGTGGTTATGATAGTCTGGCATTATGCATTCCAACATTATGAAAGTGGTTATTGATTTTTGCATGTGATTATTCGATTAGTAGAATATCCCTGTGAATAAGTAAATGGCATTATTTCATTTTATTTATGCCATACCATGTTGAAAGTTCATGTTTGAAAGGCTTTTGTTTTAGTTATACATTGCCTTAAAAGTTTATTCTTATTTATGAAAGTTTCCGCTATTTTGTTATCCTTACTGGGCATTTGAGCTCACCCCTTTTATATGTTTTATTTTTCCCAGGAAGTGAAGAAGTAAATTATGAATGACCTGCATGGATATTATGTGGGGATATGAGTGTGGATTATGGAGACATTATGTTGTTGTAGTAGTTTTTCATTTTATGATGTAATGTAAAACCTATGAATATATCTAGTGTTTCCAAGGCTACTAAACCAGTCGGTCTTTCGAGATTTGATCTTTCTTGTGATCATGCCAATGTTACGAAGTAATGCACCGACTCTGGGTAGCTGGGGTCGGGGCGTTACACTAAATATTAAGTGGTACTATTCTTGTAGCTTCTACATTGGACAGTGCCTTATTTGATACTAGTGAATCTCATTCCTTTAGTTCTAAGCAACATTATAATGATTTTATTATGGAGTTTGAGTTCATGAATGGGGTGTTAATGATTGATACAACATTGGGAGTACGATATTTGCACATCTTATTGTGAAAAGGTGGTTCACTTAATATTGGTGAGTATCATTTTCTATGGGATCTCAATATTCTTAACATGTAAAACTTTGAACAAATTCTTTGTAATTAATAGTTAGTATAATACTAAGACCTTATACATTTTTACTGGATGAGAGTGACACTTATTCCTTATAAGGGTGAAATATACATTCCCTAGGGAGAGTGGGACATCTAGTCAACATGAGTAGGGAAAATTCATTAGAAGCTAGGAGAGATCACAACCCAAGGTTATAGTATATTTCTAGATGATGAAGGTGTAAATAGAGGCCTCATTCCACCAGTAGTCGATAGATTTCTATTTTTTTATAAGAAGAGTTATCAGGGATTCCCAACAATAGATATGTGGCATTTACTATTGAGATCATGATAAGAGCTAAATGAGTTTCTATTCCACCATAAAAAATGGCACTGAAAGAGCTTCAAGAGTTCAATAATCAACTGGAGAAGTGGATGGATTAGGGATTTATCCATTGGAGTACACCACATTGAGGATTACCTATGTTTTTTGAAAAGAATTATGATATGATATTTCACTTATGTATTGATTACTAGATGTTAAACCACATGATAATGAAGAACCTTTATACTCTTATGTGAATTGAAAAGCTATCTGACTAGTTAAGGGTGTCTTTTATTTCTTCCAAGATTGAAATGATATTAGAATATACTCAGTTGAGAGTTTGAACTTATAATATATCGAGGAAAACTTTTAGATTCATGTATTACCTATATGAGTTCTTTATAATGCTATTTGCGTTTAAAAACTCAGCAATAGTGTTTATGTACTTGATGAAAAAAACCATCAATCCATACCTATATCATTTTGTGGTTGTATTCATGGATGAATTATTATTGTACTACAAGAATCATGATGATCATTCCAAAAATCCTGAAATAATCCCAAGTACATGAAAAGAGAATTGGTTATATTCCATGATATCTAAGTGTTAGTTTTGGGATTTATCAAGTACACTTCTTGGGTCACATCATCTCGAAGGATGGATTTTTAGTGGACCCAGAGAACATTCATGCTATTTTTTATTGGGAGAAACCCAATAACGTTTTTTATATATGTATATTTTTGGGGTTGGCTGTATATTTTTGGAGATTCATCTAGGAATTTTTTTAATTGCGGGGCCATTTTTGGGCTTGACCAGTAAAAGGATAATGTTTTAATATTTGGAATCATGTAAGAATTATTTCTAGGAGATGAAGAAGTGCTTCACATCAGCACAAATATTTATTTGACATATTCGAGGGGAGGAGTACAAAGTTTTTTTTAACACTTATGTGATTGCACTCATATCTGTATTGATTTAGGGAGATCAATTTGTGGGGTACAAGTATCAAAATATTAGATTATATATATAGAATCACCCTACTAATAGTCTTTATTGGATTAAGAAGTTTATTATTTAATTAGTTTGAGGAATTAAATGTTGGATGGAAATGTTTGTGTGTATACAAACCAAAAGATCATAATGTATACCTTTGCATGGTGATATTTTAATCGTCTACATCAGAGATGGGTTGAGTATATATATTATTTGATTTCAAACTAGCATACATGCATAAGAGAGGAAAAAGTATTGGTGATTCATTGAGAAGGGAAACTCAGACATAGACTGTTCCTGAGTTTAATGCTTAGTGAAAGATGACTACCCTACTAGCGGTGATGTATATGCTATTATAAGAGATTTAGATCAGATGAATCTACTATTAGTTTAAATGGGGTCTTTAATTTTGATATGGATAAGAGACAGGTTGTATATGGATATAAAATTTTTATCTTTGAGGGAAATCCATGAATTATGTGAGACACATTCAGACTAGTTGATATATTATGATGAGATATTCTACATGAAGAATCAAGTTGTAGTGCATTCTAGTATGCCGTAGTAATTGATATGGGAAGTTCATACCTCATAGTGTGTTTTACATCCAAGTGTGACCAAAATGTACCATGACATATGACTAAAGTTTTCATGGACAATCATGAAAAAGAAGATTGCTAGGTTTTTTGGCATGATGATACACATATATTCTAGTGAAGATAGAGCATCAAATACCTATATTTTTGCTATATTCATTTCAAATTATAGTGTAGAAGTTGGATGATGAGACCATGAATATTGTGGTGGGTCGCCAAAGGTTTCATTAGAAGAAGGATTTCATTTTGTTTTTGTGGAATGACTAATGAATGTCGAAAAATTATTGTATATATGGGAGACTTTATCAATGGAGAATATAGGATAAATTTATGTTAAAAAGATAGTCTATTTTCATGGGGTATAATGGAAAATAGTTTTTTATCATGAATCATAATTCACTTCATGATTCTGGAGGTGATTAAAGAATGTTCTTGGTACGTAGGTTTTTTTATTATGGCCTTTCCCCAAAAGACAAATGGTTATTCAGATAATACAATATAAGTGATTGAGTATATAATGTGAGCATGTGTTCTATACATTAGTGGATATTAGGAGAAACAACTAGCATAGGTGTATATTTTATATATATATGATTTATCAAGGTAGTATTCATATAGAGCCATTCATGGATCTTTATATTAGGCTAGGAATATCTCCATTATTTTTTATATAGTACGTTAAGTCAGAGTTGTTGGGACCGAGTCTCATCAATGATACATCAAACCAGTTTCAGTTGTCTCATAAGTATATGGATATAGACCAGATTAGATAGATGTTATAGGATGATAGATGTTAGTGAACCCCTTTTTTTACAGAGGTTTATTGTGTTTTCCATCGAGTTCCAATGAGGTTGTGTCAAAATGGGGTAAATATATAGTAAAAGAGGGCACTCAGATTCATTGAAAAGTTTGAGGTTGTGGATAGAATCAAGTTGGGAGAAAATTGATTAGCTCTTTTACATAAATACAGTGATATACACAACATTTTTCATGTATCAAAACTATAAATATATCACCACGACCCTTCTCTTGTGGTCGATGTAGATAATGTTTACCTTGATATAGTTTAATACTTTAATAAACTTCCAATATGAGTGTGGGATCATAATGAGAATGTTTTTTGGGGAATGAATGTGAATATAGTACACGTGTTTTGGAAACATGGGCATGTATAAAAGGATTCAAGGGAAAGAGAAGCATATATGAGGGCTCAATGGCCTAATATTTTTTACTCATAATCTTATTGATTCTTGGGAGTGAAACACAAGGATGATTTTTTATAAGGTGGGAATATTTTATTATCTTAAACATTTCTGTAATTTCTTTGGGCTCATTTGTACGAACTATTTTACCTATTTTTTGTAATTTTTTGTATTTACATTGTGGTAGTTTTTTGGTCAAAATTTCAAAAAAATGGACGAAATAGGACATTGCATGGTTGGTTCACTATTTTCCCTAAGCATAGCCCCATGCACAAAAAAACTATGGAACACTAGACTGAAGGGAATTACACAGTTGGAGAACGTTTTTCTAAACTATGTGTCCTCTTAAGGCTAATCATGCACCCCTATAAAATTGGCACACATTTTTGACACACAATTAGGGAAAATATTTTAAACCTAATTCATAAACCTTTCTCAACATTTTAAATCACCTAAAAATTGGATTTTTAATTACCCGAACCTCCATTTTAATTCTTTATTATCATCAGCCTAAATATTATGATTTTTGAGGATTTTTGAGCCTCTTAGAAAGAATAAAAGCATTTCCAAACTCTATTCTTCAAAGTTTTAGGCTCAGACAGAATATCCACACCTCTCCCCATATGATAATTCTACCTTGGGTACTTTTCCATTCACCTTACATTCTTCTCACATTCTATAAAGGTTTTGTTCATCCTTTTTTGTGGATTCTTGATTTGCATTTGTGGATCTCGATCTAGGATTGAAGATATAGATATATATTTGATATATATTGATTAATTTTATCTTGATTTTGGGTTTTATATTTGGATCTAATTATACATCATTGTAATAGTAAACTTTTGGGTATTTCAATTGGGTGATCGTTCGTCAACAAATATAGGTAGGTGTTATAACAATAAAATCCCATAGTTGTGATATTTATCATGTGTACGCAATTTTTTTAATTTCTAGTGTTGCTAGGAAATTAAATTTATTAATTGAATTAATTAATTTTGTTAATTAATTAATGAGGGAATTGTGAAATTACAGGACTGGAGACATTTTATTTTCTACTTAATTATGATATCTGACAATTGTGATTTGATTAATTAGTAATGGATTTAATTAGGGTATATTTATTTTGTTGATTTGAGTAATTAATTGGTTTAAAAATTAGAGGATAATGGGAATGTGAATTGAATAATTAATTGATTAATAAATTATGGGGTTATTTGTAGGTGTATTTTATATTAATTAATTAAAAAATTAATTAAGGGAATTTTTTTGATTAATTAATTGTATAGTTAATTAATATGATTGAGAAGATTAATTAACTATTTAGTTAATCGATGACTATGAGAAGAATAATTAATTATTTAGTTAATTAATAATATTGAGGAGATTGATTTTTTGATGAGTTATTTAAGAATATTGAAATGATTAAATAATTTTTGAGTTAATTATTGATATTGAGAAGATTAATTTATTATTGAGAAAAATAATGAGATTGAGAAGATTAATTCATTGTTGAGTTAATTAATAAGATTGAGAAGATCAATTAATTGATGAGTTAATTAATGAGATTAATAAGATTAATAAATTTTTGAGGTAATTAATGAGATTGAGATAGTTAATTAATTGATGAATTAATTAATGAAATGATGTATGGTAATAATGAAATTCATATGAGAATTGAGATCCAGATTAGTAACTATGACATTATGAGATTAAGATGATATAGAATGATAACCGTTTCATTATAGAACATAAAATCCATTAAGTATTATTCAAACTCTGATTTTGGCCGACGTATTTATTGAGTTTCAAGTTTCTATGGAATACTAGATGATTATGTGGTAAAATAATGAATAATTGACAATATCATCACTATATACTTAAACAATATTCTGATTTATTTGTACAATGACATAAACTATTGTGGACTAGATAATGATTTATTCACTATTGTTTGTGGCCTACAGAGTTGTTCTAATACCCTAGTTAGGAAGCCTGATCATTACCCAAATAAATTTCATGGTTTCAGGAGAGGTTAGAAAAAGGTTATGTTCTTAATGGCTGAGTTAGGAATGGGTCATGGATGAGGGAACCAAAATTGGTTCATGATATTCTTCGGAGTTGTTACTGTATTTATTTTGATTTTTCATATTAATAATGGACACATATCTAGCATGGTAAATCCATTATTTAGTTTTGATAAAATATTTTTAATTTTGGTTATATTGAGATATTGGTATTATTCTTGTTATGATATCATTTGGTAATTTATTTTCTAGTATCTATTTATTTTTTATTGTTGATTACTCAGATAAAATATTTTATAGTATCCCCATAACTAATATTATAACCTCATTTCTAGTCGGAAGCTTATGGCATATGGGGATACATGATTGATTCCATTTGAATGATCAGCTCAGGGCACCAGTGTGTTTCCCCCAGGCTAGGATGTTACATTATCCCTTACATAGAATTTGTGATTACCCTTATTTTTAATTCTTTCTTATATAATACATGATATTTACTATGATTCAAATTCATTGATATATTGGTTGGAGTAATGTTATTCTATAAAATTATGTTGTAATTTTTGTTTTCAAATGACAAATGTTAATCAATCATGTATCAAGTTTACAAGGACTACTAAACAATTCTGTAATTTAGGATGAAATTACTTGTATGTATACTGATGTAACAAAGAATAAATTTACACTGGGATACTGGGCTTGGTGTTTCTATTATTGGTATTAGAGTAATTCTGATAAAAACCTTAAGAACTAGATTTAAGGAAATATATGTTAAGGATCATTATTATTTGATAAAACTTTATGATAAGTATCAAAGAATTTCCCAATTACTTGAAAAGGTAGATATTATGTGATTCTCCTAATACATATATCTTTTTTGGATACTACAAGTGGATATAGATCTGGAACAAATGTACCTAATTAAAATAAATCTTAAAAGGGACCATTTGGATTGGCCATATTATTACCCGATTCACAATAATAGGTAATATTATGTACATGGTTTTAATATTTGGTGGGGAGATGTGTAGGATACATCTGATTTTTATTACAAACACTTTTGATGGATTTAAATTGATAAAAACAATTGATGGCCCAGGTTAAACATAAGGTGTATTATATTGAAAATAATGTGTTACAAAGAAGTGGGAAAATATTTTTTGTGTGAAAAATATGGGCATAATGTAATTAATTGTCGAGGAAAAATTAAGAGGTTGACTGAATAAAATAAATCTCATCATGAGAATCCACATAGAGTTCATTGTCTTAAATTTAAGGGACATTGAAGTTATTTGAGTTAATACAAGCATTTAAAAGGAAAAATATAGACTGATGGAGGACCTATGAGGAAATAAAACTAAATAAATACTTACATATTGGAATTCAAAAACATAAATTTTAATACTATTATTTCAAATGATATTTTGGTTATATATACCATGAGAATTATTTGAATTTTTTGTTAATAATATATGTCTAAATTACAATAAGTGATATGGAAACAGTCATGGTTAAATGAGTATAATATTAATCATATATTCAGAGTCATATACACCACTTTTTGGTTTTTATGTGATTGGTGTCTACCAAGATTAGGTACATTTTGTAAAAATTTATGGAATGTATTAATTTATTAGAAAATTTATTTGATAAATAGTTCATTTACATTTCTTATACATATTTTGTATGGTATTCAATATCCTTTATGGATAATTTTATTATCAATTACATTATATTCATAGTCAAAGCATATTAGTATAAGTTGAGAAAAAATAAAATATTATATCAAAAACATTATCAACAAGTTTATTTTATGATTAGTTTTATATCAAGGATATCCATTATTTTGTTTTGGGATCTATATAGGAATTATGTTAATATAGTTTATAAAAATAAAAACATGTATATCAGGTGAAAACCCAGCTCATCCGAAAAGGACACATGACATAAACCCCTGGTCGAAAGGTGATCTATGTTTGTGTGATGTCCTGGTTAATATTTAATATTTATAGGTATAACATTTCAAAAAATATATGTTAATTCTAAACTAATAGTGTTACTTTGAGTTTAGAGATTAATGTATCGTATTGGATAACATGTGGTAACTATATTAGTTTTTGAAAATATTTAATGGCAGAGGGAATGTATTGAAACACTATTAGGTATCTTAAGATGCTTTAAAAGTGAATTTATTTCCTCCAGAATAAAAAATAATAATTTTTTGATATTCATTTATTATAATAATTAATGAATTAGAAATAGATGATTGAAATACAAATGTATGAAATTATTCTTAATATATATAAACATATCATGTATGAATATATCATTTTATTATTTTTTAATAATATAATTCCTCAAATGAAGAAAATAGTTCTTCAAACATAAATTTTATTATATCACATTTATATTGAATAAATTAGATGGTCTTTTAAATCATCCCTAATTTATGGTTTTGTGCCCATTCTCATTCCATTGATCATTATAATAATTTTTATCAATGTATACTATCACTCTCTATAAATAATTATTATTTTATTTTTTCCCATATCTTTACTATCCACCAATGTTCTCCTACTTATAAACATAGTTTTGTGTTAACAAATATGTAATTGGTACTCCCCTTTATATTTTATTATAAATTTGTTTTATTAAGAATTTTATGTTTTTGGTTTTTCATCAATGCTATTTCAAAATTTTAGAACTTGGATAATCAAGATCATGTTCTAATTTATTGCATTAAATTTATTTAATGTGCAAAGAATGTAACACCATGAAATTTTAAAACAAGGACATTCTATTTGATAGCATGAATGAAACACTAAACTAAGTGTGGAAGTTAATATAACATTATGAGACCATATGATATATTTATTTGTAGACACATTAAATATATTTAATTTATTTAATTATATGCAACACTGAGTTTATCATGTGTTACAGACAACAAATAGCCTCTTTGATTTCTCCTGTGAAACGTAAGACTGAGTTTTACTGAACAATAATATAATATTAAAATATTATTAATTAGTATAATAGTTAAAAACATAAAATTAAATGATCCGATATGATTAGGATTAACTAAATTAATAAAATATATAGTTTAAACAAGTTTATTAGTTTTTATATTGATCGTAAAAAATAAGAATCATTTAAAATAAAATCAATGGTTTTCTAAAAGACTGTGTTTTTCAAAATGTAGGATTGGTTTCACATTCCATTAATATTTAAAATTAATAATTAACCCATTTAGAAAATTTATTTTAAAAAATAAATTTACTTTTTTAAATCTAAATACATAAAATATCCTATGTTGAATTTATGTAATTTTTCTGAAATGTTTCTTTTTTTCATGAATAATGAAAAATACTAAATTTAAACTTAATGATTTATTTATGTATATATAATTAGTAAAGAAAATTTATATTAAAAATTGGTTTTAAAGTAAAATTATTTTAATTTTAAAAATATTTATCCAAATTTAGACATTGTAATCTTTTTAATATTTAATTTTGATATAAAAACTTTATAGCATTTTATCATTGTCACTTTAAAACCGGCTTTTTAATCATGTTTCTGGGAGTAATTATAAAATAAATTTTCCCCATTAGGTGAATTTAATTTGAAAAAAAAGGATTCAATTTATATAATTAGATTATTTTATAATTTCTAATAAGGTCAAATGACTTTTTATCCATACTGAATAGTAAATGCAGTAAGAAAATATTTATCCCGATTAAGGAAAAAATGGGGTAACTGGGGGTTAAAATAAAAGATAATGGCAAGAATTACATATAAAATTTAATAAAAACTATTATATGGCCATATATAGACCCTTATAATCAATAATACTCTATATTAATCAATTTTTAACCCCTGTGATATATGAAAAACGTGGGCTCTCAAATCATTAAAACAATATGTAGTGTGTCCTCTCAACCACATTTAAAAGGCCACCCCTCTCCTCTATTTTTCACAAATTTATTTTCAAAAAATAAATCTCTAAAACACTTCCAAATTTAACTCCCCTAATAATTAAATCCTCTTATTTTTTATAAACACAACCTAGGAAGTATTTAGTGAAAACCTAAGGAGGATACCGAAACAAGACTTACTGTTCTTCCATGAGCATATACATTTTATTTTTCCTTTACATATCTAAAAAACTATTAATAAAAAATGATTACATAGTAACCCTAGTATCTTCTATATACTTGGATGTTTTTATAATAATTTAATGACCTCATCATATCTCCACTTCAATCAAATGGTTTTTAAAATCATTGTTCATCTAAGCGATGTTCTAACACCTCATGTACCGATGTTGTCCATTTCTCTATTTTCACATATGATGGTTGGGTTTGATGATAGATATAAAGTATATATATCATATTTATGTAAAATTAAAACATCAATAAAAACTATATCATATATTTTTTTCATTACATTCCTTCGGAGATATGATAATTTCACAAGTGTCTTCCAAGGACTACCGCCTCATGATGTGATGTGATTGTCCTTTCACTAGCACCTCAAATAGAAAGAGATAAAGAGATATTAAATGATTAAATGTTATAAAAATTAAATTATAATGATATTTAGGGAATATTTTTCATAATTAAAGGAATTTATATATCAATTTATTTAATTCATTTTAACTCACATAAAGATGATAACATTATTCGTGTTTTTTCTGAACAACCACCTTCATTATGATATGTTACACTATTTTAATCACAATGAAACAGGTATGATGTATATATAAATAAGTATATTATATGGTATATAAGATATTATGGAAAATATTTAATGTTAAAATATAACTTACCTCCTTTCCATAATGATCATTGAAAAATGGACATGTTACTCATTGAAACGTATAACCCTCAATCTATGTGATCGTAACGTACCTCTCTTTCCAAAAACATCATACATGTTTTTTTTAATATAAATTTATTTAAAAAATATGATAAATATTTCGTAATAATTTTTATATATGTGGAAGTACTATATAATACGAAAAAAGAACCATATCATTCTTGATGAATCATGAATGAGAATGTAGGGAAATTAACACAAGAAACAATCAAAATAATTAATGATTATTAATAAATAGGTAATAATATGTTATAAAATGTTCATATATGTTATTATAAGTAGTAATATTTTTCATTGATATGTTAATAAAAAATTTAGAAAAGTTTATTGTAGGATAAATAATATTCAACCAAAAGCAAGCCTAAGGTAACAGATTTCATCTCAATTTTATTTCATGGACACATATTGTAATGTTATGAACCTAATATCATTTATATAGTATATATTATTCTAATTTGGAATATAATTTTATTATTAATTAATATTTCATTTTATATGGAGTTTAAATTGGAATTATTAAGTCTATTACTATTTTAATTTAGAGATAATATGTGGTAACTAATTTCCAAACTCAATTTATTTTCAATTGGTTATACTAATTTCTCATTTTCATTAATATTATAATAAAATTTGTATAAATATATTTTATAATTATTTTAAGTTTTAATAGATTTATTTATTATTTTAGTTAAGACACATAATCGATTCATTTTATAATTCTAACTAAAACATTATGATATTTGCAATGGTTTGCGTCACAATTTCATTTTAATCAGGATAGTTTTCACATGAATTTAATATGAAGAAAATTATTCAATCAATTATTGATAAATCATTTCATATTCATCAAATCATATTTTAAATGAAATTTTTCATGTAATAGTATTGTTCTTATACTATTTGGTACTTAAATTAATTGGGAATATATTATAACAATATTTGACCTCATTTCCCTCATTGGTATGAAATGTACTTTCATTAAAAACAATACTATATAAATTTTATTTGAAATTTTCTATCATTTTAAAATTAATTTATAGAATGAATTTTCTTATATTTTTAATCATTACTTTTTTCAATATAATATTATTTCATTTTCAAAGAAATTCTCAATATGAGGGAGGAGATTCAATGTGCTAATAAACACAAATGGAATGTATTTGGTTGATTATCCCCAGACCATAGGTCCCATTTTGTTTAATCACATTTACACTTCTTATAAAATGATGATTCATTTATTAAAACACTAATATAGTGCTTATTTGTAATCATTTAATTTATTTTATTTAAATTATATCCCTTTGAAAATATTTTTTTGATATTATCTTTTTAAAGATAAAATAGCTTCATTGGTAAGTTTCTTTAAATTATCCCTTTTTTATTTCTATTTTTTGAGTCATTTTTATTTATATTTATTCTATATTAAATCCAAAAAAATGAATAAATAAAAAATATATTATAAATATAATATATAAAATCAACTTTAAGAATTCAGGAATGCGATTATTAGTAGAGATTTTACAATATCCTCATTGGCACATGAAACTAACTATTATCAAGAAATGAAAAATTTGAACAAATTTGGGGTATATAGAATTTTTATGGTTTATATATTTAGACAAAATCGTAATTATATTAATATGTTATATAATTAAGAATTAAATAGTTTAGGAAACTAGAATATTAAATGAAATTGAGAAATTAGATAGTGGAATAGAAAAACGATATTGAATCACACTATTACCTCCTCATTGAAGGTTGTTTCTTTTATATAGGTATAAAGTCACAAGTGATCAAGTTTGGGTGACACTATAATATCCCTATGGTTCTAAAAATAGATAGGAGGAGGAAATTTAAAGAATATTTGGAATAAAATATTGTATTTTAATAGATTTCTTAACAGAAGGGAGCTAAGGTATTTATAGTTATAGGGGTAATATTTATGATAATATATTGAAAACAATATTTTCCAGTGAATTATATTTAGTGGGGTTATTTCAGGAAATTATAAATCAACATTAAAGAAAAATATATGATATTAGAGAATAAAAAAACCTTATTAAATTAATTCATTATTGTAAATAAAAGGAAATAAGAATGATGAATAATTATTTTCAAAATGAAATACATTACATTTTTTGGCATTAAAAATCACATTCATGGTTTAGTAATTATGTTTACAATTAGAAAATTAATAATTATATACATTATTTATCTATGGATATCAATAATTTGTGATTTATTAAGTCATTACTATATCATTGAAATATTAAAAAATGTGTGATATTTAAAAAATTATACTTTATTACTCATGATAAAATTTATTTTACTTTTAAAATTACAGAAAATTTATTTTTTTACAATTTTAACTAACACATTAAAAATTAGAAATAATTTTATGAAAATATTTTTGTACCATTGTTAATTTCCATTAATATCCTAAAAAATATTGTTCTAATAAAATATTTTAAAAAATAAATTTTCAGTAATAATAAAATCTATTTCCATGTGTTTTGATATTATTAATTATATTATAGATTTATAATAGTAAAAGTAAATAAATTATTTAATGGTAAATGTTATTTACATGTAATTAAATTCTTTTTATGTCAAAATTCTAATGGTTAGATAACTATTCTTAATGGTATGGTTACTATTCAATATGGTCATTTTATAATTCCAATAGTCTTGTTAGATTTATAAATCATATAAATTTCCTATATATCATTTAATTAATCATTAAATTTAACATATATAATGGTTTTATGATCATTATTTTTGAAATGTTTATCACCTGAGAATTGTTTTGTTTCTTTTTTACTGTATTATTCAAATGTTTGATATTATAGGCGATCAAAATTAACATAATTTTCATCTTCTGGTTTTTTATATAATTACTTTTTAATTGAAAAAAAAATTATTTTTTAATGGGTATATTTATTCTCAAAATATAATTTTATGAATTTATAAAATAATGTTTTATGTGTTTTTAATATTTTTTGTGTATATATAGTATATTATAATATAAAAAATGACACACATGATTAGTTATAAGTAAAGTTATTTATTTTAAATTCTATTTAATTTCAATAGAAATTCTTTTGTATATTTAATAGATTTTCCAGTTGATATACCTATTATATTTTTCAATGGAGGAATGAGTTATTATTTAGGTCTTTTTATTGGAATCATGTATTTTCATGGAACAATTTCTTATGGTGAAATGTGTTCTCATATCCTAACGGTCTGGGAAGTTATGAAATCATGATTTTATATTTACTACCCTTTTTCTATAGTATACAACAATTTTTTTCTCCTGGTTGTTATAGGGACACTATCACTTTGATGAAGACATTATGGTCTTCACTAGTCATACGAGTTTGATATATATTTCATCTCCAAGTGATTTAATTCTGAAATTTTTTATGGGTTTTGTAGTTCTTGAAGGGATACGACTTTATGGTCTCCTATAAAAGAAAAATGTTGAATCCAATAGTAGATTCACATGGTAGAAAATCATATAGATATACTATTCATTTTTAAAAGGGATTAATGTAATATGATGGTGGTGATTTCTATAGTAATTATGTATGTGGTTAAGGATAGTGTATGATGGTGTATTTATTAAATTATATTTCACTCATAGTTCATGTAGTGGTTATATGAATCTTAATAGGGAGATTCTGATATAGCTATTATTGATGGTCATTTTGTTTATAGATATTCCCCAGAGAGATAGTATAAGGATGATCAATAATGGGTGTTCAATTAAGGGATTTTTTGGGTCATTAGTAGTTTTCATGGTGCTTCTCCCTTAGTTTCATAACACAATATTAAAGAAGAAATCCTTCTATGAAATAGATGTTTCATGACCTTAAAAGTGCATTTTTCATTCTAAGAATGAAAATCCCAGTCACAAATTTCATGACTCAATGTTTAGTATGGTGGAAGGTGATTACTCAACATCAACTCAATTTTGGTTAGTCTTAAACATTTTTATAGGTGCTTCTCTTGGTATACAAAATTATAGGCCCCCATTACCCCTATTATTTTTATTAACCCTTATTTCCCATTATTTAGTATGGGGCCTTCTTATTTAAAAAATAAAATATGATTAATGGTCTCAATTTTGGTTTAATATAATCATTGTTTATTTCTCTATGGAAGTGAAAGGATTTATAGATGTATTATTTTACTATTTTACCTCAAATATTTGGTGAAAATGTGGCAATCATGGTGATCATAGAATAATTTATGTTGTTACATTTCTTTTATATGAACAAAGATCTATGTGAGATGGTTGTTTTTACCTATCAATATATATATTAGTTTTGGGAGGCATTATACTGTTTATAAATGTTAATTTTTTTGATAAAGATCCCTATTTTACCACATGTTCATAGAGACTTCATCGGTGTGTTTTGAATCCTATTTATACATTAACATTGTATTTATATCATAGATTAAAAGTCATATGAAGTAGATCATTGAGAATTCATTAGGCTTGACATGTTTCTATGATCTATAGTTTTTTGTTTTTTTTTGTGATACATTTACCAATGATTGAGTTTTCTTATAATAATACCTTAACATCATCCATTGGATTTAATTTATTCAATGAATTTTTGGGGAGACCTTGTATATAATTATTTTATAGAACTAAGTTTAGTTCATAAATTTTTCTTGGATAGAAAATTATGTTTTTTATAATAGATGATGTTTTTTAAATTCATGGGTGGATAATGATATGTCATGATCCATGGAATGATTCTGATTATCATAGGGGAAGAAATTTAGAGTTTAGTATCAGCGATCATGTGTTTTTAATTGTTTATTATGAGTGATGGAAGTCAAGTCTCTATCATTATATTATGAATAATCCTTGAGTCATTTTTCTTTTTAGTGCGTTAAAGTTAATTATTGAGGTTGTGTATTAGTTGATGCTTCCCATATAGATGTATTAGATGCCTGATCTTTTACATAATTCACATATTTGTTTATCATCCAAATGTCTCATGTCATTAATAAGGGTGAGATTGATATCAAGGATGATGTAGTGATTATGGAAGAAACTATTTAGATCTATGATCATCAAGAGATATTTTGTATGGGTATAAAATTTTATTATATCTGGTATTGCAGTGACATTGAAGTTTGGATGAGTTTAAATGGGAATTAGAGTTCAATACTCCAACTTAATACCATTAGGTTTTTTATGATTTATTCTCAATGAGAGGATATATATTAGTTATCTTTATAGATAATATGAGGTGATCAATTTGTTTTTATAATTTTAGTTTTTTTATATTTTTGTATGATGTGAACTTGTGTAAAATTGGGTTTTAACATAGGAAATTACTATGGCTATATCCTTTCTGACTCTGATGGTAGGTTGAATCCATTATCAGGATGAATATAGAGGATGTCATCATTGAAATATCTTATGATCAACAGTCCTGGGATGTTTGGAAAATGCCTATGATATATGCAAATGGTTATAACCCTTATCGAGGTAAACCCTCTTGCCATAGTTCATAACCATGGATATACGACATCAACCACCATTCTATGACCATGGACCCAATTATCTATGATTATAGTTCATTATTTTATATTTTTCATTAGAAAATGTAAATATATATATATATATATATATATATGGGATTTGATCCTAGTACATATTGTAAAATTCATCTAACACTCCACCACTAACCTATGATAAACTACATGTATAAATATATATACATATATATTTATATGTAATTATAGTTATTTGATTTTAATTAAATTTTGGGGGAACCTATAACCTATAGAGATGGTTGAAATGGTCCATGATCGTAATTATCCTTACAATGGTGTATAAACATAGTCAACATGGGTCACGGTTGTGGGAATTTCCATCCCCTTCCCATAGATATAATTTTTTATGAGAGTGTATTGGATAGGCCAAAAAAATGGAATTAGTATTGATCGTGGCTATAGTTGGTATATAATAATAATAAATAATGAATGTGGATATATGTCCACAGTCATACCCATTTTTTCAGTAGTGCTCAATTTTCTTTTGTAGATGAGAGGTTCTGTTTTATAGGTTTCTCCTTGGTTTCTTGGTTTGCTGGATAACATAAACATGTAGGGTATACTATTTACTTGTGAGATATATTATCATTTGGTAGGTAACTAATGTATCAATTTTGATATTTATAGACCCCTATAATAATATTTTTGGATATGAATGTTTTTATATAGTATTTAGAGGTAGCTCAGCTGGAGAGGATTAGTGTTTTAGATGGGTTTTTAGTTTACTACACTAATCCTAAAATATTGATGAAATGTTCTCCTATTTTCATTATCTGATACAGTGCGATAATGTCTTGATATTATGTGATATACTGTGGTAGTGAGGTTGAAATATGGTTTTAACAATTTTGACATGAAAAATTTTATATGTTTGTGGTTTATTATTAAGACTGTGAAATTATTTTTTATTACTCTTATTTAAAAATGATAAAACCATTATCACTGGTGTTTTGTGGTATGTATGTTACTATCAAGACGAAATGGTTCTACCTTTCCAAGATAATTGCACCATGTTTCATAGACTATGCCTTGAGGTTAGTCGTGAGATTATTATGTTTAAGTGATAATTATGAAAATTTTACCATGATTCTTGTGAGGACATGGGAATAATGACATGATTACCCATATTGTACTATAATTATCATTTTTGCGATCAATATAAATGTTAATTGACTGTGGGAATGGGGTAAAATATATTTGAGTGTTTTTTCATGATTCTATGATCTAGCCTATGTTGCATTGTGGTAATATATTTCATGTCGTGGAATAGTACCTATGTTTTATTATATATTCTTAGATCCACTAAAAATCATTTAATTTCATCCTTATACCCTCAAATAATATGGGGGTTTTAGATATTTTCATGTTGTTCCAAAGATAACATGAAGAATAGTAATATTTAAGACTTGAGAAACAATATCATTTCGATTCAATGTATGTTACTTTATTATTTTTCTTAATTCTTATTCTTATTATTGTATATTATCACATTAAAAGTTATGTTCTCCTAGTTATTAAATATATTATTTGAATTTTGGTTGATATTTAAAAGTAAATACCTTTTTTGAGATGTTGTTTTATTTCCATAGTCTCAAAATGTTATATCACATTAAATAAATTTCAATCGAATAATGCATGGTCGGCTTATATGATTCGGGTGGGGATTTTCATGTTGGTCTAGTGGATGTGGTGGATTTCATTTATGGAGGTTTTTTGGTAATATTTTTGAAAGGCGATGGGAGTATTGTTGTGGAATTTTACATGACCTAGAAGTGGTTTTTTACCAATTATTACATATGTGTTTCTTGTGATTTTCTTTTATTGGAGTAGAATTAGTCTTGTCATGGTAGAGTAAATTTATGTAAAGTTGTTGAATTTAAAAATTAATTTACATGAATTTGTTATGATGAATTGTAAATAATTAATTCATTAATGATTTTTCATATATTACACAAAAACTATTATTGAATAGATAGGGTTTAGTATAAATGAAAGGATAATATCCATATGTTTTAAATACTTTTTACATTATGGTTGAAATAGAATTAAAAAGAAAATTAGATGATGATATTTGAGTTTTAATTATTTAATATAGATAGGAAACTGTATATTGGTTTTCTATACTTGTAGTTGATGATTCGCTATTTTGTGGAGAGATATGAAATTTCAGTTTTGTGATATTGTTAAATATAGTGTCTTAGCATTATATAGTAACCATTAGTTCGGTTGTGAGATATTATATAAACATTAGGGATTTTTTAAAAGATACAGTCCATATATGATTATCAAAAAATAAGACATATGCCGTTTTGAGCCATTGGATTTTCAATATCTTCCCATCACCTTATTTATAGAGGATTTGGATAGATGACTTTCAACCGAAGACACCATCTACTCAAAAAATTGTATTCAATATTTACATATTAATTCTACGATGACATATGATTTTAATATTTTTATTTTTACAGGCTGTAATGACTCACACATAAGGATGAAATTCATATATGGTTTTTAATTAAATATGAGTCAAATTTTTCATGTATCTAGGTTCAAAGGACTTGTGATTATAACATGTGTATTTATCAATAAGATGTTCTCTATTAAGGTATCATTTATACATAAAAATATATATAATTTCTCTCAGTAATATTATATTGTGATGAGGATGTCTTGGTGATATGAATATGTTATGAGGTTATAGGTAGTATATCACGTATGCTTCATTGATCTAAAAATTATCATGTATGTCATATAGTGGAATGATACATTGACTGGATGGGAGATCTATGACATGTTATGTAAGTGTGGAGACTAACTAGTTCAGTGGGAAAATAGATATTGGTAACATTGTTAGTATAATTAATTTTGATATTATGATATATGTTCTTAAATATTTTATTTTGTGATTGTGTATTAGAATGTTTGAGAATATATTTTTTGTAGGTAGGTAATCATGCATATTCACTATTTCTTTACTAATACATTAGTATGACTCAACCATATTTACATGGGATGTTTTAGGGAAGATCATATAGAATATAACTGTATATATAACCCTGTGTAAAAATATATAATGATTAAAACATAGATTTGGTTATGAATATGGGCCTTACTATCTTATAGATGTTATTTATTGTTAGATGATGAATATGGATTTCTGTAATATTAGATTCCCATGCTATATTATTCCTCTATGAGTCTTTATTGTATTACATGAAATGCATTTGATATTATCTATATTTAAAATTATATTTATTTTATTGGTTGTTTTCTATAATTATTATGATTTTTATGAAAATTTATTTCATTTTTGGGGTTTCATACCCTATGTTATAGTCTCCATCCCATGGCCTCTTGGAGGAAGGCATCGTGGGTCACTTGCATTTTCACTGGCATCTCTAATGTTCTCTTGGGGGAACATTATGACCTTTATAGAATCTAAAATCACTAGATTTTATTTTATTTTCTATAGTAAGTATATCATTTACTCATCATGTATTTATTAATAATAATCATAAGAATAAATTAAATTGGAATAAGGTAGAAGAGTTTGAGGGAATAACCCCATTCAATTATCTTGAAATCATGTGAAAGTGATCCAATAAAAAAGTAGAGAATGATATTATCACTATGGTCATTTTTATTTCCAAAGTATCAGTTGTATGCCTACATTTCTACCTTGTTTGATGAATCTCAAGACCCCATTTGAAGAAAATGTTGTAAATTTGTATTAATTAAACCAAATATCAGGGATTATTGATCATACTATAGAAAAAATAAACCCAAAATTTAGAATATGATTCAACCTTAGTAATGGTAATGAGTTTTCACAACAAGATCCCATAAATCATAACCCTCGCCTCTATTCCAATTGAGTTACCTATCTCAACAAAGGGGCTAAAACCAAAAATGATAGAGTCATAACTATCACGCACGAGACCTACTTATCACATAACACTATATTGAGAAGATCCATCAGTATTTGTTTTTAGTCCCATCTTTTCTATATTTAAATGGACCACCAACACATGATTATTTATTTATAATATTTCAGAATTGAAAACCTCTCTTGGAATGAAATTCCATAGTGAGACCTAGGACTCCCCATTGGTGATAATATTACCGCTATCATCATTCAGGGATTTCATTACCATATAAAATAGTATAAAAGATTACCATTTAACATCTATATCCAAGTTATAGGCCTCCTAGATCACCCAAAACGTAGCTGTGAAAACAATTCTATGATACTTCACCTCCACATCAATTTTTTTAACACCCATGGAATGAGGATACTATGAAATCCGTTAAGGAGTTCTGATAAACAAACACAACCATGTCTTCCTTTTGAAGTTTCCAAATATTGTATGCCTAGTAAATTTTGAATAAAAATTAGCAAAGAAGATTAAATATTAGGATCATCACAATAGTATAAATGGGAATCCGTAAGAACTCTCTTTTGTGATCAAATTACTATCCATAGGATATTTATGTCTTCTAAAATGAAAAACAAAAAATTAATTTATTGTGGTTTGTTTTTTTACACAATATTCTTAGACCACTCATATACTCTTCAAATTAAATGAACTATATCAGGAATGTCGTAGCTACTGGAATACGTAGAGGTTGAACTAGTGATAATGATCCTGTCTGGATCATCATACATAAAATGTTGTTATATGTGATCCATTTTTTATCATTTAGCGTAACATAAACGAATCTAGGAAATATTATAGCTTCTTTGGTGGTAATGTCTAGATCATTGAAACCTAGTAAGAGGATATGATCACCTAACCAGTAATATATATTGTAACTAATATCCCCACAACCAAAAACACATCATGAATAATCTTAAAAAATATTTAGTTATGTGAAATAAAATCTTAGTGAAAAGTGGAATAAAATATTTAATAACAACTTTAATGGTTTGAGAAAATTATGAGTAAGATATAACTAACTAGTTCGTGGTATTTAGGATTATAATATGATTTTAGATACTGAAAATTTTCACCAAAAAATCCATAGAGAATTTCAAGGAGATAAAAGAGAATGGAATCAACGAAGAAAGAGTTTTCAGGTAAGATGATAAAGATTGAGAATGATATTAATGGAAAAATTCTACTAATGATGAATATGGATGGGGATTTCTTTGAAATATCATATCAATGAATGATGGTTGAGGAAATAGATGAAAATTTTATTTCAATTTTAGTTCAACATTGGTAATTTTATAAAAATAAAGATGTTTTGATGTACAAAAATTAAGAGTATTAGATAATGTTTTTTTCTAATTTTATAATAATGAAGATTAATTATTTTCTAAAATGTGTGTTAATTAAGATATATTCTAATCCAGGTATTTTCAATCAAAATTTTATTTTCATACCATTCCATGAAGGTTGATGAATAAAAGTAATCCTGGACATTCAATGGATAAAATATAATATTTGGTCCCTTATGTCCCATTTTCTTTGTATTATTATTGAGAAATGGGTAGAAAAAATAATAATATAAACCCAAAAAATAATATTTCTATTAAATGGGATATGAATCCTATTTAGTGAGAGTATATAATTAGGTAGAGTTTATGAGAAGAGTAATGTATTGAGTTCCATGTAAAATGTAGTTTGTAAGTGTGAATTAATTATTTCTATGTGAATTTACCCAATTAGTATCTAAGTATCACTTAGAGGGGAGGGGGTGAATCCGTGATATATTTTTATTTTATGTTTCCTTTATTTTTGAAACATCATTGGCATCTTGTTAAAGTGATCTTTCCCATCTAAATGCACACAACCATAGTAACAAAAGATTTACAATGTTCACTACTCAACAAGAGTAGCTACATCCTTGGTATGGTACGAAAATAATCTAATACCACATAATCCACTAAAAATCATTTATTATGGAATACAATTAGTAGGATATACCTTCACACTCATGTATCACTTCTTTTATAATCCTATAGTGTGTGTACACCCTCTTAGAACAAATAGGGTACTGCAATATCATTGTGCTTATTAACAAACATTCTTAAATCGTATCTTTGAAAATAAATCTTCTATTTCCTATCCAGAAGCTGATAGTCACTACCTAGACTTCATAATAATACTTAGTACTATAACCCAGTTATCTCTTGATCCACTTAAAATAACTTCTCACTTAATTTGGGTACTCAAATCTTCATCTCACAGAGCTCCTTTGTGAAGCTCCCAACTTCATAGAGCACTCTAGTTTGAAAAGACCTCTAGTTTGCAGAGCCTATTGGATCATAGAGATCACTATCTTGTAGATCACAAATTGGTAATTACAAAGTTCACTTCATTCTCAAAGATCATCAACTCACTTCAAAGTTCCTTCCCTTTGTGGAGCTTACTTCCTTTACAGAGCTCACTTTCTCTGTGAACCTTTTTCACAATTTGAGAGATCTAAAGTTATCATTTAGTCTCTCTACATTTCTAGAGGGGTAGGGGACTATTAATAGGAGATTAAATTGACTCTATAACCTTCCATCCATTTTATTTCAACATCATTACTAAATTTCATAGCTCGTAAATCCCACCAAAATTCACTCTATTTCGTGAAGCACTATTGTTATTTGGTAGATTCGTGAAGTTCATCAAAATAATGAAGCATTCCGAAAAATCATTTGCACTATTGTGATCTTCTCGAACTTTGAGCCACCATAATTCTACACTCACAATACTCTTCACCCTCGTAATTCTCTCTTTCAAATCTCATCAACTCAGCCATTCGTAAAGCTCATCGTAGTTTCATAGAACACTGTCAACTTTCTTTGTTTCTCTATGAAACACTCTTCATAATTTATATATTCGTGAACTTCATTACCCTACAATATTTTGATGATATCTTCAAGGAAATACACTTTTTTCAATGATATCTAGACTCCATATTTTTTACCACAAAAAATTGTCAAACACTGAAAAACTATACCACCTTAGACACCTACTTCTGCAAAACCAACCATTCTAATTGACAACATAGTTTCTTCTCATTTCCTTCATAAATCTTGCATCACATTCCCTCCAAAAAACTTATGATATTTCTAAAATAAATACTAGAAAAGAATTTTCATATTTAATGTGGAAAGTATTTTAATTTTCATGTATTTCCTCACCCACTTATACAATGTGAAGTGATTTCCTTTCATTTCAAACATCCATGACAACAAAAGACAATGCTTCATGCTCCAGAAACATCATCATCCAACTTGGTCCAAACACTTGGAGTGTGTTTGTGTGGATAATACTGTGAATGTCTATAACGTGTCTATTTTTTATGCATGTAAGGTGATTTTTGGAATATATATATACAAATTTTTCTATTTTAGATATGTTGAATATATGTTTTATAGAAAGTTTTGATGTGAATGTGAGTTTTTATTTCTGAAAAAATCATAATTAGTATTCAATATTTTTTACACCAAGAAACATATTCTTAAAATTATTGAGAAATGTTTTGTTAATAATTTTGAGGGTTATTTATATTCGTATAATAAAAAAATATAATGTTGGATGACTTTTGTGATTAAGGAGTTGTTTTGGATGTTTTTATTCCTAATATGATTCTTTTATTGATGAGTGATATTTTTGGTTGATTATGTTGAAGAGGTTTTAGATACATTTTTTACCTTATGATTAAAATAAATAACTCACATTAAAACTAATATAATTTCAGTTATATTAGGTGATTTGAAATGTGATCGGATGATAATTAATTTATTTTTAGATATATAGAAGAAGATATTGTTATTAGAATCTAATTAAGGTGGTTTCAAATGATAGACACTTAGTTATCATAAAATTAGGCTAAACTTTATTCCTTTAGACAATTTTTTTTGAATTTTATTGGTGGAATGGATAGTGTGTTACTCATTTTTATTTTATAATTTTATTTAAAATATTGGATTCCAGGGGGAAGTGTAGGGATGAATGAGGTTTTAAAAACACATATTCGAATAATATGAAGTTTCCAAAATCACCAATAAATGATCACTATTCATAGACATATAAAACATGTGTCATGTAAGTGATGAAATGATTATAGAAGAACATAACATACTATGTGTCAGTAACAATATTATAAGCTAAGAATTTATATTTTCTTGATGATGATTATATAAGTGGAAATAAATTGATTCCCACCATTTGGAAGTATCTATATGTTATTAATAATTTATTTTTGAAATTTGTGTAACAGTATCAATACCCAATGAAATGTTAGTACCTCATTGAGAAGTAGTGGAATGGAGAGAGATTATTGAGTAAAGGAGTTTCGCCCAAGTATTTGGAAATAATGAACATCTCTTTATAATTGTTTCTTGTGGGTATTATAAATCCTCTATGATTCTCAGAAAGGGATGTCATATTTACATACACAAAAAAAATTTGATTAAATTTGTTAGATAAATAATGTATAACATGCATGAATTAATGGCCTATAATTGGTTTCATTATCCTTAAAGGTTCATTTCATCATAGCTTATATAGGAATATCACTCAACCATTCATTTTCCATGTTTCTGATAGTAAATTTTTTTTATATAAAACTCATAACCTATTATTGCATGGGTTTTTTCCACACTATGATATGAAATAATCATACAATATGATTTTTTATGTGATTCGAGGAAGTTACATAGAATTAATTACCATACGTATTACACCACTAATAAAAGAATCCATTTGATCCTAAAGTGTCATATAACCTCATACATTCCACCCTATACATAAGATTCTATTTAAAATTAGTTAGAGACTAATTTGAAGTGTGGGGAGACCATTCCATTAGAATAAAGTGACAAAAATAATTGGTGTAATGGAATAAATTTTAAATGTTCAAATAAATACTATATAAAATAATAAAAATATAAGAATCAATAGAAAAAACACCCATTTTGTAATAATATTAAAATAAATAATTATATGTGAATTCAAAAAATACCCCATATATAGTTAATTAATGAACTAAAATAATAAAATGGTAAATTAATAAATGTCTTAGTAATTTAAAAAATTGTGAAGTCATTCCCAGTACCACCTTAGTCTACCAAATACCTCTTTTTTTCTACCCATTTTAGGATTCCTTACTTTTTTTGAATCCTTGTTCATGATATTTGTATGTATTGTGATTCACATGAAGGGCATGATTATAATCCCAATAAGACACCATTAATGGATTCTAAATATAACTGTAGTATATATAAATATATATACGTAGAGAAAATTTATGGAATATAAATTTATTTTTGAAAAAACAACTCATTAGGTTATTCTATGTTAATCAGTCCACACTGAACCCTACTCTTACATTATATGGCTCCATGAAATATAGTGATTTCAATATTTTCACATTACCTTTATAAGGATTCATATTTCTTTTACTGAATTGACCACCTCATTGATTGATATACATAGAACTAAAAAAATTAATATAAATCATCCTTTGGATAAATAAAAAGATAATGGATATCAAAAATATGATATGGGATGTGTTTCACAATTCATCCCATGACTCAAGAATTACATGGATTGATAGTCAAAATATAAACCAAATATCACATTGATATAAGAATTATAGTTATCACTGTGCTACACATGCATCTGCATTCTAATAAAATAAAAAGGCATAATTCTCACAGGGAAACACACTTATTAACATTTTATTACAATAAAACATAATTATATAAAATCAAAAAAATTGAATGACTTTAAACCAAATGTTTAACATAGTCCAATGGGAATGAATCACCACCTCTATCAATCCCCATGCACCCAAACACTATGGTCATTCCCAAATTATCCATATTAGTTTTCTAAGTAAATAAATTAAGAAGAAATGGATATCATGGGTTGAGATAGGTCTAGAATCCCGAATTAGGAACTACTATAATGAATTTACCTTTGATCGATAATGAAATGAAAATAATAGAGAAAAAAAACTTTTAATGGAATCCTCTCCCATATTCTAGGTCTCAAATAGAATGATTGGAAAGAAAGGAAATATAAAATTGGGTTTCCAATAAAACTAAAAAATTAATTTTAATTTCATTTAGAATGTGATGCCAATCCATTGAGTTATCTCATTTTCCAAATATTGAACACCCTTATATCATAAACTATGTTCCTATTTCAAAATACATTCATGGTGTGACATATAAAGAACATTTTCCATCCCCAAAAAGACAACTAGAATTACCTTCCTTGACATAATGAAGTTGAAAAAACGGTGTCAAAGTGTAAAATATTATCTATAGTAGCACCGTGTATAGTTTTGGCCTCTCTTATTTCAATTAAAAAACCTAAAAACTCTTAATAAACCCAAAAGGATAACTTAAATATTGACTCATATAAATTTGATTAAAATTAAACCATACCAGACCATAAAACATGTAATGCATTATAGACTCCCCCTACAATGTAATATTGTCATTGAAATGCATCAGTAAGGGTCCGAGTAAAATAACACCTCTACTAGGAATACACATATAAATACCACTAAAATATATTCTATTAGAGGTTTTTATTCTTACATAAATTCTAAATTAGTGGTAATTATCCCATCATAACATTTTTTGTCTTTTCTCCATAATATGTAATAGATATTACTAAAAAATGAATCTACCAACATATCAGCTAACTAAATATCAATTACATGTGTTGGGTTTAGATCATATTTAGAAATATATGAAATGGAAAACACAGAACTAATATAAATATTTCATGGAGTAATATCCGAGCATTAAGAGACTACTTCTAATCCATTTAACAATCTTGAATGGTCCAATAACTAATGGCTCAATATTCCCAATCATTATAATCATTAACACACCCATATTTGTGAAACTAAAAAATATATTATCATTTTATATAACTCTAATGTTCACCAACATTGATATGTATAATATCACTACATTTCATAAGTGGTAATGAACCGATTCCAAATGAAATAAACCAATCATAATATCCCTATACCAAACCCATTCCAATCAATGCTAACACACTTACTTCCATCCAACATATAATTTGATGACATGGTATACCATAGATATCATTAAGGTGATCCATATGAAATGAATCATGAATTATATTATTATATGAACACTCTACCAAATCCAAATATATAATCCCATGGTCTACTGAAATCATTCACACAATCTCTAAGATTATATTTTATAATTTGGATCATCTTATTAGATGATATGTATGATAATTTATGATACATTATACTCATCTTTAACAAATATCTTATATCCTTCTAAAGGAGTTCTAAAAACTAATATGTTACTCATGAATCATAATACAATACAATTCTCAAAGTTATACCATGAAACTATAAGTTCATTTAAACATATAATCTACCCAATTCATCTGCAATTTTATTTACTCATATATGAGAGAATTAGGTGGCTAAAATCAACTAATAACTTGAAACAAACAATTCATATCAATAAATTCTGTTCCTAGGTATCCCCATAATGAAATTCGTAGTCCCCTCATACCAAGTTCATATTTTATCTATTAGAGTATAAAATTACCGACTTGTTTAAGGATGTTCTACCTTTATGATTCGATATGTATGCAAATAATTGACAAATTTCATAACTTTTTTCCTTATACATATCTAATAGAAAATACATATAATCTTATCATACATATTGGTTGATCATAGTTTCAAATCCTATTGTGAGGTGTCTAGTCCCTCATCAATTTATCCCCCATAGATGTCTAATGTACGACCCTATCATAAACCTAAATCACATAATTACAATAGATGAAAAATAATAGATTATATCTATATTACATAAACCAATCCTCTATTAGATGATAGATCAAATTAGATTCTGGGATGGCATTTACTCGACCCATCAATGAGGAAGTGAAAACCTCCAGAGATCATTTCCCAATCATTTTATTTTCAAATACACCCATATTACAATATAGTAAAAAATATATTTTCCCCTCATCTCCCAATTTTTGTGTCCCAATATCTAGTATCTTTCAATATTGATCATTTATAACAACAATATATATCCCAGGGTCATACACCACCTCTAATTTGGAATTCAACAATTCCCTTGTTATAGGTTCATGTTTCAATAGAATAAAAAATATAGATATATCTTAGGATCCATTTTGTTCAAAAATATCTATAAAAATAGTTAATGAAACCAAAACATCATGGAATACATAACATATACTTTCACTATATCTTCTTTACTATAGTTCCATTCATTGGGTCATAAATAATGTGGACAAAAAGTGACTATAAAATCTCCTTACATTATGAAATCCCCCAAGGGTTGTCTTGTAACATCAAAATAGAGTTTATACCTAATAACCATGATCAAAATTAATTGAATTGGATTTGGTGTTATCCATTTATTCAATTCCAAGAAATTTCCTTAAAACTATTTCATCTACTCATACATTACTCCCTTCCTAATCAGATTAGTTAAGAGTTTTTCTAAATGGTAGAAATTTTTAATGATCCACATTAAATACTCATATAATTTCAATAATATCATAATATTAAACTTGTTCTCAAGTAATTCCCATGAAATCACCACATCAACATTCTATAGAGTGATTAATATCCATAAACCATAGATTTCATTCCTGTTAAAATGAACTTCTTGAATCCCAAAAAGAAACATTGAGAACATGTTTGAACGATCATTCACACTAATGTTACTTTGAAATATATATATATATATATATAGATTATATAACTCATTTTTTAGTGAGTATACTAAGATATAATCTAAAGACAAAAACAATGATATTTTTAATGTATTGATGAAAAATATGGTTTGTGAGAAATAGGGAAAATAACAATTGATTCATTAAAACAAACAAAATCTAAAAATTATCATAAAATTAATACCATCATCAAAAATCTAATTTTCGTGCATCCTTAACCATAAATTTAGGATTATGGAAGAAAAATCAAAATTCAATCATTTAAAACCATGGATATCTCCATAATATATTAAATATATAATCTATGTTCGATAGAGGAATCCAAATATTCAGCAGGAATCAATTTATTTTCTGATTTTCCATGATAATTTGAAGAGTAAAAGCAATTATCATGTAGAATATAATAGGATCACCATAAGTAGAAGTTTTCATCTAAATAAATCTATTCTTTTTCAGATCTTAATGATGTAATTTAAAATCCTTCACCATGGTTGGTGACATATGACTTGAAGGTAATGATGTAGGCTATAACTTTAAATAAGTTAAATTTCAAAATCAATTCCCTTTGCTAGAAAATATCACAAAAAACCCTCCATAAAAAATTATAATAATAATCAAGAAAAGGGTAAATACTAGTATGAAAATTTACTTGATCCTCAGTAAGACTCATGATGGATTCATTTACAATAATTTCCTACATTTACATAAGTTCTAGTCCTATTCCACCATATAAAATGTACCATTTTCTAGTTAAACCATAAATAATTTTCTTAGGGGATTTAATGAAAACCTGTATATTATATATTTTGTTAAGATCTTGAAAAGTAATCATCCAGTTCACAAAAAAATGATGTAGAGTCATTTCATTTTAAGAATCAGAGAAGAAAAATTATTTCCATATCCTTTAATAATATTAGTTTACTCCAATAATCCCTATATGTAATATACTCTATTTCCTTGAGATGTTTTATTTGATAATAATACCAAGAAAAATACTTTTGAAAACTCTAAAACAAACCCCCTTTAAATAAGATGATTATTATGAAACATATGTATAAACAATTTGGTATAAATAATTTTAATTGATAAAAAAACAATACCCATTGATGTACTGCCACTCACATCATCCCAAACATGATACTCTACATAAAACCTTCTTACATCAGACCCTTGAATTTTCCCCTGTAACATCTGGATCAACTAGGAAATTGAATCCCACAAGGTCTGTAACTATCCTTGATGTCCCCGACAAACTCTATGACCCAACCATCTTTTAGTAGGCCGATTATCTAGATGAGGTCCCCCGGAACAAGTCTTTAATGCTTATGTGTATCTTTTTTCTTTACCCAATCCCAATAGTAAAATACCGGAGAAAATCATTGGAGGTAACCTATCATAACATACTGAAAACCCTATTTATGGAAAATTAATATTGATATTTTTTTGAATCTCGTATACCATAACTTAGAACAATGAGGAATACAAAATCCCATAGAAGGATGAAATGATCCCTTATATTTCTATGGATTCTTATCATTTTAATCTAAAAATATGAAATTATACTCTTACAATCAATGGATGTGGAACCCAAAATACCACAAAAAATAAAACATGTTGGTCCACAATTTTTTTTAGAGTCTTTATACCTAGACTACCTTTAAACCCATATCAATCTTAAGATCCTTGTGATTGATAAAAATGTACGATGTTTAATATAAGTTCTTCACATAAATCGTTCAATTTTTTTGTTACGGAACATTAATATTTTAGTTATTTTGAGACCCACTCGATGCAATGACATAGGAAAATTATAGTAACAACTCACAATTACAAACTTAACTCACTAATAAAATCAATCAATTCTAATGATCCTCAATCACCTAAGATCAATATAACCTCAAAATATATATAATTAAATCCATACGAAATGTGATGATGATGTTTTCCAATGTAAGAGCCTCATGCATCATAACTTGTATCATTTCCCCACTAACTCCTATTGGGTTGATAAATCATACAAGTGAAAAAATTCACCCTTTAATCATTAAGAATTTTTTTAATATTTATGACACCCCAATTACCTATTCCTATCCATGTTTGTGAATTTTTTAACCTTATAATAGAATAGTATTTTGTAAATAGTTGTCTCATGATAAAATCTCCATTTTCATAACACCATTATGTGCTCCACTTCTATAGACCACCATTGATAAAAATAACCTGGCTTGAGTTTATTCACTTTTTATAAGAATAAGGAAACAATTTGAATAATATTACTGATAACCTTCTATATATGAGAAGGAACAAAAAGTATATCCCCCCTCATTGGAACCAATGCATCTAGGTCTCTAGGTGGTTCTACAGGACATCTTCTAGGATGAATATTTAAAATTAAAAAACAAAGAAAAAAATTTCCATAATTCATTATCAAAAAACGTAATCACTTAACTGGAACATTAAAACCCTAATAAATACATTCAACAGAAACAATGTTCATCACAGGGATAGTTTCATCCACTGATAAAGGGGGTTGAATTAGTAGAAGAAATTTTTGCATTTTCTTCTCAATATAAATAAAAATATGTGGATTCATATTGTATGATCCACTGAAAACCAAAATATATCAACCTCACCTGATAATAATGAAAATGTTAGAGGAATGAACCAAATTTTTGAAGACGTTTTGGATTCAGTGTGTAATACTACTCTTTATAATGGATTGTTATTACCCACTAACTAAATCTTCTTTTCACTATTACACCCAGTAAAAAAATTATTATATTTTGTTATGAAACCCAAGAAACATGTTAGGAGTAGAAACCAACATTACAACTCCGCGTTTATGTCGAAAATATGATTAAAAATGAAAAAATAATAAGATATACCATGTTTCTAAATTAATAGAATATGAAAATCCACTTCCAAAAGCATGTAGAATTTATAAGAAATAATTTCTCATAATGAAGAAATTAAATTACATTAGAAAATTTGATTAGACTGAAATAAATTCTCCCAAATTCAAGAGGTTCATTACATGTTCATCACTACATATTTAAGATAGAATTCACAATCTTATTCTTTCTCTGTCTAACAAAACAGAAAAAATAATGTATTGTATTTAGAAAAATACACTACAATACTCCCAAATAATCTATCTTAATATCACTCACATAATACAATAAATAATCACATGTATTCATAATCACCCCCATGAACTCTATAATTGTATTCAATAACCATAATTTTATCATGGCCCATAATTATAAAATGATAAAATTGAAATTGAAACTCAATATTATAGAGGAAATAAAAATAATACATGAATCAAAATAATTAATTATCTATATAATATTTTAATTTTAGAAAATTATGGAAACTCGGTGTACATTTAGATAAAAATCCAAGTCGTCAGGTCTCAAAATTACCTGCCTAAGTTCCCAAAATTTACTACATTTCAAAATAATAAACATGGTTTCAAAAATTAGTTATGTCACTCAATTGGCTCTATGTTTTTTAAAATATTATATCTCACACAATCAATTACATGACTCATTCCACTACATTGATAATTTGTCTATGTTACTCACTCTTAAATGTTGATCATTATGATTCAGAACTTATTTCTCTATTTCGATCATTTTCCTATGTTTTAGAAATAATAATGTGTATTGAATATGTGAATTATAACATCACAAATTTTTCAATGTGAACATTCACATCACTAATTTATATGTGTGAATCTTGTTTTCACTCAAACTCAAAAAAAACTAGATCAGATGACCTCTAACCATTTTCAAAAAAGGTATTCTATTATCAAGAATCCCAAATCCCTGATATATAAATCTATATAACCCAAGATCAATAATTATATGGACTAATGAGAAAATTAGGGAATAATTTAAACAAATTAGAAAATACCAAACTCACCATGAAACAAATGATATTCAAGAATTATCAAAATATGACAAAAATCCAAGTTATTATTCAATCTCCCCATTTTTAATTTTTGAAAATATTCAAAAACACCATAAAATTTGATGCCTTAACATAAAAAATATCAAATTTATCCATTATCGAAAGTCTATTTCTAGAAATCACACTATCAGAAAAATATATGATGTATTTACAAAATATTAGTTCATCAAAAATGAAGGTATTAGGATAAAATTTTTGGTCCTATAACATTATCCTAATGTTGAAGAAATATTTTAATATATAGGAATATAAGGAAATATATTTAAATTATATCATTTTATTTTAAAATATCAATTTCATATTTTGGTTTTTAAGTGATCATTTTCCACACTATTTAATATAACAAAAAATAAATATCTGATTTGAAATTTTTTAATCATTAACCACATAAATTTTCTTTTTTACAGATCATATGATTCATAAAATAGTTATAAACTATTCCGAATATTTTTACTATAGCCAAAATTGTTAGAAAATGGTATCCAATGACACCCAATGTTCAACATAATCTAATCTTTAAATAGTTATCCAAAAATATCACCCAAAATATATCGGACCAAATTTAGAAGCAAGGTCACTAAATAACCATTATAATCTAAAAACAATAAACATAAAGTTAATGTCACATTACAAAATATAGCAATAAATTGATCAATATAAAATAATAATGAAAAAATGAATTCTTCCAAATATAAAATCACAGTTTCTAAAATATATTTCATAATTCAATATTTATAGTAAACTCCAGTAATGATTACATAAACCCTCAAACCACTAACCAATTTCATGGTCACAAAACATGTACAATAAACATATTATTAGTATCTCATCATCAGGAATATATAAATGGTTATCCCCTATTAATCATGTGTTTTCTAAGAGGTTCAACGATTTACTATATCACTTTTCTTGGTAATTGGTACCATTCAATATATTCTCTTAAATACTTACGTAAATCGTACTACAATATAATACTTAAACATTTTATAATTCATGTACATTTACTAAAACACTCCTATAACATAATTATTGAATCCAAACACAATAAAAGTAATCATTTCTCTTTTTTTTAGTAATATCAATTTCTTGAATGTCGTCCCTTAACTTATTTTGATTTATATTCACTTGATTATTATGGAATTCACTTTAGTACTTCCATATATCCTTATAGGTTAATAATTTATTATCCAAATTTATCTTATCCCTTTTTAATTACATTAATTTTGGTCATTAACTCTAAACTTTTATAAAACTCCAATTCCATTTAATAATGTTTTGCAGTGTTTATTCACACAATTATCACATATGGGAAAACCCTTCTTTCCAGTATTTCCCTTATAATTTTTTTATTTGATATCATCTTCTTATCTACATTAAATTTTAATCCACAGAAATTAGATAATTCATTCTCTATGTTGATATCAAAGATGTTTTCTCCATATATGAAAAGAATATTTCGGATTCTAGTTTACTTTGAAATATTGACTTCATCTCATAAAATAATTCATCACTTTTACTCTTCAAAGTATGTTTAATGGTGCAGTTTTCATTCATTATTCTAGGTTCTATTTCTAAATGATTTTAAAAACTAATTTATACAAAAATGTTATAAAATATAATTTTGTATCCCAGTAAAAGTGAAACATTTAGTACAAATCAAAAAAATTATTCATAACTAATCTCATAATAAAAATCATGGATTCTTTGAGAATATATTTATATTCAAATAATTTATAATGGTTTTTAATGAAAATTTATATTTTCCTAATAATATCCACCTAGAGTATCAAAAAATGGTGTCTAGTAAGGATCATTTTCATATAATAGGTAGGGGTCATGTCAAGCCAAATTTACCCTTTTCAGACTTATTATCCATATAGAAAAATTCACAAATACCACATTCACTGGTAGTACCCAGAATATGTTGTGTTTGATATAAAAAAACAACATAATATCTTCCTTACCAAAACATTAGTATGTTATTGTATTCATATTCTCAATTTTTATGACTAGTTTTTGTTCCATTGTCTATATTTTCTAAAATATAGTTCTTGATGTTTCTACAAAACATTATCTGATACCAACTATACTAACACTAATCCTATTAGCTCAGAACAGGGGATTAATTTATTATATTGTTGGAAGATAAAAGGAATCACATCTTGAAGGTCTGCATAGTTGATTAATCTTGTTAAAATTGATACATATATGAGTAAAATATTAAATTTTTAAACAAATATTACAATTGAATATTTTATTGAGAATAATGTTATTCCCTCTATAATAACCATACATGTCAATCAAAAGACACTTCCTTGTTTTATATGGAAAATAAAACATAAGAAAAGGGTGAGATCATATGATCAGTAAGGGTAATAACCTAATGAAATATATGAATAAATAAGTAATTATCAGTATGTTATGATAAATAATTGAAAAAAATATATTTAATAATTAAATTCGACATTATGTGGTATGAATAAATGACCATTAAATAATTCCATATAAATAATCACATTATATAAAAATATTTATCATGGTAATTATAATTAATTGAATAATCACAAATAATATAAAAAACAAAATTAATAATGATGTAATTCCTAATTATTTACCTCTAAAACATATTTATACATCCTTATGTCATGACACCTAAATAAATGGGTAATTCCATGGACAAAACCCAATTTGGATTGTCTCGCGAGACCCACTGAAGTATTGAGTGGTTATGGTAGCCCTCACCAAAAATGTACTATGTAAAGATAATTCCCCATATGAAATGGAAAAAAATAATCATCATAAACATCAATATTAAAAAAAAACTAACATACTAAATGTTGATCCTTACCTCAATAAATAGTCATAATCATAACCCATATAGAGTAAAATGGTGAATGATAAAAAAATAATACATCTAATATTAAAATGATCATATGTGATCAAGAAATAATAATAAGGATTTAATCAAGAAAAAATGTCCTTATTGGATAATATTTAAAATATTGGTTTTTTGTCATTGATGAATATGAACCCATTGAAAAGATCCTAAAAACATTTTTTAGAAATAATAATGTTGTATTTTTAAAATCACATATTAAAACAAAATATTAAAAAAAATAAAAAATAAATTTCATTGAAAATATATATTTTAGTATTTTGAAATATTCATTAAATCATTGATTTTTCTGGATTTTAGAAAATCTAATCCATGGATGACATGTAAAAACAATGATTCCTTTCACAGTTTAAGTAAAAGTGAAATGGACATCGTTTTGAAAATGAAAAGAATATGCATTTCAATTTTTTTTATAAAATTTAAATTTTTTAAAAAATTTCTTCAACACATCATTTTGAAAGGTGTAAAAAAAATTTTGAAATAATTTTTATAAAATATTTTTTTTATGAAAAAGGATATCGGACCGAAGAGAGAAATAAATTTAGATATTCATAAGAATTTTTTTTAACAATTTAAAAAATAAATAAAATTTAAAATGGTATGTTTGGTTCAAAATTATTGTGATAAACATTAGTAGAAGAAAATATATTTCTTTTAAGATAAAAATATCATATATTTCCCCCAAAAGACTAAAAAAATCATGATTAATAATGACATTATGAAATTAACCCTTACCACTGTGGTAACAATTGAATCATAATCTACATTAAATATATAATGTAAAATGAAACATTAATTACCATAAAGTAAAATCTAATCATGATATAACATATCATAAGGTCATGTATATGCACCATACAAATTAAATATGTTGTGAAAATGGAATATGTCTAATGGAAGTAAAAGTCAGATGAGAAACCCTTACCTCTGGAATAAATTCCTTTATATGAGTATTTGTATCTTTTTAAATGGTATTAATAATGTTATTAATTTAAAAAATATCTCAAATAATTTTAATAATAATATATATGCTCCTATTATATCATTTTATCACAAATTATTTAATAACATTTCATTATTTTCATTGTTTATAGTGTTAATTTCCTTGTTTTCTCGTGTTCATTCTTTCAAGAGAGATTTAGTAATTTTCAATAGGATATATATATATATATATCATACAAAACGATAATAATGTTATAAATATTTTATTTATTCTATAAATAATTTTTTAACAGTTTATTAATTTTGGACATTAAATGTGAATCGCACCACTTCATGGAGACGGTAGGCTATATATAATCAAGAGAGAAGATAAAATTCCATTAACAAGTTATAAATTAATGAAGTGGGTGATGTATTAATTTTAATAAATCAATAAAATCTCTTATATATCGCATATATTCCATAACTTTATCTTTATTACATTCTAGGTTATGTTTATGTGAAAAAAGAATTAGATCACTTCGTAAGTCAATATTCCACCATACAAAAAAGTGACAGTGTTGATTTGAAATAGAATGGAATTTAAATTTTTATATGTAACATTAAAATTAAATAAATATAATTATTTAATTAATATTATATAAATTTTGAAAAAGTATCACTATAATAGTTCTAGAGTGGTTGTTATAGGAAACAAACAATATCGATTCGTGAGAAGTTAGTTTTCGGTTCACATGATCAATGATTTCATTTATCATGTTCTGGAAGTGAAGGTGGTCAAATATAATGAAATCAATGTAATTACATATCATTTTATTTAAAATAAGTTTTTTATTATTTTTTAATTGTTAATATATAATTTTTGGCATAAAATGAAATATATAAGAGTTTTCTTTAGGTAATTACCATTTCTAAGTGAAACCACATTTGGATATCCTCATTAAAAGCAAAAAAGTTGGTATTTTGGGAGGAACAGAAACTCTATAATATTTATAATTATTTTTGGAAAGTATTTTGCAGGTTTTGTTCAACCTAGTGGTATTGAAGGTTTTTAATAGTTAAAGGGACATAGTTCACTTTTTATAAAAGTGGAAAGGGAAACCACATGAAAATTACTAGTAAATTCCCCAAAAAAATTATAAATTATAAATTCATTCACATTAAAAAATAAAACAAATTACCACAGTTTATAATTTTGAATAGGATATGGTGGAAATAAGTTTATCATATAAGATTATTACAGGCTGAAATTCAATTTTATCACATATCTAATTAGATAAACCAGATGGTAAGCCCATTTTGACATTGACTATGGTAATTAAATTATACTATTTTTACTATTCATTTTAGTCAAAAATTATGTTTAAATTATTAGATAATATAAATTATTCTGCTTCTAAAAATAAGAATCCATATTTTAAAATAAATTTCAAAAATGTTTTTGAATTCAATTTAAAATCATACATGTAGTCGCGATGCGAAAGTAGGTTTTCAAAGAGAAAATAGAAAATAGTTTCTAATGTTTTTATATCAAAAGATAAAATGATAATTATTCATATGGAATAATTTTGATTAAAAGATATATAACTAAACTTATTTTACACTGAATCCATTTTATAATATAATTTATAATCTTAAATAATTAAAATGAAAAGGTTTTTTAGTAAGAATTGGTTTTTATCCATATTCATCGAATAAAAAATTATTTCAAAATAATCCCAAAAATTCACTTTAACATAACATTGATATGATGAGTTAAAAAAGTAGGATTAAATTTTAAAATAAATATTCTTAAATACTAAGAAATTAATTATCAATTATGTTCACAATTCAAGACTAAACCACCTTCAAAAAACATAATTTTTTTCAAAAAACATTCCTTTTTCATTTAAATGGATTTAAATTTATTTCTAATCAATTTAAAAAAATTATTTACTTCATACATTTTTATATGATATAATATTCATTATATAGTTATTACTATTCATACCCACTATCTTTACATCAAGGATATAATGGTCATGTTTAAATAATAATATTTTAATATATT
Source organism: Viscum album (assembly GCA_963277665.1). NCBI lineage: Eukaryota > Viridiplantae > Streptophyta > Magnoliopsida > Santalales > Viscaceae > Viscum > Viscum album. The sequence goes on along the minus strand of OY728128.1, from coordinate 1,739,666,081 downwards.
ATCATATTTCATTTAAAACAGAAGTTTCGTGAATAAAATTTATTTAATTTATTTAATTTATTAAAAATAAATGTATTATAATGTATCAAGACTCTATATTCTCTCCCAATATCAATGATATTTTCAATATATGCTATAGAACATGATGTTATTTTGTTAAAAATATTATTTTGTTAGACCATTAGTTCCTGGATATCATATTTGAAAATATATATAATATAATTCTTATAATATGATGTACTATTTTGAGAACAAGTTGAAAAACTATCATAACAAATGATGATCAAATATGGAATGTTTTTATATTTATATATTCATTAATTTTTTTCACCATCATGCTTTTTGGTATACCTATATCAGATACCATTTTTCAAAAACACATAACAAATTCCAAATTGTATTTTATGATATAAAATATGATGCCAAATTTATATCATTTTCAAAAATTATTGTTTTAATTTTAGAAATCATGTTTCATGGAAAATTTAAATATCCCTTCTTGGATTCATGAGGGTATAATAATACATTTTATAATAACAAAAAGTTTCAAAAATATGAATCCCTATAAAATTTTGATTATAAATATGAATCATGCGACTAAGAAATGATGAAACTATAATAAAGTTGCATTATTTTCATTATTAAAGTCAATAAATCATCCTTTAAAACTATGAATATTTTGAATTATGATCACACATGTATAAATAAATGGATTACCACATATGTATGCATCCACGAGTTGTGAATAAATCACTCAATTTTTCATATGTAGTATCCATCTAGAAAAATATACTAGTCATTTTTACAGAAGGTGTAGTTGGAGGTGGTAGCATAAGGTTTGTTTATTTTGGATGAGTTATAAGAAAGGACCCACATCTACTTCCATCAGATGTTATTCTTATTTATAAATAATCAAGGATAATTTTCATTGGTATTTACATTTACTCATGTGTAATAATTCAAGTGTATATGATTCATCCAACCCATTCATCACAATAATTAATACATCTCCTCATTATTGTTACATTATATGAATCAATTATTTTAATGATATTCATCATTGTAAGAAAACTGAATTGTTTAGTCACCACATCCTTTGAATATAATACCATATAATATAGAGGTAATAATCTATGAATACATATATAGTATCCAGTTTATAATATTAAACAATCTTACAACATGATTATAAAGGTGGTTAAAGGTAGGGTCAATATATATAATTTCATTCCCCTATGATATTCTAAAATATTTATATATTATTTCCCCAAATTCATCATATGAAGATTTGATGTACGTAAAATATTTCCTTATTTAATAATACCACACAATAATTTGTTGATACATTTCATGGTTTATATAATAAATTAATGTATAAGATGATAAAAATACCATATCAAAAATTGACATTGAAGGAAATGAAATGTGATTAGGTTTACATAATAACTTATTGTTGTCATTGAGATTCTGGATAAAAAATTCCATGGTTTCTTCGATACACCCCCAAACTCACACATCCTAATCTAGTTCATGTCATATACTAGTGTGACATAAAAAATCCAAACATATTGTATTCTGTATTTCATAGTATCCTATGTTTAGTTTATTTTTGAACTAGGAATAAAATATATAAAAATTATATATAATACTTCAACAATTTAATCAAATACTTAATTCTCCACCATTTATGTCGGATAACCCCTTCTTAAAACATAATATCACATAGGGATATACATATATAATTGATTAATCTAACATCTATATAATATAAAAGAAATATAAATATGAGAAACATAATAAAAGGGAGATACAAATATATAATTATATATTCCATGGGATAATAACATGTAATCTTCATAAGGAAAAATAGAGGAACATACTATATGCAAATGAAACGCAATGGTATCATCAATGGAATCATGTGATTATAAGATAAACATTAATCATATTAATAAAACTTGGATTACAGTGTTGGAAAAAATAGTAACTTGGAATTAATATGCTAATTAAATGACATAAGAATATATTCATGATAATTTACAAGATATCATCACATAGTCTCTTAGCCACTCAACCCATTAACTATATTATAGTTCGGTTGGCTTAGAACCCTTTTTCCAGAACGTTGGATTCTAAGCTCATTTTTTGTTCACTATACATAGTACCTCATGATATATAAGTCATACTAAATACATTTGTTTTTGGTATAATTATAGGAATCCCCAATACATCATAATATTTTAACAATAATTTAGTTCACATATAAGAGACTGGATACAATAGTTATAAATAAATGAATTTTTTTGACATGGGTAACCCTTATTGATTCTAATAATTTCTTTTACAATAATATCATAAATCATTAAAAATCATTTAATTTGATTGCATAATTGAAAATATTTTTATGAAATTATGAAATTAAACCTAAATTTATTATGATATACCTAGTATTTCAATAAATAATTGTATCATTGAGTTCTACGATCAATGAGGTAAAGATACATAACTGTTAAAATGAAAATAAATTAGGAGAACTAATAAGAGTCCTTTCCCCAAATGTAATAGTATGATAATTAAGAATAAATACATAGAGGATATGGAATAATTTTATTTAAATACCTTAAAAATAAATATTATAAACTAAAATGTGATGTGAAACAATAAATAGACGAATTTTTTTTCAGTGAAAATTGAGAAAATGATATGTTTTCTAAGAGATGAGGGAGATATCTCATAAAATATTATATTCCAAAAAAATGATATATAAAGTGAGATAAAATCCCAAACATGTAGTAAAATAGTGTAATAAAAATTATTTTTTTGAATTTGATAAGGCATTAAATAATTAAAGGTAAAATGGAAGGAATTATCACAAAAGTGAAACAACTTTTTTTCAAATCCATTTTTGAAATGTGTAATATGATTTTTAAAATAAATTTTTGTGATTACAACTAGTTTTCATACATATATATAAAGTTATCAAAAAAATTGAATGTACGTTTTTGATTATAATATATATACCAAACTATTAAAATAGAAATAAATAATTGGAGAGAATACCATAAAATATGTTTGAGAGATAACCCCTTTACATTAGGTTTTGTATTACTTCATCACCCATAGACCTCTGATATGAAAAAATTATTTATGTTTAGTATTCATTATTGAATAATTTCCATTAACTTTGCTTATTATTTTTTAATACTATTTAATTACAATTAATTAATTATTAAAGTGTTATAATATTTTAAAAAAAATTATTACACTTTTGTATCAATATAATGTTTTTCAGTTTTTTAAACTATGAATGAGTTATATTATACATTAAGGATTGAAAATAAATAATTTATAAATTTATATACTCTCTGAAATATAGACTAACTAACTATAATGATGATGATGACTAAATAATTGTGGTATCCATGATTATTTAAAAAAATACCATATATCATTATGCCAAATAAGGGAGAGAGATAATATATAATCATTATTTCTGAAACATTTTGATTGTATGTTTTATTTAGTGAAAATATTTATTGAATTTTTTTAATATATTTAAATTATACACATAGAATTTTATTTTGAGTAATATAATGAATATGTTTTTCCTATATTCATAGTTGTTCTGGAAGATGGGTAATACTATTTCTCTAAGATTATGTCGTATTATATATACTATATGTTCATATTGAATTGGTTGTAAGGAATATGTTCCTATATTGGAATTCTAGAAGCTGGTTTTAATTTTGAGGTAAAGAATTCATCTTCTCAGAGTTGATTTTAAATGTTATTCTTGATTTTTTTGTCTATAAGTTGATCTTTTTGTGGATGGTCGAATATCATTTGCAATAATTATAGATGATTATTCATAAATTGTATTTCTATAATAAGTCTTATAAGTGGAGAGGTATAAATACATCATTATCAAGGTGAATTAACACTATTTATTTATAAGATAGAACCCTGAAACAAGAACATGGATCATGATATGATTTATTTTTATGGAAAATTTAAAAAGACAAGGTGCATCATGTATATGATATATATATATGAGTATCATATGCAATATAATTTTGAAGATCCAAATTTTGAAATTTTATAAGGCCATACAGTGATATGTAAGAGTAGGATTAGAAGGTTAACTGAAAAATTGAAAAGTGAAATACTACATGTATGTAATAATACAATTGTTGGGGTTAAAAAATAAATATATTAAATATAAAATTATAAGAATAATGAAATTTTGAGAAAGTAAAATTATATAATATATGATTTTTCATTTCTATGGGTCTTAAGTAGAGGATTAATTTTTAAAATTCAACACATGTGGGAGAATGTATATATAACTCGGCTAAAAAGATTATGTGTCAGATTTATTATGGAATATGTAATGGTTTCCTGAATAAAAAGGGATACTGTTGATGTACATTGTGATATTTAATGTTAACCAAACTAGTATATAAAATTAACAATGATATTATCTATATGTTACTAGGAATAATAACATATTATTTTTAAAGAGTCCTGTAATTGTAAATGAAATATAGTCAATAATTATATACAACAAATAATTCATAAAATTGTTACTATTGTTACTTCATGGGAAGGGTATCCATTCCTTGAAGAAAAATATGAACATTTTCATAAATCTTCATATTTAAGGATTTCCACAACATGGTTTAATGATGCATCATAATATTATTTAGGATTGATAAGAGTTATAGGATCACAACATGACAATTATTGAAGACATTGAGAAAAAATTCAATAATTAGGCGAAGTCGTTCAGAATTTAAGGGTCTATAAATCACAGTGGATAATTTTATTTTATTCAATTAAAAATTTACTATGATGAAATTAATTTTTATAAATATCCTGAAAAATATTTAAATTTGTATCTATGAATTTATTTCTAGAGATGGACAAGAAGAGAAGGTATTGATGTTTCTTTTATTTAAAATATCTAAGAGTTAGGGAAATAAGAGGGAATGGAAACTTCCATGAGAGATATTGAATTCCTACTACACACATGAATATTGATTCCAACCATTTTATCATATCATATTCGAAAAAGGAGAAGGGAAGAGAGTAAATGATGTGATTCAAGTATCATATTTGACTCATTCAAGAGATTACACTCAAGGAAGAAGAATGAGTTTCATTATTTTACATGGTTCATGAAGTGGAAATATAGAGAAAAATTATCCAAGAAAATGATAATACAAATCTAGAATAGGTATTCAATAATATTATAGTTTTTAAGGTGAAAATAAAATCCTCATAGAAATAAGATACTTTCATATTTTCCTAGTAGAATAATAAACATGTCTCCAATAAATATAATTATTTTATCTAATCTATCCTAATGAAGTGGAAAAAAATTTAAATCATAAGAGAAAATTAATATAGAGATGAGGAAGAAGGGCTCTTCAATAACAAACATTTATCTAGAATGGAACTTTATGAATGTAAAAATTTAACGATACCTAATGGTCTATATAATAAAAAATCTTTCCCAACATAGACCATTGAATAGAATAATAGGGAGTGAACATAGGTTCATCTTTTAATCTTTCCTAAAAAATTGAAAAAATTTAGTGATAAGTGTTGTCTTCTAATATATCATCACACGATTTGTTTATTGTCCATGGAATATCCCTTTCACAATGAACCATGTAAAATTCATATGACCGCTATATGGATTAATTTATAGATTAATTTTTGACATATAAAAATATTTTTTAGACAAAGTAATTGATTAAAATGTTAAAACCTAGTTACTATTATCACATGAACATGATATAATAAAATATAAAATCATGTGAAAGAAAAAAATGAGTTGGGAAACACCCTTGTTATCCCCCCACCAGAAGTGTCTCCTAGCACAAAAAAATTAATTTATTATAAATATTTTACAAAATCATAATATCATTGGTATAATTTAGATGGTCATGTTAATTAGTAAAGTTATAATGGTTGAAATATTAATTTAATATAGAATAGTGTAATAAAATAATTTGAGAGTAAGGGGAATCATAATTCAGTAAATATTAGTCCTTTAATAATAATATAATTTATTGAATATGTATAGTGGGGTGAGAATATATTTACTATAAGACAACAAGGGTACATAAAAGAAAAATTATAATAAAATATTTGGTAATTGAATTTTTTTTATGTGATCTACAATCGATACGTTAATAGGTAATTATGTTTAGGGAGGTAGGGTTTTTTGAAATAATATATGAATATAATTTAAATTAAAAACCAATTCTTCTAATACAATTATCCTTTGGGACTATAATAATTATTTAATTAAATATACATATATTTTATTGATTAATAAACCCTTCCATAATAAAATTTATTTATATTAGTAAATTAATTAAATGAAATTGTTATAAAAATAAAAAAAATAATCAATGGAATAAATTATTTTTTAATAAATTATAAATATTTATTTTTTATATTTTATAAATTATTATTAAGTATTTTATATATCCTATTAGTGATATTTTTTCTTTCTAAATTTATTAATTAACTCATTATTTGTTAATAAAATAAAAATTATTCATTAAATATATAGTATTTGAGAAGTTGTATTTATCCTACTTTAGAAGAAAGTCAATGATTTTAGATATACAATTTATTTTATCTCGGATTAAATTTTCTTGGTATATATAGACTAGTAATCATTTTTTAGAATTATATATATTATTGATGTATTTTTTTAATTTTAGTTTAATATAACATCAAAAAATAAATAATGAATGTAAAAATGTTGTATAAAAAATATTTACATTTATTGTGTGTTATAAGAATAATAAATAATTTATTATATTAAATATTAATTAATCATTTTATTATATTTATATAATTGTAATTTCACAAATATATACTCAATTATATAATTTCTCATTATAACCAATTATGTATTCTAATCTCCAGATACTATTCAAATTCTAATATATCTAATAGGTACCTGACCAAATTATAATGGGGTGTATCCAACATTGAGAGTTGGGGTGAATTGACATTGGTAAACTTTTTTTCAGTTATTAATTTTATAGTCTTTCATCCACCTACTTGTTTAGTTTATGTATTTCTATTCCTTTTTTCTCTTTATTTATCCCACCTTTGATCAATATTTACACAAATTGAAACAATATAAAAATATTATAAAAACACCATGTTTTTTGTTGAGGTCCACCTAATTACAGATGAATACACCCTTGTTACTTGTTTTTATTATTCCACAAGAACAATAAAATTTTCATCAAAGAATGTTTGAGAAAGTGTGTCAAATTCAACACATTATCCTAACACCAACATAGTACAGGGTTCAAAACACAGTGATGTTCTATCAAACCTTACATATGATTGGATTTAGCCTCACACATTTGGATTAGATAAACAATTTGATGCATTGGTCACTATAAAATAGTATAAATGTGGTCTTCTTCTTTATCCATATTAATCTAAATGGATACATCTAAATTATATTCAATTCTACAATATATTCATGATTTAGGATGGACATTTTAGAACATCATCCCCTATAAAATCAACTAATACATTCCCCATAAAATTAATCCTAATATACTTTTTTATAAAAAATGTAGTATATTAAGTATTAAAAGCAACAGGGTCAAAAAAAATTAAAACATAAGAAATTCTTTTAAAAAATATAGAAATAAAAAATCTATTTTTTTGATACTTAATGTCAGAAACATGTTGGGTATCAACTATTTTTTTAATACTTTTTTGGAATTTTAGAATATATAATGATAAATGTATTTAAAACAGTCAAAATAATTGCCATATATATTCCTTATAACAATATATTCTGAGAGATTGTGTGAATATAATTTATAATTGAATTTTGGAAACTTCATGAATCTTTGAAGGTTATTCTAATATTAAAATATCATTTTTTCTGATTATTTTATTCAAAATATTCTTATAAATATTTCTAACAGAATAATTTATTTTGGATTTGATAATTGAATTTTCTCAATATAACTATTCACAGTAAACCCATACAGGTTCCTTCCATGTGTGCAGGGGATTTCTTCCTAAGTCTGAAGTTACAGTGTAGAGTTATCTTAATAATTCATCTCATTCGGGCATGGAAGTATCTTTCAGAAATAGATTTTCCTTGGTATTTTATTCTAATAATCCATGCATTATAGCATGGTGAATCCTAAATTGTCATTTTATAGTGACCACTAATCTCACTACTGTGTTCAATATACTAATCTAATGTGTTCTGAACCTAATATTTATATTCCATATTAATTATCTATAATAAAATAATGCTGAATAAATCATGTATCAATGATAAAAATATAATCATATTTAAAAAATGAAAAATAAAATATAATTAGAAGATTTAAATCATCATTTACCAAGAATACTTGTTCTGTAATTCTGACATGTTCATAGTTAATCTTACCTTCAAATAACGCTTTTTAAACTAATATTACTTTTAAAATGGTCTAGTAAAGCCTTTATATAACATCATATTACCCTTTTATAACCTTTAGGATGTTATTACCCATATGTGATTTTCCTATGAAGTAAAATAATCCTCTTTGATTTTATCATTACAATGACACTACTTCTCAATGTACTCATGAATTTTGGGTAATATTTGTCTTCAATAATAAATAATACATGGAAAATGTTCTCAATTATTCTTAAATAAATGTACTTATCATTAAATGTAGGGTCCCATTTTTCAGAACATGATACTTCTTCATATTTGAATTTTTTTTGATATCACAATGTGAATATTCTCTCTGAATTTATCTTTTAATTAGATATTTTATTATGGTATCAATGTGTGGTTTGTATACTTTTACTTAAACTCATTGATAAAGAAGAAATAGAAAATGACATCTAATTTTATTTATGTGTGCAATTGTTTTATTACGTTATTGAATATTCCTATATGATAAGCGCCTAACATAAAATTTTCCTCTTGTATAGTTCTTTGTAATAATAAATACATATTCATGTTTATGACATTGATTTTTGATGGGAGATAATGATCTATTGTGGCTCACTATGACAACCATAACATGTAGATTCTATGAATCCATCACTTAACTTCCTAAACATACCTACTTAGGGTATTCACCCTCTAATGAAATTGTTTTATGGATCTTTACATTATTCTTCTCAAGTTGCCTTTAGTATCTATGTTGTGTGGATGGTAGATCAGGCCAAAAAATGATACAATATTTCTCTAAATGTCTTAAAAACTCAACTTGACATCTATTATAGAATTTATATGAACACAAATTTTCCAAATCATATTGTTATAGAAATCATATGAAATATCATCAATAATCATAAATAGACCAAATTCCTTTAGCATATGATACAAAATTCACATAATCGATCAATAGAAAAGGTATAAAATTCATCCTATAAATGTTTTTCAAGGAACAGTGTGTATGGATGGAATATTATATCTATAAAAAACTTTTCCACCTACCATAAATAAAATTACATATTCTTTTATGAAAATTATTTCCTCCTTTTTACAAAACCATAATGATAAAAAATGTCCAAAAAATATTTTTTCTATTTTCCAATTAATCATCAACATTTTATTAATAACTAATATTAAAAATTATTTTTTATTTAATACAAATAAAAAAAATTGGATCAATAATGTCACCCTTTGTATTTTTTCCAATAAACATAGTAGGAAATGATGAATCAATATATTTACCGATTATTATTATCCATTTTTAGTGACTTTTCTCATTTTTAATCTCGAACATGATGAAACAAAATTACAATACATATAATGAAGAGGATGATATATCATGAAAAATATGAAATATTCAACCATTCAATATATTGAATGTCTATACAAGCTATTATGGGATTGAAAACATGAGGGTTTGAAATATTCAATAATGGTTTCCATTGATCAAAAAAATATGATATAAAACTCAAAAAGATTACCATAAAAAATTAAATAGCGTTTCAAATGTGTTCAAGATGAAAATAAGTGACACTAACTGATAAATTTACTTATTTATAGAAGAAGAATATGATTTACTATATTAAAATAAAAAAATAAGTGAAAATATTCTATAATATATAATAGGTTTTAGATTTTATGACCAAAATTATAAGTACATAACATTAACTATTTTTTTCTCTTTGTTTAACTAAATTTCTTCGATTTACTAAAATGTAATACTTTTCATAAATACGTATGAGAGAATATACATATTTACCTCAATAATAAATTTTCAAACCTCATTCAACAAACCATAAATTTATATGAATTCAATGGTCATAGTAGCTTCAGATGTTTAAATTATACCCAAGGTATAGTCTATATCTATACTTAATTGTGGTAGATATGTTCATCATATGTTTATTTGAATTTCATGTGAAACATCATACAAAAATGTGGACTTATTCATTTTTCTAATAGTTATACCATATTTATTCAATTCATTAGTTCTCTATTTTTGGAACTTGTATCACCTTAACATCCATACATTATTAGAAAAAATAAATAACATACAAGATATGGAATAACATGTTCATTATCTAGACATAGAATGAAAATAGATAAAAAATGGGGCAAGTTTTCATTCCATTTATATAACTATAGTAATAAAATTATATGGTTTATTTTAGTGCATTAATTAATTTATCAATTAATGTAAAATTAAATAATAAATATGTGTGTGAGAAGTGTAATTATTAGTTAATGTGATAAAATAATGAAATATTATATTGAATCGGATCTGAATGATCCTACATATACTATTTACCAATCCTCTAACTCATTCATAGAAATGTTATACATGATCAATATGGTCTTTTGAAAAAGAGAAGACATAAAAAATATGTAAACCTGCATTAGAATAATACTATAATTTTTCTAGGGGAATAATTGGATCTATGTATATTACCAGGAATGACCAAACCTTTAAACGATTTTATTGGGAATTTACCACAACCAATAATATAATCATTTTTTAGGTTCACATAAACAACATTTCTATTAAATTATAGTCATAAATATGTGTGAGTTGTGGATAAATAATATAATAACATTACAATTCTAAAAAAATTACATAAAAAAGATGATAATAGAAATCATTTAACCACTAGAATATAAAATGATCCATTGTTGTTAGATAAAACAATATTCAACACTTTAGTGTAATATTAGAAACAATAGAACTGAGAAAAAACAATTTCCTCATCGATTTTGGAATTGTAATTGATGTTACTTTTTTATGTAAAGGAATATATAATCACATTATGATTTCAAATTGAAATTATTTCCCTTGTTTATATCACACTAATTTCCCCCATCCTCTATTTACTATAAAAAATCCCACAAATATTTATATTTAATATCCACAATCATTCTTCCACAATGGAGTTTCCTAAAATCTCATCACAATATGAAATGGTTAGAAAAAATGGAAACATTAAACTATTACTATTTCTTAGAAACTCATATTAATTACCAATATTAAAATAATAATAAAATATAGTATCAAAGAGACTTATATAATTAATATAATATATGAAAATATCTTGACATTCTCTATGATATTTTCCATGTGATATTTTTCATACTCTTGATCTACCAACTTCAGTTTAAATGTGTTTCAAAAATTCACATCACCCGTGTTGGAAGAACGAATCAAATGACTCTAATGTAAATTGAAAAGAACTATAATTATGTATTTTACATACACACAAAAATGTATTGAAAAATTATTTTATAAAGGTACCTATATATATTTCCTAAATTTATTCTTCCTTTATAATTTCTTTCGTAAATAGAGTACTTAAAATCTATAGTCTATGTAATGGTAATGTTCCATATAAACTAAATAAAACCTCATAATGTGTTATGGTAAACACCAATATATGTAAATGTATATTATAGGTATGTAAAGTTATATTAGACCTAAATTTATGTAACTATGTTAATCAATAACCATTGTAAAAATATAGTAATTCTTTGAAAGGGTAAATTATACTTTTGAAATAAAAACAAAACATATAGAATCAAGATTCAAACTATAAAAATACATAAATTTATAAGAAGAATGAAAAAACAGATATGATTAAAGAGTAAATTATATGATAAATTAAAATTATCCAAATCATGAAATACAAAACTAAATTTTGGGAAATTTTATTAACAAGACCTTAAAAACACATTTCATAATAATGAAATCATAAAGAAAAATAATATCCACCGATTAAAAATTTATCATAAAGTATAAAAAATTAAAATATATAAAAATTAATTATCAATTCAGATACCCTTTCTAAAATTAATAATGTTTTAAATATTGAATTAGTAATAAAAACATATATAATCATTTATTACATTTAATCCCTATTAATGATATATAAAAATCCAATTAATGTTAAAATAATATATCATTAAAAGGGAAAATCATATACAAACATTAATGTAATAAAACAATATGCACAATCTAAATGATAAAATTAATCATACTCAAATTAAATTCTATTTGTATTCCTATAAAAAACAAGAATAATATAAAATAGTTTTAAAAATCATTTGATTAATCAAAATTTGTTATGATTTCAAATTAATACATCCCAAAATAATAATTAATCAAAATAATAAAAGATATTTGATAATTGAAAAAAAGTAAATTTTTTAATACAATAAATAATTTTTTAAAATCATATTTTAAATAGAATATCTTAAATAAAATTGAATATACTAATTATTTAAATATGGGTTTATAAATTTCAATTCAATCGTGTAAGATAATAATAAAAAATAATTAATAAATTACTCCACCATAATTAGTGATTTTCTAAACATATGTAAAAACATTAAATCTACACCTAAAGTGAAAAATAAACAAATAATAAGTATTCTTAAATAAAATATAAATCTATAAATAACTTTAATATAATTTAGGATACATTAAAATTATTAAAAATATTTTTGACTAAATAAAATGAAATCTATTTACATACCATGAATCAATCGATCTTTTAAAATAATAATCAAAGAATATAAAATGGTAATAAATTAAAAAATTTAAGTTATATTGAATCCCAAAAAATCATACGATATACAATTTATAATATAACACCACAAAATTTTAATTGAATAAAATTATATTTAATAGTTTTTGTGAAATTCTAAATTGATTTTATCTTTTATTAAATTCATGAATGAGTTTATCTTGTGTTACACGCAACAATGAGTTTCTTCAAAAACTTATGTTATACGCAATACTGATTTTTATTAGAAAGAATATACTATTACTTAATATCATATTTATCACCAAGATATTGGAATGGTGGGTATAAATAATATTATATTTATAATTAAAATATTTAGTTTACCAATATATATTAGTAATAAATTAGTTAATAAAATAATAATACTTGTTTAAAAGAAAAAGAAATGTTTTTTGAGAATAAACATTTTTATAAAGGGAATTTCAATAATGTTTCGAGCACCTAGTTTGAAATTAAATTTAACCACATTTACAAAAAAATACCAACAATTTTTTTAAAGATAATATCAAAATTAACATAAGAAATGTTTTTCCATTTTTTAAGTTTCATTTTTTATGAATAGTGAAAAATATATGATTTTAATTGAAAAATGATTTCATATAAATAATTTCTATTCAGAAATTATATTATAGATCATTTTTGTTGTAAAAATAGTTAAATAATACATCTATTTATCCAATTTAGGAGTTTGGATTCTTTTTGTACACAAAATAGATATAAAACAGAATAAATTTTGGAATAATTTCACTTTAAAACTCTACAATCTCATCACATCTAATGGATTATTTTTAAATTATATTCAACCAATTTTGTCTATCTAACATTGATAAATGGATTTATCATTATGAATAATCATAATTTAAGTTATATAATAAGTTCATTTTTTTTACCAAAATTATTAGTGAAAACATTTAAAATTAATTACAATGATTAATGTAAAATTGAGTTTACTTAGTGGTTAAACATAGAATTTATGGAATTATGTGACCTAATGACATGATAAAATCCCATTTTCCTACTATATTTATATCCTTAAAACCTTGAAAATTATTTTTTTTATTAAGATAATATTCCATGAGAGTGACCTTTATAAAACGTTAAGTAAAAAAAGAAAAAAAGGAACCTTCTTTGATTTTAATATCTAAAATGCATTTTGAATGGGATTAAAAGTACATAGGTTTGGTTATTGTTAATATATTTTAAAAAAACATAGTTTTTACTTTATTCAAAATTTATCTTTAAATTTTATAGATGGACTAGTTATATAAAATGCTTATAATATTCCAAAATCGTATATATTAAGTAAATAAAAAAATAATATAAATAATGTTAAAAATATAACAATTGAAAGAAATTGAATGAATTATAGATTCAATTAATTTTTGATATTAATATATATTTTTAAATAGGATTTAACTTAATAGATACAAATTCCATAAATTTCATCATATTTTATAATTTAAATTAAATAAGTAATGTCAAAATTAACATTAATGTTATTTTATAATAAATGGTATTTTTTAATGAAATAAAATTACTTAAAGTCAAATCCTATGAAAACTAATTTTTAAATTTTAATATATATTAAATATTTTCCAATAATGGAAAAATGTATCTTTTATAATGAACATACTAACCCATAAATGGTAAAGCTACTGTTAGATTGTTTAGGGTTAAAGTGATGGTTTTCGTCATAACATGTGATTTTGTTAAATTTAATTTCCAACAATGGGAGTTTTATTTTATAAATTATTTAGCTATTTTACATTAATTGTGTATAAATTTTCGAATAATTTTAACTTTAATTTTTTTTAATAGATAAATTTCATAAGTTAGAAAACTAGTTAACTTAGTGAAAAACTAAAATGGTAAAAATAGGGATACATAGAAATTAATGAATAAAATGAAAAATGAGTTTAGTTTTTTGTTTTGGATGTGTTTATAGACTACATGATAATTCATGTATATTATTATTCAATTTTCGATCCAAATGAGGTAAGAGAGATAGCCCAATTATGAATACTTTTGACTATTTACAACAATTCCACTCTCCAACTATAAATTGGCACTCAACAATCAACATTATTCACACCTTTATCCCGCTATGGATGGGTTATAACATACCAAAATAACTCCAAAAATTACCCATACTAATACTCAAAGCCTTAACATTGGAAGAAAATACAAACATTGAATGCTTTAGTGAAAACCTAAGAGGATACTCGAAGAAGCAGTAATGTTCTTCAATGAGCGTCGTTATTTTACTTATTTACCCAAAACATTAAATATTTATTAAAAATAAACATATTAAAATAATTATAATCTCATAAAGTTATAATAATGTAATAAACTAAAATGATATCCAATTTCATCAAATAGGTTATCAAATAATTGTTCCTTTGTATGATGGACTACCACCTCTGGAATATATGTCATTCATTTTTCCAATAAAACTTATCTTGGATAAGAATTGTGTTTTATATAAAGTATATATATAATATATATAACATTTGTATAAATTTTGTGTCACTATATCCTATATAATTAATTTCGTTCAGTTTTATAGTAGTCAGGATAATGTCACTCGTGTGTATGGTGGACTACCACCTCATGAAGGGATGTAATTCATCTTTTAATAATTCTATACATGAATGGTGAAAAGGAATTGTAATATTTGATATATATTTAATAATTATTATATTAAATACATATTTGTAATTCATTATAGACAATATTTCATTTTCAATTCTAATATTTTCACATTATAAAAGACGATGTCGTCGTTCATGTACTTGTGGACTACCTCTTTTACAAAGCGATGTAACTATATATTCATATCCACACCACATGAATTATAGATATAATTATATAATATGATATAAATTATATTGTTATCATTATGTAATAAAAAATAATACTTATCACATTTCAATGATCGGTGATAAATGGAAACATTGCACATGCGAAGGTACGGCCTACCATCTCCATAATCATAACATAAACAATTTTTCATAACCATAATTCATGGTTAGATGAAAAAGAAAAATTAATACTTAAATATGATAACTATATAATCATTATTATTTTATATATGAATAAACACTATAATATTTGAAAAAATTAGATCTTTAATAAAATATATTTCATAAGAAAACAAGGCAATTTACACCTAAAACAATGAAAATAAAAAATGATTCCTTATGAACAGGTGTAAATATTATATAAAAGGTTCACATATATTATTTTTAATATTAATATGGTTATTATATAAGTTATTACATGTTAAAACCCACTATAAAGGATGTTAAACAATTTTCATCCAAAATATAGTGTAAGGTAAAATATTTCTTAACCCAATTTCCACTAATTATCCTAAACATCTACTTCCTCGATTATCTCATACTAAGATTATGTGTGTAATTAATTTTTATAAAATATTACAATATTTCCACTTGTGTGATTTTTTTAATTTTATACAAAGAATTAATTCATTTATTAGTTCCCACTTCAAGTTTATGATCTTTTAATATTTGTATTTCCTAATGAAGAACTAATAGAGACTACTTATTCTTGTATATTAGGTGAAAGGAATTACATGAACATTTCATAATAAACCCTTAAATTTAATTATACTCTAACATTTAATTAACCCCTTCAAGTCATTCTATAATTTATTACTATTTGGTTAAAATTTTTTATAAAATGTTTTCAAGAAAACCTGAATTAATTTTTTATTAAGTCACTAATATGCTTTCTTCCAAAAACATGTTTACTAAAAATGATTTAATTTTTTTACACTTTATAAATTTTTCAAAAACAATCATGCATTATACCCATCAATGATGGTTTTCAATGATAATTCTATGAAATTTTAAAAACAATTCTCATTTTATTTTTATGAAATAAGTGAATGTAAAGTTGGTTTTAATGCATACGAAATGAATAAAATTTCAAGTCATTATAGCCACTCAAATATTTTAAACTATATTTTATAATTTTTATAGTTCATTTTCATATAAAACAATTTTTAATATGTTTTATAAAATGAAATTTATATTTTACTTAAGAATAATTTAATGATATTTTCTAGGTATTTCATATCATCTATGAAAACAACCCTTTATTATCTAACATATTTGTTTATGTTGTATGAATACAATCTATAGTCGTCCTATGGATGGTTTATAGTCCCTTTTACCATGTAATGTTTTCAAATTCACTTCAAGGATTCATTTTTGTTGTCATTAACATAACCTCATTATTTTCACTTTCCTTTTGAGATCAAATTTTAACAAAATTTAAATATTAATTATCATAGATATATTTATTTCCTAAATCATATACCATTTATATATATGTTTTCTACCTTGAAGTTGTTTTATTGAATAGGGAAATATTTTTAAATATATATCATTTAATCAGTATAGATATTATATGATAAGGGATATTTTTTATGAACTAAAATGATATATGAGGAATTATTACGGCATGTTGGAAATTAGTGAGGTATAGGTTAATGGAATCCACTTGATGAATCAGTGGTCTTATAGGATGAAAATGGATGGCTATAAACCATTGATGTTTGTCACCAAGTAGTTTTATTTTTCTTTTGAAAGTTATTAATTATAGTATGTTTCAGACTGTCCAATGAAATTTCTTGATGGTAAATGTTTCTTGCAATTATGAAACATGGAATCCAACATTTATATATTTCCATAATTTAGATTTAGTTTTCATTATCCATGATATTTTTTCTATGATAAAATATATTCTGGCATTTCATTCTATATTTATTAATTATATGGAATGTGTTCTCTATTATTTACCATTACAAATTGAATATTCATTATATTGCGATGATAGAAATGTTATGGAAATGGAATTTTTCTACCATGAATTACATTTAAATATTAATTATGGGTATTTATTTTTAATATCTTCCATTGTGATTAACCTTTACTGAGCATTTTCGTTGACCCTTATTTTTTTTACATTCTCAAGGATTTCAGAAAGTTTACATTGACTAATATAAGGAGATAATATAGGATGAATAAATTTATTTTCAAAATATAAAATTATTCTATAAATTTATTATTAAAATGAAATGTAAAAATAAATTATGATTCCATTTTACAAATACTAAAAAAATATTTAGTCCTTTGAGATACAATTCCTTGTATCTTATGTCGATATAGTAGTAGCATACACCAGCTCTGGGCATCTAGGATTGGGTTCTCTATAGTTTTTACCATGAGAATCATAGTAGAAAACTTTGGAAATAGGTTAATAAAATCATTGATATGTGAACAGATCCCTAATATAGACATTGATTATAAGTATAGAATAACATCTTAAAGTATTTATGGTAGATATTTTGTGGTATTTCCTTAAAACACTTCCCTCTCTAGATACTAAATGTAGACGTGGTTTCGGTACATAGGTACCTATAGGTAATGACTTAATAAAAAGCATATTGGCCTTGACATAATAATTACCTGGTACATAAAAATGGTCCTTACTGTGAAACTAGTGTGACACTCCTTATGTGATATTCTTAGGGTAATTCAAATTTTCTTTACAAACCATTATAATGGATTTGAATAGACAGTGAAAATGAATTTCATAGGATAATACGTGGACTAAGGGAGAAACTATTTTGAAATAAAATGCATTTGGTATTTGATTTCAGAGTTTAATTGTAGAATTATCTTACCAAAGGTATTTTGGTTATAAGAATAATGAAACATCTGATGATTTGTTAAATTTTATAATCATATGTGTATTCACTAGAATATAAGTTATCTAAAAATTCATGAGTTATTGAGATTAATATTATTCATAAGTTAAAATTATTAAACTCCCATATTAGGTTTTATGTGATAGAATATCATGAATATCAATTACATTTTGGGGGAATTTATGTAACATATGGGTCTTAGTGGAAAAGTTAATTTCAGAATAGTCCCTTTACAATTTAATGACATAATTGTAATTTTATTGATAGTTATTTCACACCTATTATGTGTAATCGAAATAAAATGATTCATTAATACCTAGTATAGTATAGTAGTTAACCTAGGTAGTCTCCCAATGTGAATTGCACATGAAAACATGTCTGCCACTTTTGGTTGATTTTTAGAAAATTAAATTTTTATTGGATTGTGAAATAGATAAATAAATAAATTTATATTTATTGAGTTATAATAAATGATGGAGATTATCAAACACTCACCACCAAACCCCAATATGTTATGAAGAAAATAGAGAGGTTTCTGGTGGAGGGAGATTTTGTAAAATTGACCAATGCACGTAAAAATATATAATCATACCCTAAGGATGTTTCATTATTTTTGAAAAAATGATTTAGTAATTGATTCCATGAAGAAAAGAAAAGAAAAAGTCTAATTTAATTAAGTTGAAAAAATCAAACAAAGCATAATGGTATAACCTTTCGATGTTTGGTTCACTCAAAAGTGTTACCCCTATATGGATAGGGAAGTAATGTTGATTTGGGAGAGAGGAGAAATATATAATAATGAAAGGGAAAGGAAAGTATTAAAGGCAAATAAATTTCTAGTAATCCATCATCCATATCTTCTTATATCAATCGATCATCTTTAATCCACCTCTATCCTCTTATTTATAATCATGTAACGGATTTGAGGTGTCATAATGGTACATTAATAGGTCTCCCCTCATAATGGGTTGTTAGAGGGTTTCATTATTGTAATGGCCTAAACCTCTCCAGTCTATTAGTTTGATAAAATTTGGTGTTGAGGTGTTCTGGGAGGTTGAAGTGGCTTATCCCTAACACATTTTCAAATTTATAGTTCTATGAACAGTGTTTCCAATTTTCTGAATAGTGTTATTAGTGAGACAGATGAGAATAGTGTCATCGGTCTAACAGATGTGAACAGTTTCAGTGAGACTGATGTGAATAGTTTCATTGGTCAAACATATATGAACAGTGTCATTGGTGAGACAAATGTGAATAGTGACATCGGTGAGTCATTTGTACTATCATCATCAATGAGTCATTTGTACTCTATGAATCTGTGATTCATTTATACTATTAGCATTGGTGATTTATTTTTATTGTCATCATCAGTGATTCATTTTTACTATCAGCATCGGTGATTCATTTATAATATCAGCTACCCTGAGTCCTTTGTATTTTATATGTCGGTGAGTCATTTGAACTATTAGTGTTAGTGAGTCAATTGTGATGTCAACATCAGTGAGTCATTTGTACTATCATCATTGGTAGTTGTACAGTGTTTCCAGACATCAGTACGTGTACAATGTTTCCAGCCATCATTAAGTGTACAGTGTTTCCAACCATCAGTAGGTGTATAATGTTTCCAACTTCATACAGTTTCTCCTATTTATCATTTTCTTTGACGTAAAATGCATTCAAGGCCTTTTTTAAGGGATTTAAGGTCGATTTATAGCCCATAACTCCTATATTAATTTTTTCTAAAGCTCAGGATGCCTTTAATTGGTCAAACTATATGATTTAATGCTATCCTATTTTAATGAAAAATGTAGCATACCTTAACCTGATGCTCTGTTAAATCTTCTAAAGAGATGATATATCTTCCTCCCTTGTTCTGCCATCTTGTTCCTAGGTGAGAGATGCTTAAAAACTTCTTTCTTCCCATAAAAGTTTTGTGACTGAATCTTAATCCTTGGATCATTTCCCCTTGAAGTTTCTTCATGCTACATGTTCACCCCCTTTTTTTGGCAAGCATCAAGTGTCGATCTGTTGTTAATCGAAGGTATGATCTACCTCTATTCTTATGTTTTCTATGATCCTTCTTCTATTTTTTCTCTATTCCATGTTATGGAATGTGATATCTATGTTTATAACATATTTTTCTTGGGTTTTAGTTAGTGTGATCATGTTGCAGTGCCCTCGGGTGGATGTAGTTGTCACAGGGAGGGAAATCGTAATCTGTTTTCTGGATCATTCTCATATAAATAACATCAATAACCTTTTGTGGTATGGGATTCATTGATTCTCTATATTCTTTTACATTCAATCATAATGTTAACATGATTAATCCCAAGAGATTACAATGGAATTAAAGTAATAAATATTTAAACCAAATAATTAAACTGGTATATATCATATGTTATTACCACTTGCTTTTTAGATAGCGTGATATCTATGCTTTTCTTATTAGAATGTCGTTCTTGGTGAAATTGGAAAATAAAGTAAAGATGGAATTAATTGATAATCATTTGGATATTGATAAAGAGGCATGTTAATGAATCTGGTTTTTGATGTATTTGGATATTAATCAAATTGATGTAATAATCATATTTAATTATTTTCGAAAGCTTACTTTTTAGGATTCCCTTAGTTGGAACCTATAAATAATAAATCGGTTAATTCAATATGGAATAAAGAACTGAATGTTTGATAAAATTATAATGTTTGGTAGGGTTCTGAGTTACCCTCTTCCTTAAAAGGCTAAGTGCCTTATGCATTGGAGCCATGAGTTCTCATTATGTATGAAGGTTGGATGCCTTGTTTAAGGTCCAAGAGCCTAATTGATATGATGTTTATTTCATGTATCTTGTGATGTGTTATGAGACTATATGAATGTTGTGAGATGTGGAGGTAGGGAGGCCCATTGGTTATGGTCGTAGTTGATGCCTCGAGTGGCAAGATGCATCATTTTATGCATGTGGGTGTTCAGGAGGACCCTAGAGATGATGAGATGGGTTGGATGTGAATGTTGGATGCTTGTTCAATCTTGTTGGTTTTTTATCTTCTTTAATTTTCCCATTGCTCAAGGTAGCTGGTTTTTCTACCCTTCTTCCAAAAAAAGGAAATGATTCATTGGGTTTGCCACATGCTTTCTGTGTTTTTCATTCGGAGGGAGGATGGGTCTATGCTCCTACTATATGTGGCAAAGACATGACAGGTATTTCATCTACTCATTGTGTTGAGCCCCCTTGTGTTTGGAATCTTAGAATGTTTTTCTATAATACCTGTGAATATGGGAAAGTAATAATCTTTTTAATAAATCATTGAATAAATGATGTTAATAGATGGGGTAAGAGCTTGTTGGGACGCAATGATGTGGTTGCAATTTAATGGAACTGTGGATCTCAGTTGTAATTCTAATGAAATGTAATGTATAATTTATAATTATTAACTAATTATTAAGGAACTAATTAATGTAAATTATAACTGATAAAAAGGGAATGTAGTAACATCATAATCTTTTTAAATGGTTGTGTGCTTATTGGACACCTAGTCTTAGAAGTTTAAGTCAGGAGTCCAAGTGATGTTAGCAACAGTTGATTCTAAGACTAGGTTATGACCATAGTGTGATTGTGAGCTATAGTATATTTTGTACCTTTTTGTTTCTATATGCTACTCAACCCCGTCAGTTAGGGAAACCGGCACCCTAGGATTCTGAGCCATGGGGGTTTTTTCCCCAACAACCTGGTGGGAGGATGGATGACTGGCTACCCCTTTTGTCCCCACACTCATCTCTGTGTAGTTATTTGTACCAGTAGGCATGGCAGTTCGTTTTCACCATATATTTCTGTAGAGGGCTGTAATGGCTTGTGGTTATTCAAACACATATATTCTGTATAGAGTGTCATATTGACTACTATAGTTGTAACGTGTATAGGCTATGATGTCTTGAGGATCCTTACTCAGTGTATGGGCTATAAAGGATTGTGGTACAATACCCAATGAATGACACATCTTATGAAAGCTATGGTGGCTACTAGAAAGTACCTGTTTAATTTGGTTACATGGACATAGTGGTTGTGTTTCACAACGTTCATGTTGTGGTGCTTCACCCAGGTGTCTGTGGACAAGGCTTTTTGGAGAGAGATGTTTAGGACATGCTATGTTGAGGAAAAGAGGAAAACCAATGGGGAAGTGGTATTGGGGTACCCTTGACATTCTCTATTATATTATATACTCTTTTATGAGATACTTGATGATAGTAGTCATGGTGAGGCTGGGAACATAGTATACCTATTTACAAGATGATTTTGTTTCAATTGTCGTTCACTATGCTTTAGCATGATTTATTTACTTTTTTATGAGAGGATGTGAGGAGGATCATGGTGAGTATACTATTATACACACCCTACTTATATATAAACTATTATTTGTATCACTTGTAAAAGTTTGGAGATCAGGCTAGTTTCTACTAGATTAGGGTTACAGAAGCTGTTTGGGCTTCGTCGTTGCAGCCTTTTTTTACTTTCCTTTGGTACTTGAAGTTTTCCATTTTAATTGTATTAGTTATTTCATGAATTTACGAATGTGTACTTGGGATTCCATTTATATTGTGCTCTGAGTTGGAGTTGGTCATTGTCTCTCTTATCTCTCTCTTCTGCATGTCTTCTCTTAGAGGGTAATGTCTCCCGTTTGTGTGATTATTATACCCTTAGTGATAGTACCCAACATGGGGACTACAGAAGGTGGTACTTAGGGGTCACTATCACCCTTCTCACATTTCCAAGCTAGTTGGGGTACACCTTGTGTGGAGGAGGTCATGAAAGAGTGGTATCATAGGTCTGTTTGAGGGATAGGATGGAGTTTTGGTGTTAGTCATAGGTGAGATTTCATGGGTTAGTAGGGAAACAGTGTCATTAATGTTTAGAAAGTAATGTAAACAATGGAGACTAGTTGAGACTTATGTGTTTAGTACCCCATATGATCTGATTCATGGACCTTTATGTTTACAGTTGATACTAAATGAGGTGATACTGGTTGCAGGGTAGAGACCTAGGAAAGGGTCATGCATCATTCTTCTTTGTTCCTGTGTTTTAATGGGAAGAACTTGGGATAGGTAAACCTTAAATGAATAAAAGAAAAAAATTAATTAATTAATGTTTTTTATTCATTATTCCACGTTTAGGAGCTCGAACTATTTTTTATTTTGCAGGTATGGATCCAGGTCAACGCCCACAACATGTTTGCATGGAATATATTCAGCAAGTTGTGCCAGCAGATCACCATAGGGTAGAGGTTGATGACGATGACACTTGGAGGAGGACACTCCGCATGTTCCAACACCAGAGTCTACAAAAGTAATATTAATTCATTTATAATGCATTCATGGATGACTTATTAGATGAGGATGAGATAGCCTTCAGTTTGATCTGTGCCTGGAAGAAGCAATGGGTGTCTTTGGTTGTGACGACGATGTCTGGGGAAGTGAAGCAGTGGTGGATCTTGTTCCTTGAGAATATCGAGGAGTTGTCGATCTCATGGGAGGAGTTTCGAGACATATTCAGATCCAGGTTTCTTTCTTTGACCGTGAAGGCTTCCAGTCACCAAGATCTACTTACCCTTCGATAGGGGAGATCCTGTGTGTGAGATTTTGGAATCTATTTCAGAAACCTTTTAAGATATTCTTTGGACTTTTTTTTAGATGAGGAGGTCAGGGAGAGGCATTTCAATGAGCCTTTGTGTCCAGAGATCTAGCACCAGGTCACCCTTTTTATGATGAAGGCATAATTTGAGGTTATAGTGAGGGTAGGGGTTGTCAAGAGGACATTAACTAGAACCATATTATCGCGAGTGGCGGGTCGTCAACATTCCTCATGAAGAAAATATGTGGTATGGGGTTCTCAGTTTTCAGGAAAAAGAGTTTTAATTTTATAGGGGTAGGTCCTAACCCTCATCATCTCATTTCTCTAGGGGTGGTGGCACTCAGGAATATTCCAAGGAATCAGGTAGTTGTTTTTATTATGTAATACGAGGCTATTAGTAAAGAGACTCACTGAACTTTTAGATCGGTCATTATGAACCAGGTGTTCTACTCTAAGTTCCTTTGTTGAGGTTGTTCCTACCAAGTCAACAATAGCAGGTTTCCCCAGCTTTGGATTAGTAAATAGAATATGGGGAAGGTAGTGGAAAGACCCAGGATGCTCCTAATCCTTAGAGAGTAGAGTGAGGTCATGGGGTTGGTCATCATCAGGATCAGAAAGGCCATGGAGCAGGTCATGGTCAACTTCATGCTTTAGCATTTCCATCTCCAAGTAATGCAAATGTCATTTGAGGTACAATTTTCTTATTTTTCTACATGGGCGTATTCTTTGTTTGATCTCAGAGCAATGCAATCCTTCATATCACCTTCCCTTTTCCATGCTTTTGGACTTCATAAGAGAGTCTTCCATTTCCCTTGGCATTGACTAAGATAGTTGGAGGTCAAGTTGAATTATTTGAAGTTGGTAAAGCATGTGATCTCTTATTGGGTTAGCACCAATATTATAGATATTTCCAAAGTTTATTAATTCAACCAAATTATTTCATCCTCATAATGGATTGGTTGTATTCAGTGTAGGCTATCATGGGTTTCTTTAGGAGTTAGGTGGTGTTCTTCAATGCTGATGGAGAACCGGCGGTGTTTATTTGAGAGTAAGACACTCGAATATGCTAGATGCATGTTCCATACTTGTCGTCCTTGATGGAAGAACTGATGTTGAATTCTTCAGAAGTTCAGTAGTTGGTGTTTCCTTGGGCACAACAGAGTAACCTCATTTCCTTCCAGAAGAGGATGTAGCATTACCCCCTCAATGAGAGATTGAGTTTGGGATCGAGCTACAGCCAAGAACATCTCATATCTCTATGTATCCATATTGGATTTCCCCTTATAAGTTACGAGAGCTGCATGTATAGCTCAATAGTTTCTTACAGTGCAGTTTTTTCAGTCGAGCGTGTCAATGTGGGGAGCATTGGTTTTTTTTGTGAAGAATACTGATGAAATTTTGTAGTTATTTATAGATTATCATCACTTAAACAAAGTGAAAGTGAAGAATCGCTATCCTATTCTACAGATTGATGATTTATTTTATCAAATAAAGGGTTAAATTCGGTTATGTAAGATCAAATTTTGGTTAGGATATCATTATATTCTTGTGAAGGATGAGTATATCCCAAAGGCTTCTTTTTATTGTTGTCATGGGAATTACGAGTTCATTGTAATGATGTTCGGTCTGAATAATTCTTCAGTTGTGTTCATGGGATTGATGAAAGTTGTGTTTTGTGTGTTCCTAGGTAAGTTTATGGTGGTTTTCATTGACGACGTCCTTGTGTAATCTGTGTCTGCAATAGTGAATGAAGTGAATCTCCATGATATTTTGGTAGTTCTTCATCAATTGATTATATTTGGGAAGTTTTAAATGTGTCATTTTTGGGATCAAGAAGTTCATTTCTTGGTGAATGTAGTATCCCAGAAGAGAGTACATGTGGATCCGTCGAAGACAGAAGCAGTCATGTCTTGGACATCCCCTGGGATAGAAGAAGTGGTACAAATTTTCCCTAGTCTTGCAGGATACTATAGGGGATTCGTAGCTAATTTATCTTAGGTTGTGACTTCTATAACATCATTTACTAGGAAGAATCAGGTGTTCATGTGAGCTGATCATTATTAGGTAGCTTTTAAATATCTAAAGGAGAAGTTGGTAAGTGCTCCATTTCTTTTTCTTCCAGCATAGGGAGTTCAGTTTGATATTTTCTCTGATGATTTGAATCTTGGGTTAGGTTTTGTTTTGATGCATCATAGATCATTTTTTTCTTATGGGTCTCAGCATTTGCATCCCCATGAACATAACTATGCCACCCATACTCTTGAGTTGGCAGTATTTGTGTTCTCTCAAATGTAGTGGAGACATTACATCATTGGAAAGTGCTTGGTGGTTTTCACCAATCATAAGAGCATATGGTAAGTTTTCTCCCAACATAACTTGAACTTTCACTAGTGTTGGTGGATGGAGTTCTTACAGGAATACGACTTCAAAATGTCGTATACACTGGGAAAGTGGAATGTTGTAGCTGATGCACTGAGAAAAAAGTCACATAGTGATGTAGTGTGTGAATCAGTAGATTCCTGGAGAGTTATAAAAGAATATTAATCATTACATAATGATATGGGAGAAGTTTGGGGTAGAGTTTTTCTTTTCCAGATAACTGTACAATCATCTCTGGTGATGAAAGTGGAAGAGTCCTAATTGGGGGATCTAGAGGTGGAGGTCAGGAGAGACTGATTTTTTTAAGGGGAGGCCCCTAATGGTTGGTCTGAGGATGAACGAGAATAATTGTTGTATCATGGAAGTATTTTCGTTTTTTGTAGGTGAGTGAGACATTTCTTAGAGAGTTCCATAGTTTGACTTTAGTGGTTCATCCTGGCGTGACAAAGATGTAACAATCCTTGAGGAGTGAGTTTTGGTGCCATGGGTTGAAATGTGCAGTTGTGGTGTCTTTGTCTCGATGTTTGGTCTAATAGAAGGAGATGGTCGAGCACCGTGTGCCCAGTGGTTTTCTCCAGCCAACAGATGTTACATAGTGGAAGTGGGAGGACATGTCAATGAACATTTTTATAAGTTTACCTCAAGCTCAGGGAGTCTATGAATCGATATGGGTGGTATTGGATCATTTGACAATATCATCCTACATCATAGTAATCAAGGAGTCGAGCACAGTGGAAGTTTTCTCAAGGTAGTATCTAGAGGTGGTGGTGAGACTCCACGGAGTCCTGATGATGATAATTTATAATTGAGACTATCATTTTACCTTTAGGGTTTGAAGATGTCTCCAACATTCTTTCAGTTATTAGCTATTCCATATCACTACTTTTCATCTGTAGACAGACGGTTAGATAGAGTGAACCATCTAGGCTACTGAAGACATGTTCATCTCTTGTGT
The DNA here is from genome assembly GCA_963277665.1 of Viscum album. Lineage (NCBI taxonomy): Eukaryota > Viridiplantae > Streptophyta > Magnoliopsida > Santalales > Viscaceae > Viscum > Viscum album. The sequence goes on along the minus strand of OY728128.1, from coordinate 1,739,638,315 downwards.
CCTGCATTTTGTAGTTTTTTGGATGAGGAACTTACCCTTGGTGGATATCTCTTAAAATAATTGGTTTTACTCCAATATTATTGTGTCACCGTTTAAATCCTTGTATATAAGACCTTTTCTTTCTCCATTGTACTGGACTGGGGTTTGAGAGTTATCAATTCTCAGACTACAACTTGTCCAGAATATGACAGAGATTATTAAGGTGATTCTTGAGAGGATCAAGGCATCACAATATCATTATAAATCATATTCTAGTCAAAGGATGAGACCTTTAGAGTTTGATTTTGTGGATAATGTGTTTATGAATGTAACTCCCCATCATAGGAAGCAATGGATTAGTCATGGGAGTAAGCTTTCTCCCTAGTTTGTTGGGCCTTTAAAGGTGTTGGATTGTGTTGGATTTGTGGCATATCGAGTATCTATTCCCTCACAGATTATCCAGGCACATGATGTTTTTCATGTGTTTCAACTCCATCATTATGTTCATGATGAATCTCACGTCATCGATTTGGGAGAGATCGACATTGACGATGTTTTGACCTTCAAGGAGCAGCCTGCAAAGATCTAGGACCACAAGGATAAGATGTTTCCTGGGTGTTCTATCCACTTGGTTCATGTATTGTGGAAACATGGTGGTGTGTAGGAGTTTACATGGGAATGTGAGTAATAGATACATGCTCAGTACCCTAAGTTTTTTGATTTTTAACTCTTTTCATGTAATGATGTTTGCATTATTTTTGTAGACCTATTGTGTTTATAATATGTTTTTCTTTTATTTCATATTGTGGATTGTTTTCTTTTGAGAGGTATCTAGATTATTGGTTGTTGAGACCCCTTTTCTATTTCCATTTATGTTATTCTTGAATTCTCGAGGATGAGAATGTTTTGAGAGGTATCGGATGTAATGGCCTAGACCACTCTGTTCCATTCCTTTTCTGAAATAGGGTGTTGAGGTCTTCTTGGAGAACTATGTGGCTTATCCCTAAAACTTTTCCAAATTTCTTATTCCTTGAATAGTGTTTCTAGTTTTGTGAACAGTTTCATCGGTGAGGTAGATGTGAAAAATGTCATCAGTGAGACAGATGTGAACAATTTCATCAGTGAGAGAGATGTGAATAATGTCATCGGTGAGATAGATGTGAACATTATCATTGGTTGGAGATATGTGAATAGTGTCATCGGTGAGACAGATATGGAAATTGTTATCAGTGAGGCATATGTGAACAGTGCCATCAGTGAGGTATATGTGGACAGTTTTATTTGTGAGACAGATGTCAAAAATGTCATCAATGAGTCATTTGTATTATCGGCATTGGTGAGTCATTTGTACTATCGTCATCGCTGATTCATTTGTACTATTGGAGTCGGTGAGTCATTAGTACTATCAGCGTTGGTGATTTATTTATATTATCAGAGTCTGTATGTGTACTTTGTTTCCAGCCATCAGTAGGTGAACAATGTTTCCAACAATTATTAGGTGTACAGTCTTTCCAGTCATCGATAGGTGTACAGTGTTTCCAGCTTCCTGTAGTTTCACCCATTTAGAATTTTCTTTAACATAAAACGCATTCAAGTCATTATTTTCATTGTATTTAAGTCCTATTCAAATCCCATAAATCCTATTTTAAATTTTCCTAAGCCTTGGGATACCTTTACTTGGTCAAACTTCATTGTTTAATGTCATCCACTTTTAAGGGAAAATCCAATGTATCTTAAACCCGTGCTATATTAAATACTATAAAGAGACAAGATATCTTACTCCCTTGTTCTACCTTCTTGTTCCCTAGTTCGAGTCACTCAAACCATTAATTATTTCCATAGGACTGGTGTGATCTAACCTTAATCCTTGGATAATTTCTCATTGAAGTTTCTTCTTTCTTCATGTGCACCCTCTATTTTGGTTCATGTAGCAAGTGTGATTCGTCATCAAGAGAAGGTATGATCTACCTCAATTATTATGTTTTCTTTGATCCTTATTCTCATATTTCTTCTTTCCATGTTATTTAATTTTATTTCTATGTTTTTAAAGTATTTTTCTGGTGTGTTGGTTGGTGCGGTCATGCCGCAACATCCTTGGTGGATGTAGTTGTTGTGGGGGAGGCAATCGTAATCCATTATGTAGATCATTCTAATATAAATAACATCAAAAAACTTTTGAGGTAGGGGATGAGTTTTTTCTCTATATTATTTTACGTCTTTTCATTTGTTTTCATGATTCATCCCACCAGATCACAATGGAATTAATGTAATAAATATTTAAACGAAATAAATAAATTAGTATTGATCGTATGTTATTTCCTCTTGTTTTTATAGATAATGTGATATGTATGCTTTTATTTTTATCATGTAGTTATTGGTGAAATTGGTAAACAATGTAAATCCAGAATTAATTGGTAAGTATTTGGCTAAAGATAAAGTGGGATGTAAATGAATCGGGTTATTGTTGTAATTTGATGTTAATAAAATTGATTCAGTAAGAATGTTTACTTATTTTTTATAGATTACTGTTTAGGTTGCCTATAGTTGGAACCTACAAATAATAAATTGGTTAATTCCATATGGATTAAAGAACTGACTATTTGTTAAAAATATAATGCCTAGTTAAGTTCTTAGTTACCCTCTTGATTGTAAAGCTGAATACCTTGTGCATTGGATCCATGAGTGCTTATTATGTACGAAGTCTGGATTCCTTTTCTAAGGTCCAAGATCTCAGTTGATATAATGTTTGTTTCACATTTCTTGTGATGTTTTATGAGCCTGGATGGATGTTGTGAGTTGTGGGGACAAGGAGGCCCATTGTTTGTAGTAGCTTTTGATGCCTAGATTGGTGAGATGCATCAGTTTATGCATATAGGTGTAAGAGAGGGCACCAGATGTGATTAAACGGGTTGGATGTGAATATTGGATGCTTGAGAAATCATGTTGTTTGTTTATCTTCTTTACTTTCCCCATTCCTCAAGGTATTTGTTTTTGCTACCATACTTACAAAGATAGGTGAATACATGTGGGGTACGTCGTGTTCCTTCTGTTTTTAGCTTCACGGGGGAGTATGGGTCTATGTTGTAGCTATAGATGGAAAGGAATTGATGGGTAGTTCATATACTCACTGTGTTGAGCCCCCTTGTGATTAGTAGATTAGAACTTTACCAGAATGCATAGAAATATGGGAAAGTAACAATGTGTTTAATAAATGATTCAATAAATTATGTTAACCCATGGGGTTGGAGCTTATTGGGATGCAATGATGAGGTTTCAATTTAAAGGAATTGTGGATCTCAGTTGGAATGATAATGGAATGTAATATGGAATTGATAATTATTAATTAATGTTTATGTAACTAATTAATATAAACTGAAATTGATAAAAATGGAATGAAACAATATAATAAACTCTTTAAATGGTTGTGGGCTTATAGGATACCTAGTCTTAGTAGTGGAAATCGGGAGTTCGAGTGACATTAGGTGCAGTTGATTCTAAGAATAATTTATGCCCATAGTGTGGTGGTAAAATATACTATATTGTATTTTATTTGTGATTATATACGCTACTCCTCCCCATCAATTAGGGAAACTAACACCCCAGGGATTTTGAAACCTAGGGGGTGTTTTCCCCAAAATTATGGTGAGAGGATGGATGGCTGACTACCCCATTTTCCCCTATTCTCTTCTCTTGGTAGTTACTTATTCTGGTAGAAGTGATGGTTATTTTTCCCATATATGTTTGTATAAGGATGTAATGGATTGTGGTTATTCATAGACATATATTTTGGATATAGTTTTTTATGGACTACTATAGGTGTAACATGTATGGGAAATGTTGGCTTCAGGATCCTTACTCAGTTTATAGACTGTAATAGCTTATGGTATAATGATTGAAATATGATACATGTTTTTTGAGATGTGGTGGAACCCAAAAACTACCTAGTTACTTTGGTTACTTTGGTTAAATGGACGTAGTGGTTGTGTTTCAGGAGGTCCATGTTGTGGTGGTTCCTCCAGGTGTCTGCGAGCAAGCCTTTTTAGAGAGAAATGCTTAGGACGTGCGACATTGGGGAAAAGATGAAAACATGTAGGGAAGTGGTAGTGGGGTACCCTTGATATTATTTATTATATTATATACTCTAGTATGTAAAACATGGTGAGAGTATCCATGGTGGGGTTGGGAATTTACTATACCTGTTTTGTTGATGAGATAGTTTTACTTGTTATTCATTATGATTTAGAATTATTTATTTAATTTTTCCAGAGAGGATTTAGAGAATACCCTACTAAGTACACAATTATAGTCACACTAAATATATATAAACTATTTTTTCAGGTCACATGAAGTAGGTTTAAGATCACTCTGGTTACTACTAGCTTAGGGTTGTAGGAGCTGTTTGGGTGTCGGGGTTGCTATTGTCTTTACTTTCTTTTGGTACTTTCAGTTTTCCATTTAAGTTGTATTAGTTCTTTCATGACATTACATATGTGTACTTGGTATTTAATTTATATTCCTTTCTGATATGGAGTTGGTTGGTGTCAATCTAATATCTCTCTTCTGCATGTGTTATCTTAGAGGGTAACACCTTCCATTTGTTTGTTTATTGAACCATTTATGCTAGTTTCCAACCCAGGGATTATTGGAGGTGGGATTCGGGGGGTCACTATCTCCCTCCTCACATTACGGGCCAAGGATGGGTATACCTTGTGAGGAATTATTCCTGAAAATTATGAATATTCCATCAAAATACAATCATAAATTAGCATTTTAGAAATTTGTATGATAATTTTCATGTCATGTGATATGTTTACACATCATTTAATGTATAGGGAAATGAATTTTCTCAATGTTGTGCAGTTATTCATGTACATAAATGATCTCTAGTTACACATTGTGTAAATTAATTACATAATTTGTACTTTTTATTTCCAATAGGTTTCACATTGTCTTAAAATAGTTCCTCGTTTTCTAAGCATCGGGTTTGGTCCTTGCCTATGTTTCATCTTCAATATATCTTAAAAACCTATGGCATGAAACATCACTTAGTTGTGCACCATAAAGTGACTTTGGGTCACACGTTTCATCTATTTTCAATCCTTTCTGAACAAACTTATTTGTCCTACAATAGAACCTAATCCAAGAAAATTATGTAAAGTTTAATTAATAGAATAATTCAAAAATGAAATTTTGTATTAAAAAATTTTCATTCATTAAATGGTTATATCAATTACCCTCCACTTAGGAAATTTTGTATCAATAATGTAATCTCAATATAATTAATATTATGAAAACATATTATAATCATTCAAATACAAATGAAATTAATTAAAATTATTATAAATTGTTTTCAACATCTAAGGATAAAAATAAAACATCAATTCAACTTCATGAAATTCAAAGAAACTAATAAACCCAAATTTTATGATTTTTCAATTTATAAGTAGTGGGTCATGTCCTATCATTCATTCATACACCATCATTTGTTATTTTAAAAAAAATTCTTTTCATTTACATACGGATTCCTTCCTCTCATCACTCATGATACTAAATCAAGTAGAGTAATGTTGTTATCATAATTACATGATCCTTTTCTATAGGATTTTAAAGGAACTAAATTCTCCACCATGTAAAGAAAAAGTCACATTAATTCAAGAGGGATTAGAAAAAAGGTTCTTATGAATTATATGTATAAGGTTGGTATGAGTTACATTCAAAAACTTAACTCTCAAAAAGGGAGGTTATCTCATACTAATATTGCATAATATAAAAAGAAAAATGCATTCAAAATCACTTCTATAAAATAAAATATACCACTTCCCAAAATACAGGGTAAGTTCATGATCAATTTAATTTTTATGAATTTTTTTCAACTTCATGATTTTTTTTCATTAATAAAAATTTTATACATAAAAAATATCTCAGTTCAACTACTTAACCACCTACCATTGATAGATCCCTTACCTATTGATAGTGATTTTTTATTTTCCCAAAACATAACCTAATGATTCAAAAAATAGAATGGAAAACAAAAATTACAACAAATGAACAATGATTTGTTCCAAATATATACAATATAACCACCAAAAAGTTTATATACATTTTAATAATTCTCTTATTACAAGACATCCCACACCCCAATGTATAAAATTTAAAATATAATGCAGTATAAATATATCTAGATGGGAATGGATTAAAATTTTATATAATAATCCTCATCCTGAGAGATTTCAGTCATGTATTTTATGGAAAAATTGTGGATTGATGGAATTTTGGGTCTAGAGATATAGCACACAAAAATTTACTCAGTGATCTTAAATGTGGATTTATAAAGTTATAGTTTTGTGAAGTTCAAATGAAAGTTCTAGCTGGTGGAATGCTCTAAGATGACAAACTAAATATGAAAAAATTTAAAATTAGATTTATTTTGTCTATAAATATTATTGGGAATATATAATTTAATTTAGGTCTGTAACTCATGGTGTAAAATAGTAATAACAAGTAAATCGAAATTAATTTTAGAAATTCAAATTTTGATAATGGTTAGGAAATACCATTCTCTTTAATAAAATAATTACTTCAAATCATGAGTCATTAATTCAATATCCAAACTTTAATTTAATTACCAAATTCCTAATTTAACACATTTGACATTATTTAATTTTAAATCTTGAAAATAGAATCATTATGTTTCTATGAAATTCATTCCTCCTAGATTTTTGATGTTAATAATGAAATATAATTTTGGGATTTTAATTTCCATTAATTTTTCTTGAATTGATTTTCAAAAAGTATTTATAATTTGAAAGATATTGAATGTAAAATATAAATCCCTTCAGCAATGATATTTTAGTTGATTGCTTTATGTCTGGTTCATTGAATATTTTTTTGCAGCATTATCACATTATTTAAACATTACATGACGTGTAAAAATTACATGACATGTGTTCTATTCACTTTCTCAATTTTTTAACCATGAAAAGTCTTCAGTAATGGACTAGAAAAATAATAATAAAAAACAAATGAGTATTAATTCCTATTCAATCATGTTTCTATATAACTTAGGGGAAGAGTAGACTAACTGATGAAATGTGCATTGACCCATTAAAGCATATTTGCATAATGTGATTATTTGGAATTAAAATTGTTTTTTAGTCCTAGATTACATGATACCCTCCCCACACATAATTTATGTAGTTTTCTTAGTGAATTAAAATTTATTATTCATATATAGAGAATAAAAATTGAATAACTATATTTAATCAAATAAAAAAGAAAAAAGGAACCATGTGTACCATTAATTTTAAATAGGGTAAAAGAGTGTAATATCATCCATCGGTTATTAATGTATGGTCCCATGGAATATATTTGAACTTTTACCATTTATAGTGAAATTATTTCCTCTAACTTCCCTTAAAATATGAATAACTCCAAAAGGGTATACTTGAATGATAGTAAAATTTCCTCCCCATCAAGAATGAAATTTTCCTAGCATCTATTTGTGTCTGGAGTTGAATAATATCTCCTTATATCTAGTTTGAAGGATAATGACTGAATTATTTTCTCATGGGTTATCATTGTCCACCCATTTTAAATCGTTTTATTTTTAAATCATCTATCATTATTTCTTCAAAATCCAGGATCTTCCATTTCATCTCTTTCTAGAACTGTCAACACCCACATTCATCTAGCTAACAGACTAGTGGGATATATGTTCTAATTTCACCAAGAGGTCATAGTACTTCCCATAAATTAATCTATAGGGGTTTATTACTATGGGTGTTTAGTAGGAGATTCTATGCTCCTATAGGGTTTCATCCCGCTTTTAGTTGTAGTAAATTATGTTTGGTTTTAGCATCATTTCTAAAATTTCATTGATTTCTTTATTGGAAACATATTCTTGGTCATTTGTCTGTTGGTGTTATGGGGTTTATATTTCCTAGTTATCCCTATATATTTTTAGTGATGCTTCTATTTTATTATTCCCCAAGTGTTTCCCTAGTTTTATAATGATTTCTTGTTGTAATTCAAACTTGAATAATATATTATTCCTAAAAAAGTCACAAACAACATTATCATTATCATTAATAATGTATTTTTCCACCAACATTGAAATATACTATAAAAAAAGTAGAATATATGAGTAACCAAATGAATTTCAAAATAGTACCATGAATTCTATACAATATATACATGATATTTCATAGAATGTAGTTGTATTTTGGGGAATTTTTTTCTATTGGATATATTTAGGGAAAACATACATTTTTTATATTTTTTTTAAAAAAAATCATTTTTCTGTTTAAATAATATGGGACAACAAATTAATGAGTTGAATACTTTTATAATTTTAATATGCGATACCAAATGGCCTCCATAAGAAAATTTCTTGTATAATTGGAAAATTAACATAATTTCTCATTTAGAAAAATACCTTCAAATTATATGATCTGTGCATATATTCCAGTGGAGGGGGTATTCCAAAATATAAAATATTGAGAGATATTTAATTATGAGATACTGGTGAAAGTTTAAGCTAGAAGGTACCTAATAATTAATCATATAATTTACCAAACTTGTGTACTATGTCACATCACCTTCTATGAGGTATGGTTATTAACCTATAATATGATCAATGTGTGGGATCTAACATAGAATCACTACATTATTGGAGTGAGGTAGTCAGCTAAGATGGTCAGCAATTTGATTTTTATTTCCCTTTTTTAATGATATCTAGGTGGATATTCTATAAGAGAATCATCCCTCTCACCAGTTATGGATTATAATCAATCTTCTTCATTAGATTCCTCAGTCATACATGATCATAAAAAATATAAAATTTAGTTCCATGATGTTATGATACGAATTTATCTAGAGATTATATGACAAAAAGGAAGTCATTTTCCATAGTTGTATAGTTCATCTTTGTGGTATCAAATTTCCTTGATGAATATACAATGAATTGAGGCTTCATGTAATTTATTTGGGAGAGTACGACTCCCACAACTTGATTTCATGTGGCATAGAGTAACTCAAAAGGGGAGTCACATTTGGGTGGTTTCATTATTGGAGGCATGGTAAACCTTCTCTTCAATTCATCAAATGATTTCCTACATGCATATTCAACATTAAATTCATCTTTCATTAGTTTTAATCTTTGTAGAGGGAGAGAAATATTACCCAAATACTTGATGAATATTTTTTAATATAATTCATGCCATAAAAATGTTCTCAGATGTTTTAATCAGGTTGGAAATGGAAAGGAATGTACTGCTTCATTTTTTTTATTTATCTAGCTCAATCCCTTTCATTCTATTTTTTCCACAATATTGTTTCTTTTTAAACCATGAAATTACACTTTTCAAAATTTAATAAAACATTATTTTCAATCGATGTGTTCAATATATATTCCAGATCTCTGGATAAATGATCAGATAAATTATTGAAATCATTGAAATCGTCATGAACTACCTCTAGGATATCCTCAATATGATCTGAGAAAATACTCACCATACACTATTAATAATTACCTGGGGTGTTTTATAGCTCCAAAGTCATCCACTAGTTGGTGATAGTGATAAAAGGATAGGTGAAAGTCATCTTCTCCTGGCTATATGATGGAATTGTACCTAAAAGTTACATGGGAAACCATCTAAAAAGTTATAATGTTTTTTAAAGGTAATTATTCTAGAATTTTCTCAATTAATTTGATAGGTAAGTCATCTTTCCGAGTAATATGTTTTTGATTTCTTAAATCTATACACACTCTTAAGTTGTTTTGAACTCTAATGGGGATCAGTTTATTATGTTTATTTTTAACATTGGTTGGGCCATTTTTCTTTTGGACCATATGAATGAGGCTAACCCATTGAGAATCATAAACTGGTAAAATGTTGTGTTCTAGAAGAAATTCCTCTATTTATTTCATAAAAACCCCAATGATGGTGGGATTAATCCTTTTTTTAGGTTTCTTAACTGGTCAAGAATCACAATTAGAAATAATTATTTGATATTAAACATTGGGATATATTATTTCCAATAATAATCATTATTTTCTCTCCATCTAGAAAGTAATCCTACATCAAATCATTAGGAAATGGATTTAACTCCATACTTGGGGTTGTTCAATGGATGATAATGAATTGAGGTTTCATTCAAACTTGTCCATTATAATGCAAAAAATTCCCCATAGTTGTTACCAGACACCTAATTCCATAAGAAATCTATATCTTCATACCATAATGCTATACTATGAATATAAAGTAACCCTAATTAATATATAATACCTAAACACTCTTCCCATATATTTTATGTAATATTCCTTGAAGGGGACTAATTATTATAACACATGTATTAAATGGATGTTTAACTTCCCAAAAGCAACTTTACCACACCATGGACAATCCATGACCTAAAAATTATAAATTAGTAACATATGTTATGAAATAGCACACTAAGTAACACCCCATAATTTGAACATATCATATTTACTCGAAATCTATTATCCATTATTTGAGCTTGTAATGTTATTTTATATTTTATTAAAAAAAATATCATATTATAAGGACTATATTATGTTAAAAATGATATATACCTTAATCTCATTTGATATTATGGTCAAATTTAATGATTTGTTATTATTATTTTATATCATGTGAAAAATATTAAATTTTCAAAATACAAATACAATAATAATAGACCGAAATTATTATGATTAATAGTCAACCATGTGATTTTAAATAACTTTAATAACAATTTTTAAAATTTAATTATAAAATTTAGTGATCAATAAAAATATTATTGTTAATAAAATATTTATTTTACTTCATGTTATTACTTGTAAAAATATTTTTATTTTGGATAAATTATGAATTAATTAAAATGATAATAAAAAATACCATTATAATTTATTTATTAATAAAGTTAATAAATAGTTATAATGTTATTTGACAATATTGTAGTATTAAGTTTATATAAACATGCCTAAATAATAATAATTTACTATATATTATAAGAAAAATAATTTTATATATATATATATTCATTGTTAATGTAAGAATTACTTAATTAAGGAACTTTTTTATTAATAATATGATGATTCCAATTTTAAAAAATAGGTAATGTGATTTTTGGAATTGTTGAATATATATACATGCACATTAATATATATATATATATAATGGGAATAATGATATATGATTAGGATATATTGAAACATTTAATAACAACCAAGGGGGTCGGGGGTTTGGATTCCATTGGCATTGACAAAATCCTCACCCTATTTTTCCTCCCTCGGTAATGGAACTTACAATAAATCATCATAAATATTTCATTGCGAAGCTGTTGAAATAAAAACACATAAATATTTTGAGAAGATAATAATATAATTTATGAACATAAAACTTCTACTGATAAAAAAATCTTTAGAATACAATTGTTTACATATACCTATATATATATATGTTATATAAATCATATTGATATCTAATCATTTTTTTAAAGGACACCAAAAAAATTAAGTCCTAGTGAAATCATCTTCTTCCCCTTCTCATATAATATTGTTATATAGATGATATATATAGAAATATATATATTTTATCAAAGTACTATAATATTAAACCTAAAATAATCATCATTACTTGATAATAGGATATGAAATAAGGATTAAAACCTTCATAAACACTTTTTCTTGTCTCACATTAAAAAACAACTTTTATGAAATTTTAATGTAGTCTATTGTCTTAGTATTAGAAAATTACTATAGGATGACTAGGTATCCTCTCTAATACCATGAATTTATTGATTATTATATTTGAGGAACCATTTCATTCATTCAATGATAGTGTAATAAAAAAATGAATGATATGGTTTTATTGGAGTAGAGTAGTTACATGAAGTTATATTTAAAAGTGACTCACTATTGAAAAACTTTTATGAATTTGGATATCATGGATCATGAATTTATATGACTGCTTATAATTATTAATAGGTAGAAGAAATATTTTATATGATTCTATAGGGGAATTTTGATATATTTATAATTTTTTATATTATATTGTTATATAAATACAACTATTTATAAGATCTTAAAACAAAATATTATATGAAATACATGAGACCATCATCATATCCATAATTAACATTATTCCAATATAATTATATTAATTTTTATATTAATGAAAAGATTGTTCATGAGTTATCTAATATCTAGCTCCCAATGAATTTTCATCAACGTGGACAATCGATGACTTCATTATCAACAAATGAGGTAAATATACATGTATCATACTTTTTAGTTTTGATTTTTAGGATTTTTCCTTACTGAAGACCATCATCTAAGTTCCAAAGAATGCATCTTCAAGCCATTGGGTTTTTGGTTTTCATACTAGCCTTTTCATCTTTCCCAAAAAAAATCCTTGCACTAAGGATTAATACAATTAGATTTGGTTGAGACATTCATGGTATTTTGGGGGCTTTATTCTGGAAGTCCCCAAATGGACCCCAGATTTCGAACCCTACATTGAATATTTCATCGTTCAAATTTGGATCAACCTCTCTATGCTACTACTTCACCTTTTCATCAATCTTCTCTTTTTCTAATCTCCATACTTATTGGTGTCCCATTAAAGAAGGATTCGACAGTGAGGAATCTATTAAAGACCTCAGTTTCTCAAATTTACATTGAAATTATTGTCTCTCAAACACTTATGTCTCAAATTTGGATTCAGAATAGTGATTATGGATTCTTTCATGATATATTTTATGAAAAACTATATTATTATTTTATGTAATGTCTTAATCTTGGAAATGATCCAAAGGTTTGTGACAGTAAGAGTTCACATCATGAGTATAGGAAAGCTATTTGGGTTAAACAAAAGGGAAGCATACTGGCCTAGAAGTGATGAATGCTAGTCACCTAGCTGATCCTGTCCACTATCTTGTCAGGCCTTTTAGCAGGAATAATTCTGATGTGAATAGGGATCCTCTTGTTGATGATGACCAGCCTTTGAAACCTACACAACGTCCTATAAAAAATGGAATATAAATTTTTTTATGCTCTTATTCCTTCCACAAGTGGAATAATAAATCCTTCTACCCTGGTGGAGGATCTGGAGATGCACATTTAAGCTCATGCTTCAAGAGAGAAGGACCAGGGTGACCTCTCTATTTCTATTGAATCATTAGAAGAGGCAGAAAATTAGCCTAATAAAACTGAGTAAGCCTACCTAAATTCATGTGCTATTAAAAATAAAAAATCCAATGGTGGATTCCGATGGATTCATTACCCAAAATATTAGAAAAACATGGAAGTATAGAGACTATCCTCAATTGGAAAGAACAATTAGTACAAGATCATTTGATTCCACCAAGATGGAAATCCTTGAACCCTCGCTACTTGAAACTATGGTTGATTACAGGATTGAAAATTATAACCTTGATGACGAAAATGATTTTGTAAAAAATGATCTGGTGTATAGTGATTCTTATTTGAATGATGATTTGATGGGGGAGGAATGTGATACCAGGGTGGATCTATAAGATTCAATCACATTTTAGAAGTACTATAATGGTGAAATTAATGGTGAGAAATACATCGAAATCAAAAAACACATGATTATTAGGATTAGAGAAGAATATAGAAATATTTATGACATTAACATTAATTACATACCATGGGAATCATTTCTTACCTTCAAAAATGATTTGTAAGATTCTTTGGGGTTTTGATGTCTTCATGTTTTTTTCAACTTAATCATATTTATTCTTGGTCTAGTTGACCTATTCTTTGAGATTTCAAGCTCATCTTTTACCATGGATTATCTTACATTGTCTCTAGAAACTTTGGGGTTTTTTCCTATGTCCGGGTTTTATGTTCATGGATTCACCATTTAAAATTTCTATTAGGATAATACACTTTTTATAGATTTGGATATAATGAGCACTTTGATTAGATCTACTTTTAGTTTTTATGGGGATTTTATTATCTAGAAGAACTTTTATATATATATATTTATCATTTTGAAGGTTTAACTATCCATGTTTAAGGAAGCCTTGGTGTTTAGTAGTTTGTGTCAATCCTTTGGATCTCTCGTTCTGTAATAAATGAACTCACCTAGGGGTGGTTTTTTTATTCTTTGGCCATCCACTAAGGTTTTTATTTTGTTGATCATTATTTCTTGTTTTCATGTGGTGTTGTGAATACATGGGTCTATTTGATATAGACTTACTAGACATTTTTTATTTCCTTAGTTATATGTATTCTTATGGTGCAGTTCATTCCACTACCCTTTCTGGAGAAGGACAATGATAGGTTTAGGACTGGATATTCTGAACATGTATCATGAAGCTCATGCATATTTTTATTTTTCATGGTATTTTTAATTTTTATCCCCATCAATTCCCTATTGGTGTAATATCTTTACACTATAATGTTTTATGGTAACATTTTTTCATTAATAAATCTCTTTGGGGCATGAATTGGGTGACCAATTCATGTCACCACTTTTATAAAAAAAATGAAGTTATATTCAAACGTGATTTTTTATTGAAAGGATATTTCCATTTTATTAGATCATAGTTATTGATTTTATATACATAATTCCCATTATTAAAAGAATAATGATATGCTTTATATGATTTTGTGGGGCCTTTGAAAGATATAAATTTTAGTATGCTTTTAAATTTTAATAATTATATATATGGATGTGATCTTAACATATATTTTTACATAAATAAAATTTATAATAATTACACCCATAATAAACATACAGTCTACATAACTATATAATTTTTCTAGTTAAAGATGATCATTTTCATGGCTTATCTTCTCTCTTCCTCCAACTAAGCTTTCCTCATGGGGAAACAATTGTTTTTCCAAGAGAGACATTGGCATAGTATATCAAATAGAAAAGAATTTCTTTGGGGAGAACGTAATAGGATATTTAGATTTCAATATTTTTAAAGGTAAGGGAAATTCATTTTCAGAAATATTTATTTATGTTTTCAAACTAATTTTTTTTATATAAAAAAAATCATTTTACTAAAAAAAATCTCAAAAATAATTTATTTTAAGGTTTTAAGAAATATAATTCTTCTTTATAATTGTAAGAGAATTTCTTTTCCATATAATTATATTTTAAGGAATGGAAAACCCATTTGTTTTTGAATTATTATTTATATGTTTGCATAATTCATTTATTATATTGAATGATTTTGAAATTATCATTCTGTATATGAAATTTATCATTTTAAATTCATAGGATATATTTGATGATTATAACTATTGTACAACACTTCACTATATTTCTCATTTATATTTAATATATGTTATGAAATATTTTATATTATGTCTAATTTCCATTTAATATTTATAAGGGTTTCACTTGACTTTTTAGATTACTTCTATCCTTTTCGAATGTTAAAATATTCCATTAAATAAAATATTTATATTTTATTATATATTTAATTATTTTTCCCTTTCAAAATAAATTACATGTACGTCAATATTTTTAAAGGTTATTTTAACGTATTTATAATGAGAATGAAATGTTGTAAAAAATATTTATTTAAAAAATTGCTTGGGTATTGATAATGATGATGTGTACATGGTAGTGAACCCATAACCCCAGTGATAATTTATCTTATAAATAATATTTTGATCTGTAATATTAATATTGGACGTAATATAATCTAATAATTTTCCATGTATTATGAAATTTTATAAAGATAATTTATTTTCTAAATAAAATTTCTTTCCAATGACTATTTTTAAAAATACTTACTAATATTTATTTTTAATTATGAGAAATAAATTTTGATGTGTATTGGGAAATAATGTGTTATATCAAACATTATATTTACATTAATATATCTTATATAAAAAGAATATTTTTGAATAAAATTTTATTAAATTATAATAGGGAATGGATTTGACATCCTATTTTAAATCCCCTTACTATGGAATTTTTTTCACGCAAAATATTTTTAAAATTATTTTTTCATGAGTATTTGTGATTATTATAAGCTATTCTAGATTAAGGAAACTATTTTGTTGTTAACCCGTGTGATGTTGGGATATCATTTAAAAAATACTTTAAAAATAATAGTTTCAAATTTATTATGTAATGTGTTTTATTTTGTGTTTTCATAATCCTTTAAATCTCTACACCAAAATTATCCTATATAATGTTTTGACTCGATTTTAATAAAATATAATAGATAATAGTTTTACGTATTCTATCCATTGGTATAGAAACTGAAAAAATATATGTTGTTTTTTACACTAGATCCACATTTACATGTTCAGAAATGTTATGTCACCACACCACTGAAAAAACACCCATTATAAACTAAGCCCATACATAATAAATACCTCCCTCGAATGATGTTCTCTAAACCAAATAAACCAAATCATATAAACTTGACTCCTAAAAAGTATTTTTATGTTTATACGGAACACATAACCCATTTCCCATAAAATATCCAAATCATGTACATCCAATTACCACTATCTAAGGCCCATGTCAAATCAGAGACCCAAAGTGATTTCATCTGACCCAATCCATTGTTATAAATTTCAAATAAAATACTTATAATCACCACAAGGTCTATTAAACCAGAATAGTAGATGTTTCCCCTTTAGGAATTCCTAGAAGTCCTCTCTATTTTTTTGGAAATATTCTATTAATTGATTTTTTTAGTAGAAAACTTATACATATATATTCTTCCCAGATCAGCCAACTAGATTCATTATATCCCACTCTAGAAACCTAAGTCACACTGTTACATCCTTTTATTTTTTGAAAAATGACCCCTAAAAATAATTTAAATTAATTCATAAATTATGTTACATTAAATACATAGTTTATCTTGTATCTCACACAACGTCGTTATTATTTTCTATTGTAGAAAACATATAATAACTTTGATTATTTATGTTATACACAAGCCTTGGTCTAAATAGAAAAAAAAAAATATTATTAATATTATTATTGAAATTATCACCTTGAAATTGGAATGATAGGAATGAATGATATTAACTAAATTTATATTATTATTTCGTACAAATTTTTTTGAAACTAAACCTTTTTTAGCTAATTAATTATACATGAAAATTAAGAAAAAATTAATTTAAAAGAAGAAATTCTATAAAAAATAATTTTTTTAGTAGAATCGAGTTTTAACATAAACAATTAAACAAATAACTATTATTAAAATATTATTATTTAAATTAAAATGGTATATATTTAATTATCTTTTTTTAAATTCATCCAATATGATTGTTAAGATTAAGATAAAACTAAATCCAATTTAAATCATAAAATGTTGTATATTTATAAAAGGAAGATTTAACACCTTTTAAGGTGAGACTTGATTTAAAATTAAATTTTCACAAACTAATAAATTTTATAATAAAAAACAAAATTATTTTTTGAAATATAAATATAAAAATTTAAATTATGGGAATTATTGGAATTTTCTTGAGAACATTAATATTTTGATGAATAATTAATGATAGTGAATTTTAGTTGAATACTTATTTTTCATATAAATAATTTATAGTGATAAATTATAATATTAATTGGGTTTTAATCTTAATTATATAAATTATATATAATTTAAACCAATTTAGATTATTGTAATCAATTTCAGATTTAAATTTTATATAAAAACATTTCAAACTATAGAAATTTTCTCTTTAAAAATCTGCTTTGTCATCCCATCTATGATATGTATTTTAAATTAATTATATTTGAGTCTGTTATTGGATTTGGAAAAAATATATCCCATAATTTTAATTCGAATAATTTATATTTTATAATATTGTAAAAAAAATAAAACTTAGTAGTGAATGTAATTATAATTAATTACAATGATTTAGGTAAAAACAAGATTACATTGTGGTTAAATATTAAACATAAGGTATCACAATGGATATATAAATTTCCAAAACCCATTTCATGTTAATATTTAAACCGATAACCTTAATTTATCTTATTTTATAGGTTATGAAAGCCTTTTTTTTGTTAAAATGTCGGAAGACCCCAATTCTTTTAAAAAATGCCAAGTGTGTCCTTTCCCTCCACTTATAAAAGGGTACCCAGCCTCTCCCACACTTCACACATCTAAACATCATTGGATCATCCAAACCCAGACCAAAAAAATGCAAAAAATATATACAACCATTATTGATTCCCCACTTTGAGTAGAAATAAATCTAAGGATGTCCTTTAATGTAAACTAACAAGAGTTACTCGAAAAAGAGGTAACATTATTAAATGATCACTTTTTTTAATTTCATTCCAAATCCACTAAAATTATTATTATTACATGATTATATTATAAAATAATTATCCTGAATATACTGAAAAAAATTTATGTTCTCATTTCTACATAAAACATCACACACTTCAATCAAATGTGATATAGAATCATTGGTCCTATGCTCGACAAATGACAGACGCACAAACTGAAGTCATTCATTCTTCAATTACCACCTTTCATGGATAGGAATAATGTTTCACATAATGATTTTATATGATATTTTTTATATTTATTATTTACTTAGGATTTTATTATTATTATATAACATTAACCTTAATGCTTTCCATTTTGTGGGAATTGATAACATTATTTGTGGATGAGTGAAATACTGCCTCCTAAAAGCGATGTGATACGATCACATATTACAAGGAATATATTCATGATTTGTTTAATTAAAAATATGTAAAATAAAATAAATCTCTATGATATCCATTACATAATTACCTTTCATTAAATAAAATGTATCATAATCATTAACTCCATTTCATACATATAAAAAGTTAAAACATAGTTCATGGACGTGTGGACTACCACCTCCCCAAAGAGATGTTTTTCCTTTTACATCAAAATAATTATATGTTTAAGTATATATATTTTAATAATATTTTATTTATGATATTATTATAATTTTTTAATGAGAAATGTTACTTACCTTCTTTAAATAATGATAATTGTAAAATGGTAACGCTACTCATGGGTATGTATGACCTACAATCTCCATGATTGTAACACTGGTTCATTTATCATAACCATAATATATGATTTGTTTTAAAAGTATAATTAATGTAAAAATATTATAATAATGTAATTATTATTTTTCTGTACTATCTTTAAAAATGAACCCCTTAACCCTAGATGAACTACCGAAGTCATTTTTTACTCTTAATCCAAATATTGTCAAAACAAATTGACTAAAACATTATTACTTATGTAACTGTATATAACATTTCCATAAGTGAAAAATAATTAATAATACACTTTTAAAATATTATTAATCATTTAAATAATTAACATAAGTCTATTATTGAATAATATAGAGAAAAACATAACAAATTAGACTCAAGGTATGGGGCTTCGCATCAAATTTAATTTCATTGAGACTTAATTGTTATTATGAACATAGTAACATTAATATTGTTTATATACTACCATATTAATTTTTTTTATAATTATTTTCATTTATTTCATGATGTTAACTTCTTAAATTTATTTTATTCTTTCATGGATCTGATGATTTAAATTTTACACAAGTAGTAAGGGAATTTATCTCAATATTCTTTAATTGAGGCATCTCTTGATGTTATGCACATTTATTATTCTATCAGGTGTATGTGCAGAACCTTTAGAAAATAATATCGTGAATTTATCAATTATCATGATAATTAATGTTTTACAATGTTACTATCTAATTATTTTAATACTTTAAGAGTTTTTTTACGTGGAAAAGGATTTCATAACTCAATTTATATTCATTATGTTAAACATATATGTTATTGGTTGTGTTGTGCAAAGAATATTTTTTAAATGAAATATTATTATATTATTATGTATTTATAATTTAATTTTAGGGATTTATATTTTTCTCAAATTACTATATCATGGATTTATTATCACTTCAATGATATGATCTTTGTAAGGGGTTTTCTCGTCTCGCTTTTATTTTTGTGAGATATATTTTACATTCACCAATTATTTTTGTTGTGTAGTGTATATTCTGACCATGAATTTATTTTATAATATTTAACCTGAAATTTTTTTGTTTTTTACATATCCTTTTTATGATATATCATTCATGTGGTTTATGTTTTTAATGTTACCAATGTCGTATTGGATTTTTGTCAATGTTTTCTATCTTTGTGATGACTGCAATGATATACATATATCATCATTTATGAGGTCTATAAATATCTAAATTGACATTTTATATAACTATTATCAATTTTATCATGATATTATATGTTTCATTTATTGGTTTTCCTTCCTGGGAAAAACAATACAAATTTTTTAATGTCATTTTGGAAAATTTGGAATGTTTAATTATTATTTTTCATCAAAAATGCTGGAAATTTTATTTTATTTTCATTTCCATTCATCTAATTGAACAACTATTTCTGTTAATTATCCTCCACTAGGGTTGTATTTAATTGATAAAATCCCCATTTATTCTTTAAATGGATTATGTTTGTTTCAATTAGATTTTTATGAAACATGTTTCTTTTCCATAGGTTGGATATAATCTTAGAATATTGTTATGTAATCCAATCCTTTTCCATGGGTTAATCATGTTTCAAAGATATTATTTTGAAAACAATACATTTAAATGGGTTGATCGTGTTTCTATGATATTTTTTGGTAACCATTTCATTTCTCTGGTTGAATCATGTTTAAAAGATATTGTAGTAAAACTGGTTTTTTTTAGGAATAATCATGTTCTGAAAAGAATAAAGGTCGTTTAAATAAGTTTTGATAAATTATATATATATTTGGTTCTTAAATATTATAAATTATGGGTTAACCTAGATATCACTGAGTGAGCCCATTATGGCTTATATGATTTATTCACCCAAATACAACTCTGATGCATTAGGTACTCCAGATATAGAAGATGGCCATATTAGTTATTACATTTTTAAGGGTTATTTAAATGTTCTATAAGGGTTATATGATATGATATCCCAATATACCAATATTTTTTATATATTCTTTCTATGTGATTATGATATTTTTTTATTACTATTGATAGCAGATGGTTCAATATTATAAATTCTTATGATTATTTCCTTTGTTAAATTTGTATTCCATGTTTTCAACTTTAATGATCTAGGTATTTATGGGTATGAAAATTATTATTTTATACTCATTCATTTTTATTACGTCATCATACACAAATTCTATTATTATTCTAATTGATTAAATTCATTTTTTAATGATTACTTTTCCATTAATGAGTGTTTGAACTCACCATCTTATTTTTCATTTTCACCAGGTTTTAAATAATGGTATTGAATGATTTATGTATATAAAGGATTTAAAAAGTATGTTGTTGATGACCTATTGTGAAACAATAAAATTTGTTCTTAATGGGAAAAATTTATATTTGATTACTTCTGAATTTTTTATAAATTAGTTTCATAAAATTCTCTAAAACTTAATCATAAAAGGACCTCTATAATGTATGTGATCTAAGTTTTATACCTGATGTTTCATGTTTTTCATTAGAAAAATTGGGCAACAATTATTTTTATAATATTTAGAAATGTAATTCTATGGATTTTAGTAGAGGATCAGGGAGTGTATATCTTAAGAATTTATATTTTGTATCAAATTTTGGATTATATAACTTTTTAGATTCTGATTTTTTCATAGGTGGTAATGTTAATAGTTATGGTTACCATCATAGCACAATAATATTATAGTTTATAATATTTTTAATGTATTAGACACTTCATTTAGGGATTTTATATAGAAAAATATTGATGTTGTTAATGATATTTTTGGACATGTTTTTAGTTTATGAACTGATAATACCTAATATTAACATGAAGTGTATTTGAGGAGGATTTATTGTTGAGGTTTAAAGAAAAAATGGACACCTCATATGGTGGGTGATAACCCATCACATATGGCTAGGATACGTGGGTTGAACCCATGATTGAAGAATGGTAACGGTTTCCCACAGTACCAATGGAATACACAATGTTTTGGGTACTTTGACATTATTTATAATTACGTTTATTTAAGAGACATATGATCTTTAATTTTTAGAATAATTATTTATATATCTTGGAAGAATTTATGATAAAATAAATCTAATCATTGTGTTTCAATCTATGTAAGGAACTATTATAACAATTATTAGGATATTTATTTATGTAATAATTTAATTTTTACTGTGGGTATTAAAATTCAATTTTCAATATTACTGTTTTATATGAATGTTTCCACATTTTGAGAATAATCATACTACGTACTATTTTTTTTAATGTATAAAGACATATGGAAGAAATTAATTGTCCCTTTTATGGTCATGTGGTATTTAAATGGTTACTTTATTTCTTTATGAGTTAAAAATGCATCTTGTGTAATCATTATTTGAAGAAAAAACAAATATTTTTATAAAAATTTAATAAATGATAAAATTCGACTCATCATGTATGTATGTTTCTTTCTTTCTTTTGGTCTAGAGGGTAACAAATTACATTAACTAAAGGAAAAGGATCTTGAATCAAAATTTATTATCCTAGTACCTTTTATTATGATAAATAAATTCTATTTTTATCATCATTGATTTGTGTTTTTTTTCATTAACATTCAATTTATTATTCACTTGTTTGTAATCAATTACCAAAATCACTCTCTATATTTATTTGAACCTTTCTCATTCCCACATATGTTCTCCATAGGTGGAATCATAGTAATGTCTAAATTATGATGACATTTATGTTTTAAAATTTTACTTATTATGATTATGATTTGTTAACTCTTTTTCTTAATGTCTACTTCAACAAAGGAATTAAAAAAATGTAAATCATATGATAACCAAGATGAATTTCAAGAGTTAAATTCACATTAAGGGATGTATGATGAAATATTACAAAATTTTATGAAATATATCCTTTAGAATTAGTTTTTATTTATTAATAAATTTAATTAAAATGAATAAAAAATATAACTTTCATCAAAAGCATCACTATTTTTATCATGTGTTTCATGCAAGATAGAGTTCCTTTAATAATTTATATTACACACAAGACCAAATCTTACTCGAAAATAATATATTATTATTATTATTATTACTACTACTACTACTAGTACTTAGCCCATGTAATGTAGGAAATGAATGAGATTAAATAAATTATAAAACTTATAGTATAAAAAATTACAAATAATTAATTGGTGACCAATTAATTAAAAATGAAAATAAATACCAATTAAATATAAAGGATGAGTTTAAAAAAATATTGTTATGACTATAATGGAAGTTTATCAAAATAAATTAAACTAATAACTATTAGTAAAATATATTAATTTAATTTAGTTGTTATATATCTAATGAAATTATTTCAAAATAAAAAAATATGTTTGATATGATTAAGATAATAATTAATCCAATTTTAAGCATAAAAATTTTTGTATCTTTAAAACATAGTATTATCTACACGAAAAAGAAGATTTCATTTGAAAAATACATTTAAAAATATATTTTTTAACAAAATATATTTTATTTTTCAAAGCGTAATATCGATGTTTACTTTGGATGATTTTTTTTGGTATTTTTATGAGAAGTTTAATATTTTGATGAATAGTGAATGAGTCCAAATTTTTATTGAAAACTGATTTTTGTATAAATAATTTCTATTGTTAAATTATTCTTTTAATTGGTTTTAAATTATTATTATAGAAATTTTATATCAATTTCTCTAATATAGGTCATTGGAATCAATTTTACATTGTAATTTTATATAAAAACATTCCAACCCTTTAAAATTTTTTCTTTTATGATTCTTTATGTCATACCATCTAGGGGATTAATTATAAATTAATTTATACTTCATATGAAATTGAAATTGGGAAAAATTGATTCAATAATTAGAATTATAATAATTTATAATTTCTAAAAATGTGAACTTAGTTTTTTCCCAAATAAATAGTGAATGTAATTAAAAAAATTAATACAATTAAGGTAAAGAAGATTATATAGTAGAAAAAATCTAAAAATATGGTGAAACTATTTCCCTAGACTTGTCCGACATCCATTTTATGTACATATTCCATCCCTGCCCCTTCATGGATCTAATATTGGGTGTTACGAATGCCTCTTGCTATGTAAAAATGTAGAGGCGAAATAGTTCTATTCTAAAATTTTGTGTGTGTCCTCTCCTTCTAATTATAAAATAAAACGCAACCTCCCCCTCAATCATCACACATCTAGACATTTAGATCATATAAAAACTTAAAAATAAGCTACCAAAATACCTTATATAATTATAGAACCCCCCCCCCCTTGTGTATAAATAAATCTAAGGAAGTCCTTTGGTGTAAACGGATAGAGTTACCTGAAAACGAGGAAACATTCTTCAATGATCACTTTATTTTTATATAATTCTAAAACCACATCAATTTTTCTTATTACATGATAAAATAATAACCTAGTTATATTCAATCTATTTAGATATCATTATTTTTTTGTTTGACCTACACCTTTACACACATCCCTCAAATGGGATATGCAATCATCCTTCATGTGTTTAGCGAACTACCACCTTGTGAACCGATGTCATTTTTTCTTCCATTAACATGTTTCATGATTGATAATAATTATTTTCATAATTATTATATATCATATATATGATGTTTATGATAAATTAATTCCTCTATAAATATTATATGACATATACCTTCATGCATTTCATTTGGTGGGACTACGATAACATTGTTTGTGGACATGTGGATTACTGCTTCCCAAAAGCGAAGTGATATGATCACACATTATATGGAATGTATTAATGATGTGTTTAGATAAAAATATGTGAAACAAATTACATATATATCATATTCATAACAAAATTAAATTTATTTAAATATAAAAAATCATTTTTATTTACATCTTTCAAAATAATTATATTTTTATTCAATCTATAGAGAAACAAATAATTTAAATATTTATATTCCCTCAGCATGGTCTTATCATTGAGAATAGTAATTTTGATTTGGTTTGATTTCATTGAGGTCCTAAAGTAATTAACTATATTAAATATTATTACAAAATCATATTGAGGTCCCAAGACGATATCCCTTAAAACTATGGTGTTCATCATGAATTCATTGGGTGGTAATTGAGAAATTAAATATGAAAATATTTCTTAAAAGGATGATTGGATTATATGGAAGCTCAATGATTGTCCACAACTGCACCCTGAAGTATAGTTTCACTCCATTTCAAATGTTAGTCATAATTATATTTTTATTTGGAAATTTCACCCACTAGTTTTTATATTTATTTAATGTGATATAACTTTTAATTAAATTCATAAATTATTATTCATTCAAAAACAATGAAATAGTCATAGTTTTATAACACAAATTTAATCCTCTACAAGAGGTAATATAGGTATGATTATATTTCATGCCTATATGGGATAAATTTTTTTGTATGTATCACAAAAAGAAACCTCACATCAATTTGGGTTTTTGATGGGGATGCTTCGTGAGTGGATTTTTTAATATTTTTTCATTTGACTTGAAATTTTGACCCCCATCATTTTACCATTGGAATATAAAATGAAAATAATTTATCACTCCATTGATAGATCTTTTAGAAATACCCCTATCCTAAGTTATGAATAAAATAATTACAAACTAAGATGAAATTTATTTAAACCTAAAACTCAAATGGATAATAACAGTACATTGAATGAATTATATTAATCATATGATGAAAATCAAAAAAATCATATAGAATATCCTAATGGACCTGGTGGGAAATTAAATATGTTTTTCTTCATCAACTAAATTATTTTATTGTTTATCCTAGATCAGATCTACATAATTACCTTCAATAATTAAATTATATTTTTTTAATAAGATACCACAAGAAGTTAATGGAAATAAAATGAAATTTAAGTAATATGTTTTTCCATTAGTAGGAGTATCAAAAGAGTGATTTTAATAGTTATATATATCTTTTATTAGATGATGGAATAAATTAATGAAGATTTTAATTTAAAAATATTTCCCATAATCTCTAAAAAGTTTCATTTTGAAATGAGATTTTCCGGATTAAGGAAATCAAGGTGAAACATTACATGAGTTCTTAGAATGATTCAAATGAATCTTTTTTAGAATCCCTCGCCATAAAATCAATGAATAATTCATGATTCAATATTTTTATAAAGGATTTATTTTCACTATTATTATCAAGATTTTTTCTTCCATGTGAGGATGTTTATTGGAAAAATCACGAGTTGATTCTAGGATATTAATTGTAAACATGGCCCAGAATGCTGAAAATTTTTTAACAAGTGGCCTACTAAATGTGACATCTTCAAAATAAGTCCACACATATTCTCTTGAAAACGGAATTATTTTTTCAATAAAAATATAGATCGTACCACCAGGGTGAGGTCAATGATATTTTCCAACGCCCATCCAACCCCACCCAAAAATGGAAAAACATGTTTTTATTAATGTTCAATGTTGAATTTTTTTAATTAAATTATTATTTTTCTTAGCGATTACCATAAATGATATATCATATTATGAATTTAAATGTTTTGTTTTCTAAAAAACCATTTCAATCAATCCAAAAAATATTGTTTCAATCAATCCAAATATTTCATCATTGGTGGAATAACCAATCAAATGGTGAATTTTGAAAACCTTAATAATAGAGATTATTTTTCAAAATCCAACAATACAATTCCAAACAATGATATTTAAATGAGGAATCAAATTACCACTCAGGAAATAAAATTAATCCTACCCAGCCCTATCAACATTCACAGACAAAGCATGATGAATTAATGAGAAATATATAAAAATAAATTTAGAAACAATATAAAGTATTGAGAAAACAAAATAACATGATTAATACCATGATGAATCGGGTGGTTTTACTGGAAAATGATTATATTATAATGAGAAGTAAGATAAGTAGTAATTTTCTTGCACTACCTGAATTGAATCCAAGAGTTAAAGGGAAATAAAACATTTATATTATAGATCTAATGAGTGGAGGAAGAATGAATAAACCTCTGACTATAAAACCTCAACTTTTGTTTGAAACTTTGTTGAAAATTATTGAAATTATAATATAATATTTAATAATTAAATAATTAAAAATGAATAATCTATCTTTGAAGGAATCAAGATGGATTGATTAAGGATATCATCTTAATATGATTCTCACATATGTTCTAAAAAAATTCCAAAACCTTTAAAAAAACTATAGTATCATACGAGTGAATTTAAAATGATTCCAATATATTAGAAGTGTTTGATATATAGATATTGGAAACATGTAATAATAGTCATGTTAATATAACTTTTTTCAATGTTGTGAAACATATTCCAAGATATATTTTGTTTTGGAAAGTGTTTTGTACTCACTTGGTGAAATTGAAAGGAGGTAAAAAATTCAACATATGGACAAATGTTTCTTGAATGATTCAGCATATATTTCCTATAAAATTTAAATTACAATGAACATGTAACATTTCATGGAATGAAGATAAATGTGATTTCAATGATATCATTAATCTTTTAGGATATTCTATTAAGGTTATTTAAATTTGTTTACTAAAATTTATAGGTAGAAGAGAAAAAATCTTCTAAAATTTTCATTAAGTGTTCTAACCAATAAACCCCCAAACCCTCTTGAGTTAAAGAGGATGCACTATTTTTTGTGAGAGACATGATTTTTCATTTGGATTTTTTTTAGATATGGAATATGATTGGTATGTTACATATTCACCTCTTATATTAGGAAGGCCCTTTTTGAAAAACACTAAAGAAATAATTATTGTTATCAAAGGAACATATTCACTTGAATTTGAAGGATTTTTTTCGATAAAATAATTTTCATTCCATGAATTAATCAATTGAGTTTCATTCATTCACTTAGATCAAAAATATTGATGATTGTTCTAATAGAATTAAAAATTTGGATAATCTGATTTGGTAAATTAAAAAACTGATTTAAATAAAATAATCGATAATATGAAATCTAATTTAATAAAATTATTTGAAAAAAATGATAATATGTAAATTTTTTGTGAATCATATATTTAACACTCTGTAAGTGATAAAATTGATTTAAAAAATGAGTTTCATTTCAATTGTATAATTTCAATAAATAACAAAACCGGTGAGTAATATAATCAAAATCTTGATTATAAAACATTGATATGAAATCCATTTATTTAAATAATGAACTACAAGATTAAATTCATTTAATTTTGTCACCTAAATATCCATTAACCAAATAAAATACCCCCACCTATGTTAGATGTCAGATCATTGTCTAAGAACCTAAAATAATATCTCATAGGTGAGAAGGAAAAATTCCATGTAATCAATTTAATTAATGTGTCAAGATACCCAGTGGTCCAACTTTTAAGGAGTCACTAAACCTAAAAATAAATCCATATTATGGAATATTTCTAGTTTATCTATAATTATTCCCTAAATTTTCATGGAAATATTTTTTCTAGAAGAATATTCCAAACCTATGATATAATTTCATAGAATATTTAACCCAATAATTTTATAAGATTTAGGGAAAGAAGCTACTAAATTTTGAGATAAATGAATTATTTTACTCTCTATGATAGTCAATGGGTAAGACCTTCCTAGGTTTTCTTTTATATAAGTAGATTTATAATATCATGGAATGAACTTGGTGAGTTTTTCTATGATAGGTATCTAAATAAATAAATAATTCTTTTTTTTAGGAAATAAAATCATGTAATGCGGAAATCCCACAAACAATTTCAATTTATCAACAAATTCCTTGAAAGACTAGTTTGGAATACATACTATAATTTTCATGATGGATTCTCTAGTTATTTCTTAATACATTTAACACTAAAAAATCAAGGGAAATCCACTTTCAAATTTTCATTTATATCATTTTCTTATAAGAGAACTACCTTCAGTTTATTTACTACTCTTAAAACATTTAAATGGTGGTTAATGTGAATTTTATCAAAATTTCAAGAAATAGGCATGGTTGTTTTTATGTATGACTTCACAATTTGTGGCTTATAAATTGAAATCCTTTTGAAATGTTAGACTCATGTTGTTTAAATATGAATTGATAATAATCATGTCATCAATTATGAAAATTCTATTTAATGGTAGATAAAAAGACTTTATATAGCCATATTTTTCTTTAGATGGAATTCAAGATGATCAGTCTATGTTTGAGGTCATTTTAAAATTATCATATATAAAAATACTGTGATATGAGAGATTTTTCCGTATAAATATTTTTTATTGGATATTTATAAATGATTTTGTTATGGTTGAAATTAAATTTTCCAAATCTCTCTACAAATGATCCCAATATGTATTTTAGGAAATATTTTAACAAGAACACTGTGATCTAAAAAAACAGACTACCCTTCCTATTGTTCAACCATCAAAACTGGAATTTACCCTTGAAATTTGGACTAATGCATCTAAATTTTCCTTAGGGTATCTTTAGAGTAAAATGATGAAAAACTCATGATAATATATATGAATTATAAAATATAGATCATGCATAA
Organism: Viscum album; assembly: GCA_963277665.1. Taxonomy (NCBI): domain Eukaryota; kingdom Viridiplantae; phylum Streptophyta; class Magnoliopsida; order Santalales; family Viscaceae; genus Viscum; species Viscum album. Next base: position 1,739,608,745 of record OY728128.1, on the reverse strand, counting down.
TCAAACTGTCAACTACTAAGAAATAATGGTTGGTTGTTGTATTTTATTTAGTAAAATAATGGAGTTATCTACTGGGATCCGAAGTTATTATTTACATGGACTATTATTAAATTAATTTTTTGAAGAAGAAACAAGATGAAAACTATGAATTTTTAAATGGATATTCTTGTTATATGATTAAGATATTGAAATAAATAATATTAATGGGTTTCAAATCCTTGTTTTTAGAATTTTGAGTTTGATAGAAACTATTTTGAATGAAATACATCATATTTTAGACATAATAATGGATCCTAAACTAAATAGGATTTGAATGTTTTCAAGAATGAACTTACATGGACTTATTATTTTTAATATTATTTAAATTATTAAATAACTTTTCCATTAGTTTTACCTGCATTAAATTTCTAGAAAAATTTACAACACGAAAAATTAAATTTCATATCATCCTTACTTGTGGAACTTTTGTAGTGATAAAATGAATGGGATTTGAATTAAAAAAATTAATTTTGGTTGTTTGAACATTTTTTATCCCCAGTTGACATGTGGAGGACACTTTAGTCCCTAAATAACTAGAAGAAATGTTTTTTATTTTGGTTTTATGAACTACAATATTTGGAAATGTTTTTGAATTTTATAGAATATGAAAAAGTTATCAATTTAAATGAAATGCTTCTAAAAGTAATTAGACCCGTAAATAAACACTTTTGTATTATGAAAATTTTGATTTATGGTGTGTAGATTTTATAGTACACATTATAAATTAATTATAATGTATTAATATATATCCTACTTATATTATGTGTCTAGGTGCTTAGAGGTTTTTCCCACTTGATTCGAGGATTCCAAAATTGTATCCTTATTCATGAAAGGAAATTTATTTTCTAGATTTTAATTTCCTATTTTTCTTATAACCTAAGGGTAACCTAGTTTTTTGATGGGAGGATTTAATTTTTTTTAAATATTATTGGGTTCTACATAGGGTCTTCACACTCTATAACTCTAAATCAAATGGAATTATTGAATTTAAAAAAATAGAAATTAGTAAAATTCATTAAAAACATAAAGTCAATTAAAAATAATTTTAATTTTAGATTATATGATTCACTGTTGGATTATATAACAGAATTAAAAATCTTAATAGGTATTTATACATTTATATTAGTCTATGGAAAGTCTTTTGACATGACTATTGAGTATGAGAAAAATGAATTTTTTTCCCTATTAAAACATGTAACATGAAAGAATATTTTAGCTGATGGAGCTGGAGTAGATTATAAATAATACATATGAATAATAAAGATTGTATATTTAGAGAATAAATTCACTTAATTATGGATTCATTATAAACATAAATATCAAATAAGGAGACAATTTTCTTCTATTTGATTCTATATTGAAGTAATTCCTCGGTAAATTTTGTTTCAAATGAATTATACCATTCATTGTTACTCATGGTTTTCTATTTTGTGCTCTCAAGAAAAATAAACTAGATAAAGTGATATAATTCATATCAAATGGGAATATGTAGAAGTAGTTAAGATATAATTTTCAGTGTGGGTGGATAAACATTCGATATACATTATTATTTTCTAAGTTTTTTTAAAAAAATAAGCTCAATTTTAATTAAATTTGAGTGTTATAATTAAATTAATGCTTGTTTTTTAATATTATGAGCTCAATTATTCATAAATTTAATTTTATGAAATCAATTTTAATGATTGATCCAATTTATCACATTAAACCAAAAACAAATGAATGATATATATATTTTGATTCAATTTCACAAAATCAATAATATTTTAAAAAAACCTTTCATTTTTTTAGTATCATTTCATATATCATTGTGTTTATATTTAAAATTACCTTCGCTAATGAATTCTAAACCATTTTAACATATTATTTAATTTCTCCAAATTTCTCAAGGGAATAATTTCATTTTTCTATTAAAAATAATTTTATTTATTTCTGTGAAAACTTAATGGTTGAGGTACATATGTTTAAAATTATGTTTTTATTTATTTAGATTTATTAATCCACCTTTCAGAAATATAAATTTTTTTTGAATGGCGTGAATATCTAATCATTTTAGTCTTCAGTACCCATGAACATCCTATTAGGATAGAAAAATTGCAAAACATCTATAGAAGAGAAAATGAATTTTTTAGTAAATATTAAGAATGTGTAGGGGCTGTATTTTGGTATACAGCATCATTTTTTATATAATGTGTGAAAAATAAATTTCAAAATAGTTGTTTTTCTTGTAGAAAAAATAATTATTCTAAAAGTTGTTCTATAATGTATAATTTATGAACAAATAATGATGTGTAATTTTGGGGCTTTCAAGAAAAAAAATAGAAAAATATTAGTTTTCATGCTTATATGTTGATGGTGTGGTTTGACTATGTGATTTTCAAATATAGTTTTATAATTTTATTGGAAGGAAGGAATGGAGTGGGCCTTAGTTTTTTTTAAATTAAAATCATAAATATCTAGTTCCAAAACAACCAAACCATATTTATTGGTCCTAATTGTTTTAAAATGTATAACCACCCTTATTAAATGAAAAACATCATTGGACACAGGAAAAAAATGAAGTTATTCTAGTTGGATTAGAAAGAGGTATAAAATACACACAGAAAATTAAATTTCCCAGAAAATTTCACTCATTTAGTTATTGGTTGTATGCATAAAATTTGAAGAATATGAGGAGTCTTTTCAGATAAAAAAATGAGATTCAATAATTCTATAATACTATTACATTGAAGAGTCAGAAGTCATTTATTGTTTTATGTATGATAGTTAACATGATTTAAAACTACTATTAAAAATAAGTACAATAGAGATTTATCAAGCAATGGTGACTAAAGGGAGAAAAATACTTATGGATTAAAACTATTATAGAGACCCAAAGCCTGACGTACATGGACATTACATTAATTTTGCGGAATACTTAATACATAACAAAAAAAGACACCAAATGACCGTAATAGTTTAGTGTCTTCGGAAACTTAGAATATAAACATCCAATCCTCTTGAAAGATCTTCAACATCTCCCATATTGATCTTACCCTTTTTGTTTTCTTACCTAAAATATTTCATTATTTCCTGGGGAAATTAAAACAGAAAAAGGGTGATCTCAAATGCTCAGTAAGGGAAAACATAGATAATATAAAACAATCCATAAACATTTGGAAGCAAAAAAACTTGAACATGAAATTTAAACATCAAAATCCTGAGGAAAGACATAAATCATGGAATTACGTAAAGCATATATCATAATGGAACACAACCATGATAAAATATAATAGGAATAAAACATGTAATTGTGGTAACCATTTAGAACATGTCATGATTTCCATATTAGCCAAGGCATTGCTGCCAAGAGCATCTTAGTTGACAAAGTCCATTTATGAATCGAGTTCACTCCTCGTTTCAGTCCTGTAACACTAAACCGGATTATCTTACCGTTCCAGTCATGCCTATCTCATGATATATAAATCTTTACCCAATGCATTGGAGGGAGATATTGGTCCCACCCATCTCATAATGAAATCATTCTTACTTGTGCCACAAAATAAACTTAAAACATTCATCATAACCCAATGAATAAAATGGATTTCATAAACATCATCCAATCATCACATAATCCATATAAAACAAATGGATATTTCATCATAAAAAAAGCAAAACCATGTAAATCATAGAGACATTATACTTTAAACATACACATATGAAATAATGTTATCTTAGATGGAAAATGGTTTTGATAAAACACTTGAAATGAATTCTTGAGGAAAATATCCTTTCTTTTTCAAAATAATTTTTTTTCACATAATTCCATGAAATTTTAAAATAAAATATATTTTTTTGAAAATAGTCATGAAATATTTTGGAGGAATCTTCATGAAAATAAGTCTTTATAAAAACGCAAAAATCCTTTCATGTTGTATACGTTAAAAAAACATTCTTCTCGAACTTTTGTTGGAAAATTCAAAAAGTACCTCGTAGGGTAAATAAAAGAAAGATCCCTTCCATACCATGGGTTAAAAGTAAAAATTGGTAAAAATGACTTTAAACTTACATGAATATACTTTTATAAAACATGGACATGGATGATAGAAATAACCCCAGTAAATACTTACGAATAAGCAATCTCGGATAAAAATGAGATTTGCAAAATTATCTCTTACCTTAGGTTTGATATGCTTCATATGGATCCGAACATCCTGTATAATGATTTAATAATGTCATTGAATTATTACATAATCATATACATTGATATGTTATCATATATGTTTCACTTATGACTTTATATTACCCGTTCGTTTGTAAATTCCATGTTAAAGTAGCGTTTTGGGTAAAATCGTTTCATTTTTCATTCGTGTTTTAACTTATAATTATTCATCTGATTACTTAGATCATGATTAGTTAATTCCAGAATATAAAAAATAATTTATATATATAATATATATTCATAATATACATATATATAATAGATCGATAAATGGAAAGAAATATGTCGTTCATGGAGACGGTAGGCCGTACGTACGCATGAACGTTGTTTTTGTTTCCTTATTGAATTGAATGAAACTAAATAGATGACATAAATATATATATATATATACATAAATCCAGTAGAATTATTATTTCATATATTTCATTATTATTCATTATATAAACTTTATGATCATTCATGTGTGGTTAACATGGAGAATGAATCTCATCGCATCGTGGACACGGTAGTCCGTACGTACGCACGAGCGATGATATCATTCCCATAATTATTGAATAGAATTGGAGTGGATGTTATAATATATAAGATTTATTATGATGTTATAATAACCATATATAGTTATTATTTACACCATTATACCCATCCATGTAAGGTGTTGGTGGAAAAACATATTACACTACGGCGTGGAGACGGTATTCCGTACGTACGCATGCGCGGTGATTTCGTTTTCCGTAGGATGGATAGATGGTGAAATAGGGATGTTTCATACTTATAATAACATATAATTATATTATTTATACTGATTTTATTACTTCATAATGAAAAAACTAAATAAGAAGAAGTGGAAGAAGAAATAAAGTTGAATGAATTGGTAACGGACATTACCTCTTATTTGAAGCGCCTTTTTGAGACCTCCTCTTAGGGAACTAAAATTGGTCTTTGAAGAATACCAGGACCTAAATTATGTTTCTAGGGAAGTGGAGAAGATAATTAGTCAGGTTTTGGCCAAGCTTGAAGGATCAAAGTGCTGTGATGAAGAGAGGGAGGAGGTGTCCTTTTAAAAGGGAGGAGAGGGGAACCTTTGGAAAAACTCAAAATATTATTTTATTATAAAGTCATATTCAGATTTTAATAGCTCAAAATTGATTTAATACAAAGCTAAGGTGGGTATGGGTATAAATCCACTCTTCCAATATAATTTGGACAAGTTTAGGTTACTATCTTAACCATATCATTTAGTTTTAACTTTAAGTTAAATAAATTTTCTTTTACCCTGTCTTCTTGTTTTCTTACACTATAAAGTTAATAAACTTACTATAACAAGCAAAAAGAACCCAAAGTTGTTTATTATTAATATATATAACCTTATATAATTAATTTGTCTAAACCTTAGATTTATAGGAATAAAATAACAATTAATAATATAATATTTGTTTTAAAAACTATTTTATGTCAATTTTGACACTATTTGGTAATTTATTTTTGTGAAACTCCTAACAGAATTATTAGTTGGAAAAAAGTTAACTAAGTCAATAATAACATGTCCTATTAACCTATAAAATTATTGTAATTCATAAAAAGTCTCAAATTACATTTATTTGGGTATTTATAACATCAATTATGTCAATATTTCATTAATAAGATAATTACTGCATCATCATTGTGTCATAAATAAATTAAATTATTTAATGTCTAAATATTATAAATAAAACACCATTATGTAGGAAATATTTTTATCTTTCTAATTAATATTTATAGTAGAATTTATCTTATGTATAACCCTATATTAAAAATTATTTAGTTATTAAACGTTGATTTTACCTATTTTACCCCTTCTTTAAATAAATTAATAATAAATGTCCTAAACTAATCCATGTGGGCCTAAATGGTAATATTTTATCTCTAATTTTGTTTTTGGTCGAATTAAACTTATCCAATAGAATTAGGACATGTTTTAGGGTAATAATAATATCATTTTTACCCTTAATTACCCTATTTACTTTTTTACCGTGGTAAATAAAAGTAAAAAGTTATTATTCACCAAAAAATATTTTTATCTCATTGAAGCACATTTTACTTACTAACATCAACCGTGTCTCTCGTATTTTTTAAATTCTATTCACAGAAGCGGTAAAATTAAGTTTTATGTAAATTTTCAAATTCTCCTAGGAGGTGGGTAAAAGATAGTGAAAAGTTCAATAAAATTTTTATATATCTAAAATTATTATAAAATGACTCCAATTAATTGCATTGAAATTATATTGGTATTATGTATCAATTTTGACCTAAAATAAATTTAAATAAAATAAATAATTATTTAAATAAAAAGTCGGTTTTTAAATAGTAACCTAGTGTTTTCACTATTCATCAAAAAATGAAAGTTTTCAGAAAAATACCAAAATTTCACCCTAGGCTAATTTCGATATTCCGAATCAAAAATGAAGTCCATTTTGAAAAATAAAACTTATAAAATTTCAAAAAGTGGTTATTACTATTCATAACGGCTAGTTTTAGTAATATTTTAATAGCATATCGTTGTTTAGTGAAACTCGGTATTGTGCACAACCCAAGCTGTCGAGGAAGGTCACAATTGCGTGTAAAGCAAGCCAAGTCAGGGTTGTGTGTAGTGAAAGTATCCTTCATTGTTTTGTATAACAGAATCCAACCATATTTCATTTATACATTGAATATATATATATATATACACTCAATGTTCCGTAGAATGACTTCTATCAAGCAAACTTGAAATTTTGTGTAACACGATCCAAGAATAGTGTTGTGTATACTTCAAGATAATATGGTGTATAGCACAAGTTAATATTAGTGTAGTGTATAATAGAACACATCAAAGGAATTAAAAATAATATATCTCATAAAATCTTGGGTTGTTACATTCTACCCCGCTTAAAATGAATTTCGCCCTAGAAATTCATCGTGGTTATAAATGGTTTTCTACTTGAAAGTTTCTTTAATAGAAACCCACATTGTAAAAAGTAACAAAAAAACATAACTTTAAAAACTAAAGTATGAAACGTAATGGTTACCAAATTAACTAGTCATTTAGGTTTCCACATAGGATAACATAGGTGAAAATATGGATATAGAGGAGAAATCTAATCATCATGTTCTGATGAAGAGTGGTAGAGAACATGGCTATGAAATAGCCAACAACCACAAAGCCATAGATTTGCGATGATCTAAGGTATCATCTGATTTGTCGGATATAAGATCACTAGGACAACATTTTTGGTTTTCAATATCATTTCCCTAAAGTTGAAAATTTTGAATTAGAAGAAATACTTGCTTGATTTTGGTACAATCTCACTGTTTTTCATGCTTTGAACAATTTCCACTTCATCTCTTAAATAAATGAAGTTGAATTTGTTATTCATGAGGTGTTAACAGATCATGTGATAGAATGACGGGTCATTCTATCTATTTCAAACAAAAGGTTAGCAAAAGTTATCAAATATACATAAGTCCATTTATGGTGAGGTTAATCATATATGATTCCAAAAATGAACTTAAACTTCATATATCATACCGCTTAATAAAATAAAACTAGTTTCTACAAACCAGGGACTTCATGTAGGCCAGTGGTAGGTGATAAAGGCTAGTCGCACTTTGGTTGTGGGTTCGATTCCCACAACCTTGTCCAACGCGATGGGCTGTCGCCCGTCCTGCAGGTTGTCCTTTTTCTAAATCTACATTACTGTAACATCCCATCAATAATATCAAAAAAAACTCTTATCCTTAAACAATAATAACTTATGTCCAACATAATATATTCCAATCTTTAGTCTTATCTAAAATACTTCGGTCCAAACTCATAGTATAAAGAAAACAATTACTAGAAAGGTCATCTACCAAGAATGTGAATACAAGCATTTATCCCACATATATCATAAGATATATCTTATTGGTTGCATTCCAAACACATGAATACCTTAGTCATATATTCTCTTGAAACATAAATTACCATATAACCTAAGTGAAAACATGAATACTGTCAAAAGGTAACTCTTTCCACATACCAAAATCCCAAAAATTCTATATACTCAAACCATAATATCATTTAGTCCTTATATCAGTCATGAGCTCATGAATACAATCAAACATCTCATTATCTTATTATCCCTTCATTATGTGCATATCATCTACTTTCCAAAAATATCTGAATAACCTTCCATGTTTACCCATACCATTCAACATATACTTTCAAATACTTTAGGAAAACAATAGTGTAACAATCCTTAGATGATTCTTTATTCCATAGTACCATTAACTATACAACATAACTCTTGATAAACATACAATCATTCCACTGCTTTCTTAAACAAACGACTGATCTTTAACACTTATTTCATCTCATATATCATTTGTAGTCTCCTCATCATCATCCACATAAATACTACTCATATGACCATGCTGATTTTCTTCATGATATTTTCCCTTAGGGCATTGGTTTGCATAATGCCCATACATTCCACATTTAAAACATCTAATCATTGTTGATGTCATAGAAATACCATTATCCTTATCCATGGAGTGAACTGAACCTTTTCCTTTGCACTTACTGGCTTTGTGTCCTTCTTTTCCACACCCAAATCCTCTTCCCGTTCCTTTGAAACAATCTCCCCGATGCCTCTTCCCACATGATTTACATGAGGGAAATTGAACTTTCTTTCCTCTATGATCATCATGAAACTCCATCTTTCTCTTATTATCTGAGTCGGGAATCTTACCAATGTTGAGATTATTGATAATATTATGAGATTTATTATTATTCATAATAACAATGTTTGGAATTCCAAATCCCGTTTCATTTGGTTTCGCATGAATAATATCATTCCATTGTCCGTCATATCCTCCATTATCATGAATCTTCCTGTTTCCAGCCATTTTCTAAAACCCAAAAAGAATATTCTGGAGGCAAAAATCATGCTAGGGAAAACAACATATTAAATGGGGAGTACCCTCAATATCTAACATCTTAGGTTAAATTCTAAGATCGTTACCGTAGTTCTAGGACTATATCCTATACGTATACTTATCCTTAGGGACATCCCTAGACATACCTTAGAAATATCTCTAGGAATCTCACTAACGTTTTTGCATCCTAGTTTCCAAAGGTTGACTAAACTTTTCCTCTAATACCAACTGTATAGACCCAAAGCCTGACGTACATGGACATTACATTACTTTTGCAGAATAATTAATACATAACAAAAACAGACACCAAAGGACCGTAATATTTTAGTGTCTTTGGAAACTCGGAATATAAACATCTAATCCTGTTGAATGATCTTCAACATCTCCCATATCGATCTTCCCCTTTTTGTTTTCTTACCTAAAACATTTCATTATTTCCGGGGGAAAATAAAACATAAAAAGGTTGAGCTCAAATACTCAGTAAGGGAAAACATAGATAACATAAAAAATCCATAAACATTTGGAAGCAAAAAAAACTTGAACATGATATTTAAACGTCAAAATCCTGAGCAAAGACATAAATCATGGAAGTACGTACGGAATATATCATAATGGAACATCATCCATGATAAACAATAATGGGAATAAAACATGTAATTGTGGAAACCATTCAGCACATGTCATGATTTCTATAGTAGCCAAGGCATTGCTTCCAAGACCATCTTAGTGGACAAAGTCCCTTTCTGAATCGAGTTCACTCCTCGTTTCAGTCCTGTAACACTGAACCAGATTATCTTACCACTCCATCCATGTCTATCTCATGAGATATAAATCTTTACCCAATGCATTTGAGGGAGATATAAGTCCCACCCATCTCATAATGAAATCATTCTTACTTGTGCCACAAAATAAACTTAAAACATTCATCATAACCCAATGAATAAAATGGGTTTCATAAACACCATCCAATCATCACATAATCCATATAAAACAAATGGATATTTCATCATAAAAAAATTGAAAGCATGTAGATCATAGAGACATTATACTTTAAACATACACATATGAAATAATGTCATCTTAGATGGAAAATGGTTTTGATAAAACACATGAAAGAAATTCTTGAGGAAAATATCCTTTCTTTTTCAATATAATTTTCTTTTCACAAAATGCCATGAAATTTTAAAATAAAAGAGTTTTTTTTAAAAATAGCCATGAAATCTTTTGGAGGAATCTTCATGAAAATAAGGCTTTATAAAACTGAAAAAATCCTTTCATGCCGTATACGTTAAAAAACATTTTTCTCGTACTTTTGTCGGAAAATTCAAAAAGTACCTTGTAGGGTAAATAAAAGAAAGATTCCTTCCATACCATGGGGTAAAAGTCAAAATGGGTAAAAAGGACTTTAAACATACATGAATACACTTTTATAAAACATGGACATGGATGATAGAAATAACCCTAATAAATACTTACGAATAAGCAATCTCGGATAAAAATGAGATTTGCAAAATTATCCCTTACCTTAGGTCCGATATGCTTCGTATGGATCCGAACCTCCTGTATAATGATTTAAATAATGTAATTTACTTATTACATAATCATATTCATAGATATGATATCATATATGTTTCACTTATGACTTTATATTACCCGTTCTTCTGTAAATTCCATGTTAAAGTAGCGTTTTGGGTAAAATCGTTTCATTTTCCATTCGTGTTTTAACTTGTAATTATTAATATGATTATTTAGATCATGATTAGTTAATTCCAGAATATAAAACATGGTTTATATATATAATATATATTCATAATATACATAAATATAATATATCGATTAATGGAATGAAATACATCGTTCATGGAGACAGTAGGCCGTACGTACGCATGAACATTGTTTTGATTTCCTTGTTGAATTGAATGAAACTAAATAGATGAAATAAATATATATATACATAAATCAAGTAGAATTATTATTTCATATATTTTATTATTATTCATTATATAAACTTTATGATCATTCATGTATGGTTAACATGGAGAATGAATCTCATCGCGTCGTGGAGACGGTAGTCTGTACGTACACACGAGAAATGATATCATTCCCATAATTATTGAATAGAATTGGAGTGGATGTTATAATATATCAGAATCAGTATGATGTTATAATAACCACATATAGCTATTCTTTACACCATTATACCCATCCTTGTAAGGTGTTGGTGGAAAAACAGATTACACTACGGCGTGGAGACGGTATTCCGTACGTACGCACACGCGGTGATTTCATTTTCCATAGGATGGATAGATGGTGAAATAGGGTTGTTTCATACTTATAATAACATATCATTATATGAGTGATACTGATGTTGTTACTTCATAATGAAAAAACTAAAGAAGAAGAAGTGGAAGAAGAAATAAAGTTGAATGAATCGGTAATGGACATTACCTCTTCTTTGAAGCGCCTCTTTGAGACCTCCTCTTAGGGCACTAAAATTGGTCTTTGAGGCCTCCTATTAGGGCAATAAAATTGGTCTTTAATAAAATAGTACTTGTTTTAAAAACTATTTTATGTCAATTTTGACACTATTTGGTAATTGATTTTTGCGAAAATCCTAACAGATATATTAGTTAGAAAAAAGTTAACTAAATCAATAATAACATGTCATATTAACCTATAAAATTAGTTTAATTAATAAAAAGTCTCAAATTACATTTATTTGGGTATTTATAACATTAATTATGTCAATATTTCATTAATAAGATAATTACCGCATCATCATTGTGTCATAAATAAATTAAATTACTTAATGTCTAAAAATTATAAATAAAACACCATTATGTAGGAAATATTTTTAGCTTTATAATGAATATTTATAGTCAAATTTATCTTATGTATAACCCTATATTAAAAATGATTTAGTTATTAAACTTTGATTGTAACTATTTTAACCCTTCTTTAAATAAATTAATAATAAATGTCCTAATCTAATCCAAGTGGGACTAAATGGTAATATTTTATCTCTAAGGTTGTTTTTAGTCAAATTACACTTATCCAATAGAATTAGGACATGTGTTAGGGTAATAATAATATCTTTTTTACCCTTAATTGCCCTATTTACTTTTTTACCGTGGTAAATAAAAGTAAAAAGTTACTATTCACCAAAAATTATTTTTATCTCATTGAACCACATTTTACTTACTAACATCAACCTTGTCTCTCGGATTTTTGAAATTCCATTCACAGAAGCGGTAAAATTATGTTTTATGTAAATTTGCAAATTCTCCTAGGAGGTGCGTAAAAGACGGTGAAAAGTTCAATAAAATTTTTATATATCTAAAATTATTATACAATGACTCCAATGAATTGCATTGAACTTATATAGGTATTATGTATCAATTTTGACCTAAAATAAATTTAAATAAAATAAATAATTATTTAAATAAATAGATGGTTTTTAAATAGTAACCAAGTGTTTTCACTATTCATTAAAAATTGAAAGTTTTCAGAAAAATACCAAAATTTCACCCTAGGCTAATTTCGATATTCCGAATCCAAAATGAAGTCCATTTTAAAAAATAAAACTTATAAAATTTCAAAAAGTGGCTATTACTATTCATAATGGCTAGTTTTAGTAATATTTTAATAGCATATCGTTGTTTAGTGAAACTCGGTATTACATACAACGCAATCTATCGAGGAAGGTCGCGATTGCGTGTAAAGCAAGCCAAGTTAGGGTTGCGTGTTGTGAAAGTCTCCTTCATTGTTTTTTATAACATAATCCTACTATATTTCATTTATACATTGAATATATATATATATATATATATACTCAATGTTGCGTAGAATGAATTCTATCAAACGAACTTGAAATTTTGTGTAACACGATCCCAGAATAGTGTTGCGTATACTTCATGCTAATACAGTGTATAGCACAAGCTAATATTAGTGTAGTGTATAATAGAACACATCACAATAATTAAAAATAATATATCTCATAAAATCTCGGGTTGTTACAACTACACAACATATTTTTCAACCCTATTGTTTATATTTCCCTCTCCAAATATTTTTAAAGTTTTCTATTAGATCAGCATAAAATGGAGAGGGATATGATAAAGATTTTTTTAAATATTATTCTAATTCACATTGAAATAGAAGAAATGGTGAATAACTATGATACTAAAGTCATGTGAGGCCATGATCCAATTTTTTTTATATGGGATAAACCAAAGGAAACTATATTTAGATTTTTTATCATCTTGAATAATAATATTTGAATTTATTATAAAAATATATTTTTAATGAAATTTTTAATTTTAATTCATCAATAAAATTTTAACTAATTTTTTGTATGATTTTCAAATATATTTAGTTAAGTTATTTATTTCACTTTTCAAATTTCTTTTTTGAGGCCTTTCTATTGAGTATAGTGATGTCAAATAGAATTGATTTAACGGAGGTCATCGCATAGTTTAATTAATTCTAAAAGAGGTGAAAATATACATTAATTTCTCAATGTCTTGTCTATGAAAAATATTGTGTTCATCTATTGGTATTTGGATGTTTCCTTGAGACATTAAATTGAGAAATATTTTTAAATAAGGAGGAGGGGAGTGTCTATAAGGTCTAAACTTGTCCAAAACTACTATTTAAATTCATATTTAATACCCCATAAATATTTATTATAGTTTATATTTTCACATTACTTTTTCTACAACCTATTACATATTAATTTTCAACATTATAGATTTTAATTAAATCCATAATTTTTCCTTCCTGCAAAAACAATGAAAAACATAATGTTTTTTAACTCAAATTGACAACTATGTGAGAGTAAATACAAGTACATATATATTATATTTCTCTAGGGTATAAATTTTATGATTGGTATTTCATGAAAAAAACCCTCACATCATCATTAAATATCTATCTTGGAAACAAAAAATCTAAATCATTCAATGTTATATAGATGAAACCAAATTGATGTAACTTGAGATAGAATTGGAGGAGTTTGAGGATACACATTTATTATTCTTAGAACATCACCATTGGGTTCCCTATTTACATTTTCAAGAATTTTATTTAATTTATAAAACATTATATATACTACATAAATTAAACCATATTTCTATATTAAATTGTTACTACTTTCATAACATTTATACTCATTTTGATAAGACGAAGATATTATAGTGGTTCTCAATAATTTAACAATTTTTATGCTATCAATAGATTTGGGTCAGATTAGTGGATATTCCCTTGAACATATATTAATATTTATATTTTAATTTAAAATATATAATTATTCCTATTTAATTTTCCAAAACTCCAGATATGTTTATTGAAATTATAAACATGAATGTTCTTCTATTCCTAGAATCATTCATAGTATTCATTATACATGATATCTAAGAATATATATTTTTTAAAATGATAAGTATTAACTTCTTGATATTTTCATGGAGGAATTATGAGAACATTATATTTAAATTAAACTAACTAATTTTTTATTTTGAATTTGGAATATAATTATCCTTGTGAATGTGATTTTGGATTTGGAATTCATGTTGAATATTAAAGTTAATAATGAATGATATTATTGAAGTTTCTATAAAATTAATTAAATATAATAAATTTTACTAGACTCATGGTGTATTCAAAATTCATAATCCAAGAATATTTGATGATATATTCTAAAATAATTCTTCAAATATGAATAGATTTAAAATTTTCTGGAAAAATTAATGTGAACTATACTTTCTAAAATTATAGAGGATGTTATTCTCCTCTCATATTCATATCATAACAAAACTATGTGAGGTATTTTAATTATATTATGAATCCTCATTTTTTGATTCAATTCATTATTTATATAGGAAAACATGATCTTGGAATATGGTTTGGGGAAACTCTATCTTCCTAAATTAGACTTCCCAAAAAATGGATTTTAAATATCTGATGTTGTACTTATTATAAAATACAATAGGTAATACATATTTAATGACTAATGTTTAGTTTTTATTGAACATAAAAACCTATTATAAAACTTATCCCAATAGGAATTAAATAATATTTAATGTATTTTTGTGTAATACCATGTTCTATTCCCTTTGGATATCCAATGTAATCTGGGTAAAGGAATGGTACTTTCTAATTCCATTTGTAGAAAATTACATCATCAGAATCTAAATAAATTAAAAATAAGGGTAAAATAATATTAAATATAAAAATATATATTTATATTTGGTATAATATTATAGTTGGATTCATATATTATAAATAAATATTTAATTATACATCAAAGTGTAAGATATGGACTCTGAACATTCATACAAGGTTGTTCCATTATCATTGAGAGTGTGGATGGTGGGGGACCATAACACCTCATTCCAAAATTATAATTCCATACATATGTAAAAATATTATAGTCCATATATGTATTGAGGAATTGGGTACAGAATATTATAATTCCCATTGGTTGGTCATTTCCTATAAGATAATCAATTTGTATACTGGTATTCACTGCCAAATCTAGTGGGTAAGCATAATGAAAGACATATGTCAATTCATCAAAAAATTATATCCATATTAATAGGTAAAAGTGAAAAATATATATCTTATGGATGATCGTAAACTACTACCTATAAACACTTATATTTATATGAAACCATAGAGAAACATACTAATTATTTTTTAAAGATTATCGAAATGTAAAGGGATGGTTTTGGTGATATCTTTCCCATGTTTTGATCGCCATGAACGGAGAAAAACAATTATGGGATTGCTAAAAAATTCCTCACCAGTAAATTAAAAATAGGGGTTCATTAAAATACATCAAGTAAAAATAATACTCTCCCTATACCTATATAGAAGTTGAATGAAATCCTAATGGATAGTGTTACTTGTTATCCAAGGTGAACTAAACAGAATGATTTATTTTGGGTGTCTATGTGCCTCGTAAAATATAAAACACTATATTTTTCTAGTTATGGAATACTAAATTCTTGATGAACATAGAATTATATATAATAGAGTGACCATGAAATATTATGGTGTAATAGTGAGTAAAATCTCAGATTTGGATCTGAGGATTATGCCATTAACTTAGAAAGTGACTCAACAAGCATTATGTTCTCTAGTGATGTTGAATACTTCCTTTCACCCCAGACATATAGAAAATACATAAAAAATATTCAAGAATATTTTGATATGATTGAAGCCTTGATTTTAAATTTTTGAGGCACATTGGAGGACCATGTTCCATTAGTGAGATTCTTGTACAATTATAGTTATCAATGGCCTATCTATATGAACCCTTATGAGTCATTATATGGAAGGCCATGCTGTTTCTACTATATTAGATAAATATTTGGGAATCAAGTATATTTGTATTTATTCATGTTCTAGTGACTATGAATCATAATAATATGATTCAAAAACATCTAAAAAATTCTCATAATTAGTAATAATAATATTCCATGATTTTGGGGAGACTCCAAAAATTCAATTTAGGTGATGATATTTTCCATTGGATTTTAGCAATGTTTATTTCATAATGAATTAGAAATTAAATTAAAATTATCCCTAATATATATGAATCCACTTAAAAATATTATTTGTTTTATGGAATAATAGTATGACCGTTAACCATATGTATCCCTCTTAGACCTAAGTTAATATTATAGTGACCCCTAGAACCCTTCCTCTAATAGGGCCCCTAATATGAATTATCATTTAGGTGTAAAAACACATTAGAGGATTTACACTCATATATCATACATAAATATTATAAAAACCACCATATAAATACATATATTATAGTAATAACCAAGATTTCCTTATTTCATGAATTATCAAACATAAATTGAAGCTATAAAATGATATAAAAATAACAAAAAATATACCAACAGGCTACAAATACCTATAAATAACTCCATAAGCAAGTAATTTTTTTCCAGACTACATACACTCATATGAACATTTGAAATATATATATATATATATATAAAGCAATATGAATACACTTATACTCATATGGATTATCTTGAAAAACTCTTATTCGTATATGAAATAAGCTTAAAATGCATTAGTGAATAACATACATAGATTATATGTCACCAATAAAGAGTCAACTAGCACCTAAGATCTTGAATTTATAGTCACCAAATAATGAATCTAAGGAATAATAATATAATAAAATATATATATATACTCGGATGGTGCCATGTACCCATTTCCAATTATCTTGTGTAATTATTACTCTATTATCATAGGTCCAATGATTCAATAAATTTTAAATCCACATATCTGAATATCAACATATATTATCACATGTATAACCACATATTTATTTCCATATACCACTTAAAAACCTCACTTCACCTCCTAATAATTGTTGAATAATTTAATCTCCAAGGAGATTAACCATGTTTACTCCTACAACATTTTATGTCTTAGACCATGTATAGACATAGCAATCAATTTTTTTCATATACTGTATTTTAAAATAGCATTAATCCATCATAAACTGTATATATTGACCAAATTACATGGTCTATAAAACAAGAATTTAAGTATACAACGAGAGGTGGGAAGAGGAAGTATTCATGAATCTCTTCCCTTTGCATCCTAGATGTATGGGGTGTCACCTAGAAGCCATATATTTATATGGGATTTGATTAAGCTAACTTAATTAGGTTCTAGTTTATATTAAATTCCCTAATAATAAAACTGACTTAATAATCCACAAATACCAACTTAAAAATAAACTCACAAACATGGAATACTTCATCAATAGATCTTGTTAAAGTCACCTCATCTATGCTTTGACCCACAATAAACCAATTCCACACATATAATTAATGATAACCAAGCATATAAATAAATGTCACAACATGTACCAAACTTCCCAGTTGATAACATTACATTTAAGTATAATATTTTATTTTTATATCCACGCTTTAATAATTTATCAATAGTTAATATCAAACTATTGAATAACCATTAAACACACATTATCCTAGAGCTCATATGTTTTATCCCATTATTAATATATTAATACAAATAAAAAAATATCCATTTCCTTGACCTAATTATATTTGTAAAAAACATAAAAAAATCAAGAAAATCAAATTCTATTTAGTAACACATCCATTAAAATATTTCTACACCAAACCACATTACATGGAAACTATATATCCACTGCATCAACCCATCATAGTACCACAAATAAACACTTTCCTATTTAAAAAACAAAAAAATTCAAATAACAACCATGATATCCATAACGGGTTTATTTACAAAAAACTATTCATTCCACACTGATAGTGGTCACCAAAAAACCCATTCATAACTACTGAAACAGCCAAAAGATCACATCAGGAACCCCATATCCATAATCCTAGTGAAGATGATAAATAATAATTTATAAATTTTAATTACATGAAATGTTATGTTGGATACTAGATATATAAATTTATATGTTTCTAAATTTACATCACAAAAAAATTATTAAGTTCCCAGAATGGAAGGTTTAGTGTCTCAGATGATCACATATATAAGAAACATATTTTATGATATTCGTGAACATTTTTATATAATTCAACAATAAAGGTATGCATTTTACATTATTCATAAGCTAAATTCATCTCCATAATATAGGGAATCAAAAAACACAAATTTTTTAGCACGAATTCTTAGTAAGGGTAAATATAAGATATAAAAATTGAGGATCATACGTTTTAATAAGATAATCATGTGGGTATGGTAATGTAATAAAATTATAATAACATAAATATAGGATATTATAACTTAATAAACATGAATAATATAACATAAATCAAAGATTTTGACATAAAATAATAATAATTCCATCAAGACATGAGTATAATGTACAACATATGAATGTGGCTTAAACATAAGAAATGAAATGATAACATAGGTAAGAAAGGGTCACCAACCATTTCCCATAACATTTTTGATGATCTATATCTACATTATTCTAATAAAATAGTATAAAAAAATTCATTTCATGATTCCAAAAATTATAGTACAAAAGAAATCACAATTGGATTCCCATAACATTGTGGATCGTGCATTATTTCTTGATTCTGAAAAACCCCATAGATCTTACATCACTATATGATTCCCATATAATGGAGAAGAATTAGTTACAAATTTTCATAGATAAGAGAATATCAAAATTCTATTTCCAAAATTAACTCATGTGATATAAAAAAATTACATAATCCATTAGAGGGAAATATGGGACCCACTATCCTGAAAAAGAAAAAACATAAATATTTTTCCAAGAGAACATGGAAAAATTCATATTTATAGTACATGAAAACAATGAAAAATGAATTGTGTTTTTTTTTGAAAAAACAAATCAAAATTTCAGATGAATTCTAATGGAAAAAAATAATGGTTTTATATTATCATTTGAAAGTGAAAAAAATCAATGTATATTTACAAAGATATAGAATAAAATTTTTAATTATTAATGGATGTTATGCATGGAAATAGAAGAATAAATATCTAACATTTTAATTCATAAAAACTATTTAAAAATGATTTTTATAAATGAAATACTATGAGCATAGTGAAAAAATATAAAAATTACATAGTGAACCCATAAATGGTTTTTATAAAAAAAAATAATGCTACTTTTATGAAATTTCATTGGGAATCTATAAAAAATATTGACTACCTTTTTATAAAAAAGATATCTTTAAAATTCCATTTTCATAATGTCACGAACAGAATCTGGTCGCCACCGAACCCGGCACTAAACTTTACTCGTGACAAGACCCGATGGGAATTCCCAATCCCCATGTTCTGGAACAAGTGCTCGGGTATCATAAAATGAAGTTTTGGAACGATTTACCCGATTTTATAAACACCAAACAACAAATGGACTCAATGAAACCAATCTAGATTTTCTAACTAAAACCATCTTTTAAAAAATTTCATATCTGAATTATATGATTAGAAACAATTTAAAAAGGGAATTAAAAAGGTAAAAACCCAAAAATGGATATCCAAGAACCCTAATAGAAAGGGGCATCTCCCTCAAGCCATCGCCACAAGACTTCACCACCAAGGACCTGCTAGAAACCAGAACCAATGGAACAAAAAACTATACCCAACCTGCGACATCAAAAAATAAAAAATTCTACTTACACCCAAGGGTGTAAGTATGGTTTGAGACAATTCCTAGTATGATACCACCACTAAGAGATTCTATGCTATAAACATTCAAAGATGAAAATCATGCAAGTTTTCAAAAACATGTAATTTCTTGTTAAAATTTCAAAAAGATGCAACATAAAAAAGCATTTTTCAAGTGGGCTAATTTAAATAATCAACAATTTTAAAATAAATTCCAAAGATAATGAATTTTATAGACAAATATACCATATGCCAATAGTAATTATAAAGGATTTAATGAGCACAAAAAATAGGAAAATAACCCCTAGGAACTAGCTCGTTGTGCATCCCAGGTACCTCATATCTCGTTGAGATTAACCATCAAAAATATCTATTCCCGTACACTATCCACTAGTAGGGAACATACCCATAACCTAGTGTTCCCCAATCATAATCATCATAGTTTAGTTATAGTTGTAGGCATCAATCTTGCAAAGTGAAACTGAGGCCAAACCCCACGGATTCACTAGCATACTATTACACGTCCACCCACCTAGATATTCGGGTTTTCATATTGTGCTCAAACAAGTTAAACAAGTCAAGAAATATAATTTTCACATGAATATAACATTTTCACATCACAAATTCAACAAACAGAACATATTTACATCACACAAGTCACAAAATTCACTTTTTTTATTCAAATGCATTTTGAAATCATACACACACCAAAATAGCCCATAAGACTTTTCACATCACTTCAACACTTCAACACATATTTTAAACATTTTTATAAAAAAATTACAAGGTGATACACATCACATAATATCACACACACACATGACACATATAATACACTTTTTACCTTCAAAATAATTTTATCATCAAACTTACACGAAACATCTCACAAACAAGTTTCGCTCCAACATCACAATTTAATAAAACATTTCAAAAATTTACAAAACATTCTAAAAATGTTTGACAACTTAAAACATCACTTAACCTTTCAAAAACCCATGATAGGTTAACACACACACCAAACAGTACATATACACCCTTTTCCCACTTTGTTGACCCAACTAAAAAATTTATAATTTTTCATAAAAAGAACCCAGGTGGTGTAAATTTGTCTTGCACACAAAACCCATTTCAAAACAACCATTTAAGACCAAAACCATACCAATTCCTATCAAAAATAGAATTGGAATCCCTAGTGACATTTATAAAACCACATTCAAGTGTTATAAAATCAACTTGAATAATACCACAAAATATACAATTGAAAACACACATTTTTATAAAATGATCTCAAGAAGTATAGCAATGTTTTACACATCAAACATATTCAAAAACCCTCTTTTTAGGCCCACGTGACACTAACACATTACCAAACCAGAATTAGATGGCCAAACAAGATTTATTAAACCAATTCCATAAGTTTTAAAATACACCAAAATAATACCCCATGAGTTACACATGAAAACACCCAATTTCAAGTTAAAATTCAACTTTAAAAGTAAAAACATAACCAAATAAATCATAAATACTTTTTGCACCACACCCAACATATGAGGAATATTAAAATTGAGAAAATACATCAAGATAAATCATCAATATTTTTTTACAAATGGAACCACCTACCTTTTATGTCGAAACCCTCAAAACATGGTGCGAAACATAAACTACACCACCACTGCACCTCAAGGAAGTGAAATCCATCTTGAAACCACAAGATTTAACCCCAAATAAAATAAAGCAAACCCTAGGTTCGAACCATAACTTCTGTAAATTAGAAACCTCAAGGATAAGGCATGAAACGCTAATCACATTGAATGTAACCCTAAGAAAATTGAAGGAAGAATGAAAAAGACAAACTTACTAGAGAGATCTTGTAGAAATCGCCCCAAATACACCAGTAGCTAAATTTTAAAATATATAAATATTCAAGTGAGATTAAAAAAAGGATAAGAAGACCATGTATTAAATTTAATGGGGTAATAAAAGTGAGAAATGAAGGCGTTATGAAGGAAACAAATTACCTTTATAAATCTGATTGAATTGAGAAATCCTAGGAGGTTTCAACTTGTTCTGTAAAGAAAATGATCTCCAAAGAGGGAGAGAAGAGATTGGGGGCATGCCTATGTTCTGTGGTCTCGGTTTAGAGGTGGAATCATTGAAACATAGTTAAAATTGAATAAGTTATTAAATAAACAAAATGCTATTTTAAAACTGGAAATGGGATTTCAGGGTGGCCCAACTATTTAAATAAATACCCAAATCCCCCATGGTTATAGATTTATAAAGGCTCCAAATTTAAATGTTTCTGTTAATAGGTTAAGGTAGGCCAGGTATGAATTTGAATGGATAACAAATGTTTAAAAATGAATGAGTTATAAAAGAAACAAAATTTATTTTAAATCTGGAATTGGACTCACGGTTCGGCCAAAATCATGAAAACTCACCCATTCCTCCATAAAAGCATGGGAAACTCCCAAAACAAAGGATGAATGGAAAATAAATTAAAAAAAACCTTTAAAATATGTTATTTATGTGCAATTTTCCCCACCTCGAAAAATTTCTGCCCCGGAAAGTCACAGTAAGGTCAAAGAAACAACCAAACCCAATTGAGACCCCAATAGGTACTCCCTTGCCAGGTTTCACCCCCAAAGGCCAAAACACCACAAGTGGTCAATTAAGGAAGGATTACTCTCACAACCAAAACTTACAACACTTTCCTGTAATGATAAATCACCTTCATACTTTATCCTAAAAGAAAACTCCTAAAACACTATCTGAAAAATACTCAAGAAATTCACCCAAACAAACAACAACTTTGAACAAGGTTACACTTACCTTAATTAACTAAATAATTGGGCACTCTCTAATCCCTACATTTACTCAAGGAAGATGTTCCTAGAAAGATAGATTTGAATGAGACTATCTATTCCAATCCAATACCATGGATAAATATAAGTTACTGGTAAAGGGGAACATAAATATGCTCAACACCATAAGAGATAACCAATATTTTTTTTCGAGAAAGAATCAGGACACTCATAGGGGGAGGCCTGAATGGACTCCTTGGTACATAGAGTAGACTTCCATTCAAAATTTCCAACGGAACATACATGAGAATCATAGTGGGTCTCCCCACCTTAAGAACCAACCATCTTAACTGACCAGCATGGGCCAGCACAGAAAGACCCAAAAATTTCAAGATTTGGGAAGGTCGCACGGTTAGTCCATATAGTTTGTGAAAACATGAACTAACTGTGCTGATCAATCTTCCTGTATGGCTTCCTGGAACACGGTCACTCTTAATCGTTCACAAATGGTGTGCTCATCCTGTCTATCCAAATTTCCAACCATTCTCCACAGACTCAATGGAAACCAAAGGGGGAGGGAATGACATTGGGTGTTGACATAGATACAAGGCCCTCCACCTTTTTCCACCAAACATGTACAACAGAAGAAATTTTAAGATACCAGAGGTTTAAACTCTTTCTATCTTTCATATTTAGGATAGGAATTTGTACATGGGTTTAAATGAACCTGGTATTTCCCCTGACTACGAGCCAGATTCTCTCAGAGACCTATGGCTGGAGCTCAAATAATTGAAGCACCTTAGTCCTCGCAGTTAGTCTTTGGAAACCAACTAAATGGGAATTCTTTTTTCAGTGCCACCAACATCTATAATCAATGGGCGAGAATGGTAGGAAAATTGTTTTTTTGGATTAAAATAAACATTATAGAAGAGTGGTGATATTATATAATTTTTTTTAATGTTATGAACCTATTCATAGTTGGATTATATAAATAATAAAACATTATAAATGTGGAATATGAAATAAAATACTTTATTTCAGTGATAGTTCTCATTAAACACCAATAATGTTTTCAATTTATATGTAATGGAAGATTGTAAGAAAATGGTTTATGTTTTCCCATATTAATAATAAATACATAAATAAAATAATATATTATTGATTTTTTGGATACAACCATGAATTGTGGGGATTAAATATATAACATTTCATTCATTAGGGTTGTAGTTTTATTACACGCATCATGTTGGTTTTATTTTCATAACAAAAACAAGTGAAAGGTAGGTAATTTTTATTCCATAAACATAAAAAAAATTAAATAATACTAATTTACATATTTTTTAATGTATAACATAGGTTTATAAAAGATATATTGATTCTGAAAAATATTTTAGATTTTTAGTATTTATTTTTATAATTTTAACTTTATCTTAATGTATTTTTTCAAGATAGTGGACTCAAAAACAATGATTATAGTAGAAGTTAAAGGAAAATGAATTTTAGTTTCTTAAAAGATAAATATGTTTATTTTCAATGAAACGTTAAATTTTTTTTGCGCTTCTTTTAGGTGGTGCTGAATGGGATAAATTATAATTATTTTCAATGAAGTTTTTGTAATTATAGCTTCACAAAATAAAATGAAAAAATATTTGACATGAAAATAAGAATCTAAAGAGAAATATAGAGGGAAGAAGATAATTATTATTCTAAAGAAACTAAAAAAATAATCATAACACATGTCTTAAAGATGTATTTGGTCTTTTTGACGCTTTATTTTGCACGTAAACCATTTTTTATTACCATTGTATCAAATTTTTACCTAGATTATTTTTTTTATACCTAATGAATATAATAATTGCATTATTTATACCTAATAAAAAAAACTAAATCCATTCAATAAAATAAAATAATTATGATTGAGAAAATTGAATTATAATTATATAACGCATAACATATAAAAATCATTTTTATAAAGTGTACATTTAAGAAAAAAATATTTGTTTTTAATAAAATTATTAATATCATTCAATTCCATGAAATTAATTGGTTTATTACCTCCCAAATAAGATTTATGTGAAAATAAAATCTATTTAAAACTGAATTCTACTGAATGAGAAGTTAATTTAAAGAAAAATAGGAAAATATATTATTATAATATATGATTACGTATGTTTTGAAATGAAAAAATGTGATTTTTTAATTCAATAATTTAATTTCCAATGTATCATTTTACTATGTAAAAAAATTCTTAGATTTTAGAAATGTTGAATAAATGTTTTTTTTATGATTAGATGATGATTAATTCATCAATGTTATTGTACAAAAGAAATTATTTTTCACAATTCAATTATAAATTATTCTTTTAAAGAAACCCAAAATTTCATCTTAAGCTAATTATGATATTCTGAATTCAATAATGATGTCTATTTCAAATAATTATAAATCTATAATTTATAAATTTTTCTTTTCAATTAAAATATTAAATATACATAAAAAATAAAAAATATAGGCTAAGTACCTTTTAAACATTAAATGTTTTCAACCCAATTTAATATCAATTTCTAAATAAATTATTTTGAATATATTGTTTTATATATTAAGATACTGTGATTTTTTTAAATTTTTTATAAATTTTGTCAATATAAATTATTTTTATAAAATACACATAACCTTTTATTGTTAAATATTTTAAATTTCATTCAATTAATTATATATCTTGTAAATATCAGATATAATAAATTCAATGTCACTGAATTACATTTTTAATTATTCAAAAATTGGAAAAATATTTATGGAATTAAAATATATATTATAATAATGAGTTGGATAATATTTTAATTTACTTAAGGTATTATTTTTATTAGAAATTTTTAATATATTTTTTAAAATTAATTTAAGAATACATGCGACAGAGAATTTTTTATTTTAAATGCATGTATAAAAATTTATTTGAAATAAAAAAAATTAAAGTTAAATTAATAGTAATATATTTTAGTGTTACATTCACCGCCCATAATTAAATTTTCTCTATAAAATTTTAATAATCACTTACCTATAAAAATATAAAATGGTATATAAAATATGGTCATGACCCAATATAAAATTTCTAAGGAGATATAGAGCTAAATTAAGAATAACTAGGAAATTTTTTGTACAAAATTATCTTCTGGAGGAGTTTTTATAGAATTTTTAAATGGAAGAAAAAATAATGTAACACACTCATGAGTGGAAAAATGGAGCATGATTATTATCATGTTATATTTCATATATTATCTTGAGAAGGAGATGTCATGTTTAAATGAATTTATGTATGTTTCACCATCATGGTTTCATCAAAAGAGAGATGAATGAGGTGTATTTTTTGACCCAATGTCAGCTTTTGGAACTTATGGTGACTTTTGCAGTCATTCACATCGAGTTCACCATTAATGTTCTTCATGGATACTCCCAATGGTTTTGGCATCCATAATTATGTACGAACCTACTTTCCAAAGGTTGGTGGTCATTTGGGGTTCTGGACCCAACAATTCTTAGGAACTCACATACCTTAATAGGATGAGAGGTCGAGCTCATGTCACACTTTTGGGTTGAATTATTTCTACATTGAGAATCTCTTGTAGATTTATGATATGTTCAATAATCAATTACAAATCTCAATACATGATTGTTTACCCAAATAAAATGTCTCTAGGTTAAATCCTCTCACATTCCAAAAAATTTGGTATCTTATTAATGAATTCATATGTATGTATTTGAGGTTATTCATCCTCTTCACATTGGTGGATAGGTGTTTTTACATTGAATCTATATAACCAGGAACTTTGGATTTTGTTTTTATCCAATAAGGATGTTAATATTCCAAGGATGGGATTGAGCCATCATGAGGCATCCTATATATCATGTTTTATGAAATGAATAAAGACCCATATAGTTCATTAATTGTTATAAGTTTAATTTCATGCATAGAATAATAATATGTGGCATATAGGTACTAGGTATTTGAGCTCGGACCTCAAGGATAAATCGTATACATGTTGGTTATAGATGGAATCATAGTTTTCACAGTTAAGTATGATTCTCCATCCATTGGTGGGTGATATATAAATAATATCCCTTGGGAGATATTCAGTCCTAATGGTTGAAATGTTTTATACTTAGGAAAACATACATTGAAGTCAATGTTTATTTGTGATTGGACCATAGAAAGGCATCATATGTATCCGGGTTATGGATGGATTCAGATTCAACGTAGTTCCCATGTATTGGGGGAGCTATACCATTCCATTTATTAGGGATTACACATTGAGGCCTCCATGGATGGTAAAGGTTCATCATGAAAATGATATGAGAATTGTAACTCCTTAATCTTACATGTGCTTTTCACATTGTGAGAAACATGGGGAAAAAATTACTCAACCTTACTACATTAGAATATGAGTATTATGCACTAGGATATCCCTTTAGATGTTTACTATGGAAATAGTGGTTTAAGAAGGTGTTCTTATCTATTTTATGGTAGGTTTAAGGGTCATTATAGTTCATTTTTGATCTTATTCCTTTGGTGGAAGAAGAATAATTATATTCCCATTGAAGTGATGGTGTCTCAATCGTTAGGTTGTTGGAAAAATGATTAAACTTGTATTGGGGTAAGTGACTATTTGAGAATGGTCCTAAGGAAGAAATGCATTATATCATGATTAGTGCATGAATCAGATTCATCTTAATTCATTGTATCAGGTATTACACGCGGAGGTTTCCCTTGTTTTCATAACATATCATACTATTCTGTTGATTGGTGCTCAAACAATGGGGTTTCCCTTATACTAGTAGAGGTTTATGATATGAATGATATGATTATCGCAGCTCTACAAGAACATGTCATCGATGATCAGTGTGATAAATAAGACATAAAAAGTGATCAATATCATTGCTTATGGATGCAGGACTTATGTAATAGGGTAATACCTCAGGATGTTTTATATAGAGATTGGAACATCAAAAGTTGTCTTATGAATATTGGTTATATGAGGAAAAATATCTCTCAAAGTTCAATTGGTTGGGGATTTCACACTAATTATTCCCTTGTATTGGCAACTGTAAAAGGATATCACACCCTTGAGGATCTACTTTACATAGACTCACTATCTTGTTGAAATTTATAAAGATGTATGGATGTGGTTAATGTTGGCTGCATAATATAGAATGATATGGATGGTGAATTCCATAAGTCATGGATGAGGATGTACGAAGAAAATATCATGCCTTGGATCACATGTTCGGGGGAAAATTACATGTTTGGGATGACTTGTCCTGGTGTGATCACAAAAGATGGATGAAATGCTAAGAGGTTTTTGTATGATCTTACGAGATTGTCCTACAAGCCATTAAAAAATATATCTTCCAAGCATGGAGGGTGTCACATGATCTTGGATGAATTGTTCAGGTGTTTTCGTGAGACGTGGGAGACGTGTCTTCGACTTATCTTGAGACCTCGCTAACAAGTAATGGTGTCATTGTGATAATTGTATGACAATAGAAGATGGATTAATAATATACAGTTGGAATTATTGGACGGTGAAGTGATATATAATTGGCACACCTGGAGGACATCATGAGGCTCGTGTGGTATGCTCGTAGGGTGTCTTATAACTTTCATGAAATTTCTAGTGGACATCACATAATCTAAATGTCATGTAAAGAGTATGTTTCATCATTTTAGTGACATGTCCAAGTGTCTATCATGATCTAAATGAGTCCTAAAAATCACATAACGATCAACATATATGTCCTCTTCTTGAGCCTCTCCATTTTTTAGTTTTTTATTTTATTTTTTTTTGGGATATGCAATAGATTTATTCAGAGTTAGGATGTCTTATGGTTTGTATGATGCATCATATATGTGGGATGTTCTTCACATGAACCACCAAAATCTATTCACATGATATTATAATATCACGTGAAGTGTTAATGCATATTGTTTGATTACTTATATTATTCCCAAGATTATACCTTGTATATAACTTTTGTTACTGAGAGATGAGTCACTCTGAGGAATTTTATCTAAATTTTGGGTTCGCCAATGAGAAGATATAAGTATCTAAAGCCTTTTTGGATGCTGTGTGGGGGATTTATAGGCCTCACCACACCAATTATTTTCCACAATGTGTGGTGCGTATCAAACAAGCCCAAGCTAGAGTTGTTGTAGGGATTATGTGTTATGTGTTATTGTTTGATGAAGCTAGAGGTTATCCTATTGGGATTTCATGAATTGAAGTGATCATGATACTATATCGTAATTTCCCCATTTATTGAATTATGGAAACATTAAAGGGGTATTTCCAAATTATAATGAAAAACAATAGGTATTTTTTAAGGCTAGGGAAACATTTCTAGTGGCCTTCATGGGATCATTAATCCTACAAAAAGTCATTCACTTAATTTGATGTGACTTGTCTAGGATATTTTGAGAGACAAGGGTGGCTTTTCAGGTGACTTTGAGAGATCAATATCAACTATTGAGAGGGGGTCACATTATTGGTGGTTATTATTTTATCTTACCCCCACCAGAATCTCCCATCATTTCACTTTTATTTTCCTTGTTAATTTTAGATGAGTTAGGGATCTCACCAACTTGTCTGAGTATTATAGATAACAATCACTATCCCAATCAATGATTTGTCACGTGACCAATAAGGGTCCATTTAATGATTCACAATCATTTCATGGATAAATCCCCTAATTTTGATAATAGTCCCAGAGTTTAGGTATTCGTAGACATTTCCAATACCAATAAGGTGATGAGGTTTATATACCGGCAGGATATTGTGCAACAAGATGGAAAGGGCACTAGGGTATTTTGGGTGACTCAACAACCGAATGAGAACATCACATGATATTTAAAACCTAATAGTCTCCTACGTTTTCACTTTTATTTCCATATTTGTTTTACAATTTCTTCATTACCCCCTAAGATTGTATGAGTGTTGTCGGAGATAATAAATCTCTCTATCTTTGATGTGCCATGTGACCAAAAAACTTATCTTGTAGTGATGTAAAAACTTTTAATAAACAATAATTTATGTTTTTATTTGTATCTATATGGAGAGGAAAAGACTTCCACTACATGTTTGGGTCTCCACGCATAATGCATGTGACATGTCGTCGAAGTTTCATGATTCGAGGTGGACATACCTCCAAAGGCATGTAGTTTATCATGAACATCCAAGGAATATAATTTTATATTTAAAACCAAAAGAGGATCTCACCTTCGAGATATATTCTTCCTATATCCAAATATTTTTTCTTGTATTTTCAAGATTCTTTCAAATAACAAGTCCTTGGCTCTAGGATGCTCAATTAAAAAGCATTTCATGATTAATTATTTTCTATAATGACTTCAAATGACCATAAATGCTTATAAAATGGGATTAAAATGATTTTTTTGGTTATCTACTACACATGGTTCATTGTCATGATTTTCTAACAGTATAATAATGGTATGTGTTTTGGATTCTTACACGATCCATGTGTTCTGGACACCATTCCCTTTTTTTGATTTGCAGGGAAAATAATACTAATATTAAGGTATTTATTTTTTTTATATGATGATTCTCCATTATTGGGTGTCAAAAAATACCCCCCCCCTCATGAGAGACATTAATGGGTTTAAGTTCAGTTCTATGGAAAGTAAATTCTGACCTATGTATTCGGTCTTGTTGTAAATCAGTGACTTGGGTGATACTTGGTCTTCATAGTGGTGTTTTTTATTCTGTAAACTGATTAATATTGTTCTAAATCATGTGGACTTAGTGAGAATTTCTTAATTTTTTTATATGGTTATATGGTGGGACTCAAAAGATTTTTATCTTTTCCATTTTATCAGATTATATCATGCTTGTGTTTTTATTTATAGCCTTTGAGCATAAACTATTTTTTTGGTACAGTTTAGGGTCTCTTATATCGGACCTTCTATCAACTGAGTTTCGGTTCATTTAGCTCAAACATTTTATTTTCATAGTTTAGGTTATTATAGCTTGAACTATTCAACACTATTTAGTTTAGAGTCTTACCACTAGGAAATTATGATATTGTTCTGTATAGACTCTTTCATTTAGGAAATTATTGATGAATATGGAATGTGATGTAGAGATTCTGATGATGACCCAAAATTCCAAAATGGGGTGCTGAGTTATTCCATGGTGTTTAAGAGTCTCATGGGGATTGGATCTCCTTTCCTTTAAGGAGTAAATTCTGTTGATTTGTATATAGAAACCCTTGTGCATTTGTATCATTTTTAAATTAAGGTGTTTCTACTATTTTATGTTTTTTACGGAATACTTATGGGGTACTATTGGTTTAGGAAAAAATACAAAGGAAACTATATCCACCTTGATAGTTGGAATGTGGGTTATGTAATTCATTACCCAATATTTTTAGTCGGTGAATATAGAATTTGGTAGACATGTTAATGATACCCAATAAGACCTTGATGTTCCATGTTTTACAGTGGTATTACTATGGATCATAAGGAATTTCATTCCTTTATTATAAGGAGTGGTTGCATCTATTTGTTTGGACTGGTCACTTATGAATCAATTTCATATTCAAATAAAGGGGTCCCCACCCGTCTTTAGGGGATATAAATTATTTGAAAACACTCAAATATCTATAAGATGATGTTGGGAATAAAGAAAAATTAATCCATGAAGTTTTATGGAACCCTAGTGTAATTTATATCTTAAATGAGAATCTTTGAACCCACGCCATAAGGAACGAATCACGAGGTGTGGGCCATCAATATATTTTAGAATATAGTGTCGAATACCTGCACTGAGAAATAGATCAATACATGGTGATATAACATCAAGGATTTCAAATCCTCTTGAATAGTCTCATTATGAGGATTGTAGATCATGGAATAAAGGGTTCAGTTTGGGAGGATGTTGTCGGGAAATCATTCTAAGAGTGGTCTGAAACACACTAAGGTGCTAGATTCTACCATGGTGATTTCAGGGCTCACAATCAATAGGAATCCCTTTTTATATATTGACACATTTAGATAAAAACTATAGGTGAACATGAACATTACCTATGAATTCAAGAAATGTCAAAGGATCAGTTGTAGCTAAATATCTTTTCCCATGGTTCAAAGAATATTTACAATGATATGAGACACTCAAAGCCTATGATATGATATGTAGAAAATGTAATATTCAAGAAGTTATGAAACACCCTAAAGGTTTTTTATACACCTAGATAATATATTATCATGGTGAGAATATGTGAAAAAAACATTACTATAACTTTTTTTTCTACCAGCGGGTCTATCAAGAATATCTTTTCTTTTACTAAGGATATAGAGTAGGCCCCATGATATTTTTTCCTTATTTATTTATTTCTTGATTTTTCATAAAATATGGAGATGAATTGTTTTGTCCATGAATCCTTGAATTTTTCTTAGGCTTCCTTTTGTAGGAGTTCAACCTGACATGTTTTGTGTCTCTTTTTCTAGAATTTTAAGTTATCGTAATTTTGAAAACCAAAGGCTATAGATTAAGGGCGTACAACATTGACTAAAGTACAAGAAATTTAATTTCATGAGACACATAGAACTAATATGAGGGAGATGTTAAAAAAGCGACCAATTAGGATATTTTGGGTCACGATTAATATAATAATCCTTCTTAGTAGGAGGTGAAAATGTTTTAAATCATGACACGAGGCTTTTGGGTCATGGTTACTGACCTGGGACAACCATGCTGGGGATGACCCAGAACATCATCAAATGATGAGTACCTCCATGATGAATTTGAGATCTTGAGTATTATAAATATTTTCATATAGTACCAAAATATCTTTGTTGGGTAGGTCTAAGAGCTTTATGCATTAATAGCACAGTCAAACAGATAGATCAATTTTCCTTCCCAAGGGCCATGAATGGTTTTCATAAACTATAGGTTCTCAAGACATGATGTTTAAATTATGGATTTAGGATCTTAAAAGATGATGGAATCACCCCATACCCTAGTTTATTGGTGTAAGGTTCTTGTGTTCTATTTATAAGTTATAATAATGGGTGATGGTCTACACCTTTTATTTTCAAGTACTATGGATATATTTTTTGTCCCATTTTAATGTCATATGATTTGGAATTTTTCTTTATTATATAAATTCATGTGGTAAAAATGTATTTGTTTCCTTTCTATGTATTTTAACTCCATGTGGTTAGTACATACTATTGGTTGTTTGACATCATGTGGTAAGGATGTATACTATTTATTTTAATTTTATTTAGTAAAAACATTGGAACCAATACAAATTATTTTGAAAGATGTATTCTGGATGAAAGAAAATCATAAAATGATTTGACTCATGTGTAGGAAAAAATGATCATGTATTAATCAGCCCATAAATAATTTGGGGTGCATTTTATTTCATCAATTGTTCTATCTACAACCAAGATTTGATATTCCGTCATCACTTCATATCCTTTGATGGTAAGAATGAAGATACATGTAGTTATTTAGAAGTCATGTTGTTTTACATAATGTGATAAGGATATGGGTTACCTAATAAGAAAAATGGAATATTTCATATAGTTCAATGAATAGAATACTTGGTTTAACAATATATCACATAATAATAGGAATCAATACATGCTTAGTACTTTAATAGTATATCCCTATGTAGGGTTGAGCCACATACAAAAACATGGGGAATTATCTATGCTTATTTTTTGATATAGGACCTGGGGTTGGAGATCTAGGAAATATAAAATATAATGTGTGGACAAGAATCATTTCATATGTTTTTCTTGAAATGGAAACACTCAATTCATCTCTATCCTATATGTAGAGGGGGAATTATTCATGTTGATTGTTGTAAATGTGACGAGGATTGGATACCTAGACAACATTATGCATTTTATGATGATAGGAATCATGAAACACATAGTTGTTGAATGTTGGTGAGGAGGATAGAATAATACCAAGGGTAGGGGCCCTCTTAGTCGAGGTCCCCTAGAATGTGGGTTTTATGTTGGGGAGAATACATCAACCATGCAATTTAAAATCATGTAGTGAGGAATCATGATATGCCTTTTAATGTAACGCATTTAAGACCATGAAAACTCTATCATGATCTATATTCCTTGTTTATTTAGAGGATCCCATAAAAAATACTAAACTCACATGATCTATTCTCAGTGTAAGAAATATTGAATGGAAATGGTTCTTCTCATCATAGATAGTTGATTATGGAGAAGTCATGGGGTATTTTGTACCATTGGTGGCTAGAAAAAGATACAGAATCAAGAAGTCCCTACATATCTTATTAAAAATAAAAAACATGTCATTTTTAGTTCTTGAAAACCATATATTTTATTGTTCGATGGTACGGACATGATCCATTTAGTTTAGTGTCTAGTGTTAATGATGTGGGTGTCTCTATGTGACAGATGAGGGATGTTGAAAGCCTATCCAGTTTTATGTAATGTGGTAAAGAAATCTTCCATGTATTTTAACATAATATGTAAAAGATAGGGTTAAAACATTTTAAATGAAGATATATATTGGGGATACATGTAATTTTATTTCCTTTCGTGAGAAAAACTACCATATTGTATAACATCACGCAGAAAGGATGGCGTTCATCTGATGTCGACACAAATGAATATTACGGTTTGGTCAAAGACAAAGGGTTCTGATGTCACTATGTGTTTGAGAACATCTAATTATTTCCTATAAATATTTTAGTGGTCTATCTCCCTCGTAATTTTTATAGACACGCTCAGGTTGACTCTTAGTCATTGATATAAATTTAGAGTTGATTGTTTCTATTCTGTTTGTCTTTTTAATGAAGGGGTTGTTTCCAGAGATTAATTAAATTTATTTACAGTTGATTCTTTATTTAACAATTTGATAAATATTGAAGTGATCTTATTATTTTGGTACTTATTTTATTATATCATTTATATTTTCATTATATTTCATTAAATTAACACCAACTTCAAAATATGATTTTTGATTGGAATTCGCAAAAGTGTTGAATTTAATCCAATACTGAAAATAGGTATTGATCTCAATAAATTCTTCCTAATGGGAGGTTCAATATTTCATGAACCCATGTGTAATTTTGGTTCTAATATTTCAAGGAATACACATTTCAAACAAAACATGTCATTAATCCATGAAATTTTAAGTTCAAACATACAAAATATAAATTTTGAGAATATTAATCGTGGAAATTCTCTCAATCGATTAACATCCCTGAATAATGACTCAACCCAATGGAAGATTTACTCAGACATTGAGAAAGTTAGTTATCAATTTTATGACATTTATGGTAACGAGTTAAAATAAAATTAAAAGAATATAATTATAAAGAAGTAGTGCACTGAACACACACATGAATGATGAAGAGAATTAAAAATAGATTTTGACTCAATGAGAAAGAAAAGGAAGGGATTGATTTTAAAATTGATTAACAATATTTTAAAAAAATTAATATTTAAAAATATGGTGGATTATAATAAGTGATAACGACAAAGAAATATGAATTAAAAGAGAATTACAAAAAAACACATATGATTGCAAACTAAGAAGAATGAAAAAATAAATAAATAGAAGCATGGATGAATGGTATCTCAAGTAGAAACATGAGTTTGGAAAATCCTCCCAATACTTTTTCAGAATCTAGGTCATGCCAAAATATCATACTTCTCTTGGAAATTCTAACCCCGTACAAGGAGAATTGGGGGATGAATTTATTACACAAGGTGGTATATTTTTTCTTTCCAAATCTATTCTTGATGTTGTCTCAAAAATTTGATAAACCATACAGCCAAATAAAAAGAAATATTATTATTAATAGTTTTATATATAGTTTTTGGAAGTACAAATTTCAAATTTGGCATCCATTGGAAATTTTTATCCATTGTTATTTTTTTACTAAACAATGTGATGTAGTCTATTTTTATCAACACTTTTTTGAAGGTGAAATGTGAAACGATTATTGAATAGGAAGATGACATAAAAAACAAACCTTTTCTTCTATAAATTCATCCACCTAAGGGATTTCTTCCAAAATTAAAAATATTATATAAATTGGATGGACATATGAGGAGAGGAATCAAGGATTGTGTTCTGATTTTAATTCCTTAACAGAATGAAGGGTTTGATTTCAAAACATCAATTTTTCACCTTTATGGTGGATTTGGGCCATTCAATTTTTATCCAAGATTAAGTGTATTATTCCCCAAATTTTTGTGGAGAATAAAAAATTTGGACTTCTATATTGAGACCATAAATTCTATCTTCCTCTCCAGTCCAATTTTATCAATATATTTGTTGGGCCTTCATGTCTAGTCTATATTATTCTTCAAATGTAAGAATTAGAAAAATATCCCTTATAATGATATATTGTAATTTTCAATAGGAACAATAAAAATAAATATAAACATTAATTAGATTATTATGACGAATGAAATGATAATAAAATTAAACTTTAGTTTTAATAAATGAACTCAAAAAATGATCTTTTTATGTGTTTATGATCAAAACAATAACGTTTATTGGAAATTAGTTATTTTTAAGTGATAATTATTTTATGGGGGTAGTGTAAAATAACTAATTGATATGTAATATCTACTCCACCAAAATTATTCTTGTGAATATTATCATGTACATAAAATAAAAACATAAAAAATCATTTTTACTCACCAAAAAAATTAAATTTTTTCACTAATTAGGGGGTTTAGAAAAGTTCACTTGTCCATAAATAATTCCACCAAAAAAATTATAGTAATAATTTGTTAAAAATTGTTAATTTTCCACTATCAAAATTATCAATAAAAAATGTAGTCACAAATAAAATACTCATCTCAAGATGATAAAAAATTATTTCTTGATTTTCAATCATTCACCAAAAAAACTGAAAATAATAGAGTTTTAAAGAGCTCTCAGATTTCATTACATATCCTAAGGTGTAAAATAATCAAGAGGAATTTTTTAGTTGTTTTATAGTGGAAATGGGATGGTAGAAATATAGTGTCCAAAAGAGTGTAAAAGTTGAGTAAAACACAAACATTGGTAAAAAATGCATACTTATTTTGGAATGAAACACAAAAATAAATAAAAACACATATTTACCCGGGAACTATTATGTCAAGAAAAAAAGGAATAAAATGTGAAGTGGATTAGAAGAAAAAATATTTACAAAATAAAAAACTTCTTATAATGATATGAGTGTTATTTTTTCATTTTTTAACATTTTTAAAAAGTTGAACTTGTAACAAAAGTCACACTCATCACCCAAGCCATGTTTGATCTCCCAATGAAACTAATTGTAATAGTTATAAAAATATCAATGGTTGAGGAAGTGTGAATTTTGACCCACAAAATACACAAACCAATCTTTTTTTTTGTTATTTTATTATAAATTTTTTTTGAACACTTTTCAATAACATTTTCCCTAGATTTCATAAACATTTATACATTCCCAAAAATAATTGAATGAGAGCCTCGCTATAAGGACCTAACCCCATTTTCCTAGTGTTAGTGCCTAATTTTATTACATTTTAATATAAACAAGGAATTTTTATCCTGAAGGAATTATTAGTTTAGTATCCTTGTAAAATAAGGCACATATATATGTTCAACCTTAAAACATGTAAGGAAATACAATGTAACAACTTCTTTTGAATCACACATAATATCCAAGATTATCCTTGATAGACATTCATAATATACATATTCACACCCTAGGGAAAATAAATTATGTGAAAATTTTGAGCTCAGATGCACCGTAAGGGTAAATAATAAAATGGAAGAAAATATAAACACTAGTCGTGATTAATAACTAAAAATGCATGCCTTTAAATACATACTTGAGCTTATTATGGAAGGAATAAAATCAGATTAACTAATTCCATAAATTATAACCATGGATATTATACTAGAAGAATAATTAAATGGAATATAAATCAATATTTTCATAATGAGATAATGTATAATTCCATACAAATGAAGTATATCATCATGGCCTCCGCTAAGACATCTGGAAATACTATGGTAAGGCCTTGGCTAAAACCCAATTTTTTTATACCTCATTAGACCTAAAAATACATCTAGGGGATATAGAGGGCCCCAAACATAAAATTAAAAGTCCAATTCATTATTTATATGAATGGTGATAAACATAACCAACATATACATTCATATTGAAACTAACACCGGAAATGTAAATAACTTTACCTAGTAATTAAACATAAATACTAACCATTCAAAGTAATACGGTGAATGGTATCGAGATAGCACATATACTATCGAAATAATTATATTCCATTCAATAATATATTGGGTATTATATAATTAAACATAAACCCCATTTGAAAATATCAATCAACAAGAGTGATGAAATATATGAAAATTCTCTTATAAGGCCATCAAGTAATTCTTGAAATAAAAACTAGTTTACTTTGAAAAGAATAGTTCTTTGGAAAAAATATTGGTATAATTATATAGTGAATTAAAGTATTTATTTATAATGAAATTATTTATTTTAGAAAAATAATGGTTTCTAAAAATATATTATAGAGTTACCTTTAAAATTGGAAAGAAATCGAGAAATTCTCTTGAATCGGGCATGTATTTCGGGAAGAGTTTTTGAAAGATACTTTTAAAACATGTGACTCCCTAAAAAATAAATATGTATTATTTTGGGTACACAAATATAGACCATTATCACTTAATTTATGATGAGTAAATAATAATATATAATAATTTCATTCAGGTAAGTTGAGAATAAGAGCAACTCGAATGAAAATGCAGGTTGGGTAGAAAACCCTTACCTTATGTCTGAATATATTCCTGTCATGAATTTAAGTTCATGGAATATGAAAATAGACATATTAATAAATTAATTAAGAACCTATTAGATATTTATTTGGTTGAATTTATTTCTATTAAGTTTATTTATGGTCATTTTTATGGGTTAAGAGATCCAATATAATCATTTGTGTGTGATGGTTTCATTAGTTTTCATGATCGGTTCGTTTGTATGGATATTAATGTAAAATGAGAAATGAATTCAAAAATTTATTTAATAATTTTGTTAATTTTCGTATATATTTTTAAATGATCATATGAGTGTTTTTATTACTTTGGGTGAGTATGAATAATTATATAATATTTTAATGATAAATGCTTGGATTAATTTGGTGGTTTTTTGATCACCATAAATTAACATTGTGTTATAAATTAATACCACGTGTAAATAATGGTTTAAAAACGTTTAATAAGATATAATTTATATATTATGATCTGTTAAAACCATTAAAATGGGTTCATGACCATAATTTAATATAGTAATATAATTTTAAAGCTCGTTATCCATGAATGTGATAAATTAACACATCTCGGGTGGTGTTTTAATTTTTAGTGTAAAATAAGGTGAAACAAGAGATGTTTATTAATTATTACATTATAATAAAAAAATTATAGTACATTTAATTTAATGTAGTTATCATAACATTTTCTATAAATTTGGGTTGGAAATAAAAATAATAAAAGTAACATGAAAGAAAATAAAATAAATGAAAAGAGGAATTTACCTCTTGAATTTATCTTCCTAGATAGATTATTTTTGGGAGAGGATTTTGTCTTTTGAAGATTCCAAGGGCTGACGGACATGGGGAGGAGATTAAATTGAGGTTTTATAATAATTTATACAAGTCATAATTTTTTAAAGGAGTGAATAGATGAGGGAGTGATGGGTGGCTTTTATAGTGGAGGAGAGTAGTGATTTTTGACAATTTTATTCATTATTTTATTATTTATCTCAAGACAATAAATAGTATTGATTAATGTGACAAAAAATATTAATAAGTTTATGTGAGGTCGAACTATTTTTGATTATATCATCCTTAACTCACCTATGACTCAATAAATCATGTATTTACCATTTATTGTAAATTATTGTATTTTACTATTCACCAAAATTTGCAGTATTTTTGAAAAATACCAAAAATTAACCCTAACCATTTTTTGATGAGTAGAATGGAAATATGGACTCCATTTTTTAAAATTAATTTTATAAAGTAGTGAAATTTAAATTTTAAATAAAATCATCATTTATAGTTTTTAAAACTAAAAAAGATTTTATAATACGTTGAAAAAATAATTGAGGTGTTTTTAAATTTTCCTAAAATCATAAGGCAACCAAATATTTTTTTATGAATACATAATATGAAAATGAATTTTATTTTAAATGAATTTTTTAATTTAAAATTCTTATTAGAAATTTATTAATCACAAAAATAACAACAGTTACAGATTAATTTATAAAATATTATAATTTATTTGTAAGGTGCATACATTTTATTTATACATTGATGAGTGTGGTTAAAATTATAAAGGGTCATATTAATATTAATAAGGTAAC
Organism: Viscum album; assembly: GCA_963277665.1. Classification (NCBI taxonomy): domain Eukaryota; kingdom Viridiplantae; phylum Streptophyta; class Magnoliopsida; order Santalales; family Viscaceae; genus Viscum; species Viscum album. Next base: position 1,739,568,161 of record OY728128.1, on the reverse strand, counting down.
ATTAATATTACTAAAAAATGTATGTTGATCCTATCATAATCTAAATATCTTACTGAATGCAACTGTGTATTCCAGATTATCAAAATTCAAAACACAAAGGTGGAAAAATTATGTTTACTGGATAGATTGTAACAAAGTAGTGTTTTGTAGAAACTTAGTGTTTCATGCATTCAATATTAAATTTATTTATAAATACTTGGGGTGTTACATTTTCCAACCATTACAAAAATTCCATCCTTTAAATTCTAGAATGTTACCTTATAAAAATATTTGGGTAGTTATTCATCATAAGCTCATCGGGATCCCTTGTTTCTTCTTTAATTTTTTGATTTTTCCAAAGTACATTTACCAATCATGTAATATGATTCCTCTACACCTTCTCCTAAGGGTCTATAATTTTGATAGTCACTTCATATTAAGATAAGTTGGGTTCTAATTATATATTTTCATAAGTGAGGACATGTGTTGGGTATAGCATGTACTTTATCAACAATGAGAAATAGAACACACTGTGTACTTTAGATAGGCTAGGTGGTATTGCCAAATAATAAGCCACAGATCCCATTCTCTCTATTATTTCAAAAGGTCCAATACCTCTAGGTCTCATTTTCAATTTCTTACTAAATCGTAAAACACCCTTCCACAGATATACTTTCAAGAAGAGGTGATCTCCTACATGAATTTCTGAATCCTTCCTTCGATTATCAACAAAGATATTTTTTCTTCTATGAGATTTTTTATATGTATTTGGATATTATATACCTTCTCTATTTTTTCCACTACATTTTCTAGGCCCACAATATTCCTTATGTAATCATCATCCGAACACATTGGTGTGTGAAATCTCTTTCTATAAAATGCTTTATATGGTGCCATTTGAATACTTGAATGGAAACTATTATTGGAGGAAGACTCCACCAAAGGTAAATATTGTTCCAACATACCTTGAATATCAAGTGATAATGATCTCAACATGTCTTATAAAAACTGGATCATCCTTTCTAATTACCCATCAGTTTGTGGGTTATAAGCAGTGCTCAAACAGAGCTCAGTGTCCAAATATTTCGGAAGACTTTTCCAGAATTTCGATGTAAATCATGGGTCATGATCTGGAAAAATTTAGAGATTCTCTCCATGAAGCCTCGCAATATCATTGATATAGAGTTGTTCTAGGTACTTCTGGGAAAAATCCACCCATATAGAGAGGAAATGTGCAGATTTTGTAAGTCGATCCACGATTACCAATATTTAATCATTCTTTTGTTAAGTTATGGGTAATCCATTGACAAAATCCATGGTTATATCATCCCATTTCTATGTAGGAATATTTAAAGGCCGCTGAACTTTTCAAGGATGTTTTCATTCAGCCTTCACTTGTTGACAGACTAAACATCCTGAAACATAATCAACAATTTCCCACATCATGTTGTCCCAAAAGAAATGTTCCTTCCAATATCTATACATTTTAGTGCTACCATGGTGTATAGAAATATTCAATATATGTTCATAATCAAATAACTTTATTTTCATATTTGGTATATATGGAACACATATCCTCTTACCAAATTTCAGAATTCCAACCTCAAACACAAATTCTTCTAACACACCATCATTCACAAATTTAATTTTCTTTTAAATATTCTCATCATATGGTTGAGAACTTTTAATTGTTTCCACAAAAATGGTTGGGAAACCAATTGAAATGTTTGTGATGTTTCACCTTATTTAATAATTATTTTATCCATCCTCACTAGATACATATACATTGGATCCTTGTCAATTATCATTATATTAAAGACTCCATAATACTTCCCTATCAATGCATCGGCTAACTTATTTTTTATTTTTGGGTGGTAGTGTATGGAGAAATCATAATCCTTGAGTAGGTTGTGCCATATACTATTCCTCATGTTGAGTTCTTTTTGTTTTAAGACATATTTCAAGCTATTTTAATCCATTTATATCTCATATCTTTTTTCATAGAGATAGTTTCTTCATATCTTCAAAGAAAATATTACATCTTCTAACTCAAGATCATGATTTGGATATTTCAATTCATTAATTTTTAGATTCATTTATAAATTTTAAATAACTATGTCATTATATATAAGGACACAACCAATTCCATTCATTGATACATTGCTTTAGATCGCAAACCCATCATTTCCTGATGGGAGAGTTTGGATTAGAGCATTCAAAAATATCATCTTTAATTATTTGAAACATTCCACACATTTGTTTTCCATATGAACTAAACTCATTTATGAGTAATCTTGGTTAATGTGTTGTCTAGTCGGGTGAAGTTCTAAATGAAACACTAATAATAACCTGCTAAACCATGAAAAATGTGTACCTCAGTTAAATTTGTTGATGTAGGATATTCATAAAAATCCCTTATCTCTGCAGGATCAATGGATATTCAATCTATACAGACAATATAGCCATGAAAAGAAACAGATTGAAGCAAAAATTAACACCTACTAAACTTCCCATATAATTCATTTCATATAAGAGTCTTCAAAATAATTTGTAATTAATTTTCAAGATCTCAGTAACTTTGGGAGTATACCAAGATATCATCAAAAAAGGACAAAAATTTCATCAAGATATTTCTTGAAAACCATATTCATTAGATCCATGAACAAAAGGGTTTCATTAGTTAGTTCCAAATCCATTACTATAGACTCGTAATGCCCATACCTAGTTTGAAATAAAATCTTTGGAATATCTTCCTTCTACACACACAACTGATGATATCCTAACTGAATGTCAATTTGTGGAAAATATTGGGGACCGTGAAGATGATCAAATAAATCATAAATATGTTGTTAGGGATACTTGTTCTTTATTGTTATAGCATTAATCTCCATGTATTCAATTCACAACCTCATAGATATTTCTTTCTTCTCAATGAAAATAATATGGGCTCCCCATAGAAAAACACTAGGGATAATAAATCCTTTATCACTAAATTCCTTTAGTTTTTTTTTTCTTCAGTTCTACTAATTTCACAGTGTCCATTCAATAATAATTCATTTATATAGGTCTCAAACTAATAATTAAATCAATATAGAACTCAAATTCCCACTCTGGAAAATGTCTAGGTAAATCCTATGCAAACACATCAATATATTATTTCACAATAGAGACATCCTATATTTAAACATTATTTTCCTCACCCAAAGATATAGTGTTATCTTCCTCCCCAAAAATTCAATTGAGTAGATCTGTTGGGGTTGGATCAAGATTAGAATCATATAGTGAGGTTTCTTATATAAAGATAATGGATTCTACACTATTCTCAAAAATTGTGACCTTATTCTTCTTGCAATAGCTTTTCACATCATAATTTGACATCAAATTCATTCTAATAATTTTATCAAAGTCAATATTGGGTATGAACATTAGTTCAGAAACTTAACAATGTTTATGTTTCATAAAGGTGATTTACTAACACATTATTATTTTAATGATACTTCCCTTAGGAGTTTTGACTAAAAAATCATTTATATAATAAAATATAAAATGTCTAATTTTCTTGGAAAACTGGTAAGATATAAAGAAAGTGATGATCTAGAATCAAATAAAGAACTGGATAAGTTTTAGGAAATGATTAAAGTACCTGCCACCTCATTATTAGGAACTTCAACCTCAGCAGTTTTGATTGCATAATCTTGGCCTTGCTCACTTTTCCTTTTTTGGGGAAAGTTTCTTTGACATTTAGGACAATCATTTTCAAAATGTCTTATCTTAGATAAATTGTAGCACTTGAATTGGTAGCTTCTTTCTTTCCCTTATGATCAAGATATTTGTGGCCCTTTTCTCCACACGTGTAAAAGACTCCTTTTCCATTTATGCAGGATCTAGGTTGTTTCCTTCCACAGGTATGACATGTTGGAAAACTCCACTTTTTATTCTTTCCTTTATCCTTCCATTCCTCATCCAAACTCCTCTTCTCTTGTTTTCCCTTAAATTCATTATACATAGAGATTCCATCTCTATCTTCATATCACAAGAGACGATATCTTCATACGATTAGAATGTTTGGGAGACTAGTTACCTTCATAGAAATAGTATTAAACCATAAAATAATAAATCAATCTAACTCCTTGGATTATTTATGTAGTCTACGGCATGCCTCAAAAACCTTGTGAAGTAAGCTACATACTTTCAACATTCACATCCCCATTTTACCTTAGTTTCAGAAACTATATTTCCATATCTATTCACTATTCATGATGGATGTATTTTTCTAAAAATATTTCCTTAAAATTACCACATTCCATTTATTTTATTTCCTCATCTTCCTTTGTGTTTTGAATTAAAGACAACCATTGACCGACATCTCTCAATAGATGATACACACCCAGGATAACCTTCTCTCTTTCATTACATCTCAAAGTGAGAAATATATTCTATGAAAAACTTATCCACTACTCCAATACGAATGGATTTGTAGTCCTGTTGAATGATGGGGGCTATTGTCACATAATGAAGTATAAAATAACTCTTTCATGTTGCGGATCCATATTATACATATGGGTAAGGTTATTGTTCATAACCTCATTTAATTGTCCCTAAATTATTACAAGTTCCATCAACCCACTTGGGATATAGCTTTCTCTCAGGAAACACATGTTCATGTGTCCCTTAAATATCTTCCATTAGAGTAGACAAGGACGTGATGACATTGAGTTTCTCCAAAGGTAATTCTATCCTAGCCGCATACCATCTACATGAAGCATGGTGGACCCTGATGAGACGGCCCCATTTTAAACTCCTACTTATTCTGAATTCATGCAAATTCCAAATGAGTTCCCAATGAGGGAGATGTTATCACCACAATGGGGGAAAATTATTACTTCCCCTTCTTTAATTATATAGACAAGATTCCTAGAAATATAGCCAATATGAAGCTCAAATTCAACTATTGTAGGAATATATGATCTTTCTAGATATATGGGAGGATTAATATTCACCACATCCTAAAAAAATAACTAGTAAGAATATTTCTCCACTGTAGATCCTTATTGATTTAACCATGTTTTATTTTCTCATTCTTATATTGTGATAGTGTTTTCCCTATGGAAGTAGCCTCAACTATTTTGGGTGGTGATTGGGATGTGGCCACACTATTCCCTTTATCATTCGTAGTTTTCCATCCTAGATGTGTCAAATTGATATTCAAAGGTTCCTTGTTCTTTATTATTTATTCGTTTTGGGTGTGTGGATCCTTAGTTAGTGACTCATGATCACACTCCCATTGGGGAATATTTTATACATTGTTTCTCATTGTATATGTTTCTTGATCCACATGACATGTTTTGTTAATAGTGACAACAATCCAATATGTGTATCAAGAAATGGTAGTTGTACAATTACTCTCAGTAAAACAATATGATTATGAACTCATTTAATTAGACCCATTTCTTAAACCATTGACCATATTAGGCCATTTTGTCTTGTGACCTCAAACTCATCTGATTTCATTCACTGTACGTATTTATATCTTAGCTTATGATTAGTGTCCTTGAAATATTTTTCCATTGTGATTCTAATGAGGGACCCCAAAAATATTATATTTTCTTGTGGTGGGAGTAACTAATGAGAGGAAGATAATCATTGTTTACCTCCCAACCTAGAGAATATGGATTCCCTTGATATTGGTTAGGGTGATTAAATTTCCCCCATACCTATGGTATGGGGCCTATCTAGGGACAAAAAATTTATATACTAATCTATTGTTAAGGATTTGATAATTTTGGTGGAGGATTTGATTATTCCTTGGATATTCATTGGAATATAAATTCCAACATTCTAGTGGGCTTGCGTTGACCTTCAACCACATATGATTTTCTGAGGACCCAACAATAGTATAATGAAATTGGTGATGGATATTGATATATAAATACTCCCAGCTAAGTGGTCATGGTTTTCTTTATACTTATGCTGATACGCCTTGAATCCCCTCAAGAATTAGCAATCCTATGGGTAGAGGTTATGGTAGATTTCCCCCAAACCTAGTGGGTTGGGTTCACTCATGGACAATTACTTTGGAAGCTATTACATGGGAACATTAGATGCAACATAGTTTTTCTCATGTCGGAGGTGGGTTAAATTTGAACCCATGATGGGAATAATTCATTAAATGATGTTATCTAGTTGATCTCAAATTCAGTTTCCAATTATATAATTATTTCCCACTGATTCAAGTGTCATAGTTCAAATATTGGTTGTATATCCTCTCCCACCATTTGTGATGTTGTGGCACCATTTAAGCATGGTTATTTTGTTTTAGTGACCAACTAAACGTAGTCCCCAGATTTCACCAAAGGGTATGGAATTATTGGATGATGTATCTTATGGGTTCTACTATTCCACTAGTATGGAGAACTGTAATTATCCATGAGTTCCCCATCCACGAATACGGATGCCCTAGGTGGCATTTGAGATCAGTTTCAGATGATTTTTGATGCAATGTTAGAAATAATGTTGCATATTTTTGTAGTTATTTTTAGGTTTTGAATATCAATACATGGAGATTAAAGACTTGTCTAGTTGATGATATAGAATCTTGATGTTTTGATGGTGACCCTCATATTCTAGATACGGGAGGTTTGTAGACTTAAATCTCTAATCTATATCACATATATGTTTTCCTAAATATGATGAGGAATCTTTTTCAATACAATTTTTGATCTCATAGTTCAAAGTAGTAAGATGTATGAACATTATGTGGAGTTTGATTCATTATAACTCTCTAAATATATAAATATCTACTTCATATTCATCATATATACATTCCACCATCATATTATACCATATAAGGTGGTTCTTGGGGTCACCTACTAACTGTAGTGGAGTGATGATAGTAGTTGAAGGGAAACTATATATGGTTTGTGTCGATGATTCTATAAAATCTATATATGAAGGAATATGTTTTCTTGAACATCCCTCTATACAAAGGTTTCTAGAAAATGGAAGGATTTCCATGTCATTAGAGATATCACCATGGGGAGGCTGAACACTATGGATGTCTGGAGTAGATTCCATGTGATCCACCTCCACACTACCATAAGTAGGACTATGGATGTAATGATTGCCTTCAACTTTTTTTGAAGAGTAAAAAAACATGTGGTGTTGAGAATGTATCCCAAACAACCTCAAGGATAGTTTTATTGAAAAAATTAAGAATATGAGGCTCATTAAGCAAAATAAAATAATATATTGGCCTTACTTTAATAATGTTATAGGGATATGAACATTTTGTATGATATTTTTTGAAATTTTTGGATAATATTCTGATGATGTGGGAGTATGAGACTGCTTTTCAGAAGCTGATAGAGTACTCCAATTAGGTTCTCCATTATTAGAAGGAATATGAGCTTCTATGAGGCATGTTCCACTCTCACTGGGTGAAACTCAATCATATTGGGGATATAATCCCAATCCTAATCCATTGTAATATGCCACCAATATTTATGGATAGGGATATGAGCATGTCCCATGGCATGTTCCACTCCCACTAGGTAAGCCCTGATTTAAGAGATAATATGAGCTCAATATGAATATAAATTCCCTATGATAATATTCTTATAAACATCTAAAAATGGAAAATTGGTATGAGCCTCCTCCTGTATAGCATCATAAGCATTTTAGTGATGTATCTCAATAGAATAAGTAGGGAGATGATCCTATCTTCTAGTATCAGCTAGAAAATGCCAGGAAGATTCACTAACAGAAATGTATTCCTATCCTAAGGAATTTTCCACTCTCACATGGTGAGCCACATACAGAATGGGGATACAAGAATGATATTTGGATTTTGGATTTTGTTGTTGGTTTTCATTGACTGGAATATGAGTATGTATTAAGGCATTTGACACTCTCACATAGTGAAACCTTGTTAGAATGCATATATGAACCTAATCATAGGTATTTGAATGTTTTATCTTGTATTTTTAGATAGATATGTGGCTTTATCCCAAGGTATGTGCCTCTCTTATATGGAGAGTCACTGATGGAATAGAAATATGATATCATTCTAGTGCCTCATCCAATAGTATAATATATTGATAATCCTCCCAAACCGGTGAAATAATGTGTGCCTGGTCATAAGCAACCAATTTTTCATAATGATTAGTGTGTTGGGAAACCCTTGATGTAGGGATAGGAATCTTCACCTATCCCTATATATTTACTAGTTTCATAATTTTCTGGGGATGTTCTACATTTGTTTCCATGATGTATGGGAATTTTCTAAAATTGTGCCCAATGAATTTAACAATCATGTTTCATGTCTCTACTATATAAAGGATGATATCTTCAATTGAAGAATGTATAATATCTATCTTATATCCTCATTGTTCCATTGGGATATTCTGAGGTAATTTTTCATGAGGGTGGAGATATGTGCCACCTCCTTTTTGGATGTAGGAATATACATGTAGACATGTTTCGAGTGAGAAAGGAAATGAGCCTACTCGCTGGCTACTTCCATAATATGTTGGAAGTATTATTTATAGGATGTTTAAATATGATACCTCTCTAGGTTATCCATATCCTTTTGCATCCTAAGTGACTTCCATGTTTCCTGTGCAAGGGTATCAAAGGTGGCTGTGAGTTGAGGGGTACCCACTATAGGAGACTGATTGATACCAGTGGGATGGAGCTACGAAGAGTGTTTGATAGGAAACTCTTCTGTATATGCTGAACTGGGAGGGAGAAATGTTTGACTCTCTAATCCTCCTTCATTGGATATTGATGATGGTGATAAATGTGCTTAGGTAAAAGCTTCCATAGAATTTGGTTATGGAAATGAGGGCCACTATCATTGCAATATCTTTCCTCGGAATGGGAAAAATAATCATTTTTTACATTGAGAGACCCTCACATAAAGAATAATATATATGGATTTTACCATTACAATGCTATTCAGGGACCATTTCATTCTCTACATAACTTTAAAGTTATAGTTGGAATTGATCTCATTTTGGGACCACTAGGGGTTTCAGCCACAACTAATTTTCTAGAAGATTCAGTGGATGAAGAAATTATCTTGGATTGGGGTATTGGTTATGATATTTGTATCTTATGTAAGGAAGAAAATATGGAAAAAGGTCACAAATTAGTTCACTATGTCAGGCATGATGCATTCTAAAACAGTTATGCAATGGTAATAGGATAGTTCATTTATTCCTGATTCTGCCTTTATACTCGTCTTAACATGTCAAGCCACTAATGTTATTATTTCATGTGAACCCTAGATATAGAGTATTAATTTTATGTCTTATGTTAGGTTAAATAGCCCTTTTGGTGTAGGATAAAGAAAAAATGCTCATAGACCAAGGTAAATCAATCATCCTACTATTTCAGAGTTTAACATCAGGCTCATCATTTTTGTTTTCATAGAATATTAAAATAAAAATAGTTTAACTCATAAATAACTGATCATTATATTATTGGATACATTCACATCAGGTTCACCATTTTTTCTATGGAAATGAAACAACTGGAGTACCCTCAAGATTGGGAAATACTATCAAAATGAAAACATGGTAGTTTTCCTCTTTTAACATGAAAATGAGATGTCATGGACATATGAGTTCATTTTGGTTTCACCATCATTTTTTCATTATAAGAGAGAGGAATGAGGTAAATTTGTTCTAGACCAATAATTAATTTTGGTGTGTTTAATGTATTGTACAATCATTAATGTCGGGTTCACCAATATTGTTCATAACAGAAAATCCCAATGGTTCTCACATCCATAACTGGGTTGGGACCTGCTTTCCAATGGATGGTGGTCCATTGTGGTTTTGACCCAACGATTCTTAGGAAATCAAATTGGGTGATAGGATGGGAGGTCGGGCTCATCATACTACTTTTTGTATAATTTTTTCTTTCTTAGAGACCCTCTTATATATTTAATATATGTTTGAGAATCTCTTCTTAATCCTGATAGAAGGAAAGTTAACATAACAAAATGAGCATAGGTTAAATCTATTCATATTAGAAGGGGGATCTTATTGGTGAAAAAATATGTATGTAACTATAGTCTTCAACCTTTTCCTATTGGTGGATATCTTCTTATATGTTGAAGTCATATAACTTGGTACTCTAAATATTGTTATTAACCAGGAAGGGGGATAATATTTTGATGTTGGGATTGAGCCGTTATGAGGCCACTTACATATCCCGTGTTATAATAGAAATCAAAACCCTCATATTTCATTTAACCATTTAATATTAATGTCATGTAGAGAGGAAACATATGAGGTAACATAGGTAGAATATATATGATCTTGGATATAAAGTAGGAATCCCATATATCTTAGTTATGGAAGGAACTAGAGTCATCATAATTCAGTCTACTACTCCATTCACTAGTGGATAAGGGAGAAACATTATCTGATGGGGGAGATTAAGTTCAAATATTTGAGATATTGGAGACATGGTGAAACATTATTTGAGGTGACCATTTTTTGACATTAGACCATAAAAGTAATCCTATGTATACTAGTTATGTTATGCCTTAGGGTCATCATAGTTTATCAGACAGGGGAATACACACTATGGTTTCCCTTATACTGTGGGAGTTATACGATGCTATTGATATGGGATTACACATAGAGTTTTCCCTGGGTGGAAAAGGTTATTTATGTGAAGTATAATATCATCATAACTCCAAAAGAAAATGTGAGCTATGATCATTGTTAAAAAAAAGAGATCATGTAATCGACCTCAATGAATATAAATTTTGGGATTAAGCTCTGTGATATCCCTATGGATTTTTTATGGAGTTAGGACATAATAAGGCATTAAATGTATCTTGTATATAGTCAGAATCTGAGTCACCATATTTTAGTTATCCTCTCAATTATATATTTGATGTGAAATAATGATCTTCTCATGGGAGAGATGAGGTCCTTATAGTTTGAATGTTTTAAAAATGTAGAAACTTATATTTAGGTTAGAATATATTTTAACTTGATTTTTATGAAGAAATCCAATGTATACAGGTTATAGAAGGAATCATAGACATCATATTCCATTATATCAAGTCTTAAACACTATGGTTTCTCTTTTATATGGAACATTTTATATTATTCTACTGATCGGGACCTACACACTAATGTTTCCCTTGAACAGGAAGAGGTTTTATGATGTGAATGATATGATTATCACTAATACCTAAGCCCATGTAAGCTATGATTGGAATGAGAAACAAAAGATTGTAATTTATTAGTATAATTTCTTATGTATTCATGACTTATGTGTAAGAAAAATCCTTATAGATGTATAATATATAGCTCGTAACATAGAAATGTATCCAATATATTCACTTTATATCAGGAATCAGAGTAATTTTATTTCTATTTTTAGGGGATTACACACTGAGGTTTCCATTGTATTGGCCACTAGATAAGGCTATCAGGCACTATATTATCTTCTCAACATAGATTGAGTGTATTTCTTACATTTGTAAATATGCATGGTTGTGTTTGATGTTAGTTTAATAATCGAAGATGATTTTTCTGGTGGATGCTGAAAGACCAAGCCAATGATGTTTTAAGGAAACTGCATGACCTGGATAATATGTCTCGGGGACATCTTTAGATCGGTCTAAACAATCTAGATTACATCACAAAATATGAATTCCATGCTTGGAGTGTTTTGTATTATATTGAGTATTTTTCCTTGAGTCTATCTAATATTCTAAATTAGAAGCATGGAGGTAATTACTTGATCATAGATTAATAGTATGTGATTATTCATGACAGATGGATGAATTGTATTATGAACATCACGAGACTTATATTATTAGCCTTCGTGACACCTCATGATCATGACAACAAGATCATAGGGATTCTGAAGATTATATTGGTATTATTAAAGGTTGAGACAAGATCTCATTGGCCATCCTAGAGGGCTTCACAGACTAAGCTGATACACACTGGTGTTGCTGCATATCATTGTAGACATATCTAGAGAACATAATAAGAACTGGATGGTGGGATTAGAGGACTTCATGAGAGTCATGTGGCATTCTTTTTTGGTTTCATATGACTTTTATGACATTTCAATAGGACATCACATGATTCAAAGGTTATTTCATGGGGATATCACATGATTTCAGTGACAAGTCCAAGTGTTATAACATGATTATAATGAGTCATGGGAAGTATATAATGATCTATTTATATTTCCTTCACATGATTATCCAAACTTTTTTAGGATTTTATTATAGTTTTATTGATATATTCTTTATAGTTACTAACTATTAGGATTTCATAGGTTTCACATGATGCATCAAATATGATGGATGTTCTTTGAATGTACCATAAAAATCCCTTTCATGAGAACCAAATTTATCATGAACTGTTTATGAATATATCGTGATCACTATATTTATTCAATGGATTATACATGGAAGAAAACCACTATTATAACACCCTGAGATTTTATGAGATATATTATTTTTAATTTCTTTGATGTCTTCTATTGTACACCAAGATTAACTTGTACTATGCGCAACACTGTATTAGCTTGAAGTATACACAACACTATTATTGGCTCGTGTTACACAGAAATTCATGTTCGTTTTGTGAAAATTATTCTACGCAACATTAGGTATAGATTTTATTTAATGTATAAATGAAATAAGTTTTGATTATATTATACACAACACTAAACAGATCCTTTACTATACGCAGCCCTGACTTGGCTTGCATTGCACGCAATCAAGACCTTCTTCGATAGCATATGTAGTACGTAATACCAAGTTTCACTAAACGAGATATTATTATAATATTATTATAAACTAGATGTTATGAATATTAATACCCAATTTTTAAAATTTTATAAATTTTATCGTTCAAAATGGACTTCATTTTTGGATTCAGAATATCAAAATTAGCCTAGGGTGAATTTTTGTTATTTTTCTGAAAACTTTAAATTTTTGATGAATAGTGAAAACACTAGGTTACTATTTAAAAACCGAATTTTTATATAAATAATTATTTATTTTATTTAAATTTATTGGGGGTAAAAATCGATACATAATACCTATATAAGTTCAATGTAATTCATTGGAGTCATTTTATAATAATTTTAGACATATAAAAATTTTATTGCACTTCTCACCGTCTTTTACCCACCTCCTAGGAGAATTTGAAAATTTACATAAAACTTAATTTTACCACTTCTATGAGTAGAGTTTTGAAAATCCGAGAGACACGGTTAATATAAAAGGAGTAAAATGTGGTTCAATAAGATAAAAATAATTTTTTTTTAATAGTAACTTTTTACTTTTATTTACCACGGTTAAAAGTAAATAGGGTAATTAAGGTTAAAAATGATATTATTATTATCCTAAAACATGTAATAATTCTATTGGATAAGTGTAATTAAACCAAAAACAACCTTAGGAATAAAATATAAATCTTTAGGTCCACTTGGATTAGATTAGGACACTTCTTATTATTTTATTTAAAGAAGAATTAAAATAGTTAAAATCAAATTTTAATAACTAAAAAAATTTTAATATAGGTTTATACAAAATATAAATTCAAATATAAATATTAATTAGAAAGATAAAAATATTTCTTACATAATGGTATTTTATTTATAATTTTTAAACATTAAATAATTTAATTTATTTATGACACCATGATGATGCAGTAATTACCTTATTAATGAAATATTCACATAATTGATGTTATAAATAACCAAATAATTGAAATTTTAGACTTTTTATGAATTAAAATAATTTTATAGGTTAATATGACATGTTAGTATTGATTTAATAAAAAAATTTCGAACTAATGATTCTTTTATAATTTTCAGAAAAATCAAGTACCAAATAGTGTCAAAATTGACATAAAATAGTTTTTAAAACAAATATTATATTATTAATTGTTATTTTATTCCTAAAAATCTAAGTTTCATCCAAATTAATTATATAAGTATATATATATTAATAATGAACCACATGGGGTTAGTTTGGCTTGTTATAGTAAGTTTATTAACCATATAGTGTAAGAAAACAAAAAGACACGGTAAAAGTTAAATTGTTTAACTTAGAGTTAAATCTAAATGATAAGGATAAAATAGTAACCTAAACTTGTCTAAAACCTATTGGTTGAGATTATTTCGAACCCATCCCCACTTTATATTCTAAATAAATCAATTTGGAGCTATTATAAACCGAATATGACTTTATTATAAAATAATATTTTATGTTTTTCCAAAGGTGCCCCTCTCCTCCCTTATAAAAAGGGCACCCCTTCCCTCTTCTCTTCACACCATTTTGAGCCTTTAATATCGGCCAAACCTTACCAATTTCTCTTCTAAACCTCTATAGTTATATCATAGTGCTTCTGGTATTCTCAAAAGACCAACTCTAGTGCCCTAAGAAGAAGTTTAAAGGAGGTGCGTCGAGGAAGAGGTAATCTCTTCTACCGATTCTTTCAAGTTTTCTTTCTTCTTCAACTTATTCTTATTTAGTTGTTTCATTATAAAGTAATAAAATAAGTATCACTAATATACCGATATGTTATTATAAATATTAAACAACCCCATTTCACCATCTATCCATCCTACGGAAAAGTAAATCACCGTGCGTGCGTACGTACGGAATATCGTCTCCACGCCGTGGTGTAATTAGTTTTTCCACCACCACCTTACTTGGATGGGTATAATGGTGTAAATAATAACTATATATGGTTATTATAACATAATACTGATTATGAGGTATTATATCATCCCCTCAAATTCCATTCAATAATTATGGGAATGATATCATCGCTCTTGTGTACGTACGGATTATCATCTCCCCGACGCGATGACATTCATTCTCCATGTTAACTATTCAAGAATGATTACAAAGTATATATAATGAATAATAATGAAATATAAGACATAATTAAGCTACTTAATTTATGTATATATATGTGTGTGTGTGTGTGTGTCATCTACTTACTTCCATTCAAGTCAATAAAAAAAGGAAAACAGCATTCATGCGTACGTACGTCCAACCGTCTCCATGAATGGTGTATTTCATTTCATTTATCTATCTATTATATATATATATACTGAATATATATGATATATAAATCATTATTTACATTCTGGAAGTAATTAAATCCTGATGTAATTAATAATAATATCAAGAACAACAAGTCTAAACATGTACGATAAATAAATTGATTTTACCCAAAATGATGCTTTAACATGGAATTTACAAAAGAACGAGTAATATAAAGTCATAAGTGAACCATATATGATATCATAAAAATGAATATGATTCTTTAATAACTCAATTACATTATTTAAATCATTATACAGGAGGTTCGGATATGTACGAAGCATATCGGACCTAAGGTAAGGGATAACTATTCCAGTCTCATTCTTATCTGAGATTGTTATTCGTAAGTATTTCCTGGGTTTATTGTTATCATCAATGTCCACGTTTTCTAAAAAAAATTTCATGTATTTTTAATGTCCTTTTTATCCATTTTTTACTTTTACCACATGTTATGGAAGGAATCGTTCTTTTTTTTACAATACGAGGAACTTTTTGACTTTTTCGGCAAAAGTACGAGGAGAATGTTTTTTTAACTAATATGGCGTGAATGAATTTTTACGGTTTCATAATGATTTATTTACATGAAGCTTCCTTTAAACATTTTCAAGATTTTTTTCAACAAAATTATTTTATTTAAAAATCTCATGTCATTTTGAGAGATGAAAATGATTTTGAAGAAGAAAGGATATTTTCCTCAAAAATTTATTTCAAGTGTTTTGTCAAAACTATTTTCCATATAAGATGACATTATTAAGTATGATTATGTTTCAAGTATAATGTCTCTATTATTTACATGGTTTTATTTTTCTTATGATGAAATGATATCCATTTATTTTATATGGATTATGTGATGATGGGATGATGTTTATGAAACCCATTTTATTCATTGGGTTATTATGAATGATGTATGTTTATTGTGTGCCACAAGTAAGAATGATTTAATTATGAGATGGGTGGGACCTATATCTCCCTCCAATTCATTGGGTATAGATTTATATCCCATGAGATAGACATGGATGGAACGGTAATATAATCTAGTTCAGTGATACCAGACTAGAATGAGGAGTGAACTCGATTCAGAAAGGGACTTTGTCCACTAAGATGGTTTTAGCAGCAATGCCTTGGCTACTATGGAAATCATATCATGTGATTAATGGTTTTCAACAATTTAATTTTTTATTCCCATGTTATTTTATCATGATTAATGTTCATTTATGACCTATTCCTTACGTACTGCCAAGATTTATTTCACAACTCAAGATTTTGATGTGTAAACTTTATGTTCATGTTTTGAAGTTAAAATGTATATGGTTTGTTTTATTTTCTCCATGCTTACCCTTATTGAAAATTTGAGCTCACACTTTATATGTTTTATTTTTCCCCCTGGATATAAATAAAGGTTTTAGTTAATAAAAAAAGTGATGATCTTTATGGGAGATGTTGAAGATATTTCACAACGATCAGAAGATTTTGTTCCAAGTTTCGAAAGACACTAAACTATTACGATCCTTGAGTGTTGGTTTTTGTTATGTATTAAGTATTCTGAAAAATTAATTTAATGTCCATGTATTTCAAGATTTGGGTCTCTATAGTTGGTATTAGAGGTTCGGTTAAGTTAACCTTTGGAAACTAGGATGCGAAAACTTTAATGAGATCCCTAGATATATTTATATTGTATGTCTAGGGATGTCCCTAAGGTTAAGTATAAGTATAAATTATAGTCCTAGAATTATTGTAATGATATTAGAATTAAACCTAAGATGTTAGATATTGAAGCTACTCCCCCTTGATTATGATTTTGGCCTCTCACACTATTATTTTTGGGTTCTAGAAAATGGCTGGAAACAGGAAGATTCACGATAATGGAGGATATGATGGACAATGGAATGATATTCTTCATGAGCAACCAAATGAAATTGGATCTGGAATCCCACGTATCGTTATTATGCCTAATCATAAAGATCATAATATGATCAATAATCTCAACTTTGGTAAGTTTCCTGACTCATCTAATAAGAGAAAGATGGAGTTTCATGATGATCATAGAGGAAAAAAAGTTCAATTTCCCTCATGTAAATAATGTGGGAAGAGGCATCAGGGAGAATGTTTCAAAAGAACTATAAGATTCTTTGGGTGTGGAAAATAAGGACACAAAAATAGTAATTGTAAAGGAAAACGTTCAGTTAACACCATGGACATGGATAATGGTACTGCTAAGACATCAAAAACGGTTAAGTGTTTTAAATGTAGAATGTATGGGCATTATGCAAACCAATTCCCTAAGGGAAAATCTCATAAATAGAATCAGCATGGTCATATGGGTAGTATTTATGTGGATGATGATAAAGAGACTACAAATGATATATGAGATGGAAGAAATGATGAAGCTCAATCAGTGGTTTAAGAAGGTAGTGTAATGATTGTATGTTTATCAAGAATAATGTATGGTACTATAGAATAAAGAAAAATCTGATGACTGTTACACTGTTGCCTTTGATTGAGTTTTGAAAGTATATGTTGAATGGTACCGGTAACCATGAAAGGTTATTTAGATATTTTTGGAAAGTACCTAATATGCGCATAAATACGGGATAAGGAGATAATTAAATGTTTGATAGTACTAATGAGCTCACGACTAATATAAGGAAAAAGTGATATCATGGTTTGAGTATATAGAATTTTTTGGGATTTTGGTATATGGAAAGAGTTACCTTGTGACAGCATTCATGTTTTCACTATGGTTCAAGAGAATACATGATTATGGTATTCGGATATTTGGAATGGGACCAACAAGATACATCGTATGATATATGGGGGATAAATGATGGTTTTCACATGCTTGGTAGATGACATTTCTAGTTATTGTTTTCTTTATACTATGAGCTTGGATAGTAGTATTTTGTATAAACCTAAAGATTGGAATGAATTAAGTTAGACATAAGATAGTATTTTTTAAGGCTAGAACTTTTTGGTATTATTTTTGGCTTGTTATAATAGTATATTTTTAGAAAAAGGACAACTCGTATGATGGGTGAAAACTCGTCGCGTCGGACAGGGATATGGGAATCGAACCCACAACTGAAGTGTGACAGGCCCTTATCGCCTACCACTGGCCTACAGGAAGTCCCTAGTTAGTAGAAACTAACTTTATTATATTAAGAAGTATGATATATGAATTATAATCCCATTTTAGGAACCATATATAATTAATCTCACTATAGATGGACTTATGCATTTTTGATAACGTTTTCTAACCTTTTGTTTGAGACAGATAAAATGACCCATAATTCTATCACATGATCTGCTAACACTTCACAAATGAAAAATTCAACTTCAT
Organism: Viscum album; assembly: GCA_963277665.1. NCBI lineage: Eukaryota > Viridiplantae > Streptophyta > Magnoliopsida > Santalales > Viscaceae > Viscum > Viscum album. The sequence goes on along the minus strand of OY728128.1, from coordinate 1,739,549,736 downwards.
TTCTTTAAGAGATGAAGTGTAAATTGTCCAAGGAATGACCAACGGTGAGATTGTAACAAAATCAAGAATGTATTTCTTCTAATTCCAATTTCTTTAACTTTTGGGAAATGATCTTGAAAACCAAAAATGTTGTCCTAGTGCCCTTATATCTGATGACTTAGATGGTACCTTAGATCATCACAAATTTATGGCTTTGTGATTGTCAGCTTTTTCATATCCATGTCTTCTACCACTCTTCATCAGAAGTTCATGGTTATATTTCTCTTCCATATCCATATTTTCACCAATGTTGTCCTATGTGGAAACCCAGTGCTAAGTTACTTTGGGTCACTGTTATAATTCTAACTTCCCTTTTTAAAATGAAGTTTTAGTATTCCTTTTTACGATGTGGGTTTCTATGAAAGAAAAATTAAAGTAGTAAACCATTTATAACCCCGACGAATTTTGAGGGAGAAATTCATTTTAAGGGGGGTAGAATGTAACACCCTGAGATTTTATGAGATATATTATTTTTAATTTCTTTGATGTCTCCTATTGTACACCAAGATTATCTTGTACTATACGCAACACCGTATTAGATTGTAGTATACGCAACACTATTCTTGGATCATGTTACACAAAAATTCAAGTTCGTTTTGTGGAAATTATTCTACACAACATTAAGTATAGATTTTGCTTAATGTATAAATGAAATAAGTTTTGATTATGTTATACGCAACAACAAACAGAGCTTTCACTACACGCAGCCCTGACTTGGCTTGAATTACATCCAATCAAGACCTTCTTCAAAAGCGTATGTAGTACGCAATACCAAGTTTCACTAAACAAGATATTATTATAATATTATTATAAACTAACTGTTATGAATAGTAATACCCAATTTTTGAAATTTTATAAATTTTATCTTTCAAAATGGAATTCAATTTTGGACTCAGAATATCAAAATTAGCCTAGGGTGAATTTTTGGTATTTTTCTGAAAACTTTAAATTTTTTATGAATTGTGAAAACACTACGTTACTATTTAAAAACCGACTTTTTATATAAATAATTATTTATTTTATTTAAAATTATTTTAGGTCAAAATTGATACATAATACCTATATAAGTTCAATTTAATTCATTGGAGTCATTTTATAGTAATTTTAGACATATAAAAATTTTATTGAACTTTTCACCGTCTTTTATCCACCTCCTAGGAGAATTTGAAAATTTACATAAAACTTAATTTTACCTCTTCTGTGAGTGGAATTTTGAAAATCCGAGAGATATGGTTAATATCAAGGAGTAAATTTTGGTTCAATAAGATAAAAATAATTTTTGGGGAATAGTAACTTTTTACTTTTATTTACCAGGGTTAAAAGTAATAGGGTAATAAAGGGTAAAAATGATATTATTATTACCCTAACACATGTCCTAATTATATTTTATAAGTGTAATTTGACCAAAAAAACCTTTGTAATAAAATATTACCCTTTAGTTCCACTTTTATTAGATTAGGACACTTATTATTATTTTATTTAAAGAAGAATTAAAATAGTTAAAATCAAAGTTTAATAACTAAAACATTTTTAATATAGGGTTATACATAAGATAAATTAGACTATAAATATTAATTAGAAATTTAAAAAAAAATACTACATAATGGTATTTTATTTATAATTTTTTGACATTAAATAATTTAATTTATTTATGACACCATGATGATGCATTAATTACCTTATTAATGAAAAATTAACATAATAGATGTTATAAATACCCAAATAAATGTAATTTTAGACTTTTTATAAATTAAAATAATTTTCTAGGTTAATATTACATGTTATTATTGATTTAATTAACTTTTTTAGAACTAATAATTCTGTTATGATTTTCAAAAAAATCAAGTACCAAATAGTGTCAAAATTGACATAAAATAGTTTTTAAAACAAATATTATATTATTAATTATTATTTTATTCCAAAAAATCTAAGGTTCGGCCAAATGACTTATATTAGGATATATATATTAATAATGAACCACTTGGGGTTCGTTTGAATTGTTATAGTATGTTTATTAACCATATAGTGTAAGAAAACAAAAAAGGCATGGTAAAAGTTAAATTATTTAACTTAGAGTTAAATCTAAATGATAAGGATAAAATAGTAACCTAAAATTGTCTAAAACCTATTGGTTTAGAGGATTTAGACTAATCCCTGCTTTATCTTATAAATAAATCAATTTGGAGATATTATAAACCGAATATGACTTTATTATAAAATAATATTTTAAGTTTTTTCAATGGTGCCCCTCTCCTCCCTTATAAAAAGGTCACCCCTTCCCTATTCTCTTCACACCCTTTTGAGCCTTGAAGCTTGGAAAAACCCTACCAATTCCTCTTCTCAACCTCTCTAGTTATATCATAGAGTTTATAGTCTTCTCAAAAGACCAACTCTAGTGCCCTAAGAATAAGTTTAAAGGAGGTGCGTCGAGGAAGAGGTAATCTCTTCTACCGATTCTTTCAAGTTTTATTTCTTCTTCAAATTCTTATTATTTAGTTATTTCATTATAAATTAATATCATCAGTATCACTAATATAATGATATGTTATTATAAATATGAAACAACCCCATTTCACCTTCTATACATCCTACAGAAAATGAAATCACCGCGCGTGCGTACGTACAAAATATCGTCTTCACGTCGTTGTGTCATCAGTTTTTCCACCCCCACCTTACTTGGAAGGGTATAATGGTGTAAATAATAACTATATATGGTTATTATAACATAATACTGATTCTGAGTTATTATATCATCCACTCCAATTCCATTCAATAATTATGGGAATGATATCATCGCTCGTGCGTACGTACAGATTACCATCTCCACAACGCGATGATATTCATTCTCCATGTTAACCATTCAAGAATGATTATAAAGTTTATATAATGAATAATAATCAAATATATGACATAATGAAGCTACTGAATTTATATATATATATATGTGTGTGTGTGTGTGTGTGTGTGTGTGTGTGTGTCATCTACTAAGTTCTATTCAAGTCAATAAGGAAAGGAAAACAGCATTCATGTGTACGTACAGCCTACCGTCTCCATGAATGGTGTATTTAATTTCATTTATCTATATATTATATATATATACTGAATATATATGATATAAAAATCATGATTTAAATTCTGGAAGTAATTAAATCATGATATAATTAATAATAATATCAATAACAACAAGTCTAAAGATGTACGATAAATAAAATGATTTTACCCAAAATGCTGCTTTAACATGGAATATACAAAAGATCGAGTAATATAAATTCATAAGTGAACCATATATGATATCATAACAAGGAATATGATTCTTTAATAAGTAAATTATGTTATTTAAATCATTATACAGGATTTTTGGATATGTAGGAATCATATCGGACCTAAGGTAAGGGATAACTATTCCAATCTCGTTCTTATCCAAGATTGTTATTCGTAAGTATTTTCTGGGGTTATTGTTATCATCCATGTCCATGTTTTCTAAAAATGTTTTAATTTATTTTTAATGCCCTTTTTACCCATTTTTTGACTTTTACCACATGTTATGGAAGGAATCATTCTTTTTTTTTACCATACAGGGAACTTTTTGACTTTTCCGGCAAAAGTACGAGGAGAATGTTTCTTTTTAACTTATACAGCATGAATGAATTTTTACGGTTTCATAATACTTTATATCCATGAAGCTTACTTTAAAAAATTTAAAGATTATTTTCAACAAAATTCTTTTCTTTTAAAATCACATGGCATTTTGAGAGAAGGAAATGATTTTGAAGAAGAAATGATATTTTCCTCAAGAATTGATTTCAAGTGTTTTGTCAAAACTATTTTCCATCTAAGATGACATTATTAAGTTTGATTGTGTTTCAATTATAATTTCTCTATTATTTAAATGGTTTGATTTTTCTTATGATTAAATGATATCCATTTTTTATATGGATTATGTGATGATGGGATGGTGTTTATGAAACCCATTTTATCTGTTGGGTTATTTTGAATAATGTATGTTTATTTTGTGGCACAAGTAAGAATGATTTCATTATGAGATGGTTGGGACCTATATCTCCCTCCAATTAATTGGGTAAAGATTTATATGTTATGAGATACACATGGATGGAATGGTAAGTTAATCCGGTTCAGTGATACAGCACTGGAATGAGGAGTGAACTCGATTTAGAAAGGGACTTTGTCCACTAAGATGGTCTTGGCAGTAATGCCTTGGCTACTATGGAAATCATATCATGTGCTTAATGGTCTTTCACGATTAAATGTTTTAGTACCAGGTTATTTTATCATGATTAATGTTCCTTTATGACCAATGACTTACGTACTTCCAAGATTTATTTCACAACTTAATATTTTGATGTGTAAACTTTATGTTCATGTTTTAAAGTTCAAATGTATATGGTTTGTTTTATTTTCTCCATGCTTACCCTTACTGAGAATTTGAGCTCACCCTTTATATGTTTTCTTTTCCCCAGTATATAAAGAAAGGTTTTCGTTAAGAAAAAAAGGGAAGATATTTATGGTAGATATTGAAGATCTTTCACAATGATTAGAAAATTTTGTTCCGAGTTTCCAAAGACACTAAACTATTATGATCCTTGAGTGTTGGTTTTTGTTATGTATTAAGAATTCTGCAAAAGTAATTTAATGTCCATGTATGTCAAGATTTGGGTCTCTACAACTATGATCCCAATATTGGATAATCCATGAAATTTTCTTCGATTCTTGGGTGATCCAATGCGAGGATCCAAGGATTTAATAGCTTCATTTTTTATACTAGGGTGGGTGATTTATAGGCCTTGTAACCCTAATTATTTTCCACTTTGTGAGGTGTGTACCACGCAAGCCTAGAAAGAATTAAATATAGGGATTAGATATGGCATGTCTTTTTTGATATTTCCATGGGTTTTTTGGTTTTTACATGATTTTAAGTGATCATGAGACTAACTTGTGGACACCACATTTATTGGATTATCAGAAATTATAGGGGTATTTCATTTTTATAATTATGTGTAAAGATTATTTTTTAAGTCTAAGATGACATTTTTGGTGCCCCTTGAGAGATCACGATGTATGTTGGATGTCTTTCTTGTGACTTTAGGTGACCTGTTTGGGAGATTTCGTGAGGTAAGTGTGGATTTCTAGGGGGATTTTTTAAGAACATGCTAGCATGTAGATGGGGTTTCACATAAATAATGGTGATTAGTGTATCTTCCCATCAAAAAAAGCTTAAATAAATTATATTTTATTTTCCTTGTTTTATTTCAAAGGCATGGGGATCTCGTGCCCTTTCATGGAGTTTGTCGATGAAAATTTCTCTTCCCATAAAGGATGTCTCATATGACCAATATTGGTTATTGTAATGTTGTGTGACCATTTCGTACATAAATCCTCATATTCTTCATTATGGAGATGAAGTGGGAGCATAGGACTTCCATTTCATGTCAAAGATCATTCATGTGATAAGGGTGATATTTCAGTAGGCTCTTGTTCAACAAAGTGGATAGTTTTCCAGGTGATCTTGGTGTATTGCGAACTACCTGGGGACATCATACGATATTTACAATTCAAAGATTATCCCTCCTTTTACCTTTTATTTCATTATATATTTGTATATGTTTTGGGGTACTTGTGAGATTGTATGAGTTTTGTTGAAGACCATCACTCTCCCTATAGGTGATGGGTATCATGAACAAAAACTAGTCATGTTGTGTTGAATAGGAATTTTATAGAAATATCTTTTTTTTACTTTAGAGTTGGATGGGAAGCCTAGAATTTCATCATATTTCAGGTTCACTTCATCTGATGAGGATGACATGTTAGTGGGTTCTCCTATGGAAAATAATACATATATTAGTGGTCATGTAGTGTCTATAAAACTACTTAGGAACATCACATGTTATTTTTGAAAACAAAAGAAACCCTCTTTTAAGATATTTTACTCCAATTTTTCAAGTATTTTTGTGTGTATTTTCATGGATCTACCAATTTAAAAGCCACATAACTTCAGGATGCTCATTTGGAAACCACTACGTGATTAGTGAGTGCTTGGGATGCCTTATCATGAACAGAAAGGCTTGTCCAAGGGTCTTAAGGGCATCTAACACATGTTATGTGCCATACATGGTTCATTTATATAACCTTTTGATAGTTTCATGATCTTCTTTATTTTGTAGGATTACAAGATCTTATTATTGTACCACATTCTTCATATTTTACTCTATGGGAAAATAAAACTCATATTCAAGTATTTCTTATTTTGAGGATTTATTGATGCTCCTTTGAAGGGACTCAATAGAGGCATATCATTCACAACTTCATTTTCTCCATCATGATTCCAACCAAATAATAATTCAAAAAGAGTTAACATTATTTCAAATAAAATCACAATATATGATCATATGAATATTAAAAAATATATAAATAGGACTTTTCTAATGAATCCTGCATTTCTACCTATGATACATTCATTTAAATTATAAAACACCTTGTTAATCTAGTACATCTCTTCAATCAACCTTGGTTATCAATGATCAAATGTTGGCTAGGTCCTTTAACCTAAATACACAAAAATCCATCATATCGGTTCATTAATTGTTTTTGAATCACTAATTCATATCTATCATGAGTATCAAATCATGTGTGTAGTTATAACTCCCTATCAAGAACTAGTTGAAAGTTTAGTTAAAAATAAATTGTAATTTTCAAGTTTATCTCACATAGATACATCTATTCTAGGCCCTACAATGACTTGATTTATTTAGATATATATATAATCATTAGTAAAAAACACAATCTCGACATTATGGAAATTTTGTAATTTTGACATATTTATAGACCAGTATCAAGGGTTTAAAATAATTTTTATCTTATAATATTCCCCCAAAATAACTAAATTAATCCCCAAAAATAAATAAACCTTTCTCTAATTTTAATTGAGGCACCCCAAAATGATAATCATGTGTATGATACTAAAACATACATTTTATAAATATCCTTGATACCATATGAGATTTTTGGAAACATAACACTCAGTTATTTAAATATTTCAAATGTTGCATCATATACTAATCAAATAATACTAAGTTAATAAGGTTTATTATATTTGATTATTAGTTATATTAGCTACATATTTTACGATACATGAAAAAATTTATTCATAATCAAACCGCCCTAGACACCTTTATATACACTACACAATTTATTCACATTATCAAAAAATATGGTATATAAACATAATATATGGGTGATCTCAGATATTTTTCAACGATAAATATATGAAATAATAATTAGGGATCATAAGGGATCATAAGTTAAGAATGTGGGTATAATAGAATAATTAATGTCCATGAATATGACATTTGGAGATAAAACCATAATAAACATGACCCATGAGGCCTAAATCAATGATTTGATTACAATAGAAGACAAAATAAAACACTCCACGAACATTATCAAAATCATATGAATGCAGCACACACATTGTAATATAAATAATAACATAGAAAAGAATAAATCGTGACATGTTAACAAAAACATGGTGGAGTAGGAATCACTTCTAGATTATCATAACATATTGGATAAATAATTACTACATGATTCTTATAAACAAAGTGGAGTAAAGATTACTACCATGTTATAATAGCATAGAAGAGTAGGAATCACTATACGATTTCCACAAATATAGTGGATAATTCATCACAAAATGATACTCCTAACATTGTGGAGAATTAATTAGTTTTATATTCCCGTATTGGAGAGTTCATTAATTCACGATACCCATAATTTTTTTCCTTTAAGTAAAACATTATCAAAATCCTAAGACATATTAATAGGGTGAATCCATTACAAAATGAAATCCAATATATATGTGTTCTATAAGAACATGATTATACTAATATTTCATACGTCAGTTAATTAACATGTCAAAATGAGATGGGTTTCATGAATACTTCAATACATCATTTCATAGTCCATTCAATGAAATAAAATAAACAGTATTATTAGAACTTATCGAATTATAAAATAATGAACATCATAGGATGATGGGAAAAAAAGAAAATACCATATAAATGTTTTTTGTATAGTTCACTTCAAAAAAAGATAAGATATATACCCATTTTAGAATTATTGAAAATTTGTTAATTTTTAGTAAAACAAAATAGATTATATTTTTTAAGAAATAACTAAAATTGCCATTTAAGTCTGTGAATTGTTTTCCGATAAAAAAAATTAAATAATGATTCATTACATAAAAATATTTCTTAAGACATTAAAAATTGCTAATGACATCATTCTAAAAATAAAAGGCTTTAAAAAAATTCTAAAATCATGTTTTACATTTAAAAATATATAATTTACTTTTGAAAAATAAAGAAAAGTTCGCATTGTTTTTTCAAAATTTATAAATTATTAAAATAATTTTGATAATAATTTTGAAAACTATTTTAAATTATTAAAATGGAACATTCTAATGAAGAATTTATCAAATGTAAAAAATGAGGTTAGATAAAAAATGAAAAAATGTGTTTTTTGTTAGACGATAAAGGTGGAAAATGTTGGAAAATTCTCATTAAACTATAGAAATAAAATTAAAATAGTTGCAAACAATCTTTATGAAAATTTTAAATCATTCATAATTTCATCCATAAAATGAATGTGGACATAGAGGAGGAAGAATACCAACTATAAAAAAGTGGTGGGGTGGATCTATTAGAAAATATCACATCAATTATGCTATTTTTCAAAAGAAATAAAAAAAATTATATAGAATAAAAAATGTAAATAAACACAAAATGAGATGAAAATGGTTGGGGTTTTAGAAATAACTATTTTATAAATTTTACGTATGAATTATCATATGAAATAAATATTTTTTAATAAGATAAAGTAGGTGAAATACTTACAACTTTGGTAAAACTTGAACCAAGATTAGTTGAACAATAGTACGTGATATTGATCAATAATACATTGTGTAACAATTAAAATTATGTTAAAGAGTCTTCAATGGGTAGTATATAGGCCACATAATATTAAAGAAGTGGTGTATGTACAATAATTCTCAAATTAATAAATATTGACAAGATAATTCCATTATATTAATTATTAACATATGTGGATATTTATTAATATTATATAAAATATAAATAACTATATTAATTAGCCATTTCATATACATGTTTATGTATTTTAAATTTTATAATCAAAAATTATAATCATTAACTAAAAGTTTATTTTATAATTATAATTTATTTACATTATAATATTTTTTATTTTTGTTTCCTTAAAAGAGGTTTTGTAAAGTTGATTTTGATACTAAATATCTTAAATATAATTTCATCATTTATAACACATGGAAGATACATATAATATATTATTTTTTACAATTTATATTTTCCTAAATTGATTTCGCGAATATTTTGTTTGCTATTCATGAATATGAAATAAAATAAAATATTATTTCATAAATGTTTGATGAGAAAATGATGATATAGTAATAAGAATTAAAATATAAAAAAAATCTAGGACCTCAAAAATACGAATTTCTCATTTGGTAACATCCTAATTCTTTAGAAAGTTACAATTTTTTTTACTTAAAAAACCCCAAAATTTCAATCATGTAATGTTCTCTAATGGATAAATCTTGGTTTACATAATTATGATGCATGTTCAGAGCCCATAGTTCTAGTAAATGTAAAGGTAGGGTTGGTCGTACAGTTAACACACAATTACTTTAAATCGTGCTCCTAAACCATGGGAATAACCCATTTAACATGTTGAGCTACCTCATGTGACTAATGTAGTGTGTGTATAGATGCACACCCATACGTTATTGTAGGTTTCCTTAATAGAGATATTTCTCATGGCTTTCACATAGTTTGTCAAACTATTCTTCTATCCCAAGTGAGGGTCCCCTTAGAAAGTGTGTGGTGAATGGTTTGTGAACAATTTGGAAAATCATGAGAGTAAACATTGTGATCTAGTAAATAAAGGTTAATTGACCTTTTTTCTTCTATTATATTTTAAATCCCCTAATTAATCCTCATCCTTCATTTTTCTCCATCATCTCATGGCTTAAGCCCCTCCTCCCCTACATGGTATCATTTTTTCTATATTAGTCATACATTCTCTAATTATGTTGATGTTAGATGTGTTGGATCCCTCTCATTAATCTATAAAATACTCTTAATTATTTCCCAAGATTCACTTCTCATGTGTTTCCCAATTTTCATGTGACTTCATTTGACCCATTTTCATAAAAGTTAACTATTCTTATGATATCTCCCATTCTTGGATAATTCACTAACTAACACTAGAAGAGGAGAGAACTATGATCCTATGGTGGGTGATATAGCTTCTTTCACTAATTTTTTAGTTATTTTATATCATGCTTCATTATTCCATGTGTTGAACCATTCTGGTGATGCTGCAATAATTCCTTATAAATAAAATTAAACTGGTGTTTCAGACTATGATAGTCTTAATGAGTGTAGAATCACCACCATGGGTCAATTTTTAGGACATGATCCACCATATAATTGTACCTTTACTAGTGGCATATTTCTCATTTTCCTCATATTTTTTAAACCACTCTTATTTTCTTTACCCTTGTAATAAATTTCATGAATTAATGAATGGAACTAGGAGGAATCATAGGACATGAGATAGGCTCCTTCCCATAATTATATATTTTAATTTATTGAATAAAATGATATGGTCAATTTGATTAAAACACCATAAATTACATGATTTTCTAAATTTGATTATATATTATAGATAATCATTTATTTAGTAACCAAGATGAGAGTGATACATGTATCTTTATTGGATAACTTGGATGGGCTCCTCATTCTCTATAATAAGAAATCACATATGCATTTTACACGTGTTAGGAGTGATACCATTTATGTCAGGGACTAGGTTATCATGAGTTTTCATTACCTCTGTTTGATTGACACTAGTTCCATTGGGTTTAAAATGTGAATTGGATTGGTGGAAAGATAGTTATACTATGTCAGGAGTTAGACTTTATCTCCAACGTAAGATACTAGGGATGAGATCACAAGGATGAATAAACTATGTTATGGGTGAAACAAGGGATAACATTTTTTATTATCATTGGATGGAATCCCAAAACATTGATAATTTATTATATTTTGGGTGTGATACTTGGGTTAGATGTTATTTTTCACCTTGTACGGGATCAAGATGATAGATACATAAAATTTAAGAGATTCATTTAATATAAAATCATGAATGTCGGATCACATGTTGTACATGATCCATGTCTCAGTACATTATCCATCTAATCACATTATAACAAATACAATTGATGCAAAGGTTAAATTTGTTTAGTTAAATACATCTAAAGAATAATTATGTATTTTTGATTAGGTATACTTTGAAGAACTCAGGATGTGGTATTTATTTACATATTTATTACCTTTAATTTAATATTATTAGCACATATCATATTTTATATGAATGATTTGTATTGATATAGAAAATGATGGTGGTTCCTACTGAGTATATCTTACACAATATTTTTGTTACCTTTAGTACCCAAGAAGGCTTCATGGAGGAAGGTATCAATAAATGAAAACAATTTACTTCTGATGCTTGATATTGAGTATTAGGATGGACTATGGGAGAAATGGAATGATCCTATTCTCGAGATTCTAGTAGTAGAATATTTGGGAATTTTTAGTTTTTTATAGCATGTGGTATATTCTTGTATCCCTTGTATCACATTTCCCCTAGTTTTTTTAGTTGCATGACACTATTATTATCATATTTTATATATACTTCATTTCCACCTTCATCCAGTTTATCTTTCTAGATGTTTAAATACAATTCTACTATTTATTAGTTATTCTATTTCCATTTCTTACCACTATTGAATACTGGATTCTTACACTATGATCTATGTGTTCATAGTCTCCTCATGAACACTTCTTAGGAAGTCTATTATAGTCTATATCTTCTAGCATCTGGTAGGTTCTCTTGAGGTCATGTGGTTGACCATCTCGATCACCGCTATGTGGATTTTGGGGTGGTACTCTTTTAAGTTGTATAAATGATTTTTTTCATTTTATCTTAGATATTTCATATTATACATGATAGTTAGAGTTTTGGGATTCAGTAATGATACTATATCTAATAATATCTTACCCAAGTGAAAGAGAACTCCAAATTACCTAGGTTTGGTTAATGATGTTTTATTTACCCTTGTTTCTATTTTATGTATTTCAAATTTGGATGATTCACCTGTTTTGGGATGCTATGACTATTAATATGATGGGATTCTCCCATCTTGTCTCGATGGTATGAGGGAGTTTAAATTTATTTATCATAATAGGAACCATAACATTATAATGTCATGCATTATTCCATGTCATATGAATATTTATATTTTGATTGACTATATTTCATTTTCATATTGTGTGTACCTTATTTTCGTAAATTTTAATGTGATTGAATTTCTATGAGGATCATATAATTGGATTTATTAAAGTTCCAACATCAATATAAATGGTGTTTTCCATCTTAGATTGATGAATAAAACTTAATTAAACAATTATATCATATTCATTAATTTGATTGATGGATTCTAATTAAAATTTATTAATCATGTACTGATTTAAATAGGAGGTCAAATATCATTCTATTAAATCATTATGCAAGACCTGTTACATTTTGGTAAAAGACCTACATTATATATCATAGTTACTGGTCCTTCCAATATCAATTTAAAAAGACAATATGGGTTTATAAATTTGGAATTGGTGATGAAATTAATAGGATTAATATATCAATATTAAAACAAATAATAATAAATCATACTAAAAAAATTAAAATTAAATAATTACCACTAAATAGGGATTCCAATCGCAATGTAAAATGTGTTTTACTCTACATATTTCAATCTAAACTCAACATATCGAGACCTTACTAAGTTGTGTGATGAATTGAACCTAACATGGACTTTGATGTTGGAATTAGACTACATATCTAGTGACATGTTATTAACTTTTATCCCAAAAACACGGCATTAAATTCATGAAGATGTGTCTGGAATGACTAAAGGAATCCCTTTTGTATATTCATTCTTTTTATCAATATTATTATCTTCTCTTAGATCTTATCTTAGAATTATTCATGGAAATTTTAGAGTTATGTTGTCTTAAAGTCCATGCTTAATTAACTAAGAAAGTGGATTGAGGTATGTTGTAGAGGTGTTGGCCCCTAAGCCACCCATATTTCCTCCTGTAGTGCCACCTGATATCCCTCTTGGGGATCTTCTAATGGGTTTTGATGTGTAGTTTCAATATATCTTCTTCATCATTATGGAGTGAGTACTGGGTGCTCCCCAGCATTCCCAAAATTTTCATTACTAAACTAAAAATTCTAGCAACAGCATCCCTCACCTTCTAAGGGGATGGTGGTCATTAGTATATTAAGTCATGGGTGAAAGACATGAAACTATATTCATACACCTATATATTCCTCTATAATATAGGGTCGTGTTGTTTTCCTATATTCCTTAGGACTCCTCAAAATGTTTGTTTGATGTAATCACTCGGAGTGGTCGATATCAGGGTAAGAACTAGGAGGGATATCTGATATCATTCTATGACTACATCCACCAGATGTTTATAGTAGACTATGCATGAGAGTTTATGTACCTTTAGAATGGTTTCATGTTGGTAATGGATTACATAGCTTGTTTCAACATACTCCATAGTTTGGAATTTACTTTTACCGATGATTAGTTAACCACTATGAGATGATTCAAGGATGGTCTTGAACATACCATCCAAACATAGTGGAATATTTTCTATTTGACTACCATTTAAAAATATCTAACCATTCCCTAACCCCAAAGTGAAACCTAAGGGAAGGGTTCAATGTTAGTTATGGCAGTTTATATTCGATTCAATGAGACTATATGTCTATAAGAAAGGAGAATCATTTTGAGGGTGCACATGGGGGATGTAACAGCCATATGGAACACATATACCACTATATGGTGTTTCATTTGTGATTTTTTCTTGAGCATAAAATTCCATAATGCATAAGGAACTAGATTGATTGCAGATCTTGTGGTAGTATGGGTCACCTGAAGTATTTCTCCCTTACTTTTCATCCTATATCCAATGAAAGGGTGTTTATACTAACATTTTTTTACTTTTAGGATTAGTGACTCATTTTCAGGATGGGATTTGGTCTACTACTAAATGATCATGCTGAGGAGGCAGATGTGGCAAGGGTATTCAGACTTCTAAGTCATAGTGCAAATGTATTATAATTGTGTATGTTATTCATGAAGCATCTCAGGGGTATAGTCTAGGAAATATCTATCAAGTGCATCCCAAACCTGATGAGAAGATTCTAAGTCCTTATTCTATATGAGTTACTATTCAGGAAGCTTCTATAATAGATTCTTCCTTATTTTATATAGATTCATTTCACTCATTTATATATTTAGAGGTTCTAGAAGTTTTGGTCCTAGAAATAGATATTTTCAGTGGAATTATGAGTCTTGACACACCTTTAGGGGTCCGATCAGAGGGAATACGCCGGTGTAAGGACACCCCCCCCCCCTTGATATAGGTGGGTACCATTTCTTACCAAATTTCATTGTCCTCAAGATGGATGGATTCATCTAGATTTCCAGTATGGGTTTCATGGGGCCTTACTGCACCCATGTTGATTTCTACCACCAAAAGGGGTAATTTTTCGCACCCAGGGGAAGAACATATATTGATAAGGGGAATTAGGATATCTTGGAACGTCAAGTTGTTCCCAAGAATCATGGACTGGGTAAGGTGACATCTGAGGTGTATATCATTTTTTTGAGTTATTAGGGAAGGAATCTTGAAGAATTTCCACCTATTATAGATCATTTAATGGACATAATCCATAATGGTTTCTTTGGATAACCTCCTATAAGAGAGGTTATGTACACTATAAAGATAATTCTAGGTAAAGAACTAGTTTTCATTTCTTCCTATAGGATGGAACCTATGGATATCTATGAACATAATATGTAGCTGGAGGATCTATATATAAAGGGTTTTATAAGTCCTAAAAATTCTTCATGGGTTCTACTTGTAATTTTTTCCAAAAGATGGATCGTACCCTCTAATTTTGTGTAGATTATGGATGGTTGAAAAATATTATGGTAAATAACTTGTATCAAGAACCATGTATAGACAACATCTTCGACTATCTCCAAGGAGGGACATTTTTCTTGAAGTTTGGTTGGAGGTTGGGATACCATTAGGTTCTAGTGAGGATATCCTACATACCATGTATACTGCTTCAAAGCATGTATGACGTATACATGTATCTTTTTATTCTATTTTACCATAAAAATCATCCATCAATGATTATGGATCTAATAAATTTTTTTTTTCCACCCATACTTTTATTCCTTTGTGTTATTCTTCATTAGAGATAGAATAGTGTATTCTTTAACTAGAAACAAACATGATAACCATCTTGAGATCGTGTTAAATACACTAATAGATAATGGACTATATTATATAATTTGTAAATACCACTTTTGAACTAGGAAGGTTCAGTTCTTAGTTCATGTCATTTTAGGGGAAGGTGTAACTATTTACCAATAAGAGGTGAGAAATGTTATTTCCCATGAGAATCCCATGAATGCATTTAAAAGAAATAGCTTCTTGAGGGTGGATGGATATTATAGGTGATTTGTTAAAGAGTTATAATTCATATGAGTGCATCATATGGTCTTAGAAAATAGGGGCGTGAAATAACTATAATCAAATGTTTGTGAGACTAATTTTCTGGAATTTAAAGGATGAATGAATTCTAATCTTATCATGATACTTAAAAATTTAGGAAGAGGCTATACTGGTTAGTGTGATGCATTAGGGAACATGATGGGATAAGTTATAATATAGAGATATTTATTTATAGCATGTGAGTCCCACCAGGTGAGACATAATATGTTAAATTACCTTATGTATGATCTCATCATATCTTCCATGGGTCATGCATAATTCTCTTAGGGGGTTTTTTATTAGATGGAAAATTAGTTATTTAAATGGATGAGAAATCATAAAATTCATCTACTCATAGAAAAAATTGAATGCTAGGTAGTAGAGGTGGGTTGAGTACCTAAAATATTTTGACATAGACCTCTTTATACACCTATAAAAGTTAATTAATTTTGTGGAACCTTTATCCAGAACACTCAAACACAGATATTCTATGACGCCAATAGTGAGTTGTAATTGATGGACCTATTTTCAGAGATTCACTTGGAGGTAAAAGAACCGCACGATAATCCTTTCTAGTATATCTAATAGTGACATCATCCCTAAGTGGGTTAAGATGAGACAAATATCTTGTTCTGATGTTCTCATAGTGAGGGAGACCATCACATGTGGGAAGCCACCACCGAGTTTGTCTGTTGATGGGAATGAGACCCAACTCAACCCTGGAAATTTGTGGGTTCTTCCATATATACATGAAGAGTTGATGGAGTATTTTTATGCCTCTATTTTGTAGTTTACTAAAGTAATACTAATATGTACTGAGATGTGATTTCTCAGTACTTTTGGACATGTATGAAGAGGCATATTGCATGTTTCATCATGAGATATTCAAATTGTTAGTAGGTGAGGGTAGAGAAACCTCAATATACTAAACTTATACAACATATCTATCCAATACTAAGTGTAAATAGAACTACTTAAATACGGATTTAATGATGGGTTTATGGATCACCTTGAGGAAGAAATTTTGAATAGGCGATTGTCAATAGTTTGAAAATGGTCTCACATATTCTAATAATCTGAGAGACCTTCTATGGTGATGATCATGGTAGGTATTATATATATTATATTTTCCACCATCATGGTGTTCCCCATTCAATCATTTTGAACCAACATTTACATTTTACCCCAATGTTCTTGATATGGTTAAAAAATCCATGAGTTTTAATGTACTCATTAGTACGACATATCACCCTCAGACTAGTGGGAAGTAAGAGTTGATGACACAAGTGATTAAGGACATTCTGTAAGGGTATATCAAAGATTATGGATGTTTATGGGAAGAAAATATACCTATGGTAGAGTTTTTATTCATCAATTGTTTTAATGACAAGATTCAGATGGACCCATATGAGTCCATTTATAGTTCTCCATGTGGTTCACCACTATGCGAGTTAGAAGAAGTTGATGCAACACTAGTGGGAATCATATTTTTTGGGGTAATTCAGAGAAAGATAAGATGATTATGAAGTGTATGGATATAGATTAGGATGGGAATATTTCTTAAATTGAGAATCACCATAGGCCACTGGATTTTGATGTGGGATATCTAGCATTTCTGTGAGTATCACATAGATTAGTTTATAGACGAATTCAATGATCAGGAATATTATTGCCTCATTATGTTGGGACTTTTTAGATCATGGAGATATTTGTTCTGGTATCCAATCAGTTGTAGTTACCACAGAGGTACTATTCCCTACATGATTTTTTCCACATATCACAACTTCATCAATTTCATACAGATCCATCTCATTCATTTTACCCTGAAGGCAATGGGATATAGGCATGTTCATCCTCTTATGAGAATCTATAATGTACCATTGATCAAAGAATAAAGGATCTTTAAGGAATGTTTATTTTACTAGTCTAGGTTCTATGTAGAAGAAACTTGTAAAAGATGAGATATAAGACCAGAAGGTTAGTGTACATGCATAGATGATAAATATTTTCTCAGTTGAAATTTTACCACTCTCATAAGGGAAACATGAGAATTAGTTGTTTTGAAAAGAGGAGTTTTTAGTTATCCTTATTTTGTAGAGGTATGGACTTTTTAATTATTGTTAAAAACCCCATTGTTCAAGAATGTAAAGTTTTATAAAGTTTAAAGGAAGGTTTAGGAGTATTTAGGGATCATTAAAAGAATAGAGTTACAATAAATATAAATTAAGGCTGATCTGCTAGGTTATAACAATGTTAGATCTAACCATGAAACTCAACCATAAAAGACACCCAGTTCACAAGTTGAGCTACACTTTCTTATTCCTTCTCCATTATATGTAGTCAATCCCTTTATATAATATATAAACTCCACTCTTGTCTTTATTAGTATTATATTTTCCCATGTTTATCTATATTATTGAGACCAAATTTTTACCCTTGTTAGGGAATTTAATTATTATTTCGATAAAACCAATTTTGGATTGATTTAAGGGAAGAAAATGTATTTGGAGAGTGCTATGAACCTATGGTTTGTGTTCTATATTCATTCCATAAATGCTTAGAGATTTTATATCATGATCCATTGTTCTATGTGCCCGACCTTTCATGTGATTCATAAAAATTTCTTACTAAATTATATTAAATGATTTTTACTGACATGTTCTTTTTATATAGAGGAAATTAAACACCATGGGTATTTTTCCTTAACTTGGTCCACCCCAATGGTGTGTCTTCCATAAAGGCTTGGCTTCCATTTCTCTTTAACTATTTTATATACCTTTGATTTGTGATTCCCTAGTAATAAATTCCTTTTATTAAATAATTAAACAATAAGGAATCATATTCCTTTAGATAGAATCCTTCCCAACAAGCCACATTTAAATTACTTGATTAAAATGAAGTTTTAAATTTCATTAAATAATTATAAATTCCATGCATTGCAAAATTTAATTTATTTTATAGCTAATCGTTTATATAGGACCACAAATGATAGTGATGTGTGGATCCTTAAGGGATACCTTGGATGGGCACTTCATGCTCTATGATTATAATTTTTATGTGGATTGTATACACATCTAGAGTGACAAATGTTACACCATGGGAAACATCACCATGAATGTTTTTACCAAAATGTGAGAGACATTGGTTCCTTAGGATAAAAACTGTGGATGGACTCGGTGTCTAGATGGTGTACCATGTCATGAGTGATACTCGGTCCCCAACCGGAGATACTAGCGATGGGATCCAAGTGATGATTACACCATTCTAGGGATTATAAAATAGATTCCATTTATGGATCACCATGGAGAGTCTCCAATGACCTTGAAAATTTATTTCATTCATGGTACGATACATTAGTTACATTTTATAGTTGACCTTAGATTGGCTCAGGATGATGAAAACATAAAATTTAAGATTTGAATTTTGAATTTTGTATTAAATTAAGAATTCTAGATCACATTTTGGACATAATACATTTATCTATAATTTTTCCTTCACATATTATTATACCTTCTATCATGAATGCACAGGTTACCTTGGTTTTGAGACATCATTATTAGTTTAAAGAAGGTAGTGTCGATCATGCATCTATTTTCAAACCCATGAAATGGTATTTATTTTCTTATCAATTACCATGAATTTACTCTTATCAGAAAACTGCTGATTTTATATGAACAAACAAGATTTATCAAGACATCTTTGGTTGTTCCTGATGAAGTATATATCACACCATTTTTTGTTAGCCTTTGGTACCCAAACTGACATCATTCTTATAGCTATAGATAAATTGAAGAGACTAACATATGATGCTTAATTATGATTATTAGGATTGATTATGGGTGTAGAGGACCGAGACTATAGTTGAGGTTTTGGTAGTATCATCTTTTAGACTTTTTTGGCTATAAAATTTGGTATAATATTGTCTCTTATATATCCCATTTCCCATCATTTTATATATATACATAAAATTATTATTATTTCATTTTGTATCTATTACATATTAATATTCCTCCTATTTATATATCTATATGTATATTTATTATTATGTTATTTATTATTGATTTTTTTTCACTTGTTACAACTATTCTATTCCAATGGGTTTCATTCTGATCAATGAAAGAATATTCTACCCATAGACACACCCTAGGACCTCATTGCTACTCGGAAACCTCTAGAGTATGGTTAATCAAGCTTGAGGTCATGTGGATGACCATATTGGTCACCACTATATGGATTTGGAGGTAGGACACCACACATTTGTTTCCAATAATATCAATAGTAGTTTTTCAATAGTTATTAATGATATAAATTTATATCATTATTCATTTAGGTTTTTAGACTGATCTAAACATAAACATGTTATAATAAATGGTTTGTTATGGTTATGAAAGTGAATTTTTTGGAATAATGTCATTATTAAATAATAATAATGATATTATGTTAAGTTTTATTATTTTTTTCAAATCTCATATTTAGTTATATAGACAAAGATTAAAATACCAGATTAATAAAAATTAAATATATCATTGTGTTGAAGTAATAACTCCAAGATACAGATATTTTAATTTTTTTCATTATTCATAGAACATTAAAATGATATAAAATTATTTATCCTTCCAATGGTATTATTTAGAACATAAAAACCATATCAGTTCAATAAATACTATTTTTTACCTTCTATGTATGGATGTGATGAAAAATAAAAGAGAGTGTTCCTGAAGGGTGTAGTCAACACATATACATGATGATGTTTTATGTTTTATACTAAAAAAAGTGAAAGGTAGGTAATGGTTATTAAATAAACATAGAAACATATTAGTATATATATATATATATAAATGATTTCATATTTTTAAAATCTCTAATATGTGTTTGCAGGATAATAACTTATAAGGAATATTATGAAAGTGTGATTAGTATATGTGTTGTGGATTTGAAATTTCCCTTCATGTACATCGTAGAATAGGAGGAAATTAGCTGTATTATTTTGTTTATAGACTTATAAAAGTGGAAGAATCTTTAAGTTAAAGGGAAATTAGTAGATGTTCAAGGGATCAAAAACTTTCATAGTTTCTGTTAATGGGTGGTGGATGGTCCATTTCATAGGTTTAATAAATGAAATTCTTATAAATATAAATTCTTATTAAAAAAGTAAATCATGTTTCACTTTGGTATTGGAATCCAAAGTGGAAAAAATACTGTTGAATGTTTTTTTTTTTTTGATTTAAAAACACCTAAAATATTCATTTGAAGTCATGTTGCAATAATTTTACAAGTTTTTTTCATTTGGATATTAAACATGCATTTTTTTATGATGCTAAAATATTTTTATAAAATAAATTTATTTTTAGTGATAAAAATACACAAAATTAAATAATTTAGACGTAATAATATTACAAGTGAATCCAACTCTATGAAATAAAATTTATATGCATGAGTAAAATAAAATTTTATATTAGTGTAAAAAATTCATAAAACCATATTTTGAAAACATGTATATTTAAACATAGAAATTATATGTTGAATAAAATTATAAATTTTATTGACTTCAATTACATTAATTGGAATTTTTTACTAAAGTTGATAATTATGTGGCTATAAAATCATTCCAAAATTAAATTCCACAATTAGAAAACATAATTAAAATATAATTATAAGAAGCTATTTTTTATTAGAATAAAATATTACCTAGATTTCAATATAATAATTTGGTTTTTTATAAATTAAATATAGAAATTTTAAATTAATCATTTTATTTCTTAAATAAATTCACATCCACAATTTGTTTTTCAATAATTTTTAAGAATTCATATATGAATATTAATTCAAAAAAAATAACAATATTATTAAAAACTATATTTTCGCTATTCGCCTAAAAGTTAATTATTTCAAATATATATTTTTTTTATTTCTAAATAATTTTGATAAGATAATTTCTAAATAAAATTATTTTCATCACATTATTTCTAAAAAATTTAATATTTTATATTTTAACTAAAGAAATAAAATAAACTGATGAACTATATTTATAAAGAAATTAAATTTTAACCATCATATATTCATAAAATATTCTTAAAAATATATAATCAAATGAGTTTTTCTAATTATGTTTATTTTTTAAAATATTATATTTTTTCTAACTGTCACTTAAATGAGATCTTTTTAAATTATTGTGATAAGATAAACATCATATTTAATATTTTTATTCACATTCAATGAAATATTTAATTTCTCGCCATTAAATTTAATCTATTCAAATGTATTAAAATAATCCAACCATTCATTAATATTAATATTAATATGTCCATAATAAATATATATTTTATAATAATGAATTTAATTACGTTTCTATTTACATTAGGTTTTCTTATTATTATATTTTCAAATTAATGATTCACATTAGTTTATTTAGGTATTTCAAGGTTAATTTTAGTATGGTTCTTCATTCATCGCAAGCTAATAAAAAAATTTAAAGAAAACTAATAATGAAATATTGAGGTGTTACATGTCTTGATCCCATTGAGGAAAAAAAACTAAACAATATGACTCTAACTATAAAAATAATGACACATTAATAAAATAAATGAGATAATGAAATCATTAACATTGAAAATCCCAATTGAAATAATTAATCCAAACTATGTCAGCATTATATAAATAAAAATCAATATCACAATTCCATATTTCTTGTATACCATCCCATTAATATCAATATGTGGAAGAAAACTTGATGATATGTTATACAAAAGCATCAACCACATTTTTTATGATTCCGACAATAAAAAAATTATATGGATTATTTTCATTAAAAGTAATTATCATATAAGAAATATCATGGTTTTCTATATAGTATAACCAATTAACCATTTTACCTTGAATTTGATAATCCTGATTTCTTATATCATTTTTGTTAATTCTTACTATACACAAATTGAATGTAAAACCTTGACTGATTAACATCTATATATAATTACAGAAGATGATGTTTTAAATAAACTATAATAAAGGATGCATGATTTTTTTACAAGGAATAGAAACCTCTAAAGAAAACCTGAAGAATATTTGTAGGGAATTCAAGAATCCTATTTTTAGTAATTCCTTATCAAATCCTCTAATTGAAGTAACTAGTTAATATCAACACCACTTCCTTAGACACCCATATAATAGAAAATTTTGATCATAAAGAATGATATGAGTGGAAATTACATATAATCAGAATGAATTTATATATTAATGATCATGTCAAAAATGAACCAAAGGATAGAAAATGGTCTCTAAATATGAAATATTATTAACCTAGGGTTAACAATGCAGTTCCACGAAATTATAAAATAAAAACATTTAATTCGATATCTTGTATGTCATGAAACAACAACCATATAAGATAATATAATATATCGACAATTTACAATATAATTACTCTTTTAAATAAATTTAATATATATATATATATATATATTTAAATGAACACAATGGTGAGTTATATTGAATTACATGTAACAAATAATTTCTATTATAGCTCGTGTTACATGCAAGACCGAGTTTTAAAGAGAAAAAATATATTATTAAAAATAATAAGATAAAACCTAGACATTAAATTTAAAGTTATAAATAAAATTATCTTAATTATTAAAAATATATGGTTAAAAATATATAATATAAATTCATTGGTTATAAATTTATTAAAAATGAATATAAAAGTGAACTGAATGTAAAGGTAATGTTTTTGTATAAACTATTATTATTCACACAAAGTAGTTTTATACTATCAAATTTGATTAATTAAAATTTTTAACTGATAATAATTAAATTTATATATTATATATTCAATAATTTTTTTAACATTCATCAATTATATTTTATAGTCATACGATAAGAACAAACCTAATATTTTTCATAAAACTCAATAATTTTCTAAAGGCAGATTTACCTCCTTTCAATGGTGATCCTATTATGAAGCCAATTTTTTGAAATTTTATAAAATTTATACGAAAAAATAAAGTTATTTTTTAAAATTATAATAAAAAAATTAAAATAGTGTTAGTGTTTTGTATTCTTCTAAGGAGTTTCTTTTTTATCAATAATAAAAAATAACTGAATTTTAAACCAATGATAATTTTTCTTATAATTTATTTATAAGGATAAATAATATTTTAAATTAGTTTAAAAGTAAAATTTTATATATTATATAAAAATTAATACAATTTAGATCATTTGAATTAATTTCACATTAATATTAGAAATAAAAAAAACAAAACTATTGAACATTATTTACTGTAAAAACCTTTATTATCATCCCGTCTGTGGGGTTATGTTTAAATTAGTTTTTTTCACTTATATTATTATAATTTTTTAAAATGGATTCTATATTTTGAATAATAATAGTTTATAATTTCTAATAATTTCAATATATCTTTTTAACAAATATGTTAGTGAAATTGATTAAAATTAATCATCGCGACTAAGTAGAAAATGACCTTAATTAGGGACTAAAACTTAAATAGAAGGGCCAAAATGACCAATAAACTTGTCAAAAATATATTTTTTGGACATATATAGAACCTATAATAACTTATTATGGATTTTAACCACTATTTTAGAAACTAATTTTCAGAAATAAAAGGTGGAATTCCCATTTTAGAAAAATTACAAGACCGCCATTCCTACTATACTATAAAAGCCACTCACCCCTCCAATTTCTTCAAAAATTTCAATCCATTTAGATCTATAAAAATATGACCAAACAATCACCCAATATCCCTATACTAAAACTATAACCCCCACATTTGAAATAAATCCATCCATGGAAGCTCTTTAGTGAAAACCAAAAGTAGTTACCCAAATAAGAGGTAACATCTTTCCCCAAACACTTTTGTTTTACTTTCAACATCCAAACATTAATTTAATATTATTACATAAATATAGAATATCCTAATTGTCCTAAATGTCGTGATATTATTTATTATAATTATTCGAACTAAACATAGATACACTTATATCTAATGGTTAATAAACCTACAGTTTATGTATACAGTGAACTACCACCTCGTAAAATGATGTTGTTCATTCTTCCTTTACCACCTTTAATTGTAGGAATTATGATAGAAATGTTAGTTATATATGATATATATGATATTTATTATTTCATTATTATTTTATAATATTTATTTAAAACCTACTTTTATTCTTAGTATTTTCTAGGAAGGCAATAATAATGTTTGAGGAAGTGTGGACTACCTTCTACTCAATGCAATGTGATTCCTTCAAAATATACATGGGACATATAAATAATGGTTTTAATAAACCTATGTGAAATATATAAAATAAAAATGATACTATAATTAACATATATATATATATCATTTAATTTTTATTCTTTTATATATGTAAACGAAATTGAAGTAGCGTTCAGGCATTGGTATAATATACCATCTCCATAAAAGGTGAATTATATTTCCTCTCTCCAAATTTTATGATTTACAATAAATAAATATATAATTAATATTTATTATATTTAAATCATGGTTTAAATTCTTGGTATGATTATGAAATGATATAAATAACATGAAATAAGTCAAAATATACCCAACAAACAAGGTAAATCACACGCAAAATACCAAAAATAATAAATTATTGATATAAAATGGGTAATAATATAAGAATATCACATACGATATTATAAGTATAATTTTTTTCATGCTATCGGTTAGTGACATGTTTTAAATAGTTATATATTATTTTTAAGTAAATTCACCAAAAAAGGATACACAAGGTAACATATTATTGTCTCACATCTTTTCCATGAGGAAGACACTATTTTCCCCACTTATTTATTTTTGTGGTGTATATACTATTCATATTGTATTTTATATAATGAATATATTTATCCTAATGGTCTTTATAGTTTTATTTGAATTTATTTCTTTCATGGTGATTATAATTCAAAATTTTCCCTGTTAGTAGGGACTTCATCTCACTTTCCATTCTTTGAGGCATACTTTATTTTTGAGCACCTAATTTCTAATATATGGTGTATACTTCCAATTTGAAATATAAAATCATTATTAATTAATTCCTCATTTTATTTTGAAGTTAAATTTGAATTATTTCATATAAGGGGGTTTGAATTTATAGTTACCATGTGGTAAATCATTTCATATCCCGATTCCTTTTCATTGGGTTATAATAATTCATCAATATTTTAAATATTATATGATTATTATTAATGGTATTGACTATTTATTTATTTATTTAAACTAATTTTATGTGTATAGATATTTGATTCACATAATAAATTCATTGTTTAATTCCCACATTAATTGCGTGGTCTTTTCATAGGTTTACTTCACAATCTCGTTTAATTAGGTATTTTTTACAATTGAATTCCCATTATAGGAACTTATTTGATAATTGTATACAAACCCTTTAATTTTTATCTCCTCTAGTAATTCATGAACTTTTTCTAGTAACAATACAATTTTCCGTTATTTGGTACTAAAAATTTTTTATAAAATTTTTGTATAAAAACCCAACTTCATTTCTCTCTTTATTTGGATATCACATTTTTTTATAAATGCAATGTTTTATTAAAATGTTTTTAACCTTCGAAAAAAAATATTAATTAATATTTAACAATTTTTTAAAAAAAATAAAAGGAAACATTTTTTATTTTTCTAATCAAGTTGACTTTCTATCATTTTTACCATTAAAAAAGAATCCAATTTTTACATAGTATGACATGTGTAGATTTACCCAATATCATTTCTTTGATCCTTCCTTTACATGTTATAATTTATATTTTTTAAATAAATTTTTTTCAACATTTATTTTGAATGAAATTTATTTAAAAAAATACAAATAAAAGTGATTATTTCTTAAGAATGTTTTTACGTGATCTTTTAAAGGTATTTCCATTCATCAAAGAAAACAACCATTTATTTTATTCCACCTAGAATATGTTTCATTTATTCCATCCTTATTATTACTCTAGATGGATTATGATTGATATAGCTAAGGATAGTATTGAAACACACTTTATTGATTCCATTGTTAGTCGACTAGAAATATTAAATTTCTTATGATCACTAAACATTAAATTTACCCTAATTATCTATATCATTTTTCAAGGATATTTTTATTTCATAAATCATATACCATTTGTAAATATTCTATTTACATATATACTTATTTGATTTATTATGGAAATTTTTATAAATCCTCGTCCTTTATTTAACATGGATATTTGATAAGTCATATTGTTTATTTGACATGCGGAATTATTTGGACTAGCAGTGATGGGTGGGACCCAGACATTATAGAGAACCTCAATGTATCTGTAGGTTCTTAGGAGAAAAATTAATTTTTATAAGGTTTACACCAATAGTTTTAAACCATATTGTGAATGATCTTAACAGTATAAGTTTTCTTGTTCCTTAGAAATGACATCCAAAAATTAATCATTACCTTTATTTTTATTCTGTATTTAATTTCCAAGATAATTTCACTATGAAAAAGTCTATGGATGAATTTCATTCTATGTTTGTTTATTAAATGGAATTTTGTATTAGAAAATTACCTAACCATATTGATTTTTCCTTATCAAATTATTTTAATGGAATGTGTTCCCAATAATTTAAATTGATATATTTTTATGCAATTCCTTCTTAGTTTGTTAATTTCATGGAATGTTCCTTATATTATTACCTTTATATATTGACTATTCTCATTAATTCATTATTTCATCCATTTTACATTACCAATACTGATCATTTTATGTCAGCCTTATTATTTTTTAATTCCCTAATAATTCATTTAATACATTAAAAAATACATGAAAGGATATATTAAATGGATTAATGTTATTATCCTTAAAATAAAAAAAACATTATGTTGTAATTAGGGTATTTATTTTCAGCAGAGGAATTATATATTTTTATTTTTTACCAATACTATTTTATTATATTTTAGGATTTTATTCCTTGTAATCATGTTAATTTAATGCTATTATGCACCAGATTCGGGCTTTGTGGGGTTGGGTCACTATAGTTGGTATTAGAGAAAGTTTAGTAACGACATTGTTAACTAGATTTAAGAATATAAGGATTAGATAACATATACTAGGTTAGAATATAAGGATAAGTATATTAGGATATACTATAATTTTTTTAAGGTATATTTTATGTCGGTATTCATAGAATTAGTTTCTTGTTTGCATACTAAAAGTGGAAGTGGTTATGACACAAATGTACTTAGGGTTAAAAAATCCATAAAATTTATATCAAGCATGACTTGAGCACAACCTGGTACATAACAACAGGTCTTACTTCTTAGCTTCTTTGACACTCATGGGGGATACGCTTTAGGTAATTCAAATTTTCATTAAAACTATTATGAAGGAATTGAATAGAGAATGAAAATGAATGTAACTGATTAAACTTAAGGGAATCTAGTTTGAAAATAAGGTTAATTTCATAAAAATATTTTTATTTTTATTTTTTATTTTGTAATGGAATTATAAAATTATTGAGGTCATTTTAGAGAAACTAATGGATTGTATATGTTATAGTGGAAAACCTTTTTGATTAATAATTCACTTCTATTTTGGATAAAAAATTTTAATGGTATTTATAACCTTTATTGTTATTAATATCATTAATGAAATTGTAATCATATTCAAATTAGATTATTAGGTTTTTAAAAAAAAATATGTTGTATTGAAAACCATAGTGAAAAGTTTACATAATGAATAAATTTAAATGATTTCCATCATATTTATTTTGAGAAATATATTAATTTTATTTTAGAAAAAATGAAAAATTGTATAATAGGTGAAAACCCCTAAAATCTATCAAGGTTGTGGGGACTGATCTTGTGACTGAATGCCGATAAGGATTTTACACCTATAAGTGACTTACGCAATGTCCCTCTTAAAATTTTATTACTCATAGTTAAAGAATTTAATGAATAAATGTAAAAGATAAACCTATAGTGTTAGTTTTTGGGTTTAGAGATTAATTTTCTAACCATATTAGTTTTAGAAACTAGTTATAGATCAATTTTAATACTCATTTTTTGGGCCTTACAATCCATTAAAGGTTTATTTTAGTTATTTAGGAATCAAACATAATTTTTGGATATCCATTTTGTAGTAATTGATGAATTATAAATTGATCAATGAACAATAAAAGGATAGTAATTGTTTTTATTAATATATATTAATTAATTATATTTTCTTATATACTTATGAAGGAATTTAGTTAACATATATTAGCAGTATGATCTTGAAATAAAATTTTATCCTAAAACCATATTTTTTATTGAACTGGTGATCTTTTGAATCATCACAGATTTATGGATTTGAATCTATCAACATCCCATTGATCATTCAACTAATTTTGATTTATAACCTCAATCACTCCCAATAAATATTTATGTTTTTATTCCATGTATGTATCTCCACATTCCACTAATGTTCTCCTACATAGAGTGTGAGTTATATGTTAGTCCATGTGAGCCTTTATAAATTCCATAATCTATTTTCTAGAGGATTTATTATGAACCCTTCTCATGATGTGGGATTTAAAAATAGGAAATATCGAATAATTTATTACCAATGTTGAGTTTAAGTTTAACAGATTCAATTTAATTATGATGTGAAGAATGTAACACCCTATATTTCAAAAATAAGAACATTGCATTCGATAGCGTGTATGAAACCCCACACCAAGAACATAAAAGTATATAATATCTCAAGAATTAAAAAATACTATTTTAAATTAATTAAACATATTTCTTAAAATACATTCAATGATGAGTTAACTTGTGTTACATGCAACAATGGCTTTCATCGATAGCTTCTATTATACAAAAGATCGACCTTTACCAAGAAACAATATATTATTTAAAATAATAAGATATAACCAAGAAATTAATTTAACAATTATTATTATTATTAACTAAATTATGAAAACATTAGGTTTAAAAAAAATATATAATTTATTAATTGGATATAAAGTAATTAGGAATTAATATAAGAAATAGTTGAATATAAAGGGGATCTTTTAATAGAAAACTAATTTTATACCAATAATTTAAATTTATCCTAATAAATTAAATAAATTATAATTATTGAGTGGTATAAATTCAATATATATATATAACATATTCAATAAAATATTTTTTACATTCATCTAACTGATTTGATATTCATAATATAAGAACAAACCCAATATTTCATGAAGAACCAATTTTAAACACAATATTTGAAATTCTTAGAAATATTATATGAAAATAAATTTCATTTTTAAAATAATAGAATTAAAATTATATTTGGGTTAATTTTTATATATTTTTTTGAAGAGTTTCTTTTTTTGACAAATAGTTAAAAATACTGAATTTAAATTTAAAAAAAAATATTATGTGTAATTTATTTATAGGGATAAATTATATTTTAAATTAGTTTTAATGTAAAATTAAATAAATTATAATCAATTAAACCAATTCATTTAATTTTAAAAAAATTATCTTAAAATTTTTATATAAAAAGATAGAAATATTTTGAACTTTTTTACACTAAAACCCTTCCTTGTCATCCTATATATGGGATTACATTTAAATTAATATCTCCCATTTTTGTACCAAGAATTTAAAAAAAGGTTTCCATATTTTTAATGATAAAAAGATATCATTTTTCATAATGTCAAATTAGGTTTTTACTTTAAATATTGTGGAAAGTGATTAAAAATAATTACACTAATTAAGAGTAAAATTAGCTTAAAAATTGACTAAACCTTAAATATATTTTCCAATACTACCTATAATATTTCTAATATCTATTTATGGAAATATTTAGACTATATAATTAGTTTTATATTATTTGGAACATTATTGGTTCCACTTTTCATAGGAGCAATGCGGGTGGAAGCCACATTACAATAATTTACAAGAATGCAACTCCTCTACCATTATGAAAAGGTATTCACCCCTACCACTACCAAAAACATTTAATGCCATGTTTTTTCCAAAAAAATACTCGAATAATCTTCCAAATATCCCTAACATAATCTTATATTCCTCACCTAGGTAATAAATTCATCCATGGAATCCTTTTCGTGCAAACCAAAAAGCAGTTACCCAAATAAGAGGTAACATTCTTCCAAAAGCTATATTGTTTTATTTTCCTTATCCCCCCATTAATTTATTATTATTCAATTATTATATGAAAAAAATTATAATAAATATTCTTTAATGTTTTTATTATATTTTTTTGGGTTTTATGTACACACAATTCAATCTAATGGGTAACAAACATACCATTTATGTTTACAACGAACTACCACCTCACAAAATGATATTATTTGTTCATCCTTTACCACCTCTAATGGAGTGAATTATGATGATAATTTATTTTATGGATGATATATATGATATTTGTTAATTAATTATGCTTTTATAATATATATATATAAGGAATAACGTTATTCCTTCCATTTTTTGGGAATATGATAATATCGTTTCTGAAAATGTGAACTACCGCATCCTCAAAGCAATGTGATTAGTTCACAACATAATTGGATCATATAAAGGATAATTTTAATAAAACTATATGACATTCAAGACATAAATATGATAATGTAATAATAAAATACATATATATATTTTACATTCCATTATTTTAAATAAAACAAAGAAATGAAAGGAGCATTCATCGGTAAGTACGACATATTGTCTCCACGAACAGTGCATTTTATTTCCAATATCAAAATATTAGTTTTTCTTATAAATAAATATATAATTAATATATATGATATTTAAATCATCTTTTATATTCTTTTATATTATTTTTTCACATTTTCTTTCATGAGGAATAAAAAATTACACCACTTATTTTTATTATGGGGTGTATATAATGAAACTATTTTATTATATATCATTAATTAATTTATCTTCATGATACATATAGTTTCATTTGAAATTATTTCTTTCAGGGGGTTTATAATTCAAATTTACCATGCAGTAAGGGACTTCATCTCAATTTCCATTCATTTAGGCATACATTATTTTTTTGCACATAATTTATTATATATGGTGTATATAATACCACTATTATATTTAATATTTTGATTAATTAATTATTAATGGTCTTATATGGTTAAATTTGAATTATTTCTATAAATGGGATTTGAATTAAATGTTACTGTTTGGTAAACAATTTTATAACCCACATACTTTTCATTGGGTTATAATACATACTAATTATTATTAATATTATAATATTATGTATAATTAATTTTAAAATATATTTCTTTATATCATCATATATTATTTTTATTTACATTTGATACACATAATAAATTTATTTATTAATTATCCCTTCATCTATATGGTACTTTCAAGGTTTACATCATAATCTTATTTTATTCAGAATTGTTTAAACTTGAATTTCCATTAGAGGGACTTATTTGATCATTATTTACCAAACCAATTAATTTTATTATCTTATGGTTATTCATGAACTTTTCAAGTAATAGTACCCTTGTTATACTATTTGGTATGAAAAATGTTTTATAAAATGTTTTTAAGAGAAGATGACATCATTTTTCTCTTTAGTTGGTGAATCCATTTTCTTCTAAAAACCATGTTTTAATAAAAAATTCAAAAATGTTTTCATCCTTTACAAATTGAATTATTAGTTAATTTTTTACCCATTTTTTATTTGAAAAATTATTTCAATGGAATATTCTTTTCTATTTTGGAATAATGAATTTTTCTAACTTTTTTTTAAACAGAATGTTCATTTTTAAATGTATGACATATACTGATTTACCTACTGATTATTGTTTGAATATTCAGTTGAAATTTTAAATTTTAAATTTCTAATGTTTTATATTTTTTAAAATTCAGTATAAAATATTTTAGAAATGTTTTTAGAAATAAAAATGACATTTTCACTAATAATGTTTTTACAATATTTTTTTATAATATTTTTAATAACCAATGTAAATAACCCTTTGATTTACTCTACTTGGAATATGATATATTTTTACCATCCTTATTCTTATTTTGGATGGTTTAGGGTTTATTTGTATAAGTATAGTATTGAAATTCAATTCCTTGATTCTATAATTAGTCCACATGAAAATTTGAATTTTTTATGATCATTAGACTATGAATTTTCCATAATTATCTATATCATTTATCGTGGATATTTTTATTTCATAAGAATAATATAATTTCTACAAATAGTGTTTAATTTGTTAGTAATTTTATTTTATAGAGAAATATTAATAAATCTAAATCATTTATTCAATATGGATTTTTGATAAGGCATATTTTATATTCGATATGTGGAATGATTTATACATATAGTGATGGGTGGGGATGAATGTTATATATCAACTTGAAGCATCAGCAGGTTCTCATGAGAGAAATTAATTGGGAAAATTAAAAAGGTTTCTACCTATAATTTTAAACAATATTTTTAAAGGTCTTGATGATATAGGTTTTCATGGGCCACAAACCAAACATCCAATAATTAATCATTTCCTTCATTTTGATTCAGTATTTATTATCTACTATATTTTAACTATGAAAAAGTCTGTGGGTTCATTTCAATATCTGTTTATTGATAAAATAGAAAGTGTTCTTAGTTTCATTCCTTGCAATATTGATTTTGTAACATCCCAGGTAAATAAAGAATAAATCATTTTCATTTTTATTAATATTTATGAATTAAACTTTAATTTTAGTTTAAATGGGTTTCTATGTTCGATAGCGTACCTGATACGCAACAAAGAGTTTCTTTGAAATCTTACGTTGCACACTAGTAATAAAATAATATTATTTTAAATGGTTGTTAACACGTAGTCGTTGTATTGGCGGGAATGAATAGAAATAACTAAAATATGATTATATGTATTTTTTTTAAAATGTTTCTACATTTATCCAATAAAAGATAAAGGCTTAAAATACGAAAAGAATTCAATTTTAGGCATATATACTCTAACATTCACAAAAGGTCAACGTATCGCCTTTTGAAGGCGAACCGTCTATAAATATAGTTTTGGTCACTCTTATACATTCTATTGGACCAAATAAAATTCTTCTTTAGAATCAGGACATCAAAATTTACTTTGTGTAAATTTTTGGTATTTTTCTGATAAAGTTCATTTTTTAATGAATAGTGAAAATGTTGTATTTTAATTCAAAACATTTTTTTAATCTAATTTATTTACATGATTATATTATCATTTAATAGTTTTTAAAGTGTAATTAGAATATATTTTTACTATTTAATCCAATAGTGGTCATTGGAATTAATTTCACTTTGAAATTGGACTTAAACTAGTGTCAATCTTTTGATACTTATTGTTTCATAAAAACACGCTATTTGCTCTGATAACGAGAATTAATTATTAAATTAATTAATTTAACTTATATGTTTTGAATTTTTTAAAATAGACTTAATTTTTGAATTCATAATATCAAATATAGCTTAGGGTGAAGTTTTGGTATTTTTCTGAAAAACATCAATTTTTGATGAATAGTGAAACCACTAAGTGGTACTTATAAAAACTGATTTTCCATTTAAATGAAATTTTACCACTTTTGTGTTTTGAATTTCAAAAATCTGACATAAATGGTTGTCATTAAGAAGTAAAATGTGGTTCAATGGGATTAAATAATTTTTTGGTGAATAGTAACTTTTATGTTTGTTAATCGCAATTAGAGGTAATTGGTGTAGTTTAAGGTAAAAATAATGTTTTAATAATATGAAATGAACTTGAAACATGTCCTAGACTTATTGGATGTGTCATATCCTACCATGAAAATCCATGGGTCAACTTGGGGACCCCATGGAACCACTTTGGTAGGAAAATGACATTAATATCTTTTTATTTAAAGTTAAAATAAAAATGTCACAAACATGAGTTTTTTTACTAAAACAATTTTTAAATGGGGGTATACAAGTCACATATTTGACTATAAATATTCATTATAAAGATAAAACGATTTCCTACATCATGATAGTTTTTTTATAATTTTTGTACATTAAATAAATTAAATTATTTATGACACCATGATGATGTAGCGATTACCTCATAATTTAACGATTTAAATAAAATGAAAAGATAATGTAAAATATAAGCTCTACACTTATCAAAAACCTATTGGATGGGTATATTTAGAACCCTTATCACCTTAGCCTATAATTATATCAATTTGGGACCTTTTAAATCCGAAACTCATTTTAAAATAAAGTAACATTTCTTTACTTTCCAAGAGTGCCCATCATCTCCTCTTATAAAAGTCCCCCACCTCTACCACCTTACCCACACTTCCAAAGCCTTTGGCTCAGCCAACCCCTGTCCATTTTGTCTCTCCACATCCCTTATTTACTCCTAGAAGCCTCACTTTGGGCATAAGTCTTCCCAAGGAAGCATTTGAGCTCAAATCTAAGAGAGTTACCCGATTTTAAGGTAATGTCTTCACTTGTGTTCTTTTGTTTTATTTTGCTTATCCAACCCCCTAAACTCTTTTTTTTCATTTCTTTTGTAAAAACACCAGTATCATAAATATAATAGGATGTTGTTATAATAATAATTCGAGCTACACTTACACACACCTACACCTAATGGATAAAGAACATACTGTTTCTGTGGTTGGAGAATTTCTGCCTCACGAAACGATGATTGTTCAATCTTCTTTTAACACCTTTAATGGTAGCCATTAATATGTCACTCTATTTATATATGATACATATTATGTTTATGTTTTCCTTATTCTTCTGTATTTTTCATTTGTTTTATACCTTTATGGATTCCATTATAGGTATACGCAATATCTTCATTTTAGGAAGTGCGGACTACCGCCCCCTCAAAGTGATTTGATTCATTAATGCCATATGTGGGATGTATAAAGGATAGATTTAAAGTTATTATATATGATGTTATACTGGAATTATAATATACCTTTATATAATTATTATATCATTCCATTAAAGTATGATATAGAAATGAAAGTATCGTTCATGCATACGTACGGCTTACCGTCTCCATGAACGGTGCATTTCATTTCTTATCCTCAAATGTAATGTACTATTATAAGTACATATACATAATGGATATATATGATGTATTTTACATCTAAATGATTAATATAATTCTGGAATTAAAATATACATATCTCTCATTTAGTTTTAATTCCATTAATATGACATAGAAATGAAAGTAGCGTTCATGCGTACGTACGGATTACCGTCTCCATGAACGGTGCATTTCATTTATTACCTCTAAATGATTATGTAATGTTATAAATACTTGTATATGCTGGATATATATGATATATATGATATCCAAATCATTAATATCATTCTGGATATAATGAATATTTGACCACACGAACAACATGTAATTGTAAGAAGTCCACTTTCGACATAAGAAGCAAATATCGACAAAACAAACATTATTAACATAAATGATTACATAATGTTTATAACATGGAAATAAGTGTTATAAAAGGAATAATGAACTTGAAAAAGGTTCTTAATCGAGTATAAATTAACTCAAGTTTATTATTCAGGACATTAAAGAACGATCGAGTCAAGTCGGACCCGAGGTAAGGGACTTCATCTCAATCTCCTTTCATTGAGGCATACTTCGTTTTATACACAACATTATTTTATACGGTGTATAAACCCCTTTGACTTTTACTTTTATACAAAAGGAATATTTTTCTATGAATCGTTTTACTCAATGATAAAAAGGAATGTTTCTTTTAACGTACGCGGTGACAACGACCTTTTCTGCCGCCGCAAGTATTATTTGGTCTTTGGCTTCCTCAAAAAGCCGTAATGTTTTTAAAATGAAATAAACACCATATACTCTTTTATTTATTTTGGTATTGAAAATGGTATTTATAATGGATTTGTTATGTCAGTATATTTATGTGATATATTGTGATCAAAGTGTGGATATTTTTTCTTTCCATTATATTTGTTTTATGTCTTATGATTTTATAATGGTACTTGGACATTTGATGGGTGATTTCGTGATAAACCATATGAAGGGTGGTGACGTGAATACCAGGATGGGTGGTTACGTTATAACCTCCAATGCATTGGGTATGGAAGTCGGCCGTATGGCTATTCCATTAAGTGATATGTGTGGAATTTGACCGTATGGTTATTCCATTTAAGTATGTTTATGTCCCAAGTTACCTTTATATGTTATGTGATCTTTATATGGGTTTTATGGTAATCTTTTGGTTACAAAGGGGTAAGTAATGATATTTTTTTAGTGAAGTGTTTTTACTTCTTCATAAAGGTTAAAAGTATTACTTTGATAAATTATACAGGGTTTACTTGTTGTTTTGATAAAATAACAGTTTTCATTCTTTTTGTATACCTTACTGAGCTTTTTATGCTCACCCCAAGTTTTTTTGAAATGTTTTTCACAGGACTTAATGTGGAATAAGATCAAGGATGGGATCAAGGGAAATTCATGCTATCTAAAACATGGAACTAGACATGTTTCTTTTTAAGAGTTTTTATTTTATGGAAACTTAGTAGAAGTGTCTACTTTGTAATGGTTTGAGATGTAATATTTATGATTTAATTCTCTAAAACTCTAAACCTGAAAATATCCTCAATGTAAATTGTTCATATAATTCAATATTAAGTAAGGTTTAAGGTTGGGGCCTTATAGTTGGTATCAGATGTCGGTTTAGAAAACTTTAGGAGTTAGAAAATTGTTGAATTATAAATTAATTTATGGTATGACTGAAATTATATAGCATTTAAAGATTACCATATTGATTCGCCTAATATATTTATGTGTTAAGAATGGTTTTTCATAGAGGAAACAAAACAGCTTTTCTGAGAAGGCATACAGAGGGAAATGACCTTTCAAATCAGTTTCCTGAGATGGTCAGAATCAGAACTAACCAGTTTGTTGCAGTGATGGCTCAGTTGACTCAGGTGAAAAATGTTGGTTGTTTCTATTGATGATATTTTGGTGTTTTCTAAAAGTAAAGAGGAGCATGAAAGACATTTAAGGGTTATTTTTTAAACCTTAAAAGAAAATAAATTGTATGGGAAATTTCAGCAAGTGTGAGTTTTAGTTGCAACAAATTTCTTTCCTTGGTCATATTGTTTATGAAGATGGGATAATTGTTGATCCTGCTAAAAAAAGTTGTTGAAGAATGGCCAAGACCCACAAATGTTACCGAGATCCGTAGTTTCCTTGGTTTGGCAGGTTACTACCAAAGTTTTGTTGAAAATTTTTCACATTTATCTATTCCAATGACTAAGCTAACTCGGAAGGGTGTTAAGTTTATCTGGACAAAAGAATGTGATGATTGTTTTCAAGAGTTGAAAAGAAGATTGGTGAATGCTCCAGTTTTGGCACTTTCTTCCAGGAATGGTGAGTTTTTTATATACAGTTATGCTTTGTTGAAGGGACTTGGTTGTGTCCTTATTCATAATGATCAGGTAATTGCATATGCTTCACGTCAGTTGAAAACTTATGAGGTAAATTACCCTACACATGACTTGGAATTAGCTACAGTTGTTTTTTCTCTAAAAATTTGGAGGCATCATTTATATGGAGTAAAGTGTGAAATATATACCGATCACAAAAGTTTAAAGTATATATTCACTCAGAAATAATTGAACATGAGACAGAGGAGATGGCTATAATTAATCAAGGATTATTATTGTACAATTCATTACCATCTGGGAAAATCAAATAAAGTGGTTGATTCTTTGAGTCGAAAAAGTAATGCTTCATTAACCATGCTATGTTTGGAACGAGATCCTTTGGTTTTGGATTTGATGAAATTTGTCATAGAAGTTGTTGGTGTAGGATGGCCTTCTATTTTGTTTCAAGTTTCAGTGAAATATTCTCTATCAGACAGAATTAAGCAAGCACAGAAGCAAGACACCGAGTTGTAGGAAAAGGTAGAGCTAGTTCAGAAGGGTAAGTTGCCTGAATTCAACATTGATAATGATTGTGTTTTGAGATTTGGGAAGATATTGTGTGTGCCTTTTGATTCACAGTTGAAGAGAGAGTTGTTATGTGAAGCTCATAGTTATCCGTTTTTAGTTCATCCTGGTTGTACTAAGATGTATAGAGATTTGTGAGATTATTACTGGTGGGATGTAATGAAAAGGGATATTGCTGATTTTACTGTGAAGTGTTTGACTTGTCAGCAGGTTAAAGCAGAGCGGCAGTTACCGAAAGGGATGTTTCAGCCTTTACCAGTGCTAGAGTGCAAATGGGAAAATATATGCATGGATTTTTTTGTGGGATTAAAGAAGACATCTTGAGGTAATAATGTAATCTGGGTTATTGTTGATCGCTTGACTAAATCTGCTCATTTCCTTGCTATACGAGATAATTTTTCCCTAGATCAACTTTCTCGGTTGTATCATAAAGAGATATTCAGGTTACATGGAGTTCCCCTCTCCATTGTGTCTGATCGTGATCCCAGGTTTACTTCTAACTTTTGGAAGGGCCTTCAGAAGTCGTTGGGTACTGAATTAAATTTTAGTACATCATTTCATCCGCAATCAGATGGGCAGTCAGAACCAACAATTCAGACCTTGGAGGATATGCTACGAGCTTTCTCTATGGATTATCAGGTAAGTTGAGACCAACATATTTCTTTGTTTGATTTTTCTTATAATAACAGTTTTCATTCCAGTATACAGATGGAACCATTTGAGGCATTATATGGGAAATGGTGCCGAACTCCAGCTTTTTGGGAAGAAGTGGGTGAAAGGAAGCTGATGGGACCAAAATTGGTAGAAGAGATGGCAGGAAAAGTTCAGTTGATTCAGAAACACATGAGAACAACTCGGAGTAGACAGAAAAGTTATGCGGATAACTGGAGGAATGATCTATCTTTAGAGGTAGGTGATCATGTTTTTCTCGAAGTTTCACCATGGAAAAGTGTGATGCGATTTGGTAATAAAGGAAAGCTAAGTCCAAGGTTCATTGGACCATATGAAATTCTGGAGAGAGTTGGATCAGTTGCATACCGAGTGGATTTACCTCCGATTTTATCTCAGGTACACAATGTTTTTCATGTTTCGATGTTGAGAAAGTATATGCCAGATTCATCTCATGTTTTGAGCCCAGAGGTAGTTCAGTTGGAAGAGAATCTCTCTAATGAATAACAACCAGTCCAGATTCTTGATCGAAGAGAGCAAGTGTTGCGAAATAAGGTAATTCACCAGGTAAAGGTTTTGTTGAAAAACTATATGGTTGAAGAGGCAACATGGGAATCTGAAAATGCTATGAGGGATAAATACCCCCAATTATTTTGATAAGTGAATAAAATTGCGAGGATGCAATTCCCAAAAGGGGGGAAGGATGTAACATCCTAGGTAAATAAAGAATAAATCATTTTCATTTATATTAATATTTATGAATTAAATATTAATTTTACTTTAAAGGGGTTGCTATGTTCGATAGCGTACCCGATATGCAACAAAGAGTTTCTTTGAAATCTTACGTTGCACGCTAGTAATAAAATAATATTATTTTAAATGGTTGTTAACAAGTAGCCATTGTATTGGCGATAATGAATAGAAATAACTACAATATGATTATATATGTTATTTTTAAATGTTTCTACATTTATCCAATAAAAGTAAAAGGCTTAAAATACGAAAAGAATTCAATTTTAGGCATATATACTCTAACATTCAAAAAAGGTCAACTTATCACCTTTTGAAGGTGAATCGTCTATAAATATAGTTTTGGTCACTCTTATACATTCTATTAGACCAAATAAAATTATTCTTTATAATCGGGACATCAAAATTTACTTTGTGTAAATTTTTGATATTTTTCCGATAAAGTTCATTTTTAAATGAATAGTGAAAAATGTTATATTTTAATTCAAAACCTCTTTTTAATCTAATTTATTTAAATGATTAGATTATATTTGAATTGGTTTTAAAGTGAAATTAGAATTTATTTTTACCATTTAATCCAATAGTGGTTGTTGGAATTAATTTCACTTTGAAATTGGACTTAAACTAGTGCCAATCTTTTTATACTTATTGTTTCATAAAAACACACTATTTGCTCTAACAGGGGGAATTAATTATTAAATTAATTAATTTAACTTATATGTTTTGAATTTTGTAAAATAGAATTCATTTTTTAATTCAGAATATCAAATATATCTTAGGGTTAAGTTTTGGTATTTTTCTAAAAAACTTCAATTTTTGATGAATAGTGAAACCACTAAGTGGTACTTATAAAAACTGATTTTCCGTTTAAATGAAATTTTACAACTTCTGTGTTTTAAATTTAAAAAATCTGACATACATGGTTGTCATTAAGAAGTAAAATGTGGTTCAATGGGATTAAAATAATTTTTTGGTGAATAGTAACTTTTATATTTATTAATCGCGATTAGAGGTAATTAGTGTAGTTTAAGGTAAAAATAATGTTTTAATAATATGAAATGAACTTGAAACATGTCCTACCCTTATTGTATGTGTCATGTCCGACCAATAAAATCCATGGGTCAACTTGGGGACCCCATGGAGCCACTTTGGTAGGAAAATGACATTAATATCTTTTTATTTAAAGTTAAAATAAAAATGTCACAAACATGAGTTGTTTTACTAAAACAATTTTTAAATGGGGATATAAAAGTCATATTTTTTAATATAAATATTCATTATAAAGATAAAAAGTTTTACTACATCATTATATTTTTTTATAATTTTTAAA
Source organism: Viscum album (assembly GCA_963277665.1). NCBI lineage: Eukaryota > Viridiplantae > Streptophyta > Magnoliopsida > Santalales > Viscaceae > Viscum > Viscum album. The sequence goes on along the minus strand of OY728128.1, from coordinate 1,739,508,188 downwards.
AATTAAATAAATTAAATTATTTATGACACTATGATGATGCAGCGATTACCTCATTATTTAACAATTGAAATAAAATGAAAAGATAATGTAAAATCTAAGACCTAAACTTGTCAAAAACCTATTAGATGGGTATATTTCGAACCCTTATCACATTATCCTCGAATTATATCAATGTGGTACCTTTTAATTCCTAAAATCATTTTAAAATAAAGTAACATTTCTTTACTTTCCAAGAGTTCCCCTCCTCTCCTCTTATAAAAGGCCCTCACCTCTAACACCTTAACCACACTTCCAAAGCCTTTGGATCGGCCAAACCCTATCCATTTTATCTCTCCACATCCCTATCTTACTCCTAGAAGCCTCACTTTGGGCATATGTCTTCCCAAGGAAAACTTTGAGCTCAAATCTAAGAGAGTTACCCGATTTTAAGGTAATGTCTTCAGTTGTATTCTTTTGTTTTATTTTGCTACTCCAACCCCCTAAACTCTTTTTTTTCATTTCTTTTGTAACAACACCAGTATCCTCAATATACTAGGATGTTGTTATAAGAATAATTCAAGCTACAATTACACACACCTACATCTAATGGTTAAAGAACATACTGTTTCTGTGGTTGGCGAATTTCTACCTCACGAAACAATGATTGTTCAATATTCTTTTAACACCTTTAATGGTAGCCATTAAGATGTCACTCTATTTATATATGATATATATTATGTTTATGTTTTCATTATGCTTCTGTATTTTTCATTTGTGGTATACCTTTATAGCTTCCATTATAGGTATACGCGATATCTTCATTTTAGGAAGTGCGGACTACCTTTCCCTCAAAGTGATTTGATTCGTTAATGCCATATGTGGGATGTATAAAGGATGGATTTAAAGTTATTATATATGAATTTATACTGGAATTATAATATACCTTTATATCATTATTATTTCATTCCATTAAAGTATGAGATATAAATGAAAGTAGCGTTCATGAGTACGTACGGCTTACCGTCTCCATGAACGGTGCATTTCATTTCTTATCCCCAAATGTAATGTACTATTATAAGTACATATACATAATGGATATATATGATGTATGTTACATCTAAATGATTAATATAATTCTGGAATTAAGATATACATATCTCTCATTTAGTTTTAATTCCATTAATATGACATAGAAATAAAAGTAGTGTTCATGCGTACGTACAGCTTACCGTCTCCATGAACGGTGCATTTCATTTCTTACCTCTAAATGATTATGTAATATTATAAATACATGTATATGCTGGATATATATGATATATATGATATCCAAATCATGAATATCATTCTAGATATAATGAATATTTGACCACACGAACAACATGTAATTGTAAGAAGTCCACTTTCGACTTAAGAACCAAATATCGACAAAACAAACATTATTAACATAAATGATTACATAATGTTTATAAAATGGCAATAAGTGATATAAAAGGAATAATGAAATATAAAAGGTTCTTAAGAAAGTATAAATTAACTCAAGTTTATTATTCAGGACGTTAAATAATGATCGAGTCAAGTCGGACCCAAGGTAAGGGACTTCGTCTCAATCTCCTTTCATTGGGGCATACTTAGTTTTATACACAACATTCTTTTATACGGTGTATAAAACCCTTTGACTTTTACTTTTATACAAAAGGAATTTTTTTCTATGAATCGTTTTACTAAACGACAAAAAGGAATGTTTCTTTTAATGTATGCGGTGACAACGACCTTTTCTGCCGCCGTGAGTATTATTTGGTCTTTGGCTTCCTCAACAAGCCATAATGTTTTTAAAATGAAATAAATACCATATACTCTTTTATGTATTTTGGTATTGAAAATGGTTTTTATAATGGATTTATTATGTCAACATATTTATGTGATATATTTCCATCAAAGTGTGGAAATTTTTTCTTTCCATTATATTTGTTTTATGTCTTATAATTTTATAATGGTACTTGTACATTTGACGGGTGGTTACGTGATAAACCATATGACGGGTGGTGCCGTGAATACCAGGACGGGTGGTTACGTTATAACCTCCAATGCATTGGGTATGGAAGTCGGCTGTATGGCTATTCCATTAAGTGATATGTGTGGAGACCGACCGTATGGTTATTCCATTTAAGTATGTTTATGTCCCAAGTTACCTTTATATGTTATGTGATATTTATATGGGTTTTATGGTAATATTTTGGTTACAAAAGGGTAAGTAATGATCTTTTTTTCAGTGGAGTTTTTACTTCTTCATAAATGTGAAAAGTATTACTTTGATAAAGTATACATGGTTTACTTGTTGTTTTGATAAACTAACAGTTTTCATTCTTTGTGTATCCCTTACTGAGCCTTTTATGCTCACCCCAAGTTTTTTTGAAATGTTTTTCACAGGACTTAATGTGGAATAGGGTCAAGGATGGGATCAAGGGAAATTCATGCTATCTAAAACATGGAACTAGACATGTTTCTTTTTAAGAGTTTTTATTTTATGGAAACTTAGTAGAAGTGTATACTTTGTAATATTTTGATATGTAATAGTTATAATCTAATTCTCTAAAACTCTAAACCTGAAAAGATCCTCAATGTGAATTTTTCATTTAATTCAATATTAAGTAAGGTTTAAGGCTGGGGCCTTATAGATTTAAACATTTCTAGTTATTTTAATGGAATGTGTTTCTAGTTATTTAACTCTATATATTGTTTACATACTTTTATATCTTTTTATTTATTTCATGGCATGTGTCTTCAATTTTCACCTTTTCTATATTCACTATTCATACTAATTCATTATTTATTCCAATATATTTTACCCTTACTCAACATTTTATGTCACCATTTTTAGGTTTTAATTCCATAGAAATCCATGAAGTATACTAAAAAAGACATTTAAGGATACACTAAATGGAATAAAGTTATTATCCTTGAAAGAAAAAAAATATGTTTTTTAGTGTATTAATTTGTAATATAAGACACATGTATATTTCTGGTTTACCAAGAGTACAAAACTCTTAATTTATTTAGGATTTAATTCATTATAATCATTCAAGTTTAATGGTACTAGACATTGGATATGGTCATTATGGGGTCAGGTATAAAGAAAAATCATTAAGAATAATTTATTCCAGTGTTTTTTAATTAGAATTCACAATCTTCGACCATTTCATTTTATATTTTGAGTGAATTAGGAAAATATCTTACAATGTAAACCCATACATTATAATTGGATACTTTTCTAAATAGCGCATTTTTTCATCAAAGGAATTCCTTTTAAAATAAAACCTGATTTCTTATCAAGACACATAATAAAATCATTCATCATTACATATTCTACTCCCAGAAATTTTATTACTAAAAATAGTCCTTTAAAAAGATCATATTGTTAATTAAAATAATCAATTATGTGTATCCACTGAAAATTGACATAAAAAGTGGAAATCAAACATTATATAGTCAAAATTATTTTCACCCACAACATTACCATCACATAATTTATGAAAAATATGTTTAACCCAATGAAGGAATATTGAGATACAAAATCCTTTAAAAACACCCATTTCATAAAAAACTAGAAAATGGAAAAGGGGGTTTCATATTTTTATGAAAAATATGAATTCATATAGTGGAATATAACTAAAAAATGTTCATGGTAGTAGTGAATTATTTGTCTTCATATATGTTAAAAACAAACATTTCTTTTATTATTTGAAAAGAATGTAAAATATACCATATAGGAAACATAATAAGTAAACTATAGTAAAAAATTTAATGAAATTCAAAACAGAAATTGTGTTTTCTTTATAATAATTTTATATCTATATAAATAAATATGTAACATATTATCATGAATACTAACATGGATAAAAATATTTCATAATTAAGTATTTAAACATTCCAGATGAATCATACAACATTGAACATTTAAATAATAATATCCATGAAATTATACATTTATAAAATTATTAAATAGAAATATTTCATATAAAATATGGATTATAAATTTCATAAACCATATAAAGAATAAGGGGGAATATCATCATGAAATGTATCAATGAAAGGAGATTGAGATAAAATCCATTACTTTGATTCCAACTCATCATGAACATTACTTATATTACTGAATAATAAACATAGGATAATTATTTACATTATTTAAATAATTTTAAAAGTTCTAAATTCTTTTTTATCACATTTTACTATGATATAATATTAACTTAATTTTTTGAGTTCAGGTCGGTTTTTATGATGATATTCTTTACATCAGTCCAAAATGAATTTGTTAAGTAGAATATAGTAAAAGTGGTTATTATTCCATAATGTACCAAATAATATTAATGAAATAATAATAATATATATAAATATATAATACTTTCAAACTCATTCATTAAATATGGTGATGAAAAATTGACTACGTTAAAATCATGAAGACATTAAGTCGTACATACGCATGAGTACCATTTGTTGTTTTTTAAAATCATTATGGAAAGAAGGTAAGTATTATTTTATCTTTAATAATGACCATAAAATCATTAATATCATATTAATAATTTAAATATTCTCATATATATCATTCAAGTTATGTGGTGATGGAAAACGAATCACATAGTTTCATGTTGGTGATAGTTCACAAGTACGCACGAACGACGTTATCATTTTTATGTGCATGGAATGGTAAGAATGTAAATGATATATTATATTATTATAAAGGTAAATATGTAAATAATATAATATATAATCATTAATTCTGTAATTATAACCATTCAAGAGAGAAGGTGATGAAGAATGAATTATATTGATTCCTGGGGGTGATAGTTCACATGTACGCATGAACGAATAATTATTTTTCCATTTGATGTAAAAGGAGATTGATATAGGTGATGATATTAAAATAATAAAATATTAGTATATTTTCTATACTAGATATATTATTTCATCATGCTTGAATAATATTTTAAGGAAGTGGCATATGAAATTAAACAATAATACTTAATTGAAAATGATACATTTTCTTCAGACAATCTCCTTTCATTAACACCTTATCACCTATAAAGAGGATTTTCTGCCTAAGGTAAGAGCTCAATAATGTGTTTATGGAATATAGGATGGTATTTGTGTAGATATTGGCTGAATAAAATGGTTTTTTATGTGTGAAAAAATGAGAATAACGACTACCCTTTTATAGAAGAGGGTAGGGGCACTCTTGGAAATCATCAAAATATTAAATTAAGTTTTTATTCCAAATGGCTCCCAATTATTAATTTAGAATATATAATTATTTATAGAATAAATATTTTCATAAAAAAAATATAGCTGCTTTTACTATTTTATAAGACTTTTCATTTTGTTTTAACACTTATTAATTCCTATAGTGATATCATGTAGTTTACACTTTGAGGGTTAATACAATTACAATAAAATGAAAAAAGTCACAAACATCATTCATTAATGAATTTTTTAGAATTTATCCAATTATTTAGAATAATTTTATATTTTATCCAGTTTTATGTCATTTAATAAAATATTTTTTATTTCAAAATATCAATAATATCAATTTTAACACCATCCGTTATTTTCCTATTTAAAAATATCAAAACAAAATGATATCATATAAAAACCCTATAAAACCATACCTACTAAGTTAAATACATCCAAAAAAATTGTATGGAATAAATTATTTCAATTTTAATTCATTCTAATCTTATTAATATCAGTTATTTGATTCTTCTATTAATTAAACAATTACAACATCATCATTGTATCCCCATTTTAATTAATTATTTATTTAAAAAAATTTATAAATTAATTACCATGATGTATATAATAATATTAGATTGTAAAAGACTATTTATAGTTGAAATTATCTCTTATATAACCCAAAATAAAAATATTTCTCTTGTTAAGTACCAAAAAAATAAAACATTGACTTTCTATTGAATATAATATTATAAAGGTTATATTATCTTCCAAAAGGCCATAAACGGTCACATAACCTATTTTTTAATGCTCATGGATGGAAATAATCATTCCACAAAATGAGGACTGGTGTTATGTAATTTTATAATATATATAATATTATTTTTACCCATAATTACCTGAATTTTCTTTAATTATGGTAATAAAAAAACTACATATACTATTCATAATTTCAAAAAATAAAAGGAACCTATTTAAAAAAATTTGAACCATTGATTCATAATATAAAATCCAACTTTAATTATATAAAATACATATTTTTTTTAAATAATCTAAAATTAATACCATTGATGGATCATGAAAATGTGTTTTTTAAAAGTAAAGACCATCAAAAGATTAAAATGGTTATATATCCAATTTCAAAATTAAATTGATTACAGTGAACTAAATTTCATTAATTGATAAAAAATAATCTAATTTCACTTCAAAACCAATTAAATATATAAATTTACACTATAAATTATTTATTAGAAAAAGCTATTTTTTAATTACAATTGAGTATTTTTTATCTATTTATCAAAACATGGATCTTGTCAGAAAATTACCAAAAAAGAAACCAAAATAAATTTTGATAATCCAATTTCATATAAGAATTTTATTTTTTCTACTAAAATTTATAAATTGAAAAAATTTATTTAAAATATGTGTGCCATCAATAGGCGGCAAAAAATCCTTTTTAGAAAAATACTTTTTTTATCCGTAAAATTAAATTTTTTATTATATCATGTTTTGAAAACATATAAAATCAATTTTAAAAATTAGATTGAATAAAGTATAAAAATATATAATTAATTGAATCCAGTAAGATTTATTTTATTATTTTATAAATGAACCTATCTATATTTAAACAGTTTTTTATAAAATAATTACCTTTTATTTAAAAGGGGTTTTACATTCATTTACAATAATTTTTCATCAAATAAATAGTTATATATAAATGTGTAAAAAATATTTTTAATATTCAGTTGACATGTTTCATATCAAAAATTCCAACGATAAGGTTATTACCATAACATTAAAATAATAATATTTACATGTTCTCTTAAGATCAATGTAGTGAATCATGTACGCTATCATACATAATTTTCCTTTTTTTAAATACCATGATGAAACATTCTCACCATTTAAAAAATTATTTCTTAACAATATGAACATGTAATCTAAAACTATAGGATTTAATTTTCAAAACACCTTTATAATTATTCAAAATTTGAAAAAATATTTATAAAAATTCAACTTTAAAAGAATAAAAGTGATGTACGAAGGTCACCATAGATAACACGTAATCGGGTTCCACACATAGGAATTTTAAAAACTCACATTTCCCTATGGGGACTCTATAATGGTTTGGAAATATGATCTTCCCATTGGAATCAATATTAAAAAGTACTGTAATATGATTCTAGAGGCTTTGGAGTGAAGCTTTATTATCATTTAAAACTCCCTCTAAAACATTTCTATATTCCATTGAATATATTTTATATCATACAAAGGAAAGATATCCTTTTAAATGACCATGTGCAGTTATCTCACACTCCTTGTGAGGGGAAAATGAATCATATTTTCTTTCTTTTAGGGATAATTAGATCGGTCATCTTACCTTATTTTCCAGTTTGGGATCTTTTCCCCTCGAATGTGCTGGAAATTGATGAGAAGATGCTCTCATTTTACACATTATTCACCCATTATTCTGTTAAAATATTATCGAGTCTTCTTTAGACTCTATAAAATAAATAAATAAATTATATATTTTCTCTATGGAGAGTGATTGATAAAATGGTCTTTATAATGTTAACAATCACAAAACCATCAATCTGTGATCAGTTTGAAGGTGATATATTTATTTATAAGAAAAGTAAATGGATAATGATATTTTTAAGATCCTTCTCATAGTGTTAAGGAATTATATCTGAATTTAGATTAGAACATTAGTAAATATACATATATAACATATATAGATTCATCCTTTAATAAATTTCCACCATAAACTCATTGTTTTATCCAAATTATGAGTATTCAAGGTGAAATTTTTATTCCTAGAGAACTATAATTATCTTATATTGAATCACATATTCAAAGAATATTAACTGTATATTTTTCAAGTAAATATAAATTAACTAAAACAAAAATGGTTAAGTATAAGATAAAAAACTTTTCAAAAACAATAAACTACTATATGATGAAAAACAATTTGAATCTCTGAAATTCAATAGGGACAGTAAAAGTTTAACATTGACCTTTCAAGAAATAAATGTCCACAAAATTACTCAAAATAATCAAAACTAATATTGAAACACAACATTCAGTTGTATTTGATAATATATACTTCCTAGACAAAAATTAATAATTATCACCAAATAACATCAATTACTCCACAAGTCTAATACCAAAAGGTAATTTCCCTAGAATGATTCAATATATGGTAACCATTTCCATAAATAATGTAAATCACCATAATACCATTGTAAATTGATAGTTTCTTCCAAAATATAATGCATCCTTTATTCCTCAAATAAAATATCATAATGTTCTATTTACCTTTGTCATATTTGATTCCCAAAATAGATAACGTCTTCCAAAATAACATTAATCACATAATATCAAAATCCTTTTTTCAATATAACATAGAATATTTTCCCAAAATCAATATATTATTATACCATCAAATCATTTATCTTAATAGAAAGAACTATACTAATATGAGACATCATGGAGGCTAGTGGTAGGGGATGAATCCTTTTCACCCTTCGGTTGTGGGATCGATTCTTCCAGCCTTTCTGAAGGTAAAGAGTTATCACCCATCCTATGAGTTTCCCTTTTTTTATATAATATAAGTTTTATAACATTCTAAAAATTAAATAATGTCTTGAAAAATAACCATAACAAGTATTAAACTCAAAGTTTATCTCATACCACTCATTTTTTCACCCCAAAAAGTAGTAACTGAAAATCACCACAAAAAAAGGATGTCTCCAAAAATACCATTTATCACCATAAAATTTCATAACTAGATTCCACAAAATGGTTTTTTAAAAACTAATCTTATGATAATTTTGAAAATTATAAACTAATGATGATATCCCTATGTCTTAAAAGAATATCTTAATCTCCAATGTGTTTTAAAGAATCTTCTGATACCAGCTTTAAGGAATCAACCTAAAATATAACTTATTCAAGTGATTTTGAACTAGAATTCTCAACTGAATATATTTTAAATTTAGAGTTTTAGATAATTAGGAAAATATCTTAAAAATTAAACACATAAAATATTTGTGTACACTTATTCTCAGTATCTATTCTTCCACCTATGGGAACCCCTTTAAAATAAAACGTGATTAATTTTTAAGACACAACATCAAATCATTAATCATGACATCTTATTTTACATTACCAATATTAAGACATGTGAAAAACATTTTAAAACATGGGATGAGTACAAAAATATTAGAAAGGTACATAAAAAATGAATGAAATTATTAGTCCATGAATTTTAATGAACTCATGAAATCATTTTCAAAAATCATTACTTTTCACCCCTAAAACATAATCTCTTTAGCTTACATTATGAAAAAATAATCTTATTATAAAAAAAATAGTAAAATAAATCATAAAGTAATCATTTTGAATCAAATCTATATCACACTTTCATATAAATAGTTGTAGAACCCACAGTTTCAAGTAAGTAACTATTTAATTATGATCTTCATGTATATAAATTTTATGGGTGATGTTTGGGGGAGTTTGTAGAACTTTTAAAGTGTTCTTGGGATTTTATATAAATGCACGAGTATGGAATGGTTTGTGGAAACCATACAAAACATACAGGAAACCATGCACAGTGTGACATGGACAAAGCCGAAGGATTATGGGTGATTCATGGTTTTTCCAACCCGTGCGACTACCGAGTATAAACCATGATATTTGAAGTATGGATTTGATCTCTTTGATATAGTGGCTTCTTCACGGTTGGTTCATGGTTTATCGAACATGTGAGGAAATTGTGTGAGGTCCATCCTTAAGTAAGTGGCTAACATATAATTAGCATAAGGTTTTCTTAAACATGACACTAAACCCTTCACGGGTCAAAATTTTATCCTTATATTTTAGATCAAGAGTTTTTTTATCTCCCAATTCCTCATTTTTTTCCCAAAAACGTCCGTAACATAGGATTTTGGTCTCTCAATGTTTTTATAACCTATCCCCTTAGATTCATAAGTGATCTAGATTCATCTCGTTGTGCATTAAAGCTTGATTCTCATGGTATGTGATCGTTCTTGATCTTTTTTTTAGATTTATTAGATCAACTTATCTCCCCATATTGGTTTCATATATATACGACCGTTATAGATAGATATATGGTTATGGATGAAAAATATGTTTATATTTAGCCTTTTTGATTATATGGGAAGATATATAAGGTGGGTTTGTGGAGATTCAACCTGGTTTTGTGACATTTTTTGTGTTGTTTATCATTTTATCCAAAATTGTCAAGGTAAGTGGATTCAATATGAACTCATCTATCATAGAAATTCAAGGATTAGTTTCAAATTGATTTCATTGTTTTAAATTGATTTTTTATTGGCTATCAAATTGTTTTTGAAACCCTATTGAGAGATGGTTTGTGGGAATTTGTAAAATTGGTGCGTTTTTTAAAAGTTTTTTTGATGAAATTAATTTAAAATGATGATTTTAAATGGTTGTTGGTTTTTCTATATGGAAAATATATTTTATATAAAAATAATTATGTTTTTAAATGGCTTCATGACACTTTGATTTAACAAGGTTCGTCATGGTTTTTTGGCATGTTTTCATATTTATTGGGATGGATAAGTCTGTGAAGTACCCAAGTCAAAAGGTTGGGACAGATAAGGGTGTGAATTTCCCCCATCAATGTGGTCCACTAAGTTATGACTTACTGGAAGGATGACTCACCACTCATGAATATAGTAAGTTTCATGGATTTCATGCATGGCCTGATGTATGGTTTTGTGGAAAGGGATGGGTTATGCCAAAATGGAATGTTAAATGATTTAAATAACTATTTATGTACTTTCATTGGAAAATTTTTTACCTTTTTTGTGGTTATATTTTTATATAAATGGTATAGAATTTTTTTATATAAATTTTTTATATAAATTTTTCTAATATTTATTATTTTAGTGGAAAGAGTTTTAAGACATTGGGGAAACCCTACAGAGTTTTAGTACTCAATCCTAATTTAGAACATTGGTTATTTTGTAGATATCATCTATCAGGACATGGGAAAAGGTAATATATCACATGTCTTCAGCACTACTTTATGATTCATAGGTTGTTTAGTGAAGTTATATCATAGAGCTTATGAATCTTTGAGTCTTGTGGTTGACTTAGAGTGTTACTAGTTTTTCTTCCATTATTTACATTGAGGTTGTTTCCTTCCACTGTAGTACTCTTGGGTTGGAATTGATATAAATGAATGTATTAATTGTTCATTCATTTTTATCATGAATCATGTCATTTTTTATTTGGTTATAGTTTGATGGTTGGTTTTTTTCATATAAAAAAAATTTCCCCCATATGTTAATGAAGCCATTGGCGTCTTGGGGGGTGTCTCTTAAGTCTAAGTAATGTATCGCCGCCTACTCAAGATAATGAGAAGAGGAATGACATTAAAAATGGAATCAATTTTTTTTAGTAAAAAATTCATTGAGATAAATGGAATAAACATGTTCTTTTTAGGGTGGAAAAAGTAGTCATAAATTATTTCTTTCTTAGAGTGGAATTCCATTCTTCTCTACTCCATAGGTTGGGATCAAAGAAAGGAGCAGGACTGTCGGAACATGAAATGTAGTGAATAATAAGACATAGATATCCTTTTTATGCTGAATATTAAGTTACTAGTGAGTTGGGTATATATGTTTTTTGGAGACACTTATAGGATTTTGAAATCTCATTGTAAGGGTTTTAGTCAATGAGATTATCATTCCACACATTATAGGAAAGAATTTCCACTAGGGATACATATATAATTTTGAGTAATGATTTATGTTTTGTGAAAAAATTTATGATTTTTCAAAAAATAATGAGAATGTATTTTTAAATGAATGATTTTGAAAAAATCCTGATGAAGGTATCTTGAAAATGGTTTGATTTTAAAAATAAATGTTTAAAATATTTCAAAAATGGTAGAATGTGGAAAAGGATGACTTTGTGAATAAATGATTTTATAGTTGATGTTGTATAATTTGAATTAATACATCATTTAATATAGAGTGAGACTTATTATGTTTGTTGTTGTTTAGAAAATGGCACCCAACAGGCATCGTAGAAACCAATTATAAGAAGCTATGAAAAATGTGGATGCACCTGAGCCACAGCTAAACCAATATCTAGTTTGGGGTATCATACAAGAATTTAGAGTTGTGTTCATAGGGAATTGGAGGTATGAGATAAGGCTTGTGGATCATTTAGTCCACCTCAAGAAACAGAGTCTTCCCATATTCTAGGGTGATTTTGAATCAGAAAAGGTAGAAGTTTGGATAAACAAGATGAATTGTATCTTTGATTTCAACAGCACACCAATGAAGATGAAAGTAAACTGGTGACATATATATTTGATTATCTTTCATTCTAGTGGTGATATTTGGTGGTGAATGATAAATAAGAACAAGGACTTAGTTAAAAGTATTTTGAGTAATTTTTCAACAAAAATTTGTTTCCTCACATGTTCAATATTCTGAGAATAAAAAAATCATCCTAAAGAAGTAAAAACTATCTGTCGATGATTATGTGGATAAAATCATGAATTTAGTATTTTTTCCACCAAAGGTTGCAGCTAGTGAGCCCTTGAAGGCACAAATATTTTTATCGAGGCTAAGGTAAGAGATTCACTCGAAAATAGTTGTGTTCTATATTACAAACTATACACAAATGGTTAATAGAGAGACAGTGGTTGAATGATAGATCTCAAGATCTATAGGAGGAGGAATTATGTTGATACCCTTGGGAAATGGTGGGAACTCAAATGTTATGAGAAATCAGAAGAGGGAAACATATATGCAAGGATAGAGCGTGAATCAAAATCAGACGGAAAAATCAGAAAACCTTCCTCCGTGACCCATGAGAAAATTAGAATATTTCTAATGTGGTTCACATGAACAATAGATCGTGTAAATAAAAACCTATATCATGCAACAACTATAATAATATGAGGCATAATATACGATATTATCACATTTCACCAAGGTTAAGTGCTTGAGACACTTGTTAGGTTTCACAGACACCATATTTTTTGATGGGATGATGAAAAAAGAACCAATATGGTTAGTAAAACAACACTATCCATGGTGATTATAGTAATACCATGACTCCTTAAGTAGGGAAATATCAATACAAAAACAAAGAACAAAGTGCAGTGATGAAGCAATTATAAGAAGCTGAGTAGGTGATTATGGATGATTGGGTGGGACAATCTATAGTAATAGGTATGATTCTCTCGAATTCTACCCTTATACAAGTTTTTCTTGATACTATTGAATCACATTCCTTTATTTCTTCTCATGTTTTTTGATGATATTAAAACTTGATATGATTTCCACTATAATAAAACTTCAAAATCAAATTGGGGAAATATATTGTAGATCCCTTTAGTGTAGAGAATGTTCTATAACTATTAATATATATGAATAGAAATTGTATTTATCTATGTTGGATATGGATGTATACTATGTAATCATGTGTATGGATTTGTTGACAACATTCAAGGATCATGTCAACAGTTATATAAGAATAGTTAGTTTCGAGACTGAGTATGGGATTGAGAATCTCATTAAACAAGGAAAGAATCATAATACTGGTGAAATGAGCATGATGAAACCATATTATTGAATAATATCCTACTTGATCACATATTTAACCTTGTCATCAAGGTAAGAGATCGATAATAGTAGTTTCCTAACAATTATGGACCAATTACTAAATAGGTTTCCCAAAAATTTCTCTGGGTTACCAACAATAATGGTATTAAATTTTACAATAGATATATTTCCAAGGAATAGTCGTATATCACTTTTTTCTTATTAAATGAAACCAAAATAATTAATAGTACTAAAGGCGCATTTTGATGTGCTAGAAAATAGGTACCTCATTCGGCTAAGGACATATCCCAAGGCCAAACTGGTATTGTTGGTGAAGAATATTGATGGACCTATATGGATGTGTGTGTATTATCGTATGCTTAAACAATTTACAATAATTAATATTTATCCACTTCTATACTTTTATGATTTATTGATTCAATTTATGGAAGCTTAGCAGTTCTCCATGATTGACATGCGATCAGGATATCACCAATTGCTAGTCTGGATAGAGGATATTCCAAAGACAACTTTCAGAAAAAGATATGGCCATTATGATTAAGTGTTAATTCCTTCATGCATGAAAATTCACAAAAAGTATTTATGGAATTTATTAATTTTATGTTTCAATGATATCTAGATTATATTATTGTGGTATTTGTGGATGACATACTGGTGTATTCAGGGATAAGGGTTGAGCCTAAGAAACTGTAACATCTCAAATAAATATAGAATAAGGATTTCTAATGTTTATTAATATATATCAATTAGATAGTTGTATTACCATAATGAGGGTTTGTTTTCTAATAACATACCCTATATGAAATAACGGGTTTCTCTATAATCTTACATTACACACGAGACTGAGTTATACCGAAAAATAATATTTTATTAATATTATTATTTAAAATAGTAGTTAATTATTCATCACTTTAATGTATATAATGAATAGAACTAACTATATTTTGTTTACACATGTTTTTTATATGTTTTCACATTCATCAATAAATTTTAGGGGCCTAAAATTAGAAAAAATCTTATTTCAAGCATAAAATACTCTATTTGTTCTAAAAAGAAGTTTTACCACCTTTATATAGAGAATCCTTTTTAAATATATTTTTTGTCAATTTTGAATATTATATTTTACAAAATGAACTTCTTATTTGGAATTGGGACATAAAAAATTACTTTGGTTGAAATTTTGGTATTTTCTCATAACATTCATATTTTAATGAATAATGAAAAAATCTTGCATTTTTATTCCAAACTACATTTCTTCTATTTTATTTGTTTTGTTAGATTATATTTTGAATTGTTTTTAAAGTATAATTAAATTATTTTTTATCATTTAATATCATTTTGGTCGTTATATGTAATTTCACATTGAAAGCTTATATAAACACATGCCAATCTTTTGATGGTTTTTACTTTTTTAAATCCCATTTTTTCATTCTGACAACTGAATTAATTTTTAAATTTAATTTTTCCACTTATGTTAATTGAATATTCAAAAAATAACATACATGGTTTTAATAATTATGAAAAACTTATTTTAATATTTTCAAAATAATTATATGGTGAATAGTATCTTTAGTATTTAATTTTCCACAATTAAAGGGTAAATCAAGTAAATAAGGGAAAATATAATATTATAATAAAATAAAATACCCTAACACTTGTACTATTATTGTTTTATGAGATACGGACGACCCATAAAACCATTGGGATGAAAATTTTTCCATTGGAATCCACCTGCGTGTGATTATGACATTTATAACATTTAATTTAATGTAATGGAAAAAATATCAAAAACATTACTCCTATTACTAGAAAAAATAAATATGAGGTTGTATAAGTGATACCTTAAAATATAAATATACATTATAAAGATAATAATATTACAAATATAATTTTATTTTAAGTATAATTTTTATTAATTTAATAATTAAATTAAATTTATTACACAATGATGATTCAGTGATTGCATTATTAATGAAAGAATAAAATAAATGGTATTAAAAATATTATATGACATGGTTTATTTCATGAATGAATTTTATAGGTTAATATGAAATAATATAAGAATATAAAATTTTATTGATCGAGTTTATCTATCTTTTTGAATTTTATTAAAATTCCATAAAATAAATAGTGTAAAAATTTACATAATTCCTAACTTAAAATATAAAATAGTTTATTAAATGTTATAAAATTGATAAAAAAAAACTATAATATTCAACCAAATGGTTATGATAAGTCCTAATATTTCATAAATGAAACTTTTTTATTTTTATATGATATGGTAATTACATTAATACTAAAAGTGTAAATAACATGATATCATGGTAAGATTAAAAAGGGTAAAATAAGGGTTATACAAAAAAGATAGGGATTAAAAAATATTCAAAATTATTAAATTTTGATTCAATTATAGGTATTCTACCCATAATATACTTATCTTCAAAATAAATTATTTTGGGACCATTTGGATCCAAAAATTGAATTTATATTAATTTAATATTTTAAGAGTTTCTAAGGGTGCCCCTCCACTCTCCTATAAAAAGGTACACACTCTTATCTAAAACACACGCATACAAAGCCTTTTTTTTAGATATTATTTACCAAAACCACTTCCTAAAATTTATCCCCATGTTCTTGATGTTTTTGTTCAGACAGAACACCCTTCATTGGAGTGTTAATGTGTTCTTCAAGGGTGATCAACTGAAAAGAGGTATCGTTTTCATTATGTATTTCTATATTATTTCTTCTTACACTTTCTTCAAGTATCCTTCAAACATGATGAGATAATAAAAATTGTATCCTCAATATAATGAGAAGTAATTATGTTAATATCATTTCTTAAATCCATCTCCACTTCCATCAAATGGGAAAAGGAAATAATCGTTCGTGCGTACGTGTGTATTATCTCCTTCACGAACCATTCTAGTTAATTTTTTATTATCGTCTGTCAATAAATTTAATAATGATGAAATAAATGTTTATATATGACATTCATTACATATATAATATTTTAAAGGAATAATATTTTCAATTATGTTCTTAGTTTCCATGCACATAAAAATGATAATGTCGTTCATGCGTGCCTGTGAATTATCACCTACATGAAGAGATGTGAATCGTTTTTATTCACCACAAAACTTATATAATTGTCACGACCCGCCTTCACCAAAAGGAGGGAAGGGTCAGCAGATTGCCAGGCCCTTCCTTCTTTAAGTTGAAGGAGAGATAATGACCCCCGAAACCCGCCTTCAATAGGTCCCGGAGTGGCGACTAGCACCAAGGGTATAGGAAATTCTCGCAAATGGAAGGCATTACCCTTTTTATTTTATAGGATTGAAAGATAAGGAGGAGAAAACCCAACAACACCAAGATAGGAGAAAAGTAAAGCCAAAAGTAAACCATTCCCACATGCATGTTTCAAAAGTGAAAGCCACAAAGTGCAAAAGATGACTACAAGGTAAGTACCAAAAAGAAGAGAAAAACAACTGCAACTGCTCCAAAAGCCCGAGCTAGTAAGGTCCTGCGTGATCCCTGAAGTCCTCCTGGGAACCTGAAAGCAGTTTCATATACGTAGGGTGAGCATACAAGTACACTCAGTAGGGAAAACCAAGACTCTCGTGCACAAGTGGGGGAACGTACTAAAGTCCCGTGAGAAAGAGTAAACCAAACACCTAACAAGGCAAACTATCCATCCCAAGCCTCACCAAGGTTCGCTCCCCAAATAACGCAAGTCAAGTAATATATATGTAAGAGCACATCGATGTTTGGGTACCCCGCGCCACTTTCCCACTGGTTATTGAGACATCCTACGCATCAGACCAATCCCGCCATTCTCACCGCAGTCCCACTGCCACACCCGCCCGCACACACCTGGGCCACAACCACACGCAGTCCCACTGCCAAATCCCGCCCGCACACACCTGGGCCTCAACTGTCACAAGTAACCATGCCTGCAAACACCTAGGCCAGAACAACCACCGCTACGCCCGAAGACACCTGGGCTAAAGAATCCACTGCCACGCCCGAAAACACCTGGGCCTCATCCCGAAGACACTTGGGAAACCACCTGCCGCACACACCTGGACAACCACCACAACACCCTGCCCGATGGTTCTTGGGCTAATAATGGACTTCAGGCCATCACAGCCTGCCCGAAGGTACTTGGGCTATCCGGGAAAGGGAGCAGAAAAGGAGCTAATAACCAGCCACTAAGGATAGTGTTGGGAAAAACACCCTTCCCCCATAAATGGGGGTGTTCGGCACTAAGTGCTCAACTTGGGTGGGGCGCGAATAAGAAACACAAAGCTACAAGTATAGATATAGGTAACAAACACTCACCCAAAACTTAGGTTTTCCTAGCCAACCTACAGGACACAATACCACAACGCCCGAGTCACAATTCGCGACCCTTGCCCACAAAACCATTTGTCCCATTCTTGTTTCACGTTCAGTCAATTGTTCAATTAATTTTAAGCACTACTGGGCAACTACCATAAGCATAACCAAGGAAAACGTCGAGCATAGATCAACCAAAACACTCACACCTGGTTCTGTCAACAGAGGATCTCTCCCCAGTTTGTGATAAAAACCCACAACCACTGAAACCATGCCAACAGGAGATCCCATCCCCCAAATTCACACAGCCACCGAGAGTATAAAAAGAACGGGGGATCCCATCCCCTCCCACATTTCCAGCAAACGGCCCGAAGGGAAAACAACCAACAACCACTACCAACACGAGTCAGGGATTTTCAGATTTAAACGACTTAACACACTCCACGATTTCAAAATTCCATGTGTTCTATCCGTTAGTTATCACAAAAGGGGTTGATCCTGGTGCTTTCAATTATTCAGCCGGGTATACGTGATTAACCAATTTCACAGCAGGAGTTCACAATTTCAGCAACCCATTTAAAACATCACGAGGGGATTCAAGTACACACACACGACCACCAACGGCCTCAATTTTCAGAAAACATAGACCAGTACAACAAAAGGGATGATCACAAGATAAAGCATAAACAACGATCACAACCCCTTCCCCTTCTTTCTTTAGAACTTCGTTTAGTATCTTCATTAGGGTTTGGTTCAATCAATTTGATAGGAACAAAAGTAACGCCCACCCCGCATGATACACAAAAGTGAGAGACGAGAGAAATTCCCTACCTGTTGATGGATGATCGACGTTTAGGCCGGGGGCGCGGAACTTTACGGATAACGACGCGGCGGTCCCGATTCACCAGAAGAGTCACGATCGAAGAAGGGGAAAAAAACACGGCCTAACCCTTAATTATAAGGGCTGGGGACGGTTGAGATGAAAACACAAAACCACGGAAGACGAGGGAGTCGTGGGTTGACCACGTGGCTTGACTCATCATTAATGGCGCTGGGTGGTTTTAACTGACCCATGAATTAATGAAGCATTTAATTAAGACCTTTGCGCGCGTTTCGGATTCCCAAGATATTTTTAGCAAGGAAGAATAGGGTCTAAAACCCTATTTGCGAAAAAGGAACATTACTGGAACAACTGGGCAGGGCCGGTCTCACCGATCGGTCTCACCGATCGGTCTCACCGATCGGTCCCACCGATCGGTCTCACCGATCGGTGTCACCGATCGGTCTCGCCGATCGGTCTCACCGATCGGTCTCGCCGATCGGTCTCACCGATCGGTCTCACCGATCGGTGTCACCGATCGGTCTCACCGATCGGTGTCACCGATCGGTCTCGCCGATCGGTCTCCCCGATCGGTCTCACCGATCGGTCTCACCGATCGGTCTCACCGATCGGTCTCACCGATCGGTCTCACCGATCGGTCTCACCGATCGGTCTCACCGATCGGTCTCACCGGTCGGTCTCACCGGTCGGTCTCACCGATCGGTCTCACCGATCGGTACCCCGCAAGGAAACCGGATTTTTGGCAAAGGAAGGGACTAAGGGGGTTCTGGGTCTTCACATCAGATACCTCTTGAACGATTCTCGTCCTCGAGAATCAAACAAACTAGAAGGAAAGAGAGGATCCGAACAACCATCTTCGAAGATACCTCTTAGGAGTGGACCCCCGCTAGTTGGAAATACTCCCTGTCATGAACCAAGCATCACACCACGCCAAACCGCCCGGTCATGTGGGTTTGGGGAGTTCCCCTCCCCCATGTCAAGATATTATCCGCTTTGGGCGGCACTGACTCGCCCGCACGGGTTTAATCGCATCCACCTTAATGCGTCCTGATTAGGGGTCGGGTTTCCCCTTCCCTTCAACCGGGGCTTCCCACACAAAACAGAGGGAAGGAACCTAGCACATTTCATAGCCAAAAAGGTCAAACGTTCTGTCACAACTGGCACCAAGGGTTCAAAACTCAGAACAACTCGGGGTATTGGGCACGCATCTGTGCTTCCCTCTCCCACGTACTCTCTTCGAGGCCGCCATGTCTCCACAACACACGAACCAGGCCGACGGTTCGTCCACGGAGCACTTTCTCCTTGCGATCCTCGATTCTGACTGGCCGTTCCTCGAAGGTCGCGTCTCCTCCCACGTCTAGCTCTCCCCAGTTGATGACATGAGAGTCATCATGTAAGTACTGACGAAGCTGGGAGACATGGAAGACGTCATGGACCCTCTCCAACTGAGGTGGTAGGGCCAGCTGATATGCCACCTCGCCAACTCGCCTCAGCACCTCGAAAGGTCCGATGAACCTAGGGGAGAGCTTACTCCCCTTTCCGAACCTCCGCTGCCCCCGTCGAGGGGAAACCTTCAAAAACACATGATCTCCCACCTCGAACTTCAGGGGCCTCCTCCGACGATCAGCATAAGATTTCTGCCGATCCTGAGCTGCTTTCATCCTCTCCCGCACTAGCTGGACTTTCTCCGTGGTGCTCTGCACTACTTCTGGTCCAAGAGTACCAGTCTCACCAACCTCTGCCCAGCATAAGGGTGAACGACATGGTCTTCCATACAAAGCCTCAAAAGGAGCCATGCCGATAGTAGAGTGAAAACTGTTGTTGTAGGCAAACTCTACTAAAGGCAAGTGTCGTACCCATGATCCCCCGAAATCCAGAACACATGCTCGCAGCATGTCCTCCAAAGTCTGGATAGTCCGCTCTGTCTGCCCATCAGTCTGAGGGTGAAAAGCAGTGCTAAGGCGTAGTTGGGTGCCAAAAGCATGCTGTAACCCCTTCCAGACTCGTGAGGTGAATCGAGTGTCCCGATCCGAGACGATCGTTTTCGGAACTCCATGCAAACGCACCACCTCATCCACGTACCTCTGTGCTAAGGTACTCACGGGTCCCGACTCCTTGATAGCCAAGAAGTGAGCAGATTTTGTCAATCGATCCACCACTACCCAGATAGCATCATGCCCGCCCTGAGCTCTGGGTAGTCCCGTGACGAAGTCCATTGAGACGTCGTCCCACTTCCACTCGGGAACATCTAGAGGATGCAACAGACCACCAGGAACACGGTGTTCAGCCTTCACCTGCTGACACACCAGGCATTTAGCCACGAACTCTGCCACTGCCCGTTTCACCCCGGGCCACCAAAACTGTCCCCTCAGGCCTCGGTACATTTTCGAAACACCCGGATGTACCGCCAAGGCTGAGCTATGGAACTCATGAAGGACTTCATCACGCATCACCTCTGGAACAAACAACCTCCGATGAAAGAGCATCCGATGTCGGCTGTCCTCCGACCATCCTTCCGGGGCGTTCCCCTGATCGACACGATCCCGCAACACTTCTACCTCAGGATCTCCCCACTGAGACTCTTCCACTTGCTGCAACAAGGAGGACTGTACCGTCATCTGAAACAAACAGCCTCTAGTACCTTCCACCCTTGCATCCAAGTGCAAGGCAGCCAACTCCCCCATTGCCTTCCAAGCATCAGCAGATTCCCGAACCACCTCCTGATGCGGCTTCCTGCTCAGGGCATCAGCCACAACGTTTCCCTTACCTTCAGTGTATGAGATCTCAAAGTCGTAGTCCTGGAGAAACTCGACCCACCTCCGCTGTCGCAAGTTCAAGTCACGCTGGGAGAAGATATAGCGCAAGCTTTTGTGGTCGGTGAAGACCACAAAGCGCTCCCCAAAGAGGTAATGTCGCCACAGCTTTAATGCGAACACCACCGCTGCAAGCTCCAGGTCATGGGTGGCATAGTTCCGCTCATGGGGGCGTAGCTGCCTGGACCCGTAGGAGATCACCCCTTGTCGCTGCATCAATACGCACCCCAGGCCCTGTCCTGAAGCATCACAGAATACCTCATAGGCCATCCCTTCTTCTGGCAACCTCAACACTGGGGCACTAACCAGTTTTTCTTTTAGGTAGCTGAAGGACGACTCACATTGCTCGCTCCACATGAAAACTTGGTCCTTCTTGGTCAAAGCCGTCAAAGGGGCTGCTACCCGGGAGAAGTTGGGTACGAATCTCCGGTAGTAGCCTGCCAGTCCAAGGAAACTCCGAACTTCCGCCACATTCTTGGGTGCTGCCCAAGAAACAATTGCCTCAACCTTTGATGGGTCGACTGCTACTCCCTGCTCAGACACTACATGTCCAAGGAAGTGCACTTCTCGCGCCCAGAACTTGCACTTTGACAACTTCCCATAGAGCTGGTGCTGTCGTAGGACCTCCAAAACTGTCCTCAGGTGCTCTGCATGGTCCTCTTCTGACTTTGAATAGATCAGGATATCGTCGATGAACACCACCACAAACCGATCCAGGTACTCCCGAAAGATGGAGTTCATAAGCCCCATGAACACGGCCGGGGCGTTCGTAACACCAAAGGGCATGACCACGAACTCGAAGTGCCCATACCTGCATCTGAACGCCGTCTTCGGGACGTCGCTATCCTTCACCCTCAGCTGGTGGTACCCGGATCGCAGGTCGATCTTCGAGAACCATCCTGCCCCCTTCAGCTGGTCGAAAAGATCATCTATCCTCGGAAGGGGGTAGCGGTTCTTGATTGTTACCTGATTCAGCCTCCTGTAATCAATGCATAACCTGAGGCCACCATCTGCCTTCTTCGCAAACAAGACTGGGGCACCCCACGGTGATGCACTTGGACGAACATAACCCCTCTTCATCAGATCGTCAATCTGTATCCGCAACTCCCGTAGCTCCGAAGGTGCCATCCGGTAAGGAGCCATCGAGATTGGTCGAGAGTCGGGCTGCAGGTCTATCCCGAACTCGATATCACGTCGAGGGGGTAGAGTCGTCACCTCCTCGGGAAAGACGTCCATAAATTCACGAACGATCTCTGGTACTTCCACCATTTCCGCATCTGTTGATTCTATCGTCAGTTCGGTCAACAAGGAGAGGAGAGGTTCCTCCCTCCTGTTTCCCTTCGGACAGCTCCGCTCACCGGTGAAAGTAACACGCTGGCCGTCCAAACCGGAGAACACCACCCTCCTTTGGAAACAGTCGATGACGGCGCACACAGAAAATAGCCAGTCGATGCCTAGGATGACATCGTACGGCCGAATCTGTAGCAGAAGGAGGTCCTTAACCGACTGATGTGGCCCCAACATCAGTCTACATCCCCGACAAACGAACAGCAAGTCGATCTGACCTCCAACTGGTGTGCTCAACACCAGGGGCACTGGAAGTCTCTCGGCATCTAGACCCAAGGCGCGGGCTAGACTGGGTGCAACAAAGGAGTGCGAAGCTCCGGTATCGAACAAAGCATAAGCAAGAGTGCTAAACACACTGATCGTACCTCGAACAACCTCTGGCCCTGCTGGAACTGTTGCTTCTGCGGCGTGTAACTGTCCACGCCCAGCTCCCCTACCCCTCGGCTGTCGGCCACCTCCCCGACCACGCCCTGGTCGAGGTCCCTGGGGAGCGCCCTGAGGTCGGCCTCCCCCTCCTATGTCTGTCTGCGGAGGAGCGGGAGCTCGCTGTCCCTGCTGCTGCTGCTGGAAGGGTCTGGCTGGGAACTGCTGCTGCTGTGGCGGATGCTGGGGATGACTGCCACTGCTGTACTGCACCCGATCGGGGCACTGACTCCGAAGATGTCCAGGGCTCCCGCAGATGAAGCACCGTGGTCCCGAGCCTGAAGGGAAAGAACGTGGGCCAGGGGATCGAAACTGAAACTGCTGCGGCCTGCTCCCTGCGGGTCGGAACCTGGAGGGTCCCGATGCTGGGGGCCTGGTGCTGACGGCCTTCCCCTTCGATGGTCCCAGCTGGATCCCTTCTCGTGACAGTCCGCCTAGAGTGTGCATTCTTTCCACCACTTCGGCCTTCTTCTGAACCTCTAAGTATGTCGGAAGGGTAAAGGGAGTAACAGCATACTGGAGGGAGGGTCGGAGCGCCTCCTCCAAACGTCTTGCCCGAGACTCCTCATCGGGAAAGAGGTCTGGAGCAAAACGCAGGAGGTCCTTGAACTTGATTCCAAGTTCCCTCACGGACATGCTCCCCTGCTGGAGGGAGAGTAGCTCCTGTCTCTTCTCCGCCTTCATTGTCGAGGAGAGAAACTCCGCCCGGAACTCCTTCTCGAATTCCGCCCAAGCAACCTCAGACTCTTTCCTACTCCCCAGGTGAAGCATCCACCACTGACGTGACGCTCCTCGCATCTGGCTAACAGCCAGAGGAACCCAGTACTCTGTCGGGGCCCGAATCAGGCCGAAGGCTATGACTAGCTCCTCCAGCCAGCCTTCCGTCTTCATGTCGGAGGTGCTGCCCTCATATTTCTCGAGGGCCTGTCGCTGAAAGGCTCGAAGAGTCTTCTGCCACCGGTCGTCCTCTTCCTCCCGATCAGCTCTCTGCTGATTGGCCAAGGTAGTCTCAGGAGTCTCGATCGCCTGTACCACACGTGGTCGCCTTCCAGGTGCCATAGCTGCAAGGTAAACAAGGAATGCCTAAGCCCAGTAGTGCAAGGAAAACCGTTCTCAAAACTTATTAAGATTTAATTTATTCTTAATTCCCCAAGACGTCCCAGAAAACACAAGAACACAAGTCATTTATGATGCATGTACCTTTCCTAGGGTCTCTACCCTGCAATCAGTGTGGCTTCACTTGGTCGTTCGGTAGGTCCAGAGTCCTTGCATCGGATCACGGGGGGCCCTAAAATCCCGTGTCCTAGCCGGTCCTCCCTGGCCTATTTCACGCACCAAGGTCACCCAACGCTGTTGCCTTACCATCCCATGAAATCCTCACTGTGCCTAACTCCAGACTCCGTCCTATCTCTCAACCTCGCTCTGATACCATTCTGTCACGACCCGCCTTCACCAAAAGGAGGGAAGGGTCAGCAGATTGCCAGGCCCTTCCTTCTTTAAGTTGAAGGAGAGATAATGACCCCCGAAACCCGCCTTCAATAGGTCCCGGAGTGGCGACTAGCACCAAGGGTATAGGAAATTCTCGCAAATGGAAGGCATTACCCTTTTTATTTTATAGGATTGAAAGATAAGGAGGAGAAAACCCAACAACACCAAGATAGGAGAAAAGTAAAGCCAAAAGTAAACCATTCCCACATGCATGTTTCAAAAGTGAAAGCCACAAAGTGCAAAAGATGACTACAAGGTAAGTACCAAAAAGAAGAGAAAAACAACTGCAACTGCTCCAAAAGCCCGAGCTAGTAAGGTCCTGCGTGATCCCTGAAGTCCTCCTGGGAACCTGAAAGCAGTTTCATATACGTAGGGTGAGCATACAAGTACACTCAGTAGGGAAAACCAAGACTCTCGTGCACAAGTGGGGGAACGTACTAAAGTCCCGTGAGAAAGAGTAAACCAAACACCTAACAAGGCAAACTATCCATCCCAAGCCTCACCAAGGTTCGCTCCCCAAATAACGCAAGTCAAGTAATATATATGTAAGAGCACATCGATGTTTGGGTACCCCGCGCCACTTTCCCACTGGTTATTGAGACATCCTACGCATCAGACCAATCCCGCCATTCTCACCGCAGTCCCACTGCCACACCCGCCCGCACACACCTGGGCCACAACCACACGCAGTCCCACTGCCAAATCCCGCCCGCACACACCTGGGCCTCAACTGTCACAAGTAACCATGCCTGCAAACACCTAGGCCAGAACAACCACCGCTACGCCCGAAGACACCTGGGCTAAAGAATCCACTGCCACGCCCGAAAACACCTGGGCCTCATCCCGAAGACACTTGGGAAACCACCTGCCGCACACACCTGGACAACCACCACAACACCCTGCCCGATGGTTCTTGGGCTAATAATGGACTTCAGGCCATCACAGCCTGCCCGAAGGTACTTGGGCTATCCGGGAAAGGGAGCAGAAAAGGAGCTAATAACCAGCCACTAAGGATAGTGTTGGGAAAAACACCCTTCCCCCATAAATGGGGGTGTTCGGCACTAAGTGCTCAACTTGGGTGGGGCGCGAATAAGAAACACAAAGCTACAAGTATAGATATAGGTAACAAACACTCACCCAAAACTTAGGTTTTCCTAGCCAACCTACAGGACACAATACCACAACGCCCGAGTCACAATTCGCGACCCTTGCCCACAAAACCATTTGTCCCATTCTTGTTTCACGTTCAGTCAATTGTTCAATTAATTTTAAGCACTACTGGGCAACTACCATAAGCATAACCAAGGAAAACGTCGAGCATAGATCAACCAAAACACTCACACCTGGTTCTGTCAACAGAGGATCTCTCCCCAGTTTGTGATAAAAACCCACAACCACTGAAACCATGCCAACAGGAGATCCCATCCCCCAAATTCACACAGCCACCGAGAGTATAAAAAGAACGGGGGATCCCATCCCCTCCCACATTTCCAGCAAACGGCCCGAAGGGAAAACAACCAACAACCACTACCAACACGAGTCAGGGATTTTCAGATTTAAACGACTTAACACACTCCACGATTTCAAAATTCCATGTGTTCTATCCGTTAGTTATCACAAAAGGGGTTGATCCTGGTGCTTTCAATTATTCAGCCGGGTATACGTGATTAACCAATTTCACAGCAGGAGTTCACAATTTCAGCAACCCATTTAAAACATCACGAGGGGATTCAAGTACACACACACGACCACCAACGGCCTCAATTTTCAGAAAACATAGACCAGTACAACAAAAGGGATGATCACAAGATAAAGCATAAACAACGATCACAACCCCTTCCCCTTCTTTCTTTAGAACTTCGTTTAGTATCTTCATTAGGGTTTGGTTCAATCAATTTGATAGGAACAAAAGTAACGCCCACCCCGCATGATACACAAAAGTGAGAGACGAGAGAAATTCCCTACCTGTTGATGGATGATCGACGTTTAGGCCGGGGGCGCGGAACTTTACGGATAACGACGCGGCGGTCCCGATTCACCAGAAGAGTCACGATCGAAGAAGGGGAAAAAAACACGGCCTAACCCTTAATTATAAGGGCTGGGGACGGTTGAGATGAAAACACAAAACCACGGAAGACGAGGGAGTCGTGGGTTGACCACGTGGCTTGACTCATCATTAATGGCGCTGGGTGGTTTTAACTGACCCATGAATTAATGAAGCATTTAATTAAGACCTTTGCGCGCGTTTCGGATTCCCAAGATATTTTTAGCAAGGAAGAATAGGGTCTAAAACCCTATTTGCGAAAAAGGAACATTACTGGAACAACTGGGCAGGGCCGGTCTCACCGATCGGTCTCACCGATCGGTCTCACCGATCGGTCCCACCGATCGGTCTCACCGATCGGTGTCACCGATCGGTCTCGCCGATCGGTCTCACCGATCGGTCTCGCCGATCGGTCTCACCGATCGGTCTCACCGATCGGTGTCACCGATCGGTCTCACCGATCGGTGTCACCGATCGGTCTCGCCGATCGGTCTCCCCGATCGGTCTCACCGATCGGTCTCACCGATCGGTCTCACCGATCGGTCTCACCGATCGGTCTCACCGATCGGTCTCACCGATCGGTCTCACCGGTCGGTCTCACCGGTCGGTCTCACCGATCGGTCTCACCGATCGGTACCCCCGCAAGGAAACCGGATTTTTGGCAAAGGAAGGGACTAAGGGGGTTCTGGGTCTTCACAATAATATATACAAGTATATAAAAATGATTATTATGATTTCAATTATATTGTGATCATTCTAGAAATATTAAATAACAATTACCTCATTTCAATAATGATTAATGAAAAATAGAAATGTTACTGATGTGTATGTATGATCTACCTTCTCAATTATTATAACATTTTTCATTTTTCAAATCATAAATGAATGATTTTATTTAAAAAATTATAATTCATGTATAAAAGTGATTATTATGTCCTGAATTGTTTTATGGAGATTACTGAATTATGACTACATTGACTATTGACATCATAATAAGATTATTTTCCACTCGAGTACTGAATATCAAAAAAACATCTGATATGAACTTAAATAATTATATAAATATTATAACATGATATTAAGTAATATAAAAGGAATAATGGAAATTAAAAACTTTCTCAATAAATTATAAATTATCTTGTATTTATTATTCTGGAAGATAAAGAACATATGAGACGATTCATACTCAAGGTAAGAGACATCGTCTCAAAATCGTTTCATTGAGGAGTATTTCAATAATATACCCCAATATCATTTCTAGAGTGTATAATCAACCCATATAACTTTTAATTTCATTAAATAGTTTTCAAAAGGAATATTTTTTATACGAAGCACTTAACTAAATGACTAAAGGATGTTTTTTTATCATATGCGACTAAAATTACCTTTCCACTGCTTTGACCATTATTTGACATTTGTATTCCTATATAAGCTGTAATTTTTTTTAAATGAAAATTAAATACCATATTCCCTTTCTAGGTATTTTGGTATTGGAAATAGTTTTTGGAATATATATATTATATCAATATTTTGAAATGATATCTTATTATTGTAGTGTGGAAATTTTATTTTTTCCTTAACCTTTTTAATCAGTTTTGATAATGTTATGATTGTTGGGAATTATTTATTTATATGGTTGGTTCCATGATAAACAGAGATCGGTTGAGCCCGTGATAGCTCTATAATGCATTGTTAAATGAGAAGGAGTTAAATGATAAGGATTCTCCTAAGAGATTTAGGGAATATACTTTGACAAGTATCCAAATGTATCCATGAAGGTTACTCCCTATGTAGATATGAATTCTACAATGTAAGTATGATATGGATGCCACAAGTTACCTTTATGATTAATGATTGCCTTATAGTTTTTCAGGATTCTTATGATTTCATGGGTTTATATGTATTCATGTACTAGCACTTTATTTCCTTATTTTATATCCCTTACTATGATTTTTGTGCTCAATCCATGTTTTTTAAATGCTTTCAAAGGGTATAAGGATGGGTAAGAGAAAGGAATATGTCAATAAATTTTTTACCAAGAAAAAGAAACCATGTTTTATTTTAAAAGAGTTATATTGTGGATGAAATGGATATAGTTTTAGTTGTATAAACTTTGTATAATGTTTAGTCGTTATGTAATAGCTATTTAATATATGTCTAAAAGTATAAACCTAAAAATATCCTCAATGTGAACTCTTGACTTAACTCAATATTATTTATTTTTTATGGTTGGGGCTTTATAGTTGGAATTATAGGTTGGTTTAGATAACTTTAGAGGTTAGGGTGTTATTCAAACATAAGTTAGATGTTTTATAAAACCACAATGGTTAGTATAATTGAAAGATTCATATTTATGAGTTTTAGATAACATGAATAAGTACATCATAATGTTTATCTTCCTCATATGCTAGTATGTGATGATTTTAATTATATAATCACAATAACCTTTTTGGTTTTAGTAAATGGATAGATCTAGCAGGAACAAAAATAACAATGGATGTTAAGGAAAATATGGAGGTTCTCTGAATAATCAACCAAATGAAATGGGAGTTGCAATGAGAACTCTCAGGTTTATTCCAAACCAGCTATCAGGAATTCATGATTGACCACTTCAACTATAATGATTTTTCTAAAGAATCATATATGATAGAAACAATTACCTATAGAATTTTTGTTAATAATCATAAAGGTATGCATTGTAAAATATATATTTTTAAAGGATTAGGAAAGAAACACCTAGGAAAAAGTTTTAATGGGAAGGGAAGATGTTATAAATGTGGAAAGAAAGTTCATAAAGCAATAAACTACCAATGAAAAAAAGAAGAGTTTTGTTGATTCTAGGAAATGGAAAGAAGTACTTTACGAGTTAACAATTGATTGTTTTAAATATGGGGAGCATGGTCACTTTGAAAATAGATTTCCTGTGAAGAAGTTTTGGGAATGGGATTACCAGGATTGTACAAATATATGTTTAACAATACCTAATGACATTCTAATAGAAGATGAGGATATTGAAAATGACATATGAAAGGTATGGATTATTTCTTGTCTCGCGTTTTGACATTTTTTAATCTTAATACATGATTCCTATTTTTATTTGTATTAAATAATTATTAAAGAAAAACATGGAAAATAATGGTTAGGTTATCATAATGATTGATAAATTATTAACAAGTCTACGTATAAGGGATTCTAGAATTATGGAATTTTTTTGGATGATGAAATGTTTAAAAGTATTAAATCTCTTTCTATGATGGGATTACTCTGGATGTCTTTTTCTACTATGTGTATCCGTGATGCTTTTTATGTGAGAATTTTATTCGAGGTAGAATTATCTTTAATATTTTGGAAACAATTATAAATCATAGATAACCATTATATGGTCTTTAATTTTGAGGTAATAATGGGATATTACATTTTTCCAATGAAAAATGAGGGGAATGAGATAAACATTAAGGTTAAAATATGTTATGGTCATTCTTGAAGATTTTAAATAATTTTGGGAGCATTTTTTAAGAATTATATAGTTTTATAAAAAGGATAACCCATAGGATGGGTTACAATCCATCACATCTGGAAAGGTTGCTGGAATCGAACCCACAATTGAAGGGTGACAAGGGTGCATCACCTACTAATGACCTATGTGTAGTCCCTGGTTATTATGACCTCATTTTTTTAACTAAACACGTTTATGGAATAAGAATAATTTGATTTTGGTAACATAGGTTTTTTTAAATGGATACCACTGGTATTGGAAAATGATATAGGGATTAAGTGATAAATGTTGTTTTGGAAGACATTTACTAGTTTGGGTACCTTATATGATTAATGTAAATAGAATACTCTGGGATTTTATTTTATGAGTAATAGTTGAATTTTATTTTGTATGAAACTATGATTATAATTGTTTAATTATTGATATTTGGGTTATTTATGGAAATTATTAACTATTCTTAGAGAATATGTGATTTTAGAAACTACATTCTCATATGATACATTAAGTCTGAATTATGTTATCTGGAGATAAATGTTAAAACTTATCCTAAAAGACTATGTGATCAGGTCCCTCTGAATTTTGGATTTGAATCATAGTTTGGAATATTTGGGTAATTTTAAGGGAATTTATACGTTGACTAGTTTGTGTTGGACTTTTGGTATTACTTTTGAATTTTGGACATTAAAATTAGTCATTGTTATTCTAAAGTTTATTATTTTGGGAGAATTTTTTTATATTATCTAGACCAGATTGGTTTTGGATAATGTTTCTAGATAGGATGAATAGATACATAATCTTTGGTGCATTGTGTGATTCTCTATAAATTGTTTCTATTGATTCTGGTATGAAACAAAATCATATTAAATACACATCATTTGGGAAAAAAAGATTAGTTTGTGGTGGAATTTGAGTAAAGGATGAAACTCTAAATGTCATGTAAGTGTATTTACTTATGATGTTTTTCTAATTAGTAAATGAGTTCCTAAAGATTATGAAAATGATCTAAAAGGAAAAGTGTTTTTGGTTTACCTTTCCTACTGTAAAATCAAAGACCGTTTAACCCATCACATGATTTTTGTTTTTGTTTGATGGTTGGTTATTTTTTTCAAAGGGAAAATCATCCCCCAAATGTTAATGAATCCCTTGGAATTAATTTTCATTCTATGGCTTATTGGGAATTTTTGTTAAGTACTAGTAATTTCTTAACACCCAATCATGCCAATGAGAAGGGGAAGGATGTCGTATTTTCTCTCACAGCTACATAGGGATTAACATTAATGGTTAAATTTGGAATACCTACTGTAGTATACATCCTTAATCTCTTTGGAGAAACCCTACCAATTAACTTCATCTCATTACCCAATAAATTAGAGAGCTATCATGGGATCACATAACCTCTGTTTATCACAAAATCAACAAAAATAAAAAAAAATCCCAAGAACCATATCATAATCATTTCAAATAAAACATTAATGAAGGAAAGATAACATTTCCACTAGAAAATCAAATTTCATTTATACAATTCTACACACTCATAAATGAAAAAATATATTTTAAAATAAAAATGTAGACATATAAAGGAAACATAAAAACATTAAAGTGACATGAAAGTGATAATTTTAATTAATGGGGTATATCTTACAAAAATATGTTGGGATTTTATAAAAATACTATGAAGAGTGACATTAAAATTTGTTTCAAAAATAAATTAACTTTCAATGATGTTATCATTAATTCGAATAATAAATTATGTCTATCTGCTTAAAATATTCATAAAATTAGTCAAATATAACATAATATAATCAAAATTCATTTCAAAAATAACCTTAACATCACACAATCAATGGAAAATAAATTTAACCCAGTGAATGGAAATTGAGTTAAGAAAACCCTTACCAAAACCCATTAAAAATACACAATAACTAGAAAAGGAATAAAGCAGTTATTTTTCTTTTTAAAAACGTGATTTCTTATAGAAGAATCCAACTAGAAAATAAATTTCATAATAGAAAATATGTTGTTTTCTTTGTATACGTTAAAAAACATTCCATTTGTCGTTTGTAATGAAGGTAAAACATTTCATATAGACAATATAAAAAAAATATGTCACGACCCGTCCCTCGGGGCCCGTGCCGGGACTACCCCAAGCTCGCCTTCCATAGGTCAGGGGCTGGAGACTAGCACTGAAAGGCATACTCACTAAAATGGGAAGGCATTTCCTTTAATCCTAAACAAACACACGGTCTAAGAACACAACAAGAAGGAATTGTGAAGTAAACTATTGTAGTAAAAGAGTGCTAAAAGTTAAAGGGGATGGAATACAAGCCCAAATGTAAAGGTACAAGTACAACTAGAAATACAATACCACTAAAAGAAAAATGAAAAGATCTATTGGGTCATCCTCCAAGGTTCCTACCTAAAGGGTAGTTACAGATCACCTCCTCAACACTCCACATCTATCCGTCTT
Organism: Viscum album; assembly: GCA_963277665.1. Lineage (NCBI taxonomy): Eukaryota > Viridiplantae > Streptophyta > Magnoliopsida > Santalales > Viscaceae > Viscum > Viscum album. The sequence goes on along the minus strand of OY728128.1, from coordinate 1,739,475,093 downwards.
CTCCACGTCACGTCACACCGAATGGTCCACCTCTGTGCACCGTCCGTTCCTGGCTTACTCTGCCTCGATCAACATTGTATGTCGCCTACACAAGACACAAAAAAGGGCAGGAGAAGCCCATGAAGGGGTGATTATGACGATACTCAGTAGGTTCCCTGATACCCCATAGGTCCCCTAAAGTTCCACAAAGGAAAACCACAAAGCTGGACATTAACTCTACTAGGAATATGTCCATTCATACACCTAAGTTTTTAAGATATACACATATCACACATGAGGTAATAATACCACAAGGTAACATCACGAAGGTAGATTACCACACAAGTAAAGTACTACATAGCATAACCACAATCACAAGAACAAGTTAAATACATCTCACACCAGGATTTATTCTAGGGGTAGTAACAAGTAACATCCCCAGTCACAATGTAGAACGCCTCAACTGCTGGATAATTCCTCCTTTATTGATTACAGTGGGCCTTAAGCATCACACTGAGGTGCAACCCACTAATCTTTTACTGCTGAGGTACTCCTCCTGTCGAGAACTGTGGGTCTTCCACGTCACACAGAGGCGCTCCCCACCATGGGTCTACCGTGTCACATAGAGGTACCCCCCCCCCCCTCGTGCCATACTGAGGTAATCCTCCTGTCGATTATCATGGGTCTGCCACATCACACAGAGGTTCTCCCCACCATGGGTCTTCCATGCCACACAAAGGTGCTCCCCACTGGTCCTGTCGAATCACTCAGAATCGTAATGGTCTGTAGTCATCAGATCTCATCTAGTCGCAGGATATCGTACCTAGTGTGATTGGGAGAACCGCTCCCCAAGCCATCATTCATACCTCAACCATCCCAAAGTTCCAAGAAAATGTATCCCAAAGTTTTTTCACGTCTTAAGGGACCCAACGCAACAGACGTAGCGTCAATCGGACGCCCGGTCTATAAGTTATTAGTGTTTCCACTCCGAGGGCCCGGTTGGATTAGGTGTCCGTTCCAACCCGGTCGTAATCCAACATTATCCAAAACTCAAGTGGAGTATACCAAATGGACTGTCTCAATACAAGGATTTTGTTGTCATAGGTGGTTCATCAAATAGATGCTCGGTTCTCACATTACTTCCAAAAGGTGCAGCTGTGTTCGAATGGGCCCGGGTCCGGTCCGACCCGGTTGGACTGACCCGGCCTGCACCGATCCGACCCTATTTGGGTCAACCCGGACCGGTCCGGGTCCGGCATAGATGGTGTGGGCCTCGGTGGGCCCGGACTATCCCATGAAAGGGGGCGGCCCGGCCTGGCCCGTGAAGGGCGCGGCCCACTGGGCAGCCCGTGGTGTGGCCCGCGGTGGGCAGGTGGTCCGCCCTAGTCGCAACCCGAGGGGGAGGCACCCTGCCAGTATTCTAAATGACCCATTGGCAGTTCGGTCTCCCTTTTGGCATGCAGTATCGCTCGGTGGTCCCACACGGTGCGCCTCAGTCGGCCGAAACAAACGACCTGTTCTCCTTCCAGCGGCGCGACGGTGTCGTTTTCCACCTGCAGCCAACCGAGTGTCGGCCGCCCTCCAGCCTTGGTCACGGCCTCCTACTCCCCCATTGGCACGGACGCGCACCACCACTCCTCCATACGGTCGGATGGCGTACCGACCGCCGCCAATTGCTCTACCTCGGCCAATGGTCATGACCTCCTGCTCGACCGGCCGCGCGGACGCGCGCCGCCCCACCTTTTTTATGGTTGGTTGGGTGTCGTTCGTCTCCTTCTTCCGCGAGCCATCATGAATTCATTCCAATCCTGAAAAAAATCAAACAATCACATATTCATGATCATTGTATCGAGGGCTCCATGCCCATATATCACGCTCATCAAAACTCCCTGCTTCCAGTATTAATAAATATTAGGCGTTGAAGAACGCATGAAGAACGCATGAAGAATAAAAAGAAAGAGGAGCAAGGTTTATGTGCGGGATAGTGGACATGTTATTTTGGCCATCATTGTCATGAATTTTGGATATGAAGAATCAATAAAGTAAATTCGGACATAAATAAAACCCCTACCTTGACATTCACCTATAGGAGTTTTCATGAGGAAGAAGAAAAGTTGATGAAGATGGTGATGTCGGCATTCATCACTCTCGCAAGATGCTTCTGATCTGGGCTCAAGTGTTTTCCTCATTCTTCGATTTGTGTTCCGGGGTCGCTTGTCACTGCCTATTTGAACCGGATCTTTCCACAGTGTGTTGGGTGTCATGGCACTTTACCAGATCTTCGTCGCTTGGTGAAGTCGTGCCGACACATCTCCCCAAGCTCCATATAAATAAGAGAGGGGAAGGGTATGCAATGTTCGTGGGATTAATAAAGGCCCATTAATTAGGAACCTTCCTAATTCCCCAACGGTGCGGTTACTTAGAATTGAAAGGTCAATCCATTTATTGGCTTGACACATCACCGGTCTCACCTTACCGCTCGTCCATTTGAGGAATAGAATAAAAATAAAATAATAAAGTTATTTTATTTATTCTATTAAAAAGTTCCAAAAACTAACTTTTTCTCCAGATATACTACGGTCGAGGTGACGGTCTCCATAAGCGAATATCGGCACTTTGAGTTCAACAGTGTGCTCAAATTTCAATTTCGAGCACCGGTTCAATTGTTACTAAATGCTTCTTTCCCATTTACTGAACTTACCTGAAAAAAAGTTTGGAAAATTATTAACAGTCACCCTCAACCCATGTCAGTCAAGGTTAGGCTCTGTCCAAGTGAAACACACACCAACGAACCCAACATTACTCTCAGGTTTTTTAATCCAAGTTATCGTTTATAAGTTATGGATTTTATAATAAAATAATTTTCACTTAATTATTTTATTTATGGCCAAAAACTAATTTTCAATGGTGGCCTATACTGGCAAAGGTTTGTATCTACGTAAAGAAAACATACACTCGTGAGTTCAGCGGTGGTCTAATATTTTTAATTCGAGTTACTGTTTATGAGTTATAATCATTCAAAAAATAAAATAACTTTATTTAATTATTTTATTTACAGTTATTCCATTTTTGGGTTTCCTCACAGGAGGACCGCACCGACTAAACTTAAGTCGCGCTTAGGGTAAACCCACCATCCTGAGCACAACGGTGCCCTCGGATTTCTGATCTGAGTAACCATTTAAGAGTTATTTACTTTTTTCAGGAAAACTTCTTACGTGCACTAATTAAACCTTAATAAAACTTCGACGGATCATTCTAGGAACTCCGGGCCTCAAAATCACCCGTTGTCAGATTTCTTAGTCTTGAAATAATTTCATATAATTAAAACAATTATACGGAATTTTTGGACATTCTCCCCACCTTAGGGCTTTACATCCCTAAATTAGACAACATAGACTAAGGAAACAAATGGGGGTACTGAGCATGGATATGAGCCTCTCACTCCCATGTTCTCTCTTGAAGGTTCCCATACTGCCAGTGAATGCGCACCAAAGGTATCAACCGGCCACGAAGAACCCACTCTTGTCGATCCTCAATCTATACTAGAACATCTGTAAATGTCGCATCACCGTCTAAGTCCATCTCTCCATGGTTGATGACTTGAGAAGGGTCATGTACTTATCTCCTCAGCTGGGATACGTGGAAGATGTCGTGCACCCACTCCAATCATGGTGGTAGTGCCAAGCGGTATGCCACGTCGCCAATACTCTAAATTATTAGAAATGGTATGATAAACCTCGATGATAACTTTCCACCTAGGAAAAACATCTATAGTCCCCATAGAGGAGAGACTTGCAAGAATATGTGGTCCCCCTCATAGAACTCCAAGGGTCTCCGTATCCTATCGGCATAAGAATTCTGCCAACTCTGTGTAGTCTTCACTTGCTGACAAGTGATACATCGTGATACGACTATGTCACTTATTTCGTCATCCCAAGCCACTAGTACTGATGTTTTTGGTCCTGGTACATCTTCACCACACCAAGATGTACCGCCAGAGGGGACGTATGGAACTCTCTAAAAACTTCCTCTCGTAGCGCCACTGGTACCATAGTACATCCTCTGAAGAGGATGACGTGCTCCCCACCATCAGAAAATCAATCAAGTCCCTGCCCTGAGGTTATCTGATAATTTCAGGCCTTGTTGTCAATTCCCCCAAGTTGCACCTCCCGGACTTGTTGAAGTACTACGAGAGTGATAGTTTAGACTGGAGGTAGCTGCTTCATCTTTATCCGTGAAGGATATCCACAGCATGACTAGCTGCTCTGATGCCTCACTCAGTAGTTATATACCAGACCTCCTGGTGAGTGTGTCTGCTTCCATGTTCCCCTTCCCATGATTATAGACTATCTCAAATTCATAGTTCTAGAGGAACTCTAGCCATCATCATTGTCTTTGGTTCACGTCCTTCTGTGAGAAGATATGCCTAAGACTCTTGTGATCAGAGTAAACAATAAAACATTCACCCATCAAGTAGTGTCACCACATCTTTAGTGCAAAGACCAATACTACTAACTCTAGGTCATGGGTATCATATTTTGACTTGTCAGTCTCTATATTAGCTCCTAAAATCTCTGCTGACACATCTTCTTCAAAAGGAAAAGCTCCCCCTTTTTCATCAAAACTGACAAGGGTGCCGCTACCCTGGAGAAGTCTGGTCCAAAACTCTGGTCGTACCCTACCAAAGCAGAAGTCCCTCCCCCGTTAGGGAGGTAAACCTAGAAACATATTTTGAAATGTTTTACCCCACACTTTTCTGCTTTTGTTGGGAACAAAAAACTCAAAACACTTGCTGGAACAAGGGTAAGTCCGACCGACTTAAGAGTGGTCGGTTTCTCCCTTCTATGCATGAGTTTATCCTATGCTTCTTGGGTTTCCTATTTCGCCGAACAAGGAAAATCCCATTCCAATGTTGTAGGTAAACCAAAACACTTTTTTCCCTAATACATTCAATTTGAGTATGAATAATGGATGTCCAGTCCATACCCAAACTAATCTCACAAGGCCTCGACGCTGCCACCAAGAGGTTCCAACCAAAACTCTCACCTCAAGGGTTAGATCACATCGTCGGTGCAAGTGTGATTATCAAGTCTCCTCCCAAAGGTATCTCCATACATGAGGGTCAAGTACACATCTTAACTGGAAACTCTAGGTCTTGGACAAGATTCATGGAAGGAATTATTGGTACCTATGTCTGTTAATACGGCAGCTAGTGGTAGATACAGACCATCCATTGAATCATCCTAGATCCCTTGGGTCGCACTCCTTGACTGTATCCCGCTACTCCATTCCCCTATCCTCTAAATCATTGAGCCTATTGGGGACCATAATGGGGTGGTGGTTGTGACATGTTAAAATGTACAGCACCTCATGTGGCTCCCCTAGCTCTTCTTCCACATCTGCAGCCCTACAGATTCATATACCCCTAACACTTCTTCTTCCCGAAACATTTTTACACTCCCGGGTCTCTGAGACTGGCATTAGTTTTCTTTTCTCCCACTGTTAACATTCAATGGATGCATCCGTTCAGCCAAAGGACATTCAACTGCAAAGGTTCTCTCTAACACCCTAACATATCTAGGAATGCATAGAAGAATAGTGCAGGCTTGAACATCCTTAAACACACCACGCTCGGAATTCTGACCCCTAAAGCACTGATCATATCATATTTATCGTGTACCAGGAATGGTTGGTACACATCAATGAGTAATCATTTATCGACATGTCATTCTACCGAAGCTGTAGAATCTATAGAGAACTCTCATCCACCTCCTCAAGCTAGTCCTCAGCCGCCTGTGAGTTGGGCTTGCCTCAGAACCTGAGGGGTATCTGATGTTGAAACTCGCGTAAGGTACTAAGCCTAAATGTGTCCTATACTGGTACCGTCGGCTATAAATTCTGACCAGGGGGTAGTGATATAGCTGACACACTACCCAAAGGTACTATCTCAAGCAATGGTCTACATACTGAAGCCTCATCACTATACGGAACATCCACATGGTAATTCACTGGAAAAGACTAGAATCTAAGATCACCATCTTCTCTATTGGTGTCTCAACTAGGTGGAAAACTTTAGCCACAGCCTCCAGCCAGTCCTCAGGTACCTAGGAATATATATCTCCTCAAAACCTTAGGGGCCTCTTTCGTTGGAACTCGTGCAATGCATTCATTTGGTGTGCATCCTCTACCGGTGGGGCTGGTGGCAATGCTTGTCCAACAGGTTGTGGATCTGCAGGTACACCACACGAAGGTGCTAACGCCATAAGAGGGCCCTGCACTGAGGTCTCATCACTTGGTGGTCCATCATCACGTACTCTCTTAGGAAACCTAGGTGGTTGTCTAATCGGTGACATCATGATAAGTAATAGGTGCACCACATTCTTTAAGTTATACCTGATGAGATAAATCCAAATAATTCAAAAGAAAAACTTTTCAAAAACACACACAATCATTGTTTTCTTGCACTGAGTTGGAAATCAGAATTCAGGGTCCTAGTGTATGTATAAATCGTTTGCTGCACCAACACTGGACTCCCTGAACTGAGAACCAAACTCAAAAAACTTAACACTATTTCTCCACAAAGAAAAGATCAGAGTCCTAGTTCATTGGTAGAACTGAACACCTATGATACCACTTTGTCACGACCCGTCCCCCAGGGCCCATTCCGTGACTACCCCAAGACAGTCTTCCATAGACCAGAGACTGTAGAATAGCACCGAAAGGCATACTCACTAAAATGGGAAGGCATGGCCTTTAATCCTGGAAAAACACATAGTTTAAGAACACAACAAGAAGCAACTATGAAGTAAACTGCTGTAGTAAAATAGTACTAAAAGTAAAAGGGTTTGGAATACAAGACCAACTGTAAAGCTACAAGTACAACTAGAAATACAATACAACTCAAAGAAAAAGGAAAATAGCTACAGGTTTTTCCTCCGAGGTTCTAACCTGAAGGGTAGGTATATATTGCCTCCTCAGCACTCCACGTCCATATATATCATCTGCGTCACCTCATGCCGAATGGTCCACCTCCGTGCACCATCCTGTCCTGGCTCCCTCAGCCTCGATCAATGTTGTATGTCACCTAGAAAAGACACAATAAGGTGCGGGTGAAGCCTGTGCAAGGTTGAGTATAACGATACTCAATAGGGACCTCGAGACCCCATTGGTCTCCTAATGTTCCACAAATTAAAACTACAAAGAAAGACATCAACTCTACTGAATTATACACTCATACATACGCATAAGTTATTAAGATATACACATATCATACATGAATGAAGAATACCACAAGGTAACACCATGAAGGTAGATTACCACACAAGTAAAGTACCACATAGCATAACCTCAATCATAAGAACAAGTTAAAGATAGCTCACACCTTGATTTATTCTAGGGGTAGTAACAAGTAACATCCACAGTTGCAACGTCAAACACCTCGGCTACTGGATAACTCCTCCTATATCGAGTATAGTGGGCCTGCCGTGTCATAAAGAGGCGCTCCCCACCATGGGTCTATCGAGTCAGATAGAGGTGCTCCCCCTCATTTCTTGTTAAGGAATTCCTCATGTTGAGTATCATGGGTATAATTCATCACACATAGGTGCTCCCCATAATGGGTCTATGGCGTCACACATAGGTTCTCCCAACTAGGCAGGTCGAGTCACTCCAAGTCGTAATGGTCAACAGTAGTCAGATCTCAACTAGTCGCAGGGTTCTGCACGTAGCACGCTTGCGAGAACCACTCCCCAAGACATTAGTCATACATTAATCGTCCTGAAGTTTTATGAAAAAGTATCCAAAAGTTCTCCCACGTCTTAAGGGACCAAACTCAATAGACGGCACATCAATCAGACACTCAGTCTGTAAGTTATTAGTGTTTCCGCTCCGAGGGCCCAATTGGATTCAGAGTCCGATCCAACCCGGTTGTACTCCAACTTTATCCAAAACTCAAGTAGAGTAAACCAAATGGACCATCTCAATCCATGGATTCTGGTTCCATAGATGATTCATCAAAAGGATGCTTGGTTCTCATGTTACGGCCTAAAATGTGAAACTTAGTTCGGATGGGTCTGGGTCCAGTCCGACCCGGTCAGACCGACCTAGCCTTTACCGACCCGACCCGACCCGGTTCGGGTCTGGCTCGAATGGCCTTATCCTCGACGGTCCCAGCCTTCTGCATTTTGGTTCGGCCCGGATTGCGAAGGGGGCAGCCCGGCCCATCGGCACGGCCCACTAGCATGACCCACTGGGCGTCCTGCGGTGCAGCCCACGGTGGGAAAGTGGTCCGCCCAAGCCACAACACGGGGGGAGGTTCCACCTCGGTATTCTGAAGGGCCCGTTGGCCATTCGGTCGCCCTTCTCGAACGCGGAACCACTCAGAGGTCCCACACGGTGCACCATAGCCGGCCAGAAATGTTGGTCTGTTCTCCTTCCATCGGTGCGACAGCGCTGCTGTCCACCTACGGCTAGCCGGTTCTTAGGTGCCCTTCGGCCTCCGTCGCGGCCAAGAGGTTGCGGCCTCATGCTCCACCGGTGGCGCGGACACGCACCGCCGCTCCATCATGCAGTTGACCGGTGTGTTGGCCGCCACCCCTTTCTCCACCAAGGCTGACAAGCCACGGCCTCCTGCTCAACCGGCGGTGCGGACGTGTGTTGCCCCACCTTCCTCACGGTCGGTCGGGTGCTGGCTACTGCCTTCTTCCGCAAGTCATCACGACTTCATTCCAATATTGAAAAAAATTAAATGATTTCATATTCACGATCCTTGCATCGATGGCTCTATGTCTATATATCAAGCTTAGCAAAACTCTGTGTTTCCAGTGTCAATAAAAATTTGGCATTGAAGAATGCATGAAGAATGCACGAAGAATAAAAAGAAATAGGATAAAGGTTTATGTTCAGGACGATGACCATGTTTTTTTGGCCATTGTCACCATGAATTTAGGATATGAAGAATCAATAAAGTAAATTCTAAAATAAATAAAACCCCTACCTTGACGTTCACTTGTAGGAGTTTTTCTGAGGAAGAAGATGAAGTCAATGAAGATGGTGATGTCAGCTTTCATCGCTCCCGTAAGATATTTCCAATCTGGACTCAAGTGTTGTCCTCATTCTTTGATTCGTGGTCTGGGGTCACTCGTCACTGCCTGCTGGAACCGGCTCCGTCTTCCAAGTGTTGGGTGTTGTGGAACTTTACCAGAGCTTTGTCACTTGGTGAAGTCGTGTCAACACCTCTCCCAAAGTTTCATATAAATAGGAGAGGGGAAGGGTGTGCAATGTTCGTGGGATTAATATACGCTCATTAATTAGGAACTTTCCTAATTCCACAATGGTGAGGTTACTTAGAATTGAAAGGTTGATCTATTTATTATCTTGACACATCATCAGTCCCACCTTACCACTCATCCGTTTGAGGAATAGAATAAAAATAAAATAATAAAGTTATTTTATTTATTCTATTAAAAAGTTCCAAAAAACTAAATTTTTCTCCAGACCTACTATGGTTGAAGTGAATGTCTCATTAAAAGAATATTTGCACTGCAAGTTCAATGGTGTCCTCAAATTTCATTTTCGAGCACCGTTTCAAAAGTTACAAAACACCGCTTGCACGTTTACTGAACATACCAAAAAAAAGTTCAGAAAATTATTAACAGTCACCCTCGAACCGCACCGGTCAAGGTTAGTCTCTGCCCAAGTGAAACATGTCCCAAAAAACCCAACGGTAATCTTGGATTTTTTATCCAAGTTACCATTTATAAGTTATATATTTTAAAATAAAATAATTATTACTTAATTGTTTTATTTACAGCCAAAAACTAAATTTTACTGGTGGCCCGCACTGGCCAAGGTTAGTATCTACCTAAAGAAAACATACCCTCAAGAGTTCATTAGTGGTCTTGGATTTTTAATTCAAGTTTCCATTTTTGATTTATAATCATTTTAAAAATAAAATAACTTTATTTAATTATTTTATTTATGGTAATACCATTTTCGGGTTTCCTCACCAGAGGCTCGTGCCGATTAAATTTAAGTCACGCCTAGGGTAAACCTACCATCCTGAGTACAATAGTGCCCTCAGATTTCTGATCTGAGTAACCATTTAAAAGTTATTCCACTTTTTTAGGAAAACATCTTAGGTGTGTTAATTAAACCTTAATGAAACTTCAACGAATCATTCCAGGCACTCCAGGCCCCCGAATCACGCGTTGTCAGATTTTACAGTCTTGAAATAATTCCATATAATTAAAAAAATTATATGGAATTTCCAGGACATCAAAAAATATTCCTTTTTAAAAACCATTTAAACAAATTAAAAATAAAAATGAAATTTCCTTTATAATAATTTTATATCCTTATAAATAAATATGTAAAATAATTTAAAATTACTGACATGGAGAACAATATTTGATAAAAAAAATAATTAAACATTCTAGGTGTCCTAGACCACTTTGAACATTTAAATAATAATATATATGAAATAAAAAATTAATAAAAATATTTAACATAAAGAATATAGATAAAATATGGATATTAAAATTCATGAACCTTATAACATAATAAAGGATCATATCATCAAGATATGTCTCAATGAAAATAGATTGAGTCGAAATCCCTTACCCTGAGTTCGAATCATCAAATAAAAATCTTATAATCCAAAACAATAAAAAAAGGATAATTATTTACATTATTTATATCATTTTAAAATTTTATTATTCCTTTTATATCATTTATATAATTGATATTATGATAACTTAATCATTCAAGTTTTCATCGGATGTTTGGACGATATTCCATACCTGAATCCAAAATGAATTTTGTAAGTCAAAAATAGTCAAATAGGTTATTATTCCATAATCTCTTTAATAATATTCCAAACATAATAATCATAATTATAATTATATTATTCACTAAAAACCATTCCTTAAATATAGTTATGAAAAAATTAACTACGTTACAATCATTGAGATAGTATGTCGTACGTATGCATGAGTAACATTTTGATTTTTCAATGATCATTATGGAAACAAGGTAGGTATTATTTTAAATTTAAATAATTTTTATAATATCATAAATTTTATATTAATAATTTGAATATACTTATATATATCATTCATGTGATGTGGTGATGAAAAACGAATCACATCACTTCATGGAGGTGATAGTCCACATGTACGCATGAATGACCTTATGACTTTCATGCGCATGTAATGTAAGAAACTAACTGATATATTATAATTTTATAATGACAAGAATTTCATGAATATCAAATATAATTAATTATTCCAAAATTATAACAAATTTTGAGCAATATTTATGAAAAATGAATCATATCTGTTCGTGGAGGTGATAGTTAAGACGTACACAATAACGAATAATTTTTCTTAAATTGGACTGAAAATTAAATGGATATTTGGAAAAATATTAACATAATAAAATCTTATTATATTGAGGATACTGGATTTATTATTTCCTCATGGTTAAAGAAAATTTAAAGGAAGTTGAAGAATAAGAAAAACAAAAAACACATATTTGAAAATGATACATTTTCTTCGGGCGATCTCTTTTGATTAACTCCTTAATGCCTCTAAGGAAGGTGTTATACCTATGATAAGAGATCTAGAATTTGGGGACAAATTATAGTAAGGTATTTGGGTTCATATTGAAGGATCCAATTTGGTTTTAATGTGTGAAGAAAATGGAACAATAGTTTCCCTTTTATAGGAAAGGGGAGATGAACTCTTGGAAATACTCAAAATATTAAAGTAATATAAATTTATTTTATAATAAAAAGTGAAAAAACATATTAATTTCTAATATAGGATTTGGATGGGTCCAAATATCTTCATTAATAAAAAATTAGATTTGTTTTTTATTATTTTTTAATCCTTAACAGTTTTTTTAACCCTTATTAATTATTATCATGGTCTCATATAATTTACAAATTGATGGTTAATATTATTACAATAAAATTCCAAAAGAAAAATAAATAAGTAATTATTAAAATATTTAGACATTAACCAATAATTTGGATGAATGTTAGATTTTTATTAAATTTATATCATTTAATAATATATTTTTTCTTTAAAAAATTATTTATTACAATTTTGGAACTATTAATTATTTTAATTTTTATAAATATTATAAAAAATTGATTTTTTTGAAAAACTCCATTAAAAAATCCCTAAGTCTTCAAATTAATCCATAAAATTCATTTTTAAGATCAATTATTTCAAATTATATTTATTTTAAAAATATTAATATCATTTATTTTATTCTTCCACTAATTAAAAAATTATTGCATCATCATCATGTCACCATTAAATTTCATTATATTCTATCATAAAATTATAAATAAATAAAAATTATTTAGATAATAATTTCACATTTTTTGGGGGGAAATACTTTAAGGTAACATTGCAGCATTTGTGGGTTGATTGTGTTTGTTGACAAAGCAGGTTTCCATGGTGAATTTTCAAGTTCTAGAGATGTTTTTGACAATCCATGTTGAAAAAGAACTATGAAAAAGGAATGGACGATATGGAGGTGGTATAAAAGAGTAGAGACAAGGTGGCTCTATTTTCCAATGCCTGCCAATTTTTTGAGGTCCAAAATTTGGAGTTTCGTGAGCATTGTGAAATATGGATTTCCTTGAAGATCTCATCAAAATATGAAAAAGTCATGAGTTTTGAAAAGATAGGATTCATGGATTGGATTTCGTGAAGACCAGAAGAATGTTGACGGTGATTCTTCATGATTAAGACGAGCTTCATGAACGATGGTGTTGAAGAGAAATGTGAGGGAGCTTCACGGTGGTGGTGTGAAGTAATTTACAGAACTCTCCCCAATTATGAAGAGCTACGTGATCAGAAAATTGTCGTGGTGCTTTGCGATATTGAGGGAATTTCGGCAGAATTTTCAAAGCTTCGCGATTTGTGATGACATGGTGTTGACTTCGTGTGGAAGGTTCAAGGGTTGGTGGAATCGCCTATAAATAGACCTTGACCCCCTTGGGAGAAGTAGATATTTTTTGAATAAAATATTTTTCTCTCGACTCACAAAGGTGGTTCACAAAGGCAGTGTGCTTAGAGAAAGTTAGGAGCTTCACAGTGGCTAATTTCGCTCCGTGAAATTTGGGTGCTCCGCGTTGGATCAGTGAGCTTCACTAAGGAAGTCTCTATGCGATAGTTTGAGCTCCATGACAGCCTGAGCTTTGTGAAATTATGAGCTTCGCGAAAAGTTAGGAGCTTCGCGAAGTCTTTTTGAGATTCGTGAAATTGGGAGCTTCACGAAGTTGGGTTCTTTGCGAAGGTGTTTCAAAAGTGATCTGTCTAGTGTTCAGGGGAAAAGGGGTATTCATCAGTGGAAGATATTTGGACATCAACAGAGCATCTACATATAGTATAGGATGCATTCATTAGTGGTAATGAAGAGACCTACAGGTCTAAAATTGTGAGTGGGTCTTCTGAAGAAGCAGTGAGCTCACTTCAGTTGAGAGAGTAGTGAGTTCTCAAATTGTGAGTTTTTTTAAACCAGTAGGGACAGTGAGTCCGCTTCAAACTTGTAAACAGCAGTGCACTTATAGTGGAATTGGTACATCGGTACATTGTCGGTGTATGCTCCTTAGACGTAGCACAGTGAGGGTGAACCAACATATTTCAATAGAAAATTTACATTTGAAATTATCTCTTATATAGACCCATATTAAAAATATTTCTCTAAATAAAAACAAAAGAATGACAAAATTGAATTTCATTCGAATATAATATTATAATGGTTATATTATCATTAAAAATGCCATATATTGTCTCATAACTGATCCATTAATTCATAGGGATGAAAAATAGTCATCCAATAAAATTATGACAAGTGTTAGGGTAATTTAACAATATTTATAATATTAATTTCACCCTTAATTACCCTAATTACCCTTACCCATGGTAATAAAAAAATTAAAGTTACTATTCATAATATCTATGAATAAAAGAAACCTATTTAAATAATTTGTAATAAATGATTCCTAATATGGAATCCATTTTTTGAAATTTAAAGTAAGGATGTTATAGTAATTAAATTAAAACTAATCCCATTAACGGAATGAGAAAAAAAGTTTTTTAATTGTAAAAACCATCAAAATATTGAAATGTTTTTATATCCAATTTCAATCTGAAATTCATTCCAATAACCAAAATTATATTAAATGATAAGAAAATAATTTAGTTATACATTAAATCTAATCAATAATATAATTTAACACTATAAATAATATAGATGAAAAATCTATTTTCAATTAAAATGTATTATTTTATTCACAATTAAATAAATCATGAAACTTTTTGGGAAAATAAAAAAAAATACCACCAATGAAAATTTGGATTCTAATTTTTAACATAAGAGTTTTATTTTTTCAAATAGAATTTATAGATGTTTCAAAACTATATTTAAAATAGGTGCACCATTAAAAGGAGGATAAAAGACATTTTTATAAAAATACTCCTATTATCTATAAAATGGATTTTGTTCGTATATCAAGTATGGAAAATAAATATGATTAGTTTTTAACATGATATTAAATATATATATATATATATATATCATTTATTTAATCCAACAAATGTCATTTTATTATTTTATGACCACACTTATTTTCATTTAAATAGTTCTTGAGAAAAAATATTCTATTTAAAAAGGGGTTTACATTCAGTTATAATTAATCAGTCACCATTGTATTAATTATATATACATGTTTAAACCATATTTTTATATTTAAGTTAATACTGTTTATACCCTCCATTATAATGGCTATGTTACAATGGTAACATTTAAATAACAATATTTAGATGTTCACTTAAAATTGATGTAGTGTTTCATGTACGCTACTAAACATAGTATTTCTTTTTTTCAAATCCTTGTTACATAGGGTTACTATAAATAAGATGTCTAAAAAATAGAATATAATTTGAGAAGATGATGGAATTTAAAATAACTATATTTAAATGTACTGGTTAGAGAGTGGTTTTCTTAATTATTCAATGCCATATTACAGATTCTGATAACAAGATGTAATATCCCCCTAAATCTATAGGGTAAAGCTGCATGAAAATTGATTTAACCAATGAAGGCCACATAGTTTTGAAAATGTTCATAATGAAATATATTTTTCAAACACATTGAAAAAATATATTTTTATTTCTTATTGACATTGTTGTTAATGATGGATATTTATAAGTAAAAACTATTGAAAATTTAAAACAAATGTTGAGATTGAGAGGATGATATATAATTAATGCACGTTTTTTACCTATGTGAGTCATGTAGATGAAGCTCGCACTTTCCACCTAGGTCAAGTGAACATTACTCATAATTCAAAATTACACATCACATTGCACTAGAAAAATGGGATTGTTAATAATTAACAAGTCATGGATCATTGTCCACAATCTCATTGGTGTGAAAACACTAGCATGAACAACTATGTTCATGAACCAAGGTATGTTCAACTCAGAAAAAGACATTATTTGACAATTCATATATTTTGAAATATTCATAATCTTATTATTCTAAACTTGATTAATCCATTCATTCCCACAATCCCTTTTTATTCAATTTATATGGTCATCCTATTTCAATTTCATAAAAAATTTGATAAATAATCATAGGAATATTTTTTTAAGGTCCATTTCTAGGCCCTCTAATTCTATTCCATAACAAAAATTTGATGGCCACATTTACCAATCGATTAATTATATCTATATCTATTCATATCACCCAATGAAGAAAAATAATTAATAACATTTATGTATTCTTAGACTAAATCCTCTTAGATTTCTATTATTTAATACACTCCCAATCAAGGGATATAGTCTCCATACTGATACAACAATTCAGGAATCAGACACCTATATTAAATTCATGTTGATTTCAACATCACAAGTTCCATTGATATGAAAATCTCATTTGATCAAAAACCCATTTCCAAATATAGTGGAAACTAAATTATACTATTTAATAAACTACCTATTAATAGTGGATAATACGATTCCAGGTAATGAAAAATAATTCTAAACTATCTATATATCAAATTACCCTCTAGGATGATAAAATGTGATTATCATAATATTCATTTGGATCACTTCCATTAGGTAATTTATGTTAAAGAGGTATCATGGTCATACTGGGTGAAGAAAATGTTTAATTAGTTTGAAGACAAACTTATGGTGTCTGATTCAATAAAAAAATTATATGTTTAATTTCTCATTTTAGTATCATAATGATAAAATCCCTCAAAAGGTTAGTTGGTTATATGTAAAAACAATACCTTTTGCATTTTTATATAGAAGATTGAATATGTCTCTAGGAAATTTAAAATAAATGGGCAATCCCCATCCTACGTGAGATATAGTAATTATTCCTCCCTATTTATAATTCCTTATATTACAATAAATAATATATAAATCAATATAGATATTTACTATATATGATGAAAATATTAATAAAAAAATCACTCATTTCTAAATGTCTCATTCGGTCCATAAATTTCAATATTGTAATGGTTTAATGGGTTTAAAAATGGAAAAAACATCAAATAGTTAATCTAACCACATAATTAGGACTCAAAATACCAACTAGATAATTTTAGATGACTGAGAATATTTAAAATGGGGTTATACAATCATATATGAGTTAAATCCAACATTTATATTAGATAGGCAATAGGAAATATTTCTCATTCAATATTATTTACTAGAATGAGATGTTAATACTAGGGTTAGGGCTACCACCATTTTAATGAATCCATATATTTTATTGGTCAAAACAAATAATCCTATCATAATGATCCATGAATACTATATATTGTGTTAGTTTAAGTTAAATGATGTGATATTTGCAATGATCTTGTTGTCAACATTAATTATTTCATTGTTGGAAAACCATGTATCTCAATGAAAATATTCCTTGGAGATAAATTTGGGATATTTAGTTTTAATTTATATATAGGTTATAATTCATTTAATAAATATAAAAAATTACCATGGATACTAAAAATTTAGATCATGATGTATCGAATTTATTATAATACAAATTCATACATTATTAGTCACTGATTATGTTAGTGATGACTTATTCTATAAGTATATCAGGAAATAATCCATAAGTAATCTCCCTTAGAGATGGTTTTCTTGTCACTAATGTTGATTAAGTCCCTTTTCTGGATCCCCATGTTCTAAATTAGTTCACACTTTATTTTGGGAACATTTAAGATCATATTCTCACACTTTTAGTATATTCTGTGATGGAGAATCACCTAAATGTTCCATGAAATTATGGTTACTAATTATACATTAGAAAAATAACATCAAAATCATGTTTTCCCCATATTTATATATTATATTAATATTTAAATATGAGGATACTTGTCTTCCATTTATACATATAAAAAAATGGAATAAAATGTTTCAGGGATTAGTTAGTTGAGGTCCACTAGAAAAGGGGATCATTAAATGAGGAATCCTTTAAATTAGTAACTGAAGGTAGAGAAATGTTTAGAAATATACAATAGTATAATAAAACAACTAATAATTAAAAACCTAATACATCAATCAAGAACAATAAATTGCATCCAATTATCTATCAAGGTATACATATGTTAATGATATCAATAATTGGGAGAGTGGGCATATTGTGGATGTAACTAATGATCATTGGTATTTTCTTATGGGTGGGGTGAATACCCTACACATAGTTAATCTTAAAACACTCACCACTATCAACTGGTAAAACTATCTTGTGGAGTATTAAAGATATATCACAAAAATAGAGATGTTTCTTCACACCATTGAAGATAGGGTCACCATTACATGAAAATTATAAGATATATTAGACCATGAAAACAATGAATGAGAGATTAGTTAATCAATTTATGATGAGTTCTATTATTTCATAAATATTGAAAAAATAGAGAAATGATTAATTTTGAAAATCAATATCATGTTTAAACTACGATTGATATACAAAACACATTTCTTGTTGTAGTGGGAGGAAGAAACATAAGACCCAATAATTAATCCACAATAAAAATAGTCTGAATCTATCATATATTTATCGATAAGGTTTATGAATCTGGTGGAATGTGATCCATCATTGGGTTATAGAATGTTTCTATAAGTATAAGCATGATATCTAATATATATTATCTTCAACATATGATATTATATCCCATTCTTGGAACCATATTGATAACGATCAATTATCTATTTTCATTAAGTGATTATATACTTTCCATACAAATTTAAATATACTAGATTGGTCCATAATTGAAATTTTCTCTTACTTTATCAAACCAAAATTAAATGAAACCTTTTTTATTATAGATCATTGGATGTTAAAGAGGGTTCCTTATATAGAAATCCATAACAAAGATGTAGTATAGAAGATTTTATTGGGTAATATACCCAATTCTAGTAAGTTATATCCCCATCTATATCTTTTTAATTTTATATATTGTTTATATAATTATTTATGCAATTATTTCTAGACATAAATGTATTATATGTAATGTGTGTATGATGAGGAAGTGTACAATATTATAACTCTGTAAGGTGTAATTATAGAACCCAATGCTTAACAAACATGGATATTAACTCATTTTAGATGGATATTCAGCACATTACAAAAATAAATTCTCATAGACCAAAATAGTTCAGTGTCTTTGGATATAAGGAAACATAATCTTCTTACATGGTGAATGATATTAAACATTCCCCTTAAGATATTCCCCTTTTTTACTACTACTTAAAACCTTTCTTTATAACATGAGGAATGGACCCATAAGAAAAGGGGAGAGATTATATGCTTAGTAAGGGTAAACAAGGAATATATATAAGCATGTCATAAGAAGAGGTGTTTGAGAATATGAGACTAACATTTTAAAATAATACTCTGTATATCAATGAACATAAAAATGAATCATGACATAATGATTGGAATTTCATAAGGAATGAATCAAAATGGAATCAATATAATTAGCATTGAGAGCATAAAATTGGAAAAATAAATTGAATTTAAGGTTGATATATAATCATATAACAATGATTTACATGGTTTTCAAGGTTTAATCCCAAGTCCATCCTATTATAATGGGTTCTACTCTCCAAACAATCTTAGTAGTAAAGTTTCATTCACAAGACCATCTTAGTGGACAATGTCCATTACTAAACTGGGATCACTTCTCATTCAAACCCTATATTATTGAACAGCGGTCACATCCTATTCTTGACCTATATAACTAAACTGAAATCACATCTTATTCTAACCATGTATTATCAGACTGATTTCACCACTTTTTCTTGACATGTATTACTGAAATGGATTTACTATCTGTTTTAGTTATTTATTACTAAACCGGTTTCACTTCCCATTCTATCCCTCTATTACCAAATTGTGTTCACTTCTCATTATATCCATGTATTATTGAACCTAGTTCACTACTAGTTCCATGAATTTATATCTCTTGATATATAAATCATCACCCAATTAATTAGAGGGAGATATTTGTCCAACCTATCACATAATAGTATCATACATACATATGACACAAGATAATAAAGCATTAACCATATCATGACCAATAAAAATAGATGGGTTTCATAAACACTATATTATATCCCACTAAAAAAATGGGTATCATTAACATTTCATAACATTATTACATATGGAAAAAATATAGGGTTTATAATAATTTCATCAAAGCAGAACCTGTTGAAAGAAGAGAGATTCGAATGATTATAACTAGTGTAAGAGAAACAGGTATCCTAAACAACATTCTATCGAAACATAAACCATTTAAATTAACATGATTGATATTTTTTTATCATATAACCAGAAAAAAATAAACTATAAAAATTTATGTCAACTTAAATGGATAATTATTTTGAAATATCACATGCAACATTTCGTATGGAAAATAAAATTTCCTTGAAAATCCATTTCATAAAACAATTTAAAAAATAATTTTCTTATAAAGACATATTTAAAATTTCATTTAAATTTTTTTAGGATAATATCTTTTTCACATTGAATATTTTGAATATAAATAATTTTGAAACACTTTTTCTTTTAAGACCCCTTGAAAACATAAAAAAAAGGCTTTTAATAATTTTGAAATCATTTGTATCGAAAACATACAAAAAAATAATGATAATATTTTCAATAGATTATACCTTAAAAACATATAAATGGGTATTGTAAAAAATTTAAACAATTTTTAAACATAATAAAATTTTAAGAACATTTTTTTTAAAACATTATTTTTAAAGAACACAAATTTCAAATTGAAGATAAAGGTAATTCTGTATTTTCCTAAAAATAATTTCTTAATTATTGTATGTAAAAAATAAGGAAAATAACTCAAGTAGTAAAATATGATATAATTAATAACCATAGTATAATAAAATTCATGAGTGTTATTGAGATATGGATCATAAAATTTCATCAATGAAAGGATAATCTTGAATATTCTCGAAAAATGATGAGATTGTAGAAATAAACTATTACCACTTTAGAAACATTGAGTCATACAGTACTTGAGAGAATAAAAATAAATGAATATTAAAATATAATAAATTAGGGAGATTAATGACATAAAATTTTTAAGGTATTTATAAAAACCCCATAGAAATAAAATAGGCGCACAACACGTCAAGCATCTCAAAGAAGCATAATTGTGGAAAAAATTACCTTACAGATTTGGTAGCATTTGAACCATAAAACCCAAGAAAGAAATATTATAAAATTTAAATCTAGATACCCATAAATATTATTACAATAATCATGTAATATATTCAAGGTAATTATATACACCACACAAAACAAACAAGTGGGTAACGTGTCATGTATCTGACAGATATAAAAAGTGAGATGAGAAACATTCTTACCTTAAGTCCTAACATTATTAATAAACATTAAAAAATATGCTATAATAAATTAAAATTTATTATAAATATACAAAATAGATATATTATTATATCTAAAACCATATATTATTTTTTCATGACATTATGTAACCTATTTATTAACAACTCCTTGTTAAAGGTATATTTTCGGTAATATCTGATTTGTTTTTCACATATATTTGTTATTATTATTCTTTACCATACTACTAAGATCATGATTTACTTATTTATAGAATTAAAAAAATGATACAAATAACTTATATAGTAATTATACATGTATTTATAATAATATATAAAATATATAATTTTTAAATGAAATGTGTCACTCATGGAGATGTTAGGTTATAAGTATGCATGAAGACTATTTCAGTTTTATTGTTATATTGAAATAAAAAAAGTAATATATATATATCATAAATTATTATTAATATGTTATGTATATCATCTAATTTCACTGAAATAATCCTTAATAAATTCCATATAAAGTGTGAATGAATCTTATTGCTTTGATGAGGCAGTAGTCCACACGTCCACAAACGAAGTTATCATATTTACACAAAATGAAAGTCATGAAGGGATGATTTATATAATAATTTAATAATAATAAATAAATAATAAATTTCATATATATCATATAAAAATATATTTTACATCATAATTTCCACCCATGAGTGGTGGTAAAGGAAAAATAGACAACATCGTTTCACCAAGTAGTAGTTCTCCATTTACATAAACTATAAGTTTGTTACCAATTATATGGAAGTGTGTGTAATTTTAGGTCAAAAAAATAGAATAAAACATATCATTATATTTAGGATACCATGTTTATTATATAACCATGTAATAATTAGATTTTTGGTGTGTATAATTAATAAAAAATAAATGAGATTTAGGAATGATGTTTCTTCTTCTTTGGGTAACTCCTATTGGTTCGCACCAAAGGGAATCCTTGGTTTCCTTTCATAAAAAAGTGATTAATAATAGATTAATGGAGGGATATTTGGATAATCTTTGATTAAATTTTGGGTGATAAAAGTTTCTTCATAGGTGTGAATAAGTAGGAGGTTTCAGTTCCGTTTTATAGTGGAAGATGAGTGGCATTAATTTAAATTCTATTAAAGAGAATTACACCCACATTTTTCTTATGTAAAGTGGCTCCAATAATGGTAAAAATTCAATAAAATGAATTATTTGGTAAAACATAGAAAGAAAATTATATTTTTTACATGTCTATAGGTAATTTTTTGGAATTATGTTTAAGTCTTAGTCCTTTGTTAAGGTAATTTTTCTCCTAATCACTGAAATTAATTTTAATCCCATTCACTAATATTTTTTTGAAAAAAAATAAGATGAGATTATGAGAAATTAAAAATTATGATGACTAAAAATATATAATCCATTTTTCCAAATTCTAATCACATAAGTTTCAGAAATTAATTTAAAATTAATCTTAGAGATGGGATGATAATGTGGGGTTTTAAAGAAAAATTTTCCAAAAGCTTGAAAAGATTTTATATCAAATATAATTGATAAATTGGTTCCAATTACCAAAATTGGATTAATAATTGTACTATTTATATAATTATAATTAAAATAAAAAAAACAAATTTAACTACATAAATAAATTAGATTAAAAAATAGTTTTAAATTAAAATTCAATGTTTTTCACAAATCACCAAAAAAAATATACTACTTTGAAAATTAAAAAAATGTAAGACAAAGTAAATTTTGATACACTAATTTAAGAAATGAAGTTTATTTTTTCAATTAAAAATTAATAAATTGTAAAAAAATGTTATTTAATGTGGGCTCTCCATTAAATGGTTGTAAAATTACCTTTTGGAAAAATACATTTTTTATTCATAAAATTTGATTTTTTCTTATACTATACATGTAAAATATATTATATGAGTATAAAAAATATTTATTTAATATATAATATATAAATATTATTGAAAAAACTTTTCAAAGGTGGTTTTTTTATTTATTTAGAAAAAAAATCGGTGTTTACATAAAAAATAGTTTTTCTAGAAAAGTGATTTCTTTAATTTCAAATTATTCGTTAATTTTCTTCAACTAATTTAAAAATAAATGTTTAATTTTATTTACATTTTTAAATATTATTTTAAAATTTTAGTTAATATTATTCATAACTTCAATTCCAATGACTAGGTGGTAGATATAATAATATTTTCATAATCATATTAACAGTCTATTGTAATTCGATAAAAACATGGCATTACATGTAACACAAGCTATCGAATGGACTCAATATTGTATGTAATACGAGATAATATTTGTATTGCTTATACCTCAAGATAGTCTAAGTGTTGAGTGTCGTGAATATTAACTTGGTGTTGTGAATAACGCATTAAAAACATAATGTTTTTGTTTGAAAAAATTATATTTACTGTGGCATGAAATGTAAATTATAAATGAGATTAAATTAATTAAAAAATTCAAAAAATATTAGGTTGTTAGATTCTACCCCCCTTAAAAATTAATTTCTCCATAAATTTTTTTGGGTTATCGATGGTTTATTACTTGAATGTTCCTTTCATATAAATCGTCATCAAAAAATGAATACAAAAACTTCCTTTAAATAGGAAAAGTTGGACCCACAATGATTACCCAAATTAACTCAGAACTAGGTTTCCACATAGTTAGGAAGTTATTATTTGACATTAAGAATGTCAGAAACCAAGCTAGGAATTTGTCCAAAATGACATCCAACCTGGTCCAAGACATTTCCAGAAGTGCATTCCCGAACTGCATGGGCTAGAATCTAGTGATGGTTATCAAATTTTCCATAATGGTAATGATTTTGTCCCAATAAAATAGGATCAAATAAATAAACTGTTCATATGGAAGAACCATCAATTAATTAATCTAAAAAAATATACAAACTCATCCAGAAAAAAATTAGAAAAAAAAAATTGAATGCAAAACTGAGACTGAACCACACTACATGATCTATACATGACCACTTAGTCACCACAAACCTCAAGACTAACCTACTCTAAATGTGAGAAACCAAACCAGAATCCTGAACCTAAAAAATAACTTGAGTCTACTAACAGTGAATGGAATAATTAGAGTGTGAGATTTAACAACTCAATAGGAAACCACAACATAATCCATACATTTCGTTTCTCTAAATAGTATATAAAAATAGTTTGAAAATACATTCATAAATAAGATTTTAATCATTTAAAATATCCAAATAAAACATTCTTAAAATTACCTTTTTGAAACAATATATTAATTATTAATTTTTAAAATCAGTTTCACTTTCCCCAACCCTTTTTAAAACCACACTGAATATAAAACCAAGGTAGATGATAAAAAATGATTGTGATGAATTTATAGAAAATCAAAAAAGTAAACACAACCAGAAAATCCAATATCCAATATTTAGTAGCATTAATATAACATATAAATAGTAACCATGGAAATTTATTAAACATCCATAGAGTGATCCCTTGAGGTACTCGGTTTTGAATCACATTCCAGCATATGGTGAAGCTCCACATCCAATAACCAAATGGATTCTATAAAAAATCTGCACTAGTGTCACGTCCCTCATGGCCTCAAAACATCCAAGGGGTACAAACCCATTTAATCAAGGTCTACAAGAAACTGTCACTCGACCCACTAAAAGAAAACCAGTAATCAGAGGATGATGATGATGATGATTATAATAATAATACTTATTGAAACATGGTATAGAAACCAAATCTAATATAATTCTCATGAATGATCCGTTAGTGAGGATCCCATCGAAAGTTTCAATGAACTCAATACAACATGTTCCCAGACACAATCAACTAGAGATGATATCACCCAAACATCCTATGGTCTGATGTTATAAGAGAAGCATCACAACTAACATGAAAATACATTTCTTCAATAAGTTCCAATTGGTTCATCAAATCACAGAATCTTTCAAACAATTTCCCAAAGAATGATATGTTTATAATAGGGAATTTATGTTTCAAAAACAACATTCTATACCCATCCATCATAAAGTTTCAACTCATATTTACATCATGTCTCTTTTAAATACACTTATGAAACATTTCCAAACCATTTTTGAAATAATATGAAACACCACTTTAGTTTCAAAAATTCCCAGATGGACTTTATAATTCAAGTTCAATTTCATTTCCTATACCATTTCAAAACCAAGATAAAAATAGATAACATGCATAAAGGTACGAACAGGTCTTTCAAGCCATTTCAAAACCAAATTCATTCCAAAGTACCAAAATTGAATTTGAAAATAACACTAAAAAGCATATTCAATCCACTATGATTACATGAACCATTTATAAAACATATATGATTAAAGGAAATTGTAAAAGAGTGGAGGAGGAAAGGGTTAGTGTTTTGACAACAAGGTCATTATGTTGAACAAGTCCATTATCATTTTTAGTCACATCCATTTATGCAACCCATGGACATATGGGTGTGCCTATATCCAATGGAACACCTATGAAATCTGCAGAGTACATCCAAAACCTTTTCAAAGAACCACACCTTTTACGCAAGTTTCATTTCATAGTAAAAAAAACTATCACAATATATTCAAATAGAAACATGATCTTAAACAACTAAATATCTTAAAAGAGACTGAGTGACATTTTATAAAACACCATACACATTTACACATAATAATATTTAATAAAATCCTATAAAAACTAATTCTCACAAATTATCCATCATAAAACCTCAACTCAATTTATACTAACACATTATAAGCATGATTTTTTTCTTTAGAAGAAGCTTGGAAGCTCAATCATTTAATAAAATATACCAAAAAGGAAAATAAAAGTGACAAATACCTCAATGGTATGTGAATTCAAAAAAAATCAGGTGGAGGGTGAATATGCACTAAAATATGACCTAAACACCCTAAAATTAATGAAATCGACCAAAATCATCCAACCCTAACCCTAGGGTTAGACCAAGATGGAAACTCACAGAGAAAAAACCAAGAACCAAGTGATAAGAGAGATGGGAAGAGGAAAAAATGCAAAAACTAAAAGAATCATACCTAGGAAGCAAGGATGAGAATTAGAGGAGGAAGGATAACTAAAGGGGGAGGGGTTTTGGACCCCTTCATGCACCAAAAATGACCCAAGGGGAGTGGAGGATCAATTTTGGGTAAAATGTGGGGAGTGAATATTAGGGAATTTAAGAATTAAAATTTTTGGGAAAATCGCACGGTTTTGCTGCATGATTTTCCAAAATATATGCATGTTGGGTGGTCTCCACGGTCCAAATGGCTATAACCTCGCACACAGTTACCACACGGTTCCCCAAAAAATGTGCAACCCATGAACATTAACCCTAGATTCCAAAACAAGTTGCACAGTTACCTGGATGAAGCTGTACAGTTTCCCCTAACCATGCACTACCCATGTGCCACTTTCTTCCAAGACCAAAACAACCATTTTTTAGTAAAAAATAAAATATTTAAAAATTAATTCATCCCAATCCACATCCAAATGATCCAAAATCATGAAACAAATAAAATAATAGAATTTAAAATTTTAGGGTGTAATAATTATCCCCACCACAGAAACAGTCTTCCGCTATAAAGTCAACCAGTTGAAAGATAAAAAAACTTAATTACACGCCTGATTAAATAAAAAGAAACTATAAACCTAGGGATGATATTTCACCTCACAAGTTACACCCAAAATATTATAATGAAACCCATAGCATGAGGAACAACTAGAGAACACGAGAGGGTTCTCCCAACCATATAAACCTAACTAACTCCACCAACATTAAAACCTATATAACACTACCACGAGGTGAAAAACGCAGGAATGTGGGAACTAACAATAAGAACTAGAACCATACCACATATGAAAAACCCACAACATAAGGTGAAACCCACAAAAGAAACCCAAAAAAACTTTGAACTTGAACACAAACTACAAACATCAATAACATGAAAAACAATCTACAAACAAGTAAAATTGAAAACAAAAATAGATATATTGAGGTATAAGACTTTGAATATCGACATCCAATGCATAAAAATGGGATTTAAAGATAACAAGACCATTGAGTATCTTATATAGATAAACAAAAGTGACAACAATAAATAAATTACAACAAGAAACCTAAAATACCCTTACTCCAACAGTGGAGATAAAAATGGTACAAGGTACCCCGCGCCCTCTGTGATCTCTTGACTATGCACAAGCTTCACTCTGAGCCATTTGGCTAGATACCTGATGACTAAAGAATACACGTCTTCATAGCCAGATGCTAACATCCTGTGATCAAGACATATTCTCCTTCAAAAAACTCTCCTTACAAAACTACTCTAGATGATCCAAACAGCCTCAATAATGGAAAATCTTTGGGGATTGCATAATAGAGGCTTCAAATGCCCATACCAACCACATTGGTGGAACACAAGATAATGGTCCAATGAACATGAAGCTGAAAGTAAGTAGTGATACTACTCATAGTTAGGTTCCTCTAGAATGCACTCCTTGCTAGATGGGGAACCTCCACAAGCAATAAGAGATACCATATTTGCAACATGAACTCAAAAAACCTACTAATCTAGGAATGATTAATAAACCAAACTCTCAAATAGATAGTCCTAGGAGGAGATGGATCACTCCTTGATCACTGGATGATGATACAAAAAAATGAGTCTTTCATTAGGTTTCATGATGCAATATTTGAAGTAAAATAAGTAATCTCCTTGAAGTGGTCAACATAGGCCTTCACTAACTACTAAAATTTCTGAATATTCATGATCTCTTCCACTTTCTTATTCTTCACCTAATCAGGAATAAACCATCATACAAAATGGACTTAAACACTTCCCTTGTCATAACAACTGGAATCAAAAATGGAGAAAACTTCTTCCTCTAATACAATGATGGATCCTCAAACAATACTAGAACCTCACCCACTTTAACAGCTTCAGTAATTCATGTTGTACTGAAGACACACACAACTTCCTCAAGACATTACTCTACCTCTAATTGAACTTAATCAAAATGAATGATAGGAAAAATCCAGGAAGACTTGGAAATTGGGAAAGACTCACTATAAATTTTAGGGACCTTTCTAGGTGGCATATTCAAAATAACAGAAATAACATGTAACTAATACCAAAATCAAATCAAAGCACAATTGAAAAAAAATCTCACACCAAAAAAATAGTCACATGAGGAAAAAAAAATACATGAAAAATCAAAAAACCTCTTCAAAAATCAATATTTCATTTTAGTTTCAAAACCTCCTTCTAATAAGGACACATTTGGATAAAAAAAATTTCACAATGAACACCACTTCTGATAGAAAAACCAATTTATGAAATGATTTTCTCTTTTCAAGAACCATTTTAGAAAAATGCATCCAAACAATTGTCCTCAAAAACTCTCACATGGTATCCTATGAACCAACGCATATGAATTCATCCCATTTAGACTAATATCATTCATGCACATGTTTTGACATGTGCTTTCCTCATGTATCCAAACATATGAAAATGTTCATGAGTAATATTAAGTTCCTCACATATTATCCAATCATCAAACCCATGCCTTTTCCAAATTCTCAATAAAATTTTATTTTATTTTAAATCCCATTTTTTCAAACTAAAACCACTTGAAACAAATAAAAAAAATTGAGAACCATTGTTATTTTTAAAACTTATTAAAATCAATCAAGACTAAAAAACATAACTCATGCAAATTTACAATTCTATGGAACTATTTTCCATTCCTAACATGGTGACTTGGTTAGAGGGCCAGGGCCCAAGTAAGAATCAATAAATAAGAGGAGCTTGAACCATGCACACAGACTCCACAAGGGTAACTACTCCTTTTAATATCACAGTAAGACACTATCTCACCTCTATTTTCATTCCTCAATCCAAAAAAAGACAAAATAACCAAATGTAGAACTAACCCTGGAAACTTGATGATCAAAACGAGCAATGATACATGATTTCCTTCCCGTACCTACATCCAGAGTCCCAAAAGTCCTAGTCTATAATCTAACTGAAAACCCAAATAGAAAAGGGAATCCTCTAATTGCATTCCCTCACAAACCAAGATGGTATTTCCCCCAACCTAACATACAACCTGGCTCAAGACATATTGCCGAGGGTTTTCCCAATCCCAATCGGATGGAAACTAGTGTTGGACATCAATGTGATCACAATGTGATCACAATGTGAATGATTTCCCCCAACAAACTAGGATCAAATAAATAAACCAAACAATCAGAACGACCAACTCTAACTAAATCTAAAAAAATATAAAACCTCATCCAGATACAACAACTCATAAAAAACAGAAACTAAATGCAAAATTGAGACTGAACCACATGACAGGATCTCCATGTTACCACATGGTCACTACCAACCTCAAGACCGACATGCTCTAAAGGTGAGAAACTGAACTAGAAACATGTAAATGACAAATATATCTAGTCTACCGAAACCAAATGGCACAAGTAGATTTTGATATTTTATATCTCAATAGGAAACCACCATAGAATCCTTACATTTCCTTTCTCAAAATAGTTTATAAAATCTATTTTGAAATATGTTCCAAAAACATGATTTTTATCATTTAAAAAAATATGGATTTCCAAAAAATAATTTTTTTAAAAAACACACCAAATATTTGTTTTTTTAAACGGTTTTACTTTCCATAACCCATATCCAATCCAAATTTCAATATAAATCCAAGATAGATAATCAAAAAGGGTTCTGCATAAAGTAAAGGAATCCAAATAAGTAATCACAACTAGAATAGACAACATACAATGTGAAATATAATTAAATAGATAATATTGATAGTAACCATGGTAATTTCCTAATAATCCCTAGAGATATCCTCAAACACACTCAGATTGGACTCACTTATCGACATTTGATGCATCTCCACAGTCAATAACAAACTGGCTACTCTAAACTAGCGTCACCGTGGCACATTCTACCTGGCCTCTATACATCATAGGTGTACCAACATTTCTAATCAATTCCAAAAATAAACCACCACTTGAACCTCTAAAAGATTACCTAGAATCCCATTATGATAATAATAATAACAACAATACTAAAAAAACATTTTATAACAACAAAAAATAATCAATTTCATGTGCATGATCCATTAGAGAGGACCCCATCCAATATTCTAATGGAATAAATATCACATGATCTTGAGAATGATCTACTAGAGAGGACCTCACCTAATTTTATAGTGGTCTCGAGTTATAATCCAAGGATCATAACTCACATAAAAATCCATTTCTTCCACAGGTTCTAATCGGGCGGTCACATCAGACAAGCTTTCAATCCATTTCTCAAAGAATGAATGTTTCCAATCTGGAATTTATATTTCCAAAAACACATTAATTTCCCAAACATCATAAAGTTCCAACTGGGACTTGCATCATTTTCCTTTCTAATACACTTATAAAATATTTCCAAAATAATATGAAACACCACATTCCTGTTCAAAATAACTATCAATCTGTTACATTTAAACTTCACTTCCATTTCCCATATCTTATCAAAACCAAGATGAAAACACAAAAAAAAATGTTAGATATACTGAACAAGCTTCCATATCATTAAAAAACCATCCACACTCCAAAGTAAAAAAATTGGGCTTTAATTTTCAACTAAACACTTACACCCATATTCAATCCACTTTGAGTCCATAATCTATTTAAAAAACTTACAGGATTTAAGGAAATTGATAAATATGGGAGGAGGATTGATTGATTGTTTTTAAAACCAGGTCTTTAAGTTAAAAATTATCATTATAATTTGTTTGTGCTTCCATACATATTCCTAATGCACATATGGATGTTCCTACATCTAATGTAACACCCATAAAATACTAAGAGATCATCCAAAACATGTTCAAATACCCACATCTTTCACGCAAGGTTCATATCACTATCAAGCTAAGATATCATATTGTAACAAAGTTTAAATATTCACTTAATCCACTCAATTTCATTAAAATGGACCAAGAGACATTTATTCAAACACTTTTCATGCATGAACACACAATAATATTTTAGAAAAAACTTTAAAAATCAATTCATGCTAATTTTATATTATAAAAACTCCAAATAAATTTATACTAACACATCACAAGGAATATTATATTACTTTTGAAGAAACTAGGAAAGCTCAGGAATATGATGGATTGTGTCAAAACAAATAATGGATACACCTACCCTATTGGTGTGAGAATGAAACAAACTTTAGTAGGAGGAAAAATATTCCCAAAAAGACGATCCACACTCCTTAACATCAAATTAATCGACCAAAATCATCCAACCCTAACACTAGGGTTAGGTTAAGTGGGAAACCCACCAAACAAGATCCATGAACCACGTGAGAAGAGAGAGGGAAAGAGGAAATCAACTAAAAACTCCAAAAATAATTCCTTGGAATATTGGAGGAGCATAAAATGAGTGAGGACAACCAAAGGGAGAGAGGTTTTTTTACCCCTTCATGCATCAAAAATGACCCAAGGGGAGGGGGATTGATTTAGGTTAAGAAGTAGGGAGGTAGATTATGGATTTTAAGATTTAAAATTTCTATGGTTCTAACACGGTTTAGCTGTATGATTTTCCAAACCATGTGCAATTCATGTGATCACTACTATCCAAATAGAAATAACCTCATTCATGGAAACCACATGGTTTACAAAACCATGAATAACCTATGAAACATACACATGGAACCCAAAACAAGAAACACAGTAACCAAGGTGAAGCTGTATGGTTTCCCTTAACCATGTGCTTCTTATAAGCCACTTTATGACAAGGGTAAACATCAATTTTTCAATATAAACTAAAACAATTTAAACATATAATCAACCCATACCTCATTCAAAGGATCCAAAATCAAGAAATTAATAAAATAATTTAATTTCCTTGGTCAGCGTGTGATAGAGGAAATGCATGGATACATATACAGAGTGATAAAATACATTCACCAAAAGCATGTGAATGATCAATGGAATGTTATAGTCCTCAAAGTCATAAATATTTGATGATTTATAAGACCATTAGTTCAATATTAATTAAGTTATTAGGTTAAAAAAAATTCAATATCCTTATCCTAGAGTCATGGAATTACTTTACTATCTAATAACATGAGGAAATATAATTACTAGATTTAATCCTTTTCATATGAAAAATCTCACTCTTTGGTTGTTACTTTCTATATTTTCACATCATCTCTTACTCTAAGGTATGAAAGTGACTTTTTCATTAATAAAGTTGTATTATATCATGAGATCCATACATAGCATGATAAGTCATTCCATCTGTCGTTATCATAAATAAATGGTTTCCACATGTTATCCAATATTCATAAATATTCATATATTGATGTGTGGATTTAAAATATATAACCAAATCTAATGTTTAAATCAATCCATTTCATAAAGGGTCATCATTTTAACCATTCAAAAATAAAATTTCCACCACATACCTTAAATTTTCTCTTATCTTATACTAATAACATTTTCATTGGAAAAAATGGGTATATCCTTGTGCTAATAAAATACCATATGTGATATTATTATACTAAAATCCATGTAGAGGGAGAAAATCACATGAATTTTCACCAAAGGATGAAAAATAAAATTTCTATAGGGATTATTTATATAAAATGAAAAATTAAATTCACAACTAGATAAGTATTAAAGTTCCTTGTATATTATTATTTTGTTCATCCATTATGGTTGGATAAGCTCTACCTTTGTCCTTTTTATTTAGTTTTTATTTTGAGTTATTATCCATGTTCATCCTTGGATAGGGGCATTGATTTTTGTAAGGCCCAGACTCCCTAAAATTGAAACAATGGGGTGTGAGAGGTTAATTTTTTGAATATTAATCATGATTTACATAGTTTGATAACTTTTTATTTCACATCAGTAATTAGAATCTCATGGCCATAACATCCACATTTAAACCATTTATGAATACCCTGAAGATAATTTCATCTTTTATTCTTCCCACACTCTTAGTGTAATGGACATCTCATCATTGTCTCTCCATGGTCAATTGATATTCCTTCACACACCATCATTCTTTTCTTATTAACACAATGACATTGATACCTAAATCTGACATCCATTTCCACTTGGATAGAGACTAGAAAAAATTCTTAATATTTGTTGATGTATATAATATCTAAGGCCTTTCAAAAACTAGGATTCAGGATACCAATTAATTAATCAATTTTTATTTTAGGTTGGATAATAATAACCAAAGTGTACCCTAAAATCCATATAAAATTTTATTTATATGAACCAAATGATTTATTATCCTTCTGCTATAGAACTATAAATTCCTTTTCCATATTCATACAATAAATATAAGGAATGTACTTATGGAAAAATATGTTATTCAACTCATCCAAATATATGGACACAATTTCATGTTGTCACGTTGTATTATTAAAACTATTTTACCATTGATCTTCCTTACATTATAGATGGTAGAAAACCAATGGGAATTTTTCATGATCTAAGCACTTCATAATGGAAAATATCAGTTTAGTTACACATATCCTTTAATCATAAACTAATTTTATAATAGAATCACTGAAAGAAGGTGGTAATTGGCTCATGAATGACTCAATAGATCATTATACCATTTATTGATCATTTTAAATTCAGCATGATTCATATATTGATACATTTATGTGATCATAAAAAGAAGGTATTTGAATCTAAATCTCATGAAATTAATTTCCTAAGATTAAAATCATTGAATTTTAAATTTCAATCTCTATTAACATGATTCCTTCAGTTTTCATCCATTGACAAAACCCAAAAATTATATAGTAAGAAACAATCATCATTGTGGGGAAACACATAATTAGGTAAAACTACATATAGGATTTCAAAATTATGAGAACTTACTTCTCAACTAATGAAACCTTATGTTTATCATTGTTCATTAATAATCATTGTTAATTTAAATACTTCATGATGGATTGTAAAGTGTTTATGAATTCCCAAAGAATATCCCCCAGGAGTGTCAGACTTAGTGTACAACAAGACCCATTTTTGTCCCATAGTTTTGGATCGAGTGTATCTCAAAATGGTGTTTTTAGGGTAGTTTCCCCTATATACATCTGTTCTCAAGCTACATCTTCATGTAGTAAAAAACTAATGTATTCCTTGAAAACAAAATGATATACCTTTACTAAAATTCCAAAACATTCTCATATACATCTACATATATTTAAACTTATATTTAGAGACACCCCTAGACATATGCGAATAAATATTACTAGGGATATCAATAATTTTTCCTCATCCAAGTTTCCAATGGTTGACTAAACATTTCCATTGATACCAATTATAGGGACCCAGTCTTAACAAACATGGATATTACAAAATTTTAGATGAATATTCATCACATTAAAAAAAATCATGCTTGAGTACCATAATAGGTTAGTGTCTTCGAAAACCATGAAAAAATAGTCTTATAACATGTTGAATGATCATTAATATCCCCCTTAATGATCATTCTATTTATTAATCCTACTTAAATCCTTTCATAATAACCTTGGTAAAGGCAAAAGAAGAAAGGGGTAAACTCAGATTTTTAGTAAGGATAAAAAAAGGAGATAGATAAGCATAACGTAAGCGTAGGTGTATGAGAAAATGTTCATAACATTTAAAAAACATACCTTTCATATCATAGAACATAAACATGAATCATGACTTATTGATTGGTATTTCATAATATATGTATCATAATGATGTCCTCGGATCTATCCATGAGAGAATAACATATAAATAAGAACTATATTTTGTGGAAGACACATAATCATCTAATAATGATTTCCATGGAAAAAAGTCCTATTGAAAAGGTTATATTAGTGGAATGGGTTCACTGCCCAAACCATCTTATTAGTCAAGGATCACTCCCAAGACCATCTTAACTGAAAATTTCAATTACCGAAATGGGCTCACACCCCATTCTAGATATATATTACTGAACCAGGTTTACATTCCATTACGTCCCTATATTACTGAACTAAGTTCACTCCACGTTTAATACATGTATTAAAAAAAGGATTTCACTCCTCATTCAATCCGTGTATTACTGAACTAGATTCACTTCCCATTCCAACCATGTATTACTAAACCAGGTTCATTTCCTATTCCAGCCCTTTATTACTGGGCCGAGTTCACTTCCCATTATATCTCTATATTAGTGAATTTTGTTCACCCCACATTCTATCTTTTTGAATTACATGAGATATAAATCATTTCATAATGCACTATAGGGAGATATAGGACCTACCTTTCAAATTATAAACTCATTCATACATGTTATATAAGATAATAAAACAACCATCATATCATGACCCATATAAAGAGATGGGTTACATAAACACCATATCATTACCCATGAAATTAAATAGGTACTATTAACATTTCATTACATCACTCCATATTGAAAATAGATAAAATTCATAATCATTTAATCAATACAATACCCATTAAAGGAAGAAGGTTTCAAAAGAATATAACACATGTAAGTGAAACGAGTGTCACAAACGTTATTCCATCAAAACATAAAGCATTGAAGAAATAATATGAATTGTAATTCATTCATCATAAACCTATTAATAAATAACCTATAACAAATTATTCCATCATAGATGGATAAGTATTTTGAAGGATCACAAGGAACATTTTGTAAGTAAAATAATATTTCTAAGAAAATCCATTTTGTAAAACCATTGCAAAAATACCATATTTATAAATAATGATTTAAATTTTAATTTTAAAACATTTCATGTGGGTAATATAATTTCATATATGAAAAACTATATTTAACAAATAAATAAACATGAAAAGATTTTTTTATGAAAAAACCTTAAAAACATAAAAATAATACTTGAAATCATTTTGAAAACCTTTTCTAGAAAACTCAAAAAAATAAAAAAATTGGAAACCATTTTTCAATGAAAACTTATAAAAAAAATTTGGAAAAAAATATAAAAAAATTATAAAAATAAAACTTTTTTGATAATAATTTTTAGAAAACATTATTTGAAAAAAAAATTGCAAGAGATGAAAATTCATTAGTGGTCTTGAGATATAGACCATAATATTTCAACAAAAAAAATGAATAAATTTAAACAATTCCTATAAATGAGTATATTATAGTAAGAAACTATTAAAACATTGGTAACATTAACATATAATATACATAAGAGAATAAAATTTACTGAATATTAAAATACCATGAAATAATTGGATTTCTGATATGACATGTCAAAGTTATGTATATAAACCCCATTGAAATATATGTGTTTATAACATAGAATGTATCTCAGAAAAGGAATATTGAGAAAAAAATTACTTTACTGATTTGGTATCTTTTGAACCATAATCCCCAGCACATAAAGTTCCTAAAAAGGATATGTAAATATGCATAAATTTTATTATATGAATCATATAATACATTAATTGAAAGTATATATACAAAAAAAGGAAATGATTTTTCATGCCCTAATCCCAGAAACCTAAAGATTTTGCATTATTTAATTATATTGGTTTGATTATAAGGAATAAAATACTAAAGGATAGATTAGTTTAGTAGTCTTGGAAGACCATATTACATTCATGATACACATAATATATTTTCAAAGGAAAATATAACCTGATATAAAATGAAATAAACTTCATCTTTGAATAATTATTAAAAAAAATATTCTTCATTACCTGGGAAAAAATCAAAAGAAAGGGGTGAGCTCTGATTCTTAGTAATGGAAAATAATAGAGCAGAATCATATATAATAAGTCGTGATGAATAACTAAAAGTATGGAAACTATTAAAAATAAACTGGATAATAATAGGGAAGGAATAAAAGATAAATAAATAACTCCATAATAAAACATAACCATGGATATCCTACTAGTCTAATAATCACATGGATTATTAAATACTAGATTCATACTAATGGAATGCATAATTCTAGACTTCATAATCATATTGTCAAGGCCTCTTTCCAATACCATACATATATAGGTAAAAACCAAAACTAGTTAGTATTCTTATATCTACCGATTCATAGAGGGGTTAGAATAGGCCCCACCCATCACTTAATAAGCCCAATACATTCCTCATATGAAAATGGATAAACATAAATAAAATAAATATTCTTATTGAAAAACTAGCATACAAATGTGAATAATTTAACTATTTACCATGAATGGTATCAAATTAGAACATATGTAGTCAAACTGATCATCAAACCATCAAAAAGATATGGTAGATGATATCATAAAATATATAACTTGATGAAGTACATGATTCAACAAAGGATTTCTACATATATGATTATACTTTTAAATAAGACCATTGAAAGGTTCATGAGGAAATATTTTTTAAACATTTCCAAGTGTCTCATACCACATTGAAACATTAAAATCATAATCACTTATAATATTAGGAGAATAAGAAGAATCTTGATATGATATATCAAAGGGAAGTACATAAAATACATGTAAGGAATAAGTTCTGAAAAAGGATTATCTAATAAAAGGTAATGTGAGACGAGAAAATTCATTTTGTGTTTGGAAAGAAGAGTTATTTTGGAAAATAATTTTTATTTGTTATAAAATCAGATTGTAAACAGTTATATCACAAAAAAAAATGGCATATACATTGAAATTATATTTGAGGAAAAAAAAATTTCCCACTAAAGTAAAATTATGTAAAAAGAGTTTTTATGAATCATTAGAAATTAAACATTTTAGTGTGGTTTAAGGAAAAAAATTTAAAGAGATTTTAAAGAGGAAAGGAATGTTTTTATGTAAAACTATAAAGAAACCTATATATATTTTTCCTGATAAGAAGTGCTATTTTATAAAAATAATTATGGCTTAAAAAAATTATATAGTGCACTTAAAATGGGTAAGAATTCGAGAATTTCCCTTAATCAGGCTTGTTTATCGGGAAGAATTGAGAAGGGAACCATTTTAATACATAAAATTCCCATAAATAAAAGATGAAATGATATGAATATATGATTTTTTAATATATAAATATAATATATAATTATTAAAAAAATATTAAATTGGGGTGAGTATAGTGAATTCATAACCCTATGGATAAAATAAATGTTCAGGTGGAATCCCTTACTAGTTTGTAATCAATTGAAACGTATTACCCAAAATTAAAAATAACAAAATGATACATTTAATAAAATTAACATAAAAGGATCCATGATATCTTACTTCAATAGAATTATACATACACCATACACAAGAAATAGTGGTGAATAATAGAAATCTCACAGATATAAAAGTGATATGAGAAACCCATTACCTTATGTATGTATGTGTTTCTCACTTGACCATAACATCTTTGATAATAAAAATAAAATCAATTAATTAAAAAATTTAAAACATTATATATATTTATTTGATTTATTATAATTTTATTAAGTTCATTTATGGCCTTTTGGATGAGTTATAAGTTACAAATTTATTGATCGGGAGCATTTGTTTCCTTGGTTTTCCCGATCGTCATACTTATATAAGAGTAAAAAAGTTCATTTGAATGGATATAATTATCCATAATTGAATTTATATATTATTAATCAAAAATATTAAGTGTAAATGGTTATATATATCATTTGGTTACATGGTATGAGGATGAATCATTTTATAAGTCATTTTGTGAAAATCATTTAGATTATTATGAAGGTTATTGATCATAAAAAATCATTTTATTTTACAATTTATAATTATGTAAATATATTACATCCAAAACATAAAAAGTGTTATATAATGAATTTTATAATCTGTTTCAACCATTAAAATGGTTCTATGAATAGATTTTAAGAATAATTTGAAGAACAAATCTTCTTCATCCACGAATGTTGTATATTGGCACCTCCCAGATGATTATTTTGTTTATAAAATAAAAGAGGGAGAGTAAGGATATTAAAAATGGTTATTAAATTAACATGATATAATTATATTATATAAATGATACTATATTTATCAAGATCAATTTTATAGAGAAGGTTAGAGAATAAAAATAAAATAAGATAAATTGAAATGAAATTAAATGAAAAAGGAATAAGATTTACCTCTTAAAATAACCTCCTTGAGAACCCTCTTAAGGGAAATGGTTTTGGTCTTCTGGAATGACCAAGGGCTACAATACGTGTGGAAGGACTAGGGAATGGTGTTTGAGATGATAAATGAGAATATTCAATGCTTATGGGAGTGAAGATAATATGGAGTGAGGGGTGGTTTATATAGTGGAGGAGATGAGTGTTTTCCATTATTATAATTGTTATTTTATTATTTTAGCTCCAGACTACCAATATTATTGATTATTATGATCTAAAAATATATTTTCATGTGATTTTAAAACAATTTCTATTTACATCATCCATGAATCATTTATGATGCATAAATTTATTTATTTAGCAAATTTCATAGATTATCGAATTTCACTAAGTATTTAAAAAAATAAAAAAGTTCCCCCTAACCATTTTTTGATGTTTAGAATTCAAAAATGGACTCTATTTTATTAAAATAATTACATAATTATGGGAAATTAAATTTTTAAATAAAATCATTATTTACTTGAAAAATACAGATTTTAAATTTAAACCCAATTTTATAATACTTTCAAAAATTAACTGAGGTCTCATAAAATTATCGTAAAATTATAAGAAAAAAAATATTTATTTAGGAATATATAATATTAAAATGAATTTTATTTTAGATAAATTTATTAATTTAAAATTTTGATTAAATATTTATTACTCATAAATACGAATACATAATTAATAATTTCTAAAACAATCACTCTCATTTATAAGGTGCTTAAATTTTATTTATACTTTCATGGGTGATGTTTATATTAATAAGGGTATTGTTACTATTTATAAGGGTAACATTACTATTCATAAGGGTAAAATACTATTCAGAAGGGTCAAGTTACTATTGACCAAAAAATAAAGTTTATCCTATTAGACTCTAAAACATTTACTGATCACAATGGCGTATGTCCATTCTTTGAAATTCAAATCAAGGAAGTGGAATAATTAGGTTTCATGGCTAGTTTATAACTATATTATAAAAATAATTATAATAATAAGTATTTTTTCATAGGTACTCAAATTTTCAATGATTTCAGTCTATATTTACTTTTAAATTCTTGGGGTATTATATTCTCCCCTCATTTAATAAATTACATCCTCAAAATTTGAAAGTGCACTCTGAAAGTTAATGGTTGATACATGAAACTTCCATTTTCTATAAACCCACATTGGAAATAGGGTTAATAAAATGTCTTCTTGATAACAGGGGTAGTAAAATTCATAGGGTACTACAAAACTTTGTATTCGAATTGGGTAACATTAGTGTGAAGTGAAAATATGTACATGGAAGAATATTTTATCCATCATGTTCTGATAGAGAGTGATAGAGAAAATGGTAATTATAATTTTAACCACCAAAAAGAAATAAATCATGTGATTAGTTAAAAGGAAATTTATTTATCATAAATAAAACTACATGGATAATGTTTTTGTTAAAAATTATTTTTTATTGAATTTAGAGATTTCTTTACTAACTAGATATGGACATAAGAAATTAAACTGACATGCTTAATTTCCATGTCATCAGAATAATATAATCCTTTGGTTATGCTTTGATCAATTCTCAATTAATTCCATATCACTAGTAATGAATGATCATGATGGATTTTTCATGCTCGAAGAATTCAAATTAACTTATTCAGATCATAGATTCCACAAACATATAATTATCTATTCCTCTTATATTTATACATCAGCCTAATCCAAAATGGTTTGGATAAGATAAGATAGCTCCCCAAAATAGTAAACCTTTATATGATTAAAAACTACTTTAATCTAACAAATTAAAATGTAAAGCTCCATGTTCAAGATAGATCATTTGGAAAATTACTATCATTCTAAAAACAATTATAGACTATGACCCCAAAATCAGAAATATTGGTACATATATTCTTCCAATTGACATTGATATCTCTTAATATCTTATACCAAATATTTAATTTTCACATTCACATAATCTCTATTATATTCAATCCATTTCCATAAATAAACTGTATCATCATATGTACAAAATAAAATCATATTTGAGTCCAAAATACAATTCAACATTTATACCTTAAAATATTTTATTTACCATAGTCTTATAGGATTCTCAAATTTTGGAATTTCTTACAAAATGACATTAATCACATAACCACAAAATCATTTTCAAATCCAAAAATTTGATTATTTGATAAAAAAGTCCCTAAAATAAAATTTAAATTTATCCATTATATGTTTTAACTAAAAAATATCCATGATAACCAAAAATTCTTATAGGCTAGCATTGGGTGATTCACCCTTTTCGCCATTTAGTTGTGGGTTTAAACCCTGTGGCCTTACCAAACAAAGTAGGTTGTCGCCTGAAGAATCATGGGTTATCACCTCCTAGAAGAGGGAGCAAGGAAGAGAGGGTGGACAACCGTACATCTTCCAAGCATGATGTTTGGGAAAGACACCTCCCCCATGACAATGGGGGTGTTCAGAACATATTTCTCAACAAGGGTGGCATTAGTACATAAAAAATAAGGAAAATACAAGTATTTGTATGAATTGTATCAAACACTCAGGCCCAACCTATGGGTTCTCAATCAAACAATCAACCACTATATGATACTTTCAACTATACTACTACCACTAAATGCATTATTTTAGACCAGAAATAGTCACATCAGAAGTTGATAAATGAAATCCATACACAACAAGACACAACTAAAATATGCCCCCGACAAACTCATTTAACCAATTTTCATTATTTTGTTATGTAAACCATTTATTCATTCCATACTTAACCAAGAAACTACCAATCACATAACTCATCAAGCCACATAGCATAATTCAGGCAAAGGAAAAAGAACCA
The DNA here is from genome assembly GCA_963277665.1 of Viscum album. Classification (NCBI taxonomy): domain Eukaryota; kingdom Viridiplantae; phylum Streptophyta; class Magnoliopsida; order Santalales; family Viscaceae; genus Viscum; species Viscum album. Next base: position 1,739,433,149 of record OY728128.1, on the reverse strand, counting down.
TAGTTGAGAAATTAACTTCTTATTTCAACTCCTTTTAACACCAATACCAACCAATTCCATCATAATTCTTAAAAGTCATTCCAACCTATCCTTCTTCTCAACAATAAAACCCCTAACATAATGAGAAACCCAATAACGCACCTCATCACAACCATCCTGATAGCTCCACTATATATCAACACCAAACCCATCATACCCATATAAATTATCATACCATAATGCAAACCTGCATCCCCACTGCTCAAACACTTCCAATCCACTCAACAATCAAACAAACTCTCAAATTTATATACCATTTCACCACCTGTATCACCCCAAAAAAAATCATGTTCTAAGCACTAGCACCACACTACCACAAAAGGAACAAAATGGAATGAACTACCCATAGCACATATCCACACCAAATAATTAAGGTGTATTTAAATTTAGAAAACACTATTTCTTTAATTCCACTTTACCAATTCATGGGTAATCACAGAGAAAATTCAATCCTGAGGCATCCATTTATTTAACAAAATATACATGTTTAATCAATTTCATATATATATTCATTCAACACATTATCAAAAACAATACATCTCAAGTCAACCTGAGTGCATAGACAAATACTACCAATGACCATGATTTTTAGAAGGCATACAACTTTTATAGATCACAATATCTATAATCAAAAATATAGAAGAATTAGTTACTTTTCCCCAGCCCCTATATATAGATATTAAATAGATTTTATTATCTTTATTTATTCTAATATCTTCATAAGACAACATTCATACACCCACCCAACATGATACATAATTTAAAATAGACAAATGAATCCCTACCTCTAAAAATAGATGATTAGAAATTCATCCATGCACCCGTAATAGGGGGAATGCAAGGTTCTAAGGAAAACACGATCCAAGGGTGAAACATCGACTCACGGATCCTTGGGGAGGAATGTTTCTGGGCACCTCAGTATCAAGATAATGGGAAGCACACAAGAAGGGAAGGCTCTCAACTTTAGAAAGGCTAGATCCTAAATCTATGGTGAAATTTTTTTAAAATCTATTAATGTAGGATCATGATCAAGACCACATGTTTTTAATTTAAAAAAGGTCTTATAGGGTTAAGAAAAAAGTAAATATAAAATCTATATCCTTTAAAATGGATTTAAAATAGCTAGAAAAATCAATTAAACCCAATTTACATCAATAAAACATTAAATGGGAAAAACTGGAAAAACTGTTAAAACTGGAATTTTGAAAAACATTTAGATGTTACCAACCATTGGATGAGTCACCAATTTGTGCTAACAATGGTGAGTAATCGATGGTTGAGTCATTATTTGGTGACTTTTCATTGAATGAGTCACTGATGTGAGCTACCGATGGTGACTCACAAACGTGACCTATAATCAATGATGCAACTTCACTACCAACCGTTAGTAAGTCAAAAATGTGATTCACTGACATGAGTCACTGATTAGATTCACCGGTGGCACTCAAGGACACCACCTACTGACACCACCTACCGACTCCACCTTCTAATTCTACCCACTGATGTAAAAACTAGAATTTTGGAAAACTCCTAAAATGAGTCACCATTATCCCCAGAATACCTCAAATACTGGATTTTGAGAAAGTAACTAATAGGGGATTTCTAGCCCATTAAATTCAAGATGGAGGTGGGTCATACTTTATAGATTTTATACTCTAGTAGTGTGTCTTTTGACTGTGTCTCAGACATAGAGATATTTCCATACTGGTGGTGAGTTGTGGAAAATGGTGACTCATATGGAACATTGTTAGTCTTGAAGGTGTGTTTTCTTAGAGGTGAGTCAGTATTGATGGTGACTCATCCTAAACAATGTCTCCTATTAAATAGTGACTTTTACTTATTAAATCTTTTCACCAGTCTCATAATTTAAGATACATACAAAAAACATGAAGTTAATTAATATCAGTAGAATCAAAATTTTTTATCATTATAACAAAAAGGTCAACACTTTTAAATTTCAATGATTAATTAATTATTATCTATATATATCACTATCCTTGTGGATTTTTTATGTTTAACGAATTACATATGTCTTAATGAACTATGTCTCTATTATTACATAATTAATAATAATTTTTATATCATAAATTACTAAAATACTCATTTCATGAATTGTACATGGTATTAATCATATTTTTAGAATTTATAGTGAAACTTAGACGAAATATAATATCATTAAACTAATGAATTCATCTATTCCCTTGCATTTATATTTAATAAAAAACCCAAATTTTATTATATTGTATTATTCACATATCATCCATTTTAGGTTTTGTACTTCAAATCAAAAATTTATATTTTTTCATAACACATATAAAATAACCATTAATAAGAAAATTGAACATACATATTAATATATTTATAAGATACAATTAAATTCATGTATCTATTATCCTAGGCTAAACCACATCACTTTTTCGATCCATTTCATTCGATAATCAATCATTTTTTCCTTCTATTTGTTTCTTGAAATACATTCTATTTTCACAACAATGAGTCTTCTATTTTGATCCAATATAGTCTGGAATTTTTTATTTCATCCCCAATAAAGATCTATGTAGGTATTTATTCTTATTATCATTAGATACTTATGGACACCCAATGACTTTTTTTAGGCCTAAAATTAACACTTTACACTTTAGAATATTTTTTACTCTAAAATTTACAGTCCGGGACCCATTACTTTTAACTTTTCCCTCCATTTATTAATAGGACTATTTATTTTAATTTTTATATGTGGGATCCCCATCACTAATAATGAAAAATGGATTTACACCATTTTTTTATATTTATTGATTCAAAAATATATTATCTCATTGTAAATCAGGATCCTTTTCTTTTTCACTTTGAATTACACCACAAAATGTCTTGCATTTACTAATTTAGGTTTGCATTACCCTCAAATCATATAGAATCCCCTTTTACAAAATATTCCATCTCACTTTAACTTTATTATAAATAATGTGTAGGATCAATCATGTTTTCATTGGATATGTATTTATTCCAAAAAAATATCCTAGTAAAGGGATCTCATCGACTTATTATCTAAGTATCGCTCACACATTTTCTCCACTTGGATTTCCAAATTAGTGTTTAATCCTCTCTAATTAATGTTAGTAAAATTTCGTTTAATATCAATAAACAAAACCCAAAAATATAATTATTTCAACTTGATACATGAACTAAAACTACATGAAATCCTTTTTATTTCTCTAATTCCCCTTTATAGGGTAATAAAATTTATACAAAACATTACCGAATGGAAACAAATAAAGTAACACTAAGAAAATTATATTTCAACAATTTAAGAAAAACTCAACATGTACTCACTAGATCTATATCTCAATGATAAAAAAAGAAAAAAAATTCATTTTATCTTATCATACCATGAGAAATGTACATCTAAATACATCTCTTAATAATATAGTTTATCATCCCTTATAGATGATGTAATTACTCTAAAAATGATTCATGTTGTAATATAATTAGTTTTATATCACATTGGTTGAAGATGTATAACCGAAAACTAGAGAAAACAAATTTGTTTGTATATGTATCCCATTAAAACAACCCCAACACTATTATTTTGTATTATTTGTCCATATAATATTAAACCCTACTTCATCAAATATTTGTGAACATAAATAATAATTAAAATTTTTGGTTCCTAGGTAATTGACTAGAATCTATTCATGAACATGGTGATTATATTTCAATACATTAAACTATAATGAAAATAAAACAACTTTCATTATTATTGACACTTATTAAGGGATATATTTGAAAAAATCGATTGATTTATGAATAATATCGACTCTGATAAATTTTAAAATACTTATAAACAACTAATTATGCAATAAATATTATGGGGTGTAACTTTTATCCCAGTCTAAAGTTACATTATTCCTAATGGACCCAAAAATCTATGAAATTATAGATAAGACATGGGATACCCTTTATCCTAGAGCATGAGATTGTAATTTTCAAAAAAAACACATGGAATAAATATCATCACATAGGTCTCATTCTCTTATTCGGTATGATTTATCTCAAATCATGTCAACAATCCCCTTTTCATGTTGGTGTCATTTCTACATGGTATTAAGACTCCAATTAGTATAATTTTATGCACAATACCATTACCTCCATTTCTTGTAAAGTGATCTCAATACATAGTTTCATATACCATTTATTATCAAACCCATACTCAGAATATCATATATTACATAAATCCTTCTTTGTCTATTTCTTGGTTAATTCATAAAACCTACAAATCCTAAATCATATTCTAAATGTGATCTCACATATATAATGATGGTGTAAGTGTAAAGAAAAAGAAAATCTTCTTCCGGGGAAGACACACCAATGGAAAGTACACTATTTTACCTTTATAGACTCGCATTGGTATGATAATTAATTAAGATAAAATATCTAACTAATACCCAAAAGTCTTAATGGAAGCTATTCTTTTCAGTATCAATTCACCTCATCCCTCCTTAGTATAGTAAATGAGGAAGCACACATTTCTATCTAATAACATTCCAGGTTACACACCAAAGAGGAAAATACACTCCCATATTCAAACTATAATATCTTTCTGGGTTTGTGAAAAATCAATGATTTCATCCAATATCTAACTAAGGTAAAAAAATATTTGTTAACATTGTTCCATAATTTAAAAAATTATTCATGAATTTTATATTATGATTTACCTCTTACCATATAAACAAGTATTCCATTTTTATTATAATCATTTATATAATTTTCACTATATAATAAAACAAATTATGACTCATTCTAATTATAAATAATTTCATATATTAATTATTATATTTTAGTGAAAAAATAAAAATAATTTGAAATAATATTTTTTAATATATCAATTGAAATATATGAATCATCATATATATGTTTTTACATTAAATAATTATTATATTTAAAATATGAAGTAATGCATATTATTAAGAGTGCACGCAAGCCAAAAACAATGAAGAAATAATTTATAATTATAGATGAATATGTGTTTGTTGTCAATAATTAATATCATATCATAGGTTACTTATGAAAAAAATATTTTCAGTTTATTTTGTAAATAACTCATCCCTTTTAGAAGCGCCTACCCTTCCCTTGAAAGTATACTCTTCCAGCTCTCGTAAATTTTTATTATTTACACATATTAGAAATAAATTATATGATGATATGTTCATGAAGTTCATATTCATTAATCAAAAGGTTTATTTTTATTCCATCACCAATTTATAGTGATTAATTTCATAAATTATTTTATTTATAGACTTTAAAAAAAAGAGCCTCATATAATGAAATTGTGAGATATAATTATATTTCCTCTAAATACATCTATACAATAATTATATTATTCTATAAAACATATATGATGTAATTTTCAAAACCACCAAAACCCAAAAATGTATATAATTTTTGGAGACAAGTCATATTTCAACCCAATTATCTAAAATAATTTTTGACTATTAGGTTTTTTATTTTTAGTAGAAATTCCATCATATCAATTGATAGTTAACTTAATAATCTCAATCTAGTTTTGTACCATTATCAGGAATTAGAACATTATTTTTCAAAAACTCACTCGATGATGTTGGCATTATGATAATTGGATCTAGTGAAAGCAGTCTCTGGATAGTCATAAATTTGATAGTACCATCATATATTTTACTTATGCATTCAAAGTAAGAAACAATACATAATTAAAATAGATGTGCTATATAATGAATCAACCCACATAATATAAAGGAAAATATTAGTGTTCCTTATTTCTTGTTGTTTTGAAAATTAAATTTTCTTATTTTATCATAGAAATGAGAATCATAGGATTGCATATAAAAATAATATAGTAAAAAACCTATTAATCCATATATAACTAGAAATGTATACCATGGGGATACATGTCATAAGGCCCCTTTAATTGGTTGTACTATGAATCATTATACAGTATAGGAAAATACTTTTTTTGACATTCGTGGCATGTTTCACTACTATAGTTAAAATATCCTAGATAGTCATTATATGTGTCATTAAAATTTTATTCTTAATATTATATTTGAAATATTGGTAGGTGAATAATATAATATTAGAGGAGGATTACATCATTCCCATTTATTAATGAATTATTCCACCTCCTAAACTATTTATGTAGTGAGGTATTATATTTCTACTGAAACTCCACCCATAATTTCACCTTCCCTAGATTATATAGTTGTGATTTATTTATTATTTGTGAGGAAGGTGATTTTATAATCATACTAACTAATATTATATAGGATTATATCAAATCTATTATAGTTTCCACCATTATTATGGGATAATCAATGTGTTCCATCATGATTTATATTTAAACAGTTGAATATTCTACATTGGTAATAGGGGCCATGCCTTTACTAATGAGGAAGATACACTAATTTCCTAAATCTATATAATATTTTTCAATTCCTTGAATCTAGGATCATTATCCATGGTAACTGGTAGATTAAAAATCATAAAATCGATATGTGGTGTTTAATGAAATTAAAAAATTAATATATTCTCCCAATTTAATAACAAATACATGGTATCACATTAACCTACCAAGTACATGCATGAAAATGAATTTACCCTCTTATAATTCCCAAAAAATGAATATAATTTATTAGAGTCTCTATAATTATATTCACCGTGGAAAAAAACTGGAAGGTTCGCAAAATATAATATATTAATACATTTTATATTTATTATAGTCTATTGAGGTATTAAAATCAATTAAGATACCTAGGTCGCTCAGGTTACCAATGATATTTAAAAATTTAATATATTCATGGATATAGTTGATGGACCGACATACTGAAATCAATCTAAAGAAGAATTATTAATAGTGAATAATTATAAAAAAATCATAAACTAAATATTTATGAATTTAAATTTACCTATTTGAGGGTGATTGATATATACCACATAGTATAATATAGATCACATACCTTATTCCTTACCGTATCAATAAACTCTTATCTTACCAAACATTTTGAATTTTGAGATGGAAGAATCTCATCACTAATATTTAATAGTTTTCATTCACCAATTGAGTAAAATTCACTAACACATGGATATATATTTTCCAAATATATGAATCATTATGTACTAAATGTTTAATATATCTTAGAAATTCCATAATTTAAAATTTATAGACCGTATTTAATTATTCATTATAATTATTCTTGTATATACCAACTATTAAATTGTCATGAAATTTTAGTACATATAAGAATGTGGGATTTTGAGTGATATATTTATATGACTCATATATTCATATAGTGGGGGAAATTACTTCTCACTATTGGAATTGTATAATGTTTTCTTCCTTTTCCATAACTTATCTTTTAAAACATATTTTCCTAATTAAATGCTAGACTTTATCCTTGGATTCCCTTTCCAAGGATACTTATTAACTTAAACTATATCCTTTTTGTTTTTAATCTTCTTTTTATTTAGATTTAAATTACCAAAACTAGAATACCAATTAATTATAACCATAAAATCCATTTACGTTACTATTTGGAATGGAAATTTAAAATTTTCAGGGTACGCTTGGGGTAGTATAGATGGTGCATCCTAGAATTGAAATAAAAATATGGATTTGTATCCTTCTCATACCATTATTATCCATGAATTTTATAAAAAAATTTAATTATACATTGAACCATCCTCAATGAAAATAATATTGATTGACCCCTTATGTCACTATTACTAGTTTGGTGAGTTGTATGGAAATTAATAAATTATTTTCTTCTTTGTATTGATCAATTTTACTAAGCTACAGATCACCGTGTAATATATTGTGTGATTTATTAATGAAACATGTACATATATCATCAATAAAAAAATTGTATATAATTCTTGTATTGAATGAGAATATGAATTTTCAATTTATCCATTGATCTTTGGAGATCTCAAAATTTTCAATTACTATTATTTTTTTACTTTAGATGATAAAGATAAGTGGATAGAATAGTTATTATTAGACAAAGGTAATGTTTTTGAATTGAAATTATGTTAATAAAAGGTTTATTTATCCATAAATAATTTAATTTTTTTTACATATAACAAGCTATTTTTACAATTGATATAAAAAATAATTTTTATATATATGAAATATAACATCCCTATCCTGAAGTCCACTATACTAGTGCCCTATGCTAGGTAACCACAAGACCTCAAGAAAAAATCCCCACTTGACAGAGGTTCCTGACTAGCAGTGAGGGTTTAATCATCGCATGGGGAGACAATTCCCTTATTACCAATATTATCCACAACAAAAAAATAAATGAAATAGTGGAAACTGTATGAAATATCCAGAATCATGCATAAACAAAAATTTCTCAATAGGTTACAAGCCACAATTAAATATTGTATGTGTCTTTCCATGATAACAGTTCCAAAAGTGAAGGAAATCCCAAAATAATTACCAATATCCGAATCCCCATAACGGGTCCAAACTCCATGTCAAGATCCTCATCCATTCACTCCCAAGCCCAAATTAACTCCCAAGCATATGAACTTTACCCTTTTCATGACCTAAAATTATAAAATATTTCTGGGTACCCAATGATGACCCAAGAAGTGTGTGAGTACAACATAGTAGGACACCACCAATAGTGTCTACAAAATATCAAGTCAAATAGATAATGAATGAAAAAACTTAAAAAATTACAAATAAATAAAAGATAGTTCTAGTGACATTATTTAAAAATATTTACATTAACTATTTCTAAACATAGTACCATTTTTACAATTTTTATCATCATCATTACATAATTCATTATATTATGTGTTCTATAGGTTAGGCATTTACATCATTCACACAAGAATTTAAGGCATTCATGAATACGAATAAGGGAATTAGTCAAGTACCTATCTCACAAGGGATAAACCCATCACAAAAAAACACTATCCTCACCTAATAGACTCATTCTATGTAGTATGAAATGATTTGGAGAGTATAGCTTCATAACCTTCCCTAACCCATGCATTGTGGGGTAGAGTGTATAGCCTATGTCTAACACGACTCGTGGGCGCATAACCTCCATTATTACCCCCACTCTACAAATCCATTTTCACATGATTTTATATATATATATATATATATATATCCAATCACCAAAAATAACATACCACTAGACATACCCAAACAACACACATACAAATAAAAATACACCCAAACAACTTAATAAATAACGAAATGAAATTACCCGTTAAAACATTAACCATTTACATTCCATCATCGATTTTCCCAATTCTCATTTTCATGCCCCAACCTACTGTGTAAATCCCATAATTCTTATGTATTAACTCATTCAAAATATTCAACAATCCCCTTGTGAATGATAATCTAAATATTCCTAAATTAACAAGCCTTTACCAATTTAACATGTTTATTATTTCATATGAACTATCCAACATTTGTATTTCAACATAATTCATAATCCATTTCACACAATCTCAATTAAATCAATTAACCCATTACCATTCCATGCCAAAAAACACATTAAGTTATTTTCAAATCAAAGAATAACTTTGATTATCCCATTTTCAACTCAACTAAACATATTAACATGTTTAACAAGTGATTTACATTATCACACTTCAATTACATAGTTTATTTTTCCTATTTCTAGGCTTGGGAATGTTGTAAAACCCCATGGGTGGAACTAAATTGTTTTATTCAACCTTAACACATCCCAAGGGGATATTTAGGGTTCAATTCATCATATAGGAACACTTTTTTACTAAATCTTACTCAAGGCCCTAATGGGATATAACATTTATACTTCCTACATATAATGCATTAAAAATAACACGTAATCACAGCCTTATATCTATATTCAAAAACCACTTGAATCCCAAAACTAGTTCCACTAAAAAAAGTGGGTTTTAGGGATTATAAAGAATATGAGAGGAACCACAAACCTTAATCTCGAAAAGAGAATCATGAAGAGTATTAGACATACCATAAGCATTAATCTTCAACCAACGATGCTCCAAACAGAAATGAGTCAAAAGATAACCACCCTTGGGAAGATTGGGTCAATTTGGTTCATTACTAGGGTTGAGTGGGGTATAAATGAGGGATATATCGAGTGGGGTTCTAAAAAACATGAGGGGGGGAAATAGAAATTCCCACTATTTAAAGGGTGCAAGGTTTGGCTGCATAGTTTTCCAAACCTTGTTCCCACCGTGTGGCTGCCTTTGTTTAAGTGGAGTTGAGTCGCCCAGTTACCTGGGGAGGCTCACATTGTTTGGAAAACCATGCACTAACCATCTATAATTCCCCCATCCATGGCCACATAGTTTGGATCCACCCCCCTTGAATAGTTTACCTAACCATACAATTACTCCACCTGGTTAGCATGGTTTGGGCACATGGTTTACACTAAACATGACCCAACCATGCACCATGCATAGAATGGCCATTTTTCTTTTTCCTTCATGACTCAAACCCCCAAAACTCTTCAGTGATTTCTCATACACCTTAGGAACATTTAATTAAAAAAAATATATGGGATTAAATCCAAAATGAAATAAAGGACATACCTCCATGAAAATTGGGATCTTACAACCTCCCCAACATATAATGAATCACCCTTGAGATTCTCTTCTTGTGCGTTAATGAGATTCCAAGGTAAAAAAGATTTTTCCACTAAGCCTGCATATCTAACACCCTTTGTAATGTTTCTTCCTGAACATTACCATGTTTCCATAAAACTCTACTTAAGGTTAGAGTATTACACTACAATACTTTAACACTATGATCCAAAATACAAACTGGATTCTCTTCAAGGGATGCATCAACCACTATATCAACATATTCAATGTCAATTACATGAGATGGGTTAGGGTGGTACTATAAATGTTTTGAAAAATTAATCACATTGGGAATCCCACTATGCTACTATAGAAGAGGCAATCAGTATTCCATTTTTCATATCCTCCCCATGATCAAAAATAGCCTCAAGTACCTGGTTTTCATCTTAGCCTATTTCAAAATCTGATGATGACCCAAACTTTGTGACACCCGAAGAAACTTGCGATCAACCACCACAAACTCAAGGAGTTGAGAACACCTATACGTATGTGAGTTATTCCAAATTTTTTTTGTATCTATATTTTATAAATTAATTTCACTTGTTTTTATGTCTTCTACATGAGACTTGATCCCAAAAATTCAGATTCCCTAACATTTATCCCACACAATGGAGATCGACATGGTCTGCAATAAAGTTCCTCAAATGGTTCCATATAAATCATATCCTGAAAAAACAATTGACAAAATAAACAAGATCCACATGATTCTCCCATGATCCAATATAATCTAGGTAGAATCCCTCAAAATTTCCTCTAGAAACTAAGTCATACGGTTCAAATTCCCATCCCTCTACAGGTGAAAATTTGAACCTAAAAACACTTGGGTACCAAGAACATTCAATAATCCCAATTATAAGTGTAATATGAAATGTTGATCATGATCAGAAACTAAAAATATTGGTAATCCATGAAACTAGACTATATATCAAACATAAAACTGACCCAACCAGTCAAAATTGAATGTCTCTTGAATCAGCAAGAAATGAACCACCTTAGTCAACTAATCTACCACCACCTAGATTGTGTCGTTCTGCTGAAGTGTACTCTTAAGATAAACTACAAAATCCATCATCATTTTATCCCACTTCCATTCTAGAGTGGGTATTGGATGTAAAAATACACCTGGTCAATGATTATCATACTTCACATGCTGACAGGTAAGGAATCATTCCACAAAACCTATGACCCTTTCATCATTCTCAACCACCAATACATCATATAAAGACCACAATACATACTGGTCAATCTAGTATATACTGACCGCTTTGATGCATGAAACTCACAAATCAACTCTTCCAATATATATACTAGCACAAAAACATGGATATAAACCTAAAAAATACATCATCACCAACAACCCAACTAGAATGTGACTCCCCACAATTAATACATTCTTTCATAGCCAAACACTCTAGATCTTCAAGATGAATCTCCTTGAACCTTCTCAAAAGTGTATACTCAAGTGTTAATGATGCAAGGGGAATCTACCCATGCATATCCTCCACCTCCAGATGCATCTCATCATACAATGTCATCATCTTAAACTCAGAAATATATTCCTTAATTGTCTAAATTTGAGTTTTTTGAATCAAATAAACTGAAACACTATTTTGTTTTCCCAATGTATAAACCAAATTCAAATAAAAGGATAGTAGTTACTAAACCCATAGTCATTGATTAAGATTAATATCATGTTTGGATAATATTTACTTTTGAGTTTTATGATTTGTAGTCATGAAAAACCGTCCTCCCAATAAGTAATGCCACCTACATCTCAAGGCATAAAAAACTACAGCCAACTCAAGATAGTATTTTTGGTAATTTTATTTATAATTAATCTAAATTCATGAATAATATGTAACAACCTGATCATTATAAGTCAACATTGATCCCAACCCAACACCAATCCCATCACAAAACAAGGTATACTTCATACCAAAATCATGTAAAATTTAGATCGGTGTGGTGTTCAACTTCTTCTTCAACTATAGGATACCATTCTCACAAGTTTCTAAGTGGTAAAAATTGATTTCCTTCTTCTTAAAACCTCAAAGTAGTTATATATAATAGGAAATGTCATTAATGAACCTCCTCATTAGCCTAAAAACCCTAAAAAACTCTGTATGTCAGACACATGCGTGGGATACTCCCTAGAAGAAACTACAATTACATTCTCTAGGCCCACTACCACACTTTCATCAGAAATGAAGTGACCAAAGAAATACACAATATTGATCTAGAAATGACATTTAGATGTATTTGAAAACAGATAGTGCTCTCTTAGTGTACTCAAGAAGATGTCAAGATGTTTGGAAACATCATCATGAGTCTTAGACTATACTAATATGTTATCCACAAAGACTGCTACAAGTTGACCCAAGTAAGGATGAAAGAATCAATTCATTATGTAAATAAACACTCTCATTGAATTATTCTACTAGAATGTAATAAAAACAAACCCATACAACCCATGAATATTTCTGGAGGCAGTCTTTGATACATGAGAAGGCCTCACTCTTTGCTGGTGCTACCCAGATCTCATGTTAATTTTTTAAGACACTAATGAACCTATAATCCTGTAAAAAATATCAAAAATTCAAGGAAGAGGACATCAGTTCATAATCATAAACATATTATTCATCCTATAATATACACATAACCACAATGACCCATCGGCCTTATTGGAAAACAACACCGGATATACACAAGGTGGCATACTGGGATTAATAAACACTTTATTCTCCAATTCCACCAACCAAGTTATAAGTTAAAAGAGTTCATCTTCTGATATTTGATGTGTTGGAATGAGAACTGGTTCTTCTATCAGAAGAAACTCTATCATGAACACAACATATATCTCAAGAATTATCCTCGAGAGCTCCTCAAGTAAAACACCCTGAAACTGATCTACCATAGGAGGAAATACAAGCTGTTATACTCTCACATCATCCAACATTAGGCATGCCCCATGAGATACAAAATAGACCTGCATGGCCAGCTCTAATATCCCAATAACAATAATGGAAATAATCTTCTACCTTAAATTACTTGAACATTACCTAGAAATGGTAATATTCGATAAGGTCTTAGTACAACCCCAACCAATCCATGCCCAAAATCAGGTCAAACCCTGACATCTTGAGGAGGAAAAAGTCCCACTGAAAATTATACCCGCCAACCTATAGAGAACAACCCTTATATTAATTGATAATTTCTACTCACACCCATATAGGTGTTTCAATCAACATAACCCCACACAATCTTTCCATAGATAGTCCAAACATAACTATAAACAATGTAAATATAAAATAAAGTGTGGAACCTATGTCGAATAATGAACCAAATAGTATGGAATCTACAATAATTATACCTCAAATTGTATAAACAAATATAGATAATGAAAGATATAAGAATCATACATCAAACTGTATAAATTCGAACCTCGACACCTCTAGGTGTATACTGAATTGTGTGAAGATGACTTTCCCCTCTACCATGTGCTCAAGCCAGAGTACTTAGCACTACACTTACCTACAAGTATAGATTATCTCATGTTGGAGTACCACGTCCACTACCCCTACAAGTAACATCTTTATAGTTTCAAATTCCTACCTGATATGGTTTAACCGACCCTATCCTATAGTAGGCACCATCGTATGACATCCACCCATGAGCAGCTCTCGAGGGTTCCTAAAGAAAAAATGCATATTTCATAACCTTCCGTATTATTGGAACTCAAATTGTAGTTGGAGATACTGACCGCACATCTTCCTCTACTTACCACACTGGTAATAGAACACATTATCACCTCCTTGAGTGTCTGGCTCCCTCTTCTAACTACATAAAACAATATCACTCTTATATAAGATCCCAAAACAATGATTCCTAGCCTCAGAAGACACACCACTCATCCTCCCAACTAGAACCAAAATTCCACTACCTAAATCCCCATTCATGTTCCCTTATATGATAAGGGAATGATCCACTACCACTGAAAACATATTAAAATAGTAGATATTAACAAGAGATCATATCTTGTGTATGATCACATCCTCGAAACATTTCTCCATAGCTTCCTCATCCCTTTACAATGCTATAATGATGTGGTGAAAGTCAGTGAAATGAAAATCATAATCCATCACCAACACAACCTCATGGGTCACACTCATAAACTCCCGAGAATTTTAGAACCTCATGTTTTCCAGATAAAATTGTTTTAGAAAATGTTACTAGAAATATTTCCATATCCTTTATTCTTCTTAATATGTCTAATCCATGATGTCCCCTGAATATTTTCCTGAACACACTACATACCGGCCGCCGACTACACTTCCTTCTCAGTAAGAGTCATCAAATGGTCAAGAATCATCTGGATGGACTCTTTATAGAACTCGACTGCCTCTAGACTACCCTCTCTTGTAACATTCAGAATGTAATCCAGTTGAAACTCACAATTCATCTTGAGCATACTCTATACAACTCTCCTGAGGTACCATTGCATAATCAACAAAAAATAATGAGGGATGTACCCACAAAACTACTCTTATCTATTACACTAAATCACATGGACTTATTATTCCACTATAAGGGGAGCATTCTCAGCAACATTCTCTTATCAGCCAACCAATACACATATACATATAGGAATTTATCTAGAATTCCAAACAAGTGCTTTAAAAATCATAACATAAATCATCTACAGATCTTACAAAATAATGATATGCACTTTCCATAAACAATTTATTTCACATAAACCACTTTAATGGACTTCGTAACATCTATAAAACTACCCACAACCATCCCTATTATGGGTCATAGTCAACACATGGTAAAATAATTTACATATCCATATTCATTCACTAGAAACCTTTATAAAACAATTTCAATACACGTAACTTAAACCACACATGCTAGACACATTTACCCTTTCATAGCTTACTATAAGAAACATTTTAAATAATTCACAATAATTCATTAAACACAATTATTTGACTATTCTATAACATCACTCCCATTTTAAAAAAAATTATTATTCTTATCATACAACCTTTTCATCATGTATTTAAAGAAAATCATATGAATTATTCTCTTTATGTCCCACAAACTCGTCCCATGTGTTCTCGTTATGATGAATATCACTTATATACATAAGTTCCTATAATGATGCATGAAGGAAAAATCATGTTCAATTATTCCCACAAGCTAGATATCATAAAACTACTACATCACACAACAATTCCATACCTTAATGGTGAAATATCATGAAATGTAACAAAACATATCAATAAAAACAATTCCCACCCCTGGGAACTTTGGGTTTCCCTTGTACATGGGTTGGAAACTCCCAAGAATGAACTCATTACCAAGGCCAAACACCATCCTAACCTACTATCTACCATCACCAAATATAAAGTTATAGAAAAGAACATTCTTTAATACCAATTTGTAATGTCGCCTTCTTAGATTCCACTATTCTAGTTCCTCGATCCGAGTCTCAACATGACCTCAAGCACACCTCCCTGTATGCCATAGGTTGTCGACTAGTAGTTAGGGTCCAAAAGATAAAATGGGTGGAATATACACTCTTTTCTAGAGTAAGACACAATTGAAATTAAATGAAATAACATAAACAATAAGTAATAGAGATAATCATTCTGTACCAACCATTTCCCAGAAAGGGTACAAAGAAAAACTAAATAGTAAATGTGTCATTCGATGATAATAGTACTAAAAGTGATGGAAACCCCAAGATTATGAAATATAAATGAATCATCAAAATGAGTCATTTATCCATGCTCGGATTCACATCTATACACTCCCAAGACCAACAAGACTCCATAAAATAGGTCCTTTACCATTTTCCTTACTTACAACAAAGAAATCTGCTCGAGTACCAAATGGTGGCCCCAAAATCATATGAGTATAACTCTAAAGTACACCACAAATAGTTTCTAAAAGATATTAAGTCTAACAAGTAGTGAAAAAAAATAATAAACAAATGATAAATAATCAAAATAAAACTTTGTTTCCAGGAGTTAACAATAATTACATCAACCATGTCTAATATTAGTACCAATTTCATCATATTCATTACTTAATTCATTATCAACATTTGTTATATGAGTTATGTAGTTACATAATTCACACAAGGGTTTTGTGAATTAATCACTATACATAAGGTAACTATTAAAGTCTCTATCTAACTAGGGATAAATACATCACAACAAACACATTATCCTCACATCGAAGCATCAGTTTGGGTGAAATAAAACCTTTAAGAGAATAAAAATATTGTTTATTCTATAACCCTTTCATTGTGGGGTAGAGTTTAGAGCCACTATCTAACTCGATCATTGGGCATAGAACCTCAGTCAATACCCCACACTACCAATCCATGTTCACTTTCTTATATATATATATATCAAACCACTACACATACCATACCAAAAACTGTACACAAACAACACACATAACAATCATAATCCAAAAAACCAACATTGGAATTAATATTATTTTATAATCCATTAACACATTTACCATTTACATTCCATCATCCATTTTCCCCATTTAACATTTTCATACCACAACCCATTGCGTATATCTGAAAATTCCCATGTATTAACTCATTAAACATACTCATCAATTACCTTATGAAGTGAAATCTACATATTCCTCAATTAAAAATCATTTACCAATTTAACATGTTCATCATTTCATATACATTAACCCTCTTAGGGATTTCAACATAATTCAAAATCCATTTGACACAATCTCAATCAACATAATTGACCCATTATCACGCCATTCCAAACAACCCCTTAAGCCATTTTCAAATCAATTAAAACTAATAATATTCTATTTTCAACTCAAATAACCATATTTTCATGTTTGAAAAGGGATCTATTTTATCACATGTCAATTCCAAACATGAAATTACAAATTCCTAGTTTTGGGAATGTCATCACACCCCAAGGATGTCCCTAAATCATTATATTCAACCTCAACACATCCCATGTGAATAATGAGAGGTTAAATTCATCATTTATACAAACATTTTACCAAATCTAACTCATGGAATAAGAAAAAAACATAGTAGAACCAATACACAATTCTCTTTCCCAAATCCACATCAAAACTGTGGGATATAACGTGTAAAAATCCTACCTTGAATCCATTGATGAACACACCCTTAATAATAGACTTAGTTCATGATTTAAGAACCCCATCAAGCCCCAAACTATATTCCACCTTAATAAATGGTTTTGGGGATTTTGAATAGGATTAGAGGAACCACATACCCTAATCTAAAAAATAGATGAAAGAGGAATATTAGACAAACCTAGAGCTTAGATCCATGTCCAAAAATGCTCCAAACATGAGATAATTGAAGGATAACCACCCTTGGGAACGTTTGGTCAATTTTGTTCATACATAGGGTTAATAGGGGAATAAATGAGGGATTTATCATGTGGGAATCCGAAAATCCTAGGGGGAAATTGGAATTACCCACTTTTTAAAGGGTTCAGAGTTTGGTCACACATTTTTCAAAAACATGTGTTAACTATGCACCTTCCTCTATTAAAGAGAAGTTGAGTCACATGGTTACATGGGGAGGCTTGCATGATTTAGCTCTCCCCCATTCAAGGTTCACATAACCTTGAACCTCGTCCTCCTGGATGGCATGGTTAGGGATCACAGTTTATACTAATAGTGAAACAATTTTAAAACATGCACAAATTGGGGATTTTTCTTTTTCATTCATTCCTCAAACCCCTAGAACACCCCAGAACTTCCCCATTGACTTGGGGAACATTTAATTAAAAAATATAAGGAATTAAAAAAATTAAACACAGATATATCTCTAAAAAATGGGGTTCTTACATGAAAACATTGTCTCTACTTGGTTGATTAACTACCTAATTATTACTACACAATACTAATGTAATTTTTTGTCCATATTCAATTTTGTGATGAAAATACCTAATGTATATACATTTATAGAAAAAAATCCAAAAAACCACTATTTATCATAATTTGGAATAAATTGTATGGATAAGAAGTTTTCCACATTTTATACTAAGATTATAATGTCCCCCTTTCTGAGACCACTAATAATTTTCCTCATCAGAATATCCATGCGATCATCAGTGAGCCCCCTTACTCTAGAGGCTACTAACTAAAAGCAAGGGTATTGGGTTTTTGGGAAAAAATATCCCTATAAAATATTAAAAATTATGTTAAATAACTATTAAACATCATTATCTTATAATTAGTGAAAAACTAATCAAAAAAACCTAATATTCGTTAACATTTTTAATATAGAATGGATGATTTCATAAAGACACATGGTTATGCAATCTTAAAAGAACTTATCACCAACTAGGAAAACATATTTTAAAAAAACATAAAATAATAAAGATACACCATATTCATTAATATCATACAATATCCTTGCACCATACCATTTATAATAACTCATCTATACCGCCCCACTAAATCAATCAACACCAGGCCTCTACCCTACCTGAACCCCTAAATAGTGATGTCTTCCTCGATACATAATGTGTTAGGGAATCCCATTCTGGGTGTAAGTACAACTCTATTAGCCACCATTAATAGTTTCTCAAAAATAACCTTTAATGGTTTACATCCACATGTGATATGGATTCTACACTTTTTCCCTTGAATCCATTCATTTTTTTATGGAATCATGACATTATCATCAATATATATATGACACTATACTTATTTTTTTCTAATTATTTATTAAATTATTTATTTATCTCATATTAATTCATTATTATATTTAGTCCAATGGTTTATCTATTATATGAATATATCTTTCACACATATTTTTAAAGTATAGTCTCACAACCATACCATCATAGTCACTCAATACCAATGTGTTTCCTCTAGAATATGGGGAGGTGTTAATGAGGGAACATAGTGGGCCTATCTTGGTTACTTATGAGTATACCAATTCTAGGAAATCTCATTTTACATCCACAAAACACTCTTATATAATTCATGATAAAGTGATGGTTTTATATGAGTAGAAAGTGAGAGATTCTGATAAATTATTTTCTTTAGTTTATGGTCTACTATTTTTATGAAAGTTAATGATATATAGGATAAATGTATAATTTTAAACAGAAACATAAAAAAAATTGTGAAACATTATGTCAATGTTCAATATATATCATATAGATAAATTCATTTTTTCTAAAATATATTCAATTTTGAGTGTGCAATTTATAATACTCAAAAAACGTTAACACAAAAACATAAACAATGAAAAAAAAATCCAATTTTAGTAGTATAATGAAATTATTGGCTATTCATTAATTAGGTGAACCTTTATTTATTTCATAATGATCATATATTGTTTAAAATTTACTACTGATATTGAATGTTACAGAGAAGTGAGCTACAATATTATTTATTAGAATAATTTATATCAATATTAATTTTATGGTAAAACCAAAAAAGAGGATTAATAAATAACACATGTCATTAGAATATTGAATACAAGTCTTAGAAAATATTTGCATCATGAATCCAAAAACATGAATATGAAATTTTATATGTGATATATAAATCATACAATCAATATAAAAAAATTTAATATGACTCTTGTGATGGGTATATAACATAGAAATTTATATAATAAAAAACTAATGAGGATCAATGATTGAATCATATAAAATAATATCCATCAAATATCATTTTAATGAAAGGCATGAAAATAATTCATCAACACTATTCCCTCTTCAACATATTGTTAATTACCTAAAGTCTTGAAATACATCATCGAACCTATAAAATTTATAATGGTGATCCACTTATGAAAAATAAATCCAATTTTTCAATTGGATTTAATGAAATATAATTATTATAAAAACATTGGTTTTGACACTAACTATGTTGTCCCACAAATTTTTTCACCTTTTTTAAAACTTTACCTTACAGAAACACTACATTTTTTATTGAAAATGGATCCCAAACTATCTTGAACTAGACTAGGAATCACCTTACCAAATACTTAAGATGAACTGTGACATGTCCCAATGGTAGTTCCAGATCACCATGTAAAAGAAAATATTTTGTATCTATCATGGATACACCATTGGGAATTATTTTTCATAACAAATTAATCTTTCAACTAGAGGGTTTTAAATTTAAACATATTGGGAATTATTTTTCCTCTCCAAGTGGTGTATTTCCTTAAAAAATAGTCAAAACAATTTCCCAAAGAACAAAATGGGACTATGTATGGTGTGAGATTAAAATATACAACATTTTTCTTCTATGTGTTACATGTGATTACATTTTTAGATAATTTACACATTGTAATTTTAAAATAAACATACAAATATAAAAATTTTAATATTTATGACTAACTACAAATAATTAATTTATTTAAGCATTAACATAATGTGATAAGAAATATTTTTATTATACCTAATAATTACACAATATTTATAGAGGTATCAATGTTATAAACTTATCAATATCCACATACTAATAAATATCCAAATTAAAAATACTATATATGATGTTATCTATAGTGGTGTACCAAGATATCAAAATATCAACTAGCTAGAGTGGCATCATAATTAGTGATTATAAGATATGTAGATTGGTTCCATTCCATAAAAAATTATAAATACAAGAATACCTACTCAAGAACATAAACATCCAAAGAGGTTTTATCATTTATATGGATCATAACTGTATCTAAAAACCAATTACATATAGATAGTAAAATCATCATTCACATAATAATGATTTTTAAACATCATGTATAAAAATTTATTTTAGAATAAATTTTTTTATGCATGTAAATATTTTAATGATTAAGGAATAATATTAGAATATAAATCAGTCCCCAATGGTTTTGTGAAATAATTTTTAGTAGTTTAAAAGAAATTTTATAATCTCAAACACACATAGTTATATAATAAATAATAATGCAAATAAAAAAAATCATTAAACTAGTGAAACTTTTAAATCAAAGATTATATCCACTAAATAATTGAATGAATGCCACTATCATTAGAAACAAACATCTTTATGGTTGTACAACCTAAAACCAAATCAACCTTGGACATATAGAAAGATGAAATATATAATGAAGAATAGAATAATCCCATAGAGGAGTTGTAAAACTCTATAATTTTAAAATCATTGATTAATATTTATGAGAAATTAATTTTAATAAGTCGTATGTGGAGGATATTAAAGAATGGTAACACTAGATCCTGATAAGGTTTGAATGATTAGAGATAGATGGAATAATTGGACCAAATTTAGCTGGGTTATATCCATAATTATAAAATTATTATTTAAAAATTTATTTAAAAATTGTATATCCATTCCATGAATAATAATACATTCATAGTCAAAAACTTACACTCATGGATAATGGCATGATTGCACATACATGACCAATTCCAATTATGTCATGACCCCCCCCCCTAATGGCCTGATATAGCTCCCTTAAAAAATAGAAGATACATGGACTCACATATTATCATTACATCAAAACATAGACCCTTCTATGAATAATTATTCCCCCATAAAAAATAAATTGTCCCCTTATGCATCGAGATGCCTAGATATATGATAAA
Source organism: Viscum album (assembly GCA_963277665.1). NCBI lineage: Eukaryota > Viridiplantae > Streptophyta > Magnoliopsida > Santalales > Viscaceae > Viscum > Viscum album. The sequence goes on along the minus strand of OY728128.1, from coordinate 1,739,410,833 downwards.
AACTTATGCACTGTCACAGTGTGACCTCCACTGATCATTGAAATTTGATCCACCTCTAGAACATCAGACTCGGAATTTTAACTATGAATAGACCCTTAAATATGAGAATTACATAAAATAAGGGTCAAACCTTAATCATTAAAACCCTTATGTATGGGAATACACATATATATGATTTAATATATACTCATTGGGAATCCTTTTCTATGGAACATACCAATATTAATTTTATTTCAGAAACTTATCATATAGGGAAACCCCTTTAATATAATATGATTCTTGATTAGATCCATGTCAATAATTCATATATATCCCTCCACACTAAGATACCTTATTTTCCACAATCTAAATTAAATTACCATACCATGATATCTAATGTTAAGACACATTATTCTTAAAATTGTAAAATTTTATCCCAATCTCTAGACAACTCTTGATACTAGATATTAAAATTACACTAACACCCTCAATACGTCGTTATTGTAAAAAGTCATATGGTAAAACAAATACCTATACTGAATCAGAAAAATGTAGATATAAATAAATAAATAACATATTATGTAACTAATATTTCATAATGAATATTAAAATTATAACCATCATACTACATTATTCCCATATAATATGAACTTGATGGAGGATAATTACAGAAGATATGAAGACAATTCTCCCAAATAAATGATTCCAAATATTGTGTCACATTTGGAACCATTTTATGATTTTATAATACCCAAAATAATGGAATATATCTACCATGTATAATTTTATTCTAAGTGTTGATAATTCGGATAGTTTTCTTAGTCAATTAAATATCCAGTTCAAACTCTAACTCTTCATATCTCCACATAATAGAGGTATTTGGATAAAACATTATCAAATATGTTTGAAAAATAATATTAAAAATCAACTTCAAGAGTAGATAAAATACGAAATGATATTTTCATATACCATCCATATTGGAATCCCCTCATTGGACTATACTAAAAACAAGTGGTACCCATGATTCCCCCTTCAAATAGCTCGTGTGTAGGAGACTATCAACGAAGTTATAAAACATAAAAAATGATGGGCATTACCATCATATAACCCATCAAATATGGATACATACAACAATAAACACCATGATACAAGTGAAAAAAAAATCTATAATAATCCACAATTCATGAATAATGTCTGAAAAAGTAAAAAATCTTGATTAAAATAATAAGAAATTCAGGGCTGCTACATCATAGTATCCCAATCCCAAAGATATTACTATCGAATTAAGTCTCTAAACATGACCTGGAAACCCAAAACGTATAATATATTTATATATATATATATATCTGTGTGTTTGTGTGTGATAAAAACATACATAATCATTAGTTAAACACTCAAGACCTCTCAAGAAATTTTTTAAAATGGATACTACTTATCCAGTGAGAAAAAAACATAAAAATTATCACCTACTTGGTAAACTACCATGTGGCTTCATAGTGGCTTGATAAATAAGTACAATATCCATGAATAAAAATAACCATCATGAAAATAAATATAATATCCATGCAAAAAATCCACTAATATTTTATGATATCATAACATTCTTGAAAATTACATATTCCTACTCCATACAATATTAGGTGTAATCCGGATCACAAACCTATAATCCTTAACCTTGATAATGGTCTAAAAACTCATGGTACCATCATCCCATAAATCACATCACTTAAATAATATAACAAGACAAAACCACATTATCCTCATATTCCCAAATCCAATAACAGGCCTCATCTCATTCACAAAAATAATATCCAATAATGTAGGTTTTCATGGACATGAAGTACATTTACCTTATTCACTAATCCTACCATATATTACATTCCACTATATTTCAAACTCAAAGTACAGAAGGGAAGCCAATGTTCCACATCTGGTAGGGAGAGAAGAATATTAGGGTATATATCTAACTATACTGACAAGACTAGATATTATGGAACAAATTTGGAATAAAAAATTACTCATGTATTATGTAAAATAACTCTAGTTGGTTTCATAAATAAATCAATCATATTTTTAAATATGTGACACACACTCCTAACGTATAGGGACCTCACTAATATGACCACAACATAACTTGTAATCTTCACAAAACACCACCATTTTTGCACAGACCAAAATAACATCAATCTATTATGGAATCAAGCTCAAAAATTACATATGAAACAATAAAATGAATATTACCATATTCCAAATTAATCACATAATTTATATATTCTTGAAATAAGGATTACCTCCCTCTATATGTTCATTATTCCAGAAATTTTCCATATTAAATTATAAACATGAAGGGTCACCACTGTATAGATTTTATCTGTTAATTACATTATTTCATGAATTAATAATTTGATACATAACTGATGATAATTATATAATAGAAACAATAATATTACTTTTTTAACTTTCATAACTACATTTTTTAACTTATAAAAATTGATAATTTTAACCCTTTAAGGAAAAAAACAACAAATCCATCGAAATCCATACATATCAATCCACACACTAAAACATCATACCATCTATCACGCACCAACAACCATCACATTCATTCCATCATAGTGGATAATCACATCACCACTGCTAAACATATATAATTTTCCAACTAATAAGTAAAACACCACTCTATAGTACTCAACAACCACATAAACTCAAAAAAAATAAATACAACCAATAATAATATACACATTTAATCATATATTTAAACACCTTCATTATTTAACTTTTTCATAACTATTTATAACTAAATGAATGTAAATATTTTATGAAACCTAAAAATAAATCAATTATTCAAAATTATAATTTATTACCATATTTAAATGATTATAACTTTTACTAATATTGAATTCAAACTCACTTTTATAGACTAAAATTAGTTATCACGACATGAATCATAATTTCTCAACAAAAATATCAATTAACTAATAATATTTTAGAAATAATAAGAACCCAGAAATGTTATTGAAAATTAATCCAATTACCTTTTTAGTAAATTTCTTTTTTTTTATTTTGTATATTACCATATATATAAAGAAAACATAGGAATGAAACTTCAATAATTTACCCAAATAAGGGAGAGTTATGAAATACCTTACATGAATGGATTATTCGATGATCAATACATAATAAAACCATACATAAATAATTATCTTAGTGGATGAATCACAAGAACAGATCCTCCACATCCCTAACCTAACATTAACCATCATCTACTCACTAAAAATCACCCCTAAATACTCATATATCCACAAAATTTTTAGTCAGATAGTAGAGAAGAAATTTATATGAAAATTTTATATGGAATCACTATGGATAGATTACTTTTATAAACCAAGAAACTTTGGTTAAAACATATTGAATTGGGATTAAGAAACTACACAAATTCCCCCACAAACATTTGATTGTTTCAGGGGAAATGAAGGTTCTCGAGATAAATAAAAGGCTCTTACAAAAAAAATATTTATATAAAAATAATAAGATGCATCATAATAGATAATATTATAATCATTTTCTTACTGAAAACATTAACTGTGGCATGATTAACTATGGTCATGAAAATACTAATTAGTCTCCATTAATGATCAAAAATTAATACACTAAATTCCAAAAAAAATAATATATTCAAGATATCTCATCTAATCCAGCAAGTGATATGTTTCATGGAGTCCCATTCCTTCATAAAATTTTACCACTTAAAATATAGGGTCTTATAAATAGTATACATTCTCTAATACAAGATAAATATTGAAAATACCTGAAGCTCATCCATGAAAAAAACCACTAACGCAAAATCATTAAGAGTTGAACTGAAAAATCACACCTATAATACATAAGATAATCATTTCATAAAAACTACTCTTATTGTAACAACCCAAGTTTTTCAAAGTAAATTAAAATTAATGATTCTTTTTTTAAGTAGATATTTATAAAAAACCTTTAAACATAATTTTCCCACTTCTATGTTTTAAATTTCAAAAAATGGTCATCTGCAATTGTGATCAGTAAGTTATTTGGAGTCTGATAGGACCAAATTATTTTTTGGGGGGAATAGTAACATGCCCTTATTAATATTAATATGAACTTAATAAATATTAAATGGTAATATTATTTTATTATCTTATGGATTTAAGATAATGTCAACTTGATTAATTTTTTAAGATGTTAAAAAATTATGGATAAATTTAAAATTGTAATTTTTGAATAAATTATGATTTTATTTAAAAATTAAATTAAAAATGTTTATAAATATATTTTTAAAAAATGGAGTTCATATTTTAATTCTACACTTCACAAATATTTAGGGTGAATTTTTGGTATTTTTATGAAATTGTTGAATTTTTTATTAATAGTGAAATATGGTAAAATACCTTATATTCAAATTATAAGTAAAATACACTATTTATGACATCATAAGTGATGTAACCCCACTCAGTTCGAACTAAAATTCCATTATTACTATTTGGGGTCACATAAATTAATAATATTCATAGTATTGATCAAAAATATTATAATAATGATTAAAATAATGTAAAATACATCCTCTCCTCTGCTATAAATACCACCTTCATTCTCCTCTTCCTCTCATAACTCTAAAACCTTAAGACTAACCTAAGTTCTGAAAAATACTCCTCCAAATGATATTACTTGTGTCCTAGATCTTCTAGTCTCACCAAAATTCCAAAACCAATGGCCTTAAGAATGATCTCACAGAGAAAAGATCAAGAGGTAAACATCTACTTTTGTTTTATCTCCCTTCCTTTCATTTCCTTTTCTATTATTCTTCTTTCCTCACCTCTTATTATCCAAGAGGAATGAATGATCCAGTATATTACATATTATGTATTTCATAAAGTTTATGTAAGACTCACCATTATACATCTTCTCTCCTCCAACTTATTTAGGAAATTAAAACACCGCTCGTGATGTGTCGATTAATCGACATTGTGGACGATGTGATTTCAATTTCATTTAATTCCTTCATGACTGGTCATGAAACCATTTTTATGGTTGAAAAATATTATAATTTATTTATTATATCTTATATATGGTTCTAAAATCATTTTTTACACATGTTATTAATTTATAAAAACAAAATGAGGTCATTACGATCGAAGAATCGCCAAAATGACCTAAACGAATATCAATAATGTTATAACTTATAAATCATCCTAATATAAGAATTAAAATGATAAATGATATAATTTATGGTTATATAAATATTAAAATACCACTCCATACCAATTATTAAGTTTCACTTCCAAACAACTCGAATATCCATCATGAACCGATCATTGAAATCATGTAAAGAACGCACCCAAAACAATTCAAGAAACAAAATAAAAACAATTAAAGAGTGAAATGATGTTATGAAATGATAAGATAAGATATTATAAACATGAATATTTTTCTTTAAGTTATTAATATCACTCATTTAACCATTATATAGGAGTTTTAAATGAGTTTAAAGTAAGAAAAACCTGAGGTAAGGGAATTCTTAACCTGATTTCTATTTTTTGGGTTAACCTTCTACATAATTATTTATGTGCCATTAAAAATGTTTGTGTGATGATTTTTTTTAAATTATGTTTAATTATGTGTATTTATAGTGTATATACATATTCCATATACTCTATTAAGTCTCACTTGAATTATATGATCATTTTTAAGGGCCTTTTCTTTTAAAATCCCCTTTTAAAATTTTGTTTTACAAAATTCAAAATAAATATTTTTTGTGAAATTATTCATGTTTTTTTATTATATTCTGGTTCTGGGAATTATTTATGACGAAGGGTATGACCTAAATTTCCATACAATTCATTGGTTATGTGTATGTTTTAAGTCAGTCGTATGGCTGCCCATAATGTAATAGCGATGGTTATACAAATTGTAAGGTAGTCATGAAGGTTACAAATTATAAGGTAGCCATGAGGGTAAAAGGATTATGTAAGTAATTCCACAAGATAACTCTATGGTTCTATTTATATTATTATGTTTTTTGGGAATCCTTTGTAAATCTCATGTTTTACAGCGTAAGTATATATGGGTAACAAGTGTGTCTTTTGAAAATGATTTCATACGTTACAAGTATTCATGGAATAATGTGTTCTTTACTTCTTTTTATATCCCTAACTGTGCGTTTTGTGATCATCCCAAGTTTTAAAATGATTTTCACAGGTTATAAGGATGTGTAAGATAAAGAAGGAATCTATGTTAAATATTTGAAGAATTGTAAAATAAATCATTTTTTATTTAAAAAGTTTTATATTTTTGAAGAAATGAATAAAATTTTTATTTTATCTACTATGTATTAATGTGTAATGTTATGAATGTATTATGTCCCATTTATCTAAATCTCTAAAATTAAAAATATCCTCAATGTGAAAGGAAGTGGTTTCTTTACTAAATTCATGATTATGTAATGTAATAAGGTCGGTCCCTTATAGTTGGTATTAGAGGATGGTTCAGATAACTTTAGGGGTTATGGTGATGTTAATAAAATACCATAAATTATTTTTACTCTATTATTAATTTAAAATTTTATAGAATTTAAATATTACCATGTTTCTTAGACTAATATATGTTTGACTAGAATGGTTGTCTGCAGAAAAAATAGGGAAACTGAAGGGGAGAGGCAATGAAAGAATAATATCCTTCTGAATCTACAGCCCAGAATGGTAGGAATTGGAACTGAGTAGTTTGTGATAGCAATGGCTCAGCTAAAGTAGGCAATAAATAGTGGTGGAATCCATGGAATAGAACAACCAAAGTTAGCACAATGGAACATGGAAATAGTGGAACATTTTATGATACAACACTCTCTTTCTTTCAAAGGAAATTATGACCTAGTAGTAGCTGAAGGATGGGTTAATGATCTTGAAAATATATTTGATGTTATGGGATGTTCAGATAATCAATAGGTAAGTTTTGACATTTATTTTTTTGAAGGTGAAGTTGATCAATGGTGGTCAATGGTAAAGAATATCCAGAATATAGAGGATGTTAATTCCTTAGAGCGGGATTAATTTAAAAGTCTTTTTCTTGAAAAATGTTTTCGAAAGGTGGTTTGACTTAGGGTTGAGATGCAATTCATTAAATTAAAGTTGAAGGAGAAAGATTAAGTTGTTTTTTATGAAGTGAACTTCACCCAACTATCGAGGCATTCTCAAAATCTTAATCTGGATCTTGATATAAAAATAGACCACTTTTACTTAGGATTGAAGCCAAGGTATCAAAGGGTGTTGGCCTCTCGTGAATTCAAGAGTTATCAAAAACTTTTCTGATGTGATGAGATTGTATAGGTGGGGTTTTTAGATGATCTCATTAATTTTGAAAAAAAAATTACAAGAAGAGGTCCTGATGGAAAGCTATAGGCAAGAATCAACCAAAGAAAACTGATGGTAAGAAAATCCAGTTTCCAATTTGTGAAAATTCTGGAAATAATCACCCTAGGGAATGCATTACCAAAACTGGTAAGTGTTTTTTATTTGTTAAGTTTTCACATATGGCCCAAGATTGTAATGAAAATGATTCTAAGAATAATCCTGATAAGAAAACTATTAAGTGTTTTAAATGTGGTGAGATTGGTCATTAGGAAAATGCATACCCAAAGAGAGATCTGAATGCACTACTACAAATACGGCCTTTATCAGTGCTAAAAATGGCCTTTATCAGCACTAGAAAAAGCGTTGATAAAGCCAGCGTAGATAAAGGGGGGTCCCCTTTATCAGCACTCCGAAAAGCGCTGATATAGGACCCCTTTATCAGCGCTAAAAAAAGCGCTGATAAAAGGGGTCCTTTATCAGCCCTGATAAAAGTACCCCTTTATCAGCGCTTTTTTTAGCGCTGATAAAGGGGTCCTATATCAGCACTTCCTTTATCAGCGCTTTCGTTTTAGCGCTGATAAAGGACCATTTTATCAGCGCTTTTAAAAAACCTCTGATAAAAGTTAAAAAAATTTAAAAAAAATTAAAAAATACTACGAATCTGGTGGGCTTTTATAGAGCTTGAGCCCCCCATTTTACAGTGCTTTTCTGCCCCTGTACAGCACCCCACGCACCCCCTTCACCATTTAACAGCGCTTGCTGCTATATTTCCCCATGCGCGCGTGCCCTTGCCTCCCACAGGATTTGAACTCGAGACCTCCCCCCTGCGCGCCTAAGCCTTTACCACTACTCTATTTTGATTTGTCTTCCAATTCATGATATCTATATATATATATATATATATATATATATATTTAGTTATATTTATTTGTATAGTAATATATATTTATATTAATATATATATAGTTATTAGATTATAATATATATATATATATAGTTATATTATAATATATATATATATATAGTTATATTATAATATATATATAGTTATATAGTTATATTAATATATATATATATAGTTATATAGTTATATTAATATATATATATAGTAATATTAATATATATATATAGTGATATTAATATATATTTATATCTATATATATATATATATATTTAGTTATATTTATTCGTATAGTAATATATATTTATATTAATATATATATAGTTATATTAATATATATATAGTTATATTAATATATATATATATTTATATTAATATATATATAGTGATATTAATATATATAATTATAGTAATACTAATATATATATATGTAGTTATATTAATATATATATATAGTTATTAGATTAATATATATATATATAGTTAGATTAATATATATATATATAGTTAGATTAATATATAGGTATATAAATATTCATATATTGGTATTTTAAATAAAATGGATATTAGTTATTATTTAGATAAAGCTAATATATTTTATATGTAAATATGTTTAATTATTTATTTAAAAAATTTAATTTTTAGGTGCGAATATATAAAAAATATGTACATATAGTTATATATTTGATTATAAATAGCAGTGCATTATAAAAAAGGATGAAATTTTAAAGACGTAATATCAATATGAATTTAATATCTTGAAATAAATTCAGTCCCCGCCAAAAAAATCCAATAATATCCCCTTAAACGAGTTTAAAAATCCACAAAATGTTAAAAAATCTGGGTACCACGACAAAAAACTCAGTTTTGGAGGCCTTATGGGCCTCTTTTGGCCTCTAAAAAGGCTTGATTAGGGTTCTCCTGGTCACAGCGACGTAGAGCTCATCACAGGCTTCGATTTGATATGTGGTAGAGCTCAAACGGACACCCGGATCAAAAGTTATGGTCGTTTGAAGTTTGAGTTGCGTTTTCAACATATTTTGGATCTTTTTTTTATTTTTTTAATTTTTTTAGTCCTAAAATTGTTATTAAATGACTATTACTCCATAATTATTATCAAATTATTAATTAAAAATATTTTTTTAATTTTTTAAGAAGCCATTTTCACTAAATATCTTATATATTAAGTATAATAAGTGTAAATGTACATTTATACTTATCTAAAATATATTTAAAAATTATATATTATATTTATATAACTATATAACTATATTTATATATTAATATATTAATATATTTTTAATTTTTTTTTGAAGCCGACCCTTTATCAGCGCTTTTAAAAAAAAGCGCTCATAAAGCCCCCCCCCCCCTTTATCAGCGCTACTAAACAAGCGCTGATAAAGGGGGGCGCTGCGAAAAACTGTTTTTGTGGTAGTGATGATGGAAAGAATCCATACTATAAGCAAAAAAGTGTAGTGATATCCTTTGATACTATAGCAGCAGATATCAAGCCATCCAATGAAGTTTTATCTGGTACCTCATTTTTTTACTCATATTTTTCTGATGTTTTGTTTGATATGGGGTCTACACATTCCTTTATTTCTGAGAAATTGTCTAGTAAATTGGAAATATCACCTCAAAAAATGTGACTGAAACAAATTGTTAAAACACTAGGGGGAATATTATTTAAAATAAGAATTATAAGAATATTCCTATTTGGGTCTATGAAAGACTTTATCTGCAAACCTTTTTTTTTCTTAGTCGAGTTTGATATTATTTTGGGAATGTATTGGATTTCTGTTTATCATGCTAATATTGATTGTTGAGATAAAGAAGTTGTTTTTTAGAAATAGTTTTCAATTTATATACAAGAACTAACCCATAAAAATGATAACATATCAGGAAGATGAGAAACTTTTGAAAGATGGAAATGAAAGTTATTTTTCTCATATTGTTGAAAACAAGGGAACTATTCAGATTAATGATGTGCCAGTGGTAAATGAATACCTTGATATTTTTCCTGGTGAGTTACCCAGTGTCATACCTAATCGGGAAGTCATATTCAAAATTGACTTAGTTCCAGATGCTAAATCAATTTCAAAACCCCCATATTGAATGGATCAAATAGAAATTATTGAATTGAATAATTAGTTGTATGATTTTCTTGATAAAGGCTTCATTAGTCCTAGCACTTCACAATGGGGTGCTCCTATTTTGTTCAACAAAAATAAATATGGTTCCATGAGACTTTTAATTGATTATAGAGCTTTGAATAATGTCACTATTAAAAAAATGTATCCTTTTCCTCATATTGATGACCTGTTTGATCAGATCTAGGGAGCTTACTACTTTACCAAGATTGACTTGAGATATGGATACCATCAGCTAAAGGTGAAGGACGATGACATCCCAAAAATAGATTTTCATACTAGATATGGGCATTATGAATTTGTTGTTATGTCGTTTGGGTTATATAATGTGACTTATATATTCAGGAATCTTATGAATAGAATATCTCATGAGTTCTTGGATAAGTTTTTGGTTGTTTTTATTGACGAAATTCTGGTATTTTCTATAAATAAAGAGGATCATGAAAAACATCTAAGGGTTGTTTTAAAAACCTTAAGGGAAAATAAACTACCTAGAAAATTCACAAAGTGTGATTTTTTGTTGCAACAGATTTCTTTTCATGGGAATATTGTAAATAAGGATGAAATAAAAGTTGATCGTACCAAAACAAAAGTGGTTAATGAATGGTCAAGACCCATAAATGTTACGGATATTCGTAGTTTTATTGGATTTGCAGGTTATTACTGACGGTTTTTTAAAAACATTTCACAGTTATCTAGCCTGATAACTAAGTTAATGTGATAAGGGTTTAAATTTATTAGTACATAAGAATATGAAGTTTGTTTTCAGGAACTGAAGAAAAGATAGGTGAATGCTTCAGTTTTGGACTTGCATTCCCAAAATGGTGAGTTTGTCATATACAGTGATACTTCATTAAAGGGACTTCATTGTGTTCTGATACAGAATGATCAAGTAGTTTCTTATGCTTCAATACAACTAAAACCTCATGACTTAAATTATCCCACGAATGATTAGGAATTGGTAGCTATGGTCTTTTCTTAGAAAATTTGGAGGCATCATTTATACAAATCCAAATGTAAAATATATATTGACCATAAAATTCTAAAGTATATATTCACAGAGAAGGAACTAAACATGTGGAAGAGAATATGTCTTGAACTAATAAATAATTATGATTTCATGATAAATTACCATCTGAGGAAATAAAACAAAGTGGTGTATTCCTTGAGTAGAAAACATCATGCATCATTAATCATGTTATGTTTGAAACATGATCCCTTGGTTAATGATTTACTAAATTTTTGCATAGAAGTTGTTGGTGTAGGAAATACCTCTATTTTTCTTAGGTTTTAGTGCAGTCATCATTATCATACAGAATTAAGCAAGAATAGAAGGAAGACTGTGAGCTATATAAGAGGGTAGAATTGGTTAAAATGGGTAATTTACCGAAATTTAACCTTGATAAATATTGTGTTTTATGATTTGTAAAAAGGTTTTTTGTGCCTCGTGATTCCCAATTGAAGAAATATTTTTTGTATGAAGCTCATATTTCTCCATTTTCAGTTCATCCCAGTAGTACTAATATGTAGAGAGACCTTTAGGAGTATTATTGGTGCGATGGAATGAAAAGGGGTATTGCATATTTTACCTTGAATTGTTGGACATGTCAACAGGTTAAATCAGAGTGGCAGTTACTGAAGGGGATGCTTCAGCCACTGCCAGTTCTAGAGTGGAAATGGGAGAATGTATCCATAGGCTTTCGGGTGGGACTACCTAAGACTTCTCGAGGTAAGAATGTGATTTGGGTTATTGTTGATCAGCTAACAAAATCTAAACATTTTATTTCTATTTGAGTTACAATGTCCTTAGATTATAAATATTTAATATACCTCAAAGATATTGTCAGGTTACATGGACTTCCTCTTTCCATTGTATCTGACTAGGATCCCGGTTACACATCTAACTTTTGGAAGGCCCTTCAAAATTCATTGGGCACAAAATTAAATTTCATTACAGCTTTTCATCCTCAATAAGATGGGAATTCAGAATGAATGATTCATACATTAGAGGATATAATTCAAGCTTGTTCAATTGACTACCAGGGAAGTTGGGATCACTATCTTTCTTTAGTTGAGTTTTTTTATAATAACGGTTTTAATTCCTGTATAGATATGGAACCTTTTGAGGCATTTTATGGGAAGCAGTGTAGAAATCTAGATTTTTGAGATGAAGTCAGGTAAAGGATGTGTATGGGACCAGAATTAGTAGAGGAAGTGGCTAAGAAAGTGAATATGATCTAGCAACACATGAGGATAGATCAGAGCAGACAAAAATAAGTTATGCAAACAACATGAATAAAGATAGTTCTTTTGAGGTAGGTGATCATATTTTTCAAAGAATATCACCATGGAAAAGTATTATGAATTTTTGTAAGAAAGTAATACTATGTCCATGGTTCATTGTACCTTAAGAAATTCTAGATTAAGTTGTACTAGCCACCTACCAAGTAGCTTTGCGTCTGAGTTTATCTTAGGTACACAATGTTTTTCAAATTTCCATGTTGAGAAAGTATGTGCCATATTCATCTCATGTCTTGAGCCTAGAATCAGTTCAGCTGGAAGAGAAACTTTCTTATAAAGAAAAACCAATTCAGATTCTTGATTGAAGGGAACAAGTATTGAGGAATAAGTTAATCCACCAGTTAAAGGTTTTGTGAAGAAACCACATGGTTTAAGAAGCAGCACGGGAATATGAAAATGCTATGAGGGAAATGTACCCTCACTTTTTTAATAAGTAAATAAAATCGCAAGGATGAAATTTTTGAAAGGTGGGGATAATGTAACACCCCATTTTTTTAAAAATAAATTAAAATGCATGATCCTTATTTGTAGATATTTATAACAAGCCTTTAATCATAATTTTTCCACTTCTATGTTTTGAATTTCAAAAAATAGTCATCTATAATTGTGATCAGTAAGTTATTTGGAGTCTGATAGGACCATCTTGTTTTTTTGGTGAATAGAAACAAAACCTTATGAATAGTAATATGACCTTATAAAATATTAAATTGTACTACTATTTTATTTTCTTAATTCTTTTAGATAATGTCAACTTGATTAATTTTTCATGGTGTTAAAAAATGAGTTATAGATTTAAAATTGTTAATTTTGAATACATTATGATTTTATTTAAAAATTAAATTAATAATATTTAGAAATTTATTTTAAAAAATGGTGTTCTTTTTTGAATTTTTCACATTGAAAAATAGTTCAGGGGAATTTTTGGGATTTTTTTGAAATTCTTAATTTTTTAATGAAAAGAGAAATACAGTAAAATAACATATATTCAAATTATCAGTTAAATACACAATTTATGACATTATAAGTTATGTAAGCCCACTAGGTTCAAACTAACATACCATTATTACTATTTTGGGTCACATAAATTAAGAAAATTCATAGTCTAGAGTAAAAAATATTATAATAATGATTAAAATAATGTAAAATACCTCCAATCCTCCACTATAAATACCACCCTCATTATCCTATTCCTCTCACACCTCTCAAGACTTGAGACTTACCTATGTTCTTCTTAATACTCCTCCCAAGTCTCTTCCACATATCTTAGATCTTATGGTCTCACCAAAAGGCCAAAAACAGAGTCTTTAGGAAGTATATCAAGGAGAAGTGATCAAGAGGTAAATATCCTCTTTTGTTTTCTTTCTTTTCATTTCATTATCTTTTCTATTATAGTTCTTTCATCTACTCGCATTATCCAAGAAGAGTGAATGATCCAGTATCATAAATATTATTTATATCATCACGTTTATGGAAGAATCACCATTATAATTCTTCTCCTCCCCACTTATTCATTAAATTAAAACATCATCCGTAATGTGTCGATTTACCGACATTGTGGACAATGTGATTTCAATTTCATGTACTTCCTTCATAACTAGTCATGAAACCATTTGTATGGTCGAACCAGATTATAATTTATTCATTATATCTTATATAAGGTTCTAGAATCTTTTTTTACACATGTTATTGATTTATAAACAAACTAAGTTCATTACGATCGAAAAACCACCAAAATGACATAAATAAATATCAATAATGTTTTAAGTTATGAATCATCCTCATGTAATAATTAAAAATGATAAATTGTATAATTTATAGTTATGTAAATATTTAAATACAACTCCATTACAATTATGGATTTTCACTTCCAATCAACAAGAATATTTATCATGAACCGATCATGGAAATCGTGTAAAGAGTGCACCCAAAACAATGCAAGGAACAAAATACTAACAATTAAAGGGTTAAATTATGTAATGAAATGATCATATAAGGTATTATAAACATGAATAAGTTTCTATAAATTATTTATAACTCTATTTAAACTATTATACAAGAGTTTTATATGAGTTTTATGTAATACAATCCAGAGGTAACAGAATTCTTAACCCGGTTTATATTCTTTGGGTTAACATTCAACATCATTATTTATGTGGTCTTAAAAAGGTTTTTGTAATTAATTTTTTTATATTATATTGAATAATGTGTATTTAAAGTGTATATACATATTATATCCACTCTATTAAGTCTCACTTGAATTATATAATATTTGTAAGGGGATTTTCTTTTAAAATCCTATTTAAAAATTATGTTTTACAAAATTAAAAAGAAATGTCTTTATGGAATTATTCATATTTTATGATTTTTTTCTGGTTCTTGGGAATTTTTTATGATGAAGGTTGGGACCTATATTTTCCTCTATTATGTTAGGTATGTGTAAGTTTGAGGTTGGTCGTATGTTTACTCCTAGTGTAACTGCGATGGTTACACAAATTGTAAGGTAGTCGTGAGGGTTACAAATTATAAGGTAGTCAAGAGGGTTAGAAGATTATGTAAGTAATTCCATAAGATAACTTTATGGTTCTATTTATGTTCTTATGTTTCTTGGGAATCTTTCATAAATCTCATATTTCACAAAGTAAGTATATATGGGTGACAATTATGTCTTTTGAAAAAGATTTCATACGTTACAAGTATTCGTGGACTAATGTGTTATTTCCTTTTTTTTATATCCCTTAATGAGATTTTTTAACTTATCACAAGTTTTTAAATGATTTTCACATATTATAAAAAATTTTAAGACAAAGAAGGAATCCAAGTTAAATGTTGGAAAAAATTTCAAAGAAATCAAGTTTTATTTGAAAATTTTATATTTTTTAAGAAATGATTTCTATTTTTATGGTATCCACTCTGTATTAATGTGTATTGTAATGAATGTATTATGTCCTAATTCTCTAAATATCTAAACTTTAAAAGATCCTCAATGTGAAAGTAAGTGATTTATTGACTAAATTCAAGATTATGTAATGTAATAAGGTTGGGTCCTTATACTTACATTTGAGATACCCTTACAAACTGTTATTTTAGATTATTCTATATTACCCTTACAGAAACATTCTTCCAGAATCCCTAACATTCCAAAGATAATATTAATCATTCAAGAAATACCAATCAAATACATTAGATACCTATAATATGATTCCCATATTATACAATAAAAATTAAACTAGTATTAAATTTCAAAAATTTAATCCTCAATCAATCCCCTTAAAATATTCTATTAAATTATGATGATTACACTAACAAGGAATAAGTCATTAAAATTTTAAAAAAACTCATGAAATTTACCTTTATCAACAATCTAATAAAATTTAATGAATAAAAAAATATCTCATTAAATAATAATAAAAATTATAAACACCATAGAATACTAAGTGTGCATATATGAATCTTATTCCCATATACTCACCTCTACACCATTATGCCTTCATACAACCCACTCACATAGAATAAAAAAATTTTATATAACATTCCATTATAAATCCTAGATCTCAATGGATTTTCCATGACTATCTCATTGTTTTCAATATTCAAATACCTCTAATTGATAAAATATTCTGATTCATTAGAATAAATCTAGAGATATGAAATGTGAATGAAAGCGTGGACACTGGAAAACTATATTAAGGGAGATCCAACTTGTTTTCTACATCACCACCATGCTACAAAACCTTAAAATTAACAATAAACCAGACCTTCACAACAACCATGCACATAACCTCCATAAGGATGGATAATATATTAAATCAATCTATGATCACCAAAAAATATCATATTCTACCTAAATATGTGGTGGAACATGATCAAAATATACTAATTTATCCTATAATTTCTAATCAGAGATATCTAAGGGTTTCAAAAAAATTATATGAGAACAACGATCCCCTTCACCAACCAACGTGCCAAGAACCGTGATATGAACTCTGCCACTAACTAGTTCAATATGGGACAACAAAGATGACCCCTCAATTCATGATACATCTTGGTCACACCATGATGCATATAAAATCCAGAGTGATGGAACTTTTGGATAACCTATCCTCACATTAGTAGAAGAAAAAATATCCCCTCTAATGAATCATTTGAAATTATCAGAATTTTGACCATCCCTATAGAGAATCGTCATAGATGAAAAGGTATCACATTAACAATATTTCCAGGTATCCATACTGAGAATCCTCTTCCAAATGCATCCAGAATGAATTCATTGTTACCTAAAATAGACAAACTCATTCATTAAACATCTCTTCAACAAGATACATTTGTATGATCTCCTTCATTACTATCCATTTTTTTCCTAAAACATAACACAGATACAATCTTCATAATTTATTGTAACTCTATTTCATTTCCCAAGGGTATGGGAGAGATAACTCTCATAATATTTGATAAACTATTTCCAAAAATATTTTTGAAGATTAATATTAAACAAGTTGAAAACATTATTAAGGATCTACTAGCCTATGAAGACTGTAAAGTAATCATCAGTGAAATAGTACCATCACAAATTTAGAAAAAAATCTTCTACTAACGAATCAATATCATGTGTGAAATAGTTAATCTCATATAGATGTAACTTCTTAAACCTATATTATATCATTATTTTATATTATATGAATAAAAAACTCTAGTATATGGTTATAATAATTACATATTAAATTAATCATCACTCCCTCCCCTATAAACTAAAGTAATGGGCCACTAATAAGGATCTCTATAATGTATTCAAAAGCCACCAAAAACTAATAAATACAAAGATGGACTAGTCCTTCATAGTCAATAATACAAATAGGATTGTGAACAGATATAATTAAGTTAAAATCCATGGATAATAGTATGCTATACTGAGGAAAATATAATACTCTGTATCATTTTTAAGTGGTTCCCATGACACATTGATGTGAAACTTCAATGAATCTACTATCACTACTCATAGAGTCATCACATGCCTATGTATGTGTACCTCCCATGTAAAAAAGATACACTAAGATATAATATCATAAACCCAATGGAATATATGTCCATATTGAATAACCATAAGGTTCTAAATCATCTTCTCCATTGACCAATATTATATGAGGATTTTATTAATTATAATTTCTAAAAAACAATCAAGGATATAGTAGAATGTGGAGTTCATGAGTCCCCTAAATAAGGTTGGGTAAATTGGGAAAAATAATAGGTTTAACACTAACATAATGTATGAATATTTATCCCAAAAGTTATCCCTTTAGATATCTTCCTCCTTCACTGCCATCTAGTGACACCCACACCATAGATCAATCTTGAAAAACAAGATGGATTCATTCAAAGAAGAGAAAAATTATCATTATATGGAATAAATTTGGGTTTTATAACCATAAAAAAAATTAATATCCTATAGATGATATAAAATAGAATAACACGACTCACTATCATTGTAATTCCCCATCCCCAGAATCCTGGAGCAGGTGCATTATTTTAATACATTATCCTAATTACAAGGAATAAAATCCTGAAATACAGAGTAGCTTAGTAGTTTTAGAAACAATATAAATATATAAGTTCAATATTATATTATTAAATAAAAAACAACACTAAATTATTCCATTAGAAACATTCATGCCTCCTATATTATGCTTGAAAGTCACTCATAACTTACCTCTTCATATCCTGGGAAAATGAAACATAAGAAAGGGGTGAGTTCAAATGCACAGTAAGAGTAAGAAATACTACAGTAGATAACATAAAAATAAACATTAGGCATGGTGAATAATTAAAAACACAAGCCTTTACAAATAATAAACATGAACACATTATGTCAGGAATATGCACTGAGTAAATAATTCCATAATAAAACATAATCTTGGGTATTATACTAGAAGAATAACCACATGAACTTTCAATTACTAGATTCATAATTAGGGATGTGCATATGCCAGAAAATCTTAACCATACCATCAAGCCTTCATACAGGACGTCTAAAAATGATTAAGGACTCAGCCAAAACCATATATCAAAATGGGAAAGGCCTCAGCCAAGTCCACGCCTATTTGTCACGTGATACCTACCGATGCATTAAGAGGTTATAGAGGGCCCCACCCCACACATGATAAGTCCAATGAGTTCCTCATATGAAAGAGGTGAACATAATTAACATATAAATCCATATTGGAACTAACATATGAAATGTAAATAACTTTCCACAATCATTGAACATAAACACTAACCATTCCGAATAATATGGTGAATGGTATCATAATAGCACATCCATAGTCAGAATAACCAAAAAACATTCAAAAAAATATTGTTGATGATATAATAATAGATAAGACTCAATTAATTACAAGATTCAACAAAGGATGTTGACATAGAGAAATATATTTTTAAATGAGACCATTGACAAATTCTTGAGGAAACAATCCTTAAATATTCCAAAGTGTCTCATACCACCTAGAAACATTAAAATCATATTCCCTTAGAATATCATGAGAATAAGAGACTCTAGATATTATATACCCAAGGGATGTAAATAAACCACAATTATGGAATAATTGGTGAACAATGCATATACTTCCTAAAATATAATGTGAGATGAGAAAAATCCTTTTTACTTTTGAAAGAGGATTTATTTTGAAAAATCATTTTTATTAACCATAAATTCATATTGTAAACATTTATACCCAATAAAATAAAAGGTAAGGTCATTGAAATTATATTTTAGGCTTAAATAAAGTCTTATTGAGGTGAAATCATTAAAAATATTTTTTAAGAAAGCTTTAGAAATAAAACATTTTAGTGTGGTTTAAGAAATATATTAATGGATTATAAAGAACAAAGGCATGTTTGATTTCATAAAACCAAAAATGAAACAAAATATATTTTTAATGTTAAAATTTTTGATTTTAGAAAGATAAATATGGAATAAAACAGATTATATTGTGAACTTCAAAATAGGTAACAATTTGAGAAGTTTATTGAATCGGGTTTGCATTTCGAAATAATTTTTTGAAATATTTTATTAAAACATGTAATTATCACAAAATAAAGAAGGATTATGATTGGTAAACATATATAGAAAATTAACAAAGAATTTACAAGGATTACATAATAATAAATAATAATTTCATGAGGTGAATAGAGAATAAGATCAACTCGAATGAAAATGAAGGTTCGGGTAGAAAATGCTTACTACTGTATAATCAATTGAATTATATGGACCAAAATTAATAGTCATAAAATGATAAATTTAGTATCATAAAAATAAATATATTCATTTTATGAAACATAAATGGGTAGTATACACACACCATACACAAGTAATATTAGTGAATATAGGATATCTCAGAAAATGGAAGTGGGATGAATAAACCCCTTACCTTAAGTCAGTTGGTGTTCTTCACTTGATCTTAGTGTCCTGAATAACCAAATTAAATTCATTAATTAATATTTCCAGAATATATAATTTATTTAATTGATTCATTATATACCTATTAAGTTCAATCATGGCCTTCTTGATGGGTTTAAGAGGTTCAATTTTATTGTTTGGAAGTGTTTTCTTCATGATCGGTATACTTATATACATGAACGGAGAATCAAATAAAATGAGTATGGTTATCCAGAATTGAAGTTATATGTTATTATTGAACCTAAATAAGTTTAAATGGTTGTAAATTTAATTTGGTTACTTGGAGTGAAGAAGAATCATTATATAAATTATTTAATGAAAACGGTTTGGGCTAATTGGCGGTTTTTGAACACAACAAACTCATTTTTCTTTATTAATTAATAACATGTGTAAAAAATGATTCCAAAACCTTATATAATATATAATACTTAAATTATAATATTTTTCAACCATATAAATGGTTTTATGACCATTATTTAAGGAATTAAAATGAATCAAAATCACATCGTCCACGATGTCGGTAAATCGACACATCACGGACAGTGTTTAAATTTATTGAATGAGTGGGAAAGGAGAAGGAGTACAATGGTGAGTCTTCCATAAACATGATTAAATCCATAATATTTAAGATACTAGATCATTCATGCCTCTTGGATAAGGTATGTCAGGAAAGAGGAAGAATAGAAAAGAAAATTAAAAGAAAAGAAAGAAAAAAAGGATGTTTACCTCTTGATCTCTTCTCTTTGAGATCCTTCTTAAGGCCATTGGTTTTGGCCTATTGGTGAGACCAGTAGCTCTAGGACATGAAAAAAATACTTGGGGGAGTATTGGGCGGAAGTTAGGTAAGGCTAAATGCTTGAGAGTTGTGGGAGGAAGAGTGAAATGAGGGTGGTATTTATAATGGATGGGAGGAGGTATTTTACATTATTTTAATCATTATTATAATGTTTTTGCTCAAGACTATGAATAGTTTTAATTCATGTGACCTAAAATAGTATTAATGGAATTTGAGTTTGAAAAAAGTGGGCTTACATCACTTATGATGTCATAAATAGTGTATTTAAATGATAATTTGAATATATGGAATTTTACCGTATTTCACTATTCATCAAAAATTCAAGAATTTCAGAAAATCCGAAAAATTCAGCCTAACCATTATTTGATGTGTAGAATTTAAAAATGAACTCATTTTTTTAAAATAATTTTCTAAATATTTTTAATTTAATTTTTAAATAAAATCACAATTTATTCAAAAAAAACATTAAAACTATAACACGTATTATAACACATTGAGAAATTAATCAAGGTCTCATAAAATTATATTATAACAATAAGACAATAAAGTAAAAATTTATGAATACATTTTATGAAAATAAATTTTCATTTTAAATTATTAAAATTTAATCATAAAATTTTAATTAAAATATTTATGACATAAAACAATACCAATACTTATATTATGATCGTTTTTTCACTTTTAAGATGTCTAAATTGTATTTATAAATTCTTGGGTGAAGTTTAATTTTTTTTGTCTGATTAACTATTAATTAATATTCATAAGGGTATGTTATTATTCATATGGTTATGTTACTATTCACCAAAAATTCATTTTATCTTATCAAACTCTAAATATCTTACTGAACGCAATAGTGTATGTCATTTTTTTGAAATTCAAATCATAGAGGTGGAAATTTTATGTTTACTTGGATAGGTTATAATAAAGTGGTGTTTTTTAGAAACTCATAGTTTCATGAATTCTATATTAAATCTATTTTTAAATTCATGGGGTGTTATATTATCCCCTCGCATAAATTTCATCCTCAAAATTTAAAATTGAACTTCAAAAGTTAATGGTTGATACTAGAAAATTCTCTTATGGGAAACCCACATCAAGAATACAGTTAAAAATCATATTAATAAGAGGAAAGGGAAATTAATTAGTTACTACAAAAAAAATTCTAATTAGACAACATGGTTATGGAATAATAATCAAAATATCATGAAGTGGCATTAAACTCTAAAACCCCATACAATTATAAACTTAAACCATCTCATAAATGGTTAAATTTTCCAAAATATAATGATTCAACACATTATAGGTAAGGTTTCAAAATTTCAAAGATGAACTTATCATTAACCCTTAATCAAAAAGAAGTAGCTCTAAAATTCACATTCCAAACATCTGAATAACTTCATCATGTATCCTCTTGAAATATGGTAATAACTTGAACTATCGTAAAACCCATATTGGAAACATGCATTCATCTATATTCCTTAAGTAAGATACGTGTTATTGGATATATTCATTCAATCAAAAATTGTTATAAATTCCATCGATGATAGCATAGAACACTTCTTGAAAAGTCAATAATCAGTTTCAAGGTAGTTAATACTTATCTGAATCAATAATTTCTTCATCATTATCTCAATATTAGATATATATTAAGGGTTGTATTTCCCTCAATCATGTTTTTTCTAAAAAATTTATCTTTATACAGAATCACTTTTCCTTGGTAATAATCATCATATGACCATAAATCCTTAACAAAAAAGTATTGTAGTACAATCCTTATATATCTCATAATTCTTATAATCAGTACATTACTGAAAAAATATTCAAATGACATGATTCTTGACTAGGAATATTAATCATTATACTTCATCTACAGTAGAATCGTAACTTAATAATTATCCAAAATAATCATTTTGGGTATATTCCATTGATGCTTGGTACATTGATTCTCCTAGTGTCTCATCTTCATGTAGTTTAAGCATTGAATATAGGAAAATTCTTTCCTTGTCTAGAAATTATGAGCATGGTGGCTGATTTATCCACGCTTGAAGCAAACTCCTTTTCCTCTCAAGAATATACCAAGGTGTTTCCTTCCATAATTATCACATGTGGGAAAATATATCATTATCTTATTCCATTTATCCATGTTTTTTCCTCTCATCATCTTCTTCTTCTTCTTCCCTTCAAAGCCATAGGACTCAAATAAGTCTTTACATACATTTTCAACACATGATATTATTTCTTCATATGATGTGGATACTTGGGAGGCAATATTCTTTTGAAATGATGGATTAAGACCATCAGAGATATGATACTTCTTAATCTTCACATCTCGTGTATTGGTGAAGTTCACATTACTTATACTAGGCTCCATTTCAAATCAATTCCATATTATATATTAGCTCATAAATTATTAACTCTCTATATATCTAGACATTTTATAACACATAACCTAAATTTATGCATCATAAATCCTAGAACCATATACTTTGGTTACATTGGGGGAAAATACTTCATAATTGTTTGTAATAAGCTTATTAATTTACCGAAGCATATCCCCTCATAGTGTTAAACCAAGAGTGCAGCAAGGCCCATTTTCATGCACCAGTTCCCATTCGAGTCTAGCTCAAAGTGGTGTTTTTGGGTTTTAACCCAAGATACATATGTGCCAAATCCACCCCTAGTTGTTCGTATCTAGATAGAGACGTATTTTCTTGATAAAACACATAATCTATTCCTTACCAAAATTCTAAGATGTCTTTGAATTATTATCCTCAAATTATATCTTAGGGTTTTTTCCCCCAATATACTTTCTCTATATCTAGCTTCCAAGTTTTCTACTAAACTTTCTTTGATACCGACTATAATTTCCCATCCCCAGAAGCCTAGAGCGGGGGCATTATTTAAATATATTTGAATGATTGCAAGGAATCAAATCCCAAAGGACCGAGTAGTTTACTATATTTGGAAATATGATATATATATATATATATATATATATATAAGATCAACATTACATAATAAAATTAAAAACAACACTAAATTATTCCATTAGAAACATCCATGCCTCCAATATTATGTCGGAAAGTCACTCAAAACTTACTTCTTTATATCCTGGGAAAATGAAACATAGGAAAGGGATGAGCTCAAATTCTCATTAAGAGTAAGAAATACCATGGAATATAACATAAACAAAAATATTAATCATGTTGAATAATTTAAATCACATGCCTTTACAAATAATAAACTTGAACACATTATGGCAGGAATATGATCTAAGTAAATAATTCCATAACAAAACATAATCATGGTTATTGTACTAGATGAAAAACCATGTGAACATTAAATTACTATATTCATAATTAGGGAATTGAATAAGACATACATTCTGAACCATACCATCAAGGCCTCAGCCAAGATGTCTAAAAAACGATTAAGGCCTCATCCAAAACCATATATCAAAATGGGAAAGGCCTCATCCAAGTCCACAGCTATTTATATCATGTGACTGAACAATGCATCAAGAGGCTATAGTGGGACTCACCCATCATATACTAAGTCCAATTCATTCCTCATATGAAAGGGGTAAACATAATCAATATATACATTCATATTGAAACTAATATATGAAATATAAATAACTTTCCCCAATAATTGAACATAAACACTAACCAATCAGAATAATATGGTGAACGGTATCAAAATAGTACATCCATAGTCAAAATAATCATAAACCCTTAAACAAAATATTGTTGATGATATCATAATAGATAAACCTCAATTAAGTACAAGATTCAACATAATATGTTGACATAGACAAATATATATTTAACTGAGACCATTGACAAATTCTTGAGGAAATTATACTTAAACATTCCAAAATGTCCCATACCACCTTGAAACATTCAAACCATATTCCCTTAAAATATCATGAGAATAGTATACTCTTGAATTATATACCCAATGGAAGTAAAAACATCACAAGTATGGAATAAGGGGTGAATAATACATATACTTCATTAAATATAATGTGAGATGAGAAAAATCCTTTTTTCTTTTGAAAGAATTGTTCTTTTGTAAAATCATTTTTATTTCCCATAAAGTAATATTTTAAACATTTATACCCAAAAAATAAAAGTTAAGGTCGTTGAAATTATATTTGAGGATTAAATAATGTCTTATTGAGGTGAAATCGTTAAAAAAGAGTTTTTAAGGAAGCTTTAGAAATAAAACATTTTAGTGTGGTTTAAGAAAAATATTAAAGGATTTTAAAAAACAAAGGCATGTTTGATTTCATAAAACCATAAATGAAAAAAAATCTTTTCATGTTAAAATTTATGATTTTATAAAGATAAATAAGGAATAAAATAGATTATAGAGTGAACTTTAAAATAGGTAAGAATTTGAGAAGTTCCTTGAATCTGGTTTGCATTTCGGAAGAATTTTTTGAAATATTCTTTTAAAACGTGAAACTCCCCATAAAATAAAGAAGTATTATGATTGGTACACATATATAGAACATTAAAACATAATTTATGGTGATTAAATATTAATAAATAATAATTTCATGAGGTGGATAGAGAATAAGAGCAACCCGAATAAAATGGTGGTTCGGGTAGAAAATGCTTACAACTTTGTAATCAATTGAATTATATGGAACAAAATTAATAGTCATCAAATGATTAATTTAGTATCATGATAATAAATATATTCATGATATGAAACATCAATGGGTAGTATACACACACCATACACAAGTAATAGTTGTGAATACGGAATATCTCACAAAAATAGGAGTGAGATGAATAAACCTCATACCTTTAGCCCGTTGGTGTTCTTCACTTGATCTTAGTGTCCTAGTTAATAAAATTAAATTCATTAATTAAAATTTTCAGAACATATCCTTTATGTAATTGATTTATTATAGACTTTTTAAGTTCATTCAGGTTCTTTTTTATTGGTTTAACAGGTTCAATTTTATTGTTTGGGAGCATTTTCTTCATGATCGGTATACTTATATACATGAACATAGAATCATGTAAAATGAGTGTGGTTATCCATAATTGAAGTTATATATTATTATTTAACATCCATAATTTTACATGTTTGTAAATTTCATTTGGTTAATTAGTGTGAAGATGAATCATTATATAAATTATTTAATGAAAATAGTTTGGGTTAATTGGCGGTTTTTGAACACAACGAACTAATTTTGCTTTATTAATTAATAAAAAGTGTAAAAAATGATTATGTAACCTTATATAAGAAATAATACATAAATTATAATTTTTTTCAATCATAAAAATGGTTTCATGACCATTATTTAAGGAAGTAAAATGAATCGAAATCACATCATCCCCAATGTCTGTAAATCGATACATCACAGACGGTGTTTTAATTTATTGAATAAGGGGGAGAGGAGGAGAAGTATAATGGAGTGTCTTACATAAACATGATGAAATAAAAAAATATTGAATATAATGGATCATTCATGCCTCTTGGATAAGTGTAGTCATGAAATAAGAATAATAGAAAAGAAAATGAAAAAAATAAAGAAAAAAAAGAATGTTTACCTCTTGATCTCTCCTCCTTGAGATCCTTCTTTAGGGCTTTGGTTTTGGATTTTTGGTCAGAACAGTAGCTCCAGGACATGGGTAAGAGCCTTGGGAGGAGTATTGGGCAATATTTAGGTAATTCTCAAGGTTTTAGAGTTGTGGGAGGAATAGGTAAATGAAGGTGGTATTTATAGTGGAGGAGAGGAGGTGTTTTACATTATTTTAATCATTATTATAATATTTTTGATCAAGACTTTGAATAGTCTTAATTAATGTGACCCCAAATAGTAATAGTGTAATGTGAGTTCATAAAAAGTAGGATTTAATTTCTTATTATTTCATAAATAGTGTATTTAACTGATAATTTGAATATTCTGTATTTTAACGTATTTTATTATTCATCAAAAATTCAATAATTTCAAAAAAAATCCAAAAAAATCACCCTAACCATTTCTCGATGTGCAGAATTCATAAAGAAACTCATTTTTTTGAAAATAATTGACTAAATATTTTTAGTTTAATTTTTAAATAAAATCATAATTTATTCATAAAAACAACATTAAAACTATAACTCATTTTATAACACATTGAGAAATTAATCAAGGTCCCATAAAATTATCTTATAACCATAAGACAATAAAGTAACAATTTAAGAATTCATTTTATGAAAAGAAATTTCAATTTTAAATTCTTAAATTTAATCATAAAATTTTAATTAAAATATTTATGACATGCAAAAATACCAATACTTATATTATCATTGTTTTTAACTTTTAAGATGTCTAAATTGTATATATAAATTCATGGGTGAAGTTTCTATTTTTTTGGCTGATTTAATATTAATTTATATTCATTACTATTCATAAGGGTGTGTTACTATTCATATGGGTATTTTACTAATCACCAAAAATTAAGTTTGTCTTATCATACTCTAAATATCTTACTAAACACAACTGTGTATGTCAGTTTCTCGAAATTAAAATCACAGAGGTGAAAAAATTATGATTACTTGGCTTTGTTATAACAAAGTGGGGTTTTGTATAGACTCAGTGTTTCATGCATTCTATATTAAATCTATTTGTAAATTCTCTGGGTGTTACAATCATGATGGACAACAAATGATCATAACATGATGTCACACTATGCCAGATGACACCCTTCAACATCTGACCATAAACATGAATAATGATATACCAAAACCTAGAATGTGTTATCTGATATTGTTCCATGATATTTGAAGAAGAACTAAGCTTAAATGGGATCTCAAACATTATATCACAGTGTGGGTTTCCAACCACAACAACCCCAGTGAAGAAAACTATAAATCATTCATTGATTCTAGTGAACTCCACCATTTATCCCTGTACTGAATCGAATAGAAAATAATTTAAATAAGAAAATTACAACTCCATATATAAAAGATTTCATATTTCCCCATCTCACTAATTAAAAATACATAATGGATCTCCTTAGAAAATATTAAAACTATTCTCTAGAAGTAGTTAATAATTTCATGTAAATAATACTAGTAGTCGATTCCAATAATGAAATCTTATGAGTGTATCTAAAGATAAAAAATCACTAAACTACTGATGTCTAATCATCATAATCTAACAAACCCTATAACACATCATAAAAACCTATTTATCCTTAAAATTTCATTCTTAATTCATAGGGAACTAGAATCATCTCCAACTTGATTCACAAGGCATGGACTATGGTAGTTTAATAATGATGTAAGTTGATCTATAGTTAGGAAAACCATAATAAATCATTGTAGATAAAAATAGTAGCTAATAGGACCTTTGGAATCTTATACTTTGTATCATATATAGCATTAAATTTTTAAATCCATGATCTTATACCTCAATTATAATAACATCCTCAATGTAAATATTTAACCATATTTCCTTATATGAGAGGGGTATCACAATGTTTCCAAATGTCAATACATTCTCCACATTCCATAATATAATCCTTCTATACATAAAATTTATATGGACTCCAAAAAAATAGTTTCTACTTGGGATATTAATGTATCTCATATCCCATAGCATTGTAAGAACCATGATTATTTGAATGCTAAGAGTATGGAGGGACATAACTTTTTCAAGGAATGTACATTTTGGAAAAGCACCCTATGAATGAATAAGAGCTACTGGCCCCGAATAATCAGGAGGAATAGAATTTATGAGGGTGACTTTAGTCACACTATTATTTCATTCTAACAGTTGGAGATATTTTAATAAATATTTTTAGAAAGAGGTATGTGGGTAGTAAGGATTTTGGGGCCCAGGGATCCTCAGTGTTGATATATTAAAAATATTTAATATTATATATAAAGAACATATTTTTTTAAAAAAAGAAATATCTATAAATGATTGATTAATAAGGGACATTTTATAACGCCCTTAAATATTAAATGAGTGCTTCATCATAGGAATGACCTATATTTTGTGTGTGTTTTGGTTTTTGTTTAAGATTCATTTTTAATGAAAAATAATAAAAGGAATAAATTAATTAATTTATTAATTGTAAAATTTTCCTGAAATAATTCCCCACTATATAATTGTCTTTATATCCAATCAATTGGTTTAGCTTTATAGCCCTAGATTTGGAGAGGATCATGTAGAAGATGATGGATGAACATCGATGTTAGGGATTGATGATTGGTGTGTCGAGGAGTTATTTTTCAGTCAAGGAGTTCATAGATCATGCCAATGAAAACATATGTGTACCATTCTTTATCAGTGATTGGTCCATTCCCAAGGTGGGATTATTTTTTCTATATTAATCCCTATTTTTATTATCCTATATGAACTACGAATTAATCACTATATAATAATAATTTTTGGGTCGATGTTTGTCTTGCGGTTGTTGTTTATATTCATTGTATTATGAATTTTATTGATTATTTTATCTATGTTAATAAATTATATTTGATTCTATATCCATAAATGTATTTATTCCCACCAAAAAATGGAATTTTTTCACTATTTTCATTTGTTCTTTCTCCCCTCATTCTTCATGTGTTTATCATTAGTATTCTATTTGATTGGTCGTTCACCAATACCGATAAGCCTATCCTTTCACAGTAAATATTTTTCACAAAAAAAAATTATAGGTTTATGATGGTAATTAAGATATTTAATGAGGAATCATTCTATGTGATGAGAGATTTGAGATTGGTTGTAGACCATGTGGTAATATTTTTCTACGGTTTGGTGATGCCTTGGTGTGGCTTAATGAGGATGATCTGTTATCAAATTGGGTGACTTGAATCCACCCACCAGTGATGCTTCAGGTTCATTAAATAATAGGTACATGTTCCTTGTAATTTTTCAATACAGTGCTGAAGGAGGATGCATCACGGTAGGAACCGCATTCATTTTTTTTTTCTGGGAGAAACTGAGTCACATGACATATAGTTCAGATAAACACAAACTGTGTCAATCACTTACTGTGGTGGACAGGGTTTCACAAAGAGTTAAATATCACACACAGTGTGGTTTGTACACATGTCAGGTGAATAAATGTTAGTGACCCTATATGAACCCCTATGGTACATTGGAACATACATATCTAGGTATATGGGAATAAACAGTTTATTGGGGGCATACATAGTAAGGCAACCCATACATGAATAGATTAATCAAATTTGAATAGCGTACATCTGAAACACTATAGTACATGAACACAAACAGAGGGAACATGTACAAAAAATGTGAATGGGTACATTCCAGAGGAAATGAAAATAACTAGATATCTAAGACCTCTTATGTTCTCCCTATTCACATTTTTCTCTTCTTTTAGGGTTGGTCGAGGGGATCATTTTATTTTTTCTTGACAAGTTTTAGTAGGGTACATTACCTTGAACCATACCTTTGATGGTGGAACATATTAAATCATCTTTAGAATCAAATGAGTGATCCTCTAAAATTTTTTGTCTTTTACAGAGTAAGGTATCCCTTTATGTTTAATAGGTTGTAATCCTCGATAATTCTTCCCTAGGTTGGGTCAGGTATCAGAATATTAACTTCCAGGGTGTTTGATTCCCATCCATTTGGATTAATTATAGATAGGTTTGGTATCCCCTACAAACCATGGGTGTGATAACCTATCTATGTATTAACTTATTTTGGGTTCCAATGTGTTCTTCATAATGGATAGGTTCAATGAGAACAACAACTCAGATGAGTTCCATCAGATTTAGGATGACCCAAGGAGTATGTTTCCATAGATGAGTATTAAATTAAATCCACAAGGGGAATACTAGTATGGTAGTATGGTTGTGACATTAAATTGAGACTTTTTTTCAATCTTGAGTATATCTATGTGGTATTCTAATCCTTTAATTTTAACAGACCCTCTATTTGATGACTTATGTTTAGTGATTTTAGGGTGCCCTATTGGATATGTTTTACTCGCCCCTAGATGGTCTCTACCCACATGTGTTGTGTATTATGTATTTAGGAGTCCCTAATATGGAGTCTTAGGTGGAAAAAAATAGGTAGATAATAAAGTTAAAAATAGATAGGAGTTAGTTATAGGAGTTTAATTTGTCATTTTTCCCTTCTATTATAGTATGATAAACACTTTTATAGTTTTAGTGGGATTATATTTGTCCATTTATTCTTCCTTGTACCTTTGGAATACTCTTCTGTGCGATTTAATTGTATGAATTCATATTAGTATCAATTTTATCATTACCTTATACATTATATTAGAATTTGGAGATGTGTTCAGGAGTACAGGTACCATAAGATAAGCCATTCCAATTGAATAATATTACTACTTGGAACTTCCCTCCATCCCAAGGCCTTGAAGGTAGGTTATGACTGTCATAGTAAACATGCTTCTATATTGGTGGTACATTATGAGATGGGTCATGAAAAACTTTTATCAAAGTTTTCACATTGTTATCATAGTATAGATTATGTATGGCTATAATTTTAAGTTAGGGAACAAGAATAATAGTTTTAATGTCTTTTGAGTTCGGTTATCTATCCAGGTAACCCTATTATGCAGCATCAGCCAATATATCAATTAAATATAATTCTAATAACCTTCTTATTGACTTCTTTATTATAGTAACTATTTTTAGGAAAAAAATTTGTATATTCATAATATTGGAATAGGTTTTGGTTTCCACATCCATCTTGAAATCATCTCCATAAATATACTCTTTGATAGTGATGCATCTTGACTTATGAAGGATTTCTCCCTGATAATATTCATCTATGATTCAGTTGTATCATCATGATGATGATCATCCTATTAATGGGAATTTAGTTTTGTGGGTTTAATTGAGGTGGTTCTTCAGGGTTATTTTCTAGTCTTACACTCATAGGTCATATTGGAGGTTAATCTAGATGTTACTGCATAGAACATGTGAATTACAAGTGAAATCCAATATATTAGAGATAGAGATAGCTCAGGGTTCATGCAGATCAAGATCTATATGAAATATAGGGATTATTTAAGGTTTTTTGGGTCAAATTTCCACCATTTTAAGACCCCTTTTGATCAGACGGTGTTCCTAGCAGCAAGCCTTCTCCATTGATACATAGGGGGGCCATGGAGTTTGATTACTCAATTTCTTGATGAGGTATATCTCTCTTATAAATATTTCAAAAATAAATTTATAAATTGTCTTTAAATGTCTATATTATGAGTACTATAAATCAATAGACCTCTAGAAATTATACATGGAAACATTTATGTTATATAGTAATTGTTGAGGATCTCCAACCTCTCCTGATATTACATGTATTTTTATTAATTTGCATACATTCAAGAAATGAACATAATGTGTCTCCTTCATCAAGATATATATATTGGTGTGTTATCTATTTGAGCATGGACATATGTATAGGATCAGGATATAACTTATTGGTTGAGATAATTAAAGATATGAAGACTTCAAATGTTAGTGTTGGTGGTGGAAAATTTTAAGATTAAGATTCAGAAGCTTGTAGATAATGGGAGAATCAAGGATATATTACTATGTGACACACCAAGAGACTATATTAGGATAGTAGGTCTATAGTTAAAGATTCTTAGGGTGGTTATAATTAGAAAAGGGAGAGGTTAATCAACTTATGTGATGGGATTAGACATCTTATGTGGGATAGTAAGACCCAGTATGAAACAGACAGAGTGAAAGTTGATGGACAACCTAAGGAGATGTAGAAGTTATAACTTTGAGTTTAATAGAGTGTTTGACATGGTAGAAGATATGGGAGATTAGAATTATTTGAATGAATATTTGATCTGTTTCCACTACCACCATGAGTGCTCCATGTTAGGCTCAAGGAGATGGTGTTCCTAGATGATGGATATAGTGGGCAGTCAGGGAATATGACCTAGAGGCTCTAAGGATGATTTTAGAAATTATATTAATTTTCTATACTTTATATGTAGTAATGATAGACATAGTTATGAACCACTCTTTTCAATCCACATCATATGTTTGATATCTAGATATTCCATTGGAGCCTTTGTCTATACCCTTATTCGTGGATACTCCTACCAATGGAGATTTTGTGATGTCACACATATATAAATAGTGTGACCTGAAACATGTTGGATATTTCTTATTATGGGAACATTTTTTATGTATGAAAAGGACATAAAATGTAATTATATTTATTTATTTTATCTCTATAGTTCATGCATAGATTAACAGTTTGAGGTGGAGGATTTGGTGTATCTGAATTTATGGGATATAATTTTCCTTCATCAGTGAGAAAGAAAGATAGGAAGAGCAGGATTTGATAATATAAAGGAGGATACATATTATTACACATTTATTGTGTAGTATTAACCATTCAATATTATATGTTATGGGATTTCATCATTATTTAGTAGTGTAAATATATTGGATGTATCCCATAGAGTATTGAAAGTTTGAGGTTAAAATTGATAATTTTTAGATTAAGTGATTTCTCATACCTAGTGTGTATCCCTGGGTAGCCAAAATGATGTTATATAATAAGGAGGATATGAGATTGAGGTTATGTGCATGGTAACATCAAATTAATCATGTAAAAAGCTATAATAAGTCTCCAAATATGGGAATTGATGATATCTTCGGCCATTTGAAAGATTCTAGGTGGTTCTCAAAGATTGAACTCAAGTTGGGCTACCACATGATCCATGTTTGGGATGTTGATATATCGAATATAGAATTTTGATGTCACTGATGTAGATATAAGTACATTTTTATTCCACTAAGAATGAAGAAACCCTCTATATTGTTTTTTGGACTTATGAACTAGAACTTTTAATCATTCATGGATCATTTTTTATTATTTTTCATCGATGAAATCCTCGTGTATTTAGTGTTAGAGGAGGAGTGTGTGAGACATTTTAGGATGGACCTAAACATACTCAAAAAAGTCATCAACTTCATTGCATGATCTCAATGTTTCAGTTCTAGATTATGGGGTTTCACTTCATGGGACATGTCATCTCAAAAGAGGGATTGCATATATACCTAATTAAGGATGAGGCAGTATCTTCATGAGTAACACTAAAGATCATGATTTTGGTGTAGATATTCCTTGGTTTCTAAAGAAACTCCCTGATATATTTTTCTGATTTCTCTAGAATTTTTTAACCCTTGAATTTTGTTACATAAAATGGGTTTCTTTTCATATTGTCAAATAGGTACCAATATCCTTTTTTAGATTGGTCACAATGGTTGTCAATTACTCCCATATTGAGACTTTTTGAAGAGGTTGATGAGTATGTGGTGTTCTTTGATGGCACCTAAACTAGGCATGAATGAGTTATGATGAAGATTTAGGAGCTTATTTACTAGGGGTATTAGAAGGTAAGACCCCATAAGACTAACTACATGTCATATAATCTAGATCATTTCATTGTGGTCTTCACCCTAAAAATGTGATGAAACTACATTATGGGTGATCATTTTATCATCTATTCTAACAATAACACCATCACTTATATATTTCAAATTAGGGTTTAGAAATTGGTAAAAAGGTAGTTGATAGAGTTTTTTCAGGATCCTGACATTGAGATATTCTATACACCCATCACTACTACAAAACCCACATTTAATAGTGCTGGTATTTTTCAGTGCTAGAAAAAACTAAGATAAATGGCATATTTATCATTGCTATAGAAAGCACTGGTAAATTTAACATTTATCAGTGCTATATTTTTGGCACTGATAAAGGGTATCCTCTATCAGCCCTTTATTTTTATCACTGATAAATGGTATCCTTTATTAGTGATTTATTTTTAGCGCTGATAAAGGGTAACATTTATCAGTGCCCTATTTTTGGTGCCGATAAATATTAATTTCATCAGTGATTTTTTAGCAGTGATATACGTCTAAATAAATAAAATGAAATAAATTAATTAATTAAAATTCAAAATTGAGACTATTAATAAATATATTTGAAGTTTTATTAATTAAATAATTATTGATAAAAATGAATAAATTGATTATACATTACTAAATATTAAACATTTTATTAATTAAATAATTAATATTATTAATATTATTAAATTATATATAATAAATATATAGATATATATCAATTTATAAAAATATTATTTAGATATTACAAAATATTTATGCACTTTACATTAAATAGTCATATATTTATTATATAATGGTTTATAAATAAAAAATTATATGAATTAAAAATATTGACAAATTGTATAGTACTCGACATATAATTGAATATCGTTTGATTTTTCAATTTATCATAGGTCAAATATGTTTTATATTGATTTCATATATACATAATTAATGCATTTTTATATATAATGTATGTACTAAAAACATATCCATTTTTTAAATACTCTTAAAGTATACTTATTCTTAATTTATTGAATTTCAATCATTTTTAACATAGATGTGTGCACTTAAAATTAAATATCCATTAATAATGTTAAAAATATATTTATAAACAAATATTTATAAATAAATATATTTATAAATGTTCGTTTACTATATTTATACAATTCTATATTTTTAATTATCAATAAATAGATTTTTTCTTAAAAGTATTTATATAATTATTAATAAATTCATATATGCATATATATATATTTATATATTTATTAGACTTATAATAAATTTACTTAAATAATGAATATATTTATATTTTTATACATTTATTAAATATATATATCTTTAATTATATAAATATATATAATGATATAAAAATTAATTTTAATAAATATTTTGATAATTATAAATAAATAATTAAAAAATTATAATAAATATATTTAAAAAGTAATAAAGTTACTATATTTATATTCATATATATTTATTAAGTATATATAAATATTTACAATTATTATATTTATAATTTTAATTTCTAATCCTTTTGTAGTGCTTAAGTAATAAGCACTTCTAAAAGCATAT
Organism: Viscum album; assembly: GCA_963277665.1. NCBI lineage: Eukaryota > Viridiplantae > Streptophyta > Magnoliopsida > Santalales > Viscaceae > Viscum > Viscum album. Next base: position 1,739,374,925 of record OY728128.1, on the reverse strand, counting down.
TTATCAATGATTTTTTCATGCTGATAAAGATGATGATTTATTAGTGCTAAACAATATGATGATAAAATGAACATTTATCAGTGATATTAGTTTAGAACTGATAATAATTGGTTTCATCAGTGCTTTTTTATAAGAGATGATGAAATTTTCCTGATATCTTTAAAACACCAAACTATTTGTGAACTTGTCATGATATCAGAAGCTTTCCACGGAAGTCACCCACTCCTGGTTCCCCTCCTCAGAGAATCGAAGATCTAATCACACCACCCGAAAACCTCTAATTACTCAAACATCTCATCTGACATCTGGTGTTCAATTGTAGTTAGGGTTTTTGAAGAGGATCTCAGATTTTTTTCAACCTAGCAAGTTAGTGCTTCTGGTTCTCATTGTGTATTTTTTCATTTTTTATTTATTTTTCGGCGATGTGGTTATTTATGGTTTTGTGAATCTATAATAGTGAGGTAGGCCATCCAATTTTATCAGTTTTTAATTTTTCCTCAACTCTTGATTTCTCATTGAGATTCTATTGTTTCTGGACTTGATGCTGACACATGGAGTCACATGGAGTTTAGTTGGTTGTATTATTTTGTTTACATTTCCCAACATGATTGCCCAAAGTTATCACACATATTTTTCATTCTTTATTTTATCAACGTATTCCAAACATGTGAAATTTTAGAAATTGAAACTATGGATTTTGTGCATAAGGTAGTTTAAGGTAGGTTAATGGATTTCTTTTATATTATATATTATCATATATTCTTTTTTATGTTTATCTAGTTCATTGTGGGAATCCAATTTAGGGATTCATCATGGCAGTTTTTATTTAAATTTTATTTATACTATTTTTATTTATTTGTTGGCCTAAATCATTACCACTTTGTTGTTTTTCATGCCATGTTTCTTGTTTCTAGCCTAAGGGGGTTTTGAATGTCCCATTGACACTATCATGGTCCAACACTGGTGTTTTATATATGGTTTTCTTGGTTTTTTTTTTTTTTGAAACAAAATCTTTTGTTAAATTTGTTTTACCTTTTCTCAATAATCCAAATTCCTATATCTCTACACTATTAAAAAAATACATTTTATTTTTATCCCTCTCTATATTAATCCAACATTATTTATAAATCCTTTTAATAATAATATATTGAATATTATACCTTGATTCTATGTTCTATTTTCCAACTACATTATAATACTTTCATCATCATCCTTCTCCCCCGCTATTAATAATATTCAAAAAATATATCCCTTTGAGATTACCCCATTCTAGTAATACCTATTTTTTTATAACAATATACCAATATAATACATTATAATTTCTTGCTCGAAAATGTATTTTTTTTAGAATTTATCCCCTTTTGAGTATTTATTTAAATAATAATAAGTGGACTTCCATGGAATCACTTTGATGACTAAAAATATGACATGTAGAAAAATATTATCTCAAACCATTTTACGATCAAAATGGTTTTCATATAATGAATCTTCCACACTCTATGATATATATTCACATTCCACCCACAACATTTGAAAATTTTATACAATTTGTAGTGGGTTTCAACATGGGTTTTTAATATTCCTTTTTAAATCTATAAAACACTTCCCTCACGTAGATGGATTGTGAAATAAATATCCCACAAATTATATTAGTCACTTATAAACTAAGTAAAATGACAACTCACTAATCATCAACATTATAATTTTATTCCTTTATGCACTAAAACATTCACAGACTTCTTCTCACTCAAAACATTTTCACCCCTATAGTGTTGAATTTATCAATTTCTTTCATGTTCACTCCAATAACTTTACAGGAAGATAAATTATGCCTCCTCTCCTCAATTATAGATGTAATATTGAGGTTTTCACAAAAAAAATAATTTTCCATCGAATTAATTTATTATTTCATACTTATTTTTAATTTATTTCTTTTTAGTTTTACTCACATAATAATTATTTTCATATAAAGGTGGATTATTTTATTTGAGTTGTGGTGAACTGTCCAAATTTCATGCTTATTCTCCCCAAAAACCTTTTCACCACTATAATGTTTAATTTATCACTTTCATTCATGTTATCTTCACTACCTTTGTAGGAAGAGAATTACTACTACCTATGCTCAATTACAGAGGTAATCATGATGTTTTTATAGTAAAATCATTGTCCATAGAATTAATGTATTATTTAAAATTTATTTTTAATTTATTTATTTTTAGTATTACACACATAGTAATTATTTTCTTCTACGAGAGGATTATTTTGTTCAAGTTGTGGTGTTATGTCTATCATTCATCCCTTTTTCACCATAACATCCACAAACTTATTCTCCTTCAAAACCTTTCACCCCTGCTATGTTGACATTTATCACTTTCCTTCAAGTTACCTCTACTTCTCAATCACATAGGTAATCTATATATTTTCAAAGTATAATCATTTTCTATAGAATAAATGTATTATTTCATATTTATGTTTAATTTATTTATTTTTATTATTAATCATAATAATTGTCTTCTTATACATGTGAATTATTTTTTTCATGTTGACGTGGTTTTTTAGAAGCTTCTCATGCATTGTTGGTAGTTAGATAAATAAATTAAATTGATATTGTAACATCCCAGGTAAATGAAGAATAAGTGATTTTCATATTGTTAATATTTGTGAATTAAATATTAATTTTACTTTAAAAGTTTTTCTATGTTCGATAGTGTACCCGATATGAAACAACGGGTTTCATTGAAATCTTACATTGCACACTAATAATATAATATTATTATTTTAAATGAATGTTAACTCCAAGATGTTTTATTGGATGGAATGAACAAAACAAACTAAAATATGATTATAAATGTTTGTTAAATGTATTTACTTTTATCCAATAAAATTTAGAGACTTAAAATGTGAATGAATCTAATTTTAAGCGTAATTTACATTAAAATGTCGATTTACCACCTTTTAATGGTCAACCCTTTTTAAATCTAGTTTTTATCACTTTAATACATTTTATTTGGCCAAATAAAATCCTTCTTTATAATGGGGACATAAAAATTTACTTTTTGTAGTTTTATGGAATTTTTTCGATAAAGTTCATTCTTTTAATGAATAGTGAAAAATATTGTATTTTAATTCACAACTAAGTTTTAATATAATTTATTTATATGGTTAGATTATCTTTTTAATTCGTTTTAAAGTTTAATTATAATATATTTTTACCATTTAATCCAATTTTTTTCATTGGAATTAATTTCACTTTGAATTTGGACATAAAAAAGTTTCAATCTTTTGATAGTTATTGTTTCTTAAAAACACACTATTTGTTTTTACAACGGGAATTAATTTTTAATTAATTAACGCAACTTTTAAGTTTAGAATTTGGTAAAATAGACATCATTTTTGAATTCATAATATCAAATATAGCATAGGCTGAATTTTTGGTATTTTTCTAAAAAACTTCAATTTTTATGAATAGTGAAACCACTTAGTAGTAGTTAAAAATTGACTTTTTCATTTAAATGAAATTTTAACACTTTTCCGAATTGAATTTTGAAAATCCAACATACATAGTTGTTATTAGTAAGTAAAATTTGGTTCAATAAGATGAAAATAATTTTTGGTGAATAGTAACTTTTGACTTTTATTTACCGCGATTAAAGGTAAATAGGGTAATTCAAGGTAAAAAGAATATTATAATAATTCAAAATTACCTTAACACTTGTTCTAACCTTATTGGATGAGTAATGGCTATCCATGGTCATCCTTGGGTCGATTTTGGGTCCCCATGGATCCACTTATGAATGATAATGACGCTTTAGATTAATTAATTTAAAGTAAAGGCAAAAATGACATAAACAAAAATATTTTATTAAATTAATTTTTATATGGTGTTATATAAGTAATATTTTTGACTATAAATATTCATTGTAAATATAAAAATATTTCCTACATCATGGTATTTTTTTATAACTTTTAGACATCGAATAAATTAAATTATTTATGACACAATAATGATGTAGTGTTTACCTTATTAATAAATCATTTAAATAAATAAAATTATTAATATTAAAATAACATCCAAAACCTATCCAATTATTATTTTATGATTTTATTTAGACCATTATTCATCTTATCTTCAACTTTAATGATTTTTGGACCTTTATAAACCAAATATCATTATATAATAAAATAATATTTTCACTTTCCTAAAGAGCCCCTCCTCCCCTTATAAAAAGAGACCATTTATAACCAATTCCTCACCCCTATAAAGCCTTTTAGATCATCCAAAATCTTACCAATTAATCTCCCTACATCCCTCTATTCCACCTAGAAGCCTTACCTTAGGCAGAAGGCACTTCAATAAACCATTTTGATTCAAACCAAAGGGAGGTACCCAAATTAAAGGTAAAAGTTTCTCTTAACTTCTTTTCTTTTATTTTACTTCTCCAACCCCTAAACTCTTTTTATTCCTTTATTTTATAACAAAACCAGTATCATCAATATACTAGTATGTTTTTATGATAATTATTAGAACTACACTTACACACACCTCGATCTAATGGGTGAAGAACATACTGTTTCTGCGGATGGAAAACTAACACCTCACGAAACGATGATTGTTCAAATATCTCCTATTGCCTCTCGTGGTGGCCATTAAGATGAAAATATATTTATATATTATATAAATTATGTTTATGTTTTATTTATGCTTCTGTATTTTCTTTTATATCATACCTTTATGGTTTCCATTATGGGTAAACGCGATAATTTCATTTGAGGAAGTGCGGACTACCGCCCCCTCAAAGTGATATGACTCATTAATGCCATATGTGGGACATATAAAGAATGGAGTTAATTATATAATATGATATTATACTGGAATTATAATATACCTATGTATAATTCTATTTTAATTCCATTAAATACAAAATACAAATGAAAGTAGTGTTCATGTGTACGTACGCCTTACCGTCTCCATGAACGGTGCATTTCATTTCTTACCTCCAAATGTTATGTACTATTATAAATAAATGTATATACTGGATATATATGATATATATATGATATCTAGTTCATGAATATCATTCTGGATATAATGAAATTTTTACCATGTGAATAACTTTAAATTATAAGAAGTCCATTTTTGACTCAAGTACCAAATATCGACAAAACAAACGTTATTAACTTAAATGATTACGTAATGTTTATAACGTGTTAATAAGTGACATAAAAGGAATGATAAACTTTAAAAAGGTTATTAAGCAAGTAGAAATCAACTGTAGTTTCTTATTCAGGAGATTAAAGAACGATCGATTCAAGTTGTACATGAGGTAATGGACTTCGTCTCAATCTCCTTTCATTAAGGCATATTTTGTTTTAATACAAGACTTTCTTTTATATGCTATATAAACACCCTTTACTATTCAAAGGGAGTCTTTTTCTATGAATTGTTTTACTAGACTAAAAAAGGGGATGTTTCTTTTAATGTAAGCGGTGACAACGACCTTTCCACCACCGCGAGTATTATTTGTTCTTTGGATTCCTTAACATGCCATAATATTTTTTTAAGGAAAATAAATACCATATGCTCTTTTATGTATTTCGGTATTGAAAATGGTTTTGATAATGGATTTTTTATGTTAGTATATTTAAGTTATATATTTTGATTTAAATTTGGAAATTTTTTCTTTCCTTTATATTTGTTTTATGTGTTATGATTTTATAATGGTTCTTGGACATTTGACGGGTGGTTACGTGATAAACCAAATGATAGGTGGTGTCGTGATAAACCAGGACAGGTGGTTATGTTATAACCTCTAATGAATTGGGTATGGAAGTCAGTCGTATGGCTATTTCATTTAGTAATATGTGTGGAAGTCGACTGTATGGTTATTCCATTTAAGTATTTTTATATCCCAAGTTACCTTTATATGTTATGTGTTCTTTATATGGGTTTTATGGTAATATTTTGGTTACAAAAGGGTAAGTAGTGATCTTTTATTTAGTGAAGAGTGTTTACTACTTCATAAAGGTTAAAGTATTACTTATGTTAAAGTATTCATGGTTTACTTTTTGTTTTGAAAAACTAACAGTTTTCCTTCTTTGTGTATCCCTTACTGAGCTTTTTATGCTCATCCCAAGTTTTTGAAATGATTTTCACAGGACATATTATGGAATAAGTTCAAGGATCGGATCAAGGAAAAGTCATGTTGTCTTAAACATGGAACTGGACATGACTCTTTTTTTTCAATAGTTTTTATTTTATGAAAAAAAAATGGAAACTGAGTAGAAGTTTCTAATTTTTAATATTTTGAGATGTAATAGTTATGTCCTAATTCTCTAAAACTCTAAACCTGAAAAGATCCTAAATGTGAATTATTTGTTTAATTAAATATTATGTAATGTTTTAAGGTTGGGTCCTTATAGTTAGTATCAAAGGTTGGTTTAGATAAATTTAAGAGTTAGGGTAGTGTTAAATAAATGTACATAAATTAATTTATGGTAATATTGAAATGAAATAGAATTTACAGATTACCATGTTTCTTAACCTAAGATATTTCTGTGTTCAGAATGGTTTTCCACAGAGGAAACAGGGTATCTATGTTGGGACAAAATCAGTAATAAGGCAACCTTCTAAATAACTAACCTCAGATGGTTGGAATCAGAACTAAACAGTTTTTTGCAGTGATGGAACAGTTGACTCATGCTATAAATGGTAGTGGTATCCATGCACGAGATCATCCAAATCAACCGCAGAGGAACATGTCAGTAGTGAAGTATTTCATGAGGGAACATCCTCTATCATTTAGAGGATCATCAAACCCTGTGCTAGCTGAAGGGTTTATTAAAGCACTGGAGAAGATTTTTGATGTCATGGGGTGTTCAGAACATCAAAAGTTTAGTCTTGTTGTTTACCATTTTGAAGGTGAAGTTGATCAGTGGTGGTTGATGGTGAAAATTATCAGGGATAGTGAGGATATTGATGCTCTTGATTGGGATTAATTCAAAGGTATGTTTCTTGAGAAATATTTTAATAAGGTGGTTTGTATTAGTATGGAAAAACAATTCCTGAAATTAAGGTAGGAGGATGACTCAGTGGATACTTATGAAGAAAAATTCACTCGACTGGAAAGGTATGCTGCAGATTTCATCTGAGATCTTGATAGTAAGATAAATCAATTTTACTCAGGACTGAAGCCACGATATCGAAGATCATTATCCTCTCATGAGTTAAAAAGTTATGAAAAACTTGTTTGATGTGTAGAGAAGGTGGAAATGGAGTTTGTCGATGATCAGGTGTTCGTTGAAAAACAATAGAATAAAAGGTCCAGTTTGCAGGAAAAGGGAGAGAATTCATCAAAGAAGCCTGGAGGTAAGAAAATTAAATATCTAACTTGTGATAAGTGTGGTAAAAATCATCCTGGAGAATGTTTATCAAAGTCTGAAAGGTGCTTCCAGTGTGGTAAGTCTAGTCATATTTCTCGTAACTGTAAGGAAGATGATCAAGCAGGAAATGAAAAACCATAGGTAATATGTTTTAAGTGTAATGTAATGGGTCATTATGAAAATGAGTGTTCAACAAAGAACTCAACTAAGGGAAATCAGCCAGACTACAAGCAGAAAGAGGTGGTTAAATCCTTTGCAAATACTTCAGCAGATGTTGGGCCATCAAATGAAGTAGTATCAAGTACATTGTTTGTTTGTTCAGATTATGCCAATGTGTTGTTTAATTCGGGGTCTACAAACTCTTTCATTTCTAAGAATTTTTCTAGTAAATTGGGAATTCCATCTCAAGATATGAATACGAAACTTATGTTAAAAATACCTGGACAAAATGTTGTGAAAAAAAGAAAAAATAAGAACCTTCATGTCCTTGTGTGTGGGAAGAATCTACCTGTAAACCTTATTGTTTTTCCTCTAGTAGAGTTTGATGTTATTTTGGACATGGATTGGCTGTCTGTTTATCATGCTAAGATTGAATGTAGAGATAAAGAGGTTTCATTTCAGAAAGATTTATAGTTTTTGTACAAGAATGAACCCTTGATTTTGATAACATATCTGTAAGCTAAGAAACTAGTAAAAGATGAAAATGAATGTTACCTTGTTCATATTGTTGAAAATAAAGGAACTATTTAGATTAATGATGTTCCAGTGGTAAATGAGTATCTTTATTTTTTTTCCTGATGAATTTTCTGGTATTGTACCTGATCGGGATGTTGAATTTACTGTTGACTTAGTTCCTGATGCTAATCCAATTTCAAAACCCCCTTATCGAATGGCTCAAATTGAACTTTTAGAGTTAAAGAAGCAATTGCAGGAGTTATTATATAAAGTTTTCATTCGACCTTGCACATCACCATGGGGCGATCCTATCTTGTTTGTTAAAAATAAATATAGTTAAATGAAACTTTGAATTGATTATAGAGCATGGAATAAAATCACTATTAAGAACAATTATCCTTTGCCTCATATCGATGATTTGTTTGATCAGCTCCAGGGAGCTCAGTATTTTTCGAATATTGACTTGAGATCGGGGTACCATCAGTTGAAAGTAATGGAAGCAGAAATTCCAAAGACCGTGTTTCATACTAGATATGGCCATTATGAATTTTTAGTTATGCCTTTTGGGTTAACCAATGCACCTACTATATTCATGGATCTTATGAATAGAATTTTTCGTGAGTTATTGGATAAGTTTGTGGTTGTGTTCATTGATGATATTTTGGTTTTTTTCTAAAAGTGAAGAGGAGCATGAAAGTCGTTTAAGGGTCATCTTTCAAACCTTAAAAGAGAAGAAACTTTATGGGAAATTCAGAAAGTGTGGGTATTGGTTGAAAAAAATTTCTTTCCTTGGTCACATTGTTTCAAAAAATGGCATAACTATTGATCCTACTAAAACAAAAGATGTTGAATAATGGTCAAGACCCACAAATATAAAAGAGATCCATAGTTTTCTTGGTTTGGAAGGTTATTACTAAAGGTTTATTGAGAATTTTGCATGGTTATCTAGTCCAATGACTAAGTTAACTCGAAAAGGGGGTAAGTTCATTTGGACAAAATAATGTGATGATTGATTTCAGGGATTAAAAAGAAGATTGGGGAATGCTTCAGTTTTGGCACTACCTTCCAGAAATGGTGAGTTTGTTATTTACAGTGATGCTTCATTGAAAGGACTTGGATGTGTCCTTATGTAGAATGATTAGGTAATTTATTATGCTTCACTTCAGTTGAAACCTCATGAGTTAAATTACCCTACACATGATTTGGAATTAGCTGCTGTTTTTTTTGCTTTAAAATTTTAGAGGCATCATTTTTATGGAGTAAAATGTGAAATATATAATGACCACAAAAGTTTAAAGTATATATTCACACAGAAATAATTGAACATGAGATAGAGTAGATGGCTGGAATTAATCAAGGATTATGATTGCACGATCCATTACTATTCGGGAAAAGAAAATATAGTGGTTGATGCTTTGAGTCAAAAAAAATAATGTATCATTAAACATGCTACGTTTGGAACGAGATCCTTTGGTTTTTGATTTTATGAACTTTGTCATAGAAGTTTTTGGTGTAGGAAATTCTTCTATTTTGTTTCAGGTGTCAGTAAAATCATCTCTATTAGACAGAATAAAGCAAGTGCAAAAAGAAGACAGTGAGTTGTAGAAAAAGGTATATTTGGTTCAGAAGGGTAAGTTTCCTAATTTTAACATTGATAATGATTGTGTTTTGAGGTTTTGGAAGATATTATGTGTGCCTTGTGATTCACAATTGAATAATGAGTTGCTATGTGAAGCTCATAGTTCTTCGTTTTCAGTTTATCCTGGTAGTACTAAGATGTCCAGAGATCTTTGGGAGTATTACTGTTTGGATGGAATGAAAAGAGATATTTCTGATTTTACTGTGAATTGTTTGACTTGTCAACAGGTTAAAGAAGTGTGGTATTTACCTAAAGGTATTCTTCAGTATTTACCAGTTCCATAGTGGAAATGGGAAAATATATCCATGGACTTTGTTGTGGGATTACCGAAGACATCTCTAGGTAATAATTCAATCTCTGTTATAGTTGATCGATTGACTAAATCTGCTCATTTCCTTCCTATTCGAGATACTTTGTCTCTAGATCAACTTTCTCAGTTGTATGTTAAAGAGATAGTCAGGTTTCATGGTGTTCCCCTATCCATTGTATCTGATCGTGATCCTAGGTTTACTTCTAACTTTTGGAAAGGACTTCAGAAGTCTTTGGGTACTGAATTAATTTTAGTACTACTTCTCATTTGCAATTAGATGGGCAGTCATAATGAACAATTCAGACCTTGGAGGATATGCTATGTGCTTGTTCATTGGATTACCAGGGAATTTAGGACCAACAAATTTCTTTGGTTGAATTTTCTTATAATAACATTTTTCATTCTATTATACAGATGGATTCATTTGAGGCATTATATAGAAAGCGTTGTCGAACTCTAGCTTTTTGGGATGAAGTAGGTGAAAGGAAGTTGATGGGACCAGAATTGGTAGAAGAGACGGCAAAGAAAGGTCAGTTGATTCAGAAGCACGTGAGAACATCTCAGAGCAGGCAGAAAAGTTATGCAGATAACTGGAGAAAGGATCTTTCTTTTGTGGTAGGTGGTCATGTCTTTCTCAAAGTTTCTCCATGGAAAAGTGTGATGTGTTTTGGTAAGAAGGGAAAGTTGAGTATGAGATTCATTGGACATTATTAAATCTGGGAGAAAGTTGGATCAGTTGCATACTGAGTGGATTTACCTCCATGTTTATCCCAAGTACACAATGTTTTTCATGTTTCGATGTTGAGAAAGTATATGCCAGATTTATCTCATGTTTTTAATCTAGAGGTAGTCCAGTTGGAAGAGAATCTCTCTTATGAAGAACAACCAGTCCAGATTCTTGATCGTAGAGAGAAAGTTTTGCAGAATAAGGTAATTCACCAGGTAAAGTTTTTTGTGGAAAAATCATATGGTTGAAGAGACAATGTGGGAATCTTAAAATTTTATGAGGGATAAATACCCCCACTTATTTTGATAAGTGAATAAAAATTGCGAGAACGCAATTTCCAAATGGGGGAAGGATGTAACATCCCAGGTAAATGAAGAATAATATATTTTCATATTTATTAATATTTGTGAATTAAATATTAATTTTACTTTAAAAGGGTTGTTATGTTAGATAGCGTACCCAATACGCAACAACCGGTTTCTTTTAAATCTTACATTGCACACTAATAATATAATATTATTATTTTAAATGGAAGTTAACTCCTAGATGTTGTATTGGTGGGAATGAACAAAACTAACTACAATGTGATTATACATGTTTTTCAAATGTATTTACTTTTTTCCAACCAAATTTAAAGGATTAAAATGTGAATGAATCTAATTTTAAGCATAATTTACATTAAAAGGTCAATTTACCACCTTTTAATGGAGAACCCTATTTAAATCTAGTTTTGGTCACTTTAATACATTATATTTGACCAAATAAAATCCTTCTTTATAATGGGGACATCAAAATTTACTTTGTGTAAATTTTTTTGGAATTTTTCAAATAAAGTTCATTTTTTTAATGAATAGTGAAAACTATTGTATTTTAATTCAAAACTGTGTTTTAATATAATTTATTTATATGGTTAGAATATCTTTTTAATTGGTTTTAAAGTGTAATTATAATATATTTTTATCATTTAATCCAATTTTGTTCATTGGAATTAATTTAACTTTGAATTTGGACATAAACAAGTGTCAATCTTTTAATAGTTATTGTTTCTTAAAAACACGTTGTTTGTTTTAACAATGGAAATTAATTTTAAATTAATTAATGCAACTTATATGTTTATAATTTGTTAAAATATACATCATTTTTGAATTCAGAATATCAAATTTATATTAGGCTGAATTTTTTGTATTTTTCTAAAAAACTTCAATTTTTGATGAATAGTGAAACCACTTAGTAGTAGTTAAAAAATAGACTTTTTCATTTAAAAGAAATTTTACCACTTCTGTGAATTGAATTTAGAAAATCTAACATACATGGTTGTTATTATTAAGTAAAATTTGGTTCAATAAGATGAAAATAATTTTTGGTTAATTGTAACCTTTGACTTTTATTTACTGCAGTTAAAGGTAAATAGGGTAATTCAAGGTAAAAAGAATATTATAATAATTCAAAATTACCTTAACACTTGTCCTAATCTTATTGTATCAGTAATGTCCGACCATGGTAATCCTTGGGTCGATTTTGGTACCCCATGGATCCACTTATGAATGATAATGAGACTTTAGATTAATTAATTTAAAGTAAAGGAAAAAATGACATAAACAAAAATATTTTAGTAAATTAATTTTTATACGGTGTTATATAAGTCATAATTTTTACTATAAATATTAATTGGAAATATAAATAGATTTCCTATATCATGGTATTTTTTTATAATTTTTAGATATCAAATAAATTAAATTATTTATGACACAATAATGATGTAGTGTTTAACTCATTAATAAATCATTTAAATAAATAAGATTATAAATATTAAAATAACATCCAAACTTGTCCAATTTTTATTGGATGATTTTATTTCTACCATGAGTCATCTTATATTCGACTCTAATGATTTTTGGACCTTTAGAAACCGAATATCATTATTTAATAAAATAATATTTTCACACTTTCCTAAAGAGCCCCTCCTCCCCCTTTTAAAAGGAGACCATTTCTAACCAATTTCTCACACCTATCAAGCCTTTTGGGTCATCCAACTTCTTCCCAATTAAGCTCCCTACATCCCTCTATTCAACTTAGAATACTTACCTTAGGCATAAGGCACTTCAACAAACCATTTTGATTCAAACCAAAAGGAGTTACCCAAATTAAAGGTAAAGGTTTCTCTTAACTTCTTTTCTTTTATTTTACTTCTCCAACGCATAAAATATTTTTATTATTTTCATTAATAACAAAAATAGTATCCTCAATATACTTGGATGTTTTTATGATAAGTATTCTAACTACACTTACACACACCTCCATTCTAATGGGTGAAGAACATATTGTTTCTGTGGATGGAAAACTAACACATCACGAAACGATGATTGTTCAAATATCTCCTACTACCTCTCATGGTGGCCATTAAGATGAAAATATATTTATATATTATATAAATTATGTTTATGTTTTATTTATGCTTCTGTATTTTCTTTTATATCATACCTTTATGGTTTCCATTATGGGTAAACGCGATAATTTCATTTTGAGGAAGTGCGGACTACCGCCCCCTCAAAGTGATATGACTCGTTAATGCCATATGTGGGACGTATAAAGAATGGAGTTAATTATATAATATGATATTATACTAGAATTATAATATACCTATATATAATTCTATTTTAATTCCATTAAATACGAAATACAAATGAAAGTAGCGTTCATGTGTACGTACGCCTTACCGTCTCCATGAACGGTGCATTTCATTTCTTACCTCCAAATGTTATGTACTATTATAAATACATGTATATACTATATATATATGGTATATATGATATCTGAATCATGAATATAATTCTAGATATAATGAGCTTTTTACAATGTGAACAAATTGTAATTATAAGAAGTCTATTTTTGACTCAAGTACCAAATCTCAACAAAACGAAGTTTATTAACTTAAATGATTACGTAATGTTTATAACATGGTAATAATTTAAATAAAAGTAATAATAAAATTTAAAAAGTTTCTTAAGCAAGTATAAATTAACTTTAGTTTATTATTCATGAGATTAAAGAACGATCGAGTCAAGTTGGACACGAGGTAAGGGAATTCTTCTCAATCTCCTTTCATTGAGGCATATTTTGTTTTAATACACGACTTTATTTTATATGTTGTATAAACACCCTTGGATTTTCAAAGGGAATATTTTTTGATGAAGTGTTTTACAAAATGAAAAAAAGGAATGTTTCTTTTAACGTAAGCAATGACAATGACCTTTCCACCGCCGCAAGTATTATTTGTTTTTTGGCTTCCTTAACAAGCCGTAATGTTTTTTTAAGGAAAATAAATACCATATACTCTTTTATGTATTTTGGTATTTAAAATGGTTTTGATAATGGATTTGTTATTTCAATATATTTAAGTGATATATTGTGATTGAAATGTGGAAATGTTTTATTTATTTTATATTTGTTTTATGTATTATGATACTATAATGGTACTTGGACATTTGATAGGTGGTTACGTGACAAACCAAATAAGGGGTGGTTCCATGATAAATGAGGACGGGTGGTTACGTTATAACCTCCAATTCATTGGGTATAGAAGTCGGCTATATGGATATTCCATTTAGTGATATGTGTGGAAGTCGACCGTATGGTTATTCCATTTAAGTATGTTTATGTCCCAAGTTTCCTTTATATTTTATGTGTTCTTTATATGGGTTTTATGGTAATATTTTGGTTACAAAAGGGTAAGTGGTGATATTTTATTTGGTGAAGAGTATTTACTACTTAATAAAGGTTAAAATTATTACTTATGTTAAAGTATTCATTTTTTACTTGTTGTTTTTAAAAAACTAATAGTTTTCCTTATTTTTGTATCTCTTACTGAGCTTTTTATGCTCATCACAAGTTTTTGAAATGTTTTTCATAGGACATAATGTGGAATAGGGTCAAGGATGGGATCAAAGAAAAGACATGGTGTCTTAAACATGGAACTTACATAACTTTTTTTTCAAGAGTTTTTATTTTATGAAAAAAAATGGAAACTTAGTAGAAGTGTCTACTTTGTAATCTTTTGAGATGTAATAGTTATTTTCTAATTCTCTAAAAATATAAACCTGAAAATATCCTCAATGTGAATTATTCGTTTAATTCAATATTATGTAATGTTTTAAGGACAGGTCCTTATAGATATATTGTTAACATTGATACTTATAATTTTATCAAACTTTTGGATGTGTAGGAATCATCCACAGCTCATCCCAACACACGTTGTGACCAGTATGACTCTTTCGTAGTTCCTTGAAACTTGTGTTCTAGTTTTAAGAATCACTACTTCCAGGTGTTTTTCATTGGCTTTATTCATGGAACTCGAAACACCCAAAAGTTCTTTATCCAAAAGGGACCTTCTTTACAAAGGCAGGCGTTTGCTAATTTTGAACTTTACGATATATAGGAATGTGCATTGGTCAAGAGGATGGGAGTTCGGACTCATCACACCCTTTTGGGAGGAATTATTGTATACTCCAAGACTCTATTTATAAATTTAATATATTTTCATGAATACTTATTAATTCACCAAGTATAACATAAGTTTCCCTTAGAATTTGAAATCACTTATTAATGTGAGTAAATTTTAGAATCATCAGTATGTATTCAATATTCTTCATTAATAGAGATATCTATATGTATTTGAGGTTCTTCATCAATGGTATCCTCTCATATGTTATTTATATATTCTTTTAATCATCATTATGATGATACTAGTTTTTAAGCCAATCAGTGGGTCACTCTAGAATTTATTATCATCCAGGAAGACGAAGGTTTGTTTTGATATTGGGATCATACCCATGAAATAGGCTACCTATGTATCCTTGTGAAAGGAATCAGAACCCTCATAGTTCGATTCTGATTAATGGGACACATCATACCTTTTAAATTCATGTCATAAGGAGTTATTCGTACATTTTAATGTCATGTGGTATGGACATCTAAGCGAAAGGTGCTTAGTAAATGTTTTTTTGGGACTTATTTCTAAGCATCCCAAGAAACTTGGAAAGGATATGGGTTTCCAAGTAATATTAGGCCCAGTTGGGAATATGACCCAAAGAGAATAGGGTTGATTTAAATTGTTGGGTTTGAACCTCAAGGAGGATTTCTATGTATCCCATGTGGATGGGAATCAAATCCCATGAATTTTTATAAGTCTCATACGAGAGTATAGTCTTTCAAGAGAAATGATTTAGGGATTACTTCTTGAAAATTATGCCTTGGTAATTTTGGGGTTTAATTTGGGACTTATTCCTAAGGAGGATACCCAGATTAAGGAAATTAGGGTTGGATTCTTGAAGAGGATATCCAATAAGCTTGGGCCCTGAGAATACTTCCTACGTATCCTAGTTTGAACAGTAATCAGAGTTATCATAGTTCAAGTAATTGTGAAAATTTTATGATCATGAAAAATCTCTAAGCCCACATGAGTCATACTCAGTGTGATAAACAATAGGATGTCAAAGATTCAACAAAGGCACTCACATTTTTCCTCCTCTGCTGGTGGAAGAGGGCACACCTACGGAGGCCATGGTGGACGAGGTCGAGGCGACCTGGGAAGAGGGATAGGCGATGATATTTCCCTCTATTCACTTTACATTGGACAAGGGTCCAATGAAAGGAAGAAGGTATGAATGTTAAGGGATTACACTAGGATGGTTATCCTAAAATTGATCCTGGTAGGGGAGGGATATTTTTCTTTTGATTTCATGTAAAATCAAGCGTGAACCATACCTTCCCTACCAAATATTGGAGGTTCCTACTCTTTGAGAAGGGAGAGGTCAAGACCCAAACCCTTATCCTCAAAACTGGGAACTTCCTAGAATTATTCCTGGGAGAAAGGTCCATGTGACTGTGGATATAAAAACCCATATACACTCCATGAATTCTAACCCCATTGTGAAAAAAATGTGAGAAACCTCTGACTGTGGATATACAAACTCAAATAGAAGACACGCTGATATGTCTTTCCCAAAGGTTTGATAAGTCAGGAAGTTTTGATGGAGGTATCAATAGAATATCTTGCATAAAAGGGATACAATGAAGAAGAAGCCTTTCCCTGAATAGATTTGAAGATGGATTTTTGTATTTTAGACTGAAGAGAGTAATTGAATCAATAATGGGCACCCAAGTAGATACTTGCGTAAAATTAGGGGCGTATAGGTAGTCTTGGGTGACCTGATGTTCACTTAAGGGACAAAAAACATGTATGTTTATACTTGGGAAAGACTTGGCTCAACCCTTTAGAAGTATTCACAGGTGATCCCAAAAGTGGTGTTCTCAAGTTCCTATGAAAGGAATAGGGGGTGCAAGTGTTTCTGATTTAAGGAGGTCGGGTAATTTATATGTGCAAGTGTTATGGATTTCAAACACTAAAAGGACTTAAGTCCAATGATCCTCCTTTAATTCCTCTACTTTAGGTTCTAAATAACTACCTTGAATGTTTCGTAAGACTTGGGTGAAGCACTGGTGAGACCAAAGTAGCAATTAGGCTTTAGGGAAATTCATCCATACAAATGAAGGCCCCAAGGGTCTATTTATATGAAAAAATAGAACCGTGGGAGAAAGGAGATTGGTTGTGAAAGTATGATGCATGACAGAATTGTAGTATGCAAGTGGCTGCATGCTAGATGGGTGCCTCACAATTATACTTGCATGCCTCCGGTTATTTTTCCTAACTAGGGTTTCACTTTGAGGACTTATCCAAATTTATTTCTTTATTCATCTCCATCGTGGTGGCGAGTAGGTATTTGTGTGCAGCTACCTTGGTAGATGCTTTAGGGACTTAGCCAAATTTATTGCTCCATACCGTAGGGGATGCTCCCCCTCACCCTTTCTTTGGCTCAGTGCTAGGCTGTGGTCATGTCGCTACCTTCACTAACCCCAAGGAAAAATGCATTATCGCACCGTGAAATTTTTTAGCTCGGTTGACAACATTTTGCGGAGAAGTGTATGGAACACATTTCATGGTGTCTACAAACCTATAATATTAAATAATTAAATTAATATGAGTATATATATAGTTAAATAAGTAAATGAATGAATTTTTAAATATAGATATATGTAATTATAAAAACATAAGTACATATGTATATATATAGATACATTTATATATATACACAAATTTGTACAAGGATTTCCATATATATATATATATATATAATTTGAAGCCCAATTGAAATAATTAAAACTTTGAAAATTGTTTTGAAATTGAGAATAAAACCTTTTATTAAAACCTACATGTCTTAAAATAACCATAACTATAAAGCGTAAACTCATTAAACCACTTATCAAATCATCGCAACCATGAACATTCAATAACCAACATACAAATAATTAAAACATACACAAAAAATAATTTAAAGAAAATTCCCAGCCAAGACCCTATTAAACCATAAATAATGTAGAAACCAAGGTAATTAAATAATAATTCATTTTCATTTTTATTTATATGAATTATATAGTTATATTCATTATAAAAATATAAAATAATTTTTAAATCAAAAGGGAAATATTTTTAATTAAACTCTTATCTTATAAGGTTTTATTTGAAAGATTAATTTAAAAATTATATAATTATAATTTGATAAAATTAATTTCAATTTTGAATTTATAATGTAAATAAAAACTTAGGGTGAAATTTTTTGATTTTTCATAAAATATTTATTTTTTTGTAAATAGTGAAAATACCGATTTTTTTTAAATGTCATTTCTTTTCAAAACATTAAGTAACTTAAAAGAACTATTATTTTTAAAAATTGATTTAAAGTAACATAAGTACTATTTATTTATATTTAATCCACTTAATTACATTTTAATCTTCCTTATATTATATTTTAGTATAATTTTATTTTTAGTTTTAAAAACTGGATTTTTCTGAAAACTATTTTAAAGTGCATAACGTTTCTCTATTTTAATTAACTAATAACTACTAATGAAGAATTATTTAATTTAAATTTATATATTATATCTCAATAAATATTAAATTAAATTCATATAATAATTATTACTATTCATATAGTGAATATAAAATCATCTTATCTTTGAAGAATACACTTCTTGAAAAACCGCTTTTTCATCACCTCTATGGGTTTAATTTTAAATTAATTTATAACAATTCTGTGAATTTGATTTAGTAAACTAGATTACATACTTTTCATCATAATAATTTATATTATATAATAAATAAAACTTAATTTTTTTCATAATGAACAGAAAAATAGTAAAAATATTTTACCGCGGTTAAGGTAAAAATGGATTTATCAGGGGTTAAACTAAAAAGATAAGGGTTAAAATGACCTAAAACCTCATCTAAAATATTTTTTATCGGAATTTTTACACTTTATATTGTATAAGGATCCATAATTATCTATGAATCCTTTTTTCCCTATTAAAAACATTTTTTTCACTTTTTCTTTTCAAAAATTACAAGTGTTCCACTCGCCTCACTTATAAAAATCCACCCCATATATTCTCATATTCACACATTCAAACCATTTTTATTTAGAAAATACCTAAAAAATACAATTATTAATTAATTAAACACATCTTTTCATCATTAATATATCTTAATAAGTATTTTGGTGCTTACCTAAGGAGGTTTTCTGAAGAAGATGTATCGTGCTTAACTGGGCATTTTTATTTTATTTCTTCTTCAAACTCCTTCAAATATTATTCAATTGTGATGATATAATGAAAAAAAAATCTACCATATAATGAGATGGTATTATTTTAATTTAATAACCTAAATCCATATTCTCTTCTATCAAATGGGAAATGAAACCGTTATTCATGTGTATGATGAACTACCTCCTCGCGAACCTATATAATTTGTTTTTCATCATCGCCTATCATGGATTGTTATAATGAGGTAATAAAAATATGTATATGATTTTTGTAATATAATTATACTTATTTAATTATTATATATTATATACCAACTTACTTTCTATTCCATGGTGGATATGATAATGTCTCTCTTGTGTACGGCAGACTACCACCTAGCGAGGTGATGTGATTCATTTTTCACTAGCACATTAGAAGGAAGTTAATAAGGATAAATTTATGAAATATATGTGATAAATATGAAATAATTTTTATATTAATTAAATATTTATCATTATTAATAGTTAATATATTATTTTATTTCTTACCTTTCCACTCACTGAAAAATGATAACATCGGTCTTCCGTACGTGTGGGATACCACCACCCCGTAGCGATGTGATTATTTTTTTCATCATTATATCACATGGATGATATATATAGTATATTAAAAGAAATAATATTTTATTTATGATATTATTATAATTCTTTAAATATAATATAATACTTACCTTCAATTTATAATGATCACTAAAAATGGAAACATTACTCATGCAAACATACGACCTACTGTCTATGTGATTGTATCGTAGTTCATATTTCATATCCATATTTCATGATTGGTTTAAAAAGTATAATGATGTGTAAATATGATTATTATTTCATTATTTTTATTTTTTATATGTTTAAACAATGAACTATTTGACCATAGTTAACCTATCAAAGTCATTTTTGACATATAATAAAAATATCATCAAAACATCCGAAATAAATTTAATTGATTATGTAATTGTATATAACATGGTAATAAGTGAAATAAAATTAATAATAATAATTAAAAAAATTCTTAAGAAAGTAAATAATTAACATAATTTTATTATTTGATAAGATAAATAACGTACGTTATGAATCAAACTTGAGGTAAGGGACATCATCTCGATTTCCTTTCATTGAGGATTATTTTGATATTATACACATATATTTGTTTACGATGTGCATATAAAACCCCCTTTGACATTTTATATCATTAAATTATATATTAATATTATATTTAAAGATTTTTTAATGTTATTATTTCATGGGACTTATGATTTAAATGTTTCTAAAGTGTTAAGGTATTTTTCTTTAAAAAATCAAATTTTAAAGTTTTCCTTATAACTCTCTTTTCTTACATGTCCATGTTTTTAAAATAATTTTATGAATGTAATTATATGTAAATTATTGTTTTATAAAGGTAAATTTTTATTTCTTTAGAATTTTTCAAAAAAAATAATCGTTGTACGGAATGTTTTACTTTCTTTACAAATGAAAAGGAATATTTTATTTTAAGGTATACAGTGACAATGACTTTCCCCACCAATGTAACTGTTAATTTAAGTTTGGATACATTTAAAATATTTCATTCTTAATTCAAATAAAACCCCCTTTTTTGGTATTTTGGTATTGATATTTGGTTTATAAATGGAAATGTTATTTTGATAATTGAAAGTGATTTGAATACAAGTTCAAAAGTATTATTAAAGAGTTTTATGATGAAAATACGCAATAACAAAATGTTTTATTTTTAAAATGGTACTGTATAATTATACATGTGAGATAAGTGAGCTTGATAAATCGTATATGAAGGTTTGATCCCCATTATATCTCACAAGTGATCCCAATATAACTTATATGATTAATGTGCCAAGATAACACCAGGTGAGCCTAATATAGCATACATAAGGGGTGTGCCTAGATAGTGATCTAATGCATTGGGTAATGTTCCTTGTATTATTATGAAAGGATGGAGTTACATGAGGTTTTCTTCTATAGATTTAACTAGGCTCCAATTATTTTTTACATGGGTTTAAAACTGGTTAGGAATGTTATTCACTATATTTGCAAAATGATTTTTTATTTTCCTTATATGGGTTTTAATGGTTTTATTTAGGTAAAAAGTGTGTGTGTGTTTCATGTGGGAATTATTTATTTCATTCACTCAAATAACATTGAGATAAAGGTAAAAATTTCATTGGTTTTCGTGTTTTTCACAAGAATAATGGTTTTATTTCATTTTATGTCCCTTACTCAACTATTTTTTTCTCATCCCACATTTTTCAAATGTTTTTATATGGTTTAAGGATAGGTAAGGGAAAGTAATAATTTGAGTTTAAATTCATAAATATTTTTCATAAAAAAATAATATTTTATTTTAAAAGTTTTATATTGTGGATAAATTGGATACCAATTAGAAGTATCCACTTTTTATTATATGTTTTTTTTATGTATGAGTTATGAACTAATTATCTAAAACTATAAACCTTAAAATATACTCAAATGTAAGAGAATTAATTCTTAACTTAAAACTCAAGATTATGAAATTTTTTAGGTTATGTCCTTATAGTTGGTATCAAAGAAAAATTTTAGATAAATTTAGAGTTTAGAATAATATTAATAGTATACCCTTGAAATATTATGCTTTATAGTTGAGTTGAAATGATATAGAATTTGAATATTACCATGTTTCTTAATCTAAACACTATTTTTTTAGAATAGTTTTCTATTGATAAAATAGTGAAGTTGTCATAGGAATGAACTAAAATGAAAATTTCTTTCCAAATAAGCATCTTAATATGGTTGGAATTTGAATCGAACAATTTATGTTAGTAATGAATCAGATGAACAAAATCAATAAATAGTGGTGGTATCCATGCTAGGGATCATCCAGATCTACCATATAGGAACATGTCAATAGTAGATAATTTCATGAGACAACATCCCCCATAATCCAATTTATCATCAGATCTAGTGGTAGCTGAATGATAGATCAATGCACTGATGAATATATTTGAAGTCATGGAGTGTCCAAAATTCCTATTTTCATTTATCATTTTTTTGGTGAATCTGATTAATATTGGTATTTGGTAAAGAATACCAAAGATGAAGAATATCTTTAGGTCATGTAATGGGACACATTTAATAAAAATTTTCTTGATAAATATTCCCCTAGGGTTGTTCAACCTAAGATATAGAAATAATTCTTAGAATTGAATAAAAATAATGAAGAGTATGTGTTATTGTATAAATATCACAAGATTGGCTAGGTATGTGGTGGATTTTATTCGTGACAATGATATTAAAATTAATATATTTTACTTCTGGTTGAAATCAATATTATGAATATATTTGGCCACATGAGAATTTAAAATTTATAATAAATGGGTTTTCTGTGAAGAGAAAGTTAAGATGGATTTTTCCAACACTTATGTTCCTCAAGATGGAAACAGTAAGAAAAGATCAAGTTGGAAGGAAGTGGATATGAAACCAACTAAGAATTATGGAAGTAAGCCACCAACATATTCCAAGTTTGGTAAATTACATTTCAATAATGTTTGGCAGGGTCTCGAAAGTATTTCTAGTGTGGTCAGTTTGGACCCAGGGCTCATGACTATAGAGAAAAGATTCCTAAATAATCAAATAATGGGGTAACTAATAGTCATCCAATGGTCAGATTTTTTAGGTTTAATTATTTGGATTATTATTATAATATGTCTCAAAATTTAGTTTCACGTGATGGAATTCATCATGATTATAAATAGAAAGGTGTAGAAAAGTCATTTTATACTACTACAGTTGATGTTCGACCATCAAATGAAGTGGTGAAAGGTACGTTACAAGTTTTTTCAAATTATGTCAATGACTTGTTTGACTCTAGTCTTTTCATTATTTTATTTTTATTAAATTTTTAAGTAAAATGGAATATTACCAAATGAAAATAAGATAAAACGTTTGGTGAAAACTCTGGGTGTAAATATTAAAGCAACCAAGATTTATAGGAATATTCCTATTATTATCAGTGGGATATAATTTCCTACAAATATTTTTTAACTTACCATAGTAGAGTTTGAAATCATTTTTGGTATGGATATTATTTTTTTATCAAGATAAGATATATTTTAGAGCTAATAAAAATTTATTCAATGATTTCATACCTTTGATAACCTACCAAGAAACTGATAAATTGATTAGATATAGTAGTGAAAGTTATCTAGCTCGTATTTTTGAAAATAAAGAACCTATTAAAATTAGTGATGTACCAGAAGTTAATTAATACATGTATGTTTTTTCAGATTACTTTTCTGGTTTTATTCTATATTGAGAGTTTTATTTACTATTTTCTTAGTTCCTGATGTTAAGACTATTTCAAAACCCCCTTATCTAATTGATCAAGTAGAACATGTGGAATTAAAAAATCAGTTTCAATAATTTGTAGATAAAGGTTTCATTCGACCTATCACTTCACCATAAGGTTATCTTATTTTATTTTCTAAAAATAAAGATAGTTCTGTAAGGATTTTCATTGATTATAGAGCCTTTAATAATATCACTATTAAGAACAAGTATCATTTTCCTCATATCGATTATTTTCTTGATTATATATATAGATTATGTATTTATTAGATGGTTGATTGGAGTCTTAGGTACCATCAGATGAAGGAGAATAAGTATTACATTCCAAATATATTGTTTCAAACTAGATACAAGCATTATGAGTTCGTAGTTACGCACTTTGGTTTGACTAATACACGAACAATATTTATAGATCTTATGAATATATTTTTCCATAACTATTTAGATAATTTTTTATTTGTGTTTATTAATGATATATTGGTATATTTTAGAATTCATGAGGATCGTGAAAGATAAAGGGGGATTATTTTTCAAACATTGAAATAAAATAAACTATATAAGAAATTTATTAAGTGTGAATTTTGGTAGAAAAAAAATTATTTACTTAGATCCACTATTTCTGAATATACCGTTATTATTGACCATACTAAAACTAAAGTTTTTAATGATTGTAAAAGACTAAAAAATGGCATGTAGATTCATAATTTTTCTTGTTTATAGGATTACTATTAGTGGTTTATTGAAAACTATGATCAATTATCTATCACATTGACTAAGTTAACTTAGAAAGGAGTTAAATTCATCTAGAAAAAAGAATGTGATTATTGTTTTATAAAACTCTAAATAATATTGGTGAATGATAGAGTTTTGGCCCTTCCTTCTAGGAATGATGAAATTTCCATCTGCAATGATGCATTATTAAAGGTAATTGGTTTTTCCCTAATGTAAAATTATTAGCTAATTTATTATGCTTCATGTAAACTAAAACTTCATGAGTTAAATTATCCAACTCGTGATTTGTAATTAGATGTTCTAGTTTTTAATTTAAATATTTTGAGGTATAATTTGTAAGGAGTAAAGAGGTAAGTATGTAATGATTTTAAAGTTTTAAAGTACATATTCACTTAAAAATAATTAAACATTATATAGAGAAGATGGATATAACTGATAAAGGATTATGATTGCATGATTTATTACTATCTTGTAAAATAAAACAAAGTGGTTGATGATTTAAGACAGAAAAATAATTCTACATTAACCATGTTACATTTGGAACATGAACCTTTAGTTAATGATTTGATTAATTTTTTCCTATAAGTTGTGTATACAGGGAAAATCTATATTTTGTTTTAGGTTTCAATGCAGTTTACTCTATTAAAAAGAATTAAACAATATTAGAAGGAGGATCATGTTCTATAGGAAAATGTATAATCTATTAAGAAGGGTAGGTTGTTTGAGTTTAATGTTGATAAATAAGGTGTTTTAATATTTGGAAAGAGATTATTTTTTTCTTTTTTTCATCAATTAAAGAAATAAATTTTTATTGAAGCCCATAGTTCTGCATTTTCTATTCATTCTAACAACACTAATATGTACAGAGACCTTTGGGGGTATTACTAGTGGGATGGAATGAAAAGAGATATTAATAAATTTACCAAGAAATTTTTGACTTATCAAAAGGATAAACCAGAATAAAAATTAATAAAGGTAATGCTTCAACCTTTTCCAGTTATAGAGTGTATATTGAAAAATATATCAATGGATTTTTTGGTGGGATTTCCAAATACATCTCAAGGTAATAATGTGATTTGGGTTATTATAGATCGATTAACTAATTGTGAACATTTCCTTACAATTATAGATATTATAAATTTGTATTATATTTCTTGTATATATATAAAAGTGATAGTTAGGTTACATAGATCTCCAATCTCCATTGTATTAGACTATGATCCCAGGTTTATATTTGATTTTTGGAAAGAACTTTAAAATCTCTTGGGTTTTCAATTTAATTTTAGTAAAAATGCCAAATTTTTGGGATGAAGTAGAAGAGAGGAAGTATATGGAACTATAATCGATAGAGTAAGTGGATAATAAGTTTCAGTTGATTCAATAATTTATGAGGATAGATTAGAGTAGGTATAAAAGTTATGTGGATATCCAGAGGAAATATCTTTCTTTCAAGGATAGTGATTATGTTTTACTTAATGTATCTTCAAGGAATATTTTTATGTGATTTGGTAAAAAAGGGAATTTAAGTCCACATTTCATTGGACCATATTAAATCCTAGAGAAATTTGGTTTAGTTTCCTACTATGTGTATTTTCCTCCTACTTTATCCTAGGTACACAACAAATTTCATGTTTCAATGTTAAGATAATATGTTCTAAATTCATATCATGTATTGATCCCTGAATTAGTTCAATTAGAAGAGAAAATTTCTTATAATTAATAACCTATTAATATTATTTAACCTAGATAGAATGTATTACAGAACAACATAGTTCACCAGGTTAAGGTTTTATGGAAAAAACATATGGTTGAAGACGCAACATGGTAATCTGAAAATGTTATGAGGGAAAGATATCTCTGCTTGTTTAATAAGAAAATAAAATTGTAAGGATGCAATTTATAAAATGAGGGAAGAATTTAAAAAAAATAATGAATAATAAATCATTTTCATGTTTATTAATATGAATTAGAAA
The DNA here is from genome assembly GCA_963277665.1 of Viscum album. Taxonomy (NCBI): domain Eukaryota; kingdom Viridiplantae; phylum Streptophyta; class Magnoliopsida; order Santalales; family Viscaceae; genus Viscum; species Viscum album. Next base: position 1,739,348,467 of record OY728128.1, on the reverse strand, counting down.
TTTATATTCAATATAAAAATATTAAGTAATTATAAAATCAAAAAGGAAATAGCTTTAATTAAACACTTTTCTTATAAGATTTTATTTAAATGTTTAAGTTATAAATTATATAATTTTAATTAGAAAAAATGAATTTTATTTGTGAATTCATCATCTAAAAATTAACTTAGGGGGAAATTTTGGATTTTTGGGAAAATATTGATTTTTTGGTGAATAGTGAAAATACTAATTTTTGTAAAAATGTCATTTCTTTTCAATGAAATAAGTAATTTAAAAGTCATATTATTTTTAATATGATTTAAATTAAAATATTTATTATTTATTAATATTTAATTCAATTAATTATATTTTAATCATATTTATATTGGATTTTATTATAAGTTTGTTTTTTGGATTAAAATGGGGTTTTTCTGAAAACTATTTTAAAGTGAAGAATGTTTCTAAATTTTAATTAAATAAACAAACCATAAATAGGAATACTTTAATTAAAATTTATATATTATATATCTATTTCTGATGCTTTCGACGGGGCGCGCGCATCCGTCATGCAGAGGAAGCGCTGCTGTTACCCCCGCATTCCCGCTTTCCAAAGGCGGGCGGTATCCGCTCCTTGTTCAGGGACATCTGCTCGTTGATCGAAACGGGATGATGGGATGTCGGTTCTTCCTTCCATGGATTCCTCCTCGGAGCTTGTCACCTAGTCTGGGTCTCCCTCATATATTTAAAATGTAGTTCGTGAATATCGTTCTCGACACCATGTCTTCATGGACACCAGTTAATTACACCGCTTTTGTAAGGACCTTCCAAGGGGTCCAGTCAGGGCAGTAACCGTCAGTTAAGAGAGCAGGCATGTTGGGGCATCACTAGCATGTCTTGATGCTGGGGATTGGCATGTCTTTCTTCTTCTCGACACCATGTATATGAGGTTTTCCTCAGCTTCCCATGTTTAACACTGGGTATGCCATAAGTTAGCATCCAGTGGAGACGGATCGGATTGATCAGATTGGAACACTGAAAAGAGTGGATTAGATTGAAGAACCCCCTGGAGGGAACACCGATATTGGAGCCAGCACATGGGCGGCTTCCCGAATTCTATGAAGGGGAATGAGGAGTGGCATGATCTCACCAGGATATGGCAGCCCGGGTAAGAATCAGGATGGACAATGGCTTTGGGTTTGAGCCTCGAAGAGACTTCCTACGTATCCCCGTGACATGGAATCAAAGTCTTCATAGTTCAATGGATCGATGAAACTCCTGGAGAGGCGACCCATGAGAATGGACGCATGGATATGACCCAGAGGAAGTGGAACCTCCGGGTTAGGTAATGAGCCTCCTGAGATGCGTGTGCTCGAGGGAAAGGTCAGGATGAGTCATGGGTGATGGGATTGAACCTCATTGAGGCTTCCTACATATCCCCGTAGCAGGGAATCAAATACCACGTAGTTCAGGTTGGACAGTTTAACGTCATGCGGGATGGGTATAGGGATTACACTCTGAGGTGGCCTATGGTGTTGGTGAATTGACGTGAATGGGGTCGGAACGACCGAGTGGCGGGGCTTAAACCTCATGGAGGCTTCCTATGTACCATGCCTTATCATGGATCAAATTCCTCATAGTTTGGGATGGATGGGGCTTACGCTCTGAGATGGCCGAAGGTGGTGGGGCTTGAACCTCATGGAGGCTTCCTACGTACCATGCCTTAGAATGGATCAAGGTCCCCGTAGTTCGAGATGGATGGGGCTTACGCTCTGAGACGGCCCAAGGTAGTGGGGCTTGAACCTCGTGGATGATTCATATATACCATACCTTAGAACAAATCAAAGTCCTTGTGGTTCGGGATGTATGGGGCTTACACTCTGAGACGACCCAAGGTGGTGGGGCTTGAACCTCGTGGAGGATTCCTACTTACCATGACTTAGTATGGGTCAAAGTCCCCATAGTTTGGGACGGACAGGGATTATGCTCTGAGACGGTCCAAGGTGGTGGGGCTTGAACCTTGTGGAGGCTTCCTACGTACCATGCCTTAGCACGGATCAAAGTCCACTTAGTTTGGGTTGGATGGGGATTACGCTCTGAGACGGCCCAAGGTGGTGGGGCTTGATCCTCGTGGAGGTTTCCTACGTACCATGCCTTAGCACAGATCAAAGTCCCCGTAGTTCAGGATGGATGGGGCTTGAACCTTGTGGAGGCTTCCTATGTACCATGCCTTAGCACGGATCAAAGTCCCCGTAGTTTGGGATGTATGGGGATTACGCTCTGAGACAGCCCAAGGTGGTGGGGCTTGAACCTCGTGGAGGCTTCCTACGTACCATGCCTTAGCACGGATCAAAGTCCCTGTAGTTCGGGATGGACAGTTTACCATCATGCGGGACGACGGTGTTTGGGGATTATGCTCTGAGGCAGCCCATGGTGTGTCATGGTTAGTGCCCACACTAAACTCATGGGAGTCATGCTCAGTGTGAGAAATAAGAGCTAGCAGGGACCTGACGATCACATTGTGAAGGGTATGTCTGTGGGAAGCGAAGAGGGGCTTACACGTTGAGCAGCCCATGGTGTCAGGGCTTACTTCAGGATGGAGGCCCGAGGGGAGACAAAGCGCGATAGGAGAGGTATTTATCACCCAGGAAAAGAGGATGGGCCTTGTTCCCTATCACGTCCTTCACTGGACTTGGGGACCGAAGATGAAAGTAGGGAGCACCGTTCCCCACCACGCCCTTGGCTGGTCTTGGCGCCAAGGGAGTGGGGAGGAACAGGGGTGCTGCCTCCTACAAGAACGGCTAGGGGCTTACACCAAGGTGGCTTCCCTTCCCCCGGACAAACTCCACTCCAATAAATCACCCCCTGTGAGGGATGATCCCATCCCCGTGGAGACGAGTGGGCGTGGAGAATATCCGAGATGGGGGGACCCTGCGTGTGAGGCACGGGGCCAGGTTATAGTTTAATGTCATGTATTGAGGACAAGGTGCTTGGTAGTTTAACGTCCTGCAGCTCGGACGAGTTGGGTTAGCTCTACACCCCTAATACTTACATAACTGGTTCCCCATGTCCCTTGTAGAAGGGAAGGCATCGACAAGGCCGTACTGAGGGGGTGTCACGAATCGAACCATAGAGGGGTCCATGTTAGCATGTCTATGCTAAGAATAAATATCCGTTAGCATACCTATGTGAAGAATAAAAAGGCAAAGAAATGCAATGGGAAGGATTTTCCAAGGGACTTTAAAGTTACTTCGTACAAGCCTAAAGGTTCGTACGGGAAAATCATGTATGATGCGGATGCCCAGGGTGCACAAGACACTTGCGAATGGCACCCGGAAGAAGGTCATTGAGTGCCCACGCGAGGGGGGCTCCTGGGGAGCACAGAGGTGAAGGGCCCCGGAAAATTGCGCGCAACTCTTGGGACCTATGCGAAATAAAGGGGCCCAGCGTGAAAAGCCACGTGTTTGGTACAAAATCAGTGTTGCTTACGCGAAATAGGGGGGCTGAAATATTGTGCGCGGCTGGGAGGAATTTCATGCCAGAGAAAGGATTGTGCGCAAAGGAAGGGGTGCACATGCAAAGGATGTATTTCGCACGGCTTACCCAGATTTTGTGCCCCGAAAGGGATTGCGCGCAAGGGGAAGACCCCGAAGGGTTTGGAGTTTAGTCTAATCCAGGTGGATCTCACACGAAGGCGGATCCCGGGGTGACATGGCGTGAAAAAAAACCATACCTGAATACCATATTGCACGCGAGTAGAATTACAATTACGCGCACGAGAGGTGGTTCAAATTTTTTCAGACCCTAATAAGAAGGGGGTGCCTTTGGTTTATAGGTATCTGGCGGTGCGGAATTCAAGGCCGCGTGAAATATTTTCGCGACAGAGGTAGCACAAAATATCAACCGCGCGGGGCACGGGCGCGAAATTATTTCGCGCCGGATCTGGGACTTTTCGCGAATCCTAGTACCTTCCTCTAGGGGCATATTTTTTCGCGCACTTCACCCTTTTTTCTGTGCAACACCTCTGGGCCCTTCGGACTGAGCCACTAGGTTTGAATATGACTTTGCTTTTTTGTTGCGGAACTTTCTTTGGCACATAAGCACTTTTTCTGTGTCTACAAATTCCCCCCCTAAAAATTGGATTGGCGAAGGATTACAAAAAGCAGATTCCAAGGGAAACTCCGAAATGTAGGGCTTCGAGGGCCCTGTGCGCGCAAAATTTTCGAGTGGCGCGCAAAACCCGGCCATGCGCAGAAGCTTCTTTTCACGCAGCGCAGAACCCTGGCTTTGCCTATAAAATCCGATGCGGGTCCCAGGCTCCGTACATCATTTCTTGTGCGACAAGCCATGAGATCTCATGCGCGAAATTTCTTCTACTTCTGTGTGAAAACCGCCTCGGCTGCACGTAATTCTGCTGAGATTTCATGGCCTTTTACGTGCAAACTTGGGATTTTTCGTGCAATGGCCTGAAATTTCATGCAGCCCGCTGATTTTTTGTACCGGACTCTGAGATTTCACGCAAGGCGCCCAGATTTCGTGCAACACTCCCGAACTTAGTCAGAAGAAAATGGCCACAAATTGGGTTGATGAGGGGGAGGCCGCTACTCGCAGAGCTGAGATGGCTGCGAACCCGGAGGTTTATGGCGCTAAGAGGGTCATCTCCAACAATTACACCCACTTCAACATGATAACCCCCACACAGAAAGAATACGCCGTGTCTGATAATCTGTCGTTGTGGAACTTCGGCATTCTGGAGAAGGTTCCCCTGTCGGGATTCGAAGTGGATACCCCGCGGTCATGGGTGACCCGCGAGGACAACCTTCCTTGATAAAACATCACCAACAATGGTCATCCAACCAGAGAAACTAGGCATATGGATGTCTATGTTCTAAATCCTAGGACCATGACCATTACTGGGGGTGATCCTGTTGCGGAGAGCTCACAGGCCCTCTAAGAGAGCACCTTTTATCAGAGCATCACGGACGAGACCAAGGGTTGGCTGCAGGACTGGGATCTATGGTCTGGAGGAAACTTTGCTAGAAATTGGGCCTAGGCGTACTGGTTTATCCACACATGTGACCAATTTGGGGTTGAGTTGTGACATATTGGTCTGTTTGAGGCGGTGGGGACATTGCAGTTCCACTTCTACCGGCAGCCTGAGCTAAGACCGAAGATGTTCACCCGGTGGTCCCCTGACACTAACACATTCCATATTCACCACAGGGAATTCGGCATCAGTCTCTAGGACATCCATTTCATTGGAGGCATCCCTTTGGAGGGCCATCAATAAGATGAGTTCCTCCCACCGATAAATATCTGGGGTGACAGGTCTCGAACCCCCATACTGACATGGAACCTGCTGGAGTTAGCCAAGGAGAATATGAAGGTTAAGGACTTCCAGAAGGACATCACCTACAATGAATGGTTCATCATGTTCCTAGAGAAGGATCCAGAGGTCAAGATTCCAGGGTGGGGAAAACGTTTTCCAACCGCAGTTTAGAGGAGAAAGAGCATATCCTACTAGAGGATCCTGGAGGCAGGGAAATACGAATCATGGGGCTACAGAATCAATGAGGCCCAGGACCCAAATGTCCAGTACACCAGATTCCTTGACACATTTCTGAGCGGGTGACTCTTTCCGGTACGAGACGCAAGGATGGGAATCCATCCAGCGACTCTGGTGATGGTGGGCATCATGGCTGCCAATAAGAGGTTCAACCTGGGGGATCCTTTGTTGGCTCGTCTATGTGCCATATTGGGACGCATCTCGAGAGGGGGATCACCTAGGAGAGTATACGGCCCCTTCCAGATCTTTCATGGCTGGGTTGCAGCTCACTACGGTGGCTACACCTTTCCAAATTCCATTCCTCCTCCAGGAAACGACCTGCGACCCTCTCTGCTGAATATTTTCAGGGTCATGCTGATGATGCTAAATGAGGAGGGAGTACATATCATGATTGGTAACCATGCCAAATTCTCCTTCATCCCATTTCCTTCCCCAACTGGTCAGCTGATAGATGATGGACATGGCTCGCTAGAGCAGAAAGAGTACTTCTAAAGCATCAGAGGCGGGGTTCTTATGGCCCGAATTGATGGGAAGATTTTCTACGAGCCCTATGTGCTGTCAAGGTTTTCTAGGTAGTTCGGATGCCTCCAGCGAATTCCAAAGAGAGTATACACAAATGTCCGGGAGGAGAGGCATCCATGTGTCCTTCGTCAGCTGTGGCTAATGTTCACAACCTATGGCTCTAGAGATATCATTACTTTTCCTCCCACCGGAGTCAACGTTGGCCTCTCGACCAAGTAAGCTGAACATTGGACCATAGCATACCCAGAGGGGATTCTTTGGAAGCGAGTCCGGTAGCTCAAGGTCGCTAGTTCGGAACCTCGGTGGTGAGAGAGCAGGCAGGGTGTCGCTAGAGGAGGAGGGCCAGAAGCGCCTCAGGGAACAGGGTTTGCACGAGCCGGGACCTCAGCAGGGGGGGCATCGCATGTCATGGTCGTGCCCTCGTTTCTTAGATGTGGGTCGCATGGGGCAACCATAGAACTTTCTGGGAAGCAAATAAAATACCTTCTTCAACCGTCCCAGGATGTCGTCTTCCTTACACTATGGTCGTCTTGGATAACTCTACGGCAGTCAATGAGTATTGAATCCCTCTGGAAGAAGATAGTGCGGGACAGGATCCAGCTGCCAGAAGTCAGGCTTGTCCAGGTCGCCGACAAAGTGATATTCCATCAATGGCATGCATACCTGATGGCTATGGACACATATGCACGCCAATGGGGTCGGCGTGAGGAGCTTTCCTTCTTGGTGAAAGTGATGCTCGGTCAGGAACATGACCCGGAAAAGATACCATCGTAGGATGATGACGGTAGTGATGATTCAGAGGATGGAGAAACAAGAGAATGGGCAGATGGAGAATGGGAAGGTGAAGGAGAAGGATAAGGGTCTCAAGGGGAATCCCACCAAGGGAGTCTCTGGGAGAGCGGCGAGATTGTCAGCTCCGATATGGATGTGACCGAACTGCTCGAGGTATTCTTCAACCCTTATCTTCTCATGTGTTCTCTTCCCTTTTAAATCCCTTAATCCACTTTCTCTCTCTTGTGCAGGAGCATACCAGCGCTGATCAAGAATCTCTGGCCGAAGGATAGGAGGAAGCGTCAATAGGGCAAGGCGGGGCACCGACACTCATTATCAAGTTGAAAAGTGATGAGGGGTCCCCCGCCACGACAGCTCCTGTAGCGGCCAGAGTACTAGAGGTTGATGCCTTGGGTTCCTGTAAGTTCCTTTCTTTGATAGCGGTACTCACTGTCGGGGGACTCAACCGATCAGGGTGCCCCTTGTCTGTACAGTGATCACGGCGCTAGAGGCTCGTCGGGCTGCTGAGCCCGAACCATCCGTGAGTGAGCCAATGGCAGACATGCAGCCCCATCCAAAACGTGCCTCTCAAACTGAGTCGGCCCTGGAAATTAGTGATCAGGGAGCGGCGAACACTGGTGGTGCTTCTGTTGGGCCAGAGCCCGAAATCAACGTGGGTGACACCAGGACTGAGGGGAGAGAGGAAGGTCATCCGGATTCTGAGGATCCTATTCCCCTGGAAGGAATCTATGAGAAAGACCTTGTTGCTGCCCTGTTAGCTGTCTTCCCTGTCTATCGGCCCTCTAATCCCAAAGAAATTGAAAATTCAGATTCGGAAGCGGCCTAGGAGAGTCGGATGACGCGACGCAAGGGATGGAAGTGCATCCGGCGTTTTCTCAATCAGCCCCAGGGGGAATGGCTGAAGCGGATGGGGTCACTCCACACATGGTTGTGCTTCCTATGTACTAGAGGGGAGGATGCTCAATGTCTTCACCTGACGGTCCGTGACTACATGGCCAAGAAGATGCGTGAGAGCAGCCGGCGTGCCGACGTCATCTGATGCCAGGAAGAGTCAGGGAGTACCTGGGCATTTCTGAGGATGGATCAGGAGGTACAACGCCTCAAGGAACAGGAGAAAGAGTAGGAGGTATTCATCATGAACTAATCTGAGCTCGTAGAGCAGCTGAGGGCCCAGCTAGTGTATTCCCAAGAACAACTCATAGAAGCGAGTCTCCAGATAACTGATCTTTAAGCTGAACAGGCGCAGGCATGGGCCAGGGTCAGCGATTTGCGCTCCACAGCCACCGATGAAGAGAGGGTCCTTAGGGGACAGGAGTTAATCCTAGGGGCCACCAGTGAAAAGGTGGAGTTATTGGAGAGATCTATCCCAGAATCCAACCCTTAAGTACCCTATTTTGGCCTAACCCATACACTTGTCCCGCTTTTACTTCTTTCTATTTTAAACCGTATGTATGGAAAAATTTACTTACTTTCCCATTTTCTTAACATAATTGTCCCTTTGGATTAAATTCTCGACCATAATCCTGAAATAAATAGAAATCCATCACTAAGATCACATGGGCCGCGAAAAGAAAAGGAGGCATGTACTATCACTTCGTTTGATTGTGGGAGAGTTAACCAAACTTTGGGAATTCGAAATTCGAACCCAGATTCCCGAGGAGAAGAGGGAGGCCCATCCAGAGGAGGAGGACCTCAGACCAATCGATGTATCGTCTTCTCAATGTGCTCTAGCGCACAATCGGGGCAATTCCAGGGGCAATGGAACCAATCCAAAAATAGGGAGATGAAAAAGGTGAATCACGTTACCCAAATTCAAAACACTATGAGAGGGGCGGGGAAATGGAGGATAGTTGTTGACCATGGTGGAAATGCAGCATCTATATTGCATTATCCTGAAATGGGGATAATAAATGAGGGATGACCACTGACCATGTTCGCAACATGGGGCCTACTAAAATATCATCGATCAGTCTTATGGAACATTGGCCCAGGATAGCAGGCAGACCATAGGTTGAGAATTCATACTGTTAGGGGGTCCCTCCAAACGTGATCAGTCTTCCGGAATGTTGGCCTAGGACAGCAGGCGGACCATGGGTCGAGCATCTGTACTATTAGGGGGTCCCTTCAAACGTGATTAGTCTTCTGGAACGTTGTCCTAGGACAGCAGGCGGACCATGGGTCAAGCATTCATACTGTTAGGGGGTCCCTTAAAATGTGAAAAAGGATGAAGATCTAAATAAAGGGGCACGCAAAGTGTGGAAAGTGAAATGGTGGTTTGTTTGAATAGAATCTAACACTCCCAAGATTACGACACCATTGTGGAAGCACATTAGGTGGATGCATTAATTTGGTCATGGGTCATCCCTTCTTTTAGAAATGACCTCTTTTGGTGAGGTAACTGCCACTTCCCAATGTCATTATGGGGTATCCCAAACTTATTCAGGGAAAATGATGCGGTTACACAACTCCCCAAGATGTCGGGCCAAGGGGCCGACAGTGAGGAGGGATGGGGTTGTTAATCCATGGGGATGGACCCGAGATGAAATGTCTGGGTGTTCCTACGTATCCCATGAGGATGAGAATAAAGCCACACGTAGTTATGGAGGGGTTCTTAGTTTAAGGTCTTAGAACTCGGACCAAGGATGGGTAAGAAGAGTAGGAGACACGTGGTAAGGTGGTTACAAAACCCAAAAAAATGAGGACATAAGCCCTACTCACCATGTGTTCCCTGGGAAAGTGTTCCGGTCAAGGGACCGAACACGAAAGTTAGGCTGGGCCCGCGGGGGAGTGCCCGGGCGCTCCTACGTATCTCATGGGGATGAGAATCAATCCATACGTAGGTCTCGGAGGGTGGCACGACACGGCAAGGTACCTGTGAAAAGGATTAAAGGGGCATGTGGGTCTATCCCTTGCACCAAAAGAAGCAGCATTTGATGTATCTTTTTTGTCCTTTAAGGTGAATGGTTTTTCTTTTTTGGAGCGACCGGCCTAGGGTTGAAATTTCGAGCATCGCCATAATAATCAATATGCATATGGGAATTGAAAAATGGTATGGTAAATGACTGATACCCAACGTGATGTCCTCTATGATGATGTTATCACAATGCAGTGTCGTTTTTCATCGTGCGGCTGGGACGATATCTTCACAGTTTATGGTCATGTGGTAGGACCAAACAGCACAGTTTAAATTCATATAAATTGGACATGGAGGAATGCACATGACGCAATAAAACCTACCCAACGTGAATGTGGGCGAGGTCCACATCATCACCGTGCGCGATCCCGGGAGAGGAGCATCAGGCTAGGAGGCCAGTGGGGGCAGAGGATAAGGGGCAAGAGAGACTAGTTCCCAGCTGAGCTGGACCCAGAAACATGATGTTCGGGTGATCCCACATATCCCATGGGGATGAGGATCGAGCTACACATATCCCTTAATGGTTATCCCAGTCTATAATCTTAGCGTTCGGAGCATGGGAGCCTCGAGAGACATTGTATTGCATATTTGTCCCCCTGATGTGTGAAGGTGCACTGAGGGATAGTGCCGAGAGTGTCGATTCCACCGGGACGTGATGGCATGGAAAAAATGTGAATCATGCAACCAACATTCAAGGCCTAAAGGGGTTGGTGTGATGAAAGAGGATTACAGTTGACCATGTTTGCAGCACAGCATCCTGTCGCGCTAGCCTGAAACGGGGAAAAACAAATGAGCATCGACCGTTGACCATGTTCACAATGCGGGATTTGTAACAATTTTTTGTCTGAAACCCTTGGGGGCGTTGTCCTGTAATGGTAGAAGGGCCCTTAGGCATGGTATCCAGACCGTTTTTTGGGGGTCCCTTCATGTGTGAAAGATAACAGGGGCCCAAGTGAAGGGGAACATGAAGCTTGAAAAGTGGAAGGAACTCGTCTAAGTTGAATCTGACACTCCAGGTCCTATACCAGAGTACTCTAAATACATTGGCGGACCACTTTAAAGGGTTTAGGGACTCAATTCGAGGGCGTCCAAGAGATGGCAGATTCCCGGTAGAAGGGGGCATAGTGCCAAAAACCATGTACCACACATATATATCCCCCTCGTGGAGAGGGACATACCAAGGGGTCTAGGTGACTGTGAGATCGGGGAGATCTCTTAAGATATGGGGCTAGACCTGAAATCTAGATGTTCATGTGGTCCTACGTATCCCATAAAAATGGGAATCAATCCACACATAGTTCTGGAAAGTGGCACCTAGGGGTAATATACCCTATCAAAGGGGGGTGTATGGAACGACGAACAACTCGACGCGAATGAGGACATAACTCCACACTACACCGTACACTCCAGGAAGAAATGGGGCTAGAGTCCAAGAAGGCCAAGGGGCCTGAAAAAGGCCGAGGGGCCTGAGGCTGGGCCTCAGTCAGGAAGGCCTGACCAACTTGCAGTTTAACATCATGCGGGACGAGGAGGGGATAAGTTGTCTCATCCGGGGATGTGTACGGAATCGTGAGAAACCCAATGTAAATGAGGACCTAATCCCATACCACACTGCACAACCCTGTAAGAGATAACCTGGGCCGGGAGCCCGAAAAGGCCAAGGGGCCTGATGGTTGGCATCGCTCGGAGGGAGTTCGTCACTTGGAGATACAACGGGGCAGAATAAACCACTAAACTTGACATTTGGGACCTCTTGGGGAGGCCCTAATGATCCAGGATGGTTGTTGACCATGTTTAAAACATAGCGTCCCTACAGTGACCTGATATGGGAACAACAAATGAGCATCGACCGCTGACCATAATCAAAATGAGGGACTTGTATCGTCTTGTTGCTCAACATCCTTGAGGGTGTTGGCCCGAAGTGGTAAGAGAGAGCCCTTAGGCCTAGCATCCATACCATGAATGGGCCCTTCCTGATGGGGAAAGCGATGAAATCCCAGGAAAGGAGTGGGTGAAGTATAGCTGTACCCACCTCTCAAAGAGGAAAACGTCTCCGGGGGTGGGACGTATGGCTGGATCGAGTTTAGATCAACATGAATCGGGGGGGGAAATTTGCAACCCTACCATATATATTGACCCTGGGGGGAGGATTCTGGTATTTGGGTTGTGCCAACAGAATAAATGACTGGGTGTTCCTATGTATCCCATAATGATGGGAATCAAGCCATACATAGTTCTCAATATGCAGTTTAACGTCATGAAGAACTGGATAATTTAAGGTCATAGGGGACCGTAGGGGCCTGAATATAGGACCAAGCATAGTTTAATGGTCGTGCAGGACCAAAATACAATTTAAGGTCATGGGGGACCCGACAATTTAAGGTCGTTCCAGACCTACGAGGTCCTTAGGAAAAGTATTTCTTAAGGAACTTGGCATTGGTAGGAGGATTTATACACTCACCATCCATGGTTACCAAGGAGTATGCACCATTGGGGTAAACCTTATGAACAATGAAGGGTCCTTCCCATTTGGGATCCAACTTGGGTGGTTCCCTACTGGGGATCATTGGCACTCTGAAGGCTAATACCAAGCCACCTTGCAGGAAAGATCAGAGGAAAACCTTCTTGTTGAAAGCTTGATCCATCCTACTCTGATGCCTTTCTAGGTTGTGCAAGGAACGAAGCCTATTCTCGTTCAGTGCTTCCAATTCCTCTAGATGGATTCCAGCCACTCTATCTAGAACTTGCTAGTCATAGACCACTGTACGCAATGAGGGAAACTGAATCTCGATGGGAAGGACGGCCTCCGTTCTGTACACCAGGGAATATGGGGTCACCTGGGTGGAATTACAGGTCATCATCCGATAATCCCAGAGGGTGTTGGGGAGCTTATCTAGCCAACTCATCTTATTCTGACAAACCATTTTCTGCAGAATGTTAGATAGGGTTTTATTGAACACCTCAATCTGGCCATTTGCTTGTGCGTGATAGCGGGAGGTATGGTTGGAGCGAATGTTGTACTTGGCGTACAATTTCTTCAGCTCAACTACCCGGAATTTGGTGCCGTTATCGGTGAGGATAGTGTGAGGTACCCCAAATCGATAGATGATGTTGGAACTCACAAAGTCAGCGATAGAACGGGACTTGAATTCCTTGAGCGGAATTGCCTTTGCCAACTTGGAAAAGAAATCCGTAGCAGTCAGAATGAACTGGCATTGGCGAGTCGTTGCCGGTGGGTATGGTCCCACGATGTCTAACCCTCAGACTGCAAAGGGACAAGAGTACTCGGTAGTATGGAGAGGCTCTGGGGGCCTATGCACAAAGTTAGAATGAACTTGTCATGCATGGAACCTCTTGGCGAACTCGATACAGTCGTGGATCATGGAGGGCCAAAAATACCCTAGCCTCCGAATCTGGTGAGATAGTTTTGGCCCAGCCTAGTGGGAACCATAGGAATCGGCATGAACCTCTTGCATGACCTATGGAATCTCAACTCCTTGAAGGAAACGGAGGAGAACACCATCAAACCTGTGTTTATAGAGGATCTTCTCAAGGCTAGGACCACTCTGGAGAGTAAACTACAACGTGCAGCATCGGATTCGCTCACGTTCATCCCAATCTGACAGGAGATTACCATGTTGGAGGTATTCGACCAAGTTTGTCCTCCAATCGGCAACTACTTTGATCACCGCATCTGGAGAACCTGGTTTTCCTGACGTAGAGGAACCGATGGTAAGATAGTTCACCTGTGGGTCGTCATCATCCTCTGGGGTGATAAGAGCAATGACTCTCTAGTGCACCACATGAATGATCAGATCATCCTTCTCGGGCTCGATGAGCGACGCGGCTAGGCTGGCCAAAGCATCTGCTCGACCGTTCTGTGGCCGAGGGACATGAATAACCTCTGGCCAAGAAGGAAACTGGGCCATTAGCCGGAGAGTGTGTTCTAACAATGGTATGATCTCTGGATTCCTGACAACATAGTCACTATTGACCTGCTTGATGACAAGCTCAGAATACCCTTTCACATGCAAATGAGGCATGTCGATCTCAAGGGCCAGCTCAAGACCAGTAATTAGGGCCTGATACTCTGCCTCGTTGTTGGTGCAACCTTCCGATAATAGTAACGAGTAAGGAAGGATGGCTTGTGTCGGGGAGATAAAGACGATACCCAGACCTACTCTATTAAGCCTGGGATCATTGAGCCTTCTACCAGTGGGGATCCGGGAGGCACCGTTGGAGTGCATTTCCCAAAATGGGATGGCATGGTCTACTGAGAGGATTGCCTCATCAGGAAAATCTAGGTCAAGGGACTGGTCCGCAGAGGTTGGATGGGAAGCTAGAAATTCTGCCAATGCCTACCCCTTGATAGCCTTCTGGGGAACGAACCTGATGTCGAACTGTTTGAGAATCACTACCCACCTCACTAAACGGCCGGTCAACATAGGGAGATTCAGAATTTACTTTAGCAGGTCTACTCAAGAGGCCAATTGTACCTCATGGTGCTAAAGGTAATGCCGTAGTTTCTGCACAGTGAATACAAGCACAAGGAAGCTTTTCTCGATGGTGGAGTATCTGGTTTCTATATCGAGGATTATGTGGCTGAGGTAGTAGAGGTTGTTCTTTATCCCCTCATTGTTCTTTTGGGCGAGAAGGGCGCCAAGGGATCATTCCAGGGTGGTGACATAGAGAATCAGCGACTTGCCGGAGACGGGTGGAATCAAGACCAGACGCTGGAGAAAATATTGCTTGATTTCCTCAAAGGTGGTCTGACACTCCTCATCCCACTCATAAGTGGTTCCCTTCTTCATGAGCCGAGAAAAGGGCTTACACTTTCCAGCCAGATTCACAATGAATCGGCGTATGTAGGCTAAGTTTCCTTGAAGACCTCGAAGCTCCTGAATATTACTCGGGGGAGGCATCTGGCAGATTACCTTGATCTTCTCTAGGTCAATCTCGATGCCTCGGTACCAGACAACAAATCCAAGGAACTTCCCAAAAGTGACCCTGAAGGTGCGCTTTAATGGGTTCATCTTCAGGTGTCGAGAACGAAGGAAAACGAACACTTTATCAAGATCCTTGATATGGTCCTGGTTCTGGTAAGATTTGACCACCAGATCATCCACATAGCATTCCACCAACGTTCCCAGGATTGGCTTGAATATGCGACGCATGGCCTGCAGATAGGTGGCACCTAGATTCTTCAGGCCAAAGGGCATAACCTTGTAACAGAAAGTACCTTGGGGTGCCCTAAAAGTGGTAGATTCCTCATCCTCGGGGGCCATCCAGATCTTATTATATCCATAGTAACCATCCATGAAGGAGAGGACTTGTTACCCGGTCGTAGCCTCGATCAACAATTCTGTCACTGGAAGGGGAAAATCATCCTTCAGACAGTGACGGTTGAGATCGCGGAAGTCGATACCGACTTTGATCTGTCCGTTCTTCTTTCTGACTCGCACAATATTGGCTAGCCACTTGGGGTACTGGACTTCTTTGACGAAGTTGTCTCTAATGGGCTTGTCAACTTCGGCCTCAACCATGGAACCGTGAGACGAATGCATCTTTATGGGAGGCTGCTTGAACCCGCGATGGTTTCTGGGAGACCAAGGCAGTAGATGGCTACCTGGGGATCTAGTCTTGGTATCTTGTTGTAACTCCAGGAAAATACATCATGATGATACTTGAGGAATCCCACGTACCACTGCTGCTCCTCAAGATACATAGCGGCACTGATCAATGTGGGTCTCGGATCAGCCTCGCTTTCGTGGTTCACCTGTACCAGTTCATCGACCGTGGTTGAGACGCCTTCCTCAAAGGTAGGAGAGCATCCTCTATATCTTATTATCCATTTATGGATGGATCCTCCAGGGGGGAAGCTTCCTCTAAGCTGTCACATCCTGATGGGAGGATCCTACCAGCTTGTGCGGCTGCGGTCATTACATCAGGGTATTCTGGCACCGCTGAGACCATGGCTATGAAGGTTGTCGACTCGATCCCATCTGGACTTTGGCCCAAGGGGCCATGCTTGATAATATCAAAGCAGTAGTGGCTTATCTACCGGAGCCTACTTATTACAGCCTAGTGAAACAGAAACGTGTGACGTACTGTCGTCACTATGAGCCGGACGTCTCGATACCTGATGGGAGTGGGAGACTCTGGAATCACTGGATCCTGGTTCATATAATAATATGAGGTGATCTTTCGACGCCGCCTGGATTTGGTATTATGGTTCCCTCTTGTCCTGGAAATGAAAAACATTGCCCCATTCCGAGGGTTGTTTCCTCCAACCGATGGATCGGGAAGACGTAGACATCATTCAGACCTATTCAAGGGTCAGTCGTAGCGGCAATGGGCTCAACTCCACTTGTCTGGGCTTGCTTATCCTTGCTCTTGTAATAATCATCATCCAAGTAGCGGGCTTTGCAAGAGGAAAAAGGAGATGAATCACCTTTTAGTATGCCTACTCGAACATTAAGGGAGTACTTGAGGCATTTGTGATATGACGAGTGGTCGGTCGCGTGTAGGTGGAGTCATGTCCTACCCATCAATGCGTTGTACACAGTGTCCTAGGAGACGACCATGAACTCGGTGCTGGAAATCAGGCCACAAAACTGGGTCTTTAGATAAATCTTGCCGACCAGTTTCTGCTTTGTCCGGTCATATCCTTGGATCCTTAAGTTAGAGGGAGTCAGGTCATCTTCGGATATCCCAAGCTTCCGTAGCATCCGTGTCGAGATAAGGTTGATCCCGGAGCCAATGTCAACAAGACAGCGGCGAACCTCCACACCGTTGAATTGGTCAGTGATGTACAACGGACAGATGTTCCCTTGTATGGGAGAGCATTCATCCTCTCCTGAGAACGAGATGACAGCCTGGAATTCAGCATTCCCAACTGCTTCAGCGTGGAAGGCTTCTGCAGCTGCTATCTCTGTCTCAAACTGGAGGGGGCTTCTTAAAGCCTCGGAAAGTGCTTCACAGATATCTGGAAATAGGAGAAGGTATTCAAGGATGGTGATCCTTTCTGGGATACCGGTGAGATTCTTCATAACATCATAATTCCGCACCATGCGTGAACTTCTTCTTACAGGAGGCTGCTCTGCGATGGGAGGAATGGAGGACCCTGTCGGCTGGACCGGTGTCTGACTAATACTTGGAACATCCCACTTATCACTAGTAGAAACTCAGAGGGTAGATTTAGTATGAGGATTGGGTGATTGAGATCGTCCTGTAGCGGGGCGAATCTGGTCGCAATACGGCCGAAGTGGCTCAGCCCGATCCAGTAGCACAAACGGTGGAGGAGGCGGGCCTATCGACACCGGATGAAGGGGTTGCGCATGCTGAGTTCTGCACTGGAGGTTCCAACTAACGTGCCTTGGCGACCCATATGGTTGTGGTTCCGCTGACGTTGGCGTCGGCTGGGGACATCGGGGAGGTTGTCCTGGTGTTCCCCCTCGTCGAAAGTCATATAGGGATTTACCAACTCTACGGTATTAACCGAAGTGTACCCTTGATTGTCACTTGACGAATCATCCACCACTGGGTGGATTCTAGGAGGGATTCCCATCTCCGGGGGAATGAATTCATTGAGAGTGGGTGACGATGATGGCATCGGCGGGGCACGTTGCTTCTTCTTGCGCCGCCGATGCTTGCTCTTCTGGGAAGAGGTCAGCTGAGACGATGATGCAGAAGTGGTGGCCATAACTTCTAAAGGCTCCGGATGATTCATGCATGAATATATAATTCCATGAGTGCGAGTGACCATCCTGCAATCCATCTAGTCGTTATACTTCCAGGACCTGCGGTCAAGAACCTGCTGCCACTTGCCTCTATCGTCGCTGCCGCTATCTAGTCCCACAAAGACACATGCCACTTGTGTCGGGGCTGGACCCAACCTGACTATGTTGTTGTTAATATGGTCTTGGAGCCAGTATTTAACACATAACATTGCTTGATGGTGTGCCACAGGATCCTGTGATAGGGGCAGTAGTTGGGGTGATCAGTAAGATGCGCCTCTTCCAGCTTCCGGCACTCAGGCAGTCGTACGATTCTCTGCTTTAAGGCGCTTCGAAAGTAGTCGGGGACCTGAGCCTCGTCTAACGAGTAGGTATGATTCCTTCTGTCTGGAAAGGGGGATCTAAGAGCCTGACCCTGACGGGGGTTGGAGGAGCCTACCGAGGAGGCAGAATTTGATTATCTCACCTAGGTGGCGGTGGTGCGTTGCGCGGGGGAACCTACCGATTCTGGGGTGGGCACTGCTAGGCTGGAAATTGTGCCTGTGGTGGAGGGCCTCCATAAGGCTGTGGGGCCAGTGCTACTGGTAGAAACTCCAGCTGCCTAGGGGTCTCTATCTGGGCTATGGTGATGGGCTCGGCTCTAGCAGCTCTCCTTGCTGGAATTTCAGGGGGCAGCAGGCATGCCTGGCTAGCCTGTTGTAGGGCTTCCTCGAGGCGATGGGCCTTATCTGAGAAGTCTCGGAACCCTACGGGACAATTCTAAGTGATCAGGGAGGGGACCAGTTCCGTCTTGACATTCCCCATGCACATAGTTAGTAATTTCTCCTGAGTCAGTGGCATGTCAAGGGAATATGTGAGCCCCTTCCACCGGGCGATGAAGTCCGTGACTTGCTCATCAGGCCTTTGTTTGCACCTAAAGAGGTCTGCGATGTTCTTCTTCCGGGTGGTAGAGCTAAATTGGTAAAGGAACTTCCTGCGAAGGTGCTCCCATCTTATCACAGATCCAATGGGGAGCTGGTTGTACCAAACGAATGTCGGCCCCTCCAGCGTTTGAACAAAGCAATGGAGCTTGGTGGCCTCCTACTGCACAGGGGTCCCTATCATAGGCCCACACCTCGAGTTGAAGAGGGATAGGTGCTATGGCGGGTCTCATGTCCCGTTAAAGGGGGAGAAAGTGGGATTTTTGAATCCTAGGGATGTCGGCATGTCATCTACCCATGCTGGGTATGGTTTTCCATCAGGTGGGATAGCTACTTGTCGCGTTTCCAAAGCCTCTAGGTGGGTGATGAGTGCCGCCATCGGATCGTCTGGGCATGGATCCCTATCCTAGAAAGGATCCCTAACCACGAGTGCATTGGAGGAATGTGGGTCAGACCCCTTGGGTTGTCGTGCCACTCGAGAGGGTTCGGCGAGACATACTGCGCCCTCTTTCCATGGGTTCCGGCTTCCGCCCTGTCAGCGAATATGGCATGATCAGGGTTGCCTAGGAGAATCTCGTCGAGGGGTAGTTATTCCTGCCCCTGCTGCCCCGGCCTGGGATCACCGTAGTTGAGTCATCTCTCTACAATGAGTTCATCCAGAAGTTCATTGACTTACTTCTTCTACTCAGCAAGTTGCTATCACAGCATGGCCTTCTCAGGGTCCTCTTCCTTCTTCTATGCTGATCCCAATGGGTCGGAGTGCTTGACATCTCTGACAGACTCTTTTCCCTTACTGGCATTTCGGCTCAATACCAATGCTTCGGTGGGTGGAGGGAGACCTAGGAGGTTTCTCTGTTGGTGAGTAATCCTTCCTAATGGGTCCATTGGCAGCACGTCCTCAGGGGGGATGGCCCCATCGAGAAGTCCCGACTCATTCAACTCTCCTGTTAGATCGGTCATGTTGACTGCCACTATTCCTGGGGGCATGTACTCCTTACCGCCAGGTGAGTCAGGCTGCCGGAAAATCGCACTGAAGAAGAGGGTAGCATAATTCCCCCGGCCACGAACTTTCATGTGGGGAGTAGCCTCCTTAATAACTTTACAGAGTACTTGGAAACCCTGAACGCATTATTGTTGTAGAGCCCTGTGGTGGCCAGGTGACTTAGGTTGTCGGACCGTAGGGAGTGTGGCTAGGTCAACCAGGCGGCATTGTTTGCCGATATCTTCAAGGTGCTCTTGGATCCCTGGATAAGTCACCCGCCGGTGGCGAAGATGAAGGTGAGTCGCCCATAGGTTCTGGTGGAAACATTCAAACTCCTCCGAGGTGAGCGATTCTGGAGTATCAATGTTCGATCCCGCAACCGGCCAAAACTCCTTGGGGAAGTGGCCTGTCGTGAGGATGGTCTGGAAGCACCCCAACTCAAATTCATATTCTGTCCTCTGATTTCCCCACTCGTCAACTAAGGGTGGTTGAGGAACTGGCGGTGGCACTGAGGCAGGTCGCTGGGATAGCAGGCTGGCCAGTGGAGAATACTGCGAGCGGGCTGATTGGCCACTGAATCTTGGGTTGTCCTCTGAGGATTGCATTGACCTAGACACAATGTCATGATAAGATGGATCAGTGACCAAAGATCCTGACACAATAGTAGTGTCTGTCGGGGGTGGGTTACGCCCTAGCTCTTCCATCATTGACCCCCAAAATAGCTCCGAGGTAGAGGGCGCTTCCGGAGACGATGGTGGCGACTGCGTGGTCGGCCCCTGGAGACATGCCAGGGTCTCGTCCTCATGGATATATCTTTGGAGGGAAATAGAGATTATGTGGATCTCACATTCCAGGAGCATGAGGCTGATGCGCCTCATTCCTACCCCATCCCTTGACTTGGGGGACTGGGGGGAGGGCTCCTGCGCTGAATCATACTCCACCTCAGAGTCTGAGAAGTGGATTGGACGGATTCATGCCCGGCCTTCCCCAGGATTCCTCTTGCGGTGGACGCGACCTGCTCTCTGTCCCCTGGGTGGTTCTTCAGGGCAGGGCTGATTTCCGACATCGGGTCCTCCAGTTGCAATAGTGCTAGGGCAGAGAAGGTTTCCACCCGAGGGAGCCAGGGTGCAAGGAGCATCGGGAAAAATGTCAAAAGGGACATGGGGAGGACCTCCATGCTGGGTGTTGGTGAAGCGGGGTTGGATTCCACCTCTCTGATTTCTAGGGTGAGGAGGACCTCTGTCGATTGGCACGGGGACATGTGGAGGACCTTCATGTCGGTGAGTGACCATACATGTGATGTCTCCATGCTCGCGATCCACTGTAGGTTGAGTGACCCCGTACCCGGTGTAGTGAGCGCGGGAGAGACCCCCATATGGAATGTTTCCTTCATGGGGAAGACCCTCGCCTGGGTTACAGGTGGCATGGGGCAAACCTCTGAGCTGAGGTTGGAAGTAGGGAGGGCCCTCACCTTCTATAGTGGTGGAGCGGAGTGAGCCTCCGCGCTGGGTGGCACTACTACGGATTGGTCTACAGCCGCCATCACCTGTGTCGGCGACTGGGAGAGTAGACCAAACCTGCTTGTGGGGCGGTCAGGGCCTCGATCTGGGTCAGGTGTATAACTACCCCTGCTCAACATATGTAGAGATCTGGGGATATGAATCAATGGTGGCTCGGTCCACATTAGTCGCTGACATTGACTCCCCACAACGAGTGTCTTCTTCTGCTCGTGCCCGACGCTGGTTTTGGGTCAGATGGGCTAGAGCTGGTGGTGCAGGCGCGTGGCTTACCTGCTCTTCGGCCTGGAGAACTGGGTGGCGGCGCTGATGCGGCCTAGTGGGGGCCATCACCGGGAGCCCTAGAAGCAGGACTCCCATCGGGCCAGCCTGGATATCCCTTACTTTTTCAGTGTAGGGGAGGGAGCTGTTGATGTGCTCCAGGTACAAGCTACCGAAGCGATTGAATGTTGGGATGGGGAGCAGCGACTCCCTGCACAGCCCTCGGGGGTGGCGTGGATGATGAGGAGCGACTGCCTCAAGGTCTAGGAGAGCCATATCCATAGTGGGGATGAACACCTCCTTCTCGTACCTACGTACAAGGTCATTGATTACCCTTCACAGGATGATCTCTGATAGGGAGAGGAGGTGTGGGAGCCCAGCAGTCATGGTGGTTGAAGCCGTCGTGGAAGAGGTAGAACCGTGTGGGGTAGCCGCATCGGTATTTCCCCTATCCCTACGTTAGTGGGCGGGTGAAAGAGCTCTAGATGCAGCAAATTGATTCCTGAAGCAGGGAGATGAACTCATTAATACTGCTAGGAAAAGGAATCGACACCCATTTCCCCAACGTCGTTCCGTCTTCCATGGTCGGCAAGAGGGATCCACGCTGACAATGTCACAGAACGGAATTCTCAACGTTCTGACTGTCCCAACTTTTGGTGAGTTTCGCGTCAGGCCCACTTGGTGAGACCTGGTACTGGATGACAAGGTCAGACGACATGCTTATCCACTTATGTCTTGAGCACTACCAGCCTCCATGCTGAGGAGAGGAGATTCATGTCAGGTTCACCATTTTCTGTTTCTGACGCTTTCACCTGGGCACGCGCATCTGTCATGTAGAGGACATGTTTCTGTTACCCCGCATTCCCACTTTCCAATGGTGGGCGGCATCCGCTCCTTGTTCAGGGACGTCTGATTCCTGATCAAAACAGGATGATGGGATGTCGGTTCTTCCTTCCATGGATTCCTCCTCGAATCTTGTCACCTAGTCCGGGTATCCCTCATAGATTTAAAACGTAGTTTGTGAATCTCATTCCCAGCGCCATATCTTCATTCACACTATTTCATTACGCCGCTTCTGTCAGGACCTTCCAAGGGGTCCGTTCAGGGAAGTAACCTTCGGTTAGGAGAGCAGTCGCATTGGGTCATCACTGGCGTGTCTTGACACTGGGGATTGGCATGTCTGTCTTCTACCCCTTATCATAGTTCTTCTCGAGGGCGCGGAACCCCAAGGCATCCCACATCAAATGTGGGGAATTGTATTCCATAGGCATGTATTTAAGGTTTTCCTCAGCTTCCCATGTTTAACACAGGGTATGTCGCAAGTTTAACGTCCAGTGGAGATGGATCGGACTGATCGGAACACTGATAAGAGTGGATCAGATTGAAGAACCCACTTAAAGGAACACCGATATTGGGGCCAGCACATGGGCGGCTACCTGAATGCTGTGAATGGGAATGAGGAGTGGAATGATCTCACTGGGATATGGCAGCCCGGGTAAGAATTAGGATGGACGATGGATTTGGGCTTGAGCCTCGAATACACTTCTTACGTATCCCTGTGATAGGGAATCAAAGTCTGTGTAGTTCAATGGATCGATGGGACGCCTGGAGAGGTGACCCATGATAATAGACACATGGATATAACCTAGAGTAAGTGGAACCTCTGGGTTAGGGCATGAGCCTCCCGAGAGGCGTGGGCTCGAGGGAAAGGTCATGATGAGTCACGGGTGATGGGCTTGAACATCGTTGAGTCTTCCTACGTATCCTCGTAGTAGGGAATCAAAGACCATGTAGTTCAGTTTGGACAGTTTAACATCATGCAGGATGGGTATGGGGCTTACACTCTGAGGTGGCCCATGGTGTTGGCGAACCGACGTGAATGGGGTCGGAACGACTGGGTGGTGGGGCTTTAACCTCATGGAGGATTCCTAAGTATCATGCCTTAGCATGAATCAAAGTCCCCTTAGTTCGGGATGGATGGGGATTACGCTCTGAGATGGCCCAAGGTGTTGGGGATTGAACCTCGTGGAGGCTTCCTATGTACCATGCCTTAGCACAGATCAAAGTACCTGTAGTTCAGGATGGATGGGTCTTACGCTCTGAGACGGCCCAAGATGGTGGGGCTTCAACCTCATGGAGGCTTCTTATGTACCATGCCTTAGCATGGATTGAATTCTCCATAGTTCGGGATGGATGGGGCTTACGCTCTGAGATGGCCCAAGGTGTTGGGGATTAAACCTCATGGAGTATTTCTACGTACCATTCCTTAGCACGAATCAAAATCCATGTAGTTTGGGATGGATGGGGCTTACGCTCTGAGATAGCCCAAGGTGGTAGGGATTGAACCTCATGGAGGCTTCCTACATACCATGCCTTAGCACGGATCAAAGTCCCCGTAGCTCGGTTTGGATGGGGATTACGCTCTGAGACGGCCCAAGGTGGTGGGGCTTGAACCTCGTGGATGCTTCCTACATACCATGCCTTAGCACGGATCAAAGTCCCCGTAGTTCAAGATGGATGGGGCTTGAACCTCATGGAGGCTTCCTACGTACCATGCCTTAGCACGAATCAAAGTCCCCGTAGTTCAGGATGGATGGGGCTTACACTCTGATATGGCCCAAGGTGGTGGGGCTTGAACCTCGTGGAGGCTTCCTACGTACTATTCCTTAGCACGGATCAAAGTCCCTGTAGTTCGGTATGGACAGTTTAATGTCATGCGGGAAGAGGGCATTTGGGGATTACGCTTTGAGGCATCCCATGGTGTGTCATGGTCAGTGCCCACTCTAAGCTCATGGGGATTCATGCTCAGTGTGAGAAACAAGATCTAGCAGGGACCTGACGATCACGTCGCGAAGGGTGCGTCCATGGGAATCGAAGAGGGGCTTACGTATTGATCGGCCCATGGTGCCAGGGCTTACTCTAGGCTGGAGGCCCAAGGGGCGATGAAGCACAACGGGAGAGGGATTTGGCACCCAGGAAAAGAGGAGGGGCCTCGTTCCTTATCACGTCCTCCGCTGGCCATGGGGACTGAAGATGAAAGGAGGGAGCACCATTCCCCGCCACGCCCTTGGCTGGCCTTGGCGCCAAGGGAGTGGGGAGGGACAAGGGCACTGCCTCCTGCAAGAACGGCTAGGCGCTTACACCAATGTGGCTGCCCTTCCCCACAGACAAACGCCACTCCAATAAATCACCCCCTGTGAGGGATGATCCCATCCTCGTGGAGACGAGTGGGCGTGGAGAATATCTGAGGCGGGGGGACCCTGCGTGCAGGGGCCAGGTCATAGTTTAACGTCATCTGTTGAGGATGAGGTTCTTGGCAGTTTAACGTCCTGCAGCTCGTACGAGGTGGGTTAGCTCCACACCCCTGGGACTTACATAACCGGTGCCCCCTGGCCCTTGTGGAAGGGAAGGCATCGGCAAGGTCGTACTGAGGGGGTGTCACGGAGCGAACCATCGAGGGGTCCACGTTAGCATGGCTATGCAAAGAAGTAATATCCGTTAGCGTGCCTATGCGAAGAAGCAAAAGGAAAATCAACGCAACAGGAAGGATTTTCCAAGGGACTTTGAAGTTACTTCGTACAAGCCTAGAGGGTCGTATGGGAAAACCATGTATGATGCGGATGCCTGGGGTGCACGAAACACCTGTGAATGGCACCCAAAAGAAGGGAATTGGGAGCCCGTTCGAGGGGGGTGCTCGGGGATCACAAATGTGAAGGGCCCTAGGGAATTTCACTCAACTCTTTGGACCTGCGCGAAATAAAGGGGCCCGGTGTGAAAAGCCCAGTGTTTGGCGTGAAATCAGTGTTGCTTGCGTGAAATAGGGGGGGCTGAAATATTGCGCACGACTGGGAGGAATTGCGCTCTAGAGAAAGGATTGCACGCAAAGGAAGGGGTGCGTGTGCAAAGGATGGATTGTGCGCGGCTTACCCGGCTTGCGCGCCCCAGAAGGGATTGCATGCAAGGGGCAGACCCCAGAGGGTTTGGAGTTTAGTCTAATCCAGGAGGATCTCACATGAAGGCGGATCCTGGGGAGACATGGAATGAAAAAGAACCATACCTGAATACCATATTGCACGCGCGCGAAATTCCAATTATAGTCACGAGAGGTGGTTCAAATTTTTTTAGCCCTGAATAAGAAGGGGGTGCCTTTTATTTATAGGCATCCAGCAGCACAGAATTTAGAGCCGCATGAAATATTTGCATGAAGGAGGCGGCGGCGCGAAATATCAACCGCGCGGGTCACGGGTGCGAAATTACTTCGAGCCGGCACCGGGACTTTTCGCGAATCCCAGTACCTTCCGTGCGGGGCATATTTTCTCGCACACGTCACCCTTTTTTCCGTGCAACACCTCCGCGCCCTCCGGACTGAGCCTCCGGGTCCGAATAGGACTTCGCTTTTTCATTGCGGAACTTTCTCCAACACGTAAGAACTTTTTCAGCCTCTACAATATCAATAAATAATAATTTAAATTCATCTAATGATTATTACTAGTCATATAGTTCATATAAAATCATCTTATACTTGAAAAATACACTTCTTGAAGAACCATTTTTTTCATCGCACCTATGACTTTAATTTAAATTTAAATTCTTCCATTTGTATGAATTTTTTTTTTAATGGATTAAATATTTATAAAAATAATCATTTATATTATTTAATAATTTCAACTTAATTTTTTTTCATAATGAATAGTGAAAACGGTAAAAATATTTTACCATGTTTAGGGTAAAAATGGATTTATTGGGGGGTTAAAATAAAAAAGAAAATGAATAACCAAAGAAATTATATAAAATATATATTTTGGAAATATTTAAAACATTTATTGTATAATACTTGATAATGGTCCAGTTTTTAGCCTTTTTTCATGTTAAAAATATGTAAATCACGTATTCTTTTCAAAATTAGAAAGTGTATCACACACCTCACTTATAAAAGGTCACCACCTATCCTCTCTTCTTAAAACCTTAAAATAATTTTGGTTTGGCCAATGTCAACCCAAATACTTTACTTAATTACCTCCTAACATCTTATAATCCTTTTTTGGTCAAAAATACATCTTAATAAGACTTTTGGTGCTTACTTAAAGAGGTTGTCTGATGAAATGGTATCATGTTAATCGAGCGTTTTTATTTTATTTATTATTCCACCTCCTTAAGATCTTAATAAATTATGATGATTTAGTGACACTAGTATCTCCAATTAATTTTTATGTTAATATGTTAATGTTATAATCTAAATCCATCTTCACTTCCAAAAAATGGGAAACAAAAGCGTCATTTGTGTATGGCGAAATACCGCCTCATGAACTGATGTAATTCGTTTTTTATCATCACCTCTCAGGACTTTTTATAATAATATATTTAAAAAAATTAAACTTAATTATTCATATGATATGTTTAAGATAATTATATATATATATAGTTATGATATTATATATACCTTCTTACTTTTCATTCTGTGGGGGATACGATAATGTTTCTCATGTGTGCGGTGGACTACCGCCTTGCGAAGTGGTGTGATTTTTTTTGTATATCACTTTACATGGAAGTTAATAAGGATAATTTTAATGAATATATGTGATATATATGAAATAATTATTAAATTCATTAAATATTGATCATTCCCAAAATATAATATATTTTTTCTTACCTTTCCACTCACTGGAAAATGATAACATCGATTGTGCATGTGGACTACCACCTCCATGAAGTGATGTTATTTTTTTCATCACCACATCACATAGAGGTAATTGATTTTTTGGATATATTTTAGGGAATGATGTATATGTTTTTTTTGTGTGATGTGATGACGGTGATGGTAGTTTGACAACTTATCTTCTCTTGACATCAATTCGTTGGTGGGTTGGTGGGTTGGTGGTTCTCTTTGTTTTTTAGGTTCTATTGGTTTCCAGTGTTTGTGCCAGTAGGTGTGTCCTTGTGAAGGAATGATGATTTATTTTCTTAGAATAGTCCTTGACATGAAGGTTTTTGGGGTTTATTCCTATGGGATGATGTCCGGTGGGTTCTCGGTAGTGAAGTGGAAACGGTGGTTACGATTGAGTGTCGGGGCACGCAGATCAAGGTAGATCATAGTTTGAGATATCATTACACAATGTGGTTTAGTAGTGATATGATTGAAGTTTGATGATTATCTTTTTGAATTTTGAAATCTTGGTGTTGATATATTTGAATTTTTAAATGTGAATTTACCATTAAACCTAAAAGTGTCTTTTAGAAAATAAAAAACTAATGGATTTAGCGGTGAATTGTATATAACATAGTAATAAGTAAAATAAAAGGAGTAATAAAATTAAAAAAGTTTCTTAATAAAGTAAATAATTAACATAATCTTATTATTTAGGAATACAAATAATGTACGTGACGAATCAAACTCAAGGTATGGGTCTTCATATCAATTTCCTTTGATTGAGGCATATTTTGATGCTATGAACCTTTATTCTTTTATGAGGTGTATATAAATCCCCCTTTAACATGTCATATCATGAATTTATCTATTATCATGATATTTAATGTTTTTTTAATGTTATTATTTCATGGGTAATATTATTTAAATGTTTCCAAAGTGGTTAGGGACTTTTCTTTGAAAACAAATCATCTTCTAAAGTTTTCCTTATAACCTTCTTTTTCTTCTATGTCCATGTTTTTAAAATTATTTTATGAATGTAATTATATGGATATTAGTGTTTTATACTATAATTTTCTTTATTTAATTAAAATAAATCAAAATTTTAATTTTTTATGGGATTTTTTACTTCTTTTCAACTGACAAAAGGAATATTCTATTTTACCGTTCACAGTGACAACAGCTTTTCCTGCTGCCCTAACTGTTATTTGATTTTTGAATTATTTTATAAGACTTCATGTTTTATTCAAATAATAACATTATTTAAAGGTATTTTTTATTGAAAATGGGTTTTTAAAATCCAAGGATATTTTGATATCTAAAAATGATTTGCATACGAGTTTAAAATTGGTTTTCAAGAGTTTTATGATGAAAAATTGCAAGCATAAAATTTTTTATTCTTGAAATTGTACTTGATAATTATATATAAAAAATGGGTGAGATAGATATAGATTATTCAAAGGCTGTATCCCCGTTATATCTCATGGATGAGCCTGATATAGCTTATATTATGGGTGCACTCAGATAGTGTCGGGTGAACCCAATATAGCTTATATGATGGGTACGCCCAGATAGTGCTCCAATACATTAGGTAATGTTCTTTTTCTTAACATGAAAGAGGGAGGGAGTATTATAAGGTTTATCCTATGGATTTAACTAGGCTCTAGTTATTTCTAATAGGGTCTTAAAATGGGTTATGAATGTGATTCTCTAAGTTTCCAAAAAGGGTTTTTATTTTATTTCTATGGGTTTTAATCATTTTGTTTGTAAAAAAATTGTGTGTTTTTCATGTGGAAATTATTTATTTCATTCACTGAAAGAACACTGAGATAAAGGTATACATTTCATGGGTTTTTAGGTTTTTCACTAGACTGATGGTTTTCTTTCTTTTTTTGTCCCTTACTATGCATTTTGTGCTCATCCCACATTTTCAAAATGTTTTTTATAGTGTATAAGGATGAGTAATGGAAATGAATATTCCATGATTAAATTCATAAAGATTTTTCATGAAAAGGAATCATTTTGGATTTTAAAAGTTATATATTGTGGAAAAAATGGATACTAATCGAAAGTTTCCAATTTATATTATATAGTTCTTTACAAACGAGTTATTACCTATTTCTCTAAATATCTAAACCTAAAAATATCCTCAAATATAAGAGAATGAATTCTTTGATTATAACTCGTGATTATTTAATATTTAATATAGTTCTGTATAATAAATCCTCCTAGAATTGAATAAACCCCACATTAATTATGAACTTTCTTAAAAAATATTTTTAAATCATTTAATTAAATATAAAACATATATTATTTCTAGGAAAACCCATTTTAGGAAGGTTAATCATAAAAGGTTCATTAATAAAAATAAAAATACATGGAAACCCTTACCTAGAATATGTGAAGATGATATAAAACCCACAAATTAAATGAAAGAAATACCTAAAGAGAATATCGTACGATATACAGATCAAATCCATAAGAAATCAAAACCTTAAACCCACCTAGAGTTTAGCCTATGTAAATACGTAGTGAAGTAGGATGAGAGAAACAAAAATAGAGGAGAGGAAGATAGTGTAGGAGGAAAAAAACCAAACTTGGATATAATCCACTTGAAATCAAAAAAATAACACCATATATCATAAGGAGATGGAATCCATGAATGAGGTCATATCCTAGGTGTGTGACGGTGTTCATTCTAGACAGGTGAGGGGGTGTGGGATTAGGTGGTTTTAATTTTAGGAAGGTATAATAGAAGTTTTTAATTTTTAAAATACTAGTCACCTTATGTGGCTTATGTATGGTTTAATAAATATGGTGTTGATCATGAACCACTCATTTGGGAAACCCAGAAAACTCACATAGTTTAGATAATGGTTTTGGAAACTATTTTATAACCATGTGAAACACCATTTCCAAGTTTCAAACACATATGCACTATTTCTGCATGGATTTTATTTATCATGTGCAACCCATGCGCCTATGCTTAAAACCTAAAAATTAAAAAAAATAAAGGGATTAACCCAAAACCCAATAGTTATATTTCAATATAATAAATAAATAAATAATAAAATAAATTTGAGTTAAGGTGTGACATAATTCATGCAACCATAACATGTGACCTGGTAGTTTTCATTAAAAATTTGAATTTCCCATTTTCACCCTTGGGATTTTTACCCCTATCCCTCCTCTCCTGCTCCCTTATGTGTGTGCTACCAATGTATTCTCTCACCCTCTCCTTCATTCAACCCCCCCCCCCCCCCCTTAGAAATTTAGTTTTTTAGTGGTGTTTATTTATAATTTAATGTTAGCTTCCCCTTCTCCTTCCTCCTTCATCTTCCCCTTGGATTTCCTTTTGATTTTAGGCTTCTTTGATTTAGGGTTTACGATGATTTCTACTAAAGCATGGTGTAAATCATCCTGATT
Source organism: Viscum album (assembly GCA_963277665.1). NCBI lineage: Eukaryota > Viridiplantae > Streptophyta > Magnoliopsida > Santalales > Viscaceae > Viscum > Viscum album. Next base: position 1,739,318,211 of record OY728128.1, on the reverse strand, counting down.
CTTGTGTATTTTGTATGTGTCTCTTAGAGGATGTATCGATAAGATGTAATCATACCTTATTTCATCATTAAACTTGAAGTATGTTTCCTTATAGATTAAATTAGATCTTTTTTCCTAAATTAAATTAATTTTTTTTCTAAATCAATGTTTTGTGGCTTGGATTTTTTAGGTTTTGTGTGTATATTGTGTTGTGGAACTTCCATGTGGGGTTGGTCATTGTTTCGATGTGACAAGGTCTTCAAGTAATATTTTAGTCTTTGTGCCTTTTTTATGTTGTAAGATTAATTATAAATGTAATAATTAATTAAATTGTACTGGATAATTAATTATAAAATATTATGATTAATTATTATGATTTTAGGGATTGAGATAGGTGTTAAGAGTTGAGGTGGTGCTTAGAAGATCCTATTCTATAACGGTCGGGAATTTAATTAAGGAGGGAAATGATTTTGATTGTGGTAGTTGTCTTTGACTTAGTTGATGCATATATTTTTAATGATATGTAAATAGGATTTTTTATTCGATTTTAAATCCGGATCCAGAAGGTCTCAAATGGTTTTTTTGGTTCATATGACCTCGAAAGAGTGATACTTAGTTTTTCTAAATATTGAATGTTGGTTTTTCTTGTTTTTTGTGCTTTCCTAGTATAGAATTGTTAAAAGATGATGCGTGTTGTGACAAACCCTAGAGGGTGGATGTGACGAACCCTTGAGTTTGGATACAGGTCTGGAGAACCTTGTCTAGTGTTAAGGGATTTTAGAAATGGAATAAGGGTTTGAATTGAGAGATGGAAGTGTTAATGAGGAACCCAAGTATGGTGTCTGGTATGGGGTTTAACATATGTGACTCGTTGAGGGTGCCCTAGTAGTATATTGACCCCAAAGAGGTTTTATATGAGATATGCGTTTAAAAAAAATTTGGGGCCATGTTATGCCTTTAATTTGAGGTGTGATCCTATCATGGATGAGATGGTGACTAGTTGTGAACTTAAGAATCTTACCTCTTCTATGTGAGATGGGTTGGGAAGATAGTTGACCCGGTCGAGTTTTGTTATGTGAGATGATTTTTTCATAACACACTACCTATCGAGATGTATTTTTATACATGGGATGATTTATACTATATCTTTGGATCTGGACTTCATGCCTAATACTAGATTAGAAAGACTTTTTCATGCTCATTGTATTTAGATATGATACTTGTTTAGAATTCCTTGTACATGATCCTTAGGTTCAGATGTGATACAGGTTTGGGTTTTCTTATAATAGTTCCTTACAATTAATTCATGGGATGTGACCCTCTTGGGTAGCCTATGAGCTAGTTTAGATTTACTTTGTTGAGTTCCATGGAATTGAGGTAGGGGATGTGACCATCCTAGGTAGCCTATGGGTGTGATTTGGATTTCCAAGTATGTACTACTTGGAATCAACTATTGATCATGAGACTACTGGATGGGACATGGGCCAAACTTTGGTTGGCATAGTTTCACAACATGCTCAGAGATGATTGAGCACTAGATGAAGCAGATATGACATTGGGTATTAGAATCAGGGTAAGACTTGGTCCTCATTGTTGATGGGAAATGTTCAGAGACATTTGGAACTGGACTAAGAAAGTATGGTGGTGGTTCTAGGGGTCCATTTTATATCTAGTAGCCCGATTTTTATATTTTATGTTCTTCTGCATTATGCTTCATGGTGGTGTGTTTCACTATCATGACCATTGCTTATATAAGTATTTCATTCACATCCACTTGATTAAAGCAACACTGGTATTTTTGATACATTGAGGATTCCCATGGGGTCATTGGATTCACCCCTATCAATGTACATGGAATTGGTTTTGATGTATATAGGGAAATCTTCTTGTTTTCTCTCAAAAAATAGGTATCACTTGAAGTTGGACATATGGTACATGTCTAAAATGTTTTGTATGTTGTAAATTCATCAAGTTGGATCATATGAGTTGGGCTAGTGGATGATTTTATTTTAGTTATTATTTAGTATTTTCACTTCCTAGTGTGTTGTTTTCTTTATGTTATGCCATGTTATATAATATTTTTTATTATTTATTATTGAATCATGTAAATAAATTTACTGTTTTCTATTCAGGACTATAAAGGTCATGGGGTTCCCTTTTTATGTTTTATAGGGTTTCAGGAAGTTCATTACATAGATGGGTCATGCAAAAATTTTAGTAAAATCAGGCATGAACCTTAGGCCTTATATAAGTGGGAATAGTCTCCCCATGACTATCTTAGGCTCTCTTTACTAGTTGGTGGCCTCTGGTATATGGGGAGGTGTCCCTGATGTTAAGTATAAACCCCCACTTGGGTGTTATTTGGGAAATATGGGCTTGGGAGTCACACATTTCATTAAGGGTTGGATTGTAACCATGAGAAAAAAACGAGGATGTGTGAAATATATGATTAAGAGAATATTGACCAATAATATTTTTCTGTATAATAGAAAGACATGTAACTTAAAATTATTAAACATATAATATGGCATAAGAGTACATAAAATGAGTTAATAAACATGATCCATGGAGTATTGATGCCCAACTGTCGTTGAAATTGGGTAAAAGTTTAAAATTTATGTTTCCTACTAACTATAATCGAGTGGTAAGCACGATCAAACCCACAAGGAAGGTTGGTGACCACAAATCTTATAAAAACCTTTCAAAACACCCCATTGTTTTTATCAGTGGGGAAAACCATATATTTTTTTATATTTTTAACTTTAGTACTTTTTTTATATTTTTGTTCTATTCTAACTATGACGATACAGGAAGTATTATGAAAATAGTAAGCAACAAAGATAGTGATGCACAAAAATGAACAATCAAAATGAAATGCCTGGGGAAAAACTTTACTATACTAGTTTAAAATGTTTCTTTTTCACAAAAATGATTACAAACATAACCACTAAAAAGTCTGACTTATTTCCCTCGCTAGAATATAAGTCACTCATATTGATCAACCTTAGAGTTCGTAACACCAAGAAAGGATCAACTATAGGATTTAAATTTGAAACATACAACGAAACAAACTCATCGTTAGTTCTGAAGTTTTCATTTTGAACTAAAAGCTTTAAAAAATATATCCACAGCCATTCTTGCCGAATGATCATGGAATTAAAAATTGAATTCTAGTGGCACGATGTAGTTGAATGAATTTAGAATTGATCTCGCTAATCAATTTTGAATTCATTAAAATGAAAAGTGAAAACGAATATTAAAAATAACCAATAGATCTAGAAATTTTCCCCGAACTAAAGATCCTTTGCTAAAAGAATATTGAATACAGATATGAAAGTCATTTTATTACAATAAAAATGGGGAAAAATAAAGAAAACAGAGGAATATGGAACTCTCCTATGATCTTGTAAAGTGATACACTGCTCCTTGGATCTTTAGGAAGAGGTTCTCTAGCATCTACTCCAAGGTTTTTCTCTACTCTGTCATGAGAATGTTAATGAGTTTCGACATCTCTCCTAATTCCTGCTATTGCTCTGTTTTAATACCTCCGTCATGCACCACATATCACCCCCTATTTTCCGCAGACTTCAAGTGTTCTTCACCATTGCACCGCACACATGCACTTTTTATTGAATCACGCGTCGCTTTATTGTTTCCCTTGTAACTAACTCTAGGTGAGTTAGTTAAATGCACATGGACGTGTTTTAGGATTCTTCTTGAACCTTTGTATGAAAAAAAGTATAAGTAAAAGTTAAAACATTGTTAATAAAAACTTAATGAATTAGATAGATTGTTAAATTATTATAAGTTATTTATTATTAATTTAGCTTTTTTATATTTATAACTTTTATAAAAAAGATTATAATTAATATTATTATTTTATTAAGTTAATTATTTTAATTAATTTTATAAGTTTATTATTATAATTAGTATTAATTTATTCATCTTAAACTTAATAAGATTAGTTATTTTAATTTTATAAATTACTATTAATATTTTATTTTTATATATTTAAAATTAATTTTCATTATTTTAATAAATTATTTTATTATTATTATTTATTTGTTATTTTTATATTGTATTTATTTATTTTTATTTAATTTGTTAATCCCCCCCCCCCCCATTATCCTTGCAGCACTATGAGGGGGGTTACTATTCTTCTTCCCCAAAGAAGCCTCGCAGTGGTCTTCTCCAGTTGCTCAGCTCGTGACGATCCAGAGGCATCAATGACATTCTTCCCCGACTGGGTGTGGCCACCAGCAGTGGCAAGTCTTCAATTTGGCAGCACGCCTCATCAAAGGTTGTAGCGACAGTGCACTCCAGCTCTTCAGCAGATCAGTGGCACATCTCCGGATCGGCCTGGATGCGGCGCAGCGGCGTGGGCAAACGGTTCACCCTCCGACGTGGAGATTCAAGCGATGCGGTGGTCTGAACCTAGATCGGTTTGGTGGCCCTCTTCTTAAGGCGGCGCATCAAAACTCTTCAAAAAGAGTTATTAAATTAAAAAAGAGTTAAACACTAACTTGTATGAAAGAATAACTAAATTTTTAAACAGTATAATAAAATTACTAGTTACAAAAAGAGTTATTAAATTAAATTAAAAGGATAAATTTTATTAAGTTCCATTTGATTAATAAAGTTAATTTATTTTAATTATTCAAAATTAAGAGATATAAAGTTTAAATTAAAAACTAAATTGATTAAATGCAATTAAAAAGATTAATTTATTAATTAATAAACATGTCATGTTATTTAAGATTCAAGCATATTAAAATTACTAAACTAATTGATGAATTATTATATTATAAGATTTAGTTAGATTAAATTAATTATTTTAAAGACTAAAAATACATAATTGGTTATTAAAATTGATAATTTAATAAATTTAATTATAAAAATAAACAAGTGCATTTATTTACCAAAAAGTGTAAAAATAATTAATTAAATTATAAAAAATATAATTAAAAATATGTGCCAAACCGTATAAAATTAGAGGCACATCAAATTCCCCAACATTAAAACATTTGTTGTCCTCAAACGATCCCATGTTCTATTAACTTTGAAAACAGAAGAATGTTTTTATTAAGTTCAAAATGTAGCATGTTCAACAGTTCAAAAACAAAGGACCTCAAAATTCAGCAGTAGAGATTATATTCAAATGAATCTTGCCTAGAACAAATACTCAAAGTTAATCAAAAGAGTAATGAATCATCCACCATTAAGGATGCCCTGCCTCATAGATGAATGTGCCTAATGAATCATTTCAATCCAAGCTTAATTTCTAATTCCAAGAGTGACAACAAGCTAAATATATGTGGAATTAAAAACTTAGCTAGAGGAACTTTGTACTTTGACTCGTCACCTAGGTTCCAAAAATAATTTTTTTGTGAATCACCTTATTAATACAACCTAAATAATTCTCATATAAATAAATTTTCCCCTTTTTCATCTGGCGTCCATCATTCCCCTCACCTTAATGAACTCATTTTTTACCCTAGACACTTAAATTTATTTTTCTCAAGCCATGTATCCATGTGTTAAGAACTATGCAATGCACTTATTCAAAGTGTACAGAGGGATTTTATTTAACAGAAATGCACCTAGTATCTACGATCTCAGAAATTCACTATGGGATCTCAAATACCCAAATTACTCCAATTTAAAAAGATCTATATGAAAACCATTTACATTGGCTCATTAAGTTGATTACTTTAAATAATTTAAAATAAGGTGAGTCCCCTATGAAAGAGTTCAAATTTTCAGTTCCTAAGGTTATGATCACGCTACGAGCTCGTACCAGAGTGGTAAGAGCTCCTATTTGGCATCCAAGAGACCCAAGTTCAAATCTGGGTGGAGGTGAATTTTCAGACTGTAGCAATACTATAGCATGCACTGTAGCAGTATTGTTATGTATTGTAGCAGCTGGAACTATTCATCTGATTTGGGCCTTCAGGCCACTGGTTTGGGCCTACGGGTCTCGGGACCTTCGGGTCATCAAAGGTCATCGGGTCTTAGGGTCTTCGGGCCATAGAGACCATAAAGTAGCCCAGTTCACATAGAGCAGGCCCCAGAAGAGGATCAGAGCAAAAAGAGTAGCAGTCACCAAAAGCAAAGAAAACCGGATTGGAAGAATGAGAGGGTATGGAAACTGTCATCAGAACCAGGAACTGTGCAACTTTGTATGGGGAAATGCTTGTAAAGACCCAGATTTTCCATGTAATTTTTTTTAATTATATGGAATTATTTTGAGACCGATAAATCTGATAGCGCGCGATTCCAAGGCCCGGAGTGCCCGGAATGATCTGTCGAAGTTTTTTTAAGCTTTAATTAGCGCTCGTAAGCAGTTTTACTGAAAAAAGTGGAATAAATCTTAAATGGTTGCCTGGATCAGAAATATGAGGGCATCGTTGCATTCAAGATTGTGATTTTACCTTAGGCGCAACTTAAGATTAGTCGGCACAGGCCTCTTGTGAGAAAACCCGAAAATGGAATAACTATAAATAAAATAATTAAGTAAAGTTATTTTATTTTTCAAATGTTTATAACTCACAAACGGTGATTCAGATTAAAAATATGAGACCACCACTAAGATCGTGGGGGTATTCTTTCTTTAGGATGATACTAACATTGGTCAATGTGGTCCAACTGTGGAAGTTAGTTTTTGGCCGTAAATAAAATAATTAAATAACAATTATTTTATTGTTAAAATCCATAACTTCTAAACGGTAAATTGGATTAAAAATATGAGAGTATTGTTGGGTTTGTTGGGGCATTTTTCCCTTAAGCAAAGCCTAACTTCGACTGGCGTGGGTTGAGAGTGAATGTTAATAATTTATTGAACTTTTTTAAGGTACATTCAGTAAACACGCGAGTGGCATTTTCTAACTTTTGAACTGGTGCTCAAATTAAAAATTCGAGGGAACTGTTGAATCTATAGTGCTGAGATTCTCTTAAGGGAGGCTTCACATTGACTATAGTATGTTTGGACAAAAAGTTAAGTTTTGATACTTTTAAAAGAATAATAAAAATAACTTAGTTAATTTTTTTTATTTTCTTTATTCTCCTCCAACGGACAAGCAGAGTGTGTGACCAGCGACGTGTCAAGCCAATAAATGGCTTGACATTTCATTTCTAAGTTACTGCACCGTTGGGTAATTATGAAGATTCCTAATTAATGGGCCTCCATAAATTCCACGAACATTGCACACCCTCCCCCTCTCTTATTTATATGGAGCTTGGGGAGAGGTGTCGGCACTGCTTCTCCAAGCAACGAAGTGCTGACAAAGTGCCGAGATGCCAAACCCTTGGAGCACGGAGCCAATTCCAGTAGGAGGTGACGAGAGACACCGAACCACGAACCGAAGGACGGCGTACGAACGGCGTTGTTGGAAGCTAGTTGTGGAGGACGGCGAACATTGATCCCCTTTCCTCAAGCGCGGAGGCTCTCCAATAACCTCAGGTAGGGGTTTGATCCTTGTTTAAATTCAAGTGAATTTATTGAACCCTTTAATCATCCCTCATGATTACAAGATAACGCAGAGGGAGCGGGCCTAACAAACCCGGCCCGAACCCTCCGCTACTTTGCTACCCTTGCGCCCTCCGTGGAAGACCACTGATGCGGCGACACTAACTGGTTACGAAGGAGGCAGCACGCCGATGCCTGCCTCAAATGGAGGCCATGACACTAAGCTGTAGCGGTCATCAGAGCGGCCAGCACCGGCTGACTGCGGAGGAGGTGCGGCACACCGTCGCACGCCGTCGGTGAGAGAAGGGTCGCGGCTCATCAGCCGCAGCGGTCAGAGGAGGCGGTCGGCACATCGGTCGGCCGCAGAAGCGGTGTTGGCGCGACCAGTGTGTCGTCGGCGCGTGAGGAGGCGGTGCGACCAGCGCACCACCGGTGAGCATAGGGTCGCGGACAAAGTCGCAACGGGGGGGGGGGGGACCCGTCATGCTGGTTCTGAGGTAACTGGGCGACACCCAAGTGGAACCGCCATTTCACAAAACCGAACGGCCTCTGGGCTGTTTGGGATACTGGGGGGAAACACTCCCCCCTCCCTTGCCAGCTCGGGAAGACAGCGGTCGGGCCACCCCCTTGCGGGTTGCACCTCACACGGTCGGGCCTCCCCCCTTGCGGGTCGTGCCCCACGCAGCCGGGCCGCCCCCTTGCCGGTCACGCCCTACGCGGCCGGGCCACCCCCATGTGGGTCGCACCCTACGCGACTGGGCCACCCGCCTTGCGGTTCATGCCCAACGCAGCCAGGCCACCCCTCCTTGCGGGTCGCACACCACACGGCCGGGTTGCCCCCTTGCCGGGCGCGTCCTACGCGGCCGGGCCGCCCCCTTATGGGTCGTGCTCTAAGTGGTCGGGCCACCCCCTTTGCAGGTCATTCCCTACGTGGTCGGGCCGCCCCTCCTTGCAGGTCACACCTCACGTGGCCAGGCCACCCCCTTTTGGCCCACCCTTTGCGGGTTGGGCCACCCTTGCCGGTCGAGCCCGCCGCAGCCCAGCTCAGACCAGGTCGGTCCGACCGGGTCAGACCGGACCCAGAAACACTTAAAGGGTCATATCTTGAGAACCAGACATCTATTTGAGGAACCGTCTATGGCATTGGGATACTTGGATTGAGACAGCCCTTTTGGTATACTCCACTTTATTTTTGGATATAGTTGGAGTATGTCCAGGTTGGATCGAACCTGAATCCAACCGAGCACTCGGAACTAAAACGCTTATAACTCGTAGATCAAGCGTCGAATTGACACATCGTCTGTCCCGTTGGAACTCTTAGGACTTTGAGGTCCTCTGGGTTATTCCTTTGTGGATATTAGTGGTGGTCATGGTATGACCGATATCTCGAGGGGAAGATTCTATGGAACTCAAGCACACCGAGTGCAAGGAATCATGTGGATGGCAGCAACGTAAAGAAAGAATATTGATCCTGTGTGGGTCAACATCTATCAGATCCTGTGTGGGTCAGTGCTCAGTGATCCGGTGTGGGTCAACGCATACTGATCCCATGTGGGTCAGATCCTGTGTGGGTCAGCACTCAGTGATCTGGTGTGGGTCTGCGCATACTGATCCTGTGTGGGTCAGATTCAGTGTGGGTCAGCGAGGGTTAATTACCTATCGATCCTGTGTGGGTCAGTGGGGGTTAGTTACCTATCGATCCTATGTGGGTCAGAAGAAGTCCTACTTAACAGAATAAGATGATCTTGTCTTACAACTAATCATATGTACTTCTGTGCTTAAGTTATACTCGGTGTGAGCTGAGTCTTTTACCTTTGTGGTGTTACCAATGTGGTACTTCTATCTTCGTGGTGTTACATGTGTGGTACTTCTATCTTCATGGTGTTACCTGTGTGGTACTTCTACCTTCGTGGTGTTGTCTTAGTGGTGTTACATGTGTGGTACTTCTACCTTTGTGATGTTGTCTTCGTGGTGTTACATGTGTGGTACTTCTATCTCAATGGTGTTACCAATGTGGTAATTATATCTTTGTGGTGTTACCTGTGTGGTACTTCTATCTTCGTGGGGTTACCTGTGTGGAACTTATACCTTTGTGGAATTACCTGTGTGGTACTTCTATATTCATAGTGTTACCTGTGTGGTACTTCTATCTTCATGGTGTTACCTATGTGGTACTTCTATCTTCGTGGTGTTACCTGTGTGGTACTTCTATCTTCATCGTATTACCTGTGTGGTACTTCTACCTTCATAGTGTTACCTGTGTGGTAATTATCTCTTTGTAGTGTTACCTGTGTGGTACTTCTACCTTCATGGTGTTGTCTCTGTGGTGTTACCTATGTGGTACTTCTACCTTTGTGGTGTTACCTTTGAGGTATTCTTCCCTCGTGTATGATATGAGTATGTATTGATAACTTAGGTATATGTATGGGCATATACCTAAGTAGATTTGATGTTTATTACTTCATGCTTTGAGATTTAGGTCTTGCTTTGTGGTATTTCCTTTGTGGAAATCTAGTAGACCTACAGGGGTCTTGGGGTCCCAACTAAGTAATTTTATACTCACCCCTGCACGGGCTTCACCCGCACCTTGGTGTGTCTTGTTCATACAACAGATAACATTGATCTACGCTGAGGGATCCAGGACTGGATGGTATTCGGAGGTGGAACATTTGGCATAACATGACACAGGGACTACTGATTGTGAGTTGTGCCTACCCTTTAGGTAGGATTCTCGGTGGACGATCCAGGAGTTGTTTTGTACTTTTCAGTTGTATTTGTACTTTTCTGTAGTACTTGTACTTTCATTTGGGCTTGTATTCCGGCCCCTTTACTTCCATAACTCTTTTACTGAAGCAGTTTACTTCATGGTTGCTTCTTTTTGTGTTCTTGGACTGTGTGTCTGTATAGGTTAAAAAGGAAATGTCTTCCCGTTTTAGTGATACGTCTTTCTAGTGCTAGTTTCCAGCCCTTGGCCAATAGAAGTTAGGCTTGGGGTAGTCATGGAACGGGCCCCAAGGGATGGGTCATGACAATTCTAGCCGATCATAAATTCAAGGTGGGAAGCTAGGCGATCAATGATGCAGAAGCTGGGGAGGGTCAGCTCAAGTGGGTGGGCCTACAGGTCATGTAATGGGCATAATATGCCTCTGGGACTTTGGGTCATGTATTGGCCTTCAGGTCATGTCGGGCCTTGTGCCTTGGGCCTATGAGTCATGTAAGGGTTCCCCTTCAACCCTTAAAAGGGGGGTTATCTATAATAAAATAAAAAATAAGGCCTTCGGGCCATTCGGGGTAAGGTTGTGATCACAATTCCACAAAAATGCTTCCCATATCACTCTCAAAAGTAGTTCCTAACCAAATTTTCATAAAATCACAAATAGAATCACTCAATAATCATTCACCCACAATAATTTATGATTCAAAGAAGATATTAACTATAAGGAAAGAATTATCTTTAGGAAAGACTCATTTTTAAAACAAATTAAATCTTAAAATTGTGTTAGAATTTTGAAAAAATTTGACCATTTTTTTACAAAAAGTTTGAAGTGGGTGGGAATTGAAGGGCTTTCAATAAGAACAGTTTAGCTCATCATGAGTCGACCAACTCCCCCACACTTAAAACCCAACTTTTTCCCCAAAGTTGAATTCTAAGGTGGAGAAGAACAATTTATCAGTTAAAGTTAAATGTATATTTTCAATAAAATAGATTAATGACAAGTATTAATGGTTTCAGTGGAGTTCAAAAAAATATTGTTTGCCACAAAAATATTTTAATACTACCGTTTCACATGCTTTTTCATGAAGGAAGTGACAAAAAATTTCAATACAGTTCTAAAATTTACATGGGAAACATGTGGGTGCATGGTGAATAGGGTGTAGCAGTTTAACAGATTGGGTTCAATAATATTTTCAATAGATCAGAAAACAAGCGTTTTAAACACCAAAAAGATAAAAGCAAATTCAAAAAGACAACAACCAGTCTACATGTACCCCCCCCACACTTAAGTTCAAGAAGTAGAATGATTTTAATAACAATGAAATTCAATTTTTCAATGAGGAACATGCATAATTTAAAAAAAAGTGACATGCAACAGATTTTATTTCCATCTCAATCATAATTTTTTAGTAACATTAAATGAGTCACCAACAGTACTACCAATGAGTCACCGATAGTAGTAAAATTGTGAATAGCAGTGAAATTTTCTTATTTAAAGTGAAAAGGATCAGAAAAATGGATACATAATTAAACAATAAGTACTTCCCTGAAATGTTTTGCCATTAATCCTCTAGTATGGGAATTCAACTCCTTCAATGAAACCAACATCAGCATAAAACTCATTGTAGGAAGAACACGTACACATGCCCAAAAAAACACAGAGTAAGAATAGCAACAAGAATCTTTTTATTCAAAGTAAAAAATGAAACAAAGGAAATGATAAAACAATAACCATGGGTTGACTCCCATCCAGCACTGAGTTTCAAGTCTTCATTTAGAATTTATTCAGAACAGTTTTCCAGCACAGTGAAGGCAACTGATCCCTTCATATGTCCTTCAAAATATAATTTAACTCTCTAACCATTAATCAACATGGGTTTTTTCACCTCACTAACAATATCTACAGCTCCATTCTTAAGAACACTAACAATAGTGAAAGGTCCAAACCACTTGGACTTAAGTTTTCTAGGAAAGAGTTTTAGTCTTGAATTAAAGAGAAGGGCCTTCTGTCCATGTTTAAATTATTTAGTTTGAATGATAAAATTGTGAAATATTTTAGTCCTCTCTTTGTATATTCTTGAATTATCATATGAATCTATCCTAATTTCATCTAGCTCACTCATCTCAAGGAATATTCTCTCACCAGCACTCTTAAAATCAAAATTCAGAGCCTTAACTACCCAAAATGACTTATGTTGCAACTCCATAGGCAAATGAAAGAATTTTCCAAACAACAACCTATATGGAGACATGCATATTGGGGTCTTAAAAAAATATATATATTCCTATAAATATTAATCCAATTTAAGAGACTAGTATTTTATAAATCTCAAGATAGTTTTTTCAATAATTTGTTTCAATGCCCTATTTTAGATTACCACTTTTCCACTAGATTGTGGATGATAAGGAGTTACAGTTTTATGAATGCATCCATATTTTTCCATCGAAGCCTTAAACTTGTAATTTTTTAAGTGAGTTCCATTATCAATGATAAATGCTTTGGGAGCTCCAAATCTTGAGAAAATATTCTTTTTGATAAATTTTATGACATTGTTGTCTTGATTGTTGGGCAGTGCCACTACCACAACCCACTTGGAAACATAATCTATAGCCACAAGAATATATTCATTCCCATGAGATTATGGAAATGGACCCATGAAATCTAAACTCTAGACATCAAAAATCTCAACTTCTAAAATACATTTTTGGGGTAAATCCTGCTTCCTACCAACATTTCCTAACCTCTAGAACCTATCATAGCCAACCACATAGATCTTATCATGCTTGAAAAAGGTGGGACAATAAAAACCAGATTGGAGGACTTTTTTATCTATACTTTCAATAATATGGTGACCTCCCCAAGGTGAGGAGCGATAACTCTCTAGAATAGGAAGCATCTCTTCCTTAGGCACACAACTCCTAAGAATACCATAAGCACGCCTCCTAAACAACAAGGGGTCATCCCAAAGGTAATACTTAAGTTCAGAGATGAATTTTTTTCTTTGGTTATTAGAAAAGTCTTTAGGAAAAACACCTTCTACTAGGAAATTTGAAAAATATGAAAACCATGCAGATTTTCTAATGGACATAGTGAGAAACTTTTCATCAGGAAAGGAATAATTGATCTCCCTTGGATCTTTAGAATGGATATGAGGAAGCCTAGATAAATGGTCTGCGAGTAGGTTTTTAGCTCCCTACTTATCCCTAATATCTAAATCAAACTCTTGTAATAACAGAATCCATCTAATAATCATGGGTTTGGTTTATTTCTTAGACAGCAAGTACTTTAAGGCAGAATGGTTAATGAAAATGATAAATTTTGAACCTAAGAGGTATTGTCTAAACTTCTCAATATCAAACACAATAGCTAACAACTCCTTTTCAGTAGTGGTATAATTTCTTTGATCTTCATCTAGCAGTCTACTATCATAGTATACCACATGAATATTCTTATATCTCCTTTATCCAAGGACAGCTCCAACATCCATATCACTTGAATCACACATAAGTTCAAAAGAAATTTTCCAATCAGGTGTAGTAATAATATGTGATGTAGTGAGTTTTTCATTAAGTTGATTGAAAGATTTAAAAGTGTTTTCGTCAAAATGGAATGGAACATCCTTGAAAAGTAAGGTTCACAAGGGCTTAGTGATTTTGGAAAAGTCTTTGATAAACCTTCGATAGAAACTAGCATGCCCTAAAAAACTTCTAACACCTTTTAAATTTTTAAGAGGTGGAAATTATTGAATGACTTATATTTTAGCATTATAAACCTCAAAACCTATCTTAGACACTTTATGTCCAAGAAAAATACCATCAGTGACCATAAATTGAAATTTTTTCTAGTTAAGCACTAAGTTAGTCTCTATGAATCTCTCCAAAACTAACTCAATATTTCTTAAACATGTATCAAATGTACTACCCACAATGGAGAAATCATCCATGAACACCTCTATTAACCTCTAAATTTTGTCATAAAAGATATACATCATGAACCTTTTAAAGGTATCAAGGGCTCCACACAACCCAAAGGGCATCCACCAGTAGGAAAATGTCCCAAAGTGGCATGTAAAGGTATTATTATCCTAATCCTCTGGAGCAATAGGAATTTGGTTGTGACCATAATACCCATCTAGGAAACAGAATAATTCATTCCCAATAAGTCTCTCAAGAATTTGGTCAAGTAAGGGAATTGGAAAATGGAAATTCTTTATGGATGTATTAAGCTTTCTATAATCTATATATACTCTCTATTTGGTGGACTTTTTAACTTGAATTTCTTCATTATTTTCATTTTTAACAACAATGAAACCTCCATTATTAGGGACTACATGGACCAGATAGACCCAAGTACTATCATAAATAGGATATATGAAACCAGTATCCAATAGTTTGATGACTTATTCTCTCACAACTTCCTTCATGTTTGGATTCAATCTTATTTGACACTCTACCCTAGGCTTATGGTCTGGCTCCATAAGAATTTTATGCTTGAAAAATGAGGGTCTAATACCCTTTATATTATCTATGGTCAATATTATGAAATATTTGAATTTTTTAAGCACATTCAAAAATATTTCTTCTTGATTTTCATTAAGATCTGCAGAGATTATAACAAAAATTATGGAATTGTCACCCAAAATAAGTATTTCAAATGAGTAGGAAGTGGTTTCAGTTCCAGAATGGGTGGTTCTTCACTTGAAGGAAGACTCTTAGGCCTAGGTGGACCAAGATCTTCAATATATCTCTTGTAAGGGGTTTGAAATAATGAAATATTTTCAATTTTCAATTCAGTTTCAGATTTCCCAATGTTGTTATCCAAAGTGGATAACTCATTGTCCAGATTTTCCAGGTTTGAATTTAATAGATTTATTAAAGCAGAATCATTAATTTGTATCAACAGCTCTCCCTCAACATCATCAAAGTGCCCAGTAGTGTTGGTGTTAATAGAAACACCTTCAAATTCACTCAAAAATATCCTAAGTTTAGAAATAGAGGGCTCTCCTATAGAAGAAACTGAACAGTTTTCCATATCTAGGAAATCTTCCAGATTCAGTGTTTGAGAAGAATTTTTAAATTATGAGACATAAAAATCAGGATTTTTAGCTTCCAAATTTATTTCCTTAACAAAGGATTTTTTTTAGATTCTTCTAATCTTCTTGTTGAGTTTTCATCTTTTAAATACTCTACCATTGAACAGTTTTTAGAAAATTTTGGTCCTTTTAAATTTTTAAACACGTTAAACTCTTCTTGTTGTTCTCCAATTTTAAAGATAATTTGACCTTTAGACACATCAATTACAGCACCACATGTGGCCAAGAAGGTCCTACCCAAGATGAATGGAACCTCTTGATCACACTCTATATGTAAGACTAGAAATTCTGCATGTACAAAAAACTTCTCAACCCCAACTAGTACTGCATCTATCCTCCCCACAAAATGGGTGAAACATCAGTCATCCAAGTAAAGTATAACTATGGTGGGGTGAAGATTACCCAACCTCAACTATTGGAACAGTGAGTATGGGAGTAGATTAATACTAGAACCTAAGTCACATGGGCAGTTGAGCTAATTAGAATTTCTTAAGGTATGGGGGATGAAAAAATTACCTGGGTCTTTCAGTTTAGGTGTGATTTTCTTTTTGAGTACAGCACTACACGCTTCAAGGAGGCTGTATTTAGAAAATTCTTCAAGTTTCTTTTTATTTGAAACAATTTTATTAAGAGATTTAAAGTAATATGGGATTTGAATTAATGCTTGGATGAATGGAATGTTCACTTGAAGCTTGGTAAGAATCCCAAAGAATTGAAGAAGTTCATCCATGGTGTAACTTTGAGGTTTCAGTTTCTCAAGTGAAGGTATGGGTGGGGAAAAGTCTCTTAGGATAGTAGGAATATCCCTCACATATTCATAAAATTTTTCTTTTCCTTTATTATTTTTATTTTTAGATGAATTTTCAGCTTGAATTTTAGACGAAAAATTCAGATTTCGATCATTTTCAAGACTTTTCTATGAATTTCTAGATTATGAACAAAGCATATTTTTATTTCTAGATTTACACATTTTTTCATTTTGGGTATTTTAAAGTTATTTTTCAGAAATATATTGGGTATTAAGCCCAATCCTAGTGACAAAATCCATATATTTCTCTCTAGGGTTAAGTTTAGTTGTACTAGGAAATCATCCTTTATCCCTAGAAGTAAAGTCTCTAGCTATTTGGCCCAATTGAGTTTCCATATTCTATATTCTTGCATAATTTTTCATTTTATCTAAATCATATTGATTTTGATGTTTATTTAATTGAGTCATTAATCTTTCTTCTTGAGAAATCATTTTATTCAAAATTTGATCTAACTTAGAAGACATTTGGCCATCATTATTACCTTTAGAGTTTGAAGACTCACCCCTTTATTGATTTTGAAAGTTTTGTCTTGGTTGGTTTTGATAGTTAGGGGAAATATATTGTTTAATCAGGGCTTGATATTTCTAGGATAGATTGGGATGGTTCCTATAGCATTGGTTATAGTGTTTAGAGAAAGGGTCTTCTTTGGTAGTCATCCTAGGACCATAGTTGAAAAAATTAGAGTTTTCTTTTTGTGATGGCATGTCAAAATGAGGACAGAAATTTTCAGTATTCCCAAACATTCCACACTGGGCACATTGTTACCTTGGAGATTGGTTACTATTTTGATAGCCTAATTGATTAATAGTTTGTTTTGAATTTTGGTTAATTAAATATTAAAGTTGGTTGGTGATTTCAGCAAGTTGTACTTGAGTATCATTCCTTGAACCAGAGTTAACATTAACATTTCTATTGAATCTTTTTCTTCTTGAATTTTTATGTTGTGAATTTAAAGAAATATTATTAAAGACTTGTCTTAGTTCTTCATCAGTTTTATCATTATAGTTACCCCCAGCAGCTTGATCAACTAGGTTCTTACTAGAGGAGGATAACCCTTTATAGAAGGTATCCATGAGAAGGTGGGATGAGAGTTAATGATCGGTACACTGCCTAAGTAGGTTCTTGAATCTATCCCAAGCCTCATGAAAGGCTTCTCCACCCACTTGATAAAAACAAGTTATCTTTTTTCTCAGTTCTCCTTTTAATCTTTGGGTATAAAATTTCATTATGAATGAGTTGTACACCTGATCCCAATTTTCAAAAATGTTCTCATCTAGGCTCAAAAAGAGTACCTAGCATTCCAATTAAGGAAAAAGGGAAAGATTATCACTCTCAACTCATTTTTAGTAAGTCCTAGAAGAGGTCATTGTTGCACAGTATTATAGAAGTCTCTAATGAAGGCAAGCGATTACTCATTAGAGGGCCCATTAAAGACAGGTAGCAGTGAAATGCGGGACTATTTTAGCTCATAATTTCAGGATCTAGAATATAACCTAATGGAAGATGGATTACTTGAAACTTGAGGGAGTTGGAACTCCCTCATCATAAGCCTTTCATTTTCTAAGATTTCATGATGGTTTTGAAAGTTAATAGGTGCAGGAACTCTATTATCTAAATTTTCCATTTCAGATTTATTTTTCTTTTTAAGAGCAGTGAGGTGTTTATCTAATTCCAAGTTTAGGGGCTCTAATCTATTAGTAGTAGACCTAGTGTTCATGAATTATGTGATAAAAAGTTAAATTCATAACAAAAAATAGTAAACAATAGTACAAGAATAGTTGTAACAAAGAAGTATAGAAAAAAGTAAAAAAATAGGAACACACAACAAAAAAAATATATTTTCAATTACAATTTTTTTATTTTTATTTTTATTTTTTTGTGTTTTTTATGTGAATTTATTTTAAGATTTTTAGAAAAGTAATGGATCATGCCATCCCTAGCAACGACACAAAAAACCAATGCCCAACTATCATTGAAATTGGGTAAAAGTTTAAAATTTATGTTTCATACTAACTACAATCTAGTGGTAAGCAGGGTCGAACCCACAGGGAAGGTTCATGACCACAAATCATCTAAAAACTATTAAAAACACACCTCTATTTTCAGAAGTGGGGGAAACCTTATATTTTTTTATATTTTTAACTTTTTTACTTTTTTATATTTTTGTTTTGTTCTAACTATAACGAGATAGGGAGTATTATTAAAATATTAAGCAATAGAGACAGTGTAAAGACCCGTATCCTGACGTACATGGACATTACATTACTTTTGCGGAATACTTAGTACATAACAAAAACACACACACAAGGATCGTAATAGTTTAGTGTCTTTGGAAACTCGGAACGTAATCTTCTAAACTTGGTGAAAGATCTTCAATATCTCCCATAAAGATCTTCCCCCCTTTTTTTTACCTAAAACCTTTCTTTATATCCTGGGGAAAAGAAAACATAAAAGGGTGAGCTCAAATGCTCAGTAAGGGTAAACAAAAGAAATGTCAATCACATCGTATTCATAAGAACATAACATTTTAGAAATCATAACCTGCAAAAGAGAGCATAATTTCATAACATGGGATAAATCATGGTAGTGAAATGTAATCACAATAATCATAACTTAAAACATGAAACTTTGTGGCATTCACACATAATCATAGAGAATCATTTCTTGTTAGTCAAGACTCATTGCCAAGACTATCTTAGTGGACAAAGTCCCTTTCTGAATCGAGTAACCCTCGTTTCAGTCCTGTTTCACTGAACCGGTATAACCTACCATTCCAGCCATGTCTATCTCATGAGATATAAAATCTTTACCCAATGCATTGGAGGGAGATATAGGTCCCACCCATCTCATAATGAATCCTTTCTTATGTGTGCCACAAAATCATAAATCATACATCATTGCATAACCCATGTAATAAAAATGGGATTCTTAAACAACATGACATCATAAAACCATTCATATAAGATAAAGGAATTCATAAACATAATTCCATCACAACATAGTCAAATAAATGTAATAATAGGGATAAAAATAGAACCCTTTATTATCTTAGATGGAAAATAATTTTGATAAAACACTTGAACTCCATTCTTGAGGAAAATATCCTTTCTTCTTCAAAAACATTTTTCCTTTCATAACATGTCATACAACTTTAAAATAAAAGAAGTTGATTAAAAATAAACTTGAAAACTTGTAAAGGAAGCTTCTTGGAAATAATGTTTTAAAAATCCATTCAAGCCGTATAAGTTAAAAAAAACATTCTTCGTACTTTTGTCGGAAAAGTCAAAAAGTACCTCGTACGGAAAAACGACAAAAGATTCCTTTCATATTCTTTACTAAAAACTCACCTAAGGGTAAAATTGGATTTAAACTATTTCAAGTGGATGGAAACAATATTACATATTGTGGGAACATGGATGTGGATGATAAAATACACCCCAGTAAATACTTACGAATAAACAATCTCAGATAAAAATGAGATTGTGATATTTCCCTTACCTTAGGTCCGATTTGCTTTGTACGTGTCCGAAGCTCCTGTAAAATGGTTTAAATAATGTCATTGACTTATTAAAGAATCATATTCATTGTTATGATATCATATATGGTTCACTTATGACATTATATTACCCGTTCTTTTGTAAATTCCATGTTAAAGAAGCGTTTTGGGTAAAATCGTTTCTTTTATCGTAGGTGTTTTGACTTGTTGTTATTGACATTATTATTACTTATATCATGATTTAATTACTTCCAGAATATAAAATATGATTTATATATCATATATATTCAGTATATATATATATATATATAATAGATAGATAAATGAAATGAAAAACACCGTTCATGGAGACGGTAGTCCGTACGTACGCATGAACGCTGTTTTCCTTTCCTATTGTCTTGAATGGAAGTAAGTAGATGACATACATATATATATATACATAAATACAGTAGCTTTATAATGTCATATATTTCATTATTATTTCTTATATATACTTTATAATCATTCTTAAATGGTTAACATGGAGAATGAATCTCATCGCGTCGTGGAGACGGTAGTCCGTACGTACGCACGAGCGATGATATCATTTTCATAAATATTGAATTGAATCGGAGTGGATTATACAATATATCAGAATCAATATGATGTTGTAATAACTATGTATAGTTATTCTTTACACCATTATACACATCCATGTAAGGTGGTGGTGGAAAATAGATTACACCACGGCGTGGAGACGGTATTCCGTACGTACGCACGCGCAGTGATTTCTTTTTCCGTAGGATGGATAGATGGTGAAATAGGGTTGTTTCATACTTATAATAACATATCAGTATATGAGTGATACTGATGTTATTACTTCATAATGAAACAACCTAAGAAGAAGAAGTGGAAGAAGAAATAAAGATGAAAGAATTGGTAACGGTAATTACCTCTTCTTTGAAGCGCCTCTTTGAGACCTCCTCTTAGGGCACTAAAATTGGTCTTTGAGGAAGACCAGAACCTCTAGGATGTTTCTAGGGAAGTGGAGAAGAGATTTTGGCAGGGGTTGGCCGAGCTTGAGTGCTCAAATTGGTGTGAGGAGGAGGGGGGGGAGGTGTCCTTTTATAAGGGAGGAGAGGGGCACCTTAGGAATATCTCAAAATATTATTTTATATTAAAGTCAAAATCGGTTTATAATGGTTCAAAAGGGTCTTATTTCGAAGATAAAGTGGGGATGGGTCGAAATCCTATCAACCAATAGGATTTAGACAAGTTTAGGTTATTATTTTAACCTTATCTATTAGATTTAACTCTAAGTTAAATAATTTAACTTTTACCGTGTCTTTTTGTTTTCTTTCACTATATGGTTAATATACTTACTATAACATGCCAAACGAACCCCAAATTGTATATTATTAATAAATATATCCTTATCTAAGTCATTTGGCCTAACCTTAGATTTTTAGGAATAAAATAACAATTAATAATATAATATTTTATTTAAAAACTATTTTGTGTCAATTTTGACACTATTTGATATATGATTTTTGTGAAAGTCACAACAGAATTATATGTTCGAACCAAGTTGATTAAATCAACACTAATATATCATAGTAACCTAGAAAATTAGTTTAATTCATAAAAAGTCTCAAATTACATTTATTTGGGTGTTTATAACATCAATTATGTCAATATTTCATTAACAAGATAATTACTGCATCATCTTTGTGTCATAAATAAATTAAATTATTTGATGTCTAAAAATTACAAATAAAATACCATCATGTATTAAATCTTTTTATCTTTCTAATGAATATTTACAATCGAATTTATCTTATGTATAACCCCATATTAGAAATGATTTACTTATTAAACTTTGATTTTAACTATTTTAACCCTTCTTTAAATAAATTAATAATAAATGTCCTAATCTAATCCAAGTGGGCCTAAATGGTCATATTTTATTCCTAAGTTTGTTTTTGGTCGAATTACACTTGTCCAATAGAATTAGGACATGTGTTAGGGTAATATTAATATCATATTTACCCTTAGTTACCCTATTTACTATTAACCGCGGTAAAAAAAAGTAAAAAGTTACTATTCACCAAAAATTATTTTCATCTCATTGAACCACATTTTAGTCCTTGATATTAACCGTGTCTCTCGGATTTTCGAAATTCCATTCACAGAAGCGGTAAAATTAAGTTTTATGCAAAATTCAGTTTTTTAACCTACCACTTAGTGGTTTCACTATTCATCAAAAATTGAAAGTTTTCAGAAAAATGCCAAAATTTCATCCCAAGCTATATTTCATATTCCGAATTCAAAAATGAAGTCTATTTTACCAAATTCATAACATAAAAGTTGCATTAATTAATTTTATAATTAAATCCCGCTGTTAAAACAAATAGCGTGTTTTTAAGAAACAATATCTATCAAAAGATTGACACTTGTTTATGTCTAGTTTAAATGTGAAATTACATCCAATGACCAAAATTGTATTAAATTGTAAAAATATATTCTAAATATACTTTAAAACCACTCAAATTAATGATTTATCACTATTAATTATTTCGATTAAAAAAGTTGTTTTTAATTATAATTTAGTAATTTTCACTATTCATCAGAATATGAAAATTATCCGAAAAGTACCAAAATTTCACCTTAGGCTAAATTCGATACTCCGAATCCAAAAATGAAGTCCATTTTGAGAGTTAAAATTTCTAAAATTTAAAAAGTGGTTATTACTATTCATAACGGCTAGTTTTAATAATATTTTAATAGCATATCATTGTTTCGTGAAACTCAGTATTACGTACCACACACGCTATCGAGGAAGGTTGCGATTGCGTGTAATGCAAGGCAAGTCAAGGATGCGTGTTGTGCAAGCTCCTTTTGGTGTAGCGTACAACACAAGACATTAATAAAATTAAAAAGAATATTTTTTATAAAATCTTGGGCTGTTACATTCTACCCCCCTTAAAATGAATTTCGCCCTCGAAATTCGTCGGGGTTATAAATGGTTTACTATTCGAAAGTTTCTTTAATAGAAACCCACATCGTAAAAAGGAATATCAAAACTAATCTTTAAAAACAAAAGTATGAAACGTAACGGTTACCCAAATAAACAAATCATTGGGTTTCCACATAGGTGAAAATATGGATATGGAAGAGAAATCTAACCATCATGTTCTGATGGAGAGTGGTAGAGAACATGGCTATGGAAAATCCAATAATCACAAATCCATAAATTTGTGACGATATAAGGTACCATTCGATTCATCAGGTATAAGATCACTAGGACAACATTTTTGGTTTTCAAGATCATTTCCCTAAAGTTGAGAATTGGAATAAATACTTTCTTTATTTTGGTACAATCTCACTATTGTTCGTGCCTAAAACAATTTCCACTTCATCTCTTAAATAAATGAAGTTGAATTTGTTATTCGTGAAGTGTTAGCAGATCATGTGATAGAATGACGGGTCATTCCATCTGTCTCAAACAAAAGGTTAGCAAAAATTATATACATAAGTCGATCTATAGTGAGATTAATCATATATAGTTCCTAAAATGGACTTATACTTCATATATCATACTGCTTAATATAATAAAACTAGTTTCTACTAAACAGGGACTTCCTGTAGGCTAGTGGTAGGCGATAAAGGCCAGTCGCACTTCCGTTGTGGGTTCGATTCCTAGAGCCTTGTCCGAAGCGATGGGCTGTCGCCCGTCCTGCAGGTTGTCCTTTTTCTAAAACTATATAACATCCCATCAATAATATCAAAAAAAAACAAACAATACTAACTTATGTCCAACATAATCCATTCCAATCTTTAGGCTTATCCATAATACTGCAGTCGACTCTCATAATATAGTGAAAACGATTACCAGAGATTTAACACCATCGTCGATCCCCATATATCATAAGATATGTTTTGTTGGTCACATTCCAAACATTCAAAGTCCTTAATCGTGTATTCTCTTGAATACCTTAGTGAAAACATGAATGCAGTTAAAATTTAACACTTTTCACATACAAAAATCCTCAAAATTCTATATACTCAAACTTAGTCCTTATATCAATCATGAGCTCATGAATACTGTTAAACATTTCATTTTCTCGTTTTCCCTTCATTATGCGCATAATATCTCAATCACTTTGAATACCACATTAGACCAATACATAAATATTCCAATATTCCATGATACAACATTATTTTGGAATCCCATTATATAAAAACTTAATCATTCCACCACATCGTTGTCATATTCAACATTTCCAATAGTGATCGCATGTGACTTCCCTTTGTCCTTTGCCTTAAGCGGTTGCTCATGTCGATCATCACTAACCCTTGGATTAGGGCATTTATTGGCATAATGTCCCATCTCCTTGCACTTGAAACATTTAAGTGTTGGTTGTGCGTTCTCTGCAGTGTTTGCTTTATTCACTTCATTAGAATCCCTTTTTCCATTACTTCGACACTCAGCTGCTCGATGACCTTCTTTTCCACACTTAAAACATTTTATAGTCCCTTTAAGACAATCTCCACCATGCTTCTTTCCACACTTTGTGCATAAGGAAACATTCATCTTCTTTTCACCATTATTCTGAGATTTCTCCTTGAACTCCATCTTTCGTTTCTTGTCAAAACCATGAGATGGATATGTAACACCAACTTTCATTTCTACCTTGATAGCACAACGCACAATTTCTTCATAGCTACTGAAGTCTCTTATAGCTAATGCCCTTCGAAGACTTGGTTTTAAGCCACTGAAAAATCGATCAACTTTACTTTCAGGTTGGATGATAATGCCAGATGCATACCTTGCAAGTCTTATAAAATTCGCTTCGTATATACCAACAGATTCCTCATCCTTCTGCTTCAGCTCAAGAAACTCCTTTTCCATCTTCGTTCGAAGAATACGAGGGATGTACTTACTGAAAAACAAGTTCTTGAACTCGTCCCATTCCATGGAATCAATTTCATCTCTTTGTCTCGTATTCTTGATAAGATTCCACCATTGATCAGCTTCACCTTCCAAACGATATACTGCTAAGATGACTTTATCATGTTCAGAACATTGAAGAACTGAAAATATCTTTTCAGTAGTACTAATCCATTGTTCAGCAACTAATGGATCAGTAGACCCACTGAAAGAAGGCGGACGCTGCCTCATGAAGGATTCAACAGAATGTTGCTCCTTCCTTTGCTCGTTTGGAAGTCCTGCATGATTCATAGCTTGAGAAAGTTGTGTGAGCATGGCTACAAGATTTTGCATTCCAGCTCCCATATCGTTTGGTTGCTCAGGGGGACAATCATTTCATTGTCCATTGCATTGATCAACACGGTTCCTTCGGGTTCCAGCCATCGTCTAAAACCCCAAAAGAATAGTGTGAGAGGCAAAAATCATGCTAGGGAAAACAACATAATAAAGGGGTATTACCCTCAATATCTAACGTCTTAGGTTAAATTCTAAGATCGTTAGAGCAATTCTAGGACTATAACCTATACGTATACTTAACCTTAGAGACATCCCTAGACATACCTTAGAAATATCTCTAGGGATCTCACTAACGTTTTCACATCCTAGTTTCCAAAGGTTGACTAAACCTTTCCTCTGATACCAACTGTAGAGACCCGTATCCTGACGTACATGGACATTACATTACTTTTGCGGAATACTTAGTACATAAAAAAAACACACACACAAGGATCGTAATAGTTTAGTGTCTTTGGAAACTCGGAACGTAATCTTCTAAACTTGGTGAAAGATCTTCAATATCTCCCATAAAGATATTCCCCCCTTTTTTTTTTACCTAAAACCTTTCTTTATATCCTGGGGAAAAGAAAACATAAAAGGGTGATTTCAAATTCTCAGTAAGGGTAAACAAAAGAAATGTCAATCACATCGTATTCATAAGAACATAACATTTTGGAAATCATAACCTGCAAAAGAGAGCATAATTTCATAACATGGGATAAATCATGGTAGTGAAATGTAATCACAATAATCATAACTTAAAACATGAAACTTTGTGGCATTCACACATAATCATAGAGAATCATTTCTTGTTAGTCAAGACTCATTGCCAAGACTATCTTAGTGGACAAAGTCCCTTTCTGAATCGAGTAACCCTCGTTTCAGTCCTGTTTCACTGAACCGGTATAACCTACCATTCCAGCCATGTCTATCTCTTGAGATATAAAATCTTTACCCAATGCATTGGAGGGAGATATAGGTCCCACCCATCTCATAATGAATCCTTTCTTATGTGTGCCACAAAATCATAAATCATACATCATTGCATAACCCATGTAATAAAAATGGGATTCTTAAACAACATGACATCATAAAACCATTCATATAAGATAAAGGAATTCATAAACATAATTCCATCACAACATAGTCAAATCAATGTAATAATAGGGATAAAAACAGAACCCTTTATTATCTTAGATGGAAAATAATTTTGATAAAACACTTGAACTCCATTCTTGAGGAAAATATCCTTTCTTCTTCAAAAACATTTTTCCTTTCATAACATGTCATACAACTTTAAAATAAAAGAAGTTGATTAAAAATAAACTTGAAAACTTGTAAAGTAAGATTCTTGGAAATAATGTTTTAAAAATCCATTCAAGCCGTATAAGTTAAAAAAAACATTCTTCGTACTTTTGTCGGAAAAGTCAAAAAGTACCTCGTACGGAAAAACGACAAAAGATTCCTTTCATATTCTTTACTAAAAACTCACCTAAGGGTAAAATTGGATTTAAACTATTTCAAGTGGATGGAAACAATATTACATATTGTGGGAACATGGATGTGGATGATAAAATACACCCCAGTAAATACTTACGAATAAACAATCTCGGATAAAAATGAGATTGTGATATTTCCCTTACCTTAGGTCCGATTTGCTTTGTACGTGTCCGAAGCTCCTGTATAATGGTTTAAATAATGTCATTGACTTATTAAAGAATCATATTCATTGTTATGATATCATATATGGTTCACTTATGACATTATATTACCCGTTCTTTTGTAAATTCCATGTTAAAGAAACGTTTTGGGTAAAATCGTTTCTTTTATCGTAGGTGTTTTGACTTGTTGTTATTGACATTATTATTACTTATATCATGATTTAATTACTTCCAGAATATAAAATATTATTTATATATCATATATATTCAGTATATATATATATATAATAGATAGATAAATGAAATGAAAAACACCGTTCATGGAGACGGTAGTCCGTACGTACGCATGAACGTTGTTTTCCTTTCCTATTGTCTTGAATGGAAGTAAGTAGATGACATACATATATATATATATACATAAATCCAGTAGCTTTATAATGTCATATATTTCATTATTATTTCTTATATATACTTTATAATCATGCTTAAATGGTTAACATGGAGAATGAATCTCATCGCGTCGTGGAGACGGTAGTCCGTACGTACGCACGAGCGATGATATCATTTTCATAAATATTGAATTGAATCGGAGTGGATTATACAATATATCAGAATCAATATGATGTTTTAATAACTATGTATAGTTATTCTTTACACCATTATACACATCCATGTAAGGTGGTGGTGGAAAATAGATTACACCACGGCGTGGAGACGGTATTCCGTACGTACGCACGCGCAGTGATTTCTTTTTCCGTAGGATGGATAGATGGTGAAATAGGGTTGTTTCATACTTATAATAACATATCAGTATATGAGTGATACTGATGTTATTACTTCATAATGAAACAACCTAAGAAGAAGAAGTGGAAGAAGAAATAAAGATGAAAGAATTGGTAACGGTAATTACCTCTTCTTTGAAGCGCCTCTTTGAGACCTCCTCTTAGGGCACTAAAATTGGTCTTTGAGGAAGACCAGAACCTCTAGGATGTTTCTAGGGAAGTGGAGAAGATATTTTGGCAGGGGTTGGCCGAGCTTGAGTGCTCAAATTGGTGTGAGGAGGAGGGGGAGGAGGTGTCCTTTTATAAGGGAGGAGAGGGGCACCTTAGGAATATCTCAAAATATTATTTTATATTAAAGTCAAAATCGGTTTATAATGGTTCCAAAGGGTCTTATTTCGAAGATAAAGTGGGGATGGGTCGAAATCCTATCAACCAATAGGATTTAGACAAGTTTAGGTTATTATTTTAACCTTATCAATTAGATTTAACTCTAAGTTAAATAATTTAACTTTTACCGTGTCTTTTTGTTTTCTTTCACTATATGGTTAATATACTTACTATAACATGCCAAACGAACCCCAAATTGTATATTATTAATAAATATATCCTTATCTAAGTCATTTGGCCGAACCTTAGATTTTTAGGAATAAAATAACAATTAATAATATAATATTTGATTTAAAAACTATTTTGTGTCAATTTTGACACTATTTGATATATGATTTTTGTGAAAGTCACAACAGAATTATATGTTCGAACCAAGTTGATTAAATCAACACTAATATATCATAGTAACCTAGAAAATTAGTTTAATTCATAAAAAGTCTCAAATTACATTTATTTGGGTGTTTATAACATCAATTATGTCAATATTTCATTAACAAGATAATTACTGCATCATCTTTGTGTCATAAATAAATTAAATTATTTGATGTCTAAAAATTACAAATAAAATACCATCATGTATTAAATATTTTTAGCTTTCTAATGAATATTTACAATCGAATTTATCTTATGTATAACCCCATATTAGAAATGATTTACTTATTAAACTTTGATTTTAACTATTTTAACCCTTCTTTAAATAAATTAATAATAAATGTCCTAATCTAATCCAAGTGGGCCTAAATGGTCATATTTTATTCCTAAGTTTGTTTTTGGTCGAATTACACTTGTCCAATAGAATTAGGACATGTGTTAGGGTAATATTAATATCATATTTACCCTTAGTTACCCTATTTACTATTAATCACGGTAAAAAAAAGTAAAAAGTTACTATTCACCAAAAATTATTTTCATCTCATTGAACCACATTTTAGTCCTTGATATTAACCATGTCTCTCGGATTTTTGAAATTCCATTCACAGAAGCGGTAAAATTAAGTTTTATGCAAAATTCAGTTTTTTAACCTACCACTTAGTGGTTTCACTATTCATCAAAAATTGAAAGTTTTCAGAAAAATGCCAAAATTTCATCCCAAGCTATATTTCATATTCCGAATTCAAAAATGAAGTCTATTTTACCAAATTCATAACATAAAAGTTTCATTAATTAATTTTATAATTAAATCCCGCTGTTAAAACAAATAGCGTGTTTTTAAGAAACAATATCTATCAAAAGATTGACACTTGTTTATGTCTAGTTTAAATGTGAAATTACATCCAATGACCAACATTGTATTAAATTGTAAAAATATATTCTAAATATACTTTAAAACCACTCAAATTAATGATTTATCACTATTAATTATTTCGATTAAAAAAGTTGTTTTTAATTATAATTTAGTAATTTTCACTATTCATCAGAATATGAAAGTTATCCGAAAAGTACCAAAATTTCACCTTAGGCTAAATTCGATACTCCGAATCCAAAAATGAAGTCCATTTTGAGAGTTAAAATTTCTAAAATTTAAAAAGTGGTTATTACTATTCATAACGGCTAGTTTTAATAATATTTTAATAGCATATCATTGTTTCGTGAAACTCAGTATTACGTACCACACACGCTATCGAGGAAGGTTGCGATTGCGTGTAATGCAAGGCAAGTCAAGGATGCGTGTTGTGCAAGCTCCTTTTGGTGTAGCGTACAACACAAGACATTAATAAAATTAAAAAGAATATTTTTTATAAAATCTTGGGCTGTTACATTCTACCCCCCTTAAAATGAATTTCGCCCTCGAAATTCGTCGGGGTTATAAATGGTTTACTATTCGAAAGTTTCTTTAATAGAAACCCACATCGTAAAAAGGAATATCAAAACTAATCTTTAAAAACAAAAGTATGAAACGTAACGGTTACCCAAATAAACAAATCATTGGGTTTCCACATAGGTGAAAATATGGATATGGAAGAGAAATCTAACCATCATGTTCTGATGGAGAGTGGTAGAGAACATGGCTATGGAAAAGCCAATAATCACAAATCCATAAATTTGTGACGATATAAGGTACCATTCGATTCATCAGGTATAAGATCACTAGGACAACATTTTTGGTTTTCAAGATCATTTCCCTAAAGTTAAGAATTGGAATAAATACTTTCTTTATTTTGGTACAATCTCACTATTGTTCGTGCCTAGAACAATTTCCACTTCATCTCTTAAATAAATGAAGTTGAATTTGTTATTCGTGAAGTGTTAGCAGATCATGTGATAGAATGACGGGTCATTCCATCTGTCTCAAACAAAAGGTTAGCAAAAATTATATACATAAGTCGATCTATAGTGAGATTAATCATATATAGTTCCTAAAATGGACTTATACTTCATATATCATACTGCTTAATATAATAAAACTAGTTTCTACTAAACAGGGACTTCCTGTAGGCTAGTGGTAGGCGATAAAGGCCAGTCGCACTTCGGTTGTGGGTTCGATTCCTACAGCCTTGTCCGAAGCGATGGGCTGTCGCCCGTCCTGCAGGTTGTCCTTTTTCTAAAACTATATAACATCCCATCAATAATATCAAAAAAAAAAAAACAATACTAACTTATGTCCAACATAATCCATTCCAATCTTTAGGCTTATCCATAATACTGCAGTCGACTCTCATAATATAGTGAAAACGATTACCAGAGATTTAACACCATCGTCGATCCCCATATATCATAAGATATGTTTTGTTGGTCACATTCCAAACATTCAAAGTCCTTAATCGTGTATTCTCTTGAATACCTTAGTGAAAACATGAATGCAGTTAAAAGTTAACACTTTTCACATACAAAAATCCTCAAAATTCTATATACTCAAACTTAGTCCTTATATCAATCATGAGCTCATGAATACTGTTAAACATTTCATTTTCTCGTTTTCCCTTCATTATGCGCATAATATCTCAATCACTTTGAATACCACATTAGACCAATACATAAATATTCCAATATTCCATGATACAACATTATTTTGGAATCCCATTATATAAAAACTTAATCATTCCACCACATCGTTGTCATATTCAATATTTCCAATAGTGATTGCATGTGACTTCCCTTTGTCCTTTGCCTTAAGCGGTTGCTCATGTCGATCATCACTAACCCTTGGATTAGGGCATTTATTGGCATAATGTCCCATCTCCTTGCACTTGAAACATTGAAGTGTTGGTTGTGCGTTCTCTGCAGTGTTTGCTTTATTCACTTCATTAGAATCCCTTTTTCCATTACTTCGACACTCAGCTGCTCGATGACCTTCTTTTCCACACTTAAAACATTTTATAGTCCCTTTAAGACAATCTCCACCATGCTTCTTTCCACACTTTGTGCATAAGGAAACATTCATCTTCTTTTCACCATTATTCTGAGATTTCTCCTTGAACTCCATCTTTCGTTTCTTGTCAAAACCATGAGATGGATATGTAACACCAACTTCCATTTCTACCTTGATAGCACAACGCACAATTTCTTCATAGCTACTGAAGTCTCTTATAGCTAATGCCCTTCGAAGACTTGGTTTTAAGCCACTGAAAAATCGATCAACTTTACTTTCAGGTTGGATGATAATGCCAGATGCATACCTTACAAGTCTTGTAAAATTCGCTTCGTATATACCAATAGATTCCTCATCCTTCTGCTTCAGCTCAAGAAACTCCTTTTCCATCTTCGTTCGAAGAATACGAGGGAAGTACTTACTGAAAAACAAGTTCTTGAACTCGTCCCATTCCATGGAATCAATTTCATCTCTTTGTCTCGTATTCTTGATAAGATTCCACCATTGATCAGCTTCACCTTCCAAACGATATACTGCTAAGATGACTTTATCATGTTCAGAACATTGAAGAACTGAAAATATCTTTTCAGTAGTACTAATCCATTGTTCAGCAACTAATGGATCAGTAGACCCACTGAAAGAAGGCGGACGCTGCCTCATGAAGGATTCAACAGAATGTTGCTCCTTCCTTTGCTCGTTTGGAAGTCCTGCATGATTCATAGCTTGAGAAAGTTGTGTGAGCATGGCTACAAGATTTTGCATTCCAGCTCCCATATCGTTTGGTTGCTCAGGGGGACAATCATTGCATTGTCCATTGCATTGATCAACATGGTTCCTTCGGGTTCCAGCCATCGTCTAAAACCCCAAAAGAATAGTGTGAGAGGCAAAAATCATGCTAGGGAAAACAACATAATAAAGGGGTAGTACCCTCAATATCTAACGTCTTAGGTTAAATTCTAAGATCGTTAGAGCAATTCTAGGACTATAACCTATACGTATACTTAACCTTAGAGACATCCCTAGACATACCTTAGAAATATCTCTAGGGATCTCACTAACGTTTTCGCATCCTAGTTTCCAAAGGTTGACTAAACCTTTCCTCTGATACCAACTGTAGAGACCCGTATCCTGACCTACATGTACATTACATTACTTTTGCGGAATACTTAGTACATAACAAAAACACACACACAAGGATCGTAATAGTTTAGTGTCTTTGGAAACTCGGAACGTAATCTTCTAAACTTGGTGAAAGATCTTCAATATCTCCCATAAAGATCTTCCCCCCCTTTTTTTTTACCTAAAACCTTTCTTTATATCCTGGGGAAAAGAAAACATAAAAGGGTGAGCTCAAATGCTCAGTAACGGTAAACAAAAGAAATGTCAATCACATCGTATTCATAAGAACATAACATTTTGGAAATCATAACCTGCAAAAGAGAGCATAATTTCATAACATGGGATAAATCATGGTAGTGAAATGTAATCACAATAATCATAACTTAAAACATGAAACTTTGTGGCATTCACACATAATCATAGAGAATCATTTCTTGTTAGTCAAGACTCATTTCCAAGACTATCTTAGTGGACAAAGTCCCTTTCTGAATCGAGTAACCCTCGTTTCAGTCCTGTTTCACTGAACCGGTATAACCTACCATTCCGGCCATGTCTATCTCATGAGATATAAAATCTTTACCCAATGCATTGGAGGGAGATATAGGTCCCACCCATCTCATAATGAATCCTTTCTTATGTGTGCCACAAAATCATAAATCATACATCATTGCATAACCCATGTAATAAAAATGGGATTCTTAAACAACATGACATCATAAAACCATTCATATAAGATAAAGGAATTCATAAACATAATTCCATCACAACATAGTCAAATCAATGTAATAATAGGGATAAAAACAGAACCCTTTATTATCTTAGATGGAAAATAATTTTGATAAAACACTTGAACTCCATTCTTGAGGAAAATATCCTTTCTTCTTCAAAAACATTTTTCCTTTCATAACATGTCATACAACTTTAAAATAAAAGAAGTTGATTAAAAATAAACTTGAAAACTTGTAAAGGAAGCTTCTTGGAAATAATGTTTTAAAAATCCATTCAAGCCGTATAAGTTAAAAAAAACATTCTTCGTACTTTTTTCGGAAAAGTCAAAAAGTACCTCGTACGGAAAAACGACAAAAGATTCCTTTCATATTCTTTACTAAAAACTCACCTAAGGGTAAAATTGGATTTAAACTATTTCAAGTGGATGGAAACAATATTACATATTGTGGGAACATGGATGTGGATGATAAAATACACCCCAGTAAATACTTACGAATAAACAATCTCGGATAAAAATGAGATTGTGATATTTCCCTTACCTTAGGTCCGATTTGCTTTGTACGTGTCCGAATCTCCTGTATAATGGTTTAAATAATGTCATTGACTTATTAAAGAATCATATTCATTGTTATGATATCATATATGGTTCACTTATGACATTATATTACCCATTTTTTTGTAAATTCCATGTTAAAGAAGCGTTTTGGGTAAAATCGTTTCTTTTATCGTAGGTGTTTTGACTTGTTGTTATTGACATTATTATTACTTATATCATGATTTAATTACTTCCAGAATATAAAATATGATTTATATATCATATATATTCAGTATATATATATATATAATAGATACATAAAT
This sequence comes from Viscum album, assembly GCA_963277665.1. Lineage (NCBI taxonomy): Eukaryota > Viridiplantae > Streptophyta > Magnoliopsida > Santalales > Viscaceae > Viscum > Viscum album. The sequence goes on along the minus strand of OY728128.1, from coordinate 1,739,284,562 downwards.
GAAATGAAAAACACCGTTCATGGAGACGGTAGTCCGTACGTACGCATGAACGCTGTTTTCCTTTCCTATTGTCTTGAATGGAAGTAAGTAGATGACATACATATATATATATACATAAATCCAGTAGCTTTATAATGTCATATATTTCATTATTATTTCTTATATATACTTTATAATCATTCTTAAATGGTTAACATGGAGAATGAATCTCATCGCGTCGTGGAGACGGTAGTCCGTACGTATCATTTTCATAAATATTGAATTGAATCGGAGTGGATTATACAATATATCAGAATCAATATGATGTTGTAATAACTATTTATAGTTATTCTTTACACCATTATACACATCCATGTAAGGTGGTGGTGGAAAATAGATTACACCACGGCGTGGAGACGGTATTCCGTACGTACGCACGCGCAGTGATTTCTTTTTCCGTAGGATGGATAGATGGTGAAATAGGGTTGTTTCATACTTATAATAACATATCAGTATATGAGTGACACTGATGTTATTACTTCATAATGAAACAACCTAAGAAGAAGAAGTGGAAGAAGAAATAAAGATGAAAGAATTGGTAACGGTAATTACCTCTTCTTTGAAGCGCCTCTTTGAGACCTCCTCTTAGGGCACTAAAATTGGTCTTTGAGGAAGACCAGAACCTCTAGGATGTTTCTAGGGAAGTGGATAAGAGATTTTGGTAGGGGTTGGCCGAGCTTGAGTGCTCAAATTGGTGTGAGGAGGAGGGGGGGAGGTGTCCTTTTATAAGGGAGGAGAGGGGCACCTTAGGAATATCTCAAAATATTATTTTATATTAAAGTCAAAATCGGTTTATAATGGTTCCAAAGGGTATTATTTAGAAGATAAAGTGGGGATGGGTCGAAATCCTATCAACCAATAGGATTTAGACAAGTTTAGGTCATTATTTTAACCTTATCAATTAGATTTAACTCTAAGTTAAATAATTTAACTTTTACCGTGTCTTTTTGTTTTCTTTCACTATATGGTTAATATACTTACTATAACATGCCAAACGAACCCCAAATTGTATATTATTAACAAATATATCCTTATCTAAGTCATTTGGCCGAACCTTAGATTTTTAGGAATAAAATAACAATTAATAATATAATATTTGATTTAACAACTATTTTGTGTCAATTTTGACACTATTTGATATATGATTTTTGTGAAAGTCACAACAGAATTATATGTTCGAACCAAGTTGATTAAATCAACACTAATATATCATATTAACCTAGAAAATTAGTTTAATTCATAAAAAGTCTCAAATTACATTTATTTGGGTGTTTATAACATCAATTATGTCAATATTTCATTAACAAGATAATTACCGCATCATCTTTGTGTCATAAATAAATTAAATTATTTGATGTCTAAAAATTACAAATAAAATACCATCATGTAGTAAATCTTTTTAGCTTTCTAATGAATATTTACAATCGAATTTATCTTATGTATAACCCCATATTAGAAATGATTTACTTATTAAACTTTGATTTTAACTATTTTAACCCTTCTTTAAATAAATTAATAATAAATGTCCTAATCTAATCCAAGTGGGCCTAAATGGTCATATTTTATTCCTAAGTTTGTTTTTGGTCGAATTACACTTGTCCAATAGAATTAGGACATGTGTTAGGGTAATATTAATATCATATTTACCCTTAGTTACCCTATTTACTATTAACCGCGGTAAAAAAAAGTAAAAAGTTACTATTCACCAAAAATTATTTTCATCTCATTGAACCACATTTTAGTCCTTGATATTAACCGTGTCTCTCGGATTTTCGAAATTCCATTCACAGAAGCGGTAAAATTAAGTTTTATGCAAAATTCAGTTTTTTAACCTACCACTTAGTGGTTTCACTATTCATCAAAAATTGAAAGTTTTCAGAAAAATGCCAAAATTTCATCCCAAGCTATATTTCATATTCCGAATTCAAAAATGAAGTCTATTTTACCAAATTCATAACATAAAAGTTGCATTAATTAATTTTATAATTAAATCCCGCTGTTAAAACAAATAGCGTGTTTTTAAGAAACAATATCTATCAAAAGATTGACACTTGTTTATGTCTAGTTTAAATGTGAAATTACATCCAATGACCAACATTGTATTAAATTGTAAAAATATATTCTAAATATACTTTAAAACCACTTAAAATTAATGATTTATCACTATTAATTATTTCGATTAAAAAAGTTGTTTTTAATTATAATTTAGTAATTTTCACTATTCATCAGAATATGAAAGTTATCCGAAAAGTACCAAAATTTCACCTTAGGCTAAATTCGATACTCCGAATCCAAAAATGAAGTCCATTTTGAGAGTTAAAATTTCTAAAATTTAAAAATTGGTTATTACTATTCATAACAGCTAGTTTTAATAATATTTTAATAGCATATCATTGTTTCGTGAAACTCAGTATTACGTACCACACACGCTATCGAGGAAGGTTGCGATTGCGTGTAATGCAAGGCAAGTCAAGGATGCATGTTGTGCAAGCTCCTTTTGGTGTAGCGTACAACACAAGACATTAATAAAATTAAAAAGAATATTTTTTATAAAATCTTGGGCTGTTACAGACAGTGATGCATATGAACAATCAGAATGAAATTCATGGGGAAAAACTATATTCTACTAGTTTAAAATATTTCCTTTTCACAAGAATGATTACAAACATAACCACTAAAAATACTAACTTATTTCCATCGCTAGGAGATAAGTCACTCGGATTGATCAACCTCGGAATTTTCCACTTCAAGAAAGGATCAACTGCAGGATTTAGATTTTAAAAACACAACAGAACAAACACTCTATTAGTTCTGACGGTTTCATTTTGAACTAAAGGCTTTAGAAAATGTATCAATTGTCATTCTCACCGAATGATCGTGGAATTGAAAATTGAATGCTATTTGCACAATGTAGTTAAATGAACATAGAATTGATTTCACCAATCAATTCTAAATGCATTAAAATAAAAAGTGAAAAGGCAGAATAAAAATAACTAGTAGATCTATAAATTTTCCCTAAACTAAAGAGTCTAGCATAAAATAATATTGATTACTAATATGAAAGTCATTTTATTACAATACAAAAAAGAAAAAATAAAGAAAACAGAGGAAGATGTAACTCCCCTATGAACTTCCCAAGTGATACACTACTCCTTTGATCTCTAGAAAGAGGTTCTCTTGCATTTAATCCAAGGTTTTTCCCTACTTTTTCATGAGAATGTGAATGAGGTTTGATGTCTCTCATAATTCCTATTGGTGCTCTATTTTAATACCTCCTTCATGCACCACATGTCACCCCATATCTTCCCTCGACTTCAAGTGTTCTTTATTGTTGTGCCGCACACATGCACTTTTTAGTGAATCACACATCACTTTAGTTTTTCCCTTGTAACTAACTCCAAGTGTGTTAGTTGAATGCACCTGGATGTGTTTTAGGCTTTTGCTACAACCTGTGTATGAAATAGAGTATAAGTAAAAGTTAAAACATTATTAATAGAAACTTAATGAATTAGATATATTGTTAAATTATTATAAGTTATTTATTATTAATTTAGCTTTTTTATATTTATAACTTTTATAAAAAATATTATAATTAATAATATTATTTTAATATTAAAAGTTTATTATGTTATTAATTTAATCATTTAAATTATTTTATAATAATATTAATGTTTATTTTAATTAATTTTATAAGTTTATTATTATTATTATTATTATTAATGTATTTATCTTAAACTTAATAAGATTAGTTATTTTAATTTTATAAATTATTATTAAAATTTTAGTTTTATATGTTTAAATTTAATTTACTTATTTTAATAATTTATTTTATTATTATTATTTATTTGTTATTTTTATTTTATCTTTATTTAATTTTATTTAATTTTTTAATCCCCCCCCATTATCTTTGAAGCGATGCGAAGGGGGTTACTATTCTTCTTCCCCAAAGAAGCCTCGTGATGGTCTTCTTCAGTTGCTCAGCTCGTGACGAAGACGGCTGGCTCCGGAGGCATTGGCGACATTCTTCTCCAGTTAGGTGTGGAGAACAGCAGTGGTGGGTCTTCTATCCAATAGCGCGCCTCATCAAAGGTTGCAGTCATAGTGCACTCTAACTCTTCATCGGATCAGCGGCACATCTCTGGATCAGCCTGGATGCAGCGCGACGGTGTGGGCAAAAGTTACACCCTCTATCGTAGCGATTCAAGTGATGTGGTAATTCAAACCTGGCTCGGTTTGGTGGCCCTCTTCTCAATGTCTCACATCACGGTTCTTCAACAGGATTTTTTTTATAAGTTTTTAAAAATATTTTTTTTTTTAAACATGCTGGGTAAAAAGTTTTTTTAAAAATATGCCACAAAGTCGGCATCTTAGATGCCTCCTTTCCCCTAAAAGGAAAAAAAATATATTTTTCTTAAAAAAAATTATTTTTATTTCCTGTTTTGTTTTGTTTATATATATATATATAAACAAAACAAAAAAATAAATTTTTCAGCATAATTTATCTTTTATTTAAAATTCAGCAGTACTGTCATTACAACAGTCTGTATTCTGATAGAAGCTCTCACCCAGAGCTCTCTTTTATAAGATAGCTTACCCTGGAAATCATTCTGTATTTCCTGTGTGGGATTTTGGTTCTCCCTTTCCTGCGCAGAACATTCTGCATTTCCGATGTGGGATTCTGTTTCAAGTACGTGACTTTGAAATACTATAAAATACAAACTATAAGCCCAATATAAATGAAACTTAAAACATGGATTAAAAATATAAAAAATAGTTTAAAACAAAAATAATTTCATAAAAGATGATAAAAAATAATTTATAAGCTTTCAAAACCACCTACTTGAAACTTAATAAAGTTTCAAGTACGTGACTTTGGAAGCTTATAAAATATAAACTACAAGACCAATATAAATGAAACTTAATACATGGATTAAACATATAAAAAATAGTTGAAAATAAAAATAATTTCATAAAAAATGTTGATGGAAAATAATTTATAATTTCTCAAATATACCTACATGAAACTTAAAAATGTTTCAAGCACGTGACTTTAAAAGCCTATAAAATATAAACTATAAGACCGATATAAATGAAACTTAAAATATAGATTAAACATATAACAAATGGTTGAAAATAAAAATAATTTCATAAAAATATTCATGAAGAATAATTTATAAGCTTTCAAAACCACCTACTTGAAACTTAAAAATGATTCAAGTATGTGGCTTTGAAAGACAATAAAATATAAACTATAAGACCAATATAATTAAAAGTTAAAACATGGATTAAACATATAATAAATTTATAAATTATTAAATTAATATTATTAATAATTAATTAGTTAATAATTAATTAGTTAATTAAAAATTATTAATAATTAATTATATAATAATTAACCAATTAATTAGTAATATAATTATTCAGTATATAATAGTTAATTAGTTAATTAGTAATATAATTATAAATTATAGTTATTCATTATAATTAGTAATTAGTAATTATTCAAAATTATTATATAATAATTAATTATTTAATTAGTAATATAATTATTAATTATATAATATTTAATTAGTTAATTAATAATTTAATTATAAATTAAAATTATTCATTAAAATTATTCATTATAATTACTAATTATAATTATTCATTATAATTACTAATTATAATTATTTATTATAATTACTAATTATAATTATTAATTATTAATTATTAATTATTAATTAATTATATAATTATTAATTATATAACTATTAATTGTATAATAATTAGTTAGTTAATTATTAATTATTAATAATTAACTATATAATAAATAATTTGTTAATTAGTAATATAATTAGTAAATTAGTAATATAATTATTAATTATTTAATTAATTAGTTACTTAGAAATATAATTATTAATTATATAATAATTAATTAGTTAATTAGTAACATAATTATTAACTATATAATTTATAATTAGTTAATTAGTATTTATTAATCATTAATTATATAATAACTAATTATTTAATTAGTAATATAATTATTAATTATATAATGGTTAATTAGATAATTTTTTGAGAAAGATAGAGTCGATACCCTTTTTATAATTAGTTAATTTGTAATGTAATTATAAATTATAATTATTCATTATAATTATTATTTATTATTTATTAAAAATTATTATATAATAATTAATTATTTAATTGGTAATATAATTATTAATTATATAATAGTTAATTAGTTAATTTTTTGAGAAAGATAGAGTTGAGGCCCTTTTTATAATTAGTTAATTAGTAATATAATTATAAATTATAATTATTCATTATAATTATTAATTAGTATTTATTAAAAATTATTATATAATAATTAATTAGTTAATTAGTAATATAATTATTAACTATATAATAGTTAATTAGTTAATTAGTAATGTAATTATTCATTATAATTATTCATTATAATTATTCCTTGTAACTATTCATTATAATTATTCATTATAACTATTAATTATTAATTATTAATTAGTTAATTAATAATATAATTATCAATTATATAACTATTAATTGTATAATAATTAGTTAGTTAATTATTAATTATTAATAATTAATTATATAATAATTAATTAGTTAATTATTAATATAATTAGTTATTTACTAATATAATTATTAATTATTTAAAAATTAAATAGTTACATAGTAATATAATTATTGATTATATAATTATTAATTATATAATTTGAAGTTAGTTAATTAGTAATTATTAATCATTAATTATATAATAATTAATTAGTTAATTAGTAATATAATTATTAAATATATATTAGGTAATTAGTTAATTTTTTGAGATAGATAGAGTCGAGGCCCTTTTTATAATTAGTTAATTAGTAATAAAATTATAAATTATAATTATTCATTATGATTATTAAATAGTATTTATTAAAAATTATTATGTAGTAATTAGTTAGTTAATTGGTAATATAATTATTGATATAATTATAAATTATAAATTTTCATTATAATTATTAAATTGTAATTATTAAAAGTCATTATATTTCTAATTAATTGGTTAGTTATTATATAATTAATTATTAATAATTTCTAATTAACTAATTAATTATTATATAATTAATTATTAATAATATTAATTAAATAATTAAATAATTTATTATATGTTTAATCAATGTTTTAACTTTAAATTATATCGGTCTTATAGTTTAGATTTTATAGTATTTCAAAGCCGCATACTTGAATCATTTTTAAGTTTCAAGTAGGTGGTTTTGAAAGCTTATAAATTATTTTTCATGAATATTTTTTACGAAATTCTTTTTATTTTCAACTATTTGTTATATGTTTAATCCATGTTTTAAGTTTCATTTATATCGGTCTTACAGTTTATATTTTATAGGCTTTCAAAATCACGTGCTTGAAACATTTTTAAGTTTCATGTAGGTGTCTTTGAAAACTTATAAATTATTTTCCATCAACATTTTTTATGAAATTATTTTAATTTTCATCTATTTGTTATATTTTTAATCCATGTATTAAGTTTAATTTATATTGGTCTTGTAGTTTATATTTTATAAGCTTTCAAAGTCACGTACTTGAAACATTTTTAATTTTCAAGTAGGTGGTTTTGAAAGCTTATAAATTGTTTTTTATCATCATTTTTTATGAAATTATTTTTTTTTCAACTATTTTTTATATTTTTAATCCATGTTTTAAGTTTCATTTATATTGGTCTTATAGTTTGTATTTTATATTCTTTCAAAGTCACGTACTTGAAACAGAATCCCACATCAGAAATGCAGAATATTCTGCGCAGGAAAGGGAGAACCAGAATCCCATATCAGAAATACAGAATGATTTCCAGGGTAAGCTCTCTTATAAAAGGGAGATTTAGGTGAGAGCTTTTTTCAGAATCCAGACTGTTGTAATGCCAGTACTGCTGGATTTTAAATAGCGGATAAATTTTGCTGAAAATTTTATTTTTATTTTTTGTTTTGTTTTGTTTATATATATATATAAACAAAACAAAAAAATAAATAAATAATTTTAATAAAAAATAATTTTTTTTGTTTTAGGGGAAAGGCGGTATCTAGGATGCTGCCTTTCATTCGGGCCCAAAGGCGGCATCTTAGATGTCGCCTTTGTGATGTATTTTAAAAAAAACTTTTAACCTAGCATGTTTTATAAAAATATTTTTTTTTAACTTACTTAAAAAAACTCTTCTTCAACGTGGCAAATCCAGATCTGGTGGTTTTATTTTGATTTTCATTTTTGTGAAGTTTTTTTGAACTTGTAGTTTTTAAAACAATGGAGTTTCGATTTCTAATGGGTAGATGTGTGGATAACTGTGAAACAACTATTTTTTGGTGAGGGGTTAGATCTATGGAGATTCAGAAAGGAACAGTGAGATGGCATAGGCACCAATGTTGAAGGAATGGTGGCGCAGGGAAGGAGTGAAGCTGTGTTAAGAAGCGATGGAAATGATATGTCAGTAGCACCGATGATATAGGTGGAAGGATGAGATGACAGTGGCTTCGTCAATAGCAAGGGTTGGGTGGAAGAACAGTCTCACTAATAGCGGTGAAGAAAAACTGGGAAAGCATCGGTGAGTGGTGGTGAGACCGACACTGATAGAAGAAGGGAGTATCGTAGGTGTCTGTATGAGGAAAAGGGGAAAACTATCAGTATAAGGAAGTGAGGTAAGAGTTGGTGGAACTGTCAGTATCACCAATAGTATAAAATTATATAGTGTTAGTGACTCATAAAAAATTATATGAAAACAAAAACTTAAGTTAAATTAATTAAAAGAAACAAAAACTTAAATTAATTAAAGAAAAAAATTTAATTAACTAAAAAACTAAAAACATAAAACTAAAATAAACTTAAACTAAGATTAAAAACTAAAATAAAGTTAACTAAATAAAATGAAACTACAATAAACTTAAATTAATTAACTGAATTAATATTAAACTAAATATTGAAAAAAAAATATTAAAGTTAAAACTTGTTAAAAAAATTAATTAAAGGGAAAGCAGTGAGTGAAAAGGAATTTAGTCGGTGACTCAATGAGTCACTGGTAATTGTTGTCTATCTCACCGATAGTTGTTGGTGACTAGAGAAAACAACTTCACACTTAAATTAAAACATTAAGGAAATAAAAGATCAAAAAATCTAAATTAATTAACTAATTACCTAGAAAAAGTTTTAAATTAAATTGAATTGACTAAAAATCAATTGACTAACAAATTATTTTATTAAATAAAAACTTAAACGATTAACTTGTATAAAAGACTAACTAAATTGTTAAATAGTATAATAAAATTACTACTTATAAAAAGAGTTATTAAATTAAATTAAAAGGATAAATTTTATTAAATTCCATTAGATTAATAAAGTTAATTTATTTTAATTATTCAAGATTAAGAGATGGAAAATTTAAATTAAAGACTAAATTGATTAAATACAATTAAAAAGATTAATTAATTAATTAATAAAGATTTCATATTATTTAAGATTCAAGCATATTAAATTTACTAAACTAATTGATGAATTATTATATTATAAAAATTAGTTAGATTAGATTAATTATTCTAAAGACTAAAAAAACATAATTTGTTATAAAAATTGATAATTTAATAAATTTAATTATAAAAATAAAAAAGTGCATTTATTTACCAAAAATTGTAAAAATAATTAATTAAATTAAAAAAATATAATTAAAAACATGTGGAAACTGTATCAAATTAGAGACACATCAAGTATAACATAAGCATATAAAATAAAAATATATCTTAACATAAGCATAATAATAGGAAACCAAAACATTGTGAACATACCTATCTATATCATGTCCATACTCTATCTTTTTAACATAGAAAACTATATCATGTCCACAATCAATCTTTTATTTATAACTGATAGCATCATGCCCTCACTCCACATCATTGTCTTACATAATATAAAACATTAACCAATACATTATAAAGATATATATGACCCCAACTAATCTCAGGTGGATAATTCATATGCATGCGTTCCTGTAATAGCCCGGACAATGAATCATTAAGAAGTTTGCCAAGAAACTCGACTCCATCAAATGGTTCCACCAAAATAGTGGAACCGGTCACGGTCTCAGACCGAAACTGCGGCACTGCTTACGATGGCACTGCTGACGATGACACTGTGACGGCGGCACTGTGAGGGTGGCACCGTAATGGTCGCACCATCACGATTGCACACCGAAGCGGTGGCATCGCTGACTGTGGAACCATGATGGTGGCATCGTGAGGGTGGCATTGTGATGGTGGAACCATGATGGTGGCACCATGACTGTGGCACTGCTTATGGTGTCTCCCCAAATGGTGTCCCACCATTGTTTCTTTTTCCACTTCCACTCCCACAATGTATCTTTTGACATAAGAGAGTTTTAATACCCCTTTCAAATCCATTTAAAGCCCATAAATTATATCTAAAATTACCCAATAGTTAGGAGACCCTTGACTTACCAAAACATGTGGCTTTTCCTCGTTGTCACACCTTTTCCCGTACTTTCTAGTTCCACCCTTGTTATGTGTTTTCCTCTGATTAAAGAAAATCATTTAACGCACAACTGTTATGGACACATCTCTGATGAGAATTATTAAATGAGAATTAATTCCATCATGTGTAACCACCCAAGCGCATGGTAAAACCACAATCCGCCTTTTAAGTCATTAAAAATTCATATCTCGGAACTCCTTGATCTCACCTTTTTATCACACGAGAATTTCTTCTTCATATTATTCTTTTTCTTGGCTGGTCTCTTTTCCCTTCCTAGGTGGGTTTAGAGTCCCCCTTTCTGAGGCAAGTGGTACACCTGTGCTAGAGCCTTTCTGCTTACTCTTGGAGTCTGCAGAGTTCCTCCCCTGCAAGTCGCACATCCCCAATTCTTAGCGCGTGGAGAGAAACTACGATCGTTGATCATCCAAGTACGGTTCTTCCTTCATCTCTCTTTATTGTGTATCATGTGGGGTGGGCATGCTAATGTTTATATGGGGATGTATGAAACCAAGCCTTAATGAAGATAATGAAAGGAAATTTAAAGAACAAAGGGGTGTGTTTGATGTTGTTGTTGTACTCTTTTACCCTTTCTTATATGTTGTGAACTATATGGGATTGTGTCTAATGAAAATCATGGTCGTTGGTGGTATTTACTTGCACACTAATGGGCCCCTATCTTATGTGATGATTGAATGGATGTAACATGGAAATTGGTTAATCACATAAACTCGGTTTATTAAATGAATGTTCAGTGAACAAGAATCTTTGTGTGAACACCTCGGTTAACCAAATGAAATGAATAAACTCAATGAATGGTTTGATAGAATCTGGAAACTCCATTGCTATGTCTTGGTAATATGTGGGGTTGTTCTACTTGATTCTTGTGGGGTGACATGGAGGGGGATGGGATCCCTTGTTGTGGTGCAGTTGTTAGTTTGTGGATCTAAGGCAGTGTGGGGTCATATGGTGGGGCTTGGTTTGGTTCTAGTACTTTGAGGGATCTCACAGATCCCTTTTTTGTTGTGAATTTACAAGATAACTTGGTGTGAATGCTTAATCTGGTTCTTGGTTGTTTTTCCTTCCTTGGATTGTGGCTATGCCTATTAGTTTCCCAGTAGTGAAGAATTATTTAAAATATAACCACTCAAATGTGATAACAAGAATAATTTTAATAGGGAATTGTTTTTTGGGAATGATTTTTGACTTGGCTATGGGTGGTGTGTTTTTTACGAATGAATAGTAATGACGGTGTTTGTGTATAGGCTGGTTTTGGAACCCCTAGGTTGGGATGAGTGCTTGTTTACCTATATGTATAATTTAGTTCTTATGTTTCTTATCTGCACCCCACCCAAGTTGATCACTTCGTGTCGAACACCCCCATTTCAATGGGGGAGGGTGTTTTTTCTAACACTCCTATGAGTGGATGGTTATTATCTTCTTTTCTACTCCCTTTCTCGAGTATCCCAAGACTCTTCGGGCAGTCTATGATGGCCTGAGGTCTATTATAGCCCAAGATTCTTCGGTCAAGGTAGTTATAGTGGTTGGTCCAGGTGTGTGTGCGGGCAAGTTTTTTCCCAAGTGTCTTTGGGATGAGGCCCAAGTGTCTTCGAGCGTGGCAGTAGTTGTTTGGTCCCAGGTGTCTTCGGGTGTGGTGGTAGTTGTTCTAGCCCAGGTGTCTACGGGTGTGGTTATATGTAGTGGTTGTGGCCTAGGTGTTTGTGGGTGGGATGTGTGGTTATGGTAGCCCAATTATGTGCGGGTGGGGTATGGTAGTGGGACTACAGTGAGAATGGCGGGAGAGGTCTAATTCATAGGATGACTTAAATAACCTGTGGTAAAGTGGTGTGAGGTACCCAAATATCGATGTGTTATTACTATTATTTTACTTGACTTGCATTATTTGGGGAATGTTCCTTGGTGAGGTTGGGTAGATAGTTTACTTTCTAGGTGATTTGGTTATCTCTTTTTTCTCACAGGGCATTAGAATACCTCCCCACTTGTGCACGAGAGATTTTGGATTTCCCTAATAAGTATACATGTATACTCACCCTACGTATATAAAACTGATTTTATGTTTCCATGAGGGATTTGAAGACCGTGCAGGACTGTACTAGTTCAGACGTTGGGACAGTTGTTTTTGTTGTTTTTCCTTTCATTAGTATTTGCCTTTGGAGTTTTCTTGTATTGTAGCACTTATTATTGAAACATACATATGGGAATGGATTGTTTTGGCTTTACTTTTACTTATAGTTTTGGTATTTTTTGAGACTTACTATCTTATCTCTCGATCCTACAAGATAAAAAGGGTAATGCCTTCCATTTTGTGCATAATTCCATACCCTTGGTGCTAGTCTCCACTTCGGTGCCTATTGAAGGAAGGTCTTGGGGGTCATTATCCCTCCTTCAACTTGAAGAAGGAAGGGTCTGGAAATCTGTTGTCCCTTCCCTCATCTTGGTGAAGGTGGGTCGTGATAGAATGGTATTAGAGGGGAGGTTGAGAGATAGTATGGAGATCAGGGTTAGGCACAATGAGGATTGCATGGGATGGTAAGGAAACAGTGTTAGGAAATCTTTGTGTGTGAAATAATCCAAGGAAGACCGGCTAGGACACGGGATTTTAGGGCCCCTGGTGATCTGATGCAAGGAATCTGGGCCTATCAAATGACCAAGTGAGGCTACACCGATTGCAGGGTAAAGACCCTTAGAAAGGTACATGAATCATAATGACTTGTGTTATTGTGTGTTTTGGGTATTTTGGGGATTTAAAATGAATAAGAAGTCTAATAAAAATTAAAATAAATCTTCTACACTACTCAGGCTTAGACATTCCTTGTTTACCTTACAGTTATGGCACCTAGACGACGACCACGAGTAGTGAAAGCGATCGAGGACCAGGAGGCTGATTTGGTTGATCAGTGGATGGCTGACCAAGAGTAGTAGGATGATCAGTGGTAGAGGATGATTCGTGCCTTTCAGTGGAAAAACCTCTGAAAGTACAAGGGCAGCGTATCAGATATGGATACAGAGAGCTAGCTCAAAAAGGTGAAGATAGCATTCAGCTTGATCTAAGCTCTGATGGAGTACTGGGTTCCTCTGGATATAAGCCATATGTGGGGATCAGTGCATCAGTGGTGGAAACTCTATCTTGGGAATAAGAGAGAGGTTGAGGTTACGTGGACTGACTTCGATAGGGAGTTCCGGGCGGAATTCCTCTCTTCCACAATGAAGGATGAGAAGAGGCAGGAGCTACTCTCCCTTCAATAGGGGGTATGTTAGTGAGAGAGTTGGGGATAAAGTTCAAGGATCTCCTTCTCTTTACTCAGGACCTCTTTCTGGATGAGGAGTCTTGGGAGATACATTTAGAGGAGGCACTCCGACCTTCTCTCTAGTATGTTGTTACTACCTTCACTCTACCAACATACTTGGAGGTCCAGAAGAAGTATGAAGTGGTAGAGAGGATTCACATGCTGGGAGGTGTGCCATGAGAGGGGAGCCAGTTGGTATTGTCAAAGGGGAAGGTCGTCAGCAATAGGCCTCTAGCATTAGGGCCTTATAGGTTTCGGCCAGTGGGGAGTAGGCCCCAGCAGTTCCAGTTTTGATCTACGGGTCCTCACCCTTTCCTTTCAAGCATAATACTGAGATGTTTCATATGTGGAAGCCATGGGAACCTTTGGAATCATTTCCTGGACCGAGTGTAGTATAGTGGGGGTGGACCAGTTCAGCACCCACCTCAACAGCAGTAGTTTCCATCCAAGCCCTTTCAGCAGCAGTATTAGGGACAACGAGCTCCCACTCCTCCAAGATCAGACATTGTAGGAGGAGGATGACCTTAGGTCTCTCCTCAGGGACCTCAACCAGGGAATGGTCGGGGAGGTGGCCAACAACCTAGGGGAAGGGGATCTGGGTGTGGGTAGTTTCACACCAGATAGGCAGTTGTTTCAGTAGGGCCAAAAGTCGTCTGAGGTACGATCATCTTGTTTAGTACTCTTGCATGCACCTTGTTTGATTTAGGAGCTTTACACTCCTTTATTTCACCCATTCTAGCTCATTCTTTGGGAATAGACATAGAGACACTTTCCATACCCCTAGTTTTGAGTATGCCAGTAAGAGTTCAGACCAGCTTGTCTCGTGTTTTCCAAAAATGTAGACTGATGTTGGGACCACATCAGTCCAGTGGGGACCTTCTTTTGCTGAAGATGCAGCCATATGATGTCATTCTAGGAATCTACTGGTTGTTCTCTGTATGTGTTCTTATCTACTGCTTCCGAAGAAGGATCGTGTTCTCAAATGTTGACGGACAATGTGTGACCTTCATCAGTGAGCAGGGTTTCCAGGAGGGCAGTCGGTGAGTGGAGCCCCTTCGTTCCTTGTTAGTCGAGCTATCAGTAGAGTCAGTGGATACAGAGATGGTGGATGTCTCGGGGATTTCTAGTGAGTTCATGGATTTCTTCCCTGAGGAGGTAGTGACTCTACCCCCTTGACATGATGTTGAGTTCGAGATAGACTTCCAACCTGGTGCTCGTCCGATTTCGATGGATCCCTATCAGATGGCACCTTCTAAGATATGGAAGTTTCAGATTTATATTGATGATCTGATGAAGAAGGGTTTTGTTCAACTAAGCACATCACCATGGGGTGATCCGGTCTTGTTTGCAAAGAAGGTATATGGTGGTATTAGGCTGTGCATAAACTACCGAAGCCTGAATCAGGTAACGGTCAAGAATTGTTACCCTCTCTCAAGGATAGAAGACCTCTTTGACCAATTGAAGGGGGCAGGATGGTTCTCCAAGATAGACCTATGGTCAGGATATCACCAGTTGAGGGTGAAGGAGGGTGAAGGAGGGTGAAATCTCGAAGACTGCCTTCAGGTGTAGATATGGGCACTTGGAGTTCATAGTCATGTTGTTCGGTGTTATGAATGCAACAGCCATGTTCATGGGGCTCATGAACTCCATATTCTGGGAATATATGGACCGGTTCATAGTTATGTTTATTTAAGACATCCTGATCTACTCAATATCATAGTAGGATCACGTTGAGCATCTGAGGATAGTTTTAAAGTTCCTCTGACAGCACCATCTCTACGGGAAATTGTCCAAGTGCATGTTTTGGACGTGAGAAGTACACTTCCTTGGACACATGGTGTCTGAGCAGGGAATAGCAGTGGACCTATCAAAGGTTGAGGTGATTTTTTCTTGGGCGACACCCAAGAATGTGATGGAGGTTCATAGTTTCTTGGGCCTAGCAGGTCACTACCGGATATTCGTGGACAACTTCTCCTGAGTTGCAGCACCTTTGACAACCGTGAACAAGAAGGAATGGGATTTTGTGTGGAATGGGAAGTGTGAGGCAGCCTTCAGTTATCTGAAGGGGAAGTTGGTTAGTGCCCCAGTGCTGAGGTTTCCAGAAGAAGAAGTGACATTTGAGGTATTCTGTGATGCTTTAGTCCAAGGATTGGGGTGTGTGATGATGCAACAATATGGGGTGATATTTTATAGGTCTAGGTAGTTACATCCCCATGAGAGTAACTATATAACCAATTATCTAGATCTTGTAGCGGTAATTTTTGCACTAAAGTTGTGGTGGTATTACCTCATTGGGGAGTGCTTTATGGTCTTCACAAATCACAATATCTTGAGGTATATCTTCTCCCAGTGGGACCTGAACTTGCGGCAGTAGAGATGGATGGAGTTTCTTCAGTACAATGACTTCAAAATCTCTTACACTAAAGGTAAGGGAAATGTGGTGGTTGATTCCTTGAGAAGGAAATCATAGAAAGATGCATTTCGAGAGTCGACAGATGCTTGGAAGGCGATGGAGGAGTTGGCTTCCCTACACCTGGATGCAAGGGTGGAGGACGACAGAGGCTGTTTGTTCTAGATGACAGTGCAGTCCTCTCTATTGTAGCTGGTAGAGAAGTCTTATTGGGGGGACTTAGAGGCTAAAGTGATGCGCAATTGTGTTAGCTAGGGTGATGCTCCAGGAGGATGGTCAGAAGATGGGAAGAATCAGATGATGTTTCATGGGAAGTTGTTCGTCCCAATGGAAATGTTCAAGAGAGTTATTTGTGAGTTCCATAACTCACCCCTAGTGGGGCACCCAGAAGTTTCCAAAATGTATCGGGGCTTGAGGGTTCTATTTTGGTGGCTTGGGGTGAAGCGGGCAGTGGCAGATTTTGTGGTGAAGTTCCTCCTACGTCAGCAGGGGAAGGCTGAACATTGTGTCATAGGGGGTTTGTTACAACCTTTAGATGTCCCCGATTGGAAGTGAGATGACATCTCGATGGATTTCTTCACAGAACTACCCAGAGTTTAAGGGGGTTGTGATTCCATATGGGTAGTGGTGGACCAGCTGACAAAATCAGCTCACTTCCTAGCAATCAAGGACTTGAGTGTGGTGGATTCCCTAGCACAGTGGTACGTGGAATAAGTGGTGTGATTGCATGGAGTTCCAAGGTCCATAATCTCTGATCGGGATACCCAGTTTACCACATGGATTTTTAAAGGTTTTCAACATGCTTTTGGAACCCAACTATGCCTCAGCACTGCCTTCCACCCCCAGCCAGATGGTCAGACAGAGCGCACCATCCAGACATTAAATGATATATTAAAAGCATGTGTTTTGGACTTTGGGGGATCGTGGATACGACACTTTCCACTGGTAGAGTTTTCCTACAACAATATCTATCACTCTATGATTGGCATGGCTCCGTTCGAAGATTTGTATGGGAGTCCATGTCACTCACCTGTGTATTGGGAAGAGGTCAGGGAAGTAGATTTTCTTGGCCCAGAAGTGGTGTGAAGCACGACGGAGAAGGTTCAGCTTATACAATAGAGGATGAAGGTGGCCTAGGACTAGCAGAAGTCGTATGCTGATAATAGGAGGAGACCCTTATAGTTCAAGGTCGGGGACCACGTGTTCTTGAAGGTCTCCCCTCGGTGTGGAAAATGGAGGTTCTCCAGGGGGAGTAAGCTTTCTCCCAGGTTCTTCGGACCCTTCTAGGTGTTTTGGCAGGTCGGTGAAGTGGCTTATCAGCTAGTGCTACCACCGTCACTACTGAGAGTGCAGGACGTCTTCCATGTGTCTCATCTCCAATGATATCTACACGATGATTCATGGATCCTCGGTTGAGGAAATTTGGATATCGAGGATGATTTGAAGTTTGTAGAGCGACCAGTGATGATTGAAGGTTATGAGGAGAAGGTGCTATGTGGATGAACCATTCCCTTGGTTCATGTGTTATGGAGGCATGGTGGACTCAAGGAGAGTACTTGGGAACGGGAGGAACATATGCACGCCCAGTACCCAGAGCTATTTTGAGTTTTATCCTGTTCTGTTTCATAATTGTTTGTGATGTAGTGGTTAACCTTGTTAACTATGAAATGTGTTGTTTTCCTTATTCTATGAATGTGTGTGAAGAGTCCCGACTGTGGGAAAGGGAGGACCTAATCCCTAATCAAGATGCATTAAGGTGGATGTGATTAAACCCGTGCGGGTGAGTCAGTTCTTCCCAAAGCGGATAGTATCTTGACATGGGGGAAAGGACTCCCTAATCCTTATGTCTAGATAGTGGCACCTTTATAATTTGTGTGGTTACTTGAGGGAGAGTTGTTCCTAGATGTAAAGGAGGTTTTCTCCTGAGAGTAATCTTTCAAGTTGGTTGTTCAGACCCCTCTCTTTTCTTTGGGTCTAGTTTTGATTCTTGAGGGTGAGAATAGTTTGAGAGGTATCTGGTGTAATGGCCCAGACAATGACTCGTTAAAGAGTTTTCCAAAAAAACAGTTCCATCAAACGGTTCCACCAAAACGGTGGCACCGGTCACGATCTGACACCGAAATGGTGGCATCGCTTACGATTGCACCATGACGGTGGCACCATGATAGTGGTACCATGAAGGTGGCACTGTAATAGTGGAACCATAATGGTCGCACTATCACAGTCGCACACTGAAGCGGTGGCACCGCTGACGGTGGCACTGTGAGGGTGGCACCGTGACGGTGGCACCATAACGGTCACACCATCACAGTCGCACACCGAAAAGGTGGAACTGCTTATAGTGGCACCATGAGGGTGGAACCATGATGGTGGAACCGTGAGGGTGGAACCATGACAGTGGCACTTTGACGGTGGAACCCCTTACGGTGTCTCACCAAACGGTGTCCCACCCTTGTTTCTTTTTCCAATTCCACTCCTACAGCGTATATTTTGACGTAATAGTGCTTTAATAACCCTTTAAAATCCATTTAAATCACATAAATGATATCTAGAATTACCCAAGATCCAATAAACCCTTGAATTATAAAAATGTGTGTACTTTACTCGGTGTCACACCTTTTCCCGTACTTTCTAGTTTTGCACCTATTACGCGTTTTCCTCTAATTAAAGGAAACTATTTAATGCACAGCTGTTATGGCCACCTCTCTAATGATAATTATTAAATGAAAATTAATTCCATCATGTGTAACTACCAAACTTCATGGTGAAACCACGATCCTCCTTTTAATTCATTCAAAATTCATAACCTGGAACTCCTTGATCTCACCTTTTTATCGCACGAGAATTTCTTCTTCTTCTTATTCTTCTTCTTCTTTTTCTTGTCTAGTCTCTTTTCCCTTCCTAGGTGCGTTTGGAGTCCCCCTTCTCGAGGAAAGTGGTGCACCTATGTTGGAGCCTTTCTGATCACTCTTGGAGTCCTCGGAGTTCCTCCCCTGCAAGTCGTGCATCCCCAATTCTTGGCGAGTAGAGAGAAACTTCAATCATTGATCATCCAAGTAGGGTTCTTCCTTTGTCTCTATTTACTGTGTATCATACGGGGCATGTATGATAATGTTTATATGGGGATAGATGAAACCAAGCCTTAATGAAGATAATAAATGGAATTTTAAAGAATGAAGGGGTTTGTTTGATGATGTTGTTGTACTCTTTTACCCTTTCTTATATGTTGTGAACTATATGGGCCTGTGTCCATTGAAAATCATGGTTTTTGGTGGTCTTTCCTTATGCACTAATAGACCCTTGTCTTCTATGATGATTGAATGGATGTAACATAAAAATTGGTTAATCATGTAAACTTGGTTGATTAAATGAATGTCCAGTGAATAAGAATCCTTGTGTGGACACCCCGGTTAACCAAACGAAAAGAAGAAACTCAATGAATAGTGTGATATAATATAGAAACTCCCTTTCTTTGTCTTGGTAATATGTGGGGTTGTTCTTCTTGATTCTTGTGGCTTAACATGTATGGGGATGGGATCCCCTATTGTGGTGCAGTTGTTGGTTTGTGGATCTAAGGTTGTGTGGGGCTGTACGGTGGGGCCTGTTTTGGTTCCAGTACTTTGAGGGATCCCACGGATCCCTTTTATTGTTGTGACTTTACAAGATAACCGGGTGTGAATGCTTAATATTTTTCTTGGTTGTTTTTCCTTCCTTGGCTTGTGGAAATGCCTGTAAGTTCCCTAATAGTGAATAATTATTTAAAATAGAACCACTTGAATGTGATAACAAGAATGGGTTAAATACAGAATTGTTTTCTGGGAATGAGTTGTTACTTGGCTGTGGGTGGTGTTCTTTTTATAAAGGAATAGTAATGAGGGTGTTTGTGTATACGCTGGTTTTGGAACCCCTAGGTTGGGATGAGTACTTGTTTACCTCTATGTATAATTTAATTCTTATGTTTCTTATTTTCGCCCCACCCAAGTTGAGCACTTTGTACTGAACACCCCCATTTCAATGGGGGGGTGTTTTCCCAACACTCCTATGAGTGGCTGGTTATTAGGTCCTTTTCTTCTCCCTTTCCAAAGTAGCCTAAGACTCTTCGGGCAGGCTATGACAGCATGAGGTCCATTATATCCCAAGATTTCTTTGGACAGGGTAGTTTTGGTGGTTGGCCTAGGTGTCTTCAGTCATGGAAGTAGTTGTTCAGGCCCAGGTCTCTTTGGACATGGTGGTAGTTGTTCTGGACTAGGTGTTTGCGGGTGTTCTTACATGTGGTGGTTGTGGTTTAGGTGTTTGCGGGTGGGATGTGTGGTTATGGTAGCCCAGTTGTGTGCGAGCGGGTTATGGCAGTTGGACTGCGGTGAGAATGGTGGGAGAGGTCTGATGCATAGGATGACTTCAATAACCAGTGGGAAAGTGGTACGGGGTACCCAAATATCGATGTGCTATTACTATTACTTTACTTGACTTGCGTTATTTGGGGTGTGTGCCTTGGTGATGTTGGGTGGATAGTTTCCTTTCTAGGTGCTTCAGTTATCTCCTTTTTCTTACAGGGCATTAGAATGCCTCCCCACTTGTCATAAGAGCTTTTGGTTTTCCCTACTGAGTATACTTGTATACTCACTCTACATATATAAAACCACTTTCATGATTCCAGGAGAACTTCGAGGACCATGTGGGTCAGTACTAGTTCAGACGTTGGGATAGTTTCTGTTGTTGTTTTTCCTTTCTTTGGTATTTGTATTTGTATTTTTCTTGTATTGTAGCACTTATTATTGAAACATGCATATGGGAATATATTGTTTGGGATTTACTATTACTTCCAGTTTTGGTATTTTTTTGGTACTTACTATCTTATCTCCTGATCCTACTCAATAAAAATGGAAATTCCTTCCATTTTGCACGCAATTTCATACCCTTGGTTCTATTCACCACTTCGGGACCTGTTGAAGGTGGGTCTCGAGGTTCATTTTCCCTCCTTCAACTTGAAGAAGGAAGGTTCTAGCAATCTATTGTCCCTTCCCACATCTTGGTGAAGGCGGGTCATCATAGTTCCACAAAAAATCTATCATATATCATATCATAAAGAACCCAAGGATTGAAAATGGATTTCATAATGTTTTCATATGGTATCAAAAAATGACCTTAAGAGTTAGATCGGTTGATACCCAAAATTGAATCACCCAAAAGGATTTTTTTCATAAGAAAACTTATTGGGTGATTAATGAACCATTAATCTAAAAGTGATAGATATTTTGGAGATAAATATAAAAATATATGTGACATATTGAAATGATATTTCAGATAATAATTTTAACATTATCATAAAAAGACAAAGTTATGAGTCAGTTTTAAAATTTTATTTTGATAAGTAAACATGAAAAAAATTAAAACACTATTTGTAAAGTAATCTCAATAATGGATCCTTAAAAAATACATAATTTTTTTCAAGATTAAATGTGTGGTGCAAGATAAAATATATTATCTTGAAAGAAAAATCATTTTTTAAAAAAATACTTTTTTGAAACCCACATAATTAAAAGAGTAATAAATATTTCTTCTGAAAATAAGTGAAGATAAATATTAATATCATATAAATAATACATATTTAGATTTCAAAATAATAAAATATAATATTAGTGGAAATAATAACATGGTTATGGAATAAAATGTTCCATTATAAAGGGTAGGAATTATTCTTACGACGTAACATTTTTAGGAAGGAAGAAATTAATAAATGGGGAATATTTTGATGAGAAATTTTAAATTCACTAGATAAAAATAGAAAACATCATATATAATAGATATATTTTAGTATAAAGGAAACTTTAAATAGCTTATTCATGGAAATTATTTTATGACTCAATGAAAGAAAATTGAGTTCACAAAACCCTTATGACTTTGGTATCTTTTGAATCAGAACCATATTTAAGAGATAACATAAATGAGACTTTAAATACAATGAATAAAGATATGATAATGATATATTATGTCAAATTGGAAGTATATACACCTTATATAATAAGATAGTATTACAATAAAAAACATGTATCAAAGAAAAAAATTTGGATGAAAAAAATCCTTACTGATTTGGTGACCTTTGAATCACAACCCAGGAAATATAAAACATGATACAAATCTATTAATATGTTTAATTTCATTAATAATAGGAAAAAAATCTATAGTCATTAAATACACCACATAAAATAAAAATTGTGGTCAATATGGCATAAGTCTCAAATAACGAAAATTGAGACTAGAAAACCCTTATGAATATTAAAATTTTGAATTAAGAATTATTTAAAATGTATTTTTTGAGAAGGAAATGTAAATTAACATAATATGGAGTGTAATTAAAATATAATTTAATTAAATAGTGTATAAAAAATAAAACATGGATGAATAAAGTTCAAAGATAAATTTTATAACTCAACGAAAGTAAATTGGGTTAATAACAACCATTATGACTCTAGTAATGCTTGAATAAAAATACATTAAAATAAATAAAGTGATAAAGTTATGTAAATACATGAATTTATTGAAAAATGTATTAAACTACATTCATGTGGTATTAATTACACCATATAAAGGAAACATTGTTGTGCAACATGAAACGTGTCTCAATAAATTAATATTGAGATAAAGAAACTCTTATCTTGGATTCCTACTTAGTTAGATGCACTTTGATATGATGTATCATAACTGTAGACTTATTAATAACCTATTTTGGGACATTATTCATATTAATTACCTTTTTCAATAATTTTTTATATCCATTCATTTCATAATTTTTACATATTTTTTGTTAATATTAATTATTTGTAGTTAAGGGTTTTAATCGTTCCTTGTCTATTTTGGTATAATGTTCCTAGTTGTAACTACTTTTTTATCATTTAATAATCTACAGAATAGATATGGTACTATTATAATTTATTAATTTTCATGTTCATTTTAAATAACTTTAAGGAATGGTTCATAAAGACGAACATTAAAATTAGATTATTTTGGTAACTTTTATCAAACAAAAGGTTGTTTATCAATATTATATTAAAAATTCATATTTAAATTAAATAAAAAACAATATTTACATATTAATATCATATATTACTATAAATTAAGTTTCCATAATCATCCATAATAAAAAAATTGGTGTCATACATGTAGGTGGTTAAACAGAACCAAACAAGAATATACGATAATTTGTTAGAGAAGTATGATTATGCATTGATTTTGTTATAGTATAATCATTCTAGAATAATGATAACAAAAAAATTATTAATTATAATATAATATTACCAATATGTAATATTTATTAATTATTCATGATATAATTATTATAATATTGTTTATGTTGGTTGTAAAATTGGCCCAAACAGGAGCGTGTTAAAATGACTGAATGAATAAGAATATGTTATTATTTAATGATAATATTACTTTTACATAAGATTAATTATTTATAAAACAATATAATATTTTTATAAATAAGATTTAATAAGTGGTAAAATTATAATAAATGAAATAATTATAGTAGAGGAGAAAATAATTACGTGGAATAATTTGATCTTCTCTTGCAAACATTCTTAATTTAGAAGGGATTTGGGAAATCTCAAGGGATCTAAACTTGATGAGCATGAGAAATTATTATTTGAAATCAAATTAAGTATATTAATGGTAGATATGCAAAATTTTTTAGGGGATTTGAAGGGATGGTGGAAATATCACTTTATAACTGAGGGAATGGATTTTTTGTAATAACTTAATACTTAATAAAAAAGAAAGTAAAATTTTGAGGAATGTTGTTAAAATTTTGACTAAAGTAAAGGAAAAGTAATGGGAGGTTGATAAATTCTTCACCCACTCATTTGAATATAATTTTTAATAAGATTTTAGTTTTTTACCCTTGATTTAACACTTCTACCAATTTTATCCTTTATTGTGGTGACTAAGTTTATACATAAGTAATTTAACTTTATAATTAAAACTAAAATTGTATTTATCACATAATTTTGACCATATAATTAAAAATATTAAATCTACTCTACTGAATTCCAATTTTAAAGGGGATAAAAATTAATTCTAAATTTATAAAAGTATAAAAAATTAAGAATAGTTTTTAGAAATAAATGTATTTTAAATCATAAAATGAGTTTAAGTTAAAAAATTATGAAGATTATATATTTTCATAACATTAATTGGTTTATTATTAACCAAGTAAGGTTTATGTATCTGTT
Organism: Viscum album; assembly: GCA_963277665.1. NCBI lineage: Eukaryota > Viridiplantae > Streptophyta > Magnoliopsida > Santalales > Viscaceae > Viscum > Viscum album. Next base: position 1,739,260,056 of record OY728128.1, on the reverse strand, counting down.
AAATCAATCTAAAACTTAATTCAACCAAATTAAAATGTAATTAAAATAAAACAACCAAAAATAGTTTTTATTAGATTAAAGTATTACTTTAGGTTCTAAAATGTCAATAGGTTTATAAATTAAAAATAATTTTTTTAAATGAATTATTTTACTAATTAAAATTATATTTGGTCTAAAGAAATATTATAAATATTTAATTCATGCTTACATCATGATAAAGTCATAAAATCTACGGTATTGGTAAAAACTATATTTTTCACTATTCACCTAAAAATCAAACATTTTAGAAAAAACCTAAAAATTAAAATTAAGAAAAAATTACATTTTTAAATATAAAAATTAAGTTCATTTTATAAAATTAAACTTCTACAATTTGGTAATTAATGTTTTAAATAAAAATATAAAATATAACAAAAATGCTTTTATAAAAGAATGACTTTTTGAAATTTAAGTGTTCTTCAAGTTATTTCATAAGATCTACCAATTAAATGAGTGTTAATATAGTTTTTATATATTGAAACATTAAATGTTATTAAAATAATATTTTAAAAGTTATCAATTTATTAAGATAAAATATGAAACACTTAAAAAAATTATTTCAAAATATCACTTTTTAACAATAAACGATTTCAATCAATATCACATTAATTATTTATCTTATAATAATTAAATTTCATAAATTAATTTTTATTGGAATAATTTAAATAATTAATTAAAAACAATAATAATAACATGTAAGTAATTATAATGCATGTTTTTATAATAAATCATTTTAATATATTTTTATTTACTTGGGTTTTTATTCTTATTGTTATTTTTTAGTGACATTTGCCAATGTATACTCATACTATATTAATGATTTCCTTTAATTATAATTTGGTATATCACATTTCATTTTAGTTTGGTGTTTCATGCAATATAAGATACTCATTAAAAGTAAAACACATACTAAAATCATAGGGTGTTACATTATCCCCCCTAAACAAATTTCCTTTAAATTTTAATTTCTATCAGAATTTAAATAATATAAGTGTGCTCATAATATAATCTTGAATCATGATATAAAAATTAAAAGTTTCTAGAGACATACCTTTCCCAATTTCATTTTTTTAATCCTATTTTCAACAAAATACTAAAACCAAAAATGGTTATGATAATAATCAATACACATATTAAAATTAATCATAAGTGTCTTATCCTTTTATAACTTTATTTCATCCCAAGAAACATTCAATTAAACTATAAATATTTTTGTACAACCACCAAGTTTATTGATACTTATCAACTTATATTCTCAAAATCAATTAGTTTATTATACTAATTAAACATAATTACCTTAACATCAAATCACATATTAACCCAAAGGTTTATATATTCCTCGATCATTTATTTGTCATAAAAAACATATCCCAAAATATCACTAATCACCATAAAATAAAATCACATAAGACCTCAATTGGAGAAGAGTTATATACCTTGAATGTAGTCATCATACCACTATATGTTTTTATAGATAGTTCAATATCCAATTATTAATATGGTGAATAAATATTCTTAAAAAACTTATATGATGTGAAATAATGATAAGAACTATAATCAAATAATACATTCATAGATATGGAGTAAAGAAAAAGTGTACCTTTCACCACTTCATGACTTCCTTCAACTGTATAGATTTTGTTGGATTCTCCTTGTTCCTTTGGTTTTGAGGATTATTGATGTCTGAAATCCTTGTTAACCCTTAGTATGTGGAATTTGTTTTCATTGTGTTTAAACTCACTACATTTAAAACATTAACTTTTTAGTTTTATCTTATAAAGAACTTCATTTCCCTAAATTCTGTTAACTGAACTCTTTATTTTTCCATAGAATTTTATTTTTCAATGCCATTATTTCCCCCACTTAAAACATCCTCCTAGACCTTTGAGATATTTACATGGGTGTTTCCTCCCATATTCTTGACATGTGAGAAGTTGAATATTATTTCATCTATGTTTATAATTAGCTAAACTTATATGATACTCCATTTTTATCTTATTTGGTGTGTTTTTAAATTCATATAAGTCTATGTTCTTAATCATAACTAGGGATATTTGGTTAAGAATAACCATAATACTTTTCACATTAACTCATATAGCATTTTGTTTCTTATTTAAAAAATCAACTAATTTTACTTGACATCCATTTTTAACAAGGTTCCTCCTATTTCCATCCATTTACTAAAATAAAAAAAAATTAGGGATAGGGATTATTAAATTAATAGATGTATAAAAGGTAAAACTATAAAATTATTAGAAATAACTCATAATAATGTGTATACTCTAACTTATGAATCTTTAGGTTTCAATATAGGTTATCCATGGTCATTTTCTTACTGGGTTATATAATCTAAATACATTCAAATCTCTCATAATGGTTTATAAATATAATGTGTATTAATCAAAATCATATCACTTGGGAGTTTCAAACTAGGTTTGTATATAGGCCCACATGTTATGCACTAAGTGATGATTAAGTTAATACTCAACTGACTTTTTTCATGGATTATTACCCCTAGGTGTGTCTATTCCATATCCAACATCCACTTTTTTGTTTTCATACATAGATTTTATTACTATAAAATCACGCAATCTATTTTGTACCAAAATTTATATATTTTTCCTATATTTAGACTTATCCCTAGGTTTATCACTAGTTTTCTAATCTTAATCCCCAAAAATAACCAAACTAATCTACAAAAAAACTAAACCCTGCTTGGATACTGATTGAGGTTCCCTAGAACCACACTTTGGGGTTTGGTGAAAAAATATAACAATCCAGTATTAACATACATATACATTACATCATTTTTTTGTAAAACTTAATATATTACACAAACAAACACCAAAAGAACAGATTAATCAAGTTCCTTTGGAAACATGTAAATATAAATGATGAGACATGAGTGAGCCACATTATCTCCCACTAGGTTATCCATGACTAGAAAATTTCTTAGACACGTCATACTTAATACATATCATCATATCCTGGTAAATGAAACATAAAAAGGGATGAGCTCATATTCTCAGTAAGGGTAAACAAGGGAGATGAGTAAGCATAAACATGAGAATAAGGGTATGAGAATGTGATTATAACATTATAAGATCATACCCTACATATCAAAGATCATAAACATAAATAATTGCATAAATATTAGCAGTTCATATGACATGAATCATAAGGGAATCAAGAGAATGATCCATGAAACCATAAAATATGAATAAGACATAGAATTGAAGCATGTACATAAACAGGTAATAGAATTCCCAATAAGTCAAGATGCATTGTTATAACTTATCAGGGAACTTAATGGGGACTACACCTACTAGGTGGGACACACCACCATCCTCAGTCATAGTATTTTCTATGTAAGGGATTAGGTTTCCCTATTTGACCATAGTGGGTCGAGTTTCCTCATATTCCCATAGTGGATCAAGTTTCTTCATCTTCTATCTTCATAGTGACTACACCTACTATGTGGGACACACCACCATTACCAGTCATAGCCCTTTAATTGTAAGGGACTAAGTTTCCCCATCTTTCCATAGTAGATCAAGCTCATCGACATGTTTCCCATAATTATCTCAAGAGATATAAATATTTACCCAATGTATTAGAGGGAGATATAGGTCCCACCCATTAATAATAAAATCATTCATACATGTGCCACAAGATAATAAATATTTCATCATATCATGACCCATAAAAAGAGATGCGTTTCATAAAAATCCTATCATAACCCATGAAATGAATTGAGTTTCATAAACATGTAATCATATCTTAACCTATGGAAAAAAGACAATTATCATAATCATTTCATCAAAGTATAACTTGTGAAAAGAAGTAGGATTCAAAAACATGTAATCAGAAAAATAGAAACATATTTCATAAGAATATAACCCATGAAAGAGATGAAAGTTTCATATAAACCATAAAAATAAATGGATTTCATAAACATCATGTAATTAAAACATAAACCATTTAAATAAGTAATATGAATGGAACCTTAGATCACTTCTTGGAAATACATGAATAACATCAATGGATTTCATATTATATGGAAAATAATTTTTAAATGTCTTTCAAAAAAAATTTCTTGAGGAAAAAATAATTTCTTCTTTGAAATGATTTTTAAGACATAAAACCTTTTGAAAACCATTTTCTTTGAAAATACTTTGAAAACTAGGAAATAAGGCTTGAAATTTTTTTGAAATTTTTTTTCCTTAAAATCATATAAAAGAGGCTTGAAAACATTTTGAAATCCATTTTTCTTGAAAACATATAAAAGAATCTTGAAAAAAATTTGAAAACCATTTTACTTGAAAACTTATAAAATTAGCTTCAAAACATTTTAAAAATCTATTTCCTTGAAAACAATTTGAAAACTTATAAAGAATGGTTGAAAATATTTTGAAAACCATTTCTTTAAAAATACTTTTAAATTTTTTAAAGAAATATTTAAAATGTTTTGAAACCCATTTCCTTGAAAATACTTTGAAAAAATATAAATAAATCTTAAAAAATTTAATTTTTTTAAAAAGCATGGTTTTGAAATAATTAAAAAAATTACCAAATAGAGAGTGGAAAATTCAAACTTTATTAAAAACACTTTCTTGATCATATTATGTAACAAAGAGTAGAAAAAGGTATTGATACATTAATATATCATTAATATGTATAGTTTAATAATTTTCATTATTTCTCTTGAAATATGGAACATAATATTTCATCAATGAAATCATAATCATAAACAATCTCAATAAATGGTGAGATTGCAGCAATAAACTGTTACCAATTTGGTAACTTTGAATCATAACATAGTGGAAATAATAACATTATATTAATATTAAAATATCATGAAAAGAATTAAATTCATGATATAACATTTCAAAGGTAGTATATACACCTCATGGAAAAATATAGGTGCATAACATGGCATGTGTCTAAAAGAAAGAAAATTCAGATGAAATTACTTTGTTGATTTGGTAAATTTTGTAACATAAACCCCATGAAATAAAGATCATAAAATGGGTATGTAAATAACCATAAATTTAAGTATAATAATCTTATAATACATTTATGTATATTATACATACCATATATAATAAATATGAGGTGTACATGTATTGTGTCTCACAAAAAATAAAAGTGAGTCGAGAAAACTCTTACTACTTAAGTAACTTTTAGAATCATGATTAAAATGAAATAATTGCATCAATTTAATGATTTTAATATCATAAAATAAATTAAATTAATGATATAACATGTAATTAATGATATAACATGTATATACACCACACAAAGTAAGTGAGTGGTGAATATGGCATGTGTATCATGGAAATAAAAAGTGAGATGAAATTCTCTTACCTTATGTATTGAATCTATTTGTACTCATGAAAAACTCCTATATAATAAATATAAGTTTATTATAAATATTTTACAGAACAACATTATTATATATAATACCATATATGGTTTTATTATTACTTTATATTACCCACTTATTAACAATTCCAAGTTAAGGTTTTGCTTCGGGTCATATCCGCTTTGTTTTTTGCATGTGTCTTAATTTGCTATGTTTTTGGTCCTCATACTTATATAATGATTTATATAATGTATAACATGATATAAATTTCATTTATATTAAGTATATATGTATTTATAATAATATATTAATGATATAAATATGAAATGGAAGACATAGTTCATGGAGAGGGTAGGTCGTATGTACGCATGAACATTGTTTCCCTTTAATTATCATATTAAAAGAAAGTAAGTAAATGGTATATATGTATATATATATATACTAATTCCATTAGAATTAATATTTCATATATATCATATACATTTACTGGACCCAACCCTAGTATATTCCATGTAGAGTGTGAATGAATCACATCGCTTTGAGAATGAGGTAGTCCACACTTCCCCAAATGAAATTGTTATAGTTACATAAAATGGAAAGCATAAAGGTATAATATATATAAAAGTTATAGAAGTATAAAGAAATTATAAATATCACATAAATCATATATAAATATAATTTCCATTATAATACCTAACCATGAAAGGTGGTAAAGGAAAAACGAACAACAATGTTTTGTGAGGCGGTTGTTCACCATACACAAGAATGATAAGTTTGTTACCCATTAGATGGAAGTGTGTTTAATTGAAGGTTGGACCATTATTATAAAAAAACTTAGTATATTGAGGATAATTAGGCTATTATTTATGCCTAAAATAATAATAATTTAGGTATTAGAGAAATAAAATAAATAAATGGATGTCACGAACACCTCGCCATGAAGTGTACCCCTCCTGGGCGAGAAATGGGAGAAGGGAGAAAGTGACCCCCAAGTCCCACCTCCAGTAGGCCTCAGGTTGGTGACTCGCACCGGGTGTAAATTAAAAATACATATTAGAGCAATTTACCTCTAATATAACACATGAAAAATAGAGAGATAAGATAGACAACAACTAACTCCTGCTCAGATTCTAATATAAAATAAAATCCAAGGTGCACATATGTAATGTCATGCAAAAACTACTAAAACTGAAAAGAAAGTTTAAAGTACCAAAAAAAAGTAAAGATATAAGTGACCATGAATCCCAAAAATCTCCTACTAAACCCCCAACTAGTAATATCATCCTGATCTCCAACCTACTCCAACTAACCTAAAAATAGTTTATATATACATAGGATTAGTATAATAGTATACTCAGTAGGATCCTCCCCAGAGCCTCTCATGTAAAAGGGTAAAGAAATCATGCTAAAGAACAGGGAACAAAAGGTGAAATTAACTCATCACCTAAATATGTATACTAATTTCTCATCCTCACCATGGATACTCTCACTCAGTATCACGTACAAGAGAATATAATATGACAAATAATATCAAGGGTATGTTACTACCACTTCCCCACTAGTTTTTTACTCTGCCCCAACGTCGCACATCTTGAGCATCTCCCTCTAAAAAGGTTATCCCATGGACACCTAGTTTAATCACCACAACATGAAACTCATGAAACACACCACCACATCCATGTATCCATAACTAACTAGGTAGTTTCTGGGAGCCACCCCAGCCCACATAATGTGAATCATACATCGGGTATTATACCTC